>OV702290.1:549774964-552274964 GCA_916181665.1 Avena sativa | reverse complement strand
GAGATCGGCAAGTGATCGACTACATCATCCACGAGATCTAATCTCGTAACACTTTCGGTTCTACAAGGGTTAGTACCGATCTATCTCATTGCTCATGTCTAATAGATTAGATCTTGGCTATTTGTCTAGATTAGACTGGGTTTTGTTCGTCCTTGCGGTAGAATTTTTTTGTTTTCCATGCTACGAACCCTTCGCACACATGCAATGACTCTGGTGGATCCATGTGTGGTCTTTGGGAAGAACACACATGTAATGACACTGTTGATATGTGGTCTGTGAGAAGAACACACATCCAATGACTCTAGCCGTGGTTCATGAAAAGAGCAGACATGCAATGACACTGGTGGATCCATGTGTGGTTCATGGGAAGAACACACATGCATTGACACTGGGTGTGGTTCATGATATGGTCTGTGAGAAGAACACACATGCAATGACACTGGTGGATCCATGTGTGGTCTGTGAGAAGAACACACATGGAATTACACTGGGTGTGGTTCATGATATGGTTTGTGAGAAGAACACACAAGCAACGACACTGGTGGATCCACGTGTGGTCTTTGGGAAGAACACACATGCAATGACAATGGATCCATGTGTGGTCTGTGAGAAGAACACACATCCAATGACTCTAGCTATGGTTAATGAAAAGAGCAGACATGCAATGACACTGGTGGATCCCTGTGTGGTTCATGGGAAGAGCAGACATGCGATGACACTTTTGATATGTGGTTTGTGAAAAGAACAGACATGCAATGACTCTAGCTGTGGTTAGTGAGAAGAACACACATGCAATGACACTGGGTGTGGTTCATGATATGGTTTGTGAGAAGAACACACATGCAATGACTCCAGTGGATCCATGTGTGGTTCATGGGAAGAACACACATGCAATGACACTGGGTGAGGTTCATGATATGGTCTGTGAGAAGAACACACATGCAATGACACTGGTGGATCCATGTGTGGTCTGTGAGAAGAACACACATGCAATGACACTGGGTGTGGTTCATGATATGGTTTGTGAGAAGAACACACATGCAATGACTCCAGTGGATCCATGTGTGGTTCATGGAAGAACACACATGCAATGACACTGGGTGAGGTTCATGATATGGTTTGTGAGAAGAACACACATGCAATGACACTGGTGGATCCATGTGTGGTCTATGAGAAGAACACACATGCAATGACACTGGGTGTGGTTCATGATATGGTTTGTGAGAACAACACACATGCAATGACACTGGTGTATCCATGTGCGGTCTTTGGGAAGAACACACATGCAATGACACTGGATCCATGTGTGGTCTGTGAGAAGAACACACATCCAATAACTCTAGCTGTGGTTCATGAAAAGAGCAGACATGCAATGACACTGGTGGATCCATGTGTGGTTCATGGGAAGAGCAGACATGCGATTACACTGGGTGGATCCATGTGTGGTTCATGAGAAGATCAGACATCCAATGACACTCGGTGTTGTTCATGATATGGTTCATGACAAGAACACACATGCAATGACACCGAAGGATCCATGTGTGGTTCATGGGAAGAACACACATGCAATGACTCTGGTGATATGTGGTTTGTGAAAAGAACATACATGCAATGACTCTAGCTGTGGTCTGTGAGAAGAACACACATTCAATGACACTGGGTGTGGTTCATGATATGGCTTGTGAGAAGAACACACATGCAATGACACTGGTGGATCCATGTGTGGTCTTTGGGAAGAACACACATGCAATGACACTAGATCCATGTGTGGTCTGTGAGAAGAACACATATCCAATGACTCTAGCTGTGGTTCATGAAAAGAGCAGACATGCAATGACACTGGTGGATCCATGTGTGGTTCATGGGAAGAACACACATGCAATGACACTGGGTGTGGTTCATGATATGGTTAGTGAGAAGAACACACATGCAATGACACTGGTGGATCCATGTGTGGTCTTTGGGAAGAACACACATGCAATGACACTGGTGATGTGTGGTATGAGGGAAGAGCAGACATGCAATGACACTGGTGGATCCATGTGTGGTTCATGGGAAGAACACACATGCAATGACACTAGGTGTGGTTCATGATATGGTTTGTGAGAAGAACACACATGCAATGACACTTGTGGATCCATGTGTGGTCTGTGAGAAGAACACACATGCAATGACACTAGGTGTGGTTCATGATATGGTTTGTGAGAAGAACACACATGCAATGACACTGGTGGATCCACGTGTGGTCTTTGGGAAGAACACACATGCAATGACACTGGATCCAAGTGTGGTCTGTGAGAAGAACACACATCCAATGACTCTAGCTGTGGTTCATGAAAAGAGCAGACATGCAATGACACTGGTGGATCCATGTGTAGTTCATGGGAACAGCAGACATGCGATGACACTGGTGATATGTGGTTTGTGAAAAGAATAGACATGCAATGACTCTAGCTGCGGTTAGTGAGAAGAACACACATGCAATGACACTGGGTGTGGTTCATGATATGGTTTGTGAGAAGAACACACATGCAATGACTCCAGTGGATCCATGTGTGGTTCATGGTAAGAACACACATGCAATGACACTGGGTGAGGTTCATGATATGGTCTGTGAGAAGAACACACATGCAATGACACTGGGTGTGGTTCATGATATGGTTTGTGGGAAGAACACACATGCAATGACACTGGTGGATCCATGTGTGGTCTTTGGGAAGAACACACACGCAATGACACTGGATCCATGTGTGGTCTGTGAGAAGAACAGACATCCAATGACTTTAGCCGTGGTTCATGAAAAGAGCAGACATGCAGTGACACTGGTGGATCCATGTGTGGTTCATGGGAAGAGCAGACATGCGATGACACTGGGTGGATCCATGTGTGCTGCATGAGAAGAGCAGACATGCAATGACACTGGGCGTGGTTCTTGATATGGTTCATGAGAAGAACACACATGCAATGACTCTGGTGATATGTGGTTTGTGAAAAGAACAGGCATGCAATGACTCTAGCTGTAGTCTGTGAGAAGAACACACATGCAATGACACTGGGTATGGTTCATGATATGGTTTGTGAGAAGAACACACATGCAATGACACTGGTGGATCCATGTGTGGTCTTTGGAAGGAACACACATGCAATGACACTTTTGATATGTGGTCTGTGAGAAGAACACACATCCAATGACTCTAGCTATAGTTCATGAAAAGAGCAGACATGCAATGACACTGGTGGATCCATGTGTGGTTCATGGGAAGAACACACATGCAATGACACTGGGTGTGGTTCATGATATGGTTAGTGAGAAGAACACACATGCAATGACACTGGTGGATCCATGTGTGGTCTTTGGGAAGAACACACATGCAATGATACTGGTGATGTGTGGTATGTGGGAAGAGCAGACGTACAATGACACTGGTGGATCAATGTGTGGTTCATGGGAAGAACACACATGCAATGACACTGGGTGTGGTTCATGATATGGTCTGTGAGAAGAACACACATGCAATGACACTTGTGGATCCATGTGTGGTCTGTGAGAAGAACACACATGCAATGACACTCGGTGTGGTTCATGATATGGCTTGTGAGAAGAACACACATGCAATGACACTGGATCCATGTGTGGTCTGTGAGAAGAACACACATACAATGACTCTAGCTTTGGTTCATGAAAAGAGCAGACATGCAATGACACTAGTGGATCCATGTGTGGTTCATGGGAAGAGCAGACATGCGATGACACTGGTGATATGTGGTTTGTGAAAAGAACAGACATGCAATGACTCTAGCTGTGGTTAGTCAGAAGAACACACATGCAATGACACTGGGTGTGGTTCATGGTATGGTTTGTGAGAAGAACACACATGCAATGACACTGGTGGATCCATGTGTGGTTCATGGGAAGAACACACATGCAATGACACTGGGTGTGGTTCATGATATGGTCTGTGAGAAGAACACACATGCAATGACACTGGGTGAGGTTCATGATATGGTCTGTGAGAAGAACACACATGCAATGACACTGGGTGTGGTTCATGATATGGTTTGTGGGAAGAACACACATGCAATGACACTGGTGGATCCATGTGTGGTTCATGGGAAGAACACACATGCAATGACACTAGGTGAGGTTCATGATATGGTCTGTGAGAAGAACACACATGCAATGACACCGGTGGATCCATGTGTGGTCTGTGAGAAGAACACACATGCAATGACACTGGGTGTGGTTCATGATATGGTTTGTGAGAAGAACACACATGCAATGACACTGGTGGATCCATGTGTGGTCTTTGGGAAGAACACACATGCAATGACACTAGATCCATGTGTGGTCTGTGAGAAGAACACACATCCAATGACTCTAGTTGTGGTTCATGAAAAGAGCAGACATGCAATGACACTGGTGGATCCATGTGTGGTTCCTGGGAAGAGCAGACATGCGATGACACTGGTGATATGTGGTTTGTGAAAAGAACAGACATGCAATGACTCTAGCTGTGGTTAGTCAGAAGAACACACATGCAATGACACTGGGTGTGGTTCATGGTATGGTTTGTGAGAAGAACACACATGCAATGACACTGGTGAATCCATGTGTGGATCATGGGAAGAACAGACATGCAATGACACTAGGTTTGGTTCATGATATGGTCTGTGAGAAGAACACACATGCAATGACACTGGGTGAGGTTCATGATATGGTCTATGAGAAGAACACACATGCAATGACACTGGGTGTGGTTCATGATATGGTTTGTGGGAAGAACACACATGCAATAACACTGGTGAATCCATGTGTGGTCTTTGGGAAGAACACACACGCATTGACGCTGGATCCATGTGTGGTCTATGAGAAGAACAGACATCCAATGTGTAAGATCCCTCCTTTGTAAAGGAAAAGATCCCTGTGATTGCAATGCTAGTCCCTGGATCAATGCTAGCATCCACAGTTTAAGATGAAGTACACAGATACAAAGGACGTTTATTACAGTCATTCCAGAGATAAAACATAGTCTTTTACAACTCATGGCCAAAGGCCTAATACAAGAGTTTATGGAATATGTAAATAAACATAAGTCTTCATCTTCATGTGCCACAGGCAAGCATGTTGAGTATAGACTCATGACTCCTAATCATCGTCAGAATAACCTGCAACATCATAAGTTACAGCCACAGAGGGTCAATACTTTGGAATAGTATTGGCAAGTGATACCTTAGTATATTTTAAGTGGACTATAATACTATATGCATTTGGCTGGTGGAGCTTAGGCTTGCATTGCTCAAAATAGATTTTTCCTTAACTTTTGAAAAACACTAAGTTTTTGTTTGGCAAAAACTATCCCAAGGTATCTACCAATCAAAGACTGAAGATCCACTCAGGGCATCTACCAATCCAAGACTGAAGATCCTTTTAACCCTTGTTCACCCACAAGTTTTATTTAGAAATTGGAGTGATGAGATTCTTGAAGTTTCCATGTCTTGATGCTCAAATTGTCCTTTACCAGGGACATGGCTAAGTACTTAGGTTTTACACTCTGCAGAGGTGGTGCACATTCCCCACAAGCCTTGGTTTCCCAAGACATGATCCTTCAGTAGCCTTTCCTTAGTCAAATGGACGCGTTCCAACCTATCATCCCATCTACCACCCACTGTCCAAAAGACTAAGTTCTAGCATCCTAAGATCATGGCAGAGCCCATAATGCCAAGTGGTTGCACTTGAAGCTTCTCAACATTTGACAACTCAAATCTCTTTGTTCCTGGGTGGCCATCCACAAGTGAGATACACAAGGTTCACCAGTACCCCTGGCCTTGTGTAACCACTCAACATATCCCATTCTTTCCATTCCACCCAGGTGATTCATTAACTTAGTTGTTTTGTTAAATAAAAAAAAACAAGTCCTTAGACTTAGAATATTTTTCCATAGTGTGAATATATAAACCACCCTTGTTTTCTAGTAGCTAGGCTAAGCATGATAGTAATAGGAATCTTGACTTAGGTAATTTTCACTAAGGCTTCACCTAATAGGTTTTCCCATAGCATAGCTTGTACTTAGCAAATAACCATGCAAGTCCTATACTTAGAAAAATATTACTAATGCATATATAAAATATAGGAATGGAGTATTCATGATGATATCACTTGCCTTGGTAGTGTGGAGAGTAGCACTCGTCACAATCACAATCACTAGCAAAATCTACACACAAAGTTGTAGCACACAATTACACACAAATATATACAAACAAGAAATAGTATGAATGCATGCATGCATGAATCTACCAAGTGATGATTTGTTTTTTGAAAAACTCAACCAAGCAAGTGCATGAATACAGAAACTAAACAAGTCACAAAATAGCAAGGACAAACTTAAATAACCCTAAAACAAAATACTAAACTAAATCTATACTCAAAAAGGCCTCAAACAAGTCTCTGCAGTTTAAGCACATCTAATGGTTACTATTTTCTAAACAAATTGGATAGGCAGAAAGGTCTTGTTTTTCTGAATCCAACGGTATAAAGTTTGCAAAATTCCAACGTGGCATTCAAAAGATATTGGCATTTGAAATCTAGATCAAAATCTGCTTTTAAATTCTATTTTCAGATCTAACCTAGCCACGCGTCATGTTCCTATTCGCCCGTACCGTTTCGCACTGGATCGAGCTCCACAGCCGCAGGATCTAAATGAAATCTGGCGGCTCAGATCGCGTACCGCTTCGGGGTTAAGTGGATCTATCCTAGCGCTACGATACAGATCTAACGGCTGTTATTTCCCTGGCCAAGAACTGGCGGCGGAGCGGCGGCTACCGGCGGCGGAACTGTCGGTCGATGGCGTTGCCGATGATGCAGACGGAGAGGGAGAAAGAGGAGTAGCTCACCGGGCTCAGGGGGTCACGACGAAGCTCGTCGTACTCACGGTTGGTCAAGGGGCGCTCGGGGCTGTCCTAGATTGCTCGCCGGAGTTCGTGGCGGCGTCGGGTGCGTCGGGTGGTCGTCGTGGACGTCGCTGTGAATCACCCCAAGGCAAGATAGCGACACGGTTAGGTTCACAGGGTCAAGGGGAAGTCGAGAGCATGAACGGGAAGGCGAGGGGCGGTCTGTACCTACCGAGAAAACTCGTCGGAGTTGATGTCGCCGTCGGTGCTCGCTGTGTCAAGTGGAACCGGCGACCTGGGGCAGTACAAGACGGACTAGTGAGGTCAGGAGGTGCGCAAAGATACACTGAGTCAGATAGTAAGAACGATAGGTAGAGGGGAACTCGAGGCTCACCTGAATCGCTCGCCGGAGAGGGCTCTGTCAGCGGCGGTGTGCAGAGGATTGAGGGCAGCCTGGTGGCAGAGTGAGCGAGGTGTTTGGGGGAAAAAGATCACGAGGCAGAGAGGATCTTATAGCCGGGGAATCGACAGGAAACGCTCGCGGTTAAATGCCCATTTACGCCGCACCATTACCGGCCATCACTGCTGCAGCGACGTGGTCGCAGGCGCAGTCTGGGGAAGACGAGGGCGACGTGGACCGGGCCCGCTTGTCAGCGAAGAGTGCGAGGTGGCGGTGGGGTCTGTCTGTCAGCGACTTAACGCGTGCGCTCGCGCGTGTGAGAAGGAAAAGGAGATCCCTGGGTGGGCTTGCTGGTCTTGATCCGCTGCTGGGCCAGATTCTGGCCACGCGGCCTTTTTCTTTTGAGAATTCCTTTTCTTTTTCTAATTCCATTTTTTGAATAGAATTTGATATGAATTCAAATCCCTTTGAATTCAAACTGCTTTGGGGATTTTTGCAGGGTTTTGTGGGTTCAAAAACAGTCATTCTAACTAAGTGGTTACCTTGCAAGGCTTGGTCAAGCTTGGGTTTCAGAATAAACAGAGATTTGCTCTAGTTTGAAATAGGGTTAAAAATATTTCTAAATTTGGAATCTTGGGTTAAAAGCTTCACCTAGTTTTTCCATCAATGGAGGCAAGCAAACAAGTACCTAAGCATTCAAATCTCAAAGGGTGATGGCCAATTGAGTTGAATTTGTACACATGAAATCATAGCCTAAGTTTATGCTTCTAAATGATTTTGAGAAAAACCCTATATGAATGAATGATGCAAGGATGAAATGAATGAGTTTTTGAAACATGATTTTACATGATTCTTGTAAAATCAGTTTCCGCATTTCCGGATCTTGTGGAACACAAATACGTTTCCCGTGCCATAAAGTACCTTGTTCGTCCATATGGAAACTTTTAGCCTTCCCTTGGCTAATCCTTTCCTTAATCTCTTCGATTTCTTTATCCGTCTTTTGGGCTTCTTTAATCTTATCCAAAAGAGTGGGTTGAACATCCAAAGACATGAGATGTCCTTCTGGCACAATCTCCAACCTGAGTTCCTTGAATTGCTTACACAAATCATCAGGCAATTCACCTTTGGTAAGGCCGTTTACAAACGCCTTACGACTTAGAGCATCTGCTACTACATTTGCTTTACCGGGGTGGTATTGCAAATTCAAGTCGTAATCCTTGATAAGTTCTAGCCATCTCCTTTGTCTCATATTGATTTCCTTCTGGGTGAAGATATACTTCAAGCTCTTATGGTCGGTGAACACTTCACAACGTTTTCCCAAAAGGTAGTGTCTCCATGTTTTAAGTGCATGGACAACAGCGGCTAACTCTAAATCATGAGTAGGATAATTTACTTCATGAGTTTTGAGTTGTCTCGAGGCATACGCCACAACTTTTCCTCCTTGCATAAGTACGGCTCCTAATCCTTGATGCGAAGCATCACAATACACTTGGAAATCCTTTTCCAAATCTGGTAGGCACAGTACTGGTGCTGACACAAGTCTCTTCTTTAATTCTTGAAAGCTGAGTTCACATCCTTCAGACCAAGCAAATTTCTTATCTTTCTTTAACAATTCTGTCATTGGTTTAGCAACCTTAGAAAAATTTTCAATGAATCTTCTGTAGTAACCTGCTAAACCAAGAAAACTACGAACTTCTTTTACATTCCTAGGAGATTCCCATTCTGTCACAGCTGAAACTTTAGCAAGATCAACTGCTACACCATCCTTTGTCATAACATGACCAAGAAATCCAACTTCCTCTAACCAAAACTCACACTTGCTGAACTTGGCATAAAGCTTATGTTCCCTTAGTTTCTCAAGTATCAAGCGTAGATGTCTTTCATGTTCTTCCTTGCTCTTGGAGTAGACTAAGATGTCATCGATGAAAACGACAACGAACTTGTCGAGAAATTCCATGAACACTTTGTTCATCATATTCATGAAGTATGCTGGAGCGTTGGTTAATCCAAAAGGCATCACAGTGTACTCATACAATCCATACCTTGTGGTGAATGTTGTTTTAGGTATGTCTTGCTCTCTTATCTTGAGTTGAAAATAACCTGACCAAAGATCAATCTTCGAGAACACACATGCTCCTTCTAGCTGATCAAACAAGTCATTTATTCTTGGCAAAGGATATTTGTTCTTGATGGTTACCTCGTTGAGAGAACGGTAATCTATGCATAATCTTTGAGTTCTGTCTCTCTTCTCTACGAATAAAACTGGAGCTCCCCAAGATGAAGAACTTGGCTGGATGAATCCTTTCTGCAATTGTTCTCCAAGTTGTTTCTTGAGTTCCTTAAGTTCGTCAACTGACATTTTATAAGGCCTCTTTGCCCTTGGTCCAGAACCTGGTACCAAATCTATTATAAACTCCACATCTCTATCTGGTGGCATTCCTGGTAATTCTTCTGGGAACACATCCAGATACTCACACACAATTGGCACACTGTCCATGATAACCCCCTTAAGAGAATTTAGCTTGCTTCCTTTAGATTTAAAATTGGACTTGAATGTTATCCTCTTACCTTCAGGGGTTGTGAGTGAAATTGTACGATTGGCACAATCTAGTACTCCCTCATACTTAGCCATCCAATCCATTCCCAAAATCACATCCAATCCTTGGGAATTCAGGATTATTAGGTTTACTGGAAACTTATGTTTTCCAAACTCTATGACTAAATCATGACATCCTGAGTTCACTATCATTTCTCCACCAGGAGAACTTACTCTTATAGGACACCCAATGTTTTCTACCGGTAGTTCATTTCTTTCGACAAATGCTTTTGATATGAATGAATGAGATGCACCAGTGTCAAAGAGTACAAATGCTGAGATGGAATTGAGTCTGAACTTACCAGCAACGGCATCAGGTTCTTCATAGACCTCCTCCACATTGATGTGGTTAACCTGTCCTTTCTGAAAAGGATTGGGCTTGATAGGTCCTTCAACCTTCTTTTCAGGACACTCATTAGCATAATGCCCCAACTTCTTGCATTTGAAGCATTCAACCTGACTATTGTCCTTCTTAGGTTGACTTCCACTTCCACTTCCACCTCCACTATGGTGGCTCTTATATCCACTCTTGTGGTTCTTGTACTTATCATTTTCATGATTGCGATGATGCTTGTTGTCATGACGGTTATGGTTGTGGTGCTTGTTAAATTTCCCATGCTTGTGGGATCCTGAGCTGATACTATCATCATAGTGAGATCGTTTATGAGACGATCCCGAGCTGTGCTTGTCGGAGTGTTTCCTCTTCCTACTCTCGACTTGCTTCACTTTATTCTCCATAATAACAGCCTTGTCACACAGCGACTGATAAGTTGGAACATATGCCACAGACAGCTGTAGATTCAGTTCGTCATTCAAGCCTTCCAGAAACTTTTCCTTCCTTTTGGCATCAGTGTCAACCTCATCCGGTGCATAGCGCGCCAGATTGTTGAACTCTTCAATATATTCAGCCACGCTGTGGTGGCGCTGCTTCAGGTTGTGAAATTCCTTCTTTTTCAGGCTCATCATACCTGGTGAGATATGAGTAGTACGAAATCCATCTTCAAAGAGAGCCCATGTCACCTCATCAATAGGCGTGGTAATCTGGAAGTTGTCCCACCATGCGGCGGCTGGTCCTTCCAATAGATGTGCTGCGAACCTGACCTTTTCAGCATCTGTGCATCCCACGGTCACTAAGTCTTTGTTCACAGAACGTAGCCAATCATTGGCCACCATGGGATCAGTCGATCCTGAAAACTTAGCTGGCCTCAAACGCAGAAATCTGGTGAGCATATCAAAACCTGGAGGGTTGTTGTTGTTGTTATTGTTGTTGTTGTTGTTGTTATTGTTGTTGTTGTTATTGGGGTTGTTGTTGTTGTTCTGGTTCTGGATGAACGTCGTCATCATTTGCATAAGCTGTGTTTGCGCATTCATCATTTGTTGCATTTCTGGGGTAATGTTGGGGTTGGGGTTGGTGTTTGCGCGACGGGGAGGCATCTGTGGTTTATTCATATAGAGATAAGAATGAGATACCCTTACATGATTTATGCACAATACATTACTCAAACAAACACATAGGAAGCAACACTAGGATAAAAGCTCAACAACAAGATAACAAAAAGTCTCAAAGTAAATACACACAAGTGGCAAGCCATCCACATGTCGGATGGTCCAAACATTAAGTTCACAAATAACAAGTGCGGTAAATAAAGATAACTGAGTAGTCAAATCTACTCGTCGGCATCAATATCCTCCTCGACAAAGGTAAGACCTGCGTTCTCCATTGCGGTCTTGTTCTCCTCGATGGTAGTGGTCAAAGAGTCGATCTTGGCCTTGAGAGCCCTCTTCTGGGAACGAAGCCTCTCAATCACTGTCTGCTGCTGCTCTAACTCGAAGTCCTTGGATTGCAGTTCCTCGGTCATATCACGAATCCTCTTGTTCCTATCCTGGACACGCTTCTCTTGACTCTTGAACTTACGGTCTTGGGTCTCGAACTTCGTCTCCATCTCCTTGACTATCTCGTCCTGCTGCGCGAAGAGCTTGTCCTTCTCGCGAAGCTGCACCTGGAGCTCGTCATTACTAAGCATGACGTTGGTCCTATCGGTATCCACGTGCCTAATAAGAGTCTCTAAGTCCTAGAGGTACAGGCGTATCGGCTCTGCTGTGACCCTCGAGTCGTCCTCAAAGTCAATGGACTCTCCGTCATCATCACGCCTTCCGAAGGCGTGGAAGTGAGTGCCTCTAACCTGTCAGGAGTGATGTCCTAACAGTCGTCCTATCAGATCCTGCATGACAACCTCCATGCCTCTCTCCCTGTCATCGTGCATAAGCTTGAAAACGATGGCCTCCGTAGTAGGCTCAGTCTGGCGTCCTGGCTGGTTCACCTTGAAGCCCCAAAGGTCCTTCCTCTCAAACTTGGTGAGTGGGTGCACCGTAATGATAGGAAGAGGGAGATCGAGTAAAGTAGTAAGCTCTACGATACGAGGACCAAAACGGGTAGCCTGGAACTCCTCAACAGTGCTGATGGCAATAGGCATCTATTTATAAGATTGAAAAGTTAGAACAACACAAATTTAAATTTAACAAGACAAACATTTAAGCATAACCATGAAACACAGAAATCACACAAGTCATGCATACATAAATCCATTACATCAACCAAGGTATCATTTTGGAAAATAAGGTGATAGGTGGTGGTCCAACTAACGAAGTGCGCTTACAATCCTATCTCATTGGATCTGGTGGCTAACACAATGTTCCTAGTGGCAATCACCCTATGTTGTTCACATGCTTCTATCACTAAGTCTATAATATCTCCTCTTAAGGATTGGTTGGTGACTTCCAACTCTTGGGTATGTTCCTTCTCTTTCTCTAAGTCTTTTTGGAGGTTGAGCATCCTGCACTTGACTCTAGTACTTAGTTCCTTGATAGTCTTCCAGGCTGCTTCTTTTGCTGACTCAAGGAATGTGGTGTGCATAAAAGTGTTGGTGTACATGCAGAAGCCTTTTTCTTTGTGGTTGTCTTCCTTGTTCTTGTACAAGTGAAGTTGCACCCACCAATACTCCACTCCATCCTCCATCACTAGAAAGCCCTTGTACACAGCTGCACCATGTACTCCCATGGTCTCCATGAGGTCCTTGAGAATCTTGGGAAACTCAGTCTCACACTCCAAGGTCATGGTCATGAGTGGTCCTTTCTTCACGGCTTCGTTGACGGAGTTCATCTACAAATAGAGATGAGAATGAGAAGATTAGAAAAGTTTACGAGAAGAATAGACAAGTGTAGAAGAAGTAAAAAATTTCCTTAGTGGTTTCCAATCCTAGGGTCATAATCCTACAGGCAACACAGTGCTCTGATACCATCTGTAAGATCCCTCCTTTGTAAAGGAAAAGATCCCTGTGATTGCAATGCTAGTCCCTGGATCAATGCTAGCATCCACAGTTTAAGATGAAGTACACAGATACAAAGGTCGTTTATTACAGTCATTCCAGAGATAAAACATAGTCTTTTACAACTCACGGCCAAAGGCCTAATACAAGAGTTTATGGAATATGTAAATAAACATAAGTCTTCATCTTCATGTGCCACAGGCAAGCATGTTGAGTGTAGACTCATGACTCCTAATCATCGTCAGAATAACCTGCAACATCATAAGTTACAGCCACAGAGGGTCAATACTTTGGAATAGTATTGGCAAGTGATACCTTAGTATATTTTAAGTGGACTATAATACTATATGCATTTGGCTGGTGGAGCTTAGGCTTGCATTGCTCAAAATAGATTTTTCCTTAACTTTTGAAAAACACTAAGTTTTTGTTTGGCAAAAACTATCCCAAGGTATCTACCAATCAAAGACTGAAGATCCACTCAGGGCATCTACCAATCCAAGACTGAAGATCCTTTTAACCCTTGTTCACCCACAAGTTTTATTTAGAAATTGGAGTGATGAGATTCTTGAAGTTTCCATGTCTTGATGCTCAAATTGTCCTTTACCAGGGACATAGCTAAGTACTTAGGTTTTACACTCTGCAGAGGTGGTGCACATTCCCCACAAGCCTTGGTTTCCCAAGACATGATCCTTCAGTAGCCTTTCCTTAGTCAAATGGACGCGTTCCAACCTATCATCCCATCTACCACCCACTGTCCAAAAGACTAAGTTCTAGCATCCTAAGATCATGGCAGAGCCCATAATGCCAAGTGGTTGCACTTGAAGCTTCTCAACATTTGACAACTCAAATCTCTTTGTTCCTGGGTGGCCATCCACAAGTGAGATACACAAGGTTCACCAGTACCCCTGGCCTTGTGTAACCACTCAACATATCCCATTCTTTCCATTCCACCCAGGTGATTCATTAACTTAGTTGTTTTGTTAAATAAAAAAAACAAGTCCTTAGACTTAGAATATTTTTCCATAGTGTGAATATATAAACCACCCTTGTTTTCTAGTAGCTAGGCTAAGCATGATAGTAATAGGAATCTTGACTTAGGTAATTTTCACTAAGGCTTCACCTAATAGGTTTTCCCATAGCATAGCTTGTACTTAGCAAATAACCATGCAAGTCCTATACTTAGAAAAATATTACTAATGCATATATAAAATATAGGAATGGAGTATTCATGATGATATCACTTGCCTTGGTAGTGTGGAGAGTAGCACTCGTCACAATCACAATCACTAGCAAAATCTACACACAAAGTTGTAGCACACAATTACACACAAATATATACAAACAAGAAATAGTATGAATGCATGCATGCATGAATCTACCAAGTGATGATTTGTTTTTTGAAAAAATCAACCAAGCAAGTGCATGAATACAGAAACTAAACAAGTCACAAAATAGCCAAGACAAACTTAAATAACCCTAAAACAAAATACTAAACTAAATCTATACTCAAAAAGGCCTCAAACAAGTCTCTGCAATTTAAGCACATCTAATGGTTACTATTTGCTAAACAAATTGGATAGGCAGAAAGGTCTTGTTTTTCTGAATCCAACGGTATAAAGTTTGCAAAATTCCAACGTGGCATTCAAAAGATATTGGCATTTGAAATCTGGATCAAAATCTGCTTTTAAATTCTATTTTCAGATCTAACCTAGCCACGCGTCATGTTCCTATTCGCCCGTACCGTTTCGCACTGGATCGAGCTCCACAGCCGCAGGATCTAAATGAAATCTGGCGGCTCAGATCGCGTACCGCTTCGGGGTTAAGTGGATCTATCCTAGCGCTACGATACAGATCTAACGGCTGTTATTTCCCTGGCCAAGAACTGGCGGCGGAGCGGCGGCTACCGGCGGCGGAACTGTCGGTCGATGGCGTTGCCGATGATGTAGACGGAGAGGGAGAAAGAGGAGTAGCTCACCGGGCTCAGGGGGTCACGACGAAGCTCGTCGTACTCGCGGTTGGTCAAGGGGCGCTCGGGGCTGTCCTAGATTGCTCGCCGGAGTTCGTGGCGGCGTCGGGTGCGTCGGGTGGTCGTCGTGGACGTCGCTGTGAATCACCCCAAGGCAAGATAGCGACACGGTTAGGTTCACAGGGTCAAGGGGAAGTCGAGAGCATGAACGGGAAGGCGAGGGGCGGTCTGTACCTACCGAGAAAACTCGTCGGAGTTGATGTCGCCGTCGGTGCTTGCTGTGTCAAGTGGAACCGGCGACCTGGGGCAGTACAAGACGGACTAGTGAGGTCAGGAGGTGCACAAAGATACACTGAGTCAGATAGTAAGAACGATAGGCAGAGGGGAACTCGAGGCTCACCTGAATCGCTCGCCGGAGAGGGCTCTGTCAGCGGTGGTGTGCGGAGGATTGAGGGCAGCCTGGTGGCGGAGTGAGCGAGGTGTTTGGGGGAAAAAGATCGCGAGGCAGAGAGGATCTTATAGCCGGGGAATCGACAGGAAACGCTCGCGGTTAAATGCCCATTTACGCCGCGCCATTACCGGCCATCACTGCTGCAGCGACGTGGTCGCAGGCGCAGTCTGGGGAAGACGAGGGCGACGTGGACCAGGCCCGCTTGTCAGCGAAGAGTGCGAGGTGGCGGTGGGGTCTGTCTGTCAGCGACTTAACGCGTGCGCTCGCGCGTGTGAGAAGGAAAAGGAGATCCCCGGGTGGGCTTGCTGGGCTTGATCCGCTGCTGGGCCAGATTCTGGCCGCGCGGCCTTTTTCTTTTGAGAATTCCTTTTCTTTTTCTAATTCCATTTTTTGAATAGAATTTGATATGAATTCAAATCCTTTTGAATTCAAACTGCTTTGGGGATTTTTGCAGGGTTTTGTGGGTTCAAAAACAGTCATTCTAACTAAGTGGTTACCTTGCAAGGCTTGGTCAAGCTTGGGTTTCAGAATAAACAGAGATTTGCTCTAGTTTGAAATAGGGTTTAGAAAATATTTCTAAATTTGGAATCTTGGGTTAAAAGCTTCACCTAGTTTTTCCATCAATGGAGGCAAGCAAACAAGTACCTAAGCATTCAAATCTCAAAGGGTGATGGCCAATTGAGTTGAATTTGTACACATGAAATCATAGCCTAAGTTTATGCTTCTAAATGATTTTGAGAAAAACCCTATATGAATGAATGATGCAAGGATGAAATGAATGAGTTTTTGAAACATGATTTTTGGGATGTTACACAATGACTTTAGCCGTGGTTCATGAAAAGAGCAGACATGCAATGACACTGGTGGATCCATGTGTGGTTCATGGGAAGAGCAGACATGCGATGACACTGGGTGGATCCATGTGTGCTTCATGAGAAGAGCAGACATGCAATGACACTAGGTGTGGTTCATGATATGGTTCATGAGAAGAACGCACATGCAATGACACCGGTGGATCCATGTGTGGTTCATGGGAAGAACACACATGCAATGACTCTGGTGATATGTGGTTTGTGAAAATAACAGGCATGCAATGACTCTAGGTGTGGTCTGTGAGAAGAACACACATGCAACGACACTGGGTATGGTTCATGATATGGTTTGTGAGAAGAACACACATGCAATGACACCGGTGGATCCATGTGTGGTCTTTGGGAAGAACACACATGCAATGACACTGTTGATATGTGGTCTGTGAGAAGAACACACATCCAATGACTCTAGCTATGGTTCATGAAAAGAGCAGACATGCAATGACACTGGTGGATCCATGTGTGGTTCATGGGAAGAACACACATGCAATGACACTGGGTGTGGTTCATGATATGGTTAGTGAGAAGAACACACATGCAATGACACTGGTGGATCCATGTGTGGTCTTTGGGAAGAACACACATGCAATGACACCGGTGATGTGTGGTATGTGGGAAGAGCAGACATGCAATGGGTCCATGTATGGTTCATGGGAAAAACACACATGCAATGACACTGGGTGTTGTTCATGATATGGTCTTAGAGAAGAACACACATGCAATGACACTTGTGGATCCATGTGTGGTCTGTGAGAAGAACACACATGCAATGACACTCGGTGTGGTTCATGATATGGCTTGTGAGAAGAACACACATGCTATGACACTGGTGGATCCATGTGTGGTCTTTGGGAAGAACACACATGCAATGACACTGGATCCATGTGTGGTCTGTGAGAAGAACACACATCCAATGACTCTAGCTGTGGTTCATGAAAACAGCAGACATGCAATGACACTGGTGGATCCATGTGTGGTTCATGGGAAGAGCAGACATGCGATGCCAATGGTGATATGTGGTTTGTGAAAAGAACAGACATGCAATGACTCTAGCTGTGGTTAGTGAGAATAACACACATGCAATGACACTTGGTGTGGTTCATGATATGGTTTGTGAGAAGAACACAGATGCAATGACTCCAGTGGATCCATGTGTGGTTCATGGGAAGAACACACATGCAATGACACTAAGTGAGGTTCATGATATGGTCTGTGAGAAGAACACACATGCAATGACACTGGTGTGTCCATGTGTGGTCTGTGAGAAGAACACACATGCAATGACACTAGGTGTGGTTCATGACATGGTTTGTGAGAAGAAAACACATGCAATGACACTGGTGGATCCATGTGTGGTCTTTGGGAAGAACACACATGCAATGACACTGAATCCATGTGTGGTCTATGAGAAGAACACACATCCAATGACTCTAGTTGTGGTTCATGAAAAGAGCAGACATGCAATGACAATGGTGGATCCATGTGTGGTTCATGGGAAGAGCAGACATTTGATGACACTGGTGATATGTGGTTTGTGAAAAGAACAGACATGCAATGACTCTAGCTGTGGTTAGTTTGAAGAACACACATGCAATGACACTGGGTGTGGTTCATGGTATGGTTTGTGAGAAGAACACACATTCAATGACACTGGTGGATCCATGTGTGGTTCATGGGAAGAACACACATGCAATGACACTGGGTGTGGTTCATGATATGGTCTGGGAGAAGAACACACATGCAATGACACTGGTGGATCCATGTGTGGTCTGTGAGAAGAACACACATGCAATGACACTAGGTGTGGTTCATGATATGGCTTGTGAGAACACACATGCAATGACACTGGTGGATCCAAGTGTGGTCTTTGGGCAGAACACATATTCAATAACACTGGATCCATGTGTGGTCTGTGAGAAGAACACACATCCAATGACTCTAGCTGTGGTTCATGAAAAGAGCAGACATGCAATGACACTGGTGGATCCATGTGTGGTTCATGGGAAGAGCAGACATGCGATGACACTGGGTGGATCCATGTGTGGTTCATGAGAAGAGCAGACATGCAATGACACTGGGTGTGGTTCATGATATGGTTCATGAGAAGAACACAGATGCAATGACACCGGTGGATCCATGTGTGGTTCATGGGAAGAACACACATGCAATGACTCTGGTGATATGTGGTTTGTGAAAAAGAACAGACATGCAATGACTCTAGCTATGGTCTGTGAGAAGAACACACATGCAATGACACTCGGTGTGGTTCATGATATGGTTTGTTAGAAGAACACACATGGTTTGTGAGAAGAACACACATGCAATGACACTGGTGGATCCATGTGTGGTCTATGAGAAGAACACACATGCAATGACACTAGTTGTGGTAAGTGAGAAGAACACACATGCAATGACACTGGGTGTTGTTCATGATATGGTTTGTGAGAAGAACACACATGCAATGACTCTAGTGGATCCATGTGTGGTTCCTGGGAAGAACACACATGCAATGACACTGGGTGAGGTTCATGAAATGGTTTGTGAGAAGAACGCACATGCAATGACACTGGTGGATCCATGTGTGGTCTGTGAGAAGAACACACATGCAATGACACTAGGTGTGGTTCATGATATGGTTTGTGAGAAGAACACACATGCAATGACACTTGTGGTTCCATGTGCGGTCTTTGGGAAGAACACACATGCAATGACACATCCATGTGTGGTCTGTGAGAAGAACACACATCCAATGACTCTAGCCGTGGTTCATGAAAAGAGCAGACATGCAATGACACTGGTGGATCCATGTGTGGTTCATGGGAAGAGTAGACATGTGATGACACTGGGTGGATCCATGTGTTGTTCATGAGAAGAGCAGACATGCAATGACACTGGGTGTGGTTCATGAGAAGAACACACATGCAATGACACCGATGGATCCATATGTGGTTCATGGGAAGAACACACATGCAATGACTCTGGTGATATGTGCTTTGTGAAAAGAATAGACGTGCAATGACTCTAGCCGTGGTCTGTGGGAAGAACACACATGCAATGACACTGGTGGATCCATGTGTGGTCTTTGGGAAGAACACAAATGCAATGACACTAGTGATGTGTGGTATGTGGGAAGAGCAGAGATGCAGTGACAATGGTGGATCTATGTGTGGTTCATGGGAAGAACACACATGCAATGACTCTGGTGATATGTGGTTTGTGAAAAAGAACAGAGATGCAATGACTCTAGCTATGGTCTGTGAGAATAACACACATGCAATGACACTGGGTGTGGTTCATGATATGGTTTGTGAGAAGAACACACATGGTTTGTGAGAAGAACACACATGCAATGACACTGGTGGATCCATGTGTGGTCTGTGAGAAGAACACACATGCAATGACACTAGCTGTGGTAAGTGAGAAGAACACACATGCAATGACACTGGGTGTTGTTCATGATATGGTTTGTGAGAAGAACACACATGCAATGACTCCAGTGGATCCATGTGTGGTTCATGGGAAGAACACACATGCAATGACACTAGGTGAGGTTCATGATATGGTTTGTGAGAAGAACACACATGCAGTGACACTGGTAGATCCATGTGTGGTCTATGAGAAGAACACACATGCAATGACACTGGGTGTGGTTCATGATATGGTTTGTGAGAAGAACACACATGCAATGACACTGGTGGATCCATGTGCGGTCTTTGGGAAGAACACACATGCAATGACACTGGATCCATGTGTGGTCTGTGAGAAGAACACACATCCAATGACTCTAGCTGTGGTTCATGAAAAGAGCAGACATGCAATGACACTGGTGGATCCATGTGTGGTTCATGGGAAGAGTAGACATGCGATGACACTAGGTGGATCCATGTGTGGTTCATGAGAAGAGCATACATGCAATGACACTAGGTGTGGTTCATGATATGGTTCATGAGAAGAACACACATGCAATGACACCGGTCGATCCATATGTGGTTCATGGGAAGAACACACATGCAATGACTCTGGTGATATGTGCTTTGTGAAAAGAATAGACATGCAATGACTCTAGCCGTGGTCTGTGAGAAGAACACACATTCAATGACACTGGGTGTGGTTCATGATATGGTTTGTGAGAAGAACACACATGCAATGACACTGGTGGATCCATGTGTGGTCTTTGGGAAGAACACACATGTAATGACACTGTTGATATGTGGTCTGTGAGAAGAACACACATCCAATGACTCTAGCTGTGGTTCATGAAAAGAGCAGACATGCAATGACACTGGTGGATCCATGTGTGGTTCATGGGAAGAACACACATGCAATGACACTGGGTGTGGTTCATGATATGGTTAGTGAGAAGAACACACATGCAATGACACTGGTGGATCCATGTCAGGTCTTTGGGAAGAACACACATGCAATGACACTGGTGATGTGAGGTATGTGGGAAGAGCAGACATGCAATGACACTAGTGGATCCATGTGTGGTTCATGGGAAGAACACACATGCATTGACACTGGGTGTGGTTCATGATATGGTCTGTGAGAAGAACACACATGCAATGACACTGGTGGATCCATGTGTGGTCTGTGAGAAGAACACACATGGAATGACACTGGGTGTGGTTCATGATATGGTTTGTGAGAAGAACACACATGCAATGACACTGGTGGATCCACGTGTGGTCTTTGGGAATAACACACATGCAATGACACTGGATCCATGTGTGGTCTGTGAGAAGAACACACATCCAATGACTCTAGTTCTGGTTCATGAAAAGAGCAGACATGCAATGACACTGGTGGATCCATGTGTGGTTCATGGGAAGAGCAGACATGCGATGACACTAGTGATATGTGGTTTGTGAAAAGAACAGACATGCAATGACTCTAGCTGCGGTTAGTGAGATGAACACACATGCAATGACACTGGGTGCGGTTCATGATATGGTTTGTGAGAAGAACACACATGCAATGACTCCAGTGGATCCATGTGTGGTTCATGGTAAGAACACACATGCAATGACACTGGGTGAGGTTCATGATATGGTCTGTGAGAAGAACACACATGCAATGACACTGGGTGTGGTTCATGATATGGTTTGTGGGAAGAACACACATGCAATGACACTGGTGGATCCATGTGTGGTCTTTGGGAAGAACACACATGCAGTGACACTGTTGATATGTGGTCTGTGAGAAGAACACACATCCAATGACTCTAGCTATGGTTCATGAAAAGAGCAGACATGCAATGACACTGGTGGATCCATGTGTGGTCTGTGAGAAGAACACACATGCAATGACACTAGCTGTGGTTCATGGGAAGAACACACATGCAATGACTCTGGGTGTGGTTCATGATATGGTTAGTGAGAAGAACACACTTGCAATGACACTGGTACCATGTGTGGTCTTTGGGAAGAACACACATGCAATGACACTGGTGATGTGTGGTATGTGGGAAGAGCAGACATGCAATGACACTGCTGGATCCATGTGTGGTTCATGGGAAGAACACACATGCAATGACTCTGGTGATATGTGGTTTTTGAAAAAGAACAGACATGCAATGACTCTAGCTATGGTCTATGAGAAGAACACACATGCAATGACACTGGGTGTGGTTCATGATATGGTTTGTGAGAAGAACACACATGGTTTGTGAGAAGAACACACATGCAATGACACTGGTGGATCCATGTGTGGTCTGTGAGAAGAACACACATGCAATGACACTAGCTGTGGTAAGTGAGAAGAACACACATGCAATGACACTGTGTGTTGTTCTTGATATGGTTTGCGAGAAGAACACACATGCAATGACTCCAGTGGATCCATGTGTGGTTCATGGGAAGAACACACATGCAATGACCCTGGGTGAGGTTCATGATATGGTTTGTGATAAGAACACACATTCAATGACAATGGTAGATCCATGTGTGGTCTGTGAGAAGAACACACATGCAATGGCACTGGGTGTGGTTCATGATATGGTTTGTGAGAAGAACACACATGCAATGACACTGGTGGATCCATGTGCGGTCTTTGGGAAGAACACACATGCAATGACACTGGTTCCATGTGTGGTCTGTGAGAAGAACACACATCCAATGACTCTAGCTGTGGTTCATGAAAAGAGCAGACAAGCAATGACACTGGTGGATCCATGTGTGGTTCATGGGAAGAGCAGACATGCGATGACACTAGGTGGATCCATGTGTGGTTCATGAGAAGAGCAGACATGCAATGACACTGGGTGTGGTTCATGATATGGTTCATGAGAAGAACACACATGCAATGACACCAGTGGATCCATATGTGGTTCATGGCAAGAACACACATGCAATGACTCTGGTGATATGTGCTTTGTGAAAAGAATAGACATGCAATGACTCTAGCCGTTGTCTGTGAGAAGAACACACATTCAATGACACTGGGTGTGGTTCATGATATGGTTTGTGAGAAGACCACACATGCAATGACACTGGTGGATCCATGTGTGGTCTTTGGGAAGAACACACATGTAATGACACTATTGATATGTGGTCTGTGAGAAGAACACACATCCAATGAATCTAGCTACGGTTCATGAAAAGAGCAGACATGCAATGACACTGGTGGATCCATGTGTGGTTCATGGGAAGAACACACAAGCAATGAAACTGGGTGTGGTTCATGATATGGTTAGTGAGCAGAACACACTTGCAATGACACTGGTGGATCCATGTGTGGTCTTTGGGAAGAACACACATGCAATGACACTGGTGATGTGTGGTATGTGGGAAGAGCAGACATGCAATTACACTGGTGGATCCATGTGTGGTTCATGGGAAGAACTCACATGCAATGACTCTGGTGATATGTGGTTTGTGAAAAAGAACAGACATGCAATGACCCTAGCTATGGTCTATGAGAAGAACACACATGCAATGACACTGGGTGTGGTTCATGATACGGTTTGTGAGAAGAATACACATGGTTTGTGAGAAGAACACACATGCAATGACACTGGTGGATCCATGTGTGGTCTGTGAGAATAACACACATGCAATGACACTAGATGTGGTAAGTGAGAAGAACACACATGCAATGACACTGGGTGTTGTTCATGATATGGTTCGTGAGAAGAACACACATGCAATGACTCCAGTGGATCCATGTGTGGTTCATGGGAAGAACACACATGCAATGACACTGGGTGAGGTTCATGAAAACAGCAGACATGCAATGACACTGTTGGATCCATGTGTGGTTCATGGGAAGAGCAGACATGCGATGACACTGGTGATATGTGGTTTGTGAAAAGAATAGACATGCAATGACTCTAGCTGTGGTTAGTGAGAAGAACACACATGCAATGACACTTGGTGTGGTTCATGATATGGTTTGTGAGAAGAACACACATGCAATGACACTGGTGGATCCATGTGTGGTCTGTGAGAAGAACACACATGCAATGACACTCGGTGTGGTTCGTGATATGGCTTGTGAGAAGAACACACATGCAATGACACTAGTGGATCCATGTGTGGTCTTTGGGAAGAACACACATGCAATGACACTGGATCCATGTGTGGTCTGTGAGAAGAACACACATGCAATGACACTCGTGATATGTGGTTTGTGAAAAGAACAGACATGCAATGACTCTAGCTGTGGTTAGTGAGAAGAACACACATGCAATGACACTTGGTGTGGTTCATGATATGGTTTGTGAGAAGAACACACATGCAATGACTCCAGTTGATCCATGTGCGGTTCATGGGAAGAACACACATGCAATGACACTAGGTGAGGTTCATGATATGGTCTGTGAGAAGAACACACATGTAATGACACTGGTGGATCCATGTGCGGTCTGTGAGAAGAACACACATGCAATGACACTGGGTGTGGTTCATGATATGGTTTGTGAGAAGAACACACATGCAATGACACTGGTTGATCCATGTGTGGTTCATGGGAAGAACACACATGCAATGACATTGGATCCATGTGTGGTCTGTGAGAAGAACACACATCCAATGACTCTAGCTGTGGTTCATGAAAACAGCAGACATGCAATGACACTGGTGGATCCATGTGTGGTTCATGGGAAGAGCAGACATGCGATGCCAATGGTGATACGTGGTTTGTGAAAAGAACAGACATGCAATGACTCTAGCTGTGGTTAGTGAGAAGAACACACATGCAATGACACTTGGTGTGGTTCATGATATGGTTTGTGAGAAGAACACACATGCAATGACTCCAGTGGATCCATGTGTGGTTCATGGGAAGAACACACATGCAATGACACTAGGTGAGGTTCATGATATGGTCTGTGAGAAGAACACACATGCAATGACACTGGTGGATCCATGTGTGGTCTGTGAGAAGAACACACATGCAATGACACTGTGTGTGGTTCATGATATGGTTTGTGAGAAGAACACACATGCAATGACACTGGTGGATCCATGTGTGGTCTTTGGGAAGAACACACATGCAATGACACTGGATCCATGTGTGGTCTATGAGAAGAACACACATCCAATGACTCTAGCTGTGGTTCATGAAAAGAGCAGACATGCACTGACACTGGTGATTCCATGTGTGGTTCATGGGAAGAGCAGACATGCGATGACACTGGTGATATGTGGTTTGTGAAAAGAACAGACATGCAATGACTCTAGCTGTGGTTAGTCAGAAGAACACACATGCAATGACACTGGGTGTGGTTCATGGTATGATTTGTGAGAAGAACACACATGCAATGACACTGGTGGATCCATGTGTGGTTCATGGGAAGAACACACATGCAATGACACTGTGTGTGGTTCAGGATATGGTCTGTGAGAAGAACACACATGCAATGACACTGGTGGATCCATGTGTGGTCTATGAGAAGAACACACATGCAATGACACTTGGTGTGGTTCATGATATGGCTTGTGAGAAGAACACACATGCAATGACACTGGTGGATCCAAGTGTGGTCTATGGGAAGAACACACATTCAATGACACTGGATCCATGTGTGGTCTGTGAGAATAACACACATCCAATGACTCTAGCTCTGGTTCATGAAAAGAGCAGACATGCAATGACACTAGGGGATCCATGTGTGGTTCATGGGAAGAGCAGACATGCAATGACACTGGGTGGATCCATGTGTGGTTCATGAGAAGAGCAGACATGCAATGACACTGGGTGTGGTTCATGATATGGTTCATGAGAAGAACACACATGCAATGACACCGGTGGATCCATGTGTGGTTCATGGGAAGAACACACATGCAATGAGTCTGGTGATATGTGGTTTGTGAAAAAGAACAGACATGCAATGACTCTAGCTATGGTCTGTGAGAAGAACACACATGCAATGACACTGGGTGTGGTTCATGATATGGTTTGTGAGAAGAACACATATGCAATGACACTGGTGGATCCATGTGTGGTGTTTGGGAAGAACACACATGCAATGACACTGTTGATATGTGGTATGTGAGAAGAACACACATCCAATGACTATAGCTGTGGTTCATGAAAAGAGCAGACATGCAATGACACTGGTGGATCCATGTGTGGTTCATGGGAAGAACACACATGCAATGACACTGGGTGTGGTTCATGATATGGTTAGTGAGAAGAACACACATGCAATGACATTGGTGGATCCATGTGTGCTCTTTGGGAAGAACACGAATGCAATGACACTGGTGATGTATGGTATGTGGGAAGAGCAGACATGCAATGACACTGGTGGATCCATGTGTGGTTCATGGGAAGAACACACATGCAATGACACTGGGTGTGGTTCATGATATGGTCTGTGAGAAGAACACACATGCAATGATAGTGGTGGATCCATGTGTGGTCTGTGAGAAGAACACACATGGAATGACACTGGGTGTGGTTCATGATATGGTTTGTGAGAAGAACACACATGCAATGACACTGGTGGATCCATGTGTGGTCTGTGAGAAGAACACACATGGAATGACACTAGGTGTGGTTCATGATATGGTTTGTGAGAAGAACACACATGCAATGACACTGGTGGATCCACGTGTGGTCTTTGGGAAGAACACACATGCAATGACACTGGATCCATGTGTGGTCTGTGAGAAGAACACACATCCAATGACTCTAGCTGTGGTTCATGAAAAGAGCAGACATGCAATGACACTGGTGGATCCATGTGTGGTTCATGGGAAGAGCAGACATGCGATGACACTGGTGATATGTGGTTTGTGAAAATAACAGACATGCAATGACTCTAGCTTCGGTTAGTGAGAAGAACACACATGCAATGACACTAGGTGCAGTTCATGATATGGTTTGTGAGAAGAACACACATGCAATGACTCCAGTGGATCCATGTGTGGTTCATGGTAAGAACACACATGCAATGACAATGGGTGAGGTTCATGATATGGTCTGTGAGAAGAACACACATCCAATGACACTGGGTGTGGTTCATGATATGGTTTGTGGGAAGAACACACATGCAATGACAATGGTGGATCCATGTGTGGTATTTGGGAAGAACACACATGCAATGCCACTGTTGATATGTGGTCTGTGAGAAGAACACACATCCAATGACTCTAGCTATGGTTCATGAAAAGAGCAGACATGTAATGACACTGGTGGATCCATGTGTGGTTCATGGGAAAAACACACATGCAATGACACTGGGTGTGGTTCATGATATGGTTAGTGAGAAGAACACACTTGCAATGACACTGGTGGATCCATGTGTGGTCTTTAGGAAGAACACACATGCAATGACACTGGTGATGTGTGGTATGTGGGAAGAGCAGACATGCAATGACACTGGTGGATCCATGTGTGGTTCATGGAAAATAACACACATGCATTGACACTGGGTGTGGTTCATGATAT
This sequence comes from Avena sativa, assembly GCA_916181665.1. Classification (NCBI taxonomy): domain Eukaryota; kingdom Viridiplantae; phylum Streptophyta; class Magnoliopsida; order Poales; family Poaceae; genus Avena; species Avena sativa. Next base: position 552,247,569 of record OV702290.1, on the reverse strand, counting down.
GGTTAGTGAGAAGAACACACATGCAATGACACCGATGGATCCATATGTGGTTCATGGGAAGAACACACATGCAATGACTCTGGTGATATGTGCTTTGTGAAAAGAATAGACGTGCAATGACTCTAGCCGTGGTCTGTGGGAAGAACACACATGCAATGACACTGGTGGATCCATGTGTGGTCTTTGGGAAGAACACAAATGCAATGACACTAGTGATGTGTGGTATGTGGGAAGAGCAGAGATGCAGTGACAATGGTGGATCTATGTGTGGTTCATGGGAAGAACACACATGCAATGACTCTGGTGATATGTGGTTTGTGAAAAAGAACAGAGATGCAATGACTCTAGCTATGGTCTGTGAGAATAACACACATGCAATGACACTGGGTGTGGTTCATGATATGGTTTGTGAGAAGAACACACATGGTTTGTGAGAAGAACACACATGCAATGACACTGGTGGATCCATGTGTGGTCTGTGATAAGAACACACATGCAATGACACTAGCTGTGGTAAGTGAGAAGAACACACATGCAATGACACTGGGTGTTGTTCATGATATGGTTTGTGAGAAGAACACACATGCAATGACTCCAGTGGATCCATGTGTGGTTCATGGGAAGAACACACATGCAATGACACTAGGTGAGGTTCATGATATGGTTTGTGAGAAGAACACACATGCAGTGACACTGGTAGATCCATGTGTGGTCTATGAGAAGAACACACATGCAATGACACTGGGTGTGGTTCATGATATGGTTTGTGAGAAGAACACACATGCAATGACACTGGTGGATCCATGTGCGGTCTTTGGGAAGAACACACATGCAATGACACTGGATCCATGTGTGGTCTGTGAGAAGAACACACATCCAATGACTCTAGCTGTGGTTCATGAAAAGAGCAGACATGCAATGACACTGGTGGATCCATGTGTGGTTCATGGGAAGAGTAGACATGCGATGACACTAGGTGGATCCATGTGTGGTTCATGAGAAGAGCAGACATGCAATGACACTAGGTGTGGTTCATGATATGGTTCATGAGAAGAACACACATGCAATGACACCGGTCGATCCATATGTGGTTCATGGGAAGAACACACATGCAATGACTCTGGTGATATGTGCTTTGTGAAAAGAATAGACATGCAATGACTCTAGCCGTGGTCTGTGAGAAGAACACACATTCAATGACACTGGGTGTGGTTCATGATATGGTTTGTGAGAAGAACACACATGCAATGACACTGGTGGATCCATGTGTGGTCTTTGGGAAGAACACACATGTAATGACACTGTTGATATGTGGTCTGTGAGAAGAACACACATCCAATGACTCTAGCTGTGGTTCATGAAAAGAGCAGACATGCAATGACACTGGTGGATCCATGTGTGGTTCATGGGAAGAACACACATGCAATGACACTGGGTGTGGTTCATGATATGGTTAGTGAGAAGAACACACATGCAATGACACTGGTGGATCCATGTCAGGTCTTTGGGAAGAACACACATGCAATGACACTGGTGATGTGAGGTATGTGGGAAGAGCAGACATGCAATGACACTAGTGGATCCATGTGTGGTTCATGGGAAGAACACACATGCATTGACACTGGGTGTGGTTCATGATATGGTCTGTGAGAAGAACACACATGCAATGACACTGGTGGATCCATGTGTGGTCTGTGAGAAGAACACACATGGAATGACACTGGGTGTGGTTCATGATATGGTTTGTGAGAAGAACACACATGCAATGACACTGGTGGATCCACGTGTGGTCTTTGGGAATAACACACATGCAATGACACTGGATCCATGTGTGGTCTGTGAGAAGAACACACATCCAATGACTCTAGTTCTGGTTCATGAAAAGAGCAGACATGCAATGACACTGGTGGATCCATGTGTGGTTCATGGGAAGAGCAGACATGCGATGACACTAGTGATATGTGGTTTGTGAAAAGAACAGACATGCAATGACTCTAGCTGCGGTTAGTGAGATGAACACACATGCAATGACACTGGGTGCGGTTCATGATATGGTTTGTGAGAAGAACACACATGCAATGACTCCAGTGGATCCATGTGTGGTTCATGGTAAGAACACACATGCAATGACACTGGGTGAGGTTCATGATATGGTCTGTGAGAAGAACACACATGCAATGACACTGGGTGTGGTTCATGATATGGTTTGTGGGAAGAACACACATGCAATGACACTGGTGGATCCATGTGTGGTCTTTGGGAAGAACACACATGCAGTGACACTGTTGATATGTGGTCTGTGAGAAGAACACACATCCAATGACTCTAGCTATGGTTCATGAAAAGAGCAGACATGCAATGACACTGGTGGATCCATGTGTGGTCTGTGAGAAGAACACACATGCAATGACACTAGCTGTGGTTCATGGGAAGAACACACATGCAATGACTCTGGGTGTGGTTCATGATATGGTTAGTGAGAAGAACACACTTGCAATGACACTGGTACCATGTGTGGTCTTTGGGAAGAACACACATGCAATGACACTGGTGATGTGTGGTATGTGGGAAGAGCAGACATGCAATGACACTGCTGGATCCATGTGTGGTTCATGGGAAGAACACACATGCAATGACTCTGGTGATATGTGGTTTTTGAAAAAGAACAGACATGCAATGACTCTAGCTATGGTCTATGAGAAGAACACACATGCAATGACACTGGGTGTGGTTCATGATATGGTTTGTGAGAAGAACACACATGGTTTGTGAGAAGAACACACATGCAATGACACTGGTGGATCCATGTGTGGTCTGTGAGAAGAACACACATGCAATGACACTAGCTGTGGTAAGTGAGAAGAACACACATGCAATGACACTGTGTGTTGTTCTTGATATGGTTTGCGAGAAGAACACACATGCAATGACTCCAGTGGATCCATGTGTGGTTCATGGGAAGAACACACATGCAATGACACTGGGTGAGGTTCATGATATGGTTTGTGATAAGAACACACATTCAATGACAATGGTAGATCCATGTGTGGTCTGTGAGAAGAACACACATGCAATGGCACTGGGTGTGGTTCATGATATGGTTTGTGAGAAGAACACACATGCAATGACACTGGTGGATCCATGTGCGGTCTTTGGGAAGAACACACATGCAATGACACTGGTTCCATGTGTGGTCTGTGAGAAGAACACACATCCAATGACTCTAGCTGTGGTTCATGAAAAGAGCAGACAAGCAATGACACTGGTGGATCCATGTGTGGTTCATGGGAAGAGCAGACATGCGATGACACTAGGTGGATCCATGTGTGGTTCATGAGAAGAGCAGACATGCAATGACACTGGGTGTGGTTCATGATATGGTTCATGAGAAGAACACACATGCAATGACACCAGTGGATCCATATGTGGTTCATGGCAAGAACACACATGCAATGACTCTGGTGATATGTGCTTTGTGAAAAGAATAGACATGCAATGACTCTAGCCGTTGTCTGTGAGAAGAACACACATTCAATGACACTGGGTGTGGTTCATGATATGGTTTGTGAGAAGACCACACATGCAATGACACTGGTGGATCCATGTGTGGTCTTTGGGAAGAACACACATGTAATGACACTATTGATATGTGGTCTGTGAGAAGAACACACATCCAATGAATCTAGCTACGGTTCATGAAAAGAGCAGACATGCAATGACACTGGTGGATCCATGTGTGGTTCATGGGAAGAACACACAAGCAATGAAACTGGGTGTGGTTCATGATATGGTTAGTGAGCAGAACACACTTGCAATGACACTGGTGGATCCATGTGTGGTCTTTGGGAAGAACACACATGCAATGACACTGGTGATGTGTGGTATGTGGGAAGAGCAGACATGCAATTACACTGGTGGATCCATGTGTGGTTCATGGGAAGAACTCACATGCAATGACTCTGGTGATATGTGGTTTGTGAAAAAGAACAGACATGCAATGACCCTAGCTATGGTCTATGAGAAGAACACACATGCAATGACACTGGGTGTGGTTCATGATACGGTTTGTGAGAAGAATACACATGGTTTGTGAGAAGAACACACATGCAATGACACTGGTGGATCCATGTGTGGTCTGTGAGAATAACACACATGCAATGACACTAGATGTGGTAAGTGAGAAGAACACACATGCAATGACACTGGGTGTTGTTCATGATATGGTTCGTGAGAAGAACACACATGCAATGACTCCAGTGGATCCATGTGTGGTTCATGGGAAGAACACACATGCAATGACACTGGGTGAGGTTCATGAAAACAGCAGACATGCAATGACACTGTTGGATCCATGTGTGGTTCATGGGAAGAGCAGACATGCGATGACACTGGTGATATGTGGTTTGTGAAAAGAATAGACATGCAATGACTCTAGCTGTGGTTAGTGAGAAGAACACACATGCAATGACACTTGGTGTGGTTCATGATATGGTTTGTGAGAAGAACACACATGCAATGACACTGGTGGATCCATGTGTGGTCTGTGAGAAGAACACACATGCAATGACACTCGGTGTGGTTCGTGATATGGCTTGTGAGAAGAACACACATGCAATGACACTAGTGGATCCATGTGTGGTCTTTGGGAAGAACACACATGCAATGACACTGGATCCATGTGTGGTCTGTGAGAAGAACACACATGCAATGACACTCGTGATATGTGGTTTGTGAAAAGAACAGACATGCAATGACTCTAGCTGTGGTTAGTGAGAAGAACACACATGCAATGACACTTGGTGTGGTTCATGATATGGTTTGTGAGAAGAACACACATGCAATGACTCTAGTTGATCCATGTGTGGTTCATGGGAAGAACACACATGCAATGACACTAGGTGAGGTTCATGATATGGTCTGTGAGAAGAACACACATGTAATGACACTGGTGGATCCATGTGCGGTCTGTGAGAAGAACACACATGCAATGACACTGGGTGTGGTTCATGATATGGTTTGTGAGAAGAACACACATGCAATGACACTGGTTGATCCATGTGTGGTTCATGGGAAGAACACACATGCAATGACATTGGATCCATGTGTGGTCTGTGAGAAGAACACACATCCAATGACTCTAGCTGTGGTTCATGAAAACAGCAGACATGCAATGACACTGGTGGATCCATGTGTGGTTCATGGGAAGAGCAGACATGCGATGCCAATGGTGATACGTGGTTTGTGAAAAGAACAGACATGCAATGACTCTAGCTGTGGTTAGTGATAAGAACACACATGCAATGACACTTGGTGTGGTTCATGATATGGTTTGTGAGAAGAACACACATGCAATGACTCCAGTGGATCCATGTGTGGTTCATGGGAAGAACACACATGCAATGACACTAGGTGAGGTTCATGATATGGTCTGTGAGAAGAACACACATGCAATGACACTGGTGGATCCATGTGTGGTCTGTGAGAAGAACACACATGCAATGACACTGTGTGTGGTTCATGATATGGTTTGTGAGAAGAACACACATGCAATGACACTGGTGGATCCATGTGTGGTCTTTGGGAAGAACACACATGCAATGACACTGGATCCATGTGTGGTCTATGAGAAGAACACACATCCAATGACTCTAGCTGTGGTTCATGAAAAGAGCAGACATGCACTGACACTGGTGATTCCATGTGTGGTTCATGGGAAGAGCAGACATGCGATGACACTGGTGATATGTGGTTTGTGAAAAGAACAGACATGCAATGACTCTAGCTGTGGTTAGTCAGAAGAACACACATGCAATGACACTGGGTGTGGTTCATGGTATGATTTGTGAGAAGAACACACATGCAATGACACTGGTGGATCCATGTGTGGTTCATGGGAAGAACACACATGCAATGACACTGTGTGTGGTTCAGGATATGGTCTGTGAGAAGAACACACATGCAATGACACTGGTGGATCCATGTGTGGTCTATGAGAAGAACACACATGCAATGACACTTGGTGTGGTTCATGATATGGCTTGTGAGAAGAACACACATGCAATGACACTGGTGGATCCAAGTGTGGTCTATGGGAAGAACACACATTCAATGACACTGGATCCATGTGTGGTCTGTGAGAATAACACACATCCAATGACTCTAGCTCTGGTTCATGAAAAGAGCAGACATGCAATGACACTAGGGGATCCATGTGTGGTTCATGGGAAGAGCAGACATGCAATGACACTGGGTGGATCCATGTGTGGTTCATGAGAAGAGCAGACATGCAATGACACTGGGTGTGGTTCATGATATGGTTCATGAGAAGAACACACATGCAATGACACCGGTGGATCCATGTGTGGTTCATGGGAAGAACACACATGCAATGAGTCTGGTGATATGTGGTTTGTGAAAAAGAACAGACATGCAATGACTCTAGCTATGGTCTGTGAGAAGAACACACATGCAATGACACTGGGTGTGGTTCATGATATGGTTTGTGAGAAGAACACATATGCAATGACACTGGTGGATCCATGTGTGGTGTTTGGGAAGAACACACATGCAATGACACTGTTGATATGTGGTATGTGAGAAGAACACACATCCAATGACTATAGCTGTGGTTCATGAAAAGAGCAGACATGCAATGACACTGGTGGATCCATGTGTGGTTCATGGGAAGAACACACATGCAATGACACTGGGTGTGGTTCATGATATGGTTAGTGAGAAGAACACACATGCAATGACATTGGTGGATCCATGTGTGCTCTTTGGGAAGAACACGAATGCAATGACACTGGTGATGTATGGTATGTGGGAAGAGGAGACATGCAATGACACTGGTGGATCCATGTGTGGTTCATGGGAAGAACACACATGCAATGACACTGGGTGTGGTTCATGATATGGTCTGTGAGAAGAACACACATGCAATGATAGTGGTGGATCCATGTGTGGTCTGTGAGAAGAACACACATGGAATGACACTGGGTGTGGTTCATGATATGGTTTGTGAGAAGAACACACATGCAATGACACTGGTGGATCCATGTGTGGTCTGTGAGAAGAACACACATGGAATGACACTAGGTGTGGTTCATGATATGGTTTGTGAGAAGAACACACATGCAATGACACTGGTGGATCCACGTGTGGTCTTTGGGAAGAACACACATGCAATGACACTGGATCCATGTGTGGTCTGTGAGAAGAACACACATCCAATGACTCTAGCTGTGGTTCATGAAAAGAGCAGACATGCAATGACACTGGTGGATCCATGTGTGGTTCATGGGAAGAGCAGACATGCGATGACACTGGTGATATGTGGTTTGTGAAAATAACAGACATGCAATGACTCTAGCTTCGGTTAGTGAGAAGAACACACATGCAATGACACTAGGTGCAGTTCATGATATGGTTTGTGAGAAGAACACACATGCAATGACTCCAGTGGATCCATGTGTGGTTCATGGTAAGAACACACATGCAATGACAATGGGTGAGGTTCATGATATGGTCTGTGAGAAGAACACACATCCAATGACACTGGGTGTGGTTCATGATATGGTTTGTGGGAAGAACACACATGCAATGACAATGGTGGATCCATGTGTGGTATTTGGGAAGAACACACATGCAATGCCACTGTTGATATGTGGTCTGTGAGAAGAACACACATCCAATGACTCTAGCTATGGTTCATGAAAAGAGCAGACATGTAATGACACTGGTGGATCCATGTGTGGTTCATGGGAAAAACACACATGCAATGACACTGGGTGTGGTTCATGATATGGTTAGTGAGAAGAACACACTTGCAATGACACTGGTGGATCCATGTGTGGTCTTTAGGAAGAACACACATGCAATGACACTGGTGATGTGTGGTATGTGGGAAGAGCAGACATGCAATGACACTGGTGGATCCATGTGTGGTTCATGGAAAATAACACACATGCATTGACACTGGGTGTGGTTCATGATATGGTCTGTGAGAAGAACACAAATGCAATGACACTGGTGGATCCATGTGTGGTCTGTGAGAAGAACACACATGCAATGACACTCAGTGTGGTTCATGATATGGCTTGTGAGAAGAACACACATGCAATGACACTGGTGGATCCACGTGTGGTCTTTGGGAAGAACACACATGCAATGACACTGGATCCATGTGTGGTCTGTGAGAAGAACACACACCCAATGACTCTAGTTGTGGTTCATGAAAACAGCTGACATGCAATGACACTGGTGGATCCATGTGTGGTTCATGGGAAGAGCAGACATGCGATGACACTGGTGATATGTGGTCGGTGAAAAGAACAGACATGCAATGACTCTAGCTGTGGTTAGTGAGAAGAACACACATGCAATGACACTTGGTGTGGTTCATGATATGGTTTGTGAGAAGAACACACATGTAATGACTCCATTGGAGCCATGTGTGGTTCATGGGAAGAACACAGATGCGATGACACTAGGTGAGGTTCATGATATGGTCTGTGAGAAGAACACACATGCACTGACACTGGTGGATCCATGTGTGGTCTGTGAGAAGAACACACATGCAATGACACTGGGTGTGGTTCATGATATGGTTTGTGAGAAGAACACACATGCAATGACACTGGTGGATCCATGTGTGGTTCATGGGAAGAACACACATGCAATGACACTGGGTGTGGTTCATGATATGGTCTGTGAGAAGAACACACATGCAATGACACCGGTGGATCCATGTGTGGTCTGTGAGAAGAACACACATGCAATGACACTCGGTGTGGTTCATGATATGGCTTGTGAGAAGAACACACATGCAATGACACTGGTGGATCCAAGTGTGGTCTTTGGGAAGAACACACATTCAATGACACTGGATCCATGTGTGGTCTGTGAGAAGAACACACATCCAATGACTCTAGCTGTGGTTCATGAAAAGAGCAGACATGCAATGACACTGGTGGATCCATGTGTGGTTCATGGGAAGAGCAGACATGCGATGACACTGGGTGGATCCATGTGTGGTTCATGAGAAGAGCAGACATGCAATGACACTTGGTGTGGTTCATGATATGGTCATTGAGAAGAACACACATGCAATGACACCGGTGGATCCATGTGTGGTTCATGGGAATACCACACATGCAATGACTATGGTGATATGTGCTTTGTGAAAAAGAACAGACATGCAATGACTCTAGCTATGGTCTGTGCGAAGAACACACATGCAATGACACTGGGTGTGGTTCATGATATGGTTTGTGAGAAGAACACATATGCAATGACACTGGTGGATCCATGTGTGGTGTTTGGGAAGAACACACATGCAATGACACTGTTGATATGTGGTATGTGAGAAGAACACACATCCAATGACTCTAGCTGTGGTTCATGAAAAGAGCAGACATGCAATGACACTGGTGGATCCATGTGTGGTTCATGGGAAGAACACACATGCAATGACACTGGGTGTGGTTCATGATATGGTTAGTGAGAAGAACACACATGCAATGACATTGGTGGATCCATGTGTGGTCTTTGGGAAGAACACACATGCAATGACACTGGTGATGTATGGTATGTGGGAAGAGCAGACATGCAATGACACTTGGGGATCCATGTGTGGTTCATGGGAAGAACACACATGCAATGACACTGGGTGTGGTTCATGATATGGTCTGTGAGAAGAACACACATGCAATGACAGTGGTGGATCCATGTGTGGTCTGTGAGAAGAACACACATGGAATGACACTGGGTGTGGTTCATGATATGGTTTGTGAGAAGAACACACATGCAATGACACTGGTTGATCCATGTGTGGTTCATGGGAAGAACACACATGCAATGACATTGGATCCATGTGTGGTCTGTGAGAAGAACACACATCCAATGACTCTAGCTGTGGTTCATGAAAACAGCAGACATGCAATGACACTGGTGGATCCATGTGTGGTTCATGGGAAGAGCAGACATGCGATGCCAATGGTGATACGTGGTTTGTGAAAAGAACAGACATGCAATGACTCTAGCTGTGGTTAGTGAGAAGAACACACATGCAATGACACTTGGTGTGGTTCATGATATGGTTTGTGAGAAGAACACACATGCAATGACTCCAGTGGATCCATGTGTGGTTCATGGGAAGAACACACATGCAATGACACTAGGTGAGGTTCATGATATGGTCTGTGAGAAGAACACACATGCAATGACACTGGTGGATCCATGTGTGGTCTGTGAGAAGAACACACATGCAATGACACTGTGTGTGGTTCATGATATGGTTTGTGAGAAGAACACACATGCAATGACACTGGTGGATCCATGTGTGGTCTTTGGGAAGAACACACATGCAATGACACTGGATCCATGTGTGGTCTATGAGAAGAACACACATCCAATGACTCTAGCTGTGGTTCATGAAAAGAGCAGACATGCACTGACACTGGTGATTCCATGTGTGGTTCATGGGAAGAGCAGACATGCGATGACACTGGTGATATGTGGTTTGTGAAAAGAACAGACATGCAATGACTCTAGCTGTGGTTAGTCAGAAGAACACACATGAAATGACACTGGGTGTGGTTCATTGTATGATTTGTGAGAAGAACACACATGCAATGACACTGGTGGATCCATGTGTGGTTCATGGGAAGAACACACATGCAATGACACTGTGTGTGGTTCAGGATATGGTCTGTGAGAAGAACACACATGCAATGACACTGGTGGATCCATGTGTGGTCTGTGAGAAGAACACACATGCAATGACACTTGGTGTGGTTCATGATATGGCTTGTGAGAAGAACACACATGCAATGACACTGGTGGATCCAAGTGTGGTCTATGGGAAGAACACACATTCAATGACACTGGATCCATGTGTGGTCTGTGAGAAGAACACACATCCAATGACTCTAGCTCTGGTTCATGAAAAGAGCAGACATGCAATGACACTAGGGGATCCATGTGTGGTTCATGGGAAGAGCAGACATGCGATGACACTGGGTGGATCCATGTGTGGTTCATGAGAAGAGCAGACATGCAATGACACTGGGTGTGGTTCATGATATGGTTCATGAGAAGAACACACATGCAATGACACCGGTGGATCCATGTGTGGTTCATGGGAAGAACACACATGCAATGAGTCTGGTGATATGTGGTTTGTGAAAAAGAACAGACATGCAATGACTCTAGCTATGGTCTGTGAGAAGAACACACATGCAATGACACTGGGTGTGGTTCATGATATGGTTTGTGAGAAGAACACATATGCAATGACACTGGTGGATCCATGTGTGGTGTTTGGGAAGAACACACATGCAATGACACTATTGATATGTGGTATGTGAGAAGAACACACATCCAATGACTATAGCTATGGTTCATGAAAAGAGCAGACATGCAATGACACTGGTGGATCCATGTGTGGTTCATGGGAAGAACACACATGCAATGACACTGGGTGTGGTTCATGATATGGTTAGTGAGAAGAACACACATGCAATGACATTGGTGGATCCATGTGTGCTCTTTGGGAAGAACACGCATGCAATGACACTGGTGATGTATGGTATGTGGGAAGAGCAGACATGCAATGACACTGGTGGATCCATGTGTGGTTCATGGGAAGAACACACATGCAATGACACTGGGTGTGGTTCATGATATGGTCTGTGAGAAGAACACACATGCAATGATAGTGGTGGATCCATGTGTGGTCTGTGAGAAGAACACACATGGAATGACACTGGGTGTGGTTCATGATATGGTTTGTGAGAAGAACACACATGCAATGACACTGGTGGATCCATGTGTGGTCTGTGAGAAGAACACACATGGAATGACACTAGGTGTGGTTCATGATATGGTTTGTGAGAAGAACACACATGCAATGACACTGGTGGATCCACGTGTGGTCTTTGGGAAGAACACACATGCAATGACACTGGATCCATGTGTGGTCTGTGAGAAGAACACACATCCAATGACTCTAGCTGTGGTTCATGAAAAGAGCAGACATGCAATGACACTGGTGGATCCATGTGTGGTTCATGGGAAGAGCAGACATGCGATGACACTGGTGATATGTGGTTTGTGAAAATAACAGACATGCAATGACTCTAGCTTCGGTTAGTGAGAAGAACACACATGCAATGACACTAGGTGCAGTTCATGATATGGTTTGTGAGAAGAACACACATGCAATGACTCCAGTGGATCCATGTGTGGTTCATGGTAAGAACACACATGCAATGACACTGGGTGAGGTTCATGATATGGTCTGTGAGAAGAACACACATCCAATGACACTGGGTGTGGTTCATGATATGGTTTGTGGGAAGAACACACATGCAATGACAATGGTGGATCCATGTGTGGTATTTGGGAAGAACACACATGCAATGCCACTGTTGATATGTGGTCTGTGAGAAGAACACACATCCAATGACTCTAGCTATGGTTCATGAAAAGAGCAGACATGTAATGACACTGGTGGATCCATGTGTGGTTCATGGGAAAAACACACATGCAATGACACTGGGTGTGGTTCATGATATGGTTAGTGAGAAGAACACACTTGCAATGACACTGGTGGATCCATGTGTGGTCTTTAGGAAGAACACACATGCAATGACACTGGTGATGTGTGGTATGTGGGAAGAGCAGACATGCAATGACACTGGTGGATCCATGTGTGGTTCATGGAAAAGAACACACATGCATTGACACTGGGTGTGGTTCATGATATGGTCTGTGAGAAGAACACAAATGCAATGACACTGGTGGATCCATGTGTGGTCTGTGAGAAGAACACACATGCAATGACACTCAGTGTGGTTCATGATATGGCTTGTGAGAAGAACACACATGCAATGACACTGGTGGATCCACGTGTGGTCTTTGGGAAGAACACACATGCAATGACACTGGATCCATGTGTGGTCTGTGAGAAGAACACACACCCAATGACTCTAGTTGTGGTTCATGAAAACAGCTGACATGCAATGACACTGGTGGATCCATGTGTGGTTCATGGGAAGAGCAGACATGCGATGACACTGGTGATATGTGGTCGGTGAAAAGAACAGACATGCAATGACTCTAGCTGTGGTTAGTGAGAAGAACACACATGCAATGACACTTGGTGTGGTTCATGATATGGTTTGTGAGAAGAACACACATGTAATGACTCCATTGGAGCCATGTGTGGTTCATGGGAAGAACACAGATGCGATGACACTAGGTGAGGTTCATGATATGGTCTGTGAGAAGAACACACATGCACTGACACTGGTGGATCCATGTGTGGTCTGTGAGAAGAACACACATGCAATGACACTGGGTGTGGTTCATGATATGGTTTGTGAGAAGAACACACATGCAATGACACTGGTGGATCCATGTGTGGTTCATGGGAAGAACACACATGCAATGACACTGGGTGTGGTTCATGATATGGTCTGTGAGAAGAACACACATGCAATGACACCGGTGGATCCATGTGTGGTCTGTGAGAAGAACACACATGCAATGACACTCGGTGTGGTTCATGATATGGCTTGTGAGAAGAACACACATGCAATGACACTGGTGGATCCAAGTGTGGTCTTTGGGAAGAACACACATTCAATGACACTGGATCCATGTGTGGTCTGTGAGAAGAACACACATCCAATGACTCTAGTTGTGGTTCATGAAAAGAGCAGACATGCAATGACACTGGTGGATCCATGTGTGGTTCATGGGAAGAGCAGACATGCGATGACACTGGGTGGATCCATGTGTGGTTCATGAGAAGAGCAGACATGCAATGACACTTGGTGTGGTTCATGATATGGTTCATGAGAAGAACACACATGCAATGACACCGGTGGATCCATGTGTGGTTCATGGGAATAACACACATGCAATGACTATGGTGATATGTGCTTTGTGAAAAAGACCAGACATGCAATGACTCTAGCTATGGTCTGTGCGAAGAACACACATGCAATGACACTGGGTGTGGTTCATGATATGGTTTGTGAGAAGAACACATATGCAATGACACTGGTGGATCCATGTGTGGTGTTTGGGAAGAACACACATGCAATGACACTGTTGATATGTGGTATGTGAGAAGAACACACATCCAATGACTCTAGCTGTGGTTCATGAAAAGAGCAGACATGCAATGACACTGGTGGATCCATGTGTGGTTCATGGGAAGAACACACATGCAATGACACTGGGTGTGGTTCATGATATGGTTAGTGAGAAGAACACACATGCAATGACATTGGTGGATCCATGTGTGGTCTTTGGGAAGAACACACATGCAATGACACTGGTGATGTATGGTATGTGGGAAGAGCAGACCTGCAATGACACTTGGGGATCCATGTGTGGTTCATGGGAAGAACACACATGCAATGACACTGGGTGTGGTTCATGATATGGTCTGTGAGAAGAACACACATGCAATGACAGTGGTGGATCCATGTGTGGTCTGTGAGAAGAACACACATGGAATGACACTGGGTGTGGTTCATGATATGGTTTGTGGGAAGAACACACATGCAATGACAATGGTGGATCCATGTGTGGTATTTGGGAAGAACACACATGCAATGCCACTGTTGATATGTGGTCTGTGAGAAGAACACACATCCAATGACTCTAGCTATGGTTCATGAAAAGAGCAGACATGTAATGACACTGGTGGATCCATGTGTGGTTCATGGGAAAAACACACATGCAATGACACTGGGTGTGGTTCATGATATGGTTAGTGAGAAGAACACACTTGCAATGACACTGGTGGATCCATGTGTGGTCTTTAGGAAGAACACACATGCAATGACACTGGTGATGTGTGGTATGTGGGAAGAGCAGACATGCAATGACACTGGTGGATCCATGTGTGGTTCATGGAAAAGAACACACATGCATTGACACTGGGTGTGGTTCATGATATGGTCTGTGAGAAGAACACAAATGCAATGACACTGGTGGATCCATGTGTGGTCTGTGAGAAGAACACACATGCAATGACACTCAGTGTGGTTCATGATATGGCTTGTGAGAAGAACACACATGCAATGACACTGGTGGATCCACGTGTGGTCTTTGGGAAGAACACACATGCAATGACACTGGATCCATGTGTGGTCTGTGAGAAGAACACACACCCAATGACTCTAGTTGTGGTTCATGAAAACAGCTGACATGCAATGACACTGGTGGATCCATGTGTGGTTCATGGGAAGAGCAGACATGCGATGACACTGGTGATATGTGGTCGGTGAAAAGAACAGACATGCAATGACTCTAGCTGTGGTTAGTGAGAAGAACACACATGCAATGACACTTGGTGTGGTTCATGATATGGTTTGTGAGAAGAACACACATGTAATGACTCCATTGGAGCCATGTGTGGTTCATGGGAAGAACACAGATGCGATGACACTAGGTGAGGTTCATGATATGGTCTGTGAGAAGAACACACATGCACTGACACTGGTGGATCCATGTGTGGTCTGTGAGAAGAACACACATGCAATGACACTGGGTGTGGTTCATGATATGGTTTGTGAGAAGAACACACATGCAATGACACTGGTGGATCCATGTGTGGTTCATGGGAAGAACACACATGCAATGACACTGGGTGTGGTTCATGATATGGTCTGTGAGAAGAACACACATGCAATGACACCGGTGGATCCATGTGTGGTCTGTGAGAAGAACACACATGCAATGACACTCGGTGTGGTTCATGATATGGCTTGTGAGAAGAACACACATGCAATGACACTGGTGGATCCAAGTGTGGTCTTTGGGAAGAACACACATTCAATGACACTGGATCCATGTGTGGTCTGTGAGAAGAACACACATCCAATGACTCTAGCTGTGGTTCATGAAAAGAGCAGACATGCAATGACACTGGTGGATCCATGTGTAGTTCATGGGAAGAGCAGACATGCGATGACACTGGGTGGATCCATGTGTGGTTCATGAGAAGAGCAGACATGCAATGACACTTGGTGTGGTTCATGATATGGTTCATGAGAAGAACACACATGCAATGACACCGGTGGATCCATGTGTGGTTCATGGGAATAACACACATGCAATGACTATGGTGATATGTGCTTTGTGAAAAAGAACAGACATGCAATGACTCTAGCTATGGTCTGTGCGAAGAACACACATGCAATGACACTGGGTGTGGTTCATGATATGGTTTGTGAGAAGAACACATATGCAATGACACTGGTGGATCCATGTGTGGTGTTTGGGAAGAACACACATGCAATGACACTGTTGATATGTGGTATGTGAGAAGAACACACATCCAATGACTCTAGCTGTGGTTCATGAAAAGAGCAGACATGCAATGACACTGGTGGATCCATGTGTGGTTCATGGGAAGAACACACATGCAATGACACTGGGTGTGGTTCATGATATGGTTAGTGAGAAGAACACACATGCAATGACATTGGTGGATCCATGTGTGGTCTTTGGGAAGAACACACATGCAATGACACTGGTGATGTATGGTATGTGGGAAGAGCAGACATGCAATGACACTTGGGGATCCATGTGTGGTTCATGGGAAGAACACACATGCAATGACACTGGGTGTGGTTCATGATATGGTCTGTGAGAAGAACACACATGCAATGACAGTGGTGGATCCATGTGTGGTCTGTGAGAAGAACACACATGGAATGACACTGGGTGTGGTTCATGATATGGTTTGTGAGAAGAACACACATGCAATGACACTGGTGGATCCACGTGTGGTCTTTGGGAAGAACACACATGCAATGACAATGGATCCATGTGTGGTCTGTGAGAAGAACACACATCCAATGACTCTAGCTGTGGTTCATGAAAAGAGCAGACATGCAATGACACTGGTGGATCCATGTGTGGTTCATGGGAAGAGCCGACATGCGATGACACTGGTGATATGTGGTTTGTGAAAAGAACAGACATGCAATGACTCTAGCTTCGGTTAGTGAGAAGAACACACATGCAATGACACTAGGTGCAGTTCATGATATGGTTTGTGAGAAGAACACACATGCAATGACTCCAGTGGATCCATGTGTGGTTCATGGTAAGAACACACATGCAATGACACTGGGTGAGGTTCATGATATGGTCTGTGAGAAGAACACACATCCAATGACACTGGGTGTGGTTCATGATATGGTTTATGGGAAGAACACACATGCAATGACACTGGTGGATCCATGTGTGGTCTTTGGGAAGAACACACATGCAATGCCACTGTTGATATGTGGTCTGTGAGAAGAACACACATCCAATGACTCTAGCTATGGTTCATGAAAAGAGCAGACATGCAATGACACTGGTGGATCCATGTGTGGTTCATGGGAAGAACACACATCCAATGACACTGGGTGTGGTTCATGATATGGTTAGTGAGAAGAACACACTTGCAATGACACTGGTGGATCCATGTGTGGTCTTTGGGAAGAACACACATGCAATGACACTAGTGATGTGTGGTCTGTGGGAAGAGCACACATGCAATGACACTGGTGGATCCATGTGTGGTTCATGGAAAAGAACACACATGCATTGACACTGGGTGTGGTTCATGATATGGTCTGTGAGAAGAACACACATGCAATGACACTGATGGATCCATGTGTGGTCTGTGAGAAGAACACACATGCAATGACACTCGGTGTGGTTCATGATATGGCTTGTGAGAAGAACACAGGCAATGACACTGGTGGATCCACATGTGGTGTTTGGGAAGAACACACATGCAATGACACTGGATCCATGTGTGGTCTGTGAGAAGAACACACATCCAATGACTCTAGTTGTGGTTCATGAAAACATCAGAGATGCAATGACACTGGTGGATCCATGTGTGGTTCATGGGAAGAGCAGACATGCGATGACACTGGTGATATGTGGTCGGTGAAAAGAACAGACATGCAATGACTCTAGCTGTGGTTAGTGAGAAGAACACACATGCAATGACACTTGGTGTGGTTCATGATATGGTTTGTGAGAAGAACACACATGTAATGACTCCATTGGAGCCATGTGTGGTTCATGGGATGAACACACATGCGATGACACTAGGTGAGGTTCATGATATGGTCTGTGAGAAGAACACACATGCACTGACACTAGTGGATCCATGTGTGGTCTGTGAGAAGAACACACATGCAATGACACTGGGTGTGGTTCATGATATGGTTTGTGAGAAGAACACACATGCAATGACACTGGTGGATCCATGTGTGGTTCATGGGAAGAACACACATGCAATGACACTAGGTGTGGTTCATGATATGGTCTGTGAGAAGAACACACATGCAATGACACTGGTGGATCCATGTGTGGTCTGTGAGAAGAACACACATGCAATGACACTCGGTGTGGTTCATGATATGGCTTGTGAGAAGAACACACATGCAATGACACTGGTGGATCCAAGTGTGGTTTGTGGGAAGAACACACATTGAATGACACTAGATCCATGTGTGGTCTGTGAGAAGAACACACATCCAATGACTCTAGCTGTGGTTCATGAAAAGAGCAGACATGCAATGACGCTGGTGGATCCATGTGTGGTTCATGGGAAGAGCAGACATGCGATGACACTGGGTGGATCCATGTGTGGTTCATGAGAAGAGCAGACATGCAATGACACTTGGTGTGGTTCATGATATGGTTCATGAGAAGAACACACATGCAATGACACCGGTGGATCCATGTGTGGTTCATGGGAATAACACACATGCAATGACTATGGTGATATGTGCTTTGTGAAAAAGAACAGACATGCAATGACTCTAGCTATGGTCTGTGAGAAGAACACACATGCAATGACACTAGGTGTCGTTCATGATATGGTTTGTGAGAAGAACACATATGCAATGACACTGGTGGATCCATGTATGGTGTTTGGGAAGAACACACATGCAATGACACTGTTGATATGTGGTATGTGAGAAGAACACACATCCAATGACTCTAGCTGTGGTTCATGAAAAGAGCAGACATGCAATGACACTGGTGGATCCATGTGTGGTTCATGGGAAGAACACACATGCAATGACACTGGGTGTGGTTCATGATATGGTTAGTGAGAAGAACACACATGCAATGACATTGGTGGATCCATGTGTGGTCTTTGGGAAGAACACACATGCAATGACACTGGTGATGTATGGTATGTGGGAAGAGCAGACATGCAATGACACTGGTGGATCCATGTGTGGTTCATGGGAAGAACACACATGCAATGACACTGGGTGTGGTTCATGATATGGTCTGTGAGAAGAACACACATGCAATGACAGTGGTGGATCCATGTGCGGTCTGTGAGAAGAACACACATGGAATGACACTGGGTGTGGTTCATGATATGGTTTGTGAGAAGAACACACATGCAATGACACTGGTGGATCCACGTGTGGTCTTTGGGAAGAACACACATGCAATGACACCGGATCCATGTGTGGTCTGTTAGAAGAACACACATACAATTACTCTAGCTGTGGTTCATGAAAAGAGCAGACATGCAATGACACTGGTGGATCCATGTGTGGTTCATGGGAAGAGCCGACATGCGATGACACTGGTGATATGTGGTTTGTGAAAAGAACAGACATGCAATGACTCTAGCTTCGGTTAGTGAGAAGAACACACATGCAATGACACTAGGTGCAGTTCATGATAAGGTTTGTGAGAAGAACACACATGCAATGACTCTAGTGGATCCATGTGTGGTTGATGGTAAGAACACACATGCAATGACACTGGGTGAGGTTCATGATATGGTCTGTGAGAAGAACACACATCCAATGACACTGGGTGTGGTTCATGATATGGTTTATGGGAAGAACACACATGCAATGACACTGGTGGATCCATGTGTGGTCTTTGGGAAGAACACACATGCAATGCCACTGTTGATATGTGGTCTGTGAGAAGAACACACATCCAATGACTCTAGCTATGGTTCATGAAAAGAGCAGACATGCAATGACACTGGTGGATCCATGTGTGGTTCATGGGAAGAACACACATCCAATGACACTGGGTGTGGTTCATGATATGGTTAGTGAGAAGAACACACTTGCAATGACACTGGTGGATCCATGTGTGGTCTTTGGGAAGAACACACATGCAATGACACTAGTGATGTGTGGTATGTGGGAAGAGCAGACATGCAATGACACTGGTGGATCCATGTGTGGTTCATGGAAAAGAACACACATGCATTGACACTGGGTGTGGTTCATGATATGGTCTGTGAGAAGAACACACATGCAATGACACTGGTGGATCCATGTGTGGTCTGTGAGAAGAACACACATGCAATGACACTCGGTGTGGTTCATGATATGGCTTGTGAGAAGAACACACATGCAATGACACTGGTGGATCCACATGTGGTCTTTGGGAAGAACACACATGCAATGACACTGGATCCATGTGTGGTCTGTGAGAAGAACACACATCCAATGACTCTAGTTGTGGTTCATGAAAACAGCAGAGATGCAATGACACTGGTGGATCCATGTGTGGTTCATGGGAAGAGCAGACATGCGATGACACTGGTGATATGTGGTCGGTGAAAAGAACAGACATGCAATGACTCTAGTTGTGGTTAGTGAGAAGAACACACATGCAATGACACTTGGTGTGGTTCATGATATGGTTTGTGAGAAGAACACACATGTAATGACTCCATTGGAGCCATGTGTGGTTCATGGGAAGAACACACATGCGATGACACTAGGTGAGGTTCATGATATGGTCTGTGAGAAGAACACACATGCACTGACACTGGTGGATCCATGTGTGGTCTGTGAGAAGAACACACATGCAATGACACTGGGTGTGGTTCATGATATGGTTTGTGAGAAGAACACACATGCAATGACACTGGTGGATCCATGTGTGGTTCATGGGAAGAACACACATGCAATGACACTGGGTGTGGTTCATGATATGGTCTGTGAGAAGAACACACATGCAATGACACTGGTGGATCCATGTGTGGTCTGTGAGAAGAACACACATGCAATGACACTCGGTGTGGTTCATGATATGGCTTGTGAGAAGAACACACATGCAATGACACTGGTGGATCCAAGTGTGGTCTCTGGGAAGAACACACATTCAATGACACTGGATCCATGTGTGGTCTGTGAGAAGAACACACATCCAATGACTCTAGCTGTGGTTCATGAAA
This sequence comes from Avena sativa, assembly GCA_916181665.1. Lineage (NCBI taxonomy): Eukaryota > Viridiplantae > Streptophyta > Magnoliopsida > Poales > Poaceae > Avena > Avena sativa. The sequence continues at coordinate 552,226,301 of OV702290.1, read as the reverse complement.
AGAGCAGACATGCAATGACGCTGGTGGATCCATGTGTGGTTCATGGGAAGAGCAGACATGCGATGACACTGGGTGGATCCATGTGTGGTTCATGAGAAGAGCAGACATGCAATGACACTTGGTGTGGTTCATGATATGGTTCATGAGAAGAACACACATGCAATGACACCGGTGGATCCATGTGTGGTTCATGGGAATAACACACATGCAATGACTCTGGTGATATGACCTTTGTGAAAAAGAACAGACATGCAATGACTCTAGCTATGGTCTGTGAGAAGAACACACATGCAATGACACTGGGTGTGGTTCATGATATGGTTTGTGAGAAGAACACACATGGTTTGTGAGAAGAACACACATGCAATGACACTGGTGGATCCATGTGTGGTTTGTGAGAAGAACACACATGCAATGACACTAGCTGTGGTTAATGAGAAGAACACACATGCAATGACACTGGTTGTTGTTCATGATATGGTTTGTGAGAAGAACACACATGCAATGACACTGGTGGATCCATGTGTGGTGTTTGGGAAGAACACACATGCAATGACACTAGTGATATGTAGTCTGTGAGAAGAACACACATCCAATGAACTCTTGTGGATCTATCTTGGCATAGTTTGTGAGAAGAACACACATGAAATGACACTGGTGGATCCATGTGTGGTCTGTGAGAAGAAAACACATGCAATGACACTTGGTGTGGTTCATGATATGGTTTGTGAGAAGAACACACATGTAATGACTCCAGTGGATCCATGTGTGGTTCATGGGAAGAACACACATCTAATGACACTAGGTGAGGTTCATGATATGGTTTGTGAGAAGAACACACATGCAATGACGCTGGTGGATCCATGTGTGGTCTGTGAGAAGAACACACATGCAATGACACTGGGTGGTTCATGATATGGTTTGTGAGAAGAACACACATGCAATGACACTTGTGGATCCATGTGCGGTCTTTGGGAAGAACACACATGCAATGACACTGGATCCATGTGTGGTCTGTGAGAAGAACACACATCCAATGACTCTAGCTGTGGTTCGTGAAAAGAGCAGACATGCAATGACACTGGTGGATCCATGTGTGGTTCATGGGAAGAGCAGACATGCGATGACACTAGGTGGATCCATGTGTGGTTCATGAGAAGAGCAGACATGCAATGACACTGGGTGTGGTTCATGATATGGTTCATGAGAATAACACACATGCAATGACACCGGTGGATCCATATGTGGTTCATGGGAAGAACACACATGCAATGACTCTGGTGATATGTGTTTTGTGAAAATAATAGACATGCAATGATTCTAGCTGTGGTCTATGAGAAGAACACACATTCAATGACACTGGGTGTGGTTCATGATATGGTTTGTGAGAAGAACACACTGTTGGAGATATGCCCAAGAGGCAATAATAAAAGTGGTTATTATTATATCTTTGTGTTTATGATGAAAGTTTACATCCCATGCTATAATTGTATTATTAGGAAACACTAATACTTGTGTGTTTTGTAAACATAAAAGAGTCCCTGGTAAGCCTCTTGTTGAACTAGCTTGTTGATTGATTGATGATCATGGTTTCCTGATCATGGACATTGGATGTGATTAATAACAAGCTTATATCATTAGGAGAATGATGTGATGGACACACACCCATAGTAAGCGTAGCATAAGATCAAGTCATTAAGTTCGTATTGCTGTAAGCTTTGAAATACATAGTAACCTAATCCTTCAACCATGAGGTTATGTTAATCACCATCACCAGATGGGTACTTTGATGACATCAAACGCCGCTTCGTAACTGGGCGGTTATAAAGGTGTCATTGGGTATTCTGAAAGTATGTGTTGAAGCGCATAGACCAAGATTGGGATTTGTCCATCCATATGACGGATAGATATACTCTGGGCCCTCTCGGTGGAATGTCATCTAGATAGCTTGCAAGCATGTGACTGGGTCACAAGGGATGACATAACATGGAACGAGTAAAGAGTAATTATCAGTAACAAGGAAGAACTAGGTATGGAGATACTGACGATCAAACCTCAGATAAGTAGAATATCGTGTGACAAAGCGAATTGGTTTCGTATGTTAAATGGTTCTATCGATCACGAAGTAATCGTTGAGTATGTGGGAGCCGTTATGGATCTCCAGATCCTGCTGATGGTTATTGATTGGAGAGGTGTCTTCATCATGTCTGCATATTCACGAACCGTAGGGTGACACACTTAAGGTTCGAAGTTGTTTTAAGTAGATATGGAATTTGCGTTGGAGACCGAATGTTGTTCGGAGTCTCGGAATGGATCCGGGACATCACGAGGAGATCCGAAATGGTCCGGAGAATAAGATTCATATATTGGGGATCATTTTCTAAGTTAGGAAATGTTTCGGAGTGTTTGTGTGGAGATTCTAGAAGGTTTCAGAATGTTCTGGAAGGTTCTAGAGGTTTTCTTGGAGTTTACTTGAAAACCAAGAAAGGGATCAAGGAGACCAAGTGGGGCAAGACACGGATTCATGGGGGAGGAGGATTCCTCCCTCCTTCCCACCGCCGGCCCAAGGAGGGGAGTCCTACTAGGACTCCCCCTCCCCAGGCGCGCCTCCCTCCTTTAAATAGAAGGGAGGGGCGCCCCCTCTTGTCCCTCCTCTCATAACAACCAACCTCAGCTGCCTCTCTCCTCCACCTTTCTTCTGCACAGGCATAGGCGAAGCCCTGCAGAATTCTCATCTCCACCACCACCACCACGCCGTCGTGCTGCTAGGATTCCGTGGAGAAGATCTACTACCTCCACTGCTCGCTGGAACGGGGAGAGGAAGGTCTGCTTCGACTCCGCACGTGTGACCGTCTGCGGAAGCGCTGCCGGAACGCGGCGCCGGAAGGATCGTCCACACGATCTTGAGATCGGCAAGTGATCGACTACATCATCCACGAGATCTAATCTCGTAACACTTTCGGTTCTACGAGGGTGAGTAGCGATCTATCTTGTTGCTCATGTCTAATAGATTAGATCTTGGCTATTTGTCTAGATTAGATCTGGGTTTTGTTCGTTCTTGCGGTAGAAATTTTTTGTTTTCCATGCTACGAACCCTTCGCACACATGCAGTGACTCTGGTGGATCCATGTGTGGTCTTTGGGAAGAACACACATGTAATGACACTGTTGATATGTGGTCTGTGAGAAGAACACACATCCAATGACTCTAGCTGTGGTTCATGAAAAGAGTAGACATGCAATGACACTGGTGGATCCATGTGTGGTTCATGGGAAGAACACACATGCATTGACACTGGGTGTGGTTCATGATATGGTCTGTGAGAAGAACACACATGCAATGACACTGGTGGATCCATGTGTGGTCTGTGAGAAGAACACACATGGAATGACACTGGGTGTGGTTCATGATATGGTTTGTGAGAAGAACACACATGCAACGACACTGGTGGATCCACGTGTGGTCTTTGGGAAGAACACACATGCAATGACACTGGATCCATGTGTGGTCTGTGAGAAGAACACACATCCAATGACTCTAGCTGTGGTTCATGAAAAGAGCAGACATGCAATGACACTGGTGGATCCCTGTGTGGTTCATGGGAAGAGCATACATGCGATGACACTGGTGATATGTGGTTTGTGAAAAGAACAGACATGCAATGACTCTAGCTGTAGTTAGTGAGAAGAACACACATGCAATGACACTGGGTGTGGTTCATGATATGGTTTGTGAGAAGAGCACACATGCAATGACTCCAGTGGATCCATGTGTGGTTCATGGGAAGAACACACATGCAATGACACTGGGTGAGGTTCATGATATGGTCTGTGAGAAGAACACACATGCAATGACACTGGTGGATCCATGTGTGGTCTGTGAGAAGAACACACATGCAATGACACTCGGTGTGGTTCATGATATGGTTTGTGAGAAGAACACACATGCAATGACACTAGTGGATCCATGTGTGGTCTTTGGGAAGAACACACATGCAATGACACTGGATCCATGTGTGGTCTGTGAGAAGAACACACATCCAATGACTCTAGCTATGGTTCATGAAAAGAGCAGACATGCAATGACAATGGTGGATCCATGTGTGGTTCATGGGAAGAGCAGACATGCGATGACACTAGTGATATGTGGTTTGTGAAAAGAACAGACATGCAATGACTCTAGTTGTGGTTAGTCAGAAGAACACACATGCAATGACACTAGATGTGGTTCATGATATGGTTTGTGAGAAGAACACACATGCAATGACTCCAGTGGATCCATGTGTGGTTCATGGGAAGAACACACATGCAATGACACTGGGTGAGGTTCATGATATGGTTTGTGAGAAGAACACACATGCAATGACACTGGTGGATCCATGTGTGGTCTGTGAGAAGAACACACATGCAATGACACTGGGTGTGGTTCATGATATGGTTTGTGAGAACAACACACATGCAATGACACTGGTGGATCCATGTGCGGTCTTTGGGAAGAACACAGATGCAATGACACTGGATCCATGTGTGGTCTGTGAGAAGAACACACATCCAATAACTCTAGCTGTGGTTCATGAAAAGAGCAGACATGCAATGACACTGGTGGATCCATGTGTGGTTCATGGGAAGAGCAGACATGTGATTACACTGGGTGGATCCATTGTGGTTCATGAGAAGAGCAGACATGCAATGACACTGGGTGTTGTTCATGATATGGTTCATGACAAGAACACACATGCAATGACACCGATGGATCAATGTGTGGTTCATGGGAAGAACACACATGCAATGACTCTAGTGATATGTGGTTTGTGAAAAGAACATACATGCAATGACTCTAGCTGTGGTCTGTGAGAAGAACACACATTCAATGACACTGGGTGTGGTTCATGATATGGCTTGTGAGAAGAACACACATGCAATGACACTGGTGGATCCATGTGTGGTCTTTGGGAAGAACACACATGCAATGACACTGGATCCATGTGTGGTCTGTGAGAAGAACACATATCCAATGACTCTAGCTGTGGTTCATGAAAAGAGCAGACATGCAATGACACTGGTGGATCCATGTGTGGTTCATGGGAAGAACACACATGCAATGACACTGGGTGTGGTTCATGATATGGTTAGTGAGAAGAACAAACATGCAATGACACTGGTGGATCCATGTGTGGTCTTTGGGAAGAACACACATGCAATGACACTGGTGATTTGTGGTATGTGGGAAGAGCAGACATGCAATGACACTGGTGGATCCATGTGTGGTTCATGGGAAGAACACACATGCAATGACACTAGGTGTGGTTCATGATATGGTTTGTGAGAAGAACACACATGCAATGACACTTGTGGATCCATGTGTGGTCTGTGAGAAGAACACACATGCAATGACACTAGGTGTGGTTCATGATATGGTTTGTGAGAAGAACACACATGCAATGACACTGGTGGATCCATGTGTGGTCTTTGGGAAGAACACACATGCAATGACACTGGATCCATGTGTGGTCTGTGAGAAGAACACACATCCAATGACTCTAGCCGTGGTTCATGAAAAGAGCAGACATGCAATGACACTGGTGGATCCATGTGTGGATCATGGGAAGAGCAGACATGCGATGACACTGGTGATATGTGGTTTGTGAAAAGAATAGACATGCAATGACTCTAGCTGCGGTTAGTGAGAAGAACACACATGCAATGACACTGGGTGTGGTTCATGATATGGTTTGTGAGAAGAACACACATGCAATGACTCTAGTGGATCCATGTGTGGTTCATGGTAAGAACACACATGCAATGACACTGGGTGAGGTGCATGATATGGTCTGTGAGAAGAACACACATGCAATGACACTGGGTGTGGTTCATGATATGGTTTGTGGGAAGAACACACATGCAATGACACTGGTGGATCCATGTGTGGTCTTTGGGAAGAACACACACGCAATGACACTGGATCCATGTGTGGTCTGTGAGAATAACAGACATCCAATGACTTTAGCCGTGGTTCATGAAAAGAGCAGACATGCTGTCACATCCCAAGATTTTCCAAATCTTGTAATGTGAAAAATAAATGAATAAAATAAAACTTTGTTTGATTTTCAAGGCCAGAAGAAACTTTTTTGATTTCAATTGGGACTTCAAACCAATTTGGATCAAATTAAATCCTAAAGGGATTTATAAAGATAAACATTTAATAAAGGCAAATAAATTGTTTTGGAATTACTCTTTTGGATCTTTTAACAAAAGACTTTGTTTTCAAATGAAAAGGTGGATTTTATATTTTAAAGAGCCAAATTAATTTTGGCCAAGCTTTTATAATAAAATATTTTGTTTTGATAAAATGAGTAAAGGTTTATTTAAAATAATAAGGATGTAATATCCAAATTTTATTAAAGTAAAGGCTTTTTCTTTTTAAATATCCAATTTTAATAAGTTTTTCAAAAGGTTTTGGTTTTGATTAAAAATAGTAGAGGTTTATTTAAAATAAAAAAAGGATTTAAATATCCAAGTTTTATTAATAAAGGTTTTACTATTTCCAAAACATTAAAACTTATTTATTTATTTAAAATAAGTTTTCCAAGTATTTTGTTTTTCCAAATAAAACCTACTAATTTGGTTTTGAAAATATTTGGATTTAAAATGAAGATTTTATTAATTAAATCAAACCCTATTTTATTAAATAACTAAAGATCCATTTTATTTAAATGGATCCTAAAATAAATAAAAATATTATTTTATTTTGAGATTTGGTTTATGTTGATAAACAGAACCAAATTCAAAGTACAAAGTTGAGTGATTGTTTGAATTTGTTTGAATGGTTTGAATGTTTGAAATGTTGATTAAAAATTCAAACATGAATTGTTTTGGAAAATAGAAAAAGATTTAGACAGAAAAAAAAATAGAGCAGCCCAACTAGCCCAACAGGCCCAGGAACCAGCCCAGTTTCCTCACCCCGAAGAAAACGGTCTGCACCAATTAACTGACCCACTCAGACAATGACCGGTGGACCTCCCTCTCGTTTCTTTTCCCGCTGACAGGTAGACCCCACTCCTCCTGTTCTTCTTCCTCCCCGCGACTCCTTCTCCCCCTTACCACGCGGCCGTTTCTGCCCGTTGATAGCACCATCAATCCGTGTTAATCTCTCCATTAAACCTTGTCGTGACAACGCCCATTTAAACGCCAGTGACTCCTCTCCGTTTCCCCTCTGTCTCCTCCCCCAAGCACGCCCCGAGGCTGCCACAATTCGGCCCAGCACTCCCTCTGCTCCGACGACCCTCCTCGCCGATTCCGGCCAACACACGCCCCCTTCTGCCTCCTCGAGCACGCTGCTGTGATCAGCATCCCCCAGCGGAACTTTCTGCAGTCGCAGCTCGCTCGCGCATGTCCTTGAGCGTCGGCAACATCTACCCCGAGCTAGCGCCGCCGGCTGCTCCAACTACGGCGACGTTCCCCGGTAAAACCAGACCTCCCCTCTCCTCCCCGTGGACACGATGATGATCTCCAAGCTCATACGAACCTAACAGCACTTTCCGATTGTCTTAGGGTGCCCCTATCCTCGGCTTCGACGATGACCTGCAGCACCGCCGTCTGCCTTTTTCTCCGACGAAGTCCCTAGGTAGTATCCGATCGCCCCTCCTCTTCTCTTTCACGCACACGACCTTGCCTGAGTCCTGCGCATCTAACCGTGTCTTCGCCTTGCCTTGGGGTGAACCACAGCACCGTCCACGACGACCACCTGACGCACCCGACGCCGTCCTCCACTCCCGCGAGCAATCGCAGTCGTACCAGAGCGCCCCTCGCCCGACCAACACCTCCCCGAGCATCGCCGTGACCCCATGAGCCCGGTGAGCATCTCCCCTTTCTCCCCCACCTCCTGTAGCATCGACACCATCGTCAACCGATAGCTCCGCCGCCGGTAGCCACCGCAGCGCCGCCCCCTTTAGGTCAAACTCGCCAGCACCGTTGGATCCGGATCGGACGCACTAGATAGAATCACTTAACGCGAAGAGGTATGCGCTCAGGGTCGCACGATCTAATTTGATCCAACGCTCTACGGCGCGCGATCCACCTGAACCGGTATGGACCAATAGGGACACGACGCATGGCCAGGTCTGTTTTAAAACAGATTTGAAAAACAGATTTAAGTGCCATTTTCAAACCCTTATAACTCTGGATCCACACGTCCAAAAATTACAAATTTTATGTCGTTGGATTCAGGAGAACAAGACCTAGCCAACCATGCCCTTAGTTTAGCAAATAGTATCTGTTAGTTTGCTTGATTTTGCAGATTCTTTTGTGTGCTTGTTTAGAGTAGAAAAATTATTTAAAAATGATTTTAGGGTTAAAACCTTTGCAAAATGGTTTGTTGTGACCTTACTGACCCTAGGAACCAACCCTTGTCTTGGAAAATGATTTTTGAAAAGTTTAGAATGGATTAATTGGTTTAGTCCATTTCTAGCTAATTAAAAACTATTGATTTGTTTATGAAAATGTTTTTGAGTAAAAAACTTTGGGAAAATGGTTTAGACCAAACCTACTGACCCAAACACCAAGTTTTGCAATAGCAACTCATTTGGTGAAACAAAATAAGGATTCTTTGATTTAAAACCATTTCTAGTCAAATAGAAATGTGGTTATTTTATTAAAAATGGTTTTGGAAGAAAACTTTTGGATAATGTTTTGTTTTAAACTCTCTAACCCCAAATACCAAGTTTTGTGATTTGAAAACATATTGGGAGAACCCTATAGGCTAATGCCTTAATAAAAATATTTTTACACCACATAAAATGATACTTTGTTTTGAAAATGGTTTTTAAAGTGAAACCCTTTGCAAATGACTTTGCCACTTTATAAAATGACCCTTAGGTGTTTTAAAATGTTTATGACCCATTAGGAACCACTTTTTCAAACAAAACAAGGCTTGGCATGCTTGCATGCATTACTTTGACTTTGTGATTTTATGTGTTGTTTTGCTTGATTGGTAGATTGAGATTGTACCTTGCTTGATTGATTTGTAGTGACTTGAAGAGTGTGATTGTTGCAAGGACAAGGAGTGAACCCATACTCTACCCAAAAAGGCAAGTGATGCTTCATACTTTCTATCCCATTATTTTCAATATGCATTAGTAATTTTGCTAAGTAAAACTTGCATGGATTTTGATAAGTATAGACCTTGCTATAGGAAACCTAGTAGATGAATCCTTAGTAGGATTTTCCTAAGTTAAGAATCCTATTACTATCAAGCTTAGCCTAGCTAATAGAAAACATGGGTGGAGTATATATTCATGCTATGGAAAATTCATAAGTCTGTGGACTTATGTTTTGTTTAATAAAACAACTAAGTGAATGAATCACCTGGCTGGAAATGGAAGGATTGGTTTGTGTTGAGTGGTTCACAAGGCCATGGACTTGTCTTGTGTATCTCACTTGTGGATGGCCACCCAGGAACAAAGAGATTTGAGATGTCAAATGTTGAGAAGCTTCAAGTGCAGCCACTTGCCAATATGGGCTCTGCCATGATCACATAGGTTGCAAGAACTTAGCCATATGGACAGTGGGTGGTAGTGTTTGATAGGTTGGAACGCGTCCATGATGGTCTAAGGGAAGGCTTCTGAAAGATCTTGTCTTGGGAAACCAAGTCTTGTGGGGAAAGTGCACCACCTCTGCAGAGTGTAAAACCTAAGTACTTAGCCATGTCCCTGGAAAAGGACAATTTGAGCATCAAGACATGGAAGCAATCAAGAATCTCATCATTCAAATTTCTAAGTTAAAATCTTGTGGTTTGAACAAGGGTTGTTTGAAATCTTCAATCTTGGATGGAGAGATGGCTTGGTACAAGGATCTTGAAATCTTTGATTGGGGAAAATGATTTATCCAAGCAAAACTTAGTATTTTCAAATGTTAAGGACAAATCTATTTTGAGCAATGCAAGCCTAAGCTCCACTTAGCCAAATGCATATAGATGATAGACTCCACTATATTACCATAGTATCACTTGCCAATACAATTCAAATGTATTGACCCTTGTGGCTGTAACTTGTAATGTTGCAGGTTTGATTGTTTTTAGTGAAGATTGATTGTTTAGGATTACAAAGTCTACAACCAACATCTGCCTGTGGCACTTTGAAGATGAAGGACCCCATGCTTATAGTTATTCCGCTGCAATGTAATGTAATAGCCAAATGAGCTATGTTTGATGTAATAAAATTATGTTATTCCTGGTTATAAAGTTATATTATGACCTTTGCTTCTTGATATTACATCTAAACTGTGGATGCTAGCTATTGATCCAGGGACTAGCATTGTAAACACAGGGGACTCTACCTATTTAAAGATTGGGGATGTTACACATGCAGTGACACTGGTGGATCCATGTGTGGTTCATGGGAAGAGCAGACATGCGATGACACTGGGTGGATCCATGTGTGCTTCATGAGAAGAGCAGACATGCAATGACACTGGGTGTGGTTCATGATATGGTTCATGAGAAGAACACACATGCAATGACACCGGTGGATCCATGTGTGGTTCATGGGAAGAACACACATCCAATGACTCTGGTGATATGTGGTTTGTGAAAAGAACAGGCATGCAATGACTCTAGATGTGGTCTGTGAGAAGAACACACATGCAATGACACTGGGTATGGTTCATGATATGGTTTGTGAGAAGAACACACATGCAATGACACTGGTGGATCCATGTGTGGTCTTTGGGAAGAACACACATGCAATGAAACTTTTGATATGTGGTCTGTGAGAAGAACACACTGTTGGAATTATGCCCTAGAGGCAATAATAAAGATGTTATTATTATAATTCTTGTTCATGATAAAGTTTATATTCCATGCTAGAATTGTATTAAGCGGAAACTTTAATACTTGTGTGGTTTGTGAATAACACCGTGTCCCTAGTACGCCTCTATGGACTAGCTCATTGATCAATGATGGTTAAGGTTTCCTAACCATAGACATGAGTTGTCAATTGATAATGAGATCATATCATTGGAGAATGATATGGTGGATAGACCCAAACTAAGCGAAGCAATTAGATCGTGTCATCGTGTTCGTCTTTGTGAAGTTTTTCTTATGTCAAATATTGTATTCCTTAGACCATGAGATAATACAACTCCCTGGTATCGGAAGAAAGCTTTGAGGTCATCAAACGTCATCCTATGAGAGGGTGATCATAAAGGTGTCTCTCAGGTAATCGGAAAGTATCTGTTGGGTTGTATGTATCGAGATGGGATTTGTCCCTCCCAAGTCGGAGAGATATACTTCGGGCCCACTCGGTAATCGATATCAACACCACTTGCAAGCATGTGGTTAAGGAGTTAATCACAAAGTGATATCGGATTACGGAACGAGTAAAGTACTTGCTGTGAACGAGATTGAACTAGGTATGACGATACCGACGATCGAATCTCGGGCAAGTAAAATATCGCGAGACGAAGGGAATATATATATGGGATTGATTGAATCCTGGCATCATGGTTCATCCGATATGATCATCGATGAATGTGTGGAGTCAATATGGGTGCCCAGACCCCGCTATTGATTATTGATAGAAGATCATGTCTGCATATTCTCGAACCCGCAGGGTCACACACTTAACGTGTCTCGACGCTAGGATAGATTGGATAATTGGTTTATGAATTTTTGTTCGGAGTCTCGGATGGGATCCGGGACATCACGAGAGGTTCCGGAATGGTCCGGAGAATAAGATTCATATAAGGCAGTGCAGTTTTTGGAGTTCGGAATTGTTCCGGGTTAATCGGTATTGTACCGGAAGCTTCTAGAACCTTTCGGAAGGGGGCCAACGTGGTCCCACCTTCCGGGAGGGGGCATGGGCCTATGAGGGAGTGTCCTGGCCGCATTGGGCCAGGGGCACAAGGCCCCATAGGGCCCAGCCGATTCTAGAGAGATTTAACTCGTTTAAATCTCGGGATAGAATTTCTAGATAAGGGGAGAGTTTAAATCGTTTAAACTAGAGATAGGCTTGGAGGAGGGGCTAGGGCTTGCCGCCCCCTCCCCCTCTATATATAGAGGGCTGGTGCGCCCCCTCCCCCCTACACATCTCCCTCCAAGCCCTAGTAGCCCTGCTGCCTTCCTCTCTCCCTCCCGACTGTTTGCAGGCGAAGCCCTGCTGCAGAAATTTTCCACCATATACACCACGCCGCCGTGTTGTAGATCCAATCCATCTCTCCACCATACTTGCTGGTCCAAGGAAGGAGGAGACGTCGAGGTGCTGCACGTGTGCATCTCACGGAGGCACCGCCACTTGTGGTGCTAGATCGGATCGGATCGCGAGGAGGAGAAGCGAGTACGACTACATCACCCACGTTCCGACGAACGTTCCGTTGTGCGAATCTTCAAGGGTATGAAGATCTAATCCAATCTCTCTCGTTGTTTGCATCTCCTAGATTAGATCATGGCTTTCCCTCTGTTCGCTTCCATAGAAAATTTTGATTTACTATGCTGCGAAACCCTTCACACACATCCAATGACTCTAGCTATAGTTCATGAAAAGAGCAGACATGCAATGACACTGGTGGATCCATGTGTGGTTCATAGGAAGAACACACATGCAATGACACTGGGTGTGGTTCATGATATGGTTAGTGAGAAGAACACACATGCAATGACACTGGTGGATCCATGTGTGGTCTTTGGGAAGAACACACATGCAATGATACTGGTGATGTGTGGTATGTGGGAAGAGCAGACGTGCAATGACACTGGTGGATCCATGTGTGGTTCATGGGAAGAACACACATGCAATGACACTGGGTGTGGTTCATGATATGGTCTGTGAGAAGAACACACATGCAATGACACTTGTGGATCCATGTGTGGTCTGTGAGAAGAACACACATGCAATGACACTCGGTGTGGTTCATGATATGACTTGTGAGAAGAACACACATGCAATGACACTGGTGGATCCATGTGACGTCTTTGGGAAGAACACACATGCAATGACACTGGATCCATGTATGGTCTGTGAGAAGAACACACATACAATGACTCTATCTTTGGTTCATGAAAAGAGCAGACATGCAATGACACTGGTGGATCCATGTGTGGTTCATGGGAAGAGCAGACATGCGATGACACTGGTGATATGTGGTTTGTGAAAAGAACAGACATGCAATGACTCTAACTGTGGTTAGTCAGAAGAACAAACATGCAATGACACTGGGTGTGGTTCATGGTATGGTTTGTGAGAAGAACACACATGCAATGACACTGGTGGATCCATGTGTGGTTCATGGGAAGAACACACATGCAATGACACTGGGTGTGGTTCATGATATGGTCTGTGAGAAGAACACACATGCAATGACACTGGGTGAGGTTCATGATATGGTCTGTGAGAAGAACACACATGCAATGACACTAGGTGAGGTTCATGATATGGTCTGTGAGAAGAACACACATGCAATGACACTGGTGGATCCATGTGTGGTCTGTGAGAAGAACACACATGCAATGACACTAGGTGTGGTTCATGATATGGTTTGTGAGAAGAACACACATGCATATTAAACTGGTGGATCCATGTGTGGTCTTTGGGAAGAACACGCATGCAATGACACTGGATCCATGCGTGGTCTGTGAGAAGAACACACATCCAATGACTCTAGCTGTGGTTCATGAAAAGAGCAGACATGCAATGACACTGGTGGATCCATGTGTGGTTCATGGGAAGAGCGGACATGCGATGACACTGGTGATATGTGGTTTGTGAAAAGAACAGACATGCAATGACTCTAGCTGTGGTTAGTCAGAAGAACACACATGTAATGACACTAGGTGTGGTTCATGGTATGGTTTGTGAGAAGAACACACATGCAATGACACTGGTTGATCCATGTGTGGTTCATGGGAAGAACACACATGCAATGACACTGGGTGTGGTTCATGATATGGTCTGTGAGAAGAACACACATGCAATGACACTGGGTGATGTTCGTGATATGGTCTGTGAGAAGAACACACATGCAATGACACTGGGTGTGGTTCATGATATGGTTTGTGGGAAGAACACGCATGCAATGACACTGGTGAATCCATGTGTGGTCTTTGGGAAGAACACACACGCAATGACACTGGATCCATGTGTGGTCTGTGAGAAGAACAGACATCCAATGACTTTAGTCGTGGTTCATGAAAAGAGCAGACATGCAATGACACTGGTGGATCCATGTGTGGTTCATGGGAAGAGCACACATGCGATGACACTAGGTGGATCCATGTGTGCTTCATGAGAAGAGCAGACATGCAATGTCACTAGGTGTGGTTCATGATATGGTTCATGAGAAGAACGCACATGCAATGATACCGGTGGATCCATGTGTGGTTCATGGGAAGAACACACATGCAATGACTCTGGTGATATGTGGTTTGTGAAAAGAACAGGCATGCAATGACTCTAGGTGTGGTCTGTGAGAAGAACACACATGCAATGACACTGGGTATGGTTCATGATATGGTTTGTGAGAAGAACACACATGCAATGACACCGGTGGATCCATGTGTGGTCTTTGGGAAGAACACACATGCAATGACACTGTTGATATGTGGTCTGTGAGAAGAACACACATCCAATGACTCTAGCTATGGTTCATGAAAAGAGCAGACATGCAATGACACTAGTGGATCCATGTGTGGTTCATGGGAAGAACACACATGCAATGACACTGGGTGTGGTTCATGATATGGTTAGTGAGAAGAACACACATGCAATGACACTGGTGGATCCATGTGTGGTCTTTGGGAAGAACACACATGCAATGACACCGGTGATGTGTGGTATGTGGGAAGAGCAGACATGCAATGACACTGGTGGGTCCATGTATGTTTCATGGGAAGAACACACATGCAATGACACTGGGTGTGGTTCATGATATGGTATGTGAGAAGAACACACATGCAATGACACTTGTGGATCCATGTGTGGTCTGTGAGAAGACCACACATGCAATGACACTCGGTGTGGTTCATGATATGGCTTGTGAGAAGAACACACATGCGATGACACTGGTGGATCCATGTGTGGTCTTTGGGAAGAACACACATGCAATAACACTGGATCCATGTGTGGTTCATGGGAAGAGCAGACATGCGATGACACTGGTGATATGTGGTTTGTGAAAAGAACAGACATGCAATGACTCTAGCTGTGGTTAGTGAGAAGAACACACATGCAATGACACTGGGTGTGGTTCATGATATGGTTTGTGAGAAGAACACACATGCAATGACTCTAGTGGATCCATGTGTGGTTCATGGGAAGAACACACATGCATTGACACTGCGTGTGGTTCATGATATGGTCTGTGAGAAGAACACACATGCAATGACACTGGTGGATCCACGTGTGGTCTGTGAGAAGAACACACATGCAATGACACTTGGTGTGGTTCATGATATGGCTTGTGAGAAGAACACACATGCAATGACACTGGTGGATCCACGTGTGGTCTTTGGGAAGAACACACATGCAATGACATTGGATCCATGTGTGGTCTGTGAGAAGAACACACATCCAATGACTCTAGCTGTGGTTCATGAAAACAGCAGACATGCAATGACACTGGTGGATCCATGTGTGGTTCATGGGAAGAGCAGACATGCGATGCCAATGGTGATATGTGGTTTGTGAAAAGAACAGACATGCAATGACTCTAGCTGTGGTTAGTGAGAAGAACACACATGCAATGACACTTGGTGTGGTTCATGATATGGTTTGTGAGAAGAACACACATGCAATGACTCCAGTGGATCCATGTGTGGTTCATGGGAAGAACACACATGCAATGACACTAGGTGAGGTTCATGATATGGTCTGTGAGAAGAACACACATGCAATGACACTGGTGTGTCCATGTGTGGTCTGTGAGAAGAACACACATGCAGTGACACTAGGTGTGGTTCATGACATGGTTTGTGAGAAGAAAACACATGCAATGACACTGGTGGAACCATGTGTGGTCTTTGGGAAGAACACACATGCAATGACACTGGATCCATGTGTGGTCTATGAGAAGAACACACATCCAATGACTCTAGTTGTGGTTCATGAAAAGAGCAGACATGCAATGACAATGGTGGATCCATGTGTGGTTCATGGGAAGAGCAGACATTTGATGACACTGGTGATATGTGGTTTGTGAAAAGAACAGACATGCAATGACTCTAGCTGTGGTTAGTCAGAAGAACACACGTGCAATGACACTGGGTGTGGTTCATGGTATGGTTTGTGAGAAGAACACACATGCAATGACACTGGTGCATCCATGTGTGGTTCATGGGAAGAACACACATGCAATGACACTGGGTGTGGTTCATGATATGGTCTGGGAGAATAACACACATGCAATGACACTGGTGGATCCATGTGTGGTCTGTGAGAAGAACACACATGCAATGACACTCGGTGTGGTTCATGATATGGCTTGTGAGAAGAACACACATGCAATGACACTGGTGGATCCAAGTGTGGTCTTTGGGCAGAACACACATTCAATGACACTGGATCCATGTGTGGTCTGTGAGAAGAACACACATCCAATGACTCTAGCTGTGGTTCATGAAAAGAGCAGACATGCAATGACACTGGTGGATCCATGTGTGGTTCATGGGAAGAGCAGACATGCGATGACACTGGGTGGATCCATGTGTGGTTCATGAGAAGAGCAGACATGCAATGACACTGGGTGTGGTTCATGATATGGTTCGTGAGAAGAACACACATGCAATGACACCGGTGGATCCATGTGTGGTTCATGGGAAGAACACACATGCAATGACTCTGGTGATATGTGGTTTGTGAAAAAGAACAGACATGCAATGACTCTAGCTATGGTCTGTGAGAAGAACACACATGCAATGACACTCGGTGTGGTTCATGATATAGTTTGTTAGAAGAACACACATGGTTTGTGAGAAGAACACACATGCAATGACACTGGTGGATCCATGTGTGGTCTATGAGAAGAACACACATGCAATGACACTAGTTGTGGTAAGTGAGAAGAACACACATGCAATGACTCCAGTGGATCCATGTGTGGTTCCTGGGAAGAACACACATGCAATGACACTGGGTGAGGTTCATGATATGGTTTGTGAGAAGAACACACATGCAATGACACTGGTGGATCCATGTGTGGTATGTGAGAAGAACACACATGCAATGACACTAGGTGTGGTTCATGATATGGTTTGTGAGAAGAACACACATGCAATGACACTTGTGGATCCATGTGCGGTCTTTGGGAAGAACACACATGCAATGACACTGGATCCATATGTGGTCTGTGAGAAGAACACACATCCAATGACTCTAGCCATGGTTCATGAAAAGAGCAGACATGCAATGACACTGGTGGATCCATGTGTGGTTCATGGGAAGAGTAGACATGCGATGACACTGGGTGGATCCATGTGTGGTTCATGAGAAGAGCAGACATGCAATGACACTGGGTGTGGTTCATGAGAAGAACACACATGCAATGACACCGATGGATCCATATGTGGTTCATGGGAAGAACACACATGCAATGACTCTGGTGATATGTGCTTTCTGAAAAGAATAGACGTGCAATGACTCTAGCCATGGTCTGTGAGAAGAACACACATTCAATGACACTGGGTGTGGTTCATGATATGGTTTGTGAGAAGAACACACATGCAATGACACTGGTGGATCCATGTGTGGTCTTTGGGAAGAACACACATGTAATGACACTGTTGATATGTGGTCTGTGAGAAGAACACACATCCAATGACTCTAGCTGTGGTTCATGAAAAGAGCATACATGCAATGACACTGGTGGATCCATGTGTGGTTCATGGGAAGAACACACATGCAATGACACTGGGTGTGGTTCATGATATGGTTAGTGAGAAGAACACACATGCAATGACACTGGTGGATCCATGTGAGGTCTTTGGGAAGAGCACACATGCAATGACACTGGTGATGTGTGGTATGTGGGAAGAGCAGACATGCAATGACACTGGTGGATCCATGTGTGGTTCATGGGAAGAACACACATGCATTGACACTGGGTGTGGTTCACGATATGGTCTGTGAGAAGAACACACATGCAATGACATTGGTGGATCCATATGTGGTCTGTGAGAAGAACACACATGCAATGACACTAGGTGTGGTTCATGATATGGTTTGTGAGAAGAACACATATGCAATTAAACTGGTGGATCCATGTGTGGTCTTTGGGAAGAACACGCATGCAATGACACTGGATCCATGCGTGGTCTGTGAGAAGAACACACATCCAATGACTCTAGCTGTGGTTCATGAAAAGAGCAGACATGCAATGACACTGGTGGATCCATGTGTGGTTCATGGGAAGAGCGGACATGCGATGACACTGGTGATATGTGGTTTGTGAAAAGAACAGACATGCAATGACTCTAGCTGTGGTTAGTCAGAAGAACACACATGTAATGACACTGGGTGTGGTTCATGGTATGGTTTGTGAGAAGAACACACATGCAATGACACTGGTTGATCCATGTGTGGTTCATGGGAAGAACACACATGCAATGACACTGGGTGTGGTTCATGATATGGTCTGTGAGAAGAACACACATGCAATGACACTGGGTGATGTTCGTGATATGGTCTGTGAGAAGAACACACATGCAATGACACTGGGTGTGGTTCATGATATGGTTTGTGGGAAGAACACGCATGCAATGACACTGGTGAATCCATGTGTGGTCTTTGGGAAGAACACACACGCAATGACACTGGATCCATGTGTGGTCTGTGAGAAGAACAGACATCCAATGACTTTAGCCGTGGTTCATGAAAAGAGCAGACATGCAATGACACTGGTGGATCCATGTGTGGTTCATGGGAAGATCACACATGCGATGACACTAGGTGGATCCATGTGTGCTTCATGAGAAGAGCAGACATGCAATGACACTAGGTGTGGTTCATGATATGGTTCATGAGATGAACGCACATGCAATGATACCGGTGGATCCATGTGTGGTTCATGGGAAGAACACACATGCAATGACTCTGGTGATATGTGGTTTGTGAAAAGAACAGGCATGCAATGACTCTAGGTGTGGTCTGTGAGAAGAACACACATGCAATGACACTGGGTATGGTTCATGATATGGTTTGTGAGAAGAACACACATGCAATGACACCGGTGGATCCATGTGTGGTCTTTGGGAAGAACACACATGCAATGACACTGTTGATATGTGGTCTGTGAGAAGAACACACATCCAATGACTCTAGCTATGGTTCATGAAAAGAGCAGACATGCAATGACACTAGTGGATCCATGTGTGGTTCATGGGAAGAACACACATGCAATGACACTGGGTGTGGTTCATGATATGGTTAGTGAGAAGAACACACATGCAATGACACTGGTGGATCCATGTGTGGTCTTTGGGAAGAACACACATGCAATGACACCGGTGATGTGTGGTATGTGGGAAGAGCAGACATGCAATGACACTGGTGGGTCCATGTATGGTTCATGGGAAGAACACACATGCAATGACACTGGGTGTGGTTCATGATATGGTATGTGAGAAGAGCACACATGCAATGACACTTGTGGATCCATGTGTGGTCTGTGAGAAGACCACACATGCAATGACACTCGGTGTGGTTCATGATATGGCTTGTGAGAAGAACACACATGCGATGACACTGGTGGATCCATGTGTGGTCTTTGGGAAGAACACACATGCAATGACACTGGATCCATGTGTGGTTCATGGGAAGAGCAGACATGCGATGACACTGGTGATATGTGGTTTGTGAAAAGAACAGACATGCAATGACTCTAGCTGTGGTTAGTGAGAAGAACACACATGCAATGACACTGGGTGTGGTTCATGATATGGTTTGTGAGAAGAACACACATGCAATGACTCTAGTGGATCCATGTGTGGTTCATGGGAAGAACACACATGCATTGACACTGCGTGTGGTTCATGATATGGTCTGTGAGAAGAACACACATGCAATGACACTGGTGGATCCACGTGTGGTCTGTGAGAAGAACACACATGCAATGACACTTGGTGTGGTTCATGATATGGCTTGTGAGAAGAACACACATGCAATGACACTGGTGGATCCACGTGTGGTCTTTGGGAAGAACACACATGCAATGACATTGGATCCATGTGTGGTCTGTGAGAAGAACACACATCCAATGACTCTAGCTGTGGTTCATGAAAACAGCAGACATGCAATGACACTGGTGGATCCATGTGTGGTTCATGGGAAGAGCAGACATGCGATGCCAATGGTGATATGTGGTTTGTGAAAAGAACAGACATGCAATGACTCTAGCTGTGGTTAGTGAGAAGAACACACATGCAATGACACTTGGTGTGGTTCATGATATGGTTTGTGAGAAGAACACACATGCAATGACTCCAGTGGATCCATGTGTGGTTCATGGGAAGAACACACATGCAATGACACTAGGTGAGGTTCATGATATGGTCTGTGAGAAGAACACACATGCAATGACACTGGTGTGTCCATGTGTGGTCTGTGAGAAGAACACACATGCAGTGACACTAGGTGTGGTTCATGACATGGTTTGTGAGAAGAAAACACATGCAATGACACTGGTGGATCCATGTGTGGTCTTTGGGAAGAACACACATGCAATGACACTGGATCCATGTGTGGTCTATGAGAAGAACACACATCCAATGACTCTAGTTGTGGTTCATGAAAAGAGCAGACATGCAATGACAATGGTGGATCCATGTGTGGTTCATGGGAAGAGCAGACATTTGATGACACTGGTGATATGTGGTTTGTGAAAAGAACAGACATGCAATGACTCTAGCTGTGGTTAGTCAGAAGAACACACGTGCAATGACACTGGGTGTGGTTCATGGTATGGTTTGTGAGAAGAACACACATGCAATGACACTGGTGCATCCATGTGTGGTTCATGGGAAGAACACACATGCAATGACACTGGGTGTGGTTCATGATATGGTCTGGGAGAAGAACACACATGCAATGACACTGGTGGATCCATGTGTGGTCTGTGAGAAGAACACACATGCAATGACACTCGGTGTGGTTCATGATATGGCTTGTGAGAAGAACACACATGCAATGACACTGGTGGATCCAAGTGTGGTCTTTGGGCAGAACACACATTCAATGACACTGGATCCATGTGTGGTCTGTGAGAAGAACACACATCCAATGACTCTAGCTGTGGTTCATGAAAAGAGCAGACATGCAATGACACTGGTGGATCCATGTGTGGTTCATGGGAAGAGCAGACATGCGATGACACTGGGTGGATCCATGTGTGGTTCATGAGAAGAGCAGACATGCAATGACACTGGGTGTGGTTCATGATATGGTTCGTGAGAAGAACACACATGCAATGACACCGGTGGATCCCTGTGTGGTTCATGGGAAGAACACACATGCAATGACTCTGGTGATTTGTGGTTTGTGAAAAAGAACAGACATGCAATGACTCTAGCTATGGTCTGTGAGAAGAACACACATGCAATGACACTCGGTGTGGTTCATGATATAGTTTGTTAGAAGAACACACATGGTTTGTGAGAAGAACACACATGCAATGACACTGGTGGATCCATGTGTGGTCTATGAGAAGAACACACATGCAATGACACTAGTTGTGGTAAGTGAGAAGAACACACATGCAATGACTCCAGTGGATCCATGTGTGGTTCCTGGGAAGAACACACATGCAATGACACTGGGTGAGGTTCATGATATGGTTTGTGAGAAGAACACACATGCAATGACACTGGTGGATCCATGTGTGGTATGTGAGAAGAACACACATGCAATGACACTAGGTGTGGTTCATGATATGGTTTGTGAGAAGAACACACATGCAATGACACTTGTGGATCCATGTGCGGTCTTTGGGAAGAACACACATGCAATGACACTGGATCCATATGTGGTCTGTGAGAAGAACACACATCCAATGACTCTAGCCATGGTTCATGAAAAGAGCAGACATGCAATGACACTGGTGGATCCATGTGTGGTTCATGGGAAGAGTAGACATGCGATGACACTGGGTGGATCCATGTGTGGTTCATGAGAAGAGCAGACATGCAATGACACTGGGTGTGGTTCATGAGAAGAACACACATGCAATGACACCGATGGATCCATATGTGGTTCATGGGAAGAACACACATGCAATGACTCTAGTGATATGTGCTTTGTGAAAAGAATAGACGTGCAATGACTCTAGCCGTGGTCTGTGAGAAGAACACACATTCAATGACACTGGGTGTGGTTCATGATATGGTTTGTGAGAAGAACACACATGCAATGACACTGGTGGATCCATGTGTGGTCTTTGGGAAGAACACACATGTAATGACACTGTTGATATGTGGTCTGTGAGAAGAACACACATCCAATGACTCTAGTTGTGGTTCATGAAAAGAGCATACATGCAATGACACTGGTGGATCCATGTGTGGTTCATGGGAAGAACACACATGCAATGACACTGGGTGTGGTTCATGATATGGTTAGTGAGAAGAACACACATGCAATGACACTGGTGGATCCATGTGAGGTCTTTGGGAAGAGCACACATGCAATGACACTGGTGATGTGTGGTATGTGGGAAGAGCAGACATGCAATGACACTGGTGGATCCATGTGTGGTTCATGGGAAGAACACACATGCATTGACACTGGGTGTGGTTCACGATATGGTCTGTGAGAAGAACACACATGCAATGACATTGGTGGATCCATGTGTGGTCTGTGAGAAGAACACACATGGAATGACACTTGGTGTGGTTCATGATATGGTTTGTGAGAAGAACACACATGCAATGACACTGGTGGATCCACGTGTGGTCTTTGGGAAGAACACACATGCAATGACACTGGATCCATGTGTGGTCTGTGAGAAGAACACACATCCAATGACTCTAGCTGTGGTTCATGAAAAGAGCAGACATGCAATGACACTGGTGGATCCATGTGTGGTTCATGGGAAGAGCAGACATGCGATGACACTGGTGATATGTGGTTTGTGAAAAGAACAGACATGCAATGACTCTAGCTGCGGTTAGTGAGAAGAACACACATGCAATGACACTGGGTGCGGTTCATGATATGGTTTGTGAGAAGAACACACATGCAATGACTCCAGTGGATCCATGTGTGGTTCATGGTAAGAACACACATGCAATGACGCTGGGTGAGGTTCATGATATGGTCTGTGAGAAGAACACACATGCAATGACACTGGGTGTGGTTCATGATATGGTTTGTGGGAAGAGCACACGTGCAATGACACTGGTGGATGCATGTGTGGTCTTTGGGAAGAACACACATGCAATGACACTGTTGATATGTGGTCTGTGAGAAGAACACACATCCAATGACTCTAGCTATGGTTCATGAAAAGAGCAGACATGCAATGACACTGGTGGATCCATGTGTGGTTCATGTGGAAGAACACACATGCAATGACACTGGGTGTGGTTCATGATATGGTTAGTGAGAATGTAGCACCCCGGATAAAACCACTACTAGGAAATCGTTTTTGTTTATACTTTGTGCATCATCATGACATCATCATGCATATTGATTGCCAAAACAATTTTCTAAAGCCTATATTGTTTTCTAATTATCCCCTTCTTTAATTCAAATTGAAATCTCGGTCTATTCGGATCTTGTATTTGTCTTAGACTACTTATAAAATATATTTTTTTTAAATAAATTAAATAAACCAACTATTTTAAAACCCGGGGAGGCCACCTACCACCCCGGCAATTTTGGCCTGGCCCAATCTGACCAAACCCCCTCCCTCAAACCCTAACCCTAGACCAAACCCATCCCTACTTGCTTCCTACTCCCTCCAGCCACCAATCGGCCACCTCTCAGCCGCCACCACCTACCAACTCCACCCCACCCTGCCGAACACCACACACGCATCCCACCCCGGTCACACGAAACCGTCCAGCACCCCCGGCCCCACCTGCAGTGACCGATGCCCACCAAACCTCTCTTTCCCCACGCGCACCACCTCCTCCTCCCTCCTGTCCCCGATAGCACCCGACGCCGCCGCCTCGTCTGCTGTGGCCGGCCCCTTCGCTGCTCACCGTGCTCGCCCTGGCCCTCTGCAGCGCCTCCCCGTCGCCAGCAGAGACGACGTCGGCCGGCCACCTTGTCCTCTGCTCGTCTCCGTCACCGACGGCGTCGGCCCTCCCTATCGCCTGCCTGCCGACCCGTGTGGATCCGCCCTGCCCCGACGCCGCCGTCCTCTGCCTCCCAGCTCGCCGTCGAGCCCGTCCGTCCTGGAGCCGGCTGCTACCTCCCCTGCTAGCCGCACCTTCCTCTCTCCCTGTTTCCCCACCCGCGTCGCCACCTACCCCAGGCTGCACGCGGGGCTCGCCTTCTCCGACCCCGCTCCTCCCTGCAACCCCTGACCCCGCCGCTGCTAGTGACCCCTCTCCCTTCCCCGACACACCCAGCACCGCGTCCTCCCTTCGATCCCCTCGCGAGCCCCACCTTCCCCCGTCGCCCTCTCTCGCTTCGCTCGCGAGCAGCCTCTGCAACCCCAGGTCGCCCTGCCTCCTTCTCTCGGCCGCCTTCTCCCCGCAGAGCGCCGCCGCCGGACGACCCTGCCCCTTCTCGCCCTCCTCCTCTCGACAACTGCCGCTGCCTCTCTCCGATTCCCCTCATTCCGCACGCCTTCCGCTCCGTCTCCCCCTTCCCTTCACCAACCCAGCGCCGCCGGCCCCTGTTTCCGCCGTCGTTGGCCGCGAGCAGCCTGAGCCCGCGCCTCTGTGAGCCAGGCAGGCCTCTGCCTCTCCTTCCCGGGTCCCACCTCCTCT
Organism: Avena sativa; assembly: GCA_916181665.1. Lineage (NCBI taxonomy): Eukaryota > Viridiplantae > Streptophyta > Magnoliopsida > Poales > Poaceae > Avena > Avena sativa. The sequence continues at coordinate 552,201,389 of OV702290.1, read as the reverse complement.
GCAGTGGCCGTTCCCGCCGAGCCCGTCGACCCTGCGAGCTCCGACCGGCCCTGCCGCTCGCCGCCCTTCTCGCCTCCCTCTCACCCGCCGCTGCGCGGTAACCCTCCTTCTGCCGCGCGTCTGCGGGCTGTGGGCTCCCTCTGTACCAAGCCCCGGCCGCCTCTGCTTGCTTTGCTCGAGTTCCATTGTCGCCAAGCTCTCTCTGTGTGCTACCTCCTGGGACGTCACCTCCCTGTTGGCTCTCAGCGGGATATGTGGTGCACGATAGGTGTTGATGGTTGGAGCTGTCTGTGTGCACCTCGTTTGTTGAATCCGGAGAATCTGTGACACTGATGAAGTATGATTTATGGTCGTTCTCAGAGACACAACACTGACCCCGTACACAAGTGCATCGATCCCCTTTTGTCGTCAAGATCTCCTTCCTGGACACCAAGACCAAACACCGCAGAGAGCTCCGAAGCCCAAACCCGAACCCCTCCGAGCCACCAAGATCTTCGGTCCGAGATGTGTGACCTTTTTCGATCCCCTATTTTATAAATTGCCAACTATATAAACTGTTGCAAATTTAATTTTTCATACTCGCATACATATTGTGGGTGTTTGGGGTATCTTGTCGACTCATCTAATAGTTAAATATGGAGGCCATATGTGGATAAATCTAGTCTAATATTGGTCCCATTTAAATTTGTGTAGCGAACCGATGATATAATTTTGCCTTGTTAATACAACATTTAAATTGCGGGGTTTCTAAACAACATAAGTCACCTAATTAAATGTCGGGACCCTGGTTCCGCTTAATATGGCCTAATTGCATCGCACCTTTGCCATGTCATACATCATACATGCATCATGCCCGATCTTCTGCCATAGTATTAAATAGTGCATCCGGTGTTTCTTCTAGTGTTTTGCTTCTTCGCGGATAAGATCGATGAGTTGATGTGAGCTTCGCCCCGATCTTCGGATGAACCTTCGGCAATGTTTTCAGGCGAGCACCTCCCCCTTTCTACCTATCTTACTTTTATAGTATTTATTCCCCCCCTGTTGATCTATTGCTATCTGTGTTGCGATGCTCTAGTTTTCGTACCCGTGATATCCCTTGGAGCCTTATATTGCCTTGGACACATCCTATTACCCGTTGTTTGGCAGATAGTTGGACTTGCGCGTCGTAGTCGCTGGCTTAAGTGCTGTTGCGTGTCGTCCAGTGCCGCAGTTGTTGGAGAAATGCCTTATGCTTTATGTTGGAGATGATCAAGACTTTAATTATTGTTTAATAACTAAAATTGAAAGTAGGTAAATGCAGAGGCACCGGTGGGTAATAGACAGTATTTGGTTTTTAACCGCTCACTGGTGTCCCGTAGGACCCCGAGTTCTTGACACCTGTTCCGAGATCAAGCGCGCTAACCACAGGTGGGGTGTGTGGGCACCCCCATCGATTTAGTACCTGATTCCAAGTACTGTACTGGGGGCCACAACGTAGTTTGGGGCTTTATTACTATCATGTACTTATGCCATGCTTTACTGCTTTATTTAAGATTGTGCGTGGAGCACCTGTACTGTTTAGGACCGTGACACGTTTTCGCTGTATCGACAAGCCCAGTCACGCTTTCGGGTTCCCAGTAGTTTACAGCCGTCGACACAAACCCTGAGTCCGTCTCGGAGACCGGCCGACTTTGTTACGGGTAGCTTAGTGGGGTGGCCCCCCGTGCTTGCTTTGGATCTGGGAAACGTCGTGTCCGAAACCCCGTCGACATACCGTTGGGTGTATGTTTTGTGATCTTGTACCTACCTGATCTGACAACAAGGGTGTAGGTGCGTGTGGAAACTTTGGTGCACCCCTGCAGGGTTTAATCTTTTCGAGAAGCCGTGTCCGCGGTTATGGACGACTTGGAGCACAGTTCTCGATCATAGACAACTATAACTAAAGTTACTGTTATAAATTGACTCGTATCCGATATGACTAGTAATCAGCTTCACTGCAACGGAATGGCTAAATAAAAGTACCAACAACTGCTAAGTTTGGGATATCTCATGCTAATTGTATCTGACTAGTAAGTGTTGCAACTACAACGGAATGGATAACTAAAAGTGCCCACTGCTTATTATATCAGGATGACTATCTATACCTGACTAGTAATCGCTGCAACGATAACTGAATAAATAAAACTGCCAATGGTGTGAGTTCCTCGGTTGACTTCCTCGTTTGGTCTCGAGGGGGAAACACCAGGATGGGTATGTTTGGTGGTAGTATCAGGTTGGTTCCGAATAGGTCTTTCTTACCCCTCTCTGATAGCCGCTATTTGTACCGAGTCTCTATAGGTTGTTTAGTGCATGTCGCGCTGCCGCTTCAGTCCACCATACCTATGTAGGCGAGGACCGCCGAATTCTAGTCTCGCCGTGTACTGGCCTCAGTACTGACCGCTCTCTTTTTCCTTTGCCCTTTGTCGGCACCCCTTTGTCTTTAGCAGGTTTGAGATCGACGTCGTTAGCAGGGTTACCCTTCCGGCTTGGCCTGGGCAGGGTTATGGACGCCGTTGGTTATTCTTCAGGGCTCTTAGCTCAATTTGCATCTTGTCCATACTCGAACGCTGTATCGTTTTCCAGGTGATTTGGATCTTTGTATTGTATATCTGTATTCTTGAATCATTGAGCCGCTGTTGTATATATATGTTTTGTGGGTTCCATCGAGGACTATTGTGTAATGATATTACTTCGTTTTCCACCCGCACGCAAGTGCCTGGTGGGCACCTTTGAATCGTTTCTATGCGGGTTTTGGCGGGAAGCGCTAAAACTTGCATAGGGTCGATTCCGAGGGTGTTACAGAGAAGAACACACTTGCAATGACACTGGTGGATCCATGTGTGGTCTTTGGGAAGAACACACATGCAATGACACTGGTGATGTGTGGTATGTGGGAAGAGCAGACATGCAATGACACTGGTGGATCCATGTGTGGTTCATGGGAAGAACACACATGCAATGACTCTGGTGATATGTGGTTTGTGAAAAAGAACAGACATGCAATGACTCTAGCTATGGTCTATGAGAAGAACACACATGCAATGACACTGGGTGAGGTTCATGATATGGTTTGTGAGAAGAACACACATGGTTTGTGAGAAGAACACACATGCAATGACACTGCTGGATCCATGTGTGGTCTGTGAGAAGAACACACATGCAATGACACTAGCTGTGGTAAGTGAGAAGAACACACATGCAATGACACTAGGTGTTGTTCATGATATGGTTTGTGAGAAGAACACACATGCAATGACTCCAGTGGATCCATGTGTGGTTCATGGGAAGAACACACATGCAATGACACTGGGTGAGGTTCATGATATGGTTTGTGAGAATAACACACATGCAATGACACTGGTAGATCCACGTGTGGTCTATGAGAATAACACACATGCAATGACACTGGGTGTGGTTCATGGTATGGTTTGTGAGAAGAACACACATGCAATGACACTGGTGGATCCATGTGCGGTCTTTGGGAAGAACACACATGCAATGACACTGGATCCATGTGTGGTCTGTGAGAAGAACACACATCCAATGACTCTAGCTGTGGTTCATGAAAAGAGCAGACATGCAATGACACTGGTGGATCCATGTGTGGTTCATGGGAAGAGCAGACATGCGATGACACTGGGTGGATCCATGTGTGGTTCATGAGAAGAGCATACATGCAATGACACTAGGTGTGGTTCATGATATGGTTCATGAGAAGAACACACATGCAATGACACCGGTGGATCCATATGTGGTTCATGGGAAGAACACACATGCAATGACTCTAGTGATATGTGCTTTGTGAAAAGAATAGACATGCAATGACTCTAGCCGTGGTCGATGAGAAGAACACACATTCAATGACACTGGGTGTGGTTCATGATATGGTTTGTGAGAAGAACACACATGCAATGACACTGGTGGATCCATGTGTGGTCTTTGGGAAGAACACACATGTAATGACACTGTTGATATGTGGTCTGTGAGAAGAACACACATCCAATGACACTAGCTGTGGTTCATGAAAAGAGCAGACATGCAATGACACTGGTGGATCCATGTGTGGTTCATGGGAAGAACACACATGCAATGACACTGGGTGTGGTTCATGATATGGTTAGTGAGAAGAACACACATGCAATGACACTGGTGGATCCATGTGAGGTCTTTGGGAAGAACACACATGCAATGACACTGGTGATGTGTGGTATGTGGGAAGAGCAGACATGCAATGACACTGGTGGATCCATGTGTGGTTCATGGGAAGAACACACATGCATTGACACTAGGTGTGGTTCATGATATGGTCTGTGAGAAGAACACACATGCAATGACACTGGTGGATCCATGTGTGGTCTGTGAGAAGAACACACATGGAATGACACTGGGTGTGGTTCATGATATGGTTTGTGAGAAGAACACACATGCAATGACACTGGTGGATCCACGTGTGGTCTTTGGGAAGAACACACATGCAATGACACTGGATCCATGTGTAGTCTGTGAGAAGAACACACATCCAATGACTCTAGTTATGGTTCATGAAAAGAGCAGACATGCAATGACACTGGTGGATCCATGTGTGGTTCATGGGAAGAGCAGACATGCGATGACACTTGTGATATGTGGTTTGTGAAAAGAACAGACATGCAATGACTCTAGCTGCGGTTAGTGAGAAGAACACACATGCAATGACACTGGGTGCGGTTCATGATATGGTTTGTGAGAAGAACACACATGCAATGACTCCAGTGGATCCATGTGTGGTTCATGGTAAGAACACACATGCAATGACACTGGGTGAGGTTCATGATATGGTCTGTGAGAAGAACACACATGCAATGACACTGGGTGTGGTTCATGATATGGTTTGTGGGAAGAACACACGTGCAATGACACTGGTGGATCCATGTGTGGTCTTTGGGAAGAACACACATGCAGTGACACTGTTGATATGTGGTCTGTGAGAAGAACACACATCCAATGACTCTAGCTATGGTTCATGAAAAGAGCAGACATGCAATGACACTGGTGGATCCATGTGTGGTTCATGGGAAGAACACACATGCAATGACACTAGGTGTGGTTCATGATATGGTTAGTGAGAAGAACACACTTGCAATGACACTGGTGGATCCATGTGTGGTCTTTGGGAAGAACACACATGCAATGACACTGGTGATGTGTGGTATGTGGGAAGAGCAAACATGCAATGACACTGGTGGATCCATGTGTGGTTCATGGGAAGAACACACATGCAATGACTCTGGTGATATGTGGTTTGTAAAAAAGAACAGACTTGCAATGACTCTAGCTATGGTCTATGACACGAACACACATGCAATGACACTGGGTGTGGTTCATGATATGGTTTGTGAGAATAACACACATGGTTTGTGAGAAGAACACACATGCAATGGAACTGGTGGATCCATGTGTGGTCTGTGAGAAGAACACACATGCAATGACACTAGCTATGGTAAGTGAGAAGAACACACATGCAATGACACTGTGTGTTGTTCATGATATGGTTTGCGAGAAGAACACACATGCAATGACTCCAGTGGATCCATGTGTGGTTCATGGGAAGAACACACATGCAATGACACTGGGTGAGGTTCATGATATAGTTTGTGAGAAGAACACACATTCAATGACACTAGTAGATCCATGTGTGGTCTGTGAGAAGAACACACATACAATGGCACTGGGTGTGGTTCATGATATGGTTTGTGAGAAGAACACACATGCAATGACACTGGTGGATCCATGTGCGGTATTTGGGAAGAACACACATGCAATGACACTGGATCCATGTGTGGTTTGTGAGAAGAACACACATCCAATGAATAGCTGTGGTTCATGAAAAGAGCAGACATGCAATGACACTGGTGGATCCATGTGTGGTTCATGGGAAGAGCAGACATGCGATGACACTGGGTGGATCCATGTGTGGTTCATGAGAAGAGCAGACATGCAATGACACTGGGTGTGGTTCATGAGAAGAACACACATGCAATGACACCGGTGGATCCATATGTGGTTCATGGGAAGAACACACATGCAATGACTCTTGTGATATGTGCTTTGTGAAAAGAATAGACATGCAATGACTCTAGCCGTGGTCTGTGAGAAGAACACACATTCAATGACACTTGGTGTGGTTCATGATATGGTTTGTGAGAAGAACACACATGCAATGACACTGGTGGATCCATGTGTGGTCTTTGGGAAGAACACACATGTAATGACACTATTGATATGTGGTTTGTGAGAAGAACACACATCCAATGACTCTAGCTATGGTTCATGAAAAGAGCAGACATGCAATGACACTAGTGGATCCATGTGTGGTTCATGGGAAGAACACACAAGCAATGAAACTGGGTGTGGTTCATGATATGGTTAGTGAGAAGAACACACTTGCAATGACACTGGTGGATCCATGTGTGGTCTTTGGAAAGAACACACATGCAATGACACTGGTGATGTGTGGTATGTGGGAAGAGCAGACATGCAATGAAACTGGTGGATCCATGTGTGGTTCATGGGAAGAACACACATGCAATGACTCTGGTGATATGTGGTTTGTGAAAAAGAACAGACATGCAATGAATCTAGCTATGGTCTATGAGAAGAACACACATGCAATGACACTGGGTGTGGTTCATGATACGGTTTGTGAGAAGAACACACATGGTTTGTGAGAAGAACACACATGCAATGACACTGGTGGATCCATGTGTGGTCTGTGAGAAGAACACACATGCAATGACACTAGCTGTGGTAAGTGAGAAGAACACACATGCAATGACACTGGGTGTTGTTCATGATATGGTTTGTGAGAAGAACACAGATGCAATGACTCCAGTGGATCCATGTGTGGTTCATGGGAAATGGGAAGAACACACATGCAATGACACTGGGTGAGGTTCATGATATGGTTTGTGAGAAGAACACACATGCAATGACACTGGTAGATCCATGTGTGGTCTGTGAGAAGAACACACATGCAATGACACTGGGTGTGGTTCATGATATGGTTTGTGAGAAGAACACACATGCAATGACACTAGTGGATCCATGTGCGGTCATTGGGAAGAACACACATGCAATGACACTGGATCCATGTGTGGTCTGTGAGAAGAACACACATCCAATGACTCTAGCTGTGGTTCATGAAAAGAGCAGACATGCAATGACACTGGTGGATCCATGTGTGGTTCATGGGAAGAGCGGACATGCGATGACACTTGGTGGATCCATGTGTGGTTGATGAGAAGAGCAGACATGCAATGACACTTGGTGTGGTTCATGATATGGTTCATGAGAAGAACACACATGCAATAACACCGGTGGATCCATAGGTGGTTCATGGGAAGAACACACATGCAATGACTCTGGTGATATGTGCTTTGTGAAAAGAATAGACATGCAATGACTCTAGCCATGGTCTGTGAGAAGAACACACATTCAATGACACTGGGTGTGGTTCATGATATGGTTTGTGAGAAGAACACACATGCAATGACACTGGTGGATCCATGTGTGGTCTTTGGGAAGAACACACATGTAATGACACTGTTGATATGTGGTCTGTGAGAAGAACACACATCAAATGACTCTAGATGTGGTTCATGAAAAGAGCAGACATGCAATGACACTGGTGGATCCATGTGTGGTTCATGGAAAGAACACACATGCAATGACACTGGGTGTGGTTCATGATATGGTTAGTGTGAAGAACACACATGCAATGACACTGGTGGATCCATGTGAGGTCTTTGGGAAGAACACACATGCAATGACACTGGTGATGTGTGGTATGTGGGAAGAGCAGACATGCAATGACACTGGTGGATCCATGTGTGGTTCATCGGAAGAACACACATGCATTGACACTGGGTGTGGTTCATGATATGGTCTGTGAGAAGAACACACATGCAATGACACTGGTGGATCCATGTGTGGTCTGTGAGAAGAACACACATGGAATGATACTAGGTGTGGTTCATGATATGGTTTGTGAGAAGAACACACATGCAATGACACTGGTGGATCCACGTGTGGTCTTTGGGAAGAACACACATGCAATGACACTGGATCCATGTGTGGTCTGTGAGAAGAACACACATCCAATGACTCTAGCTGTGGTTCATGAAAAGAGCAGACATGCAATGACACTGGTGGATCCATGTGTGGTTCATGGGAAGAGCAGACATGCGATGACACTGGTGATATGTGGTTTGTGAAAAGAACAGACATGCAATGACTCTAGCTGCGGTTAGTGAGAAGAACACACATGCAATGACACTGGGTGCGGTTCATGATATGGTTTGTGAGAAGAACACACATGCAATGACTCCAGTGGATCCATGTGTGGTTCATGGTAAGAACACACATGCAATGACACTGGGTGAGGTTCATGATATGGTCTGTGAGAAGAACACACATCCAATGACACTGGGTGTGCATATGGTTTGTGGGAAGAACACACATGCAATGACACTGGTGGATCCATGTGTGGTCTTTGGGAAGAACTCACATGCAATGACACTGTTGATATGTGGTCTGTGAGAAGAACACACATCCAATGACTCTAGCTATGGTTCATGAAAAGAGCAGACATGCAATGAAACTGTTGGATCCATGTGTGGTTCATGGGACGAACACACATGCAATGACACTGGGTGTGGTTCATGATATGGTTAGTGAGAAGAACACACATGCAATGACACTGGTGGATCCATGTGTGGTCTTTGGGAAGAACACACATGCAATGACACTGGTGATTTGTGGTATGTGGGAAGAGCAGACATGCAATGACACTGGTGGATCCATGTGTGGTTCATGCAATGACACTGGTGGATCCATGTGTGGTTCATGGGAAGAACACACATGCAATGACACTGGGTGTGGTTCATGATATGGTTACTGAGAAGAACACACATGCAATGACACTGGTGGATCCATGTGTGGTCTTTGGGAAGAACACACATGCAATGACACTGGTGATGTGTGGTATGTGGGAAGAGCAGACATGCAATGACACTGGTGGATCCATGTGTGGTTCATGGGAAGAACACACATGCAATGACACTGGGTGTGGTTCATGATATGGTCTGTGAGAAGAACACACATGCAATAACACTTGTGGATCCATGTGTGGTCTGTGAGAAGAACACACATGCAATGACACTCGGTGTGGTTCATGATATGGCTTGGGAGAAGAACACACATGCAATGACACTGGTGGATCCATGTGTGGTCTTTGGGAAGAACACACATGCAATGACACTGGATCCATGTGTGGTATGTGAGAAGAACACACATCCAATGACTCTAGCTGTGGTTCATGAAAAGAGCAGACATGCAATGACACTGGTGGATCCATGTGTGATTCATGGGAAGAGCAGACATGCGATGACACTGGTGATATGTGGTTTGTGAAAAGAACAGACATGCAATGACTCTAGCTGTGGTTAGTGATAAGAACACACATGCAATGACACTGGGTGTGGTTCATGATATGGTTTGTGAGAAGAACACACATGCAATGACTCCAGTGGATCCATGTGTGGTTAATGGGAAGAACACACATGCAATGACACTAGGTGAGGTTCATGATATGGTCTGTGAGAAGAACACACATGCAATGACACTGGTGGATCCATGTGTGGTCTGTGAGAAGATTACACATGCAATGACACTGGGTGTGGTTCATGATATGGTTTGTGAGAAGAACACACATACAATGACACTGGTGGATCCATGTGTGGTCTTTGGGAAGAACACACATGCAATGACATTGGATCCATGTGTGGTCTATGAGAAGAACACACATCCAATGACTCTAGCTGTGGTTCATGAAAAGAGCAGACATGCAATGACACTGGTGATTCCATGTGTGGTTCATGGGAAGAGCAGACATGTGATGACACTGGTGATATGTGGTTTGTGAAAAGAACAGACATGCAATGACTCTAGCTGTGGTTAGTCAGAAGAACACACATGCAATGACACTGGGTGTGGTTCATGGTATGGTTTGTGAGAAGAACACACATGCAATGACACTGGTGGATGCATGTGTGGTTCATGGGAAGAACACACATGCAATGACACTGGGTGTGGTTCATGATATGGTCTGTGAGAAGAACACACATGCAATGACACTGGTGGATCCATGTGTGGTCTGTGAGAAGAACACACATGCAATGACACTCGGTGTGGTTCATGATATGGCTTGTGAGAAGAACACACATGCAATGACACTGGTGGATCCAAGTGTGGTCTTTGGGAAGAACACACATTCAATGACACTGGATCCATGTGTGGTTTGTGAGAAGAACACACATCCAATGACTCTAGCTCTGGTTCATGAAAAGAGCAGACATGCAATGACACTAGTGGATCCATGTGTGGTTCATGGGAAGAGCAGACATGCGATGACACTGGGTGGATCCATGTGTGGTTCATGAGAAGAGCAGACATGCAATGACACTGGGTGTGGTTCATGATATGGTTCATGAGAAGAACACACATGCAATGACACCGGTGGATCCATGTGTGGTTCATGGGAAGAACACACATGCAATGAGTCTGGTGAGATGTGGTTTGTGAAAAAGAACAGACATGCAATGACTCTAGCTATGGTCTGTGAGAAGAACACACATGCAATGATGATGGGTGTGGTTCATGATATGGTTTGTGAGAAGAACACATATGCAATGACACTGGTGGATCCATGTGTGGTCTTTGGGAAGAACACACATGCAATGACACTGTTGATATGTGGTCTGTGAGAAGAACACACATCCAATGACTCTAGTTGTGGTTCATGAAAAGAGCAGACATGCAATGACACTGGTGGATCCATGTGTGGTTCATGGGAAGAACACACATGCAATGACACTGGGTGTGGTTCATGATATGGTTAGTGAGAAGAACACACATGCAATGACATTGGTGGATCCATGTGTGGTCTTTGGGAAGAACACACATGCAATGACATTGGTGATGTATGGTATGTGGGAAGAGCAGACATGCAATGACACTGGTGGATCCATGTGTGGTTCATGGGAAGAGCAGACATGCAATGACACTGGGTGTGGTTAATGATATGGTCTCTGAGAAGAACACACATGCAATGACAGTGGTGGATCCATGTGTGGTCTGTGAGAAGAACACACATGCAATGACACTGGGTGTGGTTCATGATATGGTTTGTGAGAAGAACACACATGCAATGACACTGGTGGATCCATGTGTGGTCTTTGGGAAGAACACACATGCAATGACACTGGATCCATGCGTGGTCTGTGAGAAGAACACACATCCAATGACTCTAGCTGTGGTTCATGAAAAGAGTAGACATGCAATGACACTGGTGGATCCATGTGTGGTTCATGGGAAGAACACACATGCAATGACTCTGGTGATATGTGGTTTGTGAAAAGAACAGACAGGCAATGACTCTAGCTATGGTTAGTGAGAATAACACACATGCAATGACACTGGGTGGGGTTCATGATATGGTTTGTGAGAAGAACACACATGCAATGACTCCAGTGGATCCACGTGTGGTTCATGGGAAGAACACACATGCAATGACACTGGGTGAGGTTCATGATATGGTTTGTGAGAAGAACACACATGCAATGACACTGGTGGATCCATGTGTGGTCTGTGAGAAGAACACACATGCAATGACACTAGCTATGGTTAGTGAGAAGAACACACATGCAATGACACTGGGTGTTGTTCATGATATGGTTTGTGAGAAGAACACACATGCAATGACACTGGTGGATCCATGTGTGGTCTGTGAGAAGAACACACATGCAATGACACTCGTTGTGGTTAGTGAGAAGAAAACACATGCAATGACACTGGGTGTTGTTCATGATATGGTTTGTGAGAAGAACACACATGCAATGACACTGGTGGGTCCATGTGTGGTCTTTGGGAAGAACACACATGCAATGACACTGGTGATATATGTAGTCTGTGAGAAGAACACACATCCAATGAACTCTTGTGGATCTATCTTGGCATAATTTGATGTGTCCACGATGTATTTCATTGTGCAAGACACTCACTTTCCATTTTTATACTACTCAGTATCGCCCTTGGTCTTATGTGGTACTACTCAGTTTTGCCCCCCCCCCTCTCACCTCTCTCTATCTTTCTATAGGGTTCCCAACCTTTAATAAGGTAGAGCCCCCTGTGTTTATAATGCTAGTCCCTGGATCAATAGCTAGCATCCACAGTTTAGATGTAATATCAAGAAACAAAGGTCATAATATAACTTTATAACTAGGAAGAACATAATTTTATTACATCATACATAGCTCATTTGGCTATTACATTACATTGCAGCGGAAAACTATAAGCATGGGGTCCTTCATCTTCAAAGTGCCACAGGCAGATGTTGGTTGTAGACTTTGTAATCCTAATCAATCAATCTTCACTAAAATCAATCAAACCTGCAACATTACAAATTATAGCCACAAGGGTCAATACATTTGAATTGTATTGGCAAGTGATACTATGGTAGTATGGTGGGGTCTATCATCTATATGCATTTGGCTAAGTGGAGTTGAGGCTTGCATTGCTCAAAATAGATTTTTCCTTAACATTTGAAAATACTAAGTTTTTGCTTTGACAAAATCATTTTCTCAATCAAAGATTGAAGATCCTTTACAAGGCATCTCTCAATCAAAGATTGAAGATTTCAAACAACCCTTGTTCAAACCACAAGATTTTAACTTAGAAATTTGAATGATGAGATTCTTGATTGCTTCCATGTCTTGATGCTCAAATTGTCCTTTACCAGGGACATGGCTAAGTACTTAGATTTTACACTCTGCAGAGGTGGTGCACTTTCCCCACAAGACTTGGTTTCCCAAGACAAGATCTTTCAGAAGCCTTCCCTTAGACCATCATGGACGCGCTCCATCCTATCAAACACTACCACCCACTGTCCATATGGCTAAGTTCTTGCAACCTATATGATCATGGCAGAGCCCATATTGCCAAGTGGTTGCACTTGAAGCTTCTCAACATTTGACATCTCAAATCTCTTTGTTCCTGGGTGGCCATCCACAAGTGAGATACACTAAGGTAAACCATAAAAATGGGCCTTATGAACCACTCAACCAAAAACCACCAAGCAAGTCCCATTCCACCCAGGTGATTCATTAACTTAGTTGTTTTATTAAACAAAACACAAGTCCTTAGACTTGGAAATTTTCCATAGCATGAATATATATTCCACCCTTGTTTTCTATTAGCTAGGCTAATCTTGATAGTAATAGGATTCTTAACTTAGGAAATTGCTACTAAGGTTTCATATACTGGGTTTTCCCATAACATAGTTTATACTTAGCAAAATTCCATGCAAGTCCTACTTAGAAATATCACTAATGCATAGTGAAAATAATGGGACAAAAGTATGAAGCATCACTTTCCTTTTTGGTAGAGTATGGGTTCACTCCTTGTCCTTGCAACAATCACACTCTTCAAGTCACTACAATTCAATCAAGCAAGGCACAAACTCAATCTACCAATCAAGCAAAACAACACACACAAAATAACAAAGTCAAAGTAATGCATGCAAGCATGCCAAGCTTTGTTTTGTTTGGAAAAGTGGTTCCTAATGGGTCATAGACATTTGGTAACACCTATTGGTCATTTTGTAAAGTGGCAAAGTCATTTGCTAAAGGTTTCACCTCAAAAACCATTTTCAAAACAAAGTATCATTTTATGTGGTGTAAAAATATTTTTTACTAAGGCATTAACCTTTAGGGTTCACCCAATATGTTTTCAAATCACAAAACTTGGGGTTTGGGGTCAGTGAGTTTAAAACAAAACATTTTCCAAAGGTTTTCTTCCAAAATCATTTTTAATAAATAAACCTCATTTCTATTTGACTAGAAATGGTTTTAAATCAAAGAATCATTATTTTGTTTCACCAAAAACATTTTTGAGTTCACAAAGTGGTTCCCAATGTTAGTAGGTTCAAAATACACCTTTTGCCAAAGATTTTATCCCCAAATTCATTTTTAAACCATTTTCATAAACAAATCAATAGTTTTATTTAGCTAGAAATGGACTAAATCAATTAATCCATTCTAAACTTTTCCAAATTCATTTTCCAAAACATGGGTTGGTTCCTAGGGTCAGTAAGGTCACAACAAACCATTTTGCAAAGGTTTTATCCCAAAAATCATTTTTAAATAATTTTTATACTCTAAACTAGCTCACAAAAGAATCTGCAAAAACAAGCAAACTAACAGATACTATTTGCTAAACTAAGGACAGGGTTGGCTAGGGCTTGCTCTCTTGAATCCAACGACATAAAGTTTGCAAAATTTGGACGTGGGGTTTGAAAGTTACAAGGGTTTGAAAATGGCATCAAAATCTGTTTTCAAATTCTATTTCAGATCGTCTGGTGCCACGCGTCCTAATATCATTCGTCGGTACCGCTTCACTCGGATTGCACAGCTGCAACTGTTGGATCAAGTCAGATCGTGCGGCACAGGATCACCACTTACCCCTTCGCTAACATTCTATCGTATCCGTCAGATCTGGATCCTACGGTTGTTAGCACGCTTGCCAGGGTTTGGCGGCGCTGGCGGTGGCTAGCGGCGGCGCACAGCCAGGCGGTGGCGCTATGGTGGTTCGAGGAAGCGAGAGAGGAGGAGAAGAAGCTCACCGAGTTTGCAAGAGGCTGGGGAAGCTCGTCTTGTGGTCGACGTGGCAAGGGGCGCTCTGGTGCAGCTGCGATTGCTCGCCGGAGTGGAGGACAACGTCGGGTGCGTCAGGTGGTCGTCGTGGACAGCGCTGTGGATCACCCCAAGGCGAAAAGATGACACGGTTAGATGCGCGGGTCCAAGGCAAAGCTCCTCGCTTGAATGAGAAGGCGCAGGGCGGTCAGTTCTTACCGGGAAGTTCGACGAGGACGAGGCAGACGGCGGCGCGGACGGAGCTTGTCAAAGTCGAAGCTCTGGGGCGCCCGTGGTCGAGCTGAGGATACGAGGAGAAGCGTCTGGGAGTGGGGATTCTCCTAGCGTGCTCGGGGAGGCACGGGGCGGTCAGGCTTGGCCGGAATTGGAGATGGGAGCTCGTCGGAGAAAGTGGAGTGTCTGGTGAAATATTGCAGCCCGGGGGCGTGCTTGGGGGAGGAGACAGAGGGGAACGAGAGAGGAGAGGGAGACGTTTTATCGTGCGTGATCACTGCAGGTTTTACTCGCGGCATTAAGGCGAATTGATCGCGCGGATTGAAGGCAGCAACGGCAGCAAGGAGAGGGCGTGGTCGTCGCGGGGGTTGAAGACGATGAACAGGGATAGTGGGCCTACCAGTCAGTGGGAAAAGAAACGAGAGGGAGGTCCACCGGTCATACTCTGTGTGGGTTTCTTTCTGCGGTGAAGAAAACAGTTCGGGCGAGGGTGAAAACGATGAACAGGCGAGTGGGTCCGCTTGGCAGTGAAAGAAAGGGAGTGGGGTGGGGTCCAGTTGTCACTCTCTACGCGGGTAAGTTTCTGAGTGAGAAAAGAATGCTTCGGGGAAGAGAACAGGTGGGCTAGGTGGGCTGCTGTTGGGCTAGTTGGGCCAGAGGGTGGACTGCTCTATTTTTTTCTGTCTAAAACATTTTTCCTTTTCTATTTCTATTTTTCTGTTTTGAAATTCAATCAATTATTCAACATTCAAACAACAATCAAATTGATTCAAACAATCACCACACTTCACAACTTTTGAACTTAGTTCTGTTTATCAACATAAACCAACATTCCAAAAAATATTTTTATTCATTTTTAGAATCCATTCATTAATTAAATAAAATGGATCTTTAGTTATTTAATAAAATAGGGTTTGATTTAATTAATAAAAATTTCCATTTGAAATCCAAATATTTTCAAAACCAAAACAGTAGGTTTTATTTGGAAATAAAGAATACTTGGAAAACTTGTTTAAAACAAAATAACCTTTTATTTTAGGGTCCATTAATAATTAAATAGAATGGACCTTAGTTATTAAATCAAATAGAATTTGTTTATTTAAAAAATTTATTTTGAAATATAAAATAAAACGAAAACACTTCAGTAGGTTTTATTTGAGAAAACAAAATACTTGGAAAACTTATTTTAAAAGAATATATAAGTTTTGATGTTTTGAAAATAGTAAAACCTTTATTAATAAAACTTGGATATTTAAATCCTTTTTATTTTAAATAAACCTCTACTATTTTAATCAAAGCAAAACTTTTTTGTTTCAAAGTCTTGGCCAAGGTTTAATTTGGCTTTATAAAATAATCTTTATTTATAATATTTCTTTTCATTTTGAAAACCAAAACATTTATAAAAAGATTTCAAAGTAGTAATAAAATACTTGGAAAACTTATTTAAAATAAATAAATAAGTTTTAGTGTTTATTTAAAATGGGAAAAGCCTTTACTTAAATAAAATTTGGATATTACATCCTTATTACTTTATTTAAATAAACCTTTACTCATTTTATCAAAACAAAATATTTTATTATAAAAGCTTGGCCAAAATTAATTTGGCTCTTTAAAATATAATCTTTATTTATAATTCTATCTTTGCTTTTGAAAACCAAATCTTTTTATTTAAAGATCCAAAAATAGTAATTCCAAAACATTTTATTTGCCTTTATTAAATGTTTATCTTTATAAATCCCTTTAGGATTTTTATTTGATCCAACTGGTTTGAAGTCCCAATTGAATTCAAAAAGTTTCTTCTGGCCTTGAAAATCAAACAAAGTTTTATTTTATTCATTTATTTTCACATTACAAGATTTGGAAAATCTTGGGATGTGACAGGCTACCACCCTTAAAATAAATCTCGCCCCGAGATTTGGGAAGGTTAGGGTTACAAGTTGGCTCAAAGCAACTAGGGTACTACCACCCTTAAAAAAAATTCTAACTAAACTACATGTTGGCCTTCTTGGGATCCTGGGGAAACTTCTCTGGGCAGATGTTTGCATAGTGGCCTTTATTTCCATACTTGACTCATGGGCCAAGGTTGAGTTTCTCCATAGACTTGTTCAACTTGTTCTTCATCTTTTCTGGACAGTTGCTTGCATAATGCCCTGGGTTCTTGCAATTGTAACATATCACTTGACTGATATCTTTCTTTTCCTTTGGTGTCATTGCCTCTTGTTTGTTTCTTTGGTCCATCTTCTTTTCTGGGCATTCATTGGCATAATGTCCCATCTCTTTGCATTTGAAACATTGCACTTGTGTAATATCCTTCTTGCTAGTGTTGGGGCATTTCTTCTTCTTCTTTTTGGGTCTCTCCAAAGATAGGTGTTCTTCTAGTTCTTGTTCTTCATGAGTGGGAGATCTTTCTCTCTTCTTGGGGCATTGATCTTCATGTTCCTTGGATGCATGTTCCTTGTATCCAAAAGTATTGCTAGCTTGGGTTCCTTCTAGAATAACATCTTTGTCATCCTTGTTGTCATTAGCTCTTTGGGAAAAGTTTTCTCTCATGTTGATCATTTGTATAACCAATCCTTGCATCAATTGGGATTGAAGTTTCAAAATCCTTTGTATGGCTGGGTCTAATCCATTGTTGTTGGCTAAAAGCTGAGTTGTCTCTTGGCTCAATTGGTTTTGGGTTGCTATAAGTTCTCTCATGTTGTCCTCTTGGTTGTTGTTGGTGTCATCAACCTTGATGTTGGAGTCTCTTGGAGTAGTCATCTGTTTGGGTTGGATTGGGATTAGAATGGGCAAAATATTTCTAAGGAAATAATTCTAATCACACACATCACAATTCACTCAAGCAATGTGCAAGCAATCACAAACAAACACTCCACTCAAACAACAAGTTTCAAGCACATACTTAGGCAACAAAATATTTTTGTTACACCACATAAGTTGGTGTGTTTGACTTAACTAAAATATGGTGGTCCATCTATATGGTTCACTTGTGGTCTTTCCATCCTTCTTGGTTGATTCTTCTTGTATGAGGTCTTTTTCTTCTTGAGAAAATTCTTGGTCACAAAACTTCATAGGTGATGATGGTTCCTTCTAAGTTGTGTTTTCTTAGTCTTCAAGTCTTGGGAAAAATTTCTTGTATCATTTGTGGTCCTTAGGAATATCTAAGGTTGAAGTCCTTGTTGAA
This sequence comes from Avena sativa, assembly GCA_916181665.1. Classification (NCBI taxonomy): domain Eukaryota; kingdom Viridiplantae; phylum Streptophyta; class Magnoliopsida; order Poales; family Poaceae; genus Avena; species Avena sativa. The sequence goes on along the minus strand of OV702290.1, from coordinate 552,183,227 downwards.
ATTGCTAAAGATGTTGAAGTCATTAGAGTTGAAGAAGTCCTTTGCACATGGTGAAGTCTTTGGTCATGGGGTAGGTTTTTCCATCAAGTTTGAAAATAGATGAGATGTAGAGTTGGAACCAAAATGGTTGAGGAAAGAGTTTACAAGTGTTTTTGGAATAAGACAACTCCTATTGTCTAAGGGTTTTTGTCCAATCCTAGGGTTTACAAATCCTACAGGCAACACAATGCTCTGATACCATCTTATAGGGTTCCCAACCTTTAATAAGGTAGAGCCCCCTGTGTTTACAATGCTAGTCCCTGGATCAATAGCTAGCATCCATAGTTTAGATGTAATATCAAGAAACAAAGGTCATAATATAACTTTATAACCAGGAAGAACATAATTTTATTACATCATACATAGCTCATTTGGCTATTACATTACATTGCAGCGGAAAACTATAAGCATGGGGTCCTTCATCTTCAAAGTGCCACAGGCAGATGTTGGTTGTAGACTTTGTAATCCTAATCAATCAATCTTCACTAAAATCAATCAAACCTGCAACATTACAAATTATAGCCACAAGGGTCAATACATTTGAATTGTATTGGCAAGTGATACTATGGTAGTATGGTGGGGTCTATCATCTATATGCATTTGGCTAAGTGGAGTTGAGGCTTGCATTGCTCAAAATAGATTTTTCCTTAACATTTGAAAATACTAAGTTTTTGCTTTGACAAAATCATTTTCTCAATCAAAGATTGAAGATCCTTTACAAGGCATCTCTCAATCAAAGATTGAAGATTTCAAACAACCCTTGTTCAAACCACAAGATTTTAACTTAGAAATTTGAATGATGAGATTCTTGATTGCTTCCATGTCTTGATGCTCAAATTGTCCTTTACCAGGGACATGGCTAAGTACTTAGATTTTACACTCTACAGAGGTGGTGCACTTTCCCCACAAGACTTGGTTTCCCAAGACAAGATCTTTCAGAAGCCTTCCCTTAGACCATCATGGACGCGCTCCATCCTATCAAACACTACCACCCACTGTCCATATGGCTAAGTTCTTGCAACCTATATGATCATGGCAGAGCCCATATTGCCAAGTGGTTGCACTTGAAGCTTCTCAACATTTGACATCTCAAATATCTTTGTTCCTGGGTGGCCATCCACAAGTGAGATACACTAAGGTAAACCATAAAAATGGGCCTTGTGAACCACTCAACCAAAAACCACCAAGCAAGTCCCATTCCACCCAGGTGATTCATTAACTTAGTTGTTTTATTAAACAAAACACAAGTCCTTAGACTTGGAAATTTTCCATAGCATGAATATATATTCCACCCTTGTTTTCTATTAGCTAGGCTAAGCTTGATAGTAATAGGATTCTTAACTTAGGAAATTGCTACTAAGGTTTCATCTACTAGGTTTTCCCATAGCATAGTTTATACTTAGCAAAATTCCATGCAAGTCCTACTTAGAAATATCACTAATGCATAGTGAAAATAATGGGACAAAAGTATGAAGCATCACTTGCCTTTTTGGTAGAGTATGGGTTCACTCCTTGTCCTTGCAACAATCACACTCTTCAAGTCACTACAATTCAATCAAGCAAGGCACAAACTCAATCTACCAATCAAGCAAAACAACACACACAAAATAACAAAGTCAAAGTAATGCATGCAAGCATGCCAAGCTTTGTTTTGTTTGGAAAAGTGGTTCCTAATGGGTCATAGACATTTGGTAACACCTATTGGTCATTTTGTAAAGTGGCAAAGTCATTTGCTAAAGGTTTCACCTCAAAAACCATTTTCAAAACAAAGTATCATTTTATGTGGTGTAAAAATATTTTTTACTAAGGCATTAACCTTTAGGGTTCACCCAATATGTTTTCAAATCACAAAACTTGGGGTTTGGGGTCAGTGAGTTTAAAACAAAACATTTTCCAAAGGTTTTCTTCCAAAATCATTTTTAATAAATAAACCTCATTTCTATTTGACTAGAAATGGTTTTAAATCAAAGAATCATTATTTTGTTTCACCAAAAACATTTTTGAGTTCACAAAGTGGTTCCCAATGTTAGTAGGTTCAAAATACACCTTTTGCCAAAGATTTTATCCCCAAATTCATTTTTAAACCATTTTCATAAACAAATCAATAGTTTTATTTAGCTAGAAATGGACTAAATCAATTAATCCATTCTAAACTTTTCCAAATTCATTTTCCAAAACATGGGTTGGTTCCTAGGGTCAGTAAGGTCACAACAAACCATTTTGCAAAGGTTTTATCCCAAAAATCATTTTTAAATAATTTTTATACTTTAAAACTAGCTCACAAAAGAATCTGCAAAAACAAGCAAACTAACAGATACTATTTGCTAAACTAAGGGCAGGGTTGGCTAGGGCTTGCTCTCCTGAATCCAACGACATAAAGTTTGCAAAATTTGGACGTGGGGTTTGAAAGTTACAAGGGTTTGAAAATGGCATCAAAATCTGTTTTCAAATTCTATTTCAGATCGTCTGGTGCCACGCGTCCTAATATCATTCGTCGGTACCGCTTCACTCGGATTGCACAGCTGCAGCTGTTGGATCAAGTCAGATCGTGCGGCACAGGATCACCACTTACCCCTTCGCTAACGTTTTATCGTATCCGTCAGATCTGGATCCTACGGTTGTTAGCACGCTTGCCAGGGTTTGGCGGCGCTGGCGGTGGCTAGCGGCGGCGCACGGCCAGGCGGTGGCGCTATGGTGGTTCGAGGAAGCGAGAGAGGAGGAGAAGAAGCTCACCGAGTTTGCAAGAGGCTGGGGAAGCTCGTCTTGTGGTCGACGTGGCAAGGGGTGCTCTGGTGCAGCTGCGATTGCTCGCCGGAGTGGAGGACGACGTCGGGTGCGTCAGGTGGTCGTCGTGGACGGCGCTGTGGATCACCCCAAGGCGAAAAGATGAAACGGTTAGATGCGTGGGTCCAAGGCAAAGCTCCTCGCGTGAATGAGAAGGCGTAGGGCGGTCAGTTCTTACCGGAAGTTCGACGGAGACGAGGCAGACGGCGGCGCGGACGGAGCTTGTCAAAGCCGAAGCTCTGGGGCGCCCGCGGTCGAGCTGAGGATACGAGGAGAAGCGTCTGGGAGTGGGGATTCTCCTAGCGTGCTCGAGGAGGCACGGGGTGGTCAGGCTTGGCCGGAATTGGAGATGGGAGCTCGTCGGAGACAGTGGAGTGTCTGGCGAAATACTGTAGCCCGGGGGCGTGCTTGGGGGAGGAGACAGAGGGGAACGAGAGAGGAGAGGGAGACGTTTTATCGTGCGTGATCACTGCAGGTTTTACTCGTGGCATTAAGGCGAATTGATCGCGCGGATTAAAGGCAGCAACGGCAGCGAGGAGAGGGCGTGGTCATCGCGGGGGTTGAAGACGATGAACAGGGATAGTGGGCCTACCAGTCAGTGGGAAAAGAAACGAGAGGGAGGTCCACCGGTCATACTCTGTGTGGGTTTCTTTCTGCGGTGAAGAAAACGGTTCGGGCGAGGGTGAAAACGATGAACAGGCGAGTGGGTCCACTTGGCAGTGAAAGAAAGGGAGTGGGGTGGGGTCCAGTTGTCACTCTCTGCGCGGGTAAGTTTCTGAGTGAGAAAAGAATGCTTCGGGGAAGAGAACAGGTGGGCTAGGTGGGCTGCTGTTGGGCTAGTTGGGCCACAGGGTGGACTGCTCTATTTTTTTCTGTCTGAAACATTTTTCCTTTTCTATTTCTATTTTTCTGTTTTGAAATTCAATCAATTATTCAACATTCAAACAACAATCAAATTGATTCAAACAATCACCACACTTCACAACTTTTGAACTTGGTTCTGTTTATCAACATAAACCAACATTCCAAAAAATATTTTTATTCATTTTTAGAATCCATTCATTAATTAAATAAAATGGATCTTTAGTTATTTAATAAAATAGGGTTTGATTTAATTAATAAAAATTTCCATTTGAAATCCAAATATTTTCAAAACCAAAACAGTAGGTTTTATTTGGAAATAAAGAATACTTGGAAAACTTGTTTATAACAAAATAACCTTTTATTTTAGGGTCCATTAATAATTAAATAGAATGGACCTTAGTTATTAAATCAAATAGAATTTGTTTATTTAAAAACTTTATTTTGAAATCTAAAATAAAACCAAAACACTTCAGTAGGTTTTATTTGAGAAAACAAAATACTTGGAAAACTTATTTTAAAAGAATAAATAAGTTTTGATGTTTTGAAAATAGTAAAACCTTTATTAATAAAACTTGGATATTTTAATCCTTTTTATTTTAAATAAACCTCTACTATTTTAATCAAAGCAAAACTTTTTTGTTTCAAAGTCTTGGCCAAGGTTTAATTTGGCTTTATAAAATAATCTTTATTTATAATATTTCTTTTCATTTTGAAAACCAAAACCTTTTATAAAAAGATTTCAAAGTAGTAATAAAATACTTGGAAAACTTATTTAAAATAAATAAATAAGTTTTAGTGTTTATTTAAAATGGGAAAAGCCTTTACTTAAATAAAATTTGGATATTACATCCTTATTACTTTATTTAAATAAACCTTTACTTATTTTATCAAAACAAAATATTTTATTATAAAAGCTTGGCCAAAATTAATTTGGCTCTTTAAAATATAATCTTTATTTATAATTCCATCTTTGCTTTTGAAAACCAAATCTTTTTATTTAAAGATCCAAAAATAGTAATTCCAAAACATTTTATTTGCCTTTATTAAATGTTTATCTTTATAAATCCCTTTAGGATTTTTATTTGATCCAACTGGTTTGAAGTCCCAATTGAATTCAAAAAGTTTCTTCTGGCCTTGAAAATCAAACAAAGTTTTATTTTATTCATTTATTTTCACATTACAAGATTTGGAAAATCTTGGGATGTGACACTTTCGTAGAAGCACAAATCTGTGCTCACCCTGTATGCTACTCCCTGATTGGTTATCACAGTTTTCACGCGGATCGTGCGCACCAGCCGTTGATTCTGTGCGATCCAACGATGATCGTTGCACACGTCGTGCCCTTCACAGTACAGCGCGAGACAACATGGACATCTCCCTCAGCGATACTTCTACAAGAAGGAACACGATGCCATCCATGGAAAAAGTTGTCGAGCGGTCATGTCATGTTTAATCAAGTCTGAAAAGCCTATTACTGATACTACTACGCCACAACGCATGCGTCATCGAATGCACGGTCATCGATGGACAACTGCAATTTATTGCCACTTGATTTTAATAAGACATATCCCATTTTTACGCAGCGGCTCTCAATCGCCAATTTTAGGGCCGTGTCAAATTTCGTACATAGAAATTGTGTGTGCGCCCTTTGCATGCGGCTCAATACAGAACTGCCATGCATGGCCCGGGAAAAACGTGATGTACCGTGCGCGTGTCGCGGTGCACGGTGTAGTCGACTGCGCGGCGCGTTGCACGGTGGTGCAACGAAACGTGCCTTGCTTCTATCCACCTTAGTTATAGAGCCCCTCTCCGCACACCCACTCCCACTCTCTCTCATTGTCCCCACGCAACCCTCTCCACTGTCCCACCAGCATCCGCAAACTCCCGAGAATACCCCGTCCGTGCCGGCGATGGCCGAGGAGGATAAGGTGGCCATCGTCGCGTCCGTGGCCGCCGGCGAGGAGGCCCCCGTCTCCTCGCTGGTTCCCCTCGACGCGTTGAAAGCAGCCGCTATCCCTGTCCAGGCCCTAGTGGAGCCATCGATGGCAGCCGCCGTTCTCGTCCAGGCCCCCGTCCCAGCTACCGACGGAGACGCCGAAGAGGAGCCCCCCACCGGTGAGGAGGCCCCCGCCGGTCACAAGCAGATCACACACTTCTTGGGCACCTACGATCCAGATAAGTACATCGCTCCGCTGAACCCCTACGACACCGGCATCGACGACCTATGGTCTAAGGTAACTTGGGTTTGCTCCCTTCCCCTGGTTCTTCTACCGTTTGTTAGAAATAATGGGCTAATCTATTTAAAATTTAGCCGGTATTGTCATGTTTAATATTCTGGAATTAATCATGGAAATTGTGCCTAATTATCCAACACCATTCCCATTGTTGGATGCTAGATCTTGGTTTATTAGGATTCGCTTGTTTGCATTTCGATTGCTCGATCTTCTTACACAATCTACTCCCCCATTTTCCCTTTCTTCCAATAGGTTTCCGGCAGCGATGTCTGCAGCGATGACGAGTCCATTCACACCAAGGCTCGTCAGGTGCTGAGAAGGCCGTGGGGTGGCAAGTACGACGGCTTCCTCAGGGACCCCTACAACTGCCCCTTCTGCAAGGGGGGCGTCTACTGCTTGATGAGTCGCGCCACCGGCGGCACCGTCTTGAACACCTTACTGAAGCATGCAGAGGTCGCGGGCTCCGGCATCCACAAAAGCGGCAAGCCCGAGCCCGCAAACATCAACACCTACATCGCTGAACACCGTGCTCTCTGCATTCACCTCCGAAACCTCCAGCGGGTGGCCATCAAAGAGGGTCGCATGCCTCCAATCAGCCCCAAGGCCCCAAGTCCAAGAAACTGGGCAGCAAGAAGTGGCGGAAGCACCAGAGGGAGATGGCGGAGGCGCGGGCGCTTGCAGGATGTGCCTGCAGCTGCGGCGGCTACCCCTACTGCCCAGCAGCTCCTTTCTAGCTATATCATATTTCTGGCTGAATGCATCGAACCTTGTTAAGCAACCTACTTTCTATCGCTATATCCTATTTAGCTGCGCACAACTATATCTACATTTGTTTTGTTTTCTGAATAAATGTATTCTGCTTGGTGTGGTTTGCTGCTCTAGATTTGCTACCTGTTCGGAGGCAAAAAGAGGTCCAAAAGGGAACGAAATATTGAAGTGAGAATCTTCTCTAGATTTGCTACCAATTTGGGGAAAATGAAACATATATGTTTAGCGAGAGAGGAAAAGGGCACTCTTTCAAACTGCTAGTTAAGAAGCTACCATCTTGACAAGCTACAAGACACATATATAAACATAACACAACGAGGATTAAATTTATTTTACTAGTATCACTTGATGCACTAGACATCTTGGCAAGCTAACCGAGTTCCACAAAACAGAAACATAACACTGACAAGTAAAACTTAATGCACTCCTTATCAGACCACTTGACGTGCTTGCCATCATTACAGGTACTCCACATCCGACGAACTGCTTTGTCCCAAATGGCATCTAACTTGGATTTCCTATCATCAGCGTCCTGCGGAACAATTAGCAGTGCATCACAGGCTTGATTGTTGCCGCTAGAAGATGCCGCCTCTCTGTTTGCCGCTTCAGCTGCAGCCTCTCTGTCAGCTGCTTCTTCAGCTGCAAGCTCTCTTTCAGCTGCTTCTGCAGCCTCTCTGTCAGCTGCTTCAGATGAATTTCTTTGCATACTCAACTTCAAACTCAGCTATTTGGCATTTTCTATAAAGGGCTCCCCTAAGCTCGTCTTCCCTCTTGCAAATAGGGCAAAACACGAGGTAAGATTGAAAAAAATGGATCATCTTGTACAGCTGTAGATCACGTAAGCATCTATGGCTGCATACTTCAGGTTTATAACAAACAACGGCCACTCGTTCCAGAAATCGTGCCTATCCGTAGAGAAATCTTCCTTCATTGTGACGTACGACTCATCGAGGATTCTAGTTGCGAGTGATGTCATTCCATCCTTCTTCCTGCCCCCTAGGATCTTGACAAGATGCTGAATATCGATCTAGTTATGCGTAGGAATTATAATTTCCTCTTGATACAATTTTGAAAAATCAGTTGTTGTGTCGACAGTGCAGAAAACAATTCCCTTTTTTCAAGGAACTGGGTAACGCCGGACATTTCCTGTCAGTCCTGGAAGTATGTAGTTTGTCATCACCAAAATTTGTAACTACAAATATTTTGTCAATACAAGATCATCATCTCAATATAATTTTGAAAAGTTTAGTAAATGCAAGATCAAGACTCTCAACATTGTATTGTCATAATTTATTCGGTTTTGCTATTTCTCAGTCGACTGAACGAGTTGCACATTTCTTTTAACTACGGTTGCACTTTTCTTAGGTGATTGAGACTAAAGAAAATCTCAGTCGATTGAGACATAGACAAACCCTAATTTATTTGGTCCTAAATAAAATCCAGTAGTTGCAAGATAAGCAAGTGGATAAAGAACAAGAGGAGAAAACCCTAAAAGCGGTTAGCTATAGAGAGCAGATCTACAAACCGGGAGAGGTGGTAGACGAGGACGTGTTTCCACATGGCCAGTTGAACGACGGCGACTTCACTCCCTTCATATGGGTGCTCCGGGGTGTACTCGAGGTCCAATCCCACAAACTTGTCCTCGTCTATCCCAAGCTAACCCTCGTACATCCTCAGGACACGCACCACTATCTCCTCCTCGTTGGTGTAGACAACGTCTATCTTCTTGTTGTCATGGGTAGTGAAGCTTGTCTCTAGCACTTGGTAGAAAGAGGGTCTTTGGTCCAGCGCCCAAATTCCACCGGTCCCGGTTCGTTTCCATAATCGGGACCATGCCACGAACCGGGACCAAAAACCCCGCGACGGTCAGCAGTCCAGGACAATTAATGTAAATTAATTCGGGGCAGAAATTAATTTGAGGCAGAAATTAATTCGAGGTAGAAATTGAATTGATCAGTATTTTTGAAAAAAAATTCACAAATTAATTGAGACAAAGATATAAATTGAGACATTTTATTATTCGACCACAAATTTTTCCATACAAAGATGCGACTTTACAAATTTTCCTAGTCGATAACACTTTCGCTGCCGCTGTCCTCCGAGCCGCCGGCTTCCTCGTCGTCGTCGGACAAAATCTCCACGATTTTGGCATTGTTCGGGAGACGTAGCTCCCCTGCGCGGCTAGCGGCATCGATAGTGGTGTAGATGGTCCGTCCAGGGACGGACCAGAACATCTCCCGCCCTTCTTGGTTGCGGCGATCCGGGTGCACCAGGCGCCCGTCCACGATATAGTTGCCAAGCTGGGCCTTCCGCTCCTTCTTGAACAGCTGGGGCCAGTACTCGCTGGCCGCCGCGTACCGGGGAAACGCCCTCATGCACGCGGGAAGCTGGCAGCGACGCTCCGCGATGACGCACTCCATCTCGTATCCGCGGGGGTTGAGGAGAGGAGCCACCGGCACACCCACCTCGCTGATGCGAAATCCGGCATGCAAGGTCGCGCGCGGCGGTGCGAGGATGTCGTAGTACGCAAACATCGCCGACTCGTAGTGGTTGAGCGTGGGCACCTCCATGGCGGCGCGGTGGAGATTGGAGAGGGAGGGGAGGCGAGACGACGGCGCAGTGGAGAGGCGATGGCTAAAGGGGTGGGGTGGAGATGGACTGCAGAGAGGCCGAGGCGATGGCGAAAGCGAGCGCTGTGGCCTCATATTTATAGAGTGCGTAGACCTTCCATGGCGGCAAGGAGAAGACGGGAAGAAGATAGTAGATGACAGGAAGAAGAAGAGTGGTTTCTGCGAGGCAGGGGAACGGTGGAACAGTCAATACGCTTTTATGGTAGAGGTTAACGATTGGGACGGAAGTCCAAGGAGAGACGCGTGGCGGTGGTCGTTCCAGCTTCTGAGTAAACAAAAAATAATTATAACGCCGATACATAGACCTTGTTTTGTCACGTCAATACACTGGGTAGGGACGGGTTGTCCTATCCACTGTGTCAATGCTGCAAGCCTACGTGACAGCCACCCCGCCTAAGCGACGGGAGCGACATAACAGCGAGAACTGACAGGGGGCCCAACTTGACGCCCATTAGCTTGATTTTTTGTATTGAAACGTAAAGTTGAATTCGTGCCGAAAAGACCCTCTGAGTATTTGGCACATCAATTATAGTCATCCCAGCTGATTTCAGGAACTTGGGTACCGCGTTGCCTGTACACCCCAATTTTTGGGCCGCAAAATGATATTCTCGCTAGCGAGGTGATGTGGCACGAGGTGGTGGGCGTGTTCCTGACAAAATAAGGGTAGAACTCCATGATGAAAATCTGACGGGATGTCAAATGTTTTGTTGTGAACTTTTCGGTGGAGCCCGTAGCAACGCACGGACATTCAGCTAGTATACTAACAAAGATATGGTTTGTGAGAACAACACACATGGTTTGTGAGAAGAACACACATGCAATGACACTGGTGGATCCATGTGTGGTCTGTGAGAAGAACACACATGCAATGACACTAGCTGTGGTAAGTGAGAAGAACACACATGCAATGACACTGTGTGTTGTTCATGATATGGTTTGCGAGAAGAACACACATGCAATGACTCCAGTGGATCCATGTGTGGTTCATGGGAAGAACACACATGCAATGACACTGGGTGAGGTTCATGATATGGTTTGTGAGAAGAACACACATGCAATGACACTGGTAGATCCATGTGTGGTCTGTGGGAAGAACACACATGCAATGGCACTAGGTGTGGTTCATGATATGGTTTGTGAGAAGAACACACATGCAATGACACTGGTGGATCCATGTGCGGTCTTTGGGAAGAACACACATGCAATGACACTGGATCCATGTGTGGTCTGTGAGAAGAACACACATCCAATGACTCTAGCTGTGGTTCATGAAAAGAGCAGACATGCAATGACACTGGTGGATCCATGTGTGGTTCATGGGAAGATCAGACATGCGATGACACTGGGTGGATCCATGTGTGGTTCATGAGAATAGCAGACATGCAATGACACTGGGTGTGTTTCATGATATGGTTAATGAGAAGAACACACATGCAATGACACCGGTGGATCCATATGTGGTTCATGGGAAGAACACACATGCAATGACTCTGGTGATATGTGCTTTGTGAAAAGAATAAACATGCAATGACTCTAGCCGTGGTCTGTGAGAAGAACACACATTCAATGACACTAGGTGTGGTTCATGATATGGTTTGTGAGAAGAACACACATGCAATGACACTGGTGGATCCATGTGTGGTCTTTGGGAAGAACACATATGTAATGACACTGTTGATATGTGGTCTGTGAGAAGAACATGCATCCAATGACTCTAGCTGTGGTTCATGAAAAGAGCAGACATGCAATGACACTGGTGGATCCATGTGTGGTTCATGGGAAGAACACACATGCAATGACACTGGGTGTGGTTCATGATATGGTTAGTGAGAAGAACACACATGCAATGACACTGGTGGATCCATGTGAGGTCTTTGGGAAGAACACACATGCAATGACACTGGTGATGTGTGGTATGTGGGAAGAGGAAACATGCAATGACACTGGTGGATCCATGTGTGGTTCATGGGAAGAACACACATGCATTGACACTGGGTGTAGTTCATGATATGGTCTGTGAGAAGAACACACATGCAATGACACTGGTGGATCCATGTGTGGTCTATGAGAAGAACACACATGGAATGACACTGGGTGTGGTTCATGATATGGTTTGTGAGAATAACACACATGCAATGACACTGGTGGATCCACGTGTGGTCTTTGGGAAAAACACACATGCAATGATACTGGATCCATGTGTGGTCCGTGAGAAGAACACACATCCAATGACTCTAGCTGTGGTTCATGAAAAGAGCAGACATGCAATAACACTGGTGGATCCATATGTGGTTCATGGGAAGAGCAGACATGCGATGACACTGGTGATATGTGGTTTGTGAAAAGAACAGACATGCAATGACTCTAGTTGCGGTTAGTGAGAAGAACACACATGCAATGACACTGGGTGCGGTTCATGATATGGTTTGCGAGAAGAACACACATGCAATGACTCCAGTGGTTCCATGTGTGGTTCATGGTAAGAACACACATGCAATGACACTGGGTGAGGTTCATGATATGGTTTGTGAGAAGAACACACATCCAATGACACTAGGTGTAGTTCATGATATGGTTTGTGGGAAGAACACACATGCAATGACACTGGTGGATCCATGTGTGGTCTTTGGGAAGAACACACATGCAATGACACTGTTGATATGTGGTCTGTGAGAAGAACACACATCCAATGACTCTAGCTATGGTTCATGAAAAGAGCAGACATGCAATGACACTGGTGGATCCATGTGTGGTTCATGGGAAGAACACACATGTAGTGACACTCGGTGTGGTTCATGATATGGTTAGTGAGAAGAACACACTTGCAATGACACTGGTGGATCCATGTGTGGTCTTTGGGAAGAACACACATGCAATGACACTGGTGATGTGTGGTATGTGGGAAGAGCAGACATGCAATGACACTGGTGGATCCATGTGTGGTTCATGGGAAGAACACACATGCATTGACACTGGGTGTGGTTCATGATATGGTCTGTGAGAAGAACACACATGCAATGACACTGCTGGATCCATGTGTGGTCTGTGAGAAGAACACACATGCAATGACACTCGGTGTGGTTCATGATATGGCTTGTGAGAAGAACACACATGCAATGACACTGGTGGATCCACGTGTGGTCTTTGGGAAGAACACACATGCAATGACACTGGATCCACGTGTGGTCTGTGAGAAGAACACACATCCAATGACTCTAGTTGTGGTTCATGAAAACAGCAGACATGCAATGACACTAGTGGATCCATGTGTGGTTCATGGGAAGAGCAGACATGCGATGACACTGGTGATATGTGGTTTGTGAAAAGAACAGACATGCAATGACTCTAGCTGTGGTTAGTGAGAAGAACACACATGCAATGACACTTGGTGTGGTTCATGATATGGTTTGTGAGAAGAACACACATGCAATGACTCTAGTGGATCCATGTGTGGTTCATGGGAAGAACACACATGCAATGACACTAGGTGAGGTTCATGATATGGTCTGTGAGAAGAACACACATGCAATGACACTGGTGGATCCATGTGTGGTGTGTGAGAAGAACACACATGTAATGACACTGGGTGTGGTTCATGACATGGTTTGTGAGAAGAACATACATGCAATGACACTGGTGGATCCATGTGTGGTTCATGGGAAGAACACACATGCAATGACACTGGGTGTGGTTCATGATATGGTCTGTGAGAAGAACACACATGCAATGACACTGGTGGATCCATGTGTGGTGTGTAAGAAGAACACACATGTAATGACACTAGGTGTGGTTCATGATATGGTCTGTGAGAAGAACACACATGCAATGACACTGGTGGATCCATGTGTGGTCTGTGAGAAGAACACACATGGAATGACACTAGGTGTGGTTCATGATATGGTTTGTGAGAATAACACACATGCAATGACACTGGTGGATCCACGTGTGGTCTTTGGGAAAAACACACATGCAATGATGATGGATCCATGTGTGGTCTATGAGAAGAACACACATCCAATGACTCTAGCTGTGGTTCATGAAAAGAGCAGACATGCAATGACACTGGTGGATCCATGTGTGGTTCATGGGAAGAGCAGACATGCGATGACACTGGTGATATGTGGTTTGTGAAAAGAACAGACATGCAATGACTCTAGTTGCGGTTAGTGAGAAGAACACACATGCAATGACACTGGGTGCGGTTCATGATATGGTTTGTGAGAAGAACACACATGCAATGACTCCAGTGGATCCATGTGTGGTTCATGGGAAGAGCAGACATGCGATGACACTGGTGATATGTGGTTTGTGAAAAGAACAGACATGCAATGACTCTAGCTGTGGTTAGTGAGAAGAACACACATGCAATGACACTTGGTGTGGTTCATGATATGGTTTGTGAGAAGAACACACATGCAATGACTCTAGTGGATCCATGTGTGGTTCATGGGAAGAACACACATGCAATGACACTAGGTGAGGTTCATGATATGGTCTGTGAGAAGAACACACATGCAATGACACTGGTGATGTGTGGTATGTGGGAAGAGCAGACATGCAATGACACTGGTGGATCCATGTGTGGTTCATGGGAAGAACACACATGCATTGACACTGGGTGTGGTTCATGATATGGTCTGTGAGAAGAACACACATGCAATGACACTGGTGGATCCATGTGTGGTCTGTGAGAAGAACACACATGCAATGACACTAGCTGTGGTAAGTGAGAAGAACACACATGCAATGACACTGTGTGTTGTTCATGATATGGTTTGCGAGAAGAACACACATGCAATGACTCCAGTGGATCCATGTGTGGATCATGGGAAGAACACACATGCAATGACACTGGGTGAGGTTCATGATATGGTTTGTGAGAAGAACACACATGCAATGACACTGGTAGATCCATGTGTGGTCTGTGGGAAGAACACACATGCAATGGCACTAGGTGTGGTTCATGATATGGTTTGTGAGAAGAACACACATGCAATGACACTGGTGGATCCATGTGCGGTCTTTGGGAAGAACACACATGCAATGACACTGGATCCATGTGTGGTCTGTGAGAAGAACACACATCCAATGACTCTAGCTGTGGTTCATGAAAAGAGCAGACATGCAATGACACTGGTGGATCCATGTGTGGTTCATGGGAAGACCAGACATGCGATGACACTGGGTGGATCCATGTGTGGTTCATGAGAATAGCAGACATGCAATGACACTGGGTGTGTTTCATGATATGGTTAATGAGAAGAACACACATGCAATGACACCGGTGGATCCATATGTGGTTCATGGGAAGAACACACATGCAATGACTCTGGTGATATGTGCTTTGTGAAAAGAATAAACATGCAATGACTCTAGCCGTGGTCTGTGAGAAGAACACACATTCAATGACACTAGGTGTGGTTCATGATATGGTTTGTGAGAAGAACACACATGCAATGACACTGGTGGATCCATGTGTGGTCTTTGGGAAGAACACATATGTAATGACACTGTTGATATGTGGTCTGTGAGAAGAACATGCATCCAATGACTCTAGCTGTGGTTCATGAAAAGAGCAGACATGCAATGACACTGGTGGATCCATGTGTGGTTCATGGGAAGAACACACATGCAATGACACTGGGTGTGGTTCATGATATGGTTAGTGAGAAGAACACACATGCAATGACACTGGTGGATCCATGTGAGGTCTTTGGGAAGAACACACATGCAATGACACTGGTGATGTGTGGTATGTGGGAAGAGGAAACATGCAATGACACTGGTGGATCCATGTGTGGTTCATGGGAAGAACACACATGCATTGACACTGGGTGTAGTTCATGATATGGTCTGTGAGAAGAACACACATGCAATGACACTGGTGGATCCATGTGTGGTCTATGAGAAGAACACACATGGAATGACACTGGGTGTGGTTCATGATATGGTTTGTGAGAATAACACACATGCAATGACACTGGTGGATCCACGTGTGGTCTTTGGGAAAAACACACATGCAATGATACTGGATCCATGTGTGGTCCGTGAGAAGAACACACATCCAATGACTCTAGCTGTTGTTCATGAAAAGAGCAGACATGCAATAACACTGGTGGATCCATATGTGGTTCATGGGAAGAGCAGACATGCGATGACACTGGTGATATGTGGTTTGTGAAAAGAACAGACATGCAATGACTCTAGTTGCGGTTAGTGAGAAGAACACACATGCAATGACACTGGGTGCGGTTCATGATATGGTTTGCGAGAAGAACACACATGCAATGACTCCAGTGGATCCATGTGTGGTTCATGGTAAGAACACACATGCAATGACACTGGGTGAGGTTCATGATATGGTTTGTGAGAAGAACACACATCCAATGACACTAGGTGTAGTTCATGATATGGTTTGTGGGAAGAACACACATGCAATGACACTGGTGGATCCATGTGTGGTCTTTGGGAAGAACACACATGCAATGACACTGTTGATATGTGGTCTGTGAGAAGAACACACATCCAATGACTCTAGCTATGGTTCATGAAAAGAGCAGACATGCAATGACACTGGTGGATCCATGTGTGGTTCATGGGAAGAACACACATGTAGTGACACTCGGTGTGGTTCATGATATGGTTAGTGAGAAGAACACACTTGCAATGACACTGGTGGATCCATGTGTGGTCTTTGGGAAGAACACACATGCAATGACACTGGTGATGTGTGGTATGTGGGAAGAGCAGACATGCAATGACACTGGTGGATCCATGTGTGGTTCATGGGAAGAACACACATGCATTGACACTGGGTGTGGTTCATGATATGGTCTGTGAGAAGAACACACATGCAATGACACTGCTGGATCCATGTGTGGTCTGTGAGAAGAACACACATGCAATGACACTCGGTGTGGTTCATGATATGGCTTGTGAGAAGAACACACATGCAATGACACTGGTGGATCCACGTGTGGTCTTTGGGAAGAACACACATGCAATGACACTGGATCCACGTGTGGTCTGTGATAAGAACACACATCCAATGACTCTAGTTGTGGTTCATGAAAACAGCAGACATGCAATGACACTAGTGGATCCATGTGTGGTTCATGGGAAGAGCAGACATGCGATGACACTGGTGATATGTGGTTTGTGAAAAGAACAGACATGCAATGACTCTAGCTGTGGTTAGTGAGAAGAACACACATGCAATGACACTTGGTGTGGTTCATGATATGGTTTGTGAGAAGAACACACATGCAATGACTCTAGTGGATCCATGTGTGGTTCATGGGAAGAACACACATGCAATGACACTAGGTGAGGTTCATGATATGGTCTGTGAGAAGAACACACATGCAATGACACTGGTGGATCCATGTGTGGTGTGTGAAAAGAACACACATGTAATGACACTGGGTGTGGTTCATGACATGGTTTGTGAGAAGAACATACATGCAATGACACTGGTGGATCCATGTGTGGTTCATGGGAAGAACACACATGCAATGACACTGGGTGTGGTTCATGATATGGTCTGTGAGAAGAACACACATGCAATGACACTGGTGGATCCATGTGTGGTGTGTGAGAAGAACACACATGTAATGACACTGGGTGTGGTTCATGATATGGTCTGTGAGAAGAACACACATGCAATGACACTGGTGGATCCATGTGTGGTCTGTGAGAAGAACACACATGGAATGACACTAGGTGTGGTTCATGATATGGTTTGTGAGAATAACACACATGCAATGACACTGGTGGATCCACGTGTGGTCTTTGGGAAAAACACACATGCAATGATACTGGATCCATGTGTGGTCTATGAGAAGAACACACATCCAATGACTCTAGCTGTGGTTCATGAAAAGAGCAGACATGCAATGACACTGGTGGATCCATGTGTGGTTCATGGGAAGAGCAGACATGCGATGACACTGGTGATATGTGGTTTGTGAAAAGAACAGACATGCAATGACTCTAGTTGCGGTTAGTGAGAAGAACACACATGCAATGACACTGGGTGCGGTTCATGATATGGTTTGTGAGAAGAACACACATGCAATGACTCCAGTGGATCCATGTGTGGTTCATGGAAAGAGCAGACATGCGATGACACTGGTGATATGTGGTTTGTGAAAAGAACAGACATGCAATGACTCTAGCTGTGGTTAGTGAGAAGAACACACATGCAATGACACTTGGTGTGGTTCATGATATGGTTTGTGAGAAGAACACACATGCAATGACTCTAGTGGATCCATGTGTGGTTCATGGGAAGAACACACATGCAATGACACTAGGTGAGGTTCATGATATGGTCTGTGAGAAGAACACACATGCAATGACACTGGTGGATCCATGTGTGGTGTGTGAGAAGAACACACATGTAATGACACTGGGTGTGGTTCATGACATGGTTTGTGAGAAGAACACACATGCAATGACACTGGTGGATCCATGTGTGGTTCATGGGAAGAACACACATGCAATGACACTAGGTGAGGTTCATGATATGGTCTGTGAGAAGAACACACATACAATGACACTGGGTGTGGTTCATGATATGGTTTGTGGGAAGAACACACATGCAATGACACTGGTGGATCCATGTGTGGTCTTTGGGAAGAACACACATGCAATGACACTGTTGATATGTGGTCTGTGAGAAGAACACACATCCAATGACTCTAGCTATGGTTCATGAAAAGAGCAGACATGCAATGACACTGGTGGATCCATGTGTGGTTCATGGGAAGAACACACATGTAGTGACACTCGGTGTGGTTCATGATATGGTTAGTGAGAAGAACACACTTGCAATGACACTGGTGGATCCATGTGTGGTCTTTGGGAAGAACACACATGCAATGACACTGGTGATGTGTGGTATGTGGGAAGAGCAGACATGCAATGACACTGGTGGATCCATGTGTGGTTCATGGGAAGAACACACATGCATTGACACTGGGTGTGGTTCATGATATGGTCTGTGAGAAGAACACACATGCAATGACACTGCTGGATCCATGTGTGGTCTGTGAGAAGAACACACATGCAATGACACTCGGTGTGGTTCATGATATGGCTTGTGAGAAGAACACACATGCAATGACACTGGTGGATCCACGTGTGGTATTTGGGAAGAACACACATGCAATGACACTGGATCCACGTGTGGTCTGTGAGAAGAACACACATCCAATGACTCTAGTTGTGGTTCATGAAAACAGCAGACATGCAATGACACTAGTGGATCCATGTGTGGTTCATGGGAAGAGCAGACATGCGATGACACTTGTGATATGTGGTTTGTGAAAAGAACATACATGCAATGACTCTAGCTGTGGTTAGTGAGAAGAACACACATGCAATGACACTTGGTGTGGTTCATGATATGGTTTGTGAGAAGAACACACATGCAATGACTCTAGTGGATCCATGTGTGGTTCATGGGAAGAACACACATGCAATGACACTAGGTGAGGTTCATGATATGGTCTGTGAGAAGAACACACATGCAATGACACTGGTGGATCCATGTGTGGTGTGTGAGAAGAACACACATGTAATGACACTGGGTGTGGTTCATGATATGGTTTGTGAGAAGAACACACATGCAATGACACTGGTGGATCCATGTGTGGTTCATGGGAAGCACACACATGCAATGACACTGGGTGTGGTTCATGATATGGTTTGTGAGAAGAACACACATGCAATGACACTGGTGGATCCATGTGTGGTCTGTGAGAAGAACACACATGCAATGACACTCGGTGTGGTTCATGATATGGCTTGTGAGAAGAACACACATGCAATGACACTGGTGGATCCAAGTGTGGTCTTTGGGAAGAACACACATTCAATGACTCTAGCTGTGGTTCGTGAAAAGAGCAGACATGCGATGACACTGGTGATATGTGGTTTGTGAAAAGAACAGACATGCAATGACTCTAGCTGCGGTTAGTGAGAAGAACACACATGCAATGACACTGGGTGCGGTTCATGATATGGTTTGTGAGAAGAACACACATGCAATGACTCCAGTGGATCCATGTGTGGTTCATGGTAAGAACACACATGCAATGACACTGGGTGAGGTTCATGATATGGTCTGTGAGAAGAACACACATCCAATGACACTGGTGGATCCATGTGTGGTCTGTGAGAAGAACACACATGCAATGACACTGGTGGATCCATGTGTGGTCTTTGGGAAGAACACACATGCAATGACACTGGATCCATGTGTGGTCTATGAGAAGAACACACATCCAATGACTCTAGCTGTGGTTCATGAAACGAGCAGACATGCAATGACACTGGTGATTCCATGTGTGGTTCATGGGAAGAGCAGACATGCGATGACACTGGTGATATGTGGTTTGTGAAAAGAACAGACATGCAATGACTCTAGCTGTGGTTAGTCCGAAGAACACACATGCAATGACAGTGGGTGTGGTTAATGGTATGGTTTGTGAGAAGAACACACATGCAATGACACTGGTGGATCCATGTGTGGTTCATGGGAAGAACACACATGCAATGACACTAGGTGTGGTTCATGATATGGTCTGTGAGAAGAACACACATGCAATGACACTGGTGGATCCATGTGTGGTCTGTGAGAAGAACACACATGCAATGACACTCGGTGTGGTTCATGATATGCCTTGTGAGAAGAACACACGTGCAATGACACTGGTGGATCCAAGTGTGGTCTTTGTGAAGAACACACATTCAATGACACTGGATCCATGTGTGGTCTGTGAGAAGAACACACATCCAATGACTCTAGCTCTGGTTCATGAAAAGAGCAGACATGCAATGACACTAGTGGATCCATGTGTGGTTCATGGGAAGAGCAGACATGCGATGACACTTGGTGGATCCATGTGTGGTTCATGAGAAGAGCAGACATGCAATGACACTGGGTGTGGTTCATGATATGGTTCATGAGAAGAACACACATACAATGACACCGGTGGATCCATGTGTGGTTCATGGGAAGAACACACATGCAATGAGTCTGGTGATATGTGGTTTGTGAAAAAGAACAGACATGCAATGACTCTAGCTATGGTCTGTGAGAAGAACACACATGCAATGACACTGGGTGTTGTTCATGATATGGTTTGTGAGAAGAACACATATGCAATGACACTGGTGGATCCATGTGTGGTCTTTGGGAAGAACACACATGCAATGACACTGTTGATATGTGGTCTGTGAGAAGAACACACATCCAATGACTCTAGCTGTGGTTCATGAAAAGAGCAGACATGCAATGACACTGGTGGATCCATGTGTGGTTCATGGGAAGAACACACATGCAATGACACTGGGTGTGGTTCATGATATGGTTTGTGAGAAGAACACACATGCAATGACATTGGTGGATCCATGTGTGGTCTTTGTTAAGAACACACATGCAATGACATTGGTGATGTATGGTATGTGGGAAGAGCAGACATGCAATGACACAGATGGATCCATGTGTGGTTCATGGATAGAACACACATGCAATGACACTGGGTGTGGTTAATGATATGGTCTATGAGAAGAACACACATGCAATGACAGTGGTGGATCCATGTGTGGTTTGTGAGAAGAACACACATGCAATGACATTGGGTGTGGTTCATGATATGGTTTGTGAGAAGAACACACATGGAATGACACTGGTGGATCCATGTGTGGTCTTTGGGAAGAACACACATGCAATGACACTGGATCCATGCGTGGTCTGTGAGAAGAACACACATCCAATGACTCTAGCTGTGGTTCATGAAAAGAGTAGACATGCAATGACACTGGTGGATCCATGTGTGGTTCATGGGAAGAACACACATGTAATGACTCTGGTGATATGTGGTTTGTGAAAAGAACAGACAGGCAATGACTCTAGCTATGGTTAGTGAGAAGAACACACATGCAATGACACTGGGTGTGGTTCATGATATGGTTTGTGAGAAGAACACACATGCAATGACTCCAGTGGATCCACGTGTGGTTCATGGGAAGAACACACATGCAATGACACTGGGTGAGGTTCATGATATGGTTTGTGAGAAGAACACACATGCAATGACACTGGTGGATCCATGTGTGGTCTGTGAGAGGAACACACATGCAATGACACTAGCTATGGTTAGTGAGAAGAACACACATGCAATGACACTGGGTGTTGTTCATGATATGGTTTGTGAGAAGAACACACATGCAATGACACTGGTGGATCCATGTGTGGTCTATGATAAGAACACACATGCAATGACAATAACTGTGGTTAGTGAGAAGAACACACATGCAATGACACTGGGTGTTGTTCATGATATGGTTTGTGAGAAGAACACACATGCAATGACACTGGTGGGTCCTTGTGTGGTCTTTGGGAAGAACACACATGCAATGACACTGGTGATATGTAGTCTGTGAGAAGAACACACATCCAATGAACTCTTGTGGATCTATCTTGGCATAATTTGATGTATCCACGATGTATTTCATTGTGCAAGACACTCACTTTCCATTTTTATACTACTCAGTATCGCCCTTGGTCTTATGTGGTACTACTCAGTTTTGCCCCCACCCCCTCTCCCCTCTCTCTATCTTTCGTAGAAGCACAAATCTGTGCTCACCCTGTATGCTACTCCCTGATTGGTTATCACAGTTTTCACGCGGATCATGCGCACCAGCCGTTGATTCTGTGCGATCCAACGATGATCGTTGCACACGTCGTGCCCTTCACAGTACAGCGCGAGACAACATGGACATCTCCCTCAGCGATACTTCTACAAGAAGGAACACGATGCCGTCCATGGAAAAAGTCGTCGAGCGGTCATGTCATGTTTAATCAAGTCTGAAAATCCTATTACTGATACTACTACGCCACAACACATGCATCATCGAATGCACGGTCGTCGATGGACAACTGCAATTTATTGCCACTTGATTTTAATAAGACATATCCCATTTTTACGCAGCGGCTCTCAATCGCCAATTTTAGGGCCGTGTCAAATTTCGTACATAGAAATTGTGTGTGCGCCCTTTGCATGCGGCTCAATACAGAACTGCCATGCATGGCCCGGGAAAAACGTGATGTACCGTGCGCGTGTCGCGGTGCACGGTGTAGTCGACTGCGCGGCGCGTTGCACGGTGGTGCAACGAAACGTGCCTTGCTTCTATCCACCTTAGTTATAGAGCCCCTCTCCGCACACCCACTCCCACTCTCTCTCACTGTCCCCACGCAACCCTCTCCACTGTCCCACCAGCATCCGCAAACTCCCGAGAATACCCCGTCCGTGCCGGCGATGGCCGAGGAGGATAAGGTGGCCATCGTCGCGTCCGTGGCCGCCGGCGAGGAGGCCCCCGTCTCCTCGCTGGTTCCCCTCGACGCGTTGAAAGCAACCGCTATCCCTGTCCAGGCCCTAGTGGAGCCATCGATGGCAGCCGCCGTTCTCGTCCAGGCCCCCGTCCCAGCTACCGACGGAGACGCCGAAGAGGAGCCCCCCACCGGTGAGGAGGCCCCCGCCGGTCACAAGCAGATCACACACTTCTTGGGCACCTACGATCCAGATAAGTACATCGCTCCGCTGAACCCCTACGACACCGGCATCGACGACCTATGGTCTAAGGTAACTTGGGTTTGCTCCCTTCCCCTGGTTCTTCTACCGTTTGTTAGAAATAATGGGCTAATCTATTTAAAATTTAGCCGGTATTGTCATGTTTAATATTCTGGAATTAATCATGGAAATTGTGCCTAATTATCCAACACCGTTCCCATTGTTGGATGCTAGATCTTGGTTTATTAGGATTCGCTTGTTCGCATTTTGATTGCTCGATCTTCTTACACAATCTACTCCCCCATTTTCCCTTTCTTCCAATAGGTTTCTGGCAGCGACGTCTGCAGCGATGACGAGTCCATTCACACCAAGGCTCGTCAGGTGCTGAGGAGGCCGCGCGGTGGCAAGTACGACGGCTTCCTCAAGGACCCCTACAACTGCCCCTTCCGCAAGGGGGGCGTCTACTGCTTGACGAGTCGCGCCACCGGCGGCACCGTCTTGAACACCTTACTGAAGCATGCAGAGGCCGCGGGCTCCGACATCCACAAAAGCGGCAAGCCCGAGCCCGCGAACATCAACACCTACATCGCTGAACACCGTGCTCTCTGCATTCACCTCCGAAACCTCCAGCAGGTGGCCATCAAAGAGGGTCGCATGCCTCCAATCAGGCCCAAGGCCCCCAAGTCCAAGAAACTGGGCAGCAAGAAGTGGCGGAAGCACCAGAGGGAGATGGCGGAGGCGCGGGAGCTTGCAGGATTGTCACATCCCAAGATTTTCCAAATCTTGTAATGTGAAAAATAAATAAACAAAATAAATTTTTGTTGAAAATCAGGGTGAAAATAAACTTTTGTTTCTAAAAGGAAACTTAAAATCCCATCCTGAACAAACTTTGGTTAAAGTTTGAATTCAACAAATCCAAATCAAGAGAAATGCATTCCTCAATGAATGTATCTGGAAATTTGAACACTTGGGAAATAAATCCAAAACCCTAAGCCCTAATGGAATAAAAACCATTTCCAAGATATCTCCAAACCCATGGATTTGATCCATACCAAAAATTGATCAACAAATATTCGCAAAGGATCAAGTAAGACCATAGATATTGGTTTCCCTTAGTTTGGAACCATAAATAAAATCTTATGAATATAATAAGATAAGGAAATTGAATTTCCAAAGCTAATAAAGCCCTTACCAAAAACCCATACCAACTGGTGAGCAAATAATCCTAAAGGGATTAAAAAGATAAACATTTAATAAAGGCAAATAAAATATTTTGTTTTGATAAAATGAGTAAAGGTTTATTTAAATAAAATAATAAGGATGTAATATCCAAATTTTATTTAAGTAAAGGCTTTTCCCATTTTAAATAAACACCAAAACTTGTCTATTCTTTTAAATAAGTTTTCCAAGTATTTTGATTTCTCAAAATAAAACCTACTAAAGTGTTTTGGTTTTATTTTGGGTTTCAAAATAAAGTTTTTAAAAAATAAACAAATCCTATTTGAATTTTGAACTAAAGATCCATTTTATTTAAATATTAAATGGATCCTAAAAAGAATAAAAATATTATTTTATTTTGAGATTTGGATTATGTTGCTAAACAGAACCAAACTCAAAGTACAAAGTTGACTGTTTGTTTGAATTGATTTGAACCTTGTTTGATTGCTTGAATAATTGATTGAGAATTCAAAACAGAAAAAGATTTGGAAAAAGAAAACAGACAGAAAAAAAAATAAGAAAACAGACCCAGCCCACTAAGGCCCAGCAGCAGCCACCTAGCCCACCTCCTCTTATTCCCCGAAGCATTCTTTTCACACCCAGTTTCTTACCCACTTAGTCACAGACAACCTGGACCCCACCCCACTCCCTTTCCTTCACTGCCAAGCGGACCCACCCACCTGTTCCCACGCCCCGAATCGTTTTCCCTCACACTCGAACTAACCCACAGAGTGAATGACAAGTGGACCCCGTTCCCTCACCCTTTCCCACTGACCGGTGGACCCCATCCCTACTGTTCATCGTTGTTCCCACCGCGACCTGTTCTTCCCCCTCGCCGGTTGTTTCCTGCGTTGATTTTGCCGATTAAATTCGCGTTAATGCTGCGTTAATCTCTCGCCGCGACCACAGCTACTTAAACGCCTCCCTCTCCTCTTCCTTCTCCCGCAGACCACACCCCACCGGAGCCCCTAGGTTGCGCAAATTGCTTGCAATAACACCCTATCCCCGACGACTTCCCCGGACAATTCCGGCAGCCCCTCGCTGCCCCTTGCCTCCTCGACCGTGCTCTCATGATCCCCACCTCCTGGCGATCATCCCCGTAGCACCAGCTCGTCCCCGAGCGCCCCAGAGCGTCGGCAACGACAACCTCCAGCACCGCCGCCGTCTGCCATCGCGCCGACAAACTTCCTCGGTAAACACCGTCCGCCCCAGCACCTCTCGATCATGCTCACATGAACCCCATGGTCGCCCGCATCTTACCATGCCTTTGTTTTGCCTTGGGGTGAACTGCAGTGTCGCCCCGTCGTCAACCTGAGCGCCACCGTCTACTGCAAACTCCGGCGACTCTTCCTGGTAAGCTCGAACCTCCCCGATGCCATTCATTGGTGCTCACCTACTCCTTAGTACCAGGCGCGTCTAACACACCCTCTGCCTTGCTTCGGTGAGCCCTGTAGCCTCGCCCCTGACAGCGTCGGACCGCACCCGAGAACCAGAGCAGCTCCGGCGAGCAATTCCCGCAACACCAACGCGCCCCTCGACAAGCAGAAGGCACGTTGAGCTTCCCCACGCCACGGCGAACACGGTGAGCACCCCCTCTGTCTTCCTCGCTTCCTAGAACCACCGCAAGCATCTCGTCTGGTAGTCGCCGCTGTCCACCACCGTGCAGCGCCGCCCATCTGTGACCAGACAGTAGCAGCCGTTAGATCTGGATCGAACGAATCGGATAGATTACTTAAACACCGAAGGGGTATGTTCTCTGGACCGTGCGATCTAACTTGATCCAGCGTTCCACAGAGCCGATCCGGCCGAACCGGTATGGACCAATAGGAACGCGATGCGTGGCCAGGTCTGTTTTAAAACAGAATTTGAAAAACAGATTTAAGTGCCATTTTCAAACCCTTGTATCTTTGGATCCACACGTCCAAAAATTACAAATTTTATGTCGTTGGATTCAGAAGAGCAAGCCGTAGCCAACCATACCCTTGGTTTAGAAAATATTATTTGTTAGATTGGTTGATTATGCAGAAACATTTGATTGCTTGTTTAGGTTAGAAAAATTGTTTAAAAACGATTTTAGGGTTAAAACCTTTGCAAAATGGATTGTTGTGACCTTACTGACCCTAGGAACCAACCCTTGTCTTGGAAAATGATTTTTGAAAAGTTTAGAATGGATTAATTGGTTTAGTCCATTTTTAGCTAATTAAAACTATTGTTTTGTTTATGAAAAGTGGTTTTTGAGTAAAAACTTTGGGAAAATGGTTTAGACCAAACCTACTGACCCAAAACACCAAGTTTTGCAATAGCAACTCATTTGGTGAAACAAAATAAGGAATCTTTGATTCAAAACCATTTCTAAGTCAAATAGAAATGTGGTAATTTTTATAAAATGATACTTTGTTTTGAAAATGGTTTTATAGTGAAACCTTTTGCAAATGACTTTGCCATTTTGGTAAATGAACAATTTGGAACTTACAAAGTTTAGAAGCCTAGTGAAGACCATCCTTACAATAGAACCAACCTTTGCATGCTTATGCATGACTTAGATCCCATTACTTTGTGTGTAAAAAAATTGTTTGTTTGACTTTGGTTTGGAATGTGAATTGAATTGTGTTTTGCTTGATTGGTAGATTGAGTTTGTGCCTTGCTTGATTGATTTGTAGTGACTTGAAGAGTGTGTTTGTTGCAAGGACAAGGAGTGAACCTATACCCTCTACCAAAAAGGCAAGTGATGCTACATATCTTTTGTCCCATTATTTTCACTATGCATTAGTGTTTTTGCTAAGTAAAACTTGCATGGATTTTATTTTGCTAAAAGTATAGACCTTGCTATAGTAGCACCTAGTAGATGAAACCTTAGTGGAAATCTTCCCAAGTTAAGAATCCTATTACTATTAAGCTTAGCCTAGCTAATAGAAAACATGGGTGGAATATATTCACACTATGGAAAAATATTCTAAGTCTAAGGACTTGTGTTTTGTTTAATAAAACAACTAAGTGAATGAATCACCTGGGTGGAATGGAAGGAATGGTTTGTGTTGAGTGGTTCACAAGGCCATGGAATTGGCTTGTGTATCTCACTTGTGGATGGCCACCCAGGAATAAAGAGATTTGAGATGTCAAATGTTGAGAAGCTTCAAGTGCAACCACTTGGCAATATGGGCTCTGCCATGATCATATAGGTTGCAAGAACTTAGCCATATGGACAGTGGGTGGTAGTGTTTGATAGGATGGAGCGCGTCCATGATGGTCTAAGGGAAGGCTTCTGAAAGATCTTGTCTTGGGAAACCAAGTCTTGTGGGGAAAGTGCACCACCTCTGCAGAGTGTAAAATCTAAGTACTTAGCCATGTCCCTGGTAAAGGAAAATTTGAGCATCAAGACATGGAAGCAATCAAGAATCTCATCATTCCAATTTCTAAGTAAAATTTGTGGGTGAACAAGGGATTGTTTGAATTCTTCAATCTTTGATGGAGAGATGGCTTGGTACAAGGATCTTGAAATCTTTGATTGAGGAAAATTGATTCTGTCAAAACTTCAAATCTTTGATGGAGAGATGCCTTGAAGGATCTTCAAATCTTTGATTGGGAGAAGCTTTTTGAAAATGATTTTATCAAAACAAAAATTTAGTATTTTTCAAAATGATAGGGAAAAATCTATTTTGAGCAATGCAAGCCTCAACTCCACTTAGCCAAATGCATATAGATGATAGACTCCACCATACTACCAAAGTATCACTTGCCAATACAATTCAAATGTATTGACCCTTGTGGCTGTAACTTGTAATGTTGCAGGTTTGATTGTTTTTAGTGAAGATTGATTGATTAGGATTACAAAGTCTACAACCAACATCTGCCTGTGGCACTTTGAAGATGAAGGACCCATGACTATAGTTATTCCGCTGCAATGTAATGTAATAGCCTAATGAGCTATGTATTGATGTAATAAAATTATGTTATTCCTGGTTATAAAGTTGTATTATGACCTTTGTTCCTGATATTACATCTAAACTGTGGATGCTAGCTATTGATCCAGGGACTAGCATTGTAAACACAGGG
The DNA here is from genome assembly GCA_916181665.1 of Avena sativa. Classification (NCBI taxonomy): domain Eukaryota; kingdom Viridiplantae; phylum Streptophyta; class Magnoliopsida; order Poales; family Poaceae; genus Avena; species Avena sativa. The sequence continues at coordinate 552,155,057 of OV702290.1, read as the reverse complement.
GGATCAATCTTATTAAAGGTTGGGGACCCTACAAGGATGTGCCTGCAGCTGCGGCGGCTGCCCCTACTGTCTAGCAGCTCCTTTCTAGCTATATCATATTTCTGGCTGAATGCATCGAACCTCGTTAAGCAACCTACTTTCTATCGCTATATCCTATTTAGCTGCGCACAACTATATCTACATTTGTTTTGTTTTCTGAATAAATGTATTCTGCTTGGTGTGGTTTGCTGCTCTAGATTTGCTACCTGTTCGGAGGCAAAAAGAGGTCCAAAAGGGAACGAAATATCGAAGTGAGAATCTTCTCTAGATTTGCTACCAATTTGGGAAAAATGAAACATATATGTTTAGCGAGAGAGGAAAAGGGCACTGTTTCAAACTGCTAGTTAAGAAGCTACCATCTTGACAAGCTACAAGACACATATATAAACATAACACAACGAGGGTTAAATTTATTTTACTAGTATCACTTGATGCACTAGACATCTTGGCAAGCTAACCGAGTTCCACAAAACAGAAACATAACACTGACAAGTAAAATTTGATGCACTCCTTATCAGACCACTTGACGTGCTTGCCATCATTACAGGTACTCCACATCCGACGAACTGCTTTGTCCCAAATGGCATCTAACTTGGCTTTCCTATCATCAGCGTCCTGCGGAACAATTAGCGGTGCATCACAGGCCTGATTGTTGCCGCTAGAAGATGCCGCCTCTCTGTTTGCCGCTTCAGCTGCAGCCTCTCTGTCAGCTGCTTCTTCAGCTGCAAGCTCTCTTTCAGCTGCTTCTGCAGCCTCTCTGTCAGCTGCTTCAGATGAATTTCTTTGCATACTCAACTTCAAACTCAGCTATTTGGCATTTTCTACAAAGGGCTCCCCTAAGCTCGTCTTCCCTCTTGCAAATAGGGCAAAACACGAGGTAACATTGAAAAAATGGATCTTCTTGTACAGCTGTAGATCACGTAAGCATCTATGGCTGCATACTTCAGGTTTATAACAGACAACGGCCACTCGTTCCAGAAATCATGCCTATCCGTAGAGAAATCTTCCTTCATTGTGACGTACGACTCATCGAGGATTCTAGTTGCGAGTGATGTCATTCCATCCTTCTTCCTGCCCCCTAGGATCTTGACAAGATGCTGAATATCGATCTAGTTGTGCGTAGGAATTATAATTTCCTCTTGATACAATTTTAAAAAATCAGTTTTTGTGTCGACAGTGCAGAAAACAATTCCCTTTTTTCAAGGAACTGGGCAACGCCGGACATTTCCTGTTAGTCCTGGAAGTATGTAGTTTGTCATCACCAAAATTTGTAACTACAAATATTTTGTCAATGCAAGATCATCATCTCAATATAATTTTGAAAAGTTTAGTAAATGCAAGATCAAGACTCTCAACATTGTATTGTCATAATTTATTCGGTTTTGCTATTTCTCAGTCGACTGAACGAGTTGCACATTTCTTTTAACTACGGTTGCACTTTTCTTAGGTGATTGAGACTAAAGAAAATCTCAGTCGATTGAGACATAGACAAACCCTAATTTATTTGGTCCTAAATAAAATCCAGTAGTTGCAAGATAAGCAAGTGGATAAAGAACAAGAGGAGAAAACCCTAAAAGCGGTTAGCTATAGAGAGCAGATCTACAAACCGGGAGAGGTGGTAGACGAGGACGTGTTTCCACATGGCCAGTTGAACGACGGCGACTTCACTCCCTTCATATGGGTGCTCCGGGGTGTACTCGAGGTCCAATCCCACAAACTTGTCCTCGTCTATCCCAAGCTAACCCTCGTACATCCTCAGGACACGCACCACTGTCTCCTCCTCGTTGGTGTAGACAACGTCTATCTTCTTGTTGTCATGGGTAGTGAAGCTTGTCTCTAGCACTTGGTAGAAAGAGGGTCTTTGGTCCAGCGCCCAAATTCCACCGGTCCCGGTTCGTTTCCATAATCGGGACCATGCCACGAACCGGGACCAAAAACCCCGCGACGGTCAGCAGTCCAGGACAATTAATGTAAATTAATTCGGGGCAGAAATTAATTCGAGGTAGAAATTGAATTGATCAGTATTTTTGAAAAAAAATTCACAAATTAATTGAGACAAAGATATAAATTGAGACATTTTATTATTCGACCACAAATTTTTCCATACAAAGATGCGACTTTACAAATTTTCCTAGTCGACAACACTTCCGCTGCCGCTGTCCTCCGAGCTGCCGGCTTCCTCGTCGTCGTCGGACAAAATCTCCACGATTTTGGCGTTGTTCGGGAGACGGAGCTCCTCTGTGCGGGTAGCGGCGCCGATAGTGGTGTAGATGGTCCGTCCAGGGACGGACCAGAACATCTCCCGCCCTTCTTGGTTGCGGCGATCCGGGTGCACCAGGCGCCCGTCCACTATACAGTTGCCAAGCTGGGCCTTCCGCTCCTTCTTGAACAGCCGGGGCCAGTACTCGCTGGCCGCCGCGTACCGGGGAAACGCCCTCATGCACGCGGGAAGCTGGCGGCGACGCTCCGCGATGACGCACTCCATCTTGTATCCGCGGGGGTTGAGGAGAGGAGCCACCGGCACACCCACCTCGTTGATGCGAAATCCGGCGTGCAAGGTCGCGCGCGGCGGTGCGAGGATGTCGTAGTACACAAACATCGCCGACTCGTAGTGGTTGAGCGTGGGCACCTCCATGGCGGCGCGGTGGATATTGGAGAGGGAGGGGAGGCGAGACGACGGCGCGGTGGAGAGGCGATGGCTAAAGGGGTGGGGTGGAGATGGACTGCAGAGAGGCCGAGGCGATGGCGAAAGCGAGCACTGTGGCCTCATATTTATAGAGTGCGTAGACCTTCCATGGCGGCAAGGAGAAGACGGGAAGAAGATAGTAGATGACAGGAAGAAGAAGAGTGGTTTCTGCGAGGCAGGGGAACGGTGGAACAGTCAATACGCTTTTATGGTAGAGGTTAACGATTGGGACGGAAGTCCAAGGAGAGACGCGTGGCGGTGGCCGTTCCAGCTTCTGAGTAAACAAAAAATAATTATAACGCCGATACATAGACCTTGTTTTGTCACGTCAATACACTGGGTAGGGACGGGTTGTCCTATCCACTGTGTCAACGCTGCAAGGCTACGTGACAGCCACCCCGCCTAAGCGACGGGAGCGACATAACGGCGAGAACTGACAGGGGGCCCAACTTGACGCCTGTTAGCTTGATTTGTTGTATTGAAACGTAAAGTTGAATTCGTGCCGAAAAAGACCCTCTGAGTATTTGGCACATCAATTATAGTCATCCCAGCTGATTTCAGGGAACTTGGGTACGGTGTTGCCTGTACACCCTAATTTTTGGGCCGCAAAATGATATTCTCGCTAGCGAGGTGATGTGGCACGAGGTGGTGGGCGTGTTCCTGACAAAATAAGGGTAGAACGCCATGATGAAAATCTGACGGGATGTCAAATGTTTTGTTGTGAACTTTTTGGTGGAGCCCGTAGCAACGCACGGACATTCAGCTAGTATACTAACAAAGATATGGTTTGTGAGAAGAACACACATAGTTTGTGAGAAGAACACACATGCAATGACACTGGTGGATCCATGTGTGGTCTGTGAGAAGAACACACATGCAATGACACTAGCTGTGGTAAGTGAGAAGAACACACATGCAATGACACTGTGTGTTGTTCATGATATGGTTTGCGAGAAGAACACACATGCAATGACTCCAGTGGATCCATGTGTGGTTCATGGGAAGAACACACATGCAATGACACTGGGTGAGGTTCATGATATGGTTTGTGAGAAGAACACACATGCAATGACACTGGTAGATCCATGTGTGGTCTGTGAGAAGAACACACATGCAATGGCTCTGGGTGTGGTTCATGATATGGTTTGTGAGAAGAACAGACATGCAATGACACTGGTGGATCCATGTGCGGTCTTTGGGAAGAACACACATGCAATGACACTGGATCCATGTGTGGTCTGTGAGAAGAACACACATCCAATGACTCTAGCTGTGGTTCATGAAAAGAGCAGACATGCAATGACACTGGTGGATCCATGTGTGGTTCATGGGAAGATCAGACATGCGATGACACTGGGTGGATACATGTGTGGTTCATGAGAATAGCAGACATGCAATGACACTGGGTGTGTTTCATGATATGGTTAATGAGAAGAACACACATGCAATGACACCGGTGGATCCATATGTGGTTCATGGGAAGAACACACATGCAATGACTCTGGTGATATGTGCTTTGTGAAAAGAATAAACATGCAATGACTCTAGCCGTGGTCTGTGAGAAGAACACACATTCAATGACACTAGGTGTGGTTCATGGTATGGTTTGTGAGAAGAACACACATGCAATGACACTGGTGGATCCATGTGTGGTCTTTGGGAAGAACACACATGTAATGACACTGTTGATATGTGGTCTGTGAGAAGAACACGCATCCAATGACTCTATCTGTGGTTCATGAAAAGAGCAGACATGCAATGACACTGGTGGATCCATGTGTGGTTCATGGGAAGAACACACATGCAATGACACTGGGTGTGGTTCATGATATGGTTAGTGAGAAGAACACACATGCAATGACACTGGTGGATCCATGTGAGGTCTTTGGGAAGAACACACATGCAATGACACTGGTGATGTGTGGTATGTGGGAAGAGGAAACATGCAATGACACTGGTGGATCCGTGTGTGGTTCATCGGAAGAACACACATGCATTGACACTGGGTGTAGTTCATGATATGGTCTGTGAGAAGAACACACATGCAATGACACTGGTGGATCCATGTGTGGTCTGTGAGAAGAACACACATGGAATGACACTGGGTGTGGTTCATGATATGGTTTGTGAGAATAACACACATGCAATGACACTGGTGGATCCACGTGTGGTCTTTGGGAAAAACACACATGCAATGATACTGGATCCATGTGTGGTCTGTGAGAAGAACACACATCCAATGACTCTAGCTGTGGTTCATGAAAAGAGCAGACATGCAATGACACTGGTGGATCCATGTGTGGTTCATGGGAAGAGCAGACATGCGATGACACTGGTGATATGTGGTTTGTGAAAAGAACAGACATGCAATGACTCTAGCTGCGGTTAGTGAGAAGAACACACATGCAATGACACTGGGTGCGGTTCATGATATGGTTTGTGAGAAGAACACACATGCAATGACTCCGGTGGATCCATGTGTGGTTCATGGTAAGAACACACATGCAATGACACTGGGTGAGGTTCATGATATGGTCTGTGAGAAGAACACACATCCAATGACACTGGGTGTGGTTCATGATATGGTTTGTGGGAAGAACACACATGCAATGACACTGGTGGATCCATGTGTGGTCTTTGGGAAGAACACACATGCAATGACATTGTTGATATGTGGTCTGTGAGAAGAAGACACATCCAATGACTCTAGCTATGGTTCATGAAAAGAGCAGACATGCAATGACACTGGTGGATCCATGTGTGGTTCATGGGAAGAACACACATGTAGTGACACTCGGTGTGGTTCATGATATGGTTAGTGAGAAGAACACACTTGCAATGACACTGGTGGATCCATGTGTGGTCTTTGGGAAGAACACACATGCAATGACACTGGTGATGTGTAGTATGTGGGAAGAGCAGACATGCAATGACACTGGTGGATCCATGTGTGGTTCATGGGAAGAACACACATGCATTGATACTGGGTGTGGTTCATGATATGGTCTGTGAGAAGAACACACATGCAATGACACTGGTGGATCCATGTGTGGTCTGTGAGAAGAACACACATGCAATGACACTCGGTGTGGTTCATGATATGGCTTGTGAGAAGAACACACATGCAATGACACTGGTGGATCCACGTGTGGTCTTTGGGAAGAACACACATGCAATGACACTGGATCCACGTGTGGTCTGTGAGAAGAACACACATCCAATGACTCTAGCTGTGGTTCATGAAAACAGCAGACATGCAATGACACTAGTGGATCCATGTGTGGTTCATGGGAAGAGCAGACATGCGATGACACTGGTGATATGTGGTTTGTGAAAAGAACAGACATGCAATGACTCTAGCTGTGGTTAGTGAGAAGAACACACATGCAATGACACTTGGTGTGGTTCATGATATGGTTTGTGAGAAGAACACACATGCAATGACTCTAGTGGATCCATGTGTGGTTCATGGGAAGAACACACATGCAATGACACTAGGTGAGGTTCATGATATGGTCTGTGAGAAGAACACACATGCAAATGACACTGATGGATCCATGTGTGGTGTGTGAGAAGAACACACATGCAATGACACTTGGTGTGGTTCATGATATGGTTTGTGAGAAGAACACACATGCAATGACACTGGTGGATCCATGTGTGGTTCATGGGAAGAACACACATGCAATGACACTGGGTGTGGTTCATGATATGGTCTGTGAGAAGAACACACATGCAATGACACTGGTGGATCCATGTGTGGTCTGTGAGAAGAACACACATGCAATGACACTCGGTGTGGTTCATGATATGGTTTGTGAGAAGAACACACATGCAATGACACTGGTGGATCCATGTGCGGTCTTTGGGAAGAACACACATGCAATGACACTGGATCCATGTGTGGTCTGTGAGAAGAACACACATCCAATGACTCTAGCTGTGGTTCATGAAAAGAGCAGACATGCAATGACACTGTTGGATCCATGTGTGGTTCATGGGAAGAGCAGACATGCGATGACACTGGGTGGATCCATGTGTGGTTCATGAGAAGAGCAGACATGCAATGACACTGGGTGTGGTTCATGATATGGTTCATGAGAAGAACACACATGCAATGACACCGGTGGATCCATATATGGTTCATGGGAAGAACACACATGCAATGACTCTGGTGATATGTGCTTTGTGAAAAGAATAGACATGCAATGACTCTAGCCGTGGTCTGTGAGAAGAACACACATTCAGTGACACTGGGTGTGGTTCTTGATATGGTTTGTGAGAAGAACACACATGCAATGACACTGGTGGATCCATGTGTGGTCTTTGGGAAGAACACACATGTAATGACACTGTTGATATGTGGTATGTGAGAAGAACACACATCCAATGACTCTAGCTGTGGTTCATGAAAAGAGCATACATGCAATGACACTGGTGGATCCATGTGTGGTTCATGGGAAGAACACACATGCAATGACACTGGGTGTGGTTCATGATATGGTTACTGAGAAGAATACACATGCAATGACACTGGTGGATCCATGTGAGGTCTTTGGGAAGAACACACATGCAATGACACTAGTGATGTGTGGTATGTGGGAAGAGCAGACATGCAATGACACTGGTGGATCCATGTGTGGTTCATGGGAAGAACACACATGCATTGACACTGGTTGCGGTTCATGATATGGTATGTAAGAAGAACACACATGCAATGACACTGGTGGATCCATGTGTGGTCTATGAGAAGAACACACATGGAATGACACTGGGTGTGGTTCATGATATGGTTTGTGAGAAGAACACACATGCAATGACACTGGTGGATCCACGTGTGGTCTTTGGGAAGAACACACATGCAATGACACTGGATCCATGTGTGGTCTGTGAGAAGAACACACATCCAATGACTCTAGTTGTGGTTCATGAAAAGAGCAGACATGCAATGACACTGGTGGATCCATGTGTGGTTCATGGGAAGAGCAGACATGCGATGACACTGGTGATATGTGGTTTGTGAAAAGAACAGACATGCAATGACTCTAGCTGCGGTTAGTGAGAAGAACACACATGCAATGACACTGGGTGCGGTTCATGATATGGTTTGTGAGAAGAACACACATGCAATGACTCCAGTGGATCCATGTGTGGTTCATGGTAAGAACACACATGCAATGACACTGGGTGAGGTTCATGATATGGTCTGTGAGAAGAACACACATGCAATGAAACTGGGTGTGGTTCATGATATGGTTTGTGGGAAGAACACACGTGCAATGACACTGGTGGATCCATGTGTGGTCTTTGGGAAGAACACACATGCAGTGACACTGTTGATATGTGGTCTGTGAGAAGAACACACATCCAATGACTCTGGCTATGGTTCATGAAAAGAGCAGACATGCAATGACACTGGTGGATCCATGTGTGGTTCATGGGAATAACACACATGCAATGACACTGGGTGTGGTTCATGATATGGTTAGTGAGAAGAACACACTTGCAATGACACTGGTGGATCCATGTGTGGTCTTTGGGAAGAACATACATGCAATGACACTGGTGATGTGTGGTATGTGGGAAGAGCAGACATGCAATGACACTGGTGGATCCATGTGTGGTTCATGGGAAGAACACACATGCAATGACTCTGGTGATATGTGGTTTGTGAAAAAGAACAGACATGCAATGACTCTAGCTATGGTCTATGAGAATAACACACATGCAATGACACTGGGTGTGGTTCATGATATGGTTTGTGAGAAGAACACACATGGTTTGTGAGAAGAACACACATGCAATGACACTGGTGGATCCATGTGTGGTCTGTGAGAAGAACACACATGCAATGACACTAGCTGTGGTAAGTGAGAAGAACACACATGCAATGACACTGTGTGTTGTTCATGATATGGTTTGCGAGAAGAACACACATGCAATGACTCCAGTGGATCCATGTGTGGTTCATGGGAAGAACACACATGCAATGACACTGGGTGAGGTTCATGATATGGTTTGTGAGAAGAAAACACATGCAATGACACTGGTAGATCCATGTGTGGTCTGTGAGAAGAACACACATGCAATGGCACTGGGTGTGGTTCATGATATGGTTTGTGAGAAGAACACACATGCAATGACACTGGTGGATCCATGTGAGGTCTTTGGGAAGAACACACATGCAATGACACTGGATCCATGTGTGGTTTGTGAGAAGAACACACATCCAATGACTCTAGCTGTGGTTCATGAAAAGAGCAGACATGCAATGACACTGGTGGATCCATGTGTGGTTCATGGGAAGAGCAGACATGTGATGACACTGGGTGGATCCATGTGTGGTTCATGAGAAGAGCAGACATGCAATGACACTGGGTGTGGTTCATGATATGGTTCATGAGAAGAACACACATGCAATGACACCGGTGGATCCATATGTGGTTCATGGGAAGAACACACATGCAATGACTCTGGTGATATGTGCTTTGTGAAAAGATTAGACATGCAATGACTCTAGCCGTGGTCTGTGAGAAGAACACACATTCAATGACACTGGGTGTGGTTCATGATATGGTTTGTGAGAAGAACACACATGCAATGACACTGGTGGATCCATTTGTGGTCTTTGGGAAGAACACACATGTAATGACACTATTGATATGTGGTCTGTGAGAAGAACACACATCCAATGACTCTAGCTATGCTTCATGAAAAGAGCAGACATGCAATGATACTAGTGGATCCATGTGTGGTTCATGGGAAGAACACAAAAGAAATGAAACTGGGTGTGGTTCATGATATGGTTAGTGAGAAGAACACACTTGCAATGACACTGGTGGATCCATGTGTGGTCTTTGGGAAGAACACACATGCAATGACACTGGTGATGTGTGGTATGTGGGAAGAGCAGACATGCAATGACACTGGTGGATCCATGTGTGGTTCATGGGAAGAACACACATGCAATGACTCTGGTGATATGTGGTTTGTGAAAAAGAACAGACATGCAATGACTCTAGCTATGGTCTATGAGAAGAACACACATGCAATGACACTGGGTGTGGTTCATGATACGGTTTGTGAGAAGAACACACATGCAATGACACTGGTGGATCCATGTGTGGTCTGTGAGAAGAACACACATGCAATGACACTAGCTGTGGTAAGTGAGAAGAACACACATGCAATGACACTTGGTGTTGTTCATGATATGGTTTGTGAGAAGAACACACATGCAATGACTCCAGTGGATCCATGTGTGGTTCATGGGAAGAACACACATGCAATGACACTGGGTGAGGTTCATGATATGGTTTGTGAGAAGAGCACACATGCAATGACACTGGTAGATCCATGTGTGGTCTGTGAGAAGAACACACATGCAATGACACTGGGTGTGGTTCATGACATGGTTTGTGAGAAGAACACACATGCAATGACACTGGTGGATCCATGTGCGGTCTTTGGAAAGAACACACATGCAATGACACTGGATCCATGTGTGGTCTGTGAGAAGAACACACATCCAATGACTCTAGCTGTGGTTCATGAAAAGAGCAGACATGCAATGACTCCAGTGGATCCATGTGTGGTTCATGATATGGTCTATGAGAAGAACACACATCCAATGACACTAGGTGTGCATATGGTTTGTGGGAAGAACACACATGCAATGACACTGGTGGATCAATGTGTGGTCTTTGGGAAGAACACACATGCAATGACACTGTTGATATGTGGTCTGTGAGAAGAACACACATCCAATGACTCTAGCTATGGTTCATGAAAAGAGCAGACATGCAATGAAACTGTTGGATCCATGTGTGGTTCATGGGAAGAACACACATGCAATGACACTAGGTGTGGTTCATGATATGGTTAGTGAGAAGAACACACTTGCAATGACACTGGTGGATCCATGTGTGGTATTTGGGAAGAACACACATGCAATGACACTAGTGATGTGTGGTATGTGGGAAGAGCAGACATGCAATGACACTAGTGGATCCATGTGTGGTTCATGGGAAGAACACACATGGATTGACTGGGTGTGGTTCATGATATGGTCTGTGAGAAGAACACACATGCAATGACACTGGTGGATCCACGTGTGGTCTGTGAGAAGAACACACATGCAATGACACTCGGTGTGGTTCATGATATGGCTTTTGAGAAGAACACACATGCAATGACACTAGTGGATCCACGTGTGGTCTTTGGGAATAACACACACGCCATGACACTGGATCCATGTGCGGTCTGTGAGAAGAACACACATCCAATGACTCTAGCTGTGGTTCATGAAAACAGCAGACATGCAATGACACTGGTGGATCCATGTGTGGTTCATGGGAAGAGCAGACATGCGATGACACTGGTGATATGTGGTTTGTGAAAAGAATAGACATGCAATGACTCTAGCTGTGGTTAGTGAGAAGAACACACATGCAATGACACTTGGTGTGGTTCATGATATGGTTTATGAGAAGAACACACATGCAATGACACTGGTGGATCCATGTTTGGTCTGTGAGAAGAACACACATGCAATGACACTCAGTGTGGTTCATGATATGGTCTGTGAGAAGAACACACATCCAATGACACTAGGTGTGGATATGGTTTGTGGGAAGAACACACATGCAATGACACTGGTGGATCCATGTGTGGTCTTTGGGAAGAACACACATGCAATGACACTGTTGATATGTGGTCTATGAGAAGAACACACATCCAATGACTCTAGCTATGGTTCATGAAAAGAGCAGACATGCAATGAAACTGTTGGATCCATGTGTGGTTCATGGGAAGAACACACATGCAATGACACTAGGTGTGGTTCATGATATGGTTAGTGAGAAGAACACACTTGCAATGACACTGGAGGATCCATGTGTGGTATTTGGGAAGAACACACATGCAATGACACTGGTGATGTGTGGTATGTGGGAAGAGCAGACATGCAATGACACTGGTGGATCCATGTGTGGTTCATGGGAAGAACACACATGCATTGACACTGGGTGTGGTTCATGATATGGTCTGTGAGAAGAACACACATGCAATGACACTGGTGGATCCACGTGTGGTCTGTGAGAAGAACACACATGCAATGACACTCGGTGTGGTTCATGATATGGCTTCTGAGAAGAACACACATGCAATGACACTGGATCCATGTGTGGTCTGTGAGAAGAACACACATCCAATGACTCTAGCTGTGGTTCATGAAAACAGCAGACATGCAATGACACTGGTGGATCCATGTGTGGTTCATGGGAAGAGCAGACATGCGATGACACTGGTGATATGTGGTTTGTGAAAAGAATAGACATGCAATGACTCTAGATGTGGTTAGTGAGAAGAACACACATGCAATGACACTTGGTGTGGTTCATGATATGGTTTGTGAGAAGAACACACATGCAATGACACTGGTGGATCCATGTGTGGTCTGTGAGAAGAACAAACATGCAATGACACTCAGTGTGGTTCATGATATGGCTTGTGAGAAGAACACACATGCAATGACACTAGTGGATCCACGTGTGGTCTTTGGGAAGAACACACATGCAATGACACTGTATCCATGTGTGGTCTGTGAGAAGAACACACATCCAATAACTCTACCTGTGGTTCATGAAAACAGTAGACATGCAATGACACTGGTGGATCCATGTGTGGTTCATGGGAAGAGCAGACATGCGATGACACTCGTGATATGTGGTTTGTGAAAAGAACAGACATGCAATGACTCTAGCTGTGGTTAGTGAGAAGAACACACATGCAATGACACTTGGTGTGGTTCATGATATGGTTTGTGAGAAGAACACACATGCAATGACTCCAGTGGATCCATGTGTGGTTCATGGGAAGAACACACATGCAATGACACTAGGTGAGGTTCATGATATGGTCTGTGAGAAGAACACACATGTAATGACACTGGTGGATCCATGTGTGGTCTGTGAGAAGAACACACATGCAATGACACTGGGTGTGGTTCATGATATGGTTTGTGAGAAGAACACACATGCAATGACACTGGTGGATCCATGTGTGGTTCATGGGAAGAACACACATGCAATGACACTAGGTGTGGATCATGATATGGTCTGTGAGAAGAACACACATGCAATGACACTGGTGGATCCATGTGTGGTCTGTGAGAAGAACACACATGCAATGACACTCGGTGTGGTTCATGATATGGCTTGTGAGAAGAACACACATGCAATGACACTGGTGGATCCAAGTGTGGTCTTTGGGAAGAACACACATTCAATGACACTGGATCCATGTGTGGTCCGTGAGAAGAACACACATCCAATGACTCTAGCTGTGATTCATGAAAAGAGCAGACATGCAATGACATTGGTGGATCCATGTGTGGTTCATGGGAAGAGTAGACATGCGATCTGGGTGGATCCATGTGTGGTTCATGAGAAGAGCAGACATGCAATGACACTTGGTGTGGTTCATGATATGGTTCATGAGAAGAACACACATGCAATGACACCGGTGGATCCATGTGTGGTTCATGGGAATAACACACATGCAATGACTCTGGTGATATGTGGTTTGTGAAAAAGAACAGACATGCAATGACTCTAGCTATGGTCTGTGAGAAGAACACACATGCAATGACACTGGGTGTGGTTCATGATATGGTTTGTGAGAAGAACACACATGGTTTGTGAGAAGAACACACATGCAATGACACTGGTGGATCCATGTGTGGTCTGTGAGAAGAACACACATGCAATGACACTAGCTGTGGTTAATGAGAAGAACACACATGCAATGACACTGGGTGTTGTTCATCATATGGTTTGTGAGAAGAACACACATGCAATGACACTGGTGGATCCATGTGTGGTCTTTGGGAAGAACACACATGCAATGACACTAGTGATATGTAGTCTGTGAGAAGAACACACATCCAATGAACTCTTGTGGATCTATCTTGGCATAGTTTGTGAGAAGAACACACATGCAATGACACTGGTGGATCCATGTGTCGTCTGTGAGAAGAACACACATGCAATGACACTTGGTGTGGTTCATGATATGGTTTGTGAGAAGAACACACATGCAATGACTCCAGTGGATCCATGTGTGGTTCATGGGAAGAACACACATGCAATGACATTGGGTGAGGTTCCTGGTATAGTTTGTGAGAAGAACACACATGCAATGACACTGGTGGATCCATGTGTGGTTCATGGGAAGAACACACATGCAATGACACTGGGTGTGGTTCATGATATGGTATGTGAGAAGAACACACATGCAATGACACTGGGTGAGGTTCATGATATGGTCTGTGAGAAGAACACACATGCAATGACACTGGGTGTGCTTCATGATATGGTTTGTGGGAAGAACACACATGCAATGACACTGGTGGATCCATGTGTGGTCTTTGGGAAGAACACACACGCAATGACACTGGATCCATGTGTGGTCTGTGAGAAGAACAGACATCCAATGACTTTAGCCGTGGTTCATGAAAAGATCAGACATGCAATGACACTGGTGGATCCATGTGTGGCTCATGGGAAGAGCAGACATGCGATGACACTGGGTGGATCCATGTGTGCTTCATGAGAAGAGCAGACATGCAATGACACTAGGTGTGGTTCATGATATGGTTCATGAAAAGAACACACATGCAATGACACCGATGGATCCATGTGTGGTTCATGGGAAGAACAGACATGCAATGACTCTGGTGATATGTGGTTTGTGAAAAGAACAGGCATGCAATGACTCTAGCTGTGGTCTGTGAGAAGAACACACATGCAATGACACTGGGTATGGTTCATGATATGGTTTGTGAGAAGAACACACATGCAATGACACTGGTGGATCCATGTGTGGTCGTTGGGAAGAACACACATGCAATGACATTGTTGATATGTGGTCTGTGAGAAGAACACACATCCAATGACTCTAGCTATGGTTCATGAAAAGAGCAGACACGCAATGACACTGGTGGATCCATGTGTGGTTCATGGGAAGAACACACATGCAATGACACTGGGTGTGGTTCATGATATGGTTAGTGAGAAGAACACACATGCAATGACACTGGTGGATCCATGTGTGGTCTTTGGGAAGAACACACATGCAATGACACTGGTGATGTATGGTATGTGGGAAGAGCAGACATGCAATGACACTGGTGGATCCATGTGTGGTTCATGGTAAGAACACACATGCAATGACACTGGGTGTGGTTCATGATATGGTCTGTGAGAAGAACACACATGCAATGACACTTGTGGATCCATGTGTGGTCTGTGAGAAGAACACACATGCAATGACACTCGGTGTGGTTCATGATATGGCTTGTGAGAAGAACACACATGCAATGACACTGGTGGATCCATGTGTGGTCTTTGGGAAGAACACACATGCAATGACATTGGATCCATGTGTGGTCTGTGAGAAGAACACACATCCAATGACTCTAGCTGTGGTTCATGAAAAGAGCAGACATGCAATGACACTGGTGGATCCATGTGTGGTTCATGGGAAGAGCAGACATGCGATGACACTGGTGATATGTGGTTTGTGAAAAGAACAAACATGCAATGACTCTAGCTGTGGTTAGTGAGAAGAACACACATGCAATGACACTGGGTGTGGTTCATGATATGGTTTGTGAGAAGAACACACATGCAATGACTCTAGTGGATCCATGTGTGGTTCATGGGAAGATAACACATGCAATGACACTAGGTGAGGTTCATGATATGGTCTGTGAGAAGAACACACATGCAATGCCACTGGTGGATCCATGTGTGGTCTGTGAGAAGAACACACATGCAATGACACTGGTGGATCCATGTGTGGTCTTTGGGCAGAACACACATGCAATGACACTAGATCCATGTGTGGTCTATGAGAAGAACACACATCCAATGACTCTAGCTGTGGTTCATGAAAAGAGCAGACATGCAATGACACTGGTGATTCCATGTGTGGTTCATGGGAAGAGCAGACATGCGATGACACTGGTGATATGTGGTTTGTGAAAAGAACAGCCATGCAATGACTCTAGCTTTGGTTAGTCAGAAGAACACACATGCAATGACACTGGGTGTGGTTGATGGTATGGTTTGTGAGAAGAACACACATGCAATGACACTGGTGGATCCATGTGTGGTTCATGGGAAGAACACACATGCAATGACACTGGGTGTGGTTCATGATATGGTCTGTGAGAAGAACACACATGCAATGACACTGGTGGATCCATGTGTGGTCTGTGAGAAGAACACACATGCAATGACACTCGGTGTGGTTCATGATATGGCTTGTGAGAAGAACACACATGCAATGACACTGGTGGATCCAAGTGTGGTCTTTGTGAAGAACACACATTCAATGACACTGGATCCATGTGTGGTCTGTGAGAAGAACACACATCCAATGACTCTAGCTCTGGTTCATGAAAAGAGCAGACATGCAATGACACTAGTGGATCCATGTGTGGTTCATGGGAAGAGCAGACATGCGATGACACTTGGTGGATCCATGTGCGGTTCATGAGAAGAGCAGACATGCAATGACACTGGGTGTGGTTCATGATATGGTTCATGAGAAGAACACACATGCAATGACACCGGTGGATCCATGTGTGGTTCATGGGAAGAACACACATGCAATGAGTCTGGTGATATGTGGTTTGTGAAAAAGAACAGACATGCAATGACTCTAGCTATGGTTTGTGAGAAGAACACACATGCAATGACACTGGGTGTGGTTCATGATATGGTTTGTGAGAAGAACACATATGCAATGACACTGGTGGATCCATGTGTGGTCTTTGGGAAGAACACACATGCAATGACACTGTTGATATGTGGTCTGTGAGAAGAAAACACATCCAATGACTCTAGCTGTGGTTCATGAAAAGAGCAGACATGCAATGACACTGGTGGATCCATGTGTGGTTCATGGGAAGAACACACATGCAATGACACTGGGTGTGGTTCATGATATGGTTAGTGAGAAGAACACACATGCAATGACATTGGTGGATCCATGTGTGGTCTTTGGGAAGAACACACATGCAATGGCATTGGTGATGTATGGTATGTGGGAAGAGCAGACATGCAATGACACTGGTGGATCCATGTGTGGTTCATGGGAAGAACACACATGCAATGACACTGGGTGTGGTTAATGATATGGTCTGTGAGAAGAACACACATGCAATGACAGTGGTGGATCCATGTGTGGTCTGTGAGAAGAACACACATGCAATGACACTGGGTGTGGTTCATGATATGGTTTGTGAGAAGAACACACATGCAATGACACTGGTGGATCCATGTGTGGTCTTTGGGAAGAACACACATGCAATGACACTGGATCCATGCGTGGTCTGTGAGAAGAACACACATCCAATGACTCTAGATGTGGTTCATGAAAAGAGTAGACATGCAATGACACTGGTGGATCCATGTGTGGTTCATGGGAAGAACACACATGCAATGACTCTGGTGATATGTGGTTTGTGAAAAGAACAGACAGGCAATGACTCTAGCTATGGTTAGTGAGAAGAACACACATGCAATGACACTGGGTGTGGTTCATGATATGGTTTGTGAGAAGAACACACATGCAACGACTCCAGTGGATCCACGTGTGGTTCATGGGAAGAACACACATGCAATGACACTGGGTGAGGTTCATGATATGGTTTGTGAGAAGAACACACATGCAATGACACTGGTGGATCCATGTGTGGTCTGTGAGAGGAACACACATGCAATGACACTAGCTATGGTTAGTGAGAAGAACACACATGCAATGACACTGGGTGTTGTTCATGATATGGTTTGTGAGAAGAACACACATGCAATGACACTGGTGGATCCATGTGTGGTCTATGAGAAGAACACACATGCAATGACACTAGCTGTGGTTAGTGAGAAGAACACACATGCAATGACACTGGGTGTTGTTCATGATATGGTTTGTGAGAAGAACACACATGCAATGACACTGGTGGGTCCATGTGTGGTCTTTGGGAAGAACACACATGCAATGACACTGGTGATATGTAGTCTGTGAGAAGAACACACATCCAATGAACTCTTGTGGATCTATCTTGGCATAATTTGATGTATCCATGATGTATTTCATTGTGCAAGACACTCACTTTCCATTTTTATACTACTCAGTATCGCCCTTGGTCTTATGTGGTACTACTCAGTTTTGCCCCCCCCCCTCTCCCCTCTCTCTATCTTTCGTAGAAGCACAAATCTGTGCTCACCCTGTATGCTACTCCCTGATTGGTTATCACAGTTTTCACGCGGATCGTGCCCACCAGCCGTTGATTCTGTGCGATCCAACGATGATCGTTGCACACGTCGTGCCCTTCACAGTACAGCGCGAGACAACATGGACATCTCCCTCAGCGATACTTCTACAAGAAGGAACACGATGCCGTCCATGGAAAAAGTCGTCGAGCGGTCATGTCATGTTTAATCAAGTCTGAAAATCCTATTACTGATACTACTACGCCACAATGCATGCATCATCAAATGCACGGTCGTCGATGGACAACTGCAATTTATTGCCACTTGATTTTAATAAGACATATCCCATTTTTACGCAGCGGCTCTCAATCGCCAATTTTAGGGCCGTGTCAAACTTCGTACATAGAAATTGTGTGTGCGCCCTTTGCATGCGGCTCAATACAGAACTGCCATGCATGGCCCGGGAAAAACGTGATGTACCGTGCGCGTGTCGCGGTGCACGGTGTAGTCGACTGCGCGGCGCGTTGCACGGTGGTGCAACGAAACGTGCCTTGCTTCTATCCACCTTAGTTATAGAGCCCCTCTCCGCACACCCACTCCCACTCTCTCTCACTGTCCCCACGCAACCCTCTCCACTGTCCCACCAGCATCCGCAAACTCCCAAGAATACCCCGTCCGTGCCGGCGATGGCCGAGGAGGATAAGGTGGCCATCGTCGCGTCTGTGGCCGCCGGCGAGGAGGCCCCCGTATCCTCGCTGGTTCCCCTCGACGCGTTGAAAGCAGCCGCTATCCCTGTCCAGGCCCCAGTGGAGCCATCGATGGCAGCCGCCGTTCTCGTCCAGGCCCCCGTCCCAGCTACCGATGGAGACGCCGAAGAGGAGCCCCCCGCCGGTGAGGAGGCCCCCGCCGGTCACAAGCAGATCACACACTTCTTGGGCACCTATGATCCAGATAAGTGCATCGCTCCGCTGAACCCCTACGACACCGGCATCGACGACCTATGGTCTAAGGTAACTTGGGTTTGCTCCCTTCCCCTGGTTCTTCTACCGTTTGTTAGAAATAATGGGCTAATCTATTTAAAATTTAGCCGGTATTGTCATGTTTAATATTCTGGAATTAATCATGGAAATTGTGCCTAATTATCCAACACCGTTCCCATTGTTGGATGCTAGATCTTGGTTTATTAGGATTCGCTTGTTCGCATTTCGATTGCTCGATCTTCTTACACAATCTACTCCCCCATTTTCCCTTTCTTCCAATAGGTTTCTGGCAGCGACGTCTGCAGCGATGACGAGTCCATTCACACCAAGGCTCGTCAGGTGCTGAGGAGGCCGCGCGGTGGCAAGTACGACGGCTTCCTCAAGGACCCCTACAACTGCCCCTTCCACAAGGGGGGCGTCTACTGCTTGACGAGTCGCGCCACCGGCGGCACCGTCTTGAACACCTTACTGAAGCATGCAGAGGCCGCGGGCTCCGACATCCACAAAAGCGGCAAGCCCGAGCCCGCGAACATCAACACCTACATCGCTGAACACCGTGCTCTCTGCATTCACCTCCGAAACCTCCAGCAGGTGGCCATCAAAGAGGGTCGCATGCCTCCAATCAGGCCCAAGGCCCCCAAGTCCAAGAAACTGGGCAACAAGAAGTGGCGGAAGCACCAGAGGGAGATGGCGGAGGCGGGGGCTCTTGCAGGATGTGCCTGCAGCTGCGGCGGCTGCCCCTACTGCCCAGCAGCTCCTTTCTAGCTATATCATATTTCTGGCTGAATGCATCGAACCTTGTTAAGCAACCTACTTTCTATCGCTATATCCTATTTAGCTGTGCACAACTATATCTACATTTGTTTTGTTTTCTGAATAAATGTATTCTGCTTGGTGTGGTTTGCTGCTCTAGATTTGCTACCTGTTCGGAGGCAAAAAGAGGTCCAAAAGGGAACGAAATATTGAAGTGAGAATCTTCTCTAGATTTGCTACCAATTTGGGGAAAATGAAACATATATGTTTAGCGAGAGAGGAAAAGGGCACTCTTTCAAACTGCTAGTTAAGAAGCTACCATCTTGACAAGCTACAAGACACATATATAAACATAACACAACGAGGATTAAATTTATTTTACTAGTATCACTTGATGCACTAGACATCTTGGCAAGCTAACCGAGTTCCACAAAACAGAAACATAACACTAACAAGTAAAATTTAATGCACTCCTTATCAGACCACTTGACGTGCTTGCCATCATTACAGGTACTCCACATCCGACGAACTGCTTTGTCCCAAATGGCATCTAACTTGGCTTTCCTATCATCAGCGTCCTGCGGAACAATTAGCGGTGCATCACAGGCCTGATTGTTGCCGCTAGAAGATGCCGCCTCTCTGTTTGCCGCTTCAGCTGCAGCCTCTCTGTCAGCTGCTTCTTCAGCTGCAAGCTCTCTTTCAGCTGCTTCTGCAGCCTCTCTGTCAGCTGCTTCAGATGAATTTCTTTGCATACTCAACTTCAAACTCAGCTATTTGGCATTTTCTACAAAGGGCTCCCCTAAGCTCGTCTTCCCTCCTGCAAATAGCGCAAAACACGAGGTAACATTGAAAAAAATGGATCTTCTTGTACAGTTGTAGATCACGTAAGCATCTATGGCTGCATACTTCAGGTTTATAACAGACAACGGCCACTCGTTCCAGAAATCGTGCCTATCCGTAGAAAAATCTTACTTTATTGTGACGTACGACTCATCGAGGATTCTAGTTGCGAGTGATGTCATTCCATCCTTCTTCCTGCCCCCTAGGATCTTGACAAGATGCTGAATATCGATCTAGTTGTGCGTAGGAATTATAATTTCCTCTTGATACAATTTCGAAAAATCAGTTGTTGTGTCGACAGAGCAGAAAACAATTCCCTTTTTTTCAAGGAACTGGGCAACGCCGGACATTTCCTGTCAGTCCTGGAAGTATGTAGTTTGTCATCACCAAAATTTGTAACTACAAATATTTTGTCAATGCAAGATCATCATCTCAATATAATTTTTAAAAGTTTAGTAAATGCAAGATCAAGACTCTCAACATTGTATTGTCATAATTTATTCGGTTTTGCTATTTCTCAGTCGACTGAACGAGTTGCCCATTTCTTTTAACTACGGTTGCACTTTTCTTAGGTGATTGAGACTAAAGAAAATCTCAGTCGATTGAGACATAGACAAACCCTAATTTATTTGGTCCTAAATAAAATCCAGTAGTTGCAAGATAAGCAAGTGGATAAAGAACAAGAGGAGAAAACCCTAAAAGCGGTTAGCTATAGAGAGCAGATCTACAAACCGGGAGAGGTGGTAGACGAGGACGTGTTTCCACATGGCCAGTTGAACGACGACGACTTCACTCCCTTCATATGGGTGCTCCGGGGTGTACTCGAGGTCCAATCCCACAAACTTGTCCTCGTCTATCCCAAGCTAACCCTCGTACATCCTCAGGACACGCACCACTGTCTCCTCCTTATTGGTGTAGACAACGTCTATCTTCTTGTTGTCATGGGTAGTGAAGCTTGTCTCTAGCACTTGGTAGAAAGAGGGTTTTTGGTCCAGCGCCCAAATTCCACCGGTCCCTGTTCGTTTCCATAATCGGGACCATGCCACGAACCGGGACCAAAAACCCCGCGACGGTCAGCAGTTCAGGACAATTAATATAAATTAATTCGGGGCAGAAATTAATTTGAGGCAGAAATTAATTCGAGGTAGAAATTGAATTGATCAGTATTTTTGAAAAAAAATCCACAAATTAATTGAGACAAAGATATAAATTGAGACATTTTATTATTCGACCATAAATTTTTCCATACAAAGATGCGACTTTACAAATTTTCCTAGTCGACAACACTTCCGCTGCCGCTGTCCTCCGAGCCGCCGGCTTCCTCGTCGTCGTCGGACAAAATCTCCACGATTTTGGCGTTGTTCGGGAGACGGAACTCCTCTGCGCGGCTAGCGGCGTCGATAGTGGTGTAGATGGTCCGTCCAGGGACGGACCAGAACATCTCCCGCCCTTCTTGGTTGCGGCGATCCGGGTGCACCAGGCGCCCGTCCACGATACAGTTGCCAAGCTGGGCCTTCCGCTCCTTCTTGAACAGCCGGGGCCAGTACTCGCTGGCCGCCGCGTACCGGGGAAACGCCCTCATGCACGCGGGAAGCTGGCGGCGACGCTCCGCGATGACGCACTCCATCTCGTATCCGCGGGGGTTGAGGAGAGGAGCCACCGGCACACCACCTCGCTGATGCGAAATCCGGCGTGCAAGGTCGCGCGCGGCGGTGCGAGGATGTCGTAGTACGCAAACATCGCCGACTCGTAGTGGTTGAGCGTGGGCACCTCCATGGCGGCGCGGCGGAGATTGGAGAGGGAGGGGAGGCGAGACGACGGCGCGGTGGAGAGGCGATGGCTAAAGGGGTGGGGTGGAGATGGACTGCAGAGAGGCCGAGGCGATGACGAAAGCGAGCGCTGTGGCCTCATATTTATAGAGTGCGTAGACCTTCCATGGCGGCAAGGAGAAGACGGAAAGAAGATAGTAGATGACAGGAAGAAGAAGAGTGGTTTCTGCGAGGCAGGGGAACGGTGGAACAGTCAATACGCTTTTATGGTAGAGGTTAACGATTGGGACGGAAGTCCAAGGAGAGACGCGTGGCGGTGGCCGTTCCAGCTTCTGAGTAAACAAAAAATAATTATAACGCCGATACATAGACCTTGTTTTGTCACGTCAATACACTGGGTAGGGACGGGTTATCCTATCCACTGTGTCAACGCTGCAAGCCTACGTGACAGCCACCCCGCCTAAGCGACGGGAGCGACATAACGGCGAGAACTGACAGGGGGGTCCAACTTGACGCCCGTTAGCTTGATTTTTTGTATTGAAACGTAAAGTTGAATTCGTGCCCAAAAAGAGCCTCTGAGTATTTGGCACATCAATTATAGTCATCCCAGCTGATTTCAGGGAACTTGGGTACCGCGTTGCCTGTACACCCCAATTTTCGGGCCGCAAAATGATATTCTCGCTAGCGAGGTGATGTGGCACGAGGTGGTGGGCGTGTTCATGACAAAATAAGGGTAGAACTCCATGATGAAAATCTGACGGGATGTCAAATGTTTTGTTGTGAACTTTTCGGTGGAGCCCGTAGCAACGTACGGACATTCAGCTAGTATACTAACAAAGATATCAAAAGAGATGAACCAATGCATGCACATATGCCGGCAACAAGAAAAATATACACAAGATAACTTCCCTCTCATATGAGCAAAATAACCACAATAATCACATACTGAATTTAATAAACTTTCACCCTCGATATGAGAACATGAAGCAAAATGGGGTCTCACACAATTTCACCCTTCACTTTAAGCAATGCTCCAATGTTGATTGATCCCAAAAGTTCAAGAATTCCAAGCCAATAATTAAAGGTCCAGCTAAAATTTTGGTTTCAACAAGTGGTATGCACTTGTACCAAGAGAAAGTTGGTTTACGCATTTCTGAAAAAGCTATGTACATATATACCAATCTCAAATCTCAGACATCTAACTACTCATGAAATGAATATTTTAAAACTTGAACATTTTGTCTGATTTTTTGGAAAAATTATCAAATCTGAACTTTTTTAAAACTTGAACATTTTTAAAACCTGAACAATTATTAAATCAGAACTTTTAAAATTTTGAATATGAACAATTTTCGAATTTGAACCTTTTTCAAAATATTTTTGGCTCTGAACAGAGATGAAAAATAAAATAACAGAAAAAGAAAGAACTAGTCTATACCTCTATACCTAATAATAAAGGACGGATCGTTTCTTCCGGTCCAACACTTTTTTGGACTCTTTTACCCTTCCTCAAAATACATTATACGGAGAACTGCCATGTACCGGTTTGTTTATTTTCTTCTGTCCCCAAAAAAGAAAAACTGAACGCATATGGCAGCTCCTGCCCACTCCGCGGCCTCCTCGCCGTTGCCCGTGGCGGAGGACGAGAAGTAATCGGAGGCGTATTCTCTCTGGGCATACATGCACGGCCGTGGATGATTGAGCAGGCAAGAGGCGCATGCTTCGAGAAGCCTGCTGGCTGCTGCCATATGTTGATCTGCTCCTGGTCTTCCTCCGTGTCTTTTTTTTTTCTTGGACAAAGTCCTCTGCTTCTCGCTCTGTGTGCCTGGTTTCTGCTGCCTCTCCGTGATAGCTTCATGTGGGTGTGCATGCTATGCGTATGGATCTGATTGTTATCAGACTCCAAGCTAATTGTGTGTGCTATTTTTTATTTTCTTTCATCCTCCCTGTTTCCTGCAGGCCCACCCACATGTACGTACGTACATACGAAACTACCAGCAGGCCCACATGCATGTACATACAGGAATGATCCACAGCCGGTTCGGTGTTTGACCCACGTCGCTGTCTAGCTGCCCTTTGCTGACCCAAACCCATGACGATGTAGGTATAGAATAGTACCACCTCGCTTCCTTGCACAAAATTTAACCGGTTTATATACTTTATCTAATTGACTGTCAACAAGCCAAGCAGACAGAAGCCGGATCAAATGAAACGGAACAATGATAGAGCCTGGGATTGAACACTGTTGATGGACTTGTGGAGGCGTCTGGAGCTGAGCGGAAAATCAAGGAGCAAATAATAAAACAGCGGCGGGCCAGGCCTAGAAAGTAGCACCGGATACTCGATGAGCGGGGCGCCTGAGGCAGGACGGCATGAGAGAGAGGTAGAGAAAAGTGGAGGCTCTCTTCCCTCTCTTCGAGATCGAACATCAATTGCAACGATTCGATAGACAGCTGGTCTTTTTTCAATTTTCCTTCTCTCACGTTTCAATGGCCGTGGGACTTGTTTCTTGTGGTTTACACGTTACTCCATCGCGCAAGAAAAGAAGGACTCCCAAACTCGTGTACACTACTTGTGTTTCTTCATTTTGCCTCAAGTATTCCCAGATAGAAAACTATTTCCAATTCCAATAAATAGAAAAATCACAAAATTAAAAATGTTCTTTCATTTTCGACGAGAAAGAGGCACGTGGGAGGTGGCGACATGCATTATCAAGGGAGGGCGCCACGGCGACCCTCGGTGGTGGAAAGCCACACGCACGGTATAAGATCGGGAGGGATACAATCGACATGTTAGAGAAGGGTAGGTGGGGTTCATGGTGGGCGGGTTGACGAGTTTCTTTGTGATGGACGGGGTGTTCCTTTAACAATTGTGGTTGTGAGATAGGGCCGTTCCGGTGACTTATTCACATCAAATAATATTTAGTTTAATTAATCATTTTTAATTTTTAATTTTATATAAACTTTTATGTTATTATTTTTCTTTTCCGTTGCAACGCACGGGTTTTTTTGCTAGTAAAGTAAAAAAAAAATAGAAATTGCCGCGTGTACCGTCCGCTCGATCGCTTGCGCCAGTTGGACTCTTCCTCCCCTGAAGCTCCAGCTAACCAAATCGTACGCGACTTCCCATCGCTTTCCCCTTCCTTCCACCGAGGCCCGCATGCTAGCCGCCGTGCTCCGCGTCCCGGCCTCTCCGATCCCGCCACTCTTCCCCGCGCCGGCGCGCCCTCTCATCCACCTCTCTCGCCGCCTCCCCGCCGCGCCCATGGCCGACGCCAAGAAGACCGACGCGCCCCCGGCCCCGGAGCCGCCCGAGAAGCCGCTCCCGGGGGACTGCTGCGGCAGCGGGTGCGTCCGCTGCGTCTGGGACATATACTACGACGAGATGGAGGACTACAAGAAGGCCCTCGCCGCACACGAGTCCGCCGGGGAACCCAAGGTCTCCGTCGACGAGGAGAAGGCAAAATCATGAGGCGCGCTTCGTCAGGTCCCGTACGTGTATGCTTTTGACTTCTTCTGCTCCCAAATTGGGTTCTCGGTCGTGCCAGATATACTAGCATAGCCTTACAGCTAAACATCCATTGTATTCCCACCGTGTATGCTGGGATTTATACGGAGAGTGAAATGATTCTGTTACTTCTTACTGTCACCATTCTTTATGTGACCAAACATGCTCCTGATCATCAATAAAATTTCCTTTTCCGTGCTCTAATTCAGTTCATGCTGCACAATACTGCTAGGATCGGCCAAATTTTGTGTGACAGACACTGATTCAGTCTGTTTCACCTGATTAAGAACTCTAGTTAAGAAACCCCAACCAATCACCAATGCCATTAGAATCAGGAGAAATTAGCTAGTTGGTTACACCTTGTGTCTTCATGACCGACGACTACGACGGTACATACTACAGGGTGTTACATTACTCATTTCACGCATTGACGTAGAACCTACTGATCACCGTCCGAACCACCAACGGGATCCTCACCGTGTGGGTGCCGTCCTCCCATGTCAGGCTGCCGAAGGTGTACCTCCCCTGCACCTTCAGTTTGGCCTGGAAGGTCACCCTGAACGACAACCTGTTAGTGGTTGAGTTGAAGGTCAGGAGCGAGGGGCTCACCGTGACGTTCACCCCTGGAGGCGCTTCCACACGGGCTCTGTACTTGGACGCCGCTGGGCCAACATTGGTGACCATTCTCGACACCGACAGTTTACCCCTCAGTTCAGGAACGGTGATGGACGGGATGTTCAGGTTCAACTGCGATTTTGGCGCGTGTTGGCAGGTTGTGTGCTGCTGAACCATGGAGCCGATGGCCGAGTTGTTGTAGCCCATGGAGCAAAGGAAGCGCACATAGTCAGATGGTCTCATGTCGTACACGAGGCCAGGGAACGCAGCTCTATTTGGATTCACATGACCACCTCCATAATCGAATGGGTTCGCCTGCTTGTATGGCGCTGCCTCAGCTACCATCTCAAATCCATACTCATCATACACATTGGCTGCAGAAGTGCATAAACTTGTTAGGGGGCAGACTACCTAACTTTAGGAAAGAGAAGGCAGATTGGCATTACCTGTTGTGACCATTGCTGATTTTACTGCAGCTGGGCTCCAATTAGGATGAATTGATTTGAGAAGAGCGGCCACGCCTGAAATGTGCGGGCAGGACATTGAAGTTCCTGAATCTATCTTGAAATTCACAGATCCCACAGCTGACGATAAGGCTACAGATGGTGACCATGAGGCCAAGATGTTTACACCTGGGGCAGTTATGTCTGGCTGCAAAAGTTGGATGGAAGAGAGGGTGCATGTTAATTTAGAGTGTAAGTTTACTATAGAATGGATTAAGGGCCAACTTAGTTAATCAACTAAAGGAGATGTTACCTTCAGAATAGAGGGAGCCAGAGAACTTGGCCCCCTAGATGAGAAGTATGCAACTTCAGGACCTATTCTAAACTTTTCCAAATTCATTTTCCAAAACATGGGTTGGTTCCTAGGGTCAGTAAGGTCACAACAAACCATTTTGCAAAGGTTTTATCCCAAAAATCATTTTTAAATAATTTTTATACTCTAAACTAGCTCACAAAAGAATCTGCAAAAACAAGCAAACTAACAGATACTATTTGCTAAACTAAGGACAGGGTTGGCTAGGGCTTGCTCTCTTGAATCCAACGACATAAAGTTTGCAAAATTTGGACGTGGGGTTTGAAAGTTACAAGGGTTTGAAAATGGCATCAAAATATGTTTTCAAATTCTATTTCAGATCGTCTGGTGCCACGCGTCCTAATATCATTCGTCGGTACCGCTTCACTCGGATTGCACAGCTGCAGCTGTTGGATCAAGTCAGATCGTGCGGCACAGGATCACCACTTACCCCTTCGCTAACGTTCTATCGTATCCGTCAGATCTGGATCCTACGGTTGTTAGCACGCTTGCCAGGGTTTGGCGGCGCTGGCGGTGGCTAGCGGCGGCGCACGGCCAGGCGGTGGCGCTATGGTGGTTCGAGGAAGCGAGAGAGGAGGAGAAGAAGCTCACCGAGTTTGCAAGAGGCTGGGGAAGCTCGTCTTGTGGTCGACGTGGCAAGGGGCGCTCTGGTGCAGCTGCGATTGCTCGCCGGAGTGGAGGACAACGTCGGGTGCGTCAGGTGGTCGTCGTGGACAGCGCTGTGGATCACCCCAAGGCGAAAAGATGACACGGTTAGATGCGCGGGTCCAAGGCAAAGCTCCTCGCTTGAATGAGAAGGCGCAGGGCGGTCAGTTCTTACCGGGAAGTTCGACGGAGACGAGGCAGACGGCGGCGCGGACGGAGCTTGTCAAAGTCGAAGCTCTGGGGCGCCCGTGGTCGAGCTGAGGATACGAGGAGAAGCGTCTGGGAGTGGGGATTCTCCTAGCGTGCTCGGGGAGGCACGGGGCGGTCAGGCTTGGCCGGAATTAGAGATGGGAGCTCGTCGGAGACAGTGGAGTGTCTGGCGAAATATTGCAGCCCGGGGGCGTGCTTGGGGGAGGAGACAGAGGGGAACGAGAGAGGAGAGGGAGACGTTTTATCGTGCGTGATCACTGCAGGTTTTACTCGCGGCATTAAGGCGAATTGATCGCGCGGATTGAAGGCAGCAACGACAGCAAGGAGAGGGCGTGGTCGTCGCGGGGGTTGAAGACGATGAACAGGGATAGTGGGCCTACCAGTCAGTGGGAAAAGAAACGAGAGGGAGGTCCACCGGTCATACTCTGTGTGGGTTTCTTTCTGCGGTGAAGAAAACGGTTCGGGCGAGGGTGAAAACGATGAACAGGCGAGTGGGTCCGCTTGGCAGTGAAAGAAAGGGAGTGGGGTGGGGTCCAGTTGTCACTCTCTGCGCGGGTAAGTTTCTGAGTGAGAAAAGAATGCTTCGGGGAAGAGAACAGGTGGGCTAGGTGGGCTGCTGTTGGGCTAGTTGGGCCAGAGGGTGGACTGCTCTATTTTTTTCTGTCTAAAACATTTTTCCTTTTCTATTTCTATTTTTCTGTTTTGAAATTCAATCAATTATTCAACATTCAAACAACAATCAAATTGATTCAAACAATCACCACACTTCACAACTTTTGAACTTGGTTCTGTTTATCAACATAAACCAACATTCCAAAAAATATTTTTATTCATTTTTAGAATCCATTCATTAATTAAATAAAATGGATCTTTAGTTATTTAATAAAATAGGGTTTGATTTAATTAATAAAAATTTCCATTTGAAATCCAAATATTTTCAAAACCAAAACAGTAGGTTTTATTTGGAAATAAAGAATACTTGGAAAACTTGTTTAAAACAAAATAACCTTTTATTTTAGGGTCCATTAATAATTAAATAGAATGGACCTTAGTTATTAAATCAAATAGAATTTGTTTATTTAAAAAATTTATTTTGAAATCTAAAATAAAACGAAAACACTTCAGTAGGTTTTATTTGAGAAAACAAAATACTTGGAAAACTTATTTTAAAAGAATAAATAAGTTTTGATGTTTTGAAAATAGTAAAACCTTTATTAATAAAACTTGGATATTTAAATCCTTTTTATTTTAAATAAACCTCTACTATTTTAATCAAAGCAAAACTTTTTTGTTTCAAAGTCTTGGCCAAGGTTTAATTTGGCTTTATAAAATAATCTTTATTTATAATATTTCTTTTCATTTTGAAAACCAAAACATTTATAAAAAGATTTCAAAGTAGTAATAAAATACTTGGAAAACTTATTTAAAATAAATAAATAAGTTTTAGTGTTTATTTAAAATGGGAAAAGCCTTTACTTAAATAAAATTTGGATATTACATCCTTATTACTTTATTTAAATAAACCTTTACTCATTTTATCAAAACAAAATATTTTATTATAAAAGCTTGGCCAAAATTAATTTGGCTCTTTAAAATATAATCTTTATTTATAATTCTATCTTTGCTTTTGAAAACCAAATCTTTTTATTTAAAGATCCAAAAATAGTAATTCCAAAACATTTTATTTGCCTTTATTAAATGTTTATCTTTATAAATCCCTTTAGGATTTTTATTTGATCCAACTGGTTTGAAGTCCCAATTGAATTCAAAAAGTTTCTTCTGGCCTTGAAAATCAAACAAAGTTTTATTTTATTCATTTATTTTCACATTACAAGATTTGGAAAATCTTGGGATGTGACAGGCTACCACCCTTAAAATAAATCTCGCCCCGAGATTTGGGAAGGTTAGGGTTACAAGTTGGCTCAAAGCAACTAGGGTACTACCACCCTTAAAAAAAATTCTAACTAAACTACATGTTGGCCTTCTTGGGATCCTGGGGAAACTTCTCTGGGCAGATGTTTGCATAGTGGCCTTTATTTCCATACTTGACTCATGGGCCAAGGTTGAGTTTCTCCATAGACTTGTTCAACTTGTTCTTCATCTTTTCTGGACAGTTGCTTGCATAATGCCCTGGGTTCTTGCAATTGTAACATATCACTTGACTGATATCTTTCTTTTCCTTTGGTGTCATTGCCTCTTGTTTGTTTCTTTGGTCCATCTTCTTTTCTGGGCATTCATTGGCATAATGTCCCATCTCTTTGCATTTGAAACATTGCACTTGTGTAATATCCTTCTTGCTAGTGTTGGGGCATTTCTTCTTCTTCTTTTTGGGTCTCTCCAAAGATAGGTGTTCTTCTAGTTCTTGTTCTTCATGAGTGGGAGATCTTTCTCTCTTCTTGGGGCATTGATCTTCATGTTCCTTGGATGCATGTTCCTTGTATCCAAAAGTATTGCTAGCTTGGGTTCCTTCTAGAATAACATCTTTGTCATCCTTGTTGTCATTAGCTCTTTGGGAAAAGTTTTCTCTCATGTTGATCATTTGTATAACCAATCCTTGCATCAATTGGGATTGAAGTTTCAAAATCCTTTGTATGGCTGGGTCTAATCCATTGTTGTTGGCTAAAAGCTGAGTTGTCTCTTGGCTCAATTGGTTTTGGGTTGCTATAAGTTCTCTCATGTTGTCCTCTTGGTTGTTGTTGGTGTCATCAACCTTGATGTTGGAGTCTCTTGGAGTAGTCATCTGTTTGGGTTGGATTGGGATTAGAATGGGCAAAATATTTCTAAGGAAATAATTCTAATCACACACATCACAATTCACTCAAGCAATGTGCAAGCAATCACAAACAAACACTCCACTCAAACAACAAGTTTCAAGCACATACTTAGGCAACAAAATATTTTTGTTACACCACATAAGTTGGTGTGTTTGACTTAACTAAAATATGGTGGTCCATCTATATGGTTCACTTGTGGTCTTTCCATCCTTCTTGGTTGATTCTTCTTGTATGAGGTCTTTTTCTTCTTGAGAAAATTCTTGGTCACAAAACTTCATAGGTGATGATGGTTCCTTCTAAGTTGTGTTTTCTTAGTCTTCAAGTCTTGGGCAAAATTTCTTGTATCATTTGTGGTCCTTAGGAATATCTAAGGTTGAAGTCCTTGTTGAAATTGCTAAAGATGTTGAAGTCATTAGAGTTGAAGAAGTCCTTTGCACATGGTGAAGTCTTTGGTCATGGGGTAGGTTTTTCCATCAAGTTTGAAAATAGATGAGATGTAGAGTTGGAACCAAAATGGTAGAGGAAAGAGTTTACAAGTGTTTTTGGAATAAGACAACTCCTATTGTCTAAGGGTTTTTGTCCAATCCTAGGGTTTACAAATCCTACAGGCAACACAATGCTCTGATACCATCTTATAGGGTTCCCAACCTTTAATAAGGTAGAGCCCCCTGTGTTTACAATGCTAGTCCCTGGATCAATAGCTAGCATCCATAGTTTAGATGTAATATCAAGAAACAAAGGTCATAATATAACTTTATAACCAGGAAGAACATAATTTTATTACATCATACATAGCTCATTTGGCTATTACATTACATTGCAGCGGAAAACTATAAGCATGGGGTCCTTCATCTTCAAAGTGCCACAGGCAGATGTTGGTTGTAGACTTTGTAATCCTAATCAATCAATCTTCACTAAAATCAATCAAACCTGCAACATTACAAATTACAGCCACAAGGGTCAATACATTTGAATTGTATTGGCAAGTGATACTATGGTAGTATGGTGGGGTCTATCATCTATATGCATTTGGCTAAGTGGAGTTGAGGCTTGCATTGCTCAAAATAGATTTTTCCTTAACATTTGAAAATACTAAGTTTTTGCTTTGACAAAATCATTTTCTCAATCAAAGATTGAAGATCCTTTACAAGGCATCTCTCAATCAAAGATTGAAGATTTCAAACAACCCTTGTTCAAACCACAAGATTTTAACTTAGAAATTTGAATGATGAGATTCTTGATTGCTTCCATGTCTTGATGCTCAAATTGTCCTTTACCAGGGACATGGCTAAGTACTTAGATTTTACACTCTACAGAGGTGGTGCACTTTCCCCACAAGACTTGGTTTCCCAAGACAAGATCTTTCAGAAGCCTTCCCTTAGACCATCATGGACGCGCTCCATCCTATCAAACACTACCACCCACTGTCCATATGGCTAAGTTCTTGCAACCTATATGATCATGGCAGAGCCCATATTGCCAAGTGGTTGCACTTGAAGCTTCTCAACATTTGACATCTCAAATCTCTTTGTTCCTGGGTGGCCATCCACAAGTGAGATACACTAAGGTAAACCATAAAAATGGGCCTTGTGAACCACTCAACCGAAAACCACCAAGCAAGTCCCATTCCACCCAGGTGATTCATTAACTTAGTTGTTTTATTAAACAAAACACAAGTCCTTAGACTTGGAAATTTTCCATAGCATGAATATATATTCCACCCTTGTTTTCTATTAGCTAGGCTAAGCTTGATAGTAATAGGATTCTTAACTTAGGAAATTGCTACTAAGGTTTCATCTACTAGGTTTTCCCATAGCATAGTTTATACTTAGCAAAATTCCATGCAAGTCCTACTTAGAAATATCACTAATGCATAGTGAAAATAATGGGACAAAAGTATGAAGCATCACTTGCCTTTTTGGTAGAGTATGGGTTCACTCCTTGTCCTTGCAACAATCACACTCTTCAAGTCACTACAATTCAATCAAGCAAGGCACAAACTCAATCTACCAATCAAGCAAAACAACACACACAAAATAACAAAGTCAAAGTAATGTATGCAAGCATGCCAAGCTTTGTTTTGTTTGGAAAAGTGGTTCCTAATGGGTCATAGACATTTGGTAACACCTATTGGTCATTTTGTAAAGTGGCAAAGTCATTTGCTAAAGGTTTCACCTCAAAAACCATTTTCAAAACAAAGTATCATTTTATGTGGTGTAAAAATATTTTTTACTAAGGCATTAACCTTTAGGGTTCACCCAATATGTTTTCAAATCACAAAACTTGGGGTTTGGGGTCAGTGAGTTTAAAACAAAACATTTTCCAAAGGTTTTCTTCCAAAATCATTTTTAATAAATAAACCTCATTTCTATTTGACTAGAAATGGTTTTAAATCAAAGAATCATTATTTTGTTTCACCAAAAACATTTTTGAGTTCGCAAAGTGGTTCCCAATGTTAGTAGGTTCAAAATACACCTTTTGCCAAAGATTTTATCCCCAAATTCATTTTTAAACCATTTTCATAAACAAATCAATAGTTTTATTTAGCTAGAAATGGACTAAATCAATTAATCCATTCTAAACTTTTCCAAATTCATTTTCCAAAACATGGGTTGGTTCTTAGGGTCAGTAAGGTCACAACAAACCATTTTGCAAAGGTTTTATCCCAAAAATCATTTTTAAATAATTTTTATACTTTAAAACTAGCTCACAAAAGAATCTGCAAAAACAAGCAAACTAACAGATACTATTTGCTAAACTAAGGGCAGGGTTGGCTAGGGCTTGCTCTCCTGAATCCAACGACATAAAGTTTGCAAAATTTGGACGTGGGGTTTGAAAGTTACAAGGGTTTGAAAATGGCATCAAAATCTGTTTTCAAATTCTATTTCAGATCGTCTGGTGCCACGCGTCCTAATATCATTCGTCGGTACCGCTTCACTCGGATTGCACAGCTGCAGCTGTTGGATCAAGTCAGATCGTGCGGCACAGGATCACCACTTACCCCTTTGCTAACGTTCTATCGTATCCGTCAGATCTGGATCCTACGGTTGTTAGCACGCTTGCCAGGGTTTGGCGGCGCTGGCGGTGGCTAGCGGCGGCGCACGGCCAGGCAGTGGCGCTATGGTGGTTCAAGGAAGCGAGAGAGGAGGAGAAGAAGCTCACCGAGTTTGCAAGAGGCTGGGGAAGCTCGTCTTGTGGTCGACGTGGCAAGGGGCGCTCTGGTGCAGCTGCGATTGCTCGCCGGAGTGGAGTACGACGTCGGGTGCGTCAGGTGGTCGTCGTGGACGGCGCTGTGGATCACCCCAAGGCGAAAAGATGACACGGTTAGATGCGTGGGTCCAAGGTAAAGCTCCTCGCGTGAATGAGAAGGCGCAGGGCGGTCAGTTCTTACCGGAAGTTCGACGGAGACGAGGCAGACGGCGGCGCGGACGGAGCTTGTCAAAGCCGAAGCTCTGGGGCGCCCGCGGTCGAGCTGGGGATACGAGGAGAAGCGTCTGGGAGTGGGGATTCTCCTAGCGTGCTCGAGGAGGCACGGGGCGGTCAGGCTTGGCCGGAATTGGAGATGGGAGCTCGTCGGAGACAGTGGAGTGTCTGGAGAAATACTGCAGCCCGGGGGCGTGCTTGGGGGAGGAGACAGAGGGGAACGAGAGAGGAGAGGGAGACGTTTTATCGTGCGTGATCACTGCAGGTTTTACTTGTG
Organism: Avena sativa; assembly: GCA_916181665.1. Taxonomy (NCBI): domain Eukaryota; kingdom Viridiplantae; phylum Streptophyta; class Magnoliopsida; order Poales; family Poaceae; genus Avena; species Avena sativa. The sequence continues at coordinate 552,120,442 of OV702290.1, read as the reverse complement.
GCATTAAGGCGAATTGATCGCGCGGATTAAAGGCAGCAACGGCAGCGAGGAGAGGGCGTGGTCATCGCGGGGGTTGAAGACGATGAACAGGGATAGTGGGCCTACCAGTCAGTGGGAAAAGAAACGAGAGGGAGGTCCACCGGTCATACTCTGTGTGGGTTTCTTTCTGCGGTGAAGAAAACGGTTCGGGCGAGGGTGAAAACGATGAACAGGCGAGTGGGTCCACTTGGCAGTGAAAGAAAGGGAGTGGGGTGGGGTCCAGTTGTCACTCTCTGCGCGGGTAAGTTTCTGAGTGAGAAAAGAATGCTTCGGGAAAGAGAACATGTGGGCTAGGTGGGCTGCTGTTGGGCTAGTTGGGCCACAGGGTGGACTGCTCTATTTTTTCTGTCTGAAACATTTTTCCTTTTCTATTTCTATTTTTCTGTTTTGAAATTCAATCAATTATTCAACATTCAAACAACAATCAAATTGATTCAAACAATCACCACACTTCACAACTTTTGAACTTGGTTCTGTTTATCAACATAAACCAACATTCCAAAAAATATTTTTATTCATTTTTAGAATCCATTCATTAATTAAATAAAATGGATCTTTAGTTATTTAATAAAATAGGGTTTGATTTAATTAATAAAAATTTCCATTTGAAATCCAAATATTTTCAAAACCAAAACAGTAGGTTTTATTTGGAAATAAAGAATACTTGGAAAACTTGTTTAAAACAAAATAACCTTTTATTTTAGGGTCCATTAATAATTAAATAGAATGGACCTTAGTTATTAAATCAAATAGAATTTGTTTATTTAAAAACTTTATTTTGAAATCTAAAATAAAACCAAAACACTTCAGTAGGTTTTATTTGAGAAAACAAAATACTTGGAAAACTTATTTTAAAAGAATAAATAAGTTTTGATGTTTTGAAAATAGTAAAACCTTTATTAATAAAACTTGGATATTTAAATCCTTTTTATTTTAAATAAACCTCTACTATTTTAATCAAAGCAAAACTTTTTTGTTTCAAAGTCTTGGCCAAGGTTTAATTTGGCTTTATAAAATAATCTTTATTTATAATATTTCTTTTCATTTTGAAAACCAAAACCTTTTATAAAAAGATTTCAAAGTAGTAATAAAATACTTGGAAAACTTATTTAAAATAAATAAATAAGTTTTAGTGTTTATTTAAAATGGGAAAAGCCTTTACTTAAATAAAATTTGGATATTACATCCTTATTACTTTATTTAAATAAACCTTTACTCATTTTATCAAAACAAAATATTTTATTATAAAAGCTTGGCCAAAATTAATTTGGCTCTTTAAAATATAATCTTTATTTATAATTCCATCTTTGCTTTTGAAAACCAAATCTTTTTATTTAAAGATCCAAAAATAGTAATTCCAAAACATTTTATTTGCCTTTATTAAATGTTTATCTTTATAAATCCCTTTAGGATTTTTATTTGATCCAACTGGTTTGAAGTCCCAATTGAATTCAAAAAGTTTCTTCTGGCCTTGAAAATCAAACAAATTTTATTTTATTCATTTATTTTCACATTACAAGATTTGGAAAATCTTGGGATGTGACACTTTCGTAGAAGCACAAATCTGTGCTCACCCTGTATGCTACTCCCTGATTGGTTATCACAGTTTTCACGCGGATCGTGCGCACCAGCCGTTGATTCTGTGCGATCCAACGATGATCGTTGCACACGTCGTGCCCTTCACAGTACAGCGCGAGACAACATGGACATCTCCCTCAGCGATACTTCTACAAGAAGGAACACGATGCCGTCCATGGAAAAAGTCGTCGAGCGGTCATGTCATGTTTAATCAAGTCTGAAAATCCTATTACTGATACTACTACGCCACAACGCATGCATCATCGAATGCACGGTCGTCGATGGACAACTGCAATTTATTGCCACTTGATTTTAATAAGACATATCCCATTTTTACGCAGCGGCTCTCAATCGCCAATTTTAGGGCCGTGTCAAACTTCGTACATAGAAATTGTGTGTGCGCCCTTTGCATGCGGCTCAATACAGAACTGCCATGCATGGCCCGGGAAAAACGTGATGTACCGTGCGCGTGTCGCGGTGCACGGTGTAGTCGACTGCGCGGCGCGTTGCACGGTGGTGCAATGAAACGTGCCTTGCTTCTATCCACCTTAGTTATAGAGCCCCTCTCCGCACACCCACTCCCACTCTCTCTCACTGTCCCCACGCAACCCTCTCCACTGTCCCACCAGCATCCGCAAACTCCCGAGAATACCCCGTCCGTGCCGGCGATGGCCGAGGAGGATAAGGTGGCCATCGTCGCGTCCGTGGCCGCCGGCGAGGAGGCCCCCGTCTCCTCGCTGGTTCCCCTCGACGCGTTGAAAGCAGCCGCTATCCCTGTCCAGGCCCCAGTGGAGCCATCGATGGCAGCCGCCGTTCTCGTCCAGGCCCCCGTCCCAGCTACCGACGGAGACGCCGAAGAGGAGCCCCCCGCCGGTGAGGAGGCCCCCGCCGGTCACAAGCAGATCACACACTTCTTGGGCACCTACGATCCAGATAAGTACATCGCTCCGCTGAACCCCTACGACACCGGCATCGACGACCTATGGTCTAAGGTAACTTGGGTTTGCTCCCTTCCCCTGGTTCTTCTACCGTTTGTTAGAAATAATGGGCTAATCTATTTAAAATTTAGCCGGTATTGTCATGTTTAATATTCTGGAATTAATCATGGAAATTGTGCCTAATTATCCAACACCGTTCCCATTGTTGGATGCTAGATCTTGGTTTATTAGGATTCGCTTGTTTGCATTTCGATTGCTCGATCTTCTTACACAATCTACTCCCCCATTTTCCCTTTCTTCCAATAGGTTTCCGGCAGCGATGTCTGCAGCGATGACGAGTCCATTCACACCAAGGCTCGTCAGGTGCTAAGGAGGCCGCGGGGTGGCAAGTACGACGGCTTCCTCAGGGACCCCTACAACTGCCCCTTCCACAAGGGGGGCGTCTACTGCTTGATGAGTCGCGCCACCGGCGGCACCGTCTTGAACACCTTACTGAAGCATGCAGAGGTCGCGGGCTCCGGCATCCACAAAAGCGGCAAGCCCGAGCCCGCGAACATCAACACCTACATCGCTGAACACCGTGCTCTCTGCATTCACCTCCGAAACCTCCAGTGGGTGGCCATCAAAGAGGGTCGCATGCCTCCAATCAGGCCCAAGGCCCCAAGTCCAAGAAACTGGGCAGCAAGAAGTGGCGAAAGCACCAGAGGGAGATGGCGGAGGCGCGGGCGCTTGCAGGATGTGCCTGCAGCTGCGGCGGCTGCCCCTACTGCCCAGCAGCTCCTTTCTAGCTATATCATATTTCTGGCTGAATGCATCGAACCTTGTTAAGCAACCTACTTTCTATCGCTATATCCTATTTAGCTGCGCACAACTATATCTACATTTGTTTTGTTTTCTGAATAAATGTATTCTGCTTGGTGTGGTTTGCTGCTCTAGATTTGCTACCTGTTCGGAGGCAAAAAGAGGTCCAAAAGGGAACGAAATATTGAAGTGAGAATCTTCTCTAGATTTGCTACCAATTTGGGGAAAATGAAACATATATGTTTAGCGAGAGAGGAAAAGGGCACTCTTTCAAACTGCTAGTTAAGAAGCTACCATCTTGACAAGCTACAAGACACATATATAAACATAACACAACGAGGATTAAATTTATTTTACTAGTATCACTTGATGCACTAGACATCTTGGCAAGCTAACCGAGTTCCACAAAACAGAAACATAACACTGACAAGTAAAATTTAATGCACTCCTTATCAGACCACTTGACGTGCTTGCCATCATTACAGGTACTCCACATCCGACGAACTGCTTTGTCCCAAATGGCATCTAACTTGGATTTCCTATCATCAGCGTCCTGCGGAACAATTAGCGGTGCATCACAGGCCTGATTGTTGCCGCTAGAAGATGCCGCCTCTCTGTTTGTCGCTTCAGCTGCAGCCTCTCTGTCAGCTGCTTCTTCAGCTGCAAGCTCTCTTTCAGCTGCTTCTGCAGCCTCTCTGTCAGCTGCTTCAGATGAATTTCTTTGCATACTCAACTTCAAACTCAGCTATTTGGCATTTTCTATAAAGGGCTCCCCTAAGCTCGTCTTCCCTCTTGCAAATAGGGCAAAACACGAGGTAAGATTGAAAAAAATGGATCTTCTTGTACAGCTGTAGATCACGTAAGCATCTATGGCTGCATACTTCAGGTTTATAACAGACAACGGCCACTCGTTCCAGAAATCGTGCCTATCCGTAGAGAAATCTTCCTTCATTGTGACGTACGACTCATCGAGGATTCTAGTTGCGAGTGATGTCATTCCATCCTTCTTCCTGCCCCCTAGGATCTTGACAAGATGTTGAATATCGATCTAGTTATGCGTAGGAATTATAATTTCCTCTTGATACAATTTTGAAAAATCAGTTGTTGCGTCGACAGTGCAGAAAACAATTCCCTTTTTTCAAGGAACTGGGCAAGGCCGGACATTTCCTGTTAGTCCTGGAAGTATGTAGTTTGTCATCACCAAAATTTGTAACTACAAATATTTTGTCAATACAAGATCATCATGTCAATATAATTTTGAAAAGTTTAGTAAATGCAAGATCAAGACTCTCAACATTATATTGTCATAATTTATTCGGTTTTGCTATTTCTCAGTCGACTGAACGAGTTGCACATTTCTTTTAACTACGGTTGCACTTTTCTTAGGTGATTGAGACTAAAGAAAATCTCAGTCGATTGAGACATAGACAAACCCTAATTTATTTGGTCCTAAATAAAATCCAGTAGTTGCAAGATAAGCAAGTGGATAAAGAACAAGAGGAGAAAACCCTAAAAGCGGTTAGCTATAGAGAGCAGATCTACAAACCGGGAGAGGTGGTAGACGAGGACGTGTTTTCACATGGCCAGTTGAACGACGGCGACTTCACTCCCTTCATATGGGTGCTCCGGGGTGTACTCGAGGTCCAATCCCACAAACTTGTCCTCGTCTATCCCAAGCTAACCCTCGTACATCCTCAGGACACGCACCACTATCTCCTCCTCGTTGGTGTAGACAACGTCTATCTTCTTGTTGTCATGGGTAGTGAAGCTTGTCTCTAGCACTTGGTAGAAAGAGGGTCTTTGGTCCAGCGCCCAAATTCCACCGGTCCCGGTTCGTTTCCATAATCGGGACCATGCCACGAACCGGGACCAAAAACCCCGCGACGGTCAGCAGTCCAGGACAATTAATGTAAATTAATTCGGGGCAGAAATTAATTTGAGGCAGAAATTAATTCGAGGTAGAAATTGAATTGATCAGTATTTTTGAAAAAAAATTCACAAATTAATTGAGACAAAGATATAAATTGAGACATTTTATTATTCGACCACAAATTCTTCCATACAAAGATGCGACTTTACAAATTTTCCTAGTCGACAACACTTCCGCTGCCGCTGTCCTCCGAGCCGTCGGCTTCCTCGTCGTCGTCGGACAAAATCTCCACGATTTAGGCATTGTTCGGGAGACATAGCTCCTCTGCGCGGCTAGCGGCATCGATAGTGGTGTAGATGGTCTGTCCAGGGACGGACCAGAACATCTCCCGCCCTTCTTGGTTGCGGCGATCTGGGTGCACCAGGCGCCCGTCCACGATATAGTTGCCAAGCTGGGCCTTCCGCTCCTTCTTGAACAGCTGGGGCCAGTACTCGCTGGCCGCCGCGTACCGGGGAAACGCGCTCATGCACGCGGGAAGCTGGCGGCGACGCTCCGCGATGACGCACTCCATCTCGTATCCGCGGGGGTTGAGGAGAGGAGCCACCGGCACACCCACCTCGCTGATGCGAAATCCGGCGTGCAAGGTCGCGCGCGGCGGTGCGAGGATGTCGTAGTACGCAAACATCGCCGACTCGTAGTGGTTGAGCGTGGGCACCTCCATGGCGGCGCGGTGGAGATTGGAGAGGGAGGGGAGGCGAGACGACGGCGCAGTGGAGAGGCGATGGATAAAGGGGTGGGGTGGAGATGGACTGCAGAGAGGCCGAGGCGATGGCGAAAGCGAGCGCTGTGGCCTCATATTTATAGAGTGCGTAGACCTTCCATGGCGGCAAGGAGAAGACGGGAAGAAGATAGTAGATGACAGGAAGAAGAAGAGTGGTTTCTGCGAGGCAGGGGAACGGTGGAACAGTCAATACGCTTTTATGGTAGAGGTTAACGATTGGGACGGAAGTCCAAGGAGAGACGCGTGGCGGTGGCCGTTCCATCTTCTGAGTAAACAAAAAATAATTATAACGCCGATACATAGACCTTGTTTTGTCACGTCAATACACTGGGTAGGGACGGGTTGTCCTATCCACTGTGTCAATGCTGCAAGCCTATGTGACAGCCACCCCGCCTAAGCGACGGGAGCGACATAACAGCGAGAACTGACAGGGGGGCCCAACTTGACGCCCATTAGCTTGATTTTTTGTATTGAAACGTAAAGTTGAATTCGTGCCGAAAAGACCCTCTGAGTATTTGGCACATCAATTATAGTCATCCCAACTGATTTCAGGAACTTGGGTACCGCGTTGCCTGTACACCCCAATTTTTGGGCCGCAAAATGATATTCTCGCTAGCGAGGTGATGTGGCACGAGGTGGTGGGCGTGTTCCTGACAAAATAAGGGTAGAACTCCATGATGAAAATCTGACGGGATGTCAAATGTTTTGTTGTGAACTTTTCGGTGGAGCCCGTAGCAACGCACGGACATTCAGCTAGTATACTAACAAAGATATGGTTTGTGAGAAGAACACACATGGTTTGTGAGAAGAACACACATGCAATGACAGTGGTGGATCCATGTGTGGTCTGTGAGAAGAACACACATGCAATGACACTAGCTGTGGTAAGTGAGAAGAACACACATGCAATGACACTGTGTGTTGTTCATGATATGGTTTGCGAGAAGAACACACATGCAATGACTCCAGTGGATCCATGTGTGGTTCATGGGAAGAACACACATGCAATGACACTGGGTGTGGTTCATGATATGGTTTGTGAGAAGAACACACATGCAATGACACTGGTAGATCCATGTGTGGTCTGTGGGAAGAACACACATGCAATGGCACTAGGTGTGGTTCATGATATGGTTTGTGAGAAGAACACACATGCAATGACACTGGTGGATCCATGTGCGGTCTTTGGGAAGAACACACATGCAATGACACTGGATCCATGTGTGGTCTGTGAGAAGAACACACATCCAATGACTCTAGCTGTGGTTCATGAAAAGAGCAGACATGCAATGACACTGGTGGATCCATGTGTGGTTCATGGGAAGATCAGACATGCGATGACACTGTGTGGATCCATGTGTGGTTCATGAGAATAGCAGACATGCAATGACACTGGGTGTGTTTCATGATATGGTTAATGAGAAGAACACACATGCAATGACACCGGTGGATCCATATGTGGTTCATGGGAAGAACACACATGCAATGACTCTGGTGATATGTGCTTTGTGAAAAGAATAAACATGCAATGACTCTAGCCGTGGTCTGTGAGAAGAACACACATTCAATGACACTAGGTGTGGTTCATGATATGGTTTGTGAGAAGAACACACATGCAATGACACTGGTGGATCCATGTGTGGTCTTTGGGAAGAACACATATGTAATGACACTGTTGATATGTGGTCTGTGAGAAGAACATGCATCCAATGACTCTAGCTGTGGTTCATGAAAATAGCAGACATGCAATGACACTGGTGGATCCATGTGTGGTTCATGGGAAGAACACACATGCAATGACACTGGGTGTGGTTCATGATATGGTTAGTGAGAAGAACACACATGCAATGAGACTGGTGGATCCATGTGAGGTCTTTGGGAAGAACACACATGCAATCACACTGGTGATGTGTGGTATGTGGGAAGAGGAAACATGCAATGACACTGGTGGATCCATGTGTGGTTCATGGGAAGAACACACATGCATTGACACTGGGTGTAGTTCATGATATGGTCTGTGAGAAGAACACACATGCAATGACACTGGTGGATCCATGTGTGGTCTATGAGAAGAACACACATGGAATGACACTGGGTGTGGTTCATGATATGGTTTGTGAGAATAACACACATGCAATGACACTGGTGGATCCACGTGTGGTCTTTGGGAAAAACACACATGCAATGATACTGGATCCATGTGTGGTCCGTGAGAAGAACACACATCCAATGACTCTAGCTGTGGTTCATGAAAAGAGCAGACATGCAATAACACTGGTGTATCCATATGTGGTTCATGGGAAGAGCAAACATGCGATGACACTGGTGATATGTGGTTTGTGAAAAGAACAGACATGCAATGACTCTGTTGCGGTTAGTGAGAAGAACACACATGCAATGACACTGGGTGCGGTTCATGATATGGTTTGCGAGAAGAACACACATGCAATGACTCCAGTGGATCCATGTGTGGTTCATGGTAAGAACACACATGCAATGACACTGGGTGAGGTTCATGATATGGTCTGTGAGAAGAACACACATCCAATGACACTAGGTGTAGTTCATGATATGGTTTGTGGGAAGAACACACATGCAATGACACTGGTGGATCCATGTGTGGTCTTTGGGAAGAACACACATGCAATGACACTGTTGATATGTGGTCTGTGAGAAGAACACACATCCAATGACTCTAGCTATGGTTCATGAAAAGAGCAGACATGCAATGACACTGGTGGATCCATGTGTGGTTTATGGGAAGAACACACATGTAGTGACACTCGGTGTGGTTCATGATATGGTTAGTGAGAAGAACACACTTGCAATGACACTGGTGGATCCATGTGTGGTCTTTGGGAAGAACACACATGCAATAACACTGGTGATGTGTGGTATGTGGGAAGAGCAGACATGCAATGACACTGGTGGATCCATGTGTGGTTCATGGGAAGAACACACATGCATTGACACTGGGTGTGGTTCATGATATGGTCTGTGAGAAGAACACACATGCAATGACACTGCTGGATCCATGTGTGGTCTGTGAGAAGAACACACATGCAATGACACTCGGTGTGGTTCATGATATGGCTTGTGAGAAGAACACACATGCAATGACACTGGTGGATCCACGTGTGGTCTTTGGGAAGAACACACATGCAATGACACTGGATCCACGTGTGCTCTATGAGAAGAACACACATCCAATGACTCTAGTTGTGGTTCATGAAAACAGCAGACATGCAATGACACTAGTGGATCCATGTGTGGTTCATGGGAAGAGCAGACATGCGATGACACTGGTGATATGTGGTTTGTGAAAAGAACAGACATGCAATGACTCTAGCTGTGGTTAGTGAGAAGAACACACATGCAATGACACTTGGTGTGGTTCATGATATGGTTTGTGAGAAGAACACACATGCAATGACTCTAGTGGATCCATGTGTGGTTCATGGGAAGAACACACATGCAATGACACTAGGTGAGGTTCATGATATGGTCTGTGAGAAGAACACACATGCAATGACACTGGTGGATCCATGTGTGGTGTGTGAGAAGAACACACATGTAATGACACTGGGTGTGGTTCATGACATGGTTTGTGAGAAGAACACACATGCAAGGACACTGGTGGATCCATGTGTGGTTCATGGGAAGAACACACATGCAATGACACTGGGTGTGGTTCATGATATGGTCTGTGAGAAGAACACACATGCAATGACACTGGTGGATCCATGTGTGGTGTGTGGGAAGAACACACATGTAATGACACTGGGTGTGGTTCATGATATGGTCTGTGAGAAGAACACACATGCAATGACACTGGTGGATCCATGTGTGGTCTGTGAGAAGAACACACATGGAATGACACTAGGTGTGGTTCATGATATGGTTTGTGAGAATAATACACATGCAATGACACTGGTGGATCCACGTGTGGTCTTTGGGAAAAACACACATGCAATGATACTGGATCCATGTGTGGTCTATGAGAAGAACACACATCCAATGACTCTAGCTGTGGTTCATGAAAAGAGCAGACATGCAATGACACTGGTGGATCCATGTGTGGTTCATGGGAAGAGCAGACATGCGATGACACTGGTGATATGTGGTTTGTGAAAAGAACAGACATGCAATGACTCTAGTTGCGGTTAGTGAGAAGAACACACATGCAATGACACTAGGTGCGGTTCATGATATGGTTTGTGAGAAGAACACACATGCAATGACTCCAGTGGATCCATGTGTGGTTCATGGTAAGAACACACATGCAATGACACTGGGTGAGGTTCATGATATGGTCTGTGAGAAGAACACACATACAATGACACTGGGTGTGGTTCATGATATGGTTTGTGGGAAGAACACACATGCAATGACACTGGTGGATCCATGTGTGGTCTTTGGGAAGAACACACATGCAATGACACTGTTGATATGTGGTCTGTGAGAAGAACACACATCCAATGACTCTAGCTATGGTTCATGAAAAGAGCAGACATGCAATGACACTGGTGGATCCATGTGTGGTTCATGGGAAGAACACACATGCAATGACACTGGATGTGGTTCATGATATGGTTAGTGAGAAGAACACACATGCAATGACACTGGTGGATCCATGTGAGGTCTTTGGGAAGAACACACATGCAATGACACTGGTGATTTGTGGTATGTGGGAAGAGCAGACATGCAATGACACTGGTGGATCCATGTGTGGTCTTTGGGAAGAACACACATGCAATGACACTGGTGATGTGTGGTATGTGGGAAGAGCAGACATGCAATGACACTGGTGGATCCATGTGTGGTTCATGGGAAGAACACACATGCATTGACACTGGGTGTGGTTCATGATATGGTCTGTGAGAAGAACACACATGCAATGACACTGCTGGATCCATGTGTGGTCTGTGAGAAGAACACACATGCAATGACACTCGGTGTGGTTCATGATATGGCTTGTGAGAAGAACACACATGCAATGACACTGGTGGATCCACGTGTGGTATTTGGGAAGAACACACATGCAATGACACTGGATCCACGTGTGGTCTGTGAGAAGAACACACATCCAATGACTCTAGTTGTGGTTCATGAAAACAGCAGACATGCAATGACACTGGTGGATCCATGTGTGGTTCATGGGAAGAGCAGACATGCGATGACACTGGTGATATGTGGTTTGTGAAAAGAACAGACATGCAATGACTCTAGCTGTGGTTAGTGAGAAGAACAAACATGCAATGACACTTGGTGTGGTTCATGATATGGTTTGTGAGAAGAACACACATGCAATGACTCTAGTGGATCCATGTGTGGTTCATGGGAAGAACACACATGCAATGACACTAGGTGAGGTTCATGATATGGTCTGTGAGAAGAACACACATGCAATGACACTGGTGGATCCATGTGTGGTGTGTGAGAAGAACACACATGTAATGACACTAGCTGTGGTAAGTGAGAAGAACACACATGCAATGACACTTGGTGTTGTTCATGATATGGTTTGTGAGAAGAACACACATGCAATGACTCCAGTGGATCCATGTGTGGTTCATGGGAAGAACACACATGCAATGACACTGGGTGAGGTTCATGATATGGTTTGTGAGAAGAGCACACATGCAATGACACTGGTAGATCCATGTGTGGTCTGTGAGAAGAACACACATGGAATGACACTTGGTGTGGTTCATGATATGGTTTGTGAGAAGAACACACATGCAATGACACTGGTGGATCCACGTGTGGTCTTTGGGAAGAACACACATGCAATGACACTGATTCCATGTGTGGTCTGTGAGAAGAACACACATCCAATGACGCTAGCTGTGGTTCATGAAAAGAGCAGACATGCAATGACACTGGTGGATCCATGTGTGGTTCATGGGAAGAGCAGACATGCGATGACACTTGTGATATGTGGTTTGTGAAAAGAACATACATGCAATGACTCTAGCTGTGGTTAGTGAGAAGAACACACATGCAATGACACTTGGTATGGTTCATGATATGGTTTGTGAGAAGAACACACATGCAATGACTCTAGTGGATCCATGTGTGGTTCATGGGAAGAACACACATGCAATGACACTAGGTGAGGTTCATGATATGGTCTGTGAGAAGAACACACATGCAATGACACTGGTGGATCCATGTGTGGTGTGTGAGAAGAACACACATGTAATGACACTGGGTGTGGTTCATGATATGGTTTGTGAGAAGAACACACATGCAATGACACTGGTGGATCCATGTGTGGTTCATGGGAAGCACACACATGCAATGACACTGGGTGTGGTTCATGATATGGTTTGTGAGAAGAACACACATGCAATGACACTGGTGGATCCATGTGTGGTCTGTGAGAAGAACACACATGCAATGACACTCGGTGTGGTTCATGATATGGCTTGTGAGAAGAACACACATGCAATGACACTGGTGGATCCAAGTGTGGTCTTTGGGAAGAACACACATTCAATGACACTGGATCCATGTGTGGTCTCTGAGAAGAACACACATCCAATGACTCTAGTTGTGGTTCGTGAAAAGAGCAGACATGCAATGACACTGGTGGATCCATGTGTGGTTCATGGGAAGAGCAGACATGCGATGACACTGGGTGGATCCATGTGTGGTTCATGAGAAGAGCAGACATGCAATGACACTTGGTGTGGTTCATGATACGGTTCATGAGAAGAACACACATGCAATGACACCGGTGGATCCATGTGTGGTTCATGGGAAGAACACACATGCAATGACTCTGGTGATATGTGCTTTGTGAAAAGAATAGACATGCAATGACTCTAGCCGTGGTCTGTGAGAAGAACACACATTCAATGACATTGGGTGTCGTTCTTGATATGGTTTGTGAGAAGAACACACATACAATGACACTGGTGGATCCATGTGTGGTCTTTGGGAAGAACACACATGTAATGACACTGTTGATATGTGGTCTGTGAGAAGAACACACATCCAATGACCCTAGTTGTGGTTCATGAAAAGAGGAGACATGCAATGACACTGGTGGATCCATGTGTGGTTCATGGGAAGAACACACATGCAATGACACTGGATGTGGTTCATGATATGGTTAGTGAGAAGAACACACATGCAATGACACGGGTGGATCCATGTGAGGTCTTTGGGAAGAACACACATGCAATGACACTGGTGATTTGTGGTATGTGGGAAGAGCAGACATGCAATGACACTAGTGGATCCATGTGTGGTTCATGGGAAGAACACACATGCATTGACACTGGTTGTGGTTCATGATATGGTCTGTGAGAAGAACACACATGCAATGACACTGGTGGATCCATGTGTGGTCTGTGAGAAGAACACACATGGAATGACACTGGTGGATGCATGTGTGGTATTTGGGAAGAACACACATGCAATGACACTGTTGATATGTGGTCTGTGAGAAGAACACACATCCAATGACTCTAGCTATGGTTCATGAAAAGAGCAGACATGCAATGACACTGGTGGATCCATGTGTGATTCATGTGGAAGAACACACATGCAATGACACTGGGTGTGGTTCATGATATGGTTAGTGAGAAGAACACACTTGCAATGACACTGGTGGATCCATGTGTTGTCTTTGGGAAGAACACACATGCAATGACACTGGTGATGTGTGGTATGTGGGAAGAGCAGACATGCATCGACACTGGTGGATCCATGTGTGGTTCATGGGAAGAACACACATGCAATGACTCTGGTGATATGTGGTTTGTGAAAAAGAACAGACATGCAATGACTCTAGCTATGGCCTATGAGAAGAACACACATGCAATGACACTGGGTGTGGTTCATGATATGGTTTGTGAGAAGAACACACATGGTTTGTGAGAAGAACACACATGCAATGACGCTGGCGGATCCATGTGTGATCTGTGAGAAGAACACACATGCAATGACACTAGCTGTGGTAAGTGAGAAGAACACACATGCAATGACACTAGGTGTTGTTCATGATATGGTTTGTGAGAAAAACACACATGCCATGACTCCAGTGGATCCATGTGTGGTTCATGGGAAGAACACACATGCAATGACACTGGGTGAGGTTTATGATATGGTTTGTGAGAAGAACACACATGCAATGACACTGGTAGATCCATGTGTGGTCTATGAGAAGAACACACATGCAATGACACTGGGTGTGGTTCATGATATTGTTTTATGAGAAGAACACACATGCAATGACACTGGTGGATCCATGTGCGGTCTTTGGGAAGAACACACATGCAATGACACTGGATCCATGTGTGGTCTGTGAGAAGAACACACATCCAATGACTCTAGCTGTGGTTCATGAAAAGAGCAGACATGCAATGACACTGGTGGATCCATGTGTGGTTCATGGGAAGAGCAGACATGCGATGACACTGGGTGGATCCATGTGTGGTTCATGAGAAGAGCAGACATGCAATGACACTAGGTGTGGTTCATGATATGGTTCATGAGAAGAACACACATGCAATGACACCGGTGGATCCATATATGGTTCATGGGAAGAACACACATGCAATGACTCTGGTGATATCTGCTTTGTGAAAAGAATAGACATGCAATGACTCTAGCCGTGGTCTGTGAGAAGAACACACATTCAATGACACTGGGTGTGGTTCATGATATGGTTTGTGAGAAGAACACACATGCAATGACACTGGTGGATCCATGTGTGGTCTTTGGGAAGAACACACATGTAATGACACTGTTGATATGTGGTCTGTGAGAAGAACACACATCCAATGACTCTAGCTGTGGTTCATGAAAAGAGCAGACATGCAATGACACTGGTGGATCCATGTGTGGTTCATGGGAAGAACACACATGCAATGACACTAGGTGTGGTTCATGATATGGTTAGTGAGAAGAACACACATGCAATGACACTGGTGGATCCATGTGAGGTCTTTGGGAAGAACACACATGCAATGACACTAGTGATGTGTGGTATGTGGGAAGAGCAGACATGCAATGACACTGGTGGATCCATGTGTGGTTCATGGGAAGAACACACATGCATTGACACTGGGTGTGGTTCATGATATGGTCTGTTAGAAGAACACACATGCCATGACACTGGTGGATCCATGTGTGGTCTGTGAGAAGAACACACATGGAATGACACTGGGTCTGGTTCATGATATGGTTTGTGAGAAGAACACAAATGCAATGACACTGGTGGATCCACGTGTGGTCTTTGGGAAGAACACACATGCAATGACACTGGATCCATGTGTGGTCTGTGAGAAGAACACACATCCAATGACTCTAGTTGTGGTTCATGAAAAGAGCAGACATGCAATGACACTGGTGGATCCATGTGTGGTTCATGGGAAGAGCAGACATGCGATGACACTGGTGATATGTGGTTTGTGAAAAGAACAGACATGCAATGACTCTAGCTGCGGTTAGTGAGAAGAACACACATGCAATGACACTGGGTGCGGTTCATGATATGTTTTGTGAGAAGAACACACATGCAATGACTCCAGTGGATCCATGTGTGGTTCATGGTAAGAACACACATGCAATGACACTGGGTGAGGTTCATGATATGGTCTGTGAGAAGAACACACATCCAATGACACTGGGTGTGGTTCATGATATGGTTTGTGGGAAGAACACACGTGCAATGACACTGGTGGATCCATGTGTGGTCTTTCGGAAGAACACACATGCAGTGACACTATTGATATGTGGTCTGTGAGAAGAACACACATCCAATGACTCTAGCTGTGGTTCATGAAAAGAGCAGACATGCAATGACACTGGTGGATCCATGTGTGGTTCATGGGAAGAACACACATGCAATGACACTGGGTGTGGTTCATGATATGGTTAGTGAGAAGAACACACTTGCAATGACACTGGTGGATCCATGTGTGGTCTTTGGGAACAACACACATGCAATGACACTGGTGACGTGTGGTATGTGGGAAGAGCAGACATGCAATGACACTGGTGGATCCATGTGTGGTTCATGGGAAGAACACACATGCAATGACTCTGGTGATATGTGGTTTGTGAAAAAGAACAGACATGCAATGACTCTAGCTATGGTCTATGAGAAGAACACACATGCAATGACACTGGGTGTGGTTCATGATATGGTTTGTGAGAAGAACACACATGGTTTGTGAGAAGAACACACATGCAATGACACTGGTGGATCCATGTGTGGTCTGTGAGAAGAACACACATGCAATGACACTAGCTGTGGTAAGTGAGAAGAACACACATGCAATGACACTGTGTTGTTCATGATATGGTTTGCGAGAAGAACACACATGCAATGACTCCAGTGGATCCATGTGTGGTTCATGGGAAGAACACACATGCAATGACACTGGGTGAGGTTCATGATATGGTTTGTGAGAAGAACACACATGCAATGACACTGGTAGATCCATGTGTGGTCTGTGAGAAGAACACACATGCAATGGCACTGGGTGTGGTTCATGATATGGTTTGTGAGAAGAACACACATGCAATGACACTGGTGGATCCATGTGCGGTCTTTGGGAAGAACACACATGCAATGACACTGGATCCATGTGTGGTCTGTGAGAAGAACACACATCCAATGACTCTAGCTGTGGTTCATGAAAAGAGCAGACATGCAATGACACTGGTGGATCCATGTGTGGTTCATGGGAAGAGCAGACATGCGATGACACTGGGTGGATCCATGTGTGGTTCATGAGAAGAGCAGACATGCAATGACACTGGGTGTGGTTCATGATATGGTTCATGAGAAGAACACACATGCAATGACACCGATGGATCCATGTGTGGTTCATGGGAAGAACAGACATGCAATGACTCTGGTGATATGTGGTTTGTGAAAAGAACAGGCATGCAATGACTCTAGCTGTGGTCTGTGAGAAGAACACACATGCAATGACACTGGGTATGGTTCATGATATGGTTTGTGAGAAGAACACACATGCAATGACTCTAGTGGATCCATGTGTGGTTCATGGGAAGAACACACATGCATTGACACTGGGTGTGGTTCACGATATGGTCTGTGAGAAGAACACACATGCAATGACATTGGTGGATCCATATGTGGTCTGTGAGAAGAACACACATGGAATGACACTGGGTCTGGTTCATGATATGGTTTGTGAGAAGAACACAAATGCAATGACACTGGTGGATCCACGTGTGGTCTTTGGGAAGAACACACATGCAATGACACTGGATCCATGTGTGGTCTGTGAGAAGAACACACATCCAATGACTCTAGTTGTGGTTCATGAAAAGAGCAGACATGCAATGACACTGGTGGATCCATGTGTGGTTCATGGGAAGAGCAGACATGCGATGACACTGGTGATATGTGGTTTGTGAAAAGAACAGACATGCAATGACTCTAGCTGCGGTTAGTGAGAAGAACACACATGCAATGACACTAGGTGCGGTTCATGATATGTTTTGTGAGAAGAACACACATGCAATGACTCCAGTGGATCCATGTGTGGTTCATGGTAAGAACACACATGCAATGACACTGGGTGAGGTTCATGATATGGTCTGTGAGAAGAACACACATCCAATGACACTGGGTGTGGTTCATGATATGGTTTGTGGGAAGAACACACGTGCAATGACACTGGTGGATCCATGTGTGGTCTTTCGGAAGAACACACATGCAGTGACACTATTGATATGTGGTCTGTGAGAAGAACACACATCCAATGACTCTAGCTGTGGTTCATGAAAAGAGCAGACATGCAATGACACTGGTGGATCCATGTGTGGTTCATGGGAAGAACACACATGCAATGACACTGGGTGTGGTTCATGATATGGTTAGTGAGAAGAACACACTTGCAATGACACTGGTGGATCCATGTGTGGTCTTTGGGAACAACACACATGCAATGACACTGGTGACGTGTGGTATGTGGGAAGAGCAGACATGCAATGACACTGGTGGATCCATGTGTGGTTCATGGGAAGAACACACATGCAATGACTCTGGTGATATGTGGTTTGTGAAAAAGAACAGACATGCAATGACTCTAGCTATGGTCTATGAGAAGAACACACATGCAATGACACTGGGTGTGGTTCATGATATGGTTTGTGAGAAGAACACACATGGTTTGTGAGAAGAACACACATGCAATGACACTGGTGGATCCATGTGTGGTCTGTGAGAAGAACACACATGCAATGACACTAGCTGTGGTAAGTGAGAAGAACACACATGCAATGACACTGTGTTGTTCATGATATGGTTTGCGAGAAGAACACACATGCAATGACTCCAGTGGATCCATGTGTGGTTCATGGGAAGAACACACATGCAATGACACTGGGTGAGGTTCATGATATGGTTTGTGAGAAGAACACACATGCAATGACACTGGTAGATCCATGTGTGGTCTGTGAGAAGAACACACATGCAATGGCACTGGGTGTGGTTCATGATATGGTTTGTGAGAAGAACACACATGCAATGACACTGGTGGATCCATGTGCGGTCTTTGGGAAGAACACACATGCAATGACACTGGATCCATGTGTGGTCTGTGAGAAGAACACACATCCAATGACTCTAGCTGTGGTTCATGAAAAGAGCAGACATGCAATGACACTGGTGGATCCATGTGTGGTTCATGGGAAGAGCAGACATGCGATGACACTGGGTGGATCCATGTGTGGTTCATGAGAAGAGCAGACATGCAATGACACTGGGTGTGGTTCATGATATGGTTCATGAGAAGAACACACATGCAATGACACCGGTGGATCCATATGTGGTTCATGGGAAGAACACACATGCAATGACTCTGGTGATATGTGCTTTGTGAAAAGAATAGACATGCAATGACTCTAGCCGTGGTCTGTGAGAAGAACACACATTCAATGACACTGGGTGTGGTTCATGATATGGTTTGTGAGAAGAACACACATGCAATGACACTGGTGGATCCATGTGTGGTCTTTCGGAAGAACACACATGTAATGACACTATTGATATGTGGTCTGTGAGAAGAACATACATCCAATCACTCTAGCTATGGTTCATGAAAACAGCAGACATGCAATGATACTGGTGGATCCATGTGTGGTTCATGGGAAGAACACACAAGCAATGAAACTGGGTGTGGTTCATGATATGGTTAGTGAGAAGAACACACTTGCAATGACACTGGTGGATCCGTGTGTGGTCTTTGGGAAGAAAATACATGCAATGACACTGGTGATGTGTGGTATGTGGGAAGAGCAGACATGCAATGACACTGGTGGATCCATGTGTGGTTCATGGGAAGAACACACATGCAATGACTCTGGTGATATGTGGTTTGTGAAAAGAATAGGCATGCAATGACTCTAGCTGTGGTCTGTGAGAAGAACACACATGCAATGACACTGGGTATGGTTCATGATATGGTTTGTGAGAAGAACACACATGCAATGACACTGGTGGATCCATGTGTGGACGTTGGGAAGAACACACATGCAATGACATTGTTGATATGTGGTCTGTGAGAAGAACACACATCCAATGACTCTAGCTATGGTTCATGGGAAGAGCAGACATGCGATGACACTTGGTGGATCCATGTGTGGTTCATGAGAAGAGCAGACATGCAATGACACTGGGTGTGGTTCATGATATGGTTCATGAGAAGAACACACATGCAATGACACTGGTGGATCCATGTGTGGTCTTTAGGAAGAACACACATGCAATGACACTGGTGATGTGTGGTATGTGGGAAGAGCAGACATGCAATGACATTGGTGGATTCATGTGTGGTTCATGGGAAGAACACACATTCAATGACACTGGGTGTGGTTAATGATATGGTCTGTGAGAAGAACACACATGCAATGACACTTGTGGATCCATGTGTGGTCTATGAGAAGAACACACATGCAATGACACTCGGTGTGGTTCATGATATGGCTCGTGAGAAGAACACACATGCAATGACACTGGTGGATCCATGTGTGGTCTTTGGGAAGAACACACATGCAATGACACTGGATCCATGTGTGGTCTGTGAGAAGAACACACATCCAATGACTCTAGCTGTGGTTCATGAAAAGAGCAGACATGCAATGACACTGGTGGATCCATGTGTGGTTCATGGGAAGAGCAGACATGCGATGACACTGGTGATATGTGGTTTGTGAAAAGAACAGACATGCAATGACTCTAGCTGCGGTTAGTGAGAAGAACACACATGCAATGACACTGGGTGCGGTTCATGATATGGTTTGTGAGAAGAACACACATGCAATGACTCCAGTGGATCCATGTGTGGTTCATGGTAAGAACACACATGCAATGACACTGGGTGAGGTTCATGATATGGTCTGTGAGAAGAACACACATCCAATGACACTGGTGGATCCATGTGTGGTCTGTGAGAAGAACACACATGCAATGACACTGGTGGATCCATGTGTGGTCTTTGGGAAGAACACACATGCAATGACACTGGATCCATGTGTGGTCTATGAGAAGAACACACATCCAATGACTCTAGCTGTGGTTCATGAAACAAGCAGACATGCAATGACACTGGTGATTCCATGTGTGGTTCATGGGAAGAGCAGACATGCGATGACACTGGTGATATGTGGTTTGTGAAAAGAACAGACATGCAATGACTCTAGCTGTGGTTAGTCCGAAGAACACACATGCAATGACAGTGGGTGTGGTTAATGGTATGGTTTGTGAGAAGAACACACATGCAATGACACTGGTGGATCCATGTGTGGTTCATGGGAAGAACACACATGCAATGACACTAGGTGTGGTTCATGATATGGTCTGTGAGAAGAACACACATGCAATGACACTGGTGGATCTATGTGTGGTCTGTGAGAAGAACACACATGCAATGACACTCGGTGTGGTTCATGATATGCCTTGTGAGAAGAACACACGTGCAATGACACTGGTGGATCCAAGTGTGGTCTTTGTGAAGAACAAACATTCAATGACACTGGATCCATGTGTGGTCTGTGAGAAGAACACACATCCAATGACTCTAGCTCTGGTTCATGAAAAGAGCAGACATGCAATGACACTAGTGGATCCATGTGTGGTTCATGGGAAGAGCAGACATGCGATGACACTTGGTGGATCCATGTGTGGTTCATGAGAAGAGCAGACATGCAATGACACTGGGTGTGGTTCATGATATGGTTCATGAGAAGAACACACATGCAATGACACCGGTAGATCCATGTGTGGTTCATGGGAAGAACAGACATGCAATGAGTCTGGTGATATGTGGTTTGTGAAAAAGAACAGACATGCAATGACTCTAGCTATGGTCTGTGAGAAGAACACACATGCAATGACACTGGGTGTGGTTCATGATATGGTTTGTGAGAAGAACACATATGCAATGACACTGGTGGATCCATGTGTGGTCTTTGGGAAGAACACACATGCAATGACACTGTTGATATGTGGTCTGTGAGAAGAACACACATCCAATGACTCTAGCTGTGGTTCATCAAAAGAGCAGACATGCAATGACACTGGTGGATCCATGTGTGGTTCATGGGAAGAACACACATGCAATGACACTGGGTGTGGTTCATGATATGGTTTGTGAGAAGAACACACATGCAATGACATTGGTGGATCCATGTGTGGTCTTTGTTAAGAACACACATGCAATGACATTGGTGATGTATGGTATGTGGGAAGAGCAGACATGCAATGACACTGGTGGATCCATGTGTGGTTCATGGGAAGAACACACATGCAATGACACTGGGTGTGGTTAATGATATGGTCTGTGAGAAGAACACACATGCAATGACAGTGGTGGATCCATGTGTGGTTTGTGAGAAGAACACACATGCAATGACATTGGGTGTGGTTCATGATATGGTTTGTGAGAAGAACACACATGGAATGACACTGGTGGATCCATGTGTGGTCTTTGGGAAGAACACACATGCAATGACACTGGATCCATGCGTGGTCTGTGAGAAGAACACACATCCAATGACTCTAGCTGTGGTTCATGAAAAGAGTAGACATGCAATGACACTGGTGGATCCATGTGTGGTTCATGGGAAGAACACACATGCAATGACTCTGGTGATATGTGGTTTGTGAAAAGAACAGACAGGCAATGACTCTAGCTATGGTTAGTGAGAAGAACACACATGCAATGACACTGGGTGTGGTTCATGATATGGTTTGTGAGAAGAACACACATGCAATGACTCCAGTGGATCCACGTGTGGTTCATGGGAAGAACACACATGCAATGACACTGGGTGAGGTTCATGATATGGTTTGTGAGAAGAACACACATGCAATGACACTGGTGGATCCATGTGTGGTCTGTGAGAGGAACACACATGCAATGACACTAGCTATGGTTAGTGAGAAGAACACACATGCAATGACACTGGGTGTTGTTCATGATATGGTTTGTGAGAAGAACACACATGCAATGACACTGGTGGATCCATGTGTGGTCTATGAGAAGACCACACATGCAATGACACTAGCTGTGGTTAGTGAGAAGAACACACATGCAATGACACTGGGTGTTGTTCATGATATGGTTTGTGAGAAGAACACACATGCAATGACACTGGTGGGTCCTTGTGTGGTCTTTGGGAAGAACACACATGCAATGACACTGGTGATATGTAGTCTGTGAGAAGAACACACATCCAATGAACTCTTGTGGATCTATCTTGGCATAATTTGATGTATCCACGATGTATTTCATTGTGCAAGACACTCACTTTCCATTTTTATACTACTCAGTATCGCCCTTGGTCTTATGTGGTACTACTCAGTTTTGCCCCCACCCCCTCTCCCCTCTCTCTATCTTTCGTAGAAGCACAAATCTGTGCTCACCCTGTATGCTACTCCCTGATTGGTTATCACAGTTTTCACGCGGATCATGCGCACCAGCCGTTGATTCTGTGCGATCCAACGATGATCGTTGCACACGTCGTGCCCTTCACAGTACAGCGCGAGACAACATGGACATCTCCCTCAGCGATACTTCTACAAGAAGGAACACGATGCCGTCCATGGAAAAAGTCGTCGAGCGGTCATGTCATGTTTAATCAAGTCTGAAAATCCTATTACTGATACTACTACGCCACAACGCATGCATCATCGAATGCACGGTCGTCGATGGACAACTGCAATTTATTGCCACTTGATTTTAATAAGACATATCCCATTTTTACGCAGCGGCTCTCAATCGCCAATTTTAGGGCCGTGTCAAACTTCGTACATAGAAATTGTGTGTGCACCCTTTGCATGCGGCTCAATACAGAACTGCCATGCATGGCCCGGGAAAAACGTGATGTACCGTGCGCGTGTCGCGGTGCACGGTGTAGTCGACTGCGCGGCGCGTTGCACGGTGGTGCAACGAAACGTGCCTTGCTTCTATCCACCTTAGTTATAGAGCCCCTCTCCGCACACCCACTCCCACTCTCTCTCACTGTCCCCACGCAACCCTCTCCATTGTCCCACCAGCATCCGCAAACTCCCGAGAATACCCCGTCCGTGCCGGCGATGGCCGAGGAGGATAAGGTGGCCATCGTCGCGTCCGTGGCCGCCGGCGAGGAGGCCCCCGTCTCCTCGCTGGTTCCCCTCGACGCGTTGAAAGCAGCCGCTATCCCTGTCCAGGCCCTAGTGGAGCCATCGATGGCAGCCGCCGTTCTCGTCCAGGCCCCCGTCCCAGCTACCGACGGAGACGCCGAAGAGGAGCCCCCCACCGGTGAGGAGGCCCCCGCCGGTCACAAGCAGATCACACACTTCTTGGGCACCTACGATCCAGATAAGTACATCGCTCCGCTGAACCCCTACGACACCGGCATCGACGACCTATGGTCTAAGGTAACTTGGGTTTGCTCCCTTCCCCTGGTTCTTCTACCGTTTGTTAGAAATAATGGGCTAATCTATTTAAAATTTAGCCGGTATTGTCATGTTTAATATTCTGGAATTAATCATGGAAATTGTGCCTAATTATCCAACACCGTTCCCATTGTTGGATGCTAGATCTTGGTTTATTAGGATTCGCTTGTTTGCATTTCGATTGCTCGATCTTCTTACACAATCTACTCCCCCATTTTCCCTTTCTTCCAATAGGTTTCCGGCAGCGATGTCTGCAGCGATGACGAGTCCATTCACACCAAGGCTCGTCAGGTGCTGAGAAGGCCGTGGGGTGGCAAGTACGACGGCTTCCTCAGGGACCCCTACAACTGCCCCTTCCGCAAGGGGGGCGTCTACTGCTTGATGAGTCGCGCCACCGGCGGCACCGTCTTGAACACCTTACTGAAGCATGCAGAGGTCGCGGGCTCCGGCATCCACAAAAGCGGCAAGCCCGAGCCCGCAAACATCAACACCTACATCGCTGAACACCGTGCTCTCTGCATTCACCTCCGAAACCTCCAGCGGGTGGCCATCAAAGAGGGTCGCATGCCTCCAATCAGGCCCAAGGCCCCCAAGTCCAAGAAACTGGGCAGCAAGAAGTGGCGGAAGCACCAGAGGGAGATGGCGGAGGCGCGGGAGCTTGCAGGATTGTCACATCCCAAGATTTTCCAAATCTTGTAATGTGAAAAATAAATAAACAAAATAAATTTTTGTTGAAAATCAGGGTGAAAAGAAACTTTTGTTTCTAAAAGGAAACTTAAAATCCCATCCTGAACAAACTTTGGTTAAAGTTTGAATTCAACAAATCCAAATCAAGAGAAATGCATTCCTCAATGAATGTATCTGGAAATTTGAACACTTGGGAAATAAATCCAAAACCCTAAGCCCTAATGGAATAAAAACCATTTCCAAGATATCTCCAAACCCATGGATTTGATCCATACCAAAAATTGATCAACAAATATTCGCAAAGGATCAAGTAAGACCATAGAGATTGGTTTCCCTTAGTTTGGAACCATAAATAAAATCTTATGAATATAATAAGATAAGGAAATTGAATTTCCAAAGCTAATAAAGCCCTTACCAAAAACCCATACCAACTGGTGAGCAAATAATCCTAAAGGGATTAAAAAGATAAACATTTAATAAAGGCAAATAAAATATTTTGTTTTGATAAAATGAGTAAAGGTTTATTTAAATAAAATAATAAGGATGTAATATCCAAATTTTATTTAAGTAAAGGCTTTTCCCATTTTAAATAAACACCAAAACTTGTTTATTCTTTTAAATAAGTTTTCCAAGTATTTTGATTTCTCAAAATAAAACCTACTAAAGTGTTTTGGTTTTATTTTGGGTTTCAAAATAAAGTTTTTAAATAATAAACAAATCCTATTTGAATTTTGAACTAAAGATCCATTTTATTTAAATATTAAATGGATCCTAAAAAGAATAAAAATATTATTTTATTTTGAGATTTGGATTATGTTGCTAAACAGAACCAAACTCAAAGTACAAAGTTGAGTGTTTGTTTGAATTGATATGAACCTTGTTTGATTGCTTGAATAATTGATTGAGAATTCAAAACAGAAAAAGATTTGGAAAAAGAAAACAGACAGAAAAAAAAATAAGAAAACAGACCCAGCCCACTAAGGCCCAGCAGCAGCCACCTAGCCCACCTCCTCTTATTCCCCGAAGCATTCTTTTCACACCCAGTTTCTTACCCACTCAGTCACAGACAACCTGGACCCCACCCCACTCCCTTTCCTTCACTGCCAAGCGGACCCACCCACCTGTTCCCACGCCCCGAATCGTTTTCCCTCACACTCGAACTAACCCACAGAGTGAATGACAAGTGGACCCCGTTCCCTCACCCTTTCCCACTGACCGGTGGACCCCATCCCTACTGTTCATCGTCGTTCCCACCGCGACCTGTTCTTCCCCCTCGCCGGCTGTTTCCTGCGTTGATTTCGCCAATTAAATTCGCGTTAATGCTGCGTTAATCTCTCGCCGCGACCACAGCTACTTAAACGCCTCCCTCTCCTCTTCCTTCTCCCGCAGACCACACCCCACCGGAGCCCCTAGGCTACGCAAATTGCTTGCAATAACACCCTGTCCCCGACGACTTCCCCGGACAATTCCGGCAGCCCCTCGCTGCCCCTTGCCTCCTCGACCGTGCTCTCGTGATCCCCACCTCCTGGCGATCATCCCCGTAGCACCAGCTCGTCCCCGAGCGCCCCAGAGCGTCGGCAACGACAACCTCCAGCACCGCCGCCGTCTGCCATCGCGCCGACAAACTTCCTCGGTAAACACCGTCCGCCCCAGCACCTCTCGATCATGCTCACATGAACCCCATGGTCGCCCGCATCTTACCATGCCTTTGTTTTGCCTTGGGGTGAACTGCAGTGTCGCCCCGTCGTCAACCTGAGCGCCACCGTCTACTGCAAACTCCGGCGACTCTTCCTGGTAAGCTCGAACCTCCCCGATGCCATTCATTGATGCTCACCTACTCCTTAGTACCAGGCGCGTCTAACACACCCTCTGCCTTGCTTCGGTGAGCCCTATAGCCTCGCCCCTGACAGCGTCGGACCGCACCCGAGAACCAGAGCAGCTCCGGCGAGCAATTCCCGCAACACCAACGCGCCCCTCGACAAGCAGAAGGCACGTTGAGCTTCCCCACGCCACGGCGAACACGGTGAGCACCCCCTCTGTCTTCCTCGCTTCCTAGAACCACCGCAAGCATCTCGTCTGGCAGTCGCCGCTGTCCACCACCGTGCAGCGCCGCCCATCTGTGACCAGGCAGTAGCAGCCGTTAGATCTGGATCGAACGAATCGGATAGATTACTTAAACACCGAAGGGGTATGTTCTCTGGAGCGTGCGATCTAACTTGATCCAGCGTTCCACAGAGCCGATCCGGCCGAACCGGTATGGACCAATAGGAACGCGATGCGTGGCCAGGTCTGTTTTAAAATAGAATTTGAAAAACAGATTTAAGTGCCATTTTCAAACCCTTGTATCTTAGGATCCACACTTCCAAAAATTACAAATTTTATGTCGTTGGATTCAGGAGAGCAAGCCGTAGCCAACCATACCCTTGATTTAGAAAATAGTATTTGTTAGATTGGTTGATTATGCAGAAACATTTGATTGCTTGTTTAGGTTAGAAAAATTGTTTAAAAACGATTTTAGGGTTAAAACCTTTGCAAAATGGATTGTTGTGACCTTACTGACCCTAGGAACCAACCCTTGTCTTGGAAAATGATTTTTGAAAAGTTTAGAATGGATTAATTGGTTTAGTCCATTTTTAGCTAATTAAAACTATTGTTTTGTTTATGAAAAGTGGTTTTTGAGTAAAAACTTTGGGAAAATGGTTTAGACCAAACCTACTGACCCAAAACACCAAGTTTTGCAATAGCAACTCATTTGGTGAAACAAAATAAGGAATCTTTGATTTAAAACCATTTCTAAGTCAAATAGAAATGTGGTAATTTTTATAAAATGATACTTTGTTTTGAAAATGGTTTTATAGTGAAACCTTTTGCAAATGACTTTGCCATTTTGGTAAATGACCAATTTGGAACTTACAAAGTTTAGAAGCCTAGTGAAGACCATCCTTACAATAGAACCAACCTTTGCATGCTTATGCATGACTTAGATCCCATTACTTTGTGTGTAAAAAAATTGTTTGTTTGACTTTGGTTTGGAATGTGAATTGAATTGTGTTTTGCTTGATTGGTAGATTGAGTTTGTGCCTTGCTTGATTGATTTGTAGTGACTTGAAGAGTGTGTTTGTTGCAAGGACAAGGAGTGAACCTATACCCTCTACCAAAAAGGCAAGTGATGCTACATATCTTTTGTCCCATTATTTTCACTATGCATTAGTGTTTTTGCTAAGTAAAACTTGCATGGATTTTATTTTGCTAAAAGTATAGACCTTGCTATAGTAGCACCTAGTAGATGAAACCTTAGTGGAAATCTTCCCAAGTTAAGAATCCTATTACTATTAAGCTTAGCCTAGCTAATAGAAAACATGGGTGGAATATATTCACACTATGGAAAAATATTCTAAGTCTAAGGACTTGTGTTTTGTTTAATAAAACAACTAAGTGAATGAATCACCTGGGTGGAATGGAAGGAATGGTTTGTGTTGAGTGGTTCACAAGGCCATGGAATTGGCTTGTGTATCTCACTTGTGGATGGCCACCCAGGAATAAAGAGATTTGAGATGTCAAATGTTGAGAAGCTTCAAGTGCAACCACTTGGAAATATGGGCTCTGTCATGATCATATAGGTTGCAAGAACTTAGCCATATGGACAGTGGGTGGTAGTGTTTGATAGGATGGAGCGCGTCCATGATGGTCTAAGGGAAGGCTTCTGAAAGATCTTGTCTTGGGAAACCAAGTCTTGTGGGGAAAGTGCACCACCTCTGCAGAGTGTAAAATCTAAGTACTTAGCCATGTCCCTGGTAAAGGAAAATTTGAGCATCAAGACATGGAAGCAATCAAGAATCTCATCATTCCAATTTCTAAGTAAAATTTGTGGGTGAACAAGGGATTGTTTGAATTCTTCAATCTTTGATGGAGAGATGGCTTGGTACAAGGATCTTGAAATCTTTGATTGAGGAAAATTGATTTTGTCAAAACTTCAAATCTTTGATGGAGAGATGCCTTGAAGGATCTTCAAATCTTTGATTGGGAGAAGCTTTTTGAAAATGATTTTATCAAAACAAAAATTTAGTATTTTTCAAAATGATAGGGAAAAATCTATTTTGAGCAATGCAAGCCTCAACTCCACTTAGCCAAATGCATATAGATGATAGACTCCACCATACTACCAAAGTATCACTTGCCAATACAATTCAAATGTATTGACCCTTGTGGCTGTAACTTGTAATGTTGCAGGTTTGATTGTTTTTAGTGAAGATTGATTGATTAGGATTACAAAGTCTACAACCAACATCTGCCTGTGGCACTTTGAAGATGAAGGACCCATGACTATAGTTATTCCGCTGCAATGTAATGTAATAGCCTAATGAGCTATGTATTGATGTAATAAAATTATGTTATTCCTGGTTATAAAGTTGTATTATGACCT
The DNA here is from genome assembly GCA_916181665.1 of Avena sativa. NCBI lineage: Eukaryota > Viridiplantae > Streptophyta > Magnoliopsida > Poales > Poaceae > Avena > Avena sativa. Next base: position 552,091,390 of record OV702290.1, on the reverse strand, counting down.
TTGTTCCTGATATTACATCTAAACTGTGGATGCTAGCTATTGATCCAGGGACTAGCATTGTAAACACAAGGGGCTCAATCTTATTAAAGGTTGGGGACCCTACAAGGATGTGCCTGCAGCTGCGGCGGCTGCCCCTACTGCCCAGCAGCTCCTTTCTAGCTATATCATATTTCTGGCTGAATGCATCGAACCTCGTTAAGCAACCTACTTTCTATCGCTATATCCTATTTAGCTGCGCACAACTATATCTACATTTGTTTTGTTTTCTAAATAAATGTATTCTGCTTGGTGTGGTTTGCTGCTCTAGATTTGCTACCTGTTCGGAGGCAAAAAGAGGTCCAAAAGGGAACGAAATATCGAAGTGAGAATCTTCTCTAGATTTGCTACCAATTTGGGAAAAATGAAACATATATGTTTAGCGAGAGAGGAAAAGGGCACTGTTTCAAACTGCTAGTTAAGAAGCTACCATCTTGACAAGCTACAAGACACATATATAAACATAACACAACGAGGGTTAAATTTATTTTACTAGTATCACTTGATGCACTAGACATCTTGGCAAGCTAACCGAGTTCCACAAAACAGAAACATAACACTGACAAGTAAAATTTAATGCACTCCTTATCAGACCACTTGACGTGCTTGCCATCATTACAGGTACTCCACATCCGACGAATTGCTTTGTCCCAAATGGCATCTAACTTGGCTTTCCTATCATCAGCGTCCTGCGGAACAATTAGCGGTGCATCACAGGCCTGATTGTTGCCGCTAGAAGATGCCGCCTCTCTGTTTGCCGCTTCAGCTGCAGCCTCTCTGTCAGCTGCTTCTTCAGCTGCAAGCTCTCTTTCAGCTGCTTCTGCAGCCTCACTGTCAGCTGCTTCAGATGAATTTCTTTGCATACTCAACTTCAAACTCAGCTATTTGGCATTTTCTACAAAGGGCTCCCCTAAGCTCGTCTTCCCTCTTGCAAATAGGGCAAAACACGAGGTAACATTGAAAAAATGGATCTTCTTGTACAGCTGTAGATCACGTAAGCATCTATGGCTGCATACTTCAGGTTTATAACAGACAACGGCCACTCGTTCCAGAAATCGTGCCTATCCGTAGAGAAATCTTCCTTCATTGTGACGTACGACTCATCGAGGATTCTAGTTGCGAGTGATGTCATTCCATCCTTCTTCCTGCCCCCTAGGATCTTGACAAGATGCTGAATATCGATCTAGTTGTGCGTAGGAATTATAATTTTCTCTTGATACAATTTTAAAAAATCAGTTTTTGTGTCGACAGTGCAGAAAACAATTCCCTTTTTTCAAGGAACTGGGCAACGCCGGACATTTCCTGTCAGTCCTGGAAGTATGTAGTTTGTCATCACCAAAATTTGTAACTACAAATATTTTGTCAATGCAAGATCATCATCTCAATATAATTTTGAAAAGTTTAGTAAATGCAAGATCAAGACTCTCAACATTGTATTGTCATAATTTATTCGGTTTTGCTATTTCTCAGTCGACTGAACGAGTTGCACATTTCTTTTAACTACGGTTGCACTTTTCTTAGGTGATTGAGACTAAAGAAAATCTCAGTCGATTGAGACATAGACAAACCCTAATTTATTTGGTCCTAAATAAAATCCAGTAGTTGCAAGATAAGCAAGTGGATAAAGAACAAGAGGAGAAAACCCTAAAAGCGGTTAGCTATAGAGAGCAGATCTACAAACCGGGAGAGGTGGTAGACGAGGACGTGTTTCCACATGGCCAGTTGAACGACGGCGACTTCACTCCCTTCATATGGGTGCTCCGGGGTGTACTCGAGGTCCAATCCCACAAACTTGTCCTCGTCTATCCCAAGCTAACCCCCGTACATCCTCAGGACACGCACCACTGTCTCCTCCTCGTTGGTGTAGACAACGTCTATCTTCTTGTTGTCATGGGTAGTGAAGCTTGTCTCTAGCACTTGGTAGAAACATGGTCTTTGGTCCAGCGCCCAAATTCCACCGGTCCCGGTTCGTTTCCATAATCGGGACCATGCCACGAACCGGGACCAAAAACCCCGCGACGGTCAGCAGTCCAGGACAATTAATGTAAATTAATTCGGGGCAGAAATTAATTCGAGGTAGAAAATGAATTGATCAGTATTTTTGAAAAAAAATTCACAAATTAATTGAGACAAAGATATAAATTGAGACATTTTATTATTCGACCACAAATTTTTCCATACAAAGATGCGACTTTACAAATTTTCCTAGTCGACAACACTTCCGCTGCCGCTGTCCTCCGAGCCGCCGGCTTCCTCGTCGTCGTCGGACAAAATCTCCACGATTTTGGCGTTGTTCGGGAGACGGAGCTCCTCTGCGCGGCTAGCGGCGTCGATAGTGGTGTAGATGGTCCGTCCAGGGACGGACCAGAACATCTCCCGCCCTTCTTGGTTGCGGCGATCCGGGTGCACCAGGCGCCCGTCCACTATACAGTTGCCAAGCTGGGCCTTCCGCTCCTTCTTGAACAGCCGGGGCCAGTACTCGCTGGCCGCCGCGTACCGGGGAAACGCCCTCATGCACGCGGGAAGCTGGCGGCGACGCTCCGCGATGACGCACTCCATCTTGTATCCGCGGGGGTTGAGGAGAGGAGCCACCGGCACACCCACCTCGTTGATGCGAAATCCGGCGTGCAAGGTCGCGCGCGGCGGTGCGAGGATGTCGTAGTACACAAACATCGCCGACTCGTAGTGGTTGAGCGTGGGCACCTCCATGGCGGCGCGGTGGATATTGGAGAGGGAGGGGAGGCGAGACGACGGCGCGGTGGAGAGGCGATGGCTAAAGGGGTGGGGTGGAGATGGACTGCAGAGAGGCCGAGGCGATGGCGAAAGCGAGCACTGTGGCCTCATATTTATAGAGTGCGTAGACCTTCCATGGCGGCAAGGAGAAGACGGGAAGAAGATAGTAGATGACAGGAAGAAGAAGAGTGGTTTCTGCGAGGCAGGGGAACGGTGGAACAGTCAATACGCTTTTATGGTAGAGGTTAACGATTGGGACGGAAGTCCAAGGAGAGACGCGTGGCGGTGGCCGTTCCAGCTTCTGAGTAAACAAAAAATAATTATAACGCCGATACATAGACCTTGTTTTGTCACGTCAATACACTGGGTAGGGACGGGTTGTCCTATCCACTGTGTCAACGCTGCAAGCCTACGTGACAGCCACCCCGCCTAAGCGACGGGAGCGACATAACGGCGAGAACTGACAGGGGGCCCAACTTGACGCCTGTTAGCTTGATTTGTTGTATTGAAACGTAAAGTTGAATTCGTGCCGAAAAAGACCCTCTGAGTATTTGGCACATCAAATATAGTCATCCCAGCTGATTTCAGGGAACTTGGGTACGGCGTTGCCTGTACACCCTAATTTTTGGGCCGCAAAATGATATTCTCGCTAGCGAGGTGATGTGGCACGAGGTGGTGGGCGTGTTCCTGACAAAATAAGGGTAGAACGCCATGATGAAAATCTGACGGGATGTCAAATGTTTTGTTGTGAACTTTTTGGTGGAGCCCGTAGCAACGCACGGACATTCAGCTAGTATACTAACAAAGATATGGTTTGTGAGAAGAACACACATAGTTTGTGAGAAGAACACACATGCAATGACACTAGTGGATCCATGTGTGGTCTGTGAGAAGAACACACATGCAATGACACTAGCTGTGGTAAGTGAGAAGAACACACATGCAATGACACTGTGTGTTGTTCATGATATGGTTTGCGAGAAGAACACACATGCAATGACTCCAGTGGATCCATGTGTGGTTCATGGGAAGAACACACATGCAATGACACTGGGTGAGGTTCATGATATGGTTTGTGAGAAGAACACACATGCAATAACACTGGTAGATCCATGTGTGGTCTGTGAGAAGAACACACATGCAATGGCTCTGGGTGTGGTTCATGATATGGTTTGTGAGAAGAACACACATTCAATGACACTGGTGGATCCATGTGCGGTCTTTGGGAAGAACACACATGCAATGACACTGGATCCATGTGTGGTCTGTGAGAAGAACACACATCCAATGACTCTAGCTGTGGTTCATGAAAAGAGCAGACATGCAATGACACTGGTGGATCCATGTGTGGTTCATGGGAAGATCAGACATGCGATGACACTGGGTGGATCCATGTGTGGTTCATGAGAATAGCAGACATGCAATGACACTGGGTGTGTTTCATGATATGGTTAATGAGAAGAACACACATGCAATGACACCGGTGGATCCATATGTGGTTCATGGGAAGAACACACATGCAATGACTCTGGTGATATGTGCTTTGTGAAAAGAATAAACATGCAATGACTCTAGCCGTGGTCTGTGAGAAGAACACACATTCAATGACACTAGGTGTGGTTCATGGTATGGTTTGTGAGAAGAACACACATGCAATGACACTGGTGGATCCATGTGTGGTCTTTGGGAAGAACACACATGTAATGACACTGTTGATATGTGGTCTGTGAGAAGAACACGCATCCAATGACTCTAGCTATGGTTCATGAAAAGAGCAGACATGCAATGATACTCGTGGATCCATGTGTGGTTCATGGGAAGAACACACAAGCAATGAAACTGGGTGTGGTTCATGATATGGTTAGTGAGAAGAACACACTTGCAATGACACTGGTGGATCCATGTGTGGTCTTTGGGAAGAACACACATGCAATGACACTGGTGATGTGTGGTATGTGGGAAGAGCAGACATGCAATGACACTGGTGGATCCATGTGTGGTTCATGGGAAGAACACACATGCAATGACTCTGGTGATATGTGGTTTGTGAAAAAGAACAGACATGCAATGACTCTAGCTATGGTCTATGAGAAGAACACACATGCAATGACACTGGGTGTGGTTCATGATACGGTTTGTGAGAAGAACACACATGCAATGACACTGGTGGATCCATGTGTGGTCTGTGAGAAGAACACACATGCAATGACACTAGCTGTGGTAAGTGAGAAGAACACACATGCAATGACACTTGGTGTTGTTCATGATATGGTTTGTGAGAAGAACACACATGCAATGACTCCAGTGGATCCATGTGTGGTTCATGGGAAGAACACACATGCAATGACACTGGGTGAGGTTCATGATATGGTTTGTGAGAAGAACACACATGCAATGACACTGGTAGATCCATGTGTGGTCTGTGAGAAGAACACACATGCAATGACACTGGGTGTGGTTCATGACATGGTTTGTGAGAAGAACACACATGCAATGACACTGGTGGATCCATGTGCGGTCTTTGGGAAGAACACACATGCAATGACACTGGATCCATGTGTGGTTTGTGAGAAGAACACACATCCAATGACTCTAGCTGTGGTTCATGAAAAGAGCAGACATGCAATGACTCCAGTGGATCCATGTGTGGTTCATGATATGGTCTGTGAGAAGAACACACATCCAATGACACTAGGTGTGCATATGGTTTGTGGGAAGAACACACATGCAATGACACTGGTGGATCCATGTGTGGTCTTTGGGAAGAACACACATGCAATGACACTGTTGATATGTGGTCTGTGAGAAGAACACACATCCAATGACTCTAGCTATGGTTCATGAAAAGAGCAGACATGCAATGAAACTGTTGGATCCATGTGTGGTTCATGGGAAGAACACACATGCAATGACACTAGGTGTGGTTCATGATATGGTTAGTGAGAAGAACACACTTGCAATGACACTGGTGGATCCATGTGTGGTATTTGGGAAGAACACACATGCAATGACACTGGTGATGTGTGGTATGTGGGAAGAGCAGACATGCAATGACACTAGTGGATCCATGTGTGGTTCATGGGAAGAACACACATGGATTGACTGGGTGTGGTTCATGATATGGTCTGTGAGAAGAACACACATGCAATGACACTGGTGGATCCACGTGTGGTCTGTGAGAAGAACACACATGCAATGACACTCGGTGTGGTTCATGATATGGCTTCTGAGAAGAACACACATGCAATGACACTAGTGGATCCACGTGTGGTCTTTGGGAAGAACACACACGCAATGACACTGGATCCATGTGTGGTCTGTGAGAAGAACACACATCCAATGACTCTAGCTGTGGTTCATGAAAACAGCAGACATGCAATGACACTGGTGGATCCATGTGTGGTTCATGGGAAGAGCAGACATGCGATGACACTGGTGATATGTGGTTTGTGAAAAGAATAGACATGCAATGACTCTAGCTGTGGTTAGTGAGAAGAACACACATGCAATGACACTTGGTGTGGTTCATGATATGGTTTATGAGAAGAACACACATGCAATGACACTGGTGGATCCATGTTTGGTCTGTGAGAAGAACACACATGCAATGACACTCAGTGTGGTTCATGATATGGTCTGTGAGAAGAACACACATCCAATGACACTAGGTGTGGATATGGTTTGTGGGAAGAACACACATGCAATGACACTGGTGGACCCATGTGTGGTCTTTGGGAAGAACACACATGCAATGACACTGTTGATATGTGGTCTGTGAGAAGAACACACATCCAATGACTCTAGCTATGGTTCATGAAAAGAGCAGACATGCAATGAAACTGTTGGATCCATGTGTGGTTCATGGGAAGAACACACATGCAATGACACTAGGTGTGGTTCATGATATGGTTAGTGAGAAGAACACACTTGCAATGACACTGGAGGATCCATGTGTGGTATTTGGGAAGAACACACATGCAATGACACTGGTGATGTGTGTTATGTGGGAAGAGCAGACATGCAATGACACTGGTGGATCCATGTGTGGTTCATGGGAAGAACACACATGCATTGACACTGGGTGTGGTTCATGATATGGTCTGTGAGAAGAACACACATGCAATGACACTCGGTGTGGTTCATGATATGGCTTCTGAGAAGAACACACATGCAATGACACTGGATCCATGTGTAGCTGTGAGAAGAACACACATCCAATGACTCTAGCTGTGGTTCATGAAAACAGCAGACATGCAATGACACTAGTGGATCCATGTGTGGTTCATGGGAAGAGCAGACATGCGATGACACTGGTGATATGTGGTTTGTGAAAAGAATAGACATGCAATGACTCTAGATGTGGTTAGTGAGAAGAACACACATGCAATGACACTTGGTGTGGTTCATGATATGGTTTGTGAGAAGAACACACATGCAATGACACTGGTGGATCCATGTGTGGTCTGTGAGAAGAACACACATGCAATGACACTCAGTGTGGTTCATGATATGGCTTGTGAGAAGAACACACATGCAATGACACTAGTGGATCCACGTGTGGTCTTTGGGAAGAACACACATGCAATGACATTGTATCCATGTGTGGTCTGTGAGAAGAACACACATCCAATGACTCTACCTGTGGTTCATGAAAACAGTAGACATGCAATGACACTGGTGGATCCATGTGTGGTTCATGGGAAGAGCAGACATGCGATGACACTCGTGATATGTGGTTTGTGAAAAGAACAGGCATGCAATGACTCTAGCTGTGGTCTGTGAGAAGAACACACATGCAATGACACTGGGTATGGTTCATGATATGGTTTGTGAGAAGAACACACATGCAATGACACTGGTGGATCCATGTGTGGTCGTTGGGAAGAACACACATGCAATGACATTGTTGATATGTGGTCTGTGAGAAGAACACACATCCAATGACTCTAGCTATGGTTCATGAAAAGAGCAGACATGCAGTGACACTGGTGGATCCATGTGTGGTTCATGGGAAGAACACACATGCAATGACACTGGGTGTGGTTCATGATATGGTTAGTGAGAAGAACACACATGCAATGACACTGGTGGATCCATGTGTGGTCTTTGGGAAGAACACACATGCAATGACACTGGTGATGTATGGTATGTGGGAAGAGCAGACATGCAATGACACTGGTGGATCCATGTGTGGTTCATGGTAAGAACACACATGCAATGACACTGGGTGTGGTTCATGATATGGTTTGTGAGAAGAACACACATGCAATGACACTTGTGGATCCATGTGTGGTCTGTGAGAAGAACACACATGCAATGACACTCGGTGTGGTTCATGATATGGCTTGTGAGAAGAACACACATGTAATGACACTGGTGGATCCATGTGTGGTCTTTGGGAAGAACACACATGCAATGACATTGGATCCATGTGTGGTCTGTGAGAAGAACACACATTCAATGACTCTAGCTGTGGTTCATGAAAAGAGCAGACATGCAATGACACTGGTGGATCCATGTGTGGTTCATGGGAAGAGCAGACATGCGATGACACTGGTGATATGTGGTTTGTGAAAAGAACACACATGCAATCACTCTAGCTGTGGTTAGTGAGAAGAACACACATGCAATGACACTGGGTGTGGTTCATGATATGGTTTGTGAGAAGAACACACATGCAATGACTCTAGTGGATCCATGTGTGGTTCATGGGAAGATAACACATGCAATGACACTAGGTGAGGTTCATGATATGGTCTGTGAGAAGAACACACATGCAATGACACTGGTGGATCCATGTGTGGTCTGTGAGAAGAACACACATGCAATGACACTGGTGGATCCATGTGTGGTCTTTGGGAAGAACACACATGCAATGACACTAGATCCATGTGTGGTCTATGAGAAGAACACACATCCAATGACTCTAGCTGTGGTTCATGAAAAGAGCAGACATGCAATGACACTGGTGATTCCATGTGTGGTTCATGGGAAGAGCAGACATGCGATGACACTGGTGATATGTGGTTTGTGAAAAGAACAGCCATGCAATGACTCTAGCTTTGGTTAGTCATAAGAACACACATGCAATGACACTGGGTGTGGTTGATGGTATGGTTTGTGAGAAGAACACACATGCAATGACACTGGTGGATCCATGTGTGGTTCATGGGAAGAACACACATGCAATGACACTGGGTGTGGTTCATGATATGGTCTGTGAGAAGAACACACATGCAATCACACTGGTGGATCCATGTGTGGTCTGTGAGAAGAACACACATGCAATGACACTCGGTGTGGTTCATGATATGGCTTGTGAGAAGAACACACATGCAATGACACTGATGGATCCAAGTGTGGTCTTTGTGAAGAACACACATTCAATGACACTGGATCCATGTGTGGTCTGTGAGAAGAACACACATCCAATGACTCTAGCTCTGGTTCATGAAAAGAGCAGACATGCAATGACACTAGTGGATCCATGTGTGGTTCATGGGAAGAGCAGACATGCGATGACACTTGGTGGATCCATGTGCGGTTCATGAGAAGAGCAGACATGCAATGACACTGGGTGTGGTTCATGATATGGTTCATGAGAAGAACACACATGCAATGACACCGGTGGATCCATGTGTGGTTCATGGGAAGAACACACATGCAATGAGTCTGGTGATATGTGGTTTGTGAAAAAGAACAGACATGCAATGACTCTAGCTATGGTTTGTGAGAAGAACACACATGCAATGACACTGGGTGTGGTTCATGATATGGTTTGTGAGAAGAACACATATGCAATGACACTGGTGGATCCATGTGTGGTCTTTGGGAAGAACACACATGCAATGACACTGTTGATATGTGGTCTGTGAGAAGAAAACACATCCAATGACTCTAGCTGTGGTTCATGAAAAGAGCAGACATGCAATGACACTGGTGGATCCATGTGTGGTTCATGGGAAGAACACACATGCAATGACACTGGGTGTGGTTCATGATATGGTTAGTGAGAAGAACACACATGCAATGACATTGGTGGATCCATGTGTGGTCTTTGGGAAGAACACACATGCAATGACATTGGTGATGTATGGTATGTGGGAAGAGCAGACATGCAATGACACTGGTGGATCCATGTGTGGTTCATGGGAAGAACACACATGCAATGACACTGGGTGTGGTTAATGATATGGTCTGTGAGAAGAACACACATGCAATGACAGTGGTGGATCCATGTGTGGTCTGTGAGAAGAACACACATGCAATGACACTTTGTGTGGTTCATGATATGGTTTGTGAGAAGAACACACATGCAATGACACTGGTGGATCCATGTGTGGTCTTTGGGAAGAACACACATGCAATGACACTGGATCCATGCGTGGTCTGTGAGAAGAACACACATCCAATGACTCTAGCTGTGGTTCATGAAAAGAGTAGACATGCAATGACACTGGTGGATCCATGTGTGGTTCATGGGAAGAACACACATGCAATGACTCTGGTGATATGTGGTTTGTGAAAAGAACAGACAGGCAATGATTCTAGCTATGGTTAGTGAGAAGAACACACATGCAATGACACTGGGTGTGGTTCATGATATGGTTTGTGAGAAGAACACACATGCAATGACTCCAGTGGATCCACGTGTGGTTCATGGGAAGAACACACATGCAATGACACTGGGTGAGGTTCATGATATGGTTTGTGAGAAGAACACACATGCAATGACACTGGTGGATCCATGTGTGGTCTGTGAGAGGAACACACATGCAATGACACTAGCTATGGTTAGTGAGAAGAACACACATGCAATGACACTGGGTGTTGTTCATGATATGGTTTGTGAGAAGAACACACATGCAATGACACTGGTGGATCCATGTGTGGTCTATGAGAAGAACACACATGCAATGACACTAGCTGTGGTTAGTGAGAAGAACACACATGCAATAACACTGGGTGTTGTTCATGATATGGTTTGTGAGAAGAACACACATGCAATGACACTGGTGGGTCCATGTGTGGTCTTTGGGAAGAACACACATGCAATGACACTGGTGATATGTAGTCTGTGAGAAGAACACACATGCAATGACACTTGGTGTGGTTCATGATATGGTTTGTGAGAAGAACACACATGCAATGACTCCAGTGGATCCATGTGTGGTTCATGGGAAGAACACACATGCAATGACATTGGGTGAGGTTCCTGGTATAGTTTGTGAGAAGAACACACATGCAATGACACTGGTGGATCCATGTGTGGTTAATGGGAAGAACACACATGCAATGACACTGGGTGTGGTTCATGATATGGTATGTGAGAAGAACACACATGCAATGACACTGGGTGAGGTTCATGATATGGTCTGTGAGAAGAACACACATGCAATGACACTGGGTGTGCTTCATGATATGGTTTGTGGGAAGAACACACATGCAATGACACTGGTGGATCCATGTGTGGTCTTTGGGAAGAACACACACGCAATGACACTGGATCCATGTGTGGTCTGTGAGAAGAACAGACATCCAATGACTTTAGCTGTGGTTCATGAAAAGATCAGACATGCAATGACACTGGTGGATCCATGTGTGGCTCATGGGAAGAGCAGACATGCGATGACACTGGGTGGATCCATGTGTGCTTCATGAGAAGAGCAGACATGCAATGACACTAGGTGTGGTTCATGATATGGTTCATGAGAAGAACACACATGCAATGACACCGGTGGATCCATGTGTGGTTCATGGGAAGAACAGACATGCAATGACTCTGGTGATATGTGGTTTGTGAAAAGAACAGGCATGCAATGACTCTAGCTGTGGTCTGTGAGAAGAACACACATGCAATGACACTGGGTATGGTTCATGATATGGTTTGTGAGAAGAACACACATGCAATGACACTGGTGGATCCATGTGTGGTCGTTGGGAAGAACACACATGCAATGACATTGTTGATATGTGGTCTGTGAGAAGAACACACATCCAATGACTCTAGCTATGGTTCATGAAAAGAGCAGACATGCGATGACACTGGTGGATCCATGTGTGGTTCATGGGAAGAACACACATGCAATGACACTGGGTGTGGTTCATGATATGGTTAGTGAGAAGAACACACATGCAATGACACTGGTGGATCCATGTGTGGTCTTTGGGAAGAACACACATGCAATGACACTGGTGATGTATGGTATGTGGGAAGAGCAGACATGCAATGACACTGGTGGATCCATGTGTGGTTCATGGTAAGAACACACATGCAATGACACTGGGTGTGGTTCATGATATGGTTTGTGAGAAGAACACACATGCAATGACACTTGTGGATCCATGTGTGGTCTGTGAGAAGAACACACATGCAATGACACTCGGTGTGGTTCATGATATGGCTTGTGAGAAGAACACACATGCAATGACACTGGTGGATCCATGTGTGGTCTTTGGGAAGAACACACATGCAATGACATTGGATCCATGTGTGGTCTGTGAGAAGAACACACATCCAATGACTCTAGCTGTGGTTCATGAAAAGAGCAGACATGCAATGACACTGGTGGATCCATGTGTGGTTCATGGGAAGAGCAGACATGCGATGACACTGGTGATATGTGGTTTGTGAAAAGAACAAACATGCAATCACTCTAGCTGTGGTTAGTGAGAAGAACACACATGCAATGACACTGGGTGTGGTTCATGATATGGTTTGTGAGAAGAACACACATGCAATGACTCTAGTGGATCCATGTGTGGTTCATGGGAAGATAACACATGCAATGACACTAGGTGAGGTTCATGATATGGTCTGTGAGAAGAACACACATGCAATGACACTGGTGGATCCATGTGTGGTCTGTGAGAAGAACACACATGCAATGACACTGGTGGATCCATGTGTGGTCTTTGGGAAGAACACACATGCAATGACACTAGATCCATGTGTGGTCTATGAGAAGAACACACATCCAATGACTCTAGCTGTGGTTCATGAAAAGAGCAGACATGCAATGACACTGGTGATTCCATGTGTGGTTCATGGGAAGAGCAGACATGCGATGACACTGGTGATATGTGGTTTGTGAAAAGAACAGCCATGCAATGACTCTAGCTTTGGTTAGTCAGAAGAACACACATGCAATGACACTGGGTGTGGTTGATGGTATGGTTTGTGAGAAGAACACACATGCAATGACACTGGTGGATCCATGTGTGGTTCATGGGAAGAACACACATGCAATGACACTGGGTGTGGTTCATGATATGGTCTGTGAGAAGAACACACATGCAATCACACTGGTGGATCCATGTGTGGTCGTTGAGAAGAACACACATGCAATGACACTCGGTGTGGTTCATGATATGGCTTGTGAGAAGAACACACATGCAATGACACTGGTGGATCCAAGTGTGGTCTTTGTGAAGAACACACATTCAATGACACTGGATCCATGTGTGGTCTGTGAGAAGAACACACATCCAATGACTCTAGCTCTAGTTCATGAAAAGAGCAGACATGCAATGACACTAGTGGATCCATGTGTGGTTCATGGGAAGAGCAGACATGCGATGACACTTGGTGGATCCATGTGCGGTTCATGAGAAGAGCAGACATGCAATGACACTGGGTGTGGTTCATGATATGGTTCATGAGAAGAACACACATGCAATGACACCGGTGGATCCATGTGTGGTTCATGGGAAGAACACACATGCAATGAGTCTGGTGATATGTGGTTTGTGAAAAAGAACAGACATGCAATGACTCTAGCTATGGTTTGTGAGAAGAACACACATGCAATGACACTGGGTGTGGTTCATGATATGGTTTGTGAGAAGAACACATATGCAATGACACTGGTGGATCCATGTGTGGTCTTTGGGAAGAACACACATGCAATGACACTGTTGATATGTGGTCTGTGAGAAGAAAACACATCCAATGACTCTAGTTGTGGTTCATGAAAAGAGCAGACATGCAATGACACTGGTGGATCCATGTGTGGTTCATGGGAAGAACACACATGCAATGACACTGGGTGTGGTTCATGATATGGTTAGTGAGAAGAACACACATGCAATGACATTGGTGGATCCATGTGTGGTCTTTGGGAAGAACACACATGCAATGACATTGGTGATGTATGGTATGTGGGAAGAGTAGACATGCAATGACACTGGTGGATCCATGTGTGGTTCATGGGAAGAACACACATGCAATGACACTGGGTGTGGTTAATGATATGGTCTGTGAGAAGAACACACATGCAATGACAGTGGTGGATCCATGTGTGGTCTGTGAGAAGAACACACATGCAATGACACTGGGTGTGGTTCATGATATGGTTTGTGAGAAGAACACACATGCAATGACACTGGTGGATCCAGGTGTGGTCTTTGGGAAGAACACACATGCAATGACACTGGATCCATGCGTGGTCTGTGAGAAGAACACACATCCAATGACTCTAGCTGTGGTTCATGAAAAGAGTAGACATGCAATGACACTGGTGGATCCATGTGTGGTTCATGGGAAGAACACACATGCAATGACTCTGGTGATATGTGGTTTGTGAAAAGAACAGACATGCAATGACTCTAGCTATGGTTAGTGAGAAGAACACACATGCAATGACACTGGGTGTGGTTCATGATATGGTTTGTGAGAAGAACACACATGCAATGACTCCAGTGGATCCACGTGTGGTTCATGGGAAGAACACACATGCAATGACACTGGGTGAGGTTCATGATATGGTTTGTGAGAAGAACACACATGCAATGACACTGGTGGATCCATGTGTGGTCTGTGAGAGGAACACACATGCAATGACACTAGCTATGGTTAGTGAGAAGAACACACATGCAATGACACTGGGTGTTGTTCATGATATCGTTTGTGAGAAGAACACACATGCAATGACACTGGTGGATCCATGTGTGGTCTATGAGAAGAACACACATGCAATGACACTAGCTGTGGTTAGTGAGAAGAACACACATGCAATGACACTGGGTGTTGTTCATGATATGGTTTGTGAGAAGAACACACATGCAATGACACTGGTGGGTCCATGTGTGGTCTTTGGGAAGAACACACATGCAATGACACTGGTGATATGTAGTCTGTGAGAAGAACACACATCCAATGAACTCTTGTGGATCTATCTTGGCATAATTTGATGTATCCACGATGTATTTCATTGTGCAAGACACTCACTTTCCATTTTTATACTACTCAGTATCGCCCTTGGTCTTATGTGGTACTACTCAGTTTTGCCCCCCCCCTCTCCCCTCTCTCTATCTTTCGTAGAAGCACAAATCTGTGCTCACCCTGTATGCTACTCCCTGATTGGTTATCACAGTTATCACGCGGATCGTGCGCACCAGCCGTTGATTCTGTGCGATCCAACGATGATCGTTGCACACGTCGTGCCCTTCACAGTACAGCGCGAGACAACATGGACATCTCCCTCAGCGATACTTCTACAAGAAGGAACACGATGCCGTCCATGGAAAAAGTCGTCGAGCGGTCATGTCATGTTTAATCAAGTCTGAAAATCCTATTACTGATACTACTACGCCACAACGCATGCATCATCGAATGCACGGTCGTCGATGGACAACTGCAATTTATTGCCACTTGATTTTAATAAGACATATCCCATTTTTACGCAGCGGCTCTCAATCGCCAATTTTAGGGCCGTGTCAAACTTCGTACATAGAAATTGTGTGTGCGCCCTTTGCATGCGGCTCAATACAGAACTGCCATGCATGGCCCGGGAAAAACGTGATGTACCGTGCGCGTGTCGCGGTGCACGGTGTAGTCGACTGCGCGGCGCGTTGCACGGTGGTGCAACGAAACGTGCCTTGCTTGTATCCACCTTAGTTATAGAGCCCCTCTCCGCACACCCACTCCCACTCTCTCTCACTGTCCCCACGCAACCCTCTCCACTGTCCCACCAGCATCCGCAAACTCCCAAGAATACCCTGTCCGTGCCGGCGATGGCCGAGGAGGATAAGGTGGCCATCGTCGCGTCCGTGGCCGCCGGCGAGGAGGCCCCCATCTCCTCGCTGGTTCCCCTCGGCGCGTTGAAAGCAGCCGCTATCCCTGTCCAGGCCCCAGTGGAGCCATCGATGGCAGCCGCCGTTCTCGTCCAGGCCCCCGTCCCAGCTACCGACGGAGACGCCAAAGAGGAGCCCCCCGCCGGTGAGGAGGCCCCCGCCGGTCACAAGCAGATCACGCACTTCTTGGGCACCTACGATCCAGATAAGTACATCGCTCCGCTGAACCCCTACGACACCGGCATCGACTACCTATGGTCTAAGGTAACTTGGGTTTGCTCCCTTCCCCTGGTTCTTCTACCGTTTGTTAGAAATAATGGGCTAATCTATTTAAAATTTAGCCAGTATTGTCATGTTTAATATTCTGGAATTAATCATGGAAATTGTGCCTAATTATCCAACACCGTTCTCATTGTTGGATGCTAGATCTTGGTTTATTAGGATTCGCTTGTTCGCATTTCGATTGCTCGATATTCTTACACAATCTACTCCCCCATTTTCCCTTTCTTCCAATAGGTTTCTGGCAGCGACGTCTGCAGCGATGACGAGTCCATTCACACCAAGGCTCGTCAGGTGCTGAGGAGGCCGCGCGGTGGCAAGTACGACGGCTTCCTCAAGGACCCCTACAACTGCCCCTTCCGCAAGGGGGGCGTCTACTGCTTGACGAGTCGCGCCACCGGTGGTACCGTCTTGAACACCTTACTGAAGCATGCAGAGGCCGCGGGCTCCGACATCCACAAAAGCGGCAAGCCCGAGCCCGCGAACATCAACACCTACATCGCTGAACACCGTGCTCTCTGCATTCACCTCCGAAACCTCCAGCGGGTGGCCATCAAAGAGGGTCGCATGCCTCCAATCAGGCCCAAGGCCCCCAAGTCCAAGAAACTGGGCAGCAAGAAGTGGCGGAAGCACCAGAGGGAGATGGCAGAGGCGGGGGCTCTTGCAGGATGTGCCTGCAGCTGCGGCGGCTGCCCCTACTGCCCAGCAGCTCCTTTCTAGCTATATCATATTTCTGGCTGAATGCATCGAACCTTGTTAAGCAACCTACTTTCTATCGCTATATCCTATTTAGCTGCGCACAACTATATCTACATTTGTTTTGTTTTCTGAATAAATGTATTCTGCTTGGTGTGGTTTGCTGCTCTAGATTTGCTACCTGTTCGGAGGCAAAAAGAGGTCCAAAAGGGAACGAAATATTGAAGTGAGAATCTTCTCTAGATTTGCTACCAATTTGGGGAAAATGAAACATATATGTTTAGCGAGAGAGGAAAAGGGCACTGTTTCAAACTGCTAGTTAAGAAGCTACCATCTTGACAAGCTACAAGACACATATATAAACATAACACAACGAGGATTAAATTTATTTTACTAGTATCACTTGATGCACTAGACATCTTGGCAAGCTAACCGAGTTCCACAAAACAGAAACATAACACTGACAAGTAAAATTTAATGCACTCCTTATCAGACCACTTGACGTGCTTGCCATCATTACAGGTACTCCACATCCGACGAACTGCTTTGTCCCAAATGGCATCTAACTTGGCTTTCCTATCATCAGCGTCCTGTGGAACAATTAGCGGTGCATCACAGGCCTGATTGTTGCCGCTAGAAGATGCCGCCTCTCTGTTTGCCGCTTCAGCTGCAGCCTCTCTGTCAGCTGCTTCTTCAGCTGCAAGCTCTCTTTCAGCTGCTTCTGCAGCCTCTCTGTTAGCTGCTTCAGATGAATTTCTTTGCATACTCAACTTCAAACTCAGCTATTTGGCATTTTCTACAAAGGGCTCCCCTAAGCTCGTCTTCCCTCTTGCAAATAGTGCAAAACACGAGGTAACATTGAAAAAAATGGTTCTTCTTGTACAGCTGTAGATCACGTAAGCATCTATGGCTGCATACTTCAGGTTTATAACAGACAACGGCCACTCGTTCCAGAAATCGTGCCTATCCGTAGAGAAATCTTCCTTTATTGTGACGTACGACTCATCGAGGATTCTAGTTGCGAGTGATGTCATTCCATCCTTCTTCCTGCCCCCTAGGATCTTGACAAGATGCTGAATATCGATCTAGTTGTGCGTAGGAATTATAATTTCCTCTTGATACAATTTCGAAAAATCAGTTGTTGTGTCGACAGTGCAGAAAACAATTCCCTTTTTTCAAGGAACTGGGCAATGCCGGACATTTCCTGTCAGTCCTGGAAGTATGTAGTTTGTCATCACCAAAATTTGTAACTACAAATATTTTGTCAATGCAAGATCATCATCTCAATATAATTTTGAAAAGTTTAGTAAATGCAAGATCAAGACTCTCAACATTGTATTGTCATAATTTATTCGGTTTTGCTATTTCTCAGTCGACTGAACGAGTTGCCCATTTCTTTTAACTACGGTTGCACTTTTCTTAGGTGATTGAGACTAAAGAAAATCTCAGTCGATTGAGACATAGACAAACCCTAATTTATTTGGTCCTAAATAAAATCCAGTAGTTGCAAGATAAGCAAGTGGATAAAGAACAAGAGGAGAAAACCCTAAAAGCGGTTAGCTATAGAGAGCAGATCTACAAACCGGGAGAGGTGGTAGACGAGGACGTGTTTCCACATGGCCAGTTGAACGACGGCGACTTCACTCCCTTCATATGGGTGCTCCGGGGTGTACTCGAGGTCCAATCCCACAAACTTGTCCTCGTCTATCCCAAGCTAACCCTCGTACATCCTCAGGACACGCACCACTGTCTCCTCCTCATTGGTGTAGACAACGTCTATCTTCTTGTTGTCATGGGTAGTGAAGCTTGTCTCTAGCACTTGGTAGAAAGAGGGTCTTTGGTCCAGCGCCCAAATTCCACCGGTCCCGGTTCGTTTCCATAATCGGGACCATGCCACGAACCGGGACCAAAAACCCCACGACGGTCAGTAGTTCAGGACAATTAATGTAAATTAATTCGGGGCAGAAATTAATTTGAGGCAGAAATTAATTCGAGGTAGAAATTGAATTGATCAGTATTTTTGAAAAAAAATCCACAAATTAATTGAGACAAAGATATAAATTGAGACATTTTATTATTCGACCATAAATTTTTCCATACAAAGATGCGACTTTACAAATTTTCCTAGTCGACAACACTTCCGCTGCCGCTGTCCTCCGAGCCGCCGGCTTCCTCGTCGTCGTCGGACAAAATCTCCACGATTTTGGCGTTGTTCGGGAGACGGAGCTCCTCTGCGCGGCTAGCGGCGTCGATAGTGGTGTAGATGGTCCGTCCAGGGACGGACCAGAACATCTCCCGCCCTTCTTGGTTGCGGCGATCCGGGTGCACCAGGCGCCCGTCCACGATACAGTTGCCAAGCTGGGCCTTCCGCTCCTTCTTGAACAGCCGGGGCCAGTACTCGCTGGCCGCCGCGTACCGGGGAAACGCCCTCATGCACGCGGGAAGCTGGCGGCGACGCTCCGCGATGACGCACTCCATCTCGTATCCGCGGGGGTTGAGGAGAGGAGCCACCGGCACACCACCTCGCTGATGCGAAATCCGGCGTGCAAGGTCGCGCGCGGCGGTGCGAGGATGTCGTAGTACGCAAACATCGCCGACTCGTAGTGGTTGAGCGTGGGCACCTCCATGGCGGCGCGGCGGAGATTGGAGAGGGAGGGGAGGAGAGACGACGGCGCGGTGGAGAGGCGATGGCTAAAGGGGTGGGGTGGAGATGGACTGCAGAGAGGCCGAGGCGATGACGAAAGCGAGCGCTGTGGCCTCATATTTATAGAGTGCGTAGACCTTCCATGGCGGCAAGGAGAAGACGGAAAGAAGATAGTAGATGACAGGAAGAAGAAGAGTGGTTTCTGCGAGGCAGGGGAACGGTGGAACAGTCAATACGCTTTTATGGTAGAGGTTAACGATTGGGACGGAAGTCCAAGGAGAGACGCGTGGCGGTGGCCGTTCCAGCTTCTGAGTAAACAAAAAATAATTATAACGCCGATACATAGACCTTGTTTTGTCACGTCAATACACTGGGTAGGGACGGGTTATCCTATCCACTGTGTCAACGCTGCAAGCCTACGTGACAGCCACCCCGCCTAAGCGACGGGAGCGACATAACGGCGAGAACTGACAGGGGGGTCCAACTTGACGCCCGTTAGCTTGATTTTTTGTATTGAAACGTAAAGTTGAATTCGTGCCCAAAAAGAGCCTCTGAGTATTTGGCACATCAATTATAGTCATCCCAGCTGATTTCAGGGAACTTGGGTACCGCGTTGCCTGTACACCCCAATTTTCGGACCGCAAAATGATATTCTCGCTAGCGAGGTGATGTGGCACGAGGTGGTGGGCGTGTTCATGACAAAATAAGGGTAGAACTCCATGATGAAAATCTGACGGGATGTCAAATGTTTTGTTGTGAACTTTTCGGTGGAGCCCGTAGCAACGTACGGACATTCAGCTAGTATACTAACAAAGATATCAAAAGAGATGAACCAATGCATGCACATATGCCGGCAACAAGAAAAATATACACAAGATAACTTCCCTCTCATATGAGCAAAATAACCACAATAATCACATACTGAATTTAATAAACTTTCACCCTCGATATGAGAACATGAAGCAAAATGGGGTCTCACACAATTTCACCCTTCACTTTAAGCAATGCTCCAATGTTGATTGATCCCAAAAGTTCAAGAATTCCAAGCCAATAATTAAAGGTCCAGCTAAAATTTTGGTTTCAACAAGTGGTATGCACTTGTACCAAGAGAAAGTTGGTTTACGCATTTCTGAAAAAGCTATGTACATATATACCAATCTCAAATCTCAGACATCTAACTACTCATGAAATGAATATTTTAAAACTTGAACATTTTGTCTGATTTTTTGGAAAAATTATCAAATCTGAACTTTTTTAAAACTTGAACATTTTTAAAACCTGAACAATTATTAAATCAGAACTTTTAAAATTTTGAATATGAACAATTTTCGAATTTGAACCTTTTTCAAAATATTTTTGGCTCTGAACAGAGATGAAAAATAAAATAACAGAAAAAGAAAGAACTAGTCTATACCTCTATACCTAATAATAAAGGACGGATCGTTTCTTCCGGTCCAACACTTTTTTGGACTCTTTTACCCTTCCTCAAAATACATTATACGGAGAACTGCCATGTACCGGTTTGTTTATTTTCTTCTGTCCCCAAAAAAGAAAAACTGAACGCATATGGCAGCTCCTGCCCACTCCGCGGCCTCCTCGCCGTTGCCCGTGGCGGAGGACGAGAAGTAATCGGAGGCGTATTCTCTCTGGGCATACATGCACGGCCGTGGATGATTGAGCAGGCAAGAGGCGCATGCTTCGAGAAGCCTGCTGGCTGCTGCCATATGTTGATCTGCTCCTGGTCTTCCTCCGTGTCTTTTTTTTTTCTTGGACAAAGTCCTCTGCTTCTCGCTCTGTGTGCCTGGTTTCTGCTGCCTCTCCGTGATAGCTTCATGTGGGTGTGCATGCTATGCGTATGGATCTGATTGTTATCAGACTCCAAGCTAATTGTGTGTGCTATTTTTTATTTTCTTTCATCCTCCCTGTTTCCTGCAGGCCCACCCACATGTACGTACGTACATACGAAACTACCAGCAGGCCCACATGCATGTACATACAGGAATGATCCACAGCCGGTTCGGTGTTTGACCCACGTCGCTGTCTAGCTGCCCTTTGCTGACCCAAACCCATGACGATGTAGGTATAGAATAGTACCACCTCGCTTCCTTGCACAAAATTTAACCGGTTTATATACTTTATCTAATTGACTGTCAACAAGCCAAGCAGACAGAAGCCGGATCAAATGAAACGGAACAATGATAGAGCCTGGGATTGAACACTGTTGATGGACTTGTGGAGGCGTCTGGAGCTGAGCGGAAAATCAAGGAGCAAATAATAAAACAGCGGCGGGCCAGGCCTAGAAAGTAGCACCGGATACTCGATGAGCGGGGCGCCTGAGGCAGGACGGCATGAGAGAGAGGTAGAGAAAAGTGGAGGCTCTCTTCCCTCTCTTCGAGATCGAACATCAATTGCAACGATTCGATAGACAGCTGGTCTTTTTTCAATTTTCCTTCTCTCACGTTTCAATGGCCGTGGGACTTGTTTCTTGTGGTTTACACGTTACTCCATCGCGCAAGAAAAGAAGGACTCCCAAACTCGTGTACACTACTTGTGTTTCTTCATTTTGCCTCAAGTATTCCCAGATAGAAAACTATTTCCAATTCCAATAAATAGAAAAATCACAAAATTAAAAATGTTCTTTCATTTTCGACGAGAAAGAGGCACGTGGGAGGTGGCGACATGCATTATCAAGGGAGGGCGCCACGGCGACCCTCGGTGGTGGAAAGCCACACGCACGGTATAAGATCGGGAGGGATACAATCGACATGTTAGAGAAGGGTAGGTGGGGTTCATGGTGGGCGGGTTGACGAGTTTCTTTGTGATGGACGGGGTGTTCCTTTAACAATTGTGGTTGTGAGATAGGGCCGTTCCGGTGACTTATTCACATCAAATAATATTTAGTTTAATTAATCATTTTTAATTTTTAATTTTATATAAACTTTTATGTTATTATTTTTCTTTTCCGTTGCAACGCACGGGTTTTTTTGCTAGTAAAGTAAAAAAAAAATAGAAATTGCCGCGTGTACCGTCCGCTCGATCGCTTGCGCCAGTTGGACTCTTCCTCCCCTGAAGCTCCAGCTAACCAAATCGTACGCGACTTCCCATCGCTTTCCCCTTCCTTCCACCGAGGCCCGCATGCTAGCCGCCGTGCTCCGCGTCCCGGCCTCTCCGATCCCGCCACTCTTCCCCGCGCCGGCGCGCCCTCTCATCCACCTCTCTCGCCGCCTCCCCGCCGCGCCCATGGCCGACGCCAAGAAGACCGACGCGCCCCCGGCCCCGGAGCCGCCCGAGAAGCCGCTCCCGGGGGACTGCTGCGGCAGCGGGTGCGTCCGCTGCGTCTGGGACATATACTACGACGAGATGGAGGACTACAAGAAGGCCCTCGCCGCACACGAGTCCGCCGGGGAACCCAAGGTCTCCGTCGACGAGGAGAAGGCAAAATCATGAGGCGCGCTTCGTCAGGTCCCGTACGTGTATGCTTTTGACTTCTTCTGCTCCCAAATTGGGTTCTCGGTCGTGCCAGATATACTAGCATAGCCTTACAGCTAAACATCCATTGTATTCCCACCGTGTATGCTGGGATTTATACGGAGAGTGAAATGATTCTGTTACTTCTTACTGTCACCATTCTTTATGTGACCAAACATGCTCCTGATCATCAATAAAATTTCCTTTTCCGTGCTCTAATTCAGTTCATGCTGCACAATACTGCTAGGATCGGCCAAATTTTGTGTGACAGACACTGATTCAGTCTGTTTCACCTGATTAAGAACTCTAGTTAAGAAACCCCAACCAATCACCAATGCCATTAGAATCAGGAGAAATTAGCTAGTTGGTTACACCTTGTGTCTTCATGACCGACGACTACGACGGTACATACTACAGGGTGTTACATTACTCATTTCACGCATTGACGTAGAACCTACTGATCACCGTCCGAACCACCAACGGGATCCTCACCGTGTGGGTGCCGTCCTCCCATGTCAGGCTGCCGAAGGTGTACCTCCCCTGCACCTTCAGTTTGGCCTGGAAGGTCACCCTGAACGACAACCTGTTAGTGGTTGAGTTGAAGGTCAGGAGCGAGGGGCTCACCGTGACGTTCACCCCTGGAGGCGCTTCCACACGGGCTCTGTACTTGGACGCCGCTGGGCCAACATTGGTGACCATTCTCGACACCGATAGTTTACCCCTCAGTTCAGGAACGGTGATGGACGGGATGTTCAGGTTCAACTGCGATTTTGGCGCGTGTTGGCAGGTTGTGTGCTGCTGAACCATGGAGCCGATGGCCGAGTTGTTGTAGCCCATGGAGCAAAGGAAGCGCACATAGTCAGATGGTCTCATGTCGTACACGAGGCCAGGGAACGCAGCTCTATTTGGATTCACATGACCACCTCCATAATCGAATGGGTTCGCCTGCTTGTATGGCGCTGCCTCAGCTACCATCTCAAATCCATACTCATCATACACATTGGCTGCAGAAGTGCATAAACTTGTTAGGGGGCAGACTACCTAACTTTAGGAAAGAGAAGGCAGATTGGCATTACCTGTTGTGACCATTGCTGATTTTACTGCAGCTGGGCTCCAATTAGGATGAATTGATTTGAGAAGAGCGGCCACGCCTGAAATGTGCGGGCAGGACATTGAAGTTCCTGAATCTATCTTGAAATTCACAGATCCCACAGCTGACGATAAGGCTACAGATGGTGACCATGAGGCCAAGATGTTTACACCTGGGGCAGTTATGTCTGGCTGCAAAAGTTGGATGGAAGAGAGGGTGCATGTTAATTTAGAGTGTAAGTTTACTATAGAATGGATTAAGGGCCAACTTAGTTAATCAACTAAAGGAGATGTTACCTTCAGAATAGAGGGAGCCAGAGAACTTGGCCCCCTAGATGAGAAGTATGCAACTTCAGGACCTATTAATTCTCCGACAATTGTTTTTGCAGTGCCAAATTGAATTGTTGGATTTCTGTGTATACGAAACAAATGTCAAGACGGCTCAACAGACGGCAACATCATATATATTCAGTTTCTCCACAACTACTGAATCATATACTGAGAGACTTTATTTTGAAAGGGATAAGAGATTGTTTCAAGTACCTGGTGCTAGTAGTGTATGCAAGTATTGCTGTTCCAACTTGATAGTCTACTTGAACAAGGGGAATATCAAATGAAGATGCTATGTCCTTGGTTAAAAACTGTGCGAAGATGACCCCTACACCACGGGCTTTTTTTACAGTCTCTACTGCCACTTGGGCTGCTCGCTGTACTCGTGCTTGGAAGCAAAGCACCACATTTCCTTTTACTAGAGTCGCATTCAGAGTTCCTGCAGTGCAGCTTCTGCAAAGGCATTAGCCAGAATGGGAGTAGAGATTTTTAAGAGTGACGAGAAGAGACCAAGGACGACGAAGCTTACCTTGCATCAGCATCATCAGCATTATCAGACGCAACATCTTCAGCATATACTATACGCATGCTTGTCGCAGCATGCTTTCCAGAGTACATTGTTTGACCCTGCAGCACCCAAGGTTCATGAGAATGCCAGCCGCAGATAGGGACATATCAACATGTTGACGACCATAAGTTTAAAAGCAATAATTCAGATGGAACTCTTACCACATAAGTACTGTTGTTGCCAAGGGTGATCTTTGCGAGGAAAGTCCGATCAATGGTGCCCGCAGCAACGGTCAGAACCCACGGCGCAGAGTTGATCACCGTCTCGGAATAAGGACCGGAGTTGCCCGCAGAGCAGACCACGACGATCCCTCTCACAACGGCGTGGAAGGATCCGATCGACAAGACGTCATCGACATAAGCAGGGAGAGGCGGCGCCTGTCCCAGAGACACCGACAGCACGTCGACGCCATCGTGTATGGCGTCGTCGAAGGCAGCCAGGATGTCTGCAGAGGTACAGTCCCCAGTAGCCCAGCACACCTTGTAAATGGCCAGCCTAGCCCTCGGCGCCCCTCCCCTCGCCACACCGCTGGCAAGCCCCCGGAAGCTGGCGTCGGGTACCAGGGCGCCGGCAGCGGTGGACGCGGTGTGCGTCCCGTGCCCGACGGCATCCCTCGCCGACTTGTACTCGTGGACGTCTGTCGTGTTCATCTTCCCGTACTCGGCCTCGTACCCTTTGACGTACCATTTCGCGCCTATTATTTTCCTATCCTATCATGAAGCTGAAGTCACAACCAGGCTGATGATACATTTGAATTCTGCCAACTAGTGGTAGATTCTCACGGACAAATGGTGAACTGAAAGAACAGAGCAGGCCAACCTGTTGCAGTTAGAAGCATTGAACCTCTCCCCGGCGACGCAGCGCCCTCTCCACCGCTTCGGAACCTCGCCGATGCCGTCGTCTCTGAAGCTCGCCGACTCCGGCCATATCCCTTCAAACCATAAAAACACACCCATTGCTGGTGTCAGTTTCCCAGTGCTGGTTCACAACTGAAGAAAATGCAGTCTCACTCACCTGTGTCTAGCACACCGATGATGGAATCCTCCCCAAATCTGCTCTGGGTGAGGATTCCGCTCCCGCCGGCAGGCGACGGGTTCACCCGCATGAAGTCCCAGCTCCTGGTGGTGTGCAGGTCGAGCACCCGGTTCCGGACCACCCGCACGACCCCAGGCCAATCTGTGCGCACCACAGTTCAGTTCAGGCCATAAGAACAAATTCAGAGAAAAAACAACAACATCAATCAAGATGCGCAGGTCTGAGCAGGAAGGATGCGGTGTCGGCTCACCGGAGAGGCGCGCCGCCTGGGCGTCCGTGAGCACGGCGGCGAACCATGGAAGCTAAGCTGGACTCGTCACCTGCCGAGGACGGCGGCGAGCATGCCGTGGTGCGAGTCCCGGACCAGGTCCGGGTGCAGCTCCGGGTGGCGCTCCCCCATGTACACAATGTGCACCTGCAGATCGACACGAGGAGAAGAAAGAACAAATCTTAGTGAGAGCTATGCGCCGCCGCCAAGAACGGCGCTGGGATTAACAAAACAGGAAACTGGGTCCAGGCAGAGCAGGGACGCGCCTTGCCCCGTTTGGTGCTTGCATTGCTGCAGGAACATAGGTCCAGGCCGAGCAGCAGGAGGAGGAGGACGGCGACGGCGAGCCGGGGAGCCATGGCCACCGAGCTGTGCCCGGAGAGGGAGCAGGAGGCGTCTTCTCCTCTCTGCGGTGGAGTGGAGTGGTTTGAAAGGGAAGATGGAGCTGAAGCGAGAGGGTGGTGGTGGTGTGGTGTGGCTTGGCCGGCTGGTTTCTTCTCCCCAAGACTCCTGTCAGTGCTGGATTCGATTCAAATCTCCTGCTAGTATTACCAGCTAGAGCTAGAGCTAGAGCTAGCAGGAGTAAATGCTACTCCTCCAGTGCCACTGTTCCAGTGTGGATCTGCCCGTGCGTTTGTTTACTCTTTTGTTCCTCGTCCTGACGCGGGGATGCGATGTGCTTCTCGGTTGGAGTTTTCTTGTAGCAACGGAGCCGAGGCGCCGGGTGCGCTCCCTCCCTCCCTCCCTCCCTCCCTGTTCTCCTCTCTCCTGCCGGGTGCGGGTGTGATGTGCGCCGCGTGCCGGCGGTGCTGGCGTTCGCCCGAACGCGCCTTGCCCGTTGCCCGTTGGGTGCTCGTCTCACTCGTAGTACTCCGATTCAGGCCCGGGCCTACAGTGGTGCCAACTGTGCCAGCGGCACAGGGCCCATGATTTTGGGGGGCCCAAAATTTTGTATATGTATATGTATACTGCACTGCGCTGCTGCTGCGCGCTGGGTTTTGTACGCTGGGCTGCATGGTTGCGCTGCTGCTGGTCGATCGATCGCGTCAAATCGCCCATAGTTCCAGACCTACCGACGCACGCATAGAACACCAAAGGGATGAAGAGGAACAGAACGCGGCGAGCCGACGACACCGCGACACATAATTCAATCGATCGAGTCCTAAGACCATGGCGAGTCGGCGAACGAGCGGCCGCAGATTCTCCAACTCTTCGTCGCCTCAATCCTCATAGGCTGATCGTAAAAACAAATACTTTCTTAGATTAAATTAGTGACTGATATTCGTCTAGATTCGGATATATCTAGTACTAAAATACTCCATGTCTAGATACATTCGAATCTAAATAAATCTAAGTCAATTAATTTTGATCGGAGAAAGTACTTCTGATTTCTGATTATATCCATAATTTTATTTTATTTATTTCCTGTATCTTCTGTTTCGATAATATAAACTCGACATGGGGAAGCTTAAGAGAGAAAAAAAGGAACATAATTACTCTCTCCGACCCATATTAATTTTTAGATTCGGATGTATCTAGCACTAAAACATGTCTAGAGACATCTGAATCTAGGCAAATCCAAGTCAACTAATATGGGTCGGAGGAAGTAATTAAATCTCAGAAAGGTGCTATGGACAAGTTTATTATAAAAGAAGCATCAGAAATGTATTACAAATGAAGAAACTCGTGCTCATTATCTTGATCATAAGATCCAGAATGAATTAGTACACTTGCTTGCTTCTGCTATTAGGGCCGAAATTCTTAAGAAAATAAAGGGTTTAAAGTATTTCTATGAGAGCGAAGTGTTGGACAAGATTGATTATGACGATATCATTGAACATTTTATTTCGAAGAACACAAAAAGAATGATGACGTTCAAATAAACATTATGCAACTTCAGTTATATAGGTATGATTATCAATTTATGCAATTGTTATGCAAAATATTCTGTCATATACATTAGAATTATTTATTTGTTCAATTTTTTGCGTAAGATAAGGCCCCATTTTAGATTTTCGCACATGACCCTGAATTTTGCCGGCCCGGCCCTGCTCCGATTCTCGTGAGAAATACGATGTCGACGGCAAGAAGCTATGCTATTATTATCCATTAATTAGATCCCAGGGTAGTTAAATTATGCTCTAGTATTATGCTGTAAATCCAACTTAATATGCTTCGTGCACTATGCTGCTGTGCTGGGTACACTGACACCACAGCACGTGCCGTGACACATGGAGCAAATCATGGATGTTTTGTTTTGCGCCCTTTTGTTAATGGTGTTAAGTACATTGCACTGCACTCGGCTGGTCCATCATCTTGCTTACAAGCCACTAGTATTAAATTCTCCAACTCCGACGTGTTTAACTACCATATCCTCTAGTCTAGACTCTAGACAAACATGGGATCACGTATTCACGTGGAGGGCGTGTGTCCGGCTGTCAATTTTATATTATCCACCGAGACTCAGCACGTTCTCTCTCACAAATGCAATGCCAAATGGCCAAATTCTATACTTAAGGGCATATTCAGCATCTCGCCACATTTTGGACACCAAATATATTTATTTCGCTCTATTTGACTCGGCCGTGGACAGGAGAGTGAAAGTACATCTAGCCCATAAGTGCGATTTTGGTAATTAATAATAATCTCTATGGACAACTAATGGTTTCATTGAGTTGTTTGCGAAGGGATGTTCCATATGTGATGCTTGAAGTCCACGTGTTAGATTAAAGGTTGTATGCCATGAAGATGAGGATATACATTGAGTATTGGCACCAAGATAATGGATTGAAGATGAATATTATATGACCAAGAAGAAAATAAAGATAACTTCGAAGAATCAAGATGAAGTTAAATGAAGGTGGAGTTCTTGTGTAGAACTCAAAGTTAAGTCATGGAGGATCACAATCTCATGAGAATAAAGTGAAGAGAAGAACTCACTATGCATCTCTATAGATTGTGATAAAGCATAATAAGATCAAGTCGGAGTCAACTACGAATCATGGGTTTGTATCAAAAAGGAAGATTTCATGTAGCTCATTAAATGATGACATCAAGTGGAGATCTTTACCAAGATTGTAGATTACAAGTTCAAGATGAGTATCTAGAATATATCACGTGCTTAAAGCTTGCCAATCATTCATTAAAATGGAGTTGTGAAGATATACCTAAGTGAGGCTTTCTCATAGTGGAGTATGGGAGAGAAATTTGCGAGACTTTACCAAGCAAGCGCAATCAAGGTAGGTGTTCCGTATTGACACGAGTATGACCATCATCTATATCTCAATGCAAAGGTATGACCTTGATAGGTTTTCTATTTTACCGGTCTCAAGGTGGTTGTTGGGAAACTGGGTTATAGGTTCGATAGCCGTACTATCAAGAGGGGCCCTCGGGTGAGTATCTTGATCATATCGTTCGTAGAGAGCTCAAACCTTTGCATCCTTGCCACCATATTTATTGGTTGTTATTTGGATCTTCTATTTGTGAGGTTTTAGAGTTTGTGGTTATCTACAAATCAAACTCAAGTTCATATGAAAAAGTGTTTGGTTTTTATGTTGGTGGTTTTACCGGTTCGTTGTGTTAGCAAGGTCAAACCTTTCACCTTATGGATTTATATTACTTTCCTTTTATTTGGTGGTTCTCTGTATGAAGAGCTAGAGCTTGTTGTTAGATTCAAAACAAGCCTAGGTTCATCGAAATCAGAGTCCGGTTGAAGATATCACATTTCTAATGAACCCACTTTTGTCTGCCAAGTCCGGGCTAAGTTCAGGTGCTCCCAGTATAGGCCCTGGCCTTTGTGCGGCCTTTGCGCGGCCAGTCCGGGCTGCCACGAATCTGAGTCGTACAGTGGATTTTGGGCCCCTATATAAGCTCACCTTCTCCCCCAAACCAACCAACACTTCCCTTGACTTTGCTTCACCATTGCTGCACCTCCAAGGCTTGATTCCTCTTGATTCCCCCACTCAAATCCATATATCTTTAAGGGAATTGAAAGAGGAGATCTAGATCTACATTTCCACATAACAAAATCCCCACACCTCTCTTCCAAGTGAAGTTTGGCTTTTGGATCTAGATCTTGAAGATATTTGTTCTTCTCCTCCATCGTTCCTCTTCTCTACTCATCTCTCCATAGTATTTGTTACTTCTGGTGAGATTTGTTAGGGGGAGGGATTTGATCACTTGTTTTCTTGCTTTGCATGTGTTGCATTGGTTTGAGCCCTGTACATTGATTCAATCAAGTGAAAGTCCAAGAGCTTGTTACTCTTGGAAGACACCACTTCCTAGACGTTTTGGTGGTTGTTGGCTTGGTGACCTCTTTGTGGAGATTGTGAAGAGGCCCAAGTGAGTTGTGAAGTGGCTTTGGAGCTTTCCATCTCCAGGGTGGAGGAAGAAGCTAGCCAGAAAGGAAGGGCTCTCACTGGGTGTGGAGAGCTCAAGGGTTCTCACTCGGTTTGGAGAGCTCAAGGGAGAATAAGGCTAGATCCGATGAGGGATCATGTGGGATTTGTTTGCCACGGCCTCTCCAACGAAGAGTAGGATATCGGTGGATATCCGAACTCCGGTAAATACATCGTTTGTCTCTATCCCCTTTACATTCCGCAATTCATACTTGCAACTATCGTTGTATATCTTGTGTAATGTTTGAATTGCTAGCTTGTTCTTGTAATTACTATATCTTGTTGAGCTATATGTTGGGTGCACATAGGTGAACCTAGTATATATAGATTTTGTGCTTGCAAAGTATCCGCTTAGTTTAATTCTTCATTAGGATAGAGCCAAATCCGTAAGAATTTTTAAGTAGCGTATTCACCTCCACCCCATCTAGGCACCATCTTTGTTCCTTCAAATAGAGACCACTATCCGTGGCTAAGTCCGTTTGGGGTCTGTCGCTGGTCTGTTTGGGGTAGGTTGCACCTAGCAGCACACTTTATTTGGTCTGCGTTGGCCATTTTGTCCAGTATTTTCTAATTTCAACCAATTTGACTATCTAGAATAGAAAATAATGATGTAGTTCATAATCAAACAAATTTTAATAGTTCACAAGCAAATAAACAACATAGTTTATAACCATAGCTTGCAAAATTATGAAAACAAATAAAATTACAGAGATGACTAGCAGTTTCAAATGTGAGTCCACATATGCTCAACCAAATCTGTTTGGAGCCGATTATGAGCATCTCAATCACGGATCTCACAATGTACATGGAAGAACTCGGCAAAATGATGTTGGCCTACCAATGGCTCAACTAGTTCACCAAGAAATTTCTACCTTTGATCATACACATATCATCACGTTCATCATCAACGATTATGTTGTGCATAATCATCAATAAATCACCACCTCCCACATGGTCTCATGGCTACATAGTTCTAGCAGGGTGTCGAACAATAGCCCAACAAGAGTGGAGACACCAAATACCCGCTACACATCCTTTACAAGCCACTTGCTCCCTCGCGAACCTCCTACATTTCTCATCTTTAGGATCGCAAATTATCTTCACAATTTTTGAACCATCAGGATAGGTGTCATCAGCTAGATAATACTACCATTTATTGTATGCATGGCCATTGTTCTCATCGTGAAGCTCTATAACATTGATTTCTACAAAGCTAGAGAATATTTGGGAGCGATGGAGCACGTTGATGTCATTTTTAGAACCCGCCTTACTAAAGAAAGAGTGAAAAATCTAAAGATCTTGTGATGTAATAGCCTCAAGTATGACTGTACACCTATCCACGTGCCCACTATAATTCCCCTGCCAAGCAAAATGACATTTCTTTCACTCCCAAAGCATCAATCTGTCATTCCAAGCATACCAGGAAATCCCCTTGACTCGCTGAACGACAACAACTAGACAGTGTTGGCATCATTTGGCTCTCTCAAGTAAACTTCATTAAACAACACAACTACTGGTTTGCAAAACTTGTATATTAAGATAAGGCATGTGGTCTTTTTCATGCGCATGTACTCATCAACATGATCATCGAAAACTCCATACACAAGCATGTGAATCGTTGCAGAACATTTTTTGTGAGAAGTGAAGCCGACCTTACCGATGGCATCGTTCTTGCATTCTAAGTACGGATCGTAGTCCCTCACAGCATCGAGAATAGTCAAGAATAACTTTCTTGACATCCGAAAGCGACACCAGAATATGTACTCTGGGTATAGTGGCTTTGTAGGATGGAAATAGTCCTTATAGAGTAGCTCATGGCCATCTTCTTCATCACGCTTCAAATTGGGCTTGCATCCCTTAACTGAGCCCCTGCACTCTGGCATCATCGCCTTGTTGTGCCCATGGATGAGAATTGCGACAACCATCATAATTTTGGTATCACCACAGGAGTTGTTGTCCGACTATGTATGGATGACATGCTTGAAGAAGAACTCGATTGAGCTACTATCCATCGATATACAACATAAAGACATTGGTCATATAATGGTCATTATATCCATGTCTATGTTGGCACCCAGTTGGCTAGTACAAAATAGAGGATGCATTCTCACCTTAGTTTCGGCCCCGCGATTCTCCGAACGGGTCTTGGCGTCACGGTTGGTGGGAGGGTCTAATCCCACGATTGGTGAAATCAACCTATGTTGGTGAAGACGGCCGCAAAAACCCACCTCCTCCTGCGATGGCGTGGACTGAGGTGGCGGTGGCGACTGGGACGAAGACACAAGATAACTTCAGCGTGCAAGCTCCTCCGGTGGCGATAATCGTTGTGCACAACAACGTCGAAAAGAGGTGTGGCCTCTGGGAAGCAGCAGCTGACGAGAGGGAGACTCCCTGGATGGCAAGGGATGGCCCGGCGAACGGCCGCGTCATGGTGGTGTTGCTTAACTCCGTTTTTTGTTGGCCCGCTTAGCTTAACTGGCCCATGTTGGTATTCATACGCATGGAGTAATTAATAGCAACACGCGTTACGAATAAGCACAATGGAACCCGGACTCCACATAGGCACGGAGTGTTTTTCTTTCAAATTCCAAAATTTCAATTCATTTGTTTTTAGAAAAATTTGGCAAAAATATTTTGATATAGCCAACCATAAAATATAACAGTGTGTAGATTTTCAGCTTGTCACAGTAGTTTGTAATTTGGGTTTAGAAGAAAAAAAAGCACAAAATGACTAAATTATCACTTTAGTTTATTGTTCAACATTGTTAGCCAATGACAAAAAAACTCAATTTCTCATTATTGCTGAGCCTAAAATATATTTCGAGCTGAAATTTTACACAGTGATAAACCCTGGATCCCGGGAGTAGAGATGTAAATGGATCAGACATTGCTGTTTCCATATCCTTTAACATATTTTTTTGATGGATTTGGATCGGAGCTGATAATATCCGAATGGGGATTCAGATACGGATTATGTCGGATTGCAGATATGGAGGGGATTCGAAACGGACTCGGATCTGGAGCGGATAATCGAAAAAATACACACACACACAATTAGAAATTTATTTCTCTATGCAAACAACATGAGTAGAAAGTGTCTAGCAGGCTATGACAAAAGTTGACATTAGGCTGCGTGTTGGAACAACATCACATTAATCCAAAGGAAATGCGATACATTAACAATAAACAATAAAAATAGCGTAAATGTGTAACATTAGTAATAGCATCACATATGGACTTGTCGTTTGGACTAATTTTATCAGATAATCCTATTTGACGATCTCGGATAATCCGCGAAAAATAGCGGATAATCCATATCTACCTGATATTATCAATACTATATCTGCTACCGTATCCACCGGATATCCGCTTAACCAATACCCACGTCCGAATCCATATCCCGTGGATTCTTAAATGTCTATACCAAACGCGGGTTGCGGAAACTATTCATACCATTTACATCCCGACCGGGAGCCATCACACCGGGCTCCACTCCACTATATTAGCACTTTGAGAGTACTACTAGTGGTAGTACTACCGACGGGACTACGTTGACTGCAGGGAGTGGACTTGTGATGAGTGGGCTCGCTTCGCTTTCGGGTTCAACCGGACCTGCGTAGCTTGATTCTCGACGATGACGTAGGTGCACCTTTTACTGCCCGTTGGTGGTAGATTGCCTTTTCTACGTTGACGCCTCTGCGTAGTGGCGCCTGGTCTTTACGCTTTTTCCTGACGAGGTGAGGCGCGGCTGCGTGCGTGGGTGGGCGGTGGAGGTGGAGCAGCTGCCAGTGCCAGGAATCAGGGACGACGTGCGCATCAGCCGACGGGCGACGAGATCACATCACGGTTTGAAATGTACTACATAGCCAAGACCGGCGGCAGCTTTCTTTCCTTGGTGGCGCTCCTGAGCCGCGGGTGGGCGTGGTGCAGTAGGTGGAACATTTACTTGGCACAGGCCTGGCTTTGCACGCGAGTGACGTGATCCCTGATCCCGACCGTTGAGGTTTGAATCGCCTGGCCTCCACCACCACCAAGAGACGACCACCGTACCTGTACCTGTACCACGTCCTCGCGTCGTCACGCCACCACGTGTGCGGTGTGCTTCATCTGAACAGCGCCAGGCCTCCTCCCGTGCCCACCCACCCACCCAGCCGGACGATAGGATCCTCTGCGTCGGCACAACGAAATGGAACCCAAACCACCGCTGCGAAAAGTTCTCGTTTTCTCCCCGATCGAGCAGCAGCTCGGCCAAAAACGACTGGCCAAGGAAGGAGAGGTCTCACACAACACGTATATGTTGAATAAACCCAGCTGCTGTCACGTTCTGTCAGGTTCAGAATCTAGCACTTAGCCGTTATTCACTTTGAGTTTAGCTCCGGTTTCGTTGTAACAAACTGGAGCCGGGAGTCGCGCGGATCACGATCAGCTCCTGGGATGGCACGAGCACCATGACCATGGCCACGTTTTCCCCCTTTGTAACCAATATAAAGGTGAGAGATACATCTAGAAAAGCTGCGGGAGTTTTTTGAGTAGCACAAATCACGGTCTTTTCTTCATTCTTGCCAGATTTCACTGATAGAACGATTTTGCCTCCGGGTGACAATTGATGTTAGAGCCCGTGTTCCAGCGTGTCGGGAGGCGCTCGCCAAGCCGCGGGCGTAGCAGAGCATGGCGCGGGGGTGGCGGCGAGATCGTGGTGCAGCAGGTAGTGCGCAAGCTCGGCGGTGGCAGCAGCACCACCTTGCACTTCCCAATGCTCACCAGGGGCAACTACAACAACTGGGCTATGGTCATGGATGTTAACCTCTAGGCCGCATCGCCGTGGGATGCTATCGAGGACGACGCCGTGCCTCGTCGTGAGGACAAGCAGGCGCTGTCCGCGCTGCTGCGATCCACCTCGCCTGAGATGCACTGCATGCTCATCGGGAAGGGGACAACGAAGCAGGGCCGTATCTGAGAAAACAGAGGCCCGGTGCGAAACAAAATATTTAGACCCTCGACATAAACATTGGCAATTAGAAAAACAAGGTTCTATATTATATTATTATCAGGTTGATGGTACAATTTTTTTGGAAGAATTACATCTTATCGGTAAGTGAACTGAGAGAAAAACTTTAGCAGAAACGTGGCATCCTTCTTGCATTTCTTGAGACAAAATAGGATGAAACAACCTTTGACTAATTTTGGCAGCACGTGTCGATGTAGTTCTGCTTGTGCGGTTGCGCCTCCGGTCCTCCTCTTGATGAATCGGGAACCAAGCACTCTGTCTGAGCCTCCAACTCGAATGAATGCATCCAAATCGCAGGGGCGGCAACAAACAACAAAGGGGACCGAAATAAGCTGAGCACTAGATTGAGGAAATCAGAACAAAACGTCAAATAAATAGAGGCTGGATTGAGGTTGAGATTGCAACGGACCTTGATTCTATTCATTGCAGCAACGGATCTATTACTGGAAAATAGAGATGGAATTAAATCTGTCTAGCTTGAAGAACTGCGCTTGTCGCCTTGTACCTGGGGCCTAGCTCGTGAGAAAGAAAATGACAAGAGAGATGGGGAGGAGAGAAGGGGAGGCGTGCGTGAGTGGCTGGCCATGGAGTTAATTACGGAGGATTTTTCTAAGCGGTAGAAAAGGGCAACGCATTTATTAGATCCAATTAAGTCTGTCATTAGCAATACAGTAGTACTACTAAGTAACGGTTAAGCATGAAAACTGGAGGCCCTCCAATTTTGGAGGCCCTGTTCCATCGAACATTCTAAACATGCGCCAGATACGGGCCTGCAACGAAGGTGGCGTGGGAGGCCATCAGGATCTAAGACCAGGGCACGGATTGCGCGCACGACGTGCGTCTCCGACGGCTCCAAACGGAGTTCGAGACGATCTCCTTCAAGGACGGCGAACACATCAACGAGTTCGGGATGCGCATCTCGAACCACGCAGCGTCTCTACGTGCGCTTGGTGACGAGGCCGACGACGAAAAGGTTGTAAGGAAATTTCTGTCAGTAGTGCCAACTCGTTTTGTGCAAATTGCCTTTTCAATTGAGACACTGCTAGATCCGTTGAAGAGCGTCTGGATGGAGACCAGGGCTCCTTCGGCGGGCAACTTCTTCTCACTGAACGCCAGTGGGAGGAAAGGAAGAAACAGGGCCGCGACTGTGGCTCTGGCGGCGTGGTCGGTGCTACACGCGACCGCGATGACGGCAACGCCGGCGACAAGGGTGGGCAGTCTCAGCAAAAGGCCGCGACCCGCCCGGCGCCGACAGCGACACCGACCGTGACAAATGTCGCTACTGCAAGAAAAATAGGGCATTGGGCCCGTGACTGTCGCTAGAAGAAACGCGACAAGGAGGCCCAAAAGGCACCGGCGAGTCTCGCCGTCGAGGAGGACGTCGACCCTGTGCTAATGATGGTGCACGTCATCGAGGTGAACGAGCCTAGAGAGGCGCAGAAGATCGCGCCAGCAGTGGTGGAGAATCTCTCCGTGGTGGCGGCTGCGGCACCCGCCGGAGAAGAGTTTCCCCATGTGGGAGACGATCCAATCTGCGTTGACACGCACTACCTCTGTAACGAGGAGCGGTCCAAGGTCAAGCCTGCACTCACCGGCGATAAGCTGGACTTGGCATGGTACCTGGACTCCGGGGCCACCAACCATATGACGGGTGACAAGGACGCGTTCGCAGACCTCGACGAGCGGGTCTCAGGCAAGGTGCGGTTCGGCGACGGCTCCGTCGTCACCATCCGAGGGCGAGGCACGGTCATGTTCACCATCGACGGAAGTGCGCACCGCGCCTTCACCGACGTCATCTACATACCTGCGCTGAAGAGCAGCGTCATCAGCCTCGGCCAGCTCGACGAGAACGGGTTCGAGATCAAGATCCGCCGCGGAATTCTCTCACATCAGCGATCCGGACGATCGCCTGATCATCAAGGTGCCCCGCTCCACAAATCGTCTGTACAAGCTGACGTTCCGCCCCGTTCAACCGTCCGTTGTGCCTCGCCACCCAGCACGAGTCAGACTCACGTGGTTTACTTCTGTTGGCTGCATGGGATCACTCGGGTCGAATCCTACGGGCAGACTCGACTCGAGGAAACAGTAACGGCGGCGTTGTATGGGCAGCGCAGGCGGCCCTTCGACCTTGAATGCATTTTCGTTTATCAGGGAGAGCAGAGCTGAGCAGGGGCAAGGAAGTAGGGTGTCAGATGGAGCGGAAATGTAAATAATGGAGTTGTCGTCAGTTTCAAAATGTGTTCGGTAACTCCAAGTCTATTATTTTTTAAAGAGATTCCAAGTTTAATACAGGAGCATGTGCTCTCTGTTTGCTAAAAAAAAAAATTCAAATGCCTCCGTTCACTAATGTAATAAGTACCTTCTAGATATTTTAAAGTAGACTAGATTCGGACTAAATGGATGAACCTAAACAATAAAACATGTCTAGATACTTATTTCTAAAAAAAGGTAGAAGGTCTTACGATTAGTGGTATATGTTTAGGACGGGTTGAAATTTTAGTTCAAACTTCCAAAACATACTCCCCCGTCCGAAAATAGGTGACTTGAATTTATTTAGATTCGTATGTATCTATACACTGAAACGTATCTAGATTCATACGAATCTACACAAATGCAAGTTACTTATTTTTGGAGAGAGAGAGTATCACATTTAGATACGGCGAAAGTACCAAACTTTTGGAGGTCCACATTTCATTTTTTTTCAAGAGGTCCTGCCAACTTTCATTAAGGCAAAACAATTGTCATGTGTACAATAACAAGTTTAGAGCTAAATACGAGAAATAACCCGTGGTTGGATGGTTAGAAGAGCAGTATTCCAGCCCACCAGAGTTCAAACCTCAGGTTTGACGCTTTGGTGTCTTATAAAGGCGGAATATTCTTTCAGTGGGAGGCGGCGTTCCCGTCGATAGCGAAGCGCCTGTGATGACTTCGTCAATCTCAAGACCCGCCGGCTCAGTCTCTCGGAGATGCTCACAGGGATAGGGTTTGCGTGTGTGTGATCATAGGTGTGAGTATATGTATGCATTGTGAGCGTTTGCGTTTGTACTGTATTTCTCAAAAAAAAAAGTTTAGAGCTAAATACTCACTCTGTCAAAAAAAAAGTGATTCGGCTTTGTCTAGATATCATCTAGACCCGCCGTCCAGAAATAACTGACTTGAGTTCGTCTAGATCCGAATGTATCTAGATATATTTTAGAGTATAGATACATCCTAATTTAGAATCCAAGTCAATTATTTCTGGACGGAGAGAGCATGTATCTAGACATGTTGTGTGATTAGACTCATATGAACGAAGTCACTTATTTTTAGTGCAGAGGGAGTAATATATATATATATATATGTCATTGAAGTTTACTGTTTTAACAATCGACACAACCAGAAAACGACAGGAACGTACACGTGCGAGAGAATTAAGATCTGGTTTTATTGTGAGCATTTCTTCATAGTCTTATCAACCTAGGGCGTGCTCCCGAGAGCCAATTTGCTGTAAATGAGGTACTCTCCGTTTCAAAATATAAAATGTTTTAGCTTTGTAAAAAAAGTGTATCTAAACCTCTTTTAGCGTGTAGGTTCATCTAGGTTTGGAGTGAATCTACACACTAAAAAGATCTAGATACACTCTTTAAAACATGTTATATTTTGAAACGGAGGGAGTACTTACGACAAAGAATAGCGTGCTTGATAGATAAACAACTCCATAAATTTTAACAACCTTTTAGCCATTTGAAATGGAATAAAAAATACCAGTTGACATATTATTGAGGACCCACCGACCGGATCCGATATCTGGAGAAACACCGCCAATACTAATGTACATCATCGGGGCCCCTATGTTTCCAAAAAATTACAAAGCCATGCAAGTATACAACAAAAGGAACTCGGTGGCAAACCACAGAAAGACGTCCCTTTTTCTTCATCTTACTGCTAAAATGGCGACAGTAAGAGTGTGATGGCTGCTAGGTAGCTTCTTCCCTTCATTTCTATGGCAGTTATCTTTCAGCTCCCCAG
The DNA here is from genome assembly GCA_916181665.1 of Avena sativa. NCBI lineage: Eukaryota > Viridiplantae > Streptophyta > Magnoliopsida > Poales > Poaceae > Avena > Avena sativa. The sequence goes on along the minus strand of OV702290.1, from coordinate 552,051,757 downwards.
CCCGGAAATACAAGAGCACAGTCCCTACTTGGGAGGTCGTCGGTCCGGCGAAAATATGTCCTCGATGTTTTGCTTGATATATGTACCTGTTTTGCCTAGGTTCTTCACGACTCCTGAAGCAACCAGCCCGGCGCTCTTCTTGTACCTGCACCACCACTCAGAGCGTCAGGAAGAGATCATCATTGTAAGCGTAGACCGGGAAGTGGAGATCTGATGGAACGGCAACTTTCCTCGCCATGAATTCCTGTCTTGCAGGCTGCTGCGGTTTCTGTCCTTGCTCCTGGGGGTGGGTGGCAGCAGCTGTGACAGGAAACATAAAAGCATCTCAAAGTTTTTAAGAGTCCACTCACTCTGCACAAAAGGTAGTGCCACAAACGGTACACGGGTGGATTCGGAGGAGTACTAGTCAACAAAGCTGATGCTAGATGACCCAAGATGGATGATCATCGTTATGGCAGAACATTGGGTCCAACAAGTAAACCTAATTTGGACAGTTTCGTGGGACTCAAAAGGAATAATCACTATCCTTCTCACCATAACAGGATGGTACTACTGTGTTTTTCTTCAGGAGGTGCAACTAGATTTGTCAATGGCTATCCATAAGCTGGATTAAAATGTCAAGCATGTACTACTATGGAGATATCCGAACTTTAATTCAACAGCCACCAGGGGCCAACAACCCACCATAAATTGCTCCTGAGGAACATATAGACTTGGTATTCAGAAAATGGAACTTTAAGCAGCCCTATCTTTTGTAAACCAGAGACTAGATACAAACTAAACCATTAAAGGATAACTGGAAACATATAATCTACTAGGAGTATTACAATGGATTCATGTTTCTACTTTATTATTTTATTGATGAATAGTGACCAAGTATATAAAGTAGATGCAACATCGAGTAGAAGAAATTTTGGATACCTTCCTTCGGTTTACGTGTTGAAGCATGCTCCGCAGCGGGTGATTTTTTCTCAACCATTCTGCTGTCCACCAATAGCTGCAGGACATTTTCTCACTTTCCTTAGGAAGAAAGAAATCAAAATGCTACAATACAGAAATGTATAATTCCATGGTGTACAGCTTATAAATTACATATATCATCCATGACATTCACTGGAAACACTCCACTGATCCAGAGTCAGTCAATAAAATTCAACCATCAAGCGGAAGGAAAGGTTTTTGCTACTCCCTCCTTTCCAAAATACTTGAACGTCAAGTATTTTGGAATGGAGGGAGTACCATTCTTCTAGTGCTCGTTCAACAATCTGTTCATGTGGTACTACTCCCCGCAATTACTTTTCATGTGCGCACTGTTCATGCATGGTTACTTCCTAGGTTACAGATTAGATTGATTTGGTTATCATGGATGCTTGTATCATGCTATTCTGTTTCCATAGGTTTAACAGGGTTGCTATAAACTCTGGGCATTACCCTCTTTACTGAAGAAAAGATGAAATAAGAAAACTCTCCTGCTGTGGTCGTGCCCTTCCTCCACCAGCTGGTGCAGCTCTATTTGAAGTCACTGTCTGACTTCTCTCGGATGGGTGTTTACCCCCACTGTGGACTACGTTGACAAGAATTGATGCTGCCTACCAGTATCACCCATGGAAATTTGTGCAAGAATCTTTTGTTAATGTGCAACGGAACTGATGAATCATTGTCAGTGCATGACAGCACGATCACATTTTATGGTCTGGTGCAATATAGGAATCTCATTGTATGATGGTGATGTTGACATGGAGGAGTTGGGAACTTAGCGAGAGAATGAAAAATATTCCAAAGCTATTTCGGTAGAAAAAAAGGCGGCCTGCTGGAACACAGGTGTTATGTTCAATTGTTCATCACTGAATCTAACAGGTCATGCTATGAGGTTAGCATATTTCTATGACCATGAGTATTAAGTTGGAACAATTTCTATGATTAGGCAGTGTCATCTACATCAAACCTCCAGACAGTCTAATAGTCTGCTCTATGCGAACTAACCCACATAGTCCCACTGCCTTTCTATGATCATGGGCTGTGTTCCTAATTCACAAGTAGTGATTGGTTCTGATGGCACCAACCATGTCCAATCTTTGTTTCAGAGCCCAAAATGGACCAAACAGATTGATGAAGGATGAGGTCATGGTTAGAATGGCAGATCTTGGGCAGTCACAATCAAGTTTCAATGCCTTGGTGCAAGGATGGTTCCTGCCAGTGGGCTGGCAATGGTCACTAGCGAGTGGTGAGAAGGAGAGAAAACCAGCCCAAAAGGACCAAGTCAATACTGAATATAGTCTGAAATGAGGATCATTGCGAGATAAAAGGGTAGCTACATCAGACAGCAAAGGAAAAAAATTAGGCAGCAATGTCCACTGATTTCTTTGGTAAGCCACGCCTTTGTGTGTTCATAATCAAAACTGCCTGTAAGCACATATGAGAAAAATAGTAACGATCCAAAGAATTCAGCACTTGAGGGCATGCAACAATGCACAGTGAGGGAATCAGTTCATGCTAATCTTATGAGAATTGAGAACTAGAACCCACATTTCCTCAAGGAGCTATGAATAACTAATTGGTAACGAACTAGACAAGGCCTTTACAAGCAAGCATGTGCAATTTGATAAAGATGTCACTATATTTTCATCATTCAATGTGATCCAACGAATAGAAAGTCATCAGGCAAAAGAAGTATTCAAAAGGCACAACCTTTCTACATCATTAACAGCCCAAATATTGTTATCCCCTCTAAACAATCAATACTACCATACAGTGTTCGAGGCCAACCCAATTGGCAAAATTTGCTAATGTTACAATTTATTTCGGTTGTGTCTAATTCAATTGGCTCCAGGAAATCATATAAGTGTTTGGTAGGTACTTTTCATTGGTTACGGTTGCTATAAGTATCGAGCATAACTTGCTCACGATTGTAGGGCATTACTAGAATGATAGTATGGCCTTTTCTCTTTTCAGCAATCCAGGCAATCTCAGATTTTCTTTAGAAAAATCGAGACTCCATTATTTCTAGGTAAGGTCAAAATTCTATTGGGAGTATCAACAATAAATACGAAGGTCGGTCGTGAAGGGCAGTATGACCAGCACCCATTAAAGTGGCAATTTTGGAGATTTATGTGACCATATGTTGTGATTCACATTCATTACCTACACATATAGCTATGAACAATAACAGAAACAGGTTTAATCCAGAATATACTAAATTGACAATTTTGGAGACTTCTGTAACCAGGTGTTGCTATTTACATTGACCACTGGAGTACCTACGTATATAGGTATGAACAATAACAGAAACATGTTTAATCCATACGCAAGATCAGCTGAAAATTTCGTAGTCCCATACTGCAACGGTGAGATGAAAACCAACCTCGAGCCCCTGGCAATAGGGCAACAACGCCTTGGCCTCGTCCCCGCCGCTTTTGCCGTCTCTGTCGTCCACAAACATGGAGTAACCGGCACAGGCGTACTTGAACTGCCTCAGATCATGCCCATGTGCTGCAACCTCCTCTCTCGGCTCTTCCACCACGAATCCCGGGACTGCCACACCAAATCAACAATCGATACTTTCATGAGATCTTCCGATCCAGCGTACTACCACGCCGACAAAACAAACATAAAATTGACTCCGAAGGAGGTGCCTATTTCCGATTAGAAACGCGTATATCTCGAACACAAGCTATAATCTATGGGGCGATGGAGGGATTAGGGTTCGGGAACCTTGGGGGATGGAGCGAGGGATCCCCACGCAGATGGGGTTGTATCCCCGGGATTTGAGCACCGACGAGTAGTAGAGGCAGCCCTTGCAAGACTTCCCCTTCCTCGTCGGCGCCGGAATAGACGGCCCTCCGGCCGCCGCGCCGCTGGACTCCGGCGATGCCTCTCCCATCAATCCCGGTCTCTCCTCTGCTCCCCTCCGCGACAGAAAAAATCCCTTGTCGAAGGGGACAGACCGTTCCTGTTTTGGCTGCGACGTGGGCCCACTTGGCTCCTTGCTTTGTGCCGTGGAAAACCGTGCTCGCTGACCTAGGGGGCCACCAGTCGGATTCCAATTGTTTTCCTTTATCCATATTATTATTCTCAACTTTATCAACTTTATCTAGATTTAGATATATATGGTTAATAATTTAGGCTAGATAGATTTGGCTGTATCTAGTTAATGATTTAGACTAGATTCATACGAATCTAGACAAAGTTGAGAACATTAATATGGGCCGGAGTGAGTATAAGAACTCCCTCCGATTTAGAAATATTAGACATTTTATTTTTGCGAAATAAATATATCTTAGATGTTTTTTAGTGTATAAACCTCTACGAATCTCTACTATCTGAAAAAAAATTGAGGTTCTGTTTTCTGCCCACTGCCATTACGTCTCCGTTTCGTTCAACATCCTCCTTCCGCATCGCGTTCCCCTTGGTCCGGCATAAAAAAACTAGAACAAGGGAACCTCGCATGCATGTCGCAGATGGTGCTTCCAATCCTAATATTCTCGGTCTCACTTCCCTCCGCCTCGCCTGAAATCACGCCGCCTATCCGTTCTTTGCCGCCTCGCCACCCAGCTTTCAGTGCGCCGCTTCCTCCATCGCTCGCCCCCAATCCTTTCTTCGCCACCACGTCCAGCCCGCTCCTGGGCGGAGACAAAGCGCGACATCCGTTCTGATCCTCGGTCTCCCTTATTCTCTAGAAGAAGCTTGGGAGTAGCAAGTGTACGGCGACCGAAAGAACTCCTGGGCAAAACTGAGGCGCGGGGCGGCGGCGGGTGATGTTCAGAGGGAGCCAGGCACGTTATCAAGATCTCTAGCACAACCTCCAACCAGGTCAAGTCACGGCCGCCGACAATCCTGCCTGGACAATGAACTGGTCGCAGGTACCGTTGGCTTCACCAGAGCATAGGAAGCATCATAGGTGAGGGAATCCGTTCACGTTTTTTATATAGTCTTTCTTCTTATATCTATACCTAATAATAAAGTACGAAGTGTTTCTTACGGGTTCCGCTTTTTCTGGACGTTTTTACCCCCCACCAGATCCCATATTACCACCAGCACACCGATAAGTAAAAAAAAATTATCATGCGGGAGGCCTGGGACGGAGATTTGGGAAGGCCCGGGGCAAAGAGTTGGGCCGGTCGATGCAGGCGCCAGGGCAGGGGCGAGAAAAGACTACCACGATTTAGCTGGTACGGCGGCGTGATATTGTACCTAGCGCACGTGAGCATGTACAGTGGCGGCGGCTGGATCCATCCTGGAGATCAACGAGGTGGGCGCCAGCGGTAAGAGCAAGTACAATAAGTCATAGTCAGCTGGCTATAAGCATTAAACTAGTATTGTTTTGTTTTGTTGGACGAGAGAGAAGAGGTGAGACAAGAGAGGTGGGCTCTCATGCAATAGCCGGCTCTTGCGCGTGCTCCTAGGCATTTTGTGAGTATGTGAGTGAGCATTGATATATATGTAGTAAATCTTTGAAGGTAACTATTATACTATTTGACTATAAGCGGCTATATTATTGGAATTGCTCTAACGAGGAGGGATCCAGCCTGGAGGAGGTTCTCGGATCCGGAGACGACGATCTCACGAGTTGCCCACGTCTGCCGACAGCCTTATGCAGGGTACGCGTCTGTCCGAGGCGTGGCACGAGTAATCGCACCTGCTCTGCTTCTCAGGTAGCGACGCTGTGTATTGCGCTCTCGATTGCTGTCTTCCAACAGAGCATATAATTTCGATAGTTGGATTTTCAATTGCTAAAGTAGAGTCCGTTACGTGAGTTGGCGTGGTCTCATCTGCGTGTACATTTTTTTCAGGAAATTGGTGGTGAATCCGAATGTACTCTGGTGCACTTCACCACTGCTTTTGCTCCAACGAGGTATATAAGTATTTCTTTCTCTCCTGACTTGCTATTGTTGATAATTCCAAATTGCAAACTGTGCAAGAGTGATATACATACTCTAGCATCAGATAGTTTTAAAGGTCAGTTCTTTAAACAACCTCGGTGATTCCGTGATTAGGAGAAGCAATGGCTAGCAGTATATAAATATATTCTGTGTCAGAAAAATTAATCCATTTAGATCTTTTTGATGGCATTTCACTGAATTCGTGTATTTTCTCATATTTTTTCTAGAGCCGAGGAGCATCTACCAACATATTATCACAAGCTATCATTTATGTATAAAGTAATTCCCTTGCACCTGCTTTTCTAGTCTTAAATATGTACTGCAATCTTATCATACTTTGCAGGCTCTTCGATTTGCATTTCCTTTATTCGCTCACGTGTCACTAATCATAGATCGGCTAGCGTGCTCGACTCGACAGAAGCACGGGCTAGGCATGATCATCATCTACATGGCCATCAACGGGAGCAGCTACAAATACACTACCTCTTGCTAACGCTGCTCCAGGTACTATTTTTTATTATACACCGACGTTCCTTTTCTAGATTGATCAACTTTCTAGATTCGTGGATTTAGAAATTTTGTGTTCATATAGGCGTTAGCTCTAATTAACCCTAGATGATAAAAACGATATTGGGAAAACGAATGACCGTCCAGCAAATGTTAATTATGCTTATCTTTATCAAATATTATATTGCTATTTTCACTAAATTGCCATGTGTACCATATCTACCATGCAAGAAAAAAGGGAACCAAGACAACACACGGCCATTATAAAACTTTGGGTTGCACCGTCGTTTTTTCTACAAAAGTGTACTTTTTTCTCCCGGTATAACGCATTGAGCACATTTCCTAGTTACTATTAAAAGACTTACGGTCTTGATAGTACGTCTTTTAGTTTCTGATTCTAGCTCGTGTGTTAGAAAATATTACCTCATTTGCCACCGCTAAGTGACCGGAATCCTTGGGTACCCAAGTCCCCAAGCGCCTACGACAACACACACGTACCACGGCGAGCAAAGCAGGCACGAGAGAAGAGCTAGGTGTCCAACCGGACCACCCCTACATGGCAGTCCATGCCAACGGGGAACCCGGGGACGAGCAGGTGTTCGGTCAAGACGATGACCTAGCCATCGGCGGCGTTGTGGGCGTCGATGGAGAGGCGGCGGCCGGCAACCAGTAGCCATGGAAGGAGACGCTGGTGCTGCTCAAGCTCCTGTTAATTGAATAATTGTTATCGAGGTCGGGGTCTCAGATCCACTTGCGCGGACGCTCGTGCTGGCCTCACGACTCGCATGCTGGACAAATTGATCAAATTACTTTGAGATTATTGCTCCGAGACCGAGACTAAAATTAACTAAATTCGAAGGTATATTCATCGTTCATCCTTGAAATCGAAGAATATCTGATGAATCTGAGATTCAGTTCAGTCTTCAGCTACAACAGCCATCATAGTAGCCCGGTATATGCGACTCCACACCTTGCAGATCACTTTCAGCCTAAGGATCCAGGGGCGTGCACGGCGATGGCCGCCAACCACACAGAGGTCGACAGCGAGCATCGGCCATTCGGCCTGATGATTGATGAGGTGCGACGACTCCGGCTGAAACCTCGACCTCCGTGGGGCGCGCCCTATGTTCATCGTCAATCTTGTTCGAAGGACACGATTTATTAGATGCAAACGTGTGGATGACGCCGCACCTCCGCCGGACGCTATCATCAACCTCGAGCGGTATGTCTCTCGTTCCATCCCTTAGCAGAGCGTACCTGACTTGTGCATACGTGCAGGGGCGACCCAACCATGTTCGAGGCGTTCTGGAGGGAGCTACGTCGTCGTGTTAATCCATGGACAGGACATGGAGTAAAGCACTACCAGAGCTACACAAAGCAAAGACACCCACGGGCCACGGTTGCGTGAGCTGTCAGCAAAAAAAAGCCATGCTCCGGTGCCGCACGCCGCCGGCCGGTTCCATGTGATCGTTAGCTCGCTCCTCCCCTGGAGACCGGAGTCCATGGCTCGCAGTCGGGCAGACCACTTAGCACACCGCTCAGGACCGCCTCCTCAGTTCGCTCCTCCCGCCGGCAGGCTCCACATCCACCACGCGCCCCCCGTCAGTAGCCCCTCCCTGCATCCTCAACTCCCTTGGAGATTGCCTCTGAACTCCTCGTGTTCTCACTAGCGTTTTGGTTACCGGTCGGGAAATCCGGTTACCGGTCGGTAACCGGATATCCCGAGCACCCTCGGGAAACCGGTTTATCGGTCAAAAAATCCCGAAATTTTAAATTTTGCTAAAAATTTTAAATTTTAATAAAATTTCTCTGTAAATTATCCTGTCAAGAAATTTAAATTTAAAATTTAATTTTTAAATTCGTCCGGTAACCGATCGGGATTTTTCGGTAACCGTGGTAACTGGAAATCCCGACCACCCTCGGGATTTTTTTTCTTGATCGGGAACCAAAACCTTGGTTCTCACCATGACCGGTATCCCCTGCTCCACCGGCGGGCAACCCTCCCTTGCTTCCTGGTACACCGACCTGATATCTTGGTGTTTCTAGCTTCTTCACATGATGCAGCTATCTCGCTGACTGGCTTCGGCAGGAGAGGACGATGTAGCAGGATGTTTCTGTTCATCGTGGCCGATGGAGTACAGGAGATTCAGATGGTGCAGTGTAGGATTCGTTGCCTGGTTAGGAGCTACCGATAGTACAGACTACGTGATACTTCTAATTCCGTAGTGCATGTATCTTACTGGAATAACATTCCATGTTCTACTGGAACATTCAGAACTACAGGTGTCCAACATGTTACATGCATAAGGAATCCATTCTTTTTTTCTCAATATAATGAAGTTATCTTACCTAAGAATCAAGCCAGTTGGTTTCACGGAGATGTTTTACTCCAGCAGTATAATAGACTGCATTATCTGTGTTATTTATAGCTCAATTTATGGAAGAGTTGTCAGATGTTACACTACCAAAAAAGAACGCACACTTTCATGACAATGTTATGAAAAGTACACGTCTTATTATGTGCTAGGTCTTCCTACCTGATCATCTCATGCCTCTCTTTGAATAACGGTCAAAAACAGAAATGTTTGTATTTAATTTTTAAACTGAAATTCTCCCATGCGATGCTCGAATTCTAGTGTTCCTGTAGATGTAAGGACGGCAACCACGTAGAATGAAATATGAGGCATGATGATGAGAAAAATTGTATGGATATTGCTTCGATGATAGAGCACGCTGAAGGTAAAAGGGGAAGCGTGCCAGAGATCTCAACGCATTCACGACTCAAGATGACGAGAACCGTAGCAACGCACGGGCATTCTGCTAGTAGGGATTACATACAGTACGGATTATAAATGTCACAACCTTTGTTGCTCTTGAAAAAGATTGATGCACCGTTGCTTGGTGGATCTCTGTTAGTTGCAGATGCTAAATACAATTTGGTTATCCTTTTAATTTTCTCATTAACGTTCACTGATGTAAATCATGACAATGTTGCTTGCTCAATTTCTTGGTTTAGATGTGACAAGATCATGATGAATCATGACGTAGCGCAGCTTTAGAGTTTTATTATGAACATAGTAGTAAATTGGATAAGTTGGATGCATGCAAAAATTCTTAAGTTGTTCATGAATGTAGCCTAACAAGATGAGTTAGTGACGGAGACTTGTGTTTTTTTACCAATTGCTAATTATAAATTATAATTAGTCGAATGGATAGGAATAAGGTTGATCGGAAGCTCCCTTGGCCTGACCAGGCTGCAATAGAGGATCAGGGATCAACTCAAGGTACTAGAGGACGCAAGAGACAAATAGAGATTGGTGAGATGAAGATGATGCATTCAGATGAGAGAATTTGGATGTGGACGACCGGGAGCAACAGGAGACCCAAGACTAAGGAGTTTCAGCTGGGTCTGCGTACCCTACGCAACTAAGCCTCCTGCGCGTAATTGTGCCACTGTCTTGAATTCATGTTTGGTAAGATTTACCATTGTTTGGCACGTAGCTTGTGTGTGATATCAATGATTCTAAGTTGTAATGATTCACCAATGGTTTCATCTTCCAGTTGAAATTAGTGGAAATAGTCGGAATGCTACTCAGTACAAGAATAATAGAAACAATAGAACTGAGCTTTATTAAAAAGTAATTTGAGTTGCTGATCTGAAAATTAGATCACTCAACGCCTCTATTTCAGCCTTCCACACTCTGCAAGGAGTTTCATTGTTTGTCATGTTTTGTTGCTCTTTTGAGAATATATTGTTCATGTTATTTTGTACCTTTCCTTACACTATTAATATTGCATTATGAATATGATCCTATCTGAACAACTTTGGGCAGGGAATGGTTGTTTCATATAGAAAAACAGTGTTTAGCAATGCCAACATATCATAGCTAATTTTATTATACGTTTAGGATAACTTTGACAACTCTGTCTCTCTATTAGTTGTGGTGATTTAATATCCACATGTTGGCGCTCTGCAGTGACAAGCACTTCCCAAACTAATGCTTTTGTATGGAATAGTAATATTTTGGAAGCTGACACTGACAAGGTGCATAACTTTTCTAACCTTTCTGCAAACATGGGATTTGCCACTAGATTATTGCTTTGTGTAATAGAATCTGAAGTTACTGAATATCAGGAACATGTTGGGCGACCATTTTCAAAGACCGAACGCCCAACAAAAAATGTTTCCTCTAGAGGGATAGTGTTTGAATCGAAGTATGAAACACTGGGGTTCCATTTCTCTTAGCTATTCTTACAATGTTAGCTTATTGCCAAACTCGTAGCATTAGACTATTAACTAAACTTTATAGATTTGTTTGCAAATTGACTAGAAAAATACAGGCCAATTGCTTATCATATGCATGCACTATTATTTTGTGGCAAAGCTCGGGTGCTCGGTGTTCCTTTGACCGAGGAACACTACTTGTGACTACTATATATGTGTTTCTTTGTTGAAACAATGAGACATATTGCTTCATTTTTACAACATTGACCGACTATACATGTAATCATTTATCCTTTCCTTGTAAAATTGATAGTATAGAATACCGATCACATTGTTACAAAGAAAAGAATACTTACATGTTGTGCACAGCTAGTCCATATGCCATCTGGGTATTCTGTTTGAACCATTCAAATTGATGCTTTTTCTAGCCTAGCACTCTTTCACCTTTTCTTTAGCAGGCTACTTGAAGTCTGAGCATGCCCGAGTTAGCACCGACAGTATGGGTGAACATGCTTGTTACTTTGGCGATAAGGCTTTGTCCACACCAATTGAAGTTGTTAGAGACATTGTGGAGAGACACTCATGTAAGAGGTTTGATAAGATATTCATATTTGATTTGTTTGAAGTCGAGCTTCTTGTGTGCTCTTATATTTCACAAGTTCGTGTTTAGGTACTTCTCTTGACTATAAGGTCTACCAAATAGTAATATTGATGCTCTACATGATTCCCTTCATCTTAGCATAGTCTCACAAAGCTTCTCATTAGTAGGCACTACATGATCATTTTCACATTCATCACAATATATCACATTCTCAATGTTGCTGCCATGTAAAAACACAAGCCTTAAATGGGTTTGGCCAGATCCCAGACCATTGATCTGATATTGAAACTTCTAGGTATATAGTGTATGCCATAACAGGTCGTCTCATGATTTATAACAACACCATAAGTTCAGAATTATACTAAAGTTTCCGTATCATGTATTTAGAGTAGTATTGGCACCCGAGCTTTTGGTTGTTTATTTGTTTCCTCTAAAACCACTAAAGTTCCATTTTAGAATACTTAATTTTGCATGCCCTGTGTTTACACTTTGCTGGTTAATATTTTAAAGAATCTCAAGTTTCAGAAATATAGCACGAAAGTTCACGGGTGACTAGGAATGATTATCTCTTACGGTTAGCTATTGTTCGTGATAAAAATATAAGTTTCAGTATTTTACTTCTTGTGAACTGCATGGTGCTTGTAAAAATAGGGTTTTGGTTGTGGATGGCTAATGGTCATGATAAAAATAGGGTTCTGGTTGTGGATGGCCACAATTACCACAGTAACTCATTATGTTTGTATATACACTTCAATTACTATCTTAATTGATGCAACCAGAAAATGAAAGAGTGTTGATGAGAGCAGAGAACAAATCTATTACGAAAGAGAGAAGGTTAGAAGTCCAATATTCTTATCATCGGGAAAGGAGATCAATGTAAGTTAACTTTTATATGCCTTTTTAATTTGGTTACTTTACATACAATTACAACTAATGGACTAATGATATTACAATTGAGTAGGACTAAGGTGGATGTCAGACCAAGCAGTCATGAGAGAAAAGAAATGGACACTAAAGCATCAATTAAATTTGATGTAGAAGCTCAGGCTCACATTGAGAAGAATAGGTATGTGAAAGGGAAATGGATATCGCCTAGAGGGGGTGAATAGGCGTTTAAAAGTTATTACGGTTTAGGCTCTAATAAATGTGGAATAAAACTTATTGTTTAACTTATCAAGCCAAAACCTATATTCACTAGGTTTACTAAGTGCACCAACAACCTATGCTAAGCAAGATAAGCAACAAGGTGATAGCAAGATATAGTACTTCAAGCACGATGGCTATCACAAAGTAAATTGCATAAGTAAAGGGCTCGGTTGAGAGATAACTGATGGACGCGGAGACGATGATTTGTTTACCGAAGTTCGCTTCCAAAGAAGCTACGTCTCCGTTGGAGAGGTGCGATGGTGCAATGTACTTCGAACGCCACAAATGGCTCACCTCGAGGTGTGGTGGCTCGATGCTCACCCAACGCCACACAAGGCCTCACCCCAAGATGCGGAGGCACGCAACTCATCGACGCCACAAAAGGCTCACCCTATTCTCCCGTGAGCTCGCCACAAAGGCCTACTCACGTTCCACTATGGGACACTTGAGGGCGGTCACCGAACCCATATAAGGCTTGGGTCAAACTCCACAACTCAATTGGAGGGCTCCCAAGAAACGCAACAAAGGCTCCACAATGCCACAATAGGCCAACAAGCTTGGGGAACCTCCACAACTCAAATGGAGCCCCAAGAACACACCACAACTCCACACAACCGTCTAGGGTTCCAAGAACCTAAGAGAAACAAGCCCAAGAGCTTGAAATCGCCGAATCTCTGAGAAGAACTCAAACCTATGCACCAAATGCAAGAGGCAAGTCCTTCTCTCCCAAATTCAACCAAAGATACAAAAGCTATTGGGGGAATAAGAGAGGAAGAACACAAGACGAGAACACAAAACTCTCCAAGATCTAGATCGCAAGGATTCCTTCGAAAAGAAGGGATTTGGTTTGGTGGGGTTATAGATCTAGATCTCCTCTCTCAAATCCCTCAAAAAGATGCAAGAATCATAGGAGGGGTAAGGGGAGAGGGCAAGCTCTTCAAGGTCAACAATGGAGGAGAGAGAGAAGGGAAAAAACCAAGAAGAACAAGTGAGGCCCGAAGGAGAAAGGGGAGCTCCTTTTAAAGAGCTCCTCGATCTGCTTGTTACTCACAGTTTTGCGCATGACCGGTAGTACTGGTGGGTGGCCGGTACTACCGGTGGCACTCAGCCAACGGTCCAAAACGACGATGCGAACAAACACAAAAATGATCTTGGCCGATACTACCGCTTGTCCACCGGAACTTCCGGTGGGGTCGGTACTACTGCCCGAAATACCGATCCAAGTTCCATCAAATAGATGCGACCAAGACAGAGAGGTTACTGAACCAAAATCAGGTTTACCGGAAGTTGGTACGGAATTAACACCGGTACTACCGGCGGAAAAAATCCCTAGTGGTACTACCGGTGGCCCGCCGGAACTACCGGTCAGGTAGAAACTCCAGAACTAAAACTGCCACAACTTTTGCATCCGAACTCCAAACGAGATGAAACCAATTTTGTTGGAAAGATAACAACATGTATAATCCAACAAAAGGTGAAATATTGGGTATCACCAAGGGATAAAATACCATGAATATATATGTGAGATACCTCCCAAGGTGTGGAGCCAGAAAAACCCGCAAGATCAAAAACACAATAAGATATTCAAGGGAAATCCGTTTTTGATGAGCTAGAGCTTGTTATGAATATAACCACAAGCTCTAGATCCTCACATGGACAAGAACCAAACAACAACCAATAAAGATGATGATGTGTATGCAAATGATTGAGCTCTCTCCAAAAGATACGAACGAGTCACCCACTCGAGATCCCCTCTTGATAGTACGGATATCTATCCTAAACCCGGTCTCCCAACACTACAAGAGACCAGTAAAATAGAAAACCTATCAAGGTCATATCTTTGCCTTGAGCATTTCACTTGAGCTTGATGTAGACCGTCTTATGCTTCTCAAGATGGATCGCCTTTCTTGATTGCACTTGCTTGATCTTGCTTGATGAAGACTTGAGAAATGCTCCCCCATACTCCATGGGGAAGCCTCTTCTTCGAACTAGTCTTCATCATTCCATGATTGTCGAGGATGGCAAGCTTCAAGCATGAGATCTGCTAGAGATGATGCATCTTGAGCTTGCACTTCAATTCTTAATGATGTCTTGAAGATGGCCATGAGGAACTCCATCTTCTTCTTGTTCTTCAAGACATACTTGATCATCTTCTTCTTCTACTTGATTCCAATAGGCACAAAGCCCTTGGACATTGTTACTTCTTTTTCATCCTTGAAACCAACACATGGTCCAAGCGATGCCAATGGACAAACCTACAAGTGAAACTCAGTTTGCATATTAGTCCATAGGGATTGCCATTAATTACCAAAACCACACATGGGGCATACATGTCCTTTCAGTATGCCTCCTTTGTTTACAAAGTTTCTTTTGGTCCTAAGTCTAGCATAATGATCCTATTATTCTTATACACAATAGGAATCAGTAAAATGCATGTGTGTTTGATCTTCTAAGACTGAAGCATGAAAAGGTCAGGTGCGTATAAGATGAACACATGAATATACTTTTGGTCCTCTTACTGTGTTGGATCTCCTAACTGCGCAGGAAGCTACAACAGATCCGTCACGCGAAAGGGTCACTTGGCATGCAGGATGAAGGAAAGTACTCCCTCTGTTCGGAAATATAATACATTTTAGCTTTGTGAATCGAATTTATCTAGATACATTCGATTCACAAAGTTAAAACGTCTTATATTTCTGAACGAAGGGAGTAATCTATTAATGAACTAATCCCTGCAAGATGCAGAAAAGGTAACATTTTTCTATTGCCTTCGTATTGTTTACTATGTGGATGCATCCATGGGAGTACTAATATGTTCCTTTGAATAGTTTTAGTTTTTAAAAACAGCCTAATTAGCTATTATTGTGCCTGGTCATGTTATTAGTAGCCTGAAGTTTTTGACAAAATCCCAAGTGTCCCCATAGGTCAGAGAGGAGGTCATGGAGCTCGTGGCCCAGCTTGAGGCCGCCAATCCCACCACCACGTCTGACCTCCTCGACGGAAACTTGATCCTCCTGTCAGCCTTCTCAGTTTCTGGCTTCCTGCGGTGAGTTACCATTCGCTGCTTACTCCATTCAATCTATCATGCAAATGTTTCAATGAAATTGAATTGCAAAGAATACTGTACAATTTAATAGTTTGGATCGTATGGAAATAGTTTGGCAGACTTCTCACATCTAACTAATTGGAGTCTATATTCACATCTCTATTCCTTTGGTAGATACTGGGGCTGGCTGGCACAAAAGCAGCTCTACCCGAGGTGGACGGAGGGTCAAGGTGGCGCCAGTTAAACCTCACCAGAGATTTGTGCTCTTCTTTTAGTTGATCATTAACACTATGTGACGATTGTTTGTTGGAGCTAATATAGTTTTATGTCTCTGCATCTTCTAGGTTGAATACTCTAATGCACTATATGGTCTTTAAATAGGTAAGATTTATTCTACTGCAAACAATTGATGTCTATGAGTGTCCTTATTTCTGTTTACGGTGTATGAATGTTTATAATTGTATGAATGTTTATAATTGTAACTGTATTCATTTTATTTGTAGGACATATTAGGATGATTTAGCAGAAAAATTAAAGTGGGACATGCACTGCAAAAGAAGAATCATCATTGAAGGTAGGTTAACTTATAAGAGACACATATACCGAAATTCGAACATCAGTTCAGTCTATGCCTTTGGCCAGAGTGCAAAATTAGTTGACGTTGTTACACTTGTAACTAGGGGATTCTTTTTTGGTATCTGTTCTTTCCTTTAGAAAATACATATGATCCAAAATAAGGTAAATTTCAGCTGTCTGGGTTAGAAGTATGCAATCATTCTTCATCCTTTTATTGTTTTTAGTATAGTGAATCCCAATATATGCCATAACTTATTTGGTTGTAATTAGAAGCTTCAACTGGTTCAACACTTGCAAGCACTCTGTCAACACCCGGATTTTTAATCCCAGGTGCCCGTTATGCCATACCTCGCAATCCTAGGATTACCATTTTTGCGAGACATAACGGATTGGATATCTGTTATCGCCACATTTTGGCCAAAGGAGGAGATGGGCCGTAATCAAGATGGGCTTGGAGGATACATATATGCGACGTATTGCTGGATCGGCCTTGTGCGTGGATTTGGGCTAAATTGCCCGTGTATCTGTATATTGTAGTAGGTTCCGTTTCGGTTTAAGTAAGAGATAGAGTTGTTAGGGTTATTCCAAAGATAGCAAGTCTCCGGACTATAAATATGTACCTAAGGTTATTGAGAAAGGAGGACGATCACGTTCACAACAAACACAATCTCGGCGCATCGCCACCCCTTGTTTCTAGGGTTTTTCTCGGGTAAGTGTCATGCTGCCTAGATCGCATCTTGCGATCTAGGCAGTACATGCTTATGCGTTATTTAGTGTTACTCGTGCTGAAGCCTTGTTGATGGCGAGTAATACTGTTATCATAGATCTGTTTGGGCTAGCATCGGTACTTTTTTGTTATGATTGCTTAGTTATGCTGCCTTTATTTATCCCGCTGCCTTTGCACCTTTTTTGGGTGTAAGGGTAGCATCTTGCTTGATCTTTATTTAGTTGACTTGATCTGTTATAGTTATGCCTTGTTTTCCAAGGTTTAGTTTGATATCCACATGGTCAGGCCTTGCAAACGAGTTGAACGATCCAGTAGTATGTAAGGATATGGTTTGCCGATTCGAGAGGAGTTGTTCCGGGAATTGACTTTACGTCGGTTGTTAGGCCTTCTCTAGGGTTAGTTTTCTATCATCTTTTGTATCTACCAGGCTCAATTACGTGTAGGATGTTCCAACTATGTGGTGAAAACGTTAAACTGTCATAGATCGATTTAACTCGTATTGATGAAGCAAAACCCCATGTTATCGTAGATCTAATGCAGAACCATGGGATAATCGGCTCTAGGAGCCGATTCACAGGGAAACCTGGGAGCCGGTCGCGGCTCGAATTTTACGTATGTTTGTTTGCCATGCAGGAAACTCATCGAAGCAACCCATCACCTTCCTGACCAGGTATAGGTCAGGTGGCACGCCCTTGCACCAGCCGGGACGTGTGCCGGAGTTTTGCGGGCCGTTGCCCGAGGGACCAGGGCCCACCAGCAGTTCTGGGAGCCTCCCGGCTCTTCGTGTTGCTCGTCGCTACTCGCCGGTGGGTTTTGACAGGCAACACATTCTGGCACGCCCGGTGGGACACTCAACAGCATCTGCATCAACATCCGACGCTACGATGGGGGACAGACCGGTCACGTACGACGATCTGCCTGAGGAGCACAAGGCGAAGTATGATGATATCAAAGCTCTGTTCGAAGCCAATCTCATCGGCTCTTTTGAGAGGACCCGTAAGCATGGCATCAGGTGGAAAGGGTTCTCACCCGAAGGTGCTCTTGATGAGGTGGATCTGTCTGTTCCTTCAGAGGAGCGCACCAGAGCTCTGAGACAGGAAGTCAATTACATGGTGGCTCATTCTCTTCATCGCCATTCTGAGAGCCTAGTGAACGCTTTCGAGCGCGTCGCAGTTCGCATAGTTCAGGAGATCATGAAACATCAGTACTCTCCGTCGGGACCTACTCTAGGGACTCACCAGGGAGAAAGACCGCTCCAGACCAGGCCACAGCTGTCATTCACGCTTGCGGCTCCAGAGCCACCAGGGGCACCGGCGTACGTCGTCTACAAGGTTGTAGGTGACCCTGGCGATTGCCAATTCCTGTTTGAACCACCTAAAGAAATCCCACATGGATATGTGTGCACCTACGTGCCGGACTGCAATAGCCTGACGCGCACGAACCAGATTGCAACCGCAGGGATTGCTGGGGCAGGAGTTTCTGGAGCAGGGGCTTCGGGAGCAGGTATCTCTGGAGCAGGGATCTCTGGGATGGACGCTGATAAACAGGCATGGCTAGCCAAGTATGCCACCAGAACGAGTCATGAGAATTTAGCCCCTGCAGCTCAAACGGTGGAGCAAATCCGTACTATCTTGAGAGACCAGTTCGGCTTCGTGCCGAAGAGAAGGACAATCGGCTATTCCAAGCCGTACCCCAACGAGTTCGATCTGATTCCGCTGCCACCCAAGTATCGGCTCCCTGAGTTCTCAAGGTTTAGCGGATCAGAAGGGTCGAGCTCGATCGAGCATGTGAGCCGATACCTGGCACAGTTAGGCATGATTTCAGCATCGGATCAGTTACGCGTAAGGTTCTTTGCGCAATCCCTGACAGGACCAGCTTTTGGGTGGTACACCTCGTTGCCGCCGGATTCGATCCATACCTGGAAGCAACTAGAAGAGCAGTTCCACGTTCAGTATCATTCAGAAGCTACCGAGGCTGGCATTGCAGATCTGGCGCAGGTGCGGCAAAAGCGGGGAGAAACGGTAGCTGAGTACATTCAGCGTTTCAGGACTGTCAAGAACCGATGTTATTCTGCCCGTTTGACTGAGAAAGAAGCAGTCGAGCTGGCAGTGTTGGGTCTCTCAGCACCTATCAAGGATCTGGCTTTCCAAGTAGAATACAATTCATTGGCGCACATGGCCCAGAAACTGACAATGTATGAACAGCGCCACCCTGAGTTGTACCAAGACAAGTTCAAACGTTCGATAGGCCTGGTCGATACAGAAGAAGAGGATCCCGTACAAGACCAGGAGGTGGCCGTGGCTGAATGGGCTCGGGGGGCAGATCCTGTGTCCTGCAAATGGGTAAAACAGCAAGGGCCGGCAAAAGGATTCGACTTCGATGTAAGCAAAGCTGAGCAGATATTCGATTTACTACTGAAAGAAAAGCAGTTGAAGTTACCCGAAGGCCATAAAATCCCTACGGCTCAAGAAATAAACGGGAGACCATACTGCAAGTGGCATCACTCATTCACCCACACCACCAATGATTGCAAAGAGCTACGTCGCCAGATCCAAACGGCGATAGAACAGGGCCGTCTGATCCTTGGGCAGTTCGCCATGAAAGTAGACACAAACCCGTTTCCCGGCGTCAACATGGTAGAACACAGCCACTCCACGAGGCGTCAGTTAGATTTCTCGTTCGATGTTAATATGACAGGGCCTGTGTACCACCATGGCTCATATAAGGAGGAAGGCGGTCGCTCTCGGGGCAAAGAAAGAGAGGAGGCCGGTCCACGCGACCGGCCCTGTTATGATGGCAGGCGGTATTTAACCGAGGAGCAAGTGAGAAGCGTGCGATATCAGAAGCCACACTCCACGCATCTCCTTAACAAGTATGAGCGTCAGTATGACCGACGTCGCCGGCACGATAGAGATGACGAAGGATATGAGCACCTCGCTAGTGAAAAGTCGAAGGAAAAAGAAGGCGTGGATAAACATTGGGATTGTCCTTTCTTCAAGTATTGCTGGGACGCGGGAATGAGCCGATTGCCTACGATCGACAACTGCCCGGAATGTGGACAGCAGAAGGAGGACACAGGTCCAGTTTCAGTGTTCAAGCGTCTAGGGCCTCTCCCGCCTCAGAACAAACAAGGGAAGTCATCTCGAGCAAAAGATCTCGAGGAAGCAAAGGGTGAAGAAGAAGAAGACAGATATCACCGGCCAAGGTGGTGTCCCGATGGACTCAGGCACACCCAAAAGCGTAGAGTTCAGCGACTGCGTAACCTGGAGGAAGCCGAAGCACAGTACCTCCACGCTTTAAGGAAAGCACGGCCCGATCTGGCCGTGAAAATTCGGCAAACCTTGGAAACGGAGGCTCGTCCGAAAAGGAAGGAGTGGCGCCCCAAACCAATAAAAGCCGATGCAAAGACATCGGCTGGCACAAACATGGTGTTCATACTTCCGTCAGAGTTTTGCGCTCCAAGGACCAAAGAACTACCAGTGGCACAGTTCGACTGCGGCCCACGGCCGGTCATCTTTGAAAAGCCACGAGAGAAGGGCTACAAACATCTGAAAGCCCTGTACCTGCGAGGTTATATCAATGGGCAGCCTGTCCGCAAGATGTTGGTTGACACCGGAGCGGCAGTCAATATAATGCCATACTCCATGCTACGGCGTTTGGGACGCTCCACTGCAGATCTGATCAAAACCAACGTCACGTTAAGCGACTTCAACGGCCAAACTTCAGAAACGCAAGGCGTTCTGAACGTGGATCTGACCGTGGGCAGAAAAACCATCCCTACGTCATTCTTCGTCATTGACGGCAAAAGCACCTACGCTGTCTTGCTGGGGAGGGATTGGATTCACGCTAACTGCTACATTCCATCCACGATGCACCAGTGCCTAATACAGTGGGATGGAGATGAAGTGGAGGTCATTCAGGCAGATGATTCGATCGAGATCTCCATAGCTGGCATGAACATCTGGGAAGCAGAAGACCAAGAGCCGATCTCTGGAGTCAGTCTAGACGGCTATGAACGCATTGAAGCTACAAAAAACGGGGTGAGGCTGGTCTTATCCACTGGCCTGACAGAATAGCAAAGACCACGATCGTAAGTGGTACGGCCGATCCCCGCGATCGGCCACAAAAAATAAAAAGCAGTAATCTTACGACAAACAGGTCATGCAGTCGTAGTAGGGAGATTCCCTGCCATTGTGGAGCACAAATAAGTTGTAAACCTTTTGTCACTAATGCAATCAAAAAGGGGGCCGATTCCGGCAATCGGCCCAAATTATTTTTGTTATCCTCACCAACTGTTTGCCCCATGTTTAGCATCGATTTAGCAGGTGACGGAAAGCTAGGGTATGGGTTTACCTCCGCTGATGAGCTAGAGGAGATTGACATCGGTCCTGGGGATAAGCCACGACCAACATTTATCAGCAAGAAGTTAGATCCGAACCTGCGGGGTCCGATGATAGCTTTGTTGAAAGAATATCCAGACTGCTTTGCCTGGGACTATATAGAGATGCCTGGGTTAGACAGGAGCATCATTGAGCATCGACTCCCGCTTAAAAAAGGGTTTCGGCCATTCCAGCAGCGAGCACGACAGATGAAGGCCGAAATTTTGGAAGAAGTCAAGAAAGAGATCGAGAAAATGTTGACAGCTAGGTTAATCAGACCATGCAGGTATGCTGAGTGGATTTCTAGTATCGTACCTGTAGAGAAAAAGGATGGCCGCTGGCGTGTTGCCATAGATTTTCGGGATCTCAATAGAGCTACTCCAAAGGATGAGTATCCGATGCCGGTAGCAGAGACACTGATCAATGCAGCTGCTGGTCATAAGATCTTGAGCTTCATGGACGGCAATGCCGGTTACAACCAAATTTTTATGGCTCCGGAGGATATACACAAGACTGCGTTCAGAGTCCCAGGTTCGGTGGGGTTGTTTGAATATGTAGTCATGACGTTTGGACTGAAGAATGCCGGCGCCACATACCAAAGAGCCATGAATTACATCTTCCATGATCTGATCGGCAAGCTAGTGGAAATTTATATCGATGACGTGGTGGTCAAGTCTGCTTCAGTACAAGGACACTTGGACGATCTGCAACGCGTCCTGGACCGAACAAGAAAATTCGGGCTACGAATGAATCCAAAGAAGTGTGCCTTCGGGGTGACGGCCGGTCAGTTCTTGGGTTTCTTGGTCCATGAACGCGGAATTGAGATCGGCCTGAAAAGTCAGGAGGCAGTGCGAACAATGAAGCCACCTACCACGAAGAAAGAACTGCAGTCTCTCATCGGCAAGATCAACTTCGTCAGAAGATTCATCTCCAATCTGTCAGGAAGAATAGAGCCGTTCATGGGACTGGTGAAAATTAAATCTGATGAGGAGTTCCGCTGGGGGACAGAACAACAACGAGCCTTCGACGAGATCAAAGAATATCTAACGAAGCCGCCAGTGTTGGTTCCGCCCCAGCCGGATAGGCCGTTCTACATTTACTTGTTAGTAGCTGACACGTCCATCGCCTCGGTGGTGGTGCAGGTTTATGATGGTCTGGAGCAAGTTGTGTTTTACATCAGCAGAAGGATGCTGGATGCAGAGACAAGGTATCCTGAGATCGATAAGTTGTGCCTCTGCCTGTTTTTCACCTGCACCAAGCTGCGCCACATCTTGCTCTCAGCGGAGATTATCATTATATGCAAATCAGATGTCATAAAACATATGCTGTCGGCTCCTATGTTGAAAGGCCGACTCGGCAAATGGATGTTTGCATTATCGGAATTTGATATCCGGTATCAACCCGCGAAAGCGGTTAAAGGTCAGGCGTTGGCCGACCTTATTGCTGAAAGAATCAACACTGATATTGCAGCGCTGTCTATACGAGCATGGGCAATGTTTTTCGATGGATCGATTTGTGATGATGGTTGCGGCATCGGCATTCTACTCGTGTCGCCCCGGGGGGCAACATATTCCTTCTCCATCAGACTATCTACCCCTCGCACCAACAACGTCGCTGAGTATGAGGCGATACGCAAGGGAATGGAGTTGCTCATCGAAGCTGGAGCAGAATCAGTGGAAATTTTTGGAGACTCCAAATTGGTGATTTCCCAGCTCACGGAGGAATACAAGTGTGAGAGCGAGTCGCTCTTCCCATTATGGTTGCAATGCCGTGAGCTCATGGCACAGTTCCGGTACATAAACTTTAACTGGATCCCGCGATCGCAGAATATAGAGGCGAATGATCTCGCACAAATGGCTTCAGGCTACAAGGACGTAGCAGAGGGAACTGATGTTCAAGTACAGTTCCTGGAGGCGGACGACTGGAGAGCCGATATCTTCAATTACTTGAAAGATTCGGCTCGGGGGGCACCTAAACGGATAAGGTACAAGGCCATGAAGTATGTGCTTATCGGGGACGACATGTTCTACAGGACTCTAGAAGGGTTACTGCTCAAATGTCTGGGACCAACCGAGGCCAATCGGCTCCTACACGAGGTACACGAAGGCGCCTGTGGAACTCACCAATCGGCTCACAAGATGAAATGGTTGATCAGGCGATCAGGGTTTTATTGGCCCACCATGCTTGAGGACTATTTTAAATACTACAAAGGGTGTCAAGCATGTCAGAAATTTGGAAAAATTCAGATGGTACCCGCGTCAGCAATGAACCCCATCATCAAGCCTTGGCCATTCCGAGGTTGGGGCATGGATATGATCGGCAAGATCAATCCTCCATCAAGCAAAGGCCACATGTGGATTTTGGCCATTACGGATTATTTCACTAAATGGGTGGAAGCCGTCCCTATGAAGTCAGTGAACTCGAAGGATGTCATCAATTTTGTGAAAGAACATGTCATTCATAGATTCGGGATTCCCCAAACTACCACGACCGATGGAGGTTCGGTCTTCATTTCTCATGAGTTTAGAAAATTCTGTGAGGACACGGGAATCAAGCTGATCCGATCATCTCCATTCTATGCTCAAGCAAATGGGCAAGCTGAAGCGTCCAACCAGAGCCTTATCAAGCTGATCAAGAGGAAAGTCGATGAACACCCTAGGCGGTGGCATGAGGTTTTGTCAGAGGCTTTATGGGCTTATCGCATGTCATGTCATGGAGCGATAAAAACCTCGCCATACCATCTAGTCTATGGACAAGAAGCCGTATTGCCCTGGGAAATTACGGCTGGATCGAGACGTGTCACTTTTCAGAACGATCTAACAACTGAAGAATATGCGACCCTGATGAGTGACAGTGTTGAGGATTTAACTGAGCTCAGGCTGTGGTCGCTTGAGAAAATCAAAGAGAACAAGGCCAAGGTAGCTCGTGCATATAATAAGAAGGTGAGACCAAAGGAGTTCCACGTTGGCGATCTGGTGTGGGAAGCTGTATTGCCATTGGTGACTAAGGATGCAGCATATGGTAAATGGTCTCCAAATTGGCACGGGCCATACAGGGTCGATCAAGTGTTAAGGGGGAACGCGTACATGCTCGAGGAGCTGGACGGCGTGAAATTTCCAGTAGCTGTCAACGGTCAGCATCTCAAGAAATATTTCCCAAGCATGTGGGATGATGGACAGTGAAATATGGGGGCCGATACATGAAATCGGCCAACAAATTTTTTTTAATATAGCCGATGCACTGCCATCGACTCTAGAGGTTCAAACTGTTACGAGCAGGTGTCAGTTTACATGAATGAGCTACTGAAGGAATGCCTCGAAGGCGTGGAGGGCGTCAGCACGGACACGACCCACCTCGGCGATCTCGGCTTCGTCATCTTCGTCCTTGCCCGTCACTAGCTGCTTGTTCAGGGCACGTATTTCCGCCAGATCAGTCTTCAGTTGAGCCTTGAGGCCTTCTGCTTCGTCTTGGGAGCGGGCGATGAATGCTTCCTTGTCACGAATGAGCTGCTTAGTCGCCCGGACCTTCTCTTCAAGATCTCCCAATTCCTTTTTTAAGGATGCAAGCTCGGCGGTACTGACAGAGGTGTCAGTTTTGGCATCCAGAGACGCCTTTTTCTCGTTGAGCTGCTGACATTTGTCTGCAATATTGGCCTTCAGCGGGAGTTGGGCGCGGCGCAGATTAATCCTCTCACAAGCCAACTTCACCCTTGACCCGTAGAAAGACAGAGTTACAACTGGCCAAAGCTTCACCTGCAATGCTACGGGGAGTTGGTCCTTGATTTCGGCAAGAACGCTCTTCACTTCTTCAGAATCCTCGATCAACTTCTCGATCGGGGAGGACAGCAAGGCTTTGAGACGCTGGAATTGAGGTAGAACAGCCCTTGCTCGTGGTTCATCGTTGGTGACAGAGGGAGTCGGTTCGATGGATTCAGGGTCGAACGTCAGCAGACCTGAGATATCACAACCCTGGCAGGCCGAAATGGCGTCAGTATGCGTCCAACATGGAAGGACGAGCCGAACGAAGCGAACGTACCTCTCCTAAGATCAAGGGGATAGCAGATGACGAGACAATCGACTTGTGTGTTGTTGCTGGGGGCTTGGCCAAAGTGGTAACCGTGTCATCTACGCCTTCAGGGATTACTAGATCCAGCCTTGCGAGAGGCATCGGCACTGCCCCGGCTTTCCCACTAGAAGCGTCAATCGTCTGCATGGAAGGTGCTTAGCCGATGTAAATAGTGATGAATCGGCAGACAGAAAAACAATTGGTGAGAGCATGGAGGGTGATGACTTTCGAAACCTCCTGGCTCGACGGAGAAATTTGCAGTCCCTTGCGAGCCCTCTTGGGGCTCACAGCTGGCCCCGCCTCGACTGATGCTCGGGGGGCAGTAGGTTCAGGAACCGGCCTTTTCCTGGGAGCCGATGGTGGCAAATCTGGCTGGCTCGGTGTGATGGTCCTCTCAGAGTCTGATGGGACCGATTCTCCTCGATCGGATTGTGTGTCCTCGCTGGAGGTGTCCTCGACGGAAGCCTGTAAGAAAAGGAGAGCTAGTAAGCACGAGCATGTTTGCAAGGATGAAAGAGATCAATCAAGACATGGATCAGCGTACACGCGAGCTTTCTGGAGAAGGGCTCCGGCGCCTCAAAGTCTTCCTGGCAGCTACCTTCCTCACCACCGTTCTTGTTTTAGTTGGAACTCGAGAGGCGGCTGACCTAGAAATTGCTTGGCTCTTGGAAGCCGATTGTGGTGATATCGGCTGGTTCTGCATCATGACCTTTTTCAAAGGTGGCGAGTTTTTGCAGAAAAGGACCACAGGAGCTGGTGGGAAGAATTCGAAGGGGGAGCCATCACTGTGCGTAGGTTCAGGACCATCTTGTTGCTGCAAAGAGAGAGAGTGGGTTATTAGAAGAATCATTTGTGAGCTGCATCAAGAAAATTTACAAGTAGTGGTACCTGTTCTACGGGGATATCATATTCAGCATCGAGCTGTTCCAGCAACGGTCCCAGAGCTCTCCTGAAGGCATGAGTCTTCCACATCGACCACCAGTTCTCAAAACCATCGGTTGATGAAGCGAAGGTGAGGTTGTTAGGAATTGGGATGGTCAGAGCATCAAAGAAGGAATAACACCTTTGACTGGTGAGAGGATCGGGCAGGTCAGCTCTGCTCTCTGTAAGATGGTGGAGAAAGAAATGGGGAGGTACTTGTCCGAGGCCAAATTGCCGAGCCACTACGACCGGCTGGTAGAATTCATATCCAGGCTTGATTATTCTGTTGGATGTGCTCATGCCAACTGGAAGGAAACAGGGACGGATCACAGTGGAAAATAGCTGCCGAGTGCTGGTGTCATCGGCAAAGTTGTCTAGCCTGAAGGAGATTGGATTTTCAAAATGTTCCGATTCTTCCATGTAAGGAAAGAAGATAGGATTGTCCAGGCCTTGAAAGAAAATGTTGAACCACTTGGATGCTTCCTGAGGGATCAGTCTACTACCTGGTAGTCTATACAAAGCTTGGCCGTAGCTGGTGCATCGGATCTGCTTCCCTTTGGCATCTGGAAAGGTGCAACTCGCCAAAAGGGGGAAGTTTGGGACATGGTTTTGAAAATACAGCTGAGCCCATAGCTGAATGAACCACCAAGGACCTCCTGTTTTGACTGCTATGCCGGAGAATAGTTTGACAGACATCAACTGGAGATATCAATAGACCTCTCCAAGGAACAGTTTGCCGATGCCAAGGTGAGTGCCTTTGGCAAGTTCATAGGCCAGGGAGAGATAATTCTTGGTTGGAGCAAGGGAAGGGCCACAGAATATGAAATGTTCTAGCCAGAGGTTGAGGAAAGCCGTGTGTTCTTTCTCTGTGACAGGGCCTTTAGTTTTCATGTGGCTTTGAATATAGGCACCCCAGTTCGTGCAGTCTGTTTTGGAAGAAAGATTGTAGGGGACCTTTGTCAGATTAAAAGCAGAGGGGTTGGGTGATGTAACGTCCAGACCAGTAATCATCACCACGTCTAACAGAGTTGGTGTCATGGGGCCATGACCGAACATGAAGCAGTTCAGAGCATCGGACCAGAAATAGCCGATGGTTTTTAGAAGATTTTCATGTTTCTCAAGGGGAGACAATGACAAATACAGGGCATCGGCTATTCCCGTGGTTTCCCATTGAGATTGGTAAGTTTTGGCTACCCTGCTGTACCAAGAGACCCAATGTTCAGGAGGATTAGGCCAGGCTCGCAAGCAGTCGGCCCAGGAATTCAAATCTAGGTTTTGGCTTACGAAGGGGATTCTGTTTGCCTCGCAAGAGATCAGATGGGCAGGACTAGATTCTGTACGGGGGCCAAGACAGAGAGAATTTGGGAGAGAAGGATGCGGCAGCAGAATGTCTGAAACCTAAAAATTTAATGGTGGAATAAAGCATTAATTCAGGTGTTTGCCATTAATTCTAGCACCGTGTTCAGACTACGAGGAATAGGCGTACCTTCAGACCAGAGACCGCTGTGTTGGTGTTGGACGATTCCGCCATCTAGTTTGCCGGCGGAGATGGATCTGTGCAATTGGGGATAGAGGGTTCTTATCGCTGTAAGCTCGATCTATCCGGTGAGGCAATTGGAGATCTGGGTTGGCCTTTTTTGAAGAGGGTCGCAGGTTACCGTTTGAAACTGGAAAGTGGCCGCTCAGATTTGTCTAAGTATGCGACCAAATTTGACCTTGTCAACGTTTGTGGGGAAAGCCGATGTGTTACCATCGGCTCTTTGGGCTTTGACTTGGTTGACTGTATGAGCGTAGTATGGTGAAAAGCCGATACATTACTATCGGCTTCTGGAACATTGACCTATTTTGACTATCGGCAAAATCGAATTGGAAAAGCAATCTTTGTTGATTCAAAAGACGGTTATTTACAATGAAGCCGATTGCTTACAAAAGGAAATCTACTACTAGTACTCCTACTACTAGTTCCTAATCTAGAGGCCGGTGTCGTCGCCGCTGTCTTCGTCGTTGTCGTACTCGCTGTCATCAGCGCTGCTGCCGGCGTAGTCTTCGCCGTTGCTGCTGAAGTTGTCAGCGGGGGCCTCCTCGTCCTCGTCGTCGTCTTCGGTGTCCTCGCTGGACTCGGCGCGGAAGCGCTTCACCGGCGGGTATTCGTCGGAGGAGGTGTCCTCCTCCGCTTCCTCCTCCTCGTCGGAGGATTCGACGCCATCCCAGGACCAGGCGTCGTCGGAGCTCTCCACCTCCAGTTCCCCGTCGACAAGGAACTGGAGGCCCTCCTCGCCGTCGGTCAGGGACTCGTCGTCCTCCGACCAGGCGGCGAAGTCCCAGTCCCTCTCGTCCCACCATTGTGGGGCGAGAGCCTCGTACGCCGCCATTGGCGGGTGCTCCGGCGTCGGCTCTCGGTTGCTCATCGTGTTGGAAGATTGGGAGGAAAGGGCGGATGATTTGGAGGAAGAAGAGGAGGCCATGGCGGAGGAAGAGGGTTTTTTCGGCGGAGGAAGAGGGTTTTTTGGCTAATGGAGGAAGATGGGGGCTGCAAATTGCTCAGATGAATTTAAATAAGGGGAATAGTGGGAGGTGGTTCAATGCCATAGCAGTTTCCCAGAATGTGGTGCCAAAATTGTCAAATCATGCACTGCGGAGAAGTTGAGAAGACAGGGCATCATGATGAGGGGGTGGCGTGACGATTCTGCTCTACAACGCGTAACCCGATAAAAAAAAGAGGGAAGAAAAAACATCAACAGAGTGGTTTTGGAATTATTATTGCCAAAACCAGGGGGGCATGTGTTATCGCCACATTTTGGCCAAAGGAGGAGATGGGCCGTAATCAAGATGGGCTTGGAGGATACATATATGCGACGTATTGCTGGATCGGCCTTGTCCGTGGATTTGGGCTAAATTGCCCGTGTATCTGTATATTGTAGTAGGTTCCGTTTCGGTTTAAGTAAGAGATAGAGTTGTTAGGGTTATTCCAAAGATAGCAAGTCTCCGGACTATAAATATGTACCTAAGGTTATTGAGAAAGGAGGACGATCACGTTCACAACAAACACAATCTCGGTGCATCGCCACCCCTTGTTTCTAGGGTTTTTCTTGGGTAAGTGTCATGCTGCCTAGATCGCATCTTGCGATCTAGGCAGTACATGCTTATGCGTTATTTAGTGTTACTCGTGCTGAAGCCTTGTTGATGGCGAGTAATACTATTATCATAGATCTGTTTGGGCTAGCATCGGTACTTTTTTGTTATGATTGCTTAGTTATGCTGCCTTTATTTATCCCGCTGCCTTTGCACCTTTTTTGGGTGTAAGGGTAGCATCTTGCTTGATCTTTATTTAGTTGACTTGATCTGTTATAGTTATGCCTTGTTTTCCAAGGTTTAGTTTGATATCCACATGGTCAGGCCTTGCAAACGAGTTGAACGATCCAGTAGTATGTAAGGATATGGTTTGCCGATTCGAGAGGAGTTGTTCCGGGAATTGACTTTACGTCGGTTGTTAGGCCTTCTCTAGGGTTAGTTTTCTATCATCTTTTGTATCTACCAGGCTCAATTACGTGTAGGATGTTCCAACTATGTGGTGAAAACGTTAAACTGTCGTAGATCGATTTAACTCGTATTGATGAAGCAAAACCCCATGTTATCGTAGATCTAATGCAGAACCATGGGATAATCGGCTCTAGGAGCCGATTCACAGGGAAACCTGGGAGCCGGTCGCGGCTCGAATTTTACGTATGTTTGTTTGCCATGCAGGAAACTCATCGAAGCAACCCATCACCTTCCTGACCAGGTATAGGTCAGGTGGCACGCCCTTGCACCAGCCGGGACGTGTGCCGGAGTTTTGCGGGCCGTTGCCCGAGGGACCAGGGCCCACCAGCAGTTCTGGGAGCCTCCCGGCTCTTCGTGTTGCTCGTTGCTACTCGCCGGTGGGTTTTGACAGGCAACAATATCATAGTACATCATCCATTACAAACCATACATAAGGTTTTACACAAATAAGGATCTCATGATCCAGTCCTTAATACAATAAGCAGCGGAAATAAACGATAGCGTAGCGGTGGGGTCCATCTTCAGAGGCACAGGCAATGCTGACGAAGGCAGATAGTCCTAGTTATCATAGCCGTCCTGTTGACCATCATCTTGATAATCTCCTTCATAGTCTGGCCATGATAATAGCCAGGGACAAAAGCCATGAGTACTCTTTAAGTACTCGCAAACTACTACTAGCAAGGGTTATGATTCTAAGTTAAAGTACGGAATTGAAAGAATAACTATCAAGTTAAGTTTAAAACCTAAGCTGAGTTCTGAAACAAGAAAAGATAAAATAAAGTTCTAGAATCCTCTAAGTTGGGAAGCTAGTTTCATCTACACAACCCTGTTGTGGTCAAGTCAAAGGTCATCATTCATTTCAAGGTATTTAGAAAACATCTGACAACGAAACAGTATGGCCATTCCAACTGTCCATAACCGCGGACACGGCTATTCGAATAGTTTGGCACTCTGTAGAGGTGGTACACTTTCACCACAAGATTCGATACATCTGCAGGGATAACCCTGAATCATCATACTTAGTATGTAGATAATCAAACATAACCTTCCCTTTACACACCCTAGTACAAGCACCTCCCCTATGAGCATGGCCTCCCAACCATGACCATCAGTCATCTTGGGCACTGCATAGGTGGACAACATTGAGAGGTAGCCTCAGCTCAAACCTCTCCCGTGAGGGAACTAATACTAATGCATATAAATTTCCAGCTAAGCCTTACCCAATTTAGGTAATGTGGTTGTACGGTAAATTTGGAATCGTATCGCATCCGAATCCAACCATCAGTTTTATAAAAAGGTTAAGGCTCATGCCTCATCATTTTCATCATCATAAACCAATTGTGTTTCTCAACACATGTCAAAACATCTCAATAGAATGACTCATTATTCCAAGGTTTTCACAATTCATTTTTACCAAGTGTTCCCATCTAAAGTGACTCAAGTTTTGATTTATTCTAAAACACTAGGTTAAGAGTGTTCACTAAGGTGGAAAGGTGGGATCATTCTCATGCCATAGAATGACATCTAAAGGTTTCTAATTAGGTCAAGTTTTATACTCTTTATGCTACCTTCA
This sequence comes from Avena sativa, assembly GCA_916181665.1. NCBI lineage: Eukaryota > Viridiplantae > Streptophyta > Magnoliopsida > Poales > Poaceae > Avena > Avena sativa. The sequence continues at coordinate 552,020,572 of OV702290.1, read as the reverse complement.
AAATTAATTAAAGAACTGTGTGTAAACTAAGGGGGTATGATCAAAGTATGCTTAAGGCATCTTTACTAAACCATCTAGTTTTATTCTAGCTTGCTACACTAGCTTACTAAGGCATGTTTGCAAGGGTTAGCTTGCCACTAATAGCTTGCCTTGGTTGGTGCAGTGGTTAAAGTTTTCTTCTTCTTCTTCTTCCTGGTAGAACTCCTCCTCCTCGAAGGCTTGGTCGGTACTATCGTCTAGAAATACATAGGGAGTGCACAATCACCAAACAATCCTTAACTAGGCTAAGTAGTATTCTAAACCACACAATTGATGATCTATTATCATCACAAGCATCACAAGTTTAATTCAATAGTTTCAACCTTTTTATTTTGGAAAAGTAATTTCTACTCATTGAAAACTTAACTATAATTTAATATTCACCACTAAAATATGGGATCATGTGGACACATGTCCTCACCACACATACTAACATGTGGGAATGAGATTTAAAGGTTGGATTAATATTACTTTGGTTTAAGTTTATTATTTAATGATTTAAAGTGACTAGAAATGCCTATATAGCATTATTTTGGTACTAGTCCAAAGTCACTGCCTGTAAACCTTAATATTATTACATATTTAGATAGATATGATGAAATGTGATTTTTGAGAGTTGGAATCAACTCAAAAGCTAACTTGGTTGATTTTACAAAAATGTTTCAAGTTGCAAAATCTTCTGTCTTCTTATTTTTATTAGGAGAAATATATAATTCTAAATGAATTCAATCCAATGGGCTTGGATAGAGCTTTTCAATTCCTTTCAGACAAAATTGGTTTCATGCAATTTGGATTTGTCAAACTCACAGAATTGAATTTTGAAATACTGGACAGAAACTATATTCTAGCTAAAAGGAAAAATCCTAATTTGAATCTACGGGCTTGCGCGGGAAAGGAAATGGGCCGGCCCAGTGGCGCTGTGCGGCATAGGGCTCAGCTGACAGGAGGGTCCCACTGGTCAGTGGCACTTAAAACGCGAAGCGGTACGCGCGCTGTGGGTCGTGCGATTAGAGGGCAGATCGACGGCTGAGGGTCGTCGTCGACGACGGACGTGTCGCCGGAGAGCTCGAACCCTAGCGGCTCGGTGGGGGTCTACTGGGGGCGTACCAGGGCTCCAGCGGGGTCGGCGATGCGGGCGAACGAAGTGGAAGACGACGGCAAGGCGAGGCGTGGTCGCGGCGGAGCTTGGGGTGGCCGGAATCAACGGCACCCTTCTTCTCCAGAGGCGGCGGCTCCGGCTCCAATTCCGGCGAGCTGCTGCTCCACTTGCTCCGGCGAGAGGTGGGTGAGGTTCAGAGAGGTGAGGGGAGTGGAATGGTGTGAGTCTTTGGTGCTGGGGAGTGCTCCTTTTATAGGCCCGACGGTGAGACCGAGCGGGATGGGCGGTCGACGGGGGCGACATGGCTACGGCGAGCTAGCGGCATGGCTGAGGGTGGCGATCGATGGGCGGTCCCCTGGCGGTGCTCTAGCGCTTCAATGCGGCCGTAGGGACGGTGGTATGCGGTCGGGGTGAGGTGGCGCTCTGAGAGGCAGAGGCGGTGGTGTCCACGACGAGCGGTGGCTGTGGGGCTTTGGGCGGCGAACGGGGGTGTCTGTGGTGTTCTCTAGGTCGAGACGGAGCGGTGGGCGCGGGCTGGTGTCGAGTGGTGGCTTGTGCACGCGGGGGCAGTGCGCGCTCTGCGGGCGGCGTCGGCATGGTCGACAGGCTAGGGGCGCGGCTTCTCCACGGTGGTCCACGGCTGCTCTTGGCTCGGGCAAGGGACAGAGAGGGGCGGTGCGGCGTTGGCTACCTCCTAGACATGGCGAGGGAAGTTGGCGGCTGCTGGGGCGCGATGTCGCCGGTGGGGGTGCTCAAGGTGCTCGGCCTTAATGGCCATGACCATTTGGTCGTGTGCACAGGGTGTGGCCATGCTAGCAAAAGGTAGGGCTGGTACTGAGGGAACAAGGGGACAAGGTTAGGCACAAATGGTGACCAAGATCACTGCTCAAAATAGTGTTTTAAATTGGGCCAGATTTGTGCACACAAACTGTTTGATGAAATGGCCGAAAGAAAAAAAGTTTTGAATTTTGGTTTCAAAATTTTTGGGTGATCTCCACTAGTGCTAGGTAGTCTCTGGTTGCAAGGGTTTTGAAAATGGAGCTCAAATACATGGTTTTTGAAATAGGGGTGATCTATGCATATGCATTAGATTCAAATTTGAACTGCCATTTAAAATAGTTTCCAAAATGTTTTTAGAAGATCACAAGGTGGGCCTTGGTACCTCATTATGTGTACTAGAAAGGGATAAAAGATCAAGAATTGTTTCTGTCAAGAATTGAGTACTAGGAATAGCCAAAGTAGGCATGAGAGTTAAATTTGTCAAAATGACCATTCCTTTATTTTAATTCTTTTTGATTTGATTTCTTTTAGGAAAAGTTTGGGAATGATGTAGATGATGTTTAAATCACCTAAGAAACATTTTAGAAGCAAAGGATCACACAATCATAGCAATTCAAAACAACTCATATTTTAAATGCACACATATATGAATGCTTTCATTTTAAATATGAAAAAGTTTTTGTTAATCCTAAATTTGGATGATTTGATCTTTGATAAGCTTGGATTGAAGTTTTGGGATGTTACACACTCCCTTTCGTGCGCCAAGTTAATCATTACACCGTGGTTATATTTTTTTCCGAAATGGTTACATAAACATGAATTTACAAAATGCGTTCCACAATATAAACCTTTTTAGCAAGCTATAATGAAGTAGAGGGAGTATGCGATAGTTGACTGGAAATGTTGTTGTTTTTCTCTAATATTTGTTGCTGCTTGGTGTATTTTGTTCAAGTTGTGCTTATCTAAATCACATGCAAAGTTGAATTTTTAATCCTAATTTGTTGCTGCATACATAACTTGCTCTTTATGATGTTATGATCATAGTACTCATGACCTTATGTAGATTGAGGCGCCTTGTGAATGAAAGCAACACCTTTAGAATACTAAATTTTGCATGCCTTGTGTTTACACTTTGCTGGTTAATATTTTAAAGAATCTCAAGTTTCATAAATATAGCATGGAAGTTCATGGGTGACTAGGAATGCTTATGGTTAGCTATTGTTTGTGATAAAAACATAAGTTTCAGTTTTTTACTTCTTGTGAACTGCATGGTGCTTGTAAAAATAGGGTTCTGGTTGTGGATGGCTAATGTTCGTGATAAAAAAATAGGGTTATAGTTGTGGATGGCCACAGTTACCACAATAACTCATTCTATTTGTATTTACACTTCAATTACTATCTTAATTGATGCAGCTGGAAAATGAAAAGAGTGAATCAAAGCAACGCAATTTTCTTTCCGATTTTTTCTTACTCTGATGCCAAGAAGGTATCACTATGTCCATGTCTTAGAAATCTTAACATCTCAAAATAAAATTATTCATTTAATCACCCTTGAGTGAGATATTTCTCTATGCTTTGAAATACAATAATTACAACATGGAGCGTATACTACTAATAGTGTATACTCCAGAATTGTACATATGTCGTTGTCTTAATCAATTCATAGTTGCACTATATGTTTGCTGATAGGTTTTCAAATTTATATATACGATCTTCAAAGTAAATATATTCACGGACGATTGGACTGGAAGTTACTAGCTGGATCTCATCAGGCTTATGTCTGCTATTGCGCGGAGTGCTTAATTGTGCAGATGTCTGTTGTTTTGGTACAAAACCTATTCTAACATACATGAAGAACATGATCTAAAATAAGTATTGCCAATGTATAGATCAAGTAGACATTTCAATACTTGATTGTAGAACTCTAATTATAGAATGTCTTCATTCATTTCTAAACCAATTCCACTGTTTATATTCGGATCACTATGTTGTTTTGGGTTTTCGCTAGGGACGAGAAAAACACTTGCTTACTGGTATTTGAAGCTTTGATCATGGTAGATTCTGAATGTATTTCATTATGATATTTTCTCCAAACACAAGTCATCGAAGTGCATATGGACCTTTGACTTTTTTAACTTGGTTTTTTTCTATTCAGATGTTAGTAGATCATCATGCTTTTTGTCACGCACTACTTCAAAAGCTTGTGAAGATATTACCCTAAGATCCCATGTTTAGTGATTTTAATTTGGTTGCACGTGACTTTATCAATACAACAGCTTTTCAAGTAAGGCTTTACACCACTTATTTTCAGCAATTTGTCCCGGTGATGATGTTGGTATCTCCTGTAGTTAATATAAGGACCCCACTCCGCAGCGTGCAGGAAATAATCTTTCTACCTAAAATACCTTTGTGTCTATTAGTTGATAAAATGTTTTCCTTTTAGATTAAATAGATAGACGTTTCATATCATACTATGTGTAATTTACGGCTGTACAAGATGGTAGAATTATTTTTGTTGGAAAGAATATTGTGTGCAAAGATGAACTTAGATCATACTTGTGTTATGTACCGTGAAATAAGAAATTGTTTATACTTTGTACTTATATTCGACAAAAACCAGTATAGAAATTATTTTCCATTTTTATTTGTGTAACACCTTGTATATAAAATAGGTTTCTATCTTTTGTTTCCTATTTTTACTTGTTTGGACATAGCAACGCACGGGCATTTTACTAGTCTATACACTAAAAGATGTCTAGATACATTCAATCCACAAAACTAAAACGTATTATATTTCTGAACGGAGGGAGTACTCTGTACTAAGGGATTCACTTCGAGCACCGGCCTAATTGGAGCTCCCATTTTGAAACCTTTGAAATTTTGAATTCAATTGTCTCAAAGAAATTCAAAAATATACTAGGATGTAGTCAACGTTATATGCTACTAGTGTGCAAAAATATACTAGGATGTAGTCAAAGAAGTTTGAAAGAACTTTAACCGCTGAAGACTTTGCTGTAAATGAAGCTGATAAGTGTGTATACTATCACCATGGTGGGGGCGAGGGAGTTATCCTCTGTCTATATGTTCATGACGTACTGATATTTGGGACCAACCTCGCTGTTATCGAGGAGGTTAAAGGATTCCTAAATCGTTGCTTTGAGATGAAGAACTTGGAAGTAGCAGATGTAATCTTGAACATCAAGCTATTGAAGGATCACAATGATGGGATTACATTGCTTCAATCCCACTATGTGGAAAAGATTTTGAGCCATTTTGGGTATAGTGACTACAAATCTTCTCCAACGCCTTATGATCCAAGTACGGTGATTCAAAAGAATCGAGGTAATTCTTGAGATCAATTGAGATATTCTCAAATCATTGGCTCGCTTATGTATTTAGCCAGCGCCATGAGGCCTGACATCTCATTTGCTATAAGCAAACTTATTCGATTTATATAAATCCATGAGATGATCATTGGCATGATCTTGAGAGAGTTTTGCGCTATTTAAAAGGCACTGCGAGCTGTGGAATTCAGTATACTAGGTATCCTCGGATACTTGAGGGTTATAGTGACTCTAATTGGATATCTGATCCTGATGAGATTAAGGCCACGAGTGGTTATTTCTTTACACTCAGTTGTGGTGTTTTTCCTTGAAGTCTTGAAAGCAGACCATCTTAATGAGGCCAACAATGTAAGCATAACTCACTTCATTAGACACAACTATTGTTGAAGCAGGGTCGCTTCGTGAGCTTTTGATGGACTTACTTATGGTTGAAAAATCAATACTCACCGTCCTAATGAATTGTGATAATAAAACTGTGATTGTCAAAGTAAACAGTTCTAAGGATAATATGAAGTCATCAAGGCATGTGAAAGGAGGTTGAAATATATTCATAAACTAAGAAAATCCAGAGTTACAGCATTAGATTATATCCAAACAGCTAAAAATCTGGCAGATTCTTTCACAAAGGACCTATCACGAAATGTGAGAGATAATGCATCGAGGGAGATGGGCTTGAGACCCACACTATGAGTCGTCCATAGTGGCAAACCAATCTATGTGATTCGAGATCCTGTGAATTAGAGTTGGGAGACAAGCTATAGATTACCTGAGAGGAGAGTATCCTTACATTAATTTGTTCAACGTTGGCAGGGCCATTGGTAGGAGCTCTGTTGGCGAGGCCGTTGGTGGGTGCTCCGTTTGTTGGGCCTTTGTTGCTGGTGTTTCATTGAGTGCCTCCATCATCGCAGGTGATGATGGTGCACATATAGCGGTTGGGGAAGCTGCTGCTCCCGCAACTTTCTAACCCAGAGCCGTAGGTGCTGTCCTTCGATGACAGATCGCATAGATCGGAGTCACAACTGTTGTTCATGTCTGTGTCGTAGGCTGATGCCAAAGCGTTTAGCTTGCTCAGGGTGCCAATCAATGATGGGAACCACAAGGCAGGTGAAACCAAAGGTATCGGTGAGTGGTTGAGAAAACGAAGCGTGCCGATCTTTGCTGACCTGGAAGCATAAGCTCCCGATCGTGATGCTGGTTCCATCGCCCACTGATGAGTGCATATTTGCATCATGTTTTACACTATTATTTTGCATTGTAGATGTAGGATCTTGGTATTTTATGGCGCTCCCGCGCACATTTTATGTCTATTTTCACCAGGATCAGGACATATGATGGATCCAATGGACACAATTCTTGGAGCAATTGTACTGAGGAGAAAAGGAGTCAAAAACAACGTAAATCGTTTATTTAGAAAATATTAATAATACCAGAAGAAAACCCGAAGCAATCAAAGGAGACAGACGGTTTAATGACCAACTATACGGCGGGAATAAATTTTCTGGTCGTATAGTTCCCGTGCAACAAGATCAAGGGATCTAGAGGGGGAACTCGTCCACCGGGGATCCATTTCCGCCCTGCGTAGATCCAGGAGGCTAAGGCATCGATCTTCATCATCAACCGCTGCGTCACCACCATCTCCATCCACCCCATCTACATCTTGTCTAGATCTTGTTGTAATTTCCATACTCATTGTGGATTTATACAAGTACTATTCATCTATGATAGATTCCATTGTTATTGCCATGATGTTGATTGCCTCCGTGTCTGAGTAGATCATTAGTTCTTGGGGAGATGGAGAAACCTTAGTATGAGATTGAAATAAGATAAAGTTTATTATGATATTCATCGCTATGACCATGTGTTAGATTGTCTTCATCTTGATGTTAAGAGAATTCGACCTCTCAATATTTGCATCTAATGGGGTCTTGATGGAGGGAACTACTTGTTGGTAGACAGAGGTGTGTTAGCACTTACAGTGACTATAAAGCTGTTGGCACTCCTTATGTATCAACTTGGGAAATCGAGGAAACTCATGGAACACTTGCCATGGGATACGTCCTACAGGATTACATCCCTTAATAGCGCAATAATTCGATTGATGTCAATTACTGACTGCTGTGGTTATGAGGATGATGTGAGCAGTGGTTGCTGCCTATTTGTCAAAATACGGAGTTCCTCCCACACATACATAGTTGAGAATGTTCATGATAATAATCTTTATCTTAGCTCCTTATAATGCTAGTAATGTATCCGCTACTCCCTGAGAATGCTTTTTTCCTTATTGCAGTTCCAATCTCTCTTACATACACGATACTTACTTTCTGTGTTCAGTTGTTTTACTTTATTTACTATTGCTCTTATACCAAAAACACAAAAACACATTTTTACTCAATATTCGCATTTTATCTTGTCACTTAGAACTTTATTTAGCATTTCTACTGTAATATTTATTTCAAGAGTTATTAGACTTCAGACTCCTGCTCCCTGTGGGATCGATATCTTTATTTCGAAACTAGCTACAAACGATCTGTGCACTTGCAGTCATCAAGCTATTTTCTGGCGCCATTGCCGGGGAGCTAAGCGTTGTAGGTCTTTTAGTTTTTGCTTATTTATTTTTGTCTTGCTAAGTCTTGTTTTGAGTTACAGGTTTCCACTAACATGACGGAGTTTGAGCATATGACTAGTGCTAACCACTCAGCCACTTTGGGAATCCCTATGATATTTATAAAAGAGCCAACTCCAATGAGAAGACAAGAGGGTTTGAAATAAATACTCTCCTACTTGGTATTCTACACAAAAAGCAATTTACTGGAGATGAAGAAGATCCTGTTCCATATGAGCATATTGCATGTTTTAAGGATATATGTGGCACTTTTCAATTAACGGGATATAGTGCTGATGAGGTAACGATTAGACTTTTAAGTCAAACTTTGACTAGTACAGCTCTCTCATGGTATAGATATCTACCCCCTGAAGCCACTACTACTTGGGATAATCTAGCCTATGAATTTCTAGCAAAATATTATCCATTATCAAAATCTTTTGGAATCAGGCATCTTATAATGACTTGGAGGAACCGTTCTAATGAAGGACTAGTAAGAGCTTATATCCAATTTAAATATTTACTATGTTTATGTCCTCATCATGATTTTCCTGAATGGTATTTATTACATATCTTTTATGGTGGTCTAATTGAACCTAATAAAATTGAACTAGACTCTTTCGTGAAAAGAGCCTTTTCGAATCTTCCTATAACTAAAGCTTGGGCTTTACTTAATAGAATTCGCGATCATAGAGTTTCATGGAATTTTTGTCTAGGAAGTGAAGGAGGCGTAGAAATAGAACATGATTGTATTCATGACTATAATAAAAATGGCCATGTTAAAGAATTATCTAAAGAACTTTATTTGGATTCAGATCTTGTGTTGCAAGTTGTTAAAGCTTTTACAGAACATATCAAAGCTCCGAAAGAGGGTGTAGTCAAATATGATCCACCACCCGAACCTGAGAAGAAAAGAGAAGTTAAAGCAACACTGGCCTCCCTAGAACCAACACATGAGATGCCTTTCCCTAACACTGCACAAAAGCATATTCTTGAATATGAACAGGTCATAGCAGTACAGCAGAAGAAGGAAAAGGAAAATATGGCAGAAGTCGTGGAACATCTAGAAGAAACTAAAGATGAAGAGGTAACCAAGGAAGCAATTATGGCTATGTACGCACATTGTAACATAGTTGAACTAGATGAAGAGACTTCTGTATTGGTTGAAGGTAAAACAAAGGTAAAAATATGTGGGTAAGTCTATTCTTCCATGCATATTTAAAGAAACCTGGCATTATGGTTTATGCGATCTTGGCACCGAAGTTAATGTTATCTCTTATGGTTTCTACTTCAAAATAAAAGAAGAAATAGAACCGGCTAAAATTGAAAATACTGATATGACAATTATGTTAGCCAATAAAAATCTTAGAATTCCAATGGGAGTAGTTGAAGATGCAACTGTCACAATTGGCAACAAAAAAATTCCTATTGATTTTGTAGTTGTTGATATGCCAGCTGATACTCTTTGCCCAATTATATTTGGAAGAAACTTTTTGAGTGATATAGGTGCCTATGTTGATTTCAAAAAGGAGATTGTGTCTCTTAAGCTTGGGGGAGCGGAAAAAGAATTCCACTTTTCCAAATTTAAAGACAGGCCTCTGATGACCCACAAGTATAGGGGGTGTATCGCAGTATTTTCGATAAGTAAGAGTGTCGAACCCAACGAGGAGCAGAAGGTGTTGGCTAGTGGTATGGATCAGGAATTCTCTGCAAATACTTAGCAAACGGATTTTTAGGGGCTTTTGATAAAGCAAGTAAACAAAGTACAAGTAAATAAAAGACAATAAGAATAAATGCAGCAAGTGGCCCAATCCTTTATGCAGCAAAGGACAAGCCGGTTGTATTACTTAAGATGACCAAACATTCTTGAGGACACATGGGAAGACTGTCAAGTGCTTTCGCTTCATATAGTTGATCAATCTTCTTTAGCTTGCTAAGTGTTGTGTGGGTGAACCTGTGCTAATGAACCGACCTTCCTAGGACTAATACATACTTGTGATTATACCCCTTGCAAACATCCGTAAGTACAAGAAAGTAATTAAGGTAGAAACCTAACCACAGCTTTAAACTCTAAGATCCTTACGTCCCTTGTGCAATGGTTTCCTAACGGGGGTTCAGGTTTCTGTCACTCCGGCAACCCCTACGATTAGTAGCCAAATACACAATGCATTCCCCTAGGCCCATATAGGTGAAGTGTCATGTAGTCGACGTTCACATGACACCACTAGAAGAAGTACACCACAACTTAAATATCATACTATTGAATCTTTCTCAACACAACTCCACTACTAATAACATGACTTCTCCCATGTCCTCAACAACAAAACGAACTACTCACAAGACATCATATGGATCATGATCAGAGATGTAATAATGATGTATAACAATCTGAACATAAACAATAATTTAATGGTTCACTCAATAGCATCAACTACAAAGAGTAATTAACATCGGGAAAGTTTCCCCTATGAACTAATGCAAGATTCAACCCAATTGTTACAGCAATATGGAGATGGTGATGAGGGTGCTGCTGATGATGATGGTGGTGATGATGATGATCCCAATGAAGTCCAGCTTGATGGTGGTGTTGATGGCGACGATCTCCCCTCTCCGGGAAGGAATTCCCCTGGCAGAAATTTGTCTGCCGGAGAGATCTTTCTCTCTCGGTGTTTTCCACCCTACAGAGGCGGCGGAATCTTTTTGTGGTTGCTCCCTGAGTCTTAGGGTTTCAGGAGGATAATATATGCCAAAGGGGAGTGCTAGGGGTGGACCAGGGCGGCCACACCACCTGGTGACACGACCTAGGCTGGCCCGCGCCAGGGGGTGGTGTGGGCCCCCTGTGGCCCATCTCTAGCCCCCCTTCTGGCTTCCTTCGTCTTCTGGAAAAATAGGATTTTCCAAGTATTTTCCCGGATTTTCTGATCTTCGTGAATTTTGCCTCCAAACAGCACATTTTCCATCAGAATCCTGACCGCAGCGGTCCATGCTCCAAAAGTCATCAACCATGCAAAAACAGATGAAATAACATAAGTATCACCTCTTAATATGAAATATATCAATGAATAACAGTGAATTATAACATAGAATAGTGATGCAAAATGGACGTATCAACTCCCCCCAAGCTTAGACTTCGCTTGTCCCCAAGCGAAACTGAGCTCAATAAACAATGGCCTCAGGTTTATGGAGTGAAGAGTCGATAAAAGAATACAGACAAGAAGCATCACATTCATCGGAAATACCACCAGTAGATTCTGCAAAAGGTGTCGTTCAGGAGAGATGTTGGGCTCTAGATATGCGAGTGAGATACCCGCCCTCGGTCATGACCTGGGTTATCATAATAGAAGACAACTCACTATTATATTACTTAACTTGCAATGAGTAAAGGAAACACAATAAAGATACATGAAGTAAATCATAATTGGTAATGGCAAACTTAGCTCTTGGTCGAAGAATGGTTGATAATTTGATGGAGTTCACAAATAACTGGTTTTCAATGATAGCTTTCAAAGTAGTAAACATCAAGATAAGAGCAATGTGCAAAACAAGGAACATAAGCAACATGATTGAATAAATCATCATATGAATGAATGAAACACAACAACTCAAAATACTTGCTGAGATAGAAGGGAGTAGGTTTACTAACTCAACTAAAAAGTAAAAGAAAGGCCCTTCGCAAAGGGAAGCAGGGATTGCAAGTCTCATAAAAAGCTCCCAAAAATTATGATACTTACTAGCTTTCAGCTCTCATTGCCCCTATCATAGGCATCTTTAGGTGATTAAGGTTAAAGTGATCAAATATGAGGATATGCATTGACAAGTTGTAAATTGAGAATCTCATGTCCCTTGAATACGAGGGTCACTCCTCATGCTACTCAAGTTTAGTCACCGGTAAGTTCTTGTCATTGTAAGCATATGTGTATCATAGAGAACTGCCAACGGGGTACCCCTTGCCCGATGATATGGAAGAATCCCCATATCAAAATGACAAGGCAAGCAGACAACAAGCATCTCAGCAATCTTCTTATTTACCATGGGAATATGGTGCTTTTTTCTCTCTTTCCTCTTTCCATAATCTCTTTTTTTTTCTTTCTCTTTTTTTCCAATATAGGACTCTTTTTTATAAGAAGAATGCTTCATAGATGCTCGTTATGGTTACGCTGCAGGTTTCCACCATGTCAGCATGGATTAGACCAGCGGCCCAGGCGTTGCTCTAACACACATTCATAACTCCATGGACTTACAAGCTCCCCTTTCATTTCACACCGACGACATCCATAGACAAAAGAACATGATATCAACTAGGTACAAAGTACCAGTGCAATATTGAAAGCGTTCCCCATGACAGCATGGTTCTGCTAATTCACAACTTACAAAGCGCAAGCATATACGCAACATAGGTGAGGACAATGGTTCAAGTTTATTAAGTGCAAGAAAGTAAAGTGTGCCATCAAGTTCGTGAGAGCTTTAATCACTAATTTTCACATAACAAGTTTAATTTGGGAGGTAGATAAAACAAGAATTTACTTGGAATAGCAATAATGCTAATAGGTAGGTATGGTGGACACAAATGGCAAAGGTTTGGTTTAAAGGAGTGGATGCATGAGAAGAATTTCCTCTCAGTACAGGTTTTTGGCTAGCAAGGCTGGGTAGCAAGTATATGAGTTGAAGGAAACAAGCAAACATACAAGTGATAAAAACAAACATGCAATCTTCCTTGGAAGCACAAAAGATCTTAACTAGAGAATACTAGACTTATGAGCAAATCAAGAAAGAAAGATGATGAAATTATATTTCTTTAGAGTACTTTTATCTTTTCATTCAACTCTCAAAAATAGCATTGCTACTCACCGAGCCAGGTTTGCCAAAACCAACTAAATTAACTCAATGATCCCAAAGTGCTACCAATACTAACAACAAGATCAATCATATAACCACGAATTGAAAACTAATATAAGCTATGCAAAAGAGTGAATGATAGAACTTCTCATTAATATTCCATAACGGCAACTCACACCAAGGGATACATATCTAACGAGAGAGGGGACACTTCCATAATGCAAACCATCCTACATAATAACTTCTCTATTCATTATATGACTCTACTAAAAAGGTAAAAAGATAGAAGATAGTGATGTGATACCGCGACACTCCCCCAAGCTTCGAACAAACCAAGGAGATGCCAAACCTGATGATGAATTACTCCTTCGGTGGTGGTGGTATCCTCTCGATGAGCTTCTTAACCAATTTCCCCAAGTCCTCAATCTCGAAGGTGAGGGTACGAATCAACTCTGAGTTGTGCTCGATGCGGTGCATGATCATGTCAGATTGTGGATCCCAGCTCTTGTGATTCTTTTTTCCGCTCTCCTTCCTTGCGGTCTTCTTTTCCTTATTACACCATTATCTCCACTACCTGGAAATTTCTTTCACACGAAACTTCACACAGTTCTCATTAGCAACATTAGTATATATGAAGTGATAAAACCTTTTGAGTCCAACTTCAAATGAAAACCATCAAAACATAAGCTACTGTAGAAACTCCTTCTGAAAACCCAAAAAGAATTCAGAAAGGAAATCGAATAAAGAAGCAAATGCAAGAGTGGCAAAATCTGTCAAAACAGACCAGCAGGTAAAGATCAATTTTTTCTAAAATCTTCTGTTGCTCAAATCAAAAAGTGCAAAACTAACGAAAGTTAAATAACAACCTGGGGCAGAAGCACAAAAAATTACAGCTCAATCCGAAAGACAGAGATCTCTCACGAATTTTTGGTGAAGCACAAAAATCTGTTTCGGAACAGCAACTTCCCCAAATCTTACTTCTCTCTCATTAGAGGTTGATCTTGACACAAAAAAACAAACAAAACGGATAAGGAGAGGTTATTACTGACGTAATAACTTCCAAGACTCAAAGAAACAAAAACAAACTGAAAGCAAAAACAAATTGGGTTGTCTCCCAAAAAGCTCTTTCTTTATAGCCATTAAGATGGGCATGATAATTTTGAAGATGCTCACATAGGAATATGAATTGAAGTGAAAGAGAGCATTAAGAAGCAAAAATACACAAATTTAAGTCTAACCCACTTCCTATGCAAGGGAATTTTGTAAACAAACAAGTTGTTGAAACCATAGGCTTCTTGCATAAGAAGGCAAAACAAGTGCAACATAAAAACTTTCAGCATAAAACGAGGATATTGAGATACATAAGAACACTTTTCCCTCTCTCATAATAACTTTCAGTATCATGCATAAACTTAACAATATAACTATCACAAGAACCATCATAGCAATGATCACTTATTCTAACAGAAAACACAGGAATACTAGCTCTCATAACACTACTTTGTGAAATAATATTAGAGGTATCCTTACAAAGGATAGTGTGTCCCTATTCTTCATATTTAGTAACAAAGTCTTTCACATTTGCTATTATAGGTTCATCAACCATTTGTTTATCAGGTTCAACAGCTTTATGTGTACTTTCATTAACCATACTAGCTATCATAGAATGTTCCTTTATCTTAACTGGGAAAGGCATTTTATCAATATAAGGTTCAGGTAAGACATGATTAGCAGTATAAACTTCAGTATTTCTGGCAGGAACACTCTTAGCAATATCTTTATAAGGTTCATGATACTTATTCCACTTCTTTTTAGGCACTTCAATGTAGGAAGCACAAGCCTTAAAATAAGAAGCAATAGCTTGAGAGTCTAGACCAGAAGCATTTCTAATGTTTTAAAAGTCATCAGTTCCCATAAAAGATTCAATGCATTCATAATCATAATTTATACCTGACTTTCTACCTTTGTCATTCTCCCATGCTTCAGCATTGTCTTGAATACGGTCCAGAAGATCCTATTTAGCTTCTTCTTCCATGTGAGTGAATGATCCAGCACAAGAAGCATCCAATAAATCCTTGTCATGTAGAGGAAGCCTTGCATAAAAGTTATTGATAATAATATTGTTGGGGAGCTCATGAATGGGACATTTGAGCATTAGTAACTTCCATCTCCCCCAAGCTTGAGTTGTACTCTCTCCATCAAGAGGCCAAAACTTGTATATTTGATTCTGATCTTTATGAATCTCACTAGGAGGATAAAACTTTGAATAAAAGAGAGGCACTATTTCCTTCCATTCAAGAGCTTGACCATTCTTTAGCAGCTTATACCATTCCTCAGCTCTTCCTTTTAGTGATAATGAGAATAACTTCTTCTTAACTTGATCTATAGTAATACCTGCACACTTGAACAACCCGCATAATTCGTGTATAAAAAGCAAATGATCACCGGGATGGACAGTTCCATCCCCAACATAGTAGTTATCCATAACACGATCAATAATTCTTGTAGGTATTTTAAAAACATCATTCTCAGCAGGTGGTGGTTCGTCTACTACCTTAGTAGTGGTAGTACCATTGCCAAATAAGAAACTCAGTAGATTATCCATAACGAAAATAGAGCAACTAACAGAAGTAAACAATACTCACAGTAGAAGTTTCCTTTAGCAGTTCCACTCTCCAATAGCGCTTCAGTCCCCGGCAACGGCGCCAAAAAATAGTCTTGATGACCCACAAGTATAGGGGGTGTATCGCAGTATTTTCGATAAGTAAGAGTGTCGAACCCAACGAGGAGCAGAAGGTGCTGGCTAGTGGTATGGATCAGGAATTCTCTGCAAATACTTAGCAAATGGATTTTTAGGGTTTTTTGATAAAGCAAGTAAAGAAAGTACGAGTAAATAAAAGACAGTAGGAATAAACGCAGCAAGTGGCCCAATCCTTTATTCAGCAAAGGACAAGCCGGTTGTATTACTTAAGATGACCAAATGTTCTCGAGGACACATGGGAAGACTGTCAAGTGCTTTCGCTTCATATAGTTGATTAATCTTCTCTAGCTTGCTAAGTGTTGTGTGGGTAAACCTGTGCTAATGTACTGACCTTCCTAGGACTAATACATACTTGTGATTATACCCCTTGCAAACATCTGTAAGTATAAGAAAGTAATTAAGGTAGAAACCTAACCACAACTTTAAACTCTAAGACCCTTACGTCCCTTGTGCAATGGTTTCCTAATGGGGGTTCAGGTTTCTGTCACTCCGGCAACCCCTACGATTAGTAGCCAAATACACAATGCATTCCCCTAGGCCCATATAGGTGAAGTGTCATGTAGTCGACGTTCATATGACACCACTAGAAGAAGTACACCACAACTTAAATATCAAACTATTGAATCTTTCTCAACACAACTCCACTACTAACAACATGACTTCTCCCATGTCCTCAAGAACAAAACAAACTACTCACAAGACATCATATGGATCATGATCAGAGATGGAATAATGATGTATAACAATCTGAACATAAACAATAATTCAATGGTTCACTCAATAGCATCAACTACAAATAGTAATCAACACCGGGAAAGTTTCCCCTATGAACTAATGCAAGATTCAACCCAATTGTTACAGCAATATGGAGATGGTGATGAGGGTGCTGCTGATGATGATGGTGGTGATGATGATGATCCCGATGAAGTCCAGCTTGATGGTGGTGTTGATGGCGACGATCTCCCTTCTCCGGGAAGGAATTCCCCCGGCAGAAATCTGTCTGCCAGAGAGATCTTTCTCTCTCGGTGTTTTCCGCCCCGTAGAGGCGGCGGAATCTTTCTGTGGTTGCTCCCCGAGTCTTAGGGTTTCGGGAGGATAATATACGCCAGAGGGGATTGCCAGGGGTGGACCAGGGCGGCCACACCACCTGGTGACGCGGCCTAGGCTGGCCCGTGCCAGGGGGTGGTGTGGGCCCCCTGTGGCCCATCTCCAGCCCCCTTCTAGCTTCCTTCATCTTCTGGAAAAATAGGATTTTCCATGTATTTTCCCGGATTTTCTGATCTTCGCGAATTTTGCCTCCAAACAGCACCTTTTCCATCAGAATCCTGACTGCAGCGTCCATGCTCCAAAAGTCATCAACCATGCAAAAACAGATGAAATAACATAAGTATCACCTCTTAATATGAAATATATCAATGAATAATAGTGAATTATAACATAGAATAGTGATGCAAAATGGACGTATCAGCCTCCACAAATACAAGAAGAATAGGAAGAGAAAACTATTGAGGAAATGGCAGCTCTTTCCTTTAGTAATCAAGAGGAAGAAATAAATAAGACTCAAATTATGAAGAAATATTTATGGAGGATAAGTCTCTAGAAGAACTAGAAGATGAATTTGATTCACTTCCCATTATGGTGCCTCCAACTGATGAGGCTTTTGAAGAGCTAGAAAAGACAGGGGACGAGGAATTACCACCCCTGGATTTGAATACTCTACCAGATAATCTTAAATACAGGTTTTTGGATGATACGAATAAATTTCCTATTATTATTAGTGCTAAACTTTCAGGAAAAGAAGCAGAAGAACTCATGAAAATACTTGGAGCATCACAAGGCCTTTGGGTACTCAATGGATGATTTGAAGGGCATTAGTCCCATGATAACCGTCCATCAAATATTCATGGAAGAAGATGCTAAACCAGTTGCAGAATTTAATAGAAGATTGAAGCATGAAATGAAGGAAGTGTTAAGAAAATAAATTGTACGCCTACTGGACGCGGGTATAATCTATCATGTTAAAGAAAGTGAATGGGTAAGTCCTGTTCATTGTGTCTCTAAGAAGGGCGGCTTTACTGTTGTTCCTAATGAGAACAATGAATTGATAGCTACTAGAACTATTGTTGGGCATAGGATGTGCATAGACTTTAGAAAATTAAATAAAGAAACTAGGAAAGATCACTATCCTTTATCGTTCATAGATCAAACTTTAGAAAGGTTAGCAAACCACACTCATTTTTGCTACTTGGACGGATACTCTGGTTTTTCTCAAATAGCTATTCATCCTGATGACCAACTTAAAACAACTTTCATTAGTCCTTATGGTTTACATGCTTACCGACGTATGCCTTTTGGTTTATGTAATGCTCTAGCTACTTTTCAAAGATGCATGACTGCTATTTTTGCGGATTTTATAGAACTGATAATGGAAGTATTTATGGATGACTTTTCTGTCTATGGAACTTCGTTTACTAGTTGCTTAGATAATCTCAAAAAAGTTTTGCAGCATTGTGAAGAAACTAATCTTGTTCTAAACTGGGAGAAGTGCCATTTTATGGTCAAAGAAGGTAGTCTTGGTCATAAGGTATCAGGTAAGGGAATTGAAGTGGATAGAGCTAAGGTTGAGGCTATAGAAAGAATGACACAACCTATGGATATTAAAGGTATAAGAAGTTTCCTTGGTCATGTGGGTTTTTATAGAAGGTTCATTAGAAATTTCTTTGGAATATCTAAACCTTTGACTAACCTTTTGCAAAAGGGAGTAAGATTTAACTTTGATGATAAATGTCTTGAAGCCTTTGATAAACTCAAAAATGCTTTATCACATGCTCCTATAATTAAACCACCTATCTAGGATACAACCTTTGACTTAGTATGTGAAGCTAGTGATGATGTTGTAGGAGTAACTCTAGGACAACACATTGGTCGCAGATTTAATATTATACATCATGTAGTAGAACTCTTAATGGTGCTATAAAGAATTACCCTAAGGAAGAAAGGGAACATTTTGTTGTATTTTTCTCTTTTGATAAATTTCATTCCTACATAGTTGATGCAAAGTTAAGAGTTCATATGGATCATGATGGTTTAAAAGAACTCCTTGAGAGGAAAGACCATAAGCCAAGACTGATTTGTTGGATTCTCTCACTTCAAGAATTTGAGTTACAGATTATGCAGAGGCAAGAAATAAAGATGTTGGATGCAGTATCCATGTTTGCCCAGCAAGACACCAATCTTGTTGAGAGGAACTTTAGTCCCAGTGATTTTCGTTTACTAGAATTATTCAATGAACTAAGGTCAATTCCTCCAAAAGAGAAGAAGTCTTTGTTGTTGGAGGAGTTTTTCATCCCCGAATAAGTAAACGGTAAGTTCGAGGTAAGTGTTCCTACTCAAAAAGTATTTTGTTTTCACAAATTTTACTTCTGAAAATTTTGCTTTTGAATTCCTTGTGTTTTTCAGAAGTTTTCGAGGGTTTTTCCCAACTATACGGGCGGAACTATACGACCGGAGAGGAAGCTCCCGCCGTATAGTTGGTCATTAAACTCTTTGTATCATCATCGTGAAATTGTTTTCGATATCTGAGCCTATACGGTCGCAACTATACGACCGGAGCTAAATTCCGGCCGTATAGTTGGTCGTTGAACTCTCAGGTACTTTCGATTTTTGGTGTCCGTATCTATACGGTCACAACTACATAGTTTTCGAGGGTTTTTCCCAACTATACGGGCGAAACTAAAATTCCGGCTGTATAGTTGGTCGTTAAACTCTCAGACATTTTTGCTTTTGATGTTTGTATCTATACGGTCACAACTATACGACCAGAGCTAAAAATCTGGTTGTATAGTTGGTCGTTAAACTACCAGACACTTTCCGTTTTCCTTTTCATTTTTACGATATTAAAAAAAATATTGTCGGTTCCGAGTCATGATTTATTCGACCTGGACTCAAGATATTTGGAAATATCTGCCCGGAACCAACTATACGGCCGGAGCTATACGAGCCGCGCCCGTATATTTGGTCGTTACGCGGTAGAAATCTTCCAGATCCGTGATTTCTTTCCCTATTTCGTTAAGATTCTTTTCTTGGGCGACAATTTGGTGTTTCTCGCGAAATTTACCGACCTCTTATCCCCCTTATATACTGCCATTGTCTCTCTCTCTAATCATAATCTTCATGAACAAATCTAGCAATGCGCTATCCCGTCCCAGGCCGTGGGAAACCCATGGGGCTCATTGCTCCTTCCAGGGACCGCTCTAGCAGCCCATCCATGGAGGACGATGACGAGGAGGTTGAGAGGTTTAGCCCAAGGTACAAGGAGTACGTCGAGCCAAGCTACTACAACAATGATTCTGATGATGACGTGGTTGACGTCTACATCTTCCTTGATGTCTATGATCCACCGGAGATCGATTGGGCGGCAATGAAGAAATCTCAACAAGAGAGAGAAGATCGCAAACCGCATGGAAAAGGGCATGTTGAGACGGTCATGTTCATCACCATGGATCCCAGGCCGCACAAGCGTAAGGAATTATCTAATATTGGTGCAGGTGCTAGCAAGGGAGCGAAGGCACCGCTCTCGAAGCCAACCATTGGTGCTCGTATGAAGGTTAAGCCTCAAGAAGAGTGGAGGTACGGTTTCCAGTTCCCCGATCCATCCATTATGGATGAAGAAGAAGAAGCTGTCCCCAGGACCAAGGATCGCGTGCGGGCACTGGAGATATATCAAAAGCAGGAGCTACTCCATCGCGTTGAAGTCCGTCACTGTCTCAATGAGATGGAGAAGAAGGAAGACCTCCTTCCATTAGTGACTAAGCTCGCAGATAGAATGGACACTCTGCAATCTGATTTGCATAGGTGCTACAGCCGCATCACTGCCCTGGAGGATACCAACCAGAAGCTATGCACCACGGTGTTACATGTCATGGCACCACAGTGATCTACAATAATCACGGTATCAAATAATCGCAAGGGATTATTTGATCCTACCTGGCTTGATTCCAAGCTTGGGGAGATCTTTAAGACCTTGTAATCTATCTTATAAGTTTTTATTACTATTTTCGCATTAGTTCAAACTAGAAATAAAGTTTGCATCATTAGGATTTCCTTCAGGAATAGTCGATCCCTTTTATGAAATTCCGAGTTTATTATATATGGAGCAATATTGAGTTCGTGCTTGTCTTATTTGATATATGAATGGCTTGAGTACAATTTTACTTGCACTTAATGATAGCAATAGGACTCTTCCACACCATTAGTATTAATGGAACATATAAAGATAATTTGGTCAATATGTTGTAAGTCTACGGTTTGATTTACAAAGAAAATTATCTATGCAGTTAAATTAAGAAAGAAACCTTGAACAAAAGAAAATAAAAATGCTATCAAAATAGAGTGAGAACAAGTCGAGGTAGAATCTTCAAGTCATAAGTATGCTTCATATACAATTGGAATTTGATAATTGAGATCATTAAATTTTGAATTCCTACGTGAAGTGGAATGTATGGCTGATGACCCACAAGTATAGGGGGTGTATCGCAGTATTTTCGATAAGTAAGAGTGTCAAACCCAACGAGGAGCAGAAGGTGCTGGCTAGTGGTATGGATCAGGAATTCTCTGCAAATACTTAGCAAACGGATTTTTAGGGGTTTTCGATAAAGCAAGTAAACAAAGTACGAGTAAATAACAGACAGTAGGAATAAATTCAGCAAGTGGCCCAATCCTTTATTCAGCAAAGGACAAGCCGGTTGTATTACTTAAGATGACCAAACGTTCTCGAGGACACATGGGAAGACTGTCAAGTGCTTTCGCTTCATATAGTTGATTAATCTTCTTTAGCTTGCTATGTGTTGTGTGGGAAAACCTGTGCTAATCTACCGACCTTCCTAGGAATAATACATACTTGTCATTATACCCCTTGCAAACATCCATAAGTACAAGAAAGTAATTAAGGTAGAAACCTAACCACAACTTTAAACTCTAAGACCCTTACATCCCTTGTGCAATGGTTTCCTAATGGGGGTTCAGGTTTCTGTCACTCCGGCTACCCCTACGATTAGTAGCCAAATACACAATGCATTCCCCTAGGCCCATATAGGTGAAGTGTCATGTAGTCGACGTTCACATGACACCACTAGAAGAAGTACACCACAACTTAAATATCAAACTATTGAATCTTTCTCAACACAACTCCACTACTAACAACATGACTTCTCCCATGTCCTCAAGAACAAAACGAACTACTCACAAGACATCATATGATCATGATCAGAGATGGAATAATGATGTATAACAATCTGAACATAAACAATAATTCAATGGTTCACTCAATAGCATCAACTACAAAGAGTAATCAACACCGGGAAAATTTCCCCTAAGAACTAATGCAAGATTCAACCCAATTGTTACAGCAATATGGAGATGGTGATGAGGGTGCTGATGGTGATGATGGTGATGATGATGATCCCGATGAAGTCCAGCTTGATGGTGGTGTTGATGGTGACGATCTTCCCTCTTCGGGAAGGAATTCCCCCGGCAGAAATCTGTCTGCCAGAGAGATCTTTCTCTCTCGGTGTTTTTCGCCCCGCAGAGGCGGCGGAATCTTTCTGTGGTCGCTCCCCCAGTCTTAGGGTTTCGGGAGGAATATATATGCCAGAGGGGAGAGCCAGAGGTGGGCCAGGGCGGCCACACCACCTGCTGGCGCGGCCTAGGGTGGCCCGCGCCATGGGCTGGTGTGGGCCCCGTGTGGCCCATCTCCACTCCTTCTGGCTTCCTTCGTCTTCTGGAAAAATAGGATTTTCCATATATTTTCCCGGATTTTCTGATCTTCGCGAATTTTGCCTCCAAACAGCACCTTTTCCATCAGAATCCTGACTACAGCGGTCCATGCTCCAAAAGTCATCAACCATGCAAAAACAGATGAAATAACATAAGTATCACCATTAATATGAAATATATCAATGAATAACAGTGAATTATGACATAGAATAGTGATGCAAAATGGACGTATCAACTCCCCCCAAGCTTAGACTTTGCTTGTCCCCAAGCAAAACTGAGCTCAATAAACATGACCTCAGGTTTATGGAGTGAAGGATCGATAAAAGAATACGGACAAGAAGCATCACATTCATCAATACACAGATCATAATTGAAGACAACTCACTATTATATAACTTAACTTGCAATAAGTAAAGGAAACACAATAGAGATACATGAAGTAAATCATAATTGGTAATGCCAAACTTAGCTCTTGGTCGAAGAATAGTTGATAATTTGCTGGAGTTCACAAATAACTGGTTTTTCTATGATAGCTTTCAAAATAGTAAACACCAAGATAAGAGCAATGTGCAAAACAAGGAACATAAGAAACATGATTGAATAAATCATCATATGAATGAATGAAACACAACAACTCAAAATACTTGTTGAGAAAGAAGGGAATAGGTTTACTGACTCGACTAAAAAGTAAAAGAAAGGCCCTTCGCAGAGGGAAGCAGAGATTGCAAGTTTCATAAAGAGCTCCCAAAAATTATGGTACTTATTAGCTTTCAGCTCTCATTGCCCCTATCATAGGCATCTTTAGGTGATTAAGGTTAAAGTGACACAACTAAGAGGATATGCTTGACAAGTTATAAGTTGAAATCTCATGCCCCTTACTTACGAGTACCGAACCTCATGCTACTCAACTTCAGTCACAAGTAAGCTCTTGTCATTGTTAATACATGTGTATCATTGAGAACCGCCAATGGGGTACCCCTTGCACATGATACAGGAGC
Source organism: Avena sativa (assembly GCA_916181665.1). Classification (NCBI taxonomy): domain Eukaryota; kingdom Viridiplantae; phylum Streptophyta; class Magnoliopsida; order Poales; family Poaceae; genus Avena; species Avena sativa. Next base: position 551,997,339 of record OV702290.1, on the reverse strand, counting down.
TATCCCATAATCAAAATGACAAGGCAAGCAGACAATCAGCATCTCAGCGATCTTTTTATTTGCTATTTGCTTAGGTTTTTATTGAGGATGCTTCATAGAATGCTCACTATAGTTATGCTGCAAGTTTCCACCATGATTAGGCATGGCTTAGGCTAGCGGCCTAGGCGTTTCTCTAACACACATATGAACTCCATGATCTTACAAGTTCCCCTTTTATTTCACACCGTCGGGATCCATAGGGAAAAGAATCATGATAACAACTAGGCACAAAGTACCATGGCAGTGTTGAAAGTGTTCCCCATGATACATGGTTCTACTAACTTAAACTCATAAAGCGCAAGCATATACGCAACAAAGAAGGACCCAATGTTTCAAGTTTATTAAGTACAAGAAAGTAAAGTGTGCCATCAAGTTCGTGAGAGCTTTAATCACTAATTTTCACATAACAAGTTTAATTTGGAAGGTAGATAAAAACAAGAATTTACTTGGAATAGCAATAATGCTAATAGGTAGGTATGGTGGACACAAATGGCATAGGTTGGGGTTTAAGGATTGGATGCACGAGAAGAATTCCCTCTCAGTACAGGTTTTTAGCTAGCAGGGTTGGGTAGCAAGTATAAGAGTTGAAGGAAACAAACAAACAAACAAACATACAGGTGATAAAGACAAACATGCAATCTTCCTTGGAAGCACAAAAGATCTTAACTAGAGAATACTAAACTTATGAGCAAATCAAGAAAGAAAGATGATGAAATTATATTTCTTTAGAGTACTTTTATCTTTTTCATTCAACTCTCAAAAATAGTGTTGCTACTGATCGAGCCAGGTTTGCTAAAACCAACTAAATTAACTCAATGATACCAAAGTGCTACCAATACTAACAACAAGTTCAATCATATAACCACGAATTGAAAACTAATATAAGCTATGCAAAAGAGTAAATATAGAACTTCTCATTAATATTCCACAACGGCAATTCACACCAAGGGATACATATCTAACTAGAGAGGGGACACTTCCATAATGCAAACCATCCTACATAATAACTTTTGTATTCATGATATGACTCTACTAAAAAGGTAAAAAGATAGAAGATAGTGATGTGATACCGTGGCACTCCCCCAAGCTTGGAACAAACCAAGGGGATGCCAAACCTGATGAAGAATTACTCCTTCGGTGGTGGTGGTATCCTCTCAATGAGCTCTTTGATCAGTTTCCCCAAGTCCTCAATCTCGAAGGTGAGAGTACGAATCAACTCCGAGTTGTGCTCGATGCGGTGTATGATCATGTCAGATTGTGGATCCCAGCTCTTGTGATTCTTTTTCCGCTCTTCCCTCTTGGAGTCTTGTTTTCCTGCATGGTTATGTATAAAGGTATGGAAAGGACTCTTGGTGCTTGGAGAAGGTGTCCATGGTGCCAAACAGTGACGTGGAGGCTTCCCTCCAGTTGACATCCATGCATTCCTTCTGATCCTGGCAGGGTTCGCCACCACTCCAATGCTTGCAACGGTAGTGCCGGTGTGCTTTGCCTCCTCTTCACCTTCGCTCTTGATCTCCTTCTCCTTCTCGAGGTCTAGGAGGTCCTCCTCCATAGGCTCCTTCCATTTATCCTTGGCTGACACCATTGTGCTTCTAAGCTTTCAAGAATAGTTCCTGGCAGAAACAGATCGAAACAAAAACACGACGAAAACACGATATACGAACCTCGGGGGATCTGGGGGATTATATATTACGAAGTTTCACAACAAAAGGAAGGTACTGGGAGAAAACAGGTCGGAGACGGAGTCCGGGGTGGCCACACCACCTAGTGGCGCAACCAGGGGTGGGCCCGCGCCACAGGGTGGTGTGAGCCACCCTGGCTCCGTTTCCATACCACTTTCGCTTTGTAGCTTCCCATATTAACTAAAAACTGCAAAAATATAGTTGGATAGTATTTTCACAGAAATTTTCTTACCAGAACTATTACCTATTTGAAAATGGACTCTGCAGGTCTCTGAATCTGGTCCTTGATAAATTTTTCCGGAGTTATAACTTGAAAGGCATCAACATCTTCATTGTAAGAATCCCCCGCAATATAGTGCTTGAATCGCTGCCCATTCACTACTTGTGTAGTATTATATTTTAAAGAAGAAATTTGTATTGCTCCTGAACGGTACACTTCTTCAATAATGAAAGGTCCTTCCCATTTTGATAGTAGCTTTCCTGCAAAAAATCTGAGACGAGACCTATATAATAGAACTTTCTCACCAACATGAAATTATCTCTTAAGTATTCGCTTGTCATGCCATCTTTTAACTTTTTCTTTAAAGAGCCTAGCATTTTCATAGGCTTCACTCCTCCATTCATCTAAGGAGCTTAAATCAAATAATCTTTTCTCACCTGCGAGCTTACAATCTCTATTGAGTTCTTTCATTGCCCAGTAAGCTTTGTGTTATAATTCTAAAGGTAGGTGACAAGCTTTCCCATAAACCATTTATAAGGAGACATTCCCATAGGGTTTTGGTAGGCAGTCCTATAAGCCCATAAAGCATCATTCAACTTTTTAGCCCAGCTTTTTCTAGATCTATTAACAGTCTTTTGCAAGATGGACTTAATTTCTCTATTCGATAACTCCACTTGCCCACTAGTTTGGGGGTGATAAGTTGAAGCAATTCTGTGATTAACATCATATTTAGCAAGGGTCTTTCTAAAACCACCATGAATGAAATGAGAACCCCCGTCAGTCATGAGATACCTAGGCACTCCAAACCTAAAAAAGATAACATCCTTAAGCATTTTTAGAGAAGTTTCCCCGTCAGCACTCTTCATAGGAATGGCTTCTACCCACTTGGTAACATAATCAACAGTAACAAGAATATGAGTATAACCTTTCGAGGGAGGAAAAGGACCCATAAAGTCAAATCCCCAGCAATCAAAGGGTTCAATAACTAGAGAGTAGTTCATAGGCATTTCATTGCGTCTAGAAATATTACCAACACGCTGACATTCATCACAAGATAAAACAAATTTTCTTGCATCTTTAAAAAGGGTAGGCCAGTAAAAACCTGATTGTAGCACCTTTTGCGCAGTTCTATCTCCTTTATGATGTCCTCCATAAGCACTACCATGACATTTACGCAATATATCCTTTTGTTCATATTCTGGAACACATCTTCACATAATACCATCCACTCCTTCTTTATATAAGTGTGGGTCATCCCAAAAATAATGCCTCAAATCATAAAAGAACTTCCTTCTTTGCTGAGCTGTAAAAGTTGGAGGCAAATACTTGGAGACAATAAAATTAGCATAATCAGCGTACCAAGGGCTCCCTCACGAGCTTACCCCTACTGCAACTAATTGTTCATTTGGGAAACTATCATTAACAGGCATAGGGTCAAAAGAGATTTTTTCCAATCGAGATAAATTATCACCTATAGGGTTTTCAGCACCTTTCCTATCTACTATATGTAGATCAAACTCTTGTAAAAGCAGCACCCATCTAATAAGCCTAGGCTTAGCGTACTTCTTCATCATAAGGTATTTAATAGCAGCATGATCAGTATGAATGGTGACTTTTGAGTCTACAATATAGGGTCTAAACTTATCACAAGCAAAAACGACAGCTAGAAATTCTTTTTCAGTGGTAGCATAATTCCTTTGAGCAGCGTCTAGAGTCTTACTAGCATAATGAATAACATTTAGCTTTTTATCAATTCGTTGCCCAAGGATAGCACCTACAGCAAAATTACTAGCATCACACATTATTTCAAAGGGTAAACTCCAATCAGGTGGTTGAACAATAGGGGTTGTAGTTAAAGCCTTCTTAAGAGTTTCAAAAGCTTCCTTACAATCATCATCAAAAACAAAGGGTACATCTTTTTGAAGAAGATTAGTGAGGGGTTTTGATATCCTAGAAAAGTCTTTAATAAACCTTCTATAGAAACCAGCATGACCAAGGATACTACGAATACCTTTGATGTCTCTTGGACATGGCATTTTCTCAATTGCCTCAACCTTATCTCTATCAACTTATATGCCTCTTTTAGAAACTTTATGCCCAAGGACAATCCCTTCATTAACCATGAAGTGGCATTTCTCCCAATTAAGAACAAGATTAGTTTCTTCACACCTCTGCAAAACTTTATCAAGGTTGTGCAGACAATTATCAAAAGAAGTTCCATAGACAGAAAAGTCATCCATGAACACTTCCATAATTTCCTCACAAAAACCATGAAAGATGGCAGATATGCATCTTTGAAAAGTAGCTGGAGCATTACATAAACCAAAAGGCATACGTCTATAAGCATAAGTTCCGTAAGGGCAAGTAAAAGTAGTTTTTTCTTGATCTTGTTGTTTAACAGCAATTTGAGAGAAACCAGAATAACCATCAAGAAAACAAAAATGGGTCTTTTTAGACAACCTTTCCAACATTTGATCAATAAAAGGAAGCGGGTAATGATCTTTCTTAGTAACCTTGTTGAATTTTCTAAAATCAATGCACATCCTATAGCCTACTACTATTCTTTGGGGAATAAGCTCATCATTATCATTAGGAACAACGGTAATTCCTCCTTTTTAGGAACACAATGGACATGACTAACCCATTCACTATCAGCAATAGGGTAAATAATACCAGCATCAAGGAGTTTCAATACCTTGTTCCTTACCACTTGCTTCATCTTAGGATTTAAACATCGTTGGTGCTCTACTACTGGCTTTGCATCTGGTTCTATATTGATAGAATGCTGACATATAGTAGGTGAAATCCCTTTTAAATCATCCAGAGTATAGCCCATAGCTCCTCGGTGTTTCTTCAAAACCTCCAATAACCTTTCCTCTTCCTTCCCCAAGTCTTCTACATGCAAGTTATGTTTAAGCATCTTGGGTTGACGACGGAGAATCTCATCAATCTCATTCCTTTCTTCCATGAAGATCTCACTTTCGTGATCTTCCATAAATTGCTGCAAAGCATTGTTAGGAGCAAGAGAAATAGAAGCAAGTTGTTCAACTCTAAAATCCTCATTATGGGTTTCCTCTTCACAAGGTTCTTTAGTAAATTTCGAAAAATTAAACTCATAACATTCCCCATCAAACTTAGTCAATATTTTCTCCCTCTTGCAATCTATAATAGCTCCACAAGTACTCAAGAAAGGTCTACCAAAAATGATAGGATAAGTTTTACTAGCAGTTGAACCAAGTACTAGAAAATCAACATGATACTTAATCTTACCACAAAGAACTTCCACATCTCGTACAATACCAATTGGAGAGATGGTCTCTCTATTAGCAAGGTGAATAAGCACATCAATCTCTTCCAATTCGCAAGGACTGATTTTATGCATAATTTCTCTATAAAGCTCATAAGGAATAGCACTGTAACTTGCACCAATATCACATAAACCATAATAGCAATGATCACCAATTCTAACGGAAAGCACAGGGACACTAGCCTTTTTAGTTCTATTAGGATGTGAGACAATATTAGAAGCATCCTCACAAAAGACTATGTGTCCATCTTCTATGCTTTTAGTGACAAGGTCTTTCACAATTGCTACCACAGGTTCAACGTTTATTTGTTCATCAGGTTTTACAGTTCTCTTTTCACTTTTAGTGATTACACTAGTTATCATAGGATGATCCTTTACCTTATCTGGGAAGGGAATCTTCTCGATATAAGGTTCAGGTAAGATGTGATCAATAGTGCAATACTCAGTACTCCTAACAGGAACACAGTCAACAATATCTTTATAAGGTGCATGGTACTTGTTCCATCCCCTTTTTGGAATTTCAATATAAGAAGCAAAAGCCTTAAAGCAATTTGTAATAACTTGTAAATCAAGACCATAAGCATTACTAATATTTTGAAAGTCATCAGTTCCCATAAAAGATTCAATGCATTCATAATCATAATTTATACCTGACTTCCTACCTTTGTCATTCTCCCAAGCTTCAGCATTGTCTTGAATACGGTCTAGAAGATCCCATTTAGCTTCTTCTTCCATGCGAGTGAATGATCCAGCACAAGAAGCATCCAATAAATCCTTGTCATGTAGAGGGAGCCTTGCATAAAAGTTATTGATAATAATATTGTTGAGGAGCTCATGAATGGGACATTTGAGCATTAGCAACTTCAATCTCCCCCAAGCTTGAGCTATACTCTCTCCATCAAGAGGCCAAAAGTTGTATATTTGATTCCGATTTTTATGAATCCCACTAGGAGGATAAAACTTTGAATAAAAGAGAGGCACTATTTCCTCCCATTCAAGAGCTTGACCATTCTTCAACAGCTTATACCATTCCTCGGCTCTTCCTTTTAGTGATAATGAGAATAACTTCTTCTTAAATTGATCTGTAGTAATACCTGCACGCTTGAACAACCCGCATAATTCGTGTATAAAGAGTAAATGATCACCGGGATGGACAGTTCCATCCCCAACATAGTAGTTATCCATAACGCGATCAATAATTCTTGTAGGTATTTTAAAAGCATCATTCTCAGCAGGTGGTGGCTTATCTACTACCTTAGAAGTGGTAGTAGCATTACCAAATAAGAAACTCAGTGAATTATCCATAACAAAAATAAAGCAACTAACAGAAGTAAACAATACTCACAGTAGAGATTTCCTTTACCAGTTCCACTCTCCAATAGCGTTTCACTCCCCAGCAACGGCGCCAGAAAATAGTCTTGATGACCCACAAGTATAGGGGGTGTATCGCAGTATTTTCGATAAGTAAGAGTGTCGAACCCAACGAGGAGCAGAAGGTGTTGGCTAGTGGTATGGATCGGGAATTCTCTTCAAATACTTAGCAAACGGATTTTTAGGGGTTTTTGATAAAGCAAGTAAACAAAGTACGAGTAAATAAAAGACAATAGGAATAAATGCAGCAAGTGGCCCAATCCTTTATTCAGCAAAGGACAAGCCGGTTGTATTACTTAAGATGACCAAACGTTCTCGAGGACACATGGGAAGACTGTCAAGTGCTTTCGCTTTATATAGTTGATTAATCTTCTTTAGCTTGCTAAGTGTTGTGTGGGTGAACCTGTGCTAATGTACCGACCTTTCTAGGACTAATACATACTTGTTATTATGCCCCTTGCAAATATCCGTAAGTACAAGAAAGTAATTAAGGTAGAAACCTAATCACAGCTTTAAACTCTAAGACCCTTACGTCCCTTGTGCAATGGTTTCCTAACGGGGGTGCAGGTTTCTGTCACTCCGGCAACCCCTACGATTAGTATCCAAATACACAATGCATTCCCCTAGGCCCATATAGGTGAAGTGTCATGTAGTCGACGTTCACATGACACCACTAGAAGAAGTACACCACAACTTAAATATCAAACTATTGAATCTTTCTCAACACAACTCCACTACTAACAACATGACTTCTCCCATGTCCTCAAGAACAAAATGAACTACTCATAAGACATCATATGGATCATGATCAGAGATGGAATAATGATGTATAACAATCTGAACATAAACAATAATTCAATGGTTCACTCAATAGCATCAACTACAAAGAGTAATCAACACCGGGAAAGTTTCCCCTAAGAACTAATGCAAGATTCAACCCAATTGTTACAGCAATATGGAGATGGTGCTGATGGTGGTTATGATGATGATGATCCCGATGAAGTCTAGCTTGATGGTGGTGTTGATGGCGATGATCTTCCCTCTCCAGGAAGGAATTCCCCCGGCAGAAATCTGTCTGCTGGAGAGATCTTTCTCTCTCGGTGTTTTCCACCCCGTAGAGGCGGCAGAATCTTTCTGTGGTCGCTCCCCTAGTCTTAGGGTTTCGGGAGGAATATATACGCCAGAGGGGAGAGACAGAGGTGGGCCAGGGCGACCACACCACCTGGTGGCATGGCCTAGGGTGGCCTGCGACATGGGATGGTGTGGGCCCCCTGTGGCCCATATCCACTCCCTCTTCTGTCTTCCTTCGTCTTCTGGAAAAATAGGATTTTCCATATATTTTTCCGGATTTTCTGATCGTCGCAAATTTTGCCTCCAGACAGCACCTTTTCCATCAGAATCCTGACTGCAGCGGTCCATGCTCCAAAAGTCATCAACCATGCAAAAACAGATGAAATAACATAAGTACCACCTCTTAATATGAAATATATCGATGAATAACAGTGAATTATGACATAGAATAGTGATGCAAAATGGACGTATCAATGGCTAGCTCCTTTGCACAGCACTTAAGCAAAAGTGTGAGCATATACGCAAAAGAGAAGAAAATAAAGAAGAAAAAGAGCGAGTGTGTAAAGAGCAAATAGGCATATACCACTATATTGTAGTAGGACAAAGATACACTTTTGAGATTTTGAATCCCAAGTGAATATGTTAATCCAAAAACACTTGGTACTACCTCGCTAACTCATTCGGTTGAACCGGATACCTTACATTATGTTGAGATTCATCTTTTGTGAACTATTGATCACTAAGGTGTGGAAGCCTACTAATACTATTTAGATGGTTCGAGTAAGGTACTATTCATGAACTTATTCCTATGTCTCATATACGGTAAACACATGCTGCAACTGCCTCATTTATTGTATCAACTTAGCTTCATGAATATGAGGATCACATCCATTAAGCTAAACTTGCTCGGGATGATCAAGAGTCTAAGCTTGGGGAAGTCGATGAGTGCATATTTGCATCATGTTTTACACTATTATTTTGCATTGTAGATGTAGGATCTTGGTATTTTATGGCGCTCGCGCGCACATTTTATGTCTATTTTCACCAGGATCAGGACATATGATGGATCCAATGGACACAATTCTTGGAGCAGTTGTACTAAGGAGAAATGGAGTAAAAACAATGTAAATCGCTTATTTGGGAAATATTAATAATACCAGAAGAAAACCCGAAGCAATCAAAGGAGACAGATGGTTTAACGAACAACTATACGGCAGGAATAAATTTTCCGGCCGTATAGTTGGCACCGCCTTCGCCTCCTCAAATAGTTTCACCCCGTGCAACTGGATCAAGGAGACGACATACAGAACACCCAGAAATCACAGAAACCTCACCTCCGGAAGGCATCTGGAGGGGGAACTCGTCCACCAGGGATCCATCTTCGCCCTGCGCAGATCCGGGAGGCTAAGGCATCGATCTTCATCATCAACCATTGCATCACCACCATCTCCATTCATCCCATCTATATCTTGTCTAGAGCTTGTTGTAATTTCCGTACTTGTCGTGGATTTATACAAGTACTATTCATCTATGATAGATTCCATTGTTATTGCCATGATGTTGATTGCCTCCATGTCTGAGTAGATCATTAGTTCTTGGGGAGATGGAGAAACCCTAGTATGAGATTGAAATAAGATAATGTTTATTATGATATTCATCACTATGATCATGTGTTAGATTGTCTTCATCTTGATGTTGAGAGAAGTCGACCTCTCAATATTTGACTCTAATGGGGACTTGATGGAGGGAACTACTTGTTGGTAGACGGAGGTGTGTTAGCACTTACAGTGACTATAAAGCTGTTGCACTCCTTACGTATCAAATTGGGAAATCGAGGAAACTCACGAAACACTATTCATGCCATGGGATACATCCTACGGGATTACATCCCTTAATAGCGCAGTAATTCGATTGATGTCCATTGCTGACTGTTGTGGTTATGAGGATGATGTGAGCAGCGGTTGCTGCCTATTTGTCCAAATACGGAGTTCCTCCCACACATACATAGTTGAGAATGTTCATGATAATAATCTTTATCTTAGATCCTTATAATGCTAGTGGTGTATCCTCTACTACCTAAGAACGCGTTTTTCCCTATTGCAGTTTGAATCTCTCTTATGTACGTGATACTTACTTTCTGTGTTCAGTTGTTTTACTTTATTTACTATTGCTCTTATACCAAAAACCCAAAAACACCTTTTTACTCAATATTTGCATTTTATCTTGTCACTTACAACTTTATTTATCATTTCTACTGTAATATTTATTTCAAGAGTTATTAGACTTCCGACTCCTGCTCCCTATGGGATCGATATCTTTATTTCGAAACTAGCTATAAACGACCTGTGCACTTGCAGTCATCACCCACAGACTCGCAATCCGGGCGAGTCGTCGGCGAGTGGACGGTGTAGTCGAAGGTGCCGAAGAGGAGGCGGTTCTCTGCTGTAGCAGAATTGTAGATCGCGGGTGATGGGGCCGACGAAGCCGCAACATCAGCACTCTCGATTCCCACATATGGTGCCAATTGATGAGGGGTTAACTCGCCAATGCTCATAGATGGTGGACTTGGGTTTGAAGAAGTGGGGAGCGCTGGAGGCATCGGTCGGCTAGCAAACAAGCACATCGGGGACACACGGTTTACCTAGATTCAGGTCCTCAGAAGGGACCCTACTCCTACTTGTCTGCTCTTTGTTATTGATGGAATCGAAGATTATAGGGGTGTGCAGATACAATCTAGCGGTGTGTGAACTAGGGTTGCGGATTGTCCTCCTCGATGCCCCCTCCTAGCCTTTATATAGGGAGGCTAGGTCTTAGGATAGCAGGTCGAGTCGGTTACAGATTAGGATTTTCCTTAAGTTTCATATCTACACTTTGTCGTGTTTCCCAAGGAGTCACATCATCCTGGACTTGGGCCACCCGGATCTTTTTGGGCTTTACCGTGGGATTCTCTTAGGCCGCACCATATAGGCCAAACTTGGGTGCCCATACCCATGTCAGTATGGCAGGTTGATATATATCTTAATGTGTTCCAAGTGACTTTTCTAAGCAGAGATGTTGGCCTACAGAACATCTCCTGAGAAACACACTTATATGAGTCTGACTGTAAAACATCGCAGTCCTTGAGAGTTGTGTGCTCTCTAATAAACTTAAGAAAGGCCCTGGAGTATGACACATAAGCTCCAAACCGCGGGGAACCGTGTGGCAGCCCTGTATCGGTTTAGAATTTATGTGAAATTAGTGTGCAAAGAACTTGTAGTTTAAGGCGTACTCCACTATTCAAGTTGCTAACTAGTGTAGCATGAAGTCTAGAGTGAAAGTTCAACTCCACTAAACACCGGTATATAAAACAATGTTTTGAAACAAAAAGTGTTGTGATGTGCCAATGAGACTTTGTGGGGAATTGTTGGAATCTGGGGATTTTGGCATTGGGCCTTTGACCCATAACCAATACAAATTCTGAAATTCTCTTTGCTCATTAGGTGACAACTCATGAATGTACTAGTGATGCTAAAATTATTGCTAGTAGAAGATGTGTTACACCACCTTATATCCTAGGCTGCTCCACCACTCACTAAAGTGTGGGAAAATGGAGTAGCTCTCGCGCACTCCTCCTCCGATGCCGCCCGCCTCGCCTCGTCATGACGCGCGCGCCGTGGGTTGCAGGAATGTGCCAAGTCGGACTCCTGTATTGGTTTTGTTGTCTAGGAATCTGGAATTTGATCACACCTCTCCCTTGTCGTTGTGCATCCGGATTCTCTCGATCTTGTCCCCACGAAGCTTCCTGGAAAGTGAGAGGATATTATCCTCTTATCCTTTATAAGCAGATGACAGAGGCACAGAGAGATACGAGCACATACACACTTCCAATTTTAGTTCCTTGTGCAGCCTCCTTCGTCTTCTCCATCCAGACCTGCAACGTGCACCGCAGATCGGGACAGTAGGCTTCCGGAACCCCACCTCTCGAGAACCTATACGGGTGAGGGGCGATCCAGTTTTTGGGGAGCGCTCAGCGTGACTACTGATAACCACGACGTCGTCCTGCGACGAATTTCCCCACGACGACTTCTTCCCGAACAACGACGACCTCTACACCAACCTGACCATGGGAGACATCTCAGTTGTTGCTGCTGCTGCTCAGGCTAGACCGTGCATGTCCCTAAACTTTCTCTTTCAGATTCTGCTAGAATGTCTTGTTCCAATACTGAGTAGATCTGCTCAGTTTATCTTGTATAAGTGCAATCGGTTTATCTACTCTGTTAGTTTGCATGATTAATTTAATTACTGTTAATTTAATCATGCTTTACCATTTTATTCGAATTAAATGATATGAATTGTTGCTCATATTTTCAACAATGAACAATGGTGAACAGTACGTTGAAACTGATATTTTGTCTATTTATGAAAAAAAAAAACATTTTTGTTTAGCCCAGAGTACAATGTATTTCATTATGAAATTTCGCAAACCGGTAGAATATAACATTGACTACATCCTACTAGAGTTTTTTAAAACAAATTAAAACTTTGAAATCAAAGTTTCAAAATTAGAAAAAAAAACTATAGCAAAGGGCCATTTCTCTTAGCGGAAAAAAACACGCCCAGGGGCAAATACACACTGACACAACAAGCACACGGAGTCTTGTCCCACATATATATTTCTCGGACATGGAGAAGTGACCTCTGTTAGCTCAAACGAAGTGAATCAAATTGAAAATGTCTAAAAAAATCAATCAAGATTAATTAACATGAGAAGGGGACGAAGTCGATCAACACGAGGTACTGATTTATTTATTTTTTGGGAGCCGGACTCCGTCTAGCTGCGAAGTTCTATTAATCACCAATAACATTTACATCATTCAAAAGTTTGCTTAACAAAAACCTAGAGGGCTCATCGTCCCAATTATAAGAAATATTGGAACTAACAGTCTTTAGCTAACTCATGCGCCACCTGATTAGCCTTTCTTGGGCAAAATTTGAATACAACATTTCCAATAATTGTCGCCTCGCCATGTCAAGATAATCTGCAAAAATCGGCAACGAATCAGACCACCAGGCTCGACAATATAGCGCTTGTTCCGTAAGATTTCAATAAGACCCACATCCAAGTATCCAACCTGCTAGTTTCTTCGGAAGCTCATCACATTTATAGAACGCATCCGTTTGATTTCATAAAAGAAGCTTAATTGTTTCTATAGCCAACTTCTTTTCCACAAATATATTTAGAAATAAAGCACAAGTTACCGAAACATGATGCCGTACATTTCTTGTTCCAATATGGCAAGACTATTGTCAGAAGCAAGATGCAACACAAACATATAGCATGGCTACTTTGACTAGCAAAAGTAAATGAAGTTAAGAGGGCAGTACACAAGCTAAAACCACATATTTCCATGACAACTCATTCAGTCAAACATCATTTTGCAAGACAGAACTAGCTAAACAGGACAAGCATGTTACCACATGGCATATGTGGCAAGCAATCTGCAAAAACAGGACAATCATGTTTTTACAGAACCTCACCTTCACCAAGGACATGAATAACACCACGCACGAAAGAAAATGTATACAGATCAGCAGCTTAAACAACATTACAACAGGACCCCAGTCCTCACATGTCTGACATCAGGATTTATTCAGAATGTATATTAATTTGGTTCCAAGCAAAAAGACAGAAGAGTAGGATGCACATGATGTTTAAGCTACGGTTGTTCTACAGGACACGGTTCGGACAGGGTGCAGCTCGCTACAACACATCAAGTTCAGAAACATGCACGGACGCTACTAGCTAGCTACTGCATATACAACAAAACAGGATAATACAGCAGAAAAATGAACCCAAAACTGGTCCTACTGCTGCCTCTCTCTTGATTCTGATCTATCAGACTGCCTATTGTCGTTGTCCCTGCCACCGTGCCTGTTGTCATGCCTGTCATGGTGCCTCTCGCCGCCTGAAGCTTGCCGATCAAACTGTTCATCATTTTGCCTGTCATACTGAGGTCTATTATTGCTCGGAAGTTGCCTATCAAAGCGGCGATCATTTCTCGGTGCAGAGCCTTCATCCTTTTGCATATGGATATAGGGGCAATGCTCTTTGCTGCAGCGACCAAATTTCTCAAAGGTATAGCAGATTCCCCTCTTAAAAGGAGGTGCCCCCCGTGGCGCTCCACCGCCGGACGGAGGCCTCCATGACCGCCCACCTGAGTTACCACCATTAAAATCCTGCTGGTTTTTCCAAATCTGATTCCCACTTGGTGCATTCCAGTTCATATTATTATTCCCCTGGCCTGTACCATTTACAGGACTAGGACCTGGATTTCCCTGCACAGGAGCACTCCAGCCAACATTCTGATTCATGTTTCCAACCTGGGGCACCCAACCAGGATAAGAATTTCCATTTCCTTGTGCCATGGCACCCCAAGGGGCCACTGCAACTCCTTGGACCTGAGCCCCCATCATAGCAGCAGCATTTGGAGTGCCTTGGGCTTGAGCTGTGGTCCACACCATATTCATGTTGGTGTTTCCTGGATTCCGTGTCGGTGTGACCCAACCCATGTTCTGGACTGCATTTTGCTGTGTCGGCATAGCCACACCCATGTTGTAGCCTGTTGCGCCTTGTGCTGGTGCTGCCCAAGGCATGTTCATATTGGTCTGTCCCATCGTTCCCCAGGCCATGTTTGCATTACCCTGAAGTGATCCCCAGTCCATATTGCCAGCCACCTGAGCTTGGCCAGATGTGTTTGCAACTTGTGCAGCAGCTGGTGTTGACATCAGCTGAGCCGAGTTGGAGGCATCAGTTGATTGGTTCCTTGCATCTGAAGGTGAAACCACAATAATGCCATTAGGTACAGTAGGTTGTACTTAAAAACCACGATTGCAAGGAGCAACAGCAGTTGTTTAAGATTGAAACCCTTGAGACTTTGCTATGGAACTAATGGAAACAAGATTTCGAAATAAAACAAGGCATGAAAAATGGACAATCAGTGAGCCCATACCTTCAAATTGCTGAGTGTTTGATTGCGCAGCTCCGGCCTGTGCACCTACTGCTCCAAGATCTGCAAACAAAAAGAACTAATATATATCAAACTAAAATACACTTGTACTACAAATTAGAAGCTTCAACCAAATTGTTGGAGCATATAAACCTTGCAAAGGAACTCAACCTCACCTGAAGACTGCAAATTGACTATTTCTGTGCCAACTGTTGCAGGAGCTGGAACAGGAGCAATTCCTGCTACCGTATTACTCTGTCCCGGAAAGCCTCCTGTAGCAGGCTGAGAAAGTGTCATTGGATTTACTGTAGTACCAAACTGACTTGAGGAGGCATTCCAACTTTCAGTAAGAGATTGTTGACTTGCAAAAGCTGCTTGAGAATTTGGCATCCCATAGTAACTTTGTGCACCAGACTGGATCATGGTTGGTCCAGGATTTGTTGAATCCTGCATTTGACTAACCATATCCGAGTAAGACTGTGACTTACTTAGAACCCCTGATTTTTCGTCAAAAAGGGAGTCACTAGATGGTCTAGTACCAACATCTGAGTTGCTTCTCAAATAACCTTTGTCTGTTTGAGAAGAGCTGCCAAGTGGCGGTTCCCACGGAGGCAGGTCTTTCTCAAACTTGCCAACCAAAGCATCAGCCAATAATATTGAGTCATCCTGCTTCTCATTAGACTTCCATATTTTTAAATTAGGAGGGAAGTACCCACTGCTGTTCCATTTACGCAACTGTACTATCGAGAAAGGGCCTTGGATTTTATTAGAAGGGTCCATGTACAGCCATATCTTTTCAGACTCATTGACTGTTGACTGTAATGCTGGTGTTGCGGACGCTAAACTAGCTGTTAAAGTTTGAGATGAGGCACCAGATAGCCCACGTGGAGTATTAGCTGTCACCTCCACATTAGCTTTGTGTGCACCAACGTTTGGACTGTCTGATTTACCTGGGTAACCAGCACTTCCACCGTGAGACGAGAATGTAGATCTCCGTCCATGAGGCGATTCCAACTGTGTACTTGACCATGTGTTTCGGTTTGACTCCCAGTTAGATTTTGAATCTCTTGCAGCGTTCCTACCCTCTCCTTTACCGGGAGACACTGGATTATTATCTTTCCTAAAGAAAGAACCTCTCGGCTTACTGAAGCTACCTGTATGAAAGAAAAATGGAAGTCAATGTCAGAGTGGTAAGAAGCTTAAATCAGGAAAGTAAATTACGGAAGAATAAAGCAAATCAAGTCAAGTACTTCTCTCCGCATCCTCCTCTGGTTCCTCTGGAGATTCATAATCCGGATCCATGGCAGGATCAGCATGTATTTCCGGTTCTTCCTTTAGCCTACGATCACGCTCCTCTGGAGTATTTAGAAGCTTCAGCTTCTCTACACATTCTCTAAGCGTACGTACTGGTCAAGGCATGCAAGTTAAATACTATTCAACAGAAAGAGAAGAATTCTCATTGCAGAAAAAGACTAAATTCAAAAAATTACTAACAAGCAATCAGAGTACGAGAAAGAGGAGCAAATTTAACCATAATCTTGAACCATGAACTACCAACTAAATATTGATTGATCAAAAAATGTCGAAAAGGATATTCTTTTCTATGGCCCATATCGCTGGCCCGGTCACGAAGATGCGCAAGACGCATTTTTTCACTTTCGATCCACTGCAAAGATGCAAATGGCATTCATGATTAAGCAAATGAAATACAAGTGCTTGACTGGAAACTTCTATAGTTCTTCCAATAGTAGTTGCTTACGTCATTGACTTTCACAGAATGGAGAACCCTTGCCTTGTCCTGAATCTCTCCCTGGAAGATAGGATGGTTACACCATAGAAAAATAGTGTACAAATAACAAAAAAACACAAAATAATGTGTAACAACATTACCACTGTTAGCCTTGCAATGAACCCACACTTTATGCTTTGTCGTAAACGTTTGCACTCCTCCTATAACAAGAATAGTGACAGCATTCAGCAAATGCAAATACATCTACTGAATAAGTGCATGGCTACATCATTATAGTAAACTAACAATATACAAAGTGAAAGCAACTGCAACTAAAAGCAAAAAATCAGTAAAGATGGGAACTATAAAACCAAATGTGAACTTTCTATACTTAGTTTCAGTAAACGTCAAATGAATAGTAAAACTATCATATTTCTATTGATAAATACCTCGGTGAATTCTTGATTTGAAGTTATATCAATAGTAATAAACTCTTTCTTGTCCAAGTTTAGTATCTCTAGTGTTACATCAGTTGTCTTTTTTCCACATTTATACATCTCAGCAGCTGTTCCTGTCCCTGAGCACAAATACGAAAAAATCTGCAATCAGAATCATGAAGAGCCAAACCTAGCAACATCAGTTCTGAAAGTGTGCCATCTTACCAACAATCTGCACAAGGCGATAAATGTCTTGCCTTTGACTTGGACCAGATATCCGTATTCTCACAAATGCTCCAAGAACTTTCTCAGCAAATGTGTCAACATCACCCATCAACTCTTCCATTAGGTTGCGACGCAGGTACATCAAACCGATATTATGGTTATCTATCGCGGCGAAGTCATCGAGGTTCGTTTGAAGAGCTCTTTGATCATACTTACGTGATTTTCTTTTTTTTTCTGAACTCATCACAACTGATGCTTCACTGTTACCATCAGCATCCTGGCTAGGATCAGGGTCTACAACACCACCGTGGTTGCCATCGATATCAACTGGTGTAGCCTCAGTCATGAGGAAATGAGATTCAAGAAGCTTCAACATTTCAAAATGCCCAACGCGTTCTTTTCCAAAGAGACTTTGGAGCAAGGGATCACAAACTATCTGGCTTTTCCCACGAGGATCACGGAGATCTTCACGTTTGATATACTCAAGTATAAGGCGTTGAACTTCAAACTGAGAGAGCACTGATTTATCACCATTCCTCATATGTGCGACAAAATCCAAGAGCTCCTTTGATGCCCAACTAGCCTCCTCAGCTGAGGATGTAGATGTACCCACACTTTCAGATTCTTTTGATCCATGCTCACTACTTGAAGCACGCTTCGACGATCTTCTAACCTTTGCCCCTGTAGACTTCTTAGTCTTAACATTATTGTCACCTGAGCCTCGCTTGGTATATTTTCGAGTGCTGCCTTTCCCTTTGGAGCTGTCCTCATCAGCAGCACGCTTTAATCGCTTCTTTCCCCTCCTTTTTGGTGAACTGTCTGAATTAGCCTCTTCTTCATGATTAGTTTCAGGTAGTTCACGGATAATCAAAGAAGGCCCATTCTTCTGACGCCTAGCGACAGATATTTCTTCAAATGTCAATGACAACTTCTCCTTCAAATTCAGCCAATAACCTTTGAACAAATACCACCAGGTGTCTTTGTCGTCAAAATCTACATCCTGTTAAATGCAATTGTATAAGTACAAAGTATGTGCACCAGAACCATTAATCATAGATCTAACAGGACAACTGGCGAGCAGGAAAAACACGACGTCTAGCAAGCAATTTACGGCAATAGTAAATTAGACGGGCATGTCATGACAACAAAGCAGACTAAACAACCAAAAAAAATCAAAATATCCTAAGGCTTACTGGAATATAAGCATTTGAAACGAATAGGAAATTTGCACTACTACCTCCGTTCCAAAATAAGTGTCTCAACTTTGTCTAGATTCAAACGCATCTACACACTAAAACGTGTATAGATACATGCGAATCTAGACAAAATTGAGACACTTATTTTGGAACGGAGGTAGTATACGTTTAGCCACCCCTAGCTGGCATCACACCAACCATGCTCTACAAGGATTAGGAAACACACGTAGTTGTAATCTTCTAATTACGGCTATGTACCGGTGAGGATCTTCTCTCAAGTAATCAGGATGTGTGCGCTCCTGTTGCAGATCCGGCAGCACACTTCAGCATCTACACGTTCACCAGGCCCCAAATAGCATATGCCATGAAAAAATAATGCTTGCTTATGCACGACCCATGCGAGCACAGTGCCTCCTCCTTGTCAAGCAGGTGCTTCAGTACCTCAATGGCACACTTCATCACGTCCTCCACCTCACTGCTTTGTTGACAGACACTCTCATTGCCTACACTGGACAGGCTGCCCCAGCACCTGGTGCTAAACCTCTGGCTACTGTCTCTATCTAGGCAACAACCTTGGGTCGTGATCCCACATCAAAGCACAATTTCCCGGCTTCCCGCTACGGTGCAGAGACCGAGCACCAACGGTGGCTAACATGCTCGTCAAAGCTAGTTGGGCCAACAACTACTTCAAAAGCTACAAGGACCCCACTCCAAAGCAACGATTGTTTTTTGGTACAAGACCCATGTGTGCACCTGTCGACAAACCCCGTCCATCATCAGACGACTAAGCAAATTGTAATGATATCACTTTGTCCATAATCGTGCACCCGCGGGTCAAGTTTGTGTTCTGTGTGTGCTGGGTGTGCCTCAATAATGATCATATAGGTGTACCCGTAATTAGGACCCATTTGTTATCCTGCAGTTTATCCCAAGGATGCACCTTGTTCTTTAAGAGATGCACACCAGCAAACAAATTATGGCAGCACGTGAAAATAAACTTACTGTCGAATGCAGAAACAAAAAACTGCATAAATTGAAGCCGTGATGGTTCTGAATTCTCAGGCAAAAGGTTTATGCAAATAACATCCACCCATTTCAGGAGAACAGTTTAGCAAGTTCTAGCATCAGGTAATAATAATGCAGAGCAATAGTCTTTGGTACACCACACATTTTTTTGGTACACCATACACATTAAGTTGCCTACAGATTAGGTTCACCCATTTGATTTTACGAAATCACAGACAGAGCACAGGTTAATATGTATGCTCAAATTATGCGAACATCTAAAGAAACGGTCTTCCCAGGTCTGGAACTCTCATATGATTATATGAACAAGAATCACAAAACACTAAACCAGCTCCTCAATGCCATAGAAGAAACCAAAAGGATATAAAAACAACAAGGCATTGGACGAAACTAAATTACTAAACTCTGAGAAAATATTAGATAGGATAAGCTAAGAGTAAGGTGAAAAGGTTACCATTTGCTCGGTTGCCTCCTCTTTGTTCTCTATCATCATCACAGTATTCATGCATGTCTCACAGAAACCTTTATTTCCTCTGACACGGATGAAGTTTGTCTCTTTAGTGCACACTTTGCATAAGGAATAGGTACATGTGTAACACATTTGGCTAGCAGGTTTCTGACAATTGCTACAAATGTGCCACCCTGACAAAATTATGCAAAATTAATTAAATGAAATATACGTATCTCGAGACATTATATCTGCATACTAACTATCAATTCGTGCAATTGTCTACCTTTACAAAAAACATTATAATTGTCATCATATAGGTAAACTCATGTATCATAGAAAGTACGTACTTCCTAGTTCATGGACAGAAATTGAAAGAAGAACATGTACCACAGGAATGCAGCAAATCAGAGTTCATGGACAAATAACACATTTTAAAAATCAGATGCAACATAAAACAGGAAAATAATTGGACAACTCCACCATAAATTGTAAAGAAGTAAGCCCGTTGCAAAAATCCCTCCTAGAAAACATGGATATGGGAAGATTGTAACGTGCATATTAATAGTTGAAACAACGCTATTTAAGAGCACTTGGAAGGGTTCGTACTAAAGATCAGACAACATACCACAAGTCCATTGACCCTTTGACTTGAAGAACTCGTCATCCCGATTAACACAAGAATGATGATAAGCCTTGGGGCAAAACCTGAGGACACAAAATATGAACAATCAACAGCTGTAACATATAGTTGTGTCTTCTTTAGTTACAAATAAAAATAAAACAGCTTTGCACAAACCTACGATCACAAACCACAAGGTCACCACCATCAAAGCATATAAAGCACACCTCCTCCTCATCCTTCTTTTTAGGAGATGGCTTAGCCGCAGCTTGAGCCTTGGAAGATGCACGGCCTCGCTTTGGGCGTCCTCCACCCTTCTTTGTCAACGGTGGAGGTTCATCATCGTTGTCATCCTCATATATCTGCACATCCTCTTCTTCAGGTAAACCACCAACCATGTCAACTTCAGCTTCTTGAACACTAGCAGCCTCTTCAGTGGCATTTTGGTCAGCCATGCCATCGTCTTCATCCTCATTACCGGCCGTAGTAACCGCATATTTTTCGATGCCCTCCACATCTGCACCGTCATCACCAGCTGAGGCAACATCCTGACCATCGTCCCCGGTCATGCCAATTGTATCCACCAGTATGTCCTCAGCTGTTGCACAAACACCGGCTGCATCAGTACATTCCACCGCGTTGGCATCACTACTCATGGAAACTGCATCCATCTGCCTCCCCTCGTCCATGGAAGTGTCACCGGCTGTTCCAACCCCTTCGTCCCCATTGGCCTTTTCAGTTGAGGCAGGTATATCCATCTCTATGGTCTCCACAGCAACAACATTACCAGCCATGTCATCTTCAGCTGAAGCCAGAACATTATCATCTTCTTCCGGAACACTATCAGCTTCTTCAGCATCTTTTACATCTTCGCCACCAGCCACAATATCTGCATAATTTTCCATGCCCTCCACACCTGCACCATCATCACCAGCTGAGGAAATATCCTTTTCCTGATAATCATCTCCAGTCAGGCCAAGTGTATCCACCTTTATGTCCTCGCCTGTGGCATCAACAGCAGCTGCACTAGTAGCTTTCTCGTTGGCATCTCTGCTCAGGGAAACTGCATCCATCTGCCTACCCTCATCTGCAGAAGCATCGCTAGCTTTTGCATCCCCTTCCTCCTCGTTGCCATCTCCAGTGGAGGCAATTGCACCCATCTTTGTGCCCTCCTCTGTGATATCATCGTCATCTTTCACAAGCTCTGGTTCCGTATCACTCAGTTCAGTCGTAGCAACTGCATCATCCATCGGTGCCCCTTCCTCATCCTGACCGTCCTCGCCATCATCACTAACCGCAGCATCATTATCCATCCGAGGACCGTCGTCTTGCACACCAAGTACAGATTGAGTGGCCTCGCCTGCACCATCACGCATCCCCTGACCAGTCTGGTCATCGAAGGTATCTACGCCTCCAGCGGGAACCATATCAGAATCGTCATCTAAAGGGGAAAGAACCAGGTCTGTGGGATCGTCCACCGCAACAGCGCTCTCATTCGACTGCAACCCAGCGCCAGCGTCTTCCTCGGGCCTCTCGTCTGCCGGACCACCGTCGTTTACAACTCCAGCAGCCTCTTCCGCCGTCACTTCCTCTCCACCGGCATGTGCATCCTCTTCAGGCTTCTCCGACCCTCCGCCGCTGTCGCCCTCCAGAACAATATCCGGGGTGGTCGGCATGGCCTCCACCGCGCCGGGGACAGGGGCGGGCCTGGACGCAAACAGAACTCGCGGAAGTTAGTTCGAGATTGAAGCAAATAATCACTGGATAACCAAATGGAGAGCTCGTACCTCGAAAATCAATGCCCGAGGCTGCCGAACGGGCGGGGGCAGCAGGGGGGCGACGAGGTAGGACGGGGGCGTGGACGCGGGCGAGAGAGAGCGGAGAGGTTTTGGGGGCGTGAGGCGTCGGCGGCGAGCTGCGGCTCGGCGCGGCGACGGCGGCAGCGCTAGGGCAAGGCGGCGGTTGTGGCGAGACGACTATAGGAAAGAGGATTTGGAGACGCATCGGGTCGGATTGGAGCTTTGCTTGGGGTAGGGCACACAGCGTGTGAGGGGAACGTGGCGTGGGAGAGGAGCCACCACCGCGGACTCATCCTTGTACGGTGTGATGGGCCGGGCCGGTCTGGGCGTGGACTGGTGCTGTTATAGTGAGCCTAAGGCTAATTTCTTTAAAATAATACAATTTATTTAACAAATTTCACTAATAATACATAAATTTGAGGAATTGCGAATCTAGCACGGCGGCGGTGTTTGAAATACCGACCAGTACCATTCAGCATTTTAAATACCGACCAGTACCTATCAGCATTTTAAATACCGACCACACATGTCATTATCTTGTTTTTAACGAAGGAAAGAGAGCCTAGTCGGTAGTTCAAATGCTGATAGGTCTAGTCGGTATTTCAAATGTCAATAGGTACTGGTCGGTATTTCAAACACCGACGCTGCGCTAGATTCGCAATTCCTCAAATTTGTGTATTATTCGTAAAATTTGTTAAATAAATCGTATTATTTAAAAAAATAGCGAGCCTAAGAGCATCTCCACTCCACTCGGACTCCCAGGACGCCGTTCCGATGGCATTATTTTCGTCCGGACAGCGTTTTTTCGCCCAGTCGCGTTTCTAGGAAGCCGGTTTCATCCGGATTTGGCCTAACATTTATCCGGTGTTTCTAGGTCGATCCCATGGCGCTGGGAACGGCGGACGGAGCGAAAAAGCTAGTGAGCCAACCTTGTCGGTGAGAGGAGACTGAGTTCCCGCCCTTTTCGTCTTCCCTCCCGCCTTCCCTCCATTTCCCCCATATCTCCCGCCAGTTCACCGAGCTCCCGCCCGCCATGCCGCCAAAGGGTTTCGTCAAACCTCGATCCACCGCCGGCGAAACGACAAATAAGAAGGCGAGGAAGCCGAGAGCGCCGACGCCAAGACCTGCAGGCGTCATCGACGCCGCGTGGCTAGCCCTATGCCGAAAGAGGAAGGTCGAATCCGACAGCCATAGAGACAGGGAGACAAGGGCCAAGGAGGCGAAGGCGCTTGCCGAGGCTCACGCGACGGCCGAGGCCCAGGCGAAGAGGGAGGCGGCGGCACGTACGTAGTACGGCGGCGTTTGGGGGAGCCAGCCCATCATCGCCTCGTCGGCCGGCTTCTCGCCGATTTCGCCATCCATGTTCCAGGAGAGTCAGGCGAACCTACGGCAGAGGTACTCTTCCTTCCTCGAGTTCGACGGCGGGTTCAACCCCAACACGCTCTTCCCCTGTGATGACCCATAAGTATACGGGGTGTATCGTAGTACTGTCGATAAATAAGAGTGTCGAACCCAACGAGAAGCAGAAGATGTTGACAAGTGGCTTGGATCCGGAATTCTCTGTAAATACTTAGCAAACGGATTTTTAGAGGGTTTTTTGATAATGCAGATAAATAAAGTGCGAGTAAATAAAAGACAATAATAATAATTGCAGCAAGTGGCTCAATCATTTCTTTAGCAAAGGACAGGCCGGTTGTATTACTTAAAATGACCAAACGTTCCCGAGGACACATGGAATATTGTCAAGTGCTTTCGTTTCATATAGTTGATTAATCTTCTCTGGTTGGATAAGTGTTGTGTGGCTGAACCTATGCTAATGTAATGACCTTATAAGGACTAATACATACTTGTGATTATACCCCTTGCAAACATCCGCAACTACAAAAAAGTAATTAATATAAAAACCTAACCACGGCCTTAAACTCTGAGATCCTACACCCCCTTATGCAAAGGTTTCCTAACGGGGGTTCAGGTTTCTGTCACTCCGGCAACCCCACGATTAGTAGCCAAATACACAATGCATTCCCTAGGCCCATAAAGGTGAAGTATCATGTAGTCGACGTTCACATGACACCACTAGAAGAATAGAACCACAACTTAAAATCAAACCATTGAATCTTTCTCAACACAATTCCACTACAAACAACATGACTTCTCCCATGTCCTTAAGAACTAAACGAACTACTCACGAGATATTGATACGTCCAAAACGTATCTACTTTTCCGAACACTTTTGCTATTGTTTCTCCTCTAATTTGTGTGATTTGGATACAACTAATGCGGATTAACGTTGTTTTTAGCAGAATTGCTTTGGTGTCTCGTTTTGTGTAGGAATTCAACTTTCAGGAAAAATCTCGAAAAATATCACAGAACTCCTATTTTACCAAAAGACTCACGGAGCCAGAAGACGGGACGAAGAGGAGCCACGAGGGGCCCACACCTCCTGGCCGCGCAGGCCAGGCCACGCCAGGAGGGGGTGTGGACGCCTCGGACTCCGCCTCGACCTCTCCTTTCGCCTATAAAGGCCCTTTGACCTAAAACAGACGGGGGGTTTCGATGTTTTTTTAGATAGAGTTCCGCTGCGCCGTCGCCACCAGATACCGCGATTCGGAACCAGAAACTCCGTTCTGGCATCCTGCTGGGACGGGGAATTACCATCATCATTACCATCGCTTCTCCATCAACCATCCATGATTCCCCCATCCATGAGTGAGTGATCCCCCGCTGACGGCTATGGGGATGGTAGGGATTGGATGAGATCGTTCATGTAATTGCATCATATTGTTAGGGCATGGTGCCTAGTATCTATTAGTGCTTTTTGACTTTGTTGCAACTCGTTATGCTTAATGCTTATCACTAGGCCCGAGTGCCATGATTTCATATCCGAACATGTTATTGATTCATGAGGATATTATTGTTTATGAATTTACCTACAAGTTGTATACGCATATTATTGTCCGGAACCGAAGGCCCCGAAGTGACAACAATCGGGATAATCGGAGGGAATGGCTATAATATGAGGATCACATGTGTTCAAGAGTGTTAATGCTTTGCTCTGGTTCTCTATTAAAAGGAGCACCTTAATTTCCAGTAGTTCCCTAGAGGCCCCGCTGCAAACGGGTTGGCAGAACAAAAGATGTTGTGCAAGTTCTCATTGCGAGCACGTATGACTATATATGGAACACATGCCTAGGATTATCTAGTACTTGGATGCTTTATCTTATTTATCTGCAACTGCCCTATGTTCTGATTGCTACATGAATTGTCTTGTCCATGCAACGTCCGTCCATCCATCCCTATGCCTACCGCGCTTTAATCCTACTATTCACTCTAATTGTTACTATTGTCTTTACTTTTACTACTGCTTTTACTTTGCTATTGCTATTACAAAATTGTTGCTACTGATAAACTACTACGAGCAAGATTGTTTCTAGGTGCAGCTAAATTGATAACTCAGTTGTTAAGGCTTATAAATATTCTTTGGCTCCCCTTGTGTCGAATCGATAAATTGGGTTTTACTTCCCTCGAAGACTGTTGCGATCCCCTATACTTGTGGGTCATCAAGACTATTTTATGGCGTCGTTGCCAGGGAGCATATCTCTATTTATCAAGTTCACTTGGAATCACTATTGTTCGCTGCCATCCATTCATTATGGGTAAATCTCGTGATGGCAAGGTTCCTATATTACGATCCACTACAAGGAGAGGTGCGGTTCTGAACACCTCTGTTGCTCTTGATTCACCATCTATGGTGAGTAAGCTCCTTACACCACCACCACACACACATGTTACACATACTACTACTTCTGCTGAATCTGAAACTTCTAATACTTCTGATGCTGCTTTTACTGTGTTTGATAAGAGTGGTTCATTAGGTCCTTTCCTAGATGCTACGATTGTTAGAACTATAGATAGAAATACTAAAACTCCTAATGAAGACACTTCTACACCTGTTAGTTCACCTGAGTCTATAGAAAGCTATGATATTGAAGACGGATATATAGAAATGACTGATGAATTTATTAAAGAATGTCAAAATACTCATGATAAAAGTGCTATTAAGAGTCTCCTTGAGAGGCGTACTATAAAACCCACATTATTTCCTAAAGATAAGTTTGCAACATCTCCCATAAACATTAAAGATAAGGATTATGATTTCTCCCTTGATTTATCTTACATAACCATTATTGAGAAAGAACCTTTCTATGGGACTAAGAATGAAAGTGTTGTAGCACATATGACTGAGCTTTCTACCATGAGTGGCCTATTTTATGATGATATTAAGATGCGCACCTACTTGATGACCCACAAGTATAGGGGGTGTATCGTAGTATTTTTGAGGGAAGTGAAACCCAATTTATTGATTCGACACAAGGGGAGCCAAAGAATATTTATAAGCCTTAACAACTGAGTTGTTAATTCAGCTGCACCTGGAAACAATCTTGCTCATAGCAGTTTATCAGTAGCAACAGTTTTGTAGTAGGAATAGTAAAGTAATAGTAGTAGTAAAAGTAAAGACAATAGTAACAATTGCAGTAAACAGTAGAATTAAAGCGCGGTAGGCATAGGGATGGATGGACGGGCGTTGCATGGACAAGACAATTCATATAGCAATCAGAACATAGGGCAGTTGCAGATAAATAAGATAAAGCATCCAAATACTAGATAATCCTAGGCATGTGTTCCATATATAGTCATACGTGCTCGCAATGAGAACTTGCACAACATCTTTTGTCCTGCCAGCCCGTTTGCAGCGGGGCCTCAAGGGAACTACTGGCAATTAAGGTGCTCCTTTTAATAGAGCACCGGAGCAAAGCATTAACACTCTGTGAACACATGTGATCCTCACATCAAAGCCATTCCCTCCGGTTATCCCGATTTCTATCACTTCGGGGCCATTGGTTCCGGACAACAACGTGTGTATACAACTTGCAGGTAAGACCAAAAACAATACTATCATAATGAATCAATAACATGTTCAGATCTGAAATCATGGCACTCGGGCCCTAGTGACAACCATTAAGCATAACAAGTTGCAACAAAGTCAAAAAGCACTAATAGAAGATACTAGGCACCATGCCTTAACAATATGATGCCATTACATGAACGATCTCATCCAATCCCTACCATCCCCATAGCCTACAGCGGGGGATTACTCACTCATAGATGGGGGAAACATGGATGGTCGATGGAGAAGCGATGGTGATGATGATGGTGATGATCTCCTCCAATTCCCCGTCCCAACAGGGTGCCAGAACGGAGTTTCTGGTTCCAAATCGCGGAATCTGGTGGTGGCGGCAGAGCGGAACTCTTTTTGGAAAAACATCGAACCCCCCTGAGGTTTTAGGTCAAAAGGCAACTTATAGGCGAAGAGGGAGACCGAGGGGGTGTCTGGGGCGGCCAGACCACCCCCTGGCACGGCCAGGCCTAGCCCGCGCGGCCAGGTGGTGTGGCCTGGGCCCAGCCCCACTCCGTCTCGTATTCTGGCTCCGTGAGTCTTCTGGTGAAATAGGATTTTTGGCATATTTTCCGGGAGTTTTCCTGATAGTTGATTTTCTGCACAAAAACTAGACACCAAGGCAATTCTGCTAAAAACAGTGTCAGTCCATGTTAGTCGCATTCAAATCACACAAGTTTAGAGGAAAAACAATAGCAAAAGTGTTCGGGAAAGTAGATATGTTTTGGACGTATCAACTCCCCCCAAGCTTAGCTTATTGCTTGTCCTCAAGCAATTCAGTTGAAAACTGAGTGCGATAAAAGAACCTTTCACGAACACATTTGCTTCATATGATGTATATATTCCCAGCATGTGATCAACTACTTAGACAATTCGTAATAAAGAGTATGCAACTAAGTTTACTTAATAGGCATTGCAAGCTATGAAGAGATTCCAACTCAAAAATAATAAGTAGCATGAAACATAAACATAAGCAACATTACAATGCTCATAACAAGGTATGATAGAGTGGTATCTCGCTTGCCTTTGATTGTGAATGCCAAGGCACCTCTGAAGTTCAGGTGAAGACTAGAAGTAAAGATATCAAAGATACAAGCATCAAAGTCATAACACAATTAATCAAGTTTTGAGACAAGCACATTACACTAAGAATGACAACTATGCTCTCAAGAAAGTGCTCATAGAATAGGTGACGACTCAACAAGGAAATGAAAAGGTTTTGAATAGTTTGAAAGGCTTCCAAATGCTGAAAGTATGGTACTCGTTAGCTTTGAGCTCTCATTGCCCCTATGTAACACCCCGTCCACTCCTGGGCCCGGGGGTGTCACTCCTGGCAGCTTAATAGGATATCTAGACTGGTCCCACAGACCAACACTAGTCTTTTCTGCGCACTTTGTCCTCACTCGTGCGCACCCGGTTACCCATTTCCCGGTCGGTCACCCATCCTAGAATTGCTCTAGGCCAAGAACGCTTAACCTTAGAGTTCTTTTCGAATGAGCTTCCAGAAAAGAAGTTGCAACTTGTTGATATGGGTATCCTATCAATCCTATTAAGCCATGTGCCTGGATCTCATATACACCCACCCTTTAGAAGATCGATGCCCTCATCGATCAAGCACACCCCAGGAACGTTCCCTCTTGGCACGCGTTTGTGCGTCTAGTTCCGGCACATGTGCCATGCCGTGTCCACTCCGGGCCACAAGCGCCATGCTCCACATGTCCCGCCACTAACCCACACACACCCGTTTAACCGCGAGGTCGGCTCTGATACCACTTGTAACACCCCGTCCACTCCTGGGCCCGAGGGGTGTCACTCCTGGTAGCTTAATAGGATATCTAGACTGGCCCCACATACCAACACTAGTCTTTTCTGCGCACTTTGTCCTCACTCGTGCGCACCCGGTTACCCATTTCCCGGTTGGTCACCCATCCTAGAATTGCTCTAGACCAAGCACGCTTAACCTTAGAGTTCTTTTCGAATGAGCTTCCGAAAAAGAAGTTGCAACTTGTTGATATGGGTATCCTATCAATCCTATTAAGCCATGTGCCTGGATCTCACACCCTATCATAAGCATCTTTAATGTGGTTAAGGTGAAAGTGAGGTCCAATCCGAGTTATATGCTTGATAGACTATAAACTAGAAATCGCATGTCCCTTGAGTACGAAGGCCGCTCCTCATGCTACTCAACTTTAGTTATCGGTAAGTTCTTATCATCGTAGTGCATATCATAGAGAACCGCCAACGGGGTACCCCTTGCCCGATGATACGAAAGAATCCCCATATCAAAATGATAAGGCAAGCAGACAACGAGTATCTCAGCAATCTCCTTATTTACCATGGGAAAATGGTGCTTTTTTCTCTCTTTCCTCTTTTCTCATATCTCTTTTTTTCTTTTCTCAACAGCCATCTCTTTTTTTATAAGAAGAATGCTTCATAGATACTCATTATGGTTACACTGTTGGTTTCCACCATGACAGCATGGATTAGACCAGCGGCCCAGGCGTTTCTCTAACACACATACATAACTCCATGGACTTACAAGCTCCCCTTTTATTTCACATCGATGACATCCGCAAACAAAAGAGCATGATATCAACTGGGTATATATTTACAGGTGTTGAAAGCGTTCCCCGTGACAGCACGGTTCTGCTAATCCCCAGCCTATAATTTGCAAGCATATAACTTTCATGGACAGTCACAATGGTTTAGGTTTATTAAGTGCAAGAAATAAAGTGTGCCATCAAGTTCGTGAGAGCTTTACTAACTAACTTTCTCATAACAAGCAAACATTTTATTCGGAAGAAAACAAGGCATATTGAATATGCGCGGAACAACATATGATGCTAATAGGTAGGTATGGTGGACACTTTTGGCAATATTGGTTTTGGGGAATTGGAAACACAAGTAGAGCTCATACTCAGTGAAAGTGGAGGCTAGCAATAGTAAGGGAGCGACAAACGAGAGAGCAATAACTATCATAATCATGCTTGCAACAAAACAGGACTAATCATGGCATGAAAGTGATTCAAGACCCTCAAGGAAAAATAATTCATCGAGGCTCAACTGATTATTTCAGTCATATGCATGCGTGAGCATGTGCCAAGTCAATTCAAATGAAACATTCAGAGGAGGATACCATGATGTCGTACCAAGTTATGAATAGAGTAATGCATGCAAACATTCATATGACATGCTATAAACTATTAGCAAGCTGGAACTAATCATATGAAAGCAAGAACTACTAAGCATCCATAAATAACATGCACCCTACACGAACAGGCTAAGCATGCCCACAATGATGAGTATATGTACAAAAATGAAAACAAATAGAGTTTGTTACCATCCTCTTACCACACCTCAAGTTGTCATTAATCCTTATTATTGCCCTTCACTTGTGTGGCTTGAATAATAACATGAAACCAAATTCCACTGAGGACTGCTGAACCCTGCAACAAAACTCACAAAACCAAAGAAGAACAACAAATATTTTTGGTGTTTTCGATTTTTTTAAACAAGAACCAAAAAGGAAGAACAAACAAAGCAAAATCTTTTGGGGTTTTTCGAATAGTTCAAACAAAGCAAAAAGGGAAAAGCAAACCAAGGCAAAAAGAAGAAGAAGCAAACAAAGAGAAACAACAGAAATATTTTTGGTCTTTTTGTGTTTTAGAAAGCAAAAACAAAGAAGGAACGAAAACTAAAAAGAGAACGAAACATGAATATACAAAGTACCAACGCAAAATGATATGGAGATGAGTGCGATGTCGGTGTACCTCTCCCCAAGCTTAGGCTTTTGGCCTAAGTGGTTATCAATCCAAATACGAGTAAGGGTTCCAAGGAGGCGGGTCATTGTAAGAATGATCGTAGTTAGGCCCTTGGGAAGAAGAAGAAGCTCCCCAATCATAGGTAGGCTGCTGATATGAAGACTCCCCCTCATTCGAGGGCTGGACCGAATCATCTGTGACCTCCCTTCTAGTATCCTGCTCCTGTTGGGAGAGCTCTCCCAAGTACGTATCAAACTCCTCCTCCGTGAGGGACCATCCTACCCTGTTATCAAGGTTAAACAAAATAGGTGCAGGCAAAAGAACAACACCCTCGGACTTGCTCCTTCTCCAACCAGCTTTGAGAAAGGTTATTTCATAAGACAACTCACTCAGATTAGCCCAAGAAGAAACAAATTTATGATGTATCATGGAATTAAGATCAAGTCTTTCTATGGGAAACTGTAGGTCTAGATGATGGGGCACTAAACCATGCAACGCTAATAAACGAGAAGCAATGAGGCCTCCACAAATTCCACCTTTCTCGCGGTTAGCATCAAGACGGAAAGCTATCAAGGCACCCAAGTTATAAGTCATATCTCGTTTAAGAGCAGCAGAGATGAATGCTAGATCATACGAAGATAACTTATTGGCAGTTTTCCTAGCAAGAACACACTTGGCAATAAAGTAAGCAAAGTAGCGAATAGAGGGGAGATGAATGTTACAGATTTTCTCGCTCTCCTTCGAGAAGTTGCTCCCTTGGCAAATCTTTGTGTACAAGTCCATGAGTGGTGCAGGTCGCTCTTTAATCCTTCCACATGATCCCCACTGAGGTACCTTAATAGCTGCACAAAAATCATCGAGAGAAAGGTCGATAGCTATATTGTAAATTTTGTAGTGGACCATGGGGTTAGGCAAAGAGTAACTAAATTGAAAGTCCTGCACTACAGACATCGTTAGTTTCACAAATTGACAAGGTTCATCTTCCAAAAAGTGCTCCAATCCTGCATTAGCACCCAAAGTATGGAAGTCCTGGGAAATTCCTGCAGCCCTTATGAATTCGGAGCATGGATAGATGGAAGGAAAAACTTCCTCCTCTCGGTGAACCTTCATAACCTCAGGCACCCTCAGTTCATGTTGGTTGAGTTGATGCTCATTCATCTTCTATTCTGAAATTTAAACATCTATTAAACAAGTGATTGCAAAGTGAATATAATGAAGGGCACTACTCATAGGGACTTGTAGAGGCCTAAACATGCATCAAAACTATATCTCTAAGCATTGAACAAGCTTACAAGCTCTCATAACCTGTCACCTATAGCAGCAAAATACTCAAGATATAAACCACTAAACACAAATCTACTTGGACAAGCGGAGGAGTCACATACCGGAGAACAAATGCTCCAAATTTCAGCATCAAAGATGGGCTGAGCAAGGAGATCAAAAAATCGAGGGCAAGAACAGCAAGAACGCGATTTCGAGCAATGAACTGGTGTTTTCTCGGGAGAGAGAAGAAAGTGGGAAGTGAGAGAGTGAGTGGAGGGCCAGGGGTGGCCCACACCATGGCCAGGCGCGCCCCTGGGCTGGCTGCGCCACCAGGTGGTGTGCCTGCCTGGTGGGTCCCCCTGGTGCCTTCCAGACACTCCTCTGCCCCTTTTTTCACGTAAAATTTTAATATGAATTTTCTGGAATTTTTCGAGACACTTTAATTTTTAGCAATTTTCAGGTATAAAAGAATGATTTTCTGACAGAAAGATTTTTTTGGAATGATGCAAAGACAAAACAAGGCTAGGACTTCAGAAGTTCTAAGACACTCTAACATGCAAGCAACTAACAACAGAAAAGTAAACTAAATGAAATCAAAAACTAAAATAGATAGAATAGAAGTAAGCGAAGATAATCATGGTGAAAACATTGTTTTGTTCAATGAAATCCTTTTGTTAACAAGGTTGATCAGGTCTTGTTACCAAAAAAAATTTATATGACACAAAACTTTGTATTCCACTAATGATTATGTTACCTCAACCTTGATAGCAATGGTCCCAATCATAATAGTTTCAATTTTTTCTCTTGGTATGGGACAATATATTTCTCCAACTTGAATGCCCTCAACATGTTCAATTAAATTTAAACCATAAGTCCCATCAATCTTCTTGGGGAAATAGATAGTATGCTCCTTGCCATTTACATTAAAGGTCACCTTTCCTTGATTACAATTCATAATAGCTCCTGAAGTATTAAGAAAAGGTCTCCCAAGAATAATAGACATATTATCATCCTCAGGCATTTCAAGCACAACAAAATCAGTTAATATCAAGCAATTATGAGCCACTTGAACAGGTACATCCTCACATATACCAACAGGAATAGTGGTAGATTTATCAGCCATTTTCAAAGATATATCAGTTGGTATTGATTTTTCTAGTTGAAGTCTCTTATAGAGAGATGATGTCTACGCACTTCTATTCTTGTAGACAGTTGTTGGGCCTCCAAGTGCATAGGTTTGTAGAACATCAGCAAGTTTTCCCTTAAGTGGATCACCCAAGGTTTATCGAACTCAGGGAGGAAGTGGTCAAAGGTATCTTCTCTCAAGCAACCCTGCAATCAAGATACAAGAAGTCTCTTGTGTCCCCAACACACCCAATACACTTGTCAGGTGTATAGGTGCACTAGTTCGGCGAAGAGATAGTGAAATACAAGTGATATGAATAATTATAAGTGGTAACTGTAACACCCCGTCCACTCCTGGGCCCGGGGGGTGTCACTCCTGGCAGCTTAGTAGGATATCTAGACTGGCCCCACAGACCAACACTAGTCTTTTCTGTGCACTTTGTCCTCACTCGTGCGCACCCGGTTACCCACTTCCTGGTCGGTCACCCATCCTAGAATTGCTCTAGGCCAAGCACGCTTAACCTTAGAGTTCTTTTCGAATGAGCTTCCGGAAAAGAAGTTGCAACTTGTTGATATGGGTATCCTATCAATCCTATTAAGCCATGTGCCTGGATCTCACATACACCCACCCTTTAGAAGATCGATGCCCTCATCGATCAAGCACACCCCAGGAACGTTCCCTCTTGGCACACGTCTGTGCGTCTAGTGCCGGCACATGTGCCATGCCGTGTCCACTCCGGGCCACACGCGCCATGCTCCACATGTCCCGCCACTAACCCGCACACACCCGTGTAATCGCAAGGGTCGGCTCTGATACCACTTGTAACACCCCGTCCACTCCTGGGCCCGGGGGGTGTCACTCCTGGCAGCTTAATAGGATATCTAGACTGGCCCCACATACCAACACTAGTCTTTTCTGTGCACTTTGTCCTCACTCGTGCGCACCCGGTTACCCACTTCCCGGTCGGTCACCCATCCTAGAATTGCTCTAGGCCAAGCACGCTTAACCTTAGAGTTCTTTTCGAATGAGCTTCCGGAAAAGAAGTTGCAACTTGTTGATATGGGTATCCTATCAATCCTATTAAGCCATGTGCCTGGATCTCACAGTAACGGTGCTAGAAAATAGCTTGATGGCGTGGAAAAGACTAAAGTAAAACTGAAATAAAGATAGAAGCAAGCAAACATGTAATAGATCTAGTTGCAAACGGTGTTTCAGTGCTTAGAAACAAGGCCTAGGGATCATACTTTCACTAGTGAACACTCTCATATAAATATATTCTCTTTATGATACTACTCTTAACTACTCTCCGGTTGAACACTCTAATCGATGGTAGGGCTATAATAGCACACCTCAAAGTTCATCTTTTCTCATCTAGATAACCCCGCACTGTCACCTTGAGCACTAGATGGTTCAAACAAACACCACAATTTCATAAAGACATCCAACTCCAAATATAACTCATAACAAGTATTTGTAATCTCTAGCCTAAGTGCCACCATGGTGTGCACACTGTCAACTTCACACACATGGGGAGATCAGAGATCTATTAAAGCACTTGAGTAGCAAGGTAGATCTACTTGATTACAAAGCTCATGATCACAATATAATCATGCATAGAGAGAGATGAACACATAGCTACCGGTAGAACCCTTAGCCTCGAGGAAGAACTACTCCCTCCTCATCATGGGAATCAACAACGGTGATGGAGATGGTGGTGGAGATCGATGGAGATGGCTCCAGGGGCACTTCCCTGTCCTGGCAGGGTGCCAGAACAGAGACTTTCTATCCCCCGAATCTCCCCTTCGGTAGCGGCGACGCTGCGGAACTTTTCATGGCTAGAGGCTTGATGATTTAGGGTTTTTGCATCAGGAGGCATCTTATAGGCGAAGAGGCAAGGTTGGTGGGTGGATAGGGGGCCCACACCACCTGGTGGCGCGGCTAGGGCTAGCTCGCGCCACCATATGGTGTGGCCACCCTATGGCCCCTCTCCGTCTCGTCTTCTGGCTCCGTGAGTCTTCCGGTAAAATATCAACTTTGGCTTTTGTCCCGTCCAATTCCGAGAATATTCATTTTCTGACTTTCCTGGAACCAAAAAACAGCAGAAAACAGGCGACTGGCACTGTGGCATCTTGTTAATAGGTTAGTCCAAGAAAGTGTATAGAAATACTCCAAAGTGTGGACAAAACATAAGAAAGTAGATAAAACCAAGCATGGAACATCAAAAATTATGGATACGTTTGCAACGTATCAACATCCCCAAGCTTAACTCCTGGTCGTCCTCGAGTTGGTAAGTGATAAAAAGAAAGAATAATTTTTGAGGTCACATGCACCATCATAAACTTGATCAAAGTATTTTTAAAACATTCAAAGCTGGGATCATAGTACTTCAATCATAACATGAAAGATAAAGTTCTAGCAATAAGACAAAAAACTATGTTGCAACATGAAAAGGCACAAACAAAAGATTCATGAATAACAATGCTTTTCAAGACGTTTGTTTGTTTCACATAAAGAAAACATAGTATAGTGGCATTCAGCTTGTCCCTCATAGAGTAGCAAACATAAATGCATAGGACACCTTCAAAGTTCATAAGAGTGACTAGATACAAATAGTTTAAAACAAGCAACATCAAAGCTATGCATCAATCAACAAGTCTTGGGATAATGCACATAGAACTAAGAATGGCCACTATGCTCTCAAAGTAGGTGCATAAATGTAGAAGGTGGAGACTCAACAAAAAAGTAAAAGAAGGGCCTTCGTAGAAGGAAGTAGGGATTCAAGTTTCATAAAGAGCTTCCAAAAATTATGGTACTTAATAGCTTTAGCTCTCATTGCCCCTATCATAAGCATCTTGAAGTGGTTAAGGTTAAAGTAAACAAACTATGGTGTATATGCTTGACGAAGTATAAGTTAGAAATCTCATGTCCCTTGAATACGAGGGTCGCTCCTCATGCTACTCAAGTTTAGTCACCGGTAAGTTCTTGTCATCGTAAGTACATGTGTATCATAGAGAACCGCCAACGGGGTACCCCTTGCCCGATGATATGGAAGAATCCCCATATCAAAATGACAAGGCAAGCAGACAACGAGCATCTCAGCAATCTTCTTATTTACCATGGGAATATGGTGCTTTTTTCTCTCTTTCCTCTTTTCTCATATCTCTTTTTTCTTTTTCTTTTTCTCTTTTTTCTCAATATCTTATTCTTTTTTTTATAAGAAGAATGCTTCATAGACAGCTCATTATGGTTACGCTGCAGGTTTCCACCATGATAGCATGGATTAGACCAGCGGCCCAGGCGTTTCTCTAACACACATACATAACTCCATGGACTTACAAGCTCCCCTTTCATTTCACACCGACGACATCCATAGACAAAAGAGCATGATATAAACTAGGTACAAAGTACAAGTGCAATGTTGAAAGCGTTCCCCATGACATCATGGTTCTGCTAATCCCCAACAAATAAGTGCAAGCATATACAACACAGACGACGCAATGGTTCAAGTTTATTAAGAGCAAGAAAAGTAAAGTGTGCCATCAAGTTCGTGAGAGCTTTAATCACTAGTTTTCTCATAACAAGTTTAATTCGGAAGGTAGATAAAAACATGAATATACATGGAATAGCATATGCTAGTAGATAGGTATGGTGGACTCTTTGGAATAACTTGGTTTAGGGAGTTGGATGCATGAGTGGAACTCATACTTGGTTGCAGAGGCTAGCAAAAGACTGGGAGCGACAAACTAAGAGAGCAATAATGGCCATAATCATGCAGAGAGACGAAACATCATTGATCAAAGCATAAAGTGATACTACAAGTTGAAAACTAAAGGATCGTAAAGGCTTATGGTGACTTGGGATAGTCATAACATGGTGTGAGTATGCGCCAAGTCAACCCAAATAAAGCATCAAAGGAGAATACCATAATACTATGCTTTAATATGCTAAAACAACGCATGATTCTTCAAAGGCACATTAAGCAATCTCAATTGTTTATAACAAGTCATGCTACAACAAAGAATACTAAGCATAAAGCCAAAACAATATCAAGCATGGCATGACAAAGCATAGGCCACAATCAAAAATAAGCTCTCTTTACCACTTAAGCATGAACTTTCATACTCTTTTCCAACCCAACCCAACCCAAACTATTTGAAAACCAATGCATGAAAGCGGGGGTCCAACCAATTTATTCAGCAAACTAACAAAGGAAACGAAAAACCAATACAAAAACAAAAAAGAAGACGCTCCAAGAACAACACAACTGTGCATGAAACAATAAAAATGAAGTGTTTGGAAGAAACCTGGAATTTTTATTGATGAAGAAGGGGATGCCTTGGGCATCCCCAAGCTTTGACGCTTGTACTTCTTGTTGGGTCCGCAGCATAGAAAACAAAAAATTTCCTACGGTGTGAACTACACACCAAGATCTATCTACTAGGTACAAAGCAAACGGGTGGACATACATCCATAGAGAACTTACCCTCGAAGACAACGAGCTTTGTTAACGAGTAGGAACTCGTGGTTGATGTAGTCGTACACTTGCCGATCTCAAGATCGTGAGGAAGTCCGAGCGCCGCAACTCAGCAGCGCATCCGCACTCGCACACACATTCAAGCCACCGGACAACCTCCACCTCCTCGCTCCAGCGATCCAGCGGAAGCAGCAACTCCTTCCAGACGAAATGCCACCGGGAACATGTATCTCGCTAATCCGAGACCATGGGGGAATAATTCTAGAGGGGGAGAGAGATCCTTCACAAGGAGGTGTGTGGATGAAGGAGGGAATGGGTGGCCTTTTATAGGAGGAGGGGGTGCCCCCTCTCTCCATGGCCGGCGCATGGGGAGGGTGACCCCTCACCTCCCCCATTCATGTGGTGGTAACTCCTCCACATTAAAATGCCTCTTCACATTCCCTTTTAAAGTCTCCACTTTAAATGCATTAAGTTTCTCCAAATTTAATGCTCTCTCATTTAATAAAACTCTTTTATTAAATTTATTCAGAATTTTGTTAATTACTTTAATTAACAAACATTCACATATAGCCCTTGCAATATTTCAATATCACATGCAGAACCACCTTGTGCAATTTCACCCGAAACAATTTCCGGTTTCTATTGAAACAATTCCTGCGCTTTGCAATTCTTTCGTCTAAAACATATGTGCTCCAAAATGGTGTCCGGTAACTCTTAAGTGTGCCACCCTACGGTTGGCGAATAATGCATACATGATCGAGACCCTTCTCCGATCAATAATCAGCAGCGGGACCTGGAGATCCGTACTGACTCCTACACATTCAACGATGACTCCTGTGATCATGAGAACCTTTAACGCTTGTAACTAAATCCCTTTGTCTCTCGATATATTACATGTCCGAGATTCGATCATCGGTATCTCCATACCTAGTTTGATCTTGTTACCGACATGCACTCTTTTCTTGTTCCCGTGATATAACATTCTAGTGATCACATCACTTGCTTGCAAGCTATCCTAATGTGATATCACCGAGAGGGCCCAGAGTATATCTATCCGTCATCTGGATTGACAAATTCCACTCTTGATCCATGAGCCTCAACATAACACCTTTGTAGCACTGAACCCATCTTTATAGTCACCCTGTTATGGTGTGACGTTTGATGTTATCAAGATACTCTTCCGGTGTTAGCAATTAACATGATCTCATGGTCTAAGGATAAAGATTACTTCGTATGATGTTATAGCAATATAAACACAATGACTTGATCATAATGCTATACTTCGGATGAATGTTCATCACATCATTCCACCAATGGTGTGACCTTGTTATTAACAACATCCAATGTCCATGATCAGGAAACCTTGATCATCTTGTTAATCAACAAGCTAGTTTATAAGAGAGGCATGACTAGGAACCCTTTTTGTTTATTAAACACACATGTATTGATGTTTCCTATCAATACAATTATAGCATGTAAAATAAACATCTATCATATACAAGGAATACATAATAACAACTTTATTATTGCCTCTCAGGGCATATTTCCTTCAGTCTCCCACTTGCACTAGAGACAATAATCTAGTTCACATAGTGATAAATCTAACACCCATGGAGTTCTGGTGTTGATCATGTTTTGCCCTAGGGAGTAATTTAGTCAGGGGATCTGCTACATTCAGGTCCGTGTGCACTTTACAAATCTTTATATCTCCATCCTTGACATGTTCGCGGATGGAGTGAAACCGGCGCTTAATATGCTTGGAATTCTTGTGAGACCTTGGTTCCTTTGTGTTGGCTATGGCTCCATTGTTGTCACAATAGATCACCATCGGGTCCAACGCACTGGGAACCACACCCAGTTCCGTTATGAACTCCTTCATCCAAACCGCTTCCTGCGCCGCTTCTGAAGCAGTAACATATTTCGCCTCCGTTGTTGATCCAGCCACCACAGGTTGTTTGGAACTCCTCCAACTAACTGCTGCTCCGTTCAAGAGAAATACGTATCCGAATTGAGACTTAGAGTCATCCAGATCAGTGTCAAAGCTAGCATCGACATAACACTTAGTGACTAGCTCTTCTTCACCTCCGTATACAAGAAACATATCCTTAGTTCTTCTCAAGTACTTAAGGATATTCTTGACCGCTATCTAGTCTTCCGAACCTGGATCAGATTGGTACCTACTAGTCAAA
The DNA here is from genome assembly GCA_916181665.1 of Avena sativa. Taxonomy (NCBI): domain Eukaryota; kingdom Viridiplantae; phylum Streptophyta; class Magnoliopsida; order Poales; family Poaceae; genus Avena; species Avena sativa. The sequence continues at coordinate 551,957,411 of OV702290.1, read as the reverse complement.
CTAATAGCATGTGCCACATCCGGTCTTGTACATAGCATGGCATACATTATAGAGCCTATGGCTGAGGCATAGGGGATCCTATCCATTATTTCTCTTTCTTCCGACGTAGCCGGACTTTGAGTCTTACTCAATGTCTTGCCTTGCAACATAGGTAAGAACCCCTTCTTACTTCCGTCCATATTAAACTTCTTTAATATCTTATCAAGGTATGTACTCTGCGATAGCCCAATTAGGCGTCTTGATCTATCTCTATAGATTTTAATGCCTAATATATATGAAGCTTCACCAAGGTCCTTCATCGAAAATTTGCTGTTTAGATAACTTTTAACACTGTTTAAAAGATCTAAATTATTTCCAATCAATAATATGTCATCCACATATAATATCAGAAATGCCACATTGCTCCCACTCACTTTCTTGTAAATACAAGCCTCTCCATAAGTTTGGACAAATCCAAACTCTTTGATCACCTCATCAAAGCAGAGATTCCAACTCCGTGATGCTTGCTTTAGTCCATAGATGGATCGCTGAAGTTTGCACACCTTATTAGCATCCTTAGGATTGACAAAACCCTTAGGTTGTATCATATACAACTCTTCTTCAATCTTACCATTGAGGAACGCAGTTTTGACATCCATCTGCCATATTTCATAATCGAAATATGCAACAATTGCTAACATAATCCTAACCGACTTAAGCATCGCTATGGGAGAGAATGTCTCAGCATAGTCAACTCCTTGAATTTGTCGAAACCCCTTTGCGACAAGTCGAGCCTTATAGATGGTCACATTACCATCAGCATCAGTTTTTCTTTTGAAAATCCATTTATTCTCAACAGCCTTTCGGTCGTGAGGTAAATCCATTTCGCCTCCGTTGTTGATCCAGCCACCACAGGTTGTTTGGAGCTCCTCAAACTAACTGTTGCTCCGTTCAAGATAAATACGTATCCGGATTGAGACTTAGAGTCATCCAGATCAGTGTCAAAGCTAGCATCGACATAACACTTAGCGACTAGCTCTTCTTCACCTCCGTATACAAGAAACATATCCTTAGTTCTTCTAAAGTACTTAAGGATATTCTTGACCGCTATCCAGTGTTCCGAACCTGGATCAGATTGGTACCTACTAGTCAAACTAATAGCATGTGCCACATCCGGTCTTGTACATAGCATGGCATACATTATAGAGCCTATGGCTAAGGCATAGGGGATCCTATCCATTATTTCTCTTTCTTCCGCCATAGCCGGACTTTGAGTCTTACTCAATGTCTTGCCTTGAAACATAGGTAAGAACCCCTTCTTACTTCCGTCCATATTAAACTTCTTTAATATCTTATCAAGGTATGTACTCTGCGATAGCCCAACTAGGCGTCTTGATCTATCTCTATAGATTTTAATGCCTAATATATATGAAGCTTCACCAAGGTCCTTCATTGAAAATTTGCTGTATAGATAACTTTTAACACTGTTTAAAAGATCTAAATCATTTCCAATCAATAATATGTCATCCACATATAATATCAGAAATGCCACATTGCTCCCACTCACTTTCTTGTAAATACAAGCCTCTCCGTAAGTTTGGACAAATCCAAACTCTTTGATCACCTCATCAAAGCGGAGATTCCAACTTCGTGATGCTTGCTTCAGTCCATAGATGGATCGCTGAAGTTTGCACACCTTATTAGCATCCTTAGGATCGACAAAACCCTTAGGTTGTATCATATACAACTCTTCTTCAATCTTACCATTGAGGAATGCAGTTTTGACATCCATCTGCCATATTTCATAATCGAAATATGCAGCAATTGCTAACATAATCCTAACCGACTTAAGCATCGCTACGGGAGAGAATGTCTCATTGTAGTCAACTCCTTGAATTTGTCGAAAACCCCTTTGCGACAAGTCGAGCCTTATAGATGGTCACATTACCATTAGCATCAGTTTTCCTTTTGAAAATCCATTTATTCTCAATGGCCTTTCGGTCGTGAGGTAAGTCCACCAAGTTCCAAACTTGGTTCTCGTACATGGATTCCATCTCGGATTTCATGGCTTCTAGCCATTTGTTGGAATCCGGGCTCATCATCGCTTCTTCATATGTCGCAAGGTCATCCATTTCATCAATCATGAAATTCATAACAGGATTGCCGTACAGTTCAGGAGCTGCACGTGTCCCGCTTGACCTGCGAGGTTCGGTTGTGTCCTCTTTCGGAGTTTCATGATCAATATCATTAGCTCTCTCTTCATCAGGTGAAGTCAACTCCAAAACAACTTCCGGTGCTGCGCCACTCGCCATTCCATGAAGAGAAGGTTCAATAACCTCTTCGAGTTCTACCTTCCGACTACTCACACCTTTCGCGAGAAACTCCTTCTCAAGAAAGGATCCATTCTTGGCAACAAAGACCTTGCCCTCGGATCTGTGATAGAAGGTATACCCAATCGTTTCCTTAGGGTATCCTATGAAGACGCATTTTTCCGCTTTGGGTTCGAGTTTATCCGGTTGAAGTTTCTTCACATAAACATCGCATCCCCAAACTTTAAGAAATGACAGCTTAGGTTTGTTTCCAAACCATAATTCATACGGTGTCTTTTCAACGGATTTAGATGGTGCCCTATTTAAAGTGAATGTAGCGGTTTCCAGTGCATAACCCCAAAATGACAGTGGCAAGTCAGTCAGAGACATCATAGATCGAATCATATCCAATAAAGTACGATTACGACGTTCTGACACACCATTACGTTGTGGTGTTCCGGCAGGCGTGAGTTGTGAAACTATTCCACAGTCTTTCATATGTGTGCTAAACTCGTAACTAAGATACTCTCCTCCATGGTCGGACCGCAGAAATTTGATCTTTCTGTTATGATGATTTTCCACTTCATTCTGAAATTCTTTGAACTTTTCAAAAGTTTTAGACTTGTGTTTCATCAAATAGATATACCCGTATCTACTCAAATCATCCGTGAAAGTAACAAAATAACGATATCCACCTCGCGCCGACACACTCATTGGTCCACACACATCAGTATGTATGATTTCCAATAGATCTGTCGCCCATTCCATTGAACCGGAAAATGGCGTTCTAGTCATCTTGCCCATAAGGCATGGCTCACATGTATCAAATGATTCAAAATCAAGTGATTCCAAAAGTCCATCAGAATGGAGTTTCTTCATGCGTTTAACGCCAATATGACCTAGACGACAGTGCCACATATATGTAGATATATCATTATCAAGTTTAATCCTATTAGCATCAACATTATGAATATGCGTAATACTACTATCGAGATCCAACAGAAATAAACCATTCAACATAGGTGCATGACCATAAAAGATATTATTCATATAAATCGAACAGCCATTGTTTTCAGACTTAAATGAATAACCACTTTGCATCAAACACGATCCGGATACAATGTTCATGCTCAGTGCAGGCACCAAATAACAATTATTTAGGTTTATAACTAATCTCGATGGCAAATGGAGAGGCAGCGTCATGACGGCGATCACATCAACTCTTGATCCATTGCCGACCCGCATCGAGACCTCATCCCTTGCTAGTTGTCGCTTGTTCCGCAACCCCTGAACCGAGTTACATATATTAGCAACCGATCCGGTATCAAATACCCAGGTGCTACTACGAGTACTAGTCAAGTACACATCAATAACATGTATATCACATATACCTTTGTTTGCCTTGCCGGACTTCTTGTCCGCCAAATACTTGGGGCAGTTGCGCTTCCAATGGCCAGTCCCCTTGCAATAGTAGCACTCGGTGTCAGACTTAGGGCCAGCTCGGGGTTTCTTTTCAGGCGTGGCAACAGACTTGCCACCCTTCTTTCCCTTGTGCTTGCCTTTCTTGTCCTTCTTGAAACCGGTGGTCCTATTGATCATCAACACTTGATGTTCTTTCCTAATCTCCACTTCTGCAGTCTTAAGCATTGACAGAAGCTCGGGAAGAGACTTCTTCATGCCCTGCATATTATAGTTCATCACGAAGCTCTTGTAGCTAGGTGGCAGAGATTGGAGAACATGATGTATGCCTAAGTCAATGGGAATCGTTATTCCCAAGGACACAAGCTTATCGGCGTACCCAGACATTTTGAGTACGTGCTCACTAACGGAGCTGTTTTCCTCCATCATGCAGCTAAAGAACTTTTCTGTAGCATTATAACTCTCTACGGCAGCATGGGTATCGAAAATCATTTTCAATTCTCCCATGGTATCAAAGGCATTGCCATTTTCGAAACGCTTTCGAAGTTCTGGCTCTAGCCCATACAGTATGCCGCAATGAACTAAGTTGTGGTCCTCCTGATGAGTTATATAGACGTTCTTTTCCTCGTCAGGGGCATCAGGAGCTGGTGGGGGGCCTAGCGGCGCATCTAGCACATATTGCTTTTGTGCAGCAGTGAGGAGAATCCTCAAATTCATAGCACAGTTGGTGAAGTTGCTACCATTCGCAGCAAGTTTCTCTTTCTCCATGAACACATTGAAATTAAAAGCAGGTGGTGCCATCTACAACAGAATTTGTAAAGTATATTTAGACTAAGTTTATGATAGATTGAGTTCAACTAATCCAAATTACTAATGAACTCCCACTCAAAAACGACATCCCTCGTGTCCTTTTGGTGATTACATGAACCAAATCCACTACACCAAGTTCGATCATCACGTGAGTCGGTGTAGCTTCAAAGGCGAGCATCTATATGGGCATCATATCAACTATATGACTCATGCTTAACGTTTCGGTCTGTGTTCCGAGGCCATGTCTGTACATGCTAGGCTCGTCAAGTAAGAACCTTAGTATTTGCGTGTGTAAAACTGTCTTACACCCGTTGTATGAAAGCGTAGAGTTGAAAACACCCGATCATCACGTGATGCCTCAAAACACGATCCACAAAACGGTGCATACTTAAGGAAGAACACATTTTATCTTGATATCTAAATGAGGGATCATCTTATAATGCTACCAAACGCGCCAAACTAGCAATATAAGATGCTAACATCTAATGTGTGAAGTGAGGTGATATGGTCCATGCATTTGATCTCTATCATTTGCATCGTGGTATGATCTCTATCATTCCTTTGTGTGTAAGGCCAAGGTCTATGGAACTTACACGTTAAGTGAGTTGTAAGAGTATCTATTATACATCTACTTACAACAATACCATATCAAAACACTAGCCTAGCAACGATCTAAACTAGACGCCTCTAATTTATCAATTGCAAATTTTACGTGGCTTAGGGCATTCGGAGATAGAACCTATCTAACCTACGAACATGAACCACAACAAGGATAACCAAGATTAGCAACTCGTTGTAAATCAGATATTGACTCGTTCAATATCACATGCAGAACCACGTTCTGCAATTTCACCCAAAACAATTTTTGGTTTCTATTGAAACAATTCCTGCGCTTTGCAATTCTTTCGTCTGAAACATATGTGCTCCAAAATGGTGTCCGGTAACTCTTAAGTGTGCCACCCTACGGTTCGCGAATAATGCAGACATGATCGAGACCCTTCTCCGATCAATAATCACCAGCGGGACCTGGAGATCCGTACTGACTCCTACACATTCAACGACGACTCCTGTGATCGTGAGAACCTTTAACGCTTGTAACTAAATCCCTTTGTCTCTCGATATATTACATGTCCGAGATTCGATCATCGGTATCTCCATACCTAGTTTGATCTCGTTACCGACATGCACTCTTTTCTTGTTCCCGTGATATAACATTCTAGTGATCACATCACTTGCTTGCAAGCTATCCTAATGTGATATCACCGAGAGGGCCCAGAATATATCTATCCGTCATCTGGATTGACAAATTCCACTCTTGATCCATGAGCCTCAACATAACACCTTCGTAGCATTGAACCCATCTTTATAGTCACCCTGTTACGGTGTGACGTTTGATGTTATCAAGATACTCTTCCGGTGTTAGCAATTAACATGATCTCATGGTCTAAGGATAAAGATTACTTCGTAGGATGTTATAGCAATATAAACACAATTACTTGATCGTAATGCTATACTTCGGATGAATGTTCATCACATCATTCCACCAATGGTGTGACCTTGTTATTAACAACATCCAATGTCCATAATCAGGAAACCTTGATCATCTTGTTAATCAACAAGCTAGTCTATAAGAGAGGCATGACTAGGAACCCTTTTTGTTTATTAAACACACATGTATTGATGTTTCCTATCAATACAATTATAGCATGTAAAATAAACATCTATCATATACAAGGAATACATAATAACAACTTTATTATTGCCTCTCAAGGAATATTTCCTTCATCTCATGTCATTACTCATTACTCATTACATAATAACACGCGTGGCATCCCCAAGCTTGAGCTTTAGTCTATTCTTCATCTTATTACTCGTTCCTTCCATGCACCTGAAATTTTTCCTTCATACAAAACTTCACACAATCTTTATTGGCAACATTAGTGCACTCAAGATAATAAGTCTTTAGGTCTAGTTACAACACCAATAAAACTTCCATGGAAACACAAGCTATTGTAGGACTTCCCTCAAAAAGCTCAATTCCCCAAAAGAACTCAAAAAGGAACCAACAAGAAGCAAATGCAAATAATGGCAGAAATCTGTCAAAGCAGACCAGCAGGTAAAGACGAATTTTTTCGAAGACCTTCTGTTGCTCAAATCGAAAAGTGTTGAGCTAACGAAAGTTAGATAACAACCTGGGCAGAAGCACAAAAATTAACGCCTCAAAAGGACGTACAGAGATTTTACACGAATTTTTACGGTGAAGCACATAAATCTGTTTCGGGACAACAACTTTCCCAATCATTACTTCTCTCTCATTAGAGGTTACTCTTGGCACAAAAAGCAAATAAAAAGGATAAGGAGAGGTTATTACAGAGGTAATAACTTCCAAGACTCAACTAAAACTTTTGGGTTATCTCCCAATAAGTACTTTTCCTTAACGCCTTTAAGTTAGGCATAATAGTTTGAGAAGATGCTCACATAAGAAATATGAATTGAGAGTAAAAGAGAGCATCAAGAAGCAAATTCAAAACACATTTAAGTCTAACCCACTTCCTATTCATAGGAATCTTGTAAAGAAACAAGTCATGAAAGCACAAAACAACAAGCATAGGAAAGCAAAATAAGTGCAACTTCAAAAATTTCAACATAAAGAGGGGAAACTTAATATTGTTGAGACACATAAAACCATGTTTCCCTCTCTCATAATAACTTTCAGTAGCATCATGAATAAAATTAACAATATAACAATCACATGAAACATTCTTATCATGTGCCACATGCATAAAAGAATCAATACTCCCCACATAAACATAGTCATTCTTATTAATTGTAGTGGGAGCAAATTCAACAAAATAGCTATCATTATTATTCTCATCACCATAATCATCAAATATAGGAGGCATATTGTAATCATAATTAATTTTCTCCTCAATAGTAGGTGGACTGAAAATATCATATTCATCATTGTAATCATCATATATTGGAGGCATAGTATTATCAAAGTAGATTTTCGCCTCCATGCTTGGGGGACTAAAAAGATCATTTTCATCAACACCAGCTTCCCTAAGCTTAGACTTTTCCATAGCATTAGCAACAATGGTGTCCAAAGAATTCATACTAACAACATTTCTATTAGCATGCAAATAAAGTTCCATAGGTTTTTTAATTTTCTCTTCAAACACTTCATGTCCTAACTCAAGATAAATACTATAAAGCTCTCTAATTTTGTTGTTGTTTTCCATTAAGCCTAACTAGTGAAAACAAGAAACAAAAAGACAAAATTGCATAATCTAAAGGAGATAACTTCGAGCACTCACACAAGAGGATGTGAGTACCTTTTACCTTGCCTCCACGACAATGGCGCCAGAAAATAGCTTGATGTCTATGCACTTCTATTCTTGTAGACAGTTGTTGGGCCTCCAAGTGTAGAGGTTTGTAGAACATTAGCAAGTTTTCCGTTAAGTGGATCACCCAAGGTTTATCGAACTCGGGGAGGAAGTGGTCAAAGGTATCCCCTCTCAAGCAACCCTGCAATCAAGATACAAGAAGTCTCTTGTGTCCCCAACACACCCAATACACTTGTCAGGTGTATAGGTGCACTAGTTCGGCGAAGAGATAGTGAAATACATGTGGTATGAATAATTGTAAGTGGTAACGGTGCTAGAAAATAGCTTGATGGCGTGGAAAAAACTAAAGTAAAGCAGAAATAAAGATAGAAGCAAGCAAACATGATAATTCACTGAGTTTTTTATTTGGTAATGCTACTACCACTGCTAAGGTAGTAGATAAGCCACCACCTGCTGAGAATGATGCTTTCAAAATACCTACAAGAATTATTGATCGGGTTATGGATAACTACTATGTTGGGGATGGAACTGTCCATCCCGGTGATCATTTGCTCTTTATACACGAATTATGCGGGTTGTTCAAGTGTGCAGGTATTACTACAGATCAAGTTAAGAAGAAGTTATTCTCATTGTCACTGAAAGGAAGAGTTGAGGAATGGTATAAGCTGCTGAAGAATGGTCAAGCTCTGGAATGGGAGGAAATAGTGCCTCTCTTTTATTCAAAGTTTTACCCTCCTAGCGAGATTCATAAAGATCGGAATCAAATATACAACTTTTGGCCTCTTGATGGAGAGAGTATAGCTCAAGGTTGGGGGAGATTGAAGTTACTAATGCTTAAATTCCCATTCATGAGCTCCCCAACAATATTATTATCAATAACTTTTATGCAAGTCTCCCTCTACATGACAAGGATTTATTGGATGCTTCTTGTGCTGGATCATTCACTCGCATGGAAGAAGAAGCTAAATGGGATCTTCTAGACCGTATTCAAGACAATGCTGAAGCATGGGAGAATGACAAAGGTAGAAAGCCAGGTATAAATTATGATTATGAATGCATTGAATCTTTTATGGGAACTGATGACTTTCAAAATATTAAAAATGCTTATGGTCTAGACTCTCAAGCTATTGCTTCTTATTTTAAGGCTTTTGCTTCCTATATTGAAGTGCCTAAAAAGAAGTGGAATAAGTATCATAAACCTTATAAAGATATTGCTAAGAGTGTTCCTTTAAGAAATACTAAAGTTTATACTGCTAATCATGTTTTACCTGAACCTTACGTTGAGAAAATGCCTTTCCCAGTTAAGATAAAGGAACACTCTATGATAGCTAGTATGGTTAATGAAAGTACGAATGAAGCTATTGAACCTGATAAACAAATGGTTGATGAACCTATAATAGCAAATTTGAAAGACTTTGTCACTAAATATGAAAAAGAGGGACACACTATCCTTTGTAAGGATACCTCTAATATTGTTTCACAAAGTAGTGTTATGAGAGCTAGCATTCCTGTGTTTTCTGTTAGGATAAGTGATCATTGCTACGATGGTCCTTGTGATAGCTATATTGTTAAGTTTATGCATGATACTGAAAGTTACTATGAGAGAGGGAAAAGTGTTCTTATGTATCTCAATAATATCAAGTTTCCTCGTTTTATGCTGAAAGTTTTTATGTTGCACTTCTTTTGCCTTCCTATGCTTGTAGCCTTTGGTTTCAACAACTTGTTTGTTTACAAAATTCCCTTGCATAGGAAGTGGGTTAAACTTAAATGTGTGTATTTTTGCTTCTTAATGCTCTCTTTCACTTCAATTTGTATTCCTATGTGAGCATCTCCAAAATTATCACGCCCATCTTAATGGCTATAAAGAAAGAGCTTTTTGGGAGACAACCCAGTTTATTTTTTGCTTTCATTTTGTTTTTGTTTCTTTGAGTCTTGGAAGTTATTACTTCGGTATTAACCGCTCCTTATCCGTTTTGTTTGGTTTTTGTGTCAAGATCAACCTCTAATGAGAGAGAAGTAAGATATGGGGAAGTTGTTGTCCCGAAACAGATTTTTGTGCTTCACCGTAAAAATTCATGAGAGATCTCTGTATGTCGGATTGAGCTGTAATTTTTTGTGCTTATGCCCCAGGTTGTTATTTAACTTTCGTTAGTTTTGCACTTTTTGATTTGAGCAACAGAAGATTTTCGAAAAAAATTGATCTTTACTTGCTGGTCTGTTTTGACAGATTTTGCCAATCTTGCATTTGCTTCTTTATTCGATTTCCTTTTTGAATTCTTTTTTGGGTTTTCGGAAGGAGTTGCTACAGTAGCTTATTTTTGGATGGTTTTCAGTTGAAATTGAACACAAAAGGTTTTATCACTTCACTTATACTAATGTTGCTAATGAGAACAGTGTGAAAGAAATTTCCAGGTAGTGGAGGTAATGGTGTAACAAGGAAGAGAAAGGTTTTATGACTCAAATAATAGGGGTATGAAGATGAAGATATCGATGATATTCAAGTGGTGACTCCGAAAGAATCTATTAGGATACCACCACCACCGAAGGAGTAATTCGTCATCAGGTTTGGCATCCCCTTGGTTTGTTCCAAGCTTGGGGGAGTGTCGCGGTATCACATCACTATCTTCTATCTTTTTACCTTTTTAGTAGGGTCATATCATGAATAGAGAAGTTATTATGTAGGATGGTTTGCATTATGGAAGTGTCCCCTCTCTCGTTAGATATGTATCCCTTGGTATGAGTTGCCGTTATGGAATATTAATGAGAAGTTCTATCATTTACCCTTTTGCATAGTTTATATTACTTTTCAATTCATGGTTGTATGATTGATCTTGTTGTTAGTATTGGTATCACTTTGGGATCATTGAGTTAATTTAGTTGGTTTTGGCAAACCTGGCTCGGTCAGTAGCAACACTATTTTTGAGAGTTGAATGAAAAGATAGAAGTACTCTAAAGAAAAATAATTTCATCATCTTTCTTTCTTGATTTGCTCATAAGTCTAGTATTCTCTAGTTAAGATCTTTTGTGCTTCCAAGGAAGATTGCATGTTTGTATTTATCACTTGTATGTTTGTTTGTTTCCTTCAACTCTTGCACTTGCTACCCAGCCTTGCTAGCCAAAAACCTGTACTGAGAGGGAATACTTCTCGTGCATCCACTTCCCTAAACCAAAATCCATGCCATTTGTGTCCACCATACCTACCTATTAGCATTATTGCTATTCCAAGTAAATTCTTGTTTTATCTACCTCCCAAATTAAACTTGTTATGTGAAAATTAGTGATTAAAGCTCTCACGAATTTGATGGCACACTTTACTTTCTTGCATTTAATAAACTTGAACCATTGTGCTCACCTATGTTGCGTATATGCTTGCGTTTTGTAAGTTGTGAATTAGCAGAACCATGCTGTCATGGGGAACGCTTTCAACATTGCACTGGTACTTTGTACCTAGTTGATATCATGTTCTTTTGTCTATGGATGTCGTCGGTGTGAAATGAAAGGGGAGCTTGTAAGTCCATGGAGTTATGCATGTGTGTTGGAGAAACGCTTGGGACGTTGGTCTAATCCATGCTGACATGGTGGAAACCTGCAGCGTAACCATAACGAGCATCTATGAAGCATTCTTCTTATAAAAAAAGAGATAGAGATTGAGAAAAAAGAGAAAAAGAAAAGAAAAAAAGAGATATTATGAAAAGAGGAAAGAGAGAGAAAAGCACCATATTCCCATGGTAAATAAGAAGATTGCTGAGATGCTTGATGTCTGCTTGCCTTGTCATTTTGATATGGGGATTCTTCCGTATCATCGGGCAAGGGGTACCCCGTTGGCGGTTCTCTATGATACACATATGCTTACAATGACAAGAACTTACCTGTGACTAAACTTGAGTAGCATGAGGAGCGGCCCTCGTATTCAAGGGACATGAGATTCTCAACTTACAACTTGTCAATGCATATCCTCATATTTGATCACTTTAACCTTAATCACCTAAAGATGCCTATGATAGGGGCAATGAGAGCTGAAAGCTAGTAAGTATCATAATTTTTGGGAGCTCTTTATGAAACTTGCAATCCCTGCTTCCCTCTTTTAAGGGCCTTTCTTTTACTTCTTAGTTGAGTCAGTAAACCTACTCCCTTCTACCTCAGCAAGTATTTTGAGTTGTTGTGTTTCATTCATTCATATGATGATTTATTCAATCATGTTTCTTATGTTCCTTGTTTTGCACTTTGCTCTTATCTTAGTGTTTACTACTTTGAAAGCTATCATTGAAAACCAATTATTTGTGAACTCCAGCAAATTATCAACTATTCTTCGACCAAGAGCTAAGTTTGCCATTACCAATTATGATTTACTTCATGTATCTTTATTGTGTTTCCTTTACCTATTACAAGTTGAGTTATATAATAGTGAGTTGTCTTCTATTATGATCTGTGTATTTGATGAATGTGATGCTTCCTGTCCGTATTCTTTTATCGACTCTTCACTCCATAAACCTGAGGCCATGTTTATTGAGCTCAGTTTCGCTTGGGGACAAGCAAAGTCTAAGCTTGGGGGGAGTTGATACGTCCATTTTGCATCACTATTCTATGTCATAATTCACTGTTATTCATTGATATATTTCGTATTGAGAGGTGATACTTATGTTATTTCATCTATTTTTTGCATGGTTGATGACTTTTGGAGCATGGACCGCCGCAGTCAGGATTCTGATGGAAAAGGTGCTGTTTGGAGGCAAAATTCGCGAAGATCAGAATCCGGGAAAATACATGGAAAATCCTATTTTTCCAAAAGACGAAGGAAGCTAGAAGGGGGGCTGGAGATGGGCCACAGGGGGCCCACACCACCCCCTGGCGCGGGCCAGCCTAGGCCGCGCCACCAGGTGGTGTGCCTGCCCTGGTCCACCCCTGGCACTCCCGTCTGGCGTATATTATCCTCCCGAAACCCTAAGCCTCGGGGAGCGACCACAGAAAGATTCCGCCGCCTCTACGGGGCGGTAAACACCGAGAGAGAGAAAGATCTCTCCGGCAGACATATTTCTGCCAGGGGAATTCCTTACCGGAGTGGGGAGATCGTCGCCATCAACACCACCATCAAGGTAGACTTCATCGGGATCATCATCATCACCACCATCATCACCATCAACACCCTCATCACCATCTCCATATTGCTGTAACAATTGCGTTGAATCTTGCATTAGTTCATAGGGGAAACTTTCCTGGTGTTGATTACTCTTTGTAGTTGATGCTATTGAGTGAACCATTGAATTACTGTTTATGTTCAGATTGTTATAATCATTATTCCATCTTTGATCATGATCCATATGATGTCTTGTGAGTAGTTCGTTTTGTTCTTGAGGACATGGGAGAAGTCATGTTGTTAGTAGTGGAGTTGTGTTGAGAAAGATTCAATAGTTTGATATTTAAGTTGTGGTGTACTTCTTCTAGTGGTGTCATGTGAATGTCGACTACATGACACTTCACCTATATGGGCCTAGGGGAATGCATTGTGTATTTGGCTACTAATCGTAGGGGTTGCCGGAGTGACAGAAACCTGAACCCCCGTTAGGAAACCATTGCACAAGGGACGTAAGGGTCTTAGAGTTTAAAGTTGTGGTTAGGTTTCTACCTTAATTACTTTCTTGTACTTACGGATGTTTGCAAGGGGTATAATCACAAGTATGTATTAGTCCTAGGAAGGTCGGTACATTAGCACAGGTTCACCCAGACAACACTTAGCAAGCTAAATAAGATTAATCAACTATATGAAGCGAAAGCACTTGACAGTCTTCCCATGTGTCCTCGAGAACGTTTGGTCATCTTAAGTAATACAACTGGCTTGTCCTTTGCTGCATAAAGGATTGGGCCACTTGCTGCATTTATTCCTACTTTCTTTTATTTACTCGTACTTCGTTTACTTGCTTTATCAAAAACCCCTAAAAATCCGTTTGCTAAGTATTTGCAGAGAATTCCTGATCCATACCACTAGCCAGCATGTAACTACCTCGGTGAATTACGCTCTTAGTTACAAGCCTGGATGAGCGGAAATGGTTAAAATAGTACGGTGGGGCCAAATGCCACTCACAGGTAGACCTTTCGGCCGTCCTAACCATTTCCAAACATCGGGACAAGAACGAGCGGCGTAATCGGCAGGCGAAGGGATCAACTACATACACAAATGAGTATGTATGCAAGCCACCATACAACAGTCCTCAGAGCCATTCCATCTAAAAGAAATAGAAATATTGCAACGCCATACGGCAAGATCCAAATATCCTAGATAGATATAATAGTTTAGGATATCTCCTCATACATCAAACATCAGAGTATCAGGCGGAAGCGGAAACAAGATCCGAGTACGGATAAGAAGCAAATCGGCATAAGATGCCCCATAAATAAACACATCCCGCCCACAGATCTCACGGATCCCCGTTCCCGGAATCTCTACACCGAGTGGTCGTTGCCAACAACGTCCGTCTCCTCCACCCAGTATCCATCTTGCGAGTTTACCTGTTCATCTGAATCAACAATTTATCGTGTGAGACCCTAGGGGTACTCAGCAAGTCTTTATGCCTCTAAAGGGGACACAACCTGGGGTGACGCAATTGCAGCAAAAGATAATACCTAACAATTCTATGGATACGCGCTAACCATCCGCCTAACCAAAGATAGACGGATGTCCGTGAATTAATAACAACGGTTATAACAGTAATATTAACAGATCCATCCTCCTCCTCGCTTACCAACGAGGAAGCGGACGAACAACCCCCCATCCGTTGGCAGTTTTATTATCCATTCCATGACTGTTACACTATTTACTAGTCAGGTACTTAGTCAAATTAAAAGCGGTACTTTAGTTATACTTGTCTATGATCGAGAAACTGTGCTCCAAGTCGTCCATAACCGCGGACACGGCTTTCAGAAAGATTTACCCTGCAGGGGTGCACAAATAGCAACCCACACTCGATCAACCTCGGAAAAACCAAATCAAAACCCAACGAGGCATTCACGACAAAGCGATCACAGGATTCAGAATTATTTCAGGGGGCCACCCCATTAAGCTACCCGCAACGAAGTTGGCCGGCTCCGAGACGGACTCAAGGTTTGCGTCAATGGCTGTAAACGACTGGGAACCCGAAAGTATGGCTGGGCTTGTCGATACCGCGAAAACACTCCGCATCCAAAACAGTACAGGTGCTCCTCGCACAATCTTAAATAAAGTAGTTGTGGCATCCCGCAAAACCACTACTAGAAAATCGCGTTGTTTTTGTGCATTGCATCGTCATCATCATGCATTGTTTGTCTGAAACTACTTTCGAAACGCCTCGTTTTGTTTTCTAAATAGCCCCGTCCTCTTTTCAAATTAAAACATTTGTCGGTTCCGGTCTTTTATTTGGCTAAAACTAGTTACAAAATTTATTTTAAAATAAGTTAGAAAAACCTAGCCTAAAATATCTAGACATAACCCTGCCTAAACCCTTTTATACCAAATAACCTACCCAGTCCTTTCTACCCCAGCCCTCCACCTCACCTGCACCAATCGGTGCCTGCCACCTCATCCTCTCTTCCCCCCAACCACTCTCCTGCTGCCACCTCACCCCCCCAAACACCTCTCCTCTCTCCCCACAGTAGCCCCACTCACCCCCGACCCCACCCCCTGGCCCGCGGCCCCACCCTGGCCCCGCGACCTCGCTCTCTCTCCTTTCTCCTCTCTCTCCCCCGTCCTCTTCCACCTCCCACCGACGCGCCCGCTCCCTTCTCCCCTCCGGCGACCGCCCTCCTCGCCGGCTCCTCCCGAGCGCCTCCCTCCGGCGGCCGCCCTCCTCCTCCCCCGTCTGCCTTTCCCCACCACCGCACCTCGCCTCGCATCCCGCTCGTCGCCGGCCTCCACCCTCCGGCCCGCGACCGCCTCGCCGCTCCCTCCTCCTCCCGCCCACCTCGTCCTCTCCTGCGCGCGCCCTCCGGCCGAGCGGCCGTCCGCGCTCGTCGCCCCCGGCCCCACCCCGACGCTCCTGCCCCCCATCCTCGCCGCCGGCCTCGCCCCGCCTCTGGCCGCGCTCGCCCCGCCCTTCAACCTCTCCGGCGCCGCCCCTCCGCGTGCTCGAGCCGGCCGCCTCCCGCGCCGGTCCCGACGTCCGCCGCCCCGCCCGACGAGCCCCGCCAGCAACCACCCTCGCCGCCCTGGAGCCCGTTGGCCCCTCCCCGCAGCGGAGCTCGGCGTCCTCGCATGGATGCCAGGCACCGCCTCCGTTCTCCTCGGTGGCGCTCTATACCAGGACAAACAATCGAACATGGAGGGCAAGGATAAGGCGTCAAGTTCCCCTTGTCGACAAGATCGGCTCGATGCT
The DNA here is from genome assembly GCA_916181665.1 of Avena sativa. Classification (NCBI taxonomy): domain Eukaryota; kingdom Viridiplantae; phylum Streptophyta; class Magnoliopsida; order Poales; family Poaceae; genus Avena; species Avena sativa. The sequence continues at coordinate 551,941,205 of OV702290.1, read as the reverse complement.
GTTGGATTAGAAGAATGTACTAGGTGGAAAGCGAAGGCCCTGACGCAGATCCCAAGCTCGCCACCGGTGAACAAGATGGTACCCAAGGTCGTCGATGTAGAAAACCCCAAGATCTCTTTCATGGACTCGAAGCCGAACCCGGAGACCTCCGTCATGGATCCTCGAGCACTTCTACACGGACCCACGGGACGACATGTTCTTCACCCAAGGGCGACAAGGCCTCTTCACGGATTTCGAGACCCCGACATCGAAACGACAAGGTCATCGTCATAGAACCCGAAGACCACATGTGCGACAAGTACTTCCTCGAGGACGCCGAGTGCTTCACCTCAGACGCCAAGACCGACCCGATACGGGGACACGACAAGATCTTCGCGACGACAAGATCAACACCGACCAGAGCGGGTCCGATGCGTCCCGACACCGAACCAAGTCCTCCTTCCCGGACGCTGTTCCGCCGAGACCGCTTCCGTCGAACCCTGAGCCCCTGCCGAACCCCGAACCCCCCCGGAACCCCAAGTTCGTCGAGACCCCCCCTAATGTGTGAACCCAAACCCGAGACCTTATTTTATTAAATGATATATACCTGTTGCATATTAAATTGTCATACTCGCATGCATATCATTGGTTTGGGGGCCTTATGCCGATTCACTTCATAATTAAATATGGGGCCCATATGCGGGCAAATCCAGCTTATATTGGCCCCATGTAATTTGTGTAGCAAACCGATGGTATAATCTTGCCTTGTTAATTACAACATTTAATTGGCGGGGTAGTTAAATAACATGAACCATCTAATTAATTGTCGGGACCACGGTTCCACTTAATATGACCTAATTGCATCGCATCTTTGCCATGTCATACATCATGCATGCATCATGCCCGATCTTTTGCCGTTGTATTAAATATTGCATCCGGTGTTTGTTCTAGCGTTTTGCTTCTTCGCGGATAAGGCCGTTGAGTTGATGCGAGTGTCGATCCGATCTTCGGTTGAACCTTCGGCAATGTTTTCAGGCGAGCATCTCCCCCTTTCTACCTATCTTACTTTTATAGTATTTATTCCCTCATGTTGATCTATTGCTATCTGTGTTGCGTTGCTCTAGTTTTCGTACCCGTGATATCCCTTGCAGCCTCATATTGCCTTGGACACATCCTATTACCTGTTGTTTGGTAGATAGTTGGACTTGCGCGTCGTAGTCGCTTGCTCAAGCGCTGTTGCGTGTCGCCAAGAACCACAGTGTTGGAGTAATTGCCGCATGTTGATGTTGGAGATGATCATGGCTTTACTTTTCGTTCACTTTAATTACTGTATAACAACTAAAATTGAAGTAAGTAAGCAGAGGCATCGGTGGGTGATAGATAATGTTGGTTTCCGACCGCCCACTTGTGTCCCGTAGGACCCCGAGTTCTTGACACCTGTTCCGAGATCGAGCGCGCTAACCACAGGTGGGGAGATATGGGCCCCCCATTGATTATTACCTGATTTCAAAGTATTGTACTGGGGGCCACAAACTAGTTTGAGGTTTTATTTACTATCCTGTACTTATTCCATGCTTTACTGTTTTATTTAAATTGTGCGAGGTACTGCACACTGTACTGTTTAGGAAGCGGAGTGTTTTCGCGGTATCGACAGTCCCAGTTTTGGGATTCGCTGTCGTTTACAGCCACTGACGCAAACCCTGAGTCCGTCTCGGAGACCGGCCGACTTCGTTGCGGGTAGACTTAGTGGGGTGGCCCCCCGTGCTTGATTTGGGTCTGGGAACGTCATGACTTAGGCCCCGCCGACATACCGATGGGTGTATGTTAACTGATCTGGCAAAAAGGGTCGAAGTGCTTGTGGATACTTTGGTGCACCCCTGCAGGGTTAAATCTTTTCGAGAAGCCGTGTCCGCGGTTATGGACGACTTGGAGCACAGTGCTTGATCATAGACAACTATAACTAAAGTTTATTGTTATAAATTGACTTGTATCCGATGTGACTAGTAATCAGCTCAACTGCAACGGAATGGCTAAATAAAAGTACCAACAACTGCTGGGTTTTGGGATATCTCATGCTAAATGTATCTGACTAGTAAGTGTGGCAACTACAATGGAATGGTTAACTAAAAGTGCCCACTGCTTATTTTATCAGGATGATTATCTATACCTGACTAGTAATTGCGGCAACGATAACTGAATAAATAAAACTGCCAACTGTGTGAGTTCCTCGGTTGACTTCCTCGTTTGGTCTCGAGGGGGAAATACCAGGATGGGTATGTTTGGTGGTAGCATCAGGTTGGTTCCAGTTAGGTCTTTCTTATCCCTCTCTGATAGCCGTCAGTTATCTCGAGTCTCTATAGATTGTTTAGTGCATGCCGCGCTGCCGCTCAGTCCACCATACCTTTGTAGGCGAGGACCGCCGAATTCTAGCCTCGCCGTGTACTGGCCTCAGTACTGACGCTCCTCTTTTTCCTTTGCCCTTTGTCGGCACCCCTTTTGTTTAAGCAGGTTTTGAGATCGACGTCGTTAGCAGGGTTACCCTTCCGGCTTGGCCTGGGCAGGGTTATGGACGCCATTGGTTATTCTTCAGGGCTCTTAGCCCCATTTGCATCTTGTCCGTAGTCGGACGCTCTATCATTTTCAAGGTGATTTGGATCTTTGTATGTTATATCTGTATTCTTGACTCATGGAGTCGTTGTTGTATATATCTGTTCTGTGGGTCCCATCGAGGACTGTTGTGTAATGTTATTACTTCGTTTTCCACCCGCACGAAAGTGCCTGGTGGGCACCTTTGAATCGTTTCTATGCGGGTTTGGCGGGGATTCGCTAAAACTTGCATAGGGCCGATTCTGAGGGTGTTACAGAGTGGTATCAGAGCTCAGCAGTTGCGATACCCCACAAGTCCAGTCTGTAGGATAACCTAGCTAATGGCCGAAGTAGAGTGTCAAAACTATTTTTGCAAAATTGGTTGGATAGTTCTGATTAGGTCTGATTTTACTCCTTACCCCTCTGCTATTCTCCTCTTATCTCGACGTGTTTTGAATCCGCTCTCTTCTCTCTCTTCGAGTCCAGGATTTCTCGTGGTTGGGTTCCGTCGTACCTTCAGGGTTTCGCTTCCTCCTTTGTTAACGGTGTTCTGCCATCCGGTGTTCATGCTATCAGAGGAATCCTTCATCTGTTGGATTTCTCTTTGTTCCTTCTCGTGCCTACCGGTGTTTTCCGACGCGACGACATCATCTACGCCAGATCCGATGCAGAGTCTGCATCACCCCTTTGTTCCTGAACCTTGTTTGTCGATATCTTCAGTCTGAATCCTGAGGGTTGGTTGCATGACCTATCTGTTCGTGTACAGAGTAATGCTTTGAGTGCGGGATGGAGTCGCAACCATACCACTACTCTTATCATTTGCTTTGTATATTGAATGGTGGATCGATGCAATTTTACTCCGTCCACGGAAGCTAGAGGTGGCTTTATTTGTGGATACCTCTACCTTCGCCCTTTGTTCCCGGAGTGTTCTCTGACGATCACGGACAACGGCCTCTTGTTAGTGGTGTCGCGAGGATCTACACGAAGCGAGAAGACGCAGATCGCCGACCTTCCTTTCCGGTACCATGAGGCGGATCTCGAGGGCGAGATCCATTGTTAGTGGTGTCGAATTGTGGCATCCCGCAAAACCACTACTAGAAAATCGCGTTGTTTTTGTGCATTGCATCGTCATCATCATGCATTGTTTGTCTGAAACTACTTTCGAAACGCCTCGTTTTGTTTTCTAAATAGCCCCGTCCTCTTTTCAAATTAAAACATTTGTCGGTTCCGGTCTTTTATTTGGCTAAAACTAGTTACAAAATTTATTTTAAAATAAGTTAGAAAAACCTAGCCTAAAATATCTAGACATAACCCTGCCTAAACCCTTTTATACCAAATAACCTACCCAGTCCTTTCTACCCCAGCCCTCCACCTCACCTGCACCAATCGGTGCCTGCCACCTCATCCTCTCTTCCCCCCAACCACTCTCCTGCTGCCACCTCACCCCCCCAAACACCTCTCCTCTCTCCCCACAGCAGCCCCACTCACCCCCGACCCCACCCCCTGGCCCGCGGCCCCACCCTGGCCCCGCGACCTCGCTCTCTCTCCTTTCTCCTCTCTCTCCCCCGTCCTCTTCCACCTCCCACCGACGCGCCCGCTCCCTTCTCCCCTCCGGCGACCGCCCTCCTCGCCGGCTCCTCCCGAGCGCCTCCCTCCGGCGGCCGCCCTCCTCCTCCCCCGTCTGCCTTTCCCCACCACTGCACCTCGCCTCGCATCCCGCTCATCGCTGGCCTCCACCCTCCGGCCCGCGACCGCCTCGCCGCTCCCTCCTCCTCCCGCCCACCTCGTCCTCTCCTGCGCGCGCCCTCCGGCCGAGCGGCCGTCCGCGCTCGTCGCCCCCGGCCCCACCCCGACGCTCCTGCCCCCCATCCTCGCCGCCGGCCTCGCCCCGCCTCTGGCCGCGCTCGCCCCTCCCTTCAACCTCTCCGGCGCCGCCCCTCCGCGTGCTCGAGCCGGCCGCCTCCCGCGCCGGTCCCGACGTCCGCCGCCCCGCCCGACGAGCCCCGCCAGCAACCACCCTCGCCGCCCTGGAGCCCGTTGGCCCCTCCCCGCAGCGGAGCTCGGCGTCCTCGCATGGATTCCAGGCACCGCCTCCGTTCTCCTCGGTGGCGCTCTATACCAGGACAAACAATCGAACATGGAGGGCAAGGATAAGGCGTCAAGTTCCCCTTGTCGACAAGATCGGCTCGATGCTGTTGGATTAGAAGAATGTACTAGGTGGAAAGCGAAGGCCCTGACGCAGATCCCAAGCTCGCCACCGGTGAACAAGATGGTACCCAAGGTCGTCGACGTAGAAAACCCCAAGATCTCTTTCATGGACTCGAAGCCGAACCCGGAGACCTCCGTCATGGATCCTCGAGCACTTCTACACGGACCCACGGGACGACATGTTCTTCACCCAAGGGCGACAAGGCCTCTTCACGGATTTCGAGACCCCGACATCGAAACGACAAGGTCATCGTCATAGAACCCGAAGACCACATGTGCGACAAGTACTTCCTCGAGGACGCCGAGTGCTTCACCTCAGACGCCAAGACCGACCCGATACGGGGACACGACAAGATCTTCGCGACGACAAGATCGACACCGACCAGAGCGGGTCCGATGCGTCCCGACACCGAACCAAGTCCTCCTTCCCGGACGCTGTTCCGCCGAGACCGCTTCCGTCGAACCCTGAGCCCCTGCCGAACCCCGAACCCCCCCGGAACCCCAAGTTCGTCGAGACCCCCCTAATGTGTGAACCCAAACCCGAGACCTTATTTTATTAAATGATATATACCTGTTGCATATTAAATTGTCATACTCGCATGCATATCATTGGTTTGGGGGCCTTATGCCGATTCACTTCATAATTAAATATGGGGCCCATATGCGGGCAAATCCAGCTTATATTGGCCCCATGTAATTTGTGTAGCGAACCGAGGGTATAATCTTGCCTTGTTAATTACAACATTTAATTGGCGGGGTAGTTAAATAACATGAACCATCTAATTAATTGTCGGGACCACGGTTCCACTTAATATGACCTAATTGCATCGCATCTTTGCCATGTCATACATTATGCATGCATCATGCCCGATCTTTTGCCGTTGTATTAAATATTGCATCCGGTGTTTGTTCTAGCGTTTTGCTTCTTCGCGGATAAGGCCGTTGAGTTGATGCGAGTGTCGATCCGATCTTCGGTTGAACCTTCGGCAATGTTTTCAGGCGAGCATCTCCCCCTTTCTACCTATCTTACTTTTATAGTATTTATTCCCTCCTGTTGATCTATTGCTATCTGTGTTGCGTTGCTCTAGTTTTCGTACCCGTGATATCCCTTGCAGCCTCATATTGCCTTGGACACATCCTATTACCTGTTGTTTGGTAGATAGTTGGACTTGCGCGTCGTAGTCGCTTGCTCAAGCGCTGTTGCGTGTCGCCAAGAACCACAGTGTTGGAGTAATTGCCGCATGTTGATGTTGGAGATGATCATGGCTTTACTTTTCGTTCACTTTAATTACTGTATAACAACTAAAATTGAAGTAAGTAAGCAGAGGCATCGGTGGGTGATAGATAATGTTGGTTTCCGACCGCCCACTTGTGTCCCGTAGGACCCCAAGTTCTTGACACCTGTTCCGAGATCGAGCGCGCTAACCACAGGTGGGGAGATATGGGCCCCCCATTGATTATTACCTGATTTCAAAGTATTGTACTGGGGGCCACAAACTAGTTTGAGGTTTTATTTACTATCCTGTACTTATTCCATGCTTTACTGTTTTATTTAAATTGTGCGAGGTACTGCACACTGTACTGTTTAGGAAGCGGAGTGTTTTCGCGGTATCGACAGTCCCAGTTTTGGGATTCGCTGTCGTTTACAGCCACTGACGCAAACCCTGAGTCCGTCTCGGAGACCGGCCGACTTCGTTGCGGGTAGACTTAGTGGGGTGGCCCCCCGTGCTTGATTTGGGTCTGGGAACGTCATGACTTAGGCCCCGCCGACATACCGATGGGTGTATGTTAACTGATCTGGCAAAAAGGGTCGAAGTGCTTGTGGATACTTTGGTGCACCCCTGCAGGGTTAAATCTTTTCAAGAAGCCGTGTCCGCGGTTATGGACGACTTGGAGCACAGTGCTTGATCATAGACAACTATAACTAAAGTTTATTGTTATAAATTGACTTGTATCCGATGTGACTAGTAATCAGCTCAACTGCAACGGAATGGCTAAATAAAAGTACCAACAACTGCTGGGTTTTGGGATATCTCATGCTAAATGTATCTGACTAGTAAGTGTGGCAACTACAATGGAATGGTTAACTAAAAGTGCCCACTGCTTATTTTATCAGGATGATTATCTATACCTGACTAGTAATTGCGGCAACGATAACTGAATAAATAAAACTGCCAACTGTGTGAGTTCCTCGGTTGACTTCCTCGTTTGGTCTCGAGGGGGAAATACCAGGATGGGTATGTTTGGTGGTAGCATCAGGTTGGTTCCGGTTAGGTCTTTCTTATCCCTCTCTGATAGTCGTCAGTTATCTCGAGTCTCTATAGATTGTTTAGTGCATGCCGCGCTGCCGCTCAGTCCACCATACCTTTGTAGGCGAGGACCGCCGAATTCTAGCCTCGCCGTGTACTGGCCTCAGTACTGACGCTCCTCTTTTTCCTTTGCCCTTTGTCGGCACCCCTTTTGTTTAAGCAGGTTTTGAGATCGACGTCGTTAGCAGGGTTACCCTTCCGGCTTGGCCTGGGCAGGGTTATGGACGCCATTGGTTATTCTTCAGGGCTCTTAGCCCCATTTGCATCTTGTCCGTAGTCGGACGCTCTATCATTTTCAAGGTGATTTGGATCTTTGTATGTTATATCTGTATTCTTGACTCATGGAGTCGTTGTTGTATATATCTGTTCTGTGGGTCCCATCGAGGACTGTTGTGTAATGTTATTACTTCGTTTTCTACCCGCACGAAAGTGCCTGGTGGGCACCTTTGAATCGTTTCTATGCGGGTTTGGCGGGGATTCGCTAAAACTTGCATAGGGCCGATTCTGAGGGTGTTACAGTAGTAAAGCATGGCATAAGTACAGGATAGTAATAAAGCCCCAAACTATTTGTGGCCCCAAGAAATAAGAATGAATCAAGCTCTGGCTCAGGGGGGTTCATAAGCCTCCCGGATGTGGATAGCGCGAATATTCAAGGAACAGGAATCAAGTACTCGGGGTCCTACGGGACACAAGTGAGCATAAAAAACCAAATAGCAGATATTGCTCACCGGTGCCACTTTCATTAGTTATCCCATTACTACTCAGGTTAAGTTGTTTAGGTACCTCGTTATCCATCAGACACTCACATACCCTACACATGCTGTTCTACGACCCGCATGGCTCAAACAAATCCTGTAGTAATGGCTCATGGGATGGAGTAACAAGCTTCGGTGGGGTTTAAAAGTAAAGGCTATGCAGTACTTGGGATTCAGTTTAATGCAATCGCGACTCAATGGTGCAAGAATAAGATAGAGGCAATAGGTACTATATGTATGCGAGCATGTGGTAGTGCTTGCCTGGCAGCTCAGTTGAAGCGAGGGACGGATCTGGGTAGTGCTCTTGGGTTTCTTGATATATCCCCTGCTCAGCGTCTATTCGAAGGAGAACCAAACAAACAAGGCCAACATAAATAGAGTGCACAAGCATATGAATTAAAATGCGACAAGCCAACAATCATGCCATGATGAATGATGCACAATTTGCATGGCAACAATGTAGCATGGCATGGGTGAGGTGTGGAATACAAGAATAAAGCATTTAATGGCGTTTTAGTCACCTTTTATCCTCAATTGAGTTGCTGTATACTTTATATTTATATGATGCATGCTGCAAATCATAACATGGAATGCATAAACAGAAAGCTCGTCGCGCTGATCGATTTAGACATATTATTTGTCAAATTTGGAGTTATAAAACAAAAGTTATTAATTAATTAAGAAAAAGGGCATTTTATTGTAATTTGGATCAACTCGAAATTAAAGTGTTCAAAATATATTTTGAAGGGCATATTTGAATTCCTCACATTTTTCTGATTTCAAAACATATATAACTTGTATTATTTGGATCAACAATTTAAAAGTTATTTGAAACAGATTGAATTTGTATTTAAGCATTTACTAAAATTTGTTTTTATTAAACAAAGAAACAGGAAAACTTTTTACACTCAGCGAAACTTAGCCCAAGCCACTGACGGTGGGGCCGATGCTGACTTGGGCGAAACGGCGCGCAACGGACTTTTCTCACCGCAACCGAAGCGAGCCGCGGTGACTGACTGGTGGACCTGGCGCGGACACAGGCCCACATGCCAGCGGGTGAACGGGCGGGTGCCACGCGGCACGGACAGGGACCGCGGGTTGAGGCAAGGTTTTTCGGGTGTCCTTTTGTAAAAACACCACCGCGGATGACAGGTGGGACCGGCTGGACCGCGGGTTGAGCGCGCAAAAAGGCAGGGGGGTATGCGCAAAAGGGCCACGGCCACTGTTTTTCTTCCTCCATTTCTGACGAAACTGACGGTGCCGCTCAACAGAGGAGAACAGGGGCGCCCTGGGCTCGATCCCATGACCTCACGCTGGAACTGGCGGGTCGGAGCCACCGCGGTACTAGCGGGCTGATGCTAGGTAGTGGTTGCGCGGCCAGGTGAGGTGTGGCGAGGCGTCCGTCGTCTACCTCGCGCGCGTCAACTACAGGCATGCACGGAGGCGACGGAGACGAGGTTCCCGGGAAGCACGGATAGGGTGGGTCGATGCGGCTAGGCGGGGCGGACGCGGGCGTGTGCGCAACGGCCGACGCAGAGCACGGCAGCGACGGCAAGCGGCTGGGGTTTTAGCGAGCAGCGACAACCACAGGGCGTTCGACTAAATGATCAACGCAACCGGGAAGCAAAGAGGGACAGGGGCATGTCTAGGGGGGTCAGTGGCTCACCGCGGGGCTGTTAACGGTGGTGGTTCGGGCAGCGGAGCGATCGATCGTCGACGTAGCAGACGAACGGCGGAACTAGGGTTTCGGCGGTGCGGTGATGGTTCTGGTGGATCTGGTCCTCCTCCTCCTCGCTGGTACGTACAGGGCGAAGCAGGGGAGGGTACTCGTTCTTCCTCGACACCCACAGCTCCTCGCCACCGGCTGCAAGAGGGGGGGACGGTGGAGACCGACGGTAGCCGGCCGGTGGAGAGAAAGGCAGAGGGGGAGGGGAGGTGGTTGCGGCGCGAGGCCAGGGGTGGTTTGGTGAGGCAGAGGGAGGAGGGGAAGGGATAAGGGCGAGCCCAGAGGGAGGTGGTGCCATGGGGGACGCGGTGGTGGCAAAAAGGTGGCTCGACCACCTTTCCACCTCGCCCTCACGTGCTCGAGCTGGCTCGGTTTGAGCAGGGCAGGGGCAGGTGGGGTGGAGCCAAGGCGAGGCCGAGGTGGCTGGCTCGGGAGTGCCCAAGGAGGGGTAGGCTCGGGTGGGGCTGCTGTGGCAGGGAGAGAGCTAGAGAGATAGAGGAGGTGGCATGGAGCTAGGGTCGGATTAGGGTTGGTGCTAGGGTTGGGGTAGGAGGGTAGCTCGGCCAGGGAGAGAGAGGGTGGCCAGGTGGGGCCTGCATGGCAGCTAGGGAGAGAGAGAAGGAGAGGGAGGGGAAGGGGATGGCTCGGCCTAGGGTTAGGGGAAGGGGTGGTGTTAGGTGTTTGGAGAGAGGATTAGAGAGAGAGAGATGTGGTGGTGACTCTTTAGCAAGACCAAACTAGATCAAGCAAAAGGAGTGGTAGAGAGGGATAGAGGAAGATTCACTCAAAATCAAAATAAAAACAAAGGAGGGCAAAAGATGGAGATGGTTGCATGGCCCATGCAAGTATTTAATGCCATGTGTTAATCTTGTGAAAACAAAATATAATCTCATGGCATTCATATATGTGCATCCACAAAAGATGGAGTAAGGGCCAAGCTAAGGATTGAAGGAATGTTCCCTGTGGAGTGAATGGAGATGACCATATTTGAAAATATTTTGGACATGCTAGTGTGTAAATTCCACTATGTGCATATTACTCTCAAAATATTCCAACATGATCAACCTTCCCATATCATTCCATATGGAAGCAGGTAGAATGGAGAAGAGTCCATTCCAAACAACATGAGCTAGAGATAAACCCAAATAAGATGCAATGCTCACATATGATGGAATGGTGGAAGGATGGGGTGGTGACAAGAAAGGTGGTGGAGTGGAATAAAAGATATGCCCCCAACTCAACTTGGGCATTTAAACAATATATCAACAACCAAATACAATATCAAGAGGCAAATACAATTTACGATGCATATGAAAGAAGAACCAAAACAAAAAGGGTTTTATATGATGCTCAAATGCAAGGTGGCATGATGACATGAGCATGATATAATTATGATACAACAATTATATATAGGAAGTATCCATTATACTACTAGACCAAGTAGCATTACAATTGTTAGACAATTGGGATGCTACACAGCACCTTCTGCTCCTCGTTGGGTTTGACACTCTTACTTATCGAAAATACTGCGATACACCCCCTATACTTGTGGGTCATCAAGTAGCAAGGTAGATCTACTTGATTACAAAGCTCATGATCACAATATGATCATGCATAGAGAGAGATGAACACATAGCTACCAGTAGAACCCTTAGCCTCGAGGAAGAACTACTCCCTCCTCATCATGGGAATCAACAACGGTGATGGAGATGGTGGTGGAGATCGATGGAGATGGCTCCGGGGGCACTTCCCCGTCCCGGCAGGGTGCCAGAACAGAGACTTTCTATCCCCCGAATCTCCCCTTCGGTGGCGGCGGCATTGCAGAACTTTTCGTGGCTGGAGGCTTGATGATTTAGGGTTTTTACATCTGGAGGCATCTTATAGGCGAAGAGGCAAGGTCGGTGGGTGGCTAGGGGGCCCACACCACCTGGTGGTGCGGCCAGGGCTAGCCCGCGCCACCATATGGTGTGGCCACCCTGTGGCCCCTCTCCGTCTCGTCTTCTGGCTCTGTGAGTCTTCCGGTAAAATATCAACTTTGGCTTTTGTCCCGTCCAATTCCGAGAATATTCATTTTCTGACTTTCTTGGAACCAAAAATAGCAGAAAACAGGCGACTGGCACTATGGCATCTTGTTAATATGTTAGTCCAAGAAAGTGTATAGAAATACTCCAAAGTGTGGACAAAACATAAGAAAGTAGCTAAAACCAAGCATGGAACATCAAAAATTATGGATATGTTTGCAACGTATCAAGAGAGAAAGGCATGACACTAACTCCTGCCCCCAAATCACACAAAGAAGTTCTAACATAACTATTCTTATTAGAGCAAGGAATAGTTGGAATTCCTGGGTCTCCAAGTTTATTTGAAACCTTACCATTAAAGGAATAATTAGCAAGTAAAGTAGAGATTTCTTCATTAGGGATCTTCCTTTTATTCGAGACAATATCCTTCATATACTTTGAGTAAGGAGGCAATTTAATAGCATCAATCAAAGGAATTTGCAGGAATAAAGGTTTCATCCACTCACAAAACTTATTATAGTGTTCATCTTCCTTTGACTTGTGTTTCTTATCAGGGAAAGGCATAGGTTTTTGGACCCAAGGCTCTCTGTCACTACCATGTTTCTTAGCAACAAAATCTTCTTTAGTGTATTTAGTATTCTTAGTGTGCTTTTCAGGTTCTTCTTCAACTTTTTCTTTATCAGGAACATCATTTTCTTCATTACCACTTTCAGTTTCAGCATCAGAGATAGATATACTATTAGGATCTTTAGCAGGTTCAGAGGGTTCTACAATAGTTCTATGTTTTTTTTTCTTTTCTTACGAGTGGTACCACTATTTTCAGCTTGTTGAGAATCCTGCTCAAATCTTTTGGGATGCCCCTCACGATATAGAGGATCCTGGGTAGCAGCACCACTTCTAGTTCTAATTTCATAAGCATGTCTTTCTTTGGCAGCATTAACTAGCAAGTCTTTTTGCACTTTAATAAGTTGATCTATTTGAGTTTGAACCATTTGAAAATGTTTAACAAGCATTTTAACATCATTAGAGGTTCTTTCCACGGTATCCTTTAACTCAACAATAGCTCTAGTGTTTTCCATTAGATGATTTTGCACCCTTTTATCAAAATTATCTTGCTTAATAATAAAAATATCGAATTCTTCTAAGCATTGATCAGGAGGTTTAGAGTAAGGGATATCACCTTCATCAAAATGTTGGAGAGAGTGTACCTCAATAGTGGATGAATGAGGAACTGGCTTACATAATTCTTCTATAGGAGGTAAATTCTTGACATCTGCAGCTTTAATACCCTTCTCCTTAAGACATTTCTTAGCTTCCTTCATCACTTCATCATTTAGTTCAATCACTCCCCTCTTCTTAGATGTTGGTATAGGCGCAGGAATAGTTGGTTCAGGTATAGTTGTCTCAGGTATAGCTGGTTCAGGAGGACTCCAATCTTCATAATTCTTGCTTATTTTAGCCATTAATTCCTCAGCTTCCTTGGGAGTCCTATTCCTGAAAACACAATCAGCACAACTATCCAGGTATGTCCTAGATTCTTCAGTTAGTCCATTATAAAATATATCAAGAAGGTCATTCTTAGGTAATGGACATCTAGCTTGTGCATGAATCAAAGCACAAAACCTTGCCCATGATTCAGGCAATATATCTTTTTCTCCTTGTTTAAAATCAAAAAGTTCCTGAAAAATAGCATGTCTAGCACTAGGAGGAAAATATTTATGCAGGAAAGTACTAATCAAGCAATTAGGGCTATCAATAGATCCAGGAGGTAAATTATTAAACCAACTTTTAGCTTCTCCTTTCAGTGAAAAAGGGAAAATCTTAGCAACAAAGTAGGTGCGCATCTTAATATCATCAGAAAACAGGCCACTCATGGTAGAAAGCTCAGTCGTATGTGCTACCGCACTTTCATTCTTAGTCCCACAAAAATGTTCTTTCTCAACAATAGCTATGTAAGATAGATCAAGAGAGAAATCATAATCTTTATCTTTAATGTTTATGGGAGAATCAGCAAACTTAGCATTAGGAGACAATTTGGGTCTAATAGTGCGCCTCTCAAGGAGACTCTTAGTAGCACTCTTATCATGGGTGTTTTGACATTCTTTAATAAATTCATCGGTCATCTCAACATAACCGTCTTCAATATCATAGCTCTCTCTCGACTGAGGTGAACTAACAGGTATAGTAGTGTCTTCATTAGGAGTTTTAGTATTTCTAGCTATAGTTCTACCAATCGTAGCATCTAGGAAAGGACCTATTGAACCACTCTTATCAAGCACGGTAGAAGCAGCATCATAAGTATCAGAAGTTTCAGATTCAGCAATAGTAGCAGTGTGTGTAGCATGTGTATGTGTAAGGAACTTACTCATAACAGATGGTGAATCAAGAGCAACAAAGGTGATCAGAACCGTACCTCTTCTTGTAGTGGATGGTAAAATAGGAACCTTGCCATCACGAGCCTTACCCATGATGGATGGATGGCGGCAAAGAATAGTTATTCCAATTCAAACACTTTTCATGTTGAAAATTTTGTCATTCGAAAATATGTAAAAATTATTCAAATTCATATTCAAACATTTTTCAAATATCCAAAAGATGACAGATTAGAAAATAGAAAATGGTCTTGGCACCAAACAAACACATTTAGTCCCGGTTGAAGACACCAACCGACACTAACGGCAACGATAACAGCGCTAGAAAATAGTCTTGATGACCCACAAGTATAGGGGGTGTATCGTAGTATTTTCAAGGGAAGTGAAACCCAATTTATTGAGTCGACACAAGGGGAGCCAAAGAATATTTATAAGCCTTAACAACTGAGTTGTCAATTTAGCTGCACCTAGAAACAATCTTGCTCACAACAGTTTATCAGTAGCAACAGTTTTGTAGTAGGAATAGTAAAGTAATAGCAGTAGTAAAAGTAGAGACAGTAGTAACAATTGCAGTAAACAGTAGGATTAAAGCGTGGTAGGTGGATGGGCTTTGCATGGACAAGACAATTCACATCGCAATCAGAACATATGGCAATTGCAGATAAATAAGATAAAGCATCCAAGTACTAGATAATCCTAGGCATGTGTTCCATATATAGTCATACGTGCTTGCAATGAGAACTTGCACAACATCTTTTGTCCTGCCAGCCCGTTTGTAGCGGGGCCTCAAGGGAAATACTGGCAATTAAGGTGCTCCTTCTAATAGAGCACCGGAGCAAAGCATTAACACTCCATGAACACATGTGATCCTCACATCAAAGCCATTCCCTCCGGTTATCCCGGTTTCTGTCACTTCGGGGCCATTGGTTCCGGACAACAACGTGTGTATACAACTTGCAGGTAAGACCATACATGTTTCTATCATAATGAATCAATAACATGTTCAGATCTAAAATCATGGCACTCGGGCCCTAGTGACACGCATTAAGCATAACAAGTTGCAACAAAGTCAAAAAACACTAATAGAAGATACTAGGCACCATGCCCTAACAATCTGATGCCATTACATGAACGATCTCATCCAATCCCTACCATCCCCATAGCCTACAACGGGGGATTACTCACTCATAGATGGGGGAAACATGGATGGTCGATGGAGAAGCGATGGTGATGATGATGGCGATGATCTCCTCCAATTCCCCGTCCCAACAGGGTGCCAAAACGGAGTTTCTGGTTCCGAATCACGGAATCTAGTGGTGGTAGCGGAGCAGAACTCTTTCTAGAAAAATGTCGACCCCCCCTGAGTTTTTAGGTCAGAAGGTAACTTATAGGCAAAGAGGGAGACCGGGGGGTGTCTGGGGCGACCAGACCACCCCCTGGCGCGGCCAGTCCTAGCTCGCGCGGCCAGGTGGTGTGGCCTGGGCCCAGCCCCACTCCGTCTCGTATTCTGGCTCCGTGAGTCTTCTGGTGAAATAGGATTTTTGGCATATTTTCCGGGATTTTTCCTGATAGTTGATTTTCTGCACAAAAACTAGACACCAAGGCAATTCTGCTAAAAACAGCGTCAGTCCGTGTTAGTTGCATTCAAATCACACAAGTTTAGAGGAAAAACAATAGCAAAAGTGTTCGGGAAAGTAGATACGTTTTGGACGTATCACTACTTTATTGCTAAAATTTTCCCTTTTTCACTGAAAGGAGAAGTTAAGGCTTGGTTTAATAATTTATCTCCTGGATTTATTGATAGCCCTGATTGCTTGATTAGTACTTTCTTTCAGAAATATTTCCCTCCTAGTGCTAGACATGCCATTTTGCAGGAACTTTTTGATTTTAAACAGGGAGAAAAGGAGATATTAACTGAATCATGGGCAAGGTTTTGTGCTTTGATTCATGCACAGCCTAGATGTCCATTACCTAAAAATGAGCTTCTTGATATATATTATAATGGACTAACTGAAGAATCTAGGACATGCCTATATAGTTGTGTTGGTTGTGTTTTCAGGAAGAGAACTCCAAAAGAAGCTAAGGAATTAATGGCTAAAATAAGCAAGAATTATGATGACTGGACTTCACCTGAGTCAACTCCACCTGAGTTAACTCTACCTGAGTTAGTTGTGCTTGAGCCAACACCAACATCAAAGAAGAGCGGAGTGATTGAACTAAATGATGAAGTGATGAAGGAAGCTAAGAAATGTCTTAAGGAGAAGGGTATTAAAGCTGAAGACGTGAAGAATTTACCTCCTATTGAAGAATTATGTAACCAATCTCCCACTCATCCACTATTGAGGTACACTCTCTCCAATATTTTGATGAAGGTCATATTCCTTATTCTAAACCTCCTAATCAATTCTTAGAAGAATTTGATATTTTTATTGTTAAGCAAGATAATTTTAATAAAAGAGTGCAGAATCATTTGATGGAAAAATCTAGAGTTATTATTGAGTTAAGGGATATTGTGGAAAGAACCTCGAATGATGTTAAAATGCTTGTTAAACATTTCCAAATGGTTCAAACTCAAATCGACCAGCTTATTAAGGTACAAAAAGATTTGCTCGTTAATGCTTCTAAAGAAAAACATGCTTATGAAATTAGAACTGGAAGTGGTGCTGCCACCCAGGATCCTCTATATCCTGACGTTCATCCTAAAAGAATTGAGCGGGTTTCTCAACAAACTGAAAATAGAGGTACTTCTTTTAAGAGAAAGAAAAAGAAACATAAAACAGTTGTAGAATCCTCTGAACCTGCTAAAGATCCTAATAGTATATCTGTCTCTAATGCTGAAACTAAGAGTGGTAATGAGAAAAATGATGCTCCTGATAAAGAAGAAATTGAAGAAGAACTTGAAAGGAACACTAAAAATGCTAAGTACACTAAGGAAGATTGTGTTGCTAATAAACATGGTAGTGAAAGATAACCTTGGGTTCAAAAACCAATGCCTTTTCCTAATAAGAAACATAAGTTAAAGGAAGACGAACACTATAATAAGTTTTGTGAGTGGATGAAACCTTTATTTTTGCAAATTCCTTTAACTGGTGCTATTAAACTACCTCCTTATTCAAAGTATATGAATGATATTGTCTCTAATAAAAGGAAAATCCCTAATGAGGAAATTTCTACTTTACTTGCTAATTATTCCTTTAATGGTAAGGTTCCAAAGAAACTTGGAGACCTAGGGATTACAACTATTCCATGCTCTATTAAAAATAACGATGTTAGAACTGCTTTGTGTGATTTGGGAGCAGAAGTTAGTGTTATGCATTTTTCTCTCTACAAAAGACTTTAATTGGAGAAACTAATACCAACTGATATATCTTTACAAATGGCTGATAAATCTACCACTATTCCTGTTGGTATATGTGAGGATGTTCCTATTCAAGTGGCTCATAATTGCTTGATATTAGCTGACTTTCTTGTGCTTGAAATGCCTGAAGATGACAATATGTCTATTATTCTTGGGAGACCTTTCCTAATACTGCAGGAGCTGTTATTAATTGCAATCAAGGAAAGGTAATTTTTAATGTTAATGACAAGGAGCATACTGTCTATTTCCCCAAGAAGATTGATTGGAATTATGGCTTAAATTCAATTGAAAATATTAAGGGCATCCAAGTTGGAGAAATATATTGTCCCATACCACGAGAAAAATATGAAACTATTATGATTGGGACCATTGCTATCAAGGTTGAGGTAACATAATCATTTAGTGAAATGCAAAGTTTTGTTTCATATAAAATTGTTTTGGTAACAAGACCTGATCAACCTTGTTAACAAAGGGATTTTAATGAACAAAACAATGTTTTCACCATGATTATCTTTGCTTACTTTTATTTTATCCATTGTAATTTTTGCTTTCACTTAGTTTACTTTTCTAGTGCTAGTTGCTTGCATATTAGAGTGTCTTAGAACTTCTGAAGTTTTAGTTTTGTTTTGTTATTGCATCATTCCAAAATTATCTTTCTGCCAGAAAAACATTCATCAATACCTGAAAATTGCTAAAAAATAAAGTGTCTCGAAAAATTCTAGAAAATTCATATTAAATTATTACGTGAAAAAAGATGTAGAGAAGTACCTGGAGTGACCCAGGGGGGCCTGATGTCTATGCATTTCTATTCTTGTAGATAGTTGTTGGGCCTCCAAGTGTAGAGGTTTGTAGAACAGCAGCAAGTTTTCCCTTAAGTGGATCACCCAAGGTTTATCGAACTCAGGGAGGAAGTGGTCAAAGGTATCCCCTCTCAAGCAACCCTGCAATCAAGATACAAGAAGTCTCTTGTGTCCCCAACACACCCAATACACTTGTCAGGTGTATAGGTGCACTAGTTCGGCGAAGAGATAGTGAAATACAAGTGGTATGGATAATTATAAGTGGTAATGGTGATAGAAAATAGCTGGATGGCATGGAAAAGACTAAAGGCAAACTGAAATAAAGAAGGAAGCAAGCAAACATGTAATAGATCTAATTGCAAATGGTGTATCAATGCTTAGAAACAAGGCCTAGGGATCATACTTTCACTAGTGAACACTCTCATATAAATATCTTCTCTTTAAGATACTACCCTTAACTACTCTCCGGTTGGACACTATAATCGTTGGTAGGGCTATAACAACACACCTCAAAGTAATCCTTTCCCATCTAGATAACCCCACACTATCACCTTGAGCACTAGATGAGTCCAACAAACACCACAATTTCATAAAGACATCCAACTCCAAATATAACTCATAACAAGTATTTGTAATCTCTAGTCTAAGTGCCACCATGATGTGCACGCTGTCACTTTCACACACATGGGGAGAGCAGAGATCTATTAAAGCACTTGAGTAGCAAGGTAGATCTACTTGATTACAAAGCTCATGATCACAATATGATCATGCATAGAGAGAGAGATGAACACATAGCTACCGGTAGAACCCTTAGCCTCGAGAGAGAACTACTCCCTCCTCATCATGGGAATTAGCAATGGTGATGGAGATGGCGGTGGAGATCGATGGAGATGGCTCCGGGGGCACTTCCTCGTCCCGGCAGGGTGCCGGAACAAAGACTTTCTGTCCCCAATCTCTCCTTCGGTGGCGGCGGCGCTGTGGAACTTTTCGTGGATTTCTGATTGATGACCTAGGGTTTTTGCCTCAGGAGGAATATATAGGCGAAGGAGGCAAGGTCGGTGGCCAGCCAGGGGGAACACACCATGCCCTAGCGCGGCCTAGGCTGGCCCATGCCAAGGGGTGGTGTGGCCACCCTGTGGCCCCCCTTCGTGTCTCCTTCTGGCTCCGTGAATCTTCCGAGAAAATATCAACTTTGGCTTTTGTCCGGTCCAATTCCGAGAATATTGATTTTCTGACTTTCCTGGAACAAAAAACAGAAGAAAACAGGCAACTGGCACTATGGCATCTTGTTAATAGGTTTTCCAAGAAATCATATGAAAAGTAATCCAAAGTTGGAACAAAACACAAGGAAGTAGATAAAACCAAGCATGGAACATCAAAAATTATAGATACATTTGCAATGTATTAGGGCCCACCAGGCAGGCACACCACCTGGTGGCGCGACCACACCAGGGGCGCGCCTGGCTATGGTGTGGGCCACCCCTAGCCCTCCACTTAATCTCCCTCCTGCCACTCCTTTCTCTTTCCCGAGAAAACAACAGTTCATTGCTCAAACTCGCCTTCCTGCTTTTCTTGCTCGTGATTTTTCGATCTCCTTACTCAACCCATCTTTGTTGCTGAGATTTGGAGCATTTGATCTACGGTATGTTACTCCTCCGCTTGTCCAAGTAGATTTGTGATTAGTGGATTATATCTTGAGTATTTTGCTACTATAGGTGACAGGTTATGTGAGCTTGTAAGCTTGTTCAATGCTTAGAAAAATTGTTTTGATGCATGTTTAGGCCTCTTACAAGTCCCTATAAGTAGTTCCTTTCATTATGTAATCACTTTGTAATCACTTGTATGATGGATGTTCAATTTTTAGAATAGCGGAGATGAACAACCACACTTTTGGAGAAGTATTTGAGAGGGACACACCCAGGAGGTCAAGGCCTTCGAGATAAGCTTTTCAATTTAGGCCATCATATAATGAAGATCTTATTGCACCACGCTTTGGCAATGAAGGAGATGAGGGAGATGCTCACCCATCTACCTTCCCTTGTTTTGCCTTTTTGCAAGCTGCAGGGATCCTCGATGATTTCTTACTCCTTGTTCAGAGGGTTGGTCTAACCACTTACATGGAAGATGAGAGTGAGCAATATGTCGTGCTTACCAAAACTTTTGTTGAAAGTTCCATTTTCACTAACACCCCTTATCGGTCAACTGTTTCGTTCAAAATTTATAATATGCCTATTACCATGCCATTGGAAAGATTTTGCAGCATTATAGGCATAGGCACGACTGGGATAGTGAAGAAGATCCAAGGTCGACCTGCTGATTTGCTGGAGCTCTACCGAAGTGTGACAAATGACAATGACCACACAGCTCAGCGCGGGAAGATAAGGAACATTCAACTCCCAGCTCTTAGATATTTTGCTTATTATCTTGCCACTAGCATTCTTGGTAGGGAGAACACTAGTAATATTTCTAATTATCATTTAGCCTTTCTTGCTGCTGCACTTAATAATGATACCAAGTATAATCTTGGTTCTCTCATTGCTCGTCGCTTAGCTGCTAGAGGACCCATTTATGGGGGTATTATTGCCACACGCATGGTTGTCGCCTTAGAACTTTCCGTTGATCGTAATGACACTATTTTGACACCACAAAGGCTCGATCTTGCTGCTATGAAAACACATCACTTTGTTACTACTAACTCTAGTACCGAGAGTTTAATTTACAGGATGTTGTTTACTGACGGAGACGAGAGGGAAATTCCTTTGCCACAATCCACTTTGTTCAGTATTTGCAGGATGCCATGGTCGCGTTCCAAGGAGGAGGTGGACGAGCAGCTCCGCCTGCTTGGTTTCCACGAGCAACATCAGGGGGATGTTCCCTCTTACGACTACTCCGTGCACTACGCTGGGGCATCCTCGAGTTTGTATCAGGAGGAAGGCACTTCTTCGCTGTATTACAGAGGCGCTCCATCTTGGCCAGCTTGGGATTGATACCCACTTAGGCCAAACGCCTAATCTTGGGAAGAGGTACACCGACATCACACTCATCTACATATCATGTTCAGTCGGTACTTTGTATATCCATGTTTCGTTTTCTTTTTAGTCTTTGTTCTTGCTTTATTTCTGCTTTCCAAAACACAAAAAGACCAAAAATATTTTCGTTATTTCTCTTTGCTTGCTTCTTTATCTTTTTGCCTTGGTTTGCTTCTTTCTTTTAGCTTTGTTTTGATTATTCGAAAAACCCAAAAAGATTTCGCTTTGCTTGTTCTTCCTTTTGGTTCTTGCCTTTAAAAATCGAAAACCCAAAAATATTTGTTGTTCTTCTCTGGTTTTGTAAAGTTTGTTGCAGGGTTCAGTGGTCCTCAGTGACTCCTGGGAGATTGGATTTATCTTATTATTCAAGCCTCACAAGTGAAAGGAAATGATGATTTATGACAACTCGAGGTGTGGTAAGAGGCTGGTATGAACTCTATTTGTTTTCATTTTTTGTACATATACTCATCATTGTGAGCATGCTTAGTCTGTTTATGTAAGGTGTATGTTATTTAATGGATACTTAGTGGTCCTTGCCTTCTTATGATCACTTCCAATCCATTATAGTTCGTAACATGTCATATAAATGTTTGCTCGCATTGGTATATTCATAACTTGGTATGACATTGCGGTGTCCTCCTCTGAATGTTCTATTTGAATTGACTTGGCACATGCTCACGCATGCATATGACTAAACAAAAAGTCAGTTAAGCCTCGATGTTTTATTCTGCCTTAGAGTTTTTGTGTCACTTTTATGCCACTATTAATTTTGTTTTGTCGCAAGCATGATTATGACAGTTACTGCTCTCTCGATTGTCGCTCCCTTTCTATTGCTAGCCTTCACTTGTGCTGAGTATAGCTTTACTCGTGCATCCAACTCCCTAAAACCAAAGTTGTCAAAAAGAGTCCACCATATCTACCTATTAGCATTATTGCTATTCCTTGCATATTTATTTTGCTTTGTTTTCTTCCAATAAAAATGTTTGCTTGTTATGTGAAAATTAGTGATTAAAGCTCTCACGAACTTGAAGGCACACTTTACTTTCTTGTAATTAATAAACTTGAACCATTGTAACCATATATGTTGCGTATATGCTTGCGCTTTGTAAGTTGTGAATTAGCAGAACCATGTTACCATGGGGAACGCTTCAACATTGCACTTTATTCTAGTTGATATCATGTTCTTTTGCTTATGGATCCCGGCGGTGTGAAATGAAAGGGGAGCTTGTAAGGCTCATGGAGTTCGTATATGCGTTAGAGAAACGCCTGGGCGGCTGGTCTAAGCCATGCCTAATCATGGTGGAAACCTGCAGCATAACCATAGTGAGCAATCTATGAAGAATACCTTTTATTAAAAAAACCTATGCAAATAGGAAAGAAAAAAGAGAAAAAAGAGACCTACGCAAATAGGAAATAAAAGGATTGCTGAGATGCTCATTGTCTGCTTGCCTTGTCATTTTGATATGGGGAATCTTCCGTATCATCGGGCAAGGGGTACCCCGTTGGCGGTTCTCTACGATACACATGTACTTACAATGACAAAAACTTACCTGTGACTAAACTTGAGTAGCTGATACGTCCAAAACGTATCTACTTTCCCGAAATCTTTTGCTATTGTTTCTCCTCTCAAATTGTGTGATTTGGATGCAACTAACACGGACTAACGCTGTTTTTAGCAGAATTGCCTTGGTGTCTAGTTTTTGTGCAAAAAGACAACTATCAGGAAAAATCCCGGAAAATATGCCAAAAGTCCTATTTCACCAGAAGACTCCCGGAGCCAGAATACGAGACGGAGGGGCTGGGCCCAGGCCACACCACCTGGCCGCGCGGGCTAGGCCTGGCCGCGCCAGGGGGTGGTCTAGCCGCCCTAGACACCCCCTCGGTCTCCCTATTCGCCTATAAGTTGCCTTCTGACCTAAAAACTAAGGAGGGTTCGACGTTTTTCCAGAAGGAGTTCCGCTCTGCCGCCACCACCAGATTCCACGAAACAGCACCAGAAACTCCGTTCTTGCGCCCTGCCGGGATGAGGAATTGGAGGAGATCATCGCCATCATCATCACCATCGCTTCTCCATCGACCATCCATGTTTCCCCCATCTATGAGTTAGTAATCCCCCGTTGTAGGCTATGGGGATGGTAGGGATTGGATGAGATCGTTCATGTAATGGCATCAGATTGTTAGGGCATGGTGCCTAGTGATACATTGCAAATGTATCTATAATTTTTGATGTTCCATGCTTGGTTTTATCTACTTTCTTGTGTTTTGTCCACACTTTGGAGTACTTTTCATATGATTTCTTGGACTAACCTATTAACAAGAGCCACAGTGCTAGCTGCCTATTTTCTGTTGTTTTTGGTTCCAGGAAGTCAGAAAATGAATATTCTCGGAATTGGACGGGACAAAAGCCAAAGTTATTATTTTCCCGGAAGACTCATGGAGCCAGAAGGAGAGCCGGAGAGGGGCCACAGGGTGGCCAAAACACCCCTAGGCGCGGGTCCCCCTTGGCCGCGCCAGGGCATGGTGTGGGCCCCCCGGCCGGCCACTGACCTTGCCTCTTTCGCCTATATATCTCCCCCGAGGCAAAAACCCTAGATCGTCAATCAGAAATCCACGAAAAGTTCTACAGCGCCGCCGCCACCGAAGGGGAGATTCGGGGGACAGAAAGTCTATGTTCTGGCACCCTGCCGGGATGGGGAAGTGCCCTCGGAGCCATCTCCATTGATCTCCACCGCCATCTCCATCACCATTGCTGATTCCCATGATGAGGAGGGAGTAGTTCTCTCTCGAGGCTAAGGGTTATACTAGTAGCTATGTGTTCATCTCTCTCTCTCTCTCTCTATGCAGGATCTTATTGAGATCATGAGCTTGTAATCTATAGATCTACCTTGCTACTCAAGTGCTTTAATAGATCTCTGCTCTCCCCATGTGTGTGGAGTTGACAGTGTGCACACCATGGTGGCACTTAGGCTAGAAATTACAAATACTTGTTATGAGTTATATTTGGAGTTGGATGTCTCTATGAAATTGTGGTGTTTGTTTGAACCATCTAGTGCTCAAGGTGATAGTGTGGGGTTATCTAGATGTGGAAAGCGGACTTTGAGGTGTGCTGTTATAGCCCTGCCATGGATTAGAGTGTCCAATCGGAGAGTAGTTCAGCGTAGTATCATAAAGAAGAATATATTTATATGAGAGTGTTCACTAGTGAAAGTATGATCCCTAGGCCTTGTTTCTAAGCACTGAAACACCGTTTGCTATTAGATCTATTACATGTTTGCTTGCTTCTATCTTTATTTCAGTTTTACTTTAGTCTTTTCCACACCATCAAGCTATTTTCTATCACCGTTACCACTTATAATTATCCATACCACTTGTATTTCACTATCTCTTCGCCGAACTAGTGCACCTATACACCTGACAAGTGTATTGGGTGTGTTGGGGACAGAAGAGACTTCTTGTATCTTGATTGCGGAATTGCTTGAGAGGGAATACCTTTGACCACTTCCTCCCTGAGTTCGATAAACCTTAGGTAATCCACTTAAGGGAAACTTGTTGCTGTTCTACAAACCTCTGCACTTGGAGGCCCAACAACTGTCTACAAGAATAGAAGTGCGTAGACATCACCTAGTATCTTCTATTAGTGCTTTATGACTTTGTTGTGACTTGTTATGCTTAATGCTTGTCACTAGGGCCCGAGTGCCATGATTTCAGATCTGAACATGTTATTGATTCATTATGATAGTATTGTTTATGGTCTTACCTGCAAGTTGTATACACACGTTGTTGTCCAGAACCAATGGCCTCGAAGTGACAGAAATCAGGATAACCGGAGGGAATGGATTTGATGTGAGGATCACATGTGTTCACAGAGTGTTAATGCTTTGCTCTGGTGCTCTATTAAAAGGAGCACCTTAATTGCCAGTAGTTCCCTTGAGGCCCCGCTGCAAACGGGTTGGCAGGACAAAAGATGTTGTGCAAGTTCTCATTGCGAGCACATATGACTATATATGGAACACATGCCTAGGATTATCTAGTACTTGGATGCTTTATCTTATTTATCTGCAATTGCCCTATGTTCTGATTGCTATGTGAATTGTCTTGTCCATGCAATGCCCGTCCATCCATCCCTATGCCTACCGCACTTGAATCCTACTGTTTACTGCAATTGTTACTACTGTCTTTACTTTACTACTGATGTTACTCTACTATTCCTACTACAAAACTGTTGCTACTGATAAACTGATGTGAGCAAGATTGTTTCCAGGTGCAGATGAATTGACAACTCAGTTGTTAAGGCTTATAAATATTCTTTGGCTCCCCTTGTGTCGAATCAATAAATTGGATTTCACTTCCCTCGAAAATACTGCGGTACACCCCCTATACTTGTGGGTCATCAAGACTATTTTCTGGCGCCATTGCCGGGGAGCATAGCTTTATTTATCAAGTTCACTTGGATTCTCTATTGTTTGCTGCTATCCATCCATCATGGGTAAGTCTCGTGATGGCAAGGTTCCTATTTTACCATCCACTACAAGAAGATGTACAGTTCTAAATACCTCTGTTGCTCTTTATTCACCATCTGTTATGAGTAAGCTCGTTACACCACCACATACACATGCTACACACACTGCTACTACTACTGAATCTGAAACTTCTGATACTTATGATGCTGCTTCTACTGTGCTTGATAAGAGTGGTTCATTAGGTCCTTTCCTAGATGCTACGATTGCTAGAACTATAGCTGGAAATACTGAAACTCCTAATGAAGACACTACTACACCTGTTAGTTCACCTGAGTCTAGTGAGAGTTATGATATTGAAGATGGTTATGTTGAGATAACATATGAATTTATTAAAGAATTTAAAAACACCCATGATAGGAGCGCTGCTAAGAGTCTCCTTGAGAGGCGTACTATTTGGCCCAAATTGTCTCCTATTGCTAAGTTTGCTGCTTCTCCCATAAACATTAAAGATAAAGATTATGATTTCTCTCTTGATCTATCTTACATAGCTATATTGTTGAGAAAGAACCTTTTTGTGGGACTAAGAATGAGAGTGCGGTAGCACATATGACTGAGCTTTCTACCATGAGTGGCTTGTTTTCTGATTATATTAAGATGCGTACTTACTTTGTTGCTAAGATTTTCCCCTTTTCATTGAAAGGAGAAGCTAAAACTTGGTTTAGTAGTTTACCTCCTGGATCTATTGATAGCTGATACATTGCAAATGTATCTATAATTTTTGATGTTCCATGCTTGGTTTTATCCACTTTCTTGTGTTTTGTTCCAACTTTGGAGTACTTTTCATATGATTTCTTGGACTAACCTATTAACAAGAGTCATAGTGCCAGCTGCCTGTTTTCTGCTGTTTTTGGTTCCAGGAAAGTCAGAAAATGAATATTCTCGGAATTGGACGGGACAAAAGCCAAAGTGCCTATTTTTCCAGAAGTCATCAGATGCCAAAATACGAGACAGAGAGGGGCCAGAGGCCGGCCACACCACCTGGACGCGCGGCCAGGCTTGGCCCGTGGCAGGGGGTGGTGTGGTGGCCCCTGGCACCCCCTCGGCCTCCCCTTCCGCCTATAAGATGC
The DNA here is from genome assembly GCA_916181665.1 of Avena sativa. NCBI lineage: Eukaryota > Viridiplantae > Streptophyta > Magnoliopsida > Poales > Poaceae > Avena > Avena sativa. Next base: position 551,914,475 of record OV702290.1, on the reverse strand, counting down.
CCTCGGGACGAAAACCCTAAGTGCCCGATCAAAAATCCATGAAAGAGTCTGTAGCCGCCGTCATCTCCATCCCTAGATCGGGAGGGATCTGAAGCTCTTCCCGGCACCCTGCCGGAGAGGGGAATTCACCCTAGAGGCCTTCTTCATCACCATGCAAGCCTCCGATGTGACGCGTGAGTAGTTCATCCTTGGACTACAGATCCATGTAGTAGCTAGGTGGCTGGTTCTCCTCCTTTGTGCTTTCATGTTTAGATCTTGTGAGCTCCGTTCATGATCAAAATCATTTATTTGTAATTCTGCATGTTGTGTTTGCGGGGATCCGATGGATATTGAGATGCTATTTCAGATTGATTATTGATTCTATCATGTCTTTGTTATTTGTGATCTTGCATGCTTTCCGTTGTTAGTAGCTATCTTGGCCAAGTAGATGCTAGCAACTCCAAGAGTTAGTATTTATGCTTGATAGTGGGTTCATGCCTCTGGTAATCTTGGGAAGTGACAGAAATCTCTAAGGTACTAGATGTGCTATTGCTACTAGGGAGAAAACAATAATCCTTTGTTCATATAACAATCGTATTGTTTACTTTACACGTAGTTCGTAAAGCAATAATCTGTTGCTTGCAACTTAATACTGGAGGGGGTTCGGATGATAACCTGAAGGTGGATTATTAGTCATAGATGCAGTTGGATGGCGGTCTATGTATAATGTTGTAATGCCCAATCAAGTTCCAAAGGAGTCAAGATGATTAGTATATGCATGTATTGCTTTCTCGATGTTTGTCAATTGCCCCGTTGTAATTTGTTCACCCAGCATGTTTTCTATCTAAGGAGAGCCACCTCTAGTGAACTATGGATCCCGGTCCTTTTTCTTTACATACAATCTACAAACTTTTACTTCTTTGTGTTTACTTTCTGCAAACTTTTACTTCTTTCCATTCGATACGTTTAATCCTTTGTTTTCCACAAAACACGGTGAGATTGACAACCTCATCGCAAGTTAGGGACAAAGTTCTATGGTTGTGTTGTGCAGGTCTCCACGTTGCTACTAGCACCGACAGTGTGCCCTGCCAAGGCTCAGCTAGTAACACCTTTGGGGTGTTTCCTTGCTCCTACTGGTTTGATTAAACCTTGGTTTCATACTGAGGGAAACTTGCTGTTGTGCTCATCATACCTTCCTATTGGGGTTCCCAACAAGCTCTACATCAACACCGCTCCAGCATTTTTCTGGTGCCATACACAGAGCCATCAATATACCTGATTTCTTGATTAGTACTTTCCTACAGAAATATTTTCCTCCAAGTGCTAGACATGCTATTTTGAAGGAACTTTTTGATTTTAAACAGGGAGAAAAAGAGATATTGCCTGAATCACGGGCAAGGTTTTGTGCTTTGATTCATGCACAGGCTGGAAGTCCATTACCTAAGAATGAGCTTCTTGATATATTTTATAATGGACTAACTGAAGAATCTAGGACATACCTAGATAGTTGTGCTGATTGTGTTTTCAGGAATAGGACTCCCAAAGAAGCTGAGGAATTAATGGCTAAAACAAGCAAGAATTATGAAGATTGGACTCCTCCTGAACCAGCTATACCTGAAGTAATTATACCTGAACCAGCTATACCGGCGCCTATACCATCATCTAAGAAGAGGGGAGTTATTGAATTGAATGATGAAGTGATGAAGGAAGCTAAGAAATGTCTTAAGGAGAAGGGAATTAAAGCTGCAGATGTCAAGAATTTACCTCCTATAGAAGAATTATGTAAGCCAATTCACCATTCATCCACTATTCAGGTACACTCTCTCTAACATTTTGATGAAGGTGATATCCCTTACTCTAAACCTCATGATCAATGCTTAGAAGAATTCGATATTTTTATTGTTAAACAAGATAATTTTAATAAAAGGGTGCAAAATCATCTAATGGAAAACTCTAGAGCCATTGTTGAGTTAAAAGATATTGTGGAAAGAACCTCTAATGATGTTAAAATGATTGTTAAACACTTTCAAATGGTTCAAACTCAAATAGATCAACTCGTTAAAGTGCAAAAAGACTTGCTAGTTAACACTGCTAAAGAAAAACATGCTTATGAAATTAGAACTAGAAGTGGTGCTGCTATCCAGGATCCTCTATATCATGAGGGGCATCCCAACAGAATTGAGCAGGATTCTCAACAAGCTAAAATTAGTGGTACTACTCGTAAGAAAAGGAAAAAGAAACATAAAACTATTGTAGAACCCTCTGAACCTGCTAAAGATCCTAATAGTATATCTATCTCTGATGCTAAAACTGAAAGTGGTATTGAAGAAAATGATGTTCCTAATGAAGAAAAAGTTGAAGAAGAACCTGGAAAGCACAATAAGAATACTAAATACACTAAATAAGATTTTGTTGCTAAGAAACATGGTAGTGAAAGAGAGCCTTGGGTCCAAAAACCTATGCCTTTCCCTGATAAGAAACACAAGTCAAAGGAAGATGAACACTATAATAAGGTTTGTGAGTGGATGAAACCTTTATTCTTGGAAATTCCTTTGACTGATGCTATTAAATTACCTCCTTACTCAAAGTATATGAAGGATATTGTCTCGGATAAAAGGAAGATCCCTAATGAAGAAATTTCCACTTTGCTTGCTAATTATTCCTTTAATGGTAAGGTTCCTAAGAAACTTGGAGACCCAGGGATTCCAACTATCCCTTGCTCTATTAAGAATAGTTATGTTAGAACTTCTTTGTGTGATTTGGGAGCTAGAGTTAGTGTTATGCCTTTCTCTCTCTATAAGAGACTTCAACTCGAAAAATTAATACCAACTGATATATCTTTGCGAATGGCTGATAAATCACCACTATTCCTGTTGGTATATGTGAATATGTACCTATTCAAGTGGCTCATAATTGCTTGATATTAACTGATTTTGTTGTGCTTGAAATGCCTAAAGATGATAATATGTCTATTATTCTTGGGAGACCTTTTCTTAATACTGTAGGAGCTGTTATTAATTGTAATCAAGGAAAGGTGACCTTCAATGTTAATGACAAGGAACATACTGTCTATTTCCCCAAGAAGATTGATAGGACTTATGTTTTAAATTCAATTGAACATGTTGAGGGTATTCAAGTTGGAGAAATATATAGTCCCATAACAAGAGAAAAATTTGAAAAAATTATGATTGGGACCATTGCTATCAAAGTTGAGGTAACATAATCACTAGTGAAATACAAAGTTTTGTCTCATATGAAATTGTTTTGGTAGCAATACCTGATCAACCTTGTTAACAAAAGGATTTCATTGAACAAAACAATGGTTTCACCATGATTATCTCTGTTTACTTTTATTCTATCCATTTAGTTTTTGCTTTCGTTTAGTTTTCTTTTCTGTTGTTAGTTGCTTGCATGTTTGAGTGTCTTAGAACTTCTGAAGTTCTAGCCTTGTTTTGTCATTGCATCATTCCAAAAACCTTTTTCTGTCAGAAAATCATTCATCTATGCCTGAAAAATGCCCAAAAATAAAGTGTCTTGAAAAATTCCAGAAAATTCATATTAAATTTTTACGTGAAAAAAGGGGCAGAGGAGTGCCTGGAAGGTACCAGGGGGCGCACCAGGCAGGCACACCACCTGGTGGCGCGGCTTGCCCTGGGTGGCACCATGCCATGGTGTGGGCCACCCCTGGCCCTCCACTCACTCTCTCACTTGCCACTTTATTCTCTCTCCCGAGTAAACTCCAGTTCATTGCTCAAAATCGTGTTCTTGCTGTGCTTGCTGTCGATTTTTCGATCTCCTTGCTCAGCCCATCTTTGCTGCTGAAATTTGGAGCATTTGTTCTACGGTATGTGACTCCTCCGCTTGTCCAAGTAGATTTGTGCTTAGTTGATTATATCTTGAGTATTTTGCTACTGTAGGTGACAAGTTATGAGAGCTTGTAAGCTTGTTTGATGCTTAGTGATATAGTTTTGATGCATGTTTAGGCCTCTTACAAGTCCCTATGAGTAGTGCCCTTCATTATATTCACTTTGCAATAACTTGTTTAATAGGTGTTTAAATTTCAGAATATCAAGCATGAACAACCATACCTTTGGAGAGATATTTGAGAGGGATGCACCTAGGAGGTCGAGGCCCTCAAGATCAGCCTCTCAGTTTAGGCCATCATACAACGAAGATCTCATTGCAACTCGTATTGGTAATGAAGGGGATGATGGGGATGCTCACCCATCTACTTTTCCTTGTTTTACTTTCTTACAAGCTGCAGGGATTCTTGATGATTTCTTGCTACTGATTCAGAGGGTTGGTTTGACCTCATATATGCAAGATGAGAGTGAGCAATATGCTATGCTCACCAAAACTTTTGTTGAGAGCTTCGTGTTTACTAACACGCCCTATCAGTCAACTGTCTCTTTCAAAATTTATAATCTGCCCTTTACCATGTCATTGGAATGATTTTGCAGTGTTGTAGGTGTAAGCATGACAGGGACCGTGAAGAAGATTCAAGGGCGACCCGCTGATTTGCTAGAGCTTTGGCGAGGGGTGACCAATGATGATGACCGCGTGGCTCAGCGTGGAAAGATAAGAAACATCCAACTCCCTGTCCTTAGGTACTTTGCATATTATCTTACTACTAGCGTCCTTGGTAGGGAGAATACGAGTAATATCTCCAACTATCATTTAGCCGTCCTTGCTGCTGCGCTTAACAATGACACTCGGTACAACCTTGGCTCGCTTATTGCTCGCCGCCTAGCTGCTAGGGGCCTGTCTATGGGGGCATCATTGCCTCACATATGGTCAATGCATTAGGGCTTTCAGTGGACCCCAATGATACTATATTGGCACCACAAAGGCTTGACCTTGTTGCTATGAAAACTCATCATTTTCTCACTATTGATTCTGATTTGGACGGTCTAGTATATAGGATGCTGTTTACTGACGGGGATGAGAGGGAGATCCCTTTGCCGCAGTCTACTTTGTTTAGTGTTCACAGGAGATCGTGGTCGCGCTCCAAGGAGGAGGTGGACGAGCAGCTCCGCTTGCTGGGTTTCCACGGGCAGCACCAGGAGGATGTGCCCTCCTACGATTACTCCGCGCACTACGGAGGGACGTACTCGAGCTCGCACCAGGATGAGGGCACCTCCTCGTCGTACCACGGTGACACTTCATCCTGGCCAGCTTGGGATTGACACCCTATTAGGCCAAAAGCCTAAGCTTGGGGGGAGGTATGCCGACATCGCACTCATCTCCATATCATTTTGCGTTGGTACTTTGTATGTTCATGTTTCGTTCTCTTTTTAGTTTTTGTTCTTTCTTTGCTTTTGCTTTCTAAAACACAAAAAGACCAAAAATAGTTTCGTTGTTTCTCTTTGGTTTGCTTCTTTTTCTCTTTGCCTTGGTTTGTTTTTCCCTTTTTGCTTTGTTTGAACTATTCGAAAAACCCAAAAAGATTTTGCTTTGCTTGTTCTTCCTTTTTGGTTCTTCTTTTAAAAATCGAAAACACCAAAAATATTTGTTGTTCTTCTTTGTTTTGTGAGTTTGTTGCAGGGTTCAGCAGTCCTCAGTGGATTTGGTTTCATATTATTATTCAAGCCACATAAGTGAAGGGCAATAATGAGGATTAATGACAACTTGAGGTGTGGTAAGAAGCTGGTAACGAACTCTATTTGTTTTCATTTTTGTACATATACTCATCATTGTGGGCATGCTTAGTCTGTTCGTGTAGGGTGTATGTTATTTATGGATGCTTAGTAGTTCTTGCTTTCATATGATTAGTTCTAGCTTGCTAATAGTTTGTAGCATGTCTTATGAATGTTTGCTTGCATTACTCCATTCATAACTTGGTATGACACTGATACGTCCATTTTGCATCACTATTCTATGTCTTAATTCACTATTATTCATTAATATATTTCGTATTGAGAGGTGATACTTATGTTATTTCATCCGTTTTTGCATGGTTGATGACTTTTGGAGCATAGACCGCTGCAGTCAGGATTCTGATGGAAAAGGTGCTATTTGGAGGCAAAATTCGTGAAGATCAGAAAATCCGGGAAAATATACAGAAAATCCTATTTTTCCAGAAGACTAAGGATGCCAGAAGGCGGAGTAGAGATGGGCCACAGGGGGCCCACACCACCCCTGGCACGGGCAGCCCTAGGCCGCGCCAGCAGGTGGTGTGGCCACCCTGGCCCACTCCAGCCTCTCCCCTCTGGCGTATATCATCCTCCTGAAACCCTAAGACTCGGGGAGTAACCACAGAAAGATTCCTCCACCTCTACGGGGCGAAAACACCGAGAGAGAAAGATCTCTCTGTCAGACAGATTTCTGCCGGGGGAATTCCTTCCCAGAGAGGGGAGATCGTCGCCATCAACACCACCATCAAGCTAGACTTCATCGGGATCATCATCATCACCACCATCATCACCATCAACACCCTCATCACCATCTCCATATTGCTGTAACAATTGCGTTGAATCTTGCATTAGTTCATAGGGGAAACTTTCCCGGTGTTGATTACTCTTTGTAGTTGATGTTATTGAGTGAACCATTGAATTACTGTTTATGTTCAGATTGTTATACATCATTATTCCATCTCTGATCATGATCCATATGATGTCTTGTGAGTAGTTCGTTTTGTTCTTGAGGACATGGGAGAAGTCTTGTTGTTAGTAGTGGAGTTGTGTTGAGAAAGATACAATAGATTGTTATTTAAGTTGTGGTGTACTTCTTCTAGTGGTGTCATGTGAACGTCGACTACATGACACTTCATCTATATGGGCCTAGGGGAATGCATTGTGTATTTGGCTACTAATCGTAGGGGTTGCCGGAGTGACAGAAACCTGAACCTCCGTTAGGAAACCATTGCACAAGGGACGTAAGGGTCTTAGAGTTTAAAGCTATGGTTAGGTTTCTACCTTAATTACTTTCTTGTACTTACGGATATTTGCAAGGGGTATAATCACAAGTATGTATTAGTCCTAGGAAGGTCGGTACATTAGCACAGGTTCACCCACACAACACTTAGCAAGCTAAAGAAGATTAATCAGCTATATGAAGCGAAAGCACTTGACAGTCTTCCCATGTGTCCTCGAGAACGTTTGGTCATCTTAAGTAATACAACCGGCTTGTCCTTTGCTGCATAAAGGATTGGGCCACTTGCTGCATTTATTCCTACTGTCTTTTATTTACTCATACTTTGTTTACTTGCTTTATCAAAAAACCCTAAAAGTCCGTTTGCTAAGTATTTGCAGAGAATTCCTAATCTATACCACTAGCCAGCACCTTCTGCTCCTCGTTGGGTTTGACATTCTTACTTATCGAAAATACTGCGATACACCCCCTATACTTATGGGTCATCAAGACTATTTTCTAGCGCCGTTGCCAGGGAGTGAAGCACTATTGGAGAGTGGAACTGGTAAAGGAAACTTCTACTATGAGTATTGTTTACTTCTGTTAGTTGCTTTATTTTTTTATGGATAATTCGCTGAGTTTCTTAGTTGGTAATGCTACTACCACTGCTAAGGTAGTAGATAAGCCACCACGTGCTGAGAATGATGTTTTTAAAATACCTACAAGAATTATTGATCATGTTATGGATAACTACTATGTTGGGGATGGAACTGTCCATCCCGGTGATCATTTACTCTTTATACACAAATTATGCGGGTTGTTCAAGTGTGCAGGGATTACTACAAATCAAGTTAAGAAGAAGTTATTCTCATTATCGCTGAAAGGAAGAGCGGAGGACTGGTATAAGCTGCTGAAGAATGGTCAAGCTTCTGAATGGGAGGAAATAGTGCCTCTCTTTTATTCAAAGTTTTATCCTCCTAGTGAGATTCATAAAGATCAGAATCAAATATACAACTTTTGGCCTCTTGATGGAGAGAGTATAGCCCAAGCTTGGGGGAGATTGAAGTTATTAATGCTCAAATGTCCCATTCATGAGCTCCCCAACAATATTATTATCAATAACTTTTATGCAAGACTTTATCTTCATGACAAGGATTTATTGGATGCTTCTTGTGCTGGATCATTCACTCGCATGGAAGAAGAAGCTAAATGGGATCTTCTGGACCATATTCAAGACAATGCTGAAGCTTGGGAGAATGACAAAGGTAGAAAGTCAGGTATAAATTATGATTATGAATGCATTGAATCTTTTATGGGAACTGATGACTTTCAAAATATTAGTAATGTTTATGGTTTTGATTTGCAAGTTATTACGAATTGCTTTAGATCTTTTGCTTCCTATATCGAAATTCCAAAAAGGGGATGGAATAAATACCATGCACCTTACAAAGATATCGTTGACTATATTCCTATTGTGAGTGCTGAGTATTGCATTATTGATCCCATCTTACCCGAACCTTATATCGAGAAGATTCCCTTCCCCGAAAAGGTAAAGGACCATCCTATGATAACTAATGTAATCACCAAAAGTTAAAAGAGAACTGTAAAACCTGATGAACAAATAAACATTGAACCTGTGGTAGCAATTGTGAAAGACCTTGTCACTAAAAGCATAGAAGATGGGCACATAGTCTTTTGTGAGGATGCTTCTAATATTGTTTCACATCCTAATAGAACTAAAAATGCTAGTGTTCATGTGCTTTCTGTTAGAATTGGTGATCATTGCTATTATGGTTTATGTGATATTGGTGCAAGTTCTAGTGCTATTCCTTATGAGCTTTACAGAGAAATTATGCATGAAATCAGTCCTTGCGAGTTGGAAGAGATTGATGTGGTTATTCACCTTGCTAATAGAGAGACCATCTCTCCAATTGGTATTGTACGAGACGTGGAAGTTATTTGTGGTAAGATTAAGTACCCTGCTGATTTTCTAGTACTTGGTTCAGCTGCTAGTAAAACTTATCCTATCATTTTTGGTAGACCTTTCTTGAGTACTTGTGGAGCTATTATTGATTGCAAGAGGGAGAAAATCTTGACTAAATTTGATGGGGAATCTTATGAGTTTAATTTTTCGAAATTTGCTAAAGAACCTTGCGAAGAGGAAACGCATAATGAGGATTTTAGAGTTGTTACAACTTGCTTCTATTTCTCTTGCTCCTAACAATGCTTTGCAGCAATTTATGGAAGATCATGAAAGTGAAATCTTCATGGAAGAAAGGAATGAGATTGACAGGATTCTCCGTGATCAACCTAAGATGCTTAAGCATAACTTGCCTGTAGAAGACTTGGGTACCACGATGCCACCTAAAAAGGATCCGGTTTTCGATCTAAAACCTCTCCCCGGTGATCTTAAATATGCTTATATTGATGATAAAAAGATATATCCTGTTATTATTAGCGCTAAACTTTCAGGGAAGGAAGAAGAAAGGTTATTGGAGGTTTTGAGGAAACACCGAGGAGCTATGGGCTATACTCTGGATGATTTAAAAGGGATTTCACCTACTATATGTCAGCATTCTATCAACATAGAACCAGATGCGAAGCCAGTAGTGGAGCACCAACGACGTTTAAATCCTAGGATGAAGGAAGTGGTAAGGAATGAGGTATTGAAACTCCTTGATGCTAGTATTATTTACCCTATTGCTGATAGTGAATGGGTTAGTCCTGTTCATTGTGTTCCTAAAAAGGGAGGTATTACCGTTGTCCCTAATGATAGTGATGAGCTTATTCCTCAAAGAATAGTGGTAGGCTATAGGATGTGCATCGATTTTAGGAAAGTTAATAAAGTTACTAAGAAAGATCACTACCCGCTTCCTTTTATTGATCAAATGTTGGAAAGGTTGTCTAAAAAGACCCATTTTTGTTTTCTTGATGGTTACTCTGGTTTCTCTCAAATTGCTGTTAAACAACAAGATCAAGAAAAAACTACTTTTACTTGCCCTTACGAAACTTATGCTTATAGACGTATGCCTTTTGGTTTATGTAATGCTCCTGCTACTTTTCAGAGGTGCATGTCTGCTATCTTTCATGGTTTTTGTGAGGAAATTATAGAAGTGTTCATGGATGACATTTTTCTGTCTATGGAACTTCATTTGATAATTGTCTACACAACCTTGATAAAGTTTTGTAGAGATGTGAAGAAACTAATCTTGTTCTTAATTGGGAGAAATGCCACTTCATGGTTAATGAAGGGATTATTCTTGGGCATAAAGTTTCTGAAAGAGGCATAGAAGTTGATAGAGCTAAGGTTGAGGTAATTGAGAAGATGCCATGTCCAAGAGACATCAAAGGTATTCGTAGTATCCTTGGTCATGCTGGTTTCTATAGGAGGTTTATTAAAGACTTTTCTAGGATATCAAAACCCCTCACTAATCTTCTTCAAAAAGATGTACCCTTCGTTTTTGATGATGATTGTAAGGAAGCTTTTGAAACTCTTAAGAAGGCTTTAACTACAGCCCCTATTGTTCAACCACCTGATTGGAGTTTACCCTTTGAAATAATGTGTGATGCTAGTGATTTTGTTGTAGGTGTTGGCCTTGGGCAACGTATTGATAAAAAGTTAAACATTATCCATTATGCTAGTAAGACTCTAGACGCTGCTCAAAGGAATTATGCTACTACTGAAAAGGAATTTCTAGCTATTGTTTTTGCTTGTGCCCTATATTATAGACTCAAAAGTCACCACATATTGATCATGCTGCTTTTAAATACCTTATGACGAAGAAGGACGCTAAGCCTAGGCTTATTAGGTGGGTGCTGCTTTTACAAGAGTTTGATCTACATATAGTAGATAAGACGGGTGCTGAAAACCCTGTAGCTGATAATTTATCTCGTTTGGAAAACATCTCTTTTGACCCTATGCCTGTTAATGATAGTTTCCCAAATGAACAGTTAGCTGTAGTAGGGGTGAGCTCGCGAGGGAGCCCTTGGTACGCTGATTATGCTAACTTTATTGTCTCCAAGTATTTGCCTCCAACTTTTACAGCTCAGCAAAGAAGGAAGTTCTTCTATGATTTGAGGCATTATTTTTGGGATGACCCACACTTATACAAAGGAGTGGATGGTATTATGCGAAGATGTGTTCTAGAATATGAACAAAAGGAGATATTGCGTAAATGTCATGGTAGTGCTTATGGAGGACATCATGCAAGAGATAGAACTGCACAAAAGGTGCTACAATCAGGTTTCTACTGGCCTACCCTTTTTAAAGATGTAAGAAAATTTGTTTTATCTTGTGATGAATGTCAGCGTGTTGGTAATATTTCTAGACGCAATGAAATGCCTATGAACTACTTTCTAGTTATTGAACCTTTTGATTGCTGGGGATTCGACTTTATGGGTCCTTTCCCTCCTTCGAAAGGTTACACTCATATTCTTGTTGCCGTTGATTATGTTACTAAGTGGGTAGAAGACATTCCTACAAAGAGTGCTGACGGGGAGACTCCTCTAAAAATGCTTAAGGATGTTATCTTTCCTAGGTTTGGGGTGCCTAGGTATCTCATGACTGATGGGGGTTCTCATTTCATTCATGGTGGTTTTAGGAAGACGCTTGCTAAATATGATGTTAATCATAGAATTGCTTCAGCTTATTGATACATTGCAAATGTATCTATAATTTTTGATGTTCCATGCTTGGTTTTATCCACTTTCTTGTGTTTTGTTCCAACTTTGGAGTACTTTTCATATGATTTCTTGGACTAACCTATTAACAAGAGCCACAGTGCCAGCTGCCTGTTTTCTACTGTTTTTGGTTCCAGGAAAGTCAGAAAATGAATATTCTCGGAATTGGACGGGACAAAAGCCAAAGTGCCTATTTTTCCGGAAGGGATCAAGTGCCAGAATACGAGACGGAGAGGGACCAGGGGGCCACCACACCACCTGGCCGCGTGGCCCTGCCTGGCCCATGCCAGGGGGTGGTGAGGCCAGCCCCGGCACCCCCTCGGCCTCTCCTTTCGCCTATAAGTTGCCCTCGGGAAGAAAACCCTAAGTACCCGACCAAAAATCCATGAAAGAGTCTGTAGCCATCGTCATCTCCATCCCTAGATCGGGAGGGATCTGAAGCTCTTCTCGGCACCCTGCCGGAGAGGGGAATTCACCCTGGAGGCCTTCTTCATCACCATGCAAGCCTCCGATGTGATGCGTGAGTAGTTCATCCTTGGACTACGGATCCATGTAGTAGTTAGATGGCTGGTTTCTCCTTCTTTGTGCTTTCATGTTTAGATCTTGTGAGCTCCGTTCATGATCAAGATCATCTATTTGTAATTCATACATGTTGTGTTTGCGGGGATCCGATGGATATTGAGATGTTATTTCAGATTGATTATTGATTCTATCATGTCTTTGTTATTTGAGATCTTGCATGCTTTCCGTTGTTAGTAGCTATCTTGGCCAAGTAGATGCTAGCAACTCCAAGAGTTAGTATTTATGCTCGATAGTGGGTTCATGCCTCTGGTAATCTTGGGAAGTGACAGAAATCTCTAAGGTATTAGATGTGTTGTTGCTACTAGGGAGAAAACAACAATCCTTTGTTCATAGAACAATCGTATTGTTTACTTTACACGCAGTTCATAAAGCAATAATATGTTGCTTGCAACTTAATACTGGAGGGGGTTCGGATGATAACCTGAAGGTGGGTTATTAGTCATAGATGCAGTTGGATGGCGGTCTATGTATTATGTTGTAATGCCCAATCAAGTCTCAAAGGAGTCAAGATGATTAGTATATGCATGTATTGCTTTCTCGGTGTTTGTCAATTGCCCCGCTGTAATTTGTTCACCCAGCATGTTATCTATCTTAAGGAGAGCCACCTCTAGTGAACTATGGATCCCAGTCCTTTTTGTTTACATACAATCTACAATCTTTTACTGCTTTGTGTTTACTTTCTGCAAACTTTTACTTCTTTCCATTCGATACGTTTAACCCTTTGTTTTCCGCAAAACACGGTGAGATTGACAACCTCATCGCAAGTTGGGGACAAAGTTCTGTGGTTGTGTTGTGCAGGTCTCCACGTTGCTACTAGCACCGGTAGTGCGCCCTGCCAAAGCTCAGCTAGTAACACCTTTGGGGTGTTTCCTTGCTCCTACTGGTTCGATTAAACCTTGGTTTCATAACTGAGGGAAAACTTACTGCTGTGCTCATCGTACCTTCCTCTTGGGGTTCCCAACGAGCTCTACGTTGAAAGTCGAGCGCATCAAGATTTTCTAGCGCCGTTGCCGGGGAGTCAAGGACATCTTCACAAGGGGAGTCCCTCATAACCAATCTCTTTACTTTGTTGTTTTTGTTTTGCTTAGTTTCTTTTTGCTTTGTTTGCTTGTTTTGTTCTTCTTAAAACACAAAAAAAATAGTTTTACTAGTTTGCCTTCTTATTTGAAACCCCCAAAAAATGACTACTCTTGAAAACACTAAGTTGTGTGACTTCACTAGAACCAACAACAATGATTTTATGAGCACACCTATTGCTCCACCTGTGGCTGAAAATACTTTCTTTGAGATAAAACCTGCTTTGCTCAATCTTGTTATGAGAGAACAATTTTCTGGTATTGGTAATGAAGATGTTGCTTCCCATCTAAATAACTTTGTTGAACTTTGTGAGATGCAAAAGCATAGGGATATAGATGGTGATATTATTAAGCTGAAACTGTTTCCTTTCTCTTTGAGAGGAAAAGCTAAAGAATGGTTGAATTCCTTAACTAGGAATTGTATTGATTCTTGGACTAAGTGCAAAGATGCTTTTATTGGAAAATACTATCCTCCTGCTAAGATTATATCCATGAGAAGTGAAATAATGAAGTTTAAACAACTTAATAATGAGCATGTTGCTCAAGCTTGGGAAAGAATGAAATCTTTGGTAAAGAATTGTCCCACTCATGGACTAACTGCTTGGATGATCATCCAAACTTTTTATGCAGGATTGAACTATTCTTCAAGGAACCTATTGGCTTCAGCTGCTGGAGGTACCTTTATGACCATCACTTTGGGTGCTGCAACAAAACTTCTGGACAATATGATGGTTAATTATTCTGAATGGCATACTGAGAGAGCTCCACAAGGTAAGAAGGTAAATTCTGTTGAGGAAACTTCCTCCTTGAGTGATAAGATTGATATTATTATGTCTATGCTTGTTAATGGGAAAGCTCATATTGATCCAAATAATGTTCCTCTAGCTTCTTTGGTTGCTCAAGAAGAGCAAGTTGATGTGAACTTCATAAGAAATAACAACTTTGGCAACAATGCTTATGGTAATAATGCTTATAGGAACAATTTTGGTAACAACAATTATAAGCCATATCCTCCCAACAATGGTAATGCTTATTGAAATTCTTACAACAATAATAAGAGTGCTCCCTCTGAACTTGAATTTATGCTTAAAGAGTTTATTAGTAAATAAGCTGCTTTCAATAAAACTATTGAGGAAAAACTCTCTAATGCTGAAAGAAATATAGCATCTTTGGCTGAAACTCAATATTCTTTGAATAAAATGGCTGCTAAACCTGAAACTAATGATAATGCCTTTGTAGCCACTAATGCCATACAAGTAAGAATTGATGAAAATGTTGGACTATTAGCTGAATTACATGCTAAGTGGGAAAGAGAAGATGAAATTGCTAGAAACATTAGTGTTTCTACTATCACCACCACTAGTGTTGAGGCTACTAATAGTTCTACTACTTTAGATGATAAATTTGATTTTGATCTTGATGGTTGCAATATCTTTGAAGTTATTAAATTCCTACAAAAGCTTGCAAAAAGTCCTAATGCTAGTGCTCTGAACATGGCTTTTACAAAACACGTTACCGATGCTCTCATAAAGATTAAAGAAGAAAAGATGAAACATAAAGCTTCTATTCCTATAAAGCAAGAATATGGTTGGGAACCCATCATTAATATGGAAGTGAATGACTTTGATTTCAAAGCTTTGTGTGATCTTGATAGTAGTGTTTCTATTATGCCTAGAAGGATTTATGATATGCTTGATTTGCACCCTCTTGAAGATTGTTATTTGAATGTCCCACTTGATGCTAATGCTAAAAAGAAACTCATGGGGAGTCTTAATGATGTTCTTATTATGGTTAACGATTTCTATGTCCCCGTTGATTTCTATGTTTTGGATGTTGAATACAATGCTTCTTGTCCTATTACTTTGGGATGACCTTTTCTTAGAACTGTTGGTGCCATCATTGATATGAAAGAAGGCACCATTAAATATCAACCCCACTCAAGAAAGGTATAGAACACTTACCTAAAAAGAGAGAAAAGATTTCTTTTGCTTATCCTATGAAAACAAAATTTGGTCTTAATGCTTTTTCATTTGAGAACACTTGATTCTTTCTTTGCTTCTTATGCCTAACTTAAAGGCGTTAAAGAAAAGTACTTGTTGGGAGATAACCCAAGAGTTTTAGTTGAGTGTTGGAAGTTATTGCCTCTGTAATAAACTCTCCTTATCCTTTTTATTTGCTTTTTGTGCCAAGAGTAACCTCTAATGAGAGTGAAGTGATGATTGGGAAAGTTGTTGTCCCGAAACAGATTTTTGTGCTTCACCGTAAAAATTCCTGAGAGATCTCTGTACGTCGGGTTGAGCTGTAATTTTTTGTTCTTCTGCCCCACGTTGTTATCTAACTTTCGTTAGTTCAACACTTTTTGATTTGAGCAACAGAAGGTCTTGAAAAAATTCGTCTTTACCTGCTGGTCTGTTTTGACAGATTTCTGCCATTTTCTGCATTTGCTTCTTGTTAGT
The DNA here is from genome assembly GCA_916181665.1 of Avena sativa. Classification (NCBI taxonomy): domain Eukaryota; kingdom Viridiplantae; phylum Streptophyta; class Magnoliopsida; order Poales; family Poaceae; genus Avena; species Avena sativa. The sequence continues at coordinate 551,898,853 of OV702290.1, read as the reverse complement.
TCCTTCTTGAGTTCCTTTGGGTAATTGAGATTTTTGAGGGAAGTTCTGCAGTATCTAGTGTTCTAATGGAAGTTTATTTGGTGTTAGAACTGAACCTTAAGACTTATTTATCTTAAGTGCACTAATGTTGCTAATGAGATTGTGTGAAGTTTTGTATGAAGGAAAAATTTCAGGTGTATGGGAGGAATGAGTAATGAGATGAAGGATGGACTAAAGCTCAAGCCTGGGGATTCCACGTGTATCACCCCAAGAAATATCCAAGAAGTACAAGCGTCTAACCTTGGGGATGCCCAAGGCATCCCCTTCTTCATCAATAAAAATTCCAGGTTTCTTCCAAACGCTTCATTTTTATTGTTTCATGCACAGTTGTGTTTTTCTTGGAGCGTCTTACTTTTCATTTTAGTTTTGGTTTTTACTTTGCTTGGTTTGCTTAGTTTTCTGAATAAGTTGGTTGTACCCCCTCTTTCATACATTGGTTTGCAATTAGTTTGGTTTGGTTTGGAAAATAGTAGGAAAGCTCATGCTTATGTGGTAAAAAGAGCTCGTTTTTGACTGTGGCTATGCTTTGTCATGCCATGCTTGATATTGTTTTGGCTTTATGCTTAGTATTCTTTGCTGTAGCATGACTTGTTATAAACAATTGAGATTGCTTAATGTGCCTTGGATGAATCATGCGTTGTTTTAGCATATTAAAGCATAGTATAGTGGTATTCTCCTTTGATGCTTTATTTGGGTTGACTTGGCACATGCTCACACCATGTTATGACTGTCACAAATCACCATAGCCTTTATGATACTTTAGTTTTCAACTTGTAGTATCACTTTATGCTTTGATCAATGATGTTTTGTCGCTCTGCATGATTATGGCCATTATTGCTCTCTTAGTTTGTCGCTCCCAGTCTTTTGCTAGCCTTCACAACCAAGTATGAGTTCCACTCATGCATCCAACTCCCTAAACCAAGTTATTCCAAAGAGTCCACCATACCTACCTACTAGCTTATGCTATTCCAAGTATATTCATGCTTTTGTTTACCTTCCACTTGTTATGAGAAAACTAGTGATTAAAGCTCTCACGAACTTGATGGCACACTTTACTTTATTGCCTCTAATAAACTTGAACCATGGGTCCTTCTTTGTTGCGTATATGCTTGCGTTTTATAAGTTGAAATTAGTAGAACCATGTTTCATGGGGAACGCTTTCAACATTGCACTTGTACTTTGTACCCCGTTGATATCATGTTCTTTTGCTTACGGATCCCGACGGTGTGAAATAAAAGTGGAACTTGTAAGATCATGGAGTTTGTATGTGTGTTAGAGAAACGCCTCGGCCGCTAGCCTAAGCCATGCCTAATCATGGTGGAAACTTGCAGCATCACCATAATGAGCACTCTATGAAGCATCCTCAATAAAAACCTATGCAAATAGCAAATAAAAAGATCGCTGAGATGCTCATTGTCTGCTTGCCTTGTCATTTTGATTATGGGAAAGCTCCCGTATCATGTGCAAGGGGTACCCCGTTGGCGGTTCTTAATGATACACATATACCTACAATGACAAGAGCTTACTCGTGACTGAAGTTGAGTAGCATGAGGATCGGTCTTCGTAAGTAAGGGGCATGAGACTTCGGTTTATAACTTGTCAAGCATATCCTCTTAGTTGTGTCACTTTAACCTTAATCACCTTAAAGATGCTTATGATAGGGGCAATGAGAGCTGAAATCTTTAAGTACCATAATTTTTGGAAGCTCTTTATGAGACTTGAATCCCTACTTCCTTTTACAAAAGGCCTTTCTTCCACCATTATATTGAGTCTCCACCTTCTACCTTTATGCACCTACTTTGAGAGCATAGTGGCCATTCTTAGTTCTTTGTGCATTGTCCCAAGACTAGTTGATTTATGCATAACTTGTTATTGCTTGTTTGAAACTAATGTATCTAGTCACTCTTATGAACTTTGAAGGTGTCCTATGCATTTATACTTGCTACTCTATTGAGGGACAAGCTGAATACTATTATGCTATGTTTTCTTTATGTGAAACAAACAAACATCTTGCAAAGCATTGTTATTCATGAATCTTTTGTTTGTGTCTTTTCATGTTGCATCATAGTTTCTTTGCTTATTGCTAGAACTTTGTCTTTCATGTTATGATTGAAGTACTATGATCCCAACTTTGAATGTTTTGCAAATACTTTGATCAAGTCTTTGATGGTGCATGTCACCTCAAAAATAATTTCTTTTTATCACTTACCTACTCGAGGACGAGCAGGAGTTAAGCTTGGGGATGTTGATACATTGCAAATGTATCTATAATTTTTGATGTTCCATGCTTGGTTTTATCCACTTTCTTGTGTTTTGTTCCAACTTTGGAGTACTTTTCATATGATTTCTTGGACTAACCTATTAACAAGAGCCAAAGTGCCAGCTGCCTGTTTTCTGCTGTTTTTGGTTCCAGGAAAGTCAAAAAATGAATATTCTTGGAATTGGACGAGACAAAAGCCAAAGTGCCTATTTTTCCGGAAGGGATCAAGTGCCAGAATACGAGACGGAGAGGGACCAGGGGGCCACCACATCACCTGGCCGCGTGGCCCAACCTGGCCCGCGCCAGGGGGTGGTGAGGCCAGCCCTGGCACCCCCTCGGCCTCTCCTTCCGCCTATAAGTTGCCCTCAGGAACAAAACCCTAAGTACCCGATCAAAAATCCACGAAAGAGTCTGTAGCCGCCGTCATCTCCATCCCTAGATCGGGAGGGATCTGAAGCTCTTCCCGGCACCCTGCCGGAGAGGGGAATTCACCCTGGAGGCCTTCTTCATCACCATGCAAGCCTCCGGTGTGATGCGTGAGTAGTTCATCCTTGGACTATGGATCCATGTAGTAGTTAGATGGCTGGTTTCTCCTCCTTTGTGCTTTCATGTTTAGATCTTGTGAGCTCCGTTCATGATCAAGATCATCTATTTGTAATTCATACATGTTGTGTTTACGGGGATCCGATGGATATTGAGATGCTATTTCAGATTGATTATTGATTCTATCATGTCTTTGTTATTTGAGATCTTGCATGCTTTCCGTTGTTAGTAGCTATCTTGGCCAAGTAGATGCTAGGAACTCCAAGAGTTAGTATTTATGCTCGATAGTGGGTTCATGCCTCTGGTAAGCTGGGGAAGTGACAGAAATCTCTAAGGTACCAGATGTGCTGTTGCTACTAGGGAGAAAACAATAATCCTTTGTTCATATAACAATCGTATTGTTTACTTTACACGCAGTTCGTAAAGCAATAATCTGTTGCTTGCAACTTAATACTAGAGGGGGTTCGGATAATAACCTGAAGGTGGATTATTAGTCATAGATGCAGTTGGATGGCGGTCTATGTATTATGTTGTAATGCCCAATCAAGTCTCAGGGGAGTCAAGATGATTAGTATATGCATGTATTGCTTTCTCGGTGTTTGTCAATTGCCTCGTTGTAATTTGTTCACCCAGCATGTTATCTATCTTAAGGAGAGCCACCTCTAGTGAACTATGGATCCCGGTCCTTTTTCTTTACATACAATCTACAATCTTTTACTGCTTTGTGTTTACTTTCTACAAACTTTTACTTCTTTCCATTCGATACGTTTAATCCTTTGTTTTCCGCAAAACACGGTGAGATTGACAACCTCATCACAAGTTGGGGACAAAGTTCTGTGGTTGTGTTGTGCAGGTCTCCACGTTGCTACTAGCACCGGTAGTGCGCCCTGCCAAAGCTTAGCTAGTAACACCTTTGGGGTGTTTCCTTGCTCCTACTGGTTCGATTAAACCTTGGTTTCATAACTGAGGGAAAACTTAATGTTGTGCTCATCGTACCTTCCTCTTGGGGTTCCCAACGAGCTCTACGTTGAAAGTCGAGCGCATCACTTATCACCCCCAAACTAGCGGGCAAGTAGAGTTATCAAATAGAGAAATTAAATCCATCTTGCAAAAGACTGTTAATAGGTCTAGAAAAACTGGGCTAAGAAGTTGAATGATGCTTTATGGGCTTATAGAACTGCTTACAAAAATCCTATGGGGATGTCTCCTTATAAAATGGTTTATGGGAAAGCTTGTCACCTACCCTTAGAATTAGAACACAAAGCTTACTGGGCAGTTAAAGAACTAAATAGAGATTGTAAGCTCGCTGGTGAGAAAAGATTATTTGACTTAAGTTCTTTAGATGAATGGAGGAGTGAAGCCTATGAAAATGCTAGGCTCTTTAAGGAAAAGGTTAAAATATGGCATGACAAGCGAATACTTAAGATAGAATTTCATGTTGGTGAGAAAGTTCTATTGTATAGGTCTTGTCTTAGATTTTTTGCAGGAAAGCTACTGTCAAAATGGGAACGACCTTTCATTATAGAAGAAGTATACCGTTCAGGAGCAATAAAAATTTCTTCTTTAAAAGATAATACTACACAAGTAGTGAATGGACAACGACTCAAAAACTATATTGCTGGAGATTCTTACAATGAATATGTTGATGCCTTTCAAGTTATAACTCCGGAGAAATTCATCGAGGACCAAATTCAGAGACCTGCAGAGTCTGTTTTCAAAGAGGTAACGGTTCTGGTAAGAAAGTTCCACGAAAATACTATGCAACTATATTTTTGCAGTTTTTAGTCAATAAGGAAAGCTACGAAGCGAAAAAGGGACGGAAATGGAGCCAGGGTGGCTCACACCACCCTGTGGCCTGGGCCCTCCCCTGGCCGCGCCACCAGGTGGTGAGTCCACTCCGGACTCCGCCTCCGACTCGTTTTCTCCCAGTACCTTCCTTTTGTTGTGAAACTTCGTAATATATAATCCCCCGGATCTCCCGAGGTTCGTATATCGTGTTTTCGTTGTGTTTTCGTTTCGATCTGTTTCTGCCAGGAACTATCTTTGAAAGTTTAGAAGCACAATGGTGTCCGCCAAGGATAAGGGGAAGGAGCCTATGGAGGAAGATCTCCAAGACCCCAAGCAGGGGCTGGTACCTTTAGTCCCTTGCCCTGCATCAACGGAAGCTCTACGAGTCACTAATGAGTTCTACAATAAGTACCGAGACTTGAGGAGGAAGGTGGACATGCTTCAATGAGAGAATAATAAGCTTCGTAAGATGCTAGAAGATTTCCTCACGACAACTAAGAAAATATTACCACCACCACCAAAGGAGTAATTCGTCATCAGGTTTGGCATCCCCTTGGTTTGTTCCAATCTTGGGGGAGTGCCGCGGTATCACATCACTATCTTCTATCTTTTTACCTTATTAGTAGAGTCATATCATGAATAGAGGAGTTATTATGTAGTATGGTTTGCATTATGGAAGTGTCCCCTCTCTCGTTAGATATGTATCCCTTGGTGTGAGTTTCTGTTATGGAATATTAATGAGAAGTTCTATCATTTACTCTTTTGCATAGCTTATATTAGTTTTCAATTCGTGGTTATATGATTGATCTTGTTGTTAGTATTGGTATCACTTTGGGATCATTTAGTTAATTTAGTTGGTTTTGGCAAACCTGGCTCGGTCAGTAGCACACTATTTTTGAGAGTTGAATGAAAAGATAGAAGTACTCTAAAGAAAAATAATTTCATCATCTTTCTTTTTTTATTTGCTCATAAGTTTAGTATTCTCTAGTTAAGATCTTTTGTGCTTCCAAGGAAGATTGCATGCTTGTATTTATCATTTGTATGTTTGTTTGTTTCCTTCAACTCTTGTACTTGCTACCTAGCCTTGCTAGCCAAAAACCTGTACTGAGAGGGAATTATTCTCGTGCATCCACCTCCCTTAAACCAAAATCTTTGCCATTTGTGTCCACCGTACCTACCTAGTAGCATTTTTGCTATTCCAAGTAAATTCTTGTTTTATCTATCTCCCAAATTAAACTTGTTATGTGAAAATTAGTGATTAAAGCTCTCACGAACTTGATGGCACACTTTACTTTCTTGCATTTAATAAACTTGAACCATTGGGTCCTTCATTGTTGCGTATATGCTTGCGCTTTATGAGTTGAAGTTAGCAGAACCATGTATCATGGGGACCGCTTTCAACACTTCATTTGGTACTTTGTACCTAGCTGATATCATGTTCTTTTGCTTATGGATCCCGACGGTGTGAAATAAAAGTGGAACTTGTAAGATCATGGAGTTTATATGTGTATTAGAGAAACGCCTGGGCCGCTAGCCTAAGCCATGCCTAATCATGGTGGAAACTTGCAGCATAACTATAGTGAGCATTCTATGAAGCATCCTCAATATAAACCTATGCAAATAGCAAATAAAAAGATCGCTGAGATGCTCACTGTCTGCTTGCCTTGTCATTTTGATTATGGGATAGCTCCTGTGTCATGTGCAAGGGGTACCCTGTTGGCGGTTCTTAATGATACACATGTATTTACAATGACAAGAGCTTGCTCGTGACTGAAGTTGAGTAGCATGAGGTGTTGGGGATTGGCACAGAAAACAAAAAAATTCCTACGAAGGATCCCCGAAAACTTAGCCTAGGATCTATCTATGTAGTAATGCAGTAACGGCCGATGCTAGAGAATACATACCCTTGTAGTCTGTACGCGGTTAATGTTCCGCGGGGAACGTGGTTGATGTAGTCGTACTCGAAGCCGACCTCAAGGTCGCGAAGCTCCTCGCAGGTCACCCCTTGCTCCTTCTTGATCTTCATCAGCTTCATCGTGCAACAGCTCCGGCTCACGACATTTAAGCGCCCCAAGTGTTGCGCCTCGTGTCTTCATACACATCCGGTGCATGATGAGACCTCAGGCTCCCCGATCCCACCGGGAGTGCGGAAGTTGATATCCGGCTAGGAATCCCTGCAGCGCAACGGCGTACTGCAGGTGTGCCTTGATCGCACAGCCCAGACTTGGGGCCATGGTCACGAGGTATAGAGGGAGAGAGAGAAGGAGGAAGTCAACCAAAGGACTTCTCCAATTGATGGTGTGTTTAATCCCACCCATGGGCACCCCTTTATATAGGCTAAGGGGGTGTACCTTTCTTAAAGGCTAAGCCATGTGGGACTAATTACTAAAGGAAAAACTCAGCAGAAATTCGGACTGCCAAATGGGCCAAAAGTACTCAGCCCAAATAGCAAACAGAAAAATGCTAAATAAATAAAAACAAAAAGAAAAAGCAGCAGCAGCAGCCGGCCAGCCGGGTGGGCCGGCCATGCCCACCGGCGGCCCATCTCGCGCCGCGGCGGCCTGGAAAAGGGGAAGGACCCCGGGTGGGCTGGCCACCCCCAATGGCCCAGCACCCGACCCCGCCCCGCCCCGGGTGGGCCGGCTAGGCAGCGGCAGCCCAGCACCCCGCCCCACCTTGCCTGTGTCCTGCCCCGCCCGGGTGGGCCGGCTGGAAGCGGCGGCCCGCTAGTGGCTCGGTGTCGCCCAACTATCCGCCGTCCTATGCGGTGGCGGTTATCCGTCGCCCACATGCTATTTTGCCTTTTTCCTTTTATTTTCCTGCAGTTTTATTTCTAGGCCTTTTCCCTCTAGGATTTGGCCTATTATAAAAGTTAACTTTATAAATCTTAATCTAAATATTATTTAGAATATATTAATTCACAATTAACATATAATAAATATATATTTAAATTCCCATTTATCAGAAAACACTTTTCGGGACTTTTCCTTTATTCTTTCTCCGAACCACTTCGGATCTCTCTGCGGAACGATTCCGGCTTTCTCTCTTTCTCTATTGTGATTCCGTCTTACGAATGATCGCTCTCATCGTACCCTTAAGTGTATCCTCTCACGGCTCGGGAATGCTCTAGACATGATCTGTATCAATGATCAACAGAGGGACCAGGGATATCCATGTGACCCCTATGCATTCCTAATGACAATGTCGTTTGAACCGTCTAAATGTAGCATCCTCTTCCTTTTGTTTCTCGATACAACTTGTCCGAGATCCGATCATTGGTATTCCATACCTTGTTCAATCTCGTTCACAACAAGATATGTTTTCCATGTTACCGTGATATTACATCCCCGTGACCTAGTCACATGTTGCAACATTTATGGATGTAATCTCACCAAGGCGGCTGTATGTATCTTTACCCGTCATGTGGGTGAACAAATCCCAGTCTTGCAGTCACATGTCATCTACTATTCCTTCGGAATACCCAACGTACAGCTTTATAGCCACCGTATTACCAGATGACGTTTGATGCAGTCAAAGCAGCCTAGGGAAACAGTGAGTAATATGAGCTCACGGTCTAAGGAGAAGGAGTCTAGGTATATATGTTGCAACAATGAACTATATGACTTGATCGTGTTGCAATCCTTCGAGGAATGTCCAACCACATCATTTTCCAATGATATGATCTCGTTGTCAGTCGGCATAAATGCCCATGATCTTGAAACCCAGATCATCTTCGTGACCAACGAACTAGTATGAATAGAGGCTACCAGGGACTTGGTTGTTTCATACCACACGTGTACCAATGTTTCTACTTGGCACAGTTATAGCACAATATGAAACTATTATAAACTAATTGAGATATGATAATAAAAAACTATTTATTATTTGCCTCTAGGACATATCTCCTTCAGTCTCCCACTTGCACTAGAGTACAAATAATCTAGCTTGCATTTTACTCGTATAAACCATATACCATATGCGTTTACAGATCATGCATGCTCATGGGAAACGTCATGTCCATGTTTTGTTTTACCAAATCATTATGTCTTTTGCAAATCGTTAATGTCTTCCTAATTTGACATTCACACCATTATCTTATAATGGGTCAAAGCATTTGTTTGGCAACAAAGTGAGACTTTTGTTTCTATTGTTTATAATGATGGTCGTTATTCACTGTTGTCATCTAAACTTCGAAACACACTTTGCTATCCTTTGTGTATAATCTGGATGTCATGGCAGCAGAACGAGGCCGGATTCCAGGAGCTTACAGTGATGTTAGATCAACCTCGAGGGCTTTATCATGGGCACTGGGCCCTGGGACACATCATTCTACGTTAAAAGCGAATTAGCCCCGCCATAACATTATACATCACATCAGATGTAGCCTTTTATACTTCTATATCTATGTAGATCCTAGTGCATGGAATGCAACTATGCCACTTACATTGCTTCTTGCTACTTAAGTACAAATTTAATTCTGGTTTAGTGATCAACTTAGGAATCACTTAAAGACATGTTCTTATAGTTAAGAGCTAGTCCTCCCAACCAGAACCTTGGGTCACAATATGTCGAGTATGCAACATGGTTATATGGAAGAACCTATGACTAAGGCATAGGAGATGCAACGCATCTCTTTCTTTCAACCATAGTTGCAATACTCAATGCTTCATATAGTAAGAACGTCTTTCTTACCTTATTCCATTCTGAGCTACTTCAGAGTCTTGTCTTAGGACATTATGAACATCTTTCAGAATCAAGTCCAGGAAGCATTTGACATTCAGTGTTTATTAAACTTACCAATCTATCTCGATAGATCTTATTGTTTAATAACTTCAACTTCATCCTAACTTAAATACTATTAACACCAGTCACATCGTTCACATATGTTGTCTACATATTCCAGAATGATTTCACGCTCCCACTCAAATATGACATTCATGTTTGAGATCCAGGGATTTTACTTAGCTCCCACTCAGAATATGTCAGCTACACATTATGAATTAGCCGAGCCGATTTGCTCCCACTCAAATCTAGGTCTTCTTGATAATCTTGGACATTCCAAAATTCTTTGATCACCATCAAACTGAGAATTCCACTAACGAGATTTCAATGACCATTCATTTCTCGTACTTAGGTCCATCACGCTTATTTGTAATTCGCAGGTATGTCTTGTTCAAAACAAGACAAGTGAATCAACAATATAATTCCACAAACTTGTAGAATATATAGTTGAATCCTACTTTCTTTAGTAAAAGTATTCCTGAAACTTTATGATCATTATCATTGGTTTCTCCTCTATTTGTAGAGCTTGGATTCACGAAACAAATTCTGCTGCGCCACTCAACAATTCGGAGGCAAGGTCAAGTACCTTGTTTTGATCTTTTACTTTCTTCCACCTGTATCTTTCATCGAGACACGTCATCTTTGGACAACAACAGGTTTGCCCCTTTGTGGAAGATGCATTCATAGCTTCCTAAGAATGCTCTACAAAGACTTTTTTATTCGCCACGACTTCGACATGTCGAAATCTCCAGAAACTCGAACGTGCCATAACACTTATGGTGTTGTTTCCACGAATCTTTAGATGTTCCTTTGTATTTCAAATGAGTGTTTGCTTATTTCGATCTCTAACTCTAAACGACAACTACAACCCTGATAAGAGATAATATCACACCATATGTATCTAATACATATTGATTATGATGTTTAGACATTTCAACATAGTTTGAATTTGTCCAATTATCATAATTTGTGAAACACCTTTCACATGTTCCTTTTATGCTAAACTTAACTTGAATACCTTAGTCATGTCGATCAAATCGAAGAGACTTGTTAATTCAGTTAATTCAATATCCCATTTAGTTATGAACTCATTTGAACAATTCAAATCATTTCAAACTTCATGTTTCATTAAGTAAATACACTTATTCACTTAAGACCACAATAAATGATTTCCACTACTTGTTGAAAATATGATACATCACTATGTATAAGATTCAACATTTCTTCGCATATCGCCGTTTTACCAGAATGCGGAGTTTAGTCATTCTGCCCAAGAGGCATGGTTTTGCAAAGTCTCTATATTATGCATCTAGGACCCCGATCTTTCATAAAGAACATGCAATAACCAAAATGACTTAAACTATAGTGGCATTTCATTATTAAGCTTTGGATATCTTTTAGCATTCTAATCCTTTATAAATGTTTAAACTATTATCATTAACATAATGATGAGAATAACTTATTTATAATCATAATGTGACCATAAGGTATTGTTCATAAGAATAATACAAACTGATTTGTAACTTGTTCATATGAATAATCATCTCGCCAAAAGCAAGACACACAGACTAGGATTACAAATTATATTCAAGTCTACTAATCCAAATGATAAACTTTGAGGAAAGAGGTGATGTTGGCCATCAACTGATTTGCTTGCCGTCATCAAGTCACATTGCCTCAAGATCAGCAATTCTCAAGCAGATCATCCTTTTTTCACAAAACGGGACAAGTATCAAATACTTTGCAAACTGCAATGAGTTCTGCAAGAACCACATTTATAATTTGTATATCTTACATATACCTTTTCTATCCATGATCTCCATTTGCAACCAAGCCCTTCTAAGAGTTCTCAACTCTAATGCAAGATCACTAAGTGTTTCTCCAAACATTCTGGAGTCATCGAATTATCTCCTAATGGTTATAGTATCAAGAAGAGAAGATCACCTTTCTACGAGGATATCCCTCAGCCGTGGGTATTAATCTATGAAGTTGGACCCTTTTGCTAAGTTCCATATTAAGCAATATATTCCCATGGTCACAAAGGACCTCAATGGGATAGGCTAAGGTCTACTAAGATATTTGCAAATAGACATCTAGACTAAGTTTATAATAAGAGATCAATTTATAATTGGTCTCCACTAAAACGGTCATCCCCTGGATGATTTTAGTGATCGCATGATCCCTATCCTTTGCACCTCCCCCGATCGTCACGACCATCAGTGCATTATCAAAGGTAGACATTCATTAATGCCAATCACATCATCCATGTGACTCATGCTCGATCTTTCGATCTCTTGTGTTCCGAGGCCACGCTTCTCTAGTGTTCTAGGCTCGCCAAATCTAACTTGTGTGTATTCGCTGTGCAACATGGCTTACACCCATTGTATGCGAACGTAGATATGTCTGACACCCAGGCCTGTAACCCTGGATCGTCTCATACCGAAGAACTTTCTTGGTGGTGCACACACAAGGGGAACACGGAACATTGGAATTAAATAGGGATTACCTTATTTGCTACCGTTGGGTATCTAAATACTAGCACACAATAAGATGTAAAAACTGGTATCAACATCATATGTATAATGTGATATGATATGGTCTTTCTTGCGCCTTGATCTCCATCGAGCGCTCCGGCATGATCTCCATCGTGCCCTTGGTTTGACGCCAAGTCCATGATGCCTCCACCAGGTCGTCCATCGAAACGATGACTATTACTATACTACTTAGCAACAGAAAAGTAAACTACTTTACCTTTGTAACGACCAATGCCATATCATAATCACATGCCCCCTGCAAAATAAAGTTAGACGCCTCTACTTTATCTATTGCAAGTTTTACGTGGTTGTTAGGGCTTTCGCACTAGAACCGTTTCTAAACTACGAACTTTCCAACCACAACATGGATCTGACAGTTGTCTCTATTACACCCCTTTCGGGGCCCTCCGTTGTAAATGCTATATCAACTATCGAATGAGAGACAGACACCCGCTAGCCACTTATACGGTACAAGCCGTATGTTGAGCGTGGAACCAGTCTCGCGTACGAATACGCGTAAGGTCGGTCCGGGCTGCTTCATCAAACAATACCGCGATATAAACAAGTACACGTTAGAGGGTAACAACTAAGGGATCGATGCCCGCACAAAACTTGTGCGTACTGGCCGTACATCACTCCTACGCATAGATCAGCTCTGATACCACTGTTGGGGATCGGCGCAGAAAACAAATAATTTCCTACGAAGGATCCTCGGAAACTTAGCCTAGGATCTATCTATGTAGTAATGCAGTAACGGCCGATGCATAGAGAATACATACCCTTGTAGTCTGTACGCGGTTAACGTTCCGCGGGGAACGTGGTTGATGTAGTCGTACTCGAAGCCGACCTCAAGGTCACGAAGCTCCTCGCAGGTCACCCCTTGCTCCTTCTTGATCTTCATCAGCTTCATCGTGCAACAGCTCCGGCTCATGACATTTAAGCGCCCCAAGTGTTGCGCCTCGTGTCTTCATACACATCCGGTGCACGATGAGACCTTCGGCTCCCCGATCCCGCCGGGAGTGCGGAAGTTGATATCCGGCTAGGAATCCCTGCAGCGCAACGGCGTACTGCAGGTGTGCCTTGATCGCACAACCCAGACTTGGGGCCATGGTCACGAGGTATAGAGGGAGAGAGAGAAGGAGGAAGTCAACCAAAGGACTTCTCCAATTGATGGTGTGTTTAATCCCACCCATGGGCACCCCTTTATATAGGCTAAGGGGGTGTACCTTTCTTAAAGGCTAAGCCATGTGGGTCTAATTACTAAAGGAAAAACTCAGCAGAAATTCGGACTGCCAAATGGGCCAAAAGTACTCAGCCCAAATAGCAAACAGAAAAATGCTAAATAAATAAAAACAAAAGGAAAAAAGCAGCAGCAGCCGGCCAGCCGGGTGGGCCGGCCTGCCCACCGGCGGCCCAGCTCGCGCCGCGGCGGCCTAGAAAAGGGGAAGGACCCCGGGTGGGCTGGCCACCCCCGGCGGCCCAGCACCCGACCCCGCCCCGCCCCGGGTGGGCCGGCTGGGCAGCGGCGGCCAGCGCCCCGCCCTGCCTCGCCTGTGTCCTGCCCCGCCCGGGTGGGCCGGCTGGCAGCGGCGGCCCGCTGGTGGCTCGGCGTCGCCCAATTATCCGTCGCCCTGTGCGGTGGCGGTTATCCGCCGCCCATAGGGCTGGCTATTTTGCCTTTTTCCTTTTATTTTCCTGCAGTTTTATTTCTAGGCCTTTTCCCTCTGGGATTTGGCCTATTATAAAAGTTGACTTTATAAATCTTAATCTAAATATTATTTAGAATATATTAATTCACAATTAACATATAATAAATATATATTTAAATTTCCATTTATCCGAAAACACTTTTCGGGACTTTTCCTTTATTCTTTCTACGAACCACTTCGGATCTCTCTGCGGAACGATTCCGGCTTTCTCTCTTTCTCTACTGTGATTCCGTCTTACGAATGATCGCTCTCATCGTACCCTTAAGTGTATCCTCTCACGGCTCGGGAATGCCCTAGACATGATTTGTATCAATGATCAACAGAGGGACCAGGGATATCCATGTGACCCCTATGCATTCCTGATGACAATGTCATTTGAACCGTCTAAATGTAGCATCCTCTTCCTTTTGTTTCTCGATACAACTTGTCTGAGATCCGATCATTGGTATTCCATACCTTGTTCAATCTCGTTCACAACAAGTTATGTTTTCCTTGTTACCGTGATATTACGTCCTCGTGACCTAGTCACATGTTGCAACATTTATGGACGTAATCTCACCAAGGCGGCCGTATGTATCTTTACCCGTCATGTGGGTGAACAAATCCCGGTCTTGCAGTCATATGTCATCTATTGTTCCTTCGGAATACCCAACGTACACCTTTATAGCCACCGTATTACCAGATGACGTTTGATGCAGTCAAAGGAGCCTAGGGAAACAGTGAGTAATATGAGATCACGGTCTAAGGAGAAGGAGTCTAGGTATAGATGTTGCAACAATGAACTATATGACTTGATTGTGTTGCAATCCTTCGAGGAATGTCCAACCACATCATTTTCTAATGATATGATCTCGTTGTCAGTCGGCATAAATGCCCATGATCTTGAAACCCAGATCATCTTCGTGACCAACAAACTAGTATGAATAGAGGCTACTAGGGACTTGGTTGTTTCATACCACCTATACCAATGTTTCTACTTGGCACATTTATAGCACAATATGAAACTATTATAAACTAATTGAGATATGATAATAAAAACCTATTTATTATTTGCCTCTAGGGCATATCTCCTTCATGAGGTTCGGTACTCATAAGTAAGGGGCATGAGATTTCAATTTATAACTTGTCAAGCATATCCTCTTAGTTGTGTCACTTTAACCTTAACCACCAAAATATGCCTATGATAGGGTCAATGAGAGCTGAAAGCTAGTAAGTATCATAATTTTTGGGAGCTCTTTATGAGACTTGCAATCCCTGCTTCCCTCTTTGACGGGCCTTTCTTTTACTTTTTTAGTTGAGTCACTAAACCTACTCCCTTCTATCTCAGCAAGTATTTTGAGTTGTTGTGTTTCATTCATTCTTATGATGATTTATTCAATCATGTTTCTTATGTTCCTTGTTTTACACATTGCTCTTATCTTGATGTTTACTACTTTGAAAGCTATCATTGAAAAAACAGTTATTTGTGAACTCCAGCAAATTATCAACTATTCTTCGACCAAGAGCTAAGTTTGTCATTACCAATTATGATTCACTTTATGTATCTTTATTGTGTTTCCTTTACCTATTACAAGTTGAGTTATATAATAGTGAGTTGTCTTCTATTATGATCTATGTATTTGATGAATGTGATGCTTCTTCTCCGTATTCCTTTATCGAACCTTCACTCCATAAACCCGAGGCCATGTTTATTGAGCTTAGTTTCGCTTGGGGAAAAGTGAAGTCTAAGCTTGGGGGGAGTTGATACGTCCATTTTGCATCACTATTCTATGTCTTAATTCACTATTATTCATTGATATATTTCGTATTGAGAGGTGATACTTATGTTATTTCATCTGTTTTTGCATGGTTGATGACTTTTGGAGCATGGACCGCTGCAGTCAGGATTCTGATGGAAAAGGTGTTGTTTCGAGGCAAAATTCACGAAGATCAGAAAATCCGGGAAAATATACGGAAAATCCTACTTTTCAGAAGACTAAGGATGCCAGAAGAAGGAGTGGAGATGGGCCACAGGGGGCCCACACCACCCCCTGGCATGGGCAGCCCTAGGCCGCGCCAGCAGGTGGTGTGGCCACCCTGGCCCACTCCAGCCTCTCCCCTCTGGCGTATATCATCCTCCTGAAACCCTAAGACTCGGGGAGTGACCACAGAAAGATTCCTCCACCTCTACAGGGCGGAAAACACCGAGAGAGAAAGATCTCTCCGGCAGACAGATTTCTGCCGGGGGAATTCCTTCCCGGAGAGGGGAGATCGTCGCCATCAACACCACCATCAAGCTAGACTTCATCGGGATCATCATCATCACCACCATCATCACCATCAACACCCTCATCACCATCTCCATATTGCTGTAACAATTGCGTTGAATCTTGCATTAGTTCATAGGGGAAACTTTCCCGGTGTTGATTACTCTTTGTAGTTGATGCTATTGAGTGAACCATTGAATTATTGTTTATGTTCAGATTGTTATACATCATTATTCCATCTCTGATCATGATCCATATGATGTCTTGTGAGTAGTTCGTTTTGTTCTTGAGGACATGGGAGAAGTCTTGTTGTTAGTAGTGGAGTTGTGTTGAGAAAGATTCAATAGATTGTTATTTAAGTTGTGGTGTACTTCTTCTAGTGGTGTCATGTGAACATCGACTACATGACACTTCACCTATATGGTCCTAGGGGAATGCATTGTGTATTTGGCTACTAATCGTAGGGGTTGCCGGAGTGACAGAAACCTGAACCCCCGTTAGGAAACCATTGCACAAGGGACGTAAGGGTCTTAGAGTTTAAAGCTATGGTTAGGTTTCTACCTTAATTACTTTCTTGTACTTACGGATGTTTGCAAGGGGTATAATCACAAGTGTGTATTAGTCCTAGGAAGGTCGGTACATTAGCACAGGTTCACCCACACAACACTTAGCAAGCTAAAGAAGATTAATCAGCTATATGAAGCGAAAGCACTTGACAGTCTTCCCATGTGTCCTCGAGAACGTTTGGTCATCTTAAGTAATACAACCGGCTTGTCCTTCGCTGCATAAAGGATTGGGCCACTTGTTGCATTTATTCCTACTGTCTTTTATTTACTCGTACTTTGTTTACTTGCTTTATCAAAAAAACCTAAAAATCCGTTTGCTAAGTATTTGCAGAGAATTCCTGATCCATACCACTAGCCAACACCTTCTGCTCCTCGTTGGGTTCGACACTCTTACTTATCGAAAATACTGCGATACACCCCCTATACTTGTGGGTCATCAGACACCATGGTATCCTCCTCTGAATGTTTCATTTGAATTGACTTGGCACATGCTCATGCATGCATATGACTGAAATAATCAGTTAAGCCTCGATGAATTACTTTGCCTTGAGGGTCTTGAATCACTTTCATGCCATGATTAGTCCTGTTTTGTTGCAAGCATGGTTATGACAGTTGTTGCTCTCTCGTTTGTCGCTCCCTTACTATTGCTAGCCTTCACTTTCATTGAGTATGTTTTAATCATATTTCCAACTCCCTAAAACCAATTGTTGCCAAAGTGTCCACCATACCTACCTATTAGCATCATTTGCTATTTCCGTGAATATTCAATATGCCTTGTTTTCTTCCGAATAAAATGTTTGCTTGTTATGAGGAAGTTAGTTAGTAAAGCGCTCACGAACTTGATGGCACACTTTATTTTCTGCACTTAATCAACCTGAACCATTGTGACTGTCCATGAAAGTTATATGTTTGCAAATTATAGGCTGGGGATTAGCAGAACCGTGCTGTCACGGGGAACGCTTTCAACACCTGTAAATATATAGCCAGTTGATACCATGCTCTTTTGTTTGCGGATGTCATCGGTGTGAAATAAAAGGGGAGCTTGTAAGTCCATGGAGTTATGTATGTGTGTTAGAGAAACGCCTGGGCCGCTAGTCTAATCCATGCCGTCATGGTGGAAACCTGCAGCGTAACCATAATGATATCTATGAAGCATTCTTCTTATAAAAAAGAGAGAGATAGCCATTGAAAAAAAGAAAATAAAAAAAGAGATTTGAGAAAAAAGGAAAGAGAGAAAAAAGCACCATTTTCCCATGGTAAATAAGAATATTGTTGAGATACTCTTTATCTGCTTGCCTTGTCATTTTGATATGGGGATTCTTCTGTATCATCGGGCAAGGGGTACCCCGTTGGCGGTTCTCTATGATACGCATGTATTTACGATGACAAGAACTTACCGGTAACTAAAGTTGAGTAGCATGAGGAGCGGGCCTCGTACTCAAGGGACATGGGATTTCTAGTTTATAGTCTGTCAAGCATATAACTCAGACTGGACCTCACTTTCACCTTAACCCTATTAAAGATGCTTATGATAGGGGCAATGAGAGCTCAAAGCTAATGAGTACCATACTTTCAGCATTTGGAAGCCTTTCAAACTATTCAAAACCTTTTCATTTCCTTGTTGAGTCTCCACTTATTCTACGAGCACTTTCTTGAGAGCATAGTTGTCATTCTTTGTGTCTCTCTCATTACTTGATTATTTGTGTTATGACTTTGATGCTTGTATCTTTCACATCTTTACTTCTAGTCTTCGCCTGAACTTCAGAGGTGCCTTGGCATTCACAATAAAAAGGCAAGCGAGATACCACTCTATCATACCTTGTTATGAGCATTGTAATGTTGCTTATATTTATACTTCATGCTACTTATTATTTTTAAGTTGGAATCTCTTCATAGCTTGCAATGCCTATTAAGTAAACTTAGTTGCATACTATTTATTATTAATTGTCTAAGTAGTTGATCACATGCTGAGAATATATACATCATATGAAGCAAATGTGTTCGTGAAAGTTTCTTTTATCGCACTCAGTTTTCAACTGAATTGCTTGAGGACAAGCAATAAGCTAAGCTTGGGGGAGTTGATACATCCAAAACGTATCTACTTTCCCGAACACTTTTGCTATTGTTTCTCCTCTAAACTTGTGTGATTTGGATGCAACCAACACGGACTGACGCTGTTTTCAGCAGAATTGCCTTGGTGTCTAGTTTTTGTGCAGAAAACCAACTATCAGGAAAAATCCCGGAAATATGCCAAAAATCCTATTTCACCAGAAGACTCCCGAAGCTAGAATACGAGACGGAGGGGGGCTGGGCCCAGGCCACACCACCTGGCCGCGCCAGGGGGTGGTCTGGCCGCCCTAGACACCCCCTCGGTCTCCCTCTTTGCCTATAAGTTGCCTTCTAACCTAAAAACTTAGGGGGTCGACGTTTTTCCAGAAGGAGTTCTGCTCCGCCGCCACCACCAGATTCCATGAAACAACACCAGAAACTCCGTTCTGGCACCCTGTCGGGACGGGGAATTGGAGGAGATCATCGCCATCATCATCACCATCGCTTCTCCATCGACCATCCATGTTTCCCCCATCTATGAGTGAGTAATCCCCCGCTGTAGGCTATGGGGATGGTAGGGATTGGATGAGATCGTCCATGTAATGGCATCAGATTGTTCGGGCATGGTGCTTGGTATCTTCTATTAGTGCTTTATAACTTTGTTGCGACTTGTTATGCTTAATGCTTGTCACTAGGGCCCGAGTGCCATGATTTCAGATCTGAACATGTTATTGATTCATTATGATAGTATTGTTTATGGTCTTACCTGCAAGTTGTATACACACGTTGTTGTCCGGAACCAATGGCCCCGAAGTGACAGAAATCGGGATAACCGGAGGGAATGGCTTTGATGTGAGGATCACATGTGTTCACGGAGTGTTAATGCTTTGCTCTGGTGCTCTATTAAAAGGAGCACCTTAATTGCCAGTAGTTCCCTAGAGGCCCCGCTGCAAACGGGCTGGCAGGACAAAATATGTTGTGCAAGTTCTCATTGCGAGCACATATGACTATATATGGAACACATGCCTAGGATTATCTAGTACTTGGATGCTTTATCTTATTTATCTGCAATTGCCCTATGTTCTGATTGCTATGTGAATTGTCTTGTCCATGCAACGCCCGTCCATCCATCCCTATGCCTACCGCACTCGAATCCTACTGTTTACTACAATTGTTACTACTGTCTTTACTTTACTATTGTTGTTACTCTACTATTCCTACTACAAAACTGTTGCTACTGATAAACTACTGTGAGCAAGATTGTTTCCAGGTGCAGATGAATTGACAACTCAGTTGTTAAGGCTTATAAATATTCTTTGGCTCCCCTTGTGTCGAATCAATAAATTGGGTTTCACTTCCCTCGAAAATACTGCGATACACGCCCTATACTTGTGGGTCATCAGTAGCATGAGGAACGGTACTTGTAAGTAACGGGCATGAGATTTTCAGCTTATAGCTTGTCAAGCATATCCTCATATTTGATCACTTTAACCTTAATCACCTAAAGATGCTTATGATAGGGGCAATGAGAGCTCAAAGCTAATGAGTACCATACTTTCAACATTTGGAAGCCTTTCAAACTTTTAAATCTTTTTCTTTCACTTTTATGTTGAGTCACCATTTATTCTTTGAGCACCTTCCCGAGAGCATAGCTGCCATTCTTAGTGTAATGTGCTTGTCCCAAAACGCAGTTAATTATGACATAACTTTGGGACTTGTATCTTTTACAAGTTTATTTCTAGTCTTCACTTAAACTTCAGAGGTGCCTTGGCATTTATGTTTTACTCTAAAGAAAGGCAAGTGATACACCACTTTATCATATCTTCTTATGAGCACTATAATCCTGCAAATGCTTATGTGTCATGTTACTTACTATTAATGAGTTGGAATCTCTTCATGGCTTGCATGACCACTAGGTAAACTTATTTGCATACCCTTTATTATGAATTGCCTAAGTATTTGATCATATGCTGAGAATATATACATCTTATGAAGCAAATGTGTTCGTGAAAGTTTCTTTTATTGCACTCAGTTTTCATATGAATTGCTTGAGGACAAGCAATAAGCTAAGCTTGGGGGGAGTTGATACGTCCAAAACGTATCTACTTTTCCGAACACTTTTGCTATTGTTTCTCCTCTAATTTGTGTGATTTGGATACAACTAATGCAGACTAACGCTATTTTCAGCAGAATTGCTTTGGTGTCTCGTTTTTGTGCAGGAATTCAACTTTTAGGAAAAATCCCGGAAAATAACGCAAAACTCCTATTTTACCAGAAGACTCACGGAGCCAGAAGACGGGACGAAGAGGAGCCACGAGGGGCCCACACCCCCTAGCCGCGCGGGCCAGGCTAGGCCGCGCCAGGAGGGGGTGTGGCCACCTCGGACTCCGCCTCGACCTCTCCTTTCGCCTATAAAAGCCCTCTGACCTAAAACAGACGGGGGGTTTCGACGTTTTTCTAGATAAAGTTCCGCTGCGCCGCCACCACCAGATACCGCGATTCGGAACCAGAAACTCCGTTCTGGCACCTTGCTAGGATGGGTAATTGGAGGAGATGGTCGCCATCATCATCACCATCGCTTATCCATCAACCATCCATGATTTCCCCATCCATGAGTGAGTAATCTCCCATTGTAGGCTATGGGGATGGTAGGGATTGGATGAGATCGTTCATGTAATTGCATCAGATTGTTAGGGCATGGTGCCTAGTATCTATTAGTGCTTTTTGACTTTGTTGCAACTTGTTATGCTTAATGCTTGTCACTAGGGCCCGAGTGCCATGATTTCAGATCTGAACATGTTATTGATTCATGAGGATATTATTGTTTATGATCTTACCTGCAAGTTGTATACACATATTATTGTCTAGAACCGGAGGCCCCAAAGTGACAATAATCGGGATAACCGGAGGGAATGGCTATGATATGAGGATCACCTGTGTTCACGGAGTGTTAATGCTTTGCTCCGGTGCTCTATTAAAAGGAGCACCTTAATTGCTAGTAGTTCCCTTGAGGCCCCGCTGCAAACGGGCTGGCAGGACAAAAGATGTTGTGCAAGTTCTCATTACGAGCACGTATGACTATATATGGAACACATGTCTATGATTATTTAGTACTTGGATGCATTATCTTGTTTATATTCAAATGCCTATATCTTGATTGCTACATGAATTGTCTTGTCCATGCAACGCCCGTCCATCCATCCCTATGCCTACCGCACTTTAATCCTACTGTTCACTGCAATTGTTACTATTGTCTTTACTTTTACTAGTGGTTTTACTTTGCTATTGCTATTACAAAACTGTTGCTACTCATAAACTACTGCGAGCAAGATTGTTTCCAGGTGCAGCTGAATTGACAACTCAGTTGTTAAGGCTTATAAATATTCTTTGGCTCCCCTTGTGTCGAATCTATAAATTGGGTTTTACTTCCGTCGAAGACTATTGCGACCCCCTATACTTGTGGGTCATCAGACATCATATGGATCAAGATCAAAGATGAAATAATGATAAGTAACAATCTGAACATGAACAATAATTCAATGGTTCCACCCGATAGCATCAACTACAACAAGTAATCAACACCAGGAAAGTTTCCCCTAAGAACTATGCAAGATTCAACCCAATTGTTACAGCGGTACGGAGTGGTGGTGATGGTGCTGGTGGATATGATGATGATGATCCCGATGAAGTCTAGCTTGATGACGGTGTTGATGGCGACGATCTCCCCTCCCCGGGAAGAAAATTCCCTGGTAGATTTTTGCCTGCCGGAGAGCTCTTTCTCTCTCTGTAGTTTCCGCCCCGGGCGGTGGAATCTTTCTATGGTCGCTCCTCGAACTTTAGGTTTCCGAGGGGAATATATACACAGAAGGGCGATGCCAGAGGTGGGCTAGGGTGGCCACATCACCTGGTGGCGCGGCCTAGGGGGGACTTGCGCCAGGGGGTGGTGTGGGCCCCATGTGGCCCATCTCCACTTCCCCTTCTAGCATTCTTCATCTTCTAGAAAAATAGGAACTTCCGTATATTTTCTGGGATTTTCTGATCTTCGCAAATATTGCATCTGGACAATGCTTTTTCCATCAGAATCCTGACTCCGGTGGTTCATCCTCCAAAAGTCATCAATCATGCAAAAATAGATGAAATAACATAAGTATCATCTCTTAATATGAAATATATCAATGAATAACAGTTAATTATGATATAAAATGGTGATGCAAAATGGACGTATCAACTCCCCCAAGCTTAGACCTCGCTTGTCCCCAAGCGAAAACTAAGCTCAATAAACATAACCACAGGTTTATGGAGTGAAGTGTCGATAAAGAGAATACAGACAAGAAGCATCACATTCATCAATACACAAATCATAATAGAAAACAACTTACTATTATATAACTTAACTTGCAATGAGTAAGGGAAACACAATAAAGATACACAAAGTAAATCATAATTGGTAATGGCAACCTTGTTCTTGGTCAGAGAACGGTTAACAAATTGCAGGAGTCAAACATAATGGGATTTTCAATGATAGCTTTCAAAGTAATATTCACTCAGATAAGAGTAGTGTGCAAAACAAGGAACATAAGAAACATGATTGAATAAATAATCATATGGATGATTGAATCACAACAACTCAAATGCTTGCTTGAGATAGAAAGGATTAGGTTTACTGAATCAACTAAGAAGTAAAAGATAGGCCCTTCGCAGAGGGAAGCAGGGATTTCAAGTTTCATAAAGAGCCTCTAAAAATTATGGTACTTACTAGCTTTGAGCTCTCATTGCCCCTATCATAGGCATCTTGGAGTGATTAACGTTAATGTGAGGGAAAATATGAGTTATATGCTTGACAAATTATAAGTTGAAAATATCATGCCCCTTGAGTACGAGTACCAGACCTCATGCTACTCAACCTTGGTCTCCGTAATTTCTTGTCATTGTAAGTGTATGTGTTGAAGGAAATATGCCCTGAGAGGCAATAATAAAGTTGTTATTATGTATTCCTTGTATATGATAGATGTTTATTTTACATGCTATAATTGTATTGATAGGAAACATCAATACATGTGTGTTTAATAAACAAAAAGGGTTCCTAGTCATGCCTCTCTTATAGACTAGCTTGTTGATTAACAAGATGATCAAGGTTTCCTGATCATGGACATTGGATGTTGTTAATAACAAGGTCACACCATTGGTGGAATGATGTGATGAACATTCATCCGAAGTATAGCATTACGATCAAGTCATTGTGCTTATATTGCTATAACATCATATGAAGTAATCTTTATCCTTAGACCATGAGATCATGTTAATTGCTAACACCGGAAGAGTATCTTGATAACATCAAACGTCACACCGTAACAGGTTGACTATAAAGATGGGTTCAGTGCTACGAAGGTGTTATGTTGAGGCTCATGGATCAAGAGTGGAATTTGTTAATCCATATGACGGATAGATATACTCTGGGCCCTCTCGGTGATATCACATTAGGATAGCTTGCAAGTAAGTGATGTGATCACTAGAATGTTATATCACGGGAACGAGAAAAGAGTGCATGTCGGTAACGAGATCAAACTAGGTATGGAGATACCGATGATCGAATCTTGGACATGTAATATATCGAGAGACAAAGGGATTTAGTTACAAGCGTTAAAGGTTCTCACGATCACAGGAGTCATCGTTGAATGTGTAGGAGTCAGTACGGATCTCCAGGTCCCGCTGCTGATTATTGATCGGAGAAGGGTCTCGATCATGTCTACATTATTCACGAACCGTAGGGTGGCACACTTAAGAGTTACCAGACACCATTTTGGAGCACATATGTTTCAGACGAAAGAATTGCAAAGCGCAGGAATTGTTTCAATAGAAACCAGAAATTGTTTCGGGTGAAATTGCAGAAGGTGGTTCTGCATGTGATATTGAAATATTGCAAGGGGCTATATGTGAATGTTTGTTAATTAAAGTAATTAACAAAATTCTGAATAAATTTAATAAAAGAGTTATATTAAATGAGAGAACATTAAATTTAGAGAAACTTAATGCATTTAAAGTGGAGACTTTAAAAGGGAATGTGAAGAGGCATTTTAATGTGGAGGAGTTACCACCACATGAATGGGGGAGGTGAGGGGTCACCCCCCATGCGCCGACCATGGAGAGAGGGGGCACCCCCTCCTCCTATAAAAGGCCATCCATTCCCTCCTTCATCCACACACCTCCTTGTGAAGGATCTCTCTCCCCCTCTAGAATTATTCCCCCATGGTCTCGGATTAGCGAGATACATGTTCCCGGTGGCATTTCGTCTGGAAGGAGTTGTTGCTTCCGCTGGATCGCTGGAGCGAGGAGGTGGAGGTTGTCCGGTGGCTTGAACGTGTGTGCGAGTGCGGATGCGCTGCTGAGTTGCGGCGCTCGGACTTCCTCACGATCTTGAGATCGGCAAGTGTACGACTACATCAACCACGAGTTCCTACTCGTTAACAAAGCTCGTTGTCTTCGAGGGTAAGTTCTCTATGGATGTATGTCCACCCGTTTGCATTGTACCTAGTAGATAGATCTTGGCGTGTAGTTCACACCGTAGGAATTTTTTTGTTTTCTATGCTGCAGACCCAACAGTGGTATCAGAGCCTGATCTATGCGTAGGTGCTTTGCACGGGTAGTACACATATTTTTATATGTGGGCGATGATGATCATGTTATTGCATCTTCTATGTACTTTGGATATTGGTGGCATAGTGGGATGAAGCGGCCCGGACCAACCTTACATGTCATCGTACATGAGACCGGTTCCACGACTGACATGCAACTTGTTTTGCATAAGTGGCTGGCGGGTGTCTGTCTCTCCTACTATAGTCAATATCTGATTTACAACGAGTTGCTAATAACTTGGTTATCCTCGTTGTGGTTCATGTTCGTAGGTTAGACAGGTTCTATCTCCGAAAGCCCTAAGCCACGTAAAACTTGCAATTGATAAATTAGAGGCGTCTAGTTTAGATCGTTGTTGGGCTAGTGTTTTGATATGGTATTGTTGTAAGTAGATGTATAATAGATACTCTTACAACTCACTTAACGTGTAAGTTCCATAGACCTTGGCCTTACACACAAAGGAATGATAGAGATCATACCACGATGCAAATGATAGAGATCAAATGCGTGGACCATATCATCTCACTTCACACATTAGATGTTAGCATCTTATATTGCTAGTTTGGCGCTTTTGGTAGCATTATAAGATGATCCCTCATTTAGATATCAAGATAAAATATGTTCTTCCTTAAGTATGCACCGTTTTGTGGATCGTGTTTTGAGGCATCACGTGATGATCGGGTGTTTTCAACTCTACGCTTTCATACAACGGGTGTAAGACAGTTTTACACACGCAAATACTAAGGTTCTTACTTGACGAGCCTAGCATGTACAGACATGGCCTCGGAACACGGACCGAAAGGTTAAGCATGAGTCATATAGTTGATATGATGCCCATATAGATGCTCGCCTTTGAAGCTACACCGACTCACGTGATGATCGGACTTGGTGTAGTGGATTTGGTTCATGTAATCACCAAAAGGACACGAGGGATGTCGTTTTTGAGTGGGAGTTCATTAGTAATTTGGATTAGTTGAACTCAATCTATCATAAAATTAGTCTAAATATACTTTACAAATTCTGTTGTAGATGGCACCACCTGCTTTTAATTTCAATGTGTTCATGGAGAAAGAGAAACTTGCTGCGAATGG
Organism: Avena sativa; assembly: GCA_916181665.1. Taxonomy (NCBI): domain Eukaryota; kingdom Viridiplantae; phylum Streptophyta; class Magnoliopsida; order Poales; family Poaceae; genus Avena; species Avena sativa. Next base: position 551,872,616 of record OV702290.1, on the reverse strand, counting down.
TAGCAACTTCACCAACTGGGCTATGAATTTGAGGATTTTCCTCACTGCTGCACAAAAGCAATATGTGCTAGATGCGCCGCTAGGCCCCCCACCAGCTCCTGATGCCCCTGATGAGGAAAAGAACGTCTATATAACTCGTCAGGAGGACCACAACTTAGTTCATTGCGACATACTGTATGGGCTAGAGCCAGAACTTTGAAAGCGTTTCGAAAATGGCAATGCCTTTGATACCATGGGAAAATTGAAAATGATTTTCGATACCCATGCTGCCGTAGAGAGTTATAATGCTACAGAAAAGTTCTTTAGCTGCATGATGGAGGAAAACAGCTCCGTTAGTGAGCACGTACTCAAAATGTCTGGGTACGCCGATAAGCTTGTGTCCTTGGGAATAACGATTCCCATTGACTTAGGCATACATCGTGTTCTCCAATCTCTGCCACCTAGCTACAAGAGCTTCGTGATGAACTATAATATGTAGGGCTTGAAGAAGTCTCTTCCCGAGCTTCTGTTAATGCTTAAGACTGCAGAAGTGGAGATTAGGAAAGAACATCAAGTGTTGATGATCAATAGGACCACCGGTTTCAAGAAGGACAAGAAAGGCAAGCACAAGGGAAAGAAGGGTGGCAAGTCTGTTGCCACGCCTGAAAAGAAACCCCGAGCTGGCCCTAAGTCTGACACCGAGTGCTACTATTGCAAGGGGAATGGCCATTGGAAGCGCAACTGCCCCAAGTATTTGGCGGACAAGAAGTCCGGCAAGGCAAACAAAGGTATATGTGACATACATGTTATTGATGTGTACTTGACTAGTACTCGCAGTAGCACCTAGGTATTTGATACGGGATCGGTTGCTAATATATGTAACTCGGTTCAGGGGCTGCGGAACAAGCGACAACTAGCAAGGGATGAGGTCTCGATGCGGGTCGGCAATGGATCAAGAGTTGATGTGATCGTCATCGGAACGCTGCCTCTCCATATGCCATCGGGATTAGTTATAAACCTAAATAATTGTTATTTGGTGCCTGCACTAAGCATGAACATTGTATCCGGATCGTGTTTGATGCAAAGTGGTTATTCATTTAAGTCTGAAAACAATGGTTGTTCGATTTATATGAATAATATCTTTTATGGTCATGCACCTTTGTTGAATGGTTTATTTCTATTGGATCTCGATAGTAGTATTACGCATATTCATAATGTTGATGCTAAAAGGATTAAACTTGATAATGATATATCTACATATATGTGGCACTGCCGTCTAGGTCATATTGGCGTTAAACGCATGAAGAAACTCCATTCTAATGGACTTTTGGAATCACTTGATTTTGAATCATTTGATACATGTGAGCCATGCCTTATGGGCAAGATGACTAGAACACCGTTTTCCGGTTCAATGGAACGGGCGACAGATCTATTGAAAATCATACATACTGATGTGTGTGGACCAATGAGTGTGTCGGCGCGAGGTGGATATCGTTATTTTGTTACTTTCACGGATGATTTGAGTAGATATGGGTATATCTATTTGATGAAACACAAGTCTGAAACTTTTGAAAAGTTCAAAGAATTTCAGAATGAAGTGGTAAATCATCATAACAGAAACATCAAATTTCTGCGATCCGACCGTGGAGGAGAGTATCTTAGTTACGAGTTTAGCACACATATGAAAGACTGTGGAATAGTTTCACAACTCACGCCTGCCGGAACACCACAACGTAATGGTGTGTCAGAACGTCGTAATCGAACTTTATTAGATATGGTTCAATCTATGATGTCTCTGACTGACTTGCCACTGTCATTTTGGGGTTATGCACTGGAAAACGCTACATTCACTTTAAATAGGGCACCATCTAAATCCGTTGAAAAGACACCGTATGAATTATGGTTTGGAAACAAACCTAAGCTGTCATTTCTTAAAGTTTGGGGATGCGATGTTTATGTGAAGAAACTTCAACTGGATAAACTCGAACCCAAAGCGGAAAAATGCGTCTTCATAGGATACCCTAAGGAAACGATTGGGTATACCTTCTATCACAGATCCAAGGGCAAGGTCTTTGTTGCCAAGAATGGATCCTTTCTTGAGAAGGAGTTTCTCGCGAAAGGTGTGAGTAGTCGGAAGGTAGAACTCGAAGAGGTTATTGAACCTTCTCTTCATGGAATGGCGAGTGGCGCAGCACCGGAAGTTGTTTCAGAGTTGACTTCACCTAATGAAGAGAGAGCTAATGATATTGATCATGAAACTCCGAAAGAGGACACTACCGAACCTCGTAGGTCAAGCAGGACACGTGCAGCTCCTGAACTGTACGGCAATCCTGTTATGAATTTCATGATTGATGAAATGGATGACCTTGCGACATATGAAGAAGCGATGATGAGCCCGGATTCCAACAAATGGCTAGAAGCCATGAAATCCGAGATGGAATCCATGTACGAGAACCAAGTTTGGAACTCAAACTTGGTGGACTTACCTCACGACCGAAAGGCTGTTGAGAATAAATGGATTTTCAAAAGAAAAACTGATGCTGATGGTAATGTGACCATCTATAAGGCTCGACTTGTCGCAAAGGGGTTTCGACAAATTCAAGGAGTTGACTATGCTGAGACATTCTCTCCCATAGCGATGCTTAAGTCGGTTAGGATTATGTTAGCAATTGTTGCATATTTCGATTATGAAATATGGCAGATGGATGTCAAAACTGCGTTCCTCAATGGTAAGATTGAAGAAGAGTTGTATATGATACAACCTAAGGGTTTTGTCAATCCTAAGGATGCTAATAAGGTGTGCAAACTTCAGCGATCCATCTATGGACTAAAGCAAGCATCACGGAGTTGGAATCTCTGCTTTGATGAGGTGATCAAAGAGTTTGGATTTGTCCAAACTTATGGAGAGGCTTGTATTTACAAGAAAGTGAGTGGGAGCAATGTGGCATTTCTAATATTATATGTGGATGACATATTATTGATTGGAAATAATTTAGATCTTTTAAACAGTGTTAAAAGTTATCTAAACAGCAAATTTTCGATGAAGGACCTTGGTGAAGCTTCATATATATTAGGCATTAAAATCTATAGAGATAGATCAAGACGCCTAATTGGGCTATCGCAGAGTACATACCTTGATAAGATATTAAAGAAGTTTAATATGGACGGAAGTAAGAAGGGGTTCTTACCTATGTTGCAAGGCAAGACATTGAGTAAGACTCAAAGTCCGGCTACGTCGGAAGAAAGAGAAATAATGGATAGGATCCCCTATGCCTCAGCCATAGGCTCTATAATGTATGCCATGCTATGTACAAGACCGGATGTGGCACATGCTATTAGTTTGACTAGTAGGTACCAATCTGATCCAGGTTCGGAAGACTAGATAGCGGTCAAGAATATCCTTAAGTACTTGAGAAGAACTAAGGATATGTTTCTTGTATACGGAGGTGAAGAAGAGCTAGTCGCTAAGTGTTATGTTGATGCTAGCTTTGACACTGATCTGGATGACTCTAAGTCTCAATTCGGATACGTATTTCTCTTGAACGGAGCAGCAGTTAGTTGGAGGAGTTCCAAACAACCTGTGGTGGCTGGATCAACAACGGAGGCGAAATATGTTACTGCTTCAGAAGCGGCGCAGGAAGCGGTTTGGATGAAGGAGTTCATAACGGAACTGGGTGTGGTTCCCAGTGCGTTGGACCCGATGGTGATCTATTGTGACAACAATGGAGCCATAGCCAACACAAAGGAACCAAGGTCTCACAAGAATTCCAAGCATATTAAGCGCCGGTTTCACTCCATCCGCGAACATGTCAAGGATGGAGATATAAAGATTTGTAAAGTGCACACGGACCTGAATGTAGTAGATCCGTTGACTAAAGTACTCCCTAGGGAAAACATGATCAACACCAGAACTCCATGGGTGTTAGATTTATCACTATGTGAACTAGATTATTGTCTCTAGTGCAAGTGGGAGACTGAAGGAAATATGCCCTGAGAGGCAATAATAAAGTTGTTATTATGTATTCCTTGTATATGATAGATGTTTATTTTACATGCTATAATTGTATTGATAGGAAACATCAATACATGTGTGTTTAATAAACAAAAAGGGTTCCTAGTCATGCCTCTCTTATAGACTAGCTTGTTGATTAACAAGATGATCAAGGTTTCCTGATCATGGACATTGGATGTTGTTAATAACAAGGTCACACCATTGGTGGAATGATGTGATGAACATTCATCCGAAGTATAGCATTACGATCAAGTCATTGTGCTTATATTGCTATAACATCATACGAAGTAATCTTTATCCTTAGACCATGAGATCATGTTAATTGCTAACACCGGAAGAGTATCTTGATAACATCAAACGTCACACCGTAACAGGGTGACTATAAAGATGGGTTCAGTGCTACGAAGGTGTTATGTTGAGGCTCATGGATCAAGAGTGGAATTTGTCAATCCAGATGACGGATAGATATACTCTGGGCCCTCTCGGTGATATCACATTAGGATAGCTTGCAAGCAAGTGATGTGATCACTAGAATGTTATATCACGGGAACGAGAAAAGAGTGCATGTCGGTAACGAGATCAAACTAGGTATGGAGATACCGATGATCGAATCTCGGACATGTAATATATCGAGAGACAAAGGGATTTAGTTACAAGCATTAAAGGTTCTCACGATCACAGGAGTCATCGTTGAATGTGTAGGAGTCAGTACGGATCTCCAGGTCCCGCTGCTGATTATTGATCGGAGAAGGGTCTCGATCATGTCTGCATTATTCGCGAACCGTAGGGTGGCACACTTAAGAGTTACCGGACACCATTTTGGAGCACATATGTTTTAGACGAAAGAATTGCAAAGCGCAGGAATTGTTTCAATAGAAACCGGAAATTGTTTTGGGTGAAATTGCAGAAGGTGGTTCTACATGTGATATTGAAATATTGCAAGGGGTTATATGTGAATGTTTGTTAATTAAAGTAATTAACAAAATTATGAATAAATTTAATAAAAGAGTTTTATTAAATGAGAGAGCATTAAATTTGGAGAAACTTAATGCATTTAAAGTGGAGACTTTAAAAGGGAATGTGAAGAGGCATTTTAATGTGGAGGAGTTACCACCACATGAATGGGGGAGGTGAGGGGTCACCCCCCATGCGCCGGCCATGGAGAGAGGGGGCACCCCCCTCCTCCTATAAAAGGCCACCCATTCCCTCCTTTATCCTTACACCTCCTTGTGAAGGATCTCTCTCCCCCTCTAGAATTATTCCCCTATGGTCTCGGATTAGCGAGATACATGTTCCCGGTGGCATTTTGTCTGGAAGGAGTTGCTGCTTCTGCTGGATCACTGGAGCGAGGAGGTGGAGGTTGTCCGGTGGCTTGAACGTGTGTGCGAGTGTGGATGCGCTGCTGAGTTGCGGCGCTCAGACTTCCCCACGATCTTGAGATCGGCAAGTGTACAACTACATCAACCACGAGTTCCTACTCGTTAACAAAGCTCGTTGTCTTCGAGGGTAAGTTCTCTATGGATGTTTGTCCACCCGTTTGCTTTGTACCTAGTAGATAGATCTTGGCGTGTAGTTCACACCGTAGGAAATTTTTTGTTTTCTATGCTACGGACCCAAGATGTGTATCATAGAGAACCGCCAATGGGGTACCCCTTGCCCCATGACACAGGAGCTATCCCATATCAAAATGACAAGGCAACAGACAGTGAGCATCTCAGCGATCCTTTTATTTGCTATTTGCATAGGTTTTTATTGAGAATGCTTCATAGAATGCCACTATGGTTATGCTGCAAGTTTCCACCATGATTAGGCATGACTTAGGCTAGCCACCCTGGCATTTCTCTAACACATATACAAACTCCATGAGCTTACAAGCTCCCCTTTTATTTCCCACCGCCGACATCCATAAACAAAAGAACATGATATCAACTAAATAATAAGTCCAATGTCGAAAGCGAACCCCATGATAACATGGTTTTGCTAACTCCCAACTTATAATTTGCAAGCATACAAGCTTCATAAGATAGTCACAATGGTTCAAATTTATTAAGTACAAGAAAATAAAGTGTGCCATCAAGTTTGTGAGAGCTTTAATCGCTAATTTTCACATAACAAGTTTAATTTGGAAGATAGATAAAACTCGAGAATTTACTTGAAATAGAAATAATGCTAATAGGTAGATATGGTGGGTATAAATGGCATAGGTTTTAGTTCAAGGATTGGATGCACGAGAAGCATTCCCTCTCAGTACAGGTTTTTGGCTAGCAAGGCTGGTAGCAAGCATAAGAGTTGAAGGAAACAAACAAACATACAAGTGATAGAAACAGTCATGCAATCTTCCTTGGAAACACAAAAGATCTTAACTAGAGAATACTAAGCTTATGAGCAAATCAAGAAAGAAAGATAATGAAATTATATTTCTAAAAGTACTTTTCTCTTTTCCATTCAATCCTCAAATAGTGTTGCTACTGACCAAAGCTAGGTTCGCCAAAACGAACTAAATTTAGTTAATGATCCCTAATACGTTGCAAATGTATCTATAATTTTTGATGTTTCATGCTTGGTTTTTATCTACTTTCTTATGTTTTGTCCACACTTTGGAGTACTTTTTATACACTTTCTTGGACTAACCTATTAACAAGATTCCACGGTGCCAGCTGCCTATTTTCTGCTGTTTTTGGTTCCAGGAAAGTCAGAAAATGAATATTCTCGGAATTGGACTGGACAAAAGCCAAAGTCAGTATTTCACCGAGGGGGACACGGAGCTAGAATATGAGAAAGAAAGGGGCCAGGGGCCGCCCACACCACCTAGCCCGCGCTAGGGAGGGTGCAGCCACCTAGGGCACCCCCTCGACCTCCCCTTTCGCCTATAAGAAGCCTCCGACACAGAAACCCTAAGTACTCGATCAAAAATCCACGAAAGAGTCTGTAGCAGCCATCATCTCCATCCCAAGATCGGGAGGGATCTGAAGCTCTTCCCGGCACCCTATCGGAGGGGAGAATTCACCCTAGAGGCCTTCTTCATCACCATGCAAGTCTCCGGTGTGATGCGTGAGTAGCTCATCCTTGGACTACGGGTCCATGTAGTAGCTAGATGGTTGGTTCTTCTCCTTTGTGCTACCATGTTTAGATCTTGTGAGCTCCGTTCATGATCAAGATCATCTATTTGTAATCATACATGTTGTGTTTGCGAGGATCCGATGGATATTGAGATGTTATTTCAGATTGATTATTGATTCTATCATGTCTTTGTTATTTGTGATCTTGCATGCTTTCCGTTGTTAGTAGCTATCTTGGCCAAGTAGATGCTAGCAACTCCAAGAGTTAGTATTTATGCTCGATAGTGGGTTCATGCCTCTGGTAATCTGGGGAAGTGACAGAAATCTCTAAGGTACTAGATGTGCTGTTGCTACTAGGGAGAAAACAACAATTGTTTGTTCATAGAACAATCATATTGTTTACTTTACACGTAGTTCATAAAGTAATAATCTGTTGCTTGCAACTTAATACTGGAGGGGGTTCAGATGATAACCTGAAGGTGGATTATTAGTCATAGATGCAGTTGGATGGCGGTCTATGTATAATGTTGTAATGCCCAATCAAGTCTCAAAGGAGTCAAGATGATTAGTATATGCATGTATTGCTTTCTCGATGTTTGTCAATTGCCCCGCTGTAATTTGTTCACCTAGCATGTTATCTATCTTAAGGAGAGCCACCTCTAGTGAACTATGGATCCCGGTCCTTTTATTTACATACAATCTAGAATCTGTTTACTGCTTTGTGTTTATTTTCTGCAAACTTTTACTTCCTTCGATTCGATATGTTTAATCCTTTGTTTTCAGCAAAACACGGTGAGATTGACAACCTCATCGCAATGGGGACAAAGTTCTGTGGTTGTGTTGTGCAGGTCTCCACGTTGCTACTAGCACCGGTATTGTGCCCTGCCAAGGCTCAGCTAGCAACACCTTTGGGGTGTTTCCTTGCTCCTACTGGTTTGATTAAACCTTGGTTTCATAACTGAGGGAAACTTGCTGATGTGCTCATCATACCTTCCTCTTGGGGTTCCCAACGAGCTCTACATCAACACTGAGCCATCAAGCATTTTTTTGGCACCGTTTCCGGGGAGTCAAGGACATCTTCACAAGGGGAGTCCCTCATAACCAATCTCTTTACTTTGTTATTTTTGTTTTGCTTAGTTTCTTTTTGCTTTGTTTGCTTGTTTTGTTATCAAAAACACACAAAAATTAGTTGTACTAGTTTGCTTTCTTATTTGAAAAACACAAAAAAAAAATTAGTTCCTTTCTTAAGTTGCCACTATGTCTAGCCTTGCTCCAATCACTATGTAACCCGAGGAAATGATTCTCACTTTTAAACAAGGAATTGAAGAGAGTTTCAAGGAAGCTTGGTCTAGAATCTCTGATCTACATGAAAAAACTAAGCCTAAAATGACTCAAAGCTTGTTCCTTAGCAGTTTTTACCTCGGAATTGCTCTTTGCTATAGATATGCTTTAGATGCTGTTGTGGGAGGAGATTTCCTCCAATGTAATGAGGATGATGCTATAAATGCTATAAATAAATTGATCCTCACTTACAACTTGCCTAGCTAAACTGATATTTCTTTTGCAAGAATATTTGCTAGATTGAACACTCTTGAGACTAGCACTACTAGCTTAAAAGATTGCTATAATACGCTTAGGGAGCATCACAATTATGTACCAATAAATTCTGAACCATCAAAGTGGCTCCCTACAGTAAAGATTGAGATAAACACTGAAACTTTTCAAGCTCGCTGTGATATCATGTCTGAATTTTGTCTTATGCCCAAAGATATTTATGAATCTCTGAATACTTGGAGGCTTACTGAAGGAGGAAAAGAAATATCTCTTGCTAATAATGCTACCATATTACCTATTGGAATAGCTGAAGGAGTGTTTACAAAGATCCTTGGGAAAATGATTTCTACTGATTATCTTGTTATTGAATGTGCAGGAAAAGGACAAATTACACTTGGAAGGTCCCTATTAGAACTCCTTGGAGCAATAATAGATGTGGGAAAGGGGACCATGCACCTTTCTTCTCCACCAAACAATCAAATTTTTCCCAAGGTTAAGAATAAAAGTAAGAGAGGTAAGGGCAAGAAATTTGGTCTTAATGCTTCTTCATTTGAGAACACTTGATTCTTTCTTTGCTTCTTATGCCTAACTTAAAGGCGTTAAAGAAAAGTACTTATTGGGAGATAACCCAAAAGTTTTAGATGAGTCTTCGAAGTTATTACCTCTGTAATAACCGCTCCTTGTCCTTTTTATTTGCTTTTTTTGCCAAGAGTAACCTCTAATGAGAGAGAAGTAATGCTTGGGAAAGTTGTTGTCCCGAAACAGATTTTTGTGCTTCGCTGTGAAAATTCGTGTAAAATCTCTGTATGTCGGTTTGAGCTATGATTTTTTGTTCTTCTGCCCCAGGTTATTATCCAACTTTCGTTAGTTCAACACTTTTCGATTTGAGAAACAGAAGGTCTTCGAAAAAAATGGTTTTTAACTGCTGGTTTATTTGACAGATTTCTACCATTATTTGCATTTGCTTCTTGTTGGTTCGTTTTTTAGTTCTCTTTGGGGAATTGAGCTTTTTGAGGGAAGTGCTACAGTAGCTTGTGTCTTAATGGTAGTTTGATTGGTGTTGAAACTGAACCCAAAGACTTATTATCTTAAGTGCACTAATGTTGCTAATAAAGATTATGTGAAGTTTTGTATGAAGGAAAAATTTTAGGTGTATGGAGAGAATGATGTAATGAGATGAAGAATGGACTAAAGCTCAAGCTTGGGGATGCCACGCATGTCACCCAAAGAAATATCCAAGAAGTTCAAGCGTCAAAGCTTGGGTATGCCCAAGGCATCCCCTTCTTCATTAGTAAAAATCTCAGGTTTCTTCCAAACACTTCATTTTTATTGTTTCATGCACAGTTGTGTTGTTCTTGGAGCGTCTTTATTTTTGTTTTTGGTTTTCGTTTGCTCGGTTTTCTTAGTTTGCTTGAATAAATTGGTTGGACCCCCTCTTTCATACATTAGTTTTCAAATACTTTGGTTTGGATTGGAAAAGAGTAGGAAAGTTCATGCTTAAGTGGTAAAGAGAGCTTGTTTTTGACTATGGCCTATGCTTTGTCATGCCATGCTTGATATTGTTTTGGATTTATGCTTAGTGATCTTTGATGTAGCATGACATGTTATAAACAACTGAGATTGCTTAATGTGCCTTGAAAGAATCATGCGTTGTTTTAGCATATTAAAGCATAGTATTGTGGTATTCTCCTTTGATGCTTTATTTGGGTTGACTTGGCGCATGCTCACACCATGTTATGACTATCCCAAGTCACCATAGCCTTTATGATCCTTTAGTTTTCGACTTGTAATATCACTTTATGCTTTAATTAATGATGTTTTGTCGCTTTGCATGATTATGGCCATTATTTCTCTCTTAGTTTGTCGCTCCTACTCTTTTGCTAGCCTCCATAACCAAGTATGAGTTCCACTCATGCATCCAACTACAAATAAAACCAAGTTATTCCAAAGAGTCCACCATACCTACCTACTAGCATTTGCTATTCCAAGTATATTCATGTTTTTATCTACCTTCCGAATTAAACTTGTTATGAGAAAACTAGTGATTAAAGCTCTCACGAACTTGATGGCACAATTTACTTTTCTTGCCCCTAATAAACTTGAACCATTGTGTCGTCTATGTTGTACATGCTTGCACTTATATGTTGGGGATTAGCAGAACCATGTTGTCATGGGGGACGCTTTCAACATTGCACTTGTACTTTGTACCTAGTTGATATCATGCTCTTTTGTCTATGGATGTCGTCAGTATGAAATGAAAGGGGAGCTTGTAAGTCCATGGAGTTATGTATGTGTGTTAGAGAAACGCCTGGGCCGCCGGTCTAATCCATGCCTAATCATGGTGGAAATCTACAGCGTAACCATAATGAGCAATCTATGAAGCATTCTTCTTATAAAAAAGAGTCAGATATTGAGAAAAAGAGAAAAAGAAAAAAAAGATATGAGAAAAGAGGAAAGAGAGAAAAAAGCACCATTCCCATGGTAAATAGGAAGATTGCTGAGATGCTCGTTGTCTGCTTGCCTTGTCATTTTGATATGGGGATTCTTCCGTATCATCAGGCAAGGGGTACCCCGTTGGCGGTTCTCTATGATACACATGTACTTACTATGACAAGAACTTATCGGTAACTAAACTTGAGTAGCATGAGGAGCGGCCCTCATATTCAAGGGACATGAGATTTCCAACTTATACTTTGTCAAGCATATACTCCATAGGTTGTTCTCTTTAACCTTAATCACTTCAAGATGCTTATGATAGGGGCAATGAGAGCTGAAAGCTAATAAGTACAATAATTTTTGGAAGCTCTTTATGAGAATTGAATCCCTGCATCCTTCTATGAAGGCTTTTCTTTTACTTTTATGTTGAGTCTCCACCTTCTATCTTTATGCACCTATTGAGAGAGCATAGTGGCCATTCTTAGTTCTATGTGCATCATCCCAAGACTTGTTGATTGCTGCATAACTTTGATATTGCTTGTTCTTAAACTACTTGTATCTAGTCACCCTTATAAACTTTGAAGGTGTCCTATGCATTTATGTTTGCTACTCTATGAGGGACAAGCTGAATGCCATTATGCTATGTTTTCTTTATGTGAAACAAACAAACGTCTTGCAAAGCATTGTTATTCATGAATCTTCTGATTGTGCCTTTTCATGTTACAACATAGTTACTATGTCTTATTGTTAGAACTTTATCTTTCATGCTATGTTGAAGTACTATGATCCCAGCTATCAATGTTTTACAAATACTTTGATCAAGTTCATGATGGTGCATGTCACCTCAAAAATTATTCTTTCTTTTTATCACTTACCTACTCGAGGATGAGCAGGAGTTAAGCTTGGGGATGTTGATACGTTGCTAACGTATCTATAATTTTTGATGTTTCATGCTTGGTTTTTATCTACTTTCTTATGTTTTGTCCACACTTCGGAGTACTTTTTATACACTTTCTTGGACTAACCTATTAACAAGATGCCACAGTGCCAGCTGCCTGTTTTCTGCTATTTTTGGTTCCAGGAAAGTCAGAAAATGAATATTCTTGGAATTGGATGGGACAAAAGCCAAAGTTAGTATTTCACGGAGGGGGACACGGAGCCAGAATACGAGACGGGGAGGGGCCAGGGGCCACCCACACCACCTGGTCGCGTGACCAGGCCTGGCTCGCGCTAGGGGGTGGTGCGGCCACCTAGGGCACCCACTCGGCCTCCCCTTTCGCCTATAAGATGCCTCCGACACAGAACCCTCGCGCTAGGGGGTGGTGCGGCCACCTAGGGCACCCACTCGGCCTCCCCTTTCGCCTATAAGATGCCTCCGACACAGAACCCTAAGTACCCGATCAAAAATCCACGAAAGAGTCTGTAGCCGCCGTCATCTCCATCCCTAGATCGGGAGGGATCTGAAGCTCTTCCTAGCACCCTGCCGGAGGGGAGAATTCACCCTAGAGGCCTTCTTCATCACCATGCAAGCCTCCGGTGTGATGCATGAGTAGTTCATCTTTGGACTACGGGTCCATGTAGTAGCTATATGGTTGGTTCTTCTCCTTTGTGCTACCATGTTTAGATCTTGTGAGCTCCGTTCATGATCAATATCATCTATTGTAATCATACATGTTGTGTTTGCGGGGATCCGATGGATATTGAGATGCTATTTCAGATTGATTATTGATTATATCATGTCTTTGTTATTTGTGATCTTGCATGCTCTCTGTTGTTAGTAGATATCTTGGTTGATTAGATGCTAGCAACTCCAAGAGGGAGTATTTATGCTCGATAGTAGGTTCATGCCTCTAGTAAGCTGGGGAAGTGACAGAAATCTCTAAGGTACTAGATGTGTTGTTGCTACTAGGGAGAAAACATCAATCCTTTGTTCATAGAACAATCGTATTGTTTACTTTACATGCAATGTGTAATGCAATTATCTGTTGCTTGCAACTTAATACTGGAGGGGGTTCGGATTCATAACCTGAAGGTGGATTATTAGTCATAGATGCAGTTGGATTACGGTCTATGTATAATGTTGTAATGCCCAATCAAATCTCATAGGAGTCAAGATGATTAGTATATGCATGTATGCTTTCTCGATATTTGTCAATTACCCCGTTGTAATTTGTTCACCCAACATGTCATCTATCTTAAGGAGAACCACCACTACTGAACAATGGACTCCGGTCCTTTCTTTTACCATCAATCTACAACTGTTTATTATTTTCTGTTTACTTTTTGCAAGCTTTTACTTTCTTCCACACAATACGTTTAATCCTTTGTTTTCAACAAAACCGGTGAGATTGGCAACCTCACTGTAAGTTGGGGGCAAAGTTCTGTGGTTGTGTTGTGCAGGATTCCAAGTTGGTAACAACACCTTGGAGGTGTTTCCTTGCTCCTACTGGTTCGATAACCTTGGTTTAACTAAGGGAAAACTTGCTGTTGTGCTTATCATACCTTCCTCTTGGGGTTCCCCAACGAGCTCGACGTGTTGAGCCAATAATCAATCCCAAAGTGATACCAATACTAACAACAAGATCAATCATATAACAGAAATTGCAAACTAAAATAAGATGTGCAAAAAGTAAATGATAGAACTTCTCATTAATATTCCATAACGATAACTCGCACCAAGGGGTACATAGATAACTAACTAGAGGAGAGATACTTCCACAATGCAAACAATCCTATATGATAACTTCTCTATTCATGATATGACTCTACTAAAAAGGTAAAAAGATGAAATATAATGATGTGATACCGCGACACTCCCCCCAAGCTTGGAACAAACCAAGGGGAAGTCAGAAAATGAATATTCTTGGAATTGGACGGGACAAAAGCCAAAGTTAGTATTTCACCGAGGGGGACACGGAGCCAGAATACGACACGGAGAGGGGCTAGGGGATGCCCACACCACCTGGCCACGCGGCCAGGCCTGGCCCGCGCCAGGGGGTGGTGCGGCCACCTAGGGCACCCCCTCGGCCTCCCCTTTCGCCTATAAGATGCCTCCGATATAGAACCCTAAGTACCCGATCAAAAATCCACGAAAGAGTCTGTAGCCGCCGTCATCTCCATCCCTAGATCGGGAGGGATCTGAAGCTCTTCCTAGCACCCTGCCGGAGGGGAGAGTTCACCCTAGAGGCCTTCTTCATCACCATGCAAGCCTCCGGTGTGATGCATGAGTAGTTCATCTTTGGACTACGGGTCCATGTAGTAGCTATATGGTTGGTTCTTCTCTTTTGTGCTACCATGTTTAGATCTTGTGAGCTCCGTTCATGATCAGGATCATCTATTGTAATCATACATGTTGTGTTTGCAAGGATCCGATGGATATTGAGATGCTATTTCAGATTGATTGTTGATTCTATCATGTCTTTATTATTTGTGATCTTGCATGATCTCCGTTGTTAGTAGATATCTTGGACGATTAGATGCTAGGAACTCCAAGAGGGAGTATTTATGCTCGATAGTGGGTTCATGCCTCTAGTAATCTAGGGAAGTGACAGAAATCTCTAAGATACAAGATGTGATGTTGCTACTAGGGAGAAAACATCAATCCTTTGTTCATAGAACAATCATATTGTTTACTTTACACGCAATGTGTAATGCAATTATTTGTTGCTTGCAACTTAATACTGGAGGGGGTTCGGATTGATAACCTTAAGGTGGATTATGAGTCATAGATGCAGTTGGATTACGGTCTATGTATAATGTTGTAATTCCCAAACAAATCTCATAGGAGTCAAGATGATTAGTATATGCATGTATGCTTTCTTGATGTTTGTCAATTGCCCCGTTGTAATTTGTTCACCCAACATGTCATCTATCTTAAGGAGAACCACCACTAGTGAACTATGGACCCCGGTCCTTTCTTTTACCATCAATCTACAATTGTTTACTGTTTTCTGTTTACTTTTTGCAAGTTTTTACTTTCTTCCACACAATACGTTTAATCCTTTGTTTTCAACAAAACCGGTGAGATTGGCAACCTCACTGTAAGTTGGGGGCAAAGTTCTGTGGTTGTGTTGTGCAGGATTCCAAGTTGGTAACAACACCTTGGAGGTCTTTCCTTGCTCCTACTGGTTCGATAACCTTGGTTTCATAACTGAGGAAAAACTTGCTGTTGTGCTCATCATACCTTCCTCTTGGGGTTCCCCAACGAGCTCAACGTGTTGAGCCAATAATCAATGCCAAAGTGATACCAATACTAACAACAAGATCTATCATATAACAGAAATTGCAAACTAAAATAAGATGTGCAAAAAGTAAATGATAGAACTTCTCATTAATATTCCATAACGATAACTCGCACCAAGAGATACATAGATAACTAACTAGAGGAGAGATACTTCCACAATGCAAACAATCCTATATGATAACTTCTCTATTCATGATATGACTCTACTAAAAAGGTAAAAAGATGAAAGATAATGATGTGATACCGCGACACTCCCCCCAAGCTTGGAACAAACCAAGGGGACGTCAGAAAATGAATATTCTTGGAATTAGACGGGACAAAAGCCAAAGTTAGTATTTCACCGAGGGGGACACGGAGCCAGAATACGAGACGGAGAGGGGCTAGGGAAAGCCCACACCACCTGGCCACGCGGCCAGGCCTGGCCCGCGCCAGGGGGTGGTGTGGCCACCTAGGGCACCCCCTCGGCCTCCCCTTTCGCCTATAAGATGCCTCCGACACAAAAACCCTAAGTACCCGATCAAAAATCCACGAAAGAGTCTATAGCCGCCGTCATCTCCATCCCTAGATCGGGAGGGATCTGAAGCTCTTCTCGGCACCCTTCCAGAGGGGATAATTCACCCTAGAGGCCTTCTTCATCACCATGCAAGCCTCCGGTGTGATGCGTGAGTAGTTCATCCTTAGACTACGGGTCTATGTAGTAGCTATATGGTTGGTTCTTCTCCTTTGTGCTACCATGTTTAGATCTTGTGAGCCCCGTTCATGATCAAGATCATCTATTGTAATCATACATGTTGCGTTTGCGAGGATCCGATGGATATTGAGATGCTATTTCAGATTGATTGTTGATTCTATCATGTCTTTGTTATTTGTGATCTTGCATGCTCTCTGTTGTTAGTAGATATATTGGCCAATTAGATGCTAGGAACTCCAAGAGGGAGTATTTATGCTCGATAGTGGGTTCATGCCTCTAGTAATCTGGGGAAGTGATAGAAATCTCTAAGGTACTAGATGTGCTATTGCTACTAGGGAGAAAACATCAATCCTTTGTTTCATAGAACAATCGTATTGTTTACTTTACACGCAATGTGTAATGCAATTATCTGTTGCTTGCAACTTAATAGTAGAGGGGGTTCGGATTGATAACCTGAAGTTGGATTATTAGTCATAGATGCAGTTGGATTACGGTCTATGTATAATGTTGTAATGCCCAATCAAATCTCATAGGAGTCAAGATGATTAGTATATGCATGCATGCTTTCTCGATGTTTGTCAATTGCCCCGTTGTAATTTGAATTCCCCTCTCCGGCAGGGTGCCGGGAAGAGCTTCAGATCCCTCCCGATCTAGGGAATGGAGATGACGGCGGCTACAGACTCTTTCGTGGATTTTTGATCGGGCTCTTAGGGTTTTCGTCCTGAGGGCATCTTATAGGCGGAAGGGGAGGTCGAGGGGGTGCCGGAGGTGGCCACACCACCCACTGGCGCAGGCCAGGCTAGGCCACGCGGCCAGGTGGTGTGGCCGGCCTCTGGCCCCTCTCCGTCTCGTATTCTGGCATCTGACGACTTCCGGAAAAATAGGCACTTTGACTTTTGTCCCGTCCAATTCCGAGAATATTCATTTTCTGACTTTCCTGGAACCAAAAACAGCAGAAAACAGGCAGACGGCACTATGGCTCTTGTTAATAGGTTAGTCCAAGAAATCATATGAAAAGTACTCCAAAGTGTGGACAAAACACAAGAAAGTGGATAAAACCAAGCATGGAACATCAAAAATTATAGATACATTTGTAATGTATCAACATCCCCAAGCTTAACTCTTGCTCGTCCTCGAGTAGGTAAGTGATAAAAAGAAAGAATTTTTGAGGTGACATGCACCATCAAAGACTTGATCAAATTATTTGTAAAACATTCAAAGCTGGGATCATAGTACTTCAATCATAACATGAAAGACAAAGTTCTAGCAATAAGACAAAGAAACTATGATGCAACATGAAAAGGCACAAACAAAAGATTCATGAATAACAATGCTTTGCAAGACGTTTGTTTGTTTCACATAAAGAAAACATAGCATAATAGCATTCAGTTTGTCCCTCATAGAGTAGCAAATATAAATGCATAGGACACCTTCAAAGTTCATAAGAGTGACTAGATACAAATAGTTTAAAACAAGCAATATCAAGTTATGCATCAATCAAGTAGTCTTGGGACAATGCACATAGAACTAAGAATGGCCACTATGCTCTCAAAGTAGGTGCATAAAGGTAGAAAGTGGAGACTCAATATAATGGTGGAAGAAAATCCTTTATAAAAGGAAGTAGGGATTCAAGTCTCATAAAGAGCTTCCAAAAATTATGGTACTTATAGCTTTCAGCTCTCATTGCCCCTATCATAAGCATCTTGAAGTGATTAAGGTTAAAGTGAACATCTATGGTGTACATGCTTGACGGAGTATAAGTTAGGAATCTCATGTCCCTTGTATACGAGGGTCGCTCATCATGCTACTCAAGTTTAGTCACCGGTAAGTTCTTGTCATTGTAAGTACATGTGTATCATAGAGAACCGCCAACGGGCTACCCCTTGCCCGATGATACGGAAGAATCCCCATATCAAAATGACAAGGCAAGCAGACAACGAGCATCTCAGCAATCTTCTTATTTACCATGGGAATATGGTGCTTTTTTATCTCTTTCCTCTTTTCATAATCTTTTTATTTCTTTTTCTCTCTTTTTTCTCAATAGGACTCCTTTTTTATAAGAAGAATGCTTTATAGACAACTCATTATGGTTACGCTGCAGGTTTCCACCATGTCAGCATGGATTAGACCAGCGGCCCAGGCGTTTCTCTAACACATATACATAACTCCATGGACTTACAAGCTCCCCTTTCATTTTACACCGACGACATCCATATACAAAAGAGCATGATATCAACTAGGTACAAGTACCAAGTGCAATGTTGAAAGCGTTCCCCATGAAAGCATAGTTCTGCTAATTCCCAACAAATAAGTGCAAGCATATACAACATAGACGACACAATGGTTCAAGTTTATTAAGGGCAAAAAAATTAAAGTGTGCCATCAAGTTCGTGAGAGCTTTAATCACTAGTTTTCTCATAACAAGTTTAATTTGGAAGGTAAACAAAAGCATGAATATACTTGGAATAGCATAAGCTAGTAGTTAGGTATGGTGGACTCTTTGGAATAACTTGGTTTAGGGAGTTGGATGCATGAGTGGAACTCATACTTGGTTGTGGAGGCTAGCAAAAGACTGGGAGCGACAAACTAAGAGATCAATAATGGCCATAATCATGGAGAGCGACAAAACATCATTGATCGAAGCATAAAGTGATACTACAAGTTGAAAACTAAAGGATCATAAAGGCTATAGGTGACTTGAGATAGTCATAACATGGTGTGAGCATGCGCCAAGTCAATCCAAATAAAGCATCAAAGGAGAATACCACTATACTATGCTTTAATATGCTAAAACAACGCATGATTCATCCAAGGCACATTAAGCAATATCAATTGTTTATAACAAGTCATGCTACAACAAAGAATACTAAGCATAAAGCCAAAACAATATCAAGCATGGCATGACAAAGCATAGGCCACAGTCAAAAACGAGCTCCTTTTACCACATAAGTATGAACTTTCCTACTCTTTTCCAAACCAAACCAAACTATTTGCAAACCAATGTATGAAAGAGGGGGTCCAACCAATTTATTCAGCAAACTAAGAAAACCAAAGCAAACAAAAAACCAAAACAAAAACAAAGAAGAAGATGCTCCAAGAACAACACAACTGTGCATGAAACAATAAAAATGAAGCGTTTGGAAGAAACCTGGAATTTTTATTGATGAAGAAGGGGATGCCTTGGGCATCCCCAAGCTTTGACGCTTGTACTTCTTGGAGATTTCTTCGGGTGACACGCGTGACATCCCCAAGCTTGAGCTTTAGTCCATCCTCCATCTCATTACTCATTCCTTCCATACACCTGAAATTTTTCCTTCATACAAAACTTCACACAATCTTTATTAGCAACATTAGTGCACTCAAGATAAATAAGTCTTAAGATTCAGTTCTAACACCAAATAAACTTCCATTAGAACACTAGCTACTATAGCACTTCCCTCAAAAAGCTCAATTCCCCAAAAGAACTCAAAAAGGAACCAACAAGAAGCAAATGCAGAAAATGGCAGAAATCTGTCAAAACAGACCAGCAGGTAAAGACGAATTTTTTCGAAGACCTTATGTTGCTCAAGTCAAAATGTGTTGAACTAACGAAAGTTAGATAACAACCTGGGGCAGAAGAAAAAAAATTCACGCCTCAAAAAGACGTTCAGAGATTTTACACAAATTTTTACGGTGAAGCATAGAAATCTGTTTCGGGACAGCAACTTTCCCAATCATTACTTCTCTCTCATTAGAGGTTACTCTTGGCACAAAAAGCAAATAAAAAGGATAAGGAGCGGTTATTACTGAAGTAATAACTTCCAAGACTCATCTAAAACTTTTGGGTTATCTCCCAATAAGTACTTTGCTTTAACGCCTTTAAGTTAGGCATAAGAAGCAAGAAAGAATCAAGTGTTCTCAAATGAAGAGGCATTAAAACCAAATTTCTTGCCCTTACTCTCTTACTTTTATTCTTAACCTTGGGAAAAATATGATTGTTTGGTGGAGAAGAAAGGTGCATGGTATATCTATTATTGCTCTAAGGAGTTCTAATAGGGACCTTCCAAGTGTAATTTGTCCTTTTCCTGCACATTCAATAACAAGATAATCAGTAGAAATCATTTTCCCAAGGATCTTTGTAAACACTCCTTCAGCTATTGAGGTAATATGGTAGTATTATTAGCAAGAGATATTTCTTTTCCTCCTTCATTAAGCCCCCAAGTATTCAAAGATTCATAAATATATTTGGGCATAAGACAAAATTCATACATGATATCACAACGAGCTTGAAAAGTTTCGGGGTTTATCTCAATCTTTACTGTAGGGAGCCACTTTGATGGTTTAGAATTTATTGGAACATAATTGTGATGCTCCCTAAGTGTATTATAGAAATCTTTTAAGCTAGTAGTGCTAGTCTCAAGAGTGTTCAATCTAGCAAATATTTTTGCGAAAGAAATATCAGTTTTCCAAGGTAAAAACTGCTAAGGAACAAGCTTTGAGTCATTTTAGGCTCAGTTTTTTCATGTAGATCAGAGATTCTAGACCAAGCTTCCTTAAAACTTTCCTCAATTCCTTGTTTAAAAGTTAAAATTATTTCCACGGGTGACATAGTGACTGGAGCAAGGCTAGACATAGTGGCAACTTAAGAAAGGAACTAATTTTTGTGTGTTTTTGAAATAAGAAAGCAAACTAGTAAAACTAATTTTTTGTGTGTTTTTGATAACAAAACAAGTAAACAAAGCAAAAAGAAACTAAGCAAAACAAAAATAACAAAGTAAAGAGATTGGTTATGAGGGACTCCCCTTGTGAAGATGTCCTTGACTCCCCGGCAACAGCGCCAGAAAAATGCTTGATGGCTCAGTGTCGGCGCCAGAAAAGTGCTGGTGCGATATTGATGTAGAGCTTGTTGGGAACCCCAAGAGGAAGGTATGATGAGCACAACAGCAAGTTTCCCTTAGTTATGAAACCAAGGTTTAATCGAACCAGTAGGAGTAAGGAAACACCCCAAAGGTGTTACTAGCTGAGCCTTGGCAGGGCACACTACCGGTGCTAGTAGCAACGTGGAGACCTGCACAATACAACCATAGAACTTTGTCCCCAACTTGCGATGAGGTTGTCAATCTCACCGTGTTTTGCCGAAAACAAAGGATTAAACGTATCGAATGGAAAGAAGTAATAGTTTGCAGAAAGTAAACACAAAGCAGTAAAAGATTATAGATTGTATGTAAAGAAAAAGACAAGGACCGGGATCCATAGTTCACTAGAGGTGGCTCTCCTTAAGATAGATAACATGCTGGGTGAACAAATTACAGCGGGGCAATTGACAAACATCGAGAAAGTAATACATGCATATACTAATCATCTTGACTCCTTTGGAACTTGATTGGGCATTACAACATTATACATAGACCGCCATCCAACTGCATCTATGACTAATAATCCACCTTCAGGTTATCATCCGAACCCCCTCCAGTATTAAGTTGCAAGCAACAGATTATTTCTTTACGAACTGCGTGTAAAGTAAACAATACAATTGTTCTATGAACAAATGATTGTTGTTTTCTCCCTAGTAGCAACAACACATCTAGTACCTTAGAGATTTCTGTCACTTCCCTAGATTACCAGAGGCATGAATCCACTATCGAGCATAAATACTAACTCTTGGAGTTGCTAACATCTACTTGGCCAAGATAGCTACTAACAACGGAAAGCATGCAAGATCACAAATAACAAAGACATGATATAATCAATAATCAATCTGAAATAGCATCTCAATATCCATCGGATCCTCGCAAACACAACATGCAGAATTACAAATAGATGATCTTGATCATGAACGGAGTTCACAAGATCTAGACATGAAAGCACAAAGGAGGAGAAGCCATCTAGCTACTACATGGATCCGTAGTCCAAGGATGAACTACTCACGCATCACACCGGAGGCTTGCATGGTGATGAAGAAGGCCTCCAGGGTGAATTCCCCTCTCCGGCAGGGTGCCAGGAAGAGCTTCAGACCCCTCTCGATCTAGGGATAGAGATGACGACGGCTACAGACTCTTTCATGGATTTTTGATCGGGCTCTTAGGGTTTTCGTCCCAAGGGCATCTTATAGGCGTAAGGGGAGGTTGAGGGGGTGCCAGAGGCGGCCACACCACCCCCTGGCGTGGGCCAGGCTGGGTCGCGCGGCCAGGTGGTGTGGCCGGCCTCTAGCCCCTCTCAGTCTCGTATTCTGGCATCTGATGAGTTCCGGAAAAATAGGCACTTTGGCTTTTGTCCCGTCCAATTCCGAGAATATTCATTTTATGACTTTCCTGGAACCAAAAACAGCAGAAAACAGGCAGCTGGCACTGTGGCTCTTGTTAATAGGTTAGTCCAAGAAATCATATGAAAAGTACTCCAAAGCGTGGACAAAACACAAGAAAGTGGATAAAACCAAGCGTGGAACATCAAAAATTATAGATACATTTGTAATGTATCAGGTACTGGGAGAAAACGGGTCGGAGACGGGCCCTAGGGTGGCCACACCACCTAGTGGCGCGGCCAGGTGGGCCCGCGCCACGGGGTGGTGTGAGCCCCCCGGGCTCCGTTTCTGTCCCTAAAAACTGCAAAAATATAGATTGAAAAGTTTTTCACGAACCTTTTCATACCAGAACTGTTACCTATTCGAAAATGAACTCTGCAGGTTTCTGAATTTGGTCTTTAATAAATTCTTCCGGAGTCACCACTTGAATAATATCAATATCTTCATTGTAAGAATCTCCAGAAATATAGTGCTTGAGTCTTTGACTATTCACCACTTGTGTAGTGTTGTCTCTTAAGGAAGAAATTTTTATTGCACCTGAACGATACACCTCTTCAATAACAAAAGGTCCTTCCCATTTTGAAAGTAGTTTTCCTACAAAAAATCTGAGACGAGACCTATACAATAGAACTTTCTCACCAACATGAAACTCTCCCTTAATAATTCTCCTACCATGCCATCTTTTAACTTTTTCTTTAAAGAGTCTAGCATTTTCAGAAGCCTCACTTCTGCACTCATCTAAAGAACTCAAGTCGAGCAATCTTTTCTTACCAGCAAGTTTAAAATCTCTATTAAGTTATTTCACTGCCCAATAAGCTTTGTGTTCTAATTCTAAAGGCAGGTGACAAGCTTTTCCATAAACCATTTTGTAAGGAGACATCCCCGTAGGATTTTTATAAGCAGTTCTATAAGCCCATAAAGCATCATTCAACTTTGTGGCCCAATTTTTTCTAGATCTATTAACAGTCTTTTGCAACATAGATTTAATTTCTCTTTTTGATAGTTCTACTTGCCCACTGGTTTGGGGATGATAAGCTGAAGCAATTCTATGATTAACGTCATATTTAGCAAGGGTCTTCCTAAAACCACCATGAATGAAATGTGAATCTCCATTAGTCATAAGATATATAGGCACTCCGAACCTAGGAAATATAACATCCTTAAGCATTTTTAAATAGGTCTCACCATCAACACTTTTTGTAGGTATGGCTTCTACCCACTTAGTAACATAATCAACATCAACAAGAATATGAGTATAACCTTTTGAAGGAGGAAAATGACCCATAAAGTCAAATCCCCAACAGTCAAATGGTTCAATAACAAGAGAGTAACTCATAGGCATTTCATTGCGTCTAGAAATATTACCAACTTGTTGACATTCATCACATGATAAGTTAAACTTTCTTGCATCTTTAAAAAGGGTAGGCCAATAGAAACCTGATTGTAGAACCTTTTGTGCGGTTCTATCTCCAGCATGATGCCCTCCATAGGCACTACCATGATATTTCCGCAATATCTCTTTTTGTTCATATTCTAGAACACATATTTGCATAATACCATCCACTCCCTCTTTATATAAATGTGGGTCATCCCAAAAGTAATGCCTCAAATCATAAAATAATTTCCTTCTTTGTTGGGCTGTAAAAGTTGGAGGCAAATACTTGGAAATAATAAAGTTAGTATAATCAGCATACCAAGGACTCTCTCGCGAGCTTACCTTTATTGTAGCCAACTGTTCGTTTGGAAAACTATTATTAACAGACATAGGATCAAATGAAATGTTTTCCAATCGAGATAAATTATCAGCAACAGGATTTTCAGCACCTTTCCCATCTACAATATGTAGATCGAACTCTTGTAAAAGTAACACCCATCTAATAAGCCTAGACTTAACATCTTTCTTTGTCATAAGGTACTTAATAGCAGCATGATCAGTATGAATGGTAACTTTTGAATCAAAAATATAAGATCTAAACTTATCACAAGCAAAGACAACAACTAAGAACTCTTTTTCAGTAGTAGCATAATTCTTTTAAGCAGCATCAAGAGTCTTACTAGCATAATGGATAACATTCAACTTTTTATCTATTCGTTGTCTAAAAACAACACCTACAGCAAAATCACTAGCATCACATATAATTTAAAATGGTAAATTCCAATCAGGTGGTTGAACAATAGGAGCAGTAGTTAAAACTTTCTTTAGAGTTTCAAAAAATTTCTTACAATCATCATAAAAAACCAAAGGTACATATTTTTAGAGAAGATTAGTAAGAGGTTTTGATATCTTGGAGAAATCTTTAATAAACCTTCTACAGAAATCAACATGACCAAGGATACTACGAATACCTTTGACATCCCTAGGACATGGCATTTCTCAATTGCTTCAACTTTGGCTCTATCAACTTCAATGCCTCTTTCAAAAAATTTATGTCCAAAGACAATTCCTTCATTAATCATGAAATAGCATTTCTCCCAATTAAGAACAAAATTAGTTTCTTCGCATCTCTGTAAAACTTTATTAAGGTTGTGCAGACAATTATCAAAAAAAGTTTCATAGACGAAAAAATTGTCCATGAATACTTTCACAATTTCCTCACAAAAACCATAAAAGATAGCAGACATGCATCTTTGAAAAGTATCAGGGCATTACACAAACCAAAAGGCATACGCCTATAAGCATAAGTTCCATAAGGACACGTAAAAGTGGCTTTCTCTTGATCTTGTTGTTTAACAACAATTTGAGATTTGGAAGAATTAAAATATGTTATGTATAGGTGACAAATGGTTGCAAATAGTTTATTGTAAAGTGTTAGATTGGTACTAGTTTTGTCACAAAATACAAGTTAAGTTTATCTGAATTTAGACTATGGGTAGCATAATATAATGGAAAAGAGGTTTCGTGATGGATTTGTATGAGTTCCGAAGTTATCAGCTTGTTCAACATCTTTTACATCCTCCCCACTAGCCACAATATCTGCATAATTTTCCATGCCCTCCACACCTGCACCATCAGAGCATCTCTAGCAGATACTGTATCCGACCTCGTCTCATAAAATAATCGCTAGTTTGCGATAGGACGCGAAAAAAGTGGCTTTCTCGATTCCAGCCATCCTAGTAGCTAACATGGCGCGCGCACAAGCAACAACTAGCACGGCGCGCGCAACAAGTAAGAGCTAGCACGACGGCGCGCGCACGCAAGCAACAACTAGCAGCTAGTATGGCGCGCAACAAACAACCAACTCGCGCGCGCAACTAGCAGCTAGTATGCTGCGCAGCGAGCAGCTAGCTCGCGCGTGCACGCAGATAGCTAGGACAACAAGCAGCAGCTAGCTCACGCACGCATGAAGCCAGCTGGGACGGTGCGTGCAGTAGCTAGGACGACGTGCGCAACAATAATTCCGGTCAAGCACGCGCGAATCCAGGCGACGGCGACGCGATTTCGGCCCAAGACGGTGTGAATCGGGGCGTCTTCTAGAGCAGCTGCGGGCACACGCCAGGCCTGATCTAAATCCGCATATCTACGAAAAAACAATAGAATATTTATGTATATATTGTATTTTGCGGTACGTATATACGGTATCTGTTCCGCGCCGACGTTTTTTCACCCCAAAGACGAGTTACGGTTTACCGTATACTCGTTTTGCGGTACAGGTAGTATGTGCTAGAGAACGGGGCGTGGGAGAGGGAGTACCCATCGGACGGCTGGATCACTCGAGCCAAGGATCCAACGGCCGCGCGACCATCCTCTCTCATCTCCAACCTACATATAAAGCTCAGTATCCGGCTCCTCCCGCAAAACCTACAAGCATCCCAGCGCCGCCGCCTCCTCCTTGCGCCCCTACTCCAAACCCTAGCCCGCGGCCTCCTCTCCTTTCCTCTCCCCAGCAGCCATGGCGACCGACGTTGCGTACGCGCCGCCGATGAAGGCCGGCAAGGAGGGGTTCCAGGGCACGCAGGAGGTGCAGCACAGGATCCGCATCACCCTCTCCTCCAAGAGCGTCAAGAACCTCGAGAAGGGTACCCTTCCCGTCCCGTCCGCTCTCCATGAATTTGCGCTCTGGTTTCGGTAGATCTCTTTGCGTTGATCTTATCTTATGTTTGTTTGTTTGTTCGCGTGTGTGTGCCGCGGTGGTCGTGGA
The DNA here is from genome assembly GCA_916181665.1 of Avena sativa. Lineage (NCBI taxonomy): Eukaryota > Viridiplantae > Streptophyta > Magnoliopsida > Poales > Poaceae > Avena > Avena sativa. Next base: position 551,846,223 of record OV702290.1, on the reverse strand, counting down.
CAGTCTGCGCCGATCTGGTGAAGGGTGCCAAGGACAAGCAGCTGAGGGTGAAGGGCCCGGTCAGGATGCCCACCAAGGTGCTCAACATCACCACCAGGAAGTCCCCCTGTGGAGAAGGTGACCTCCCTTTAACTTCTCGCGACTACTCGCCCAGTTGGAATCATTTTACTTAGTTGCTCTGTATTCTATCTGGTCCTTGCCGTTGTCAAGATTGTTGGCTGTTTAGAGTTTATTATTAGAAGATAGTCACGATGATGGTGTGCTGAGCAAATGATGCGAACCATTTAGATCACTGAAGCCTACTCGGCCTCTGATGTCTCTAAAATCGAGCTTTTTAAAACTGATGCTTGGCATGCCATCGCTCAACTGTTCTGTTCTTAGTGTATCCAGAGATTCTTTTGGCTGTTCTGTTAGTGCGGTGTATGATGTTACATTTGGGATCGTTTTTCAGCTGAGCATATGATGTTACAAGGAGATGCTACTGAGATGTTACATCATTGAAGTACCTTAAACCGAGCTTTTTAAAACTGATGCTCGGTTTACCTAGTACTTTTAAAGTTCAGTAATGGGATGGTTTGTGGTTGTATTGTTGTTGCTATTAGTCATCCTACTCATGGGTGTACATGTGAATAATCTTGGGTGTCTTTAGTTCTGGATGCTGTAGTTTTATGATGGGCTAATCAAATGATGATACACCAAGATTTTCCTGAGAACTTCTTTGAGGAATTACAAATCGAGCTTTTTAAAACTGATGATTAGCCTGTCCAATGCATTCTATTTCAAAACGCTTGTTCCTTTCTATAATGTACATTGCACTTGACTTGTTTCAGGATATATAAAATGTAATTGTGCAGTATTATATACGATATCTCTTTGTTCTGCAAATAGGATTTCCTGTCATTAGTCATGTTCCATCTTATTTGATAACCGATTGTAGTTTCTGTATTTTGTGGTTGGGCTGAGCATATGTTGATCCCATATGATTCTTCTGATACATTTGATGTTCCAAAATCGAGCTTTTTAAAACTGATGCTCAGCCCCTCACAAATCATTATCTTGCTGACCATTTCTATTACAAATTGCAAAAGCTTTTGATCTAAAATTGCTGTTCTTGTTGATCAGGTACCAACACCTGGGATAGGTTTGAGATGCGGGTGCACAAGAGGGTGATTGACCTTGTCAGCTCCCCGGATGTTGTCAAGCAGATCACCTCGATCACCATCGAGCCCGGTGTTGAGGTTGAAGTGACCATCAGCGACCAGTAGTATGCTACTCAGCGTCTTTTATCTGTTTACTAAGGTGTTGAGACACCAGCGAACAAGATATTTTTGAAAGTTTGTAGTATGGGAAACTGGATTTTGTATCGCTAGATTTTTCACATTGTGGTTCTGAGTACCTGTCGTTAAGTTATCATCGTCAATTTTCATCTCTCTGGTTTGTGTTGGATTGGATGTTCATACTTCATACATGGCTCTGCTATTGATCCATGTCATTTGGTAGTATTTTCTTTAGCATCTTCAAGATGTTTGCTTTGTGTGAAAGATGACACTTTCTCTACGCTCAAGTATCTAAAGAATATTTAATGCTATATCTTGTTCCTTTTGCATTTCTCTTACACTTGATCATACATACTTGATATAAACTCCAAATTTATTACTCTCTCTGTCCACGAAAGGATTTCAGCACTTTTTGGTTAGATTTGTATGTATCTATACACAAAAAAAGTGTCTAGATAGATGTGAATCTAGACAAATCTGTGAACTAAAATTTCAAGAGTTCAAACACAAAAATGTGTCTAGATACATGTGGATCTAGACAAATCTGCGAACTAAACTTTCAAAAATCATAGCAGCTATGTTATCCCAAAGATCATCTATAATCCAAATGATAGTTTATGGGAGGTTCAATATCATAGCCTGTAGATATTTCATTTCAGTTGAGAAATATTGTTTCTATAAGCAGTTTTGGTGGACATGCAAGTGAGAGATGTCTAACTGTTCTTATTGCGAACTGCACTGTTTTGGCACTATTGTCTGGTTGCTTGGGCTGTGGGGATTTTACATGCTCCCCTAGTTTGCTGATGGTTGTAAAACTAATCGTTTATGCTGCAAAAACTCATGGTGTTCCAGCATGCTTATTTCTCCTAGAGCAGCAGCAACCAGCAGAACATCTCCGTAGATGAAAGCGAACATCTATTCCGGATATCAACTTATTTCTCATTCAAAACAAATTCAGTGTGCAATACAACTGATTTTACCTCGATGCTCACACTGTGCTACAAAACTAGTATTACAGGCTCACATATCATCTCGCAATAAAGATGAAAAGAGTAAAATTTCCTCAGACAGACTACAAAGTACAAATGCAACATCACATAGCATCCTGATCTAGTTCTACACAAAAGTGCTTAGCACATTGAAGTAATTGGGGAAGGTCTTGTGTGACCGGCTCCTTGGCGCAGGCAGCCAGGGAGAAGGCCATCGCCATCCAGTGGTCATCGTAGGTGTCGATAGCCGTGACGTTCAGCTTCTCCGGCGGTGTGATGATACAGTAGAGTCCGAGAGCGTCCAGGGCCTCAAGCATGTAGTTGACATCCTCACTGTCCAACAGGTTATCCACCACCATTGTTTCCCGATGAGCAAAACTCAGCTAAGGACCAACTAGAGATGACAGCGAAATAGCCAGTTTCAATTTCTTATCTTACCGTAAGCAAGTTAACAGGGCATGCTACGCTATAATAATTCCATGAGTGGAAACTGGTAAAACCCTTGAGGATCCTAGATTTAGTACCTATATAGCTCATGAAGACTGATGCCTAAAATATTGTCTTTTGTGATCACGACTGTTTACAAAGTGTGAATGAACCATAACGGTGGCATCATTTTGGACGCACATATATTACTACTATGCGATCATGACACCATCACAACAAGCCCTCTCAATTGGTGCTTTCATAAGGAAGCCATGCTTTCAAATACGAGGCACCATGAGAATTTTTTTATATTCTGATCTAGCAGGGGCACCTGGTAGTATGCTGAGGACAATTTAGATAATGCCATAAATATTAAGTTCATCTTGTGTCCGTTTGAACAAATCTCTGACCTTAAGATAATTTTTCACAAGAATGAAATCTATTGTCTTGGAGGGGCAGAGACAAGAGCACATGAGTATAGTGAAATTTTCACTTGTGTGACTGCTAATCTACCTATGAAGTCTTGGGGATGCCACTAGATGAGAAAAGGCTAGCATCGATGGACGACGCGTGGAGTCGTGTGTCCAACGGATCTATTGGGATCCGGTCGTTTTTCTTATTCGTTGGTATGATTTGAGGTCGGTCTCTTCCGATCTATGTTTGTTATCTTCGGCGATGGTTGTTGCTCTGTTGCGTTGGTGTTTTGGGGTCTTAGCTCGACGACTTCCTATCCGTCTAGTACAACAAGCTCTACTACGACAAGCTTTGCCCGGCTCCGGTGATAGAGGGGCGAGGACGGCGACGGCCATTCGGCTCGTGCTAGTGCGTGTAGTATTCGCTAGGTGGTCCAATGACCTATTTGTAATTTTTATTATCTTTGAGACACTTTATACAACTGTTGATGATTAATGATTAATAGATCAGTGAAATTTCGCAAAACAAATGATTCTTTTTCGCCCTGTCGCTCACTGGACTAACCAGGGAGCAAAGTAGACGTCGCCATCAACATCGTACGTCCAACCATTATCCACAAACCTGCCAAGTCAAAATTCAGATGCCTCTGCCTCTTGTCTAGTTTTGTTCCTTGTCAAAATCAACAACCTCTTGTAAAGAAAATTGTACTACCTTCAAGAGCGAACTGGGCTTAGAATTCACATGCGGATCACGTTTTTTGTTTGGTTGGCTGTTGGAGGTACGGTTGCGAAGCGGCACCCCGATCCGCGCCGCTTTATAGGCAAAATTTATTAGTCTAATTCAAAAAATTTCATCAAAATTTCTCTAACTTAAACTAAATTTTGCTTTTACGGGATCTCGTGGGTTGCCGCTTCGCAACCCTACTTGGAGGACACACGCACACAGACGTGAGATGTCGGGTTCGCGTGAATCACGGCGTCTGTTGACATTAAAAGTATCACACCGTCTGGTTCACCCGATGGTGGCGTGCCCGGAACAGGTGCCGCTGAAACAAAAAAAAGGGGAATCAGGGGAGCGATTCTAAATACATCTTCCCGACGGATCTTCATCGGGGGAGGATGGAGTGCCGGGGCCGTCGGCTGCTCGCCGTTGAGACGACGGCGGCCGGGGGCGGACGGAGTGGCAGAGCAGCAGCCACAAACAGAGGAGTGGGGAGCGACTTTTTCGTCCTAGATGGGAAGATGCGTTAGAAAAAGCCATCTTACTCACGTCTCGTACATGAAAAAGAAAAAAAGAGCAGAACAAAAAAAGTGGTGACTGAAGCCACTGTATTGGGTTGTGTAAATTGGGCTCAGTAGTTGAAATTTTGTTTCTCTTTTCTGTTTAGTTTTTTAGCTTCAGTTTTTTATATTGTATGTTAGTATTTTCTAGTAATGACTATGTAGTGTCTACACATTTAAATATCAACATTAGACTGTTTGCAATTTTTAATTGCTCTATGTTGACTATGCTTGATAAAATAATATGACGAATTTCAAATAATATGATTTATCTGTAAATTACAACTCTTTATAATGACATAAATATGGTAGGGTTTTTTCACTTTATGTTTACACACAAAAAAAAGGCTTATTACCATCTGTATCAACCAGATGCATTCGTATTGTTTCCCATTTCTTGAATCAATAACCTTATGTTGTTATTTGACGAACCTTCCTCATCAAAAGCCCTCCTTGCCTTAATGGCATAGTCTTTTGCTCTCACCCTCAATTTCTCTGCAGCCTCCCCCTCATCCATTAGGGTGGACAGAGCTGTCTCCACAGCATCTCTTGTAACCATAACCTCTTGTTGTTCATTTCCCCACTCTGTAAGTCCTTTCACTCCGACCTCCACCCCAGTTTTCAGAACATCTACCACCAACTTCTCATTCAAAAACTGCTCCGCAAAGTGTGGCCATGTGATCATGGGTACACCTGCACAAATGCCCTCTATTGTTGAGTTCCACCCACAGTGTGTCATGAATCCTCCAATGGCTTGGTGCCACAGGATCATCACCTGTGGCGCCCATCCCCTTATGATCATGCCTCTATCTTTGACACGCTCCTCGAACCCATCTGCGAGCCAGTCCTCGACTTCTGGAAACTTAGCTCCTGCTTTGATCACCCAAATAAACGGCTTCTTGGAGGCTTCAAGTCCCAGTCCTAGCTCAACAAGCTGTTGAGGTATAGTGCAAGCGAGGCTGCCAAAGCTGACAAAGATCACCGAGCCTGGCTTCATCGAATCAAGCCATTGCAAGCACTGGGCATCATCCATTGATGCCTTGTTCCCCCTTGCAGCCATTGTGTTGCTGTCTCGGAGGCACATTGGCCCGACTGTCCAGACCTTCTTCCTTCTCATCTGCTCAAAGGATTCAATGTACAAGGTCTCGAGCTCTCTGAAGCTGTTAATAACCTCACCGTCGCATCTCAGCTCCTCCTCATAGATCTTATCACGGATTTCCTCCATGCCCGGAAAGGAAAGGCTTCCAGGACATTGAGGCCTCGTCAACTCCAGTGGCGTAGGGAACCCCTGGATTGTGATTAGCTTGTTCTCATCTGTGACGTGTTCTAGTATTTTGTCGCGATTAATGATGTACCTGCAAGGTGGTCGTAGTTGTTTAAATGACATAGAATTGCACATTTATTTGGCAACCGTCAACCAGCTTCGACTGCCGTGGAAACTGTTTATGAAAATGTGTGATGCCCGACGTTTCTTGTGGAGTGTAAATTACATGTTCCGCTGTCAAGTAAAGTATTGCTACTTAGATTGATTTTTTGGTTTTCCTGTGTGGTCTCTTATATGTTTATTATGATTTCTTGTTTCTGGGAAGAATTTATACTAATCTTGTCTCTATAGTTTAAGTAGTTGCAGAAAAGATATATGCACAGTACAACTAACGAAAATTTTCTCTTATGATTGTACCTGGCAAGAGATGAGAAGCCACAGTAGCCATTGAAGGTGACCCTCGGGACACCAAGCTCCCTTGCGACGTCACCGGTCCACCACTGCATCTTGTCAGATATGATGCAGCATGGAGGCGAGCGTCGGAGGTGTGCCTTGAGTGGTTCCCGAAGCGCAGCACATGCCTCCATGAAGTTCAGGAGAAGATCCTTGCCCTGGACCATGTCCATGTTCTCGCACCCGTCAGGTAGGCCGAACTCGGCGGCAGGGAACCGGAGCTCCACGAGCCGGACCGCCAGGCCCGCTGCCTCCACGTCGGCGACGAGCCCCGCCAACCTGGCGGCGTTCACTGGCGTGGTTATAAAGCTGACCTGCGCGCCACGCTCGGCCAGCAGACACGCCATGTCTGCCATGGGGATGGTGTGGCCCTGCAGCAGCATCGGGACCAACACGTAGTGCGGCCTCGCGGGGCCGCTGCCGGCGAAGGTCATGGCTGTGGCGGCGATTAAACAGTGACACCGGCAAGTTGTCAGGACAAGCTTGAAGTATGCAATGGTTGGATGGTGAGCTAGGTGGCAGTGGTGTATCTATAGCACCTGCCACACCTTGTCATGGTGCTTGATGTTCTGAAGAAATGACGACGAGCTGACGATGCAAGGAGTGCAGCGGCAGCAGCGTATCGACTTCGCCATCTCTTTGATCGACGCAACGCCCACACGGCAGTCACGGACTTGTGGAGTGGTGACTGAGTCAGCCATGGTGGGTGAAGCTTCCTGAGCTCTGTATCGTAAGAAAGGATAGCTCATGCTAACCCCTTCGACGTACCGACCCCGCCTGGCCGCCTGCCGTGTGTTCTCGAGTCAAAGTATTTTAGGCACATGATCAGGTGCAACCTGATATCCTGACTTTTTGGCTCTCTGGGAGGATGACTTTGAAGTTTGAAACTATGCACGACGTTGACTTCTCAAGGCTGTGATTGTGAATGCACATTCAACTGATTTGGCCAGTGATCATCTGCACATTTGATTCAGTGTAACGGTGACAGCCGGTGGATTTTTCTTGCCCGTTTTTGGACGTATTGGTTCGAGTCAAAGAGTTCTCTGTTTATGGTAAGTGTTTAGATGAGCCTCTACATGTTGCCAATGATAGGGAGGGTTGCCAATGATATTGTGCTCTGGTCCAACAGATGCAAGAATGCTGAAGCAAAGCAAAGCAAATCCTTGTAGATTGGAGCACTTCGCGTGTCCACTTAGCCCGCAACAGGTAAATAGTTAATACTGTAGATACTAGCGTTTTCTTCTTCCTTTTTCTCCTACTCGGTCTCATGTAATTCCTCTCCGTGCAGTTGTTTTTTCCGGTTATATTGAAAATGGTTCTTTGAATTGAAATTGGGGCTAGAACTAAGCCCTTTTTGCCCAAGCTAATACCTTCTTTAATTTGTTTGACTAGGAGTACGTAAACCCGCCGCAGGCAAGTCTGTAATACCTCTTGAAGACGATCCAGACATGTGCAAGCTCCCAGGCCAATTATATTACTCACTTTGTTACATATACGAATCTAAATAAATCTGAGTCAGAATTTTATGGAACTGAAGGAATAGCAGCTTCAAATATCTTTCCCGCTTTCTATAGCGAAACCCTTTAAATGTGCCTGGGCAACTGTTGGTCTAGCACATGAAGTTCTTGACTGAGCAATGCAGCCGACAACAAATACCATCAAATGTAACGAGAAATCAACACTTTGGGCTGATTGTTTACTTAGCGTCGACCAGGCGTAGTGAAGCTTTTCCACTTCTGACTGAATGGATCTCTTTTTTTACTTCAATGTGTAGTTTCAGAAAGCTCTCTAATTATCTGAAATAGATTATGACAGGTTTTTAAATGTTCATCAGATTTTTTTGGAAGTTCAGACTCTAAATTTTAATATAAAAAAGATTCTGGGCCTGGGCAGGCCGCCTCAACGCAGTGGCGGCGTCCCTGGTGGATGTAGGAGCGGGGACTGGTGCAGGGATGGCGTGCCCGTTGTCGTGGTATTGTCGACATATACGCCATAGTGGTATCCCAGTGACGAGTTTAGAGTACCGGGGGTGTAAGGGGGATATATTAAAGGGGAACTTTTATCTGACAAGAACCCTAACTCTAACATAACAAAAACTCTAACCAAACAAAAACCCTAACCCTAACCTACCAATCTTAAGCTAAATGCTTCATAGATATCGTAGAAGCTACCATTGCCCAAAAGCAACAAGAATCAATCAAGGATTTTAAACCACCAATTCATATTTCCAAGGTTTCCAAAAATTGGAGACGTGGCACAAAACTACAACATTTCAATAGGTCAAGAACAAGGAAAATGAGGGAGAGTATCTCTAGGGACTTGTGGAGATCGAAATCCGCGGGAAAACGCCTCAGATTTGAGGTGTTTGGGTGGGGGAATTGAGAGGGGGAGAGCGGGGAGCCGCCAAACTTGAGCTTATATTCTTCCTTGGGTGAAATGGATGAATGGGTCGGATTGGACTGGCTGCGCGTGCAAATGGGCATCGACGTGCGACACCCTAGAGCATCGCGCAGGAGGCCATAGTGCATCACCTCAACCCATGGGTGCGGCATTTGCACTGCATGGCCCGCGACGCCAACGTGGCAGGGCGTGCTGCGCCATACACCACGGCGCAGCAGACCATAGTGCGGCACCTCCGCTGTAGGGCCCCGCACTGCCAGCATGGCAGGCCCTGCGGCCCCACTACTCACGGCGCGGCACAATAGTGTGACGCCCTTCTATCAGGCGTGGCAGAAAAGGGTCAGCCGGTGGAATTGGTTTTGCAGAGAGTTTAATTTTAAAATTTGTTATACGTTTGCATATTTTGATAAAATTTGCCCCACCGGACAGATATGTTACTGCTGCCCATTTAAACAAGCGCCCTGCACTTGGGGACGAGGCGCAGAGGAGCCAGCGGCGGCGTGGTCAGCCCCGGCGCCTCGCTCATGTCCAGACGCGTCCCGGCGAGAAGCTCCCAGTCGAAGTGACGCACGAGGTTGGCGAGCGCAACCTCCAGCACGGGCAGCGCGAAGCTGATGCCGGGGCAGAGCCGCCGGCCGGCGCCGAACGGCAGGAGCTCGTAGTCGTTCCCCCGCATGTCCACGTCCGCCGCGCTGCCGCCGCCCAGGAACCGTTCCGGCCGGAACTCCTCCGCCGCGTCGCCCCACGCGGCTGGGTCCCTCCCGATCGCCCACGCGTTGATGAAGAGCGCCGTCTTGGGTGGGATCTCGTAGCCCTGGACGACCGCCGCCGCAGTGGACTCGTGCGGGATGAGAAGCGGCGCCGGGGGGTGGAGCCGGAGCGCCTCCTTCGACACCGCCTTGAGGTACTCCGTGTTGTTAAGTGTGTCCTCCTCGATGGTCCCGTTGTCGCCGGTGGCTCGAGTTATCTCGTCCTGCAGCTTGGCCATTGCCCGCGGGTTCCCGACGAGCTCCGCCATGGCCCATTCCAGCGTGACGGAGGATGTCTCTGTTCCGGCGGCGATCATGTCCTGCAAACGCACGAAAGAGTAACCACGGAGCAGAGGAGCAAAGAAAGAAGATTAGTTCAGATTTCTTGAGAAATCTTGGTGGAATTGCCCCGATGCGATCAAGGATCTGATCACCTTGACGATGCTTTTGATGTAATCGTCGGTGAGCTCGAACCCGGCGGCGCCTTCTTCCCTCAGCCGCAGCAAGACGTCCAGGAAGTCCTCCTCCCCCGGGCCCCCGTCTCCCTTCTTCTCCATATGCTCGGCCACTATCTCCGACAGGAACTCGTCCCACGCCTCGACCTCGCGGTCGAGCTTCTTCTCGAACCCAGTCGCCCACCTGACCACCTTCGCCGCCGCGTCCGGCATCACGTCCTCCGCCTGGAAGCCCGACATGAACGCCGCGGTGTTCCCCAGCAGCCGCTTAATCGTCTCCGCCGTGGCACCCGCGGCGCCGGTGACCGCGCGGGTGACCACCGCGTTGCTGTACTCGTAGAGAAGCCCCCTCAGCTGCACGGCGCCGTCCCCTGCCGCGGCGGCGGCGCGGTGGATCCCGGCGACGAGAGCGGCCGCCTCTGCGGCGCGCACGGGGACGAATTGTTAGATAGATCTCTAACGTGACTGGGCCCAACGGCCCAGCACGCCCCCTAACTGCGCCCTGATCGGGGACGCCCATCCTTATCTAGGACGGTGGGCCCCTGTCGCCAGCGCTATATAAAAGTGGTGGGGAGCCGGCAGCACGATCAACGAGGTTAGCCGTGCCCTAGCCGCCCCACCTACAAGCCAATCCGATCTAGGCTAAGCGCTGCGCCGACGGAAAGCTCCACCGCCGCCACACTCACCCTCCACCACCCATGGCCAACGACGGAGGTTCTAGCTCCGGCACCAGCTCGGGGATTCCCTCTGGTTCGTGTTTGTCGAGCCAGGGAGCAGGTAGAGTTCATCTCGGTTCTCTCTCTCTCTCTCTGTTTTCGATCTACAAAGGTGATGTATAGTGCTACTGTTAGATCAAGACTAGATCCGTGGTAAAGTCATTTTAACATTGGTATCAGAGCCAGGTTTTAGTTGCTAGATTTTACAGTGCTTATTGTAGAAAGTAAAAAGGTTCAAAAGAAAGAATTAGATCCAAAGTTGCGCCTGCCATATGGCCGCGCCGTTCCTCTCGATCTAGATGGGCATCCATTATGGAGACATCTAGAAGAAGAACACACCCTTCGGGGCAAAGCAAACCCAAGATCTAAAACCCCAAAAAGATTCCGAACGCACCCCATAGATCCCCAAAGAAAAAGAAAAAGGGTCTCCTCCGGGCAATCACCGGGAAAGTCTCCGCCCCACACCTCGGCCACTTGACGACGGTGCACCCACTCTCGGGTGGATGCACACATCGGCAAGGAGCAAGGTGGGGGGCGCCGCCGCAGTTTCATTTTGGACCAAGTAACAAAAAAAAAGGGAGCAAAAGACTCCGCCGCCGCCCCTCTTGACGGTGGTGCGCCCACCCTTGGGTGGACGCACCGTCGGCAAGGAGGGCGGGGGGAGGCCATGGCTCACGAAGGGGAAGAGGGAGGGGCGCGCGGAAACGCGGCCTCCTTGCCTCGGACCTCCTCGCCGGAGAAGAGGAAGAGGGAGGGGCGCGCGGCAACGCGGCCTCCTCGCCTCGGTCGTCCGCGGAGAGGGAGGGGCGCGCGAAGGCGGCCGCCTCACCTCGGCCTCCGGCGGGCCACGCCGCCGCGCCACGGGTGGGGACGTGAGGAGGAGGGAGGGGCCGAAGCCACCTCGCCGGTTTCCCCACGCGCCGCCACACCGCCGCCGGCGGGCTGCACGATGCGCACGCCTCCGACGCGGGGCCGCCGACCCGAGGGCCGCGGAGCCACCGCGGGCGGGACGCGGTGAAAGCGCGGAGGAGCGGCGAGCACGCGGACCACGCGGGGCTGCCGGCGGCCGGAGACGCGGCGCCGCCGCGGTGGCCACGCGGAGAGGCCGCGGACCACGCGGGGCTGCCGGCGCACGGGACGCGGCGCCGTCGCGGTGGCCACGCGGAGAGGGGCAAGGGGGAAAAGTGGCTAGGGCAAAGGGGGGGCGGCGGCTGGGGGTTATATACCCCCGACTAGCGCGCCGAGCCGTCGGATCTAGGGCGACCCCCATCAACGGCTCAGATCGTGCGCGGGCGGTGGCCGACGCGGACGGGCCACGCGGGCCACGCGGACGGGCCACGCGAGCCACGCGGGCCACGCGGTCGGCGGCAGACGCGCGGGCCACGCGGTCGGCGGCACACGCGCAGTGCACAGCTGGGCCGGCACGTGGGCCGCGGTGGCCGCAGCCAGCCGCGCGTGGGCGGCAGCCAGTGAGGGCGCGCGGGGAGGCCGGGCGGGCCACGCTTGCAGGCCGCCCAGGGAGAGGCCCAGTAGGGCGTTTTTCTCTGTTTATTTTTTCTCTTTTTTACAGAGCTGTTTTTAATAGTTTTGCTTAGTTTTTAAGCAATTTTTTGTATAGTTTTCTCTAGTCCTTTTACTTTTGAGTATATTGTGACTAGAGAACATTATAAAGGCAGATTTTTTCTGTAAAGTTCAAAGAATAAAGAAAGCTATTATTAAGTTTCCGCTGCAAATAGTCTTTTTCCAAAATTGCAAATGTATGGTTTAAATTGCAACAAATGCAATAAAAGTTGTTTAAATCTTGACATAAAGATATGATTAAAGTGATTATGCCTCATGCTATTAATTGACCAACGTTATTAATAATCATGACCATAATCTCTTCCTATTAAGTATTAAAGGTGCATTTAAATTTATTTCTGCCCAATGGTGATGTATTTTTAAATAGCACGAAACGATTGCATGCTTAATTTATACCAACGTTGAATTAACGCATACAGTTGTTTTACTTGGTGATCTCACATCTTTTGTGATTTTCAGGAGGTCTCAACCTCATGGCATGTTTGAAGGACATCCCGCTCTTAAGGGGGGACAACTACTCCGAATGGAGGAAGAAAGTTGACTTGGCGTTCGTATGCGCCGAAGTGGATTGGGTGGTTGACACCAAGCAACCAGTCAAGCCCGATGACCCGGTCAGGGGGGCTGCTGAGGAAAGTGCTGACTTTGAGAAAAGGAAGAGGGACCATACTCCATTGGAGCTGGCCTACTCTATTGATAACCAGAAATGGGTGAATGCCAACAAGAAGACTCTGGCCTTTGTAAAGAACACAATTGAGAACGCAATAGTGGGCTCAATTGGAGAGTGTGCTACCGTGGGCGAGTATCTCGCCAAGATAAAGAGCCAGTTTACTGGCTCTTCAAAGATGTATGCGACCCAGCTGTTAAAGCAGCTGGTTACTGAAAAGTATACGGGAGGACCCCACGGAATAAGAGAGCACATCTTGAGGATGTCAAACATGGCAGCAAAGCTCAAGCCCATGGATGAGGACCTCGAGCTAAAGCCAGCACTCTTGGTGCACCTAGTGATGGCCTCACTTCCACAGCCTTTTGAAAACTTTGTAATAAACTATAATATGTCCCCTGAAAAGTGGGACATAGAAAAGACCATTGGGATGTGCTCCCAGGAAGAGGAAAGGCTGAAAGCCCTTCATGGCGGTTCTCTGAACTTCGTGAAGGACAACAGGAAGAGAGGCTTCACAGGTGGCAACCATGGTGGCTCACCCTCCAAGCCCCATGGCAAGGGTCCAATGCAGCACCAGTACCAGCATCACCAGTCCACCCCTGGGGAGAAGGATCAGTGCCATCACTGCAAAAAGACTGGGCACTACAAGAAGGACTGTCCAGTTTGGCTGAAGTACATCATGGCCAAAAATGGTAAAGATATTGTTTCTTTTGTTAATGAATCTTTGTATGAAAAGTTTACTAGATCCACTTTGTGGATTGATTCTGGAGCAACTGTTCACGTTGCCAATTCTTTACAGGGGTTCCATTCGACAAGAACCACGCCAAGAAGAGAAAGACACATTGAAGTGGCGAATGGAATAGAAGCAGAAGTGGAGGCCATTGGTGACGTCCCTCTGGAGCTGGCTGATGGCTCTTTGCTTTTGCTCAAAGATGTGCTTTTCGTTCCTTCATTACATAGGAATTTAATAAGTGTTTCCTGTTTGGACAAAGACTCTTACGAATGTTATTTTGGAAATGGCAAGTGTGCCATTTGGTTGAAAGACAAATGTGTGGGTGTTGCTACATTATTTGATAAGTTATATTTGTTATCCTTGCATGAGAAAGTTTTCTCTGTGTATGATGAGAATGAAAAAGTTTCCTTGTCGAACAAAGAACAAAAGAAAAGAAAGTGAACTCTTGACTCATCGAAACTATGGCACTGTAGACTAGGCCATATTTCGAGGGGAAGAATAGAAAGCCTCGTTAAAAATGAAATTCTTCCTCCGTTAGAGTTCTCCGACATAGAGCAATGCATAGATTGCATTAAAGGAAAGTATGTCAAACAAATTAAAAAGGGTGTAAACCGAAGCATAGCTACACTAGAAATAATCCACATAGATATTTGTGGACCGTTTCCGGTGAAAAGTGTGGATGGCTATGATTCATTCATAACATTCACGGATGATCACTCCCGGTATGGTTATATTTATCCAATAAAAGAAAGATCTGAAGCGTTGGATAAATTTAAAATTTTCAAAGCTGAAGTAGAAAATCAGCACGATAAAAGAATCAAAATAGTCCGGTCCGATCGTGGGGGGGAGTACTACGGTCGGCATACTCCATATGGACAAGTACCAGGACCCTTTGCAAGGTTCCTGCAAGAAAACGGAATAGTCGCCCAGTATTCTATGCCGGGCGAACCTCAGCAAAACGGAGTAGCTGAAAGGCGCAACCGTACCCTTATGGATATGGTGCGCAGCATGATGAGCTATTCCACCCTCCCATTGGGATTGTGGATGGAGGCGCTTAAAACCGCTATTCACATTCTCAACAGAGTACCAAGTAAATCGGTGCCCAAAACACCGTATGAATTGTGGACAGGCAGAGTCCCCTCTCTGCACCACTTGAGGGTCTGGGGGAGCCCAGCTGAGGCAAAAGTTTTCAATCCAAACATCGCAAAGTTAGACCCCAAAACAGTATCTTGCCATTTTATTGGCTATCCAGATAAGTCCAAAGGCTATCGTTTCTACTGTCCCGACAGATACACAAAGTTTGTAGAAACGAGACATGCAGTCTTCTTGGAGGATGAATTGATGAGGGGGAGCACGGTAGCTAGGAAAATTGATCTTGAGGAGAAGAGGGTGCATGGACCTAATCCGATGACTCAGGAGCCATTTTTCTCGCTACCTGTTGTGCCACCATCTACAACCCCTGAGGTTGTGGTGTCGGCACCTGTTGTGACTCCACACGTGACAACAATGGGCGAAAGTTCGGAACCTGTCCATCAGGAGCCACCTGAACCCACTGTTGAGCACGAAAGGGAGCCAGAACAGCCACCTACTGTAAATGTGCCTGAACCCCAGGCAAGAAATGAGCAAGAGTCTGATGAACTCAGACGGTCTAAAAGAGAACGAAGACCAGCCATTTCCAAAGATATCTACAAAGTTTACAATGTAGTTCATATGGAGGGCGATCCTACCTCATATGAAGAAGCCATGAGTAGCCCTCACTCAGCCAAGTGGGTAGAGGCAATGGAAGATGAAATGAAATCGATGAGTTCCAACAATGTTTGGGACTTAGAGGAAATTCCCAAAGGATCCAAAATAGTAGGATGCAAATGGGTCTACAAAACAAAGTATGACTCCAATGGGAATGTAGAAAAGTACAAAGCTAGACTCGTGGCAAAAGGATTTACGCAAAGAGAAGGCGTAGATTACAATGAGACTTTTTCTCCGGTCTCATGTAAGGACTCCTTCAGAATCATCATGGCACTAGTTGCACATTTTGATTTAGAGTTACATCAAATGGATGTTAAGACGGCATTTCTAAATGGAGATTTAGAAGAAAATGTTTACATGAAACAACCCAAGGGTTTTTTCATGGAGGGGAAGGAACATATTGGATGCCGCCTAAAGAAATCCATTTATGGGTTAAAGCAAGCCTCTAGGCAGTGGTATTTAAAGTTTAATGATACCATTAAAAGATTTGGATTCAAAGAAAATGTTGAGGACAATTGCATTTATGCAAAATTCAAAAGTGGGAAATATATTTTCCTAATTCTATATGTGGATGATATTCTGCTTGCTAGCAGTGATGTTAGTCTACTACTAGAAACAAAGAAGTTCTTGTCATCAAACTTTGACATGAAAGACCTTGGTGAAGCATCTTATGTTTTGGGCATAGAAATTCACCGAGACAGAAAGAATGGAGTGTTAGGACTGTCGCAGAAAGCGTATTGTGAAAAGATTTTAAAGAAATACAATATGCATGCGAGTAATTCAACACCTGCTCCCATAGTCAAGGGCGACAGTTTTGGGAAATCCCAATGTCCAAAGAATCAATATGAGATCGATCAAATGAAGTCAGTACCATATGCTTCGGCTGTTGGAAGCTTACAGTATGCACAAGTATGCACTCGCCCCGACTTAGCATTTATCACCGGGGTACTCGGTAGATATCAAGAGAATCCAGGCATAGAGCACTAGAATATGGTAAAGAAAGCTTTGCGCTATGTGCAAGGCACAAAAGGCCTCATGCTAACATATAGACGATCTGATTCCCTAGAGATAAAAGGGTATTCAGATGCAGATTTTGCGGGAGATAAAGACGACCGAAAGTCCACGACAGGGTATGTCTTTACTCTCGCAGGAGGTGCTATTTCGTGGAGAAGCGCCAAACAGTCGATAGTTGCATCATCTACGATGTATGCATAATTCATAGCATGTTATGAGGCCATGGGACAGGCGTTATGGTTAAAGAAATTCTTACCCGACTTGAAAGTGGTTGACTGCATCAGCAGGCCACTAAAGATGTACTGTGACAACGAGCCCGCAGTATTCTATGCTCACAACAACAAGTCGAGTAATGCTTCAAAGTCTATAGATATAAAGTATTATGTTGTGAAGGACAAAGTCCAGGATCAAACTATAAGTCTCGAGCATATAAGGACAAAGGATATGCTTGCGGATCCGCTAACGAAAGGCTTACCACCCAATGTGTTCAAGGAACACATAGCCGGCATGGGTTTAACGGCAAGCCTATGGTCCCTGGACTATAGAGGCCCAAAAGTAACAGAATTTGTTTCAGAACATGAAGGTGTGTAGTGGCTGTCTGATTCTATCGGCAATTGAGCTGAGACGATGAAACATGCTCTATGTATCATTCTGTGATGAAATAAGTAAAGAACAAGGTTAAAAGTAAAGTCGAGATCTAGGGGGAGAATGTTAGATAGATCTCTAACGTGACTGGGCCCAACGGCCCAGCACGCCCCCTAACTGCGCCCTGATCGGGGGCGCCCATCCTTATCTAGGACGGTGGGCCCCTGTCGCCAGCGCTATATAAAAGTGGTGGGGAGCCGGCAACACGATCAACGAGGTTAGCCGTGCCCTAGCCGCCCCACCTACAAGCCAATCCGATCTAGGCTAAGCGCTGCGCCGACGGGAAGCTCCACCGCCGCCACACTCACCCTCCACCACCCATGGCCAACGAGGGAGGTTCTAGCTCCGGCACCAGCTCGGGGATTCCCTCTGGTTCGTGTTTGTCGAGTCAGGGAGCAGGTAGAGTTCATCTCGGTTCTCTCTCTCTCTGTTTTCGATCTACAAAGGTGATGTATAGTGCTACTGTTAGATCAAGACTAGATCCGTGGTAAAGTCATTTTAACACGAATGACTCGGCACGGCGCGGGGAAAGGAGGTGGACCACGGCCATCTTCTTGCTGCGGCGCCAGGCATCGCCGTACGGCGTGAAGGAGATACTGTTGCAGCCGTAGGTGAGCTTTTTCACCGCCGCGCTGGGCACGCGGGAGGCGAAGGCGAGGTCGTGGTTCTTGTACAGGTCCGCAGCGGCCGCCGCCGTGGACAGCACCAGCGTCCGCCTGCGCCCGAGCTGCAAGAACATGAGGCCGCCGTCGGTGCCATAACGAGCGTGCAGGGAGCGCAGGGAGCGGTGCGGGAGGTGGCCCAGGAGGAGGAGGTGGCCGAGCAGGGGAAACGAAGGAGGCGAGGGCGGGAGCTTGTGGTGGCTGGCTCGAGCTTTTTTGATGATGACATAGCAGAAACCGACGAGCACGGCGACGAGGACGGTGTACGGAGACATCCTCCCTCCACCGGAAAATGTGTTCTCCGATCAACCTCAGCTCGGTGATAATTGTGCCCAGAACTTGAAATTGTCCACATAGGGATGCACCGATCGGCCATGACACCACGTCATCATGTGGCGTTGTGAGGTAGAGGAGTAGCCACGGCAGCGTACGTTCGTGTCTTTGGATCAATCATTTTGGAAACTTGTGATCTCGTCCAGGTCCACGTGATCGCGTCAAACAAGCAGCCGGGGTGGCGGCGGCTGAGCCTTACACGGACAGTTGCACAGTGAGGTGTCAAGTTTGTGCTAGATTCCCAAAAAAAGAAATTGGACGTGGCTAGCCAGCACCGAGTGCTGATTAGTGCGAACCAGCCTCCGCCCAAAATAGTTGTGTGTTCGGTTTGCGAAGGAAGTGGAATGAAATGTCATGGTTTCGTTAGACTGGAATGAGTTGATTTTGTTCTATGTTTGGTTAGAACCAAAAATATGTAATAAAATGGTTTAACCCTATGTTCGGTTAGGCCAAAAAAATGGAATGAAATGGTTTCATTTAATGTTTAGGTACATTTAGAAAAATGATGGCAAGACAATATAGAGAGTGAGAAGATTTGAGTGGCTTTAGCATAGAGGAACAGGGGATTCCACCGATTTAGAGAAATGAGTGTGTTCTGGATCTAGAGAGAATATTCTCTTTTGACTATCCACCTCGTTCCATTCCATTTCTCAACTGAACACTAGAACGATTCTCAGGTGTGAAACCGTTCAATTGCATTTCAGTTCGTGACATCAACTGAACACACCCTAAGTTCTAGGTCAACGCTGATTCTACTTTTGGTAACTCCGTCCTGATCCTGTGAACTAGCGTTCCAATTAGCTCCCGTCATCCAATTACTTCTTGCCAGCTCGCACACAGGTGCACCACAGGATGCCCTCTCGGTCTCTCGTACGCATTCCCTGATTCACGGGACATGCTTGATTGATTCCCATCACATGCTTGACCACTTGCAGAATAAAAGAAACTAGTTTCCAAACTGATCGATTTTATAGAATCTAAAATCATACAAAATCCAACACTAATATATAGAGGACAATAGCAAAACAACCAGGTAACTAAATAGGCACCCAAGTGACTAAATAGGACTTGAGCCACATGCGCAGGAGTTGCTTGCTGCTTGTGCTTATTTCGTGTTGGCTTCACGACAAGCTAGATCGGCACTCATGATATGACCTCGACCATCGTTGCAGATGCAGGTGATGCGGGTGCTGGTCAAAGCCACGACTAGCTCAATAGGCACCCACGCAAGGGGGCAAGGCCACCACCGCAGCCACCAACATCATCATGGCAATGACTAGGTTATGGCACAATGAAAGAGAATGTGGCGGTCTAGGTCAATTCAGTGTGGTGAGCCACATTGGGATGGGAGTTTGATATTAAAAATAACTTAGTTAGATGGCTAGACGGTAGAAACAACTTAAACATGTTGATGAAAGCAACTTAATTAAAACATTGTGTAAACTCAATACATTGCTTGTAAAATAACTTGGTTATGTGATAAAACATAACTTAGTTAGATGGTGAAACAAATTAAGCATGTTAACAAAAGCAACTTAATTAAACCACTATATAAATTCAGGACATTGCTTGTAAAACAACTTAGATGGGCAAAAACAACTTACATGTAGATAAAATAAATTCAATTAAATCATAATACAGACTTGACATTGCTTGTACAACTTAGTAGGATTTAAAACCAACTTAAGCATGCCGAAGTAACCAGGATGAACAAGAACCTATAAATGAAAATCAACATTCAAACTTTAAAAACATTGAAAAGCAACTTAGTTGAATTTAGAACCAACTTAAGCATGTTGAAGGAACAACTTAGCCATGCCGAACAAGCAACTAGAATTAAAAGTCAGTATCAAACTTTAAAAAAATTAAAAGCAACTTGGTTGAATTTAGAACCAACTTAACCATGCTGAAGTAACAACTTAGCCATGACGAACAAGCAACTAAACATAATCAGTATCACACTTGACCATTACAAAGATAAAATTATAGTCGAGTTGTTGATGGCGGAGCTGGTCAAAAGAAACAAGTTTGAACAAGAGCTAAAAGTGGGATTATTTCACCTGGAAAATTCCTTGGCAACTTTGATGATACAAATTCTTTAGTCCTTGACATCCTAACTATAAGACCATCTCTAATGGAATCTCACTGATGCTACTATTAGAGCATGGGTGTAAAAAACCAACAAGTATTTGTCCCCCAGCTATTGTGTCATCTTACCCACAGAATATTTGGAGGACGCCCTTAACGTATCCTTGATGTGGTATCCCTGCTGTAGTAAACGAAGGTGGGAACGCTTGTTTGTCTCTTTTGCCATTTCTTGCTACCATACGGAAAACTTGGCTCCCTAACAAATACATTTTTAAAACAACATTTCATTTATTCGGCTCATGGGGAAATTACTTGTACACAACTTAGACATTTTTGACGCACAATTTAGGCCGGTTGAACAAAACAACTTAACTATATCAGTATACAAATTACATGTTGGTGCTTAAAACAACTTTTAAAAAATTACGTGCCAACAAAAAGCAACTTAGTTGAATTTAAGACCAACTTAACCTGAAGAATCAACTTAACCATGATGAACAAGCAACTAAGTATTTAGTACAAACTTAACATAGTTAAACAAACAACTCGATCAAATCTGAAAACACAACTTAATCATGGTGTTGAAACATCTAACTAAACCTAGTTGAATTCAAAACATTAAACAACCTATGAAAGGCATTTTGAGCAGGGCAAGACAACTTCTTGCAGAAAGCAACTAAGTTGAATTAAGTAACCAACTTATCCATATTGAACAAACAACTTAAAGAAATCAGTAACAAATTTACCTTTTTTGTGAAAAAACAACTTAATTCAGGACATTAAGGAAACATAAACAACTAACTGATTATTGCAACAAGTACTACTAGGATAGTGGGAAGTAACATTTTAGAAACATGATAAAATAAACACAATATGATGATTGGCCATGAGATAAACCACTTGGTAAATCCCTGAGTCTACAACCATAAAATCATGGTACCAACGGAACCATGGTAGAGAATGAAAGTGAACATGAAAAGGTAAAGGAAAAAAGCGCATAAAGAACCATGACGAAGGAGCAACGACATGGACCTAGGATCCAAGCCAAATTAAATACATTGCCTGGGATGTAGGCAAAGTAGAAAATATGGGTAACTTAATAGCGGTCACTACGTCACTTGACAAAAGTCAGTAGGGAGCTTAAAGACAGTTAGTAGACAAAGTAATTTATGTGGTGCAGTTAACAAACATCTAGTTTGTGTGGAGGCTCATCAACTACCCAACTTAACTACACCTACTATATATTCATCATAACATCAAAGTTATGCAAAAAGATACAAGTATTATCATGTTGCATTACACCTACCTTGACACAAACACAACCCTCTTTTATTTCACCGTCCAGCTGATAGCATGCAAATGGTATACCATCCACTACATATTTGATATCTCTAGCATCAAAATCCAAGCTAGCAGGAGCTCATGTGCCATTTCACTAAACTGAACCTAGCTAGAATTTTGAAGACTAGAACTAAAATGCTTGGTGAAAAAGCGCATTGATTTGTCGGAGTACTTGCATGGTTATAGACATGTGTCACCTCAAGCCTAGAGCCACTAAGAACATCCCAAGGGAGAACCATGCGGCTGCTCATCATGCTACAACACATCTCAAATCTACCGTATTAGCAATATCTAACTGTCTGAGCAACTTAACAGACATAAGTTGACAACTTAAAAATGACATATATGCAACTTCACTTTAAAGTTAGGAAATATTAGAGACGCTATCAGGTTTCATATCACTGGTACAATAAACACAAAAAGGGAACTTGCAAACCAAGTACTAGTGAGACATAGCAGTGAAAGCAGTGAAAAAGGGATCAGGTCAACATACTACATCAAGCGGGCACATTGGAATTTGTTGCTGCCCCGAAATGTTAGAATCCAAGTGAGAGCTGGGCAGACCTCATTGTGAACCGGATTTGATGATGACCAGGTTTAAGTTCACTTCTGAATACTATGTTTGTGTGGTTTAACAGTGCTGCTAGCTGAAACAAAGCAGTCATGTCCAAGCCACGGTTTTGATTCAACTAATCCCTTTTGTGTGGACGAGGCCACCAGGGTGATCTGAATGTATCCCCACTTGAAAAAAAGGAATGGACAACACATGTGTATGTCGCTCACAATTCGAATACAAAGGAACTGAATGTATTGGACGATAGCAAATGATTGTTGCGCACCTGCATGTCGTTGTGCAGGTTCCTAGCTCCATGAGCCAGCACCAAATCAAGCGTGTAGATGAGGCCGGTTGCAAGCGCTACATCCCTAGACCTCCAGATCCATGGCAGTTGCTGCCACGGTTTTTAATCAGATCCCTGAGTTTTTCTCGGCTGCAACTCAGTCGAAAAACGTCGAAGACCAACTGCTTCAGCACTGATGGAGACGAGGGAGCGGCACTACGGCATGACGTTGCCGCGTCTGGCTGTCGGCCGCTAGAAGGGAGGAAGCAAGCATAGGCAGGAGGCCACGCCGCCGGCGCCGCTGGCCTCGGTGGGCTCATCCACTTAGGACACTTACAATAATTAGCCGGAGTCCAGATACGCCAAGCTAATGCGGGCCATGGACGCCCTACTGCTTTCATCCTGAACCAGATTGATGGGGAGGTAGAGCAGTTCGCCTGGGACGGGAGGCTAGAGCAGCGCAACATCTCGTCGCGCGGTGGCCATGGATTTGTTTCACTGGATTTTTTTGTTTTGGGGGATTTTTTGCTAGGATGGGGATTTTTTGTTTTGGGGGATTTTTTGCTAGGATGGGGATTTGCTACATATCAATTCTTTTGCTACAACAATTGTCCTCGAAACGCTGCAGTTACATATATTTTTTGCTACAATGTCTCCGACGAGATCTCCGGCAATGTCTCGGTGTTTGCTACATTAGCATAACTTTTCTACTACAACCCTTTTGCGGGTTTGCTACAATAGCGTATTTTTTTGCTACGAGTCCTCCAGCGAGGTCTTCTGGCGAAAGTGTCCGGCGATGTCATCGGCGATGTCGATTTTGCTATATTAGCACAAATCTTTTGCTACATAGTCTTCGGCAAAACTCCGACGACATCTCCGACGAGATTTTTATTTATTTTTGTCTCGTGGACGAACCATTTTTTGCTGCATGTAGCAAAATCAGGATATTTTGTAGCAAAAATGGGTGGTTATGTGGCAAAAGCGTGACTAGGGGTGTTTTTTGAGACACGTGGTAGCCTAGAGACCCGGGGGATCGGGGGAGGAGGGGGGGGGAGTTATACCCGAGGACGCCTAGCACGACCCATATTCATATGGGTCTTTCGTCAAGCCGAGCCTAGCTAAGCTAGAGCCGGGTGCCTGTTTGGGTTACCTATATTAGCGTGCTTCCACTATTTATCGGTCACTTTACACAAGTTGCATGCTTTTATACTCTTTGTCCCAAAAAAAGATATCGCAAATTTTATCTAAATTTAGATATATATATATATATATATATAAAAGATACATTCAAATTTAGATAAATTTACGATATCATTTTCAGTAAGAGGGTATTTATGTTTCGAACTTGGTATGCATATACCGCCATATAATTCTCTTCTCTGCATACATGTTATTTCATTTTTTCTTTTTGGTATTTTTATTTTAGTTTTGAATGGTTTTGAATTTTGCCCTAAACAATTAAGTTCAGCTGAATTTTTCCCATTTCCGTCAGGGCCGGTAAGAAGATTTGCGAGGCAAAATCATCTGAATCTTGGAAAAATTTGATGAAAAGTCAAAATTTAGTCAAAACTTGTCTAGAAATTTAAATTTCAGTCCATTTTCAGCCAAATTTCGGTCTAAGATTAAAAACTATTTTTTTTTATTTTTGACCGTAAATGCCAAAAACAGCGAATTTTGTTAATCTCGCGGACCGGTAAATTCTTAAAACCGAAATTCAAATCCCCATACGAGATCGGCAGAACTATGCTCCAGAAATTCGCTTACTTTATGATTAGTGATGTAACGAGTTTTCAAATTTGATAGTACTAAGAAAAACTATTTAAGTGTCCTGCACTTGGGGACGAGGCGCAGCGGAGCTAGCGGTGGTGTGGTCAGCCCCGGTGCCTCGCTCATGTCCAGACGCGTCCCGGTCGGGAGCTCCCAGTCGAAGTAACGGACGAGGCTGGCGAGCGCAATCTCAAGCGCCGGAAGCGCGAAGCTAATGGCAGGGCAGATCCGCCGGCCGGCTCCGAAAGGGAGGAGCTGGTAGTCGTTCCCCCGCAGGTCGACGCCAATCATGCCGCCGCCGTCCAAGAACCGCTCCGGGCGGAACTCCTCCGCCGCGTCGCCCCATGCCGCGGGGTCCCTCCCGATCGCCCACGCGTTTATGAAGAGCGCGCTCTTCGCCGGGATCTGGTACCCCTGGACGACCGCCTGCGTGGTTGACTCGTGCGGGACGAGGAGCGGCGCCGGGGGGTGGAGCCGGAGCACCTCCTTCAGCACCGCCTTGAGATACTCCATCCTGCTCAGGTCGTCTTCCTCGATGCACGTCTTGCCGTTGGTGACTCGTGTTATCTCGTCCTGAAGCTTGGCCATCGCCCGCGGATTCCTGATGAGCTCCGCCATGGCCCATTCCAGCGTGGTAGATGATGTCTCAGTTCCGGCGAAGATCATGTCCTGCATATGGAAGAAATGGCCGCAGAGCAGAGCATCAGAAAAGGTATAGAAAATTTGTTGATAAACTAAAATCAAAAGAACTGGGTAGATTGAATTTGATTGATGATCACCTTGACGATGCTTTTGATGCGGTCGTCGGTGAGCTCCAGTCCAGCGGTGCCTTCTTCCCTCAGCCGCAGCAAGACGTCCAAGAAGTCCTCCTCTCCCCCCGCGCCGTCGGCACACTTCTTCTCAAGGTGCTCGGCGATCATCTCGGATAGGAACTTGTCCCACGCTTCGACCTGGCCGTCGAGCCTCTTATCGAGCCCGGTCGCCCATCTCACAACCTTGGCCGCCGCGCCGGGAAGCACGTCCTCCGCCTGGAGCCCCGACATGAGCGCCGTGGTGTTCCCCATAAGCCGTTTCATCTTCTCCACCGTGACCCCTGCCGTGCCGGCGGCCGCGCGGGTGACCACCGCGTTGCTGTAGCCGTACAGGAGATCCCTCAGCTCCACGGCCTCACCCGCCTCCGCGGCGCGGCGGGCTGCCGCGACGAGGGCGGCTGCCTCGGCGGCGCGCACGGGGCCGAACGAGTCGGCGCGGCGGGGGGACAGGAGGTGGACCACGGCCATCTTCTTGCGGCGGCGCCAGGCGTCGCCGTAGGGTGAGAAGGAGACGTTCTTGTCGGGGCCGAAGGAGAGCTTGTCCACCGCCGCACTGGGCACGCGGGAGGCGAAGGCGAGGTCGTGGTTCCTATACAGGTCCGCCGCCGCCGCCGCCGTGGACACCACCAGCGTCCGCCTGCGCCCCAGCTTCAAGCACATGAGCCCGCCGTCGGTGCCGTACCGGAGGTGCAGGTCGCGCAGCGAGCGGTGCGGGAGGCTGCCCAGGAGGTGGATGTGGCCGAGCAGCGGGAACGATGGCGGCGAGGGCGGGAGCTTGCGGCTGCTGCCTCGAGCCTTCCTGACAACCGCATAGCAGAAGGCGAGGAACACGGCGATGACGGCGTAGGGAGACATTACTATCCCTCAACTGGAAAGGTAGACCGACTTCGGATCAAAGATGATTTCGCTGAATACTTGAAATCCCTGGCCTGGATATGTATACCGTGTTCGTGTGACCTTGTGAGGTTGAGGAGCAGGCACGGCAGTGTTCTTGTCTTTGGATAAATCCATTTTATATCACTTCTGATCGTGTGTCGTGTCACACATGCCGCCGGGCTGGCAGCTTAGCCTTAGAGCGACAGTTGATAGTGAAGTGTGCAGCTCGTGCTGGGTGCTGGCTTGTTCTGACTTTGAAGTTTGAACACCTGTCAAGTATGTGATTTGTTTCCCCCGATCACAATGTAGACGACGATTTTGACTGGAAAGTTGTATGCCAAATGTCAGAGCAACCGGTAATTTTTGAGGTAAAAAAAAATTGCTAAGGAAAAGAGGCATGCATTTTCTTTGGATAATGATTTGAGCAGGATCTTCTCAATGCTGAGGAGGCCTCTATCTTGGATGCTCCATTTTCTGAAGAAGAGATTTATAATGCCATAATGGGGTACTATGCTGCTGGTGCGCCAGGCTCGGATGGTTTCTCATTCTTGTTCTACCAGAATTTTGGGGGGTTGATCAAAACTGACTTTATGGCTCTAGTGAGAGCCTTTGAAGATGGATCTTTGGATGTAGCTAGGTTAAACTATGCTACTATCACTTTGATTCCAAAGGAACCTAATGCTAGAGACATGAAAAAATTCAGTAGCCTGGGGAACTATAGTTTGAAGATTATTACTAAAGCTATGACTAATAAGATTGCTCCTATTGGAAATATAATCATATCTAAAAATCAAACAACTTTTATTAAAAGTAGGTTTATCTTAGAGAGTGTTGTAGCTGCCCATGAGGTGATTCATGAGGTCCATTCGAAAAAACTTTCTGGTCTAGTTTTAAAACTAGATTATGAAAAAGCCTATAATAGAATTGATTGGGATTTCCTTGATGAGATGCTCAAGTCTAGAGGTTTTGGAGTTATATGGAGGGGAAGGATTAAGGCCATTCTACATAGAAGTTCTTTCTATGTTAGAATAAATGATGTCAATAATAGTTACTTTATGGCTGGTAAGGGTCTTAAACAAGGTGATCCTCTTTCTCCAATCTTGTTTAATCTGGTTGCTGATGTTTTTTCCAAAATGTTGTTTAAAGCTGCTAGTAATCAACTGATGTGTGGCTTACTTCCTCAAGCTATCCTTGGTGGTGTCATTAGCCTTCACTATGCTGATGATACCATCATTTTCTTACAAAAAGATGTGGATATGGCTAGGAATTTGAAATGGTTGCTTACCTGTTTTGAACAAATGTCAGGCATGAGAATTAATTATCATAAAAGTGATTTGTTACCTATTAATGTTGGTGAGACTGAAGCCAATGTGTTTGCCCAGATTTTTGGTTGTAAATTGGGAGATTTCCCCTTTACTTATCTAGGGGTTCCTTTACATTTTTCCAAATTAAGAAAGGAAGATTTACAACCAATTTTGGACAAAATTCTGAAGAGAATTGCAGGCTGGATGGGTAAGCTTCTTTCCTACAGAGGGAGGCTTATTTTACTACAAGCTTGCATTGCTAGTATTCCTATGTATTTACTTTCCTTTCTTAAATTTCCTAAATGGGATATTCTTGCTATCAATTCCCAAATGGCTCATTTCTTCTGGAATAATACTGGTGACTCTCATAAATATCACCTTATTAACTGGAATTCAATCAGTAGGAAGAAAGAATATGGTGGGATGGGAATTCAAAATATGCGAGAATCTAACCTTTGTTTGTTAGCTTCTTAGGTTAAAAGATATCATTTAGATGATAATAAAATCTAGAAGTTGATTGTTGACTATAAATATAATCTATCCCCAAATATTATTAGAGCTAGATCTATACATTGTTCACCTTTTTGGCAGGGTGTGATGTGGGCTGCATCTGCAACAAAAATTGGGTACAGATGGTGTGTTGGTAATTGTAGAAGGATTTTGTTCTGGGAAGATACATGGATAGGGCATTGCTCCCTTGCCATTCTTTTTTGGGATCTTTACACTATTGTGAATGAGCAATGTACTGTTTCAGATGTATGGGATGGGTTGAACTCAAATGTACATTTAGAAGAACATTATCTACTCCTTTGTTTGCTAGATGGCTTGAGCTAGTAGCCCTTATCCAAACTGTTTAGTTGACTGATAGTGAAGATAAACCTATCTGGCTATTTCATCCTTCTGGTGAATATTCTGTCAAATCTTTTTATGGTGTTATTAACAATGGTGGGGTTATCCCCATTCATACACCTGTGGTGTGGAAGTTGCATGTCCCTCCCAGGATACATGTCTTCTTGTGATTGTTGGCTAATAACAAGCTCCTCACAAGAGACAATCTGGGTAAGAGTAGGGCAGTTGATGATATGTCTTGTTTATTTTGCGGTGAACTTGAGTCAGTTAGTCATCTATTCTTCGAATGTGTGGTAGCCAAAGGTCATTGGCAAAATATCTCATCGATTTTTGGGAAACAAATTGGTACCAATTTTGAATTGGTGGCCAGATGGTGGATTAGTGAGAATCAAAATTCTGTTCTGAACATCTTTACCTCTGCGGTGTTAGATCTTATGGTCAACTTGCAATGATTTATGTTTTCAGGGCAAAAGTTGGCCAGGTGTCAAGGAAATGCTCCGAAAGCTGTATTCAACGATTCAAAACTGGCAACCTCTGTCCATGGAGAAAAAATCGTCTCTGCTGGATTCCAATCTGCTGGTACTAGATCATCACAGGGGGAACTGTTGAGGATAGCCTGGATCTGAATCTTCTCCTACTGAGCGCTGTTGGAAAATCTGATGGCTCGGCAGGTGACCTCCTTCGTCGATGGCGTCAGGAGACTGCTAGTGAGAGGCTTATTGGTGGAGCGGTGTACTAAGAATGTATCACTAGCGGTGCCCCTGTAGCTGTTTGAGTTTTCTTTCCTGCTCTAGACTATTCCCAGCTAGTTGGTAGCTGGGTTTTTAGATGTAAGCTTCATAGACAAGTTCACAACTCGCTCTCTTGTGATTGCTTTGGTTGCATTTAATGGAACCTAGGGCTTGATATGTTGCTAACTGATACATTGCAAATGTATCTATAATTTTTGATGTTCCATGCTTGGTTTTATCTACTTTATTATGTTTTGTCCACACTTTGGAGTACTTTTCATATGATTTCCTAGACTAACCTATTAACAAGAGCCATAGTGCCAGCTGCCTGTTTTCTGTTGTTTTTGGTTTCAGGAAGTCAGAAAATGAATATTCTCGGAATTGGACGGGACAAAAGCCAAAGTTATTATTTTACCGGGGGGCACCTGGAGCCAGAATACGAGACGGAGAGGGCCTAGGGCCTGGCCACACCACCTAGCCACGCGGCCAGGCCTGGCCCGTGCCAGGGGGTGGTCTGGCCGCCCTAGGCACCCCCTCGGCATCTCCTTCCACCTATATATTGCCTCTGATACGGAAACCCTAAGGACCCGATCAAAATTCCACGAAAGAGTCTATAGCCGCCATCATCTCCATCCCTAGATCGGGAGGGATCTGAAGCTCTTCCCGGCACCCTACCGGAGAGGGGAATTCACCCTGGAGGCCTTCTTTATCATCATGCAAGCCTCCGGTGTGATGCGTGAGTAGTTCATCTCTAGACTACGGGTCCATGCAGTAGCTAGATGGATGGTTCTCCTCATTTGTGCTATCATGTCTAGATCTTGTGAGCTCCGTTCATGATCAAGATCATCTATTTGTAATTCTGCATGTTGTGTTTGCGGGGATCTGATGGATATTGAGATGCTATTTCAGATTGATTATTGATTCTATCATGTCTTTGTTATTTGTGATCTTGCATGCTTTCCGTTGTTAGTAGCTATCTTGGCCAAGTAGATGCTAGCAACTCCAAGAGTTAGTATTTATGCTTGATAGTGGGTTCATGCCTCTAGTAATCTGGGGAAGTGACAGAAATTTCTAAGGTACTAGATGTGCTGTTGCTTCTAGGGAGAAAACAACAATCCTTTGTTCATAGAACAATCGTATTGTTTACTTTACACGCAATTCATAATACAATAATCTGTTGCTTACAACTTAATACTGGAGGGGGTTTGGATGATAACCTAAAGGTGGATTATTAGTCATAGATGCAGTTGGATGGCGGTCTATGTATAATGTTGTAATGCTTAATCGTATCTCAAAGGAGTCAAGATGATTAGTATATGCTTGTATGCTTTCTCGATGTTTGTCAATTGCCCCGCTGTAATTTTTTCACCCAGCATGTTATCTATCTTAAGGAGAGCCACCTCTAGTGAACTATGGACCCCGGTCCTTTCTTTTACATTCAATCTACAAATTGTTTACTGCTTTGTGTTTACTTTCTGCAAACTATTACTTCCTTCCATTCGATACGTTTAATCCTTTGTTTTCAGCAAAACCGGTGAGATTGAGAACCTCATCGCAAGTTGGGGGCAAAGTTCTGTGTTTGTGTTGTGTAGGTCTCCACGTTGCTACTAGCACCAGTAGTGCGCCCTGCCAAGGCTCAGCTAGCAATACCTTTGGGGTGTTTCCTTGCTCCTACTGGATTGATAACCTTGGTTTCGTACTGAGGGAAAACGTGCTGCTGTGCTCATCATACCTTCCCCTTGGGGTTCCCTAACAAGCTCGATATATTTTGGGCCATCAAGCTCTTTTTCTGGCGCCGTTGCCGGGGAGTCAACGACATCTTCACAAGGGGAGTCCCTCATAACCAATCTCTTTACTTTGTTATTTTTGTTTTGCTTAGTTTACTTTTGTTTTGTTTGCTTGGTTCTTTATCAAAAACACAAAAAAATTAGTTTTACAAGTTTGCTTTCTTTATTGAAAACACAAAAAAAAATTAGTTTCTATCTTAAGTTGCCATTATGTCTAGCCTCGCTCCAATCACTATGTCACCTGAGGAAATGATTTTCACTTTTAAACAAGGAACTGAGGAGAGCTTCAAGGAAGCTTGGTCTAGAATCTCTGATCCACATGAATAAACTAAGCCTAAAATGGCTCAAAGCTTGTTCCTTAGCAGTTTTTACCTTGGAATTGCTCTTTGCTATAGATATGTTTTAGATGATATTGTGGGAGGAGATTTCCTCCAATGCAATGAGGATGATGTTGTTAATGCTATAAAAAAGCTGATCTTTACCTACAACTTACCTAGCAAATCTGATTCCTCCTTGATGAATATATTTGCTAGATTGAACACTCTTGAGACCCGCACTACTAGTTTAAAGGATTGTTATAACACGCTTAGAGAGCATCATAATTATGTTCCAATAAATTCCGAACAATCAAAGTGGCTCCCCACAGTGAAGATTCATATAAATAATGAAACTTTTCAAGCTCGCTGTGATATCATGTCTGAATTTTGTCTTATGCCCAAAGATATTTATGAATCTTTGAATCTTTGGGGGCTTTCTGAAGGAGGAAAAGAAATATCTCTTGCTAACAATGCTACAATATTACCTATTGGAATAGTTGAAGGAGTGTTTACAAAGATCCTTGGGAAAATAATTTCTACTGATTATCTTGTTATCGAATGTGCAGGAAAAGGACAAATTACACTTGGAAGGTCCTATTAGAACTCCTTGGAGCAATAATAGATGTGGCAAAGGGGACCATGCACCTTGCTTATCCACCAAACAATCATATTTTCCCCAAGGTTAAGAATAAAAGTAAGAGAGGTAAGGGCAAGAAATTTGGTTTTAATGCTTCTTCATTTGAGAACACTTGATTATTTTTCTTCTTCTTATGCCTAACTTAAAGGAAAAGTACTTATTGAGAGATAACCCAAAAGTTTTAGATAATTCTTGGAAGTTTTTACTTCAGTAATAACCGCTCCTTATATTTTTTATTTGCTTTTTGTGCCAAGAGTAACCTCTAATGAGAGAGAAGTAATGATTGGGAAAGTTGCTGTCCCGAAACAGATTTCTGTGCTTCACCGTAAAAATTCGCGTAAAATCTCTGTACGTCTTTTGGAGGCGTGAATTTTTGTGCTTCTGCACCAGGTTGTTATCTAACTTTCGCTAGTTCAACACTTTTTGATTTGAGCAACAGAAGGTCTTCGAAAAAATTCGTCTTTACCTGCTGGTCTGTTTTGACAGATTTCTGCCATTTTCTGCATTTGCTTCTTGTTGGTTCCTTTTTGAGTTCTTTTGGGGAATTGAGATTTTTGAGGGAAGTGCTACAGTAGCTAGTATTTTAATGGAAGTTTTATTGGTGTTAGAACTGAACCTAAAGACTTATTATCTTGATTGCACTAATGTTGCAAATAAAGATTGTGTGAAGTTTTGTATGAAGGAAAAATTTCAGGTGTATGGAAGGATTGAGTAATGAGATGAAGGATGGACTAAAGCTCAAGCTTGGGGATGACACGCGTGTCACCCCAAGAAATATCCAAGAAGTACAAGCGTCAAAGCTTGGGGATGCCCAAGGCATCCCCCTCTTCATCAATAAAAATCCCAGGTTCCTTCCAAACGCTTCATTTTTATTGTTTCATACATAGTTGTGTTGTTCTTGGAGCGTCTTCTTTTTCGTTTTTGCTTTTGGTTTTCGTTTGATTTGTTTGCTGAATAAATTGGTTGGACCCCCTCTTTCATACATTGGTCTTCAAATAGTTTGGTTTGGTTTGGAAAAGAGTAGGAAAGTTCATGCTTATGTGGTAAAAAGAGCTCGTTTTTGATTGTGACCTATGCTTTGTCATGCCATGCTTGATAATGTTTTGGCTTTATGCTTAGTATTCTTTGCTGTAGCATGACTTGTTATAAACAATTGAGATTTCTTAATGTGCCTTGGATGAATCATGCGTTGTTTTAGCATATTAAAAGCATAGTATTGTGGTATTCTCCTTTGATGCTTTATTTGGGTTGACTTGGCGCATGCTCACACCATGTTATGACTATCCCAACTCACCATAGCCTTTATGATACTTTAGTTTTCAACTTGCAGTATCACTTTATGCTTTGATCAATGATGTTTTGTCGCTCTACATGATTATGGCCATTATTGCTCTCTTAGTTTGTCGCTCCTAGTCTTTTGCTAGCCTCCACAACCAAGTATGAGTTCCACTCATGCATCCAACTCCTTAAACCAAGTGATACCAAAGAATCCACCATACCTACCTATTAGCTTATGCTATTCCAAGTATATTCATGCTTTTGTTTACCTTCCAAATTAAACTTGTTATGAGAAAACTAGTGATTAAAGCTCTCACAAACTTGATGGCACACTTTACATTTTTGCATTTAATAAACTTTAACCATTGGGTCCTTCTTTGTTGCGTATATGCTTGCGCTTTATAAGTTGAAATTAGCAGAACCATGTATCATGGGGAACGCTTTCAACATTGCACTTGTACTTTGTACCCTGTTGTTATTATGTTCTTTTGCTTATGGATCCTGACGGTGTGAAATAAAAGTGGAACTTGTAAGATCATGGAGTTTGTATGTGTGTTCGAGAAACGCCTGGGTCGCTAGCCTAAGCCATGCCTAATCATGGTGGAAACTTGCAGCATCACCATAATGATCACTCTATGAAGCATCCTCAATAAAAACCTATGCAAAGAGCAAATAAAAAAATTGCTGAGATGCTCATTGTCTGCTTGCCTTGTCGTTTTGATTATGCGATAGCTCCTGTATCATGTGCAAGGGGTACCCCATTGGCGGTTCTTTATGATACACATATACTTACAATGACAAGAGCTTACTCATGACTAAACTTGAGTAGCATGAGGTTCGGTCTTCGTAAGTAAGGGGCATGAGATTTCGGTTTATAACTTGTCAAGCATATCCTCTTAGTTGTGTCACTTTAACCTTAATCACCTTCAAGATGCTTATGATAGGGGCAATGAGAGCTGAAAGCTATAAGTACCATAATTTTTGGAAGCTCTTTATGAGACTTGAATCCCTACTTCCTTCTATGAAGGCCTTTCTTCCACTTATATATATTGAGTCTCCACCTTCTATCTTTATGCACCTACTTTGAGAGCATAGTGGCCATTCTTAGTTCTATGTGCATTGTCCCAAGACTAGTTGATTGATGCATAACTTGATATTGCTTGTTTTAAACTATTTGTATCTAGTCACTCTTATGAACTTTGAAGGTGTCCTATGCATTTATGTTTGCTACTCTATGAGGGACAAGCTGAATGCCATTATGCTATGTTTTCTTTATGTCAAACAAACAAACGTCTTACAAAGCATTGTTATTCATGAATATTTTGTTTGTGCCTTTTCATGTTGCAACATAGTTGCTTTGCCTTATTGTTAGAACTTTGTATTTCATGTTATGATTGAAGTACTATGATCCCAACTTCGAATGGTTTACAAATACTTTGATCAAGTTTATGATGGTGCATGTCACCTCAAAAATTATTCTTTCTTTTTAACACTTACCTACTCGAGGACGAGCAGGAGTTAAGCTTGGGGATGTTGATACGTTGCTAACGTATCCATAATCTTTGATGTTCCATGCTTGGTTTTATCTACTTTCTTATGTTTTGTCCACACTTTGGAGTACTTTCTATACATTTCTTGGACTAACCTATTAACTAGAGCCATAGTGCCAGCTGCCTGTTTTCTGCTGTTTTTGGTTCCAGGAAAGTCAGAAAATGAATATTCTCAGAATTGGATGGGACAAAAGCCAAAGTTATTATTTTACCGGGGGTCACCTGGAGCCAGAATATGAGATGGAGAGGGGCTAGGGCCTGGCCACACCACCTGGTCGCGCGGCCAGTCCTGGCCCGCACCAGGGGGTGGTCTGGCCGCCCCAGGCACCCCCTCGGCCTCTCCTTCCGCCTTTATATTGCCTCCGATATGGAAACCCTAAGGACCCGATCAAAATTCCACGAAAGAGTCTATAGCCGCCGTCATCTCCATCCCTAGATCGGGAGGGATCTGACGCTCTTCCTGTAGGGGTTCCGCGTAAGAAAACAATAAATTTTACCCTACGCCCCTGAACCCCTGAAGCTGCCAGGACCTATCTATTAGTAATACAATAACGGCAGGGGCTTTTCGCAAACTTACCCTTGAAGACCGAAAAGCGTTGTCAACGCTCAGGCGAGCGTGGTTGATGTAGACGAGCCGAAGCCGACCTCAAGGTCGTGATGAAGTCCTTGCGCTCCTTGGCTCCAACGACTTGAGTGCCTCAAGTGCGACACCTCGCGGGGAGTTACACACGTCCAGTGCCTAACGATGACTCCCGCTTCCCTGATCCAGCAGCAGTTGCGGAAGTAGAGCTCCCGGATCCGAATCCCACAGCGCGACGGTGCTCCACGGTGAAGATGTCTCTCGCTCGCCCAGTCCAGACTTGGGACCACAGTCACGAGAGAGAGTGAGAGGGGGAGAGAGAAAATATCAATTAGAGGTCCTCCCAAAAGTGGGGAGACCTTTATTGATTATTGGTCTATATATCTTGGCCAAATACCCCCACTATATATAGGGGGAGGGGAGGTACTACCTCCCTCATAGTCCCGGGGTGGGACTAAAGGAGAGGAGGGGGAGGGAAGTCCGCCAGCCACCCTAGTGGTCCCCACGCATGGGGGGAGGGGGGCTAGGCCCAGCCGGCCAAGCCCCTTGCCCCTTCTCCCTCTCTCCTTTCCCTAATGGGCCCTCTCCCTCCGGAAATTGGCCCATTAAGCCTTTTTGACCTTTAATTGATTTTCTCTTTATTAAATAATTATGAATAAATGATTAAATCAATATTTAACATTCATTCACACATTATCTAATCTCCGTGGCTATGGAACACCTTCCACCTCCACTCCGGACATCCTACGGACTTACCGAAACCCTTCCGATTTTCTCCCTACTCTTCTTCGGTGATTCCACCGATCCTATAAACACTCTCTAAGCATCATCAATCCCTTAAGCGTGATACCCCACGGTTCGGGAACACTCCAGACATGGTCGAGACACTCCCGCACCAATGATCGACAGAGGGACCTGGATGGCCATGTGACCCCTGTGTGTTCCACGAAGATCTTTCGTCGTTTGAACCGGGACAGTCGTGTCTTATTCCCTTTGTCACTCGATACTTGCATTGCCTGAGATCTGATCAATGACATCACCATGTCGTGTTCAATATTGCTACTGAACAACGCTACTTGACTCGTTCCGACAAGTGATATCCCCGTGATCAAATCACACGCTGCGCAGCTATTGGATATAACTTATCCGAGTGGGCCCTTGAGTATCTTTCCGTCACATGGACAGACACATCCCGCTCTTGACATATATTGCCTCAATGGTTTCCTCCGAATACCTGAACACACCTTTATAACCACTGTATTACCAAGTGGCGCTTGATGCTATCAAAGCATTCTCGGGAGACAATGATTGATATAGCCTCACGGTCTAAGGAATAGTCTACGAGGATCCATTTCTAATCATCATAACTTGAACTTCGTGACATGATCGGGTCATGATGTTTAGGTTGGGTATTGGTTTATCATCTCATTCTCGAAATGAGACGACCTCATTTCCAACTGGCATTAATGCCACATGATCAGGAAACTTGATCATCTGTTGACCAATGAACCAGTGACTAGAGTTTCACTGGGAACCCCTGGTTGTTTGTATATCACACGTGTATTGATGTTTCCACTCAACACAGTTATAGCATGATATAAAACTTAATCATAAAATATATGAAATATGATAATAGTCCTTACTACTATTTGTCTCTAGGGCATATTTCCAACAGTCTCCCACTTGCACTAGAGTACAAATACACTAGCTGCATTTGTTCGCAATCATTGGCACCATATACCCGGTACCCTGAACATGCTTGCTCATGGAAGAGGTTGAGTCTTGGGTCTGTACTTTACAGTCCCAAATCCTTTGCAATTTATTAATGTCACCTGGATTGACATTAATACTCTATCATCACATGATAGCATCTGTGTGTATGCATCGTCTCCATGGCAGCAGAACGAGGCCTGATTCTAGGAGCCTACAGTGACGTTAGATCAACCTCGAGGGCTTTCTCATGAGCACTGTGCCCTGGGACACATCATTCTATGTTAAAAGCGAACTAGCCCCGCCATAACATTATACAACACTTTAGACGGTACCCTTATCTATCATTATAAATGTATTCATCGAAATACAAGTGCACTCTGTGCAACTTTCGATGTTTTGTTCACCTCGCTTCCTACTTGACTTTAATTGGTATCTACAGGAGTTTCCAACATATTCCCTTATAACATAACCCTTTATGTTTTAAGATATGTCATCCTTTATGAATTTGGAAAACATGTCTAAAGTTCTGTATTAGACACTACGGATAAAAATAGCTCAATGTTCTGTGATTCGAACTTAATCACTTTCAAACGTTCCTTCTTGGATCACATATTACGCTAAGTTATCATCATGGTTTACTAAGATAGAACCTTATGTCTCAACATAGTGGATGACGATCATCCTTTTCTTTCTTTCAACCATTGATGTTAAACTTAATACTATTCCCAATTTGAGTTATTAAGGACCAATTCCTTAATTAACTTCTATTCCGAAACCCCTTTCAGAATCCCTTAAGGAATACTACATAATATCGTAATACGTTTATTATCAACTTCTACATCTTATAAATCATTATTTATAAGTATTTGCGCTTTCATTCTTAACACACTTAAGAATTACTCCTATAAGCTCCCACTCAAAATATGTTCCTACATATTTGAATTTGAGACTTATATTGCTCCCACTTAAAAATATGTCAATTACATATTGTTTCAGGAAGACTTTCATAGCTCCCACTCAATTTTTATGCAAATTGCATATCCTCCCACTATTTTGAACAATTTCAAAATCCTTTGATCAAATATCAAAGTTGGAGATTTACTATGAGATGCTAGTACTGTTACTAGTTTTAAATCCTCTAGACATTTAGCACACATGAATCAAATTCATTTGAATTTGTCCAATACCTAACAAATTGTGCTTTTGTCATTTACCCCTTTTTCCTACTATGGCTTCGCAGTCATTTGGGAAAATTCAAGTAACCCCTTTTACTTGTGAGATTCAGCAACACATTGCTTTCTAATCTCAAGGGAATTTTGCTTTTAGGATTTCTCATAATTCTAGTTTACCATTATTTCCTATGTAGTTCGTAGGTATGTCATATTCCAAAAATCATGACAAGTGATTCACAAAAGTCTCCACACAAGATATGGATTACATTCTGAATCCTACTCCATGTAGTGAAAAACACAAGTGGGGAAAAACATAATGATCATTATCATTGATTCTTTCCTTCCGTGAAGAGAATCATTCAGGAACGTTGTCTGTTGCGCTTCTCAACACTCTGGTGCAGGGTTTTGAATCCTCATATTGTTTTACACTATTTCCCATTTACTCCATAATCGAGAAACATCACTAAAAGTGAGCTTTCTCAAGAATGTTCCAAAATCCAAGCAATACGAATCTTGCTTTCCTTTTGGTTTCAGCTATGGGTTTTTATATTCAAAGTTTCCAATGAATACTCTACAAGGACTTATTCGCTATTGTTTTGGTTATATCGAATAACCCCAAAACTTTCACGAATTCAAATGGTTCACTATAAATTCTAATTGAGTGCTAACTATTTCTAAGTACTGGTCTCTACATCTACACTACAATGATTTATTTGGTGCCTTCTATTCAACCCCTTTGATATCTAATATCACATTGTGATGCTCTGCATTCTGACGTTTTAGAATGCTTTGCATTTCACAATTACTTTTATGCCATTCTTATAAATTCGAATTTCATTACTATTGATCAAATCATAATAATTAAATTCTCTTTTATCTTTATACCCTTTTATTGATGAAATACTTTGATCAAATCAAGTAGTTTCATATTCATGTTTCCTTTGGTAAACTACTTTACACATTTAAACAATCATTTAATGATAATTACCATTTTCGTTAAAACACAATACATCGAATATGCATTAACTTTTAACAATTCATTTAAACACTTTGTATTCAAGTAATACACGGTGTTCAAGTTATTTTGCCGAACTTAGGCATGATTTATATGTGATAAGAAATCGAATAAATTTCACATATTATCACATAACTTTGAATTTAAACAATGGTTTTCATTCTATAATGAAATATCATTTAAGTCGGGTATTTTAAACAAGGCATTTTTTTTGAGATCAACAAGGCATTTTTTATGTTTTATAAATGTTCATGCATTATCAATTAGTTTCAAACAACAAGGATAATTCACAAGTAATCAAACAAGGTATGAACACGAATAGAAATCATTCATAAAAGTGGAACAACTGTTTGTTACAAACTTATATGAATAACCGTCTCACGAAGTGTGAGACATACTAAAGAAGTTCATAATCTCTTGATTACAATAATCATCCTAAAACATAAACTAAGTGATAAATGTCGAGGGAGAGTGTCGTCGGCCATCATCATCATGCTCACCATCAACACGCAACGTCACCTCCTCTCCAGCAAGCACCTCTCATGCAGAAGGACCTGTTTTCAGCAAAACAAAACAAGTATCAGATATACTTAACACTTCAAAAATGTTTGCAAGATTATAACATTTATAAAACTGTATATCATATATATACCTTTGTCATTGATGACTGCAGCGACGTTGGGTTCATCTACCACATTTCTGAAATGTGATATGAACTCGAGGAAATCTAGTGTTTCCGTGTCGCCTCTCATAATGCAGATCCTGACCTGTGCTTGGAAGCTTGGTGGAAGCGATCGTAGCACAACTCCCATCGCAAATGAGCTTGAGAACCAGTTGTCCAGGTAATATGCTAGACTCATGTATGCATCGTATATGCTCAATAAGTGCTCGTCTAGTGAGGAGCCCTCCTCCATCTTTATGGAGAGGAAGTCCCCATCAGCCCATTCTCTCAAATGCGTGTCTGTTCCATGAAATGTGTCCTAAGCTATAGCATCACTGAACAAGGGTTGACATCACCCACGAAAGGCCAGAGCTCGTCCACCATTCCGAAACGCATTACAACTGAAATATAGGAGGCCATCTCCTGACGGAGATAGCGGTCTTTCCGCTCCTCTAGGGTCTCTAGGTTAGTGGGCAGATCCAAATCCATCCCGTCGAGTATGTAGTCGACCATGTCGTTCTCGCTAAGGAAAACATGGAGACTTGCAACCCATATGGAGAAGTTCGATCCATCTAATCTAAGCTTCTCTCCTTCTAACCAATCAATCGTCAACACGAAAGGTCCCATCTGCATTTATAATTGCAAAAGGAATTCAGACTAAGTTTATAATTAAATGAGTTAATAATAACTCCACTCAGAAACACCTATCCCTAGTGAGGGTTCCTAGTGATAACACGACCCCTATCAGCCACATCTCCCCCGATTGATCACGACCATCGATGTGGGTTCAAAGGTGGACGCTAAACATCGGTCACATCATTCATGCGACTCATGCTCGATCTTTCGACCATACGTGTTCCGAGGCCACGCTTCTGTGGCATGCTAGGCTCGTCAACTCAACCTTAGTGTATTTGCTGTGCAACATGGCTTACACCCACTGTATGAAAATATAGATATGTCTGACACCCAGACCTGTAACCCTGGATCGCCTCATACCGAAGAACTTTCTTGGTGGTGCACAATAAGGGGGAACACAATCGTTGGTAATTTTAACATGGATCATCTTATTAGGCTATCGTCGAGTATCTAATACTAGCACACAATAAGACATACAAACAATAATATTGAATGTAAATGCTATGTGATATGGTCCTTCACGTCGTGATCTCCATCCGCTGTCACCGGGTTCCGGCGCCAGGGTTCTGGCGCCGTAGACACCATAGTACCGGTGTCATTCCGGCGTGGTAGTTCGTCACCTCCGTGACTATCTACTACTACATAACAAAAGGTAATCACTTTACCTTTGCCACAACCATATCACAAAGCAACGCCCCCCTGCAAAACAAAGTTAGACGCCTCTACTTTATCTTTGCATGTTTTACATGGTTGAATGGGCTTTCGCACAAGAACCGTTCTTACCTATGAACTTTTAGCACAACGCTGATCAAGTAGTTGTCTCTACTACACCCCTTTTGGGGCCCTCCGTTGTAAATGGCATACCAACTAATGCGAGAGAGACAGACACCCCCTAAGCCACTTTATACGGTACAAGCCGTATGTCAAGCGTGGACCAGTCTCGCGAATGAACGCGTAAAGTCGGTTGGGGGCCGCTTCATCAAGCATTACTGCGGTATACACAAGTACACGTGGGAGTGTAACAACTAAAATATCAACGCCCACACGCTACATCTCGTGTGTTCTACCCGTACTAGCATTACTACACATAGATCTAGCTCTGATACCACTGTAGGGGTTCCGCGTAAGAAAACAATAAATTTTACCCTACGCCCATGAACCCCTGAAGCTGCCAGGACCTATCTATTAGTAATACAGTAACGTGAGGGGCTTTTCGTGAACTTACCCTTGAAGACCGAAAAGCGTTGTCAATGCTCAGGAGAGCGTGGTTAATGTAGACGAGCTGAAGCCGACCTCAAGGTCATGATGAAGTCCTTACGCTCCTTGGCTCCAACGACTTGAGTGCCTCAAGTGCGACACCTCGCGGGGAGTTAGACACGTCTGGTGCCTGACAGTGACTCCCGCTTCCCCGATCCAGCAGTAGTTGCGGAAGTAGAGCTCCCGGATCTGAATCCCGCAGCGCGACGACGCTCCGCGGTGAAGATGTCTCTCACTCGCGCAATCCAAACTTGGGACCACGGTCACGAGAGAGAGAGGGGGAGAGAGAAAATATCAATTAGAGGTCCTCCCAAAAGTGGGGAGACCTTTATTTATTATTGGTGTATATATCTTGGCCAAATAGCCCCACTATATATAGGGGGAGGGGAGGTACTACCTCCCTTAAAGTCCCGGGGTGGGACTAAAGGAGAGGAGGGGGAGGGGAGGCCGCCGGACACCCTAGTGGGCCCCGCGCGAGGGACTAGGCCTAGCCGGCCAGCCCCCTTGCCCCTTCTCCCTCTCTCCTTTCCCTAATGGGCCCTCTCTCACTCCGGAAATTGGCCCATTAAGCCTTTTTGACCTTTAATTGATTTTCTCTTTATTAAATAATTATGAATAAATGATTAAATTAATATTTCACATTCATTCACACATTATCTAATCTCTCTAAGCATCATCAAGCCCTTAAGCGTGATACCCCACGGTTCGGGAACACTCCAGACATGGTCGAGACACTCCCGCACCAATGATCGACAGAGGGACCTGGATGGCCATGTGACCCCTATGCGTTCCACAAAGATCTTTCATCGTTTGAACCGGGACGGTCGTGTCTTATTCCCTTTGTCACTCGATACTTGCATTGCCTGAGATCTGATCAATGACATCACCATGTCGTGTTCAATATTGCTACTGAACAACGCTACTTGACTCGTTCCGACAAGTGATATCCCCGTGATCAAATCACACGCTGCGCAGCTATTGGATATAACTTATCCGAGTGGGCCCTTGAGTATCTTTCCGTCACATGGACAGACACATCCTGCTCTTGACATATATTGCCTCAATGGTTTCCTCCGAATACCTGAACACACCTTTATAACCACTGTATTACCAAGTGGCGCTTGATGCTATCAAAGCATTCTCAGGAGACAATGATTGATATAGCCTCACGGTCTAAGGAATAGTCTACGAGGATCCATTTCTAATCATCATAACTTGAACTTCGTGACATGATCGGGTCACGATGTTTAGGTTGGGTATTGGTTTATCATCTCATTCTCGAAATGAGACGACCTCATTTCCAACTGGCATTAAT
Source organism: Avena sativa (assembly GCA_916181665.1). Classification (NCBI taxonomy): domain Eukaryota; kingdom Viridiplantae; phylum Streptophyta; class Magnoliopsida; order Poales; family Poaceae; genus Avena; species Avena sativa. The sequence goes on along the minus strand of OV702290.1, from coordinate 551,803,900 downwards.
GCCACATGATCAGGAAACTTGATCATCTGTTGACCAATGAACCAGTGACTAGAGTTTCACTGGGAACCCCTGGTTGTTTGTATATCACACGTGTATTGATGTTTCCACTCAACACAGTTATAGCATGATATAAAACTTAATCATAAACTATATGAAATATGATAATAGTCCTTACTACTATTTGTCTCTAGGGCATACTTCCAACACTTCCCGACACCCTGCCAGAGAGGGGAATTCACCCTAGAGGCCTTCTTCATCATCATGCAAGCCTCCGGTGTGATGCGTGAGTAGTTCATCTCTGGACTACGGGTCCATGTAGTAGCTAGATGGCTGGTTCTCCTCCTTTGTGCTATCATGTCTAGATCTTGTGAGCTCCGTTCATGATCAAGATCATCTATTTGTAATTCTGCATGTTGTGTTTGCGGGGATCTGATGGATCTTGAGATGCTATTTTAGATTGATTATTGATTCTATCATGTCTTTGTTATTTGTGATCTTGCATGCTTTCCGTTGTTAGTAGCTATCTTGGCCAAGTAGATGCTAGCAACTCCAAGAGTTAGTATTTATGCTTGATAGTGGGTTCATGCCTCTAGTAATCTGGGGAAGTGACAGAAATTTCTAAGGTACTAGATGTGCTGTTGCTTCTAGGGAGAAAACAACAATCCTTTGTTCATAGAACAATCGTATTGTTTACTTTACACGCAATTCGTAATACAATAATCTGTTGCTTACAACTTAATACTGGAGGGGGTTTGGATGATAACCTGAAGGTGGATTATTAGTCATAGATGCAGTTGGATGGAGGTCTATGTATAATGTTGTAATGCCCAATCGAATCTCAAAGGAGTCAAGATGATTAGTATATGCTTGTATCCTTTCTCAATGTTTGTCAAATGCCCCATTGTAATTTGTTCACCCAGCATGTTATCTATCTTAAGGAGAGCCACCTCTAGTGAACTATGGACCCCGGTCCTTTCTTTTACATTCAATCTAAAAACTGTTTACTGCTTTGTGTTTACTTTCTGCAAACTATTACTTCCTTCCATTCGATACGTTTAATCCTTTGTTTTCAGCAAAACCGATGAGATTGACAACCTCATCGCAAGTTGGGGGCAAAGTTCTGTGGTTGTGTTGTCAAGGTCTCCACGTTGCTACTAGCACCGGTAGTGCGCCCTGGCAAGGCTCAGCTAGCAACACCTTTGGGGTGTTTCCTTGCTCCTACTAGATTGATAACCTTGATTTCGTATTGAGGGAAAACTTGCTGCTGTGCTCATCATACCTTCCTCTTGGGGTTCCCCAACGAGCTCGATATATTTTGGGCCACCACTAACGTATCCATAATTTTTGATGTTCCATGCTTGGTTTTATCTACTTTCTTATGTTTTGTCCACACTTTGGAGTACTTTCTATACACTTTCTTGGACTAACATATTAACAAGAGCCACAGTGCCAGCTGCCTATTTTCTGCTGTTTTTGGTTTCAAGAAAGTCATAAAATGAATATTCTCGGAATTGGACGGGACAAAAGCCAAAGTCAGGTTTTCACCGAGGGACACCCAGAGCCAGAATATGAGACGAAGAGGGGCCAGGGGGCCGCCACACCACCTGGCTGTGCGGCCCAACCTGACCCATGCCATGGGGTGTTCTGGCCGCCCTAGGCACCCCCTCGGCCTCCCCTTTCGCCTATAAGATGCCTCCGATACAAAAACCCTAAGTACCCGATCAAAATTCCAGGAAAGAGTCTGTAGCCACCGTCATCTCCATCCCTAGATCGGGAGGGATCTGAAGCTCTTCCCGGCACCCTGCCGGAGGGGAGAATTCACCCTGGAGGCCTTCTTCATCATGCAAGCCTCCGGTGTGATGCGTGAGTAGTTCATCTCTGGACTACGGGTCCATGTAGTAGCTACATGGCTGGTTCTCCTCCTTTGTGCTATCATGTTTAGATCTTGTGAGCTCCGTTCATGATCAAGATCATCTATTTGTAATCCTATATGTTGTGTTTGCGGGGATCCGATGGATATTGAGATGCTATTTCAGATTGATTATTGATTCTATCATGTCTATGTTATTTGTGATCTTGCATGTTTTCCGTTGTTAGTAGCTATCTTGGCCAAGTAGATGCTAGCAACTCTAAGAGTTAGTATTTATGCTCGATAGTGGGTTCATGCCTCTAGTAATCTGGGGAAGTGACAGAAATCTCTAAGGTACCAAATGTGCTGTTGCTACTAGGGAGAAAACAACAGTCATTTGTTCATAGAACAATCATATTGTTTACTTTACACGCAATGCGTAATGCAATTATCTGTTGCTTGCAACTTAATACTGTAGGGGGTTCGGATGATAACCTGAAGGTGGATTATTAGTCATAGATGTAGTTGGATTACGGTCTATGTATAATGTTGTAATGCCCAATCAAATCTCAAAGGATTCAAGATGAGTAGTATATGCATATTGCTTTCTCGATGTTTGTCAATTGCCCCGCTGTAATTTGTTCACCCAACATGTCATCTATCTTAAGGCGAGCCACCACTAGTGAACTATGGACCCCGATCCTTTCTTTTATTATCAATCTACAATCAACTGTTTACTGCTTCCTGTTTACTTTCTGCAAACTATTACATTCTTCCACTCGATACGTTTAATCCTTTATTTTCAGCAAAACCGGTGAGATTGACAACATCATCGCAAGTTTGGGGCAAAGTTCTGTGGTTGTGTTGTGCAGGTCTCCATGTTGCTGCTGGCACCGGTAGTGTGCCCTGCCAAAGTTCAGCTAGCAACACCTTTGGGGTGTTTCCTTGCTCCTACTGGATTGATAACCTTGGTTTCATAACTGAGGGAAAACTTGCTGCTGTGCTCATCATACCTTCCTCTTGGGGTTCCTCAACGGGCTCGATATATTTTGGGCTAAGCAACTGATTTTCTGGCGCCGTTGCCGGGGAGTCAAGGACACCTTCACAAGGGGATTCCCTCATAACCAATCTCATTACTTTGTTATTTTTATTTTGCTTAGTTTATTTCTGCTTTGTTTGCTTGTTTCTTTATCAAAAATAAAAAAAAATTCCTACTATAGTTGTTATTTTCATTGGTATGTTATTGTCTTGCTTTATCATGCTTTCTATCAATGGTTGGTTTCTTTGAAACTGAATCTTATTGGCAAGGTGGGTTCACGGAAGAACAAAAATATTATTATAAGGAACACTTCTTGTCACAAAAAGGGAAACACTTATGGGAACAAATTGATAAATTGTGTACTATTGCGATAAACGTGTGCTCTACTTATAATGTTACTTATTGCTTTGATAAATCTTGTTGCTGTAGGAGGTATAAACACCTCCCTTTTCAATGTGAGTATAATGATAATGTTACCGTATCTTCTTATGTTAAAGGGAATTATGACTTTTATGATGTGGAACAAATTGAAGAATTTATTGCTTGGAAGGGTGCATTTGAACTTGCTATTTTGCTTGAAAATACTGATGATTCACCTTATAAATATGAGGTTTATGATATACTTAAATTTTTCTTTGATAAATACAAGGTATAAAATGGCTATATTCTTGAATATCTTAATAGATGCTCTCCACCAATGGAAGAGACTAATGCCTTGCAGGAGCCTATGGAAGAAGAAATTGCTGAAATTGGAAGCTCATTGGATGAAAAAGAGGGGGAGAGTGATTATCAAGAGGAGGAAGAATGGATCTACCCATCCCTACCTTCTAATGAGAGTAACTCTTTACCCCTTACATTATTTGATTGTCCCCCATGCTTACCAAAGGAGGATGAATGTCATGTTCCCGTGGATTCTTTTGAAAATGTTTATAATAAAGCTCTAGATGATGGTCCTATATTGGTTGATAATATTAATTGTACTACTATTGAAAATGAGATTGATCAGTCATCTTGTTAGAAAATTGTTAAAAGTGGGTGTGAAGGTTTTAATCCCATTATTTTTGAGCTTGATAAAAGTTATGTGTTTGTAGATCATGAAAAGCATGCTTTATGTGATAGTTATATTGTTGAGTTTATTCATGAGGCTACTGAAAATTATTATGAGAGAGGAAAATATGGTTGTATAAGTTTTCATGGTATTAAAACACCTCCCTATATGCTGAAAGTTTTGAAGTTGCTCTTGTTTTATCTTCCTATGCATGTCACTTTGTTCTTTGCGAATTTATTTTCATACAAGATTCCTATGCATAGGAAGTGGGTTAGACTTAAATGTGTTTTGAATTTGCTTCTTGATGCTCTCTTTTACTTCAATTCATATTTCTTATGTGAGCATCTTATCAAACTATCATGCCTAACTTAAAGGCGTTAAAGAAAAGTACTTATTGGGAGATAACCCAAAAGTTTTAGATGAGTCTTGGAAGTTATTACTTCAGTAATAACCGCTCCTTATCCTTTTTATTTGCTTTTTGTTCCAAGAGTAACCTCTAATAAGAGAGAAGTAATGCTTAGGGAAGTTGATGTCCCGAAACAGATTTTTGTGCTTCACCGTCAAAATTCGTGTAAAATCTATGTATGTCATTTTGAGGCGTAAATATTTGTGATTCTGCCCCAGGTTGTTATATAACTTTCATTAGTTCAAAACTTTTCGATTTGAGCAACCGAAGGTCTTCGAAAAATTCGTATTTACCTACTAGTCTGTTTTGACAGATTTCTGCCTTTATTTGCATTTGCTTCTTGTTGGTTCCTTTTTGAGTTCTTTTGGGGAATTGCGCTTTTTGAGGGAAGTTATACAGTATCTTGTGTATTAATGGAAGTTTTATTGGTGTTGGAACTGAACCCAAAGACTTATTATCTTGAGCGCACTAATGTTGCTAATAAAGATTGTGTGAAGTTTTGTATGAAGGAAAAATTTCAGGTGTATGGAATGAATGAGTAATGAGATGAACAATGGACTAAAGCTCAAGCTTGGGGATGCCACCCCGTGTCATCCCAAGAAATATCCAAGAAATACAAGCGTCAAAGCTTGGGGATGCCCAAGGCATCCCCTTCTTCATCAATAAAAATTTCAGGTCCCTTCCAAACACTTCATTTTTATTGTTTCATGCACAGTTGTGTTGTTCTTGGAGCGTCTTCTTTTTCTTTTTTGTTTTGTTTTTTCATTTGCTTGGTTTCTTAGTTTGCTGAATAAATTGGTTTGACCCCCTCTTTCATGCATTGGTTTTTAAATAGTTTGGTTTGGATTGGAAAAGAGTAGGAAAGTTCATGCTTAAGTGGTAAAGAGAGCTTGTTTTTGACTGTGGCCTAGGCTTTGTCATGCCATGCTTGATATTGTTTTGGCTTTATGCTTAGTATTATTTGCTGTAGCATGGCATGTTATAAACAATTGAGATTGCTTAATGTGCCTTGGAAGAATTATGTGTTGTTTTAGCATATTAAAGCATAGTATTGTGGTATTCTCCTTTGATGCTTTATTTGGGTTGACTTGGCGCATGCTCACACCATGTTATAACTATCCCAACTCACCATAGCCTTTATGATACTTTAGTTTTCAACTTGCAGTATCACTTTATGCTTTGATCAATGATGTTTTGTCGCTCTACATGATTATGGCCATTATTGCTCTCTTAGTTTGTCGCTCCTAGTCTTTTGCTAGCCTCCACAACCAAGTATGAGTTCCACTCATGCATCCAACTCCTTAAACCAAGTGATACCAAAGAATCCACCATACCTACCTATTAGCTTATGCTATTCCAAGTATATTCATGCTTTTGTTTACCTTCCAAATTAAACTTGTTATGAGAAAACTAGTGATTAAAGCTCTCACGAACTTGTGGCACACTTTACTTTTCTTGCATTTAATAAACTTGAACCATTGCGTCCATCTTTGTTCCGTATATGCTTGCGCTTTATAAGTTGAAGTTAGCAGAACCATGTATCATGGGGAACACTTTCAACATTGCACTTGTACTTTGTACCCCGTTGATATCATGTTCTTTTGCTTATGGATCCCGGCGGTGTGAAATAAAAGGGGAACTTGTAAAATCATGGAGTTTGTATTTGTGTTAGAGAAACGCCTGGGCCGCTAGCCTAAGCCATGCCTAATCATGGTGGAAACTTGCAGCATAACCATAATGAGCACTCTATGAAGCATCCTCAATAAAAACCTATGCAAATAGAAAATAAAAAGATCGCTAAGATGCTCATTGTCTGCTTGCCTTGTCATTTTGATTATGGGATAGCTCCTGTATCATGTGCAAGGGGTACCCCCATTGGCGATTCTCTATGATACATATGTACTTACAATGACAAGAGCTTACTTGTGACTAAAGTTGAGTAGCATGAGGTTCGTTCTTCGTAAGTAAGGGGCATGAGATTTCGGCTTATAACTTGTCAAGCATATCCTCTTAGTTGTATCACTTTAACCTTAATCACCTTCAAAATGCTTATGATAGGGGTAATGAGACCTGAAAGCTAATAAGTACCATAATTTTTGGAAGTTATTTATTAAACTTGAATCCCTACTTCCTTCTATGAAGGCTTTTCTTTTACTTTTATGTTGAGTCTCCACCTTCTATCTTTATGCACCTACTTTGAGAGCATAGTGGCCATTCTTAGTTCTATGTGCATTGTCCCAAGACTTATTGATTGATACATAGCTTTGATATTGTTTGTTTTAAACTATTTGTATCTAGTCACTCTTATGAACTTTGAAGGTGTCCTATGCATTTCTGTTTGCTACTCTATGAGAGACAAGCTGAATGCTACTATGCTATGTTTTCTTTATGTGAAACAAACAAACGTCTTGCAAAGCATTATTATTCATGAATCTTTTGTTTATGCCTTTTCATGTTGCAACATAGTTGCTTTGCCTTATTGTTAGAACTTTGTCTTTCATGTTATGATTAAAGTACTATGATCCCAGCTATCAATGTTTTACAAATACTTTTATCAAGTTTATGATGGTGCATGTCACCTCAAAAATTATTCTTTCTTTTTATCACTTACCTATTCGAGGACGAGCAGGAGTTAAGCTTGGGGATGTTGATACGTTGCTAACGTATCCATAATTTTTGATGTTCCATGCTTGGTTTTATCTACTTTCTTATGTTTTGTCCACAATTTGGAGTACTTTCCATACATTTCTTGGACTAACCTATTAACAAGAGCCATAGTGCCAGCTGCGTGTTTTCTGCTGTTTTTGGTTCTAGGAAAATCAGAAAATGAATATTCTCGAAATTGGACGGGACAAAAGCCAAAGTCAGTTTTTCGCCGAGGGACACCCGGAGCCAGAATACGAGACGAAGAGGGGCCAGGGGGCCGCCACACCACATGGCCGCGTGGCCCGCGCCAGGGGGTGGTCTGGCCGCCCTAGGAACCCCCTCGGCCTCCCCTTTCGCCTACAAGATGCCTCCGATACAGAAACCCTAAGTACCCGATCAAAATTCCACGAAAGAGTCTGTAGCCGCCGTCATCTCCATCCCTAGATCGGGAGGGATCTGAAGCTCTTTCCGGCACCCTGCCGAAGGGGAGAATTCACCCTGGAGGCCTTCTTCATCATCATGCAAGCCTCCGGTGTGATGCGTGAGTAGTTCATCTCTGGACTACGGGTCCATGTAGTAGCTAGATGGCTGGTTCTCCTCCTTTGTGCTTTCAGATTTAAATCTTGTGAGCTCCGTTCATGATCAAGATCATCTATTTGTAATCCATACATGTTGTGTTTGCGGGGATCCGATGGATATTGAGATGCTATTTCAGATTTATTATTGATTCTATCATGTCTTTGTTATTTGTGATCTTGCATGCTTTTCGTTGTTAGTAGCTATCTTGGCCAAGTAGATGCTAGCAACTCCAAGAGTTAGTATTTATGCTCGATAGTGGGTTCATGCCTCTAGTAATCTGGGGAAGTGACATAAATATCTAAGGTACTGGATGTGATGTTGCTACTAGGGAGAAAACAACAATCCTTTGTTCATAGAAAAATCATATTATTTACTTTACACGCAATGCGTAATGCAATTATCTGTTGCTTGCAACTTAATACTGTAGGGGGTTCAGATGATAACCTAAAGGTGGATTATTAGTTATAGATGCAGTTGGATCACGGTCTATGTATAATGTTGTAATTCCCAATCAAATCTCAAAGGAGTCAAGATGAGTAGTATATGCATATTGCTTTCTCGATGTTTATCAATTGCCCCGCTGTAATTTGTTCATCCAACATGTCATCTATCTTAAGGAGAGCCACCACTAGTGAACTATGGATCCCTGTCCTTTATTTTATCATCAATCTACAATCAACTATTTACTGCTTTATGTTTACTTTCTGCAAACTATTACTTCCTTCCACTCGATACGTTTAATCCTTTGTTTTCAGCAAAACCGGTGAGATTGACAACCTCATCGCAAGTTGGGGGCAAAGTTTTGTGGTTGTGTTGTGCAGGTCTCCACGTTGCTGTTGGCACCGGTAGTGCGCTCTACCAAAGTTCACCTAGCAACACCTTTGGGGTGTTTCCTTGCTCCTACTGGATTGATAACCTTGGTTTCATAACTGAGAGAAAACTTGCTGCTGTACTCATCATACCTTCCTCTTGGGGTTCCCCAACGGGCTCGATATATTTTGGGCTAAGCAGGGCTTTGCCCCTTTCTGTCTAAAAAAAATTATTTCCCTCGCGTGGGTACTTCCCCATTTTTTGGTAGTGAACCGATCTCTATCCATATTTCGTCGGAGTGTTGCGCGAGGGACATTTCAGTTCTCGCCTTCTTCCTTCCTTCCGTGCTATCGCCGCAATCTACTCGCCCCGCCGTCACCCCGTGCCGCCGTAACGTCCTAGCACCACCATAGACTCCACGGAGCACCCACTAGTGGATGTGTAGGTGGGGGAGTCCCAAACGACCCGTCCCTTTCTCTCGCACCGACGAAGAAGCCGACGACAAATTCGGCCTCTGCTACCCTACCTCATCCGGCTCTGGCCAGGGCCCGCAAGCCCCGTCCCGCCCGACCGCCTCGGCTAGGTATGAATTTCCCCCTTTCCTACGCGGTGATTTGTCAATTTTGGAGATTTCTGGTTGCCGATGCGTTGTTCATACTTGTAGCGTTGATTCACAAGATGTTCCTGTTTTGTGTGTCGAGATGCTCAACTTGAACTCGGTGGACATTAACACCATCCCACTAGATGGGGTACGAGTATGATATTGATAACCCACATATTGATGACGACGAAAATGAGAGGACCCGTAGGGTGAGGAAGAGGAAGAAGAGGGCGAGGAGATCTTGGATGGCTCGCAACCTACCCAACGCCAACCTAGAAGAGCTTTGAACTACATAGAGGCTGAAGACATTGCATTGTGTAGAGCATGAGACTCAGTGTCACTCGAGTCGGTGATAGGTAACGATCAAACCGGCAAAATACATTGGCAACAAACTAAGGACAAGTTTTGCCATTTCCACGTCGTTTTGACAACCTAACCATCCACACACACGACAAGGTCACTATAAATATGCTGGGATGTGATCAAATATACTTGTAGCCGTTGGTGTGCATGCTTGGAACAAGTAAGGAATGCACCTACTAGTGGCGTCTACATTGATGAATATGTGAGTGCGTTGTGTACATTTTTTTCTTCCATTTGCGTGTGTATTTGTTTATAGTTTGTTAGAATTGTTCAACAAAATGTTCCTTCATGCTGTTTGTAGGATCGCATTGCTCAAGAAAGGTACAAGGATATGACCGCTTCCAAGAAAAGAGCTTCGTTCTTCACCATTGTTATGCAATTCTAGAGCATAGCAACACATGGAGACTTAGGGATCAAGGAGTACCCCCAAGAAAGGAGATTTCACTCAAATGGACGGTGATGAAAGTGACAAGGAAGGGGGGAGGAACAAGGGCAAGCCCAATGGCCAGAAGATGTCCAAGGACCATGAGAAGATGAGGGCCTAGGACGAAAGCTTGTGTACCAAGATTAATGACATGGTGAAATCAAAAGAGAGCTTGATGAGGGAGAACATGCAAGCAAAGATGGTCATGACCGAGAAGAAGCTCGAAGAAAAGAACCCGCCGCCATGCTAGCCTGCTATTGTGCTCGCATTATCGCTTTTCTTGGACGAGGACGGGAAATGGGAGAGAGAAAAGAGGGAATATTTTCCCTGGGTCACTACGCGTGGGCCAACTGCTCTATCGCCGCATGCGGTTGTTGTGTATAGCGCTCCCAAGAGAAGCCCGACGCAGTGGGAGTGGCGTGGGGACACCGAACAGGTTTTTGGGTGCGCCGGACAAAAGGTGGGCTATAGGGACTGTGGCTAGGAGCGTTTTTTATCCCACAAGTCTCAAAGCGAGCTCGACTGAGCCTAACTGGAGATGCTCTTAACCTCACTTCTCTCCCTATCCCATTCTGGAGATGCTCTTAACCTCACTTCTCTCCCGTCCCATTCTGGAGATGCTCTTACCTCACTTCTCTCTCGTCCTATTCTGGAGATGCTCTTAACCTCACTTCTCTCCCGTCCCCTTTTTTATCCGACATGAACATATGTTTAAAGAAAAAGGTACCACACCTTTTCTATTGAATCTGTGTTACATAGTGCATGGTCTTACCCGCAAAATAAATAAATAGTGCATGGTATTTGAGCATCTCCACTCGCGTTCCTAGGAGGGTGTTCCGAGGGCGATTTTTACGTCCGAATGGCGAAATTGGTCCGGATTTGGCCCAACTTTTGTCCGGTGTTCCCAGGCAGAACCCGGAGTGCTGGGAACCGCCTGGAAACGCCGGACGCAGCGAAAAACAGGGTGGGCCAACCCTGTCGGCGACTCAAGGCCGAGTTCCCGCCTTTCTTCTCCCCCTCCCGCCTTTCTTCGACACATCTCCCCAGAATTCCCTGAGCTCCCGCCCTCCATGCCGCCCAAAGGTTTCGTGAAACCCCGATCCGCTGTCGGCGTGCAGAAGGAGAAGAAGCCGAGAAAGCCGAGGCCGAGGCTGGACGGCTTAACGGACGCCGAGTGGTTGCAGGAGTGCCGACGAAAGAAGATCGAGACAGATAGCCGTAGGGAAAGGACGACGAGGTCGGAGATGGGGGAAGCACGTGAGCAGGGGCGAAGCCAGGATTTGGACTTAAGGGGGGCGGGCGATGGACAATTAGGAGCTAGCAAATGCCTGCAGGCGGAAGGGCGGCCCTAAAAGCGAGAGCGCCGATGCTTGATGTTGTTGTAAGCAAGCCCGGCCACCTCAATATTGGCGAGAAGTTTGTTATCAAAGATACAACTATTCCTCTATTTCACGAAATGGTGTACATCGGTCGACCACTATGTCACTGCTACGTCAAACATAAGGCATCGAGTCCATAATTTTTTTAATATCACCATTTGTTAGGTCCATGCTAAAAAACATTAAAATTGGCAAGAAATCGCCATTTGTTTGCACCAACAAGAAGGTTTGTTATTTTTTCACTAGTTTAAATATAACTAGAATGTTACCACCGAATGTTACCACCGAGCGAATCCTAAAATTATAGCACTTGTCCTGAATTGAGACCAAGTCAACAATTAGAGGGAGAAAACAAGTATTTATCATCGTTTCTAAACTAACAAACTATAGCTATACAGCAAAATAATTTAGAGATTTAGATCGAATTAGCAGTATAATATGTGCAATACTAGTGTTATACCTTGACTAACCTGCTGGTGAACTCACAACATGGTTGTGCAGACTCACGGTAGCGAGCAGAAGACCAGCACCCTCCGCCGTACTACTTAGTTGTAAGGAGCAGCCGATATTTGAAGTCCAAGTTGGTGGCTGTAGCGAGCGACGGCAGGCTTCGTGTGCCCTAAATAGATCGATCAAATTAGGCGACGAGAGGCGAACTGAAAATGACCAGGCTTCAAAAATCATTCATGGCATGTAATACATGGTTACTCAGCAGATGGGCTATTTTTCACCTGCTAGGCTTTAGTAAGTACACTAATACTTAAATTTGGCTTAATTACTAATTTGGATAATTACCTATGGGTCATTAGCGTGTATGCATGGACTAACACTACTAGTCACAGATGTAAAAGCTTGAGGGGGGCGAAGGATTAGGGGGGGTCTGACCCCTGCTAGCCCCCCCTTGGCTCCGCCCCTGCGCGTGAGGCTTTGGAGCGCGCCGCCGAGCGTACAACGATGTCACGCCCGACGTCGATGCCGAACCCTTTGGGTGTACTTTTGTCGAACACCTTTAGAAACGCCGATTTTAGGTCGCATGGGAACGCCGATTGAGAACGCGAGTGGTAAAACAACTATTCTCAGACCGAAAGTTGCGTCCGTCCGGCGCTAAATAGCGTCGGATTTCAGCCTAGAAACGCCCCTGTTAGGGAATAGGGAGGCCGGCTGGAGATGCTGTTAATCTCACTTCTCTCCCGTCCTGTTCCGCCTTCCCCGCCAAACTTCTGACCAAAACCAAAAATCAACCTAGGGTTAGGTTTAGGTCGGCGGCTACCTTGTTCCCGATCCCGATCGCCATGACCTACATCCCATGTCGCAGGGGCGCGCCTGAGCGGGAGGAGACCGTCGTCTCCCCTGGTTGGGTGATTCTGGATCGCAGCGGCCGCACGAACTGCCACGACAACCATGCCGCTGCTTCTCAGTCCATAAGCAAGGACAAGACCGCCGTTGCATTGGACACGGCCAGCGGTGACTCCTTGTACATCTCCTTCACCCTCGTGGATCCTCCAAAAGTCTGCTACCTCAATCTCCACTGGCCGAATCGCCCCGCCAAGCCCGTGTTCCCCACTTCGCCCGCCTATTCCTACGTCCTGGCAGCCGACAAGAACATCTTCGCCCGTGTTCGTCCACATAGACAATGACTGGCACGAGACTCTCCGATTTAACTATGACTAGGATCACATCCACCGGCCTCAGAGAAGCCAAACGCAGCCGCCGCCTCCTGGTTCCGAAATCACCATTTGGCCTTTGGATATGGTGCATGGTAAAGACCTCAAGTTCATATGGGAGGTACATGGTGTGATCAACCTGGATTGTCTTTGGGCGCAGTGTAGTTACCAGGATGAGCGCATGCCTCAGCGTCTCCCCGAGTTCCCGTTCGTCGCTGTGGATGACCCTGATGTCCTGTGCTGCCTGGTAAGGGAGGAGGGGTATCTTGGCAAGGCGTGGATGATCATGGTTGACATCAAGTGTGCATATGTGCGGTCGTGTACTCCGTATATCAACGAACAACCCTGCTTTGCTGACGGCACTGGTCTGGAAGATCGCAGAAGCTTGTTTGTTGATGTGCCCCTACTTCCTACCTTCTTCTACCGAGGCCTTAAACTCGAAGCAGGTAATATTCAAATGATGCCCCTTGTACGTTCTATCTTACATATTAATTGAAGCATTTATTATACTGTTACCATGAATCTTCTATTAGGCCGTTGAATCTTCTGTACTATATCAATAGTACTATATCAATATCAATAACAGCTTGGTCCTTCTGCCATCAAGTTGTCTTTGGACAGACTAGATCCTCTATTTCTCCTTGTAGGATCTTTTGCTCTTTATGGATCTTTTGCTCTTTATGTCCACTATCAAAGTTTTTCTTCCCTCTTTGACACTTCGTCTAATTTTTTTGCCTAATATGACACCGCACTACCGTTGGTTATGTACATCGCTATGTCAATTATCTTTTGTTGTAAGTCACTAACTTGCCCAACCCCCCAAAAATCCAATCCTGATTGAACCGTGTCCCTCCTGTCCTTGTCTTGAGTCTCCACCAACCCTGGGCCCTAGCAGTGGTGGCAGCATACTGGCTCGTATTGGCGGCGGAGGCGTGAGCTGATGGGCCATGGACCAATTGGTTTCTGGCTCTCTGGTCAATCAGGTCACATATTTGGCTGTTTCTGTTAGAAACCTTTTGTTTCAGATAGTGTAACTGGATACGGAGAGTAAAAAGGCATTCTCTCTGCATGGATATGCCATTAGGTAAAACGCCTGTAGTATTAGTCTCGTTGCCCTTCTCATGTGACCTTCTTCTTGATCCTGGCGTCAAACCTTCCGGTTGTCTCAGTGCCTCATCCAACATCCTTGGATTGTTGTCAGGACTCCATGTTTTTCTTGAGTCCACTACCCTCTCCCTGCCTTCAGCCTTCTGCCACCTGAATGCACCCCATGCTCGTCTGCAGCATGATCACAATCAGTCCCCTGCATGTCAGTTGTAGTCCTTCCCTCTGGTTGACAGAGGCGACACCTGCTCATTGAGGCCGCAAATGCCACGTCATAGCTATTTGGTGTTCTCGGGCAACGGTTGAGTGACAAGTTATCTGAGAGCTAGTGGTGAAGAGCATGGTGGCATGACCATCTGAAACCAGATCAAGTATTATATGATGCCATTACGTTTAATTAATATCCGGACGGAGCAAAAACGTTTTCTCTTTCAGTTTAGCTATTGTTCAATGCCATTTATACTATTTACTTGTTTGAAATATTACTGTGTTGAACATTTTTTAAGTGGATTTTCTCCAGCAAGCCCATCGAACTAGGTTTAGCAATTCATCTTATCTCCCAAACAAAATAGTCAGATGGTGCATATATCTGAGTGGTTTTCTGCTTTTATTTTTGAAGGGATACCATGCGGCACGGACAAGCTGTCAACTCGTCCTTCAAAGAAGGGCAAGCTGTCAACTCGTCCTTCAAAGAAGGGAAAGCTTGTATTGTGAAGACATGGCGACTTGTGCTGACAAGTTTTGGGACACTGATATGGAAGATCATGCTTGTCAATTGCGCTGTGAAGACTGAACCAAGTCAATAGGGCAAAAATATTACTGTATATTGAAGGGATGATGTATTGATTATTTCTATTAGAGTTAATGATACTTGTGCTGGATCCTATAATCTTTATGCTAAGAGACTGTGTGTCAGAAGTTTGGTTTTTTCCCTGAAGTCCATTTTGTTTCTTCTCAGAGCTTATATATGAACTCAGCCTTTTCTTTTCTAAGTAGTTCTTGGATGTTCGTTGTAACATCATGTGATTTCGTGCTTGAACTTCACTTTATTATTTAGTAAATTTGGTTAGGGTCTTGGAGCATCTTCAAGAGCTTGCCTGTAATTTGGTATCCAAAATGGTTATGGATAGAGGAGAAAGAAGATATGGGCAAGCGGAAAATTTTCTTCTCTAGCTCACCCATATTTTGAGTACCCAATTGGGATCCCATTTTGAGCATTTTCTTCTCTACTATTCCCTCCGTTCGGAATTATTAGACACTAGTACACTTCATGCCTAGGTCTAATTCAACAAGCTCAACGGACCTTGAAAGCTATCACATCTTCTCGTGTCATCAGTATAATTATTAAGTTGCAGTTCAAGATTTAGCAAATAATTGTCAGAGAACTCATTAGATATAACTTAGTCGGTCTGCCTACCTTTTGTGCATCAAAGAAGTAAATGGGTTTGAAATAATTGCCAATAATTTTAACTAGTATTATTCACAAGTAGTTCAAAGAGATTTCATTATTGTCAAAAACATTTCAACAATTCCAAAAAATCAAACGAGTTTGCACAAATTTCCCAACATATCACATAGTGTCCTAGATATCATTTAGAAATGTGAAAATTAATTTTTTTCGTCTTCAAAAAGTTTCAGCATATGCTTAACACAATTCCAATGGATTTTCATATTTGTGTCAAGGAATTTTGTTCATCTTAGCTCATTTCACATACATTATAAAGTGTTTTATTTGATTTTTTGTGCTCATCTCATTGCATTTCAATATCACTCAAGTCATTTTTAGACAAATTTCACAAACTAGACCTTGTATCCGCCAGTATTTTTGCTTTAAGTTTCATGAACATTAAGGATATTCTTGGCACAATTTTTCTAAACCTGAAGACATTTGCCGATAGTTATAGTCATGTTTTCATAAATGCCAAAAAATAGAACCATACGGCTTCGTCTTAGAAAAAATATAAGTATAAACATAAGTTAAATGTTTCATCTTAATTTTACAACACTAACTAGGCCGTTCATGTTTGGTGAATTGCCAACATAGTTTTTTAGTGAGATAGGCATATACGTGTGGCCATAATTTTTTTTGCAGATACTCACTTATCTCGATTGGTGGTTACCTATCTCTAATGGTGCCATCTCATGGACATTCTAGTTTCCAACCCGCTGAATTAAACATGTCCATATTATTACTTGTTTGTACTTAAAAGAGGACGGGTGTGTGACACCTATTTATACTCGTAGAGTGTCTTCTCACATACTTAAGAACCTACATTTATAAGGATCTTAACTTTATGATTTATATGATACCAATGTGTATCTCTAAATGATTCCCGTGTTGGTCAAGATCCATAAAGCATACCTACATAATTTATTCTATAACCTTCACGACAAATGAATAATATCTTGTAACTACTACAATATCCGTAATTTGTATAATTATAACTTTCCATAAAGGATTTTGCTCTAGGTTTCTCTCATCAAAAATATCTATGTATTGATAAAATCTCACAACCTTTTTAGAATGTCTTAGTATAAATTGATGTAGGCAACAAATTAAGTAAGAAGCCAAACCAAGGGACATTTTATGTAGCTAGCTGGTTCAGATTTCCTGAAATTGGCATGGTTATCCTTGTAAGTGAAGGGGTTCTGTAGCAGAAAACAAAAAAAATCCTAACAACAAGAACAACATATACAAGATCTATTCTATGCAGATGTAAGATAATGGGGGATTCGGTGTTCATACCCTTAAAGACTGAAAAGTGTTGACGTTCTCATGAATATCGACGATGTGTCGTACGGTGAAGCCAATCTCAAGGTCGTGCAGACATACAAGCGACGAGTGCCACAACTGGCAACACCTCGGTGATTCTACACGCGTCCGGTGTAGACGGCGTCCCCCTGGCTCCAGTCTAGAGAAGCAGCGGAAGAAGATTAATCTGGACCGAGATTCTAGCAGCACTATGACGTGCGTATGGTGGAGAACTCTAACCCCATATGCCTGTTCTAATATTGCGAAACAACATGTGAGGGAGAGAGACAGGGAGAGGAGCAACGGCCAATGGGGTGAATGAGGGAGGGGTCGCCCCTCCTCCTTATATAGGCCAAGGGGTAGGGGAGCCACCTAGGGGTGCCGCCCTAGGGAAGACATCGCTGCCTCCACCTCAGGCCACACGCCTCCCTCCCCTCCTTGGGCCACCGGCCCTATGGGGAGGAGGGATGCCCCCTAATGGTCTGCCACATGGTGGTCCATTAGGGGAAAGCCATATATTCTTTTATTAATTTAATATTTATTCATATAATTTAATACTGAATAAATATTTAAGTCTCCGAACACTTCTTCAACTCCAAGACCTTTCCTATCTCTCCCCAGAATACTCCCGGAGTTCCATGTAACATCCCAAATTTTTCTTAATTTTGGAATGTTAAAATTAATAAAATAAGATGATTGAATTGTGTGACCTTGTTGAAACTTTTGTTGGAGATATGCAAGAGGTAATAATAAAAGTGGTTATTATTATATCTTTGTGTTTATGATGAATGTTTACATCCCATGCTATAATTGTATTATTAGGAAACACTAATACTTGTGTGTTTTGTAAACATAAAAGAGTCCCTAGTAAGCCTCTTGTTGAACTAGCTTGTTGATTGATTGATGATCATGGTTTCCTGATCATAGACATTGGATGTGATTAATAACAAGGTTATATCATTAGGAGAATGATGTGATGGACACACACCCATAGTAAGCGTAGCATAAGATCAAGTCATTAAGTTCGTATTGCTGCAAGCTTTGAAATAGATAGTAACCTAATCCTTCGACCATGAGGTTATGTTAATCACCATCACCGGATGGGTACTTTGATGACATCAAACGCCGCTTCGTAACTGGGCGGTTATAAAGGTGTCATTGGGTATTCTGAAAGTATGTGTTGAAGCGCATAGACCAAGATTGGGATTTGTCCATCCATATGACGGATAGATATACCCTGGGCCCTCTCGGTGGAATGTCATCTAGATAGCTTGCAAGCATGTGACTGGGTCACAAGGGATGACATAACATGGAACGAGTAAAGAGTACTTATCAGTAACGAGGAAGAACTAGGTATGAAGATACCGATGATCAAACCTCGGATAAGTAGAATATCGTATGACAAAGGGAATTGGTTTCGTATGTTAAATGGTTCTATCGATCACGAAGTAATCGTTGAGTATGTGGGAGCCGTTATGGATCTCCAGATCCCGCTGATGGTTATTGATCGGAGAGGTGTCTTCATCATGTCTGCATATTCACGAACCGTAGGGTGACACACTTAAGGTTCGAAGTTGTTTTAAGTAGATATGGAATTTGCGTTGGAGACCGAATGTTGTTCGGAGTCTCGGAATGGATCCGGGACATCACGAGGAGATCCGGAATGGTCCGGAGAATAAGATTCATATATTGGGGATCATTTTCTAAGTTAGGAAATGTTCCGGAGTGTTTGTATGGTGATTCTAGAAGGTTTCGGAATGTTCTGGAAGGTTCTAGAGGATTTCTTGGAGTTTACTTGAAAACCAAGAAAGGGATCAAGGAGACCAAGTGGGGCAAGACACGGATTCGTGGGGGAGGAGGATTCCTCCCCCCTTCCCACCGCCGGCCCAAGGAGGGGAGTCCTACTAGGACTCCCCCTCCCCAGGCACGCCTCCCTCCTTTAAATAGAAGGGAGGGGGCGCCCCCTCTTGCTCCTCCTATCATAACAACCAATCTCAGCCGCCTCTCTCCTCCACCTTTCTTCTGCACAGGCATAGGCGAAGCCCTGCAGAATTCTCATCTCCACCACCACCACCACGCCGTCGTGCTGCTGGGATTCGGTGGAGAAGATCTACTACCTCCGCTGCTCGCTGAAACGGGGAGAGGAAGGTCTGCTTCGACTCCGCACGTGTGACCGTCTGCGGAAGCGCTGCCGGAACGCAGCGCCGGAAGGATCGTCCACATGATCTTGAGATCGGCAAGTGATCGACTACATCATCCACGAGATCTAATCTCGTAACGCTTTCAGTTCTACGAGGGTTAGTAACGATCTATCTCGTTGCTCATGTCTAATAGATTAGATCTTGGCTTTTGTCTAGATTAGATCTGGGTTTTGTTCGTTCTTGCGGTAGAATTTTTTTGTTTTCCATGCTACGAATCCATCAACTTTTGCCAAACAATAAACTTTGAGGATTTGTTTAAATTTTTTCTAAGCCACAATAAAAGGGGCGGATTAATATGACTATACAAAATAAAATTATTGGTTGGGAAAGTTTCATACAAATCAAAGAAAACATTGCCTTGCATTTTATTCGAATTCATTTTGAGTAATGAATACCCTGAATATTTTCCAAAGACTCGTTTCATTTGAACAGAGGAAATAGTATGACGTTTCCAAATATAAGAAACATGTGTTGAAAAATATCATGTGTAATTAATTGGATTTTTTTGTCACTTTTTGAAGTCTCACGAATACTAAAAATGGTTCCCAGAAGAAAATCAACGAGAGAATATACTATGACTTCTTCACAATATTGTGATGGAAATTAAATTTAGGTATTTTTGGAGCTTGAAATATTTTAATTTTCAGAAATACTTAAATCTAAACCCATATATGGGAATAATTTGGAAACATTATGTTCATCTCTTAAAGAAAATTCTTCGGATCATAAAATTAATCAAAGAAGAGAATTCTTGTATGTGCTTCGTATGCTAGAACTAATTTAGCGTCTGTGTGTCTTACTAGGCCATATATCTCATGCGTACCGAAATGAAGGAATTTAAAAGAAACTGCACGTTAGCTCGCTTGTACAATTTTGGTTTAAAAGAAAAGGAGAAAAGAAACAGCGATGATTTACCTTCATGTGAAGACGCGAGCCAGCCTAGTCACGCACCTTGGTTGGCGACGGTTTGAGTTAGGTTCTCTCCCTCCCCCGTGCCCCCTGTGCCGCCTCCCCGGGCGAGGTGGCCAGGGCGGCTCCCTCCGACCACTCCCTTCCGAGCACACCCTCTCCCCTCCTGCCGCCGTCTGTGGCGGGCACCGCCGTGAGTTGCCCGTGCGGGGCCGATGCGGGACTGGCGGTGGCGGCCCATTCCATTCCCGGTGCAAGAGGCCTTGCTCGGTGGGGACGCGTCCAGGCGGCAGTGCAGCAAGGTCGGCGGCGCTCCGGCGAGGCAGATGACAGCGCGGCAATGGCTCTGCTTCTTGGTGGTGGCGGCGACAAGGAAGTTGCCTGGCCGGTGAAGCCCTGCAAGCCCAGATCAAGGCCCGAAGGGCCCGATCTGGGTCAGGGTGGGTCTGGTCGGGTTTGCCCTCACCGTCTCCGATGGGACTAACGAACAACTGGTGAAAGGGATGGCGGGGTCCAAGCCGCGCATGCTGCAGCGCTGCGGCGGGAGTTTCACGGGCCCATTTGGGCCTGGCGGGTCAATGGCGCTGACAAGAGGGCAACGGTGGTGGTGGCATAAGTGCAGCATCGTGGTGGCAGGGACATTACGGATTCCACTGGGGACCGGCCAGGCCTGCTCGGCCTGGTGTGTCCCTGCTGCCGCGTTCGGTCGGCACCCGCCGATGGCGGCGGAAGACGCCCTCCAGGTAGTTGTGTTGCTAACGCCCTTTGGCTCCAATGTTGCATTGGTATGCTCTTGTTGTTGCGTCTGGAAGGCTACCATCATAGACGGTGGAGGTTGTTCCTCCCGCTTGACTGTGGAGCTGATGCCTTTGTCTACATCCGTTTCGTCTCGGTCCGGCCGGTCTCGCAACGTTTGTCATGGTGAAACGACAATGGTGACCTTAATACTGTGGTGGCGCATGTTGGTGGGCAGCAAGTTTGGTGGCCTGCTTTGGATTCTCCAGGTTTCTAGTTTTTGGGGGGTCGAGAGAAATCCCTACCGGTTTGGCTAGCAATGTCGCGGTGACGCTTGCGAGCGCCGCCCTTCCTTCTTGAAGGACACCAGGTGTACCCCTTCCCCACTCTCCTCTGTGTACCAGGAGAAATCCTAGGACTAATCCGGGCATCAGCGCGTCGTCGTCGCATGCCTTCTTGAAGGTGGTGCTTGGTACACGGCGATTCAGAATAGGAGTGTGGAGTACATGTAGCTAAGGAGTTTTTTGCTAGACTCGGGTCTAGTACTAGACTCAGGTAACTAAGAAGGAAAAATCTTTGGCAAGAAGAAAAGATTAGGGAAAGAGCCTTCTTAAATAGGTTTTTTATTTTAACAGTGTGGCCTACCAGTGTGTCTAAACGCTGGAGCATATCTGTCTCTACTGGACTCGTGTCTAAGATTTTTACTAGAATCAACCAATGTTGTACACGGTCTCATTGCTTTTGTCGAGCCGATGTTAATTTCTTTTTATTTTCTCTTGTTTTTTCTTTTGGTTTTGCTTGTGCTATTTGCTCCAAGATTGGACTCGAAATTGCATTGTGTCATTGCTATATTAATATAGTGGAGCACCTGTTTCAAGTCACACCTTGGATGCACGCACCACGAACTGGCCCAGTCGCAGCCCAAGCGAGGCACCCGACCTGCCTTTCTCCCTCTCAACCTTAATTCTCTCTTTGTTTCTTCACCTCCTCTAACCACGAGCAGACCGCGATGTTCCGTTCTCTGTAGAATAGACCACATGATCGGAGCTAGTGTGAAAAGCATGTCATTTCAATTTAGCGAGGTACCTCAATTGCAAGATGTTTTGAATAGTTTGTTATAGACTACATAGGGACCGAAATGAGTGAGACATGCTAAGAGTAACTCTAACCGATCCCCCTTTAATTGGCTAGAAGACTTTCTTTTGGCAGCTAACGGCCGGGACGCACGAACCGATCCTCTTTCGGCCGTTAGCGGAGAAATTTTTTAGTCCACCCCCCCAAAACTCCCCGTGGCGCTCATATTTCCTCGGTGCCAACCTCGGTGACTAAAACTCTCCCTCCCGCCGAAAACCTGACCCTCCCGCCCAATTCCGTCACCAATCGTCGCCGCCGCCACAGTTCTCCCCTCCCCCAGGCCGAAATGGCACCGGAGTTCCATCCCGCATGCCCGCCGGAGCTTTCCGCCGGCGAAACCGCGTCGGATTCGACCCCGGCGACGTATCCGGTGCCGATGAAGCGGTTGGGCAACACCGCCATGCTGCGGCCGGCGGGAATGGCTACCAAGGCCACCGGGAAGGCGTCAACGGCGGGCAAGCCACCTCTTGCGTCGGTGCTAAGTGACCCGCGTCCCCAGAAGTCGATGGCGGCGATGCAAGCGCTGTCACAGGCGGCAGAGAAGAAGAAGAAGAGGAAGGTTGCGACGGTGATGGGGTCGACTTCTACACGCAAGGCAAATCCGTCGCCGACGTCCTCATCGCCCATGCCTTCTTCCTCTGCGAGGGTGGCCATCGCAGCTCGCCCCCAAAGGGCTGCTCACGAGGTGATCGACGAAATGACCACGCCTCAGCCGACTCCTACCGAGGTTGGGTTGGCCGATTTCTTGTCGCACTTGGATAGTTCTCACCATGTTGGGATCGACGACCTCCACTTCGTGATGGAGATCCGTACGAAGTCATGGAGGAGACCCAAGTTGATGTTGATTACGACGAGACCCAAGATGAAGACGTCGAAGAAGAAGAGGGGATGGAAGATGAAGAGGAAGTGGTGACCGAGGTGGAGCCGCTAAGAGGAAGAGGCAATGTCAAAGTAAAGCCTATAGGAAAGAGGTCTGCCAACTATAGTGAAGACGAAGACATTGCATTGTGCCATGCTTGGTTGAATGTGTCGCTTGATGCAATGGTCGACACCAATCAATGCAAGGAGAAGTTTTGGAAGAGAATCGAAGATCACTACCACAAGTCAGTGAAGACTCCATCATACCGCACCCAAGACTCTCTTAGTCATCGTTGGGGAACCATTCTTGAGCAATGCAACCGATGGGCCATCGCCCTAGAGTCGGTGGCCAATGCACCACCAAGTGGAGTGCTGGTCACCCAACATGGCAAGTATCACCAAGACATGTACAAGCTCCACAACAAGAGAGGTGGCCTTATACATTGCAAATGTATCTATAATTTTTTATGTTCCATGCTTGGTTTTATCCACTTTCTTGTGTTTTGTTCCAACTTTGGAGTACTTTTCATATGATTTCTTGGACTAACCTATTAACAAGAGCCACAGTGCCAGCTGCCTGTTTTCTACTGTTTTTGGTTCCAGGAAAGTCAGAAAATGAATATTCTCAGAATTGGACGAGACAAAAGCCAAAGTGCCTATTTTTTCGGAAGTCGTCAGATGCCAGAGTACGAGACGGAGAAGGGCTGGAGGCCGGCCACACCACTTGGCCGCGCGGCTAGGCCTGGCCCGCGCCAGGGGGTGGTCTGGCCGACCCTAGCACCCCCTCAGCCTATCCTTTCGCCTATAAGATGCCCTCGGGACGAAAACCCTAAGTATCCGATCAAAAATCCACGAAAGAGTCTGTAGCCGCCGTCATCTCTATCCATAGATCGGGAGGGATCTGAAGCTCTTCCCGGCACCCTGCCAGAGAGGGGAATTCACCCTGGAGGCCTTCTTCATCACCATGCAAGCCTCCGGTGTGATGCGTGAGTAGTTCATCATTGGACTACGGATCCATGTAGTAGCTAGATGGCTGGTTCTCCTCCTTTGTGCTTTCATGTCTAGATCTTGTGAGTTTCGTTCATGATCAAGATCATCTATTTGTAATTCTGCATGTTGTGTTTGCGGGGATCCGATGGATATTGAGATGCTATTTCAGATTGATTATTAATTCTACCATGTCTTTGTTATTTGTGATGTTGCATGCTTTCCGTCGTTAGTAGCTGACATGGGTATGCCCAATAGGCACTCGACTACATCCTACCTGGTGCGGCTCGACGGAAGGCCCACTCGACGAATTGCCAAGGTCCTTGACGCATATGACGGTTCGAGTGGTATGAAGCCCATATGGACACGGACTCCCAAACGTACAAGACAGGGAAAGCTCAAGACTACAGTTCTAATCTAACTTATAACCAACTCGTATTGGTACCTGAGACCTAGCCTCCCCATATATAAAGGCTAGGAGGGTCCAACGAGGAGGACACGCTACGCCACAATAGATCTAGACAACCTCTCAATCGCGACTCCCACAATAGACAATAGATCTAGACAACCCTTGCCAGATCCAATCTGCGCATCCACTGCCAACAGCGACATTGTAATCCTTCGGATCATCATCAATCAAGAGAGACAAGCAGGAGTAGGGTCCTCTACGAGTCCTGAACCTGGGTAAACCTTGCGTCCCTGTGTGCTTGTTTGCTAGCCGTACCGAGATCTTAAGCGCTCCTCTCTTCTCCAAAACCCAAGTCCATAACAACAGGCATTGATGAGTTAAACCCTCGTCAATTGGCGCCGTCTGTGGGAACTGGTTGCGCTAATGTTGCGATCTCGACGGCCTTTCTCCGGTGATCTAAGATTCGTCATTTATTGGAGGCCAGATCTGATTCGGCTCTTTCATCATCAAACGGTGTCGGATCACATCCGATAGATTTATCTGCTTGGGCGCGCTCAGCTTTTTCGACAGTAAGCTCATCGCACGCGTCTCGTTTTCAAGGCGAGTGCATGGCCGATTCATCATCAAGGTGTCCTGCAACCAAGACAGACGAAAAAAAAACAGGCTCGTACGTGAATCGCCCAGCAAATCGAGTGCCAAAGCGAGACTTGCTCTAGTTGGTTTACGCCAGGCAATCGATCAGTGTAGTATCACCTATACCAACCAAGAACAAAGCGATCTGGGACATTTGCCTTGGGACGTACTCCCTCTTCTAATAAAATTGGAAGAGAAAAGAAAAGGAAAAAAACCACTACGTCAGGTCATCAATCGGTGAAGCTCAAAGGACAAGGAATCAATTTCAGTCGGTGAAGCTCAAAGGACAAGGAATTAATTTGGATCAGGCCTAGCGACAAGCCACGTGATCGGCAAACATTGCAGTCTCAATCGCTTGTGACAATTCACCTCGGAATCACTATCCAGGTGGGATCAGGTCGCAAGATCGGCACTAGGGCTCGCATCAATACTCCTTCCCGCACGTGCCAGTAAATTTGAGTTGAAGAATAGTAAAGAAACAAGACACCGAACCAGGGCGCGGCTGTCGACTCAGGGGGATCGAGTCCCGATACAGCACTGGAAACATATACCATCGTTAATTCGCATAGACAATCGATTCGGAATCAATCTAGCTCACATTCAAAGCTAAAGAGGAGTTCACGATGCAAGTCATCATCCATGCTAGATCGCATGAGCCATAATTAATAGGCAACATACAATATGAATCGGACAGTCTACGGTCTACTTCAAACTCAGTTGTCCATGACCTCACGATCTCTTTGCCACTAATTCTACACTCAGAGGATCTTTCGACTCCGCCGCAAGGCCCGCTGCCGCCTTCGGCTACAGTGACTTGCTATGATGTTCGGCTCTGGCGACTCGAGGGATCCTTTGACTCCGCCGTACGACCCGCTTCGGTCTTCAACTCCACGCTCGGGGGCTGCACCCACTTGGTCATACGACTCGCGACTATCGACCTGTTGTGGTTTGCGACTGCGATGATCCTCTACGGTCTTCAATTGCGGTGACTCGCTACATCCTTCAGATGCGGCAACCCAATGCGATCTTCGATTGCGGCGACCGGCCACATCGGCTTCAGCGACCACGACTCGGGGGCTACCTCGACATCGGCGATGCTCTGCGATCTTCAGCTCCAGCGACCCGAGGGCTCGCTCCTCTACGGCGACCCACCGTGTCCTTCGGCTGCGACGACCCACTAAAATCTTCGGTTGCGACAACATGCTACCGCCATCGGCTTCGGCGACCCGCTGCTGCGTTGACTCCGGTCCGCCGCATCGGCTCACGAACGTCGTCTCGACTCCATCAACCACCTCGACTCTACACTCGGGGGCTCCCTCCTCTACGGCGACCTGACTTCGGATGCGGCAATTCATCATCACCACGCGATTTCGATCCGCCGTGTCGACTACGTCCACCACGTGACCCGCTACTATGCCAACTTCGCCACGACCCTCTGCTGTTTTCGACTGTGATGGCATGTTGAAATCTTCGATTACGGCGACCCATCACGGTCTAGGACTTCGACAACCCGCTGCGATCTTCAGCTCAGATGACTCGGGGGCTCCCTCGACTCCCGCGACCACGAGCCGCTATAATCTTCGACTCCCGCGACCCACCGATTGCATCGGATCTTGCGACTCGTTTATCACGGCAACTATCAATAAAGCTAAGTTTCTCTCTACTTAGAGCTGATTTCTTTTTTACTCGCACTCGAAACACTAAGGGATGCGCCCTCTTCGAGTAACCTAAGTGCCGTCGACTCCATGCACTCGAGCACCTCATACGCGATAGCTCGAGTAGCTAATTCTGCTTGATCATCGAATCCTTGAACTCCGAGTACCTCAGCAAGGTACTGAGACTAAGGGTAATCAGGCTAACGAAAAGGCCTAGCATACAATGCAAAAGTATTGACCCGATTGGCACCAGAATCTTACTTTACAAGTCGACAGGCAAATATTGTTTGCAAGATACAAGTACTTCAAAATTCTTTGCATTTTCTACAACTTATAAGGACGTCGACTGCGTCGAGCTATTCTATCGGGTCCTCCAACAGGAGTCGACAAAACAACTGGCTACGACATACACTCAAGACCCGAGTCGAGTCCCTCCTCGGATGGTTGAATTGCTTGATGCTACACACACTCGACATTGGCCGCGCACCCGATAGAAGTGACTGCGTCGAATCCATCCGCATCATCGACTCACCTGGCTAGAACTCCTGGATTCTGCTCGCATTATTTTTAACTGCGTCTACAAGATACAAGTCTCGAGTCTCTGCCCGAGTCTACGACTCCGCCAGACACTCGGGGGCTACTCCAAACTGGAGCACTGGTCGCGCATATACAAGATCCTCGAGTGACATGCTCTGAATCCTCACTCGAATCCACAGTTCGACTAAGGACTCGGGGGCTACTCCCATAGGGAGCACTGGCCATGCACCCGAAGAAATTTGTGAAGATATCCAAGCATCATGAAAACCCTTCACTCGAATCTACGATTCGATTGTAGGCTTCGGGTTACTCCCATAGGGAGCGCTGAAAGCATATTCGACTGAAACAAGCAAAAGACGACAGCAGTCGCAAAATACTTATAGTCCCTACTCGAGTCTACGACTCGAATAGGCACTCGGGGGCTACTCCCATAGGGAGCACTGACCGCGCACCCTATGATTATTTTTGCTTCTACATCGTACTTTGTGTTGATAACATCCACACTCGAATGCTATGGCGACTCCGCCTCATATTTTCCCTGCAAAGAGACTGCGTCTCCTGGGTCACCCGAATCATCTCCGCGATGACAAAATTCGGATGCCGCGCTTGCAGCATGAAGATAAGACCTGAATAAGGCCTGGGAATGCATCTGCTACGCACTACCAGAAACATATCCGTACCTACAGGTATGATGAACACGCCTTGACGGACGCGTCGAGTGCTCACACTTATACACTGGAATTCGACTCCTGTAAGACCTCCGCGGCCTGAGTCAAATTACACCACCAATTTCCGAATTCGAGTCCGGGGACTCGAGTTTGAGTAGGTAGCGTTGTTTTTTCCCTAGAGCAATTAACTGGTCCCGATCCATCGAGCACACCAGGCACGTTTACCATCATCCCTATGAGCTACTATAAATTCAACTGACCCGATGAACTTCCGGGTGAAGTGCTTCGCACTCGACACAATTGTCGACTCCGACATCCTAATGCAAAGATCAAGACTTCTGAGTCTCCATCCGAATCTATGATTCACATGGACACTCGAGGGCTACTAACATGGGTATGCCCAATAGGCACTCGACTACAGCCTACCTGGTGCGGCTCGACGAAAGGCCCACTCGACGAATTGCCAAGGTCCTTGATGCATATGACGGTTCGAGTGGTATGAAGCCCATATGGACACGGACTCCCAAACGTACAAGACAAGGAAAGCTCAAGGCTAGAGTTCTAATCTAACTTGTAACCAACTCGTATTGGTACCTGAGACCTAGCCTCCCCATATATAAAGGCTAGGAGGGTCCAACGAGGAGGACACGCTACGCCACAATAGATCTAGACAACCTCTCAATCGCGACTCCCACAATAGACAATAGATCTAGACAACCCCCGCCAGATCCAATCTGCGCATCCACTGCCAACGGCGATATTGTAATCCTTCGGATCATCATCAATCAAGAGCAGACAAGCAGGAGTAGGGTCCTCTACGAGGCCTGAACCTGGGTAAACCTTGCGTCCCTGTGTGCTTGTTTGCTAGCCGTACCGAGATCTCCAGCGCTCCTCTCTTCTCCAAAACCCAAGTCCATAACAATGGGCATTGATGAGTTAAACCCTCGTCAGTAGCTATCTTGGCCAAGTAGATGCTAGCAACTCGAAGAGTTAGTATTTATGCTCGATAGTGGGTTCATGCCTCTGGTAATCTAGGGAAGTGACAGAAATCTCTAAGGTACTAGATGTGTTGTTGCTACTAGGGAGAAAACAACAACCCTTTGTTCATAGAACAATTGTATTGTTTACTTTACACGCAGTTCGTAAAGCAATAATCTGTTGCTTGCAACTTAATACTGGAGGGGGTTCGGATGATAACCTGAAGGTGGATTATTAGTCATAGATGCAGTTGGATGGCGGTCTATGTATAATGTTGTAATGCCCAATCGAATCTCAAAGGAGTCAAGATGATTAGTATATGCATGTATTGCTTTCTCGATGTTTGTGAATTGCCCCGCTGTAATTTGTTCACCCAGCATGTTATCTATTGAAAGAGCATTTCATGTTTTCCTATGTTTTGCGTGTTAGATAACAATACTATGGAGACTTTTCATGTGCGCTAAGTGTGTAGGAAGTTTTGAGGGGGGACGGATTATCCGCCCCTCCAAGGGCCGGATAATCCGGCCTACCTCATCTCTCAAGGAAGCCAAGGCGCGTTGCTCAGTGTCCAGGCGGATTTTCTCCCGAACTGGGGCGGTTTTTCCTCCCCAGGCCGGATAATCCGGGTTTCGCAAGGGCCGGATAATCCGGCCCTCTGTTTTCGAGCAAAAGGACCCAAGGCGCGTCGCTCAGTATCTGGTCGGATTTTCTACCGGAAAATCCGAACTGGGCGGTTTTTTCTCCCAGGCCGAATAATTCGGCCTTCGCATAGGGACGGATAATCCGGCCCCCAGAAGTTGATCAAGGGCAAGCTCGGCGCGACGCTCAGAGAGGGGGCAGATTGTCTGCCGGATATTCCGAGTCTGGGGCGGAGTTTCCCCAGACCGGATAATCCGGCCCTCACTTGGGCCGGATAATCCGGCCCCCAAAGTGTGCAACGGCCGGTTTTTTGGAAAGGGGTATAAGTACCCCTTCTTCCCCAACGTCCAGAACCCTTGATTCATTCGAAATTGACCAGACCTTGTGCAAGAGCTCTCATTCTCAATCTCCCACTTCAACCACTCGAAGGTCTTGATCTTTGGTGGAATTGAAGGAGGAGAAGTTCATCATCAACATCAAGAATCAAGCGCTTCAACTCCTCTCCATTCACTTGGAGAAATCCCTGATCTAGTATTCTTGTCAATACCTAGATCTTGTTATTGTGTTTGACAACTTTGTTCTTGTGGCAGCTTGTCATTTCGGGAGCCTCCAAGTTGTTGTGGAGTTGTTGTCCCGCTAGTTGTGTAAAGGCGCCGGTGCCCGCCTCGAAGGGTACCTATAGTGGAAGGTGGATCAGGCCTGTTGTGGCGAGATCCATCGGAGAACAGGGTGAGGCCTTTTGTGGCGTGGTGGTCTTAGTACCGCCCACCCCTCCAACGCAGACGTACTTCCCTTAACAAGGAAGGAACTGCGGTCAAACAAATCCTGTGTATCCGCGTGCTTCACTTAGGTTCACTTGTTCCTCTTCCACTCGCTCCTTACTCGCTAGTAGATAGGTTTGCATATAGGGAAATTCCCCACATTAGTTTATCTAGAGAATTTACCTTTGTGCTAAGCCTAAAATTGAAAAAGAATTAAAAATTGGTATAGCACCTATTCACCCCCCTCCTCTAGGTGCCCATACGATCCATTTCAATTGGTATCAGAGCCCCGACTCTTAATTCGGGCTTAACCGCCTAAGAGTAGTATGGGTACAAGGGATGAAGGAAATGAGGCTGTGGATAAAGTCACAATGGATGATCTCAAGTCATTGGAAACAACCTTGTTGAAATCCTTTGAGGCCAAGATGGAGGAGATGAATCAAATGATTGCTCGCCTTACATCATCCATAGCCCCATCTCCATCCTCCTCTGAGGCTCCCTCACCATCATCTAAGGAAAAGGGTAACACCGGATCCAAGGATGATGATGTGGAAGGTGAAAAACTAAATGGTTCCACCTACAAAAAGGGAAGTGGTAAGGAGGAATATAGTGAGGTTCGCCACGTATATTCCCCCGACCCACCTATCCCTCATCCTCATATAAACAATAGGGGTGATCCACCCAAGCTCACTGCATCTTCTTTTAACCAATGGCAATTTCTAATGAAATCTCATGTTTGCAGCTCCTCCATTGAATTGTGGAGGATCATTGAAGAAGGTCTTCATGTTGGAGATCAAACCAATCTAACAAGAAGGGAAGTTGTGGATAGCCAGTTGAATGCCACTGCTCTCCACATGATATAGCTGGGTGTGGGTCCCAAGGACATGCCACATATTTAACATCTCAACACGGCTAAAGAGGTGTGGGATGCTCTTACGGACCTTTTTGTTGGAAATGAAAGCATGAGAAGAAACCGGTATGATGCCCTTAGTAACGAAGCTGAGGGATTCTACATGTTGGATGGTGAAAACCATGAGGACATGTATAGAAGACTCAAGGGCATCGCAACAACATTTCGGAAGCATGGGGCCACTCACATTGATGATGCATGGATAAAAAGGAAGTATGTGAGTGCCTTAATGCCTTTCGAACCGACGGATTTGAAGAGCTTGCAAGGTAGACACAACTATCATCAAATGACATCCAATGAAGTCATGCAAGAAATGGCGTCATTCAAAGTGGCGGCTAAGAATGCTGAAGATGCCCGTGCTCGGGCCATTGGAATGCAAAAGGGTGTCAATATGGCTCTCAAAGCCAATGTTGCTGAGCAAGAGGATGATGAAGGAGCATTTGAGAGGATATCCATGGACTGCCCCGATGAGGTCAAACGTGCTCATGGTGAGTACATGGCATTCTATGTAAGGAACTTTTGGAAGGACCCTGCCAAAGCCAAGTCTGAACTTGAGCGCAAGAACGGGTCAAATGGAAAAAGAGAAAGTGGCCCAAGATTGAGAACTTGCTTCAACTGTGGAGATAGACTGCACTTTGTAGCCGAGTGCCCTTATGAAAATAGAGAAGACAATGGTGGCAGGCTCATTCTTAAAGAGAAATCCAAAGTTCCTAAGAAGAAGCCATTTGCTAAGAAGAATGGTCCTTTCAAGAAGCAACCCAAGATGGTCCTTGTATCTCAAGAGGAATACTCCTCCGCAAGTGAAGATGAAGAGGATGATGATAGTTCCCGCGAAATGGCTGCTATAGCCACCACATCGACTCCCTCCTCTCTCTTCGACTCGCCGAACGAGAACGCCATCAACAACAACGCCACTTGCCTAATGGCAAGAGGATCCGAGGTATCGACTTCTAACTCCTCATTTTCTAAGACTAACATAATTTTAGATATGGATGATCATGACAGTCTTGAAATGAAAGAAGAAGTTATTGCCTTGGATATTTTTTTCACTAACCTACAAGGTGAGCACAAACTCCATTTTGATACTCTTATGAGTCAACTTGCTCGAGCCGAAGATCTCCTTGAAGAAAAGGGCAGAATTGAAAGAGAAGATGCTTTGGAGATAGCCTCTTTGAAGAATGCCTTGGAAGAGGAAGATGAAACTCGAGTTTCTTTGGAAGAAAGACTCGAATCCCTAGAGGAGTCACAAGAAGAAGCTATAGCTCAGCTCATTAAAGAACGTGACCATGCCCTTGCCAAGGTAAAGAAACTAAAGAAAGAAAAGATTGATTTTGGGGCTGTTCATGCTAGACTTTTGGAGAAGTTTGATGATCTTGAAAGTGCTCACAAGGCATTGAAGAGTGATCATTCTACTCTAAATGAGTCTCATGACCAGCTCCAAACTCAATTGAAACGGTATGATGTACCAAGTACCTCATCTTCATCCGTTGGAAAGGAAGATCTTGCAAGGAGTTCTCAATACAAAGGTAAAGGGGTTATTGATGAGATACTGAGCAGGCAAAGGACAAACAACAGTAAAGAAGGTCTTGGTTACATACCCAAGATAAAGAGCAAGAAAAACAACAAGAAGAATAAGAACAAGACTGCTCAATCGAAGACTAGCAACATTACCAATGACAATACTAATTATGATGGTTTTGCAGGGATCAACAATCCTAACTTCGAACTATATTGTGATGCTTATGGTGATGTGTATGCTAGTTATGTAGAGCCTTATGATTGTTACATTCCTTGGTCTATTTGGGTTCCCAAGACCCTTGTTACTAACATGAGAGGACCCATTGAAAAATGGGTACCTAAAACCAAGAAGTAATTTTCTTGCAGGGCTATGCTTCCAGTGGTTCTAAATGGGTACTCGATAGCGGTTGTACGAGTCATATGACCGGAAGCAAGGAGATCATCACAGAGATGCGGCCAAACCTTGATCACATTACCGTCTAGCCCACGTCAATATGAGAACTTTGCAAAGTCTCCACAAGGGTGGCCACATTCTTGGACTAAAAGAAAATGTCTCTTTTGCCAAAGATCGTGTCTGCAGGGCATGTGTTGAAGGGAAAATGCATGATTCTCCTCATCGAAGGAAAACCATTATCTCTTCAAAAAGGATCTTGGAGCTTCTTCATGTGGATCTTTTCGGACCTCCATCTCATGCAAGCCTCGGTGGGAAAAAGTACTGTCTAGTGATTGTTGATGATTACTCAAGATACACTTGGGTTTATTTCTTCAAGTTGAAGAGTGAAACTCAACAAACTGTTATCGACTTCGCCAACGAGGTTCAACGTCAACACAATGTCCCCATTCTGGCTATAAGGAGTGATAACGGCTCAGAGTTCAAGAACTACACCTTAAATGAGTTCCTAAGTGAAGAGGGGATAAGACATCAATATTCCGCTGCATACACCCCTCAACAAAATGGTGTAGCCGAGAGGAAGAATCGAACTCTAATGGACATGGCACGATCAATGTTGGCCGAATTCAAATCTCCATATAACTTCTGGGCTGAAGCAATCTCTACTGCTTGTCATTCATCCAATCGTTTATACCTCCGCAAGATTTTGGACAAGACTCCATATGAAATACTTACCGGTAACAAGCCAAACATCTCATACTTTCGGGTATTCGGGTGTAAGTGTTTCTTTCTTATTAAAGGAGTTCGTTTATCTAAGTTTGATTCTAAGGCTCTAGAAGGTATTTTTGTTGGTTATGGTGCCGAATCCCACACTTATAGAGTCTACAATAAGCTCTCCGGAACTGTTGTAGAATCTTGTAGTGTGGTGTTCGAGGAAAATGACAGTTCCCCTGTGGAGCAAGTTGGTGTTTGTGATGCATATGTTGAAATACCCCAAGATGCCATAAGAAGAATGGGCGTGGGATTCTTCCGCCCCATTGAGGAACCCCTTGTGGCGGACCGGGAAGGACAATGCTCTACTCATATAGATCCCTCATCTACACATACGCAACACGCTCCAACCACGGGGGCAACTTGTACACCATCTCCATCAACTGCTGAAGGTCAAGATGCTCCAGAAAGCTCCAGGCCGGATTTTCCGGTGGATACCGGATTATCCGGCCACCCCGCTCCAGCAGCTCCTGGTGGTGAAGATATCAACACAAGCTCCAGGCCGGATTTTCCGGCTGACCCCAGATTATCCGGCTCCTTGCCAGGTCAAGCCAGTCCCAGGCTTCCTGATGTTGCTGCTGCAAGTCCTCCCAGGCCGGATTATCCGGCCACTTCATCGGCCGGATTATCCGGCCCTAACTCTCCAGTTCTGCAACCTCCTGTTATGGCTACGGACTCACCTCAAGGGCATGCATCTCCACCACCTGCTACTGATGTTCCAGCTACTGATCAAGGCGGAGAAAATGCCTACAATGAAGACTCAAGTGATGAATCTCCTCCACCAAGAGACAACAAACTTATTGAACTTCGTCGCAAGGCTCGGGCTGATCGCAACCTTGAGTTGAGGGCTCACACTCTCGACAAGGTTGTTGGTGATCTTCGACGAAGGGTGTCTACTAGAAGAGAATTGGCCAGTTTTGGTGAGCATCAAGCTCATATCTCCATGGTGGAACCTAAGAAGGTCTTTGAAGCTCTTGAAGACCCAGACTGGGTTGTTGCTATGCATGAAGAATTGAACAATTTCGAGCGCAACAAAGTCTGGAAACTAGTGGAGAAACCCAAAGAGTGCCACAATGTTATCGGCACCAAGTGGATTTTCAAGAACAAGCAAGATGAGAATGGCATCGTTGTGAGGAACAAGGCAAGACTTGTGGCACAAGGTTACTCTCAAGTTGAGGGCATTGACTTTGGCGAGACCTATGCTCCTGTGGCTCGTCTTGAGTCCATCCATATCCTACTTGCTTATGCTGCTCATAACAATTTTAAGTTGCAGCAAATGGACGTCAAGAGTGCCTTCCTTAACGGTCCTCTACATGAGTTGGTATACGTAAAGCAACCCCCGGGGTTTGAGGATCCTAACTTCCCGAACCATGTCTACAAACTCGATAAGGCACTCTATGGCCTTAAACAAGCCCCACGTGCGTGGTATGAGCACCTTAAAGAGCTTTTGTTAGATCATGACTTCGAAGTTGGGCAAATCGATCCCACTCTTTTTACTAAGAAGGTTAAGGGGGAGCTCTTCGTATGCCAACTATATGTAGACGATATCATTTTTGGTTCTACTAACAAAGCTTTTAACGATGAATTTTCAAAGCTTATGACTGACAGGTTTGAGATGTCTATGATGGGGGAATTACGGTTCTTTCTTGGATTCGAGATCAAGCAACTAAGAGAAGGAACCTTTAATAATCAAGCAAAGTACATCCAAGACATGCTCAAGAGATTCAAGATGACGGATCTAAATGGTGTCGCTACTCCGATGCAAACAAAGTGTCATCTCGAACTCAACCCTCATGGTAAAGATGTGGACCAAAAGGTATACCGGTCCATGATCGGCTCTCTTCTTTACCTCTGTGCATCTAGACCCGATATTGTGTTGAGTGTGGGAGTGTGTGCAAGGTATCAAGCAGCTCCTAAAGAAAGCCACTTAGTGGCGGTCAAGAGGATCTTTCGGTATTTAGTTCATTCCCCCAACTTTGGTCTCTGGTATCCTAAGGGCTCCAATTTCTCTTTATGTGGTTATACTGACTCAGATTGGGCTGGTGATAAGGATGATCGGAAGTCAACTTCTGGAGCTTGTCAATTCTTGGGAAGATCTCTTGTATGTTGGTCCTCCAAAAAGCAGAATTGTATATCTCTCTCCACTGCCGAAGCTGAATATGTTGCTGCTGCCAGCGCTTGTACCCAATTATTGTGGATGAGGCAAACTTTAAAGGAATACGGTGTCAATTGTGATAAATTGCCTCTTTTATGTGATAATGAAAGTGATATCAAAATTGCGTACAATCCAGTTCAGCACACAAGGACGAAGCATATTGAGATTCAGAATCATTTTATTCGTGACCATGTTGCTCGAGGTGATATTGATCTATCTTTTGTGAGCACGAAGAATCAACTGGCGGATATTTTTACAAAGCCACTTGATGAAGCAAGATTCTGCTATTTGAGGAATGAGCTAAATATCATTGATTCCGGGAGCTTGTCTTGATTACTCATGCACCCACTCGTACATCTCAATCCCTGTTTGGTCTAGGTGTGGGCATGGATATAGGGGGAGTGTGGTCCTAACATATTGGGCTAACCCTCCCCCCATAATGCCAATAGCAAGTTATATCATTTCTCTTAATATCATGTTGTGATATGTGAGCTTATTGATGAGTATTGGTCGTGAACCCAAGA
Organism: Avena sativa; assembly: GCA_916181665.1. Taxonomy (NCBI): domain Eukaryota; kingdom Viridiplantae; phylum Streptophyta; class Magnoliopsida; order Poales; family Poaceae; genus Avena; species Avena sativa. Next base: position 551,767,863 of record OV702290.1, on the reverse strand, counting down.
TATATCTTCGCGGTGTCACACCATACACTCCAACAAGGTGGCTTCGTCCACCACCCTCTCCTTCGTGGAGAATTGGATCTTTTTGGATGTTATTTGCTCTCTCATGTTCTTATGGGAATCACACTCAATCTTGGCTTTTATTTGATTTGGATTTTGCAATTTTGAGTGTCTAGTACCATCTCAGTTTGGCATTCTCAATCCTAAGCCTTCCCTACCCCTCAGACATCTATTCTTTCACACAAGTCCCTTGTACACCTTGTGGGGGTGTTGTCTGGGGACGCGCGGGCCTGGTTCTGTGTATAACAGAATCCCAGATTTGAGGCCGGATAATCTGGCCCAAGTATTGGCCGGATAATCTGGCCCTGGCGGATTCGATCTTAAAGGGCAGGGCTCGGGGAGAAGGGCTCATAACGAGCAGCACTTCTCCCCCAGCCCTCTCCTTCTCCCAAGCCGCCGCCTGCCGCCCCTCACCCTCCCCGGAGCCTCTCCGGCCACCGGATTTTCCGGGTCTTCCCGGATCTTCTCCGCGCCTCCGGGTACCTTCTCCTCCGCGTTCCTCCTCCAATGAGTTAGGGTAACTCCCTCCCTCCCCATCTTTGGCTAGATGTGTATCTTGTTGGATGGAACATTGTCTAGAAGGATGTGGCTTCACATAGAACTCGTAGTCTTACAGTTTCTAGGCCCGATCTACTTTTTTTTGCATGCATTCATGGTGAAATCAAAAATTTCTGCCAGGGCCAGATTATCCGTCCCTGGCCAGGCCGGATAATCCGGCCTGACAGATTCAAGTCTGCTTCAGTTTCACTATGGTGTATGTTTTGAGTAGTTTTGACCTATAAATTGTTTTGCCTACTTGTTCCATACTCTCTCCTGGACTTGTGTGTATGCTTATCCCCTTGCTATCGCCCTTATTCTCCTCACAGGTAGTTCCGGTGTTCCCAAGACATACAAGCGCCGTCCTCACGACAAGTACTTTCGGGACGACGGTCAAGGTAACCTAGTGGACGAAGTTGAATTGAGGAGAAGAAAGAACGAGGAAAGGCGCATGGCTGAACAATCCAAGAGGACTCGGAAGGGCGTGTCCAAGAGGAAGGGAAAGGAGCCCAAGATCAACTACAGGGCTTTGGATGCAGTCTCCTTTTCCGCCATCCGTCACCGTGACTTGTTTACTGAGCTGCCTCGTGATGCGGAGCTGGGGGATTCCCGCTTTTGGTGTGCCAAACAGAAGGGGATTTATGAAGACATCTATGCCAGGCTGAACATCAGGCCTATGCACCCTCTGGTACTTACTGATGCTTTGGAGAAGGCGCATCTTGTTGATGCAATGTATGTGGCTGAGAGGATGGGGCTGCACCATCTCATGTCCCTCCAGTGCTCCTTTGACTCTGAGGTGGTGAAGCAATTCTTCTCCACTCTGGTGATTTGTGGTGATGAGCGTCGCACTATGAAGTGGATGACTCATGACAGGTCCATGACTGCTGATTTTCACGTGTTTGCTGAGGTTTTGGGGTACTCCTTCCGCAACAGGGATAGAGCCAGTGGCCACCGCATCATCACTCAATTGAAGCCCAACAAGGATGCTGCTCTCTCTACGTGTACTGTGGACAATGGTATTGTTGGTACTGTGGCTGGTCTTGCCCCCATCTATGCTGCATTGCTGGGTCTCTTCCGTGACTCTATTACACCGAGTGGGGGCAACAATGACAGCATCCGTGGCCACCTCGTTCAGCTACTTCAGTTTTCTCATGAGGTTGCCTCCTGCGAGGATGAGTCAGTGCAGTACAGGCTGGATGTCACGGACTTCATTTACCATGAGCTGTGTGATACTATGTTCAACCGTCTGTCCATTCCCTATGCGCCCTACATTATGTTGCTCATCCGCCACCTGCTTCCTGCCGAGGAGTTTCACATTGACTCGGTGTACAAGGCCAAGAAGATTTACAACAAGGTTCGGAAGACTGCTCACCCCTCCTCTGCTCTTGAGGGCCTCACGAGGGATGCTCGTCGGCCCCCAGTGCCTCCCGTGGCCCGTGAGATCAAGCAGCTGAACTGGTTCCAGCGTCACATCCTCTGCATGGGCGTGGACACACGCAAGGGTCAGTATGAGGCCTACAGGCAGCGCCATGAGTTGGCTCACTCCCAACAGCTCATTCTCCACCACGTGTCTGGCGCTTCGGGTGCTCCTCCGGCTCCTACACCTCCCACTCCATATGCTCGGTGGAACTCCTCCTCCGGGCTGAACTATGGTGAGCTGGAGCGTCACTTGTTCCCCTCTACACCTGCTGCTGATGCTGATGATGAGGAAGGTGACATTGAGGAGCTTGAAGATGAGGATGAGGAAGAGCATGAGGACGAGGACGAGGACTATGATGAGTGATCCCATGGGGCGCTAGCATCGCTCTTCTCCCTTTTTGGTGTCTCGATGCCAAAGGGGGAGAAGTAGTTCTATTAGGTTGTCTGTGGATTTGCATGGGTCGGGCATAAGCACTTGCACTTTTTATTCGTTATTTCTTGCTTATGCCCATTTAGCATTGAACTTTTATATTCGTGGTTTGTGATTTGTGGTTGAGACTTTATGTGGTTGTCTGGATGATGCCTATGGACTTCATATCATGGATTATGCTCATGGTTATATCTATTCATATCCTACTGCTGGTGGTTTATCACGGAAGGCGCACGCTCATAATGGTTATCCACTAATAATGATGATTTATGTCAAGGATGCCTATTCTCTACTTCGGTGGTATGTGTTTTTGCCCTTTTGTCTATGGAATAGATTCACCGATTTGTGTGCATTTGTATTCCAATGCAAAACTCTATTATGCACACATTGAGGGGGAGTCCTGTCCATAGTTATCTCTGTTTGTCTTGTGTCTTTCTCCTGCAAATCCTGGTATTGTCATCTAACACCAAAAAGGGGGAGATTGAAAGAGCATTTCATGTTTTCCTATGTTTTGCGTGTTAGATAACAATACTATGGAGACTTTTCATGTGCGCTAAGTGTGCAGGAAGTTTTGAGGGGGGCCGGATTATCCGCCCCTCCAAGGGCCGGATAATCCGGCCTACCTCATCTCTCAAGGAAGCCAAGGCGCGTTGCTCAGTGTCCAGGCGGATTTTCTCCCGGAAAATCCGAACTGGGGCAGTTTTTCCTCCCCAGGCCGGATAATCCGGGTTTCGCAAGGGCCGGATAATCCGGCCCCCAGTTTTCGAGCAAAAGGACCCAAGGCGCGTCGCTCAGTATCCGGTCGGATTTTCTACCGAAAAATCCGAACTGGGGCGGTTTTTTCTCCCCAGGCCGGATAATCCGGCCTTCGCATAGGGCCGGATAATCTGGCCCCCAGAAGTTGATCAAGGGCAAGCTCGGCGCGACGCTCAGAGGGGGCGGATTGTCTGCCGGATATTCCGAGTCTGGGGCAGAGTTTCCCCAGACCGGATAATCCGGCCCTCACTTGGGCCGGATAATCCGTCCCCCAAAGTGTGCAGCGGCTGGTTTTTTGGAAAGGGGTATAAGTACCCCTTCTTCCCCAACGTCCAGAACCCTTGATTCATTCGAAATTGACCATACCTTGTGCAAGAGCTCTCATTCTCAATCTCCCACTTCAACCACTTGAAGATCTTGATCTTTGGTGGAATTGAAGGAGGAGAAGTTCATCATCAACATCAATAATCAAGCGCTTCAACTCCTCTCCATTCACTTGGAGAAATCCCTGATCTAGTATTCTTGTCAATACCTAGATCTTGTTATTATGTTTGACAACATTGTTCTTGTGGCAGCTTGTTGTCATTTCGGGAGCCTCCAAGTTGTTGTGGAGTTTTTGTCCCGCTAGTTGTGTAAAGGCGCTGGTGCCTGCCTCGAAGGGTACCTATAGTGGAAGGTGGATCAGGCCTGTTGTGGCGAGATCCATCGGAGGATAGGGTGAGGCCTTTTGTGGCATGGTGGTCTTAGTACCGCCCACCCCTCCAACGCAGACGTACTTCCCTTAACAAGGAAGGAACTGCGGTCAAACAAATCCTGTGTCTCCGCGTGCTTCACTTCGGTTCACTCGTTCCTCTTCCACTCGCTCCTTACTCGCTAGTAGATAGGTTTGCATATAGGGAAATTCCCCCACATTAGTTTATCTAGAGAATTTACCTTTGTGCTAAGCCTAAAATTGAAAAAGAATTAAAATTGGTATAGCACCTACTCACCCCCCCTCTAGGTGCCCATACGATCCATTTCATCTATCTAAGGAGAGTCACCTCTAGTGAACTATGGATCCCGGTCCTTTCTTTTACATACAATCTACAATCTTTTACTGCTTTGTGTTTACTTTCTGCAAACTATTACTTATTTCCATTCGATATGTTTAATCCTTTGTTTTTCGCAAAACACGGTGAGATTGACAACCTCATCGCAAGTTGGGGACAAAGTTCTGTGGTTGTGTTGTGCAGGTCTCCACGTTGCTACTAGCATCGGTAGTGCGCCCTGCCAAGGCTTAGCTAGCAACACGTTTGGGGTGTTTCCTTGCTCCTACTGGTTCGATTAAACCTTGGTTTCATAACTAAGGGAAACTTACTGCTGTGCTCATCATACCTTCCTCTTGGGGTTCCCAACGAGCTCTACATCAACATCGCACCAGCATTTTTCTGGCGCCGACACTGAGTCATCAAGCATTTTTCTGGCGCCGTTGCCGGGGAGTCAAGGATATCTTCACAAGGGGAGTCCCTCATAACCAATCTCTTTACTTTGTTATTTTTGTTTTGCTTAGTTTCTTTTTGCTTCGTTTGCTTGTTTTCTTTATCAAAAACACACAAAAAAATAGTTTTACAAGTTTGCTTTCTTTATCAAAAACACACAAAAAAATTAGTTCCTTTCTTAAGTTGCCATTATGTCTAGCCTTGCTCCAATCACTATGTCACTCGAGGAAATGATTTTCACTTTTAAACAAGAAATTGAGGAAAGTTTTAAGGCAGCTTGGTCTAGAATCTCTCATCTACATGAAAAACTGAGCCTAAAATGACTCAAAGTTTGTTCCTTAGCAGTTTTTACCTTGGAATTGCTCTTTGCTATAGATATGCTTTAGATGCTGTTGTGGGAGGAGATTTCCTCCAATGTAATGAGGATGATGCTATTAATGCTATGAAGAAATTGATCCTCACTTACAACTTGCCTAGCCAAACTGATATTTCTTTCGCAAGAATATTTGCTAGATTGAACACTCTTGAGACTAGCACTACTAGCTTAAAAGATTGCTATAATACGCCTAGGGAGCATCACAATTATGTCCAATAAATTCTGAACCATCAAAGTGGCTCCCTACAGTAAAGATTGAGATAAACACTGAAACTTTTCAAGCCCGCTGTGATATCATGTCTGAATTTTGTCTTATGCCCAAGGATATTTATGAATCTCTGAATACTTGGGGGCTTACTGAAGGAGGAAAAGAAATATCTCTTGCTAATAATGCTACCATATTACCTCTTGGAATAGCTGAGGAGTGTTTACAAAGATCCTTGGGAAAATGTTTTTTACTGATTATCTTGTTATTGAATGTGTAGGAAAAGGACAAATTACACTTGGAAGGTCCCTATTAGAACTTCTTGGAGCAATAATAGATGTGGGAAAGGGGACCATGCACCTTTCTTATCCACCAAACAATCATATTTTCCCCAAGGTTAAGAATAAAAGTAAGAGAGGTAAGGGCAAGAAATTTGGTTTTAATGCTTCTTCATTTGAGAACACTTGATTCTTTCTTGCTTCTTATGCCTAACTTAAAGGCGTTAAAGAAAAGTACTTATTGGGAGATAACCTAAAAGTTTTAGATGAGTCTTGGAAGTTATTACCTCTGTAATAACCTCTCCTTATCCTTTTTATTTGCTTTTTGTGCCAAAAGTAACCTCTAATGAGAGAGAAGTAATGATTGGGAAAGTTGCTGTCCCGAAACAGATTTCTGTGCTTCACCGTAAAAATTTGTGTAAAATCTCTGAAAGTCTTTCTGAGGCGTGAATTTTTGTGCTTCTTCCCCAGGTTGTTATCTAACTTTTGTTAGTTCAACACTTTTTGATTTGAGCAACATAAGGTCTTCAAAAAAATTCGTCTTTACCTGATGGTCTGTTTTGACAGATTTCTGCTATTTTCTGCATTTGCTTCTTGTTGGTTCGTTTTTGAGTTCTTTTGGGGAACTGAGATTTTTGAGGGAAGTGCTACAGTAGCTAGTGTTCTAATGGAAGTTTATTTGATGTTAGAACTGAACCTTAAGACTTATTTATCTTGAGTGCACTAATGTTGCTAATGAGATTGTGTGAAGTTTTGTATAAAGGAAAAATTTCAGGTGTATGGAAGGAATGAGTAATGAGATGAAGGATGGACTAAAGCTCAAGCTTGGGGATGCCACGCGTGTCACCCCAAGAAATATCCAAGAAGTACAAGCGTCAAAGCTTGGGGATGCCCAAGGCATCCCCTTCTTCATCAATAAAAATCCCAGGTTTCTTTCAAACGCTTCATTTTTATTGTTTCATGCATAGTTGGGTTGTTCTTGGAGCATCTTCTTTTTCGTTTTTGTTTTGGTTTTCGTTTGCTTGGTTTTCTTAGTTTTCTGAATAAATTGGTTGGACCCCCTCTTTCATACATTGGTTTGCAAATAGTTTGGTTTGGTTTGGAAAAGAGTAGAAAAGTTCATGCTTATGTGGTAAAAAGAGCTCGTTTTTGACTGTGGCCTATGCTTTGTCATGCCATGCTTGATATTGTTTTGGCTTTATGCTTAGTATTCTTTAATGTAGCATGACTTGTTATAAACAATTGAGATTGCTTAATGTGCCTTGGATGAATCATGCGTTGTTTTAGCATATTAGAGCATAGTAAAGTGGTATTCTCCTTTGATGCTTTATTTGGGTTGACTTGGCACGTGCTCACACCATTTTATGACTATCTCAAGTCACCATAGTCTTTATGATCCTTTAGTTTTCAACTTGTAGTATCACTTTATGCTTTGATCAATGATGTTTTGTAGCTCTGCATGATTATGGCCATTATTGCTCTCTTAGTTTGTCGCTCCCAGTCTTTTGCTAGCCTCCACAACCAAGTATGAGTTCCACTCATGCATCCAACTCCCTAAACCAAGTTATTCCAAAGAGTCCACCATACCTACCTACTAGCTTATGCTATTCCAAGTATATTCATACTTTTGTTTACCTTCCAAATTAAACTTGTTATGAGAAAACTAGTGAATAAAGCTCTCACGAACTTGATGGCACACTTTACTTTTCTTGCCCTTAATAAACTTGAACCATTGTGTCGTCTATGTTGTATATGCTTGCACTTATTTGTTGGGAATTAGCAGAACCATGCTTTCATGGGGAACACTTTCAACATTGCACTTGGTACTTGTACCTAGTTGATATCATGCTCTTTTGTATATGGATGTCGTCGGTGTGAAATGAAGGGGAGCTTGTAAGTCCATGGAGTTATGTATATGTGTTAGAGAAATGCCTGGGTCGCTGGTCTAATCCATGATGACATGGTGGAAACCTGCAGCGTAACCATAATGAGCTGTCTATGAAGCATTCTTCTTATAAAAAAAAGAGTCCTATATTGAGAAAAAAGAGAAAAGAGAAAAAAAGATATTATGAAAAGAGGAAAGAGAGAAAAAAGCACCATATTCCCATGGTAAATAAGAAGATTGCTGAGATGCTCGTTGTCTGCTTGCCTTGTCATTTTGATATGGGGATTCTTCCGTATCATCGGGCAAGGGGTACCCCGTTGGCGGTTCTCTATGATACACATGTACTTACGATGACAAGAATTTACCGGTGACTAAACTTGAGTAGCATGAGGAGCGGCCCTCGTATACAAGGGACATGAGATTTCTAACTTATACTTCGTCAAGCATGTACACCATAGTTTGTTCACTTTAACCTTAATCACTTCAAGATGCTTATGATAGGGGCAATGAGAGCAGAAAACTATAAGTACCATAATTTTTGGAAGCTCTTTATGAGACTTAAATCCCTACTTCCTTTTATGAAGGTCTTTCTTCCACCATTATATTGAGTCTCCACCTTCTACCTTTATGCACCTACTTTGAGAGCATAGTGGACATTCTTAGTTTTATGTGCATTGTTCCAAGACTAGTTGATTGATGCATAACTTGATATTGCTTGTTTTAAACTATTTGTATCTAGTCACTCTTATGAACTTTGAAGGTGTCCTATGCATTTATATTTGCTACTCTATAAGGGACAAGCTGAATACTATTATGCTATGCTTTATTTATGTGAAACAAACAAATGTCTTGCAAAGCATTGTTATTTATGAATCTTTTGTTTGCGCCTTTTCATGTTGCATCATAGTTTCTTTGTCTTATTGCTAGAACCTTGTCTCTCATGTTATGATTGAAGTACTATGATCCCAGCTTTGAATGTTTTACAAATACTTTGATCAAGTCTTTGATTGTGCATGTCACCTCAAAATTATTCTTTCTTTTTATCGCTTACCTACTCGAGGACGAGTAGGAGTTAAGCTTGGGGATGTTGATACATTGCAAATGTATCTATAATTTTTGATGTTCCATGCTTGGTTTTATCCACTTTCTTGTGTTTTGTTCCAACTTTGGAGTACTTTTCATATGATTTCTTGGACTAACCTATTAACAAGAGCCACAGTGTCAGCTGCCTGTTTTCTACTGTTTTTGGTTCCAGGAAAGTCAGAAAATGAATATTCTCGGAATTGGACGAGACAAAAGCCAAAGTGCCTATTTTTCCGGAAGTCATCAGATGCCAGAATACGAGACGGAGAAGGGATGGAGGCCGGCCACACCACCTGGCCACGCGGCCAGGCCTGGCCCATGCCAGGGGGTGGTCTAGCCGACCCTAGCACCCCCTCGGCCTCTCCTTCCGCCTATAAGATGCCCTCGGGACGAAAACCCTAAGTACCCGATCAAAAATCCATGAAAGAGTCTGTAGCCATCGTCATCTCCATCCCTAGATCGGGAGGGATCTGAAGCTCTTCCTGGCACCCTACCGGAGAGGGGAATTCACCCTGGAGGCCTTCTTCATCACCATGCAAGCCTACAATGTGATGCGTGAGTAGTTCATCCTTGCACTACAGATCCATGTAGTAGCTAGATGGCTGGTTCTCCTCCTTTGTGCTTTCATGTCTAGATCTTGTGAGCTCCGTTCATGATCAAGATCATCTATTTGTAATTCTGCATGTTGTGTTTGCGGGGATCTGATGGATATTGAGATGCTATTTCAGATTGATTATTGATTCTATCATGTCTTTGTTATTTGTGATCTTGCATGCTTTCCGTTGTTAGTAGCTATCTTGGCCAAGTAGATGCTAGCAACTCCAAGAGTTAGTATTTATGCTCGATAGTGGGTTCATGCCTCTGGTAATCTGGGGAAGTGACAGAAATCTCTAAGGTACTAGATGTGTTGTTGCTACTAGGGAGAAAACAACAATACTTTGTTCATAGAACAATCGTATTGTTTACTTTACACGCAGTTCGTAAATCAATAATCTGTTGCTTGCAACTTAATACTGGAGGGGGTTCGGATGATAACCTGAAGGTGGATTATTAGTCATAGATGCAGTTGGATGATGGTCTATGTATAATGTTGTAATGCCCAATCGAATCTCAAAGGAGTCAAGATGATTAGTATATGTATATATTGCTTTCTCGATGTTTGTCAATTGTGTCGCTGTAATTTGTTCACCCAGCATGTTATCTATCTTAAGGAGAGCCACCTCTAGTGAACTATGGATATCGGTCCTTTCTTTTACATATAATCTACAATCTTTTACTGCTTTGTGTTTACTTTCTGCAAACTATTACTTCTTTCCATTCGATACGTTTAATCCTTTGTTTTCCGCAAAATACGGTGAGATTGACAACCTCATCGCAAGTTGGGGACAAAGTTCTGTGGTTGTGTTGTGCAGGTCTCCACGTTGCTACTAGCACCGGTAGTGCGCCCTGCCAAGGCTTAGCTAGCAACACCTTTGGGGTGTTTCCTTGCTCCTACTGGTTCGATTAAACCTTGGTTTCATAACTGAGGGAAACTTGTTGTTGTGCTCATCATACCTTCCTCTTGGGGTTCCCAACGAGCTCTACATCAACATCGCACCAGCATTTTTCTGGCGCCGACACTGAGCCATCATGGCGAAAAAGCCTTTAATTTATTTCATTGCTACAAGGAGCTAGAGGGCAATGATAAGTGGGTCCGAAGAAACTATGAGACCACATCGAAGAGGGCAAGGATACATTCGGCCATTGATGTCGACGATGATGAGGACGAAGATGAGCTCAACAAAAGGCTAGACGGTGTGAAGATTGCAAAGGAGAGGAAGAAGAGGGGAGGTGCCGACGCCTACAAGGAAGATTTTAATGCCCTTGTCGAGATCAAGAAGGCATTGACGGCCGAACACAAAGTGGACAAAGAGACTAGGTGGAAGGAGCTCAAAGTTCTATAGGAAGAGAAGTGGCGGTCCAAGTTGGCGGTGGAGAAAAAAAGGATTGCACTTGAAAAAAAAAATATCAAAGGAGAAGAAGATAGAAGAGCAAAGGCTTGCACTTGAGGCGGAGAAATTGGCCAAGGAGAGGGAGGATGCCGACCGCGCCATCATGTTCATGGATCCAACCACCTTGGATGAAAAGGCGAGGGCGTATTAGGACATCGCCCGTGAGAAGATCTTGGCCCAAGAGAGTGGTGGTGGTGGTGGCGCCGGCGGTGACCGAGATGGTGTTTGAGATGCCCAGGATGGCGGTGGCCGAGCTGGTGGTGGCCAAGATGGTGGTGGACTCAACATAAACATGCTATGTTGTTCTTTTGGATCAAACTTGATCGATGTGATGTTTTTTAAATATTATTTATGCATGTTTGAACTTCGTATGTTTGAGATCTTTCGGAAATGATGCTAAAAAAATTTAGTCCTCTAAATTATTAGGGATCGAATTTGGCGGCCACCGTTTAGAGGACTTAAAATTTAAGTCCACCGTTTTCTCCAGCCAAAAGTCCTCTAAATTATAGAGAATCGGTTAGAGTTGCTCTAAGACGCATCTATATACTCCCTCCGACTCAAATTAGTTGACTTAATTTTATCAAGATATGGACGTATCTAATACTAAATCATGTCTACATACAATCGAATCGAATGTAGACAATCTAAATCAACTAATTTAGGTCGGAGGGAGTACATGTTATTTAGAAAAATGCCATACGTTCTTACATTTGGGAACAGGGTGTACTTAGCATCGATTAGGAGAAAAAAGACAAGCTGCATATTTCTTCCTCCAGGCCTGTAGATCATGCCCCAGGCGTGTACTGAATGTGCAGAGGCAACGACCACGAGATGAGTGTGAAGATCTGCAGACTTCTCTTAGGACATTGAGAATTTGCGACAGGCATGTTTGTTGTCCACCAAAACTCGCTCCTCTGCGGCTCTATCCCGAGGGTTTTGATGTCGTTTTGGATGTACTCCCGGAAGGTGTCATCACCGGAGGCTCTCCCTAGCCACACCACGTCCTATAGAGCAGCTCATCGTATCAACAGTGACCAGTTTAATCAGCTCGATCTGGATCTTCTGTTGTTCTGAATATTATGGTAATGGCAAGTCCAAAGATAGAAACTCCAACGATGTTGTTTACGACATAGCACTCACTTACAATATTTTTTTTAAGCAACCGGCAGGAGTTCTGTATTTTCTATTAGAGAGGGGAATAAAAAGTCTCAATACAGAAAGACATATTTAGATTAAGGTGTAAACATGCCAAAACCACCACAACCTCCCCCCAAAAGAAAGAAACAATCAGGTTTAGCTAGGATAGCTTGCCCATGCGATGCGTAAGCCGTCGATCGTTGGAGAATTTCGTCTCTAGCAATAGAGGCCACCTCGACGTAGGTCATTCGCCGACCTGTGAAGATTCGTCTATTTCGCTCTTTCCATGCATTCCACATCACGTACAACATACGACCGCTGAGGCGGTTTTGCTCAGTTTTTGGTTTCCCCTTGATCATGCCGTCCCACCAATCGGAAAAGGAGGGGAAGGATTGTCCATGACTTCCAGTAGCATCGTTATCCCAGGATTGTGTTGTAGTCCACACCGCAGTCGTGAAGGGGCAGTCTTTGCAGAGATGTAGAGCCGTTTCAGGGGCCGAGCCACAAAGTTGGCAGGTGGGATCATTGGGCCATCCTCTGATGGTTAGCATGTCGGCAGTGAGAAGTTTCCCGTGGAGGGCAAGCCAGGAGAAGAGTTTGCATTTCGGCTCGGCATGGGCAGACTAAATTTTTTGCGCCTTGAACTTGGATAAGCATCCATTGAATTGAGCGTGGTAGGCCGAGCTAGCAGTGTAAACACCCTCGGTGGTCAGGGTCCACCTGACGGAATCTTGTAGGAGAGGGTCGGGCTGAGTGTTCTGGTCGGTGTCCCATACTTCGAAGTATTGAGTCAACTGGATGGGAGTGTGAAGCCTAGCAACCGATCGGATCTAGTTACCCTGGGAGAACTCCTTTGCAACCGATCTTCTTTTCCTTGTGACGATGTTGTATAGGTCGGGAGCCCACTGCTTTATCGGCCCTCGGCAACACCAGTTATCGTGCCAGAAGGACACTTACAATGTTGTTATACTCTTTTGGCATTTGCACCTCCGACTTAAAATACATGTCGAAAATTTGACTAAATTTGGATGTATCTAGACACCATTTAGTACTCCCTCCGATCCACAATAAGTGGCGTTCATTTTGTACAAAGCTAGTACAAACTTTGTACTAAGTGGGCGACACTTATTATGGATCGGAGGGAGTACTAGATACATCTAAATTTAGAAAAACTTGCTATGTCTATTTTGAGACCGAGGGAATACTATGCTTGTGCTAAATTTTGTAAGGTGGTGTCTTATTTTCACTATCCTTGATGTCTTGTCATCCGAATTTTAGAGAACTCTGCAAGTTCAGTAATATAAACTTCTGTCCTTAATTGCTGTTATTATGGTGATAGTCACCAAGGTACCAAAGTAGTAACGCTGAGACACAATGTATTGTAAAGGGGCCTTGCTCTCCTGGACAGGAAAAAATACAACTTGGAAAATGTGTGATGCCATTTTTCCGTCAGAAATATGGCTACACGGCAACACCTGAACAGATCATAACGCTTTGCGGCGTGCCCTGTTTGCCAACGTAGGCCGTATTTCGGCGTCTCCTCCCCAATGAATCGTGTGTGCTGGAAGGTTTCAGAAACGGTGTTTCGACCAAAACAGGAAAGACCATGGAGATGGAGGATCCCCCTAAAAAAAAGACCAAAGATGATAACCTCTCATTTATTCCTAGAGCCTGTGCTCTTCAATCCACTCATTTGATATATGTAGTGCAATCTAAACACAAACCTACAAATATTCATCTCTACCTATCAATCTGTAACTTCTGTCACTCTTCTATCTACATGGCAAAACACCAACCGATGCTCAATGTTTGATATGGCCCGGGGCTGGGTTGCCAACGAAGTAGGCGAGAACCCCGACCAAGGGAGCGTTGATGTAGGTAGTGGGTTCAGACTTCCTGAAATCAGCGCGGTCGTCCTCATAGACATCGTCCTCCCCCGGTCCTCCAACGACAGCCCCAACTAACGGGTTAGGGTTGGAGCTAGACGAATCGTAGTAAGGCGTGCCATCTTTACACGCCATGCGCTCGGGGTGGCTCTTGATCGAAGGCAGAGACGATCCTCGGTGGTGGATCCGCTGAGGATACCGGTCGCCGTACCCGACCATGTACGACATTTTCATCGGGTTGTCTCCTAACAGATAGTCGACCTGAAGGACAACATTGCATAAGTGAAGTTAGTAATCCCTACTACTACAATGGATCTTACAAAAGTAGACACACATGACATGAGGTGGAAATTTAGTTTTCAGCAGTAAGTACCTGCTTTTTGGCTTGCAGCCGAAGAGTGTCTGGACCAACTGAAATGTCCCCACAGTTGACAGTGTGAGAGGTCTTGGAGAGGTACTTGGCATAGGTGAGGAGCAGGAACGAAATGGAGGTGACATGCTGCATGTTGCTGCCTCCGGGCTTGTAGATCATGCCGCCGGGCGTGTACTCGATGTGCGGCGACGACGACTCCGGGATGAGCGTGCAGACGAAGGTGTCCGCCGACTCCTTGTAGGACTGCATGGTCAGCGCCTCGCCGTCTATGAACTCCTGCGAACCAGCCACGAATGTTAGGAGCAGAGTTTTGGATTCAGAAACTTTGCACAGGTCTGGTGGAAGTAATATTTCAGAACCTTGGAAACAAGGACGTTGAGGCCGGCATGCTTGTTGTCCCACCCGAACTCGTTGCTGTTGTCCTCTGCACCGAGGGTCTTGCCGTTGATCTGGATGTACTCCTGGAAGGCCTTGTCCCCGGAGGCCCTCCGTAGCCACGCCGCGCCCCACAGCAGCTCGTCCTGTCAAGAATGTCCGCTTAATTAGTTAGTCATGAAACTCTTATTGTTCTGAATATGGTGATCTTGGAATTTGTGATAACAGAGCTTCTTTTATGGTGAAACATTTGCTTCTTGGCCCACAGCACTACCAATGTCTGAACGCTGAGGGTGATCAGCCTGAATTACTAGACAATGGAATTCTGCAAGTTCAGAGATAGAAATTCGACTCTGCTGTTTACTGCATAACACCTAATTTACTGTATCAGAAGTACATTTGGCATTTGCACTTGTGATCTTGTGCTAATAGCTAAATGATGTAACCTGAAGTCTTGTTATTTCTTTTACAAAACCTACGCATCAAGGTACCAGATTAGCAATGCTGCAAAAGAAAGTATTGTAAAGCTACCTTGGTTTTATTTGGTCAGAGAAATTAAACCTGAATATGGGGAGTAGTACTGTATATATTAACTTTGTCTTGTGTGCTGTCATTTTTCTGTCAGATAACTGGTTACACTAAGACAGAACATAGCGCTTTGCAGGGTGCCTTTGTTGGCAGCATAGCCACACTGCGACACCATATACGCACGCTGCAGTGTTATCTCGTGATCAGGCAGAGGTCTGGTCATGGGCTCATGGCGTGTTATGAGGTCGCCAAGAGGAGCGACAAGTCAAATAGCTTGTAGACTGACCTGATACCCGTCGAAGTCACAGTAGAAGGGGCAGCCGCCGGCTCTGAGGCCCGGGTCGTCGCTGTAGGCGCCCCTGTACGTGTCGGCGAACTCGAACGCCTTCTTGGCGTTCGCCAGCAGCAGGTCGGCGTACTCCCGGTCGCCGCCGTCGCGGAACACCATGGACGCCGCGGCCAGCGCCGCCGCCGTCTCCCCCGCCACCTCCGATCCCGGCCGCCCCGCGGTCACGTTGTACACCGTGCGCACCGTCTCCATGTCCTCTGGCCTCTCCCAGCAATCGTGGTCCTTCCACGGGTCCCCCACCTGCACCGTACGTACACATCGCCGGACAAGCTCAGCCGTGGGATGATATGGACATGAACATGGAGGAGGCGACGGTGCAATGTGAGTGGTCGGTGGTGTGTGCTTGCCTGCATGAAGATGACGCCGGGGTGGGCGACGGTCTTGAGGAGGTAGTCGGTGCCCCAGCGGACGGCGTCCTCGGCGTGGCGCCGCTCCTCGCGCGGCATGTCGTCCCCGAACTCGAGGACGCTCCAGGTCAGCATGGTGGTGGTGAACGCCATGGGGAAGCCGAACTTGACGTTGTCGCCGGCGTCGTAGTATCCGCCCTCCAGGTCGGCGCCCGCGGCCCTGCCGTCCGACTCGCCGGAGTCGCCGCGCCACGCCGCGCGCTGCGACGCCGGCAGCCGCCCCGACCGCTGCCCCTCGAAGAAGAGGATGCACTTGGACAGCGCGTCGCGGTAGTCGTGCCTCCCGCCGCTCCCGCCCCGCCACGGCCACGACGGCCACGCCGACGCCGGGACGAGGCAGAGCGCCAGGAGTAGTAGGACGCGCACGCGGAAGTGGTGGACAGGGGAGCAAGACGACGCCATTTCGAGCTCACAGTCACACTCTCCCTAAACTGCACTAGAGACTAGACTGCTGGAGCACGTGAATGGCGACCGATCGGTGCATTCTCCTCGTATTTGGCGCGTATTTATAGAGCCCGATCGCCGATCGGCCCGTCGTAAAGGCATTCCCCAGCAGTGAGCTCGCTCGTGCTGTCTGCCCACGGTGCAGTGACGAAATTTGAGGCAAGATTTGATTCGAATTCATGGTAGAAACCTCTGGCGATGAATGCGGCTCGTAATTCCCAGAGAAATAAATTCCTGATACATATGGATCCATGGACGTGCTGTAGATATACTACCCCATATATAGGATTATATATATAATACAGCCGACGGAATTAAATTGGATTTATGGGGGTCGAATGGATCGAGAGGGTTAAAGGACAAAGGTCACGGGAGGGGGTGGTAAACAGAGGTGAGGTGATGCCAAAGTTTTTTCATGGACGACACGGGCGGACAGCGCCTAGCAACTGATGGCTGGGTCTCGGTGTGGTCACATGCAGCGGTTCAGCAAGGGCGTGTGTAGGAGTAGTAGAGTGTAGGACCATACGGTTGGAATCATACATGGAGTGGGGGGGGGGGGGGGGTAGTATTCCTTCATTGCTTAGCTGATTTTTTCTTTTGTTCACAGGTAAAGCAGTTTTGCCAAAAGCAACAAAAGACAAAAACGACTTGCAAAAATAAATAAACACTTGATATTCTTTTTTTTTCAATGTACCCACGAGTGTTAGCGGAAATGCTCTTGTTTCTTTCAAGGGAGATTTATGAGGAAATTGGAGAAACAACCACTCGTGGTCCTCCTTTTGCGTGGACATCAAATATAAGGGATTGTTATTATATAAACCGTCAACTTTTGATGTAACTTGTTGTGGACAGGTAAAAATTTCCGGTTTAGCTCGATTAACAATGATTTCCTTCATTCGCAAAAAAAAAAGATTTCCTTCACACAAAAAAAGATAAGGATTGGTGGTCCCTATAAGTCAGTGCTAATGTGATGAGCATAGCTTCCACTGTCCCAGTACTCCAGCGTGTCATATAGCCACATCAAATTGTTCAAAAAACAAAAGAAATCTAGTGAATTAATAACTATTCATGGATTAACTAGAGAAATTTTAAGACATTTTTACAAAGTACTCTAATTTTTGCTCCGTATTTGTTAGATCCGCCAAAATTTAGGTCAACTTATCAAAACAATCAATCATTCCAACGGTTCAATCAAAATCACTAATTAAACTAGAATACCTAGGGAAAAAGTTTAAAAACCTTTTAGAATTTGGTCACTTTTTGTTACAATCAGCCACAATTTGTTAAATTTGAAAATTTGTGAAACAACTCCGATAGTTAGAAATATCTTTAATTAACCTAGAAAAATGTGTTAAATGTAAAAGCTATTTTAAAGTTTGATCAGTTTTTATTAAATTCACCGAAATTCAGCAAAACTTTGAACTTAAAAAATCTAAAAAATCGTTACAATTGAAGTATGGTTAATTAATATTGGAAAGCTTGAGTCGAATTTGACCAACCATTTCAAAGTTAGTCGGTTCTTCTCTGATAGGCCAGGTACTTGCCATATTGGTAACTTATGAGAGTCACTCACCAAAATCGTTGTTAACCGAGCTAAAACGGGATTTGGACATATATGCAAGCGATTACACCAGAGACTGGTGATTTCTGCAACATACCCGTATTGTTTGTGTTCTTCCCACCAAAGAGTGGTGGTTTATGCAATATCCAATGCATAGGGTCACATAGAGTCGAATCAAGTGAAAAGTGTTTTTAACCTGCCTTTAGACAATTAGCTTCTCTATTAACCACCTCAACTTTGTTATGGAGTAGCGTAGAGTGTTAGTCTACAACTGGAATGGCACGAATATCTATAGTGGCGAACTTCTAGGTGAAAGGAGTTAATTCTACTTTAAACTTTGATTATGTAGAGATAGTATGAGATGAACTATTGCCTTCTAATCCCTCAAATTAGCACCCTGACCTTTCTGATCCCGGTTTTACCAGTTGATTGGCGCAAAAATAATGTTAGGTTCTCTAGGATTGATGGCATGGCACCTAGTGCCCAGTCTGAAAGTACATGATTAGGGACTTGCATCACCGAGATATGACAGTGGACGATAGTATGGTGGGGTTGGATATGGTTGCAGATGGACGAATAAGGTCCCACTATGATGGTCAAATTGAGAATTACCGATTTATGTTGGCGATCATGCTCTGACTGAGTAAGCTCCAAAACAATCTATTGGGAGGGTTGTCAGTCACAAGGTTAGGGTTCAAGTTAACTACCGCTACAAGATCAAGGTTCAAAGATTTCACTTGGGAGAGAAATGAAAGCGTAGTGAGATTGTTTGACTAGCTTCGACGATAATTTTACGACCTAGTGAGCTAGTCTATGGAAATGTACATATATGATGATACATAGACGACGGTGTTACCAAGTTGGAGTTTCTTCAGGAATATACAATGGTTTTAGCTTAGCTTTGCCACATAGTATGATTGTTGAATTAGAAGACAGAGAAATAAAAATAATAATATGGCTTTGTCTTCTCTTTGCTTTGCTAAGAGATGGTATCTTATTAAGAATGATAAGACAATTCTCTTTATTGTACAACATGTCATCTCTTAGTTACTCCCTCTGTTTCAAAATATAAGATGTTTTAGCTTTGTAAAAGAAGTGTATCTAGTCTACTTTAGTGTTAGCTTTGTGAAAGAAGTGTATCTAGTCTACTTTAGTGTGTAGGTTCATCTAGGTTTGAAGTGAACCTACACACTAAAAGGGATCTAGATACACTTCCTTCACAAAGCTAAAACATCTTATATTTTGAAACGGAGAGAGTACATGTTATCTCGTCTAATTTTAAACCACTTCAGAACTATAAGATCATGCAAGCAATTGCTTGAGGTAACACTAAGACATATCTGTCGTTTAGGCGGCGACCGTATGATACACTTACACTTGGTAGTAATTGATCCTATACGGTTGCACACTTGCAGCTTAGCTGGAAGTCCGGTACCGCAAGAAACTTGGCAAATACGGTAGGCCTTATCTTCACTCGATCGACCTTCATGCGTTTTCCGATTCCATCCGCTGGTGCCGTACGTATCTCGCAAAGATCGGTAGTAGTCCACCTCGGACGCCCAGGCTCCACACTCAACCTTGGCAACGCCATCTCCGTGCATGCCTCGGCGCGTACGCCCGCCCCGATCCAGCAAGAGGACAAAGGGAGAAAATCCCCGGCGATCCGCGTGAGGTCGGCAGCTAGCGTGGCCGGAAAGGCGGGAGACACCTTTGCCTGCTTCTCGCTCGCCGGAGATACGGGCCGGCGAGGCGAATGTCGCCGATCGGGGCCGACCGGGCGGATGATGTGTGCTCGCCAGCTGGACGTTGCCGGTCGACGCACGGCGGCCGGGTATGTACAAGCGGTTAGGGGATCGCCGGATTCGGGGCGGATTGGCGGCGATGGGGACCCTGCCCTGCCCCGTTCGGGAACGCGGACATGGAGGACACGCCAGCAAGGACAGATGTGGATTGCTTGCTTGCACCACATCCACATGCAGTTTATGTTACAGGGATGGATTTACTGAGCAGTCTCTGTCCCGCGCTACAGCTGTAGCGCCTCTGCTAGAGTACCTAGAAACATTCGCTTTGCTCCCTCGTGAAAGCTACGGAGCAAAGGGGGCACGTGAACATTTCAGCCGTGTCCATGGTTCCTCAATCCCGTCTACGTAATTGTCATCGTCGTACATTTCGAGGCCACAACAAAAGGTAAAGAGTAAAGAGAGCCAGTACTGAATACGTCTGAAAGTGCGTTACCCTCCCCCCCCCCCCCCCCCCCCCCCCCCCCCCCTTCTTTTTTTTCTGGACAACGTGCGATGCTGCTAAACAGGGACTGGCGCGTCTTGGTGACACTTGGTGCGGTGCAGAAAGGCCTGATAGATAGATAGATATTACGTACAGATCGGTGCGCTTTCTCAAGGAAGCAGAAAAGAGTACTAAAGGGATCGATCGAGATCAACCTGAATTCGGCTGCTCAATTTTGCGAGACATGGCGCGTGGGACTTTTCCACCGATCGTCGATCTTTGCGTGCGACGGTCAAAAGCTTAAGATACTCATCAGAGAGAGAGAGAGACCAAGGACGAAACAAACTAAGCCCAAATGGACGTACGCATGAGGCAGCCCACGGACACAAACACAGGGTAACTAACTAAACTTACTTTCACCAACTTCTCAACAAAAAAAATAACCATACGTTTTTTTATATGAAATTAACCTTACTTTGACCCACCCCACTCGGTAGTAACGTGCAAGTGTGCAACCCCGATCCACGAGAGCGCGCTATGCCGAAGGAATGTAGGAGTACTTATTTTTTGGACGCCGCTCGCGCGACTTTTGCTAGGGAAAAAAGCAATTTCAGACAGGCATCAATTATTTTGGGAAAATAGAAAGTTGCCATCGCAAAGCTTCATATGCGTCGTCTGCGGTGACCAAAAACCGAACGTTTTCACGATATATATATTTTCCAATTGATAGATCGTGATGAATGTTAGAATATGTATATGACATGACTTAGAGATAGACTTGGATTCTAGAGAGGAAATTGCACAAACCACCACACATTGTTGTCATCATTGCGCAAAACACCAACTTTACATGTTTTTTATACGGATCACCAACTATTGATGTAATACGTTGCACACAGGTTCAAATCCTAGATTAGGCTGTTTAATTAAAATCTGATGACCAGGATCCACAAGGCAGTGATGATGTGGTGTCAACGTGTCATTATCTAGTGAGTTGTTTTCAAACTTTTTCAGAAAAATAAAAAACTTTCGGTAATTGAAATAATATAAACAACTCTAAACTAACTAATCTAGAGAATTTTGAAAGAATATTTTTTCAATAGTTGGAAATTTTATTTTTTTCAAAAAGATAAAAAAACTAGATAATGACACATGGACATCAGATCCTTATGTCATGGGCCCAGTCGTAAAGTTGCGATTAATCCACTTAATATGAGATTTAGACCTGTGTGCAACCTATTACACCAATAGTTGGTGGTTTGTGAAAAAAACACGAAAAGTTGGTGTTTTACGCAACGACGACTACAATAGGTGGTGGTTTGTGCAATTTCCTCGATTCTAGACCACCTTCCTCTACTCCAAGTCTATCCCCTCCGTGTACCTCTTTATATACCCTAGAAGAGTCAAAAATAAACACAAACAAATATTAGTGATTATATATTTTTCACATGGTATCAGAATGGTTAGTCTCATGACGCCGATTCTAGATTCCTCTCCACTTCCGCAACGTGTGCCGCCTCCGGTGAGGCCAATCTTCTCTCCTCGGGGGCGTGGCACCCGGTATCAATCAACGGTCGGATCGGTTTTTTAGATAAATTTCAGTTTTTAGATTAGATCTAAATTTCCCAATTCCGTCCTTAGACACAAATAAATTCCTTAAATCTCTCGACGATTCTGGGATTCCAGTTAAAACAAATCCATACACGGTGGTGGCTCAAGTCTTCTTCATAATCATAGGGCAACGCGGAGCAGGCCTCGTACGCGCGCGTTCACAGCCGGCCGGCCGATCGCATCGGCCGTCGCCCACCAGGCTTCCACGTCGATACGGCAGGACGGCGTGGGGCTTCAGCGACCAGCTACGCCGTTACCCGAGCTGCAGTTGGAGTCCGCCGACCGCATGCATGCGGGACTCCAGACCTGCACCACCTAGCTACATGCAACCGATCTCCATCAGTCGTGCATGCCCATGTACAGGTACAAAAGAAATAATCTTGGATGCTTGCCCTATGTTCTGGAGAACTCCAAGCAATCGATTGGATTGGGTTCCATCGTGCCGATGACTCAGGCACTAGCTACACGCCACCAAGCCAACTCCATCGACTACACCATGTACTGACACGCCGTATACATGACATACTGATCTGCACTGCACTAAGCCGGACTACAACGACCCGAAAAACTATATCAAGCTGTACGACACCGTAAACTACGAGCAAAGGCTCGACATCATCGCCGCCACAAGGGACGCCTTCAAGCGACGATCCTTCATCACCGATACATCATCGCTAAGGTCTACATCAACATCTTCGTCAACACACCTCCGTCGTCGCTATATCGTCCACAAGAATGGACACACATCCTATGAGACGCAACACAACACCGACGACAACATTGACCTCATCTGACGGCTAAGACTGCAATGACAACATCGGTATCACAATTGTGATGTCCCTATGACCACACATACGGTTCTGGAAAAACCATTGTGCACATACGACCGCGTCTGGAAGACGCCTACGACCTAAGACCACGCATACGGTTCTAGCAAAACCGGTGTGTGCTCGGTGGGATTCCTCTAGTCCTGGCAATACTGGTGATCTCACCAATGACAGCATCCTCTGACATCCGCAAGACGCCTCCGTCGGTACCTCTTCAAGGTGTAAAACGTCTACAACTCTAGCTCTGTACAAAAAAATGCGTATTTTTTTGCGCCTCTGGCACTGGCAGCCACACAACATACGACGCCTATGACATTGATCACACCCACCTCGATCACGGCTACATTACGATCGGCTACCTCGACATCGATGACAATAACAACAACAACGTCTATACCTACACACCGATAGCAACTCCAGTCAACAGCGTATGTGTCATCACCTGCGTCCACGACACTCCCGCTATGACTACGGGAGAGAAGAGAGGCACCAGAAGAGGACACAGTCACCACCCCTAGGTGCTGGCCATGATCATCAGAGATTTAGTTGATGATGACAAGGAGGAGAAAACGGCGGACTTCAAATCCAACCGCAAGCGTGTGTTTTTCTCCCGCTATGACTGAGAGAGAATGTTAGAATGCGTATGCGACATGATTTAGCTAGAGATGGACTTGGATTTTAGACAACCTTCTTGTACTTCAAGTCTACCCCCTCCGTGCACCTCTTTATATACCCCACGAAGGTCAAGAAATAAACATAACAAATAGTAGTGATTCTATATTTTTCACAGTAAAAAGTACTAACGACGTCAAACTACCACAACATGCTCCAAGTGACCCGCAAAAAAAATGCTCCAAGTGAACTCCAAAAATTATGAAACTCCAGCACATCGATCCGCCATAACGAGATCCAGGTCAAGTTTTTCATTTAAGGAAAGCTCTAGGTGACATTTCATGGCTCCATGCTCCAGCCTCCAATTGAAGTTAGAGCGGGTCTAAAGGATCATGTAAAAACGCGAACTGTAAAACGCGTTTACAGTTCGTGGAAAACAATTTAAGAAAATTGAACAATGATCTCACAGTCGAACGATGTAATGCAATGGTTTAAAATTGTGTACATCAAATTGTCGAGAGCACAACAACCCAAACATAGATTGGGATATGTTCAATCATACCGAATTAACAAAAAAACATCCACCACGATGAAGGAAGATGTCAACCGCGCTCTCTTCCAATTCAGCCTGGGTTTCCTCTTCTTCGCCTTCATCATCGCCGAACTGGAGCTGTTGGCCGAAGGTGTCAACCGCACCCTTGTTTAGCATGTCGACGAACGATGTCGTGACATCGTGCGCATTGTAACTACAACAAACTGAGCTTGAGAGAACGGCATAGAGGAGAGGGCAAACGACATACCTTGCCGACGGCGTGGCGACAGGCGGCTACTGCGGGGCGACGGGCGGCGGCATAGTAGTGACAGGAGGCTGCTGCGTTGCGAAAGGAGGTTGCGGCGGAGCGGCGGGCGGCTGCTGAGGCTGAGCGACGGGCGGCTGCTGAGTGGCATGGGAGGAAGGCACGCGCGGTGCACGGTCTGCTTCATCATCTTCATCCCATGTGGCTTGGCCGGGCCGGCTGGTGCCGTAGCACCGACCATTGGGGCACCGGTGTTCCCCAGCCTCTTCCTCTTCAAACTGCCTCCAGCAACGATCATCTTGGCAACAGATCCAGCCGGCGGAGCTCCTACGCCAAAACCGGCGGCGGGGCTAGGCTGCTGAGGCTCCGCAGCCTCAACAACGACGGACAGGAGCTCGTTGGGGTCCATGGCTTTGGATCCGGTGCGCGCCTGCAGCGGAAAGCGGGTGGGGGCGGAGGTCGGGGGCGGCGACGGCGGCGCAGGCGGGAAAGGGGGAAGCAAAATGTCCCTGACGCGCAAATATGGGGTGCGGTACAGGGCGGGCTCGGGTGGGCCTCCCGCACTGGGAATTTGGGGTTCAGGAGACGGGTTTCTCCGCGGACTAGAGCGTCAGTTTTTGCGGAAACCATAAACTAGCAGTTTGTTTATAGTTTCCACGAGTTTACACCGTTAGATCTGCTCTTAGTGCTCACAATGGCAATTAGAAAACCTTGAAGGATGCCACCTTTTTACAATTTTTATTTAGGGAAGCCACCTTTTTTACATGCTACATAACGTAGCCTGGAGATCACAGGCCATGTCCGTCTTGCTTGTATGCCAGGAAAGAATTCCTAGACCCTCGCTAGTTTTTTAGGGGTCATAGGCCCACGCTAGTGCTGCACACGCTTTTTTTTTTTTGAACAAGGGGAAGGATCCCGAAGGATCCAGAGTTGCCATTAATCGGTGGTCACACAAATTACAGCAAGAACCTTACAGATAAAAGAAAATATAAACAAGCCCTTGCACATTATAACTAGGACCCTGGAATAGACTCTAAAAACGCAATCCGGTCCCTGACCACTGGAGAAGAAGGAGTTCTCGACGCCAATTGCCACCGCCGAGAAGCAGAAGGGCCTCCACACAGGCACATCAGCCAGGAGGTTGAAAGGGCTGCAGATCCCGAAGAACCGCAGCGCGAAGTGGCTCCATTCGCCAAGGATAATGGCAGCGCAAATTCGCCGTCATTTGGGAAGTCCGCATAGATCAGCAACAAGACCCCGCCGACGAGAAACCAGCCAGAAAACACCCTTCTCCTCCCCGCATCCATCACCATGGTGGCAGCAGCAGGAAGAAACAGGGCAAATTCGGGCCAGATAATCACCAGAGAAATGGACCTTATTATAGGGGCGAGTGGCGATCTCCCTCGTCGCCGCATTTGGCTCTCTCCACGAGAGTGCTGCCACGGGAGGAAGAAAGGCCACATCGAGCTTGGCGAAGTCCAGCGCCGACAGCTCGAAGCACCCAAGGGAGACCTTATTCGGAGGGATGCTCGTCCACGACCAGCTCGACAATACCGTCGCCTGCCACCAGCGGAGCACGTCGGAGCGGGTGAGACACGAGGTGCGGTAGATCTGGTCACCTGAGACCATCGCCCGACCCTCAATCGCCACGGAGACAAACACCATGAGGGATAGACCTAAAGCTACTATGTTACACGGGGGGACCCTCACCCGACCTCCGCCGGCCATCGCCGGAGAGGAGGGGGGGAGGGGCCGAACGGCCCGGGGAGGAGGAACCCTAGGAACAGGAGAGATGGGGGTGAGAGCTATGCGGGGGATGTGTGCTATGGTGGGTTGTTAGTTGCTGCACACGCTTAAGCCAAGCAAGAGGCCCCATGCTTTCTGGGAGGAAGTCCGTGCGCACTACAAAGCTTATGCTAACGTTCGTTGCGCAAGTGGTGGGCTGGGTCGTGCGACCCTCTGTGAGCAGTAAGGAGTTTGACTTGTTGATCTGCTAAGAGCATTTCCAGCTGACCCTTTAAAAACGTTTATCTTAAAACACGGACAAGGGTCGCTGAAAACATTTCATTTTATCGTTTGTTTTTGCGGAACCTGTCCGGCTGCAGCCCGCGCGGCCCTTAACTCCGTGCTTCAACATTTCGAACATTATTGAATATTTTATACAAATTATGATTTTTTAGAAACACAATACAAACGCAAACGTTCACAATGTGTACATACACTCACCCCTATGAACACATGCACGCACATCCTACCCCTATGAGCACCTCCGAGAGACTGAGCCGGCGGGTCTTGAGATTGACGAAGTCACCGCAGGCGCCTCACTATTGACGGAAACATCGCCTTCCACTGAAAGAATATTTCTCCTTTATGAGATACCAAAGGGTCAAACATGTGGTTTGAACTCTGGTGGGTTGGGGTACCACTGCCCTCCTAACCATCCAACCACGGGTTGGTTCTCTTATACAAATTATGATGATACTGACTGGGTTCGTTGTATGGAAAACAAAAAAAATCTTACGATTTGTTAGAGTAGTATACGTATAGGTCTAGTATTGTAGTTTAGAAATGTTAGGATTCTAGTCTAATTTGACTTGTACTCTAAGATGATCTCTGTACTCCTATATATACTCGCCCATAATCCAATATATTACGCCAAACTCATACTCTTACATGGTATCAGCCTAAATTCGAGCCGCCGCCGACACGCTTCCGCCGCGCCGCCCCCGGCGGGATCGATCTCCATGATCTCCGCTGGGGGCCGCGCGATCCGTCGCAGGGCTCGTTCGTCGATCCGTGATCGGTTGCCCTGGTGAGTCTTTTCCGATCTCTTGATCGGGTTTTCTCTCCGCCTGTCGTTCGACCGGTATTTTCTTTTTTGGTTTACCGATCATAGATCGGATTGAGTCGCCCTCCACCGCCATCGTCAGCGCCGCGCCTCTACTCCGACCATCGACAACAACGATCTACACCGTGCTCGTGCGTCTGCCACCTTCGCCCCTCAAGGCAGGTTGCCGCGCACCGCGGCCGGCTGCTACGCCTTCCTCGGGAGGCTGTCGCGGTCGTCCCCTACGGATCGTCTATGTCGTCATCATCCGGGACTTCATCGACAACGCCGCCATCGACTCCGGTCTACGCGTCGTCCACGCCATGGCGCATACGGCGCACCGTCGGTCTGATCAACCGATCCCGCGCTCGTCTACGCCAAGCACGTCCTCGAGCATGCATCTACCAGTGATCGAGCTACGGGCTGCCGTAGCGTCGCCCCTGCAGGCCGCAACATCGCCGCCTTGGTATTCGCCCATTGGCTGCCCACGCGCCTCACAATCGCGTACGCGTCGGTGGCCTCAGCCCGCTTGACCAACTCGCGTCCCGCAGCCACGCCGTCACCTCATCGCCGTCTCCGCGCACCGACGTCCCTGGCTACATCGCGCTGCCTCCCTAGGCGTAGATCACCGCCGTCCGTGCATGGTCTTCGTCACGTCGTCGGGTTCTTCTTCGTCTACTTCGAGTACCACCGCTGCACCTCTCTAGGCGTCCAGCATGACCACTTCAGGTCGCCGTTGGTTTCGCTGCCTTCTATGTCTTCTCCACATCGAACTTATCGGCATCGTCATAAGATACTGGCGCACAGGTTCATGATGGCAACTACCCCTACACGCCTGGTACTGGCAACACCGGTGCGTGCCTTCGTCCCCGACGGGTTCCCGAGTCTGGCAAACTCACGTCGGACGCCTCGTCTTCGTCGGCATGCTAACGTCTTCTTCGGCATCGACACCTTCCTCTACGACTGCCTCGACCACATCAGCGGCGCATTCTTCTTGGCATACTAGGTTCTGGCAGAACCAAGATGTGTCTTCGTTCCCGACGTGCGCCTAGTTCTGGCAAAACTTTGGCGCCGATCGTACCCGACGGCTCGGACTGCATCGACTCCGGCATTGATCGACACCTTCGACCTGCCTCGACGCGTCTCCGTCATCCTCTTCCCGCACTATGCGCTTGCGGTTTCATGTGCGGCTACATCAACACCGGCAACCCCGATCACGACATCGACCACGGCGACCCTTCGCACGGCTACATCGACCTCGGCACCGCTCCACGCTCTCCGCTTCCTCGACATCGGCATAAGGGCTTCCACCTCACTCGAGCATCATCAGCCTCTTCTACAGTCCAAGCATCCGCGCCGCGACATCATCTATGACACTCCCGCTGCGACGCGGGGGGGGGATGTCAGCCTACTGGTCTACTTTGACACTCCAGTCTGACCGTTTGCGACGTTCCTGTTGTTCACGACGCTACCGCTACGACTGCTGGAGAGTGTTAGAGTAGTATACGTATATGTCTAGTATTGTAGTTTAGGAAAGTTAGGATTCTAGCCTAACTTGACTTGTACTCCAAAATGATCCATGTATTCCTATATATACTCGCCCATGAGGCTCAATAATATATCCAACATATTACGCCAATCACATACTCTTACACGATTACAACTACCAAAATCGAATCTAGGCGATACTTGTAACGGTTTTAGAAGGAATCATCCTTGAAGATCGTAAGCGAGATATCAACTACTAAATCATTTAGGCGCCCGTTGCCGCGCGCTTACATTGGTAAATAGATTGGTAAGAACATATACTTGACTTTTAACATGTTTCGAAATGTTTGACCACGTGCTGGTTAAAGCCATGAACTACACTTGGATCCAGATTTGCAATTTAATATGTATCCTAGTAAATGCATAAATTGACAATGTAATTTGAATATATTTGAAATGTAAGTGGCACATATTAATCAGGACTTGCAAGGTGAGACTGGTCTTTCAGGTTTAGAAGGTTGATGGTTAATCATACCACCAGCACAAAGCAAGTTTTAAAGTAAAAAAAAATTGGGCAAGTTTTAAAGTAAACTGACTCTTATAAAAAATATAATGGTTGACATATAAATAATATGACTGCCATGCGCAACTTCTTCGGTACTTGGTTAAAATAAGACTTGCGGACCTCTTCTATACTCGGTTAAAGTCAAACTTTAAAAAAATTGTGAAGCTTTTTCGCATAAGAATGTTCCTGGGATAACGCTGACGCATGTAGAGCTGCTTACAATTTGGGAATGGATATAAACATTGTTCACCATCTTCAAACGGTTGTTTCCTCATAGATTCCACTTCAACCTGTCATGACGATATTTCACGTGAATTCTAAAACAACAAATCATAGAGATACAATAAAGCAGCGTAGTGGTGATTTTGTCTATTATATGACAGATATAAAATAAATTGCATGAATGTGAAAGTATTAAGAACACTACTCGGTACTAATCAGCTAGGCAAGTAGCAACTCCCCATCCTATGCGTGTAAAATTTGTATTTCTTTGTGCCAGTAAGCTTTAGATGTTCAAAATGACCGATGCAAGTTCTCAGCCAAACTCCAATGCAGATTGGGAGTACAATATTTATTGCATTTTGACAATCCGTACTGTACAACTAAATGATTGTCATTTATTAATGAGAACAAAGGAAAATGAAAATTGCATTATTTTCTAACTTTTGATCTGGTTCTCGCGTGCTTTCATGATAAAACCTTTTACAGTAGAAACTCTGACCGTGTAAACAAGGCTTCTTTCATGATATTCCAAAGTATAGATGAGGCTAAATGAAAACTACAAGTATAGTCCAGACATCTGATACTCTATCTTGCAACCACATCTGGTACTTTATCTTTATGTTTATACTTCTATTGGTCCAGGAAGAGTTTCAGAAACTCTGGTTTGCAAGTGAAAGAAACTGATAACTAAGTACTAAAATACTTTTTAGATCTCCTAAAAGAGTCATCGCACATAAACCTTTGGTTTCTAAGGACTAAATTCCTTCAGGATTGGACTTAATTAGCTAGTTTCCAGTCTACATGAAAAGAATTCCCCAAATCAGTATGTCAGAGCCAGCCCCGTCCACTATGGCTGGCAGGACCTGCAAGCGAATGAAGAGCGAAAAAAAGGCTTTAGAATGAATATGGACTAGAACCGCTTGAGAAGTGATTGTTGCCAGGAGGCGGATTGTGCAGCAATGTTGAAGATGGACGTATAAAAAACCTGCTCATATTCACTCGCTCATCTCTGGCACCATATCTTATAGTTCCTCCCTTTATCTTGAACCGTGTGTGAGAAAATTTGTTAACTAGCTATACAATACATTGGTTTATACAAATCAAGCACACTATTCACTAATCAAGTTGGCTAATCTACCACGGACGAAATAAGATGCACTGGTAGTCCAAGAATGTTTGCCTTTTAATGATGCGCCTTGTTTGGATGCTCAACAAACTATGTTTTGGAAATTTTAACACCACTTTTCCAAATGCATTTAAAGATGTGCAGTTCTAAATATTGATAGTACATGGGGCTATATAGCCGGTTTATTAAAAGGTAGCTAATTAACCTAAAAACCACATTCTCAACAAAAAACCTGAAAAACACAATCATCATGTTTCATGGAAAAGATTATTGGGAAACTAACATAATGTGCTCATTTAATCAATTCCAATGTAACCAATGTATATCAACTTCATCGCATTGCCTCTCATGCACGAACAGTTGTAACTGACCTTGCAATATAATGTTGTTCATGTAATAGGAAATTAGGAATCAATCTCACCTGGCAGTTTTAAGAGTAAGAAAATGGCAAGTAAACTAAAATATGTGTTACGTTAATAGCCGCATAGAAAACATCCTAGAACACCCTAAATAGTAACAAATAGCTTTTGACAAATCTGAACTTGACACTACATGCAATCTAATTTTGATCAATTTAACGTCTGTAATAGAAGCTTAATGTATTTTTTTCATGTTTTTGTTTTGCTTAATGTTTGTTACAGGTTAAGGCAACTGAATATGATTACAACTTTGAAAATGTCAATTGGAGCTTGCAAAACTTGTGGGATGATGCTGATGACTCATATGATTCCAAGGTAGTCACCACTGTCCAAGTTCATGATATAAATTAGAATCCTTTTTCCCTTTTTCGTTATCTGACATGAAGTTACTATTTACAGGAATCCAAGACAAGTAATGGATTTCTATTATGTGCTGCACTTCGCCGTTATCAGCTCCATTTGGATTCTGGCTCCAGTTATCATGTGTGCGGAAACAGGGAATGCTTTCATAATTTCAAAAAGCTGAAGGATCTGGTTGCTCTTAACTCTATGGAAGAAACTGAGATGATTGCTTGTCACAAAGGAGATATTGTCTACCAGAGAGTGAAGCTAAAGGGAGTACTATTTGTTCCACAAATAAAATTCAGTGTTGTTTCTATTGGCCTGTTGGCTAAGCAGGTCCTGATGACATGTATTAGTGAAGGCCGGTTCACCATTTACAGTGTGGATAAACTAGCGATTGTTGGATATGGAGTCCTTAACAAGGTGGACAAGGATTATTGTTTTCGTTCCATGGATTGGCTTAAAACTGGCAATACTGAAGCTATTGATGCAGAGCAGAATGAATCAGATGAGGATGAAGATGAAGGTTGGATTGTGGACTGTCTATGCGCTAATCACATGGTTGGTGACAAGACACTCCTCACAGATTGTGTGCCTGTAAGGCGAGAGTTTCAAACAGCTTCCGGAGTCATCGTGTGCACCTTACAAGGATCTGTAAAAACAGCTACAATGGTCCTCAATGATGTCCTTTATTGCAAAGACATTGGAAGGAAGTTGATCTCGGTCTCTCAGCTCGATGAAAAGGGCTTCATGTTTACATTTTACAAGCGCAGGTGTGAGATCCAGCTGAGGGATCCAATTCACATCAGTGGGTATGCCCTGCTGAATGCTCGGACCAACCATTATATCATCTCCGAGTTTAGTGATGAAAAACCACTGCATGATCCTCAGTTGTCAGCAAGTCCCAAGAAAAGAAGGAGAGGTGGTTCAAAGAAAAAGGAACGGTAATAAGTAACTTCATATTGTGCACATGGACTGCTTCTGTTTCCTAGTTTGCTTGAGGACTCAGGAGGTGGCAACAACCCAACCTTGTGCGTGTGTACATTCCGACCTCTTGGCCTTTACATGCCTTCTGTCAACCTTTCTTTGCATCTAGCTGATGCATGAGTGTTGTAGCCTGATTCTTTGCTTTCCTTGTTGTTGTGAGAAGTTTGTAACTAGAGTAGCACTCTGTTGGAGTAACATTTCAGAAAGATGGAGCCTGCTGTCATATTTTGTACTTTCTCAAGGAAGCATAAATGACAATATACCTCATTGCTTGTAAATAACAATGTTGATGCGAAGTGATTGTAAGCTTGCTGACATCTTGGGTAACTTCTAATAATGAATGCCTCCATACTAAAGACTTGTTAAAAATAGGTTATGTGGATGATTTGAATGTATAGGATAACAGTTTAACTGAAACGGAGTGAGACATCTTGTTTCTCATCGGACGGAGTGTAGTTGCTGGGGAAAGTGGGCATGCTTGCTGCTCCCGGTGAATGTGAGCCATACCTTTCCAATGTGGGATGATGAGTGCCTTCCCGTTTGGCAGGGGAAGCAGCGAATTGGCCGAGGATTGCCGCAGAACGGAAATACAAACTCAGTTTGCTCCTCATGACTCGTTCAAACGACCTACTGGGCATAGTGAGATCAGCATCATTTGATGCGTCCTCTGCCTGTTCCACCTATGTAGAGTACTTTCTTTCCATTGCACCCTAATGATCCAGCTTCACATAATCGGTATCCGTAGCCTTCCTATATCCGGATTGGGTCTCTCTTCTAGAATCCTCTAACTTGAACGCTCGACCAGGCCATTGGCCTTGCCACCATCTGTGGTCCACTCGGGTTAGCCGGATTAAGACTATGCTATGGTGCTATCCATTATGCATATCCTGCATAGTATTCCCCAAAAACTTTAAGATCCATGTCGGCTCTGATGATGTACCTGAATGCCCTTCCTAGAATAATGTCGGCTAGCCGGTAGCCGCCTCTTGAAGTCCTCCCAAAAGTACTACAACTATTTATCGGCAGAATGGACAAAAATGACCCAAAATTGTAACTATTTCACAAAATGAACTCTGAGCGAAACTATTTCACGCCACTATACTCTACAGTGTAGCGCCTAGCGCACATGCGCTATACCCTTGCCAACGTGGCGGCTGCCTGGCCCGGCCTGGACCCACCCGGGTCGTGTAACGCCAAGGCGTTAAGTCTGGTCGTGTAACGCCGAGGCGCTATGCCCCAAGTGTAACGCCTAGTCGCTATGCCCCCAAAATGTAGCGCATTTCCCTTAGGCACTACACTTCGGGACATAGCCCCAGGCACGCCCCCCTTCCCACCCCTTCC
The DNA here is from genome assembly GCA_916181665.1 of Avena sativa. Taxonomy (NCBI): domain Eukaryota; kingdom Viridiplantae; phylum Streptophyta; class Magnoliopsida; order Poales; family Poaceae; genus Avena; species Avena sativa. The sequence goes on along the minus strand of OV702290.1, from coordinate 551,734,921 downwards.
CACTCGCTCCCGGGCGCATGAACACAGAAGAGCACCGCCAGTTCCTCTCTCCCCTCCCTCTCAAATCCACCCCTAAAAACCAAAAGATCTGAAGGATTTTGCTGTGGATTTGCTCCCTAACCTCTCTCTCAAGGTATTCTCATTTGATCCCCTCTTTTCATCCAATAAATCTTGCACATTATAGTCTCATTTGTTTGGAACCCTAAGTCTAGATGGATTCATATTTTGGCCGATTTGTGCATGTTTTTTGATTACTTGGTAGTTGTATGTTAGTTGTATTTGTTGGGAAATGGAAGTGTGTTGTTGATTTGCATTGTATATGATGGTTTTATACGGATTTGTATGAATGTATGAATAATGTGCTCCCATATGCTTTGAAGTTTCTTGTAGAAATTGAAACAATGGTGACATAGGATGAACCACTCACATATTTATTGATGTTTGGAATATATATGTAGGATGGTGTGGCTACTTGATCATTATTATGATACTCAACACCTGGGATACTTGATGGCGGAGAAGCATATGGTAATAAAACCATAGTTGGACTTGTTTATTTTAATTTTTCTATTGATTCAATTTGTGTTGGACCAGTAAAGAAGCATAATCGTTTGACTTGTATGTATGCAGAAGCTTCGTCCCCTCAAGATTCGGTCTCATGGCGCATCCTCGAGTGACATGCCATATGACAACCGGTACACACCGTACATCGAGCAGCTAGGTCTCCTCCCTTTCATCACGCTTGTGAGCCGGTCGACACCAAACCTCGTCCCGTTTGTGAGAAGTTAGGCCTCGTCCCGTTTGTGAGCAGTAGCTCACAAGCGTTGGCTGCCATCACCAATGCTTGTGAGCAGCTAGGCCTCGTCCCGTTGTTCGTGGGTCCGCCCTGATTATCGGGGTTGGGAGGGTTGGCCGGCTGTGGCTGCTCGCCGTTGATGGGACCGATGGTAGGGGCTCGATCGGCAGGCCCATTTTTGGCGGGCCCACTATTGGTGGTATCCCTTTGAGTGCCTCCGTCATCGTTGTTGATGAAGGCGCACATGTAGTGGTTTGGGAAACCACTGTTCCCTTAGCTCTCAGATCTGGAGCCGTAGATGCATCTTATGACGTCAGATTGCATAGATCGGACTCACAACCGTTGTTGCTATCTGTGTCATAGGCCGGTGCCGAGGCGTTGAGCTCGCTCATGCTGCCAATCGGTGGTGGGAACCACGAGGCAGGAGCAATCTAAGGACCTTGCGGGTGATCGGGGAAGCGAAGCGTGCCGATCTGACCAACCTGAAAGCGTAGGCTTCCGATCGTCATGCCGATTCCGTCGCCCACAGACTCGAAGTTTGGGTGTGCCGCAGGCGAGTGGACGGTGAAGTCGAAGGTGCCGAAGAGGAGGCCATTCTCCGCTGCAGCGGAGTTGTAGATCACAGTGATGAGGCCAAGGAAGCCGCTACATCAGCACTCCCGTTTCCCACAGACGATGCCAATTGACGAGGGGTTAACTCATCAATGTCCATCGTTGATGGACTTAGGTTCGAGAATTAGGGAGCACTGGAGGCGTCGATCGGCTAGCAAACAAGCACATAGGAGGACACGCGGTTTACTCAGGTGCAGGCCTCAGAGAGGACCCCTCTCCTGCTTGTCTGCTCCTTGATTATCGAGGAGTCGAAGGTTACAGGGGTGCGCAGATGTAATCTGGTGAGGTGTATGCTAGGGTTGTGGATGTGTTCCTCGCTACCCCCTCCTAGCCTTTATATAGGGAGGCTAGGTCTCGGGCTAGCATGCCGAGTGGGTTACAGATTAAGGTTTTACCCTTTTGAGTTTCTATCTATTGCTTGTCGTGTTCTTCAAGGAGTCGTCTTCCTCCGGACGTGGGCCACCCGAACCCTTGTTGGGTTTCAATTGCACTGTGGGGTCCTTTTGGACTAGACCATATAGGCTAATCACGAGTATTCGTAGGGTATACCCATGTCAATTGTACTACTTGACTATAAGTTGACTATAGATGACCTTATAGCCAGCAAGCCGACTGTATTATTGGAATTGCTCTTATTAGTTAGGTCTTACATGACATCACACACATGTTATTACCTATAAAGATAGTAACATAACTATTAATATGTGCAAGTTATTAGTCTAAATTATTTAGCACTATGGCGATCCTTATAGGACAGTCCTAAGCCCGGTAATACAGGCAACTTCCACTCGGATAGACAAAACTGAATTTTCTCGTCCGTAGTTAGTTATAATAGTTTTTGTCGGAAGATTCAATATACTTGCCAGGATGTCATGTACCGTTGGAGGACCTACTAATGTAATGCACTGATAATTCATTTTGAAGCCTAGTTTGTCGAGCGGATCAAAAATAATAATCTCATGGTTTTTTTAATAGTTAATACCACGATATATTCATAGTAGCATATTGTAAATGGTAGAGATACATAGGCTATTTTCTAACTATTATAAAATAAAGTCTAAAAGAAATTAGTAAAACTGCGATGTTTTCAAACTCTTTCTTCTTCCAAGACATCATCTTGAATTTTTCTGAAGGCCGTCAAGAACTAACAGATACCAAACCACAACCTATAAATACCAACGAGAGTTTTTTCCATAATTTTAATTTGAGACGCAGTGCCAAGAAGCACACAAACATTAGAGTAATTAATCAGCATCGGCAAGAATACCAAAATCAGTATTTCAGTCAAAAGTAAGCGAACAACATGGTCGACGTTATTAACGGACCGAGAGTACGAACCACCACTGTCGACGACGTAGCCATTGATTGTGTAGCTCCTCGGTACACATAAAGCAGGGGGAGTACTCCCTCTATCCCAAATTAGGACGCATATTTTTAGTCAAAAAAATTGACTGATTATATAGAAAAAACTATACACACCTACGATACCAAATGCACGTAATATATATAAAAATATATTTCATGAAGATTCTAACAATACTGTTTTGATTTTATAGATGTTGACACTTTTTTCTATATAGTTGATTAAAATTTTAAAATATTGACTTTGACAAAAACTATATACGTCCTAGTTTGAAATAGAGAGAGTATATTGATGCTAGCCCCTAGGGATAGGCCCAGTCCACTCGTAGTTTACGGTCGCCAAGTGGATGGCCGTTGAGCTCGTCGATGGCCGCCTCTGCATGCTTCTGGTCCTTGAACGTGACATATCCAAAGCCGACGCGATCTTGGAGGCCAAGTCTTGTAAGATCACACATCAAGATAGGCCCGAATCGTCCGAAGAGCCTGCCGAGCTCGCCCTCGTCAATCAAGCTAAGGGGCACGTTGGTCACACGCACGAAGCGCCGGCGGCGGACGGGATCCAGCGTCGTCGTCGGGTGTTTCCCCTGGCGGCACTGTTCTCTACAAGTGCTCAGGCCGAAAGACCCACGAATGTAGTTGTAAGGGCAGAAGTATTCGTTATGATATCTCTCTGCTCCACAGATGCTGCAGGTGATCGCCTTCTTCTTCTTGAAGGTCTTCCTATTATTCTCGCCCTTTCTTTTATTCTTCTTCTCTTCTTTGCAGATCTTCCTCTTCCTTGTGCCGCTAGCCATCCCTACCGGCCGTTTTATACTTCTCCTGGATAGATCGTATTATTATTGTGAAAAAAAGAACTTGAGTCCCTTGCGATTTTATACGGTGTTTGCATGCAGAGGCCGGTGTCGTCTGGTACGTACCGGGGCCTGCCGGGATGCATACGAACTCTGTTTCTGCCCGATTCGACCAGGACATAGATTTGTCATGCAACCTCGTTCGTTCCACGTCTTTCGTGGATCTCCGGCCGAATGCCGCCGCCAACTTGTGGAAAGATCCGAACGCCGAGTCGTGCAGCTAGCATATGCGGGGAGGAGGAGACGGAGGAAAGGCACGATCGACGAGCTCGCCTGCCCCTACAACTACCTCTCCCACGCCAGCTACGTCCCCTGCAGAGCGAGGCACGGCGCCGGGAGGGAGGACAGGGACGCGCCGTCCAGCCACCGCAGTTCCCTGCAGCGCTTCGTGCGCGTCACGAACCTGCCGGACCGCTGCTCTCGTCCGCCGGCTGACCTCGCCGCGCTCTTCGCCCGGTTTGGATGTGGCATGTGGCCATGGATACCTCTCGGATCTGCAAGGGCTTTGAGTGCGTCGTCTTCGAGCGACGGGAGCACGCAGAGAAGGCCGTCGAGGAACTCAACTGCTTCTGTTTTCACGGACGTAGCTTGCGAGTAGACTGGGCTTATCCCACCGCCTGACGTACGTATATGATATATCCAGGCAGTCAAGAGTGTAATTTGCATTGGCAGTCAAGAGTGGTTCAAATTTCTTCAAAAAAGTATAAGATTATGTTATGAAAGAAAAAGATTTGAAGACTATAAAGATTTTCTCGTTTTCTTTTAGTCTTTATTTTGTAACCGATCGATGAAGACACTATTATATATCTCTATCACATACTATTTGCTACTATAAATATATGGTGGTATTGATCTTAAAAAAACAAAACACTTGTTGACGCCTCCGATGCGTACGCAGATACACTTAACTAGATGGGCAAGCGCGCTTCGCTGCGCCGTCTACATCTTGTTTGGGCATTGTGTGACAGGAAGGGTGAGCTTTCACGTGTTCTCAACCTCGTGAAAATATGTTAAGTTTTTTCTTATTTCTGTTTTAGTTTTTCCATAAATTAAATAGAGGAACACTTAAATTTTCAGGGAACAAGCAGCTTGCCTCCTATTTATGTTATAAAATCAAGAAAGTATGGTACATGAGTGATGATTTATAAAGTGTATGCCAATCGAATGGAAAATAAGCCATAAATAGAAAGTTAACAAATTTAAAACTCTGTTACATTTCTATATGGAGCACGGAACTGAAGTTTTTAGTCTTCATGTAGCCTTTGGCCCTTCACCTGATCCTCTCCTCCCCTATGACCTTACTTTCAATTGTCTCGGTTCTTGTCAATCTATGCTCCCATGACACGGTCTATACAAATGAAACGAGAATAAGGGAAATGCCCATAAATTTTATGACAGTACTTTCCAGTGTCTATCACGTTTTTAAGCTAGTTGTGTCATACGATTCCTGAAACAATCTGTGTCTAAGTTCCTCACCATGTGAACAGTTAAAAAGTGAACAACTCTCTTACTAAAAAGGGGACATAATCTCACATTTACATGAAAACAATGATTTAACCTAAAAATTCCACTCCTTGTACATAATTCAAAAATGCTAGTACTCCTGAGTGGGTAAACATAAGAACTATTGCTCATGAAAAGAGAGAAACCAAATCAAAAGAAGGGGGTTTGCGTCATGACTATTTTAATTATTTATCAACATCATGGACATCATAACAATAGCTAAACAAAAATCCAAAATTAGGAAGGAATCTATACAGTAGTCAAGATATAAATACCTATCTCCCTAAAAATCCCTTCTCGACTCTAAGTCATTGTTGCAAGAGGAGTTAGAAGATAAAGACACATAAGAGCAATGGCATATTTAAGTTATCGCATTGTGAACCAAAAACAGAGAAAGACATAATCATAAAATTATGCGACTTTCAAATTACGTGTTTTATGTGCACGTCCGCACACACACCTTGCTTACCAAGAGGTTGATTTGAGTGAATCACAGGTCCAATAGCCATTAGTTCCTTCGCTATAGAACAATATATAAACCAAACTGACAGACTGCATACTTAGACCATCACCAAAGGCCATAGCAAAGAAACAACACAACTTTGATGCACACATTCTTTAAGTTCAATGTATGAAAAATAGTAGCAAATTAAGAAATCTATAGGGAATGCACATTAAATTGCCCTTTGAAAAACTGGACGACCTTTTTGATTGAATTTTCATTCTCCAACTGATCAATATAACAAAGATTTTTATTGAATTTTAAAAATGTATCTTGTATAAGCTTGAGGGCACGGATACTCAAGAAAGGAGACCCTCGCTAATTTTCAACATTGCGTTCTGGCTGGTTTGGTATCCTAAGGATAATGGGAAAGAACAAAAGAGGAGCCATGGCCTCCACAAGAAATGTTACCAAAACTGTGATAGAGGGGAGCATGTACACAAAATGGCAGGATCCAAGAACGTTAGACGTTAGGACGGTGGATCTCACACATCAAGATGCGGTTGTTGTGGACCTTGAAGCTGACAAGTGAAGGATCAATGTGCTTTCCTTTCGTTCCTTTCTTCTTTGTACCCTTGCCACTAGGGCCACCATCTGCGGATTCAGAGGCATCATACTACAAGAGAGGCTTCCTTGTGCTCTTGAGCATTTCAGTGAATGAAGGAGCAGATGCATCCTGGTTCTTAAACGTCACTGTTGCTTTGTTGGCTGAAGCAGGGGCTTGCACAACATGGACTGCTGAAGTGACTCAGTGATTTCATCTATGCTCTGCACAACACGATTAACATATCAAAGATCTAAATCCAACATATCATAAGATGGTACAAAGCATAATCCCCATCCATAAATAGCTATAAAGGTTGGATTACATATTGGCCGCAACAAAGACTCGAGTTTTCGCCAAGAGAGCAATGAATGTTCTGCTCTAATGTTCCCAAAGTTCCTAAGTTGGTGAGTCCAAAAGGCATGCTACGATTGGAAATACAAAATTTTGGAGTCAGCTCTGGATTTTCCCCACTCCTTGGAAAACACAAGCAGGCATATAGTCGTTAGAAATTTTACTCCAATCCTTCCGAACAAAAGCTAACTAAGACAAATATTTTGCTAAGAGTATCCAATTTGAAATTCAGAAAATGGAAGGGACGTAATCCAGATCTATCCGAGAAGGATTGGGCAAAGAAACGAAGAAATAGATCGGTGTAAGCTGGTACGGAAGAGATTGTGAGAGACCAATATCATGGACATGCCACGCTATGATTGATGGAGACATGTGTCCGCCGCCACCCTCTAATGTATGTGTTGGCCAGATATACTTGTAGGTCGCCCTCGGCAGCGTCGGGCCTGCCAATGGCCAGGTGAGCAAGAAGAGCACCTTGGTGACCGGTGAGGACCTGAGCAAGGAATGACCCGGTGCCGTAATCGGCCAATCGAATACCATGGAGCTGGCCGTCCGGGGTGACCGGCCTCGCCGCGAAATGCATGGTGAGTAGGAGCACGATCTATTCCTACTTAGGGTGAGGCATGGAGGGCAGGTCCCAGAGAATAAAGTAGGCGCCGAAGGCGGCAGCCGCGTGCCCACGTCCTAGGGGTTGAGACGGGGGCGGCGGGTTACAAAATAATGAAGGGCAGAGAAGAACCTATAGTGGTGAATATTTTTATGGAACCGTTCGAGGTGGGAGGGGACCAAGGGAGGGTAACGATAGGCCAGAGCCAGTAACAGCGACCGTGAAAGGCATCTCAGGGTAAAAAAAGCAAGTCCGGCGATGACAACGGATAACCTCTATCGCTTCTGCATAAAAATCCTATGGCCTATAAACGCTCACGCGGGGAGGCCCTCACCATGCGGGTACTTAACCACGCTTAAGTTATAGAAGAGTACCTTTATGTTTCTACAAACTGGTTATTGATTAAAAACCGCTACATATAACCGGTGATTTTTTTTATGCAAGAACTGTCACATCCTAAACTACATGACAGCATAATACATTCATTTGGATTTTCTGCCTTGGATTTGTCAAATATGATCCCTAGTATTTGCGTAAAATACATGGTAAACTTGATGATTATAATATCTCCTAAACTATCTAAGGAGCTTGTTCATATCACATCCCACGTTGTTGGCAATTAAGAAACCCTTGGATCAGAGGTTAATATATTGTATTACTATTTTGTGTTAATTAATCAATTTTAAGTATCAATAGTTGGAAGGCAGGTTTGATCGTATCGGCACACTATTGAAACTGAGAAGAAAGAACATTACCTCCAATCCTTAACTTACCCTTATTCTGATATAGATTTCGCACCAGCCCGATTAGCGGAAAGAAAATCAACATCAATAACAGCCTATGATATCACCAAATATGTACAATATGAAATTATTCTCCTGCAGAAGTATGAACAATCAGTGCATTTTATTAGTGCACAGGCAGCAATACGTACCATACACTTTCCATCTCTCAGACCTGATGATCAGATCTTGTTACTTATAATTGTGCATAGTCTTGTCCCTCAAATAGACACATCACTACCAATCAGTAGGCTAAACATAATCGTTGCAATGTGACTGCTGCATAAATCTCTCCTCAAAATTCACCATGCATCTTTAGTACAGAAGAATATAACTTTGTTTAGGTGGGAATTCCATTGATCACCTAGTGAAAAAAATAGAGTAAATGTAAGAATAAAGCATCATCTATCAACTCCTACAGGGAACCAAGCACGGAGTGGAATACGAATTAAGTAGTAGTGAAAGTAATTAAGGAACCAAGCACGGAGTGGAATACGAATTAAGTAGTAGTGAAAGTAATTAAGCTGACACGAGAAATTAGAACTTTTTAATCACCTGATATGAGGCCATGCCACTGGCATAATCAATGAACTAAATTCAGGAAAAACTACTTGGAGGAACAAACCTGCCAAATCCCCTGATACTATAAAAATGTATCATCATGCACCGCACCATCCCTGAAAAATAAAAGGAAAACTATAAAAATCTGTAGCCAAACAATCTTGGGCCTCGGAATTGGTATCGCCCACTAAGCGATCAGCAGAAACTTGATCAATGAATATCTCTAGGCAGTGGTCACAACTGAAAATAGTTCTATCTAGTAGCAAACCGTATTGAGAGGAGCATTACATCAACTATTATGCTCACATCACTTGAATACCATACCATAATTAACAACTTTCAGCTAGATAACCCACCTCCCACAGCTCTTCCACAAATGTCTTACCGACGTTGCACCAGCACCGTGAGTGCTCTAATCCTTCACTCGATCATGGTGGCACGCATTGCCGCACCCGTCTATTTTGACAACAAAACAGTAGGAATTTATGTAAATATAGTCATGGAAAATGAATGATAAATTTGCATAAGCTGACAATATATATATATATATGTGAGTAATGAAAGAGCTAAAGTTTAACTCTTTTCAGATATGTCAAATACCAGGAAACAGGTATGCTTGGTGACCTTAGAAAGTAAACGAAAGCACTAATTACAGCTTATTGTTGTTCTCGCTTCAGTGTTACATGATCTTCATCTAGCAAGGTATGTGCCCAAAAATATGAAAAGTGTACACCTGAATGAGGAAATTTTGGTGCTGATAGCCTTAAAACCAATAACTAGACATCATATTCACAATATCTACTATTAAGAACCAATAGGTCAAGAGAGACATGCACATGATATACAAAACATTGGTGTTGGTAGCCATAAAACCAATAGTCAAGAGAGACCTGCACTAAGTGTAGAGGCAACTGGAAGGAAGGGAAAAATAGATAAATGACAAGATGGAGGGATAAGTAGACAATCTAACAACCATAACATCAGGAAGGAGAACAAAGTAGCTTTATATACTATTCATGATAATATCAAGTCTCTGCGCTCCCACAAAGCTGCATGCATATCACCGTCTCCTAAATGACTAAGAAAGTAGCCTTTGCAGAAAACAAGCTCCTATATCCAAAAGAAAAAACGAATAAACCGATTGAACAATGCTGATACTATAGTTAACGATGCTTTAACTTATGCTATATTTGAATTATGATTTGATTGACCTTACAAGGACTGCGAGTCATGTTCACCCAAGAAAAATGAAAGCAAACAACATTATTTGTTCACCCAAAATTAGCAAAATAATGTTCTACTTGGATCATTCATGCTCCTAGTAGATAAGTAAATCCGTAAGCAGATACGAATAGATCAACTAGAGCATCGAGTGTATCCATTTTCTCAAGATGCAAAGAAACAACAATATCAATCTATTTTACTTACACTCCGGTGTGTCTTGGGAATATCAGGTTAAGAACCTTACTAAACATAGTCATTATATTTCATGGAAAAGATTATTAGGAAAGTAATACGTTTGCTCATTTGATCAATTCAACACAATTAATGTATGGAACTTGATCACACCATCTCTCGAGCCGGCCCGAACTGGACGTCATGTATCCCATTCTACTCAAGACAACCACCCGAAGACCATGAACAATGCGCCAAAATTCCGGGGCCACCACCCTGACATGCCAGTCAGACCGAACGTCAGATCGCGTCGACCGGATCGACGAACTCTCTACCCTTGCAGCACCAGCACGCCACCCCTTGCTAGGCCACGGCCACACCCCATAGAGCCGTTGCCGCAAAGCCGTCCGAGACCGCTGTCTCGGCGCACCACCACCGTCCGGAGCCGCCGCCCTGGCATCCACTAGCCTTGACAACAAACACCTTGCATAGCTGCCGCGAATCTGCAAACCGCAGGGTAAAGGACTCCAAGGCAACTCCCTCAATAAGGTAGCAGCATAACTGTCGCCATCGCCCGCTTCAAAGAAGCTCAGGTTTTCACCCGGAGATCGCAGCACCTTCGCAGCGTCGGTAGATGAAGCTCCTCGATGACGCCTTCAAGAAGGAATGCGACTCACGAGGCACCGCCGTCATCAACGCCGAGCGGAGTCGACGCAAAGCTCTCTCCCGGAGTAGCATCCTCGCCGACTCCTCCATAAGGAAGGCAGCAGCGAAACAGCCAGCACAAGGAAGCCATGTTGCCGACCACCACCTGGTGCCTGGATGGAAGGCCACACCCGAGCGGACTCCAGCCTCCGGGCCACCTCCGCCAGAATCCAGGGGCCTGCAACCTGCCACCACCGGCCCCCCTCAGCCCCCGGCCCACCAACCGCCGCCATGGGGTAGGCCCGCCTGGGACCGAGAAAACCCAGTTCGGGCCCGCCTGCCAAGGCCCGTCGCTGCCGCTGCTCCATGCTCCGACGGCGCCCGCGCGCTTGCACGCCGCACCGACCCACCGTGCGCTTGCGCCTTGCCACGAAATCGCGCGCGTGCGCACTGCCTAGCTCACCGCCGTGCTGTTAGCCTGGGTGCACACCGCCTGTTGCGAACCCGCCCACGACGGCCCCTCGCGCCGCCGGCCGGCGCCGCCACACGTTTGCGCACAGCCCGGACCACCGCGTGCAAGCACCCTGCCGCACACAACCTCACGCGCTTGCGCAGAGTCCCGCTCCACCGCATGGCCAGCTGCCCCCTCGGCTTGCCGCGCACCGCGCAGTCGGGAAAAGAAGAGCCCGCGCGGCGTCGGCGGCGGGGAGGAAGGGGCAGGGGGTGTGGGGGGGGGGGGGGGGGGGGGGGGCTGCCTCGCTTCTTCTCACTAATAGCGGTGGGCGGTGGACGCGTGAGCGGTGGGCCGTGGACCGGTCCGCTGGAGCTAACTTTTTTTTACTGTTTATAACGTAGCTGAACCGGTGCTCAGGACACAGGCTTTCTCTCAGACTTAAGCTATAGAGTAATTAGCTACAACCATAAGAAAATTTAATTTTTATAAATCGGCAAACCCGCCTGTTTATGTTAATGTGTCTAATCGCAAGAAGCGCGCGCACGTGTATGGTCACAAGACCAGAGGATTTCCCCCTAAAAAAATAGAAGACCAGAGGAACTGATTTTTTCTTTTTTTTGTCTGACTGTACTTGCGCCGCAACTCCCTTCTTTCTGTTCTGACAGAATTTACCCTTGATCGATCGCGTTCGCGTCGCGCGTGTCCCGTTGCTCTGCTGCTGGCCATATGGTGAGTTTCCGCCTGTTCCAAGTAAAACTCTGCTCCTAGTAGCACATGTACGTTAACGAAGATGCGTGATCCCTCCTCTTTATCTCCGACGTGTGCTTGTACGCATTCGATCATGCCAACCGCGCCGCCGATCTTTTCTTTTGACGACCCTCTACGCCTCCGAGCTGCAATGCACTCTTGTGGCCCAGATTAATTTTCTTGGGCTCGTAGTGGGATGGCCCGTTAGTTCGCTAGCTGGTATAAACCTCGCATACGGCCCCGTTTATACTTGCCCCAATTCGAAGAGACCTGTCTTTGGTTTGCAGGACCCAAAAGGCACTAATAATAGTAGCAAAGGCACACAAGTTTGGCAGGTCTATATAAGATGTTTTAGTGTTGTAAAGAAAATGTATCTAGTAATGTGTAGGTTCGGAATGAATGTCTATGACTAAAAGTAATCTAGATACATTTCGTTCACAAAGTTAAAACATCTTATCTTCTACTACCTCCGTCTCAAGGCTTAAGACATATAATTTTTTGAAAAAGTCAAACTATGTAAAGTTTGATCAAGTTTTTAGAAAAAAATATTAATATTTGTAATATGAAATATATATCCTTGGATACATGATGAAACATATTTTCACGTGATATCTATATAATATCATAGTTCTTGATAGTTTTTTCAAAAAAATTGGTCAAATTTTTCGTAGCTTGACTTTTCAAAAAAATTATATGTCTTAAGCCTTGGGACGGAGGAAGTATATCTAAATAGCAATCCTCCACTACTCTAATTCTCTGCATTTCTATGCAGCCACGACACCCAAATAGAAATACTACCAAGTCTGGCACCCGTGCAATCTCTCCACACGTTCAATTCATTGTAACAGCAGGCCCAAAGTGAATATCCCGTCACATTATCCTCTACTATTAGGGCACGTACATTGTTGGACGTTTGCAACTAAAAACTACGCACGAAAAAGAAAAAACAGCTACGCGCCCCATACCCCAATGCAAGCCGCTTAGCTAGAGTTCAGTGCTGGACCATCCTAGAGTTCAGTGCTAGCAAAACTGTTCGCTTCAGGAAAAAAAAGAGAATAAGCGCCGACTCAACTTCAAGCGTCGACGCGAGAGTTTTTCCCAGGATCGACCAGGAATAGAGCCCAACGGCCAGGAACGCAATCTTAGCATCGACGATTAGCGTCCGCGTAGTACGTGCCCTTAGTCTGCAATCAATCTCCTATTCTCTCCTACTTTCTCTCATTTTTCGTGAGAGCAGCACCAAGCAACTGCAAGGGAGTATGTCTTGTTGGAGGAGTGCGCGGTACTAAGACCACCAACGCTACAAAAGGCCTCACCCTATTCTCCCGAGCACCCACCACACGGCAAGCACCCGTTTCACTATGGGACACCAGAGGCGGTCACCAAATCCGTACAAGATTGGGGCTATCTGCACAACTTAATTGAAGGCTGCCAATAATCGTCACCAAGGCCTCAATCTTAGGAAGAGCTTCATAACTTAATTGAATGCCCCAAGAATACGACATAAAGGCCACACAACCGTCTAGGGTTCCAAGAACGCAAGAGGGATAAGCTTCTAGATTTCACCAACCAAATCCTCCGGGAAGAACATAAACCGATGCACATAATGCAAATGGCAAGAACACCACAAAGATGCTCCAATCCTTCACTCTTAAATTCCAACAAAGCTACTAAAGAAATTGGGGGAATAAGAGAGGAAGAACACAAGGAGAACACAAAATCCCCCAAGATCTAGATCCCAAAGATTCACTCACAAAGAGGTGATTTGGTTTGGTCAAATTATAGATCTAGATCTACTCTATATTCCTCTCAAATATGGGCAAGAATTATTGGAGGGGAATATAGGAATCAAGCTCAAGAGATTTAAAACAATGGGGGAAAGGCTTGAGAAAAAGAGAGGAAGAAGGACTAGAAAAAAGAGAGAGAGAAAGATTTTATAGGAGCCTAGGAAATCATCCCGTTGGGGGCCAGATCCGGACTGGACCGGTACTACCGCCCATGATCAACCAGCACCAGGAAAAGCGGGCGACCAGGGAGCAGCGCGTGGTGCAGCGATCAATCGAGAGAAAAGGAGATCAAGGGAAGCAAGCGAGGCACGCGCGAGAGAGGAAGGGGATTAGGAGGCGGACAGCGCGCGCGAGAGCGAGCGGAGAAATGACGGCCGGCTCACGAGCGAAGCAACGGGGAAGCAACGGTGGTAATTGGGCGTTAATGGTGTTTGCCACGTGGCATTTTGCATGACGTCAGCAGTCAACGCGGCTGGTGAATAGATCTACGATGGAAAAAGTTTTCTTGGCTGAAGGGTGCGATCCGCCACGGTCAGAAAAAAACCGTGGTAGATACTTTTGTGACGGGGCTTTTACCACGAAGGGCATCCGTCGTAGAAGACTTTTTAGCCATGAAAAACGGGCCTTCAACCACGAAAATTGTCCGTTGTAAAAGCCAACTTTTCTTGTAGTGATAACTTGAGTTAGGAAACTCCGATTAACCCGAAACCAATTTGGTTGGAAAGAGGACAACAAGAGCTACCCAACAAAAAATGAAAATATTGGATACCATCAAGTGAGAATGTATCAAGTATTATAATATGAGATACCTCACTTGGTGGGGATCCGGAAAACCTCCGAGATAAAAAAACGCAATAAGATATAAAGGAGAAATCCGTTTTTGAAGAACTAGAGCTTGTATTGAACACAAGCTCTAGAACCAAACATGGGTAATATCCAACAAACAACCAAGAATGATGATGCTAAGAATGCAATGGTTTGAGCTCTCTCCGAAAGATATGATCGAGCTACTCACTCGAGAGCCCCTCTTGATAGTATGGTTATCTATCTTTAACCCAGTCTCCCGACTACCAACATGAGACCGGCAAAAGGGAAAACCTATCAAGATTATACATTTGCCTTGAGAAAACCACTTGAGCACGATGTAGATGATCTTGTCCTTCTCAAGATGGACACCTTTCTTGATTGCGCTTGCACGCACTCGCTTGATGAAGACTTAACATATGCTTCCCCATACACCATGGGGAAGCCTCTTCTTTGACCTTGTCTTCATCGATCCATGACCACTCAAATGACTCCAGAAGGGCCCAAGGCCCTTGGACAATGCTTCTTCTTCTTCTTCTTCTTCATTTCTTCTACCTTGAAACCAACACATGGTCCAAGCAAAACCAATGGACAACTCCTACACGTGCAACTCAATACAAACATTAGACCATAAAGATTGACATTAATTACCAAAACCATACAATGGGGGCCCACATGCTCTTTCATCAGGGATTGTGGATTAATTAGGTCCACGTGTTATACAGGCCTAAATTCACCCATCACCGACAACATGCATTATCCACTTTGTGGGATATGTATGAGAAGAGCAACAATTCAAGAATTGAGGAGACGATTGAAAATGTTGAGTTGGAAGAACCTGTTTGACAATAAAAACAAGTCGGATGCTAAATACACTAGTTCGATGGCAGATGTGCACAAGTTTCTTGATACCACTGGTAGACAAGTGTTGCGGGAAAACATGGAAAAGTTGAGAGGATGAGGACACTGTGTTGGATAAGATGAAGAGAGAGAGAATTGAGCTGCTAGAGGAAAAGAAGTGGGATGAGGAAAAGAAAGCAATGAAAGAGGAGAAAAAATTTGGACTACATGTTGTTTGATCTTGTCAAAGCATGTGATGCAAACAAAGAGAATATGGTGAATATCAAGTAAATCTGTGGTGAATAAAAATTGTGTAATAATTAGTTTAAATTGTTGTGTGGATTGTTCTATGATACCACTTGCATGTACTAGATGAAGATGTTTTGTGAGACCATCTGCCACGCTTGGTTGTCTGCGCCAGCATTGATGATGTGGCCTTGTTTATGCCTGCGGACGCCCATCTCTCCCACTACTCGTGCTTTCCCTTCACTCCCCGCCACTCGACATGGCTGGGCATAGACTAGAACTGTCGCATGAGGTTGGCAAACAACTAAGGGATCGTGAACATCGCCTCCAACAAGGAGGACGCGGAGGATGCTGGCGAGGACCAAGCCAACGGCTCTAATGAGACGGCAACAACATCATTAATAAGATTTAGGGTTCACTTCTATTTCTATATAATTTCTATTTTTTAGCCAGATTAGTGCCAGTCGTATTAGGCTTGCCGGTGTGGACGGTCCATACCTATTCTCGTGAACCGTCTGCTGGCGCTCCCGTACCGTCGCCCGGCTACAATTTTTTGGACCGCTGGTGGAGATGCTTTTAGTAGCGGTGGCCCCCCAAAAAAAATTTTAGTCGTATTTGGCACGTTTCATTCCTTTGGCCGGTCAAACACATCCTCCGTCCCTCCCCCGGGAGAAAAGGAGTCAACACGCCGTCGCATCAGGAAGCTCTCCGATGTGCGTCTTCTAGAGCTCTGGGTTTCTCTTAAAACCATGGCGCTTTCCCCTCGCCCGAGAACGACGAGCGAGTTCAATCCCCCTCTCCGCCCACAATTCCCTGCACGGTGTCGATCTCGGGAGAGGAAACCCACGCCGTCCGTCCTGGCACCTGCACTGCGCACACACGAGGAGCAGCGCAACCAGAATGATGACCGGCCGGGACAGCCGCCACACGCGTCGTGCGCCCCCGGCAGGACGCACAATCCCCATCCCTCCCCTCTGTCCGTCCGTCCACTCGTGCGTCGGGCGTAATTTAACCAGGGCCGGCCGGCACCGCGTAGCACGAGGCTCGTGTCCCGCGACGGCCTCGTAGGGGTAGATCGCCTTTCCCGGACACGGCGAGGGGCATGTCCCCGGGCTTGTCCGGCCGAAGCCCGGCACCACCGGGCGATCTGCGGCGCGCGCCACGCGGATTTGTGAAACATAGGCGCGCCGGCGCGTGGACGGCCGGACGAATGTTTTTCCGCTGCTGCGTGTCAGACGGTGCGGCGCATACGTACAGGTGCTTTGCATCTTTACGGCTGTACTACTGTTCGTTCGTGGTGGCTAGTTTAATTAGGGTGCATGCATGGACGCACGTGCCCACTTGCGGGATGCCTGTCGCCCTGCCCAGCCACCGGAGCCCGGCCGGATCAGCTGCGCGTGCGCGCATGCATGGTGGCGGCCGGGCGGCTTGGCTCGCCGCCGGCTAGGTGCTGGTTGGGGTCGGAGCGCCAGAGTTCGAATTGAATTTCGCTTGGGCGGGTTTGTGGAACTTTGACGAATGTTCCAACTAATTAGCAGCCCCCTGTCCGTGTGATGCTAGATTCGGATCCCATGCTTATAGAATGAAAGATTGTGAAAGTACATATTGTATTGATATTGTAAGAGGTGACTACATCGTGAGCCCTTAGGCTGTTTATATAGTACTAGAAGACTTGGGGGGCAAGAAGCCTAATAGAGATAGAATTGGATTACAAACTTAAACTACCAAATATAGTCTAAACCGTGACATACTCTAACACCCCCCCCCCCCTCCGGCAGTCGGATCGATAGTGACGAGAACAGCCGGAGCGTCGCGGACGGTCTGACTGGAGCATAATCCGAAGGCGCGAACTGTAGAGGATGCCGGTGGATGTCGATGTCCATGTAGCCAGAAGTAGGGTGCTGTAGTCGTGGTCGATGATGTTGTTGGTGATGTAGTCGCCGTTGATGAAATTGATGATGTTTATGTTGTCGTGGTGTTGTGGTCGATGTCGTCGTTGAGCCTAGAGAATTCACCGTAGTAGTTGACGTAGATGTAGTTGGATCCGGAGTAGTCGGGGTAGGCGACACGCCTTGCCGAGCTTGTCAAACTCAGGAGCGTGCCGAGGACGAAGGCGCGCGTCGGTGTTGCCAATACCGGACGTGCGATGACAGGGACCATCACGAGCCATGCGAGCCAGAGCCGGAGAGAGCAACAAAGAAATTCTCCGTGAACGGTCGGCGCGTAGAAGTTATCCGCCGATTTGTCGGAGTAGATGAAGTAGTTGCAAGAAGAAAATTGATTAAGTAAAAAATAAAAATTAGACTGCGACTCTGACGGCGAGGTCGTGGTGGACAAAGACGAAGAGGTAGTTGTTGATGAGGATTTACTGTAGCGGTAGTTGATTTCGGGGATTTAGACCGTATTTTCCGCTTGTGTGAGCGCGGCGACGCTCGTGGAGAAGAACTTGTTGGCGTTGACGATGACCACGATCGGTGGTAGCGACGACGATGTGGCTATGTTGTTGGTGTAGATGGTTGTCGGCGATGATGACCACGGGTGATGAAGATGCATCCCTTTGTTGACGGCGAGGCGCGTACTCAGGGACATGCGTCCCGGTGGATGTTGGCGAAGACAGGCCGGCGTGGAGACGACGTGAGGATGGAGCAGCGGACGCAGCGCGTGAAGGCGTCCCTTGGGCGTCGCGCGGAGCCTCCTTGTCACGATCGTTGACGATGATTTGCCGAAGTTGAGTCGATGCCGAGGTTGAAGTAGAGGCGCGCGATGACGACATGCGGCTGTGGACGATGCTTTTGGTGGCTAAAAGAAAAATAGATCTAATAAAAAAAGAAATTTGCTAAAACTACTAAACCGATCTAGGGAATTGGAAGAAAAACTAGCTACAAGATTTGGTGCCCCCGGCAAAGATCATGGAGCTCGATCTCGCCAGGGACGGCGCGGCGGAAGCAATGGCTAGACCCTAGGCGGAGCGAACCGCTCTGATAACATGAAAGATTGCGGAAGTAGAGATTGTATTGATATTATAAGAGGTGATTATATCGTGGGCCCTTAGGCTGTTTGTATACTACTAGAAGACTTGGGGGACAAGAAGCCTAATAGAGATAGAATTGAATTACAAACTTAAACTATCAAATATAGTCCAAAACCGTGACATACTCTAACACAGAAATTCGATGAATCACCGTCAGTACTCCTTAGGCGCTGAATGTTCCAAGATGTACGTGGAATAATGAGTTGTTGTGCACAATTTGCGTACGGTCCTCGGTTTATGTTCCTGAAAATGTGTGGAAGATGCAATGGTTTTGACACCCAAATTATCCGGCAAACATTTTTGTGATGCTAGCTAGATTCTACGTACTTGGCATACAAAGAAAAACACTGTCCCGTACCTATGTTAACTCGTTGAACGGTTCAAGATACCAGTTGTGGAAAATTTTAAAATGCAAAAAAGAGGATTTCACGACATGAATTGTATGACTGAGTCTAAATATCATCATAATTCTAGTTAATAGTTTAAAATAGGCTTTAGGTTTTAAAAAAACTAGTGCTAAGTGCATATACACATTGTTTTGCATTTGTTGGATGGGGCGGGGTGCCATGCCATATGAAGAAACCACTGTCCGCCGGTTGAGGTGTGCGCAAGTTGAGGCGGTGTACGTCGTTTTCTTAGTGTATGTTGCTATACAAACAAGTGGAAGTTGCAATTGTTTAACACCGAAGAATCTAGCAAACCATTTTTTGATGCTAGCTAGATTCTACTTTGCCATGTACTCCTTCCGTTTTAATGTTTTAGCTTTGTGAATGGAGTGTATCTAGACTTTTTTTAGTGTGTAAATTTATTTCAAAGATAGATGAATTTACACACTAAAAAAAATCTAGATGCACTTCTTTCATAAAGCTAAAACATCTTATATTTTGAAACGGAGGAAGTATACGAAGAAAACATGGTGTGCACCCTTAACGAGTTGAATAGTACGTTTAAGATACCCTGTGGAACATTTGAGAACACCGAAATGTGCAAGTTGTGGCGGCCTATCACATTGTCATCTTAGTTGGAGGCAGCAGTGGTATCATATATTGCATTGTTTTCGCAAGATTTGCATCTCAATTCGGGGCGATATAGACTAGTAGTTCACACGGGTGGTCAAAATCTAGACTTCCCAAGAATACAGTTTCGAATTCCCTTCTAAAAACAATGTACATATGTTCTGGTCACTATAGGAATAACTCCATACGCCGACAGCCGCATTCTATGCCGACAACGAAATGTCGGCCCGTCGGCGCAGGTAGATGGACTGGGCAGCCGGGCTGCGCGGCCGTCGACGTTGGATGGATATACCGACGGCTGCCGTCAGCGTAGACCGGGCTGTCGGCATAGGTGATTAGGCGTGACGGTGATGCGACGTCATCAAGTCTACGTCGACGGTGTGACCATTTTCTAAGACTTAGCAAAAGAACTATTCTCGAGTTTGCAAAAATTCTGAAATACAACCCACATATATTGAGTTGAGACATATTTTTTGTTAAATAATATTGTATGATCATTGGTTAAGTTTCAAAAGAATAATAATGTACTTTAGAGATTTATGTCCTCCACATGCCCTCTCATTTCTAGAGATTTATGCCCTCTCGCTTCCCATGATGTTGCTAAGTTTTGGAAAGAGGTATCGGTAGTAATCACACTCTTCTAATCCAATCGCGAAGTGATCCAAAGATTTTGATACTAACAACGACCCATGGTTGGCAGGAGATTTTCGTTCTTTTTAGTCTGTTTTAGTGTCTTCTTCGAGATGGTGAAGCGGTGGCTCCATCCTAAAGTTAGAATAAAGTCCTTCCCTTCCTATCCCGTAGGACCCGATCGTTTTATGTGTTCGTCAGTGTGGTTTCAGGTCAGCTCTTTCGTTCTACGATTGTCATCATTGACGAGGATCGCTCTCGCTAGTGTCTGTAGTCGTCGCTAGGTGGTTCAAGTATCTAATTATAATTTTTAGTACTTCGATTCTTTGTACTCTTGTTGATGATTATCAATAGATCGGTAGGATTTTCGTGGAAAAAGAACATAATAAGTAGCTAGGGCTACGCAAATCTCCTCCCATCCGTGCGAGGAAAGATAGAAATCGACTTGTCACACAGCTGATTAATAAATTCCCAAGCGGGACAGCCACGGAGGCAGGCGACCAGGGCGACGACGTGGCAAACCGGTGGTCGGGTCCCACGGCGACAGCGGTGGCAGGGTTTGTTGCCGGGCCGCACCCAAGCCGACCGCCGCTGCCTACGTCCCGCCAGGCTCCGCAGCCCCTGTCCCCGCACACCGGATCCTCTCTGCACGCCATACCATATCTGAAGGATCGCCTCGCTGGCAGGCACGATGCCATGCCACCACACCCTGCTCCCCCCTCCCTGCCACAGAGGATACATATCCTGCACTACTGCACCTCCGGCCGGTGTATATATACGCCGGCCGGCCGGCCGAAGCTTGCCATTCACGACGACGCCCTTCTCTAGCTATCTGCCTCTCAAACCAACCCACGACTTTTGACTTTTGAGCCGGTCGATCGTGTAGTACATACAGAATTTGATTTGATTTGATGGGGAGCTACGGCGACAACGGTGGCGTGGAGCTGACGGAGCTGACGCTGGGTCCGCCGGGCGCCAGGGCGCGCAGGGCGAGGAAGAACGGCGCCGCCGAGGCGGCGTTCGTGAAGGTGAGCATGGACGGGACGCCGTACCTGCGGAAGCTGGACGTGGCGGCGTACGAGGACTACCTCGAGCTCGTCCAAGAGCTCAACGCCATGTTCTTCTGCTGCTCCATCGGTAAGCAAGAAAGCCTCTCAGCATTATGTCAAATGTGCAGCCATGTTTTGACCATGTTAATTAAGATCTGTGCGCTGATGATAATGTACCGCATGCTGATTGCTGCAGGGCTGATGGACGGGTACGGCCACTGGGAGCACGCCGTGGTGTACGAGGACGGCGACGGCGACTGGATGCTCGTCGGCGACGTGCCATGGGAGTAAGCAAGCGCATCGATCTTGTTCAGAACAAAAGTTATTACTACTCGGTGAGCAACGCCGAATCTCATACTGATCCTCCCTCTCTGGATTTTCACAGGATGTTCGTGTGCTCGTGCAAGCGGATGAGGGTGATGCGAGCGTGCGAGGCCAGAGGGCTGAGCTCCAACCTGTGACACGGCACGCAGAACCAATAGCCGCATTCCGCAGGTGAGGACTCGCCATCAGCTCGATCGACAGTGGCGGAGCCAGGATTTTCATATTGGGTATTCAGAGTTAAAAAAAAATTCTCCAGCAAACCGATTTTAATATATGTGGGTTCACAATAGCAAGAACAAAACTAGAATTTGTACATAGTAACGGCAATATGCTCCAATAATAAAATTACACTGAAAAAACAATGAAAGAAAATACCACTTAACTCTACGATCTCCTTTCTGAAAGCGAGCAATGATGTCTTCATCCTTTACTTGTAAGAAGAATCGACGCTCAAGAAAAGTAACAAGGCAATCATTCAAGAATTGCTCCCCCATTTTATTTCTTAACTTATTCTTCACGTAATTCATTGAAGAAAAGACCCTCTCAACACTAGCAGTCGCCACATGAAGAATTAGCACCAACTTAAGAAGCTTGTACACCATGCCATGGGAGATATTCTTTTTTGTCTCAACAAGCATAACAGAAAGGACGGCAATATTTTTTACCTTTCTAAATCTTTCATCCCTACGCATATCAGCCACAAACATATCCAACTGATAAGGAAGCTTCAGTAACTCTAGCTCTGAGAAATCCTTAGGATAGCAGTGAGCAAGCTCGACCAACTTCTCTTGATCATAAGCAACAAAAGAATTTATAGGATTGAATGATGACATGCAAGCAAGCAACCGAGTGTTTATCTCATCAAACCTATTTTCGAGCTCTTGATATTGCCTATCAATAAGACTCAAAAATATATCAACTCGGAAGCGGTGGAGATTATTAACATTCTTGAAAAACTTTTTAGATCTATGAACTGGCTTATAGCGTGCATCCATGTCAGGAACTTTGACTTTACGCTTGAAACAAAAAGCCTTGACTTTTTCAAGAAAATGTTTCCATCCACTATCTTCTCGCAGATTTAACAATTCTTGCTTAGTGAGATCAAGCATATCAATAGCATTCACAATGTCTTGGTCCCTCCTTTGTAAAGCTTGGGTCAAGAGATCAGTGTGTCCAAATATTTCATCCAACAACTGAAGCATAAAAACAAACTCGAATGACTCGAATACTGTCAACATAGTTTGAGCTCCAATAGCCTCTACACTGTGATACTCTTTTCCAATCCTTTTGAGAACTTTTTGGATTGAAGGGTACAAAGACAGGACATGGGACACAGTTTTTGAGTGAGACCCCCAACGGGTTTCACATGGCCTTCCCAAACCCATCTCTTGATTTTGCCCTGTGCCTGATTCAATTTCTTCCAATTGCAATGCTTCAATGAGATAATCATCTTGAGCTTCTCGAAACATTTGAATCTTTTTGCAAGACATACCAAGAACATTCAATAAATTCCGAGTTGTCCAAAGAACAAAAAACAATCACCATTTTCTTTAGCAACAACGACAAGAGTTAACTGGAGTTGGTGCGCAAAACAATGCACATAATAAGCACTAGGGGACTCATCCATAATAAGTTTCTTCAACTCGTTAGCCTTACCCTTCATGTTACTAGCTCCATCATATCCCTGTCCACGTACCATTGAGAAGCTCAAAGAATGATCCATCAAAAGTTTCTCAATTTCCTTTTTAAGTGTCAAAGATGTAGTGTCCTCAACATGGACAATCCCAAGAAATCTCTCAACCACCTTTCCAGTTTGATCAACATACCTCAAGCAAACAGCCAATTCTTCTTGTTGGTACACATCACTAGATTCATCCGCAAGTATTGCAAAATATTTTTCACCAAGATCTTTTAGAAGAAGACTAGTTGTTTCTTTGGCACAACAATTGATGAGTTCTAATTGTATTTCAGGGGCTATCATTCTGCAAGTCTTTGGAGCATTTTTCAGAACCACTTTGTCAACATCTTCAAATTTTTCTGCTAGATGATTCAAAAGCTCAAGAAAATTTCCCTTGTTAAATGACTCTTCACTTTCATCATGAGCACGAAAAGCCAATCCTTGCTGCAAAAGAAATCTCAAGCAATAAATTGAATAACTCAAACGAGAGAAATATTGGGCCTTTTTTTGTTTGCAACCTGAAGCAATAGACTCTCTAATGGATGCACTAGGTTGAATGAACAAATCATATTTTTCTTGAGCTTCAGAATGAGCACTAGAGAGACCACCTTCATGTTTGTCCAATCTATTTTTCATCACGTTCCAGTTTTTAAATCCCTCTTTCACAAAAGAATCACCGCCCTTATGTTTAGTTTTATCCTTGAACAAGTAGCAAACAAAGCAAAACACTGCATCTAGATGAACACTATACTCAAGCCATTTGTATTTATCAAACCAATGAGATGTAAAGCGTCGATTACCTCCAATATCTCTTATTGGAAAGTCATGGTGCCTTGGTTGACAGGGCCCCAATGAAATGTGTCTCCTTCTAATAACATCTTGTTCATTGACATCATAGTGTTTGACAGGAGTCCTCTATCCTGGATCATGCTCAAGTTCATATATTACCTCATCATCGGATTCTTTATGTTCCTCTTCTACAACACGAGAGCCTATCTCCGGTTCTTTGCCACTACCATTACTGGTTTGCACTAGTGCTAGCTGCAACTCACTGGAGGGAGGATCCCTCACATATTCATCTAGATTTTGGCTTTCAACCTCAATAGATACCGGCGTTGGCGTTGAAGTCGAATTTATCTTCGGTTTCTTTGAAGCTTTGTCCCACATACGTTTCAAGGAACCACACTTGTCCTCCTTCTGCTTGTTCTTCATTTTCAGACCTGCTAATCAAAATATAACTAGTTGAGCATCACCCTCTGATTATAATTGAAGAAAATAAGAACAAATCAAGATTGATCCAATCTGTTTTTGCACTCACCATTAGAACTCTGAACCTCTAAATTGATTAATCCTGAATCCTGAAATTAGAAATCCGATATGGCAGTGGGACTGTGGGGCGTGGGCGCACGACTGCACTACTTCTGGCACGATACTGCAGTGGCGCTGTTCTTGTCAGAGTTTGAATGCGTCGCTCGTTGGTGTCGTTCTATATGTACGTATAGATCAGTATATCAGCTAGCCGATCAGGATTCAGGAGACATAGAAGGGGGCAGAACTAGGTACGTGAACAGCTGGAAGGGAACTCACCTGATTCAGGGATGCGCCGTGGCAGACTGCAGGATGCGTCGGTGGTTTTACTGATCGGCGATCTGTGGAGGCGCGCGTCAAGGCGATGCAGCAGGGATCGTGGTTCTGGCTGCTTCACCAGATGTGATCGCATGTGGGAGCTTGGACTAGACTAAACAAAGCCCAAAATTGTTTTTAGACCCAGGTTGAGAAGGCTGGACACGGGACTGCTCTCCTGGTCGTGTTTTTCCCATTTTTTCGAGTTTAACAAGTGCATAAGAACACTATCATGCATATATAGATATATAGGAGCATATACACTAAAAAATTTGTGCAAAAATTATTGGGTATGCATTGCATACCCATGAATTACCCTAGCTCCGCCCCTGTCGATCGATCACCTGTGCTTTCCCTCTGTTTTTTGGCACGCTTTTCAAAACAGCCTGACGGCTGAGATTAAGGGAACTGACATCAGATCCTGACCCGTATGATCCAAACCTAAACCAGGTGTAATTAGCACCCTTAATCTTAGCCGTCCGGCTGCTTTGGAAAGCGTGCCAAAAAAAATGAAAAGCACACGAGCACTCCTCTCACAGAAATTCATGTGCTTGGAGTTGATCTGACAGTGAAATGGTGGTTAACTGAACTTTGTTTTGTTTTCAGACTTTCAGTACGTGTAGATATGATCTGAGACAGACTTTGCATGCCGCTCGAGTGGGTGACAGCGACGAGGAGTAAGGAGGAGGATGACGCGATTCGGATCGATATGCCATGCAGATACGATCGCGTACGGTTTGAAGATCAGCCGAGCGCCATTAGTTGGAATAAAATGCTGGTTGACTTCGATAAAAAAATCCAGTAGGATTGATATGAATATGATCCTCCTCTTGTTGTTGCTTCTCACATGAGGATGATGACTTTGCGAGATCAGAATATTTTAGTACTACTAGTAGTGTAGCTCCAACGCCTTGTCGATCCTTTCCTTCCACCATGTTGCTTAGGCTGTATGTTCACCTGTACATGGATCAAGAGTTGTACCTCCCAATTTTTTATGAAACATGCTTAGTTTGTCACAAATTTGAAAGATCTTTCTTAGTACTTCCTGTATCCTAGAAACGATGTCACAGATTTATCTAGATTTACATGTATCTACATGTATTTTGGTATATGGATATATGCAAAATCTGCACGAATCTGCGACATCCTTTATGGGACCGAGGGACTTTATGGGATAGAGGGAATACTTTTTTTTTAAAGTTTATAAGATAAACTCCAAGTTGGAAGATCCTAAAATGCGCCGGAAACTTTGCTGTTTACTTTAGGTTCGTGTCAGTTGCTACTTACTACTGGTAGACCAGTTCACCTGTCGGAACCATGTGTGACAAAGATCACCTTTGGAGGTATGCCTATAACTAGCATAATAATCAACTTCAGAGATTGAAATAAATCTTGGTTCAAGATGCAGATGTCACAGCCGAGCAACGAAGCGACTGGCCATGTAGGCAGTAGGCCGGATGATGGATTATGCCAGATAAGTACATTGGATTAGTTGAAACGATCAGAGTCTGGAAACTTCTTAAGAGACACTGTGTCACTGCAAAAAGAAGTCGGATTGCTGCGAAAAGAAGTCGATTTGATAATATCAGCACTATTGCGTTGCGGAAACTGGACAGAAAAATGTAGCCTTTGTTTGGTGGTAGCTCCGTGTTTTCAAAACCAGAGTATTGTAAGAAACCAAAGTACTATTTCATCGCCAAGCAAAGCTATACTTCAGTTTTGGTGAATACTTCAATGTAAAAAAAAAGAGGTTGGAACCAAAGTTCCCAATACAACAAAAAAAATACAGTTTCGGAGGATACCTCAGTTTTTAAAACCATAGTATATTTTGCATCCAAACATGTCAAATTATTCAATACCGTAGTTGGTATTGACAGAACACTTCAAAAATATTATGATGCCAAACATATTGTTTACTGCCAAGAAAGAGAGCCATCAAACTGCTTGTAGCGAACCTGCACAAAATTCTCTGGGCATTAGCAAAAAAATTGTAGTAGCAAACTAAACTGCACCTGAATATCAAGGCATCGCCAAATTTCTGTCTTGTATATTTCGGCAGCAAGCCAAACAAGCCCACTGGGTTGTGCATGCTCCTGCTATCTTAGCAACATCCATTTTTACACTCCTTGCAGCGTCTTAATTCTGAAATTCAGAACGTTGCCGTATAAAGTGGTCCAGCACACAAAATAAGAGCTGCACTAATTCTAAAAATTCAGAACATCCATTAGTATTTCTTTGTACAGTTCCTGACAGCACACAACAGAAATCTGCAACATAGCGTTCAGTGCATGCCATGCTTAGGGCATCTCTAACCGATCCCCAAAACTTTAGAGTAAACCGACTCTAAAACTTAGAGGAGTAAAAATATTCCTCTAAATCTTGGCGGTTCCTAACCGAACCCCTATATTTAGAGGAGTAAAAATATTTTTTCCTTATTTGCAATGTAATAGGTCCATACAAACGCATATATAATCATAGATTTAGAAGTCAAATACATACAGATACAATCGGTACATAGAGGATACATACCAATACAACCCGATACACATAATACATACCGATACAATCGGTACATAGAGGATACATACCGGTACAAACCAACACAAACCAAACTATTCGAGATATGCCATAAAACGCGTAACAAGAATGTGCCATCTATTCAAGATCGAGTTAACCGATCTACCACTTCTTGTCTTTTGGTTAAAATTCTCATGAATCTTTTTCCAAAATTGTTGAAATGGTGAACGGACACCACTCTCTTCGTATAATGCATCATCTACAAGAGTTTGATGGTGCCATGCAAAATACAACTCGTTGTCTTCATCCCCGGTCCATGTAGAATTTCTTGTACTATGTAACAAAAAACATGTAAACAACAACTTCTTCTACTCCAATTTTACATTAAGAAAAATAGGAAAATCACCTTTTTCCTCTTGTGTTGGTTGCGGCCGGCTGTGCTGGTGATCCATCTCCGGCCAGAGGTCCCGCACGCAGACGAAACCCGTCGTGGGCGGCGGGGGAGGCGGGGGCAACCGTCGGTCGCGCGGGATCTGTGGTGGGCTAGGAGGAGGTCGCGACATTAGTGGTGGCTGGCCTGCTGGGAGCCAACGCTGTGGTCACCGGAGGCCACGCCGGCTCCGGCTTGCGACGAATCGACGGCGACGGAGCCTGATTTGGAGCAAATCGGGGCGGCAGCCGGCGAAAACTAGGTCTCCCCGTCGATTTCGGTGACGGCGAGAGGCGGCAAAGGGACTGAGAGGTAGGCCAGAGGGTGGTGCATGGGGCCGGGTGGGGGCGGCGGGGTATGGGGGTCGCCGGCGACGACGCCGGCAAGAATGGTTGCGGCGGGTCGGAAGGCGGGAGGTTTTCTCGAAAGTGACCTCCGAGGAGTAAATTTAGGAGTCGTCCGCCACTTTTACTAACTACTCCTCTGACCGTTTAGAAGTTCGGTTAGGTGCCGCCGCTACATATTTTTACTCTTCTAACTGATTTTAGGGGATCGGTTAGAGATGCCCTTAGTCGAGATATCAAGCGGGTGAGGGTGATGCGAGCGTGCGAGGCCAGAGGGCTGAGCTCCAACCTGTGACACGGCACGCAGAACTAATAGCCGCAGGTGAGGGTTCTCCATCAGCTCGATCACACTAAGGAACCGAATCACAGAAATTCCTGTGCTTGCAGATTGTTTGTTTGATAAGCTGACTAGATATCTATTCGTTTTTATCAGACTTTCAGTACGCGTAGATATGATCTGAGACAGAGGCTTTGCATGTGGCTCTGTTGGTAAGATCGGCCGCGTGCCATGAGTTTGGGAATAAAATGCTGGTTGACTTTATTAAAATATAGGATCTGTATGATCCTCCTCTTGTTTGATTCTCACATGAGGCTGAGATCAGAATATTTTAGTACTACTAGTAGTGTTAGCTCCAACGCCTCGTCGATCCACTCCTTCCACCTAGTTGCTTCGGCTGTATGTCCCATGTACATGTATCAAGAATTGCTGTACCTCCCATTTTTTCTTATTAAACATGCTTAATTTGCTTCAAATTTGGAAGATATTCGGGGTATAAGATTTTTTCTCTTTCTGAACTCCAAGTTGGTGTTAGAAAATATAGTTTGTTGTTAACGTGTCAATCAAGTAGATCAGTTTTGTTAGTATCGTTCCTAGCTAGATAACGATCTAATCACGTACAGTTGTAACAAGTACCTACCTTGGTACTTATCTTGTAACCATCGGTGCTATATAATGAGATACGAGCCACCCGTGGTGAGGTGTGCTATTCCCTACCAATCTATCTTTTTACTAGCTTTATTATATGGTATCAGAGCCATCTTCCCATCCACATCCATGACGACCAACCAGTCCACGGCAACTCTCCCAGCGGCGACTGATGCTACCGCTCCGGCTATCTCCGATGCGGCTCTTCCGGTGATGTCCGCTGGTGTCTCTTCAAACTCGGCACCTCTCGCGCCGGTCTCGTCCGCCGCGATCTCGGGGGACCAACTCTCACAGAGCCTCACCCCGATGAGCCCGATGAATCCGATCTCGGGCGTCTCCGGCATGCTCATGCCGTTCTCCGGCCCACGCTACACCCCCAGCGTCAACATGCTCTCGCCGCAGATGACGGCGCCTCCGCAGAGCACCCAGGCCGGCCCCCTGATGACAACCAGCATGATGCCCCCGGCATCCTCCTTTAGCTGGTCATCCTTCGCCGGCCTCGTCATCGTCAAGCTCTCCCACGACAACCACCTCCTATGGAAGGTGCAGGTCATGCCCGTCCTACGCGGCGCACACTGGATGGGGCTCACCGATGGCACGGAGGCCATGCCGTCGCAGATGGTTGTCGGCATCGACGACGTAACACCCACCGTCAACCCGGCGTACTTCAGTTGGCTCTCGCGCGACCAGAACTGCCTCAGCTTCCTGCTGTCCACTCTGTCGCCCGACACGCTGCGCTTGGTATTGTTCCAGTCCACGATAGCCGCCGTCTGGGGTACCCTCGAGCGCAAGTTCGCCACACACTCGAGGGCTCGGGTGATGCAGCTGTGTCGCCAGCTCGCTACGCTGCAGAAGAGGGAGATGACCATGGTGGAATACTTCAACAAGGTGAAGGGCCTCACCGATGCTCTCTCGGCCGCCGGCAAGGACCTCGACGAGGAGGACTTCATCATCTACCTCCTCACCGGGCTGGACAACTCCTATGACGCTCTCGTCACCAGCGTCACCACTCGTACCGAGCCCATGTCGGTGAACGACCTCTACTCGCACCTCCTCGACTACGAGCTTCGCCACAACGTCAACCAAGCGCACTTCCCCGGTGCGGGCTCCTCCGTGCACAACGTATCACGCGGTGGTGGTGGAGGCTACAGAGGCGGGCGCGGAGGTGGACGCGGTGGTGGTGGCCGCGGCGGCGGTCAGAGCGGCAATCAATCTGGAGGCAGCCGCGGTGGTGGTGACCAGCGTGGCAACCAAGGTGGTGGCAGCGGCAAGCCGCGCGTCACCTGCCAGCTCTGCAAGAAGGATGGGCACGAGGTGCTCACGTGCCGCCGGCGGTTCGACCACTCCTTCACCCAGCCGGAAGGAGGTCACTCCGTCAACAACACCACCGTGGATCCGGCGTGGTACACTGATAGTGGCGCCACTGACCACATCACAGGCGACCTCGACAAGATGACCATGCACGAGCGGTACTCCGGCAAAGAACAAGTGTATGCAGCCAACGGATCAGGTATGCCAATTTTCAATATTGGTACTTCTAGTATTAATACGTCCCATCAATCCTTAATCCTCAACAATGTTTTGCACGTTCCTCATACCAACAAAAATTTGCTTTCCGTTCATAAGTTGTCTAATGATAACAATGTTTCTGTTGAATATCATCCTCACTACTTTCTTATTAAGGATCGAGCTACGAGGAAGGTTCTTCTTCGCGGTCCAAGTGAAGGTGGCCTCTATCCAATTCGCAGCAACAATCAAGTAAATTTTCCAATAAAAGCCCTCTCAGCCATCAAGCACGGTCGTGATCGTTGGCATTGCCGTTTAGGCCATCCCGCCCTTCCCGTGGTGGATCAAGTTCTTAGAAATAATAGCTTGCCTTTCTCTCGTGAGTTGAATAAAACCTCTGTGTGTGATGCGTGTCAACAGGGGAAAAGTCATCAGCTTCCATTCCCTCGATCATCTAGTGTTTCTCATGCTCCTCTTGAGCTCGTGTACTCTGATGTGTGGGGGCCTGCGTGCACCTCTTCTGGTGGTTTCAAGTACTATGCAAGCTTTATCGATGACTTTAGCAAATTTACTTGGCTTTATTGTCTAAAAAGTAAAGCGGATGTGTTTCACATTTTCCTGCAATTTCAAACTCACGTTGAGCGTCTCTTGCATCACAAGATCCTTTGTATGCAGACATATTGGAGAAGCGAGTATCAAAAACTCAATGCCTTCTTCAAGCAAATAGGTATCGCACACCATGTGTCATGCCCCCATACACACCAACAAAATGGAGTGGCCGAACGAAAACATCGTCATATTGTCGATGTCGGTCTCTCCCTTCTTGCCCACGCTTGTATGCCCCTTTGCTTTTGGGATGAGGCGTTTATTACCGCATGCTTCCTCATTAATAGACTACCTAGCCGCACTATTCAAAACACCACCCCTATTTATCGACTTTTTGGCACTTCACCAGATTATTCATTCTTACGAACTTTCGGTAGCGCTTGTTGGCCTTGTTTACGCCCCTACAACAATAAGCTTCAATTTCGTTCTAAATGGTGCGTGTTTCTAGGATATAGTCCACTCCACAAAGGGTATAAATGTCTACACATTTCTTCTGGCAGAATCTATATTTCCCGTGATGTTGTTTTTGACGAGGATTGCTTTCCTTTTTCTGTTGAAAATCCATCCTCCACACCACCTGAACTTCTTGCCAAAATTTTAGCCACGCCTCCTTTGGAACCCATGGGGTGTACGGATACTACAAGTACTAGTGTTGACGTTGGTATTACTAATCCCAATGCGGTGTGCACTGATTTGGCCTCCCAGCCAATGTTTCCGATTTCTCCTGTGCAGGCTACAGGGCCTCTTGGCATAGAGGATCACGTGAGGCGACAGGACCTTGGTGCTAATCTAGGAGCAGATCCGAGCCCTGCTCCCACGACACCGGATGGTGCGGTCTCTACGTCCGGCGTGGGTGTCGTAGGTTGCATGGGTCCCGCGAGTGACGGGCCCCTCGAGCCGCCCTGCCGACCTGATATGACTCCGCCCCGGTCGGATTGGTCGCGTCGATTCCCACCCTCAGGTCGTCGCGCTACGGACATGGAGGACGCGACCGCGACGGTCAACACGTCTTCTCCTGGTGGGAGGTCTCCTGCGACGCCAGACAGTGCGGTCGACGCGTTTTCTCCTGGCGGTGGGTCACCTGCCTCCCCGGACAGCGCTGGCGACGATTCGAGCCTGCTCCGTCAAGCACCACCCCCCGCGCACCCGATGCGCACCCGTCTCCAGGATAATCTCCGTCGGGAACTCGTCCGTACGGATGGCACGGTCACGTATGATCCGCGGAAACGCGGCTTTGCGGCTGTTGCTTCTACACCGACCGAGCCGGACACAATGGCCGAGGCGCTCGCGGATACAAACTGGAGAGCCGCCATGCATGAAGAATATCAAGCGCTCCTACGGAATCAGACGTGGCACCTTGTACCTGCCTCGTCTGGTCGCAATATCATTGATTGTCGGTGGGTCTTCAAGTTAAAGCATCGTGCAGACGGGTCCATTGATCGCTACAAAGCACGATTAGTGACTAAAGGGTAATAACAACGGTATGGCATTGATTATGCAGACATTTTTAGTCCTGTTGTTAAACCTGCTACAATTCGCCTGGTATTATCTCTTGCGGTTTCTCGTGGCTGGATGCTACGGCAATTGGATGTGCAGAATGCATTTCTCCATGGCGTTCTGGAAGAAGATGTCTGCATGCGTCAGCCTCCTGGTTTTGTGGATGCACGTTTTCCGCAGCATGTTTGTAAACTGGATAAGGCTCTGTATGGACTTAAGCAGTCTCCTCGGGCGTGGTATTCTCGTCTCAGCTCTCGGCTCCAGGAACTTGGTTTCGTACCTTCTCGAGCTGACACTTCTTTGTTCATCTATAATCACCATGGTATCATCACTTATATGTTGGTGTATGTGGATGACATTATTGTCACTAGTTCCTCTCCTCAGGCCATTACTCGGTTGGTCCATGATCTTCGGGCAGAGTTTGCACTCAAGGATCTTGGTGATCTTCATTATTTTTTGGGCATTGAAGTAACTCGATCAGGGGAGGAAATTGTCCTCTCTCAAGCCAAGTACACTGCCGATATTCTCAAAAAGGTTGGCATGCTTGAGTGCAAGGCGGCGACTACCCCTATGTCGTCTGTTGAAAAATTGTCCAAGGTGGAAGGTCATGCTTTGTCAGAGGAGGAAGCCACAAGATATAGGAGTACTGTTGGAGCCTTACAGTATCTTACTCTCACCAGGTCAGATATCTCATATGCAGTAAATAAAGTATGTCAGTTCTTGCACACACCCACTGATATTCATTGGACGGCTGTCAAAAGGATTTTGCGCTATATACAACACACAAGGGTGGCTGGCCTTCGGGTTCGCAAGTCCTCCTCCATACTTGTCAGTGCGTTTTCAGATGCAGATTGGGCAGGCTCAGGTGATGATAGGCGGTCCACAAGTGGTTTTGCGGTTTTTTTTGGATCCAACCTTATTTCATGGAGTTCCAGGAAGCAAGCTACTGTGGCTAGGTCAAGCACCGAGGCAGAATACAAGGCACTCGCAAATGTTACAGCTGAAGTTATTTGGGTACAGTCACTTTTGGGTGAACTTGGGATATACCAAGGTCGAGCTCCTGTGTTATGGTGTGATAATCTCGGAGCCACATATCTAGTGGCGAATCCGGTGTTTCATGCGCGAACAAAGCACATAGAAGTGGACTTTCATTTTGTTCGTGAAAGAGTAGCTCAAAAGGCCTTGGAAGTTCGGTTTGTTCCTTCTCAAGATCAACTTGCTGATGACTTTACCAAACCGATTGGCACACAACAACTTCGGAGTCTTCGATACAATCTCAACCTCGTCGGCTGTGATTGAGGGGGAGTGTTAGAAAATATAGTTTGTTGTTAACGTGTCAGTCAAGTAGATCAGTTTTGTTAGTATCGTTCCTAGCTAGATAACGATCTAATCACGTACAGTTGTAACAAGTACCTACCTTGGTACTTATCTTGTAACCATCGGTGCTATATAATGAGATACGAGCCACCCCTGATGAGGTGTGATATTCCCTACCAATCTATCTTTTTTCTAGCTTTATTATAGTTGGAAGATCTTGCGTTGAGCTGGAAACTTTGATGTGTACTGTACTGTACGTGTGTTTGTTCATTGTCGTGCATTGGGGTTCATGTCAGTTGCTAGGTGGCTAGCTGAATCATTTGTTGCATTTTGATTTACTACTTACCAGCGTAAACCACTTCACCTGTCGGAACAATGTTGGAAAAGATCTCGTTTGCAGGTATGCATGCACTGTACTCCCTCTGTTTTTATTTACTTCTCGTTCTGGGTTTAGTTAAAGTCATACTTTGTCAAGTTTGATCAAAAGTATTACAAAATATATTAATATCCAACATTGCAAATACATATAATATGAAAATATACTTTATGAAGATTCCAATACTATATAGTTTTATATTATAAATATTGATATTTTTTTCTAAATATTTGGTCAGACTTTATCAAATTTGACTTTGACCAAACCCAAAACGCGAAGTATTTGTGAACGGAGGGAGTAGTCCGAGATGCCAGCATATAATTTAATGCCCAGAGATGGAAATAAATCCTGGTGCAAGATGCTTACACGTAGAGATGAAAATGTCAGCTGAGCAACAGAGCAAGTGGCCATGTAGAGGTAGCCAGCAGGCCAGGTGAAGGATTGTGCCAGACGCGTGGGAAGTAGTTGAAACGATGACAGCCATTGTGTCACTGCAGAGTTGGGCGTTGCTTTGCTGCCTAAAATAATTCGATTTAAAAATATTGGCACTATTTGTATTGTAGAAACTGGACAGACAACGGGGAGGAAATATCGCCACTATTCGTATTGCAGAAACTGGACAGAAAACGGACATGTATTATTTACTGCCAAGAAGAGAGCCAAACTACATGTCTGCAAACCTGTACATAATTCCCCGGACATTAGCAAAATTCTGTAGCAAACTAAACTGATTCTGTAGTAAATGAATCCTTATATACACAGTTTTCAAAATCTACTTGGTGGATTGACTCAGGTGCAACTGTTCATGTTGCAAATTTATTACAGGGATTTCATTCGACGAGGACTATGAGAAGAAGCGATCGATGCGTTGAAGTCGCAAATGGAGTCCTAGCGGACGTTGAGGCCATTGGCGACATCTCTTTGGAGCTTTCTGATGGATCGACGATCTTGCCCACGGATGTCCTCTATGTTCCTTCTTTGCATAGAAATTTTAATAAATGTATCGTGTTTGAACAAAGTAAACTATGAATGTCATTTTGGACATGACTAGTGCCATTTATTGTAATAAAGATTGTGTGGGTGTTGTTTTCCTTCACAATGAGCTTTATTTAATTATCTACTCGTGAAAAAGTTTATTCTGTGTGTAATGTGAAAAATCATGTTTCCTCATCGAATAAAGATCCAAAGAAAAGAAAGAGAACTCATGACTCGTCGAAATTATGCCACTATAGTTTAGGCCATATTTCGAGAGGGGGAATAGAAAGACTAGTTGTGAATAGGAAGAGTTCCCTCGCTATAACACCTAAGGGTGTGGGGGAGCCCAGCTGAGGCCAAAGTATTTAATAGAAATATAGCAAAGCTTGATCCAAAAACAGTCAGTTGTCATTTCATTGGCTATCCTAAAAAGTTAAAAAGTTTTCGTTTCTACTCTCCAGACAGATATACAAAGTTTGTAGAAACGAGACATGTTGTTTTCTTAGAGGAAGAAATGATTAGGGGGGGCATGGTAGCTTGGAAAATTGATCTTGAGAAGAAGTGGGTGCATGCACCTAATCCGATGACTCAGTATCCATTCTTCGAGCTACCCGTTGTTCCTGCATCGATAACCCTAGAGGTTGTGGTGTAAGCACATGTTGTAACTCCACCCATGACAACAGTGAGTGAAGATCCGGAACCTGTCCGTCAGGAGCCGATTGAACCCACTGTTGAGCATGAAAGGGAGCAGCAGCAGCCACCTCTAGAAGATGCACAACATGCTGAGAAATTTAGATTTAAAAAGAATGTTGAGGACAACTGCGTTTACGCAAAGTTTAAAAGTGAGAGATACATTTTCCTAATTTTGTATGTAGATGATATCTTGCTTGCTAGCAGCGATGTCAGTCTACTACTTGTAACAAAGAAGTCCTTGTCCTCAAACTTTGATATGAAAGATCTTGGTGAAGCTTCATATGTTTTGGTCATAGAAATTCACCGAGATAGGACAAATGAGGTTCTAGGATTGTCGCAAAAGGCATACCTAGAGAAAATTCTAAAGAAATACAGTATGCATGCGTGCAATACCACACCTGCTCCTATAGTCAAGGACGATAGTTTTGGGAAATTTTAATGTCCCAAGAGTCAATATGATATCGATCAAATGAAAGCAGTACCATATGCTTCGGCCGTTGGAAGCTTATAGTATGCACAAGTGTGCACTCGCCCTGACTTAGCTTTTATCACTGGGTACTCGGTAAATATCAAGAGAATCCAGGGATAGAGCACTGGAAGATGGTAAAGAAAGCTTTGCGTTATGCACAAGGCACAAAAGACCTCCTGCTAACATATAGAAGGTTTGATTCCCTAGAGATAAGAAGGTATTCATATGCTAACTTTGCGGGAGATAGAGACGATAGAAAGTCCACGACATGATACGTCTTCACTCTCGCAGGAGGGGCTATTTCGTGGAGAAGCTCCAAACATTCAATTGTTGCATCATCCACGATGTATGCAGAATTTATAGCATGTTATGAGGCCACGGGACAGATGATATGGTTAAATAAATTTGTAACCGACTTGAAAGTGGTAGATTATAGTGACAAACCACTAAAGATGTACTGTGACAACAAGCCCGCAGTATTCTATGCTCACAACAACAAGTCGAGTAATTCTTTCAAACCAATAGAGATAAAGTATTATGTTGTGAAAGATAAGATCCAGGATCATATTATAAGACTCGAGCATATAAGGACAAAGGATATGATTGCGGATCCGCTAACGAAAGGCTTACCACCTAATGTGTTCAAGGAGCACTTAGCCGGCATGGGTTTAAGGGAAAGCCTATGATTCCTGGATCATAAGAGGCCCAAAAGAAATAGAATTTATTTCAAAACAAGAGGTATATTGTAGCTGTCTGATTCTATCGGCAGTTGAGCTATGACGATGAAACATGCTCTATGTACCGAACAATGATGGAACGAGTAAAGTATAAAGTAAAAATGTAAAGTCGAGATCAAGGGGGAGAATGTTAGGTTGACCTCTCCTCGCGTACGAACCCAACGGTTCGACGAACCCTTGCTCGCGCCCTGATTAGGGGCGCCCAACTACTTCGTGGTTAGTGGGCACCTGTGGCAGCGCTATAAAGAGAATGTGGGGGCCGGGGCACACGTTACGAGATTCGACGCCGCCACCACTCCCCCCACCCGACATCCCTACCAATCTAGGGTTCTAGCGCGAGTCACGGGAAGCACCGCCGCAACTGCTTAGCCACCTTAGCCCCACTCTCGCCGTCGACCCCATGGCCAACGGCTCGAGCTCATCGAGCACGGGAGAAGGTAATCCACTCTCATCTCTCTCTCTGTCTAGTTTCAACTATAGCAAAGTATCTACCCGAACCGATCTAGAGTTAGCAGATCTCAACACGGCATACTCCATGTTCCCATCGGCTGATCCCACCTCCCGTTATCGCGATCTACATCTTTGCATGCCAGAATTTGAATTTTTTTGTTGTGGCTATATGTCTCCCGATTTTTGCCGGCACGTGAGCATAAGTGTATGGTGAGTATACGTCTAAGAAGACCATATGGGTTTCGGGTTGGTTTGTACGGTCTTCAAAACGAATCTGTATCGAGTTTTTTTTGTCAAAGTTTAAACATGAGGGGAGACACCGAAGCAAAAGTGAACTCCAAGTTGGAAGATCCTGAAATGCGCTGGAAATTTTGCTGTTTACTTTGGGTTCGTGTCAGTCGCTACTTACTACTGGTAGACCAGTTCACCTGTCGGAACCATGTGTGGCAAAGATCACCTTTGGAGGTATGCTTGTAACTAGCATAATAATCAACTTCAGAGATTGGAATAAATCTTGGTTCAAGATGCTTACCGGTATTCCTGTAGAGATGCAGATGTCACAGCCGAGCAACGAAGCAAGTGGCCATGTAGGCAGTAGGCCGGATGAAGGATTATGCCAGATACATTGGATTAGTTGAAACGATCAGAGTCTGGAAACTTCTTAAGATGCACTGTGTCACTGCAAACTTTGGCTTCGGTTTGCGGTGGAAGAAGTCGATTTTGATAATATCGGCACTATTATGTTGCGGAAACTGGACAGAAAATGTAGGCTGCGTTTGGTAGCTCCGTGTTTTCAAAACCAGAGTATTGTAAAAAAAACAAAGTACTATTTCATTGCCGAGCAAGCTATACTTCAGTTTTGGTGAATACTTCAATGTAGAAGAAAAAAGAGGCCAGGACCAGAGATTCCAATACAGCAAAAAAATGCAGTTTTGGAGGATACCTCAGTTTTTAAAACCGTAGTATTTTTTGCATCCGATCCAAACACGTCAAAGTATTCAATACCGTAGTTGGTATTGACAGAACACTTCAAAAATACTATGATGCCAAACATATTGTTTACTGCCAAGAAAGAGATCCAGCAAACTGCTTGTAGCAAACCTGCACAAAATTCACTAGGTTTTAGCAAATTTTTTGTAGTAGCAAACTAAACTGTACCTGAAGTATCAAGGCATCGCCAAATCTCTGTCTTGTATATTTCGGAAGCAAGCCGAACAAGCCCACTGGGTTGTGCATGCTCCTGCTATCTTGGCAACATCCATTTTTACACTCCTTGCAGCATCTTAATTCTGAAATTCATAACAGTTGCCCTATAAAGTGGTCCAGCACACACCCGCAAAAAAAAAAATGTGGTCCAGCACACAAAATAAGAGCTGCGCTAATTCTGAAAATTCAGAACGGGAAGTGTGCGTAGATAATGGTCAAGGAACGGGAGGGTTCTCCATCAGCTCGATCTCGATCGATCACACTAAGGAACCGAATCACAGAAATCCCTGTGCTTGCAGATTGTTTGTTTGATAAGCTGACTAGATATCTATTCGTCTTTATCAGACTTTCAGTACGCGTAGATATGATCTGAGACAGAGGCTTTGCATGTCGCTCTGGTGGTAAGATCGGCCGCGTGCCATGAGTTTGGGAATAAAATGCTGGTTGACTTTGATAAAATATAGGATCGGTATGATCCTCCTCTTGTTGTTGCTTCTCACTCACATGAGGATGATGATGATACGGTCTGACTCTGCGAGATCAGAATATTTTAGTACTCCTTCCGAATTCCAAGTTGGAAGATCTTGCATCGAGCTGGAAACTTTGATTTGTACGTGTGTTCATTGTCGTGCATTGGGGTTCATGTCAGTTGCTAGGTGCAGCGTAAACCAGTTCACATGTCGGAACAATGTTGGAAAAGATCTCGTTTGCAGGTAGATAAAGGTCAAATTGTGGCCCAGCACACAAAATAAGAGCTGTACAAATTCAGAACAGTGTACGTAGATAAAGGTCAAGTAGTACACAAAATGGGGAGATCTATTATTTCTTTGTACAGTTCCTGATAGCACACAACAGAAATCCGCAACATAGCGTTCGGTGCATGCCATGCGGAATCGAGATACAGTCGTTAGCTTCAGCTCTATTAGAAACTAACAAATTCTAAGGTCCCTGCAATGATACAATCAGCCTGGCCACTAAGGCTAAAGCTAATTCAAGCTCCCGGTGCAGAAGAAATGTTTACAGCAACCGAACGGATGTTCATTTGTCGGCGGCTCGTTCGAAATTGCAAGTTGGCACCACTCCTGAAGAGTCGTGGTTGTTGAGACTAAGATCCGCTCCCTGAGTCTGGATTGTGATCAAGCAGAAAAATGGAGACTGTAAGTGCTTAGGAAAGAGCACGTGAGATAAGTTATTTACACATGTCATGGTGAAAAATAGGACACACCTGGGAACTCGAACCTTGCCCGTGATTACGAGCAGGTCTCATATTAAGATCAAACATTTTCGAATCAATGTTACCCTGGCCATTGCAATGGCCATCTGAACCCGGATCATCGGAGGCATTGTGATTGTTCACCATTTGCTCCTTTGCTACCAAATGAGCCTTATTTTGGTCCCTTGGGTTTTCAGTGTCCATATGTTGCATAGCCACATCTTCCATATGTCCTGGTTTATCTCCTGGAAACTAATCAAAATTTCAGACTTCAAGTACTAATATAAAGCTGTGCATGAGGTTTTTAGTTGATTAATAATTAAATTCATACTTCGACTCGTTGTCTTAGGAGCAAATATCTTCCATGGGTACGTTTCCCACCAACATGAACAGCCATATCACAACTCAGACAAAGTGATGTACCATCTATGTCACAGTAGAAGAAAGCTGCATTGACAGGTTGAGAACAGATGAAATCAAACTTTCATCGGTAAGTGCTCAAAGAATTGTTTGTAGGTTGAAATGCATACCAGAAGAATTTTCACATATATCACAGCGTACTAATTTATTAGGGTCCGCAAGCCCAACCCTTACATGCCGACTAGCAAGCTTGTTACACATATGTACCTGCAGTACGACGTTCAAAGAAATATCAGAAACAGCAAAATGAATAATGAAATGCAGGACCCCCCTGCCCTCTTGATGAGGTCCGTCTAAAAATGCTAATGTTACTGCATGAAGGATTTGAACATGCACTGCTTTGAGTTTTGACAACAGGATGAGTATAAATATTATCTAAAAACAGAATAGAATGATAATTTTTTATTTGAATCTACAGATCAAGAAGTCAATTATGTTCTACAGCTTGACCAAATAAGACTATGAAAATAAACTGTTGAGCCCTCTACTTTTGATGCATTGTAAGCCAATATAAATAACATCATTTTATATATGAAAACATAACAGAATATGCCTCCTCATTTTTGGGTATGAAACTAGGGACTGACTTCTTATACTGTTTATAAAATATTGCTGCAAAAGATGGTATTTTCACCTTTATATGACTTTCATATGTTATGAAATCAAATGCCCCTTAGCTTAAGGTGCATAGTTCGTTGCACTATACAATGTCAGAACACCCAGTTCATTAGTCAATATATAGGCTCATCTGCAGCTCTGCAGAAGGCCCAATGGACACTGTTTTGGTAACAGAACAAACCACTCTGAAAACATCTGATCCAGCATGCAACATGCCAGTAGCATTCCGGCAGTCTGGGAATTCAAGCTGGTTGCAGAAATTGCTAGCTCATTTATGGTATTCCCAGCAGTATACATGCTGATTAGCATCACACCTATGGTTCAACCAAGACCATACTTCTAATCATGTACATGTGCTTGACAAGACAAAAATTCCATATACAATTACAATTTATGACCGACTGGAAATAGAAAAACAGTCCTCACATGGTGCGACAAACACTGTCGCCATTACGCACTCCTTTAAGTTCGTGAGAAATATCTGGTTTTCTTATGTTGCTCAATCAGCATAAGAAAGAAAAATGAGCATACAGTGGTTAGAAGATGATAGCAGGCACCTTAAAAGATTGTCAATTTACATTCCTGAAAGAACATTTGACAACTGACAACAAAGCATGGACAGATCAAGTAACTAATGGGTAACTCAAGATACTGTACTAATTTAAGAGCAATAGGGAAAATCTCTGCAAAGAAACTATTGCCTATATGTTTGATAATGTGTCAAACAATTTTTTTAACTGTAGTAAATACTGGTCAAAATCTAGATTGATTCATCACTACCAGAACCTTGGCCCGATAGCAAACAAACAGTAACCCACCTATGACATACTAGCATGTTATTCCTAATTGTAGTAACGTCAGCTACTGCCAACAAAGTGGTCCAGAAAGCAGCTATAGCTTTACCAGACATTCAGACAGCAGCACCCATCTCGGTATATTTAAATTGGTTAAAGCAAAAACATTTCATTCCCAGTTGGAATTTTCACCTAAAAAACAATACGTTCTATGCACAAATTAATGATCTCG
The DNA here is from genome assembly GCA_916181665.1 of Avena sativa. Taxonomy (NCBI): domain Eukaryota; kingdom Viridiplantae; phylum Streptophyta; class Magnoliopsida; order Poales; family Poaceae; genus Avena; species Avena sativa. The sequence goes on along the minus strand of OV702290.1, from coordinate 551,692,853 downwards.
AATAGCACGATATCAGTTTTGTAGTTTCTTAGAAGAAAAAACAAGGTATAATGAATAGGGGATATCATTTGCATTTTTGCATGACTATTTTGAGCTGCTGAAGAATGAAAAAAACTGATAATCTCGTATTTATAGGTTTCAGGAACTGAACTACAAGTAATCTATAAGCCTAACTTTCGAGGATAAGAACCTTATTTGACATATCAGCAACAAAGTTGTGTAAACCAATCACCCTCTTTTTGCCCCAGCATATGAGAATTTGAAGTTCCACACTAAAGCATAACGTTTACAGAACGATGAAATGATGAGCTCAGCTATTAAGTTGGGTTTGGGTGTGTGCCCATGGAAATAACCAGTCTTGAAGTACGTAGATACTCTGAATCTTCTCAAGTAGCAGTCACGTACAAAGATCTTGTTTTAACAAAGATCTTGTTTTAACGAGAAAGGAAAAAAGATGGAACGCAAGCATCCCACTCTGCACTAACACCACCCTTCCTAGGCTCCTAGCTAGTTGGGCCAACAACATAAGAAACCAGCTACACTGGCCTAGCACTGTAGCAGGGTGACTTTCCTTCTCTCCACTAGGGTTCCCAGGAGACCACTTTTTGACGACTTCTGTCATCCGGTTGGACGAATTTCGCCCCACTCACGTTCCCAAGGCGCCGATTTTGTCCGGACTTTGGCGTTTTTTCATCTGATGATCTCGGCCCAGGAACACCCGATATAAATTTTGCATGCATCAGACCCACTCTCACACACTCCCTCTTTTCTCCCCCACCCACCGGCCTTTCTTTCTCCTACTTTCCCCCCACCAACCAGCCATCTCTCTCCTCCTCTTCTCCATGCACGCAAGGGAAATGGCAAGCTGGGTGGGAAGACGGCCGGGAAAAAGCCCATTCCCAAGCCAAAATGAAAATATGCATCCAGCCGACGATTTTTAGCTCCGAATTTTGGACTGAGAACGCCGAACGAGTGGAGGTGCTCTAACTTGTTGGCCATCATTTTGCCAAACTCTCTTGACCTCACCAGCCGCACCTCCAAATTTTTTTGTACTATCATGCTAGGAGTTTATCACTACCAATGCACACGAGAACCATGTTAAAATACCATAATTTTGCTTGGTCTGCGCAGGACACTATATCAAGCTCATGCGGTACTCAACGAAAATATTCAGGTAAAACGAGTAGTCTTTTACCCCGCAAAAAAAAGAGTAGTCTTTTAAAGTTGCTACAGAAAACGTCGGAGCTCTCAGATCCACCATGCGATTATGCGAACAAGAACATAGTCGGGCGATTCCCTCGATCGCAGCTTCAGATCTAACCATTGTTGCAAGTGTGCAACAGCCAGTGACTCATACGACGGACGGCTACTGGGGACTGCGGAGTAGGGTAGGAGAGGAGACGCACCTTCTCGTCGCAGGGGCGGCAGAGGGCGGCCTCGTCGGCGGCGCAGAAGAGCACCGCCACCGCGCTCTCGCAGACATCGCAGATCGTCCTCATCCCTCCGCAGCGAGCGCGGTCATCGCCCACCGTCCATCCCGACTACACACCTCGCCGCCTCCCCTCCGAAAGCCACGGCCTCCTCCACCTCCTGGATCTCTCTGCGTCGTGCTGCGGTAGCGGCGACAGGTCGGCGACGGGGACGGCGACGGGCTAGACGCGGCAGCAGCAGCGGGAGGAGTAGGGGCTATGAGGAGGAGGAGAGACGTGATGTGGCAGCGACTCGACTCGGCGAGGTGGACGATTCTGGAGAGCAGCGCGAGACTGGTGGTGCGGAAGCAGCCGCGGGATCGGCGGCGGGACCCGGCTCCCCCTCCACCAGCGATCCAGCGCCACGTCCGTGGACTTGGACCCGGCTCACGCAGCTGCGCAACTGTACTGCAGGTGGGCTCCACCGATCTTCTCGTGGCGTGCCGACAGCCGGTCCATGGACCGGGCTCATCTCGCTGTAAAGCTGAGGAAGGTGCAAAACTTTCGAGTTTCTTCAGCTACCCGCTGCCAGTCAATTTGACCAGCTGACAGTGGGGTAACAGGTATGGTCCGTCTGGTCTCGCCGCTTTGCAGCTGCTTGGATGGGCCTGGTGGATGGTGAGTGGGCATTTGGATATCGGGGATTTGATCTAGAGGCGGTGGGCCCGCGGGAGGGCTCGGCCACAAGTTAGAAAAGGGCCGTGGGCATGTGTGTGGCTCCGAGTGAACTGGTAGCTCGTCCTGCCCAATGTCCAATGGGTGCAGCGCTGTCATTGGAAAAGTAAAGACATATTTGGCACTATCCGACATTCTAATTCAGGATTACCTCAATATATTATGTAGTACACTCCTACTTTCTTAGACGGATAAAAGGTGTGTAACGTGCGATCAAGCATACAAGAACAACTCTAGCAAATATCGCAAAATACATTTACGGTATAAATCGCAGGGTTTTTTTTTAAACGCCACCCAAAAATTTATCCATTCCATTAATTAAGAAGAAGAGAGTCAACTGGTTAATTACGGAAAACCATGCTAAAACCGGTACAACAAAAAAACACCTTCCGATTCCAAGACCGTGCCCCCCACTTCGTTACCGCGACCAAAGATGACACCCTATCACACTGAAGTTGCCACTTTGACACACATTTCGGGCTATGGCTCGGTCACCCAAGCCACCAGAGAAATTCACCCTAAAACACAAGAGCTTCGGAGCCGCTCAGTCGACAACCTCAACACCACACACATGTGAACTGAATTGGTCGACGCCTCCACCCTGTAGGGCAAATCCAGTCAACAAGACCGACCTGCAGTAACATCAGGGATGGTCTTCACGACAGCAAAAGGCTTCTTTTTTCAAGGCACCTGTCACGAACCGTGTGGGCCAGTATACTGGGTCGCATGGGCCACTGCAAGAAGATAGGCAACGGCCCAAGACATGAGGGAAGAAGGACACACACCTGTTGTACTAAAAGGGGATCAAAATCAAACAGTGAGATGGTCGAAGAACCTGAACCTGAACCTGAACGGCTGGCGGCTCTCTCTCAATCCCCTTGTTCTCTCTCTCTCAATCCCCTGATTCTTGTATCTAGACATCAAATTGTATCAAATTGAGTGAGATTCATATCGGGATCGTAACAATCTGGTATCAGAGCCAGTGCCGCCTAGGTTTCCACCACCCAATTTTTTTTCTCCACCACCAATCTAGCCTCAGCGTTGAGATGGAAGCCCCAACCAAGGTGCTCGCGGATCTCATGGCGGCTATTTCCTCGATGAACGCGAAGCTCAACGACCTGTATCCGGTCGTCCTCGAGCTGAACAAGGATAGTGCGGTGGACGTGCTACCGGCGGAGGTGGGCGACCTCCGGGCTCGCGTCATCGACGCCACGCGCCCAGCGAAACCAGCGGCGGACAAGGATCTGCCTCCGCTTCTTCTCTCGGCGGACACGCCCTCTTCATCATCCAAGCCGACGTCGGCTTCCAAGCAGACATCAGCCATCGTTGCGGAGGTGCCCGCGCTTACGTGCTCCAAGGCCGAGCAGGACATCCCCTTCCAGATTGCTGGAGCCACCACGGTGGCGCTGCTCCATGAAGACGTTCCCGAGTTCTCGGTAGAGCCAGCGGCGCCCCACTGTTCGCCATCAGCAAACAACACCGGCAAGGAGACTCTCTACGTTGTCCTGTCAGCATGTACTGGCTCCATAACCACCGCGCCCACAACCTGTTCGATGGAAGGTTGGAGTCGTGACGCCACCGAGTTGAGGTCTGCATCTACCACAGCAACGACTCCGACGCTGACCATGACCAGCATCGACGTCGACCTTGTGTCCATTGCTCTCACACCTCTGGAGGTCATAGCCATTCAAGTCCTGCAGCCGTTCACAATCATCGAGCATGAAGTCGACGCCAACTGGCTGGACATCAATGGTGTTCCGGCAAGCGCAGCATCCATCTATCAAGTACATGCAGCGCTAATTATAGATGACACAGACAACAAAATTCAAGTGGGTAGTGTCATGCCTTTTGATCCTGGAAGGAAGCTTCAATCAAGTGTCCAAGCTTTGTTAGCAACGTCACTTGCTAGTTCTGAGGTATGTGTGTTCTCGGGTTGTTTGGACAACCATAAAATGCTCAACGTGGACACCATTTGTAATACTATTCCTATAATGGATGACCAGTGGTTCTGCAAGATTAGTTCATGTGAATTTCTCATCAAGTTTCGCCCATACAACACACTACTGATTGATTCCTTGTGGAGCATACTGGCATGCGAAGTGGAGGTTACTTGGTTGTACAAGGGCAGGGGCATAAGCGATGCATTTGGCATAAATTTCACTATGTCGTGGGATCCTAGTGAGCAGCCTATGAATTATGAGATGCTTGGGTTATTCTCTTGCCTTGATTCTCAGAGGAAACATTCTAAGTGGACTGGACAACAACTGGCATATAAAGATATCATGGTTGATTCTCTGTCTAGCTCAGTGCATGGTGGTGACTCTACTGATGACAGCCCTCCTTACAAGCATATTCATATTTTTATCCCTTGCATTGCATCTGTACCAATCAGTTGGTCTTGTTGTCAAGAGTTTAGCCATTATTTAAGCACTTGTCAATCGGAGGAATCACTACTTCTGAATTCAATGGTGCCATACAACTCATATGTTCAGCCCACTCGTCCAATTCTTGGTCCTTCTTATTCCCCTGGGTGTTTTGACAATGAAGGACAGATGGAAGTCACTGCTCCTTATTTGATTTCTTCTTCAACCACAATAATTCTGACTAATCTTCCTGTGTAGACAAAGGAACCAAAGGGCATACTGCTATACGTATCACAATTGGACGCATCACAACTGCTTGGCATGTTTCCTCCATTTGTGCATTCGTGGAACTATATGTTGCAGGCTTGGCCTTCTGGGAGATCCGACATTGTGAGGGAACTGAACACCATAGTGGGGGAGAATTTATATTTTCTGTTACTACCTTGGGTGCTCGAACAAGAGGAGTTGAGCCTCGGTTTTCAGTTTCAGCAGAGTAGTATCCTACCGGATTCATATCTTGGCAACCAGAGCATAATGGCAAGTCTGTGTCTGAATTACTCCCTCAAGTATAATTTGTTGGCTGATACATGGAGCTCAATCTTGGTTTGTGTGTCAGTTGGTGCAGCTCTTTATATTTTTGTTTTGCCTGTCAAAAAACACAGTCGGGACTTGCAAAGTGTGCAGTCTGCAATTGGTCGAGATGCTCTGCTTTTCCTTATCGGTGCTAGGTTTCTTGTGCAATTGGAGGTCATATGTGCAAGTGGACCATCTGTCACTCCATGCCCGGTGAGTGGAACCATTTATAGGACTGCTTCTTCGAAGATTGTTCTTGGCAAGGAAGACTATGCTCCGTGGGATCCCGGTGGCCACGTGCCTGTTGCGGTGGAGGATGGCGGCTTGAGGGCAAGCCGGATGTTAAGGGGGGAAGAATGTCACGAACCGTGTGGGACAGTGTACTGGGTCGCATGGGCCACTGCAAGAAGATAGGCAACGGCCCAAGACATGAGGGAATAAGGACACACACCTGTTGTACTAAAAGGGGATCAAGATCAAACAGTGAGATGGTCGAAGAACCTGAACCTGAACGGCTGGCGGCTCTCTCTCAATCCCCTTGCTCTCTCTCTCAATCCCCTGATTCTTGTATCTAGACATCAAATTGTATCAAATTGAGTGAGATTCATATCGGGATCGTAACAGCACCCTTGGAGTTGAAGTTGAGCATCTTCTTCTGTTGCGCGATATGACCACTGCGGCGAGGAGAGGCACGCAATACTCCATTGGTCTTCTTTGGTGATGTGTGGACGTGAATGGCATGGGCACGAGCTTTGTGGAAAAGGTGATGAATTGCCCGATGGTCCAAGAATCAAGCGCTATGGGGTCAAGGACCAAGTCCAGAAGGTCTTCCTATGGTGGCAGAGGAGATGCGAGACCACCAGAGTGAACCATCAACACTGGCAGTGACGAGGTCAGGGGCATTCCCAAAGGCGTAGGCTCAAACTCATCAGAGATGTCACACACCAGGTAAGGCGAGTCACGGGACAGGTGTAGTAGACGTTGTGATCCCACAGAAGAGGGCGACGAGCTAGACATCATGACGGACGTGAACGTCGGGGAGGTGTCCGCAGCAGTCGGCGTACCTTCTTCCAAGCTTCATCCCCCTCCATGGAGAGGCATAGTGCCTTTGATGTCAATTGGCCCAACAATAGCATACAGTGGCCAAACACCCACATCAGGGAGAGGTTCCTCCATAGGAAAACAGGGCAGGGTGGAACGAGAACAGGGGAGGGTGGAACACACCAATGCCAACAAGGCAGTGTCAAGTCTGGTGGTGAGATCTTTTGCATGCTCCAGGAACGAGGAGGCATAACCAGGCCAGGAATGCAAAGCAACAACGGTGTTGAGGTCGTCGCGAAGGAAGCGCGTCTGCTCAGCAAAGTTGTGGCGAAAGACCCATAGCAATGATAACGGTGTGGTCGACCAGCCCCAAGGGAGGTGAGGAAGTTCGATGATGCACAAGAAGCGCTCAAGTTTTCTCTTCAATGAGGGAAGCGTGTGTGCACACCACGAAACCCTTGCTAGTCGTGCCCCTCAGAGGCTCTGCATCGATGCTCGTGGAGGCCACCACCCGTGACATCAACATAGTGGTCGTCCCGACCCTCGTGAGGTAGAGGAAAGGCGATGATGGCTCCAAAATTTGCCATCTTCCACCGCGTTTAAACATTGTTTTTGGTCAAGCAATTGACAAGAAACTCTCAATCCTTGCAACTAATGACTAATAATTGTAAAGATATGCAAAACCTTTATTTGAATTGTGTTGCGCAGGAAATCACGGTTTTAATGCAAAATTATGAGTCATAATGAAGGTTTTTGAGGAAGTCTACACGGCCAAGTAATTGGAAAGCCATTTCCAAGCGTTAGCATGCTTAACGACCACTAGTACGGGAAGGGCCCGCCCTATTATGGTCGGCATCCCATATGCGAGAAAGAGCAATAGCGGGCCAAATTAGGGGCTTAGCCCAATTTATTTTATTATATAAGAGTTGTAATCAGATAATCAGAATTAAGCAATAATTAGAATATTATCGCCGACTCCTGAAGGAGTCGGTCTTCTCCGAGTCCTAGCCGCCGCCTGCTCCTTTCGCCGCCTCCCCATCCTCACGCGCCCTCGCAACTCACTTCCACCCCTACAACCTACGACCCAGACCCAGTAGACCTCTAGCATCTACCAATTTGGTATTAGATAGCTTTGGATCGATCATGTCTTCGGGCCTTCCCACCACCTCCGTCGCCGGCACCACCGACATGCCCACGACCACCACGGCTACGCCACCGACCACCTCCGGACCGGCTTCCTCCGTCAACCTGGCACCGATCCTCGACCCAGGCACCGTTCTCTCTCCAGCGGAGCTTACGACGGCTGTCTGTGATCTCACCCTGGCGGTCTCGAACCTCTGAGCGTTTCTTCAGGTGTCCTACGCGCCTGTGCTGCTAGTTCCGGGGACCGCCGTACAACCACCACCGCCCCTGGCCGCGACAACCGCCCCACCACCGTCGGCCGCCGCCCCCAACCAGGGGGTCCCGATCACTCAGATCAAGTTCCCGCCATCACCGTCCCAATGCCCGTCCTGGGTCAACGCGCCCATCTTCACACCGGCACCCACCTAGCCGACCATGCCCCAGCCGGCCGCGCCAACCGCGGCCTCCACCTTCGGCGGCTTCACTGGCTACGGCGACCCGTATGCGAGGGGTCCCTGACCTACTCATCCCCAGCCGCGCCGACTAGTCATGAGGGCGCCTACGCTGCCATTCCGCACGTCCAGCAGCCGCCCCGCTTCACCAAGCTCGAGTTCACCACCTACGACGGTACCATCACCCCCCTGAACTGGCTCAACCAGTGCGAGCAGTTTTTCTAGGGGTAGCGGACACTGGCGTCCGACCACACGTGGATTGCCTCCTACCACCTCCGCGCCGCCGCCCAGACATGGTACTACTCCCTCGAGCAGGACGAGGGCGGGATGCCTCCATGGGAGCGCTTCCGCGATCTGTGCCTCCTACGGTTCGGCCCCCCGATACGCGGGAGCCGTCTGGCCGAGTTCGGCCACCTGCCTTTCACCTCCTCGGTGCAGGACTTTGCCGACCGCTTCCAGATGTTGGCGTGCCATGCACCTGGCGTCACGGCTCGCCAGCGCGCCGAGCTCTTCGTCGGCAGCCTGCCCGACCACATCCGCATCGACATGGAGATGCGCGACCCACCGGACCCGCACACGGCCATGTACTACGCACGGGCGTACGAGCAACGCGCCCTCGCTCTGCAGCAGTCCCTCCAAGGCCAAGGAGCGCGTCCTCCCCCGCGCCCTGCACCGAAGCCCCCGGCGCGCCCCGCGCTACCGACTGCCCCCGCGGCCCTTCCGCCGACTGACGTCGGCCGAGCAGCTCGAGCGGCGTCGCAAGGGCCTGTGCTTCAACTGCGACGAGCCCTACGCGCCGGGTCACGTGTGCACTCGCCTGTTCTACTTGGAAACCGTCGATGACGGGGACGTGGAGGTGTTGGAGATATGCCCAAGAGGCAATAATAAAAGTGGTTATTATTATATCTTTGTGTTTATGATGAATGTTTACATCCCATGCTATAATTGTATTATAAGGAAACACTGATACATGTGTGTTTTGTAAACATAAAAGGGTCCCTAGTAAGCCTCTTGTGGAACTAGCTTGTTGATTGAATGATGATCATGGTTTCTTGATCATGGACATTGGATGTCATTAATAACAAGGTTATATCATTAGGAGAATGATGTGATGGACACACACCCATAGTAAGCGTAGCATAAGATCAAGTCATTAAGTTCGTATTGCTATAAGCTTTCAAATGCATAGTAACCTAATCCTTTGACCATGAGGTTATGTTAATCACCATCACCGGATGGGTACTTTGATGACATCAAACACCGCTTCGTAACTGGGTGGTTATAAAGGTGTCATTGGGTATTCTGAAAGTATGTGTTGAAGCGCATGGACCAAGATTGGGATTTGTCCATCCATATGACGGATAGATATGCTCTGGGCCCTCTCGGTGGAATGTCATCTAGTTAGCTTGCAAGCATGTGACTAGGTCACAAGGGATGACATAACATGGAACGAGTAAAGAGTACTTATCAGTAATGAGGTAGAACTAGGTATGGAGATACCGACGATCAAACCTCAGATAAGTAGAATATCGCGTGACAAAGGGAATTGGTTTCGTATGTTAATGGTTCTATCGATCACGAAGTCATCGTTGAGTATGTGGGAGCCATTATGGATCTCCAGATCCTGCTAATGGTTATTGATCGGAGAGGTGTCTTCATCATGTCTGCATATTCACGAACCGTAGGGTGACACACTTAAGGTTCGAAGTTGTTTTAAGTAGATATGGAATATGCGTTGGAGACCGAATGTTGTTCGGAGTCTCGGATTGGATCCGGGACATCACGAGGAGATCCGGAATGGTCCGGAGAATAAGATTCATATATTGGGGATCATTTTCTAAGTTAGGAAATGTTCCGGAGTGTTTGTATGGAGATTCTAGAAGGTTTCGGAATGTTCTGGAAGGTTCTAGAAGATTTCTTGGAGTTTGCTTGAAAACCAAGAAAGGATCAAGGAGTCTTTGTGGGGCAAGACACGGATTCGTGAGGGAGGAGGATTCCTTCCCCCCTCCCAATCCGCCGGCCAAGGAGGGAGGGGAGTCCTACTAGGACTCCCCCTCCCATGGCGCCTCCCTCCTTTAAATAGAGGGGAGGGGGCGCCACCCCCTAGACCTCTACCATAACAAACCCTAGCCGCCGCCTCTCTCCTCCTCCTTCGCTCTGCTCCGGCTTAGGCGAAGCCCTGCAGAAATCTCTACTCCACCACCACCACCACACCGTCGTGCTGCTGGGATTCCGTGGAGAAGATCTACTACCTCCGCTGCTCGCTGGAACAGGGAGAGGAAGGTCTGCTTCGACTCCGCACGTGTGACCTACTGCGGAAGCGCTGCCGGAACGCGGCGCCGGAAGGATCGTCCACACGATCTTGAGATCGGCAAGTGATCGACTACATCAACCCCGAGATCTAATCTCGTAACGCTTTCGGTTCTACGAGGGTTAGTACAGATCTATCTTGTTGCACATGTCTAATAGATTAGATCTTGGCTTTTATCTAGATTAGATATGGGTTTTGTTCGTTCTTGCGGTAGAAATTTTTTGTTTTCCATGCTACGAACCCATCAGTGGTATCAGAGCCTTGTCTATGCGTAGATCTGTTGCACGAGTAGAACACAATGGTTTTATGGGCGTTGGTGCTCGTGCCGTCTTTTGCTTTGTGTACTTTGCATCTTGCGGTATGGTGGGATGAAGCGGCTCGGGCTAACCTTACATGTCATCGCACATGAGACTTGCTCCACGCTTGACGTGTAACTTGCTTTGCACAAGTGGCTTTGCGGGTGTCTGTCTCTCCCATCATAGTATAGATCCAATCTACACTTTGCACTCGATAGCACTTGTATCAACGTTGTGGTTCAGTTTCGTAGGTAAGATCCGTTCTTATTCGAAAGCCCCAAACCACGTAAAACATGCAAAGAAAATTAGAGGCGTCTAACTTGTTTTTGCACGGGTTTTGTGATGTGATATGGCCATCATGTGATTGTGATTGTGATTGTGATTATATTTGATGTACGCAATGATCCTTATTGTAATATGGCAACCGACAAGAGCCTAATGGTTGTCTTTAATTCTGTTAAGACCTGCGTGTCTATTCATCTTGTAATAGCTTTATTCCAAGTAGTTGTAATAGTTGCTGGTGATGATGGACAACCATGAAGCGGCGCCACTGACCTTGACGTAATGCTGGTGATGATGGAGATCATGTCTGTGCTTTGGAGATGGAGATCAAAGGCATAAGAAGAAAGGGCCATATCATATCACACTAATTATGAATTGCCTGTGATGTTAATCCTTTATGCATCTTGTATTAGATCGCGACTGTAGCATTATAAGATGATCCCTCTCACTAAATATCAAGTAATAAAAGTGTTCGTCCTTAGTTGGCACCGTTGCTAAGACTCGTCGTCTCGAAGCATCTCGTGATGATCGGATGTGATAGATTCTACGTGTGCATACAACGGGTGCAAGCCAGATTTGCACATGCGGAAACTAAGGTTAATCTTGACGAGCCTAGCATGTACAGACATGGTCTCGGAACACGGAATACCGAAAGGTAGAGCATGAATCATATAAGTGATATGATGAACATGAAGATTGATGAAACTACATCTTCTCTCGTGAAGATCGGACTTGGTGTAGTGGACTTGGTTCGTGTAATCACTAAGACAATGTGAGGGATGTTGTTTTGAGTGGGAGTTCACCTAGTTAATTTAAGAATTAAAGTAGAACTCAATTTATCATAAACTTAGTCTAAACTACTTGCAAATTTGTTGTAGATTATGGCGAACCTCTCCATCAATTTCAATGCGTTCCTAGAGAAAGAAAAGCTTAAGAACAATGGAAGCAACTTCACGGACTGGCTCCGTGGTCTGAAGATTGTCCTCAGGGCTGGTCAAATGACCTATGTGCTCGAAGCACCGCTAGGTGACCCACCTGCAGATGATGCCACCGATGACGTAAAGAATGTTTACGCCACTCGGAAAAATCATTACTCCACAGTTCAATGTGCCATCCTGTACGGTTTAGAAACGGAGCTCCAGAATCGTTTTGAGCACCACGACCCGTTCGAGATCATTAAGGAGCTCAAGCTCATTTTTGAGACTCACGTGGCCGTGGAGAGCTATGAGGCCTCCAAAAAGTTCTTTACCTGCAAGATGGAAGAGGGAAGCTCTATTAGCGAGCACGTGCTCACCATGTCTGGGCACGCAATCAAGCTCCAAGAGTTGGGGATAACGATTCCTAATGAGTTAGGGATTCACCGTGTCCTCCAATCACTGCCACCGAGTTATAAGAACTTTGTGATGAACTACAATATGCACTGCATGAACAAGACGTTGCCTGAACTATCGTCCATGCTGAAAACTGCTGAAGTGGAGATCAAGAAGGAGCACCAAGTGTTGATGGTCAATAAGACCACCAATTTCAAGAAACAGGGCAAGCCTAAGAAAAAGGGCAACTTCAAGAAGGACAGCAAGAAAGCTGCCGCACCTGCTAAGAAGCCCAAGGCTGGTCCTAAACCTGAAACTGAATGCTTCTACTGCAAGGGTGCTGGTCACTGGAAGCGTAACTACCCCAAGTACCTGGCGGATCTGAAGAACGGCAACATCAAGAAGAAAGGTATATTCGATATACATGTTATTGATGTGTATCTTACTAGTAATCGTAGTAGTGCCTGGGTATTTGATACTGGTTCGGTTGCTCATATTTGTAACTCGAAACAGAAGCTGCGGAATAAACGAAGACTGGCAAAAGACGAGGTGACGATGTGCGTTGGAAATGGCTCCAAGGTTGATGTGATCGACGTCGGCACGCTCCCTCTACATCTACCTTCAGGATTAGATTTAAATTTAAATAATTGTTATTTGGTGCCTGCATTAAGCATGAACATTATATCTGGATCTTGTTTATTGCGAGACGGTTACTCTTTTAAGTCTAAGAATAAAGGTTGTTCGATTTATATGAGTAATATCTTTTATGGTAATGCACCTGAGATGAATGGTTTATTCTTATTGAATCTCGATAGTAGTGATACACATGTTCACAACATAGATGCTAAACGAATAAAATTGAATGATAATTCTACATACATGTGGCACTGTCGTCTTGATCACATTGGAGTGAAGCGTATGAAGAAACTCCATTCTGATGGACTTCTTGAATCACTTGAAAGATGCGAAGCATGTCTGATGGGAAAAATGACTAAGACTCCATTCTCTAGAATAATGGAGCGAGCTATAGACTTATTGGAAATAATACATACCGATGTGTGCGGTCCAATGAGTGTAGCATCGCGTGGTGGATATCGTTATGTTCTCACTTTCACGGATGACTTAAGTAGATATGGGTATATCTACTTTATGAAACATAAGTCCGAAACTTTCGAGAAGTTTAAGGAATTTCAAAGTGAAGTGGAAAATCATCGTAACAAGAATATTAAGTTTCTGCGTTCTGACCGTGGAGGTGAATATCTGAGTTATGAGTTTGGCATGCATTTAAAGAAATGTGGAATACTTTCGCAGTTGACACCGCCGGGAACACCACAGCGTAATGGTGTGTCCGAACGTCGTAATCGAACTCTCTTAGATATGGTTCGGTCTATGATGTCTCTTACAGATTTACCACTATCATTTTGGGGCTATGCATTAGAGACAGCCGCATTCACTTTAAATAGGGCACCATCTAAATCCGTTGAAATGACACCGTATGAATTGTGGTTTGGTAAGAAACCTAAGTTGTCGTTCCTTAAAGTTTGGGGTTGCGAAGCGTATGTAAAGAAGTTACAACCTGATAAGCTTGGACCCAATGCGGAGAAATGCGTCTTCATAGGATACCCTAAAGAAACAATTGGGTATACCTTCTATCATAGATCCGAAGGCAAAGTTTTCGCTGTCAAGAATGGATCCTTTCTTGAGAAGGAGTTTCTCTCGAAAGAAGTGACTAGAAGGAAAGTAGAACTCGACGAGGTTATTGAACCTTCTCTCGGAGTTGAGAGTAGCACAGCACCGGAAGATGTTTTTGTGCCGCCTGCACCAACTGGAGAGGAAGCTAATGATGCTGATCATGAAACTTCGAACGAAGTTACTGCTGAACCTCGCAGTCAACGAGGGTTCGTACCACTCCTGATTGGTATGACTCTGCCTTGAACGTCATGTTGGTGGACAACACTGATGACCCTGCGACGTATGAAGAAGCTATGGTGAGCCCAGATTCCGACAGATGGCTAGAAGCCATGAAATCCGAAATGGGATCCATGTACGAAAACCAAGTATGGACTTTGGTGGACTTACCGGATGGCCGTAAGGCTGTCGAGAACAAATGGATTTTCAAAAGAAAAACAGATGCTGATGGTAATGTTACCGTCTATAAGGCTCGACTTGTCGCGAAAGGGTTCCGACAAATTCAAGGAGTTGACTACGATGAGACATTCTCACCAGTAGCAAAGCTAAAGTCTGTGAGGATTTTGTTAGCAATCGCTGCATATTTCGATTATGAAATTTGGCAGATGGATGTCAAAACGGCGTTCCTTAATGGTGACATTGAGGAAGAGTTGTATATGGTACAACCAAAGGGTTTTGTCGATCCTAATGATGCTGACAAGGTATGCAAACTTCAGCGCTCCATTTATGGACTGAAGCAAGCATCCCGGAGTTGGAATCAACGTTTTGATAAAGTAATCAAAAACTTTGGATTTATACAAACTTATGGAGAAGCTTGTATTTACAAGAAAGTGAGTGGGAGCTCTGTAGCATTCCTAGTACTATATGTAGATGACATATTGTTGATTAGGAATGATATAGAACTTCTTAATAGCGTCAAAACCTATTTGAATAATAGTTTTTCAATGAAGGATCTTGGCGAAGCGGCATATATTCTAGGCATCAAGATTTATAGAGATAGATCAAGATGCCTAATAGCGCTTTCACAAAGTACATACTTAGACAAAGTTTGAAAGAAGTTTAGAATGGAAGAGAGCAAGAAAGGGTTCGTGCCCATGTTGTCAGGTAAGACCTTGAGTAAGACTCAAAGTCCGGCTACGGCAGAAGATAGAGAAAAGATGAATAATATTCCCTATGCCTCGGCCATAGGTTCTATCATGTATGCCATGCTGTGTACAAGACCGGATATAGCACATGCTGTTAGTTTGACTAGAAGATATCAAAGTGATCCTGGAATGGAACACTGGACAGCGGTCAAGAATATCCTAAAGTACCTAAATAGGACTAAGGATATGGTTCTTTCGTATGGAGGTGATGAACAGCTTGTTGTAAACGGTTACACTGATGCTAGTTAGAACACCAATCCAGATGACTCGAAGTCACAGTCTGGATACGTATTTATTTTGAATGGTGTTGCAGTGAGCTGGAGGAGTGCCAAGCAAAGCGTTGTGGCGAAATCTTCAACTGAATCGGAATACATAGCTGCTTCGGAGGCTGCACAAGAAGCCATATGGATGAAGGAGTTCATTACCGAACTTGGCGTGGTTCCCAGTGCGTTGGACCCGATGGCCATCTACTGTGGCAACACAGGTGCCATAGCTAATGCACAGGAGCCAAGGTCACATAGCAAGATGAAGCACATCAAGCTACATTTCCATGCTATTCGCGAGTATGTCCGAGATGGTGACATAAATATTTGCAAAGTACACACTGATCTGAATGTGGCAGATCCGTTGACGAAACCTCTCCCTAGAGCAAAGCATGACCAACACCAGAACGCCATGGGTGTTAGGTATATTACCATGTAATCTAGATTATTGACTCTAGTGCAAGTGGGAGACTGTTGGAGATATGCCTAAGAGGCAATAATAAAAGTGGTTATTATTATATCTTTGTGTTTATGATGAATGTTTACATCCCATGCTATAATTGTATTATAAGGAAACACTGATACATGTGTGTTTTGTAAACATAAAAGGGTCCCTAGTAAGCCTCTTGTGGAACTAGCTTGTTGATTGAATGATGATCATGGTTTCCTGATCATGGACATTGGATGTCATTAATAACAAGGTTATATCATTAGGAGAATGATGTGATGGACACACACCCATAGTGAGTGTAGCATAAGATCAAGTCATTAAGTTCGTATTGCTATAAGCTTTCAAATGCATAGTAACCTAATCCTTCGACCATGAGGTTATGTTAATCACCATCACCGGATGGGTACTTTGATGACATCAAACACCGCTTCGTAACTTGGTGGTTATAAAGGTGTCATTGGGTATTCTGAAAGTATGTGTTGAAGCGCATGGACCAAGATTGGGATTTGTCCATCCATATGACGGATAGATATGCTCTGGGCCCTCTCGGTGGAATGTCATCTAGTTAGCTTGCAAGCATGTGACTAGGTCACAAGGGATGACATAACATGGAACGAGTAAAGAGTACTTATCAGTAACGAGGTAGAACTAGGTATGGAGATACCGACGATCAAACCTCAGATAAGTAGAATATCGCGTGACAAAGGGAATTGGTTTCGTATGTTAATGGTTCTATCGATCACGAAGTCATCGTTGAGTATGTGGGAGCCATTATGGATCTCCAGATCCTGCTAATGGTTATTGATCGGAGAGGTGTCTTCATCATGTCTGCATATTCACGAACCGTAGGGTGACACACTTAAGGTTCGAAGTTGTTTTAAGTAGATATGGAATATGCGTTGGAGACCGAATGTTGTTCGGAGTCTCGGATTGGATCCGGGACATCACGAGGAGATCCGGAATGGTCCGGAGAATAAGATTCATATATTGGGGATCATTTTCTAAGTTAGAAAATGTTCCGGAGTGTTTGTATGGAGATTCTAGAAGGTTTCGGAATGTTCTGGAAGGTTCTAGAAGATTTCTTGGAGTTTGCTTGAAAACCAAGAAAGGATCAAGGAGTCTTTGTGGGGCAAGACACGGATTCGTGAGGGAGGAGGATTCCTTCCCCCCTCCCAATCCGTCGGCCAAGGAGGGAGGGGAGTCCTACTAGGACTCCCCCTCCCATGGCGCCTCCCTCCTTTAAATAGAGGGGAGGGGGCGCCACTCCCTAGACCTCTACCATAACAAACCCTAGCCGTCGCCTCTCTCCTCCTCCTTCGCTCTGCTCCGGCTTAGGCGAAGCCCTGCAGAAATCTCTACTCCACCACCACCACCACACCGTCGTGCTGCTGGGATTCCGTGGAGAAGATCTACTACCTCCGCTGCTCGCTGGAACAGGGAGAGGAAGGTCTGCTTCGACTCCGCACGTGTGACCGACTGCGGAAGCGCTGCCGGAACGCGGCGCCGGAAGGATCGTCCACACGATCTTGAGATCGGCAAGTGATCGACTACATCAACCCCGAGATCTAATCTCGTAACGCTTTCGGTTCTACGAGGGTTAGTACAGATCTATCTCGTTGCACATGTCTAATAGATTAGATCTTGGCTTTTATCTAGATTAGATATGGGTTTTGTTCGTTCTTGCGGTAGAATTTTTTTGTTTTCCATGCTACGAACCCATCAGGAGGCCCCCACTGTGGAGCTCGATGGCACGACCGTCCCCGAGCCGGGCGCCACGACCTACGGGCCGGTCGATGTGACAGCCTTTGTCGTCTCTCTCCACGCACTGGCGGGCATCAAGACGGCGAAGACCATGCTTCTTCCGGTGACAATCAACGGGGAGCGCCTCACCGCGCTTGTGGACACGGGCTCGACGCACAACTTCCTATCCGGGGACGCCACTACAAGGACGGATGAGTATATGACTGCTTTCGCAGCATCATATAGAGGCAAAATAGTTTTGTTATCAAAGCTAGGTGCAGTTCAAGTGGGCTATACTATGAATATATATTGTACCACAATAGTGTCAACATAGTTTTGGCTTAAGGAACTGAAGCCTCACCAGAAGGCTTAATTTATACAATGCCATCTTATTGGAAAATGAGTGATGTGTAATGACGCATAGACATGCAGATTCACACAGAGCTAAAAGTGTCAGTTCTGGAGACAGGTTTACCACAAGCAACACATGTGGATAACACCATAATGCCATAGGTGTTAAAATACGTGAATCAATAACTAGATTAGTGAATCTAGTGCAAGTGGGAGACTGAAGGAGATATGTCGTAGGCCAATAATAAAGATGTTTTTATTGACATATATCATTAGTCCATAATAGTTTTCTATCATGCTATAACTATATTAAGTGGAAACATTATGGTTGCTCACCTAGTTGCATCTATAGATAACTTTACTTATTGCAAAGCCTAAATTGAACAAAAAGATAAAAATTGGTAGTCGCCTATTCACCCCACTAGCCGTGCTAGTTGGTCCTTTCACCCAGCCTTTCTTCGTCCATCGATACAAGAAACAAAGTATATGTGAAAGGTCCGGTAAACAAACATATTATGAGTTCTCAAGGTATTGTTTGACAAAATACTACACCAGAAAAATTCTTCCCAAGGTTTGATAAACCTAGGTCTTCTAGAAAAAAAGAAAGCTACATTACATCCATAATCCGGATCTAAAGTATCACCCATTTTACTGGTACCATTGCCGGGGAAGAAATTCTCGCTACCTTGGTGAGGTTATTAGAGACCTTTCTAGTTAGTTTTTTTTTAACTTATTTACTTTTATTTGTTTATTTTTTGTTATCTATTGAAAAATCAAAAAATAGTTAATATTTGAGTATTAAACTCCTGATGATGATTATTTACATGCACCTATTACTCAGTCTGCTATCAGAGTGGAGAACTATAAAATTAGCCTAACTATTTGAGTTTGATTCAACATAATGAATTTAGAGGCTCAAGTGTCGAGGACGCATGTATGTATTTAAACAATTTTACTGAGATATGGGACATGATGTGCATAAAGAATGTTGACCCCAATGTGATCAACCTATGTTTATTCCCTTTCTCACTTAGAGAAAAGTCAAAAGATTGGTTGCTAGAATTGCTTGAAAGCACTATCACTTCATGGGAGGAATTCACCGATATTTTCATGATTAAGTTTTCCTCCTTGCTAAGACTATGCAACTACAATCTAAAATTAAAAGTTGCAGAAAAGATGACCGAGAGACACTAGCGCTTGCATGGGAAATAATGAAGGAGTCCATAAAAACCGTCCCAACAATACAAGAAAACTTGCCATCTACCATGACCGTATTTCGTGGTAGAAGGCCATTTTTTCATGGTCAAAGATCTTCTACCACAGATAGACACCCATAGTAAAATTCCCATCATAAAATATTCTACCATAGTTTATTTGGAAGCCACGGTAGATAGAACCCATCTACCATGAAGATTCAGACTGTGGTACATGTGTTTCGCCTGCCGAATTGACTGTTGATGTCATGCCAACTACCACATGACAAATACTATTAACGGGTAATTACCTCCATCAATTTCATAACTGATGACGTCATATTAGTAACAACATCACCGGTAATGCCAGCTCAACAAATTTAAGTAGGCCAACCCACTTGGAAACAAAATAAAAACCTATAAAGCTCGGCGGGCCGCCATGCGGTAGCCAGTTAAAAGCCCATAAAGCTGGCAGGATGGCCCACATGGAAGCAAAACAAAAGCCCGTAAAGCTGGCATGTCGGCAGCGCGTTGGAGCAAAAAAATCCCATAAATCTAGG
Organism: Avena sativa; assembly: GCA_916181665.1. Lineage (NCBI taxonomy): Eukaryota > Viridiplantae > Streptophyta > Magnoliopsida > Poales > Poaceae > Avena > Avena sativa. The sequence goes on along the minus strand of OV702290.1, from coordinate 551,673,567 downwards.
AAGGATACCACGTGACAGCCTAGTAAAAGCCCATAAAGCTGGCAGGTTAGCCCACGTGGAAGCAAAACAAATAAAGCTTGGCGGGATTTCACGTGTGATGACCCACAAGTATAGGGGTGTATCGCAGTATTTTCGAGGAAAGTAAAACCCAATTTATTGATTCGACACAAGGGGAGTCAAAGAATATTTATAAGTCTTAACAACTGAGTTGTCAATTCAGCTGCACCTGGAAACAATCTTGCTCACAACAGTTTATCAGTAGCAACAGTTTTGTAGTAGGAATAGTAAAGTAGCAGCAGTAGTAAAGTAAAGACAGTAGTAATAATAGCAGTAAATAGTACGATCTGAGTGCGGTAGGCATATGGATGGATGGACGGGCGTTGCTTGGACAAGACAATTCACATAGCAATCAGAACATAGGGCAATTGCAGATAAATAAGATAAAACATCTAAGTACTAGATAATCCTAGGCATGTGTTCCATATATAGTCATACGTGCTCGCAATGAGAACTTATACAACATCTTTTGTCCTGCCAGCCCGTTTGCAGTGGGGCCTCAAGGGAACTACTGGCAATTAAGGTGCTCCTTTTAATAGAGCACCGGAGCAAAGCATTAACACTCCGTGAACACATGTGATCCTCACATCAAAGCCATTTCCTCCGGTTATCCCGATTTCTGTCACTTCGGGGTCATTGGTTCCGGACAACAACGTGTGTATACAACTTGCAGGTAAGACCATAAACAATACTATCATAATGAATCAATAACATGTTCAGATCTGAAATCGTGGCACTCGGGCCCTAGTGACAAACATTAAGCATAACAAGTCGCAACAAAGTCATAAAACACTAATAGAAGATACTAGGCACCATGCCCTAACAATCTGATGCCACTACATGAACGATCTCATCCAATCCCTACCATCCCCATAGCCTACAGCGGGGTATTACTCACTCATAGATGGGGGAAACATGGATGGTCGATGGAGAAGCGATGGTGATGATGATGGCGATGATCTCCTCCAATTCCCCGTCCCGGCAGGGTGCCAGAACAGAGTTTTTGGTGCTGTTTCGTGGAATCTGGTGGTGGCGGCGGAGCGGAACTCCTTCTGGAAAAACGTCGAACCCCCTCCCCCCAGAGTTTTTAGGTCAGAAGGCTTCTTATAGGCAAAGAGGGAGACTGAGGGGGTGTCTGGGGCGGCCAGACCATCCCCTGGCGCGGCCTAGGCTAGCCCGCGCGGCCAGGTGGTGTGGCCTGGGCCCAGCCCCCTCCGTCTCGTATTCTGGCTCCGGGAGTCTTCTGGTGAAATAGGATTTTCGGCATATTTTCCGGGATTTTTCCTGATAGTTGATTTTCTGCACAAAAAGTAGACACTAGGGCAATTCTGCTAAAAATAGCATTAGTCCGCATTAGTTGCATCCAAATCACACAAGTTTAGAGAAGAAACAATAGCAAAAGTGTTCGGGAAAGTAGATACGTTTTGGACGTATCAACTCCCCCCAAGCTTAGCTTATTGCTTGTCCTCAAGCAATTCAGTTGAAAACTGAGTGCGGTAAAAGAACTTACACGAACACAGTTGCTTCATAACATGTATATATTCTCAGCATGTGATCAACTACTTAGACAATTTATAATAAAGAGTATGCAACTAAGTTCACTTAATAGGCAATGCAAGCTATGAAGAGATTCCAACTTAAAAATAATAAGTAGCAAGAAACATAAACATAAGCAACATTACAATGCTCATAACAAGGTATGATAGAGTGGTATCTCGCTTGCCTTTGATTATGAATGCCAAGGCACCTCTGAAGTTCAGGTGAAGACTAGAAGTATAGATGTTAAAGATCAAGCATCAAAGTCATAACACAAATAATCAAATTTTGAGGCAAGCACATTACACTAAGAATGACAACTAAGCTCTCAAGAAAGTGCTCAAAGAATGTGTGGAGACTCAACAAAAAAACGAAAAAGGTTTTGAAAAGTTTGAAAGGCTTCCAAATGCTGAAAGTATGGTACTTGTTAGCTTTGAGCTCTCATTGCCCCTATCATAAGCATCTTTAAATGGTTAAGGTTAAAGTGACACAACTAACAGGATATGCTTGACAAGTTATAAGCTAAAGTCTCATGCCCCTTACTTACGAGTACCGGACCTCATGCTACTCAACTTTAGTCACAAGTAAGCTCTTATCATTGTAAATACATATGTATCATAGAGAACCGCCAACAGGGTACCCCTTGCACATGACGCAGGAGCTATCGCATAATCAAAATGACAAGGCAAGCAGACAATGAGCATCTCAGCGATCTTTTTATTTAGTATGTGCATAGATTTTTATTGAGGATGCTTCATAGAATGCTCATTATGGTTACGTTGCAAGTTTCCACCATGATTAGGCATGGCTTAGGCTAACAGCCCAGCCGTTTCTCTAACACATATACAAACTCCATGATCTTACAAGTTACACTTTTATTTCACACCGCCGGGATCCATAGGCAAAAGAACATGATATCAACGAGGTACTAAGTACCAGTGCAATGTTGAAAGCGTTCCCCATGATACATGGTTCTGCTAACTTCAACTTATAAAGCGCAAGCATATACGCAACAAAGAAGGACGCAATGGTTCAGGTTTATTAAGTGCAAGAAAATAAAGTGTGCCATCAAATTCGTGAGAGCTTTACTAACTAACTTTCTCATAACAGGCAAACATTTTCTTCGGAAGAAAACAAGGCATATTGGATATGCACGGAGATAGCAAATGATGCTAATAGGTAGGTATGGTGGACACTTTCGCAATATTTGGTTTTAGGGAGTTGGAAACATGAGTAAAATACTCAGTGAAAGTGAAGGCTAGCAATAGTAAGGGAGCGACAAACGAGAGAGCAATAGTTGTCATAATCATGGTTGCAACAAAACAGGACTAACCATGGCACGCAAGTGATTCAAGATCGTCAAGGCAAAATAATTCATCGAGGCTTAACTGATTATTTCAGTCATATGCATGCGTGAGCATGTGCCAAGTCAATTCAAATGAAACATTCAGAGGAGGATACCACGATGTCAACCAAGTTATGAATAGAGTAATGCAAGCAAACATTCAAATGACATGCTACAAACTATTAGCAAGCTGGAACTAATCATATGAAAGCAAGAACTACTAAGCATCCATAAATAACATACACCCTATACGAACAGACTAAGCATTCCCACAATGATGAGTATATGTACAAAAATGAAAACAAGTAGAGTTTGTTACCAGCCTCTTATCACACCTCAAGTTGTCATTAATCCTCATTATTGCCCTTCACTTGTGTGGCTTGAATAATAATATGAAACCAATATCCACTGAGGACTGCTGAACCCTGCAACAAACTCACAAAGCCAAAGAAGAACAACAAATATTTTTAGCGTTTTCGATTTTTTAAAGCAAGAACCAAAAAGGGAAGACAAGCAAAGCAAAATCTTTTTGGGTTTTTCGAATAGTGCAAACAGAGCAAAAATGGAAAAACAAACCAAGGCAAAGAGAAAAAGAAGCAAACCAAAGAGAAACAGGTCTTTTTCTGTTTTAGAAAGAAAAAGCAAAGAAAGAAAGAAAACTAAAAGGAGAACGAAACATGAATACACAAAGTACCGACGCAACATGATAAGGATATGAGTGCGATGTCGGCGTACCTCCCCCCAATCTTAGGCTTTTGGCCTAAGTGGGTGTCAATCCCAAGCTGGCCAGGATGAAGTGTCACCGTGGTATGACGAGGAGGTACCCTCGTCGACTCGAGTACGTCCCTCCGTAGTGCACAGAGTAATCATAGGAGGGCACATCCTCCTGATGCTGCTCGTAGAAACCCAGCAAGCGAAGTTGCTCGTCCACCTCCTCCTTAGAGCGCGACCACGGTCTCCTGTGAACACTAAACAAAGAAGATTGCGGCAAAGGGATCTCCCTCTCATCCCCATCAGTAAACAACATCCTATATACTAGACTGTACAAATCAGAATCAGCAGTGACAAAGTGATGAGTTTTCATAGCAACAAGGTCAAGCCTTTGTGGCGCTAAAATAGTATCATTGGGGTCTACTGAAAGCCCTAATGCAATGACCATACATGAGGCAATGATGCCCCCATAGATAGGTCCCCTAGCAGCTAGGCGACGAGCAATAAGCGAGCCAAGGTTGTACCGAGTGTCATTGTTAAGCGCAGCAGCAAGGAAGGCTAAATGATAGTTGGAGATATTACTCGTATTCTCCCTACCAAGAACGCTAGTAGCAAGATAATATGCAAAATATCTAAGAGCAGGGAGTTGAATGTTTCTTATCTTTCCGCGCTGCGCCACGCGGTCATCATCATTGGTCACCTCTCGGTAAAGCTCCAGCAAATCAGCGGGTCGCCCTTGAATTTTCTTCACGGTCCCTGTCATGCTTACACCTACAACACTGCAAAATCTTTCCAATGACATGGTAAAGGGCAGATTATAAATTTTGAAAGAGATAGTTGACTGATAGGGCGTGTTAGTAAACACGAATCTCTCAACAAAGGTTTTGGTGAGCATAGCGTGTTGCTCACTCTCATCTTGCATATATGAGGTCAGACCAACCCTCTTAATCAGTAACAAGAAATCATCAAGAATCCCTGCAGCTTGTAAGAAGGTGATACATTGCAAATGTATCTATAATTTTTGATGTTCCATGCTTGGTTTTATCCACTTTCTTGTGTTTTGTTCCAACTTTGGAGTACTTTTCATATGATTTCTTGGACTAACCTATTAACAAGAGCCACAGTGCCAGCTGCCTGTTTTCTGCTGTTTTTGGTTCCAGGAAAGTCAAAAAATGAATATTCTCAGAATTGGACGGGACAAAAGCCAAAGTGCCTATTTTTCCGGAAGTGATCAAGTGCCAGAATACGAGACGGAGAGGGACCAGGGGGCCACCACACCACCTGGCCACGTGGCCCAGCCTGGCCCACGCCAGGGGGTGGTGAGGCCAGCCCTGGCACCCCCTCGGCCTCTCCTTCCGCCTATAAGTTTCCCTCGGGAAGAAAACCCTAAGTACCCGACCAAAAATCCATGAAAGAGTCTGTAGCCACCGTCATCTCCATCCCTAGATCGGGAGGGATCTGAAGCTCTTCCCGGCACCCTGCCGGAGAGGGGAATTCACCCTGGAGGCCTTCTTCATCACCATGCAAGCCTTCGGTGTGATGCGTGAGTAGTTCATCCTTGGACTACGGATCCCTGTAGTAGTTAGATGGCTGGTTTCTCCTCCTTTGTGCTTTCATGTTTAGATCTTGTGAGGTCCGTTCATGATCAAGATCATCTATTTGTAATTCATACATGTTGTGTTTGCGGGGATCCGATGGATATTGAGATGCTATTTCAGATTGATTATTGATTCTATCATGTCTTTGTTATTTGAGATCTTGCTTTACAATCCTTTGTTCATAGAACAATCATATTGTTTACTTTACACGCAGTTTGTAAAGCAATAATATGTTGCTTGCAACTTAATACTGGAGGGGGTTCGGATGATAACCTGAAGGTGGGTTATTAGTCATAGATGCAGTTGGATGGCGGTCTATGTATTATGTTGTAATGCCCAATCAAGTCTCAAAGGAGTCAAGATGATTAGTATATGCATGTATTGCTTTCTCGGTGTTTGTCAATTGCCCTGCTGTAATTTGTTCACCCAGCATGTTATCTATCTTAAGGAGAGCCACCTCTAGTGAACTATGGATCCCGGTCCTTTTTCTTTACATACAACTACAATCTTTTACTGCTTTGTGTTTACTTTCTGCAAACTTTTACTTCTTTCCATTCGATACGTTTAATCCTTTGTTTTCTGCAAAACATGGTGAGATTGACAACCTCATCGCAAGTTGGGGACAAAGTTCTGTGGTTGTGTTGTGCAGGTATCCACGTTGCTACTAGCACCGGTAGTGCGCCCTGCCAAGGCTCAGCTAGTAACACCTTTGGGGTGTTTCCTTGCTCCTACTGGTTCGATTAAACCTTGGTTTCATAACTAAGGGAAACTTGTTGTTGTGCTCATCATACCTTCCTCTTGGGGTTCCCAACGAGCTCTACATCAACACCGCCATCAAGCATTTTTTGGGCGCCGTGCATTGAGCCATCAAGCGATTTTCTGGCGCCGTTGCCGGGGAGTCAAGGACATCTTCACAAGGGGAGTACCTCATAACCAATCTCTTTACTTTGTTGTTTTTGTTTTGCTTAGTTTCTTTTTGCTTTGTTTGCTTGTTTCGTTCTTCAAAAACACAAAAAAAATTAGTTTTACTAGTTTGCTTTCTTATTTGAAAACCCAAAAAAATGACTACTCTTGAAAACACTAAGTTGTGTGACTTCAGTAGCACCAACAACAATGATTTTATGAGCACACCTATTGCTCCACCTGTGGCTGAAAATACTTTCTTTGAGATAAAACCTGCTTTACTCAATCTTGTTATGAGAGAGCAATTTTCTGGTATTGGTAATGAAGATGCTGCTTCCCATCTAAATAACTTTGTTGAACTTTGTGAGATGCAAAAGCATATGGATATAGATGGAGATATTATTAAGCCGAAATTGTTTCCTTTCTCTTTGAGAGGAAAAGCTAAAGAATGGTTGAATTCCTTAACTAGGAATAGTATTGATTCTTGGACTAAGTGCAAAGATGCTTTTATTGGAAAATACTATCCCCCTGCTAAGATTATATCCATGAGAAGTGAAATAATGAAGTTTAAACAACTTGATAATGAGCATGTTGCTCAAGCTTGGGAAAGAATGAAATCTTTGGTAAAGAATTGTCCCACTCATGGACTGACTGCTTGGATGATCATCCAAACTTTTTATGTAGGATTGAACTATTCTTCAAGGAACCTATTGGATTCTGCTGCTGGAGGTACTTTTATGACTATTACTTTGGGTGCTGCAACGAAACTTCTAGACAATATGATGGTTAATTATTCTGAATGGCATACTGAGAGAGCTCCACAAGGTAAGAAGGTAAATTCTGTTGAGGAAACCTCCTCCTCGAGTGATAAGATTGACATTATTATGTCTATGCTTGTTAATGGGAAAGCCCATATTGATCCAAATAATGTTCCTTTAGCCTCTTTGGTTGCTCAAGAAGAGCAAGTTGATGTGAACTTCATAAGAAATAATAACTTTGGCAATAATGCTTATAGGAACAATTTTGGTAACAACAATTATAAGCCATATCCTCCCAACAGTGGTAATGCTTATGGAAATTCCTACAACAATAATAAGAGTTCTCCCTCTGAACTTGAAGTTATGCTTAAAGAGTTTATTAGTAAACAAACTGCTTTCAATAAAACTATTGAGGGAAAAATCTCTAATACAGAAAAAATATAGCATCTTTGGCTGAAGCTCAATCTTCTTTGAATAAAATGGCTGCTAAACCTGAAACTAATGAGAATCCCTTTGCAGCTACTAATGCTATACAAGTAAGAATTGATGAAAATGTTAGACTATTAGCTGAATTACATGCTAAGTGGGAAAGAGAAGATGAAATTGCTAGAAACATTAGTGTTTCTACTATTACCGCCACTAGTGTTGAGGCTAGTAATAGTTCTACTACTTTAGATGATAAATTTGATGTTGATCTTGATGGTTGTGACGAGGTTTAATCTCGTCAATGCCCATTGTCATGGACTTGGGTTTTGGAGAAGATGGGGATGCTGGAGATCGTGGCACGGTTAATAGACAAGCAACCAGGGGACACGAGATTTACCCAGGTTCAGGCCCCCGGAGGGAAAACCCTACTCCTGCTTGTTTGCTCTTTGATTACGGCGGAACCGAAGGTTACAGGGTGCGCAGATTCGATCTGGCGTGGATGCGTGTGCGAAGTATGAGTCGAGTTGCCCTAGGACGTACCCTCCTGGCCTTTATATAGACTTAGGCAGGTCCCGGGCGTAGTCCTAGTCGGTTACAAGTTCTAGGGTTTTACCCCTTTGAATTTCCTATCTCCTCTAGCCATGCTCTCCAAGGATCCGAAGACGTCATGGTCCTTGGCCACCCGAAAATCTTCATGGGCCAGCGTATGTCTGCCGTGGGCCTTCCTTGGGCTGGACTAGGTATGCTGAAGTTACGTACCCGTAGGGTATAACCATGTCAGTAGCCCCCGAGTGATCAGTCGAATCGTAGATTCGGCTGAGGACTCTTCCATCCTTCGGGAGCAGTTATATGTTAATAGTATATGTGTGTAGGGATTGTTGATGTGTGTGCCTGACTCACCCGACGGATCAGGGTCAGTTAACTGTCTTAGGACGAAACAACACGATCTTCTTCAGGTTCGGGTCCCTCAACCCGGACCTGGAACATATGCTGGCATAATTCGACTCAGGCCGCGGAGGACTTACAGGAGTGGAATTCCAGTGATTTTAATTGGTGTACCCAACGCGTCCGTCGGGATTTTTCATCGTACCTGCTGGTACGGATTCATACTAGCAGAGCGCAGTCAGGTGCGTTGCCAGGCCATCAGATGATATCTGTAGGTCTTATCTTTGCGTCGCAGACGCAGCATCCGAATATTTATCACCGAGGAGGTGTTTCGGGTGGCCAAGGAGGATGTTACTCACTTAGCATTAATTGGGGCAGAGTTGCCGAAAAGTTTTACGTGCTGATCCGAAAGATCGCAGTCGAAGATTTCATAGGGTGCGCGACCAGCGCTCCCTATGGGAGTAGCCCCCAAGTGTCTGTTCGAGTCGTAGACTCGAACGGAGACTTTTAGTTCAAGCATTGTTTCAATCATAAGTCCGCAGGACTCGAAAATTTTCGGATGCTTAAATCCATCCTCCCTATGGGAGTAGCCCCCGAGTCCGTAGTGGAGTCGTAAACTCGACGTAGGACTCAGAGAAATAATTTTGTCCTTATTTGTCTGTCGGGTGCGCGGCCAGCGCTCCTGATAGGAGTAGCCCCCAAGTATTTAGTCGAATCATAGATTCGAGTGAGTACTTTTAGCTGTGGAGCCGAAGTGGTACTAGTATAGCTTTTGATGACGTCAGTGCTTACGATCGATGACCTCAAGCGTCTGCTATGCTAGAGATGACTTGACTGAACGAAGCGTGGGTCCTACTTGCTGACTTTGAATTGACCGGTCACGCGCGGCGTGGAGATGATTACGGCGTCTCCTCGATTTCCGCACGTAGTGGACGGCGTGGTAACGACGGTTCATTTTGGTGCTGACACGTGTACGGCCAGATCTACCGTTGGCGTTAGGTCTTCTCGATGGACGGCCAGCGTGCGTCGTCTTCGCTGTTATAATCCCTGGTGAAGTCGTGGTTTGTTTTTCACCGCAGCAGTTCATCTATTCACTGCCCCCTCGTTCTTGAGCTATTCTTGCTGCGCGCTGAGAGTTTCCTCCATATTTCCTTTGTCTTTCTTCGTTGGCAACGCCACCACTGCCATAGCGCCATGGGGAAACCAAAGAAGTTCTCATCTGCAGTTGGGACCAGCGCCGCCGGAGGCAAGAAAAGCACCGCCACTGCTCGCGTCACCGACGGTGGCTGGCAGCGATCAGAAACGCGGGAGAGCGATCTCCGCAAACTGCGCGAGCGGAGCCTGATCCCGCAAGACACGAGGGCCGTGATACTCCCCGGCAATGAGGTAATCCCCCGTCCCCCGTCTGGGTATCGGGTTATGTTTGTTGCCTTCATGATTCGCGGGTTTTCTTTTCCGGTCCATGACTTCCTTCGTGGACTGCTCTTTTTCTATGGGGTTCAACTCCATCATCTGTCTCCCAACTCCCTTCTTCACATTGCGTGTTTTATTACGCTTTGCGAGTGTTGGCTTGGCATTGAGCCGCACTTTGGCCTCTTCCGAAAGCTTTATTCCGTGAAGAGGCAGTCTGGTTCGGATGGTGTGTATCCCATTGGGGGTTTCATCATCTCCCTCAGTCCCAATGTGCAATTCTTTTCCTTTTCCATGTCCGAATCTGTCCAGTACTGGCGGAGGAAATGGTTTTACATCCGTGATTTCGTGCTGCCTGGGAAAGATTTTGGTCTCGTTCCTTTTGACCCCTCCCAATTGATTGAGAAGAAAAGATCCTGGAAAAACCAAATCTTAGACGGTGAAGTGGCGGAGATAGAGGTCCTGTACCGTCGGGTGGAGGATCTCCAATTGATTCCTGAGAAGGAGGTGAACGGTGTCGACATTATCCGGACGTTTCTTGAGCGTCGGGTGCAGCCTCTCCAAGCGAGGGCGCATCCGATGTTTCTTTACTCTGGGCGCCGTGATCCAACGAGGGTTTCGAGTGAGAAAATCTCCGAGGTGGAACTTGACAAGGCTCTTCGCGCGCTGTTGAAGTTCAAGGCCGACGAGGGACTCCCGGAGAAGTCGCTGACTCCTCCCTTTTCTTCGACGTTGGCCGTGCCAAAGGTGTAGATTTATGCACGTAGTGCTCCCCTGTTTTGTTGGGTGTTTATTTGCGTCCTTTGTTTGCTAACAAAGTTTCTTCTCATCTTGTAGAGCTTCAAAGTGCCGGGCATGGCACCACCATTGCCCGAAAGGTATCCGAATGCCCCGGATAATGAAGTGGTGGATTCCGTGTCCGAGCTACCGTCAGCGCGATCCCAGCGGAGGATGCCGACGAATCGAGCGAGGACCATTCACGCAAGCGATCACGGAGCTCGAGCGAGTCTTCGGATGCTTCAACTCCTCCAACTCCCAGAAATCCCCTGGGCCTTGAGCGTCATGATGATGTTCATGGGGGTTTTTCCTCTCCCCTTCCTGCCATTCCTGTGCGGGCTGTTGCTCCGCACCCGCCAGCAAAGCGGAAGAAGGAAGAGAAGAAGGAGGAGAAGAGGGCCCGAAGGGCTTCTCCTATCTTCGACCTGAGCGCGTTGGGCTCGTAAGTTTTCTTGTTGCCACTGTTGTCCTTTTCTTTATATGATGTTTGCACCTGTGCTGATTGGCTTCGTATGCAGGCAATCCTCCGACGGCTCCAGCGATGGTGCGGGGGAGATGATGGGGGAGTCGAACATTGCGTCGCCTCCTCCTCAGACGGTGGCGACTTCTGGTGATGCTGCGCCAGTTCCTCCTGTGCAGGAGAGGCTGGTGGTTGTGCCTCAGAATTTCGCACGCGGGCCTGCGGGTTCACCTTTGGAGCACGTAAGTTTTTCTGCTTGATGTTACGGGGGGAGCCCCCGAGTGTCTTCGTATGCTGATGTTGTTTAATGCTTCTTTTGTGTTGGGCGTAGCCCCCAAGTCCTGCTCTTACTACTATTGCCTGTTGCTGCAGCCTTTTGTCCAAGAGGCTAAGCGGCTGGTGGAGGAACGCCTGACGCTGGAGGCGAAACTGCGGCAGCTTCAAGGTATTCGTCTGCCTTGTAGTACTTCTCTTGCTTATCCTGGTCCTGTTCTTTGACACTTGCTTGTTGTAAATGCAGAGGAGCATAACGACTCTCTCCGGGAGGTCGATGCTCTGAAGAAGAGCCTTGGCCAATCGGAGCAGAAGGCCGAAGCTGCCGCTGGGGCGAGAGAGCGCCTTGATCTGGAGCTGACGAAGGCAGCCGAAGCGAAAGAGCGTCTGCAGCAGGAGGCCGCAGATCGTGAGGAGCAGCTGGCCACCGTTGCGGCTGCTCGTGAAAAAGGGGTGGCGGAGAAGCTCATGGCTGCTGCCAAGGCTATTTCGGGTGAGCATTAGCTTTTGTACTTGCTCCTTTTTCTACGGATCTTCTTCTATGTTGCCTTTCTTCATGTTTTCTTCTTTTTTGTCTCAGATGCCGCAGGCATCGAGTTCGACCGCGGTGCTCTGGAGCACGGGAGTGCTCTAGATGATGCCACTGCAGCGGTCGAAAAACGCTGCAGCACCGTCGTCAAATCCCTTGCCAAGGCGAAAGAGGTCCTTGGTCGCTTCTACCAGGAGCTCTTCCCGAAGGGCGCATCCCTTGAAGACGTGGATACCCTGGCAGAGGCTCTGTCAGCCGAAGCGCCTGCAGCGTACAAGCGCAAGCAGAAGGGCATCGACGCGTCCGTCGGGCTGGCGATGGCCATGGCGGCTGGGGCGGAGCTAGACCTGCCCCAGATTACTTCACGGATGCCGACGGCTGCAGATGGATCCGAGGTAGCCTTCGCCGCCTACTCCGCTCGCTGCAGACGATATGGGCCCAAGCTCATTGACTTGCTGTCTGAGTACGCATTGCGGCAGCAGGGCGAGGCCAAAGCTAGGTAGTCTGGTTCTGAGGCGACTCAGTGTCCTCCGCCTTAGGCATAGTAGACGTAGGGTAGCTTGTAGTCTATTTTTGTTGTAAATATCTTTTGTAGTATCATCCTTGTGCCATGTAGTGGCCTTATATACTTTAATGAATTCCTCCGAGTTGTGCTCTATTCTTGGTTGAATGTCTGTGTGCCTTCTTTTTTCTGCTGCTATAGGTTCCTTCGGGTGCTGACCCGGTTGACACTTCATCCGAAAGGCCCTTGCGAGCATCATTGGATGATTCCTCGCAGCTCGCGTTTCTTCGAGATTGCGTGCGCAGCTTGGAGAGAGATTTGCTTGGGTTACGCGGTCGCGCTGACGTTTGGAAATCCAAAGCAGACCGTGGTGCAGCCAGAGAGGAGTATTTGATGGCGGATCTGGGTCGGCTGTCCGAGCAGCTGCAATGTAAGTTGATCCTTTTTTTGGGTTGTAGCTCAGTTCTTCGGGTGAGCCTGTTGGCCTTACTTTTGTTTTGTGCGGTTGTCGCAGGTGCCAATCTTGCTCCGAGGGAAGAAAAGGAGCGTATTGCTGTTCGAGTCAATTGCTTGACTCAACAGGACATGGAGGACGGCGGCTTCTTCTGGATGGATCGTGATCGCGCCATAGTTCTGGCGACGGTGCAGGATCGTGTCTACCAGGTTTTGCGGGTGCTCCGCCAGGTGCAGACATCACTTTCCTCGGTGCTGCACGTCATGTTTCCGTTGGATGCCGTGCCAACGACCCTTGCAGGTCTTCTGACGAAGTTTCGGAGTGCCAGTAATGTCAAGGAGCTGGTGCGGTAGCAGCTCGTCGCAGGGGTGAAGGCTGCCTTGTCTCTTGTGAGGGTGCACCGCCCTGATGTGGATTTGGCTGTTGTGGCGACTTGGCCACCTCCTCGACCAGATGGTGGCGAGTGGAATATGCGTCCGCATTACGCGGCTGTAAGGCAGTATGCCGAACAGATTGTAGATTTGTTTGAGCAGCGTGCTCAGGTTATTCTTCAGAATAGGTAGGACCTGAAAATAAACAGATAGATGTAAAATTTGTATATTGCGGCTGGGCGTGTATGTGCCCTTTGTTGTAAAGGTTTGCTTGTTTGCGAGCACGTAGTACTTTAATTTAGTACGTGCCCTTTTCGTTTGCCTGACGTGGTCAGCTACTCAGGTGTACACGTTTTGTCCTCAGTCGATGAAATCGTGAGGTGGGGGGAGCCCCCGAGTGCGTTTGTAGCATGTGATAAAGTTGCAGAGAAATAGTCAACCGAAGGTTGGGGGCGAGACACTTAGCTTTATTTGTATCGTAATGGAGGAGGTACATGGTTCGGCTGAGTAGCCTTGGCTGTAAGCCTTATCGAAAAGGGGGTACATTGCTATGGGTAGAATCGTCGCAGGTGCGAGATGTTCCATGGGTTGGAGTATGCGACTCCAGACTCCACGTGCTTGAGGCGATAGACGCCACCTGGGATGACCTCGGTGATGGCATAGGGTCCTTCCCATGGTGTCTCGAGTTTATTCGGTCGCTTTTTCTTAAGTCGCAAGACGAGGTCTCCTTCGAAGAAGGACCTTGGGCACAGCCGGCGGCTGTGGTAGTTGCGGAGACTTTGCTGGTACACCGCTGATCTAGCTGCTGCTATATCCTGTGCTTCGTCGAGTGTGTCGACGGCATCTTCGAGTGCAGCCATGGATTCGGCTTCGCTGTAAGCGACGACTCGTGGAGCCTGGTGGCGTACTTCGGCTGGTAGCACGGCCTCAGCTCCGTGCACCATGAAGAATGGTGTGTAGCCGGTGGAGCTGTTTGGCGTAGTCCGTAAGCTCCACAGGACAGATGGTAGCTCTTTCGTCCAGTTTCCAGCTTTGTGCTCGAGTGAGCTCATGAGGCGCTTCTTGATGCCGGCTCCGATTAGGCCGTTGGCCTTTTCCACTTGCCCGTTTGTTTGCGGGTGTGCTACTGAGGCATACGTGATATTGATCCCGAGGCCTTCGCAGAAGTCCTGGAATTCTTCGGAGATGAAGTTCGATCCGTTGTCGGTGATGATGCTGTGCGGTACGCCAAATCTGTAGACAATGGATTCGAAGAATTTGACGGCGGTTTTGCCCTTCTGGTTGGTGAATGGCATTGCCTCGATCCACTTGGTGAATTTGTCGACTGCGACCAGGAGGAAGACGTGTCCTCCCTTCGAGGATTTTGGCAGTTTGCCGATCATGTCGAGGCCCCATTGGGCAAAGGGCCAGGCTATGGGTATGGGTCGAAGTTCGGACCCAGGTGAGTGCGGTTTGTCGGCGAACCATTGGCACCCGTTGCATCTTCGGACGATGTCCTTTGCGTCGCTCATGGCCGTTGGCCAGTAGAATCCTGCTCGCAGAGCTTTGGCGACGAGGGAGCGGCTACCTGCATGGTGGCCGCAGATGCCCTCGAGGATATCTTGGAGTATGGCCTTGCCGTCATTGATGGTGACGCACCGTTGTAGTACGCCCATAATGCTGCGTTTGTACAGCTCGCCGTTGATGATGGTGAAGGCTTTTGACCGATGGGATATGCGCCGGGCATCTGTCGGGCTGTCTGGCAATTCTCCGTTTATCAGGAACTGGAGGTATTGACGTGTCCAAGTTTCGTCGACTGCCATGACCTGCATCAGGTTGACCATGGCAACTTCGGTATCCAGCTTTTCGGGTCCTTTATGACCTTCGGGTAGCGTAGCCCCCGAGTGTTCTTCTTCTTCGGGTGATCCTTTGGGGAATTTTCGCTTGATGGATGGCACGCAGATCTGTTCGAGGAACACACCTGGTGGTACCTTTGCACAAGTGGATCCGATGTTGGCGAGTCTATCGGCCTCCTCGTTGCTCTCTCTTCCAACGTGCCGAAGTTCGCAGCCGTCGAATTCTCCTTCGAGTGCATTGTATAGCACGCGGTATGCGATCATGTTTTCGGCGTGTGCGTCGCACTCATTCATCGTCTGCTGTACGACAAGGTTGGAGTCACCGTAGATGACCAGGCGCGTTGCGCCACATATTTTTGCCATCTTCATGCCATGGATGAGGGCTTCGTATTCGGCCTCGTTGTTGGAGGCTCTGAATTTCATCCGAAGGACGTACTTCATCTTGTCACCTTGCGGGGAGGTCAGTATGACTCCTGCCCCTGCTCCGGCTTCGCGTTTGGAGCCGTCAAAATGCATTGTCCAGGACTGCGACATGTCTGGGGTGTCAGGCAGCTGCAGCTCCATCCAGTGCACCAGGAAGTCCGGAAGGACTTGAGATTTGATTGCGTGTCGCTTCTCGTAGATGATGTCCAGGGGTGATAGTTCAATGCCCCACAGGGCCACGCATCCTGTGGCCTCTGGGTTATTCAGGATGCTGTTTAGGGGTGCCTCATTGACGACCATCACCTGATGCTCCTGGAAGTAGTGGCTCAGTCGTCGAGCCGTCATGAACACGCCGTAGGCCAGCTTCTGGTAGTGTGGGTACCGCTGTTTTGTTGGAGTGAGAACCTCGCTGAGGTAGTAAATTGGGCGTTGTACCCCGTGGGTCTTGCCTTCTTCGGGTCGTTCGACCACGAGTACTGTGCTGACCACCTGGTGTGTGGCTGCTATGTACAGCAACAGGGGCTCGCGCTCTTTTGGCGTGACCAAAACTGGCGAGGTGGAGAGGAGCCGCTTGAGGTTTTCGAATGCGTCGTTGGCTTTTGGTGTCCACTCGAACTTGTCTGCCTTGCGCAGCAGCTGGTAAAATGGTAGGGCCTTCTCGCCCATGCGGCTGATGAACCTGCTTAGTGCCGCTACTCGCCCTGCGAGCTGCTGAACGCCCTTGAGGTTTTTTGGCTTCTCCATTGTCATGATAGCTTTGATTTTCTTCGGGTTTGCTTCGATCCCTCATTGAGAGATGAAGTACCCGAGCAGCTGACCCGAGGGGACGCCGAAAGCGCACTTTTCTGGATTGAGCTTGATCCTGTAGCGATCAAGGTTGTCGAACGTCTCGCGGAGATCGTCGATAAGTGTTCTTGCTTCCTTGGTTTTTATGACTATGTCGTCGACATAGACTTGGACGTTGCGACCGATCTGGTCCTTGAGGCAGGCCTGCATGCATCGCTGGTACGTGGCACCCGCGTTCTTTAGCCGGAAGGGCATTGTGTTGTAGCAGTATACTCCGAACGGTGTGATGAACGCCGTTTTCTCTTGATCTTCGACCTTGAGTCGAATCTGGTTATAGCCTGAGTAGGCGTCGAGGAAGGAGAGTTTCTCACATCCTGCAGTTGAATCGATGATCTGGTCGATCCGAGGAAGAGGGAAGTGGTCCTTAGGGCAGTGTTTATTTAGTGACGTGAAGTCCACGCACATCTGCAGGATGTCCGTGTCCTTCTTCGGGACCATCACTGTGTTTGCCAGCCACTCGCTTTCCTTGATTTCCCGGATGAAGTCTGTTGCGAGTAATCTGTTGATCTCCTTGCCGATAGCTTCGGCTCGTGGCTCCGACAGTCTTCGGATGGACTGGTTGACTGGCTTGGTGTCTGGGAAGACATTGAGTGCGTGCTCGGCGAATTCCCTGGGAACTCCTGGCATGTCCGCAGGACACCAGGCAAAGATTTCCCAGCGCTCACGGAGGAATTCGACGAGCGCGCCTTCCTATGCGGTGCTGAGGTCGTTGGCGATCAGCACCGTCTTGGAGGCATCCATTGGATGGACCTGCACTTTCTTGGTGTTGATGGTGGAGTCGAAAGACATGTCAGGTGCGTTATGCTTTGTGACTGGGGGTAGCCCATTGTCCGTCACCTCGCGGAGCCTTACAAGCTCGTCTTGCATGCCGAAAGACTGGGAGATTTTGTTGAAATCCCTGTCGCATTGGTCCGATCGAGTGAAGCTCCCGTGGACTGTGATGACGCCCCTTGGTCCTGGCATCTTGAGTAGTAGGTATGCGTAGTGTGGGACGGCCAGGAACCCACGTCCCAGGATGGCATGGTATTGCGACGGCCAGTCCACCACTTCGAATTCTAGGCGCTCCTGCCGAAAGTTGTCCGGCTTCCCGAAGATGACGTCGAGCCCTATTTTGCCTAGGGGGAAGATGCCCTTCCCTGGGACAATGCCGTGGAACGTTGTGTCTGATTGTTCCAGGCTGCATTGCGGGATCCGCATAGCTGCTAGAGTGCTTGCGAACATTAGGTTGATGCCGCTGCCACCGTCCATGAAGACGCGACTCATCTCGAAGCCTCCGATCTGCGCCTCCAGCACCAGGGCAGCATGACCTGGGCGAGGGATCTGGCAAGGGTGATCTGCACGAGTGAATGTGATGCAGGACTCCGATCCGCTGAGGTACTCAGGGATTGCAGGCAGAGTTGCCACGGCCAAGTTGATTTGTCGGGTGATCTTCTTCTGCATCCTGTTGGTGGGGCGTCCCTTCTGGATCATATTTAGTGCTCCTTTTGGTGGGAGGTATGCGACCCCGGCGTTGTTTTGCGCTGGTGCGACTGGTTGATTTGGGCCTCCAATAGGCGGCGGTGGAGGAGCTCCGTGTGCTATTTCGCCTGGCGCAGGTGCGTTTCCGAACGCAGGAATTGGAGCTTGTTGCCTCATCTGCATCATGCCTTCGCTGAGTTTCTGGAACTCGCAGTAGTCCTTGAGCATGTGGCTAGCTTTCTTTTTGCCATCTTGTTTGTCGATGTAGAAGTGGATGGTGCATGGACCCGAAAGTTTGTCGAATGCTGAGGGTCCGTTGTCGCGGTCGCGGCGTTGCCACGACTGCGTTGGTCGTCCGTTGTCGCGAAAGTTTTCGCTGCGGTATCCTCCGCTGTTGCGGCTGTTGTCGTTACGGCGGTCGGCGTAGCCGGCTGCGACCATGTCGGGTCCGTCGCGGTCCTCGTAGACGCGCGATCTCCTCTTGCTGCGGCGTTCGCGTCTTCGGCCGTAGTCGTCCTCTTCATCTGATTGCGCCCGCTGGATGCAATCTTCGCCGTCTGCCCAACTGTTGGCGATTTCCATGAGGTGGTCGAGTGTCTTGGGCTTTACACGCCCAAGTTCCTCTTTGAAGTCTGGGCGCTTGACGCCGTCCCTGAAGGCGTCGATGGCCCTCTCTTCGGAGATGTGTGCTGCGGAGTTCTTGGTTGTAGACCATCGTAGTCTGTACGAGCGAATAGATTCACCCATTCTCTGAGTGCAGGCTCGCAACTCTTCGATTGAGGCGGGCCTCTTGCTGGTGCCTTTGAAATTTCGGATGAAGCTATAAGCGAGCTCCTCCCAGCTTCGGATGGATCCTGATGATAGGCTGCTAAGCCAGACCCGCGCCGCGCCTGTCAGCTGCAGCTGAAGGCATTGCATGGCGGTTTCTTTGTTGCCTCCGTGAAGCTTGACGGATGACAGATGGTCACTGAGCCAGGACTTTGGATCTTGCGTGCCGTTGAACTTCGGAGTATCCGAATGAAGCTTGAAGTTGCGTGGCATCTGTGTTCACCGGACGGATCTGCTGAAGCATCGAGCCCCGCAGAGTTCTCCTTCGTCTTCATCCATTTCAGATTCAGACGAGTATGCGCGTTTGGCGCGTGCTTTGTCGATCTTGCGCTGTGTAAGATTGTCTCTGGCGTCGTAGTCGCGTTTATGGCGGTGCGAGCTTTTCTTCCTTCGAGGAAGATCGTGTTCCTCTTCATCTTCGGATGAGGGAGTGGGGCTCCGGTCGCGCCTGGCCGGAGCTTTCTTCTTCGGCTCCATAGGAGCGTCTTCGTGGAGCGCAGCTCCGATTAGTCCTAGTCCGGTGAGTGCGAACCTATGCATGGCCCTTTTCGGGTCCCCCTCCGGAGGTGGGTGAGCCGCGAGATACGCAGTGGCTGCCATGATCGCAGCTTGTGGCGTCTTCGGGATGATGTTGTCGTCGGCGTCCATATCCATGAACGATGTATGGAGAATTCGGGTCACGTCACGCCGTTCCTTCGGGTCCATGTTTTCCACCCGAGAGCGGTGCTTGTTTCCCTGGTTTCCGTTTGTGCTAGAGCCGGGTGCCATGGCGGAGAGCGCAGCTCGTCGTGCGCTGGACTCGGATGCTGCTTGCTTGTGTTTGTCGAGCGTCTCCTGCATCTTGACTTGTTTCTTGTGCTCCTCGATGAGGAGGTAGTGATATGCCATCAGTAGGTCACGTGAGGAGTCCAGAGGTAGGACTATTTCGCCTGCGACGGCACGGCGTGCTTCGACCCATCCTTCTTTGCTAAGTTGGATGAGGTGGCCCCCGTTTTCCCCGTTTTCGCCGTTTCCACCGTTTTCGCCGTTTCTGTCCTGCGGGTTGGGGTTGGGCGGCGGGTTAGGCGTTTACTCGTCGGTTTGGATGACTGCGGCGCACAGATAGCGCCTGCAGATTGGTTGGCTGCTGCCGCAGCTTTCGGATCCGGAACCGTTGGTCCCTTCATCCGAAGGTGGATCGCACAGATCGGAGTTGCAGCTGCTGCTGCTGTAGAACTCATCTGTTGATGGTGACGTGCGTAGCACGGGGTGTGGAGCCCATGAAGCGGGCCTGATCGACGGCACGGGCACCCGCTCAGGGAGGCGGAGGGTGCTAGCTTGTCCCACCTGGAAGCAGAAGCTCCTGAACAGAATTTCGAGTCCGTCGCCTACGGGCTCGAAATCCTTCATGGTATCCGGCGAGTGGGCGGTGAAGTCGAAAGCGCCGAAGAGGAGGTGATTCTCCGTCGCCGCGGAGTTGTAGATCGATCGGGTCGGAACCATCACGACCGCACAATCAGCAGCCCCGATTCCCACAGACGGCGCCAATTGACGAGGTTTAATCTCGTCAATGCCCATTGTTATGGACTTGGGTTTTGGAGAAGATGGGGATGCTGGAGATCGTGGCACGGTTAACAGACAAGCAACCAGGGGACATGAGATTTACCCAGGTTCAGGCCCCCGGAGGGAAAACCCTACTCCTGCTTGTCTGCTCTTTGATTACGGCGGAACCGAAGGTTACAGGGTGCGCAGATTCGATCTGGCGTCGATGCGTGTGTGAAAGTATGAGTCGAGTTGCCCTAGGACGTGCCCTCCTAGCCTTTATATAGACTTAGGCAGGTCCCGGGCGTAGTCCTAGTCGGTTACAAGTTCTAGGGTTTTACCCCTTTGAATTTCCTATCTCCTCTAGCCTTGCTCTCCAAGGATCCGAAGACGTCATGGGCCTTGGCCACCCGAAAATCTTCATGGGCCAGCGTATGTCTGCCGTGGGCCTTCCTTGGGCTGGACTAGGTATGCTGAAGTTACGTACCCGTAGGGTATAACCATGTCAGTTGCAACATCTCTGAAGTTATTAAGTTCCTACAAAAGCTTGCTAAAAGTCCTAATGCTAGTGCTATGAACATGGCCTTTAGAAAACACATTACTGATGCTCTCATAAAGATTAAAGAAGAAAAGATGAAACATAAAGCTTCTATTCCTATAAAACAAGAAGATGGTTGGGAACCCATCATTAATATGAAAGTGAATGACTTTGATTTCAAAGCTTTATGTGATCTTGATAGTAGTGTTTCCATTATGCCTAGAAGGATTTATGATATGTTTGATTTGCCTCCTCTTGAAGATTGTTATTTGAATGTCCCACTTGATGATAATGCTAAAAACAAACTCATGGGGAGTCTTAATGATGTTCTTATTATGGTTAACAATGCTTATGTCCCTGTTGATTTCTATGTTTTGGATGTTGAATACAATGCTTCTTGTCCTATTACTTTGGGAAGACCTTTTCTTAGAACTGTTGGTGCCATCATTGATATGAAAGAAGGCACCATTAAATATCAACTCCCACTCAAGAAAGGTATAGAACACTTTCCTAAAAAAGAGAGAAAAGATTTCTTTTGCTTCTCCTCTGAAAACAAAATTTGGTCTTAATGCTTCTTCATTTGAGAATACTTGATTCTTTCTTTGCTTCTTATGCCTAACTTAAAGGCGTTAAAGAAAAGTAATTATTGGGAGATAACCCAAAAGTTTCAGATGAGTCTTGGAAGTTCTTACCTCTGTAATAACCTCTCCTTATCCTTTTTATTTCCTTTTTGTGCCAAGAGTAACCTCTAATGAGAGAGAAGTAATGATTGGGAAAGTTGCTGTCCCGAAACAGATTTTTGTGCTTCACCATAAAAATTCGTGAGAGAGCTCTGTATGTACGATTGAGCTGTAATTTTTTGTGCTTATGCCCCAGGTTGTTATCTAACTTTCGTTAGTTCAACACTTTTTGATTTGAGCAACAGAAGGTCTTAGAAAAAATTGTCTTTACCTGCTGGTCTGTTTTGACAGATTTCTGCCATTTTCTGCATTTGCTTCTTGTTGGTTCCTTCTTGAGTTCTTTTGGGGAATTGAGCTTTTTGAGGGAAGTGCTACAGTAGCTAGTGTTCTAATGGAAGTTTATTTGGTGTTAGAACTGAACTTTAAGACCTTTTTGTTGGAGATATGCCCAAGAGGCAATAATAAAAGTGGTTATTATTATATCTTTGTGTTTATGATGAATGTTTACATCCCATGCTATAATTGTATTATAAGGAAACAGTAATACATGTGTGCTTTGTAAACGTAAAAGAGTCCCTAGTAAGCCTCATGTTGAACTAGCTTGTTGATTAATAGATGATCATGGTTTCCTGATCATGGACATTGGATGTCATTGATAACAAGGTTATATCATTAGGAGAATGATGTGATGGACACACACCCATAGTAAGTATAGCATAAGATCAAGTCATTAAGTTCATATTTCTACAAGCTTTCAAATGCATAGTAACCTAATCCTTCGACCATGAGGTTATGTTAATCACCATCACCGGATGGGTATTTTGATGACACCAAACACCGCTTCGTAACTGGGTGGTTATAAAGGTGTCATTGGGTATTCTGAAAGTATGTGTTGAAGCGCATGGACCAAGATTGGGATTTGTCCATCCATATGACGGATAGATATGCTCTGGGCCCTCTCGGTGGAATGTCATCTAGTTAGTTTGCAAGCATGTGACTAGGTCACAAGGGATGACATAACATGGAACGAGTAAAGAGTACTTATCAGTAATGAGGTAGAACTAGGTATGGAGATACCAACGATCAAACCTCGGATAAGTAGAGTATCGCGTGACAAAGGGAATTGGTTTTGTATGTTAATGGTTCTATCGATCACGAAGTCATCGTTGAGTATGTGGGAGCCGTTATGGATCTCCAGATCCCGCTGATGGTTATTGATCGGAGAGGTGTCTCCATCATGTCTGCATATTCACGAACCGTAGAGTGACACACTTAAGGTTCGATGCTGTTTAGGTAGATATGGAATATGCGTTGGAGACCGAATGTAGTTCGAAGTCTCGGATTGGATCTGGGACATCACGAGGAGATCCCGAATTGTCCGGAGAATAAGATTCATATAATGGAGATCATTTTCTAGGTTCGGAAATGTTCCGGAGTGTTTTTATGGGGATTCTAGAAGGTTTCAGAATGTTCCGGAAAGTTCCAGAAGGTTCCGTGGACTTCACTTGAAAACGAAGAAAGGAAAGGGGAAGACTTGGGGGGGAAGGAAACTCCCTTCCCCCTCTCCCTTGTGCGCCGGCCCTAGGAGGTGGGCCTAGGGGTGGGAACCCTAGGCCGCACCCGTCCCTCTATATATAGAGGGGTGGAGGCGCCACCCCCCTTGTCCCTCCACTCTTGCCCTAGCCGCCTCTCTCCTCCTCCTTCGCTCTGCTCAGGCTTAGGCGAAGCCCTGCAGAATTCTCTACTCCACCACCACCACCACCACACCGTCGTGATGCTGGGATTCCGTGGAGAGATCTACTACCTCCGCTGCTCGCTGGAACAGGGAGAGGAAGGTCTGCATCGACTCCGCACGTGTGACCAACTGTGGAAGCGCTGCCGGAACGCGGCGCCGGAAGGATCATCTACTCGATCTTGAGATCGGCAAGTGATCGTCTACATCAACCATGAGATCCGATCTTCCACAAGGTTTTCAGATCTACAAGGGTTAGTACAGATCTATCTCGTTGCACATGTCTAATAGATTAGATCTTGGCTTTTATCTAGATTAGATCTGGGTTTTGTTCATTCTTGCGGTAGAATTTTTTTGTTTTCCATGCTACAAACCCATCAGTGGTATCAGAGTCGTGTCTATGCATAGATCTGTTGCACGAGTAGAACACAATGGTTTTGTGGGCGTTAGTGCTCGTGCCGTCTTTTGCTTTGTGTACTTTGCATCTTGCGGTATGGTGGGATGAAGCGGCTCGGGCTAACCTTACATGTCATCGCACATGAGACTTGCTCCACGCTTGACGTGTAACTTGCTTTGGACAAGTGGCTTTGCGGGTGTCTGTCTCTCCCACCATAGTATAGATCCAATTTACACTTTGCACTTGATAGCACTTGTATCAACATTGTGGTTTCAGTTTCATTGGTAAGATTCGTTCTTATTCAAAAGCCCCAAACCACGTAAAACATGCAAAGAAAATTAGAGGCGTCTAACTTGTTTTTGCAGGGGTTTTGTGATGTGATATGGCCATCATGTGATTGTGGTTTTATTTGATGTATGCAATGATCCTTGTTGTAATATGGCAACCGACAGGAGCCTAATGGTTGTCTTTGATTCTATTAAGACATGCGTGTCTATTCATCTTGTAATAGCTTTATTCCAAGTAGTTGTAATAGTTGCTAGTGATGATGGACAACCATGAAGCGGCGCCACATGACCTTGACGCAATGCTGGTGATCATGGAGATCATGTTTGTGCTTTGGAGATGGAGATCAAAGGCATAAGAAGAAAGGGCCATATCATATCACACTAATTATGAATTGCCTGTGATGTTAATCCTTTATGCATCTTGTATTGCTTAGATCGCGAGGGTAGCATTATAAGATGATCCCTCTCACTAAATATCAAGTAATAAAGTGTTCATCTTAGTTGGCACCGTTGCTAAGACTCGTCGTTTCGAAGCATCTCGTGATGATCGGATGTGATACATTCTACGTGTGCATACAACGGGTGCAAGCCAGATTTGCACATGCGGAAACTAAGGTTAATCTTGACGAGCCTAGCATGTACAGACATGGTCTCGGAACACGGAATACCGAAAGGTAGAGCATGAGTCATATAAATGATATGATGAACATGAAGATTGTTCGCCGATGAAACTACATCTTCCCTCGTGAAGATCGGACTTGGTGTAGTGGACTTGGTTCGTGTAATCACTAAGACAATGTGAGGGATGTTGTTTTGAGTGGGAGTTCATCTAGTTAATTTAAGAATTAAGATTGAACTAAATTTATCATAAACTTAGTCTAAACTACTTGCAAATTTGTTGTAGATTATGGCGAACCTCTCCATCAATTTCAATGCGTTCCTAGAGAAAGAAAAGCTTAAGAACAATGGAAGCAACTTCACGGACTGGTTCCGTGGACTGAAGATTGTCCTCAGGGCTGGTCAGTTGACCTATGTGCTCGAAGCACCGCTAGGTGACCCACCTGCAGAAGATGCCACCGATGACGTAAAGAATGTTTACGCCACTCGGAAAAATCACTACTCCACAGTTCAGTGTGCCATCCTATACGGTTTAGAAACGGAGCTTCAGAAGCGCTTTGAGCACCACGACCCGTTTGAGATCATTAAGGAGCTCAGGCTGATTTTTGAGACTCACGCGGCCGTGGAGAGCTATGAGGCCTCCGAAAAGTTCTTTAACTGTAAGATGGAAGAGGGAAGCTCCGTTAGCGAGCACGTGCTCACCATGTCTAGGCACGCAAACAAGCTCCAAGAGTTGGGGATAACAATTCCTAATGAGTTAGGGATTCACCGTGTCCTCCAATCACTGCCACCGAGTTATAAGAACTTTGTGATGAACTACAATATGCACTGTATGAACAAGACGTTGCATGAACTATCATCCATGCTGAAAACTGTTGAAGTGGAGATCAAGAAGGAGCACCAAGTGTTGATGGTCAATAAGACCACCAATTTCAAGAAACAGGGCAAGCCTAAGAACAAGGGCAACTTCAAGAAGGACGGCAAGAAAGCTGCCGCACCTGCTAAGAAGCCCAAGGCTGGTCCTAAGCCTGAAACTGAATGCTTCTACTGCAAGGGTGCTGGTCACTGGAAGCGTAACTGCCCCAAGTACCTGGCGGATCTGAAGAACGGCAACATCAAGAAGAAAGGTATATTCGATATACATGTTATTGATGTGTATCTTACTAGTAATCGTAGTAGTGCCTGGGTATTTGATATTGGTTCGGCTGCTCATATTTGTAACTCGAAACAGGAGCTGCGGAATAAGCGAAGACTGGCGAGAGACGAGGTGACGATGCGCGTTGGAAATGGCTCCAAGGTTGATGTGATCACCGTCGGCATGCTCCCTCTACATCTACCTTCGGGATTAGTTTTAAATTTGAATAATTGTTATTTGGTGCCTGCGTTAAGCATGAACATTATATCTGGATCTTGTTTATTGCGAGACGGTTACTCTTTTAAGTCCGAGAATAAAGGTTGTTCGATTTATATGAGTAATATCTTTTATGGTAATGCACCTGAGATGAAAGGTTTATTCTTACTGAATCTCGATAGTAGTGTTACACATGTTCACAACATAGATGCTAAACGAACAAAACTGAATGATAATTCTACATACATGTGGCACTATCGTCTTGGTCACATTGGAGTGAAGCATATGAAGAAACTCCATTCTGATGGACTTCTTGAATCACTTGATTTTGAATCACTTGAAAGATGCGAAGCATGTCTAATGGGAAAAATGACTAAGACTCCATTCTCTGGAATAATGGAGCGAGCTATAGACTTATTGGAAATAATACATACCGATGTGTGCGGTCCAATGAGTGTAGCATCGCGTGGTGGATATCGTTATGTTCTCACTTTCACAGATGACTTAAGTAGATATGGGTATGTCTACTTTATGAAACAGAAGTCCAAAACTTTCGAGAAGTTTAAGGAATTTCAAAGTGAAGTGGAAAATCATCGTAACAAGAAGATTAAGTTTCTGCGTTCTGACCGCGGAGGTGAATATCTAAGTTATGAGTTTGGCATGCATTTGAAGAAATGTGGAATACTTTCGCAATTGACACCGCCGGGAACACCACAGCGTAATGGTGTGTCCGAACGTCGTAATCAAACTCTCTTAGATATGGTTCGGTCTATGATGTCTCTTACAGATCTACCGCTATCGTTTTGGGGCTATGCATTAGAGACAGCCACATTCACTTTAAATAGGGCACCATTTAAATCCGTTGAAACGACACCGTACGAATTGTGGTTTGGAAAGAAACCTAAGTTGTCGTTCCTTAAAGTTTGGGGTTGCGAAGCATATGTAAAGAAGTTACAACCTGATAAGCTTGAACCCAAAGCGGAGAAATGCGTCTTCATAGGATACCCTAAAGAAACAATTGGGTATACCTTCTATCATAGATCCGAAGGCAAAGTTTTTGTTGCCAAGAATGGATCCTTTCTTGAGAAGGAGTTTCTATCGAAGGAAGTGACTGGAAGGAAAGTAGAACTCGACGAGGTTATTGAACCTTCACTCGGAGTTGAGAGTAGCACAGCACCGGAAGATGTTTTTGTGCCGCCTGCACCAATTGGAGAGGAAGCTAATGATGGTGATCATGAAACTTCGAACGAAGTTGCTGCTGAACCTCGTAGGTCAATGAGGGTTCGTACCACTCCTGATTGGTATGACCCAGCCTTGAACGTCATGTTGGTGGACAACACTGATGACCCTGCGACGTATGAAGAAGCTATGGTGAGCCCAGATTCCGACAAATGGCTAGAAGCCATGAAATCCGAAATGGGATCCATGTACGAAAACCATGTATGGACTTTGGTGGACTTACCGGATGGCCGTAAGGCTGTCGAGAAAAAATGGATTTTCAAAAGAAAAACAAATGCTGATGGTAATGTTACCGTCTATAAGGCTCTACTTGTCGCGAAAGGGTTCCGACAAATTCAAGGAGTTGACTACGATGAGACATTCTCACCAGTAGCAAAGCTAAATTCTGTGAGGATTTTGTTAGCAATCGCTGCATATTTCGATTATGAAATTTGGCAGATGGATGTCAAAATGGCGTTCCTTAATGGTGACATTGAGGAAGAGTTGTATATGGTACAACCAAAGGGTTTTGTCGATCCTAATGATGCTGACAAGGTATGCAAACTTCAGCGCTCCATTTATGGACTGAAGCAAGCATCCCGGAGTTGGAATCAACGTTTTGATAAAGTAATCAAAAACTTTGGATTTATACAAACTTATGGAGAAGCTTGTATTTACAAGAAAGTGAGTGGGAGCTCTGTAGCATTCCTAGTACTATATGTAGATGACATATTGTTGATTGTGAATGATATAGAACTTATTAATAGCGTCAAAACCTATTTGAATAATAGTTTTTCAATGAAGGATCTTGGCGAAGCGGCATATATTCTAGGCATCAAGATTTATAGAGATAGATCAATACGCCTAATAGCGCTTTCACAAAGTACATACTTAGACAAAGTTCTAAAGAAGTTTAGAATGGAAGAGAGCAAGAAAGGGTTCGTGCCCATGTTGTCAGGTAAGACCTTGAGTAAGACTCAAAGTCCGGCTACGGCAGAAGATAGAGAAAAGAGGAATAATATTCCCTATGCCTCGGCCATAGGTTCTATCATGTATGCCATGCTGTGTACAAGACCGGATATAGCACATGCTGTTAGTTTGACTAGCAGATATCAAAGTGATCCTGGAATGGAGCACTAGACAGCGGTCAAGAATATCCTAAAGTACCTAAATAGGACTAAGGATATGGTTCTTTCTTATGGAGGTGATGAACAGCTTGTTGTAAACAGTTACACTGATGCTAGTTGGAACACCGATCCAGATGACTCAAAGTCACAGTCTGGATACGTATTTATTTTGAATGGTGCTGCAGTGAGCTGGAGGAGTGCCAAGCAAAGCGTTGTGGCGAAATCTTCAACTGAATCAGAATACATAGCTGCTTCAGAGGCTGCACAAGAAGCCATATGGATGAAGGAGTTCATTACTGAACTTGGCGTGGTTCCTAGTGCGTTGGACCCGATGGCCATCTACTGTGACAACACAGGTGCCATAGCTAATGCACAAGAGCCAAGGTCACATAGCAAGCTGAAGCACATCAAGCTACGTTTCCATGCTATTCGCGAGTATGTCCAAGATGGTGACATAAATATTGGCAAAGTACACACTGATCTGAATGTGGCAGATCCGTTGACTAAACCTCTCCCTAGAGCAAAGCATGACCAACACCAGAACGCCATGGGTGTTAGGTATATTACCATGTAATCTAGATTATTGACTCTAGTGTAAGTGGGAGACTATTGGAGATATGCCCAAGAGGCAATAATAAAAGTGGTTATTATTATATCTTTGTGTTTATGATGAATGTTTACATCCCATGCTATAATTGTACTATAAGGAAACACTAATACATGTGTGCTTTGTAAACGTAAAAGAGTCCCTAGTAAGCCTCTTGTTGAACTAGCTTGTTGATTAATAGATGATCATGGTTTCCTGATCTTGGACATTGGATGTCATTGATAACAAGGTTATATCATTAGGAGAATGATGTGATGAACACACACCCATAATAAGTATAGAATAAGATCAAGTCATTAAGTTCGTATTGCTACAAGCTTTCAAATGCATAGTAACCTAATCCTTCGACCATGAGGTTATGTTAATCACCATCACCGGATGGGTATTTTGATGACATCAAACACCGCTTCGTATCTGGGTGGTTATAAAGATGTCATTGGGTATTCTGAAAGTATGTGTTGAAGCGCATGGACCAAGATTGGGATTTGTCCATCCATATGACGGATAGATATGCTCTGGGCCCTCTCGGTGGAATGTCATCTAGTTAGCTTGCAAGCATGTGACTAGGTCACAAGGGATGACATAACATGGAACAAGTAAAGAGTACTTATCAGTAACGAGGTAGAACTAGGTATGGAGATACCGACGATCAAACCTCGGATAAGTAGAGTATCGCGTGACAAAGGGAAGTGGTTTCGTATGTTAATGGTTCTATCGATCACGAAGTCATCATTGAGTATGTGGGAGCCGTTATGGATCTCCAGATCCCGCTGATGGTTATTGAACGGAGAGGTGTCTCCATCATGTCTGCATATTCACGAACCGTAGGGTGACACACTTAAGGTTCGATGCTGTTTAGGTAGATATGGAATATGCGTTGGAGACCGAATGTAGTTCGGAGTCTCAGATTGTATCTGGGACATCATGAGGAGATCCAGAATTGTCCGGAGAATAAGATTCATATAATGGAGATCATTTTCTAGGTTCGGAAATGTTCTGGAGTGTTTTTATGGGGATTCTAGAAGGTTTCAGAATATTACGGAAAGTTCCAGAAGGTTCCGTGGACTTTACTTGAAAACCAAGAAAGGAAAGGGGAAGACTTGGGGGGGAAGGAAACTCCCTCCCCCCTCTCCCTTGTGCGCCAGCCCTAGGAGGTGGGCCTAGGGGTGGGAACCCTAGGCCGCACCCCTCCCTCTATATATAGAGGGGTGGAGGCGCCACCCCCCTTGCCCCTCCACTCTTGCCCTAGCCGCCTCTCTCCTCCTCCTTCGCTCTGCTCAGGCTTAGGCGAAGCCCTGCTGAATTCTCTACTCCACCACCACCACCACACCGTCGTGCTGCTGGGATTCCATGGAGAGATCTACTACCTCCGCTGCTTGTTGGAACGGGGAGAGGAAGGTCTGCATCGACTCCGCACGTGTGACCGACTGTGGAAGCGCTGCCGGAACGCGGCGCCGGAAGGATCGTCTACTCGATCTTGAGATCGGCAAGTGATCGTCTACATCAACCACGAGATCTGATCTCTCACAAGGTTTTCGGATCTACAAGGGTTAGTACAGATCTATCTCGTTGCACATGTCTAATAGATTAGATCTTGGCTTTTATCTAGATTAGATCTGGGTTTTGTTCGTTCTTGCGGTAGAATTTTTTTGTTTTCCATGCTACGAACCCATCACTTTTATCTTAAGGGCACTAATATTGCTAATAAAGATTGTGTGAAGTTTTGTATGAAGGAAAAATTTCACGTGTATGGAAGGAATGAGTAATGAGATGAAGGATGGACTAAAGCTCAAGCTCGGGGATGCCACGCGTGTCACCCCAAGAAATATCCAAGAAGTACAAGCGTCAAGCTTGGGGATGCCCAAGGCATCCCCTTCTTCATCAATAAAAATTCCAGGTTTCTTCCAAACGCTTCATTTTTACTGTTTCATGCATAGTTGCGTTGTTCTTGGAGCGTCTTCTTTTTCGTTTTCGTTTTGGTTTTTTCGTTTGCTTTTGTTTGCTTAGTTTTCTGAATAAATTGGTTGGACCCCCTCTTTCATACATTGGTTTGCAAATAGTTTGGTTTGGATTGGAAAAGAGTAGGAAAGTCCATGCTTAAGTGGTAAAGAGAGCTTGTTTTTGACTGTGGCCTATGCTTTGTCATGCCATGCTTGATATTGTTTTGGCTTTATGCTTAGTATTCTTTGCTGTAGCATGACTTGTTATAAACAATTGAGATTTCTTAATGTGCCTTGGATGAATCATGCGTTGTTTTAGCATATTAAAGCATAGTATAGTGGTATTCTCCTTTGATGCTTTATTTGGGTTGACTTGGCGCATGCTCACACCATGTTATGACTATCTCAAGTCACCATAGCCTTTATGATCCTTTAGTTTTCAACTTGTAGTATCACTTTATGCTTTGATCAATGATGTTTTGTCGCTCTGCATGATTATGGCCATTATTGCTCTCTTAGTTTGTCGCTCCCGGTCTTTTGCTAGCCTCCACAACAAAGTATGAGTTCCACTCATGCATCCAACTCCCTAAACCAAGTTATTCCAAAGAGTCCACCATACCTACCTACTAGCTTATGCTATTCCAAGTATATTCATGATTTTGTTTACCTTCCAAATTAAACTTGTTATGAGAAAACTAGTGATTAAAGCTCTCACGAACTTGATGGCACACTTTACTTTACTTGCCCTTAATAAACTTGAACCATTGTGTCGTTAATGTTGTATATTCTTGCACTTATTTGTCGGGAATTAGCAGAACCATGCTTTCATGGGGAACGCTTTCAACATTGCACTTGGTACTTGTACCTAGTTGATATCATGCTCTTTTGTATATGGATGTCGTCGGTGTGAAATGAAAGGGGAGCTTGTAAGTCCATGGAGTTATGTATATGTGTTAGAGAAACACCTAGGCCGCTGGTCTAATCCACGCTGACATGGTGGAAACCTGCAGCGTAACCATAATGAGCTGTCTATGAAGCATTCTTCTTATAAAAAAAGAGAGTCCTATTGAGAAAAAAAAGAGAAAAAAGAAAAAAAGAGATACTATGAAAAGAGGAAAGAGAGAGAAAAGCACCATATTCCCATGGTAAATAAGAAGAATGCTAAGATGCTCGTTGTCTACTTGCCTTGTCATTTTGATATGGGGATTCTTCCGTATCATCGGGCAAGGGGTACCCCGTTGGCGGTTCTCTATGATACACATATACTTACAATGACAAGAACTTACCGGTGACTAAACTTGAGTAGCATGAAGAGTGGCCCTCGTATACAAGGGACATGAGATCTCTGACTTATACTTCGTCAAGCATGTACACCATAGTTTGTTCACTTTAACCTTAATCACTTCAAGATGCTTATGATAGGGGCAATGAGAGCTGAAAGGTATAAGTACCATAATTTTTGGAAGCTCTTTATGAGACTTGAATCCCTACTTCCTTTTACAAAAGGCCTTTCTTCCACCATTATATTGAGTCCCCATCTTCTATCTTTATGCACCTACTTTGAGAGCATAGTGGCCATTCTTAGTTTTGTGTGCATTGTTCCAAGACTAGTTGATTGATGCATACTTTGATATTGCTTGTTTTAAACTATTGTATCTAGTCACTCTTATGAACTTTGAAGGTGTCCTATGCATTTATATTTGCTACTCAAGCTGAATACTATTATGCTATGTTTTCTTTATGTGAAACAAACAAACGTCTTGCAAATCATTGTTATTCATGAATCTTTTGTTTGTGCCTTTTCATGTTGCATCATAGTTTCTTTGCTTATTGCTAGAACTTTGTCTTTCATGTTATGATTGAAGTACTATGATCCCAGCTTTGAATGTTTTGCAAATACTTTGATCAAGTCTTTGATGGTGCATGTCACCTCAAAAATCATTTTCTTTTTATCACTTACCTACTCGAGGACGAGCAGGAGTTAAGCTTGGGGATGTTGATACATTGCAAATGTATCTATAATTTTTGATGTTCCATGCTTGGTTTTATCCACTTTCTTGTGTTTTGTTCCAACTTTGGAGTACTTTTCATATGATTTCTTGGACAAACCTATTAACAAGAGCCATAGTGCCAGCTGCCTGTTTTCTGCTGTTTTTGGTTCCAGAAAGTCAGAAAATGAATATTCTCGGAATTGGACGGTACAAAAGCCAAAGTGCCTATTTTTCCGGATGTGATCAAGTGCCAGAATACGAGACAGAGAAGGGCCAGGGAGCCACCACACCACCTGGCCGTGCGGCCAGGCCTGGCCCGCGCCAGGGGGTGGTGTGGCTGCTCCTGGCACCCCCTCGGCCTCTCCTTCCGCCTATATATTACCCTCAGGACGAAAACCCTAAGTGCCCGATCAAAAATCCATGAAAGAGTTTGTAGCTGCCGTCATCTCCATCCCTAGATCGGGAGGAATCTGAAGCTCTTCCCGGCACCCTGCCAGAGAGGGGAATTCACCCTGGAGGCCTTCTTCATCACCATGCAAGGCTCCGGTGTGATGCGTGAGTAGTTCATCCTTGGACTACGGATCCATGTAGTAGCTAGATGTGGTTCTCCTCCTTTGTGCTTTCATGTCTAGACCTTGTGAGCTCCGTTCATGATCAAGATCATCTATTTGTAATTCTGCATGTTGTGTTTGCGGGGATCCGATGGATATTGAGATGCTATTTCAGATTGATTATTGATTCTATCATGTCTTTGTTATTTGTGATCTTGCATGCTTTCTGTTGTTAGTAGCTATCTTGGCCGAGTAGATGCTAGCAACTCCAAGAGTTAGTATTTATGCTCGATAGTGGGTTCATGCCTCTGGTAATCTGGGGAAGTGACAGAAATCTCTAAGGTACTAGATGTGTTGTTGCTACTAGGGAGAAAACAACAATCCTTTGTTCATAGAACAATCGTATTGTTTACTTTACACGTAGTTCGTAAAGCAATAATCTGTTGCTTGCAACTTAATACTAGAGGGGGTTCGGATGATAACCTGAAGGTGGATTATTAGTCATAGATGCAGTTGGATGGCAGTCTATGTATTATGTTGTAATGCCCAATCAAGTCTCAAAGGAGTCAAGATGATTAGTATATGCATGTATTGCTTTCTTGGTGTTTGTCAATTGCCCCGCTGTAATTTGTTCACCCAGCATGTTATCTATCTAAGGAGAGCCACCTCTAGTGAACTATGGATCCCGGTCCTTTTCTTTACATACAATCTACAACTGTTTACTGCTTTGTGTTTACTTTCTGCAAACTTTTACTTCTTTCCATTCAATACGTTTAATCCTTTGTTTTCCGCAAAACACGGTGAGATTGACAACCTCATCGCAAGTTGGGGACAAAGTTCTGTGGTTGTGTTGTGCAGGTCTCCATGTTGCTACTAGCACCGGTAGTGCGCCCTGCCAAGGCTCAGCTAGTAACACCTTTGGGGTGTTTCCTTGCTCCTACTGGTTCAATTAAACCTTGGTTTCATAACTAAGGGAAACTTGCTGCTGTGCTCATCAAACCGTCCTCTTGGGGTTCCCAACAAGCTCTACATCAACACCGCCATCAAGCATTTTTCTGGGCGCCGTGCATTGAGCCATTAGAAGGTAAAACAAGGAAAAGTAGATGGGTGAGCATCCCCATCATCCCTTTCATTACCAATTCGAGTTGCAATGAGATCTTCATTGTATGATGGCCTAAACTGAGAGGCTGATCTTGAGGGCCTCGACCTCCTAGGTGCATCCCTCTCAAATATCTCTCCAAAGGTATGGTTGTTCATGCTTGGTATTCTGAAATTTAAATACCTATTAAACAAGTGTATGCAAAGTGAATATAATGAAGGGCACTATTTATAGGGACTTGTAAGAGGCCTAAACATGCATCAAAACTATATCTCTAAGCATCAAACAAGCTTACAAGCTCTAATAACCTGTCACCTACAGTAGCAAAATACTCAAGACATAATCCACTAAACACAAATCTACTTGGACAAGCGGAGGAGTCACATACCGGAGAACAAATGCTCCAAATTTCAGCAACAAAGATGGGCTGAGCAAGGAGATCGAAAAATCGAGAGCAAGCATAGCAAGAACGCGATTTTGAGCAATGAACTGAAGCTTACTCGGGAGAGAGAAGAAAGTGGCAGGTGAGAGAGTTAGTGGAAGGCCAGGGGTGGCCCACACCATAGCATGGCGCCACCCAGGGCAGGCCACGCCACCAGGTGGTGTGCCTGCCTGGTGGGTCCCCCTAGTACCTTCCAGGCACTCCTCTGCCCCTTTTTTCACGTAAAAATTTAATATGAATTTTCTAGAATTTTTCGAGACACTTTATTTTTGGGCATTTTTCAGGTATAGATGAATGATTTTCTGACATAAAATGATTTTTGGAAATGATGCAATGACAAAACAAGGCTAGAACTACAGGAGTTCTAAGACACTCTAACATGCAAGCAACTAACAACAGAAAAGAAAACTAAACGAAAGCAAAAACTAAGACGAATAGAATAAAAGTAAATGGAGACAATCACAGTGAAAACATTGTTTTGTTCAACGAAATCCTTTTGTTAACAAGGTTGATCAGGTCTTATTACCAAAACAATTCCATATGAGGCAAAACTTTGTATTCCACTAATGATTATGTTACCTCAACCTTGATAGCAATAGTCCCAATCATAATAGTTTCAAATTTTTCTCTTGGTATGGGACAATATATTTCTCCAACTTGAATGCCCTCAACATGTTCAATTGAATTCAAACCATAAGTCCTTTCAATCTTCTTGGGGAAATATACGGTTTGTTCCTTGTCATTAACAATAAAGGTCACCTTTCCTTGATTACAATTAATAACAACTCCTGTAGTATTAAGAAAAGGTATCCCAAGAATAATAGACATATTATCATCTTCAAGCATTTCAAGCACAACAAAACCAGTTAATATCAAGCAATTATGAGCCACTTGAACAGGTACATCCTCACATATACCAACAGGAATAGTGGTAGATTTATCAGCCATTTGCAAAGATATATCAGTTGGTATTAGTTTTTCTAGTTGAAGCCTCTTATAGAGAGAGAAAGGCATAACACTAACTCCAGCTCCCAAATCACACAAAGCAGTTCTAACATAACTGTTCTTAATAGGGCAAGGGATAGTTGGAATCCCTGGGTCTCCAAGTTTTTTTGGAACCTTACCATTAAAGGAATAATTAGCAAGCAAAGTAGAGATTTCTTCATTAGGGATCTTCCTTTTATTCGAGACAATATCCTTCATATACTTTGAGTAAGGAGGCAATTTAATAGCATCAGTCAAAGGAATTTGCAGGAATAAAGGTTTCGTCCACTCACAAAACTTATTATAGTGTTCATCTTCCTTTGACTTGTGTTTCTTATCAAAGAAAGGCATAGGTTTTTGGACCCAAGGTTCTGTTTCACTACCATGTTTCTTAGCAATAAAATCTTCTTTAGTGTATTTAGTATTCTTAGTGTGCTTTTTAGGTTCTTGTTCAACTTTTTCTTCATTAGGAACTTCATTTTCTTCATTACCACTTTCAGTTTCAGCATCAGAAATAGATATACTATTAAGATCTATAGCAGGTTCAGAGGGTTCTACAACAGTTTTATGTTTTTTTCCTTTTCTTACGAGTAGAGCCACTATTTTCAGCTTGTTGAGAATCCTGCTCAATTCTTTTGGGATGCCCCTCAGGATATAGAGGATCCTGGGTAGCAGCACCACTTCTAGTTCTAATTTCATAAGCATGTTTTTCTTTAGCAGCATTAACTAGCAAGTCTTTTTGCACTTTAATGAGTTGATCTATTTGAGTTTGAACCATTTGAAAGTGTTTAACAATCATTTTAACATCATTAGAGGTTCTTTCCACAATATCTTTCAATTCAACAATAGCTCTAGTGTTTTCCATTAAATGATTTTGCGCCCTTTTATTATAATTATCTTGCGTAACAATAAAGATATCGAATTCTTCTAAGCATTGATCAGGAGGTTTAGAGTAAGGGATATCACCTTCATCAAAGTGTTGGAGAGAGTGTACCTCAATAGTGGATGAATGGGGAATAGGCTTACATAATTCTTCAATAGGAGGTAAATTCTTGACATCTGCAGCTTTAATTCCCTTCTTCTTAAGACATTTCTTAGCTTCCTTCATCACTTCATCATTTAATTCAATAACTCCCCTCTTCTTTGATGTTGGAATAGGCATCGGTATAGTAGGTTCAGGTATAATTACTTCAGGTATAGCTGGTTCAGGAGGATTCCAATCTTCATAATTCTTGCTTATTTTAGCCATTAATTCCTCAGCTTCCTTGGGAGTCCTATTCCTGAAAACACAATCAACACAACTGTCTAGGTATGTCCTAGATTCTTCAGTTAGTCCATTATAAAATATATCAAGAAGCTCATTCTTAGGTAATGGACTTCTAGCCTATGCATGAATCAAAGCACAAAACCTTGCCCACGATTCAGGCAATATATCATTTTCTCCCTGTTTAAAATCAAAAAGTTCCTGCAAAATAGCATGTCTAGCACTAGGAGAAAAATATTTCTACAGGAAAGTACTAATCAAGCAATTAGGGCTATCAATAGATCCAGGAGGTAAATTACTAAACCAAGTTTTAGCTTCTCCTTTTAGTGAAAAGGGGAAAATCTTAGCAACAAAGTAAGTACGCATCTTAATATCATCAGAAAACAAGCTACTCATGGTAGAAAGTTCATTCATATGTGCTACCGCACTTTCATTCTTAGTCCCACAAAAATGTTCTTTCTCAACAATAGCTATGTAAGATAGATCAAGAGAGAAATCATAATTTTTATCTTTAATGTTTATGGGAGAAGCAACAAACTTAGCAATAGTTTATTTACCATCTACCATGACCGTATTTCATGGTAGAAGGCCATTTTTTGGAAGCCACGGTAAATAGAACCCATCTACCACGAAGATTCAGACTGTGGTACATGTGTTTCGCCTGCCGAATTGACTATTGATGTCATGCCAACTACCACATGACAAACACTATTAACGGGTAATTACCTCCATCAATTTCATAACCGATGATATCATATTAGTAACAACATCACCGGTCACAGGGCGATGCCAGCTCAACAAATTTAAGTAGGCCAACCCACTTGGAAATAAAATAAAAACCTATAAAGCTCGGCGGGTCGCAATGCGGTAGCGAGTTAAAAGCCCATAAAGCCGGTAGGATGGCCCACATGGAAGCAAAACAAAAGCCCGTAAAGCTGGCATGTCGGCAGCGTGTTGGAGCAAAAAAAGCCAATAAATCTAGGAAGGATACCACGTGACAGCCTAGTAAAAGCCCATAAAGCTGGCAGGTTAGCCCACGTGGAAGCAAAACAAATAAAGCTTGGCGGGATTTCACGTGTGATGACCCACAAGTATAGGGGGTGTATCGTAGTATCTTCGAGGGAAGTGAAACCCAATTTATTGATTCGACACAAGGGGAGCCAAAAAATATTTATAAGCCTTAACAACTGAGTTATCAATTCAGCTGCACCTAGAAACAATCTTGCTCACAACAGTTTATCAGTAGCAACAGTTTTGTAGTAGGAATAGTAAGTAGTAGCAGTAGTAAAGTAAAGAGAGTAGTAACAATAGAGGTAAACAGTAGGATTCGAGTGCGGTAGGCATAGGGATGGATGGACGGACGTTGCATGGACAAGACAATTCACATAGCAATCAGAACATAGGGCAATTGCAGATAAATAAGATAAAGTATCCAAGTACTAGATAATCCTAGGCATGTGTTCCATATATAGTCATACGTGCTCGCGATGAGAACTTGCACAACATCTTTTGTCCTGCCAGCCCGTTTGCAACGGGGCCTCAAAGGAACTACTGGCAATTAAGGTGCTCATTTTAATAGAGCACCGGAGCAAAGCATTAACACTCCGTGAACACATGTGATCCTCACATCAAAGCCATTCCCTCCGGTTATCCCGATTTCTGTCACTTCGGGGCCATTGGTTCCGGACAACAACGTGTGTATACAACTTGCAGGTAAGACCATAAACAATACTATCATAATGAATCAATAACATGTTCAGATCTGAAATCATGGCACTCGGGCCCTAGTGACAAGCATTAAGCATAACAAGTCGCAACAAAGTCATAAAGCACTAATAGAAGATACTAGACACCATGCCCTAACAATTTGATGCCATTACATGAACAATCTCATTCAATCCCTACCATCCCTATAGCCTACAATGGGGGATTACTCACTCATAGATGGGGGAAACATGGATGGTCGATGGAGAAGCGATGGTGATGATGATGACGATGATCTCCTCCAATTCCCCGTCCCGGCAGGGTGCCAGAACGGAGTTTCTGGTGCTGTTTCGTGGAATCTAGTGGTGGCGGCGGAGCGGAACTTCTTCTGGAAAAACTTCCCCCCCCCCCCAGAGTTTTTAGGTCAGAAGGCTTCTTATAAACGAAGAGGGAGACCGAGGGGGTGTCTGGGGCGGCCAGAACACCCCCTGGCGCGGCCTGGGCTAGCCCGCGCGGCCAGGTGGTGTGGCCTGGGCCCAATCC
This sequence comes from Avena sativa, assembly GCA_916181665.1. Classification (NCBI taxonomy): domain Eukaryota; kingdom Viridiplantae; phylum Streptophyta; class Magnoliopsida; order Poales; family Poaceae; genus Avena; species Avena sativa. Next base: position 551,634,588 of record OV702290.1, on the reverse strand, counting down.
CCCTTCGTCTCGTATTCTGGCTCCGGGAGTCTTCTGGTGAAATAGGATTTTCGGCATATTTTCCGGAATTTTTCCTGATAGTTAATTTTCCGCATAAAAAGTAGACACCGGGGCAATTCTGCTGAAAACAGCGTCAGTCCACGTTAGTTGCATCCAAATCACACAAGTTTAGAGAAGAAACAATAGCAAAAGTGTTCGGAAAAGTAGATACGTTTTGGACGTGTCAACGTGGCATCCCACTAAAGCTCATAAATACAGAAGGGCCACCACCTGACTTCTAGGAAAAGCCATTAAGGTGGCAATGCGATACACGTCGTGGCCCTCCAACAACCCATTAGTTTAGGATGCTAGCCCATGTTGTTGCCCATCAATAACCTATTGCTCTTAGCAGGCTGACGGCGTGAAAGCCTACCAAAAGGCCGTTAAGCTACACGGCATGCCATGTGGTGGACACGTAGAGGCCCATTTATCTAGCAGGCTACAAGTAGGCCTGCCACATGACCACAATAGTCGACCCATTAAAATGGTAGACCACCACGTGGTAGCCCGCCAAATGCCCACATAGCATGATAGATCAGCCTAAGTAGATGGGTTTCCAAACTGATGACCTGTTTCATATTTTAGCCTTTCGGTCTATTGTTGTCGCATGTCAATTTTGGCCACACTGCCCGTTTTGGCAGATCGTCCAAATAATGTTAAGCAGGTTGACTAACATCTAAAATTTAAACTAAATATTACATAATAACGAAAATTTATTACAAACATCATAACAAGTTCTCTCCAGAATCTAAGTTACAACGAATCATAAAAAAAGATCTGCATTTTAAAATCTCACAAAAAGAGTTGGCATGATCAATTTGAGATATGTACTTGGCAATTCATCATCTTCTTCTTCAACATTATAGCTACAGATCTAAGAGCAGCTACACTCTGTCTTTCTGCATGCAATACAACATGTATATATGTATTATCACTTGTAGGTGTTGTACTAGGTGGACTGATTGCTTCAAAAATGCAATAGGAGGATGAATGCAAAGAGAGATCACAACTTTTAGTCCTACCTTCTGAGGACTCCTGTTTGGTTTTAACTGCAGTCTAATAATAGCATTAAGGACTTACAACAAAGAACCATGGAACATGTATTATATAAAGTAGAGATCAGCTAATCACAGGGAGCCGAAATATGCACACAAGCTTCTTTGTGAAATATGTAAGCATGTACTTACAGTAGCACGTTGTTTAGGCTCACATCAGGTATTTTCTTGCGGGTTTGACTCCTGGTCAACTACCAATCGCATTAGAGTGAAGCAACTAGAACTCTAGTTTTTGTACTCCATCGTCCTTTCTCTGCGTTTGGGTATCACATTTAAAACCAAGACAACTGGTTTGAAAGGATGAAAGCAGTTGAACGTACCTAAAAGATATAATTAAAATTGACTAGATGTATGATTGAAACAAGATGAGCATTTTCTGCATTACTTAAAGCATTCACAGGTAGAAACACAATAAAACATGACTAGAATTGTTATGGCAAGGTTTTAAGTACTCCCCCATCCAAATTAATGGACTTAGATTTGTCTAAATTTGGATGCATATAGACATCCTATAGTTTTAGATACATTCGAATCTAGACAAATCTAGAAAAATCTAAGTCCATACAGGTATTGTGCAAATCTAACTCCAGTAACTTGGATCGAAGGGAGTATCATTACTGTGAAAAGGTACTGTGGTTACATGTTATATACAACTTATACGAGAACAAGTTACTAGCCTCGGTAACACACCAAGACATCAGACTTGAACCATGGATGGTGTCAGATTCTTTAGTGTTGGATCATCTCTGAGCAGTTTGCATGACCCATGCCAGCGCTTGCAAAGAATAGCATCGACAAGTTAGTGTTGGACGATTATACCAACAGTGTGAAAATAGTAGAAAGAAAATAATAGGGAGAAGCTGATGATGGACACATGACCAACTAGATGCGGGTGCAAACGAAATGGAGATAGCATACAGGATATTATAGCGACATTATAATACTTTTGTAGCTTGAAAGTGCCAAAAAATATGAAAATCACGCAGCAAACGGGGAAGATTAAGTATCACTCCGCGGCAGAGACGGTCAAGACGGGCATGGAGGACAGGGCCGCGGGGGTGGCACTGGCATTTCCGGCGGCGAACGAGTGATTCGATGAAGCGTAGCCCATCCGGGAGACGACGACGCTGGTGAAATAGATCATGTGCAGCGAGAGAGTCGATGAAATAGATCATCTGTATAGAAGGCGTGCGTCAATGAAGTAGAACGCTTGCGATAGAAGAGGGTGACGAGTGGTGGATCCGGTACGTTGAGAAGAAATGCGGAGAAGTAGCTATCGTGTGGAAGAGAGCGCCGACGGTGAAGCAGATGCATGACAGAACGGATTTCCCACATGTAAGAGGCCTCCCGGCACCATCATAGCCGCATATTTGTTGGAGATTCGTGCAAAGTCAACACAGTCATCTTCTGTAGAACATTTGCATTTAAGCCCTCCTACAATTTCAGATTTTACTTGTTGTCCAGAAGAGAGGATGACCACCCAGCCCCGAACCCACCTCATTCTCCTTCTGATCTGGATCAGGGACCTCTCCCCTCGTCGAGCTCACCCAAACCTGCGCTCCAGACGGCGACCTCCTCCTCCCCTCGCCGAGCTCGCCGCTGCCGGCGACCTCCGCCTCCCGCCCTCAACCCTCGTCGAGCTCACCACCGCTGGTGCCGATAACCTCGTCGACCTCTCCCCTCGTCGAGCTCACTGCCGCCGGCGACCTCCGCCTCCCTTGCCTCATCGCCCCACCTAATCGCCGCCTGGGTCTCCACCCCCGGCGCCGCCTCCTCCTCTGCATCCCCACCGCCGCTGACGACCTCCGCATCTTACCTCGTCGGTGTCGAGCCCCGCCCCCAGCGAGCCCAGCCCTCCCATGGACGGTGGTGACCGTCGCCCCCCACCTCGTTGCCCCACCTCTCCTACACCCCCCAAACGAGCTCCCCCGGCGAGCTCCAGCGACCGTCGCCCCCACCTTTTTTTTTCATTCTTTTGTATTTTTTGTTTGGATCCAGATCTAGTTCATGCAATTTTGTATGCATCTTCAATGGATCTGTGATGGATCTTTCTTTCTTTTTTCATGCTTTTGGACATAGATCTTGTATGTATTATCTAGTTCATGCGATTTATCTAGTTCATGTGATTTTGTATGAATCTTTGAAGAATCTTTTATGTATTGTCAAGTTTTTGATGAATCTGTGGTGAATCTGTGATGAATCATGAGACCATTTGTTTGATCTTGACAGGTGACACATGTATGAAACTGATGTTTTATTTATATTGCTTGAATCTGGTATCTTGACTAAATCGGAGTTTGTTCTGTAAAAATTATTACATAAAAAAATCTATGAAAAACGTTCTGTGAAAAGTAATATGTAAGAAATATGTGGAAAATAATTTGTGAAGGCCATGGGCGTGCTGCACTCAAAAAACATAGAAGATTCATTATTTGTATCCTTGCAGAAACATGTATGAAACATGTAGGATATGAAACAGGTATGAACATAAAACTGGCTAATTAAATTTGACTAATTAAATAAAATAAATAATCAGGTGAAGAGACAAAACAGCGACAAAATATGTATAAAACCTAAAAACACTGGGGCTAATAAGCAAATAGCAATGAACTAGAAAAGTGTGATGGGAGGGCTGTTTTGTAAAAATGCTAGCACGAATCTCCAACAAATGGAGGGCACAGATGGTGTCGTGGCCCCCTCCTATGGGGGATTGCATTTCCGGATGCATGATGGTGATGGGCGGGAAAATTTTGAGGAATGCATGGAGGCGGCGATGGGGAATTGATATGTTCGATCTGAATTGCGAATTGTATTATAGCTTCTTTTTTTCTACTAGACCTAGTTTTATCGAATCCTTGGGAAGCCTTTGCTTGATGTAAAATTACTAGACCTTGAAAACTCAAGTAATATTTTTTGCTTACCGGATTTTGTGGTTTTGTATCAACATAGATAGAGATCCGGCGGCGGCGGAAGGGGGTGGCGGCGGCTAACCTAGATCGCCTGGGAAGGGATGGGGAGTTCGGGTCGCCTGAACTATCTCCGCCCAAACTACGTACGCAGACTGCATTGTGTATGGACGCGACCTGAAGCAAGCCGAGTATCGGAGCAAGCAAGCAACAGCAGTAAAGTCCCCCACACGGACATGAAGAGGCGCGGCAGGAGGCCGTGACCCACGGCCACGGGGACAGCATGCATTGAAGGAGCTGTCATGCTCGTCGCCGTTGCCAAATATCGATCGTACCATACCATGATCATGAGCACGAGAAGCTCCCCGAGAGCCACTTCTTTTCGCTTCGAGGTTTACCGGACAAAGACATGGGACACGGGAGATGGTAGTACGTACTAGCAGCATCGGCACTTGAGCAGCAGAGCTCTCGTCAATGGCCACCGCACGGTTATTTTTAGCCCGGGCTTTCATCTCCGACAGGGGGCCGGATCGATCGATAGATACCGCGCGCCGTACGCGCGCACGCAGGCGGGTCCCCCCGTGTGCTTCCTGAATGACCATCACGGCCTCACCTCAACGTTTGGCCGGTGCGCCGTTCAGTACGTACGTACGTCGTCCTCGGCCAGTAGAATACAATACGTACGTGCTAATTTCCCCCCAAACGAGAATCACCTGCTCTTGTTTCTCTGGCACCGCCCCGTCCGTCCCCTCCCCTCCCCTCCTCCATTCTCTCTCCTCTCGCGGAAGAGGGGAGGAGGAAGCGGCATTGCCCATCTCCGCCCCGGCCTGCACAGGAGGAAGATAATCGAGCAGGGGCGCGCGTCACCTCGCCGGCGGCCGGCATTGCCGTTTTCCTTTCGCGTCGTGCGGCTTCCTTGAGCGGCCCGCCTTCCGTGTCCTTCCTCCCGCAGGTAACCAATTAACTAACCGAGACCTCATTGCTCCCTCTTCCCCGTTCTTGCTTCCCGTCCATAATTCTCAGGGAAAATGCCTAGCGGCTGGCTGCATTTTGCTTCCTCGAATAGGCTTTTCAACCGATCTTCGTCGACATATGTAGTTTCATTTCATTTCATCTCGCCGCCGTTCATAAGCTGGAAAACGATAGTAACAAATTAAACACCGCATGGACACATACTATGCGTCGCGTCCGTCCATGAAAAGAGAGGGAGAAGAGAACAAAGTTGGAAAACATCCGCACCGCCTGTTGGAGCGGCGCTATCGGCCCTATCAACGTTTGTACGTAGCGCGTACTGAGCCTGCTGCCCGGAGGTAGAGGACACAGGGGAGGCCAACACCGACCGCGCGCCCAACTCCCCGGGGGTCTTGCCGCTATCTGCTCCTTGCATGCCGGCGTCCACCCACCCGCGCGCTTCTTCACATGTCTCTCCGTGCACGTACCGTTGCTTGACAAGGTGCCCGTTCCAGGGAGGAGGAGGAGATCGTCAGCCGAGGAGGCGAGACGAAGAGGAAGACGATGGCGGGCGGGGAGGAGCGGATCGTGGTGTCGGTGCGGCTGCGGCCGGTGAACGCCCGGGAGGCGGAGCGCGGCGACGGCGCCGACTGGGAGTGCTCCGGCCCGGCCACGCTCAAGTTCCTCGGCACCATCCCGGAGCGCGCCATGTTCCCTGCCACCTACGCCTACGGTACGTCGCGCCTCGCGCTAGCTGCTTCCAGTTTATCTTGGTAGTACATTGCAAGATGCTCATTTCTGATGGAGTACATGCATCGACGAACGCAGATAGGGTGTTCAGCCCGGAGTGCAGCACGGCGCAGGTGTACGAGGAAGGGGCCAAGGAGGTGGCCCTCTCCGTGCTCGCCGGAATCAACTGTACGCACGTTCACGCGCGCAAATTCCTCAAATAACCTTCATCTGTTCTGCATATATCATTCTATCTGTGAGACATGACAATGGCATTTTCTTTGTGGCATTGGCATGGCGCGTTCGCGCAGCCAGCATCTTCGCGTACGGGCAGACGAGCAGCGGCAAGACGTACACCATGGTCGGCGTCACGGAGCACAGCATGACCGAAATCTACGGCTACATAGACAAGGTGCACGGACCTGTACCGCTCGCTCAGTTTTACTTCTTCTCGGTTGCACAACATCCGCATGAATCTTTGCACTTAGCCCGTGCCCTGCTCTGCTCCGGCCGTGCAGCACCCCGAGAGGGAGTTCATCCTCAAGTTCTCGGCCATGGAGATATACAACGAGGCAGTCAGGGACCTCCTCAGCTCCGACGCCACGCCCCTCAGGCTCCTCGATGACCCGGAGGTGGACCGTCAGCTCATTCTCGCTGCTTACCTCAAAGCAGTCCAACAGTTTTTGTTTTCTTCCATATTTCAGTTTTATTTACCGTGCTCATCGTAGTGCAACCGTGCTTGAATTCAAAGCAGAAAGGAACGGTGGTGGAGAAACTCACCGAGGAGACGCTGAGGGACAAGGGCCATCTCCTGGAGCTCCTTGCTGTGTGCGAAGGTGCATGTGCATTGCAACCGAATCTTCTTTTTCCTTCCGCTCAAGCACTGAAGCTGGGCACAACGTGCTGCAGCATCTCAATTGGTTCCACTGCCGCTATGCTCACCGACTTGTTTTTTGTGCCACAGCTCAAAGACAGAGTGGGGAGACCGCCATGAACGAAACGAGTTCTAGATCTCATCAAATACTCAGGCTGGTAGGTGCCCCTACCGCACACTTGAATGATGAACTGCGTTCATCTTCTGCGAGAAATCACCATCTGTGTTCTTAACCTCCTGTGTGAAACCGCAGACGGTCGAGAGCTCCGCAAAGCAGTTCCTGGGGAGAGGCAACTCCAGCACCCTCCTGGCTTGTGTGGTACTTATTGTTAATCCCATGTACCCCTATTACCACACACGATTAGATCCTTTTCACAAATACTGTTCCATGCATGGTCTCTCAGTTTCTCTGCTTTCTGGGCAGAATTTTGTTGATCTAGCAGGAAGTGAGCGTGCGTCACAAACGGCAGTGAGCGGCATGAGGCTCAAGGAGGGTAGTCATATAAACAAGAGTCTGCTTACACTGGGAAAGGTCATTCGCCAGCTCAGGTTCGCTGCATCCGAAGCCATCCTGGTTGAAGTACCGAGTTCAGGCTACTGGACGAACTAATCTGCTGTTTGAAACTCGGTATTCTTTTTTTCCATTTGCTGTAGATGCTCATAAACTACGAAACAATTGTTCCTGATGCAGCGGGGGTAGAAACGGACATATCCCTTACAGAGACTCGAAGCTCACTCGCATATTGCAGTCTTCTTTGGGAGGCAACGCGAGGACAGCCATCATCTGCACGATGAGCCCGGCGCACTGCCACATCGAGCAGTCCAGGAACACGCTGCTGTTTGCAAACTGCGCGAAAAACGTAGTCACCAATGCACAGGTCAACGTTGTGATGTCGGACAAGGCACTGGTGAAGCATCTTCAAAGAGAGCTTGCCAAGTTGGAGAACGAGCTCAAGTTTCCTGGTTCAGCCTCTTGCTCTACTCATGCCGAGGTTCTGAAAGAGAAGGATGACCAGATTAAAAAGGTGTGATTACTCTTAGTGAACTATCTTACTTCATAACTATAGATTGATGATTACCACTACTCAAATGATCCTTTTTTTTGTAACACATACTACTATTATGGATTTCCAGCTGGAAGAGCAGTTGAAGGAGTTAATGGAGGAAAAAGTTACTGTTCAATCTCAACTTGATAACTTCCGCAAAGTTGCGAGTGATGATCATCTAAATGCTCACAAAGCAAGGCGATGGGTACTTTGCTCTCCTTTCCTATTTTGTTTAATAAATTCTAGTAGAGTGCCTGTAATATCAGCCTATTAAAATACCTGACAGGAGGAACATAGTCGGTCTACAGATTGCCTTCCACGTAATATGTCCGAAGATGCATTTTCATTTTCTGATACTCATGATATGTCGTATCAAGACGAAGCAATGGATGAACCGTTAGTGCCGCTACCACCACGACCCAGTAACCATGTTTTCGACAGGATAAATGAATGCCAAGAAAACAGTGTGGCCTCGCAATCTGCATCTGAGGTCTGCGAGGAACATTGCAAGGAAGTTCAGTGCATTGAAACAAATGAGCTCAGAAGAAGGAGAAGTCAAGAATCCTTTTGTGCACACACACTTGAAACATCAGAAAAGGAGAGACAAACAAAGATGGATCGAGCCGAAGCTTGCACCAACGAAGAGAAGCATGGTGAATGCGTCAGAAAAACAGCAGAAAATGCCATCGAGCTATATGCATGCGAGTGTGACACGTCTTCGGACATTGAACAACCTAACACTGACGACGAACCATTGTCCCTGAAGAGGTGTGTCATAAGCTCGAGGGATACTGTACTATCTAGGAGCAGTAGTTGCAAAGCAAGCTTCATGGTAATACCAAACAGTTGGTTTGATGATGCAACGAGTGTGAACACGACACCGCCACCAAGTGAACATTTCAAGTATCCTCCGAGAAGGCCAGAGAAGGTCAGGAAGAGCCTATTTCCTGAAAAAGTTGCCTCTGATGCCGTCACGGACAACAGCACAAGCAACGCTGAAGAAGAAAGTGCTGTGAATGACACGAGCTGCGTTACTGAAGTGAAGCAGAAAACTGAGCAGACCGATGCAGCCCAACAAGAGGAAAATCAGGTGCAAGTCAGCACAGATTCATCATTGAACACCTTCGAGTCTCCTTCACGGTGGCCATTTGATTTCAGCAAGAAGCAGCAAGAGATCATTGAGCTGTGGCATGACTGTCATATCTCCATAGTGCACCGGACTTACTTCTTCCTGCTCTTCAATGGAGACCACACAGATCACATCTACATGGAAGTAGAGCACAGGCGACTGTCCTTCATCAAGAATTCATTCATCGCAGATGGTGAGCCGAATGCTACTGTTGCATCAAGGTACTTATGAACGATGCTAATGAACACAATTCCAGCTCAAATATATTGTAAAGAAAATTATTCTTGCTGTTTTATCAAAAAAAGTTTTGTTGTTGTTGTTGCAGTTTGAAGAGTCTTAGGTATGAGAGGGACATGCTGTACAGGCAGATGGTGAGGAGGCTCAACGCCGCAGAGAAGGAGAGCCTCTACAGCAAGTGGGGGATCGACAAGAGCTCCAAGCAGCGGAGGCTGCAGCTGTCGCGGCGCATCTGGACACAGACTGACATGGAGCATGTGAGGGAGAGTGCTGAGCTCGTTTCGAAGATGATCCAGCATCTAGAGCGGGGGCAGGCCATCAAGGAGATGTTCGGGTTGAGCTTCTCTCTGAATCTGCGGTCTGGGAAATCTTTCAGCTGGGGTGGAGGCTTCTCCTGAGTCTTGAGACAGAGTTGATGTTTTGAAAACTATGACACGGAGATAGATGGATATATAGCACAGCAAGCTGCTCATCGCAGAGGAATTCACATCGGCTCCGGATTTGGTTCAGTAATGCTGATGACGTAACCTCGCTTGGCTGATTTACGCAGGTGACTGGTTTTCTGAGGGCGGGTAATGAAAGTTGAACCAACAAAACAAGGGATGCATGCTAATTGTTTTGCACTTAAACTGCACGATCTATTTCCTATTCGGTGTATGCACCTAATATCGTGCCAACAGAAGGCCTGCGCCGGCTTGCAGTTTGGCTGTAATTGTTCACTACCCTTGTCGCTAACATGATCACTTCAAGATTATATCTTGTTGCAGTCTATGTTGGATGCTGCAAGATGTACTTGACCCCAAGATGCGTTGTGCATTGCGCTTGGTTGGTCGGTAGCCAATTGATGGATTAGAATGGTTGGTCGTTGCCTTTCCTGTTGTCAGCAGTAACAGTTGGTGAGTGCGGGTTAATTGGTTGATGCTGTACTCTACCAACAATTGCTGGAGCAAATTTGGTAGTATCTATCAAGTTCTGTTCTTACATTGCTTTCACTCATAAACCTTAATGCCCCCATTTTTTCTCATCGGTTCCCGTACAAAAGTACTAGTGTATATTGTGGTTCAAGATGTACGACAGAGCATAATAGGATACCAAACATGTACTGTACCATACTTAAAGATTTTAGGTATAGTCGTGATACAAATTGAGTCCAAATAAATCGCATATAGAAAGGGAGGTTACCATTAATCCAACCAATTTTCAGTTTTCATCCCCTTCATCCTCACCGCATTCGAACTGAAAATTCAGGAGAAGTAAAAGGTTGAAACTTCAAATATGTTTCAGTTTTTCAGTTGGGGGAATCTAAGCTTATCAAATATTCAAAAACTAAAGAACGAAGTTCGTAGCCGGAAATTAGGCCCAGGGTTCTGGCAAACCTCCGGCTGCAGCGACGCGGCGTGTAGAAGGGGCGGCGGATTAGACGCTGCGCGCAGTTCGGGTGGCGGAGAGGACACGCCGACGCGGACGACGGCATACGGCGGATCGGAGGATGGCAGACGGCGGCGCTGTATCCCGGCGCCCGAACGACACAGCCTGTTCGTGTGGGCTTCCTTTGCAATTTCGCTGGGCCTAAAAAAACAGGGCTTTCCTTAACTCTCTCGTGGGCCCTGGAAGGCTGGAACCCTTGCTCTCACTTCGCTACTTCGCACATCTTGCCTTCTCTTCCTCGCGGACGGTTCAAGCGGGCGATCCAGAGGCGGCGGCGGCGGCGGCTGTACGCGGCGGTTGGCATCGAGCTCGGCGGCAGCATGGCGCTGCGGATGGCTGCGGCGGCGTTCGTGCGGCGCCTGGCGCCGGCGCGCCCCCCGGCTCTCCTGGCCGAGGCGGAGGCCGTGACGTGCGGGCGCGGGGACAAGAAGACCAAGCGCGGGAAGCGGTTCAAGGGCTCCTACGGCAACTCGAGGCCGAAGCGGGAGAAGAAGATCGAGCGCATCAAGGACCGCGTCGAGGTGCCCCGCTCCACCCCGTGGCCCCTCCCCTTCAAGCTCATCTGAGCTCTGGGAGACCTGCCCTCGATTCGTCAGGCTACCTAGGGTTCCGCTTTTACCCCCTACGGTTCGCTGCTACTCTCAGCTGTTCCCCATTAGCTCCACTCGCAGGGCATGTGATTTCGTTAGCTGTTTGTCATATTGGGTTCTGTCAGATATGACTACACTACTATTGAATCAATCTGCCATTGCAACTTGTAGTCGCTATGATCAAACGAATCAAGTTTTTTGTGTACTTCTGTCATTGTGCTATCTGAATGATGATAATAAATCATTGGAAATGAAATTTATAGTGACAGGTTGTTTGTGTGTGCACTTGTTGATAATACCATGTAGTGTAGAAGGGGTGGGTAACAAACATATTAGCTTTAGTCTTATTCTTGGCAGTCCAGAGTCCACATTTGATGAGTATCCATCTCAATAACTTGATTTGTTTTTATGATGCCGGGCATCCTTCGATATATTTATATTGTAATAATAAAAAATTCAAAATGATTAAGTGGTGACCACTTCAATCTTCAGAAGTAAGTTTCATTCTGTGTGACTGTTGAATGTGTATTGACCTTTGTTCATAACTGGATACCGTTAGGTCTGCTTGTATTAAGGTTGACAGCTGATAGCCCTAATGCACTCCAAATGGGTTACCTGCACCTGAAATTGAGTTAGTGTGTATTGACTTCTTATAGATTGATTCTGCAACATAGAAATTTGGTTGAATGTTGTTCAGGATATTTTTATCTTGTAACACATGGGCCTCCTCTGCTACATGCAAAATGGTGTTGATTCATTTTGGTTTTCATGTTATCCTGCTGAAGATGCATTCTTCTTATATCATTTATATCACCAAATTCACTGCATGAAGATTAATACAATTCAACAATTGTTTTTTGCATATTCATGCTTACAGATAGGGTGGATGTTCATTCAAGTTCCAAAACCACCTAAAAATACAATGTTGTCGCCGTTGGTGTCAATGATTTGGCCGTTTGAACGACTTGAGTCGTTTCTATTTGAATTGTTGCAAAATTACATTTCTTAATTTCTTATCTCCTTAGAGTTTTCCATTTTGTTGTTACAAAAAGGATAAAAAACAAGTAATGCATTATGGGATTTATGTCATTGGTTTGCTAACATGTTGAAAGCTCAGAATACCTTTATAATACTCCATCCGTCTCGAATTAGATGTTGGAGATTTGTCTAAATTCGCATGTATCTATACACTAAAAGGCGTCTAGATACATCCGAATCTAGAAAAATCTCTGACTCCTATTTCGAGACGGAGGGAGTACATACAACCGTTTGTTTTATTGGGATATAAAGTTTTCTCTTGTTTTGTCTCGCCATTCAATGAGCCAATTGGGATATAAACTTCAGTTTGTGTTAGTTTTTAAGAAATGACAGCGAGTCTATTGATTTTGTGTCTTTTCGTGCATGTCCTCCCTATACTCATAATAGGGCTATAGTGATATCTACCTCAAACTTGCTGTGAAGATGCTTTAGAAGCTAAATTGTTTTCCTTCTCCTGCTATCCACTTGAGCTCCTGATATAGTAGTGTTTTTTCCTCGAAAATAAGCACATCATGGTTGCCTTTCTGCAACTGTTATCAGAGCATGCTATCTAAATTAGTCCATGTCCACAAGAATAATCCAGAGCTACTACAAATGCTAATGTAAATCCATTTAAGAACTACAACATGTATGGATTTGAACGAAACTGAACTATGTTTATTGCATTCGGTAGTAATTCAGAAAACCAGTAGTTGTGTACTTATCTATCTCTAATGTAACACAGCGAGTTGCACTTCCTGATGTGGCTACCACATTGCTTGTTACCTACTCCCTCCGTTCAGAAATATAAGACATTTTAGCTTTGTGAGAAATGAATGTATCTAGACGCATTTTAGTGTATAGGTTCACTCCAAACCTCTACGAACCTATACACTAAAAACGTCTAGATACACTTGATTCACAAAGGTAAAACGTCTTATATTTCTAAACGGAGGGAGTAGATGATTCCTCCAGTTAGATACATATCCATACATATCCTGGTAAGTGTATGTTGAGTACAAGGAATGCTGAAGCACTCTAGTGGCATTCAGAGGGTCCTCATCACTGCCAGCTGATCCGTATACCAGTTAAATGCTACTCCCTCCGTTTCAAAATATAAGATGTTTTAGCTTTATGAAAGGAGTGTATTTAGACCACTTTTAGTGAGTAGGTTCCCTACAAAGCTAAAACATACATGAACCTACACACTAAAAAGGTCTAAATACACTCCTTTCACAAAGCTAAAACATCTTATATTTTGAAACGGAGGGAGTACTACCTCTGTTCCAGATTGTAGAACGTTTTGGGTAGGCTAAACATCTTATAGTATGACACAGGTAGTAGTTTTGACAGATTTAAAGTTTGGGAGAGTAAGGAATTGCTTGGTAATTTGCCTGACATTCATATTGGAGTATGGGTCGGCTGGTTTGTTTGAGTTAGGTGTGGTGACCAAAATCTTTTGTACGGGATGTCTCGAATGAATCTGCAGTTATCTGGGCGTATTTACAAGTTGCTGAGGACACGTCTCCTGCAACTCTCCACCTTGATGTTCTGAATCTGTTTTTCTGCCTTCAGCTTGCAAGACATTCCGTTGCCCCTGTCAGGCTCAAGTCAGGTTGCCGTCAGGTAATGTACCATAGACCAGTGAGCAGTATGCCTGACCATGACAAGTGAGCGACCAGAAGGATTTCGTGCCCACTAGTGAGTCCATTCGTTCTTAATCTGACTCGCTGTAGCGCCATTTCTCGGAGCAATCCTGGTATGATCCTAGGAGGTTCTCAGACTTCTCTCAAGGCTGGGCTTGACTCCTTGAAGATGCTAAGCCTTTCGAGTCTCTGATCTGATAGCTCCGTCGATCATGGATAACCAGTGAAGAATTATTACTTACATGTCTTGGTCGATCTGTCCGGTTGGATGGGAGCCCGCGCTGACTGTTGCGGCTTCATTGCCAGGCTTGTCCTGGTCGGACAAACCAGTCATTCCTGGGTCCTGTCCGGAAGGATCAGGACGCACAACAGTGTCGATCTTGTTACCAAATTCACCTGTTGCTGTTACTGATAAGGATTGATCTCGCGAGGAGCCTGTTTCAAGGTCCAGCAAAGCTTATCAGGTTTTGGTCATTACTTTCTACCTGAATCCGGCAAACAGGGCAGGAGCTCTGGCAGTGCACTGTAAGATATAAGAAGAACGAGGCAAAATCTTATGCTCGATTGGTTAATTAGGCGAAAACCGAACTAAAACAATAAACACGACGACGAGCTCACTACCTCGCTAGACTAGGTCTGAAGCAATACCAATTAAATTCAGCAATGAAACCGACCGAATTGACACAAAAACGACAAGCCCTGCCCACTAGAAGGATCCCTTGACATCATTATCGTCAGTTGTAGCCATCAAACTGCAAGTAGGCGATTTTGACACCGCCAGAAGATTACCACCATTGAGCAATGCCACAATGTAGTAGAGTTAGGAGGAGAAGCTAATGAAATTGTCCAACCAGCATCGCTTCCTAACTGTCCTACCAACGCGGCATTGTCATATAAGTATATAACACATCAAATCGACATCTACCACTCGGTGACTAGCACCATCGTGAACAAGAGGAGCAAGACGCGAAGCGATAACTGGTCTTGCAAACCTGGAACTTTTGGGCCCACACCACCATGGAATGGCAACTCTTGGTCCGTAAGAATTATGTTACTCGTGTTTCTTTTCGATCTTGCATCACACCACCACCGGAACTTTTGTCTCCGTACGCGGTCAGCGACCGGGTCACAAGGAGCCCTTTTATCTGCATGTACCAAAGTGGAAGGGCGGCTGAGAGATATTCATTCAGCATAGATTATGGTACTCCTAGATCGGTCCTCCGTCACCCTTTCTTCTTCTCTTTGAAGATATATTACCCCCTCCGTGTCAAAATATAAGACATTTTAGTTTTGTAAAATGAATATATCTAGATATCTAAAACGTCTTATATTTCTGAACGGAGGAAGTACTTTTGTTAAAAAAAAATTCTGTACTCTTCTGCCCGTATCGGTTTGATATAAGTCTTGAATTAATAAAAGTGTGTTTTATCGGGCATGTCCGCTGCTAAATATAGTTCGGTCGCATGAGAAAATAGAAAACGGTTCATTAGATTGGCGTCGACGTCGTCACTGCACGCAAGACGTCGCGTAAGCAGGGAATATGCTCACGGCGGACTGGTGCGCACCGCATCCGTCTCTACTCTTAAATTTAAATAAAAAATACAGAGATCGTACGCTACAGTCGCCAGCGTTCATGGATCGGTGGTTCCACTGGCTGGCAGTGGTAGGCACCACGGTACGGCGCCGGAAGCTGGAATGGCGGAGGGCGGCATCGTGGCCTCGCACGCAACCGCGTACACTGTTGCTGATCCCTGGCTCCCCTGTAGCAGCGCCGAAGGAGATAAATACGCCAAGGGCGATAAGCACGGCGCGATCGAGCGAAGCAGCGAGCTGCGAAGGAGCACTGTAGCGGCAGCATGGATGGCGACGGCGACGGCCAATGGGGAGGAGAAAGGTGGATACATAAATAAAACTTATACAAAAGAGGAGGATTTTAGAAAGCGAGGCCAAATCCGAACACTGTTGGAGCGTTGATGTGGGAAGGATGGATGGCGCCACGGTACCGCCGGCGGGGCCTGCCACGGGCCAGCGTGGATTCCGGCCGCACTCGTCCGTGGCTGGCCGCCTCCTCGCCTCTCGTTCCCGCGCTCCACGGCCTGCCTGCCCCGCCATCGCGATGCATGGAAGTCCGTGAACAGTGCTGTTTGTCGTCTCTGAAACTTTCGAGGTTCGTCCCGGTCTGAATTGGGAGCAGTTCCTGGCTGCGTATACTGACAAGCCGTTCTGGTTTTCACCTCGTTGAAAAAGTTAGCACGATCGAGCTTGGAGATCCGTGCTCAAGAAGAAGGCTGAGCATCCTGCGTTTGTTGGCGGAACCACACGTCGAAAGCGTTGTTGTCTGCTCTGGCTCTGCTACAGATCTTTCAGGTTCAGGCTCTGCTTCACCAACCAACGATCTCGTCTCAGTTGAATAAAAATATCTTCCGCACAGGGCACGCGCACGGAGCAAAAATTACAGAACATTCTTTTTAGAAGATTTCGTAATCTAACCTATTTGCATCCTACTACCTCAGTTCGGAAATATAAGACATTTTAGCTTTGTGAATAAAATGTATCTAGACATCTTTTAGTGTATAGGTTCGTAGAGATTTAGAGTGATTACACTAAAAAGTGTCTAGATATACTCATTGCACAAAGCTAAAATATCTTATATTTCCGAACGGAGGGAGTATTTGCATGGCGTGCCCGCGGCGCCATGGTCAGTCTGGCGCTCTGGTCAAGGATGTCAAGCAAGCGTCCGACGTGGCGGTCGTCGGCAGGCTGGGACCCAGTGCGGTAAGTATGGCGTCATGCCACCGAGGATGTCTCCGCCCGTGATGGCACCATGCCCCTTGACCAGATCAAAGCGCCACGGGCCCTCTCTCCTCCCGACCCCACTTACCTATTCATCCTACCCCGCACGCAGGAGACATGAACCATGGCGTCGGCGCCACCCTTCCACATCGCCTTCAAATCGGATCTCTAAACCTAGCAGATCTGCAAGAATTTTTGGTGGATTTTCTTCCAATTACAACTCTCAAGGTATTCTCCTTCGATTCCCCTCGATTTATTGGTTGAAATCATCACATTGCCCTCCTTTTCTTAACCCTAGTTCATCAAAGATTCTTGAATTTTTCGGTGATTTCGCATGTATATGGTAGGATGACTAATTCCTAAGAGAATTTCCCCTCCTATTGTAAAGCCTAGTTCCTAGAGAATGGCTGAAATCATCACATTGCCTCCATATGTTAACCCTAGTTCATAAAGATTGTGTTGTTTCACATAGATGAGGAATTTCCTTAGTATTAATTTGTAGTTTCATTGAGGTTGCGTTGGTATATTACCTATTGTTGGTTTACATAGATTTTGGCATGTTATGGTTAGGATGAAACTAAAGATTGTTTAGTATGAAGTTGTAGCTTTTGTAGATGATTGCAAAATTAGTGTGGTGGACCGTATGGGAATAATTTATTGTTCTATAGATGAATTTTGCTTTTCTTACATAGATCTTCTCAGATATGTGGTGGTTGTTTAGATAAATTTGCATAGCTCAAAATGTTCACATATCTATTTGCTCACATATGTAGGTTGGAAAACAAATCTCTTCTCAATGGGCATTATGATTCAAGGCACTGTGGTATGTTCATGGCACAGAAGAACAAGGTTTTCAAATGGTTGCACATGAGGTCGCATGAGGTTCATAGTGAGAAGATGCCTTATGATGAGCGGTACACGCCATGGATCAAGAGGACTGACCTCCTTCCTTTCGTCTAGCTTGTGTCTCGTTCGACGCCACATATGAACGCATGTTTGTGTTGGAAATATGCCCTAGAGACAAATAATGCTATAACTGTATTGAAAGGAAACGTCAATACACATGTGATATATAAACAACCAGGAGTTCCCGTTTTGGTCAACAGATGATCAAAGTTTCCTGATCATGTGGCATTTATGCTAGTTGACGATAGAGTCACCTCATTGCGAGAATGAGATGATGAGCTATACCCAACCTAAGCATCGTGACCTGATCATGTCGCGAAGTTCAAGTTATGATGATAGGAATAGACCTAGTGTCATATTTCTTAGACCGTGAGACCATATCAATCACTCTTACCCAAGTATACTTAGATAGCATCAAACGTCATCTGGTGACTCGGTGATCATAAAGGTGTGTTCAGGTATTCGGAGGAACAATTGAGGAAATATGCATCAAGAGCAGAATTTGTCCATCTGTGTGACGGAAAAGATACTCGAGGGCCCACTCGGAGAAGTTGTATCCAATACCTGCGCAGCGTGTGATTCGATCACGGGGATATCACTTGTCGAAACGAGTCAAATAGCATTTGTTGATAACGAGATTGAACACAACATGGTGATATCATTGATCAGATCTTGGACAATGCAAGTATCGAGAGACAAAAGGAATACGACACGACGTTCATGGTTCAACGATGAAAGATTTCGTGGAATGCACAAGGATCAACATGGCCATCCAGGTCCCTCTAATGATCATTGGTACGAGAGCGTCCTGACCATGTCTGGAGTGTTCCCAAACTGTGGGTTATCACGCTTAAGGGCTTGATGATGCTCAGAGAGTGTTTTGGTATCGGTGGAATCACCGAAGAAAAGAGAGAGAGAAAACCGGAAGGGTTTCAGTAAGTTCGGAGGAAGTCTAGAATAAGATGGAAGGAGTTCCACATCAATAGGGATTAAATAATATGTAAGTGAATGTTAAATATTTATTTAATCATTCGTTTATATTTATTCAATAAAATAAAAGAATTAAAAAAGGTCAATTACCTAATTAGGCCAAAATCCGGAGGGAAAAGGGCCCATTGGGGAAAGACCAAAGGGAGAAAGGAGGAGGGGGTGGCCGGCTGGGCCTTGGGCACCCCGCGCGAGGCCAACTAGGGCCTTGGCCGGCCGACCAAGCCCTCCCCTCTCCTTTGTTTAGTCCCACATGGCTAAGGCAATTGCCTATGTGGGGTGGGGGGAGGGGGTTCCCCTATATAAAGAGAGGTATTTTGACAAATTAAATACACAATAATCAAAAAAGGTTCCCTCTCTTTTGGGGAGACCTCCAGTTGATTCTCTCTCTCCCATGACTGTGGTCCCAAGTCCGGATCGGGTGAGCAGGAGTCTTCTTTACCGCGGAGCATCGTCGTGCTGTGGGATTCGGATCCAGAAGCTCTACTTCCACAACTGTTGCTGGATCGGAGGAGCGGGAGTCATCATCAGGCACTGGACATGTGTAACTCCCTGCGAGGTGCAACACTTGGGGCACTAGAAGTCGTTGGAGCCGTAGGAGCTGTTGGGACTTCAACACGACCTCGAGGTCGGCTTCGGTTCGTCTACATCAACCACGCTCTCCCAAGCATTGACAACGTTTTTTGGTCTTCAAGGGCAAGTTCGCGAAAAGCCCCTCGCATTACTGCATTACTAATAGATAGGTCCTGGCATTAGGGTTCTTGGCGTAGGAAAAATTTATTGTTTTCAGGCGCGAACCCCTACAGTGGTATCAGAGCTAGACCTATGCGTAGTATTGCTAGTACGGGTAGAACACACGAGTTGTAGCATGTGGGTGTTGATCTTTTAGTTGTTACCCTCCCACGTGTACTTGTGTATACCACAGTAATGCTTGATGAAGCGCCCTCTACCAAATTTACGCGTTCATTCGCGAGATTGGTCCACGCTTGATATACGGCTTGTACCGTATAAAGTGGCTTTGGGAGGTGTCTGTCTCTCTCGCATTAGTTGGTATACATTTGCAACGGAGGGCCCTGAAGGGGATGTAGTATAGACAACTACTTGATCAGCATTGTGGTGGAAATTCGTAGGTAAGAACGGTTCTTGTATGAAAGCCCTATCAGACACATAAAACATGCAAAGATAAAGTAGAGGCATCTAACTTTGTTTTGCAGGGGGCGTTGTGCTGTGATATGATTGTGGCAAAGGTAAAGTAGTTTACTTTATGTTGCTAAGTAGTAGTAGATGGTCATGGAGATGACGGACTACCATGCTGGTGGCACCGGCACCCTGGTGCCTATGGCGTCGGAACCCTGGTGCCAACGGTGCCAAAACCCTGGCACCGGAATCCGGAGGTGCGGGATAGAGATCACAATGTGAAGGACCATATCACATCACACTTACATTCAATGTTTATTGTTTGTGCATCTTATTGTGTGCTAGTATTAGATACTCGATGGTAGCCTAATAAGATGATCCCTAATCAAAATACCAATGTAAGTGTTCTCCCTTACCAATAAAGTTCTCCGTTATGCAGCAGACCATGCTGATCGGGTGTCAGGCATATCTGTGTTTGCATACGGTGGGTGTGAGCCATGTTGGACAATGTATACACTAAGGTTGAGTTGGCGAGCCTAGCACGTGTATAAATTGAAGGAGTTATGCCCTAGAGGCAAATAATAAAGTGTATTATTTGATATATCTCCTATATGTTCATAATACGTTTCATATTGTGCTATAATTGTGTTAATACGAAACGTTAATACACGTGTGGTATGTAAACAAACTGTGTCTCTAGTTACCTCTAGCGAACTAGTTCATTGGTCATGAGGATGGTCTGGGTTTCAAGATCATGGGTATTTATGCCAACTGACAATGAGGTCATGTTATTAGTTGAATAACATGATAGACAAACATCCGACCGTTATATCTTAATGAGATCTAGTTACAAAGTTCACCATTGATGATAAAACACAGAGAACCTCGCAACCTAATCCTTTGACTGTGAGGTAATGCAAATCACCATTCCGGAGGAAGCTTAGATGGTTATCAAGAATCATCTCGTAACAGAGTGATCAAAAAGGTGCCACTCAGGTTTTCTGAAGGGATGCATAGAGGAGTACATATCAAGACCAGGATTTGTCTAGTACATGTAACGGACAGATACATGTGGCCATCTCGGTGACGTTGCATTAATGAAGCTTGCAAGCATGTGACTAGGTCACGGAATGCAATGAAATGAGAACGAGAAAACAAGTTCATCGGTATAGAGATCGAACTAAGGTATGGAGATACCGAAGATCAAGTCTCGGATGAATTAGGTATCGAATGACAAAGGGAATAGGAAACGACTATCTCACGGTTCGAGCGATTATATTCGTGAAACACACGGGGGTCACATGGCCATCCAGGTACCTCTATTGATCATTGATGTGAGAGTAGTCTCAATCATGTCCGGAGTGTTTCCGATCCGAAGGATGTCACACTTAAGGGTAGGGACGCTTAGGGTAGATGAGGCATCGTAGGAGAAATAGAGAAAGAGAAATCGGAATAGTTCCGGGTAACATCCGATGGAGATCGGAAGGGCTCCGGATGGTGTTCCGGAGTAAAGGAATAATATAATATGTGTATTTGAATGTTAATTGGAGAATTAATATTAAATATATTTTATTATTTTATTATTAAAGGCATCTTAATGCTAATGGGCCTCACCCGAAGGGAGGCCCAATAGGGCATGGCGCCTAGGGAGTGGGGGCCAGCCGGCCTAGGCTTGGTGGGCCGCCCAATGGGGCCCACCTAGGGCCGACGGCTGCGCCTAGGTGGCTGGCGGGTGTGGGGTTTAGTCCCACACCGCCTGGCCCCTGGGTGGTGCGCCCCCTCCCACTATATATAGGGGTCTCCCCTCCCCTGTTGGAATCATCCCATTCCCTCTCATTCTGTCTCTCTCATCCATTGAGGACTTCTCCGTAATATTGGGGAGGACCTCGTGGGTGAGTTCTCCACCTTCACACCACCACCGTGTGATCTGCGATCTGACATCTACTTCTTCCACTGCTCGGCTAGATCGGAGTCCGGTTGACGTATCCTACACCGGACGTGTGACGAACTTCGGAGGCACCACACTTGGGGTGCTACTCGTCTTCATCAATATACGCCTTCCTACGTAAGGCGTGCCTCGGTCTTCAAAGGTATGAATATCGAATCCCTTCTCCATTACTCATGTCTACATAGTTTAGATCCTGGTATTAGTGTTCGAGTAGATAGATTTTTTTTGTTTTCTTCTACGGAACCCTTCAGTGGTATCAAAGCGGGTCTATGGGTAGACATGTCGTACGGATAGAACACATAGAAATATGTGGGCATTGATTCTCTAGTTGCTACCCTCTTTAATGTTATTGTTCATATCGCGACACTGTTTGATGAAGCGGCCCCCAACCGACCTCACGTGGTGATTCACGAGACTGGTCCACAAATCAAAGTGTCTTAGGGGGGGTGTCTGTCTCTCTACAGTAGTTGATATGGCATTGACACTGGAGGGCCCTGAAAAGGGAAGAAGAATGGCAATCATTGAATCCATGTTGTGGCTCGACGTTCGTAGGTGGGAAGGGGTTCTACTGCGAAAGCCCTAAAGCCGCGTAAAACATGCAATAGATAATATAGAAGCATCTATCTTTATTACTGCATAGGGGCAAGTATTATAACATCGCAATGACAAGTTTGTGAAACTCTCATTGAAGCTATTGATGATGATCATAAAGCTATGACCATGTCATAACACTTTACTTTTGAAGTATTACTCATTATGCTGGTATACTTATATTATACGGTAGCATAATGAGATAATCCCTCATAGTATTCCAGTTATCGTATTCCCCTTGTGTGTGCACCACCAAGAAAGTTCTTCGGTATGAGGCACCCTGCGGTGAGTAGGGGTCAGACATATCTACGTTCGCATACAGTGGGTGCAAGCCATGTTGCACTACGAATACACACGAGTTAGAACTGGCAAACCTAGCATGTGCAGACATGGTCTCGGAATACAGGAGACCGAAAGGTCGAGCATGAATCACATGGTTGATGTGATCGATATTAGGGAATGTCCACCTTTGATACTGCACTGATGGTCGTGACGATCGGGGGAGGTGCAGGGGATTAGGATCATGTGATCACTAAACGAATAGAGGGATGTTCGTTTAAGTGGGAGTTCTTTTAATCAAAACTTGAACTCATTATTATGAACATAGTCTAAACACTTTGCAAATCCTTTAGAGATGTCTCGCCCACCCACCTTCAACCTTAGCACTTTCCTCGAGAAGGACAAGATGAAAACTGATGGAACCAACTTCACCGCATTGTTCCGCAAACTTAGGATCCTCCTAGTCCCCTACAAGTTGACTTATGCCATCGAGGCTGAGCTTCTGGCTAAGCCTACAGATTCCGCCTCCCAGGATGAAAAGAATGTCTGGCAGTCCAAGGCGGACAATTTCTCCCTCATCCAGAATGGAATGCTCTATGCCATGGAGCCGGAGCTTCAAAAGCGTTTTGAGAAGATGAATGCCTTTGAGATCATTGAGGATCTCAAGGCCGTCTTTGCTCCACAAGCCGGTGCAGAGAGGTATGATGCTTCCGAGCTCTTCTTCTCTACTAAAATGGAAGAGCACAGCAGTATTAGTGAGCACGTGGTTAAAATGTCTGGCTACATTAAGCGCTTAAATGCCCTGGATTGCAAAATCCCGGAGGAGCTCGCGGTTGATAGGGTGCTACACTCGCTGCCCCTAGCTATAAGAGCTTTGTGATGAACTACAACATGCAAGGGATGACTAATACCCTTGTTGAGGTGTTCGCCATGCTCAAAACTACTGAGGTTGAAATCAAGAAGGAGCACACAGTGTTGATGGTCAACAAGACCACCAAATTTAAGAAACCGGGGCAAAAGGGGAAAGGCAATGGTAAGAAGTCTAAGAGGGATGGCAGGTTTGTTCCCAGCACCTCAAAGACTGCCAAGCCTGGCCCTAAGCCCGGCACTTCGTGCTTCTACTGCAAAGGGGATGGGCACTGGAAACGCAACTGCCCCAAGTACCTTGAAGAGAAGCGAGCCGGCAACATAGCCGCCCAGGACAAAGGTATATATGATATACATGTTATTGATGTATTCCTTACAAGCGCCAGGAGTAACACCTGGGTATTTGATACCGGATCTGTTTCTCACATTTGTAACTCTCAGCGGGATTTGCAGAGTAGGAGGCACCTGAGGAAGGACGAGGTGACGATGCGCGTCGGCAATGGTTCGAGAGTCAAAGTGATGGCCATCGGCACCCTGCATCTCCTTCTGCCGTCAGGATTATTATTGGTTTTGAATAAATGCTATTATGTACCCGCATTGAGTATGAATATTGTGAGTGGGTCTTGCTTGTTGCAAGACCGTTATTCGTTTAAATCAGGAACAGATGGTTGTTCAATTTATATGAATGATGTTTTCTATGTTCATGCTTCTGTGTGTGATGGTTTATTCTTACTTGACCTTGATTGTAATACACACATCCATAGTGTTGATGCTAAACGTTGTAAGCACAGTGATGATAATTCCATGTTCATGTGGCATTGTCGTCTTAGTCACATTGGCGTAAAGTGCATGAAGAAGCTTCATTCAGAAGGGCTTCTTGGATCATTGGATTTCGAATCCCTTGATACATGTGAGCCGTGCCTCATGGGCAAGATGACTAGAACACCATTCTCTGGAATAGTGGAGAGAGTTGTAGACCTACTTGGAATCATACAGACGGATGTATGTGGACCAATGAGCGTCTCAACACGCAATGGTTATCGTTACTTTGTTACCTTTACTGGCGACTTAAGCAGATATGGATATATCTACTTAATGAAGCACAAGTCTGAAACCTTTGAAAAGTTCAAGGAATTTCAGAAAGAAATAGAGAATCAACTTAACAAGAAAATCAAGCACCTTTGGTCGGATCGAGGAGGCGAGTATTTGAGTTATGAGTTTAACATGCACTTAAAGGACTGTGGGATTGTCCCACAGCTTACGCCAGCCGGAACACCACAGCGTAATGGTGTGTCGGAACGTCGTAACCAGACCCTATTGATAGTGTATGGTCCATGATGTCTTTAACTGATTTGTCCGTGTCTTTTTGGGGATACGTGTTAGAAACCGCCGCTTTTATTTTAAACCGAGCACCATCCAAATCCGTGGAGACAACCCCATATGTGATATGGCATGGCAAGAAGCCAATGTTGTCATTTCTGAAAGTTTGGGGATGTGAGGCTTACGTCAAGAAACTACAGCCTGACAAACTCGAACCAAAATCAGAAAAATGCATCTTTTTAGGATATCCAAGGGAAACCATTGGATATACTTTCTACAACCAAGCCGAAGGCAAAACGTTTGTCGCAAGAACCGACACCTTTCTTGAGAAAGATTTTCTTGCAAAAGGAGTGAGTGGAAGGAAAATTGGATTCGATGAAATTGTTGACCCTTCTCTCCAAATTCCGAGTAGCGCAACGGAAGTTGTTCCGAAACCGCTCTCCAACATGGAGGAAGAGCCCATTAATGATGATCAAAACAAAGACGTCGAGACTCTTGAGGTTCGCATGTCTACAAGGGTTCGTGCCACTCCTGATTGGTACA
This sequence comes from Avena sativa, assembly GCA_916181665.1. Lineage (NCBI taxonomy): Eukaryota > Viridiplantae > Streptophyta > Magnoliopsida > Poales > Poaceae > Avena > Avena sativa. The sequence goes on along the minus strand of OV702290.1, from coordinate 551,609,570 downwards.
GTAGCCTTGTAATGTCTGTCATCCTAGATGAACAAGAAGAACCTGCAAACTACAAAGAAGCTATGGATAGTGTTGACTCCGAGAAATGGCTAGAGGCCATGAAATCCGAAATAGGATCCATGCATGAAAACCAAGTTTGGACCTTGGTGGATCTTCCAGAAGGCCGCAAGGCCGTGGAGAATAAATGGATCTTTAAGAAAAAGACAAATGTAAATGGTAATGTGACCGTTCACAAAGCTCGACTTGTCGCAAAGGGGTTTTGACAAATTCAAAGAGTTGACTACGACGAGACTTACTCTCCCATAGTGATGCTTAAGGCTGTCAGGATTTTAATAGCAATTGCTGCACATTTCGACTATGAAATTTGGCAGATGGATGTTAAGACCGCATTCCTCAATGGTCACATTGATGAAGAGTTGTATATGATGCAACTGGAAGGTTTTGTTAATCCTAAGGATGTTGGAAAGGTATGCAAGCTTCAACGGTCCATTTATGGATTGAAGCAAGCATCTCGGAGCTGGAACCAACGTTTTGATCAAGTGATCAAGAGTTTTGGATTTGTCCAAAATCAACAAGAGTTCTGTGTTTACAAGAAAGCGAGTGGGAGCTTAGTTGTTTTCTTAATATTATATGTGGATGACATATTACTCATGGGAAACGATGTGGATCTTATGAAAAGCGTGAAAGCATATTTGAGTAACCAATTTTCCATGAAGGATGTAGGTGAAGCTGCATACATATTAGGAATCAAGATCTATAGAGATAGATCAAGGCACCTAATAGCATTGAGTCAGAGTACTTACATAGAAAAGATTTTGAAGAGGTTCGAAATGGAAAACACCAAAAGGGTTTTACACCTATGATGAAGAATTGCAAAATGAGTATGACTCAATGTCCTGTAATGGACGATGATAGAGAGAAGATGTCTTACATCCCCTATGCTTTGGCCATAGGATCTATCATGTATGCAATGCTAAGTACATGACCTAATGTGGCATTATCTCTTAGTTTGACGAGCCGATATCAAAGTAATTGTGAAGAATATCCTAAAGTATCTGAGAAGAACAAAGGATATGTTCCTAATCTATGGAGGAAATGATGAAGCTCTAAACGTAACGGGTTACGTAGATGCGAGCTGGAACTCAGATCATGATGACTCGAAGTCTCAAACAGGATTTGTTTTCTTGGTGAATGGTGGGGCGGTAAGCTGGAAGAGCAAGAAACAGCCAGTAGTGGCGCAATCTTCAATGGAGTCTGAATATATTGCTGCGGCTGATGCAGCAAATGAAGTTGTTTGCCTATGGAATGTGCAAGACCCCATGACAATCTATTGTGATAACACGGGAGCTATTGCAAACGCAATGGAACCAAGGACTCATTCCACGGCCAAACATATCAAGCTTAGATATCACGTCATCCGACAGAACGTTGACGAAGGTGACGTCAAGATTTGCAAAGTAGATACGGAACTGAATGTGGCAGATCCTTTGACTAAAGATCTCCATCAGGAAAAGCACGAACAACACTGAGATTCCATTGATGTTAGGTTCCTGCCTATTGTAAACTAGTTTTGTTTATACTCTAGTGCAAGTGGGAGACTGAAGGAGTTATACCCTAGAGGCAAATAATAAAGTGTATTATTTGATATATCTCCTATATGTTCATAGTACGTTTCATATTGTGCTATAACTGTGTTAATACGAAACATTAATACACGTGTGGTATGTAAACAAACCGTGTTTCTAGTTACCTCTAGCGAACTAGTTCATTGGTCATGATGATGGTCTGGGTTTCAAGATCATGGGCATTTATGCCAACTGACAATGAGGTCATGTTATTAGTTGAATAACATGATAGACAAACATCCAACCGTTATATCTTAATGAGATCTAGTTACAAAGTTCACCATTGATGATAAAACACAAAGAACCTCGCAACCTGATCCTTTGACTGTGAGGTAATGCAAATAACCATTCCGGAAGAAGCTTAGATGGTTATCAAGAATCATCTCGTAACAGGGTGATCAAAAAGGTGCCACTCAGGTTTTCTGAAGGGATGCGTAGAGGAGTACATATCAAGACCGGGATTTGTCTAGTCCATGTAACGGACAGATACATGTGGCCATCTCGGTGATGTTGCATTAATGAAGCTTGCAAGCATGTGACTAGGTCACGGAATGCAACGACATGAGAACGAGAAAACAAGTTCATTGGTAACGAGATCGAACTAAGGTATGGATATACCAAACATCAAGTCTCGAATAAATTAGGTATCGAATGACAAAAGGAATAGGAAACGACTATCTCACGGTTTGAGCGATTATATTCGTGAAACGCACGGGGGTCACATGGCCATCCAGGTCCCTCTATTGATCATTGATGTGAGAGTAGTCTCAATCATGTCCGGAGTGTTTCCGAACCAAAGGATGTCACGCTTAAAGGTAGGGACGCTTAGGATAGATGAGGCATCGTAGGAGAAATAGAGAAAGAGAAACCGGAATAGTTCCGGGTAACATCCGATGGAGATCGGAAGGGGTCCGGAAGGTGTTCCGGAGTAAAGGAATAATATAATATGTGTATTTGAATGTTAATTGGAGAATTAATATTAAATATATATTTTATTTTATTATTAAAGGCATCTTAATGCTAATGGGCCTCACCCGAAGGGAGGCCCAATAGGGCATGGCGCCTAGGGAGTGGGGCCCAGCTGGCCTAGGCTTTGTGGGCCTCCCCAATGGGGCCCACCTAGGACCGTTGGATGCCCCTAGGTGGCCGGCGGGTGTGGGGTTTAGTCCCACACCGCCTGGCCCTGGGTGATGCGCCCCCACTATATATAGGGGTCTCCCTCCCCCTTTGGAATCATCCCATTCCCTCTCATTCTCTCTCTCATCCATTGGGGACTTCTCTGTAATATTAGGGAGGACCTCGTGAGTGAGTTCTCCACCTTCACACCACCGTTGTGTGATCTGCGATCTAGCATCTACTTCTTCCGCTGCTCGGCTAGATCGGAGTCCGCTTGACATCTCCTACACCGGACGTGTGACGAACTTCGGAGGCACCACACTTGGGGTGCTGCTCGTCTTCATCAATATACACCTTCCTGCGTAAGGCGTGCCTCGGTCTTCAAAGGTATGAATATCGAATCCCTTCTCCGTTACTTATGTCTACATAGTTTAGATCCTGGTATTAGTGTTCGAGTAGATAGAAAAAATTTGTTTTCTGCTACGAAACCCTTCATAAATGGCCTCGGAACACGAATGGTCAAAATATCGAGCACGAGTTGCATGAATGATGTGATCGACGTTTCGGTGTCCACCTTTGTAACTATAGTGCCAGTCGTGACGATCGGGGACCGGTGTAGTGAATAGGGATCATGTAATCGCTAAAACCCTTCCGGGGATAGGAGTTTTTAGTGGAGTTATTGTTTTAACTCATATAATTATAAACTTAGTCTAAATTCCTTTTTGCAATTATAAATGTAGAAAATGGTTCTCCCCGATGCTACCTTCCTTGTTGACGATTGGTTAGATGGAGAGAAGCTCAAGCTAGACGGATCAAACTTTTCTATGTGGGTTGCACGTCTCCATGTTCTCCTTAGTGAGAATGATGTGGTCGACTATATACTTCACGAGATGGATTTGGAGCAGCCCTATTTCTATTAGACCCTAGAGCAGCGGGAAGACCACTATTACCGTCGTGAGATGTCTACCTACATATCAGTGACGATGCGCTTCAGAATGGTTGATGAGATATGGCCAATTGTGGGTAATCTTGACCCTCGTATGATAATGGTACAGCTTAGATCCCACTTCGTGGAACAAGTGCGCATATGGGAACATGAGCTGATGGGGGATTTTCTCTCTATTAAGATGGATGAGAACACTTCACTAGAGAGCCACTTGGAGCGCATACATGATGCGTATATGAGGCTTGCTTACTTCCTGGATAACTAGTTGACGAGCTCTTTTGCAATAGGCGTGGTGCTACGGTCGCTACCACCAAGCTACCATGGACACGCCAGGACTTGCATCATGAGAGGTGATGGGGAAACACAGGATTTCCACGAGTTCATAACACATTTCAGGAATGTGAAGGTTGAACCCATTGCTAGAGAGGTCATCGATGACAAAGGTATATATTTGATATACAGTTTTATAAATATTATAATCTTGCAAACACCTATTACAGTGTTAAAGTATTTGATACTTATTCTGTTTTGGTGAAAACAGGTCCTTCTACATGAGACCTGCTTGCTGGAGAGGAGGTGACGTTGCGTGTTGATGGTGAGCATGATGATGATGGCCAACAACACTCTCCCTCGACATTTATCACTTAGTTTACTGTTTTTCGATTATTATTGTAATCGATGGATTGTGAACTTCTTTAGTGTGTCTCACACTTCGTGAGAAAGTTATTCATACTAGATGGATCATCACGCTTCGCCGCACTGCCTTCATGGTGTTATTACATAGAGTGTGCATTTCGGTACACTTGGAGGCACTTTGATCTGTGAAACAGCCAGGCACACCATATATTTTTTGTGTGGCCCCATAACGGCATCTGCACAAGTCAAAAGGAGCCATAATCATAAATTGTACATAATGTAGAAAAATGAAAGAATATGATAGAATGGAAATACAAAATGGATTAAGCAAAAAAAGTGACAAAAGCAAATTATGTAAATTGGCAGACAATTAAACAATGAGTAGTGCAAATAAGAATAGGTTAACAATCCAAAATTCATTGATAAATCTCCCTCGAAAAAATATAATAAATCTAAAATAATCTATAGTATCATAGCAGTTCTACACATTTTTTACATGTACTTGTTCAAAATTATGCATTTTGATTAGTTTACTTGCAAAGTAAAAGGGGAGTGCTTCAATAAAAATTCTAACATGAGAAGAAAGTTGATATTACACCAACATTTATCCCTATAACCTGTGCCAAATCCTATCACTAATTAACCAGAAGTAGCCCGCATGGAGAAACAGCTCTGGCAGCTCACTAAATATACACTTAATAACAATATATATTTGCATAAGATCTAAAAGAACATCAAAGTACCCATTACAAATGTGGACATGGACATGATAAAAAAAAGAGACAATAAATATTTAACAAATTAATGAGAAACCTCTTTGTAGTTTGTAAATACATCGATGAAAGGTATCACGCAATAAGAACTTAAAAAATTGCCCCAATTTTACACAATCAAAGCCCGTAAAGTTGACAGAAAAGAACAAACCACACAGTCTAATGTACTATATTATTTTATCTTTGTGAGAAACACTTTCCCCGATATCCGCAATAGAGCTGCCATGATTTGCTACCCCATGATTAATAAAGTTTCATCAATATACCTTGTAAATGGCCCATAACCACAAATCCTTGTCGAATCGCATAAAGCATCGTCCTTGTTGAATCACATAAAACATCAAGAGAAATGCATAGAAGAAGAGCGTGAACTTGTGAGTCAAGGTTGATTTGGCCATGGGAGTTCATCGTAAGCCATTGGAACAAATTAGTACCTAGGCACGAGCACTCACATAAAGGCCACCACAAAGAAGAAAGGATTAAATTTTCAAAAAAAGTTCACAAATAAGCACCACCAACAAATAACTTGAGAACAACTTTTTTTTAGAAAATGCAAAAGCATTTGTATTTCACTTCATTGAATAGGTAAGAGTAAGACATCGGGGTACAACCTCTAGAAAGGAGGGACACATACACACGACCATCCTCATCAAGTGACTACAACTTGGTAAGGAGGTGCCCTTGACTACAGACCGTGACGCTACGCCGCGCCCGTGGGATGATACTGCTCTTTGCAACATCTGGGACAATGTTTTTGCACACGATTATGTAATTAGCACTGGTACATATTTAGATCCATTTTTCATAACCCATGATATTGTTTTACATAAGTAGTACATGAAACACAACATGTTTTCTTTAAAAGAGTGGAGAAAATATGAGCTAATTCGGTTGTGTTCTTTTTGTCAAGAACCATCATGTGTACCGCCATGCAGAAATGCAAAAGGAAGCATGAATAACATCAGGACCAGGTTGTTGGTGGCCAGAAGAACGCTCCAGGGAGACAGGGACCCAAATGCCATGGTGATTGTTGGTATACAACCTTTAAATGTTCTTCAAATTCATCCTTAGCTGGTATACAACCTTCCTTTGTGTTTGCCTTAAAGGTAAATAGATTCTTAGTACTACTATGTAGAAAACAATCGAGCTTGGTAGCAAAGTGTTGCACAGTAAGGGCGGATTTAAATTTTTAATTGGGTGCTAGTCATTTACACATATGACAAGCTGGAGACGTAAATACTTTTTCTATACCAGGTAATGGAAGATCTGAATAGACTGTGCTGCAGGAAACCAAAAGGTTTACTAAACCAATATCTTGGATTATCATCTCGTTGTGGAAATTATTTATTTTATAAATTTTATTGTGATAATGTTATCAAATTGACTAATCGTATAGCCTACAAAGGTGAAAACAAACTGCTACATTATAGTGATATATATAAGAGAATCTTAATTACAATTTTTTTCTGCTAAGGGCCACAAATTGTTTTTGATAGTTCAAGCAATTCATGTAGATATAAAAGTTAATAAGTTGAGGTACTGCTATGAACTTATATTGGTATGTGAGAGCAAGTAAATAAAATGTATGAATCTATGGAGGAGTACCTCACGGTCAGTAACAATGAAGTCCAACTCATATAGATGTGTGAGTTTCTTGATCCCTGTATTCCAAGATGCATGCCTGGGAAAGTAGCAAGCGAGACAGAAAACTTAATGCAAGTCAAGAAAAGAATAGCGGGAATAATGGTATGGCATACAAAAAGAAGAATGGAACTGATATCATTAGGTACGTTGTCAACCGGCTGCTTGCCCGGCCGGAGGTCACAGTTAGACAAAGCACGCTGAGACGAATGACCACCCGAAACAGCAAGGAGAAAATCAAGCAAAGAACCCAGCAATAACAGGAACATCCAAAGGCAAAAAAATCCCACGGTAGAGCCGATCGCACAACCAACTGCAAAGCCCTATACCACTGGTATCTATACATTACCTAGATCAAACAACACTAAACAAAATAGCATCACTAAGAAATAGTGATGAAAACATAATACTTCTCAATGCTCTAATATGTATCATTGGTGGTTTTATCTAGATACAGCAGGATGCTCACTATCCTTGCATATGGAGTTTACTTTAATATAAGTTCATAGTGGAAAAACAACAAAAATATGTAATGCGGACTTCTTGAATTTGAACCAAAAGATCCATCGTAAAAGCAATTATCAGTTGTCTGAGAACCTAGAATGTATTCATATTACTCTCCAAAAGATAAAATGATAAATAATAGACTATACCACTGATGCCTTAAATACAGACTTATTGTTATGATTTTGACATTTTTAGAAGCAACAGGGAATTGTAAGTAAAATCAATAACATGACAGCTCAAACTGCAAAAGAAGACATCTTTGATGAGATTTGACATAACATCACCAAAAAGGAGCATGACTTTTAATGAATTCCAACATATATCATTGGAAGTTTTGTACTCACAATGGCAAGAAAATACATGTGGACCTTGGCTATATAAAGCCCATGACAATCCTACAATTATTATAGTCTCTATTTCCCCGGTGCATTCTAGGATAGTGCCCAAATGTTTAACTTAAAATGGATCGGTACATCTCCGAATTTAAGCAGTACAATCACTGGCAAAACAAGAATGACCTTGAAATCAAAGAGAGTGCATGCAGTTCAGTATATAATTCGATCTTTAAATGAAAAACCTTGAACTTCTATCCGAGATAAAAATATGTATTTAGAAAACATATGCACCATGTCCTACAGGCTGTAGCTCTTAATAAAGAACAATCTATCTGCATAATTTAGGAAAAACTCTATTGTATATATGGAACAAAGGGAAACAACAAAATATTCCTTATGTCCCTCATTTCCTTCACTTTCAGCAAGAAATTGGTCTGACATACATAAAAGTGCATCTTAAATTTCAACTTCAACAGGAACTATATATGAAGTTAATACATAATAGTAAACCATGCCACTCATTACTCTGGTTGTTCATGGCCTACTAGACAATACAGTGGTAGCAATGTTTATTTAATCAGCACATAAAAAATCGGCGGAAGCATGGTAGCATTACCACTGTCATGTTCACAACCTTAGAAGGCTCTGCTTTAGTTGTCTCTCTTAGTCGTATGTCCTGCAAGTTATATAGTACAATCATGTTTATTTAGTCATCACTTAAAAGGATTGGCAAAAGCATATTAATTTACTTACCATCTCAATTCAGCTAGATATTAGATAATCACACCAATTGTGACGCCATATGACGGCACGATAGGTCAGAATTGAATAAGTGAGTTATAAGTCTGAAAGATAAACACAAACATATAAGCTTACCGGGCAGTTCATGCCAACTGATTTAATATGGAGGAATCACAAAAAATATAGAGGAAAAAATAGTTAATTTCTTCTCCTCAATGTAGATGAATAAAATAGATAATTTCTTCTCCTTCTGTGCTAAGTTGTGAAGGTTAAAATGCAAGAACAAAGGAAAAAAGTCTGCCAAGGATTTCCAAGGAGAGAAAGGAAGGTTGAGACAGACCGAGCAATCAGGTGCAGGTAGGCTTCCATTGCTAGTGCGAGATTATTCTCCACTAATCTACTGAACAGTATCACTACTCCATGCGGCTTAAAAAAAATCAGTGTCTTAAATTTAATTTAAATTTTCACTCATGGGTAGTAATATCCTAGTTTGCTGCAAGATTCAGGCAAATTTAATTACTGGGCTCGAAGGTGAGTGATGACTGCAAGTGCACAGATTATTTTTAGCTAGTTTTAAAATAAAGATATCGATCCCACAGGGAGCAGGAGTCTGAAGTCTAATAACTCTTGAAATAAATATTATAATAGAAATGCTAGATAAGGTTCTAAAAGACAAGATAAAATGTGAGTATTGTGTAAAAAGATGTTTTGGGGTTTTAGGTATAAGAGCAATAATAAAGTAAAGTAAAACAACTAAATACAAAAAGTAAGTATTGCGTATGTAAGAGAGATTGGAACTGCATTAGGGGAAAAGCATTCTCAAGGAGTAGCGGATACACCAATAGCATTATAAGGAGCTAAGATAAAGATTATCATCATGAACATTCTCAACTATGTATGTGTGGGAGGAACTCCGTATTTGGATAGATAGGTAGCAACCGCTGATCACATCATCCTCATAACCACAACAGTCAGCAATCGACATCAATCGAATTACTGCGCTATAAGGGACGTAATCCCGTAGGACGTATCCCATGGCATGGATAGCGTTCCGTGAGTTTTCTCGGTTTCCCAAGTTGATACGTAAAGGGTGCCAACAGCTTTATAGTCACTATAAGTGCTACCACACCTCCATCTACAACCAAGTAGTTTCCTCCATCAAGTCCCCACGAGAGGCAAATATTGAGAGATCGACTTCTCTCAACATCAAGATGTAGAAAATCTAACACATGGTCATAGAGATGAATATCATAATAGACTTTATCTTATTTCAATCTCATACTAGGGTTTCTCCATCTCCCCAAGAACTAATGATCTACTCAGACATGGAGGCAATCAACATCATAGCAATGGTAATGGAAACAATCATAGATGAATACTACTTGTATAAATCCACAATGAGTGCGGAAATTATAACAAGATCTAGACAAGATGTAGATGGGATGGAGATGGTGGTGATGCAGCAGTGGATGATGAAGATCGATGCCTTAGCCTCCCGAATTTGCGCAGGGTGAAGATGGATCCCTTGTGGATGCGTTCCTCCTCCAGATGCCTTCCGGAGGTGAGGTTTCTGCGATTTCTGGGTGTTCTGTATGTCGTCTCCTTGACCAATTGCACGGGGTGAAATTATTTGACGAGGCGAAGGCGGCACCAACTATACGGCCGGAAAATTTGCTCCGGTCGTATAGTTGGTCGTTGAACTCTCTGCCTCCCTTGTTTCCTTCTGGTTTTCTTCTAGTATTATTAATATTTCCTAAATAAGCGATTTACGTTGTTTTTGACTCCTTTTCTCCACAGTACAACTGCTCCAAGAATTGTATCCATTGGATTCATCATCTGTCCTGATCCTGGTGAAAACAGACATAAAATGTGCGCGCGAGCGCCGTAATACCAAGATCCTACATCTACAATGCAAAATAATAATGTAAAACATGATGCAAATATGCACTCATCAACTTCCCCAAGCTTAGACTCTTGCTCGTCCCGAGCAAGTTTTAGCTTAATGGATGTGATCCTTATATTCATGAAGCTGAGTCGATAAAATAAATGAGGCAGTTGCAACATGTGTTTATCATGTACGATACATGGGAATAAGTTCATGAATAGTACCTTACTCGAACCATCTGAATAGTATTACCAGGCTTCCACACCTTAGTGATCAACAACTCATAAAAGATGAATCTCGACATAATGTAAAAGTATCTGGTTCAACCGAATGAGTTAGCGAGGTAGCCCCAAGTGTTTTAGGATCAACATATTCACTTGGGATTTAAAATCTCAAAAGTGTCTCTTTGTCATACTACAATACTGGTATATGCCTACTTGCTCTTTGCACACTCGCCCTTTTTCTTCTTCTTTTTTTTTTCTTTTGTATATATGCTCACACTGTTGTTTAAGTGTTGTGCAAAGGAGCTATGCATACATCCCACTTCATGTAGGAATTCAAAGTTTAACAATCTCAATTATCAAATTCCAATTGTATATGAAGCATTCTTATAACTTGAAGATTCTACCTCGACTTGTTCTCATTCTATTTTCCTTTGTTCAAGGTTTCTTTTTCAACTTAACTATATAGATATTTTTTTCTTTGTAAATCAAACCGTAGACTTACATCATATTTACCAAATTATCTTTTAGGTGTTCCATTAATACCAATGGTGTGGAAGACTCCTATTGCTCTCATCAAGTGCAAGTAATATTATTCTCAAGCCATTTATATATGAATAAAGCAAACACAAACTCAATATTTCTCCATATATAATAATAAACTCGGAATTTCATAAAAGGGATCGACTATTCCTGAAGGGAATTCTAATGATGCAAACTTTATTGCTAGTTTGAACTAATGCAAAAATAGTAATAAAAACTTATAGGATAGATTATCAGGTCTTAAAGATCTCCCCAAGCTTGGAATCAAGCCAGGCGGGATCAAATTATCCCTTGCGATTATTTGATACAGTGATTGTTGTAGATCATTATGGTGCCATGGCACGCGGTATCTTCTCCTCACAGGCCAGCCTGAGGCGGAGGGATTGATTGAAAGCTTCTAATTCTTTAACACGCGGCTTGTAGAAAAGATGGTTCCTCTCCAACACCTTCACTTGTTCTTTAATGAACTCATTGTTATCCTGAAGTGTTTGTAGCACCATAAGACTCATAGAAAAACCTGCTTCGGTTGTTCGCTTGATATCTTCGTCTAGTTTATCAAGATAAAGTCATAGCGATCGAAGGTGTTTGGGTGTCCCTGGCTTCTCCTTATCCAACTCTTCAATCTTCAGCTCCAGGGCCTTCAAGTCCCTCTTCCGACACCCATGGTCGGCGTCGAGGAACTCTATAGGGATGGTTTTGATCTCCTTACCTTGCTCGCTATTGCTTCTGATCTCCATAGGAGCTTTTCTTCTTGACTTCTATCCCTTGGTTGAGAGTTCTCACGTGTGAATAAGAGGTAGATTGGTTTCTGGAGATTATGATTAGAGAGAGAGAGACAATGGCAGTATATAAGGGGCGGTCAGAGGTCGGTAAAACTCGCGAGAAACACCAAATTGTCGCTAAAGAAAAGAATCTTAACAAAACAGGGAAAGAAATCACGGATTTGAAAGTTTCCTGCCGCGTAACGACCAACTATACAGGCATAGCTCGTATAGTTGCGGCCGTATAGTTGGTTCCGGGCAGATATTTCCAGATATCTCGAGTCCAGGTCGATTAAATCACGACTTGGAACCGACAATAACGTTTTTTTTTCATTTTTTAGATATGAATAAACAAAAAGACAAACAAAAAAGTGTCTGAGAGTTTAACGACCAACTATACATCCGGAATTTTTGGTTCCGGTCGTATAGTTGCGACCGTATAGATACAAACACCGAAAATCAAAAGTGTCTGAGAGTTTAACGACCAACTATACGGCCGGAATTTTGGTTCCGGTCGTATAGTTGTGACTGTATAGATACAGACACCAAAAAGCAAAACTGTCTGGGAGTTTAACGACCAACTATATGGCCGGAATTTTTGGCTCCAGTCGTATAGTTGCGACCGTATAGGCTCATATAGCGATAACAATTTCATGAGGATGATACAGAGAGTTTAATGACCAACTATACGGTAGGAGCTTCCTATCCAGTCTTATAGTTACTCCTGTATAGTTGGTAAAACCCCTCTAAAGCTTTAGAAAAACACAAGGAATTCAAAGGCAGAATTTTCAAAAGTAAAAATTGTGAAAACAAATCACTTATTTGGGTAAGAATGCTTACCTTGCACTTACCATTTGTTTATTAGGGGATGAAAATTCCTCCAACAACAAAGACTTCTTCTCTCTTGGAGGGATTGACCTTAATTCATTGAATAATTCTCGTAAACAAAAATCACCAGGACTAAGGTTCCTCTCAACAAGATTGGTGTCTTGTTGGGCAATCATGGACACTGCATCCAACATCTTTATTTCTTGCCTCTGCATAATCTGCAACTTAAATTCTTGAAGTGAAAGAATCCAACGGATCACTCTTGGCTTATGGTGTTTCCTTTCGAGGAGTTCTTCTAAGACATCACGATCCGTGTGAACTCTTACCTTTGCATCAACTATATATGAACGAAATTTATCACAAGAGAAAAATACGGCAAAAAGTTCCTTTTCTTCCTTAGGGTAATTCTTTTGAGCACCATTAATAGTTCTACTAGCATGATGTATAATATTAAATCTACGACCAATATGTTGTCTCAGAATTACTCCTACAACATCATCACTAGCTTCACATTTTAAGTCAAAGGTTGTATCCCAGATAGGTGGTTTAATGATAGGAGCACGAGATAAAGCATTTTTGAGTCTATCAAAGGCTTCAAAACATTTACCATAAAAATTAAATCTTATTCCCTTTTGTAGGAGGTTAGTGAAAGGTTTAGATAATCCAGAGAAATTTCTAATGAACCTTCTATGAAAACCTACATGACCAAGGAAACTTCTTATACCTTTAATATCCCTAGGTTGTGTCATTCTCTCTATTGCCTCAACCTTAGCTCTATCAACTTCAATTCCCTTACCTGATACTTTGTGTCCAAGGACTATACCTTCTTTGACCATAAAATGACATTTCTCCTAGTTTAGGACAAGATTAGTTTCTTCACAATGCTGCAAAACTCTTTTGAGATTATCCAAGCAACTAGTAAACGAAGTTCCATAGACAGAAAAGTCATCCATAAATACTTCCATTATAAGTTCTATAAAATCCACAAAAATAGCAGTCATGCATCTTTGGAAAGTAGCTGGAGCATTACAAAAACCAAAAGGCATACATCGGTAAGCATGTAAACCATAAGGACTAATGAAAGTTGTTTTAGGTTGGTCATCAGGATGAACAGCTATTTGAGAAAAACTAGAGTATCCGTCCAAGTAGCAAAAATGAGTATGGTTTGCTAACCTTTCTAAAGTTTGATCTATGAGCGGTAATGGATAGTGATCTTTCCTAGCCTCTTTATGTAATTTTCTGAAGTCTATGCACATCCTATGCCCAACAATAGTTCTAGTAGGTATCAATTCATTGTTTTAATTAGGAACAACAATAAAACCGCCCTTCTTAGGGACACAGTGAACAAGACTTGTCCATTAACTTTCTTTAACAAGATAGATTATACCTGCATCCAGTAGGCGTACAATTTCTTTTCTTACCAGTTCTTTCATTTCAGGCTTCAATCTTCTATTAAATTCTGCAACTAGTTTAGCACCTTCATCCATGAATATTCGATGGACGGCTATCATGGGACTGATGCCCTTCAAGTCATACATTGAGTACCCAAAGGCCTTGCGATGCTCCTTAAGTATCTTCATGAGTTCTTATTCTTCTTCTCCTGAAAGTTTAGCACTAATAATAACATGAAATTTATTTGTATCATCTAAAAACCTGTATTTAAGATTTTCTGGTAGAGTCTTCAACTCTAGGGTGGTAGTTCCTCGTCCCCTCTCTTTTCTGGCTCTTCAAAAGCCTCATCGGTTGGAGGTCCTATTATGGGAAGTGAATCGAATTCATCTTATGGTTCTTCCAGGGACTTATCTTCCATAACTATCTCTTCGTAATTTAGATCTTCATTTATTTATTCTTCTTGATTTCTAAAGAAAAGAGCCGCCATTTCCTCAATAGTTCTCTCTTCCTCTTTTTCTTGTACTTGTGGAGGCCTGTCTTTAAATTTGGAAAAATGGAATTTATTTTCCGTTCCCCCAAGCTTAAGAGACACAATCTCCTTCTTGAAATTAACATAGGCACCTATATCACCCAAAAAGTTCCTTCCAAATATAATTGGGCAAAGAGTGTCAGCTGGCATATCAACAACTACAAAATCGATAGGAAAGTTTTTGTTGCCAATCGTGATAATTGCATCTTCAACTACTCCCATTGGAATTCCGAGGTTTTTATTGGCTAACATAATTTTCATATCAGTATTTTCAATTGTAGCTGGTTCTATTTCTTCTTTTATTTCTAAGTAGAAGTCATAAGATATAACATTAACTTCGGTGCCAAGATCACATAAACCGTAATGCGAGGTTTCTTTAAATATGCAGGGAAGAATAGGCTTACCCACATCTTTTACCTTTGTTTTACCTTCAACCAATACGGAAGTCTCTTCATCGAGCTCAACTATGTTACAATGTGCGTACATAGCCATAATTGCTTCCTTGGTTACCTTCATCTTTGGTTTCTTCCATATGTTCCACGACTTCTGGCATGCTTTCCTCTTCCTTCTTCTCCTGTACTGCTTTGACCTGTTCATATTCAAGAATATGCTTTTGTGCAGTGTTAGGGAAAGGCAATTCATGCATTGGTTCTAGGGAGGCCAGTGTTGCTTTATCTTTTGTTTTCTTTTTTGGTTCGGGTGGTGGATCATACTTGACTGGACCCTCCTTTGGAGCTTTTATATGTTCAATAAAAGCTTTAACAACTTGCAACACAAGATCTGAATCCAAATAAAGTTCTTTAGATAAATCTTTAACATGGCCTTTTTTATTATAGTCATGCATACAATCATGTTCTATTTCTATATCTCCTTCACTTCCTAGACCTAAATTCCATGAAACTCTATGATCATGAATTCTATTAAGTAAAGCCCAAGCTTTTAGGTATAGGAAGATTCATAAAGGCTCCTTCTGTGAAAGAGTCTAGTTCAATTTTATTAGGTTCAATTAAACCGCCATAAAAGATATGTAGTAAATACCATTCAGGCAAATCATGATGAGGACATAGTCGTAGTAAATCTTTAAATCTAATATAAGCTCTTACCAGTCCTTCATTAGAACGATTCTTCCAAGTCATTATAAGACGCCCGATTCCAAAAGATTTTGATAATGGATACTATTTTGCTAGAAATTCTTAGGCCAGATTATCCCAAGTAGTAGTGGCTTCAGGGGTAGAGATATGTACCATGAGAGAGATGTACTTGTCAAAGTCTGACTAAAAAGTTTAACCCTTACCTCATCAGCGGTATATCCCGTCAATAGAAAAGTGCCACATATATCTTTGAAACATGCAATATGCTCATATGGATCGGGATCTTCTTCATTTCCAGTAAATTTCTTCTTATGTAGAATACTAAGTAGTAGAGGATTTATTTCAAACCCTGTTGTCTTGTCATTGGAGTTGTCTCTTTTATATATATCATAGGGCTTCCCAAAGTGGTTGAGTGGGTTAGCACTAGTCATATGCTCAAACTCCATCATGTTGGTGGAAACCTGTAACTCAAAACAAAATTTAGCAAGACAAAATAAATAAGCAAAAACTAAAAGACCTATAGCGCTTAGCTCCCCGGCAACGGTGCCAGAAAATAGCTTGAAGACTGCAAGTGCACAGATCGTCTGTAGCTAATATCAAAATAAAGATATCGATCCCATAGGGAGCAGGAGTCTGAAGTCTAATAACTCTTGAAATAAATATTACGATAGAAATTCTAGATAAAGTTCTAAGTGACAAGATAAAATGCGAGTATTGTGTAAAAAAGTGTTTTGAGGTTTTAGGTATAAGAGAAATAATAAAGTAAAGTAAAACAACTGAATACAGAAAGTAAGTATCGCGTATGTAAGAGAGATTGGAACTGTAGTAGGGGAAAAGCGTTCTCAGGGAGTAGCGGATACACCACTAGTATTATAAGGAGCTAAGATAAAGATTATCATCATGAACATTCTCAACTATGTATGTGTGGGAGGAACTCCGTATTTGGACAAATAGGCAGCAACCACTGCACGCATCATCCTCATAACCACAGTAGTCAGCAATCGACATTAATCGAATTACTGCTCTATTAAGGGACGTAATCCTGTAGGACGTATCCCATGGCATGGATAGTGTTCCGTGAGTTTCCTCGATTTCCCAAGTTGATACGTAAGGGGTGACAACAACTTTATAGTCACTGTAAGTGCTAGCACACCTCCGTCTACCAACAAGTAGTTTCCTCCATCAGTCCCCACGAGAGGCAAATATTGAAAGGTCAACTTCTCTCAACATCAAGATGTAGAAAATCTAACACATGGTCATAGCGATGAATATCATAATAGACTTTATCTTATTTCAATATCATACTAGGGTTTCTCCCTTCTCCATCTCCCCAAGAACTAATGATCTACTCAGACATGGAGGCAATCAATATCATAGCAATGGTAATGGAAACAATCATAGATGAATAGTACTTGTATAAATCCACAACGAGTACGGAAATTACAACAAGATCTAGACAAGATATAGATGGGATGGATGGAGATGGTGGTGATGCAGCGGTGGATGATGAAGATCGATGCCTTAGCCTCCCGGATATGCACAAGGCGGAGATGGATCCCTTGTTGATGAGTTTCCCCTCCAGATGCCTTCCAGAGGTGAGGTTTCTGTGATTTTGGGTGTTCTATATGTTGTCTCCTCGAACTAATTACACGGGGTGAAACTATTTGACGAGACGGAGGCGGCGCCAACTATACGGTTAGAAAATTTGCTCCGATCATATAGTTGGTCGTTGAACTCTCTGCCTCCCTTGTTCGCTTCTGGTATTATTAATATTTCCTAAATAAGCGATTTACGTTGTTTTTGACTCCTTTTCTCCATAGTACAACTGCTCCAAGAATTGTATCCATTGGATCCATCATCTGTCCTAATCCTGGTAAAAACAGACATAAAATGTGCACACGAGCACTGTAAAAAACCAAGATCCTTCATCTACAATGCAAAATAATAATGTAAAATATGATGCAAATATGCACTCATTAGTGAGCACCTGGCCGACAAGTGCAGTGAGGAACTGCCAGTTTGTGCCCCAGTTCCGGCTCATCGGCATCCTCTCTGTGCCCGTTCCCTTCGCCCACACTGCCTTGATCGACCCGGTCCCGGCCACGTTGGAGATGAGCACCAGTTTGAACTGCTCGAGCCCTACCATCATGAACCGGACTCCTCCCTACTTCATGCGCGCCACCCTGCACAATAAGCATCATAGACTGGCCTCTTGATTTATCCAAGTCAAACCTAAATCATTGCCTCCATTCCCACTTGAATCTAGGGGCGCCAGGTCCTCCCAGCGCGACCTCTCCCCGAGCGGCGGCCCAAGCCATGGGAGGGTAGTAAGCTAGCCAGGGGTTGCCTGCTCAAATCTGGCAGGGGAGAAGCGGATCTCTCCGGCCAGTCCTCCTTCATCGCCCCACAAGTCTGCGAGCCCTCCTTCCCACGCAGCATCGATGGGGCGCGACGACAGGGGTTCGAGCCAGGCTTTGTGAGCAGGTGGGAAGGGGAGTGGTTCGGGTTGGAGATAAGGCTAGAGTGCAGCGATGATACTTAAATGCGTGCGAATCCACAGTGCACACCGCAAGTGGCCTGAGAGGCGTCGGTTTTGCTCAGGCTTAAGGAATTAAATAATGAGTTTATAACAAACAGTTGTTCTGCTTCTATGAATGATTCCTATTTGCATTTATATCTTGTTCGATTATGTGTGAATTATCCTTATTGTGAAACTAATTGATAATGCATGAACATTTGTAAAATATTGAAAATGCCTTGAAAAATACCCAACTTAATGATATATTCATTTTGAATGAAACCATTGTTTAAATTCGAAGGTATGCTGATAATATGTGAAATACATTTGATTTCTTGTCACATATGAATCATGCCCTAATTCGGCAAGATAACTCAAACATTGTGTATTGCAGAAATGCAAAGTGTTTGATGAATTGTTGAAAGAGACTATTTCGATGTATCGTATTTCAACAAAGTGGAGATTATCATTTTGTGAATGTTTGAATTTAGTAAAAGAGTTTACCAAAGGAAACATGAGAACGAAACTATTTGATATGATCAAAGTATTTCATCATCCAAGAGTATTAAAGATAAAAGAGAATCTAATTACTACGATTTGATCAATAGTAATGAGATTTGACATTATAAGATTGACATAAGAAATTGTGAAATGCAACGCATTTGATACGCCAAGGTGCAGTGCATTGCAATGTGATTTTTATTATCAAGTGGGTGAATAGATGGCGCCGAATAAATCATTGTAGTGTAAGTGCAAAGACCATTAGTTAGAAATAGTAAACACTCAATTAGTATATATAGTAAACCATCTGAATTCATGAGATCATCGCCATATCATGTATGGATCATCGTGAAAGTTTTGGAGTTATTCGTTATCACCAAAACAATAGCGAATAAGTCCTTGTAGAGTATTCATTGGAAACTTTGAATACGAGATCCATGGCTAGAACCAAAAGAAAGGCAAAAAACTTTGTTGCTTAAATTTTGGTGCATTCTCGAGAAAGTTTATGTTCTAGACTATTAAGCTTATGGAATAGTAAAAACATGATGATTATTCAAAACCGTACACCAGAGTGTTGAGAAGCGCAACAGAAAGCGTTCCTGAACGATTCTCTTCATAAAGGAAAGAATCAATGATAATGATCATTATATTTTCCCCACTGGTGTTTTCACTACATGAAGTAAGATTCAAAAATGTACCCCACATGTTGTACGGAGAAATTTGTGAATCACTTGTCATATTACCAGAATATGGCATACTGACGAGCTATGAAGGAAAGTAATGGTAAACTAAAATTATGAGAAATCTTAGAGGCAAAATTCACTTAAGATTAGAAAGCAATTCATTGTTGAATCTTACCAAGTAAAGGGTTGCTTGATGTTTCCAAACGACTGCAAAGTCATGATGGAAAAGGTGAATGACAAAGGCACGATTTGTCATGAATAATGTATTAGACAAACTCGAAAGAATTTGATTCATAAGTGCTAAAAGTCTAGTGGATTTGATACTAGTAAGGTACTAGCATCTCGTAATAAAACTCTCAGTTTGATAATTGATCAAAGGATTTTGAAAGGTATTCAAAATAGTGAGAGGATATGTAGTTTGCATGAAATTGAGTGAAAGTTGTAAAAGTCTTCCTAAAACAATATGTGAATGACATATTTTTGAGTGGAAGCGATATAAGTCTCGAACTCAAATATTTTGGGAACATATTTTGAGTGGGAGCTTAATGATAGATTCTTAAGTGTGTGTACGACACATTAAGAATGAAAGCGTAAGTACCAATAAATAATGATTTATAGGGATTAGAAGTTGAAAGTAAGTATGTTACGATATTATGTCGTATTCCTAAAAAGAGATTCTAAAAATAGTTTTGGAATAGGAATTGATTAAGGAATGGTCCTTAGTCACTCAAATTAGGAATAGCATTAAGTTTAACATCATTGGTTGAAAGAAAGAAAAGGATGATTGTCATCCAATATGTTGAAACATTGGTTCTGTCTTGAAAACCATGATGGCAACTTAACATAATATATGATCCAAGAAGGAACATTTGAAAAGTGATTAAGTATGAATCACAGAATGTTGAGCTAAGTTTGTCCACAGTGTCTGAATAAGAATTGTAGACATGTTTCCAAATCTATGAAGGATGACATATCTTAAAAACATAAAGGGTTATGTTATAAAGGATTATGTTAACCGTGGAAGATTGGAAATTCCGCATCGATAATACCAACTGAAGTCAAGTAGGAAGCTAGGTGGTAAAACATCAAAAGTTGCACATAGTGCACTAGTGTTTCGATGATTACATTTATAATAAAATATAAGGGGACCATCTAACGTAATGTATATTGTTATGGCGGGACTAGTTCGTCGTTACATAGAAGGTGTGTCCCAGGGCACAGTGCCCTTGAGAAAGCTCATTGTGGCTGATCTAACGTCACTGTTGGATCCTAGAAACTGACCTCATTCTGTTGCCATGACTATGATGCATACACAAAGATGTTATCATGAGATGATAAAGTATTAATGTCAATCAAGGTGACATTAGTAAGCTGCAAAGGATTTGGGGCTGTAAAGTCCAGACCCGGGACTCAACCTCTACCATGACCGAGCATGATCAAAGGTGCGAGGTTATATGGTGATAATGATTAGGAACAAATGTAGCTAGTTTATTTGTACTCTAGTGCAGGTGGGAGACTGTTTGAAATATGCCCTAGAGACAAATAATAATATGGATTATTATCATATTTCATAAAGTTTATGATTAAGTTTTATATCATGCTATAACTTTATTGAAATGAAACATCAATACACGTTTGATATATAAACAACCAGGAGTTCCCGATGAAGCTCTAGTCACTGGTTCATTGGTCAACAGATGATCAAGGTTTCCTGATCATGTGGCATTTATGCCAGTTGACGATGGAGTCACCTCATTGCGAGAATGAGATGATGAGTTATACCCAACCTAAGCATCGTGACTCGATCATGTCATGAAGTTCAAGTTACAATGATTGGAATAGACCTAGTGTCCTATTTCTTAGACCGTGAGACCATATGAATCACTATTACCCGAGGATACTTAGGTAGCATCAAATGTCATTTGGTGACTCAATGATCATAAAGGTGTGTTTAGGTATTCAGAGGAACAGTTGAGGCAATATGCATCAAGAGCGGTATTTTTCCATCCGCGTGACAGAAAAGATACTCGAGGGCCCACTCAGAGAAGTTATATCCAATAGCTGCGCATCGTGTGATTTGATCATGGGGATATCACTTATCGGAACGAGTCAAATAACATTTGTTGATAAATAGATTAAACATGACATGGTGATGTCATTGATCAGATCTCGGATAATGCAAGTATCGAGAGATAAAAGGAATACGACACGGTGTTCATGGTTCAACGACGAAAGATTTCCTGGAATGTACAAGGATCAACATGGCCATCCAGGTCCATCTGATGATCATTCGTACGGGAGGGTCTCGACCATGTCTAGAGTGTTCCCAAACCATGGGGTATCACGCTTAAGTTGATGATGCTGAGACAGTGTTTTGGTATCGGCAGAATCACTGAAGAAAAGAGAGAGATAAAACCGGAAGGGTTTCGGTAAGTATGGAGGAAGTCCATAATGAGTTGGAAGGAGCTCCACATCAACAGGGATTGAATAATATGTAAGTGAATATTGAATATTGATTTAATCAATCGTTTTTATTCAATAAAAGAAAAAGAATTAAAAAAGGTCAAATACCTAGTTGGGCCAAAATTCGGAGGGAAAAGGGCCCATGAGGGAAAGACCAAAGGGAGGAAGGAGGAGGTGGTGGCCGGCTAGGCCTTGGGCACCCCGCACAGGTCCCACTAGGGCCTTGGCCGGATGGCCAAGCCCTCCCCTCTCCTCTCTCTCCTTTGTTTAGTCCGACATGGCTAAGGCAATTGCCTATGTGGTGGGGTTTTACCCTATATAAAGAGAGGTATTTTGACAAATTAAATATACAATAATAAAAAAAAGTCCCCTCTCTTTTGGGGAGACCTCTAGTTGATTCTCTCTCTCTCCCGTGACCATGGTCCCAAGTACGGATCGTGCGAGCAGGAGTCTTCTTCACCGCGGAGCACCATCGCGCTACGGGATTCGGATCCATAAGCTCTACTTCCACAACTGCTGCTGGATCGGAGGTGCGGGAGTCATTGTGAGGCACCGGATGTGTGTAACTCCCTGCGAGGTGCAACACTTGGGGCACTAGAAGTCGTTGGAGCCACAGGAGCTGTCGGGACTTCAACACGACCTCGAGGTTGGCTTCGGTTCGTCTACATCAACCACGCTCTCCCGAGCGTTGACAACGCTTTTCGGTCTTCAAGGGTAAGTTCGCAAAAATCCCCTCCCGTTACTGCATTACTAATAGATAGGTTCTGGCATTAGGGTTGTTGGCGTAGGAAAAATTTATTGTTTTCATGTGCGAACCCCTACAGTTTGATCACGGCACATGTCAATAGATGGAGACCCGAGACACATACTTTTCACCTTCCTTGTGGTGAGATGACGGTGACTTTGCAGGATGTCTCCATGATCCTGGCGCTTCCCATCATAGGAGAACATGTGCTTATGAGCACATATTCGAAGAATTGGCGTGAAGGGATGATGGAATTAATTGGTGATGCATCGACAATTGAGAAGATGTCCGTCGGGGCTACTTACAAATGGATACAAGAACATTTTAAGAAGTGCCCCGAGGATGCCGATGATGTGGTGATTCAGAGGTATGGTCAGGCATATTTGTGGTACGTTGTTAGTAGGACACTTTTCTCGGACGGCACCGGTAGAAATGCATCCTACATGTGGCTTACTCTATTTATGTTTTGGGACTGTAAGCACAGCTGGGGTTCGACATATCTCGCTTATTTATACAAACAGGTATATATGTGGCTCACTCCTATATTGTCCGAGTTTGGTATTTACATATGTTCGCTCTCTGTGCAGTTGGACGAGGTGTGTTGTAGGACAAACAAAGGAGAAAGTATTGGTGAACCCATGGTGCTATTCACGATATGGTCATGGTCTCGCATACCGTTTGGGAGCCCCATTGCAATGACGCAACAGCCGTGGGGCAATGTCGGTGATACCCGTATTCGACGGCCTTCATGGGCTTACTTGTGGGATAATACCGAGGCATTCCGTGCTGAATCTGAAGAATGTTATTTGAGATACACTCACCAAATCGACTTGCTAACTATGGAGACGATAATCTATTCCTTGGTGTCATAATTGTCAGATGTTTTCCTACTCGTATACACTGACTCGATATGCTAATTTTTTATTCCGTGTAGGTGGAATGGGAGCCATATGGAACTCGAGGGCACGTGGGTACAGTCGTTTGGTTCGAATTGAACCCCAAGTGTCTGGAAAAAGCACATCTTTGGATGATGCGGGTCCCATTAATATACATCTATGTTGTTGAGTGGCACCTTCCAGATTGGATGATGAGGCAGTTTGGATTATTTTAGCTCAACTCGCCGCCATATAAGGACACTAGCACAGAGCTACACGGGTGAGTGATCTACATAGCTTAACATATTAATTTCTTGGGTGTGTCATGATAGTAATATCGATGATGGTGAATTGGAGTGTGGGCTGGACAAGATCAAGCAGAAGAGGGAAAATAATTGGGCTTCAATACATCACAAGTACAGGCAGAAGTGGTATGCAAAGATTGCGGAGAACGAAGACCAACATAGAGTACAACCTCCTGAACATCCACATGATGTTTGAAGCATTTAATCTCTATCTTTTGTCTTGGTAAAGTGTCTCATTTGTACCTAGAGCCACTAGCTTTTACCTCCGATGACATAGTGGAGGACGATTATCCGGCCTATGACAAGATGGCCAAAGTAGAGTACAACAGACTTTTCAGAGGTGGAAGGGGTGCAAATACCACCGGGGTTATCCGCTTTGTGGTAAGTGTTGCCTTACAGACCTATGCTTGATTAGTAGAGCAAGATATGATGACTTGTTTATTTCTTTGTTAGCACGAGGAGGTCTCAAAACATGTGGAGGCTGCCAGTGAAGCACTAAAACACCCTTCAGGTAAACAATTTGAGTCGGTCCTCTGAGAGTTTGTGGAGGTATGCGTTGATATCATTCTTTTTCATGCATATTTATTTGTGTGTGTGCTGAAATTTTCTAATTTGATTGACAATGTCATATCATACCAAGCATTGGGGACTGGCTTAGTACATTGTGGCGCTATGGTGGCATCGTGGCGCCAAGACCGTATGAATGGCGCCATGCTTTGTACTACGTAGCCGTTCAAGATGGCGCCATGGTCTGTGACTACAAATACTTGGAGAGTGCAAACTTGGTGAGTGTGTAACATGATTTTGAAAATACAAATTGACCCTAGGAAAAGGTTTAATAGTACACAATTGCACAATTACGATAGAGTTCATAACATAAATAGCACAAGAAAGTTCACGGATAGCAAAGTCAAGGGACGACACTAACACGGTTGGTGTGTGATGACCCACAAGTATAGGGGGTGTATCGCAGTATTTTTGATAAGTAAGAGTGTCGAACCCAACGAGGAGCAGAAGGTGCTGGCTAGTGGTATGGATCAGGAATTCTCTGCAAATACTTAGCAAACAGATTTTTAGTTTTTTTTATAAAGCAAGTAAATAAAGTACGAGTAAATAAAAGACAATAGGAATAAATGCAGCAAGTGGCTCAATCCTTTATGCAGTAAAGGACAAGCCGGTTGTATTACTTAAGATGACCAAATGTTCTCGAGGACACATGGGAATACTATCAAGTGCTTTCGCTTCATATAGTTGATTAATCTTCTTTAGCTTGCTAAGTTTTGTGTGGGTGAACCTGTGCTAATGTACCGACCTTCCTAGGACTAATACATACTTGTGATTATACCCCTTGCAAACATCCGTAAGTACAAGAAAGTAATTAAGGTAGAAACCTAACCATAACTTTAAACTCTAAGACCCTTACGTCCCTTGTGCAATGGTTTCCTAATGGGGGTTCAGGTTTCTGTCACTCCGGCAACCCCTACGATTAATAGCCAAATACACAATGCATTCCTCTAGGCCCATATAGGTGAAGTGTCATGTAGTCGACGTTCACATGATACCACTAGAAGAAGTACACCACAACTTAAATATCAAACTATTGAATCTTTCTCAACACAACTCCACTACTAACAATATGACTTCTCCCATGTCGTCAAGAACAAAACGAACTACTCACAAGACATCATATGGATCATGATCAGAGATGGAATAATGATGTATAACAATCTGAACATAAACAATAATTCAACGATTCACTCAATAGCATCAACTACAAAGAGTAATCAACACCGAGAAAGTTTCCCCTAAGAACTATGCAAGATTCAACCCAATTGTTACAGCAATATGGAGATGGTGATGATGATGCTGATGGTGGTGATGATGATGATGATCCCGATGAAGTCCAGCTTGATGGTGGTGTTGATGGCGACGATCTCCCCTCTCCGGGATGGAATTCCCCCGGCAGAAATCTGTCTTCCGGAGAGATCTTTCTCTCTCGGTGTTTTCCGCACCGCAGAGGCGGTGGAATCTTTTTGTGGTCGCTCCCCGAGTCTTAGGGTTTTGGGAGGAATATATACGCCAGAGGGGAGAGCCAGAGGTGGGCCAGGGTGGCCACACCACCTGGTGGCGCGACCTAGGGTGGCCCGCGCCAGGGGGTGGTGTGGCCCCCCTGTGGCCCATCTCCACTCCCTCTTCTGGCTTCCTTCGTCTTCTGGAAAAATAGAATAGTTATGAAAAATGGACGTATCAACTCCCCCAAGCTTAGACTTCGCTTGTCCCCAAGCGAAACTGAGCTCAATAAACATGACCTCAGGTTTATAGAGTGAAGAGTCGATAAAAAGAATACGGACAAGAAGCATCACATTCATCAATACATAGATCATAATAGAAGACAACTCACTATTATATAACTTAACTTGTAATAAGTAAAGGAAACACAATAAAGGTACATAAAGTGAATCATAATTGGTAATGGCAAACTTAGATCTTGGTCGAAGAATAGTTGATAATTTGCTGGAGTTCACAAATAACTGATTTTCAATGATAGCTTTCAAAGTAGTAATCACCAAGATAAGAGCAATATGCAAAACAAGGAACATAAGAAACATGATTGAATAAATCATCATATGAATGAATGAAACACAACAACTCAAAATACTAGCTGAGATAGAAGGGAATAGGTTTACTAACTCAACAAAAAGGTAAAAGAAAGGCCCTTCGCAGAGGGAAGCAGGGATTTCAAGTTTCATAAAGAGCTTCCAAAAATTATGGTACTTACTAGCTTTCAGCTCTCATTGCCCCTATCATAGGAATCTTTAGGTGATTAAGGTTAAAGTGATCAAATATGAGGATATGCATTGACACGTTGTAAATTGAGAATCTCATGTCCCTTGAATACGAGGGCCGCTCCTCATGCTACTCAAGTTTAGTCACCGGTAAGTTCTTGTCATCGTAAGCACATGTGTATCATAGAGAACCGCCAACAGGGTACCCCTTGCCCGATGATACGGAAGAATCCCCATATCAAAATGACAAGGCAAGCAGACAACAAACATCTCAACAATCTTCTTATTTACCATGGGAATATGGTGCTTTTTTCGCTCTTTCCTCTTTTCATAATCTCTTTTTTCTTTTTCTCTTTTTTCTCGATCTCTAACTCTTTTTTTATAAGAAGAATGCTTCATAGATGCTCGTTATGGTTACGCTGCAGGTTTCCACCATGTCAGCATGGATTAGACCAGCGGCCCAGGCGTTTCTCTAACACACATGCATAACTCCATGAACTTACAAGCTCCCCTTTCATTTTACACCGAAGACATCCATAGACAAAAGAACATGATATCAACTAGGTACAAAGTACCAGTGCAATGTTGAAAGCGTTCCCCATGATAGCATGGTTCTGCTAATTCACAACTTAGCGCAAGCATATACGCAACATAGATGGGCACAATGGTTCAAGTTTATTAAGTGCAAGAAAGTAAAGTGTGCCATCAAGTTCGTGAGAGCTTTAATCACTAATTTTCACATAACAAGTTTAATTTGGAAGGTAGATAAAAACAAGAATTTACTTGGAATAGAAATAATGCTAATAGGTAGGTATGGTGGACTCAAATGGCAAAGGTTTGGTTTAAAGGAAGTGGATGCACGAGAATATTCCCTCTCAGTACAGGTTTTTGGCTAGCAAGGCTAGGTAGCAAGTATAAGAGTTGAAGGAAACAAACAAACATACAAGTGATAAAGACAAACATGCAATCTTCCTTAGAAGCACAAAAGATCTTAACTAGAGAATACTAGACTTATGAGCAAATCAAGAAATAAAGATGATGAAATTATATTTCTTTAGAGTACTTTTATCTTTTTTTTCATTCAACTCTCAAAAATAGTGTTGCTATTGACCGAGCCAGGTTTGCCAAAACCAACTAAATTAACTCAATGATCCCAAAGTGATACCAATACTAACAACAAGATCAATCATATAACCATGAATTGAAAACTAATATAAGCTATGCAAAAGAGTAAATGATAGAACTTCTCATTAAAAATCCATAACGGCAACTCACACCAAAGGATACATATCTAACGAGAGAGGGGACACTTCCATAATGCAAACCATCATACATGATAACTTCTCTATTCATGATATGACTCTACTAAAAAGGTAAAAAGATAGAAGATAGTGATGTGATACCGCGGCACTCCCCCAAGCTTGGAACAAACCAAGGGGATGCCAAAACTGATGACTAACTACTCCTTCGGTGGTGGTGGTATCCTCTCAATGAGCTCTTTGATCAGTTTCCCCAAGTCCTCAATCTCGAAGGTGAGAGTATGAATCAACTCCGAGTTGTGCTTGATATGGTGCATGATCATATCATATTATGGATCCCAGCTCTTGCGATTCTTTTCCCACTTTTCCTCCTTGAAGTCTTCTTTCCCTACATGGCTAGAACGAGGCAAATCCCAATTGGAGGGTAATTTCTCCTTGGGAATATTCTGGTGTTGATGCTTATGGATACGGGTAAGGAAAGGATTCTTGGTGCGTGAAGGAAGTGACCATGGAGCTAAGCAGTGACGCGGAGTTTTCCCTCCAGTTGACATCCGTGTAGTCCTCCTGACCCTACCAGATCTTGCCAACACTCCAATGCTTGCAATGGTAGTGTCGGTGTGCTTTGCCTCCTCTTCATCTTGACTCTTGATCTCTTTCTCCTGCCCGGGGTCTCGGAGATCTTCCTCCATATGCTCCTTTCCCTTATCCTTGGCGGACAACATTGTGCTTCTAAGCTTCAAAGATAGTTCAGGTCGAAACAAGAACACGATGAAAACACGATATACGAACCTCGGGAGATCCGGGGGTTATATATTACAAAGTTTCACAACAAAAGGAAGGTACTGGGAGAAAACGAGTCGGAGTCGGAGGCGGAGTCCGGAGTGGCCACACCACCTGGTGGCGCGGCCAGGGGTGGGCCCGCGCCACAGGGTGGTGTGAGCTACCCTGGCTTCGTTTCCGTCCCTCTTTCGCTTCATAGCTTTCCTTATTGACTAAAAACTGCAAAAATATAGTTGGATAGTATTTTCACGGATCTTTTCTTACTAGAACTGTTACCTATTTGAAAACGGACTCCGCAGGTCTCTAAATTTGGTATTTAGTAGATTCTTCCGGAGTCACCACTTTGAATAACATCAATATCTTCATCTTCATACACTTAATGTGAGTCATGAAACCTTTCACTTTCTCATTACACCATTTTCTCCACTACCTGGAAATTTCTTTCACACAAAACTTCACACAGTTCTCATTAGCAATGTTAGTATAAGTGAAGCGATAAAACCTTTTGAGTTCAACTTCAACTGAAAACCATCAAAACATAAGCTACTGTAGCAACTCCTTTTGAAAACCCAAAAAGAATTCAAAAAGGAAATCGAATAAAGAAGCAAATGCAAGAGTGGCAAAATCTGTCAAAACAGACCAGCAGGTAAAGATCAATATTTTCGAAAATCTTCTGTTGCTCAAATCAAAAAGTGCAGAACTAATGAAAGTTAAATAACAACCTGGGGAAGAAGCACAAACAATTACAGCTCAATCCGACATACAGAGATCTCTCACGAATTTTTACGGTGAAGCACAAAAATCTGTTTCGGGACAGCAACTTTCCCAAATATTACTTCTCTCTCATTAGAGGTTGATCTTGACACAAAAACCAAACAAAACGGATAAGGAGAGGTTATTACCGAAGTAATAACTTCCAAGACTCAAAGAAACAAAAACAAACTGAAAGCAAAAATAAACTGGTTTGTCTCCCAAAAAGCTCTTTCTTTATAGCCATTAAGATGGGCATGATAATTTTGAAGATGCTCACATAAGAATATGAATTGAAGTGAAAGAGAGCATTAAGAAGAAAAAATACACACGTTTAAGTCTAACCCACTTCCTATGCAAGGGAATTTTGTAAACAAACAAGTTTTTGAAACCAGAGACTACTAGCATATAGGAAGGCAAAACAAGTGCAACATAAAAACTTTCAGCATAAAATGAGGAAACTTGATATTATTGAGATGCATAAGAACACTTTTCCCTCTCTCATAGTAACTTTCAGTATCATGCATAAACTTAACAATATAACTATCACAAGGACCATCGTAACAATGATCACTTATTCTAACAGAAAACACAGGAATACTAGCTCTCATAACACTACTTTGTGAGATAATATTAGAGGTATCCTTACAAAGGATAGTGTGTCCCTCTTCTACATATTTAGTAACAATTTTTTTACATTTGCTATTATAGGTTCATCAACCATTTATTTATCAGGTTCAACAGCTCCATTCATACTTTCATCAACCATACTAGCTATCATAGAATGTTCCTTTATCTTAACTGGGAAAGGCATTTTCTCAATATAAGGTTCAGGTAAAACATGATTAGCAGTATAAACTTCAGTATTTCTTGCAGGAACACTCTTAGCAACATCTTTATAAGGTTCATGATACTTATTCCACTTCTTTTTAGGCACTTCAATATAGGAAGCAAAAGCCTTAAAATAAGAAGCAATAGCTTGAGAGTCTAGACCATAAGCATTTTTAATATTTTGAAAGTCATCAGTTCCCATAAAAGATTCAATGCATTCATAATCATAATTTATACCTGACTTTCTACCTTTGTCATTCTCCCAAGCTTCAGCATTGTCTTGAATACGGTCCAGGAGATCCCGTTTAGCTTCTTCTTCCATGCGAGTGAATGATCCAGCACAAGAAGCATCCAATAAATCCTTATCATGTAGATGGAGCCTTGCATAAAAGTTATTGATAATAATATTGTTGGGGAGCTCATGAATGGGACATTTGAGCATTAGTAACTTCAGTCTCCCCCAAGCTTGAGCTATACTCTCTCCATCAAGAGGCCAAAAGTTGTATATTTGATTCCGATCTTTATGAATCTCACTAGGAGGATAAAACTTTGAATAAAAGAGAGGTATTATTTCCTCCCATTCCAGCGCTTGACCATTCTTTAGCAGCTTATACCATTCCTCAGCTCTTCCTTTCAGTGATAATAATAATAAATTCTTCTTAACTTGATCTGTAGTAATACCTGCACACTTGAACAACCCGCATAATTCGTGTATAAAGAGTAAATGATCACCGGGATGGACAGTTCCATCCCCAACATAGTAGTTATCCATAACACGATCAGTAATTCTTGTAGGTATTTTAAAAGCATCATTCTCAGCAGGTGGTGGTTCATCTACTACCTTAGCAGTGGTAGTAGCATTACCAAATAAGAAACTCAGTGAATTATCCATAACGAAAATAAAGCAACTAATAGAAGTAAACAATACTCATAGTAGAAGTTTCCTTTACCAGTTCCACTCTCCAATAGTGCTTCACTCCTCGGAAACGGCGCTAGAAAATAGTCTTGATGACCCACAAGTATAGGGGGTGTATCGCAGTATTTTCGATAAGTAAGAGTTTCGAACCCAACGAGGAGCAGAAGGTGCTGGCTAGTGGTATGGATCAGGAATTCTCTGCAAATACTTAGCAAATGGATTTTTAGGTTTTTTTTTATAAAGCAAGTAAATAAAGTACGAGTAAATAAAAGACAATAGGAATAAATGCAACAAGTGGGCCAATGCTTTATGTAGCAAGGGACAAGACGGTTGTATTACTTAAGATGACCAAATGTTCTCGAGGACACATGGGAAGACTGTCAAGTGCTTTCGCTTCATATAGTTGATTAATCTTCTTTAGCTTGCTAAGTGTTGTGTGGGTGAACCTGTGCTAATGTACCGACCTTCCTAGGACTAATACATACTTGTGATTATACCCCTTGCAAACATCCGTAAGTACAAGAAAGTAATTAAGGTAGAAACCTAACCACAGCTTTAAACTCTAAGACTCTTACGTCCCTTGTGCAATGGTTTCCTAACGGGGGTTCAGCTTTCTGTCACTCCGGCAACCCCTACGATTATTAGCCAAATACACATTGCATTCCCCTAGGCCCATATAGGTGAAGTGTCATGTAGTCGACGCTCACATGACACCACTAGAAGTACACCACAACTTAAATATCAAACTATTGAATCTTTCTCAACACAACTCCACTACTAACAATATGACTTCTCCCATGTCCTCAAGAACAAAATGAACTACTCACAAGACATCATATGGATTGATGTCTACGCACTTCTATTCTTGTAGACAGTTGTTGGGCCTCCAAGTGTAGAGGTTTGTAGAACAGCAGCAAGTTTTCCTTTAAGTGGATCACCCAAGGTTTATCGAACTCAGGGAGGAAGTGGTCAAAGGTATCCCCTCTCAAGCAACCCTGCAATCAAGATACAAGAAGTCTCTTGTGTCCCCAACACACCCAATACACTTTTTAGGTGTATAGGTGCACTAGTTCGGCGAAGAGATAGTGAAATACAAGTGGTATAGATAATTATAAGTGGTAACGGTGATAGAAAATAGCTTGATGGCGTGGAAGAGACTAAAGGCAAATTGAAATAAAGATGGAAACAAGCAAACATGTAACAGATCTAATTGCAAACGGTGTATCAATGCTTAGAAACAAGGCCTAGGGATCATACTTTCACTAGTGAACACTCCCATATAAATATATTCTCTTTATGATACTACTCTTAACTACTCTCCGGTTGGACACTCTAATCCATGGTAGGGCTATAACAGCACACCTCAAAGTAAGCCTTTCCCATCTAGAAAACCCCACACTGTCACCTTGAGCACTAGATGAGTCTAATAAACACCACAATTTCATAAAGACATCCAACTCCAAATATAACTCATAACAAGTATTTGTAAATCTCTAGCCTAAGTGCCACCATGGTGTGCATGCTGTCACTTTCACACACATGGGAAGAGCAGAGATCTATTAAAGCACTTGAGTAGCAAGGTAGATCTATAGATTACAAGCTCATGATCTCAATAAGATCATGCATAGAGAGAGATGAACACATAGCTACCGGTAGAACCCTTAGCCTCGAGGAAGAACTACTCCCTCCTCATCATGGGAATCAGCAACAGTGATGGAGATGGCGATGGACATCGACGGAGATGGCTCCAGGGGCACTTCCCCGTCCCGGTAGGGTGCTGGAACAGAGACTTTCTATCCCCCGAATCTCCCCTTTGGTGGCGGCGGCGCTGCGGAACTTTTCGTGGATTTCTGATTGACGATTTAGGGTTTTGGTATCGGGAGGCTCTTATAGGCGAAAGAGGCAAGGTCGATGGCCGGCCAGGGGGCCCACACCATGCCCTGGCGCGGCCAAGGGGGACCCACGCCTAGGGGTGGTGTGGCCACCCTGTGGCCCCTCTCCAGCTCGTATTCTGGCTCCATGAGTCTTTCGGTAAAATAGGAACTTTGGCTTTTGTCCCGTCCAATTCTGAGAATATTCATTTTCTGACTTTCCTGGAACCAAAAACGGCAGAAAACAGGCAACTGGCACTGTGGCATCTTGTTAATAGGTTAGTCCAAGAAATCAAATGAAAAGTACTCCAAAGTTGGAACAAAACACAAGAAAGTAGATAAAACCAAGCATGGAACATCAAAAATTATAGATACATTTGCAATGTATCAATATCCCCAAGGTTAACTCCTGCTCGTCCTCGAGTAGGTAAGTGATAAAAAGAAAGAATAATTTTTGAGGTGACATGCACCATCATAAACTTGATCAAAGTATTTGTAAAACATTCAAAGCTGGGATCATAGTACTTCAATCATAGCATGAAACACAAAGTTCTAGTAATAAGACAAAGAAACTATGTTGCAACATGAAAATGCATAAACAAAAGATTCATGAATAACAATGATTTGCAAGACGTTTGTTTGTTTCACATAAAGAAAACATAGCATAGTAGTATTCAGCTTGTCCCTCATAGAGTAGCAAACATAAATGCATAGGACACCTTCAAAGTTCATAAGAGTGACTAGATACAAATAGTTTAAAACAAGCAATATCAAGGTATGCATCAATCAACTAGTCTTGGGACAATGCACATAGAACTAAGAATGGCCACTATGCTCTCAAAGTAGGTGCATAAAGATAGAAGGTGGAGACTCAATATATAAGTGGAAGAAAGGCCTTCATAGAAGGAAGCAGAGATTCAAGTTTCATAAAGAGCTTCCAAAAATTATGGTACTTATAGCTTTCAGCTCTCATTGCCCCTATCATAAGCATCTTGAAGTGATTAAGGTTAAAGTGAACAAACTATGGAGTATATGCTTGACAAAGTATAAGTTGGAAATCTCATGTCCCTTGAATACGAGGGACGCTCCTCATGCTACTCAAGTTTAGTCACCGGTAAGTTCTTGTCATTGTAAGTACATGTGTATCATAGAGAACCGCCAACGGGGTACCCCTTGCCCGATGATACGGAAGAATCCCCATATCAAAATGACAAGGCAAGCAAACAACGAGCATCTCAGCAATCTTCTTATTTACCATGGGAATATGGTGTTTTTTTCTCTCTTTCCTCTTTTCATAATCTCTTTTTTTCTCTTTTTTCTTTTTTCTCAATATCTGACTCTTTTTTATAAGAAGAATGCTTCATAGACAGCTCATTATGGTTATGCTGTAGGTTTCCACCATGACAACATGGATTAGACCGGCGGCCCAGGCGTTTCTCTAACACACATACATAACTCCATGGACTTACAAGCTCCCCTTTCATTTCACACCGACGACATCCATAGACAAAAGAGCATGATATCAACTAGGTACAAAGTACAAGTGCAATGTTGAAAGCGTTCCCCATGACAACATGGTTCTGCTAATCCCCAACAAATAAGTGCAAGCATATACAACATAGACGACACAATGGTTCAAGTTTATTAAGGGCAAGAAAAGTAAAGTGTGCCATCAAGTTCATGAGAGCTTTAATCACTAGTTTTCTCATAACAAGTTTTATTTGGAAGGTAGATAAAAACATGAATATACTTGGAATAGCATATGCTAGTAGGTAGGTATGGTGGACTCTTTGGAATAACTTGGTTTAAGGAGTTGGATGCATGAGTGGAACTCATACTTGGTTGTGGAGGCTAGCAAAAGACTGGGAGCGACAAACTAAGAGAGCAATAATGGCCATAATCATGCAGAGCGACAAAACATCATTGATTAAAGCATAAAGTGATACTACAAGTTGAAAACTAAAGGATCATAAAGGCTATGGTGACTTGAGATAGTCATAACATGGTGTGAGCACGTGCCAAGTCAACCCAAATAAAGCATCAAAGGAGAATACCACAATACTATGCTTTAATATGCTAAAACAACGCATGATTCATCCAAGGCACATTAAGCAATATCAATTGTTTATAACAAGTCATGCTATAGCAAAGAATACTAAGCATAAAGCCAAAACAATATCAAGCATGGCATGACAAAGCATAGGCCACAGTCAAAAACAAACTCTCTTTACCACTTAAGCATGAACTTTTCCTACTCTTTTCCAAACCAAACCAAACTATTTGAAAACCAATGTATGAAAGAGGGGGTCCAACCAATTTATTCAGCAAACAAAGCAAACGAAAAACCAAAACGAAAACAAAAAAGAAGACGCTCCAAGAACAACACAATTGTGCATGAAACAATAAAAATGAAGCGTTTGGAAGAAACCTAAGATTTTTATTGATGAAGAGGGGGATGCCTTGGGCATCCCCAAGCTTTGACGCTTGTACTTCTTGGATATTTCTTGGGGTGACACGCGTGGCATCCCCAAGCTTGAGCTTTAGTCCATCCTTCATCTCATTACTCATTCCTTCCATACACCTGAAATTTTTCCTTCATACAAAACTTCACACAATCTTTATTAGCAACATTAGTGCACTCAAGATAATAGGTCTTAAGGTTCAGTTCTAACACCAATAAACTTCCATTAGAACACTAGCTACTGAATCACTTCCCTCAAAAAGCTCAATTCCCCAAAAGAACTCAAAATGGAACCAACAAGAAGCAAATGCAGAAAATGGCAGAAATCTGTCAAAACAGACCAGCAGGTAAAGACGAATTTTTTCGAAGACCTTTTGTTGCTCAAATAAAAAAGTGTTGAACTAACGAAAGTTATATAACAACCTGGGGCAGAAACACAAAAATTCACGCCTCAAAAATACATTCACAGATTTTACACGAATTTTTACGGTGAAGCACAGAAATCTGTTTCGGGACAGCAACTTTTCCAATCATTACTTCTCTCTCATTAGAGGTTACTCTTGGCACAAAAAGCAAATAAAATGGATAAGAAGCAGTTATTACTGAAGTAATAACTTCCAAGACGCATCAAAAACTTTTGGGTTATCTCCCAATAAGTACTTTTCTTTAACGCCTTTAAGTTAGGCACGATAGTTTGAGAAGATGCTCACATAAGAAATATGAATTAAAGTAAAAGAGAGCATCAAGAAGCAAATTCAAAGCACATTTAAGTCTAACCCACTTCCTATGCATAGGAATCTTGTAAAGAAACAAGTCATGAAAGCACAAAGCAACAAGCATAGTAAAGCAAAACAAGTGCAACTTCAAGACTTTCAACATAAAGAGGGGAAACTTAATATTATTGAGATGTATAAAACCATGTTTCCCTCTCTCATAATAACTTTCAGTAGCATCATGAATAAAATTAACAATATAACTCTCACATAAAACATTCTTATCATTAGCCACATGCATAAAATGATTATTACTCTCCACATAAGCATAGTCATTCTTATTAATTGTAGTGGGAGCAAATTCTAAAAAATAGCTATCATTATTATTCTCATCACCATAATCATCAAATATAGGAGGCATATTGTAATCATTAATATTCTCCTCAATAGTAGGTGGACTGAAAATATTATATTCATCATTGTAATCATCATATATTGGAGGTTTGGTATCATCATAAGCAATATAATAGCTATCTTCCAAAGCTGGGAACTAAAAATATCATTTTCATAAAAACTAGCTTCCCCAAGCTTAGACTTTTCCATAGCATTAGCAATAATGGTGTCCAAAGAATTAATACTAACAACATTGCTATTAGCATGCAAATAAAGTTCCATAGGTTTTTTAATTTTCTCTTCAAACACCTCATGTCCTAACTCAAGATAAATACTATAGAGCTCTCTAATTTTGTTGTTGTTTTCCATTAAGCCTAACTAGTGAAAACAAGAAACCAAAAGACAAAATTGCAGAATCTAAAGGAAATAGCTTCGAGAACTCACACTGGAGGATGTTAGTACCTTTTACCTTACCTCCCCGGCAACAGCGCCAGAAAATAGGCGTTTGCCGTGGGAGGTTCTTCTTCTTTAATCCTCCGGTGTGAATACCTTTTACCTTACCTCCCCGGCAATGGTGCCAGAAAATAGCTTGATGTCTACGCACTTCTATTCTTGTAGACAGTTGTTGGGCCTCCAAGTGCAGAGGTTTGTAGAACAGCAGCAAGTTTTCCCTTAAGTGGATCACCCAAGGTTTATCGAACTCAGGGAGGAAGTGGTCAAAGGTATCCCCTCTCAAGCAACCCTGCAATCAAGATACAAGAAGTCTCTTGTGTCCCCAACACACCCAATACACTTGTCAGGTGTATAGGTGCACTAGTTCGGCGAAGAGATAGTGAAATACAAGTGGTATAGATAATTATAAGTGGTAACAGTGATAGAAAATAGCTTGATGGCGTGGAAGAGACTAAAGGCAAATTGAAATAAAGATGGAAACAAGCAAACATGTAACAGATCTAATTGCAAACGGTGTATCAATGCTTAGAAACAAGGCCTAGGGATCATACTTTCACTAGTGAACACTCCCATATAAATATATTCTCTTTATGATACTACTCTTAACTACTCTCCGGTTGGACACTCTAATCCATGGTAGGGCTATAACAGCACACCTCAAAGTAAGCCTTTCCCATCTAGAAAACCCCACACTGTCACCTTGAGCACTAGATGAGTCTAATAAACACCACAATTTCATAAAGACATCCAACTCCAAATATAACTCATAACAAGTATTTGTAATCTCTAGCCTAAGTGCCACCATGGTGTGCATGCTGTCACTTTCACACACATGGGGAGAGCAGAGATCTATTAAAGCACTTGAGTAGCAAGGTAGATCTATAGATTACAAGCTCATGATCTCAATAAGATCATGCATAGAGAGAGATGAACACATAGCTACCGGTAGAACCCTTAGCCTCGAGGAAGAACTACTCCCTCCTCATCATGGGAATCAGCAACGGTGATGGAGATAGCGATGGACATCGATGGAGATGGCTCCAGGGGCACTTCCCCGTCCCGGCAGGGTGCCGGAACAGAGAATTTCTGTCCCCCGAATCTCCCCTTCGGCGGCGGCGCTGTGGAACTTTTCGTGGATTTCTGATTAACGATTTAGGGTTTTGGTATCGGGAGGCTCTTATAGGCGAAATGGGCAAGGTCGGTGGCCGGCCAGGGGGGCCACACCATGCCCTGGCGTGGCCAAGGGGGACCCGTGCATAGGGGTGGTGTGGCCACCCTGTGGCCCCTCTCCAGCTCGTATTCTGGCTCCGTGAGTCTTTCGGTAAAATAGGAACTTTGGCTTTTGTCCCGTCCAATTCTGAGAATATTCATTTTCTGACTTTCCTGGAACCAAAAACGGCAGAAAACAGGCAACTGGCACTGTGGCCTCTTGTTAATAGGTTAGCCCAAGAAATCAAATGAAAAGTACTCCAAAGTTGGAACAAAACACAAGAAAGTAGATAAAACCAAGCATGGAACATCAAAAATTATAGATACATTTGCAATGTATCATGGATCATGATTAGAGATGGAATAATGATGTATAACAATCTGAACATAAACAATAATTCAATGGTTCACTCAATAGCATGAACTACAAAGAGTAATCAACACCGGGAAAGTTTCCCCTAAGAACTATGCAGGATTCAACCCAATTGTTATAGCAATATGGAGATGGTGATGATGGTGCTGATGGTGATGATGGTGGTGATGATGATAATCCCGATGGAGTTCATCTTGATGGTGGTGTTGATGGCGACGATCTCCCCTCTCCGGGAAGGAATTCCCCCGACAAAAATCTGTCTGCCGGAGAGATCTTTCTCTCTCGGTGTTTTCCGCCCCGTAGAGGCGGCGGAATATTTTTGTGGTCGCTCCCCGAGTCTTAGGGTTTCAGGAGGAATATATACGCCAGAGGGGAGAGCCAGAGGTGGGCCAGGGTGGCCACACCACCTGGTGGCGCGACCTAGGGTGGCCCGCGCCAGGGGGTGGTGTGGGTCCCCTGTGGCCCATCTCCACTCCCTCTTCTAGCTTCCTTCGTCTTCTGGAAAAATAGGATTTTCTGTATATTTTCCCGGATTTTCTGATCTTCGCGAATTTTGCCTCCAAACATCACCTTTTCAATCAGAATCCTGACTGCAGCGGTCCATGCTCCAAAAGTTATCAACCATGCAAAAATAGATGAAATAACATAAGTATCATCTCTTAATATGAAATATATCAATGAATAACAGTAAATTATGATATAGAATAGTGATGCAAAATGGACGTATCAGTGTGGCAATGTTCAAAATAAATTTCACATAGTGGAGTCCATAACATAGATCACAACATGGTGACAACTCTATTGTGTCACGCAAGGCTCCTTCGCCTTCCTCTTCCTCTCGTCCTCTTCCTTTTCCCTCAATTTGCATGCAAGTTCGACTACCGAGTCGAATTGTGCCTCAAATTGGTGTCCACTCTCCTCTTTCCTCTTACTCTCTTCTTCCTCCCTTATGAGACGCGCCTCTTCAGCCACCCTCTCAAACCATCAATGATTCTTCAAGTTATTCAAGTACATGTCTCTTTCATATTTTGCAAGTTTTTCCTTTCTCTCGTGCTCTTTCTTTGCTTCCTTCAAGCATGCCTCATGCCATATCCTGTTGAAATCTTTTTCAAACTGCCATTCTTTTTCAGACACCCTCTTTTCCTCTTCCCTTTTCTTGATCAACTCATCTACTTCTGCATCCCTCTCCCTCACCCTCCTCAAAGACTCCTCCCACACTCTCGAGTAATTCACACCGTTCCTATCATTGTTCTCCTTGTTGGGTTGGGTAGACATACCTACAATAAGAATGCAAGATAAAAGTTAGTAAGTAGAAATAAACTTAAATGTGATTAACTAAAACAATAGAGGATCATTAAACATGCAAGGAAACATACGGGAATTCTCCTCGGAGGTACGTAAACATACTACCACCATGACCTCTACCACCGTCATCACCACCTTCCATATCATCGTGGCTAGTGCTTCTACCACCATCACCACCTTGTTGGCTAGTGATTCTACCACCATCACCACCTTGTTGGCTAGTGCTTTTACCACCATCACCACCTTGTTGGCTTGTGTCCCCATTAGGGGTGTTGGCTTTGTTTGAATTTTTCTTTGGCTACAAGATGTTTTATTATGGCCCTCACCATTGCATTCTCCACAATGGGTTTTGTCATGAGGCTCTGCAAAATACTCGCTTCCATATTCCTGTCGGTATCCACCCACCCAATCATCCATGTCACCTCGGAAACACTTGGTTTGTCTTCTTCCCTAACTAACCACCTTCATAGCCGGATCGGGCCAAAGTTGGACACCATGATATTTTGGCCATTGAGTTTGGTCAAAGTAAGGCTGAAATCTACCCGCCCATGTTTTCTTCACCGCTTGGATGGAGTGCTCGTCCAACCTAACCGTATCCGGGTGATTAAGACTCAGCATTCATTCAGATGTCGCCTTCATCAAGTGTGATCAAGGGAGATGGTACACTGTCGGTCTCTCACAAGAGCAATGACCATTGCATAGTTAGACCTTATACGACAGTCCGCCATGTTGCACACCTCCTCTTGTGCTACCTCCATGCTCATTCACTTGGTAAATCAATCATGGTTGTCGAAACATTCAACCGTTTGCGTGTCCCCTTTCTTTGATTGGTATTCTAACCAATTATCGACCAATGGTGGGTACTCATACTTTTTTCTTGTTATCCTCAACAATTTGCTTATCCGTTTCATCACTATACTTTTGAAAGTATTCAGTCAACTTCTGAAAGGTGTACTCCACTATGGTAGTCACGACAATTGACGTACACCTTTCAGTACTTTGTTGAAGCATTCTGCCATGTTGCTTGTGGAATCACCGTATCTCTTGCTGCCATAGTCATAAGCTCTTGCCCACTTGTGCCCGTGATGAAGGTTCCTTCTAAGAAACTCTTTGCCACCATCATTTGTGAGACTATACAGTCTATCATATAATTTTTGAAAGTGCCGAGCGGTGAAGGCAAGATAACAATCTGGTAGATCATCGGCATGCTCCTTGTTGCCACATGCTCTATAGAAGTTCGACACGAAATGCCTCATGCACCATCGATGGTGGATATGAGCACACCCGAGCATGTCCTTCTCGACTGTGTTGAGTATTCCTTGGTGGCGGTCCGAGATGATACAAACCTCTCTATCAGGTTCAATAACCTTGGTCCTCAGTAGATGAAAAAACCACTCCCAGTTATCGTTGTTCTTCGCTGAAAC
The DNA here is from genome assembly GCA_916181665.1 of Avena sativa. Classification (NCBI taxonomy): domain Eukaryota; kingdom Viridiplantae; phylum Streptophyta; class Magnoliopsida; order Poales; family Poaceae; genus Avena; species Avena sativa. Next base: position 551,568,386 of record OV702290.1, on the reverse strand, counting down.
CAAGGCAAAAGCCAGAGGCAAAACTTGGTTGTTGGCGTCATGACATATGGCAGTCAATAGTGTGCCCTTGAACTTGCCGGTGAAAAATGTGCTATCTACGGACATAACAGACCGACAATGCTTGAGTGCCCTTATGCATGGGCTGAATGTCCAAAATGCACAGCCAAATACACGGACAGTGGAACCACTGTACATCCTAGTCAGCGACCCAAGTGGCTCCACCACATGATACATTCCTAGGTTGCTTGCCTCCATCGCTCCCAACAATCTAGGGAGGCGGTTGTATGCTTCTTCCCAATCACCATATAGCATCTTAAAGCGGCTTGCTTGGCCTTCCACGCCTTGCCATACTTCACTTTGTAGCCGAATAATTCTTTTACCAAATCTATGACACCCTTAATAGTATATGTTGGGAGAGACCTTATGTTATTTGCAACTCTATACACGATAAAATCAGAGGTCAGCTGATGATTATCCTTGACAAGTTTACCATCCTTGATAAACTTGTCAGTGCACATATGAATAGGCTGACTACTTACAATACTCCATTGTGGCCCGCCCTTCAATGATCGTGCACGCACAACCCATGGGAATCCTTGCTTCTCACACTTGACTGTGTAACGCACCTTAGTGTCTGAGTGAACCACCTTGTATGGTTGGTGGTACTTCACAGCGTAGTCCTTGCTCCACATTTGAAATTCCAACAAGCTTTCAAACTTCACCCGGGATTTATCACATACTTCTTCGGCTTAAAATCCTTTTTATCAGATGGTCGTGGCTCGAGCACTCTACTAATTCCACCATCAACTTGGGCCTCATCCGCAAGGCTAACATCACGGCACAATGAAGGTCGATGATCCCGGCCTACTACCTTTTTATGAGCTTCGGCGAATTTAACCGTTAGACCATCCTCATCAACATCTTCATCCGGTCCTTCATCCTCGGAGTCCAATGCATGACACCGCAAATAAGGGAGATCATGGTCCATGTCCTCCTCGTCGCAATTTGCCTCCACATCTCCTACTTCATTGTCACGAAGCCATGCTCTACTTCATCACCCTCAAAGTCATCATCCTCCATTTGGGGTGCTCCGTGATTGTCATTGGGGATGGGGCTCATGGAAGGTTGCATCATTGTTCTGTCATTCCTCACTCTTTCCACAACCTCAGCATAGGTAGGACTAGTGCCAAACACCATGACTACCTCCTTCGGGTCACACTCGGCATTGCATTTCAAGAAAGAAGCCTTGTCCACATGATGAACATTAACGATTCTTGCCATCTAAAAACATTGACCATAACCAAAATGTATCAAAAACAAGTAGGTTACCACCAACTGTAGCAACCCACTAATAAAGTTACCCACCATAGCAACCCACTAATAAAGAAAACCCTAACATACAAACACTAACTCAAGTAAATCTACCAAAACCCTAACCCTAGCCTACAATTCCTACATATAATGACTACTAACCATAGCACCAACAAGCATTAGTCCACAATGCAACAATAAACCATAGTTTTCACTCCAAATAAAAGATCTAGGGTTCCACCATTTTTGCCAAAGTTCTACCAAATTACACAGATCTAACTAGACCAAAACAAGGGGACAGTGAAGATTACCTCTTGGTGACAAAGGGGACCAGAATCCAGATTTGGAAGGATTTGAAGGGAGGATGAGTTAGGGGAGAGAGAGGGAGAGAGGGGACTATTCGGGGTCGAACTGGGAAGAAGAAAACTGTTTGGGGTCAGGTTTGGTCAGCCACCCCGCGGGCTGGACCAGTTATCCGGTCAAGGGGCATGGCATCGTGCCATTGAGCTTGGCTCCCTCCGGTACGGTGCCATGAAAACAGGTTAGAATGCGAAATCGTATACTCACTCTTTCCTAAATTAGGATGCCTATTAGGTTTGGTCAAAGTCAATCTTCATAAAATTTGACCAACTATATATAAAAATACACTAATTTTTCTAATATCAAATGTATATAATATAAAAATATAGTTTATGATGATTCTAATAACATTGAGTCGATGTCGTGGATGTTCATACTATTTTCTAAATATTTAGTCAAAGTTTATTAAAATTAATTTTAACCAAAACTAATATGCGTCATAATTTGAGAGGGAGGGAGTAAAAAAAGTTTATTCTTTGCCTTCTTAATCAGATTATTTCTGTGATTTTTGCCCGCGCGGTGACGAGTGCACGGAAAGAGAGGCGATCGAGAGCTTATCCGGTCAACGATAAGTAACTTGCCGAGACACGGAAACCGGCTGACCGAATAGGGTACGTGTTTCTGATAGATCAGTGACAGGACAGTAACCGGAAAGGAATCAAACGGGAACAATCAGCCAAGTGTAGTTTAGAGACGACACGGGGTCAGTCAGTGCCTCAGTGGACCTAGTAGATCGAAAGCGTCAAACTTTGCTGCTGCGCGATCACACACGCGCGCGCCAACCAAACAGAACTCGCCAGCGGCACCGGATCGCAGGACATCTGGATTACATGTGCGAGCGAGACCCTGACCACGAGGTCCATTTTATAAGAGGCGCCGTGGAAAGCAGGTAGTACGATAATCCACCTTTATTTATCTATCTATATCCGCTCTGTAGTCTGTAGACCATAGCAAAACCATTCTTCCGATTGGTACTTACGGATAGTTGTATTACCTGGTTGACATGATGTATTGCGGCGTGCGCACGACTCATTTTAATTATCTTTACGAATTAGTTTTGATTATCAAATTGATCAGTAATAGATAGGATTATGTCCTCCTTGAAACAAAATTTCGCCTCCTCCACTATAGTAATAGATAGTTTTGAGAACCAAGTGCTGGCTTGGTGGCAAGGCTAGCGAGTGCACAGCCAGCCCACCCGGATTCGAGTCCCTAAGGGGATCGAATTAAACCGAGTTTTATCCGAGCGCGTTTAATTCGCTGCTGGAGAGGTCTCATTTATCTAACAACGTACAATCCGCGAAGGATCATTCCCCGGGGGTCAACGTTTTTTTATATTAATATAACAACCACGAGGTACAACTGCGAGACCACTGATAGGACAAACAACGCCAATAAGTCCAAAACAAAAGGAAGAGAAAAAAGAAATTAATGCAGATAACGCTAGATCAACATAAGCGATGATGACCCGTAACCGCTGCACCCTCCGCAGAAGTCCCACCACGCTCCAAACAACACTTTCACGAAGGAATGCAACAGCGACGCTGCTGTCCGGACTAGTCCTAAGATTTCACCCGGTACACGGAGAAGAGTAGAGAAGGGTACCCAACGCCCTTCAAGAAGAAAAGATGGCACCTGCAAGCGTCACTGTGTCGGTACCGGCCGAGTTGACAGGGATTTCGCCCAACCCCCAAAAAATCACAACCCCAGACAATCCAAAACAACACTCCGCCAAAATTGCCACCCGCCAACATGCGGCACCATGGTCTTGCAGTCACCATCGTCAACGCTGTGAGACCAGTCGTACTAAATAGAAACAACCGTAGACAAGGAACGGAAAAACCACAATTACGCGGGAGGGAACAAACCTCCAGCACTGTAGACGGTAGCCGACTAGCCACAGGGGCAAGAGCACCCCAAGCCACTAGGATCCATAGGGTGGCAGCAGCACAACCACCTGGAGGACTACCTCCACCGCCAACGGTGGGTGCCGTCCGGACGCGGCAGCAGAGATAAACCCGCTGCCATCCTCGAGTTTCGGCACCTTAGGCCCAACCGGATCCAGACAGGTCCGCGAAGCTCCCGCCACCACGTTGCAGTAGGCGCGGCGTCGTCGCCGCCACCCCCGTCATGAACCACTCATCAATACAACCGAAGGCAGCGAACCCGAGCCCAACCCGACCCATCCTGACCTAAATCAGGCTTGCAGGACACATCTGGCCAGGCTCCTGCGCCCAACCGGTATGGCCACCAATTGGAAGCTCCACCGTGGCACATCACCACCCTCACCAGCGCCAGGCCGCCCTACCGCCCCGCCGGAACGCCTGCTCATGCATCCGTCGTCGCTGCGTCGCCCCGCGCGGGACCGGGAGGGGAAAAGCCGGGTGGTGCCGCCCGGGCATAGTCCGGCCACGGCCGCCGACAACGGCGAGGGATAAGGGAAGGGGGAAGCTCGAGGAGGAGCAGGTGGTGGCGCGGCCGGTCAAAGAGGGTTTTTTGTGTCCCTCCCTCACGTTGGCAATTTCTAGCCCGTGACACGATTATGTCATGAGAAATATAATGTTAGAAATTTTAATTGATATCCATTTTGCTAGCACGCAAGCCGCACAACCCACACTCTATTAGCTAGTCAAATTAATGATTAAACTTCATTATACTGTACGATCATACTACTCCTTGTACGATGGATTGATGGCCATTGGTCTGACATTCTAGTACTCGGAGAGAGAAGATGGAGGATGACTGCACGCGTCAGGAAGTTGGGCGAGACTGTTTACCGAGGAGGGGGCAAAGATGAGATCGATCGGGCGGTACGTCCGTGTTTGGCACGGCGCGGATGGCGTGCGCCTCCTCACCGCGCGCGCGAGGGCGTTCGCCTCCCCCAGCTCACGCCACTACCACGGGCCACGCAGGACTCGATCGGCAGCGGCAGGCCGGTTCCGCCCTATGGCGACCGCCGCGCGCGGCACGGTGGCTTGGTCCGCGCCCCGCCCCGCCCGGCCCAGCCGTCGCCGTGCCGCTACGCCGCGCGCAGTCCTCGGCCGGCCGGCCGGCGCAGGGCGCAGCGCAGCGAGCGAGCGACTAGCTAGCGTGGTAGCAGCAGTAGGCTCCCATGAGGTCACGGTCAAGACGGGACGCGATGGCGCTGCCCACACGACACGTCCGCCGGTCCCACCGACCCCAAGCGCGATTCCCCGAGCCAACCAACCAACCAATCCGAACCTCGCGCACGCAACTCAAACAACACGCGACACGCGCACGGCGCGACGCTCCTCCCGCCCGCACCAACCGTGCGCCGTCTCCTCCTGGGCAATTCGCGCGCCGTGCCAAGCGCCGCGCGCGGCGCCGTGTATGGTCGCGCCATATACGTGGCCGCCAGCTCGCTCGCTAGATGCACAGTAAGCCTAAGCTAGCTGCCCCCAGTCTCTGCCCCGCGACAGCGACGCCGGCGGGGCCGCGCGCGCTAGCTAGCTGCACCTACAGCTACAGCTATAGAGAGAGAGGGAGGGAGGGATAGAGAGAGGCCACGCATGCACGCCACCGCGCTCCATTGGCCGCCCCGTTCCCATCACCACCCCGATCCTTGGATTAAACTACTATCCATCCACTCCAGCTCCAGCACCGATCGGCCGATCGATCGCCGCAGCCTAGTAGCCTAGCTAGCACACCGGCGCTGCGATCCATTCCCCCCTCTTCCCCAGATCGACCACGACCAGGCCAGCCAGTGCATGACTGAGAGCGCGCGAGCTAGCCTAGCAGCGCTGCTCGAGAGGTGACGGCGATGGAGGGGGAGGAGGACGGCGACTGGATGATGGAGCCGGTGTCGGGGAGCGGGAAGAAGGGCGGCGCCGGGATGATGAAGAAGCGGTTCAGCGAGGAGCAGATCAAGTCGCTCGAGTCCATGTTCGCCACGCAGACCAAGCTGGAGCCGCGCCAGAAGCTGCAGCTGGCGAGGGACCTCTCGCTGCAGCCGCGCCAGGTGGCCATCTGGTTCCAGAACAAGCGCGCGCGATGGAAGTCCAAGCAGCTCGAGCGCCAGTACGCCGCGCTCCGCGACGACTACGACGCGCTGCTCGCCAGCTACGACCAGCTCAAGAAGGACAAGCTCGCGCTGCTCACCCAGGTACGCTTTGCTTTTCTCTCTCGCCGTCGATCGATCGTGCTGCCGCGCGCTGCCACCGTGAGTGATCCGTCGTCGTTGCTGGGTTGGCTCTTGCTTCTTGCAGCTGGAGAAGCTGGCGGAGATGCTGCAGCAGGAGCCGCGCCCGCAAGGCGGTGGGAATGCCGGCGCCGGGGAAGACGTGCGCTCGGCCGTGGCCGCCATGAGCATGAAGGAGGAGGACTTCGTCGTCGACGCCGGGGCGGCCAAGCTGTACTCGGCATCCGACGGTGGTGGTGGTGGCGGAGGAGGAGGGAAGCTCTCCCTCTTCGGCGAGGACGACGACGACGCGGGTCTCTTCCTTCGGCCCTCGTCGCACCTGCCACCGCACGACGCCGGCGCCGGGTTCACGGCGTCGGGGCCGGCCGAGTACCACCACCACCAGCAGCCGCAGTCGTCGTTCCCGTTCCACTCCAGCTGGCCCTCGTCGTCCACGGAGCAGACCTGCAGCAGCTCCCAATGGTGGGAATTCGAGTCCCTCAGCGAGTGATCGATCATACTATGTGCAAACGTGCTGCATGCTCAAGCCAGTCGATCAGATTACTCAGGACACGGGAACAAAAGTGTGTACATAGCTCGAATCCCAGGTCTGTCAAGTCCAGTCCAGGCAGTCCCTTCCATCTCGATCATCCGAAATTTTCTTTCCCCTCTTCCTCTTCGTTTGCTTCTTGTTAATTACCACACCATGTAGTAGAAAAAACCCGAAACTTATAGAGATCGATCTTCACATTAAACCAGCTACTCCATGGCTCCATGTATCATGTGTACGTCTGCTTATTTTGACCTCTCTTTAGTTTCTTCAAATGCAACATAATGATTGCGAGAAGGAAAAGATGGGAACGGAAGTGGGGGGAAAGGATGTGCATGTGGGATCATCGATCAAGATTCTTTCACGAGCACGAGAGGAAGAAGCAGGGAATCGAACAACACACTGATCACTAGCTATAGTGACTAGCTAGTGTACAGCAGTACGGGCCAGTACGGGCCAGGGTGGCACTGATCACAGAACATGCATGCCGCCATTGTTAATTTCAAGCAAATGGCAAGAGGCGCGTCGTGTAGGTCAGCCTAAAAATAATAATATTTCATATATCATCTAACAAAAAGGATACCATATATTGAATGGAGATCGATCTGTTGGGTAGTGTAGTCTTGTTTTATCCCTGGCCATGCTTGAATGAAAAATATGCTCCTTTGGGCTATATATGGTTAATTCATCTTATTTACTATTTTGGGGAATAGAATGGTTAACCACAATCTGAAATACTTTTGGATTTTGTTCTGTCATTTACTTTGGAGAAGGTTTGTTGGAGAAAATGCAAAAAACCTTTGCATCCATGGATGATGGAACGAAAAAGTTATGTACAAAGCCCCTATAACACCTAAGTTTTGCCCGCACTATGAGCGTCTTCTAGACCCACCGCCTTGGCTTCGTCGCCATGAATGTTTTGAGTAGAGCATGCGACTTCGGCCTCAGCAATCGACCATGATCAGTTCGAGTTGTGCGTGCAATGTCGGTTGGCATGTTCCACCCGCCATGAGCATGATCACCGACGATGTGCACTTTCGCGTAACGGGTAAGATAGTGGATGGCATGTTGTCACCAATCCACTGAGTCTTCACCGCCAACAAACCGATTGTCAGTATTCCATTTTTTCTGATTTTTTCTTATAAATTGGATTTGTTTCGTACATTTATCTATGAGAAAGTCTAGGGATCCACTTGCCACAACCCACAAACCTTGTTAGAAGGGACATCTAGTAAGGGTTGTGGGTCATGATCTCCTTCGATTGGTCACAAGACAAACACATCGGGCCATGTTTGTAGCCTACAACTAGAAAGCCTCTGTATGCCTTGGCAATTGTCCTAACAAACGAGCGACATCAAGAACTCAACCTATGGGGATACCAACCTTCTGGTTGAGCTTCTATGATCTCAAGACTATCGTCCCATAGAAGAGGTTGTCGTACCAAGGCTTGTAAGAATGATGGATGTCAGACGCCCAACGATAGACCATAGCATCAGTGATAACATGAGCCGCACCTCTCGACTATTCACCAGACTTGGGTGTATTGCCATAGAGCTAATCTGGGTCGAGAGTTCCCCCGAGCTCCGTGATCAAACGTCCTCCCACGAGCACCTTTTATGGCTCGAAGTGAGCTTGAACAACTCCTGAGCTCTGACATATCTCGAAACGGATGTGCCATCTAGCCACCGGACCTCCCAGAAAAGAGCAGATGTTTTGTCACCAACCCCATCTTATGAATCCATTAGGGAGGCTACGTGAGGAACGTTCAAAATAAAGGAAGACTACATCGACAAATAAAGGAATGGTCCAAGCTTGGAATATGCAGAATCATGAAAAAAAACCTCCCGGGCCGCTGTGCGTGGCGGCTCCGGAGGCCCCAAGAAAATCCTAGATCCAGCCGCCGCCGGCCGACTCCTCCGGTCAATGCCGCCGCAGCGCCGGCGGTGGCAGCCACGCTCTCGCTGCCGAAGACGGGGGGCGTCCTCTGCATGCCTCGTCGGGCTCCTGCACGCGGGAGATCGACTCATGGGCAGGCGGAGGCCATGTGGCAGAGCAGCAGCATCTTCTCCGGTGGGGAGGCAGCGCGCTGTCGTGCACGACTGGGAGGCGTGGAGGAGGACGAAGAAGACTGCAGAGATGGTCGGGGGCGGAGTTTGGAAAGAATCTCTCGGAAAAGAGAGCGCAATCTCTCTTTGCTTGTGCCACCCGGGCGGAAGATATATCTGAGTCGAGCTGGTGGCTGCCTTCGTGGCGGCGGCGGTCCTGGCTCGATTTGCAGGCTGGATCTGGGGCTTTCTCGGACTCGTCTGGGCCTGGAGGACGATCCACTCGTTCCGATCGCCGTGAGCCAGCCATCGGTATGGGGACTGCTGGATTGGCTGGAATAAAGGTGGTCGTCCTTGGATTTCTCTCTCGCCGTGATGAGAAACTATCGGTCGCCAGTAGTCTTTGATCTTGGATGGACTACCGAGTTTCGGAAGACTCCGTCGGTGAATTCCAAATGGACGACATTCCTGGAGTTCGCCGGTGTGGACGGTGTTTCGGTCGCGGCAACGATGTTTTTTGCTGACCGTTGGGTTTCAGAGGTGGCATTGTGAAGCTCTGCGCCCTGTTTCCATTATGGTACATGCCTTGGTTCTACGGTTAATTCAGACACAGAGAATGGCACAGAAACCGGGAACTGAAGACTAGCACTAGAAGTTTGAGTCCTAGGGATGTTGGGATTCTGGCTTGGTGTCTTGTGACTTGGAGCAGCGGAATGGCAAGCGGGGTCGACAACGCAGGAGGAATTTAGTGTCTAAACCTGCAGGTTGAAAACCCAAGGTTTGGCCTTAACTGGTTGTGCGTGGAAATGACCTTGTTGAAGGCATTATTTTGTGCGTGCGGACTTTCTTCAGAGTAAAAATCTATGGTCTTTGATCAAGGCGATGATGACGCTTGAGCACTGTTCCCTTCTTGGAGGCATCGCTTTTGGAGTTATTGGATTTCTGGTGTTGTTATAGTGGTGTTTTGTCCGCTGCCTCAAGGAACTGATCATTGTAGACTTAAATTTTATAGTTCCTCTTTCTTTTGTCGAATGTGTTATTCATAATGCCAACAGGGTATTGCGTTGCGAAGTAGGTGTAATTAGTATCTCATGATATTAATATATGCTTCTTAAAAAAATACAATGAGACGCGGGATTGAGGAAATTGACATCGGTCGCCTTTATAATCATTTGCTTATCCTAGGTAAAAAGTGACAGAGTTTTACTCAGTAAAATTCTTCTCTCTTGAGAGCAACGTTACTTGGTAACAAGTCCATTTTAGTCGATAAACCTCCGGCGGTAAAAGGACGCTTATTTGTTTATCTCTTCAACGTGGCGCCACTAACAAAACCAAAGACACTAATATATTAGTGAAATCAAGCACTGTTTGCTTAGACATGTACGTACGCAACCCATTCAAGTTCGGTTGCTTTGTACGAAGTCTCTTTCTTTCTTTCGTCCTAGTACTGTTTTTGTGGGCCTGGACAAAAGAAAGACTGTTGCTGCATAATGACATGTCACTGTGCGACACTGTGGCGATTAATTCTTTTTAGATTCCTAGAACACCAATTCTAGAGTTGTTTTTGCTCCATTCCTATTATTAAGAGCTAATAAAGTCTGCCCTACTAAACTATGGCAACTTCAATGAAACTGTTTGCTACACCTTAGCTTCTGGGTTTGATGCCACAATTAGTTCCGATGATAGTCAATTATCCCAGATTTTAGTTACTACATCAAATTTGGCTTCTTTATCCTTTGCTACACTGACCTTTTCCCACGGTCTGATGATCCAAATCGCGAGGTGGTTAGCAATGCTTCCATCCAACCGATACGGGTTCCACTCAAAGGTGACAACTCATTGGTCATGGCCCGGAGATATTATAAACCAATGCGTTCCTGTCAGGAGCGGAGACCCATCGGTGGATGGAAAGGGCAACGACGCAAACATATATCTAATCGACGACAGCTAGTATAAAATGATCCTCGATCGCCTGGTGACAAATGGAGCCACTTGGACAGCGGGCTGTGGAAGGCAAAAGATTTGGAGTTTCATCAGCAGATGCTCCACGTGGCCTGCTTATCTCTTAATTCCTGACCCCGTGGGCTGCTACCTTGTACAGATCAATGTGGATTCAGTGGATGCTGGCAGGAGAAGTATGTGGTGCACCCAGTCCTGGTTTACACCTGCTAGAAGCTCCATACAAAGACCTAGAGAAAACATTATAACATAGTAACATTTGTATCTAACATGTTACAAAATTTTAGGGCATCGGTGAGAAATAATTTGACTCCCCAGTAGATGATGACATCTGATTGTCTCTAAAACAGGTTATAAAAGGGCACACAAATACCAAATCAAAAACCCTATTGCTTTCCTAGACCAACACGATCAAACCTATTACTCTTCGAGATTCAACATCTCCAAGATGGTTAGGTGTAAATCCTTGAGCTTCCAAGGTGTGAAGTTATCGAGGTGATCGTGAGCATCCAAGGTGTGGATTTGCCACATAGAGGTCAAAACATCACCTATAGAAGATTTGCCACTAGTGATCAGGCACAACATGTGGACTTGTGCTAATGGAGAACAAGGCTTGGTTATCGCTGGATGATGTCGACCTTGGTGCAAGCGTGCATAGCCTCTTCAAACAGAGACGCAAAACTGGTGTTGGCAACTCGAAATCTGATGAAACAAATCAGGTATACTCGTCTCCTTTATCATGTATTTTCAGATTGTATTTACTTGCCCTGTTTGATCCTTTATGTTGGTTGAAGCATTGTTCTAAATTGTTTGTCTTCGTACTTCTTGTGTGCTTCAGTCACCTATCTATATAATGCCTATTAATTCTTCATTATGTTTATCTTTGCACTCTCAGTCTACTTATTGCATCTGCTCCATGTGAATTATCTGTCACGAGCTACATGCTGATTTAGTTTGCCTTTCTTCTGCAATTATTTTAATTTGACACTAGGTTTTTATAACTCATATTCACCCCCTCTAATCATCATATCCCGATCTTTCACCTAGTCCCAACTATCTCATAAGAAGAGGAGACTACCATTACGATCAAAAGATAAGAAGAGGAGACATCAAAAGATCTTGAGTTCATTACTATGGGTGGTGCCATGGTGCCCCATCTAAGCTTCGAATATACTATCACATATATTTTAAAACGAAACTATGAAGCATGGGCTAGGTCATGTGATTGTGATTTTTATCATTACGTTGCTACCAGGGGTGGATCTAGCATCCCTCCAGCCCAGGAAGCCGTCAGCCTTGCCTGTGATGCCCTTGCTTGTGTTGCATGACCTTCTATGGAAATTTTTGTCTAAAAAACTGACATATTAACACTTTGGCCCAAGCTTTGAGAAATTTCCGGGTTAGTCACTGGTCGAGAAATTTCTGGGTTAGTCGCTATGACTTATTCAAGAGAAGTTCATCGATTATTACTCTATCCGTTCCTATGAATAAGCCCCACACATTTTTCTATATTTATCTTTAACCAAGTATTAGTCCAAGTACATGAGTATTATTTGATATAAAATTTGCATCAATAGATAATTTTATTATATGATTCTAGTAATGTTAATTTTGTAGAACATAATTGAGATATTATTGTCCAACTTTTTTCAAAGTTTTGTCTCGAACACCTAGTTCACCTTATTCATGAGAATGTAGGGAGCATACATTTTGTCAAACATACAACGCAATCTCCTAGTCACAACTCATATTTTATTACAAATCTTAAATCACAAGAGATTTTCTTATGTGTAATCCAATTTCCAAAAAGTGTAACTTTAGGTTAATAAAAAATACATATTGTGTTTTCGCAACAATTTGCACTTTTCAGCACACTGAAGTTGGTTTTTCATAATCTACTTATAGAGATAGAAAATCTTAGTGCACTTCGGTGTAGACGAACCACCGCTCATACTAGGGGGCTCTGGGTCAAGAGTGTTTGCATGAGGCTCCAAGTGAAGTGATTCCAACAACCCCTTCCCTCCACACGTGGGGGTACTTTTCACACTTAGCGATCTTGTTTGCTCTTACAAGATTCCACATGTTTCGACTATGGCTGGATAATCTTAATACTTTTAACCACATATATGTGGAGAAGTTCAACCTTAAAAACCTCACATATGTAACAACCTACAAGTAAAATCAAAACAACTTTCAAGTAAAATCAAAGAAAATTCCAACCACATTTCAACCAAAATTCGTTCAGAGCAACTTCAACTCTAAATAAATGACTCCCACACAGATGTCAACATTGATTCTTACAAAGTCCAAAAAGTAAAAAAGAAACATTGATGGGGGTTGTCTTATTCATCGTCAGTGGTGCAAAATGAATGCCCCTCAAGGCAGCCACCTACGATGATGGCGTGAATGGTGCATTTTAGCGATGGCAGCCTTAGTTAGGGTGGCATGGATGACACGTCTTAATGAAAAAGGAGCGGTATGACGAATATCGAAAGCTTGTGATTCAAGAAAGAGAAGTAGACTCTGAAAGGATAGAGATGTCGCCTAGAGGGGGGTGAATAGGCAATTTCAAAACTATTACGGTTTTGGCTTGATAGAATGCGGAATTAAACTAACGTTTATTTTACAAGCACAAAACCTAAATACACTAGGCTCAACTAAGTGCACCAACAACAAGATAAGCTAAGCAAGATAGCATAAGATAAATATTCCACAAGTGATAAGCAAGATATAAGTACTTCAAGCTCGATGGATATCACAAGGAAAGTAAGCTCGGGTATATAGATAACCGAGGCACGTGGAGACAAAGATGTATTCCCGTGTTCCCTTACAAGTAAGGTACGTCACGTTGGAGAGGTGTGGGATTCCACGAAGGATTTCCCAACGCCACGAAGGCTCACCTTCTTCTCCGAGTCTATCCCATGAAGGAATAGACCCTTTCCTTATGGCTAGCTTTTCCTCCACTCCGGAGATGGCAAGCTCCACAACCACTTCACAAGCTCCACGAAGGAGAAGCCCGGGTCTCTTCACAATCTTCCACAAAGAGGATACCGTGGCACCAACCGCCAAGCCAACTAGGAGGTCACCCTGCAAGAGCAACAAGCTCACGGTCTCTCACTCGAACAAATCATAGTGGAGAGCTCAACACTTATGCAAGAATGCAAAGCAAAAACACCAAGGGCATTCAAATCCCTCACTCTCAAATCCCACCAAAGCGACAAGTGCTAGGGAGGAATTAGAGAGGAAGAACAATGGTGGAAGTCAATCAATGACTCCAAGATCTAGATCCAATGGGTTCCCCTCACTTAGAGGAGGAATTGATTGGTGGGGATTGTAGATCTAGATCTCCTCTTCCAAAGTCCTCAAAAAGATGCAAGAATCATAGGAGGGAAGGGAGAGGAAGCAAGCTCAAGAGGTTCAACAATGGAGGTCAATTTCGTGGTCAAGAACTCCCAAAAACGTTGGGGGGGAAGAACCCCCTTTTATAGGGGAAAGCAAATATGGTCGTTGGAGAGAAAACAGCGAAAACCCGGTCTAAAAGTCGGTTGGACCGGCCCCAGAACCGGGAAACTCGGTCCCTAGGCCGGTGGACCGGCCTACAGACCGAAAAACCTCTGTTTGACAACTCGGAATAGACTCGGTCGCGAAAACCAGAAAATCCGGTCTACCGGCGCTGGCACCGGACCGTCCGGTGTGGGGCTCGGTTGAACCGGATCCACAACCGGGATGAAATAGACTTCACGAAAAACGCAATAACTTTTGCATCCGGACTCTGATTTCGATGATCTTGGGCTTGTTTTGACGAGGAGAACAAGCTCTACAATATGGTGCATGAAAACATCATAGTACAAAAAAGGAGGGTAGAACCAAATGAGGAAAGGTATGAAGCCTCCCTATGAGAAGAACCGGTAAAACCTTCAAACTCGAAAACACCATAGAAGATGCATACGGATTCCGTTTTCGATGAACTTGGGCTTGTTGAAGAGATAGCAAAAATCTAAAGAACCTCACATGGAGAAACACCAAGAAGCAACAAAATAGGAAGATACAAAGTATGCAAAGGATTGAGCTCCCTATGATGATGTGATCAAGTTACCCAACTGAAAGCCCCTCTTGATAGTGTGGCTATCTATCCTATAACCCGGTCTCCCAACAACCACCTTGAGACCGGTAAAAGGAAAAACTAGCAAGGCCATACCTTTGCCTTGCGCATCCTGCTTGATCTTGATGACAACGCTTCAAGCTCCATCCAAGCCGAAATGCATCGCTTGATCATTGTTGCTTCTTGAAGACTCATAATTTGCTCCCCCATACACCACTATGGGATAGCTTCATTAGGACACATCTTCACATGTCCATTATCACCAATATGGATGGTAAGCTTCAAGCAAATGATCTTCTCGAGATGCTTATCTTGAACTTGCCATTCTCAACCCATACCACAAGATCCATGTGATACATTCTTTACGCTTCATGTGTTGACCAACTTGAAATCACTCTTCACTCTTTGTATTGGTCAACCAAGTACCTTCTCATGCTCCATCTCAATATCTTGAGGTACATAAAGAATTCTTCATTTGATTACATGCTCTAAATCTTGGTCAACCATAGCTCAACTAATAAGGCTATCATGACACCGGCTTAGAGCCATATCTTGAATTCTTCTAGTGAGATCACACTCTCAAGATCTTGAACATATCATATTCTTCTCTCCAATTTGATGATCTTGATGCTAAAACTCAAGGTATATCTTTATATTCATGGCATCCATACTTGAATCCAACATATGGACTACAAGCATGACCTATGGAATTTTCCTTCATATAAAACTCAATGAAAACATTAGTCCATAGGGGATTGTCATTAATCACCAAAACCACACATAGGGGCAATTACCCTTTTAGACTCCTCATAGAGATATTGAAATAACAAGCACACGAATTAGAGCATATTATCTTAATAATGTGGAATTATATGATACATGCACCTATGATAAGCATGTGATGATAATACATCATTTGTTATGTCCCATTTAATAAAAGTAACCGACTAGTTTATCAAAATTTCACTTTCTGCGTAATCTTAATTTAATATTTGAATTAGGCTGATGCTTTTATGTGGCATCTTGGTTATCTCGAAATATGATAGATAGACTAGACACATTTTTCACAAAATAATTTGTTTTAGGTGGTTTGGATGAAAATATTCATGATATTAACAAAATACAAGAAACCTTAAATACAACATCATAATCATGAAAGTAATGGTGGAAAGAGAAAATGTTCATGTCATTTCTTTGTGCATATTTGTTAAATCGATGTTGCATGACCTTCTTTCTATTTCGGCTATAGAATTATTTTGTGTTTATATGTGTTATTAGTTGGTGAGTTGATGAGCTTGCTCCCTAAGGGTCTAGAGTTGTGTGTAATTAGATTGGTTCATAAAAGTTAGGGAGCCACTTACCGAGAGGGGCCTTTTAAGTGAATATTGTCCAAACCAAAATTTTCCGCAACTTGCCTCATTATGGAGGCGGCTGGGTCCTGTCTGTCAGGATAATCCGTTATACTACTACACACATGTCTAAGTTGACTAGTTGTTGTTGGAGCGCGCGTCCCCCCTGCTCTACTCTATAAACCCTAGCCTTGAGACTAATTTTGATGGAGGCGGCGATGACGAATTTGGAATTCCTCTTTCTCTCTCTCTCCGCGTCTCCTAGCATGTCTAGAAAGGTGAATGGGGGGAGCTAGGCCGGCTAGGTCGGCGCCTGATTCTGCGTCTAGCGTGGAGCCTAGCCAGCTCCATCAGAACTAGATTCCGAGACTCTAAGTCGGAGCATTGAAGCGGCATCAAAGACTTCTACCCAGGGTAGCGAGGAGGTCAGCTAGAAGTCTCGTAGAAAGGTCCTTTCGAGCAGCTTGGTGAAGAGAAGAGCTAGCCCAACAATGGAGTCTTCAACATCGACGTGGGACCACCGCACCAAGATGTTGATGACTGCCAGGAGTTCTAGGCAGAAATCTACCATTGGTAAGAGGCTAGAGGTGAATTTTTATTATATGTGGTTTTTTCTTACAGGTAGTTAAGTTACTAAAAAGGTACAAAATGAACTTAAAGTTCATTCCTTTTCCAAATATATGGACGAGTCAATTTAGCGGACCTATATGAGATCACTATAAAAGTACAACAGGACACTGCAAAACTAGATTTTGGATTGGAGAGGAATGTGTTCATGAACGATGTGATAATCCTTATCAGTTGCAAGGAGATCGTGTCTGTTTTGCGGCTGATTGACATGCTTCATGCTAGGATTACTTGGGGATCCAACCAGAGGCCAAAATTAGTGTGGTTGAACAACATTGGGACATACACATAAATTGAGCACTCCCATGAACTTTTGCAGGATTGGGATAAATATTCAGATAAATGTCAATTGGAAATGTTTGCTACGGTTGATAATGTGGGTACACCAAGTTTAGATCTTGCTGCTAGGGCTGCTGCATTTGTAGTTTATGAAGTAGCTTCTATTTTACTAACTATGTACTATTTGTCTTAGATGTGAATCCATACACATCAATACTTGATGATGGCGAAGATAAGGTCGTAGCTTTGCTGAGACATGACATGTTGGTCAATTCCAAAGACATAAATATGAAGGGATTCGTAGTAGAAAAAAATTCTTAGCTATCGCAACACCAATGCCAGGATCTATCTATGAGATAATATAGTAACGGGGAAGGAGGTTTCGATGACATACCCCTGTAGACCGAAAGTGTTACATTTGTGAGAATGTTGGTGATGTAGTTGTACTCATAGCTGACCTCGAGGTCGAGTTGCTCTTCGCACGTCACCTCCTAATCCTTCATGACAGCTCTGGCGCCACAAGTGCACCTCCGTGGTTCGCACACGTATGGTGTCCGACGATGAATCATATTCTCCTTGGTCCAGCCAAGCTGCGGAAGTAGACCCTATGGAACTAGGATCCAGTAGCGCGATGGCGTGTCGGGGTGGTGCCGTCTCCCACGTGCGCAGTTCTTCTTGAAACTACACTCGTGATATTCAACGGAGAGAGAGAGGAGAAATTTCCTACGAAAAATGCCTTAGAAAATTCCCCTTTTTATTTGTTTGTTTAATCCTCTCCTATTCCATCTATTTATAGGAGAAGGAAGGACCCCCACCTTGGTAGCATGGAAATGTGGGACTAGAGGAGGAGGAAGGGGCACACGGTGGCCAAGGAGGCGGCGCCGGCTAGCTGGGTGGGCCCCACCTACCCAGCACGCATGTGTCCTAAGGCAGCTGTTTGAGGTGGGCCCCACCTGCCCACGCGGCGGCCCATGTCTTAGCCAGTGGGTGCCCCTAGGGCATGGCGACGGCTGCCCCTTTCCGAAGATGGCCCAAAATTTAATTTTAGTCAACTGTTAAAGTTAGTGTAGACTAAAAACAAGTTGAAATTCAGCTAACATTTACGTACAAACTTTGAGTTGTATACTGCTGAATATTCTGTACAAATTCATACACCATTACAAATACAACTCAGTAAAGGTTCAGTAAATCAATTCAATCAAAACATATTGCATATTTAGTGCATTGTCACTACAAATAAGACGCATTGTCTGCACATTCGTTACGACCTCCCAGTACATATCAAATGCAAATTCAGCACATTATCCCTAGCAAACTCAAAAGGAATTCATACAACTTTTTAAGCACAATTCAGAGGGTGTTCACTAAAAGTTCTGTACACATACAAACTACATTTAAACATAGTCAATAGATACATAATAATTCAAACATTACAATCATAAGTTTGCGCAATCCAAACGATTACAGATGTACCTTCTCCCAATATTCTTTAGTGCGCTAAACCTCAGTCTTCACCCAAGAAAAATCAGAACCAACCGCTTGTCGTCGCCTAGTTTTCCCTTTGAAACTATGTGCACCATCACAAAATACTGGAGTCCCCGTGCAATTGACCCTTCCAGGCCAACACTCGAGACGATGAGGACGTTTTCTGCTCACCTTGTCAGGTCCTGAATGCTAGGGACGGGGTCCAACAACTCCTATAGGTGGATGATGATCGAGTTCTTCTAGTTAAGCTTTATCGTCTTGCTCTGTTGGTAATCTCCATCTCATACATCTTTGGAATAGAGTCTGGATCTTTCAGCCACGCATTTACCTCGATGATCCATCTATCTCTCGGTGGCACAATCTCCACCAGCTCGGTGCCAAGGTTGTTGACGACATTCTTGAGGGCCTTCGGTTCCCAAGCATCTAAAGGAGGGCCATCGAAGCCGATTTTTGAGAAGAAATGTAGTTGCACAAGCGATCATTGATGCACTCGACTTTCAACGTAGAGCTCGTTGGAAACCCCAAGAGGAAGGTATGATGAGCACAACAGTAAGTTTTCTCTCAGTTATGAAACCAATGTTTAATCGAACCTGGGGCAGAAGCACAAAAAATTATAGCTCAATCCGACGTATAGAGCTCTCTCAGGAATTTTTACGGTGAAGCACAGAAATCTGTTTCGGGACAACAACTTTCCCAATCATTACTTCACTCTCAATAGAGGTTACTCTTGGCACAAAAAGCAAATAAAAAGGATAAGGAGCGGTTATTACAGAGGTAATAACTTCCAAGACTCATCCAAAATTCTTGGGTTATCTCCCAACAAGTACTTTTCTTTAACGCCTTTAAGTTAGGCACAAGAAGCAAAGAAAGAATCAAGTGTTCTCAAATGAAGAAGCATTAAGACCAAATTTTGTTTTCATAGGAGAAGCAAAAGAAATCTTTTATCTCTTTTTAGGAAGTGTTCTATACCTTTCTTGAGTGGGAGTTGATATTTAATGGTGCCTTCTTTCATATCAATGATGGCACCAACAGTTCTAAGAAAAGGTCTTCCCAAAGTAATAGGACAAGAAGCATTGTATTCAACATCCAAAACATAGAAATCAACGGGGACATATGAATCATTAACCATAATAAGAACATCATTAAGACTCCCCATGAGTTTCTTTTTAGCATTAGCATCAAGTGGGACATTCAAATAACAATCTTCAAGAGGAGGCAAATCAAGCATATCATAAATCCTTCTAGGCATAATGGAAACACTACTATCAAGATCACACAAAGCTTTGAAATCAAAGTCATTCACTTTCATATTAATGATGGGTTCCCAACCATCCTCTTGTTTTATAGGAATAGAAGCTTTATGTTTCATCTTTTCTTCTTTAATCTTTATGAGAGCATCAGTAATGTGTTTTGTAAAAGCCATGTTCATAGCACTAGCATTAGGACTTTTAGCAAGCTTTTGTAGGAACTTAATAACTTCAGAGATGTTGCAACCATCAAGATCAAAATCAACTTTATCATCTAAAGTAGTAGAACTATTACTAGCCTCAACACTAGTGGTAGTGATAGTAGAAACACTAATGTTTCTAGCAATTTCATCTTCTCTTTCCACTTAGCATGTAATTCAGCTAATAGTCTAACATTTTTATCAATTCTTACTTGTATGGCATTAGTAGATGCAAAGGGATTGTCATTAGTTTCAGGTTTAGCAGCCATTTTATTCAAAGTAGATTGAGCTTCATCCAAAGATGCTATATTTCTTTCAGCATTAGAGAGTTTTTCCTCAATAGTTTTATTGAAAGCAGTTTGTTTACTAATAAACTCTTTAAGCATAACTTCAAGTTCAGAGGGAGCACTCTTATTATTGTTGTAAAAATTTCCATAAGCATTACCATTATTGGGAGGATATGGCTTATAATTGTTGTTACCAAAATTGTTCCTATAAGCATTATTACCATAAGCATTGTTGCCAAAATTATTATTTCTTATGAAGTTCACATCAACTTGCTCTTCTTGAGCAACCAAAGAGGCTAAAGGAACATTATTTGGATCAATATGGGCTTTCCCATTAACAAGCATAGACATAATAATATCAATCTTATCACTCAAGGAGGAGGTTTCTTCAACAGAATTTACCTTCTTACCTTGTGGAGCTCTCTCAGTATGCCATTCAGAATAATTAACCATCATATTATCCAATAGTTTTGTTGCAGCACCCAAAGTGATGGTCATAAAGATACCTCCAGCAGCTGAATCCAATAGGTTCCTTGAAGAATAGTTCAATCCTGCATAAAAAGTTTGGATGATCATCCAAGCAGTCAGTCCATGAGTGGGACAATTCTTAACTAAAGATTTCATTCTTTCCTAAGCTTGAGCAACATGCTCATTATCAAGTTGTTTAAACTTCATTATTTCACTTCTCATGGATATAATCTTAGCAGGAGGATAGTATTTTTCAATAAAAGCATCTTTGCATTTAGTCCAAGAATCAATACTATTCCTAGTTAAGGAATTCAACCATTCTTTAGCTTTTCCTCTCAAAGAAAAAGGAAACAATTTCAGCTTAATAATATCACCATCTATATCCCTATGCTTTTGCATCTCACAAAGTTCAACAAAGTTATTTAGATGGGAAGCAGCATCTTCATTACCAATACCAGAAAACTGTTCTCTCATAACAAGATTGAGCAAAGCAGGTTTTATCTCAAAGAAAGTATTTTCAGCCACAGGTGGAGCAATAGGAGTGCTCATAAAATCATTGTTGTTGGTGCTAGTGAAGTCACACAACTTAGTGTTTTCAAGGGTAGTCATTTTTTAGGTTTTCAAATAAGAAAGCAAATAAGTAAAACTATTTTTTTGGATTTTTTTGAAGAACAAAACAAGCAAACAAAGCAAAAAGAAAACTAAGCAAAACAAAAACAACAAAGTAAAGAGATTGGTTATGAGGGACTCCCCTTGTGAAGATGTCCTTGACTCCCCGGCAACGGCGCCAGAAAAGATCTTGATGCACTCGACTTTCAACGTAGAGCTCGTTGGGAACCCCAAGAGGAAGGTATGATGAGCACAGCAGTAAGTTTTCCCTCAGTTATGAAACCAAGATTTAATCGAACTAGTAGGAGAAAGGAAACACCCCAAAGGTGTTACTAGCTGAGCTTTGGCAGGGCCCACTACCGGTGCTAGTAGTAACATGGAGACCTGCACAACACAACCACAGAACTTTGTCCCCAACTTGCGATGAGGTTGTCAATCTCACCGTGTTTTGCGGAAAATAAAGGATTAAACGTATCGAATGGAAAGAAGTAATAGTTTGCAGAAAGTAAACATAAAACAGTAAAAGATTGTAGATTGTATATAAAGACAAGGACCGGGATCCATGGTTCACTAGAGGTGGCTCTCCTTAGATAGATAACATGCTGGGTAAGCAAATTACAGCGGGGCAATTGACAAACACCGAGAAAGCAATACATGCATATACTAATCATCTTGACTCCTTTGAGACTTGATTGGGCATTACAACATAATACATAGACCGCCATCCAACTGCATCTATGACTAATAATCCACCTTCAGGTTATCATCTGAACCCTCTCCAGTATTAAGTTGCAAGCAACAGATTATTGCTTTACGAACTGCGTGTAAAGTAAACAATACAATTATTCTATGAACAAAGGATCGTTGTTTTCTCCCTAGTAGCAACAACATATCTAGTACCTTAGAGATTTCTGTCACTTCCACAGATTACCAGAGGCATGAACCCACTATCGAGCATAAATACTAACTCTTGGAGTTGCTAGCATCTACTTGGCCAAGATAGCTACTAACAACGGAAATCATGCAAGATCTCAAATAACAAAGACATGATAGAATCAATAATCAATCTGAAATAGCATCTCAATATCCATCGGTCCCCGCAAACACAACATGTATGAATTACAAATAGATGATCTTGATCATGAACGGAGCTCACAAGATCTAAACATGAAAGCACAAAGGAGGAGAAACCGGCCATCTAGCTACTACATGGATCCGTAGTCCAAGGATGAACTACTCACGCATCACACCGGAGGCTTGCATGGTGATGAAGAAGGCCTCCAGGGTGAATTCCCCTCTCCAGCAGGGTGCCGGGAAGAGCTTCAGATCCCCCCGATCTAGGGATGGAGATGACGGCGGCTACAGACTCTTTCGTGGATTTTTGATCGGGTACTTAGGATTTTCGTCCCGAGGGCAATATATAGGCGGAAGGAGAGGCCGAGGGGGTGCCGGGATCCACCACACCACCCCCTGGCGCGGGCCAAGCCTGGCCGCGCGGCCAGGTGGTGTGGCCGGCCCCTGGCCCCTCTCCGTCTCGTATTCTGGCACTTGATCCCTTCCGGAAAAATAGGCACTTTGACTTTTGTCCCGTCCAATTCTGAGTATATTCATTTTCTGGCTTTCCTGGAACCAAAAACAGTAGAAAACAGGCAGCTGGCACTGTGACTCTTGTTAATAGGTTAGTCCAAGAAATCATATGAAAAGTACTCCAAAGTTGGAACAAAACACAAGAAAGTGGATCAAACCAAGCATGGAACATCAAAAATTATAGATACATTTGCAATGTATCAATCATCACATCCACAGGCGTGATGCCAATGCGTGAAGCTCATTTTCTCTCCACGACACTTGAATGCATGAGAAGATCGCAGAATGCGCTCGCAGTCTGAGCTGTGTTCGAACCTGACAAAGAAATCGAAGGGTAGAGCGCATACCTCAATCTTCACAACACCGTGTCTAATCCCAAAACGAGACCTTAACAACGCTAGCAAGTATGTCGGTGACACATCGGGTCAAATATCCAGAACGGTGACCATGAGAAAATGGTCGTCGAACTCTGCTGCCAGGGCTACCATGTCTGAGATGCGAGACAGAACGCAACCTCCTGAGGCCGGTCGCCGTTGTGGATCTCTCGGTAGGCCATGCTCCTTTGTTGGAGAGGAACCGGCCAGGGGAGATGCTAGGGAAGAGACGCTGAGTTTCGATCTGGTGATTGGGATGGCGGAGGCGACGGGGAGCTCCGATTAGGGGTGTGTGAGGCTGACTGGCCATGGTGAAGAGCCACAATGAGCTACGATCTAGAGAGGAGAAGCGGGAGCGAAGCTAGGGATTTGGGGGAGAATGGAAAAGGAGAGAAGAAGACCTAGTCCGGACAGGGGTCAACAAGTCCACGCCGGCACAGAATAACAGGAAATACAGATAGTGCGGCCCAAAGAAGAGATAACAGGGAGCTTCTCACGGTCATATTTGAGTTCAAACGTCGAGTCCAAATCAATCAGCCGCATTTGTTTTTTATTTGAGTTTACCCAGTTTTAGCCCCTCTAGAGAGTTTCCACATCTCTCGGTCCATTATTTGTGATTACACGCAACTCCGACCACTCGGAACATAGACCCACAAATTCTCGGACCTTAAAGTGAATCGCCTAAGAACAACACCATAAATGGTAAGTGGTGAATTGTTTTCAATGGTAAAAACATAAATACCAAATGAATACACATTATTCAGCGTGTCGCGCACATATTTTTCCCCTCATTGGTCAGTTCACCTATATTAGTTCTAAATGGAAATCAACTAGTGCCAACTACTTTATCCAACGTACATAGGCCTAGCTCAGCTTAGTGATCATCAAAACAATAAACAACCATGAGCCAACATGCAGATTACTAACAAACTTTCTACTCTAGTGCATGTTACGGTCCACCTATAGAGTTGTATCCAATCTCTAATTCTGGATGGTGGTACTACATGTACAGACAAGCAAAAAAATGACAAATCTAGCTGAATAGAGTAGCTAGGTTCATGAACACAGGTACCATAAACTGATGATACATCATGGGGTAGTTCACTTCCACAGATAGGTACTAAGTTGAAGATTTAATGAGATAATATACAGATGCATTGATCACTTGTATGCAGGGGGCAGTGCATGCAAGGATATATCAGTTGTTTGTTCACAAAGCCTTCCTCAAACTAGTATAGGAGAGATACAGGGATTGCTCTTTACAGTCGGATTGTCTGGGTTGATGGCGGCGCTCGCGGCTGCCCGTGCTGCAACATGGCAACGTGGGCTTCACGGGCCCATCCAGGCCTAGCCAGGCCTGAGACCTGGTGTGGCCCTATTGCCGCGCTCGGTCGGCCACTGCCACGGCGGTACGCGTCGCGGCGGCCTGTGGCGGAGCACCTCGGCCGGCGATGGTCCTGCATACTGGCGGTGGCACATGTGTGGGGTAGGCGGAGGCATGGCGGCGCTGACGTTGGCGGCGGGGCAACAAGGTGATGCCCTCCGGTGGTGTCCTTATTGACCCAGTTCTGGGTTGGGTCGGGCCTGCCACTGCGCGGTCATGTGCGGCTACCTGGAGGTGGAGGAGGGGCGGCAGATTGTCTGGGTTGGTGGCGACGCTCGCGGCTGCCCTTGCTACAACGTAGCGACGAGGGATTCACGGGCCCATCCGGGCCCGGTCGGGCCTGAGACCTAGTGTGCCCCTGTTGCCTCGCCCGGTCGGCTACTACCACGGCGGTGGAGGTAGTTACCTCCCACGCGGAGGTGAGCCTACTACCCCAAGTACCTCTGTCCCCTTGCTCGGGCCTCGAGGGCTTGCGTTGATGCCCACATGGAGATGTTGAAGTTGGCGCCTTTTCCGTGGTGGCGCGTGTTGGTTGGTGGTGGGTTGGGTGGAGCACTTCGGACCGTCCGGGATGGTGGTTCTTTGGGGGTGGGCGAAATCCCTGTCGGCCTAGTCTGCACTAACACGGTGGTGCCTGCGGGTGTCACATTTCCTTCCTGAAGAGCATTGGATACTCCCTCCCCACTCTCCTCCGTGTACCGGGGGAAACCCTAGGTCTAGTCCGGGCAACAGCAGCGTCGTCATCCCACTCCTTGCTGAAGGTATTGCTTGGTACACGGTGGTTTTAGAATGTCAGGAGCACGGTAGGACCTTTCCGGAGGGCGCAACGGTAGAGGGCCGTCTTTGATTCATCGATCTGCCGTTGTTGGCTTGGTTGTGCTGCGTGGCTATGCCCCAGCATGCTCGTTGTACCGTGTAATTGCTATAGTAATATAGTGGGATGGAAGCCTAATTCGAGGATGAAATAGTTAAAAACGCTCGTGTATAATTTCTGTCAGAAGTTCGGGACTAATATCAGCGAACAAAGTCACAAGAACTCAATACTTGTGAGGTGCGACAAAAACATTATACAAGGAAAATGGTAGGGAGAATTAAAGCCACGTCAAATTATAGTCACAAGTACACAACCACGAGGAAACCAGGTGTTGAAATAAGTACTCTGCTAAATTTTAATCAATGGCAAGACGTTTTTATCACAAAGTGAATTTTTAGGGAAACAGAACACTGATAAATCATGGTGAACCCTAAAAACAGGTGGGCCATCTATACAATAAATGCTATACAGATACATATACAAAATTGTCATCTATCAATTCTTATACAGCTTGATTATACGGAGACACGAATCTGCATGGGCAGTACAACAAACACAGGCCCCACATTTAAATTTTAATGTTTGGTTCATGTCCAAATCGGCCTTGCTAATTTTTTGGCCATACCTAAATATTTTTTAGATCAAGCTTGGCTCATCCATTCAAACAAAAAGGTCCATGACACAACCAGGGGCACAATGCCATAGCACTAATATCGGTCCTTGTGTGCAAGGTTGCCAAAATTTAGCATTCCTACGCCAATTTGCAAACTCTAGTTCATTTTCTTGCCAACATTGGCCAAATCATTGGCAAGCAAAACCTTGGCACATATTTTGGCTGGTCAAATATTTGGTAGGGTAAACTTGGGCTCAAACATCTATTCAGTAAATGCTATACAGATACTGGATGCAAAATTGCCATCTATCCATTCTTACTAGATGGACCTAGCGCGCTCTGTTGCGCCGTCCTCGGCTACCAACATTTAAATTTTATGGCAGGAGTGTCCATCCGATGGTGATTAATAGTTTTGGTCAACAACAAACCTAGCCAAGCCCTGAGAAACAAAAACATGAGCACACCCATGATGACCAGCAGCTGACAGCGCAACATAATCACCACTAGATAACTCGAAACCGTAGAACACAAAACACAAGCATCAATATAACAACAAGCAAGGTACACGAAGAAATGAAATAAGATAGACAGTTAACTTTAAATAGTGAAAATAAACTACCAACACGTTTCCAACTGCAGTAGCCTCGCGCCAGCTGCCTGATATCAATCCAAGGAATCAAAAAACATATGACCCTAGCCACACCCGCCCCAAACTTGTCGTGCTAAGAATACCGACAAAATTCAAAGCACACTCAGAAAATCAACACCGAGACGCCGCACTCGCCGGAGCACTAACGGCATGCGCACACCACACTCACAATGACACACACATACCTCTCTCACAATGATAGGAACAGACCCATCAAACGAACGGCAAATAATCAATCCAAATAGCCGCAGCCCCGTGCAACCCAACCACACACGTGCGCCGACCAAAAATACAGGAACAACAAACCAATCACAATATCAATCAAAGAAAATAGCCCATAAGACACGTCGCAGCCATCCCCAATTGTACACGAATCGCACAATACATCCACGCACTATCCCAAGTCCCGACCAATGGCTGCGCCAATGACCAACACAGATCCATAACACGAACATGCCCATACATTGAACATGCCCCACTGCCGAAGAAAACCCCCACAACATGGAAAAAATGCGGAGCGAGGGAAACGGACACAAGCGGGTGTGGCGTCCGTGCATAGAGCCTGCCTGACCGACGAAGCAAAGGAGGCGAGCGTCCAACACGAAATGAAACCACCGGCATAGCGAGAAGAGAAGGAGAAAGACCGACATGACAATCGAAGAAACCGCGAAGCGACCCCACACCTAAATTATAAATCCTAGTTCCGCCAATGGGCTGCGTGCCACTATGGTTGGGTACTTGACGATGGCAGAAAAAGATAAGTGAGTTAGTTGTCAACTGTAATATGAATAGTTTAAAAATGGGATCGAGTCATTGGTTGGACCAGAAAAAACGGAACCAACAACTCATGCATTTTCTCAAACGAAACGGATAGTTCCCACCACCAGAATGGGATAAGATATTCGAACCAGACATTATTGTGACTTTGTCAATTGGACCGGAAAAACCAGAATCAACAAATTAGGCAGTTTCTCAAGTGCAACGGATAGTTACCGCCACCAGAATGGGATAAGTTGTTCGAACCAGACATTATTTGGGCAAACTGGCTAGTAAATCGGAGCGGACGACCTGGATCTTGCGACCGAGAAAAATACATGTATTTAGCCGGATTTTGAAGCCACGTATAGATAAAACCTAAATTATGGTCAATAATTAACTTGCCTCTACTATGTCCATGCCAACTCGAATTATCTCAAACTATTTTATCATTTTTTTATATATTAGTTCATGATCTGATTTTTGTACGTATCAAACCTTTCATTAAATAGGACGAACCGGTTATATTTGCCTGACCAAGCAACCCAATGAACCAGCAGCCTAACCGGTTTATTCACCGGTCTAGTCTTTTAATATATATATATAGATGGGTCCGCACGTAGATGTGGTGTCACCGTTTGGTTGGAGGAGCAAGGAGAGACCACCAATTCTAGAGAGCTTAGTTCTTGTAAAGATACAGCTAGATGGTACAGAGATAGACTCCGCATGGACAGTACAACAAACACTGGCCCCACATTTCACTTAAATTTATCTACGGCTGTCAGTCAATGGGAGTAACAACATGGACATGTTTGAAAATGAGAAGTATCCTTAAAAAAAGGATGGGATGTGTTCTCTCTGTTTTAAAATATAAGATGTTTTAACTTTATAAAAAGAGTGTACCTAGACCTCTTGTAGTGTGTAGGGACTCCAAACCTAAATAAACCTGCACACTAAAGGGTGTCTAGATACACTCATTTCAAAAAACTAAAATATCTTATATTTGAAACGGAGGGAGTAGTCTGTTTACCAGAACAAACTTAAGTGGATTGAGAGGGAGTGATTCCATTCTTCTTGAGAACAAGCTGCTACAGTGCAACCAAATCTCATAAAGCAAGGCTAAACTTATGAAAGACAACATGTATTTCCTTCGAGAAAATTACAAAAAACCACCACATTTGCGGCTAGGGTTTCAAAAAGCCACCACTATTCGCTAGGGTTTCAAAAAACCACCACTTCAACGCTAACATGTAACAAGAAGCACCGATTCAAATTTGATCCTCAATAAACAACAAAACTGACCGGTGGGGCTGCTTGTCAGGCTGACGTGGCAAGCAGTAGCGGTGTAGGACAAATGGCCGTGAACATGCAGCCGTCTCGGATGTGGGGCCCACCTGTCAGCACCTTCACTCACTCTTTTTCTCCTGGACATTCTGTCAAGCACTTTGTGTGCACTGGAGCGCCGCCGCTGCCATTGCCAATGCTGAGATATACCGCACCGTCGTGCTCCTTGATTCCTGCTGCCGCACCGTCGTGCTCTCTCATTGCTGCCGCCGCACGCAAGTGCAAGCCGCCTAGCAGTGTGTTCTAGTCGTAGACGCCTCCCACGTTTTAGAGATGGCCGCGGTCCGTGTCGCCGGAGGGAATGCCAACGGCCATAGGAGCAGTGCTAGCGGTGAGGAGCGGCATCCGCGGCAGATGACAACGGGGGCCTCGGGCCAGCGACGCTTGAGGTCGCAGCTCTGGTGGTTAGGGAGGAGGGGAGCGGCGCGCACATGCAGGGGATGCGGGCGGTGGCGGGCGCGCTGGAGCAACTAGGGCAAGTGGGCACGCGCCTAGCTGTGGTGGCCCCGGACAACGCTCTCACACGGGGGTTGAGGCAGAGGAGGGGAGGGGCGGCAATGGCGGTGCACCGGCCGCCGGGGAGGAGCATATGGATGGCGCGCCGGTCGCCGGGAAGAAGCCTGGTACAGGAGGTGAGCCGGGCGGCAGCGGGAGCGGGGGAGGAGGCTTCTATCCGGCAGGACCGGGGGCAGGAGCGGCGCGCTGGCGGGGACGAGGGCTGCTCGTCGGCGAGAGCTCGGGCCAGGACGACGATGGGTGTTGCGTGCGTGGACTGGTTTTCGTCATGGATTTTTTTTGGACTGGGAACGGTCGTTGGGATTGGTCCACGCCGGATTTTAGGAAAAAAGTGAAAAAGAAGAAGTAGGAAAATATAATAAAAATAAGATTTGTTGAAGTGTGCATGATTCCACCGTTACTGCTTGCCACGTCAACCGGACAAGCAGGCCTCACCGGTCAGTTTTGCTGTTTATTGAGGACTAAATCTGAATCGGTGCTTCTTGTTACGTATTAGTGTTGGAATGGTGGTTTTTTGAAACCCTAGCCAATAATGATGGTTTTGAAACCCTAGCCACAAATGTGATGGTTTTTTGTAATTTTCTCATTTCCTTCATCTGTGGTTTGGAGGCCACTATATGGAAGATAAGGAATGCGATACAGAAAGCTCTATGGTGGTTTCTTTTCATGGGGCATACAAGAAGGTATCCCTTCAATTTAACCAATATCATTCATATCAAAAGCATGTTTCTCTTTTATACGAAAAACAGTGTACTAACTGTTGTTTTCATCCCCGTAAAAACCCACCAGCAAAGCTTTGATCCACCGTACTCTACGCTGCTAGAAAGGATTCGGACATTTCTATGGGCACGTTTGGTTCATGGCTGAACTTCATCACATTTCTATCAACAATTCGATCTAAAATTTGAGCCATCCGTACCTTGAAAGCATCAGTTTTTTCCCTTGGTGGTCTGGTTCTTGGCGATGCAGCTGTTGAGCACGTCCCTGGTGAACTCATCGTGGTTCTTCCCGTCGTCAATCAAACTAACAGAACAAGCAACACTCGTTAGCACACGGTTCAGGAAAGGGTCGCCTCCTGATCCTCCTTGTGCACCGTTACCGGGCCGGCCCATCCTCGAGTATCTTTTAGATGTCGAGCAGTTCTGCTCGGACATCAGTGGAAGAAACCCTGCAAGACACATATTCCCCACTTCCTCGATCGAGACGGCCGCGGGAAGACGAGGGGCGGGAAGAGGAGACAGAAGGTCGGTCTTGGGCTCTGCCCTTTTCTCGATGCTCCCCGCTGCATGCTTTCGTCACTGGAAAAGGGCGAGCTTGATCCGAGGGTTCAAGCCGGCATCCAGCAGGAATTGCGGGCTTCCGTCTTGGATTCCAATCCAAGAATCTCCGAGTTGGTCAAGAAGACGGTGGACCACCTCGCAAGAATAAAACTGGAGGTCTCACCAGGGGGAGCCAAGGAGAGTTGATTTCCACTTCGGCCACCAATGATTTCCACTTCGGCCGCCAAGAAGACTGCAGAATTGGAGATTGAGAAAGCCAATGAGATGGGAGAGGAAAGCGCCACTTGCATTGAGGCAGCAGAATTGGAGATTGAGGCTGCTAAGGGGATGATGGAGGAGAAGATGCAGACTAACCAGTTCTTTGATATCAGCTGCAGCATCTTTCTATCCAAGTTGTACGATTTGTTTAGAAGACCCTGCGAAGATACGAGTGAGTACTCCCTTTAGGTTGCTTTTCTTTCCTGCATACTGCTGCTGCCCTGGCTGCATCTCCCAAGGGATTTACTTTACATGTACCAGTGATCGATCTAAATCTTCTTTTTTTCATTCTCGGTGGGCGTCTGGCTGCAGCCTCATTGAGTTCGATGTACTTCACGCACACTACACCGCCAGGCGACGCTGCTTCCGTTGCCAGCACCCTGCAAGTCTTCTCTGTCAAACTCGAAGAGATAAATGAGGAAGCTCTCGAGTCGAATTGGCCACTGTGTGTGTGCGGCACGGTTGCCGCCCGAGACACGGTGGATCATAATCGCAACATTCTCTTCCACCGTGCAAGGGGTAAATGCCAAATACTCACTAAAAAGGTTTTCTCCTCCCCGCAGTCTCTCTTTACTTCCTTTTTGCTTGCATATTTGTTGGTCTGTTTCTTATATTGGGACGGAAATTGCAGGATCCTTGTTTGGAATTGACTGGCCCGTCTCGTGCAATTGTTGCTATTGACCCTGTTGAGTTCGAAATCGAACTCAAAGTAAAGGGCAGCAGAAAAAAAGCATCAGAAGATAGAGTGCTGATGCGGCAGACCTTCGCCTATAGCGGTGATGAGACCACTCTGCTGAATAACAACCACTGCAAAATCATGTTACGGTGTGCCAAGTTAGAAAACACGGTCCAGGCAACTGTAGTGGCTGTCCGTGTTATTAATTGGAGGAAGAGGGCATGGCCTTTTAAACATGGCGGTAAAGTTAGCTGCATTGCCAAGGGACCCGTTGTTAAACCTGAAGACGAACAAGAGGTTGTACTTCAACATCACTTGGCGGCGTCTAACAATTCCCATGATGGTTACCTTGATCTGTCAAGGCGTGTTGTTTCTGTAGAGTTAAACGGACAGCTGAGAGTTACCATCCATTCATCCAAATTCCGTGGCCATGTCTTCTTCCTGCCCCAGGAATCCAAATCAAGTCAGCGCAAATGTCATCTTGGCCCCTATGAGGTGGAGGTTACTGTTGCTTGGTCACTGCTTATTCAAGACAAGCGGTGTTTTATCCCGAGGGAGGAATGTGTGGATGATGGTCAGGCGTTCGAACATACTGCGAAGGAGTAACGGAGGGGGAAGACAACATTGGAGACTCAGCCGGCCATGGAGATCTACTCCTTACTCGATCTTATCTCCAAGAATGCCACAAAACTGAAAACCGAGCCGAAGCTGAGGATTAGCGACTATAGCATTAGCGAGATCAAGATCCACATGGATTACATGTACAGCGACGTGACGAGTTTGCTGCAGATGATGGAGAAAGTGAACAACAACAGGTGCCAAGAGCCATTCATGGAAAAGATGGATGTGAAGACTAGGATGGAAGACAAGGGCAAATCAGCAAGTGAGATGCAGTCGCCTAAGACCTACTACAATTACGGACCGAATGCAATCTTGAACGGGTTGGACCAGCTCTGCAGCCAGTTGGATCAGATGGGGCTTCTTAGTTACAAGGGGAAATCCCAATTGTTCTCCGAGCTGTTCAAGGACAACACCACCAAAATCAAATCGGATGAAATAGAGCCACCGATAATCTCCATGGAGACTGGGGAGGCAGCCAAGGAAAAGGACGTGGTGTCACCAAGGATTTCCGCTTCCACAAACATTAAATTGGAGATACAGGAAGCCAAGAAGACTGAGGAGGAGTGCTTTGATAAGTACCGCCAGAGCTGGGTATACAATTGGTCCATATTTTGCGGTCCCTTCACAGAGACGAGTGAGTAAACTTTCGTTCACACTACTTATCTGCTCATTGTTTCCTACTGCATTTGGTACCATTCGTTCATTCTTTAACAAGGAAAGATATTTACTTTATTATTCCTAGTAGCCAGGTGAATGATTCTCTAACAGTCTTCTTTTTTGATGGCTGCAGCGTCATTGAGTTCTATGCAGTTTACATACAGTACACCGGGACAAAGTCCTTATGCTGCTTTGGTTGACAGCACTCTGCAGATATACTCCATCAAAGTCGCAAAAATAGAAAGGAATTCTGGCTTGAGCTGGCCGCTGCATGTGTACGGCGTGGTTGCTGCAAGAGACACGGTGGATCGCAATCGCAACATTCTCTTCTCTTGTCAGAGGAATAACTGCCAAATACTCAATCCAAAGGTCAGTATAGTATATATTTTATTTTATTTTTGTTTCCTTGATTGGTTATGAACAAGAGATACATTTAGAAATAGCATGTAGTTGAGAACACATATCAAGCACTAAACAATAGACAAGAAGGAGACATAACGCTAAACTGAATAATTGCAGGATCCATTTTTGCGCTTGACTGGTCCGTCTCGTGCAATCGTGATTCGGGAACCTGCTCATGTGGAAATCGAGCTGAAAGTGAAGGGCGCAAAAAAGTCTGAAGATAGTGTGTTGATGAGCCATGTCTGGTACTACAACAGACATGGGTTACGCACTCTATATACCCCTCTGGAAGGAGACTATTGCACAATGGTGTTAAGCGCAGAGCCACTTGGAGCCTCAGTCCAGGCAACGATCGTGGGTATCCATGTCCATGTTGCAGAAGGGAGACCAAGTCCTTTTGAGCATGGCGGCCGAGTTGTTTGCTGCTCTCTGCCTCGGAGGAAAGGAAAGTTGCCTGATTCTCAACACATAGCTGCTGACCCCTTGTTTCGGCAAGTTGTTCTTCAAGATGGAGAAATGCCTATTTGTCCAAAGGGTTACGTTAATCTATCAAGGCATGTTGTCTCTGTAAAATTACGGGGAAAGCTAGAAGTTGTGATAGAAGCCAGATTGAAATGTGGGGCTGTGGCTGATCAGGTAGTAGTATCCATGGATGCCCAGGGGTGCAATATAACTCAGGATGTATGTCACCTTGGCGACTCTAAGCTGGAGATCACTGTTGCTTGGTCCCATCTTGTTGAGAGCAAGGTGTTGATCCCGACGTTATGAAAGAAGTTGTATTTACTTTAGTGTTTCCAGCAGTGTATGTTCTAAAAATATTTGTGTGTATATATATTATGTACTAGCCTGAAGGACCTCGACTGATGAATCTTTGTTTGTGGTATATCTGTCTGGTTCTATTTTATACTCCCTCCTTCCTAAAAGCGATGTCTCAACTTTGTTTAAATACACATGTATCTAGATGCATTTTAGTGTGTAGATATAAAAAAATCTAAACAAAGTTGAGACATATTTTTTTATGACAGAGGTCAGAGGGAGTAGTATGTTTCTAGCAGAGAATTGTTCTTTGTTACTAAAATGAACAAATCTGCTGGTAATTCTTTATGGAGCCAGCCGTATGTTGCTGTCTCAGTACACATGCATCAGATAACAATTTGGTAATGCATGACTGAAGGATAGACGTGTGGTGACAGTTTGTTTGTATACGAATGGCTGATCTGTTGCCTGACTTAATGGAGATTAGTACTACAATCAGATCTTTTTAGCTGTTGATTATTTGTTCCATGGTTTTCAAAGTTTGGAAGTTGTGGAGACCACACGAACAATGTAGCTATCAGCGATGGCATTGCAGCTCCGTTTTTTGATGATTATTACTCCTTCCGTTCAGAAATATAAGACATTTTAGATTTGTGAAATGAATGTATCTAAACCCTTTTTTGTGTATAAGTTAGTAGAGGTTCAGAGTGAACCTGTACATTTAAACACTTCTACATACATTCGATTCACAAAGCTAAAACGCATTATATTTCTAAACGGATGGAGTACCCCGTAGCATGTGATTTCATCGAAACTTCTTTTGAACATGTACCAAGGGAGGCAAAACTAGCAAGAGAATAGCCAGAAGCTCTCCTCCTTGCTGTCTGGACCAATGATCCTCTAGGTTTTTATTTTCCAATTCCTGTTAGATGATGTAAACTTGGTTTATAATGAATAACGAGGCAAATAGAGTAGTGCATATATTAGATAAAAAGGAATTTGATACATTAGGAAAAGAGGAGTATAACTTTAGATCATAGAAAACGAGGCAAATGGAGCAGTATGAGGGAGAAGAACTCCTGTGAACGCCGCCTTTCAACAGCACCATTTCCTCCTTTTGAGCCCCCACTGATCTATCTTCCTGAATTATGCCATGGTACGTATGTGTCTTGTCTTGATTTGCTTTCTGCCTCTAGCCATCCACTAGTTTGTGATTAATTGGCTAGGATTTTTGTTCTGTACTTTATGAGGATTGATTATTGGCGCTATCTCTCACGGGCCATTTTAAGGCTGTCCGTCCCGCACGGAAGACTCTTTCCGTGTGCGGTGACGCACGCTGACGCCACAAAAATTCAACTGTCTACCTGTCTGTGGACCGTAACAATTACATCGCGCACGGTTTCTCAAGATAAAATCATCAGCGTAGTAGAGTATCTTCACACACATCTTGTTTTTAGGAATCTTTTTAGGAATCATGTGCAATATATTTGTGACGTTTAAGCTACCTGAGACGTTTCTTTTTCTTTGTCTTGTCTCGGTGTGTTCTCCAGATTACTAACGTGTATTCCGTTCAACGATGGTAGTCCTGTGGATGATGCAGCTTCTTCGGCGGCAAGCCATAAAGCCCCGCGCCCCTGGTCTCTTAGCACAGACTAGCTCTATGGTACACACAGTACTGCGAGGGTGGAAGATGATTCACCGCAGCTCGAACGGTGGAAGGAAGCTGAGCGGTAGGCCAAGGAGGAGGAGAAAGAGATGCTCGAGGAGCAGGCGATGCTATTGGAGTACTTTGCGAGAAATGAGATGAAGACACACCGCGTGGCGAATTCCTACAATATCACCGCTGCCAACGGTAACGAGGCATCTGACTCTGGTGTAGCAGCAACCTCGTCCACCATCAAAGAGGAGATAATCAATATCTCCTCCAAAAAGGGAAGTAGGAACTGTATTAGTTAAAATAATTTGATGTATTCGCCGAAGACTTTCCTCCTGGGCCGCTCGCGCGGGCGGTCCTGGAGGCGACCGAAACCCTAGCTAAAAAACTCCCTAGACCTCCTCTCTCTGGCCGCTGCTGCCGCCGACACTGGCGGTGGCGGCCACGCCCGGCCGTCAAAGGCGGCGGGTGGGACGGGCGTGCCCCGACGGGCCTCCCTCGCGCGGGGGAGCAGCATCACATGGGCGGCGTGGGCTGGACCTGGAGCGACGACGCATGGCGGAGTGGCACATCAGAGAGGTGGAGAACAACGAGGACTGGAGGCGGAGGCGCTGGCTTGCGGAGGCACGAGCTCGCGGAGGTGGTGGCGCCTCCTGGAGGCGACGACGCGGAAGAAAGGGCGACGACGAGGTTGTTCCTACGGCGCGGAGGTGCTCGGCCAGGAGATGTTGCGCGAGCGGCGTCCGGGCGGCGCAGCAGGACCTGCTCGTGGTGCTTCCTCCTTCCCGCATCGACGCGGATTGGAGGCAGCGGGCCAGATGAGCCAGATCTGGGTCGTAGGGCCGTGCGTGGAGGTCTGCCTAGAGTTGTCCTGACTCCGATGTGCGGTGCTGTCGGCCATGGCAGGAGAGGAGGTTGAGTGTTGAGTCCTATGTCGTAGGGGTGATGGTGGTTGCGTGCTCCCGCCTGTGCAGGTCTTGGTGGACCGTGACATCTCGGCTACAATGGTGAGGTGCTGCGATGGTGGTGGAGCGGACAACATGGACATGTTGCCCCAATCAAAAGGTAGGGTTGGAGGTGTGCGACAATTTGGACGAAAGTCTTGCCCGTTCTTGGTCGGTGCCGGCGGCAACACCGCCTGTGGGTGTCGTTCCCCTCCTCGGAGGCGTCGTCGAGGTGCGTCGACACCACTCTCCCTTGCACTTGTGTTGGTAGTTGTCGTCGGGCGAAAGCCTAGATCTGGAGTTGGATCGGCGCGTTGGCGGCGTCCTTGACGTCGTTCCTTTGTTGGGAGCAACGTGTTTGGAGACACGGTTTGAAGGTCCTTTGTTGCGCTTCTCCGGTGATCGCCCCTGTTTAAGATTAATCTTTAAAGGCGCAATGTACGTTGTTGCCAGTGAGTCCAAGACGGTGTCTTTCTCGGGACTAACCAGGTCCCGCCGTCCACTTACCACCTCCTTTAGGCATCAAGGGTGGATGGTGTGTTGACTAGGAGAATCCTTTGGAGTTGTCGTTCTTCGGAGGTGACCTACCATGGTCGAGACGCGACGATGTTTGATTAGCTTAGGACATGCTCTTTTTACTTCTTAGTTGTAATGTCGGTGGTGGATGTCTTCAGACTAGCCGGGTGTGGAGTTCGAGCTACGCTCGTTGTTCACACCGAGTGGTAGTCGTCTTGTACTTTTATTCTGCCTTCTATAAAAATATGGTACACCTAGGCGTAAAATTGATGTGTTTTTTGTTTTCTTTAATTTCTAAATTTATATCTATGAAAAATATTACCATTTTATAAACCCCACGGTTTTTTCTTCATAAATCGTTTGGGATAGAACTCATCATACACGTTTTCCTTTGTTCTTCATATACGATGGCAGGTGAGAAAACCGTTGTGGATAGTTTGGTCGTCATATCTTCTAGCTATTTTGCGATTTCGTTTGAAATGTGGACGCTCGTATTGTTCACGCGGTTTCCCCGTCTATAAAATGCCTCGTATAATCTCCTCTTTATTTGTCCCTCACATCTGCACCATGCCTCCCCGTGAATTCACTCTCTGTTACATCAATCTGGCCCCGTATGATGGGGAGGAGGAGCATTCCTCACATCGCAGTGCCAGTGGAAGTGTCATCGACCTAATTGTTGGATTCCGTAGCAGAAAATAAAAATTTCTAACTACGCGAACACAATAACCAAGATCTATTCTATGTAGACATAAGTAATGGAGAGAGAAAACGGTATTCATACCCTTGAAGACCGAGGTAGGCCTTATGCAGGTAGGAATAAGTTGATGAAGATGAACAACTCCTCGCTCCAAGCGCCGAGCTCCGAGCGTTCCAAGTGTGTCGCCTCCGAAGTTGTACACACGTCCGATGTAGGCGACGTCTCCCGGGCTCCGATCCAGCCGAGCAACAGAAGAAGAAATATGGCGGACTGAAAAGCGCATAATGGTAGTGCGGAGGTGGAGAACTCAAGTCTCTCAAACTTCTCTCCAATATTACGGAGAAATCTCTAAGAAAAATAAGAGAGAGAAAGAGAGAGAGAGAGAGAGAGAGAGAGAGAGAGAGAGAGAGAGAGAGAGAGAGAGAGAGAGAAAGAGAGAGAGAGATGAGAGAATGGGATGCCTTCCAAGGGGGGGTCCCCTTTATTTATAGTAGGAGGGTGATGACCCACAAGTATAGGGGGTGTATCGCAGTATTTTTGAGGGAAGTGAAACCCAATTTATTGATTCGATACAAGGGGAGCCAAAGAATATTTATAAGCCTTAACAACTGAGTTGTCAACAGCTGCACCTGGAAACAATCTTGCTCACAGCAGTTTATTAGTAGCAACAGTTTTGTAGTAGGAATAGTAAAGTAACAACAGTAGTAAAGTAAAGACAGTAGTAACAAAAGCAGTAAACAGTAGGATTCGAGTGCGGTAGGCATAGGGATGGATGGACGGGCGTTGCATGGACAAGACAATTCACATAGCAATCAGAACATAGGGCAATTGCAGATAAATAAGATAAAGCATCCAAGTACTAGACAATCCTAGGCATGTGTTCCATATATAGTCATACGTGCTCGCAATGAGAACTTGCACAACATCTTTTGTCCTGCCAGCCCGTTTGCAGCGGGGCCTCTAGAGAACTACTGGCAATTAAGGTGCTCCTTTTAATAGAGCACCGGAGCAAAGCATTAACACTCCGTGAACACATGTGATCCTCACATCAAAGCCATTCCCTTTCGGTTATCCCGATTTCTGTCACTTCGGGGCCATAGGTTCCGGACAACAACGTGTGTATACAACTTGTAGATAAGACCAAGAACAATACTATCATAATGAATCAATAACAAGTTCAGATCTGAAATCATGGCACTCGGGCCCTAGTGACAAGCATTAAGCACAACAAGTCGCAACAAAGTCATAAAGCACTAATAAAAGATACTAGGCACCATGCCCTAACAATCTGATGTCATTACATGAACGATCTCATCCAATCCCTACCATCCCCATAGCCTACAGCGGGGGATTACTCACTCATAGATGGAGGAAACATGGATGGTCGATGGATATGGTGGTGGAGATCGATGGAGATGGCTCCGGGGGCACTTCCCCGTCCTGGCAGGGTGCCGGAACAGAGACTTTCTGTCCCCCGAATCTCCCCTTTGGTGGCGGCGGTGCAGCGGAACTTTTTGTGGAAAAACGTCGAACCCCCTGAAGTTTTTAGGTCAGAAGGCTCCTTATAGGCGAAGAGAGAGGCCGAGGGGGTGCCTGGGGACCCACACCACCCCCTAGCGCGGCCTGGCCTGGCCCGCGCCACCAGGTGGTGTGGCCACCCCTGGCTCTTCTCCG
This sequence comes from Avena sativa, assembly GCA_916181665.1. Classification (NCBI taxonomy): domain Eukaryota; kingdom Viridiplantae; phylum Streptophyta; class Magnoliopsida; order Poales; family Poaceae; genus Avena; species Avena sativa. The sequence goes on along the minus strand of OV702290.1, from coordinate 551,529,198 downwards.
TCTCGTATTCTGGCTCCTGGAGTCTTCAGGTCAAATAGGATTTTTGGCATATTTACCGGGATTTTTCCTGATAGTTGATTTTCTGCAAAAAAAGTAGACACCAAGGCAATTCTGCTGAAAACAGTGTCAGTTCGCATTAGTTGCATCCAAATCACACAAGTATAGAGGAGAAACAATAGCAAAAGTGTTCGGGAAAGTAGATACGTTTTGGACGTATCAACTCCCCCCAAGCTTAGCTTATTGCTTGTCCTCAAGCAATTCAGTTGAAAACTGAGTGCGATAAAAGAACTTTCACGAACACATTTGCTTCATATGATGTAAATATTCTCAGCAATACGATCAACTACTTAAACAGTTTATAGTAAAGAGTATGCAACTGAGTCTACTTAATAGTCATTGCAAGCTATGAAGAGATTCCAACTCAAGAATAATAAGTAGCATGGAACACGAACATAAGCAACATTACAATGCTCATATAAAGGTATGATAGAGTGGTATCTCGCTTGCCTTTGATTATGAATGCCAAGGCACCTCTGAAGTTCAAGTGATGACTAGAAGTAAAGATATCAAGGATACAGGCATCAAAGTCATAACACAAATAATCAAGTAATGGAGAAAACACAAAGAATGACAACTATGCTCTCAAGAAGGTGCTCAAAGAATATGTGGAGACTCAACAAGTAGAAGAAAAAGGTTTTGAATAATTTTGAAAGGCTTCCAAATGCTGAAAGTATGGTACTTGTTAGCTTTGAGCTTTCATTGCCCCTATCATTAGCATCTTTAATGTGGTTAAGGTGAAAGTGAGGTCCAATCTGAGTTATATGCTTGACAGACTATAAACTGAAAATCCCAAGTCCCTTGAGTACGAGGGCCGCTCCTCATGCTACTCAAATTTAGTTACCGGTAAGTTCTTGTCATCGTAAGTATGTGTGTATCATTGAGAACCGCCAACGAGGTACCCCTTGCCCGATGATACGGAAGAATCCCCATATCAAAATGACAAGGCAAGCAGACAATGAGTATCTCAGCAATCTTCTTATTTACCATGGGAAAATGGTGCTTTTTTCTCTCTTTCCTCTTTTCATAAATCTCCTTTTTTTTCTTTTTCTCAATAGCTATCTCTCTTTTTTTTATAAGAAGAATGCTTCATAGATATCATTATGGTTACGCTGCAGGTTTCCACCATGTCAGCATGGATTAGACCAGCGGCCCAGGCGTTTCTCTAACACACATACATAACTCCATGGACTTACAAGCTCCCCTTTTATTTCACACCGACATCCGAAACAAAAGAACAAGGTATCAACTGGGTATATATTTACAAGTATTGAAAGCATTCCCCGTGACAGCACGGTTCTGCTAATCCCTAGCCTATAATTTGCAAGCATATAACTTTCATGGAGAATTCACAATGGTTTAGGTTTATTAAGTGCAGGAAATAAAGTGTGCCATCAAGTTCGTGAGAGCTTTACTAACTAATTTTCCCATAACAAGCAAACATTTTATTCGGAAGAAAACAAGGCACATTGAATATGCACGGGAGTAGCAAATGATGCTAATAGGTAGGTATGGTGGACACTTTGGAAATATTTGGTTTAGGGAGTTGGAAACATGAGTAAAACACTCAGTGGAAGTGAAGGCTAGCAATAGTAAGGGAGCGACAAACGAGAGAGCAATAGCTGTCATTATCATGCTTGCAACAAAACAAGACTACTCATGGCATGAAAGTGATTCAAGATCCTCAAGGCAAAATAATTCGTCAAGGCTTAACTGATTATTACAGTCATGTGCATGCGTGAGCATGTGCCAAGTCAATTCAAATGAAACATTCAGAGGAGGATGCCATGGTGTCATACCAATTTATGAATAGAGCAATGCAAGCAAACATTCATAAGACATGCTACAAACTATTAGCGAGCTGGAGCTAATCATAAGAAAGCAAGAACTATTAAGCATCCAAAGAAAACATACACTCTACATGAACGGACTAAGCAAGCTCACAATGATGAGTATATGTACAAAAATGAAAACAAATAGAGTTCGTTACCAGCCTCTTACAACGCCTCAAGTTGTCAATGATCCTCATTATTGCTCTTCACTTGTGTGGCTTGAATAATAATATGACACCAATATCCATTGAGGACTGCCGAAACCTGTAGCAAACTCGCAAAAACCAAAGAAGAACGACAAATATTTTTGGTGTTTTCGATTTTTAAACAAGAACCAAAAGGGAAAAACAAACAAAGCAAAATCTTTTTGGATTTTTCGAATAGTTCAAACAAAGCAAAAAGGGAAAAACAAACCAAGGAAAAAAGAAGAAGCAAACCAAAGAGAAACAACAAAAATATTTTTGGTCTTTTTGTGTTTTTAGAGAGCAAAAGCAAAGAAGAACGAAAACTAAAAAGAGAACGAAAACATGAATATACAAAGTACCGACGCAACATGATGTGGAGATGGGTGCGGTGTCGGCGTACCTCCCCCCAAGCTTAGGCTTTTGGCCTAAGTGGGTATCAATCCATGTACGAATAGGGGTTCCAAGCGAGCGGATCTTGGTAAGAATGGTCGTAGATGGGCCCATGAGAAGAAGAAGAAGCTCCCCAATCATAAGCGGGCTGCTGATATGAAGACTCTCCCTCATTCGAGGGCTGGACCGAATCAACCGTGACCTCCCTTCTAGTGTCCTGCTCCTGTTGGGAGAGTTCTCCCAAGTACGTGTCAAGCTCCTCCTCAGTGAGGGACTATCCTTCCCTGTTATCAAGGTTAAACAAAACAGGTGCAGGCAAAAGAACAACACACTCAGACTTGCTCTTTCTCCAACCAGCTTTGAGAAAGGTTATTTCATAAGACAACTCACTCAACTAGCCCACGAGGAAACAAATTTATGTTGTATCATGGAATTAAGATCAAGCCTCTCTATGGGAAACTGTAGGTCTAGATGATGAGGCACTAAACCATGCAATGCTAGTAAACAAGAAGCAATGAGGCCTCCACAAATTCCACCTTTCTCACGGTTAGCAGCAAGACGGAAAGCTATCAAAGCACCCAAGTTGTAAGACCTATCTCGTCTAAGAGCAGCAGAGATAAATGCTAGATCAAACGAAGATAACTTATTGGCAGTTTTCCTAGCAAGAACACACTTGGCAATAAAGTAGGCAAAGTAGCGAATGGAGGGAAGATGAATGTTACGGATTTTTCCATTCTCCTTCGAGAAGCTACTCCCTTGGCAAATTTCTGCATATAAATCCATGAGTGGTTCAGGTCTTTCTTTAATCTTCCTACATGATCCCCATTGAGGTACCTTAATAGCTGCACAAAAATCATCAAGAGAAAGGTTGACAGCAATAATGAAATTTTTTGTAATGGACCATGGGGTTAGGCAAAGAGTGACTAAATTTGAAATCCTGCACCACAGACATGGTTAGCTTAACAAATTGACAAGGTTCATCTTCCAGAAAGCGCTCTAACCCTACATTAGAAACCAAAGTGTGGAAATCTTGTAGAATTCCTGTAACTCTCATGAACTCAGGGCATGGATAAATGGAGGGAAAAACTTCCTCCTCCCGATGGACCTTCATGACCTTAGGCACCCAAAGCTCATGTTGGTTTAGGTGGTGTTCACTCATCTTCTATTCTGAAATTTAAACACCTTTTAAACAAGTGATTGCAAAGTAAATATAATGAAGGATTCTACTCATAGGGACTTGCAAGAGGCCTAAACATGCATAAAAACTATATCTCTAAGCATCAAACAAGCTTACAAGCTCTCATAACCAGTCACCTACAGCAGCAAAATACTCAACATATAATCCACTAAACACAAATCTACTTGGACAAGGGGAGGAGTCACATACCAGGGAACAAATGCTGCAAATTTCAGCAAGAAAGATGGGCTGAGCAAGGAGATCGAAAAAATCGAGAGCAAGCACAGAAAGAACGTGATTTTGAGCTATGAACTAGAGCTTACTCGGGAGAGAGAAGAAAGTGGCAAGTGAGAGAGGTAGTGGGGGGCTAGGCGTGGCCCACACCAGGGCATGGCGCCACCTAGGGCTGGCCGCGCCACCACATGGTGTGCCTGCCTGGTGGGCCCCCCCTGGTACCTACCAGGTACTCCTCTGCCCCTTTTTTCACGTAAAAATTTAATATGAATTTTCTGGAATTTTTCGAGACACTTTATTTTTGGGCATTTTTCAGAAATAGAAGAATGATTTTTCTGACAGACAGATTTTTTTCTTTTGAAAACATGATGCAAGGACAAAACAAGGCTAGAACTACAGAAGTTCTAACATGCAAGCAACTAACAACACAAAGAAAACTAAACAAAAACAAAAACTAAAATGCAAAGGATAGAAATAAACGGAGATAATCATAATGAAAACATTGTTTTGTTCAATGAAATCCTTTTGTTAACAAGGTTGATCAGGTCTTGCTACCAAAACAATTGTATATGAGACAAAACTTTGTATTCCACTAATGATTATGTTACCTCAACCTTGATAGCACTTGTCCCAATCATAATAGTTTCAAAATTTTCTCTTGGTATGGGACAATATATTTCTCCAACTTGAATGCCTTCAACATGTTCAATTGAATTCAAACCATAAGTCCTTTCAATCTTCTTGGGTAAATAGACATTATGTTCCTTTTCATTAACATTGAAGGCCACCTTTCCTTGATTATAGTTAATAACAACTCCTGCAGTATTAAGAAAGGGTCTCCCAAGAATAATAGACATATTATCATCTTCGGGCATTTCAAGCACAACAAAATTAGTCAATATCAAGAAATTGTGAGCCACCTGAACATGTACATCCTCACATATACCCACAGGAATAGTGGTAGATTTATCAGCCATTTGCAAAGATATATCAGTTGGTATCAATTTTTCAAGCTGAAGCCTCTTATAGAGAGAAAGGCATAACACTAACTCCAGCTCCCAAATCACACAAAGCAGTTCTAACATAACTGTTCTTAATAGAGCAAGGGATAGTTGGAATCCCTGGGTCTCCAAGTTTCTTAGGAACCTTACCATTGAAGGAATAATTAGCAAGCAAAGTAGAAATTTCTTCATTAGGGATCTTCCTTTTATTCGAGACAATGTCCTTCATATACTTTGAGTAAGGAGGCAATTTAATAGCATCAGTCAAAGGAATTTGTAAGAATAAAGGCTTCATCCACTCACAAAACTTATTATAGTGTTCATCTTCTTTTGACTTGTGTTTCTTATCAGGGAAAGGCATAGGTTTTTGGACCCAAGGTTTTCTTTCAGTACCATGTTTCTTAGCAATAAAATCTTCTTTGGTGTATTTAGTATTCTTAGTGTGGTTTTCAGGTTCTTCTTCAACTTTTTCTTCATTAGGAACAACATTTTATTCATTACCACTTTCAGTTTCAGCATCAGAGATAGATATACTATTAGGATCTATAGCAGGTTTAGAGGGTTCTACAACAATTTTATGTTTCTTTTTCCTTTTCTTACAAGTAGAACCACTATTTTCAGCTTGTTGAGAATCCTGCTCAATTCTTTTGGGATGCCCCTCAGGATATAGAGGATCCTGGGTAGCAGCACCACTTCTGGTTCTAATTTCATAAGCATGTTTTTCTTTAGCAGCATTAACTAGCAAGTCGTTTTGCACTTTAACGAGTTGATCTATTTGAGTTTGAACCATTTGAAAGTGTTTAACAATCATTTGAACATCATTAGAGGTTCTTTCCACAATATCTTTCAACTCAACAATAGCTCTAGTGTTTTCCATTAGATGATTTTGCACCCTTTTATTAAAGTTATCTTGCTTAACAATAAAGATATCAAATTCTTCTAAGCATTGATCACGAGGTTTAGAGTAAGGGATATCACCTTCATCAAAGTGTTGGAGAGAGTGTACCTCAATAGTGGGTGAGTAGGGAATAGGCTTACATAATTCTTCTATAGGAGGTAAATTCTTGACATCTGCAGCTTTAATTCCCTTCTCCTTAAGACATTTCTTAGCTTCCTTCATCACTTCATCATTTAATTCAATAACTCCCCTCTTATTTAATGTTGGAATAGGCACAGGAATAGATGGTTCAGGTACAATTACTTCAGGTATAGCTTGTTTAGGAGGAGTCCAATCTTCATAATTCTTACTTATTTTAGCCATTAATTCCTCAGCTTCCTTAGGAGTCCTATTCCTGAAAACACAATCAGCACAATTATCTAGGTATGTCCTAGATTCTTCTGTTAGTCCATTATAAATATATCAAGAAGCTCATTCTTAGGTAATGGACTTCCAGCCTGTGCATGAATCAAAGCACAAAACCTTGCCCAAGATCCAGGCAATACCTCTTTTTCTCCCTGTTTGAAATCAAAAAGTTCCTACAAAATAGCATGTCTAGCACTGGGAGGAAAATATTTCTGCAGGAAAGTACTAATCAAGCACTCAGGGCTATCAATAAATCCAGGAGGTAAATTACTAAACCAAGTTTTAGCTTCTCCTTTCAGTGAAAAAGGAAAAATCTTAGCAACAAAGTAAGTACGCATCTTAATATCATCAGAAAACAAGCCACTCATGGTAGAAAGTTCATTCATATGTGCTACCGCACTTTCATTCTTAGTCCCACAAAAAGGTTCTTTCTCAACAATAGCTATGTAAGATAGATCGAGAGAGAAATCATAATCTTCATCTATAATGTTTATGGGAGAAGCAACAAACTTAGCAGCAGGATATAATTTGGGTCTAATAGTACGCCTCTCAAGGAGACTCTTAGCAGCGCTCCTATCATGGGTGTTCTTACATTCTTTAATAAACTCATCGGTCATCTCAACATAATCTTCTTCAATATCATAACTCTCACTAGACTCAGGTGAGCTAACAGGTGTGGTAGTGTCTTCACTAGGAGTTTCGGTATTTCCAGCTATAGTTCTAGCAATCGTAGCATCTAGGAAAGGACCTAATGAACCACTCTTATCAAGCACAGTAGAAGCAACATCATAAGCATCAGAAGTTTCAGATTCAGCAGTAGTATCAGTGTGTGTAGCATGTGTATGTGGTGGTGTAACGATCTTACTTATAATAGATGGTGAATCAAGAGCAACAGAGGTGTTCAGAACCGTACCTCTTCTTGTAGTGGACGGTAAAATAGGAAACTTGCCATCACGAGACTTACCCATGATGGATGGATAGCAGCGAACAATAGAGAATCCAAGTGAACTTGATAAATAAAGCTATGGTCCCGGCAACAGCGTCACAAAATAGTCTTGATGACCCACAAGTATAGGGGGTGTATCGCAGTATTTTCGAGGGAAGTGAAACCCAATTTATTGATTCGACACAAGGGGAGCCAAAGAATATTTATAAGCCTTAACAACTGAGTTGTCAATTCAGCTGCACCTGGAAACAATCTTGCTCACAACAGTTTATTAGTAGCAACAGTTTTGTAGTAGGAATAGTAAAGTAACAACAATAGTAAAGTAAAGACAGTAGTAACAAAAGCAGTAAACAGTGGGATTCGAGTGCGGTAGGCATAGGGATGGATGGACGGGCGTTGCATGGACAAGACAGTTCACATAGCAATCAGAACATAGGGCAATTGCAGATAAATAAGATAAAGCATCCAAGTACTAGACAATCTTAGGCATGTGTTCCATATATAGTCATACGTGCTCGCAATGAGAACTTGCACAACATCTTTTTTCCTGCCAGCTCGTTTGCAGCGGGGCCTCTAGGGAACTACTGGCAATTAAGGTGCTCCTTTTAATAGAGCACCGGAGCGAAGCATTAACACTCCGTGAACACATGTGATCCTCACATCAAAGCCATTCCCTTCCGGTTATCCCGATTTCTGTCACTTCGGGGCCATAGGTTCCGGACAACAATGTGTGTATACAACTTGTAGATAAGACCAAGAACAATACTATCATAATGAATCAATAACAAGTTCAGATCTGAAATCATGGCACTCGGGCCCTAGTGACAAGCATTAAGCACAACAAGTCGCAACAAAGTCATAAAGCACTAATAAAATATACTAGGCACCATGCCCTAACAATCTGATGCCATTACATGAACGATCTCATCCAATCCCTACCATCCCCATAGCCTACAGCGGGGGATTACTCACTCATAGATGGAGGAAACATGGATGGTCGATGGAGATGGTGGTGGAGATCGATGGAGATGGCTCCGGGGGCACTTCCCCGTCCAGGCAGGGTGCCGAAATAGAGACTTTCTGTCCCCCGAATCTCCCCTTTGGTGGCGGCGGCGCAGCGGAACTTTTCGTGGAAAAACGTCGAACCCCCTGAAGTTTTTAGGTCAGAAGGCTCCTTATAGGCGAAGAGAGAGGCCGAGGGGGGGGGGTTCCTAGGGGCCCACACCACCCCCTGTCGTGGCTTGGCCTGGCCCGCGCCACCAGGTGGTGTGGCCACCCCTGGCTCTTCTCCGTCTCGTATTCTGGCTCTTGGAGTCTTCGGGTGAAATAGGATTTTTGGCATATTTTCCGGGATTTTTCCTGATAGTTGATTTTCTGCACAAAAAGTAGACACCAAGGCAATTTTGCTGAAAACAGCGTCAGTTCGCATTAGTTGCATACAAATCACACAAGTATAGAGGAGAAACAATAGCAAAAGTGTTCGGGAAAGTAGATACGTTTTGGACGTATCAGAGGGGAGGGCCAACTGTTGGGGTTCCGCGTATGAAAACAATAAATTTTACTCTACGCCCCTGAACCCCTGAAGCTGCCAGGACCTATCTATTAGCAATACAGTAACAGGAGGGGCTTTTCGCGAACTTACCCTTGAAGACCGAAAAGCGTTGTCAATGCTCAGAAGAGCGTGGTTGATGTAGATGAGCCGAGGCCGACCTCAAGGTTGTGATGAAGTCCTTGCACTCCTTGGCCCAACGACTTGAGTGCCTCAAGTGCGACACCTCGTGGGGAGTTACACACGTCCGTTGCCTGACGATGACTCCCGCTTCCCCGATCCAGCAGCAGTTGCGGAAGTAGAGCTCCTGGATCCGAATCCCGCAGAGCGACGGTGCTCCGCGGTGAAGATGTCTCTCGCTCGCGCAGTCCAGACTTGGGACCACGGTCACAAGAGAGAGAGGGGGAGAGAGAAAATATCAACTGGAGGTCCTCCCAAAAGTGAGAAGACCTTTATTGATTATTGGTGTATTTTATTTGGCCAAATACCCCCACTATATATAGGGGGAGGGGAGGTACTACCTCCCTCAAAGTCCCAGGGTGGGACTAAAGGAGAGGAGGGGGAGGGGTGGCCGCCGGCCACCCTAGTGGGCCCTGCACAGGGGGACTAGGCCTAGCCGGCCTCCCCTTGCCCTTCTCCCTCTCTCCTTTCCCTTAATGGGCCCTCTACCTCCGGAAATTGGCCCATTAAGCCTTTGACCATTAAAATTGATTTTGTCTTTATTAAATAATTATGAATAAATGATGAAATCAACATTTAACATTCATTCACACATTATTCAATTTCCGTGGCTATGGAACACCTTCCACCTCCACTCCGGACATCCTCCGGACTTACTGAAACCCTTCCGGTTTTCTCCCTACTCTTCTTCGGTGATTCCACCGATCCTATAAACACTCTCTAAGCATCATCAAGCCCTTAAGCGTGATACCCCATGGTTCGGGAACACTCCAGACATGGTCGGGACACTCCCGCACCAATGATCGACAGAGGGACCTGGATGGCCATGTGACCCTTGTGCGTTCCACGAAGATCTTTTGTCGTTTGAACCGGGACAGTCGTGTCTTATTCCTTTTGTCACTCGATACTTGCATTGCCCGAGATCTGATCAATGACATCACCATGTCGTGTTCAATCTCGTTACTGAACAATGTTACTTGACTCATTCCGACAAGTGATATCCCTGTGATTAAATCAGACGCTGCGCAGCTATTGGATATAACTTCTCCGAGTGGGCCCTTGAGTATCTTCCCGTCACATGGACGAACAAATCCTGCTCTTGACATATATTGCCTCAACGGTTTCCTCCGAGTACCTGAACACACCTTCATAACCACTGTATTACCAAGTGGCGCTTGATGCTATCAAAGCACTCTCGGGAGACAGTGATTGATATAGCCTCATGGTCTAAGGAATAGTCTACGAGGATCCATTTCTAATCATCATAACTTGAACTTCGTGACATGATCAGGTCATGATGTTTAGGTTAGGTATTGGTTCATCATCTCATTCTCCGAATGAGATGACCTCATTTCCAACTGGCATAAATGCCACATGATAAGGAAACTTGATCATCTGTTGACCAATGAACCAGTGACTAGAGTTTCACTGGGAACCCCTGGTTGTTTGTATATCACACGTGTATTGATGTTTCCACCCAACACAGTTATAGCATGATATAAAAACTTAATCATAAACTATATGAAATATGATAATAGTCCTTACTACTATATGTTTCTAGGGCATATTTCAAACAGTCTCCCACTTGCACTAGAGTACAAATACACTAGCTGCATTTGTTCTCAATCATTGGCACCATATACCCGGTACCCTGAACATGCTTGCTCATGAAAGAGGTTGAGTCTTGGGTCTGTACTTTAAAGTCCCAAATCCTTTGCAACTTACTAATGTCACCTTGATTGACATTAATACTTTATCATCACATGATAGCATCTGTGTGCATGCATCGTCGTTATGGCAGCAGAACGAGGCCTGATTCCAGGAGCCTACAGTGACGTTAGATCAACCTCGAGGGCTTTCTCATGGGCACTGTGCCCTGGGACACATCATTCTACGTTAAAAGCAAACTAGCCCTGCCATAACATTATACAACACTTTAGATGGTACCCTTATCTATTATTATAAATGTATTCGCCGAAACACTAGTGCACTCTGTGCAACTTTCGATGTTTTGTTCACCTTGCTTCCTACTTGACTTTAATTGGTATCTACAGGAGTTTCCAACATATTCCCTTTATGCTTTAAAATATGTCATCCTTTATGGATTTGGAAAGCATGTCTACAGTTCTCTACTAGACACTGCGGACAAACTCAACTCAAACATTTTGTGATTCAAACTTAATCACTTTAAACATTCCTTATCTGGATCACATATTATGATAAGTTATCATCATGGTTTACTAAGATAGAACCTATGTCTCAACATAGTGGATGACAATCATCCTTTTCTTTCTTTCAACCAGTGATGTTAAAACTTAATGCTATTCCTAATTTGAGTTATTAAGGACTAGTTCCTTAATTTACTTTTATTCTGAAACCCTTTTTCAGAATCCCTTAAGGAATACTACATAATATCTTAATACACTTATTGTCAACTTCTACATCTTATAAATCATTATTTATAAGTATTTGCGCTTTCATTCTTAACACACTTAAGAATTACCCCTATAAGCTCCCACTCAGAATATGTTCCTACATATTTGAATTTAAGACTTATATTGCTCCCACTTAAAAATATGTCAATCACATATTGTTTCATGGAAGACTTTTATAGATCCCACTCAATTTCATGCAAATTGCATATCCACTCACAATTTTGAATAACTTCAAAATCCTTTGATCAAATATCAAACTTGGAGATTTACTATGAGATATTAGTACTTTTACTAGTCTTAAATCCACTAGACATTCAACACATTTGAATCAAATTCATTTGAATTGTCCAATACCTGAAAATTTGTGATTTTGTCATTCACCCCTTTTTCCACTATGGCTTTGCAGTCATTTGGGAAATTCCAAGTAACCCCTTTTACTTGTGAGATTCAACAATGAATTGCTTTCTAATCTCAAGTGAATTTTGCTTCTAGGATTTCTCATAATTCTAGATTACCATTATTTCCTTAGTAGTTCGTAGGTATGTCATATTCCAGACAAATGATTCTCAAATGTCCCCATACAAGATATGGATTTACATTTTGAATTCTACTTCATGTAGTGAAAACACTAGTGGGGAAAACATAATGATCAATATCATTGATTCTTTCCTTCTGTGAAGAGAGTCGTTCGGGAACATTGTCCGTTGCGCTTCTCAACACTCTGATGCAGGGTTTTGAATCCTCATCGTGTTTTACACTATTTTCCATATGCTCCATAATCGAGAAATATCACCAGAAGTGAGCTTTCTCAAGAATGCACCAAAATCCAAGCAGCACGAATATTGCTTTTCTTTTGGTTTGAGCTATGGATTTTGTATTCAAAGTTTACAATGAATACTCTACAAGGACTTATTCGCTATTATTTTGGTTATATCGAATAACCCCAAAACTTTCACGAATTCAAATGGTTCACTACCTTCTAATTGAGTGCTAACTATTTCTAAGCTAATGGTCTCTACATCTACACTACAACGAATTATTTGGTGCCTTCTATTCAACCCATTTTTGATATCTAATATCACATTGTGATGCTTTGTATTTTGACGTTTCAAAACACTTTGCATTTCACAATTACTTTTATGCCATTCTTATAAATTTGAATTTCATTACTATTGATCAAATCATAGCAATTAGATTCTCTTTTATATTTATACCCCTTTTATTGATGAAACACTTTGATCAAATCAAATAGTTTCATATTCATGTTTCCTTTGGTAAACTTCTTTACACATTTAAACAATCATATAATGATAATTACCATTTTCGTTAAAAACCCAATACATCGAATATGTATTTACTTTTAATAATTCTTTAAACACTTTGTATTCAAGTAATACACGGTGTTCAAGTTATTTTGCCGAACTTAGGCATGATTTATATGTGATAACAAATCGAATGACTTTCACATATTATCACATAACTTTGAATTTTAAACAATGGTTTTCATTCCGTAATGAAATATCATTTAGTCGGGTATTTTAAACAAGGCATTTTAATGTTTTACAAATGTTCATGCATTATCAATTAGTTTCAAACAACAAGGATAATTCACACACAATCAAACAAGATATGAACACGAATAGAAATCATTCATAAAAGTGGAACAACTATTTGTTACAAACTCATATGAATAACCGTCTCACGAAGTGTGAGACACACTAAAGAAGTTCACAATCTCTTGATTACAATAATCATCCTAAAACATAAACTAAATGATAAATGTCGAGGGAGAGTGTCGTCGGCCGTCATCATCATGCTTGCCATCAACACGCAACGTCACCTCCTCTCCAGCAAGCACCTCTCATGCAGAAGGACCTGTTTTCAGCAAAACAGAACAAGTATCAGATATACTTAACACTGCAAATGTGTTTGCAAGATTATAACATTTATAAAACTGTATATCAAATATATATCTTTGTCGTTGATGACCTGAGCGACATCTGGTTCAACCAACACATTCCTGAGATGTCTCACGAACCGGTGGAACTCCATTGATTCCGTGTCGCCCCTCATTACGCAAGTCCTGACTTGTGCTTGGTAGCTTGGTGGTAGCGACCGTAGGACAACATTGTTTGCGAAAGAGCCCGTCATCCAGCTATCCAGGAAGTATGCAGACCTCATGTACACATCATGCATGCGCTCCAAGTGGTCATCCAGTGATGAGTTCTCCTCCATCTTAATGGAGAGGAGTCTCCCATCAGCTCATGCTCCCATATGCGTACTTGTTCCACGAAATGTGTCCTAAGCTGTAGCATCACCGAACGAGGGTCGACATCACCCACGAAAGGCCACAACTCATCCACCATTCCGAAACGCATGGTAACTGAAATGAAGGAGGCCATCTCATGACGAAGATAGTGGTCTTTCCACTCCTCTAGGGTCTCTAGGTCAGTGGGCTGATCCAAATCCATCCCGTCGAGTATGTAGTCGACCTTGTCGTTCTCGCCAAGGACAACGTGCAACCCATATTGAGAAGTTTGATCCATCTAATCTGAACTTCTCTCCTTCTAACCAATCAATCGTCAATACGAAAGGAGCCATATACATTTATAATTGCAAAAGGAATTTAGACTAAGTTTATAATTAAATGAGTTAATAATAACTCCACCAAGAAACACCTATCCCCGAAAGGGTTCCTAGTGATAACACGACCCCTATCAGCCACATCTCCCCCGATTGAACACCGCCATCGATGTGGGTTCAAAGGTGGACGCTAAATGTCAGTCACATCATTCATGCAACTCGTGCTCGATCTTTTGACCATCCGTGTTCCGAGGCCACGCTTCTGTGGCGTGCTAGGCTTGCCAACTCAACCTTAGTGTATTCGCTGTGCAACATGGCTTATACCCACTATATGCGAACGTAGATATGTCTGACACCCAGGCCTGTGACCCTGGATCGCCTCATACCGAAGAACTTTCTTGGTGGTGCACACTAAGGGGGAACACAATCGTTGGTAATTTTAACAGGGATCATCTTATTAGGCTACCGTCGAGTATCTAATACTAGCACACAATAAGACATACAAACAATAACATTGAATGTAAATGCTATGTGATATGGGCCTTCACGTCGTGATCTCCATCCGCCGTCACCGGGTTCCGGCGCCAGGGTTCAGGCGTCGTAGACACCAGGGTACCGGTATCTTCCCGGCGTGGTAGTTCGTCACCTCCGTGACTATCTACTACTACGTAACAAAAGGTAATCACTTTACCTTTTCCACAACCATATCACAAATCAACGCCCCCTGCAAAACAAAGTTAGACGCCTCTACTTTATCTTTGCATGTTTTACGTGGCTGAATGGGCTTTCACACAAGAACCGTTCTTACCTACGAACTTTCAGCACAACACTGATCAAGTAGTTGTCTCTACTACACCCCTTTCAGGGCCCTCCGTTGCAAATGGCATACCAACTAATGCGAGAGAGACAGACACCCCCTAAGCCACTTTATACTGTACAAGCCGTATGTCAAGCATGGACCAGCCTCGTGAATGAACGCGGAAATTCGGTTGGGGGCCACTTCATCAAGCATTACTGCGGTATACACAAGTACACGTGGGAGGGTAACAACTAAAAGATCAACGCCCACACGCTACATCTCGTGTGTTCTACCCGTACTAGCATTACTACGCATAGATCTAGCTCTGATACCACTGTTGGGGTTCCGCGTATGAAAACAATAAATTTTACTCTACGCCCCTGAACCCCTGAAGCTGCCAGGACCTATCTATTAGCAATACAGTAATGGGAGGGGCTTTTCGGAAACTTACCCTTGAAGACCGAAAAGCGTTGTCAACGCTCAGGAGAGCGTGATTAATGTAGACGAGCCGAAGCTGACCTCAAGGTCGTGATGAAGTCCTTGCGCTCCTTGGCTCCAACGACTTGAGTGCCTCAAGTGCGACACCTCACGGGGAGTTACACACGTCCGGTGCCTGACGATGACTCCTGCTTCCCCGATCCAGTAGCAGTTGCGGAAGTAGAGCTCTCGGATCCGAATCCCGCAGCGCGACGGTGCTCCGTGGTGAAGATGTCTCTCGCTCGTGTAGTCTAGACTTGGGACCACGGTCACGAGAGAGAGAGGGGGAGAGAGAAAATATCAACTGGAGGTCCTCTCAAAAGTGAGAAGACCTTTATTGATTATTGGTGTATTTTATTTGGCCAAATACCGCCACTATATATAGGGGGAAGGGAGGTACTACCTCCCTCAAAGTCCCGGGGTGGGACTAAAGGAGAGGAGGGGGAGGGGTGGCCGCTGGCCACCCTAGTGGGGCCCTCGCGGGGGGGGGGGGGGGTAGGCCCAGCTAGCCTCCCCATTGCCCCTTCTCCCTCTCTCCTTTCCCCTAATGGGCCCTCTCCCTCCGGAAATTGGCCCATTAAGCCTTTGACCATTAAAATTGATTTTCTCTTTATTAAATAATTATGAATAAATGATTAAATCAACATTTAACATTCATTCACACATTATTCAATTTCTGTGGCTATGGATAACCTTCCACCTCCACTCCGAACATCCTCTGAACTTACCGAAATCCTTCCGGTTTTCTCCCTACTCTTCTTTGGTGATTCCACCGATCCTATAAACACTCTCTAAGCATCATCAAGCCCTTAAGCGTGATACCCCATGGTTCGAGAACACTCCAGACATGGTCGGGACACTCCCGCACCAATGATCGACAGAGGGACCTGGATGGCCATGTGACCCCTGTGCGTTCCACGAAGATCTTTCGTCATTTGAACTGGGACAGTCGTGTATTACTCCTTTTGTCACTCGATACTTGCATTGCCCAAGATCTGATCAATGACATCACCATGTTGTGTTCAATCTCGTTACTGAACAATGCTACTTGACTCGTTCTGACAAGTGATATCCCTGTGATCAAATCACACGCTGTGCAGCTATTGGATATAACTTCTCCGAGTGGGCCCTTGAGTATCTTCCCGTCACATGGATGGACTGTTGGAAATATGCCCTAGAGACAAATAGTAGTAAGGACTATTATCATATTTCATATAGTTTATGATTAAGTTTTATATCATGTTATAACTGTATCGAGTGGAAACATCAATACACGTGTGATATACAAACAAACCAGGGGTTCCCAGTGAAACTCTAGTCACTGCTTCATTGGTCAACAATCATGTTTCCTGATCATGTGGTATTTATGCCAGTTGGAAATGGAGTCATCTCATTCTGTGAATGAGATGATGAACCAATACCCAACCTAAACATTGTGACTCGATCATGTCATGAAGTTCAAGTTACGATGATTAGAAATGGACCCTGGTAGACTATTCCTTAGACCGTGAGGCTATATCAATCACTGTCTCCCGAGAGTGCTTAGATAGCATCAAATGCCATCTGGTAAAACGGTGGTCATAAAGGCGTGTTCAGGTATTCGGAGGAAACCATAGAGGCAATATAAGTCAAGAGCGAGATTTGTCCATCCATGTGATGGGAAGATATTCAAGGGCCCACTCGGAGAGGTTATATCTAAAAGTTGCGTAGCTATGATTTGATCACGGGGATATCACTTGTCGGAACGAGTCAAGTAGCATTGTTCGGTAACGAGATTGAACACGACATGGTGATGTCATTGATCAGATCTCGGGCAATGCAAGAATCGAGAGACAAAGGGAATAAGACACGACTGTCCTGATTCAAACGACAAAAGATCTTCGTGGAACGCACAGGGGTCACATGGCCATCCAGGTCCCTCTGTCGATAATTAGTGCGGGAGTGTCCCGACCATGTCTGGAGTGTTCCCGAACCGTGGGGTATCACGCTTAAGGGATTGATGATGCTTAGAGATTGTTTATAGGATCGGTAGAATCGCCGAAGAATAGTAGGGAGAAAACCGGAAGGGTTTCAGTAAGTCCGAAGGATGTCCGGAGTGGAGGTGGAAGGTGTTCCATAACCACGGAGGTTGAATAATATGTGAATGAATGTTAAATATTGATTTAATCATTTATTCATAATTATTTAATAAAGAGAAAATCAATTAAAGGTCAAAAAGGCTTAATGGGCCAATTTCCGGAGGGAGAGGGCCCATTAGGGAAAGGAGAGAGGGAGAGGGGCCAAGGAGGGCTGGCCGGCTGGGCCTAGCCCCCCCCCCCGCGGGGCCCACTAGGGGCTGGCCGGCGGCCACCTCACCCCTCCTCTCCTTTAGTCCCACCTGAGACTTTGAGGGAGGTAGTACCTCCCCTCCCCCTATATATAGTGGGGGTATTTGGCCAAGATAAATACACCAATAATCAATAAAGGTCTCCCCACTTTTGGGAGGACCTCAATTTGATATTTTATCTTTCCCCTCTCTCTCTCGTGACCGTGGTCCCAAGTCTGGACTGCGCGAGCGAGAGATATCTTCATCACGGAGCGCCGTCGTGCTGCGGGATTCGGATCTAGGAGCTCTACTTCCACAACTGCTACTGGATCGGGGAAGCAGGAGTCATCGTCAGGCACCGGATGTGTGTAACTCCCCGCGAGGTGTCGCACTTGAGGCACTCAAGTCGTTGGAGCCAGAAGGAGCACAAGGACTTCATCACGACCTTGAGGTCGGCTTCGGCTCATCTACATCAACCATGCTCTCCTGAGCGTTGACAACGCTTTTCGGTCTTCAAGGGTAAGTTCACGAAAATCCCCTCCCGCTAATGTATTACTAATAGATAGGTCCTGGCAGCTTCAGGGGTTCAGGGGCGTAGGGTAAAATTTTATTGTTTTCATGCGCGGAACCCCTACACGGATAAACCCCGCTCTTGACATATATTGCCTCAACGGTTTCCTCCGAGTACCTGAACACACCTTTATAACCACTGTATTACCTAGTGGCGCTTGATGCTATCAAAGCACTCTCGAGAGACAGTGATTGATATAGCCTCACGGTCTAAGGAATAGTCTACGAGGATCCATTTCTAATCATCATAACTTGAACTTCGTGACATGATCGGGTCATGATGTTTAGGTTGGGTATTGGTTCATCATCTCATTCTCCGAATGAGATGACCTCATTTCCAACTGGCATAAATGCCACATGATCAAGAAACTTGATCATCTGTTGACCAATGAACCAGTGACTAGAGTTTCACTGGGAACCCCTAGTTGTTTGTATATCACACGTATATTGATGTTTCCACTCAACACAGTTATAGCATGATATAAAAACTTAATCATAAACTATATGAAATATGATAATAGTCCTTACTACTATTTGTCTCTAGGGCATATTTCCAACACCAACACCCAAGGGGGAAGTAGTGTGGGACTAAAGTTCCACACCCACCGGCCACCAAGGGAGTCAGTGTCCCCAAGGTGGGCCCCAGGCAGGGAGCCCACTAGGGCTTGGCCGACTAGCCCCTCCGCCCCATGCGCCTTGACCTCTTGGGCCTCCCCTCTGGATGAGGCCCATAATCCATGGGCTTCCTTTTAAAATAAAATAAAAATTTCAATTAATTAATATAAAACACATATATTATTATATCTTTCACTCCGGAACTCCTTCCGGACCCCTCTGATCAACATCGGGTGTGATACATTGCAAATGTATCTATAATTTTTGATGTTCCATGCTTGGTTTTATCCAGTTTCTTGTGTTTTGTTTCAACTTTCGAGTACTTTTCATATGATTTCTTGGACTAACCTATTAACAAGAGCCACAGTGCCAGCTACCTATTTTCTGTTGTTTTTGGTTCCAGGAAAGTCAGAAAATGAATATTCTCGGAATTGGACGGGACAAAAGCCAAAGTGCCTATTTTTCCGGAAGGGATCAAGTGCCAGAATACGATACGGAGAAGGGCCAGGGAGCCACCACACCACCTGGCCATGCGGCCAGGCCTGGCCCATGCCAGGGGGTAGTGTGGCCGCTCCCGGCACCCCCGTGGCCTCTCCTTCCGCCTATATATTGCCCTCGGGACGAAAACCCTAAGTGCCCGATCAAAAATCCATGAAAGGGTCTGTAGCCGCCGTCATCTCCATCCCTAGATCGGGAGGGATCTGAAGCTCTTCCCGGCACCCTGACAGAGAGGGGAATTCACCCTGGAGGCCTTCTTCATCACCATGCAAGCCTCCGGTGTGATGCGTGAGTAGTTCATCCTTGGACTACGGATCCATGTAGTAGCTAGATGGCTGGTTTCTCCTCCTTTGTGCTTTCATGTTTAGATCTTGTGAGCTCCGTTCATGATCAAGATCATCTATTTGTAATTCATACATGTTGTGTTTGCGGGGATCTGATGGATATTGAGATGCTATTTCAGATTGATTTTTGATTCTATCATGTCTTTGTTATTTGAGATCTTGCATGCTTTCCGTTGTTAGTAGCTATCTTGGCCAAGTAGATGCTAGCAACTCCAAGAGTTAGTATTTATGCTCGATAATGGGTTCATGCCTCTAGTAATCTAGGGAAGTGACATAAATCTTTAAGGTACTAGATGTGCTGTTGCTACTAGGGAGAAAACAACAATCATTTGTTCATAGAACAATCATATTGTTTACTTTACACGCAGTTCGTAAAGCAATAATCTGTTGCTTGCAACTTAATACTGGAGGGGGTTCGGATGATCACCTGAAGGTGGATCATTAGTCATAGATGCAGTTGGATGGCGGTCTATGTATTATGTTGTAATGCCCAATCAAGTCTCAAAGGAGTCAAGATGATTAGTATATGCATGTATTGCTTTCTCAGTGTTTGTCAATTGCCCCGCTGTAATTTGTTCACCCAGCATGTTATCTATCTAAGGAGAGCCACCTCTAGTGAACTATGGATCCCAGTCCTTTTTCTTTACATACAATCTATAAATTGTTTTTGCTTTGTGTTTACTTTATGCAAACCTTTACTTCTTTACATTCGATACGTTTAATCCTTTGTTTTCCGCAAAACACAGTGAGATTGACAACCTCATCGCAAGTTGGGGACAAAGTTCTGTGGTTGTGTTGTGCAGGTCTCCACGTTGCTACTAGCACCGGTAGTGTGCCCTGCCAAAGCTTAGCTAGTAACACCTTTGGGGTGTTTCCTTGCTCCTACTGGTTCAAACTAACCTTGGTTTCTTAACTGAGGGAAACTTGCTGCTGTGCTCATCATACCTTCCTCTTGGGGTTCCCAACGAGCTCTACATCAACACCGCCAACAAGCATTTTTCTGGGCGCCGTGCATTGAGCCATCAAGCATTTTTCTGGCACCGTTGCCGGGGAGTCAAAGACATCTTCACAAGGGGAGTCCCTCATAACCAATCTCTTTACTTTGTTGTTTTTGTTTTGCTTAGTTTTCTTTTTGCTTGTTTTGTTCTTCAAAAAACACAAAAACATTAGTTTTACTTGTTTACTTTCTTATTTGAAAACCAAAAAAAAATGACTACTCTTGAAAACACTAAGTTGTGTGACTTCACTAGCACCAACAACAATGATTTTATGAGCACACCTATTGCTCCACCTGTGGCTGAAAATACTTTCTTTGAGATAAAACCCGCTTTGCTCAACCTTGTTATGAGAGAACAATTTTCTGGTATTGGTAATGAAGATGCTGTTTCCCATCTAAATAACTTTGTTGAACTTTGTGAGATGCAAAAGCATAGGGATATAGATGGTGATATTATTAAGCTGAAATTGTTTCCTTTCTCTTTGAGAGGAAAAGCTAAAGAGTGGTTGAATTCCTTAACTAGGAATAGTATTGATTCTTGGACTAAGTGCAAAGATGCTTTTATTGGAAAATACTATCCTCCTGCTAAGATTATATCCATGAGAAGTGAAATAATGAAGTTTAAACAACTTTATAATGAGCATGTTGCTCAAGCTTGGGAAAGAATGAAATCTTTGGTAAAGAATTGTCCCACTCATGGACTGACTGCTTGGATGATCATCCAAACTTTTTATGTAGGATTGAACTATTCTTCAAGGAACCTATTGGATTCTGCTGCTGTAGGTACCTTTATGACCATCACTTTGGGTGTTGCAACAAAACTTTTGGACAATATGATGGTTAATTATTCTAAATGGCATACTGAGAGAGCTCCACAAGGTAAGAAGGTAAATTCTGTAGAGGAAACCTCCTCCTTGAGTGATAAGATTGATATAATTATGTCTATGCTTGTTAATGGGAAAGCCCATATTGATCCAAATAATGTTCCTCTAGCTTCTTTGGTTGCTCAAGAAGAGCAAGTTGATGTGAACTTCATAAGAAATAACAACTTTGGCAACAATGCTTATGGTAATAATGCTTATAGGAACAATTTTGGTAACAACAATTATAAGCCATATCCTCCTAATACTTATGGCTATAATGGTAAACCTAAATTACCTAGTGAAGGAAGAATTTTAGAAGTTGAAAGAGCCACTAAAAACTTCATGCAAATGCAATATGAGCAAAATAAACTCTTTACTAAAACTATGGAGGAACAATCCACCATCTTGAAGAACATTAGCCATCAACTTGAGAGTCTAAATAGGGAAATACCTAGTTTACAATTGAAACTCTCTAATGCTGAAAGAAATATATCATCTTTGTCTGAAGCTGAATCTTCATTAATTAATAAAATGGCTGCTAAACCTGAAACTAATGATAATCCCTTTGCATCTACTAATGCTATACAAGTAAGAATTGATGAAAATGTTAGACTATTAGCTGAATTACATGCTAAGTGGGAAAGAGAAGATAAAATTGCTAGAAATATTAGTGTTTCTACTATCACCACCACTAGTGTTGAGGCTAACAATAGTTCTACTACTTTAGATGATAAATTTGATTTTGATCTTGATGGTTGCAACATCTCTAAAGTTATTAAGTTCCTACAAAAGCTTGCTAAAAGTCTTAATGCTAGTGCTATGGACATGGCCTTTACAAAACACATTACTGATGCTCCCATAAAAATTAAAGAAGAAAAGATGAAACATAAAGCTTCTATTCCTATGAAACAAGAAGATGGTTGGGAACCCATCATTAATATGAAAGTGAATGACTTTGATTTCAAAGCTTTGTGTGATCTTGATAGTAGTGTTTCTATTATGCCTAGAAGGATTTATGATATGCTTGATTTGCCTCCTCTTGAAGATTGCGATTTGAATGTCCCACTTGATGATAATGCTAAAAAGAAACTCATGGGGAGTCTTAATGATGTTCTTATTATGGTTAACGATTCCTATGTCCCCGTTGATTTCTATGTTTTGGATGTTGAATACAATGCTTCTTGTCCTATTACTTTGGGAAGACCTTTTCTTAGAACTGTTGGTGCCATCATTGATATGAAAGAAGGCACCATTAAATATCAACTCCCACTCAAGAAAGGTATAGAACACTTCTCTAAAAAGAGAGAAAATATTTCTTTTGCTTCTCCTATGAAAACCAAATTTGGTCTTAATGCTTCTTTATTTGAGAATACTTGATTCTTTCTTTGTTTCTTATGCCTAACTTAAAGGCGTTAAAGAAAAGTACTTATTGGGAGATAACCCAAAAGTTTTAGATGAGTCTTGGAAGTTATTACCTCTGTAATAACCTCTCCTTATCCTTTTTATTTGCTTTTTGTGCCAAGAGTAACCTCTAATGAGAGTGAAGTAATGATTGGGAAAGTTGCTGTCCCGAAATAGATTCTTGTGCTTCACCGTAAAACTTTCTGAGAGAACTCTGTATGTCGGAATGAGCTGTAATTGTTTTTGCTTCTGCCCCAGGTTGTTATCTAACTTTCGTTAGTTCAACACTTTTTGATTTGAGGAACAGAAGGTCTTCGAAAAAATTCGTCTTTACCTGCTGGTCTGTTTTAACAGATTTCTGCCATTTTCTGCATTTGCTTCTTGTTGGTTCCTTCTTGAGTTCTTTTGGGGAATTGAGCTTTTTGAGGGAAGTTCTACAGTAGCCAGTGTTCTAATGGAAGTTTATTTGGTGTTAGAACTGAACCTTGAGACTTATTTATCTTAAGTGCACTAATGTTGCTAATGAGATTGTGTGAAGTTTTGTATGAAGGAAAATTTTCAGGTGTATGGAAGGAATGAGTAATGAGATGAAGGATGGAGTAAAGCTCAAGCTTGGGGATGCCACGCGTGTCACCCCAAGAAATATCCAAGAAGTACAAGCGTCAAAGCTTGGGGATGCCCAAGGCATCCCCTTCTTCATCAATAAAAATCCCAGGTTTCTTCCAGACGCTTCATTTTTATTGTTTCATGCACAGTTGTGTTTTTCTTGGAGTGTCTTCTTTTTCTTTTTCGTTTTGGTTTTCGTTTGCTTTGGTTTGCTTAGTTTTCTGAATAAATTGGTTGGACCCCCTCTTTCATATATTGGTTTGCAAATAGTTTGGTTTGGTTTGGAAAAGAGTAGGAAAGTTCATACTTATGTGGTAAAAAGAGCTCGTTCTTGACTATGGCTATGCTTTGTCATGCCATGCTTGATATTTTTTTGGCTTTATGCTTAGTATTGTTTGTTATAGCATGACTTTTTATAAACAATTGAGATTGCTTAATGTGCCTTGGATGAATCATGCGTTTTTTTGGCATATTAAAACATAGTATAGTGGTATTCTCCTTTGATGCTTTATTTGGGTTGACTTGGCACATGCTCACACCATGTTATGACTATCTCAAGTCACCATAGCCTTTATGATCCTTTAGTTTTCAACTTGTAGTATCACTTTATGCTTTGATCAATGATGTTTTGTCGCTCTGAATGATTATGGCTATTATTGCTCTCTTAGTTTGTCGCTCCCAGTCTTTTGCTAGCCTCCACAACAAAGTATGAGTTCCACTCATGCATTGAACTCCCTAAACCAAGTTATTCCAAAGAGTCCACCATGCCTACCTACTAGCTTATGCTATTCCAAGTATATTCATGCTTTTGTTTACCTTCCACTTGTTATGAGAAAACTAGTGATTAAAGCTCTCACGAACTTGATGGCACACTTTACTTTACTTGCACTTAATAAACCTGAACCATTGTGTCATCTATGTTGTATATGCTTGCACTTATTTGTTGGGAATTAGTAGAACCATGCTTTCATGGGGAACGCTTTCAACATTGCACTTGGTACTTGTACCTAGTTGATATCATGCTCTTTTGTATATGGATGTCGTCGGTGTGAAATGAAAGGGGAGCTTGTAAGTCCATGGAGTTATGTATATGTGTTAGAGAAACGCCTGGGCCGCTGGTCTAATCCATGCTGACATGGTGGAAACCTGCCGCGTAACCATAATGAGCTGTCTATGCAGCATTCTTCTTATAAAAAAAAGAGTCCTATATTGAGAAAAAAAGAGAAAAGAAAAAAAAAAGATTATGAAAAGAGGAAAGAGAGAAAAAAGCACCATATTCCCATGGTAAATAAGAAGAACACTGAGATGCTCGTTGTCTGCTTGCCTTGTCATTTTGATATGGGGATTCTTTCGTATCATCGGGCAAGGGGTACCCCGTTGGCGGTTCTCAATGATACACATGTACTTACGATGACAAGAACTTACCGGTAACTAAACTTGAGTAGCATGAGGAGCGGCCCTCGTATACAAGGGACATGAGATTTCTGACTTATAATTCGTCAAGCATGTACACCATAGTTTGTTCACTTTAACCTTAATCACTTTAAGATGCTTATGATAGGGGAAATGAGAGCTGAAAGCTATAAGTACCATAATTTTTGGAAGCTCTTTATGAGACTTGAATCCCTACTTCCTTTTACAAAGGCCTTTCTTCCACCATTATATTGAGTCTCCACCTTCTATCTTTATGCACCTACTTTGAGAGCATAGTGGCCATTCTTAGTTCTATGTGCATTGTCCCAAGACTAGTTGATTGATGCATACTTTGCTATTGCTTGTTTTAAACTATTGTATCTAGTCACTCTTATGAACTTTGAAGGTGTCCTATGCATTTATATTTGCTACTCTATTGAGGGACAAGATGAATACTATTATGCTATGTTTTATTTATGTGAAACAAACAAACGTCTTGCAAAGCATGTTATTCATGAATCTTTTGTTTGTGCCTTTTCATGTTGCATCATAGTTTCTTTGCTTATTGCTAGAACTTTGTCTTTCATGATATGATTGAAGTACTATGATCCCAGCTTTGAATGTTTTGCAAATACTTTGATCAAGTCTTTGATGGTGCATGTCACCTCAAAAATTATTCTTTCTTTTTATCACTTACCTACTCGAGGACGAGCAGGAGTTAAGCTTGGGGATGTTGATACATTGCAAATGTATCTATAATTTTTGATGTTCCATGCTTGGTTTTATCCACTTTCTTGTGTTTTGTTCCAACTTTTGAGTACTTTTCATATGATTTCTAGGACTAACCTATTAACAAGAGCCACAGTGCCAGCTGCCTGTTTTCTGCTGTTTTTGGTTCGAGGAAAGTCAGAAAATGAATATTCTCGGAATTGGACGGGACAAAAGCCAAAGTGCCTATTTTTCCGGAAGGGGTCAAGTGCCAGAATACGAGACGGAGAAGGGCCAGGGAGCCACCACACCACCTGGCCGCGCGGCCAGGCCTGGCCCGCGCCAGGGGGTGGTGTGGCCGCTCCCGGCATCCCCTCGGCCTCTCCTTCCGCCTATATATTGCCCTCGGGACAAAAACCCTAAGTGCCCGATCAAAAATCCACGAAAGAGTCTGTAGCTGTCGTCATCTCCATCCCTAGATCGGGAGGGATCTGAAGCTCTTCCCGGCACCCTGTCAGAGAGGGGAATTCACCCTGGAGGCCTTCTTCATCACCATGCAAGCCTCCGGTGTGATGCGTGAGTAGTTCATCCTTGGACTATAGATCCATGTAGTAGCTAGATGGCTGGTTTCTCCTCCTTTGTGCTTTCATGTTTAGATCGTGTGAGCTCCGTTCATGATCAAGATCATCTATTTGTAATTCATACATGTTGTGTTTGTGGGGATCCGATGGATATTGAGATGCTATTTCAGATTGATTATTGATTCTATCATGTCTTTGTTATTTGAGATCTTGCATGCTTTCCGTTGTTAGTAGCTATCTTGGCCAAGTAGATGCTAGCAACTCCAAGAGTTAGTATTTATGCTCGATAGTGGGTTCATGCCTCTAGTAATCTGGGGAAGTGACAGAAATCTCTATGAATAACAATCCTTTGTTCATAGAACAATCATATTGTTTACTTTACACGCAGTTCGTAAAGCAATAATCTGTTGCTTGCAACTTAATACTGGAGGGGGTTCGGATGATAACCTGAAGGTGGATTATTAGTCATAGATGCAGTTGGATGGCGGTCTATGTATTATGTTGTAATGCCCAATCAAGTCTCAAAGGAGTCAAGATGATTAGTATATGCATGTATTGCTTTCTCAGTGTTTGTCAATTGCCCCGCTGTAATTTGTTCACCCAGCATGTTATCTATCTAAGGAGAGCCACCTCTAGTGAACTATGGATCCTGGTCCTTTTTCTTTACATACAATCTATAAACTGTTTCTGCTTTGTGTTTACTTTCTGCAAACTTTTACTTCTTTCCATTCGATACGTTTAATCCTTTGTTTTCCGCAAAACATGGTGAGATTGACAACATCATCGCAAGTTGGGGACAAAGTTCTGTGGTTTTGTTGTGCAGGTCTCCACATTGCTACTAGCACCGGTAGTGCGCCCTGCCAAAGCTCAGCTAGTAACACTTTGGGGTTTCCTTGCTCCTACTGGTTCGATTAAACCTTGGTTTCTTAACTGAGGGAAACTTGCTGCTGTGCTCATCATACCTTCCTCTTGGGGTTCCCAACGAGCTCTACATCAACACCGCCAACAAGCATTTTTCTGGGCGCCATGCATTGAGCCATCAGGGTGCTACGAAATTCTCTCTCTCATTTCTCCTGCCGTGCCGTATCAATCCCTATACATCCCCAACCTTAAGTGTGCCACCCTTTGATTCAGAAACACTACGGACATGACCGAGACCCCTCTCGTATCAATGATCATCAGCGGGACCTGGATGCCCATAATGACCCCCATGCATTTCACGGATATCATTGCTTGAAGCTTCAATGTCACGTCCCACTCCCTTTGTCACATAATACCTAGTTCATCCAAGATTTGGTCTTTGGTAACTCCATACCTAGTTCGATCTCGTTACCAATGAACTCATTTACTCGTTCCTGTGCCATTGCATTTCATGACCTAGTCACACGCTTGCAAGCTTCGTTAATGCAACATCACCGAGTTGGCCACGTGTATCTATTCATTACTTGGATTAGCAAATTCTGGTCTTGATATATACTCCTCTACACGTCCCTTCGGAAAACCTGAGTGGTACCTTTTCGATCACCCTTTTACAGCTTGATACTTGATACCATCAAGGCTCCCTCCAATAACAGTGATTATGGATTATCTCACAATCAAAGTATTAGGTTGCGAGGTTTCTTTGTTATCATCAACATTGAACGTTTGTAACTAGATCTCATTGTGATATTACTTTGTATATTTGTCTATCAAATCATTTATCCAATGATATGGACTCATTGTCAATTGGCATAAATGCCCATGATCTCGAAACCATAGATCATTCGTTGACCAATGAGCTAGTTCGCTAGAGGTAACTAGAGACACGGTTTGTTTACGTACCACACATGTATTGACATTTAATTTTGATATAGTTATAGCATGACATGAAACATATTATGAACATACAAGAGACGCATCAAATAAGACTATTATTTTCCTCTAGGGCATATCTCCTTCAGTCTCCCACTTGCACTAGAGTACAAATTAATATAGTTTACATTAGTTAAAAATCTAACATAGCAGTCCGATGTTTTTCATGCTTGGCTTGTAGAAGACCTTTATTCAATGGATCTACAACATTCAGATCCATATGTACTTTGCAAATCTTGATTTCACCATCTTCAACATTTTCTCTGATGGCATGAAATCGTTGCTTGATATGTTTGGCCGTGGAATGAATTCTTGGTTCCTTCGCGTTTGTAATGACACTTGTGTTGTCACAATAGATCGTCACGGGGTCATGCACACTTGGAACAACTCCCAGTTTGATGACGAAATTTCTTAGCCAAACTGTTTCATTCGCTGCTTCACTAGCTGGCGATGTATTCCAACTCCATTGTAGACTGTGCCACCACTGGCTGCTTCCTGCTTCTCCAGCTTACCGCACCACCATTCACCATAAACACATATCTCGTTTGAGACTTTGAATCATCAGGATCCGTGTCTAAGCTTGCATCCACGTAATCAGTTACGTTTAGAGCTTCGTCACTACCTCCATAGACTAGGAACATATCCTTAGTTCTCTTGAGATACTTTAGGATACATTTCACAGATTTCCAATGATCCATTCCTGGATTAATTTGGAAATGGCTTGTCAAACTAAGGGACAAGGCCACATCAGGTCGAGTGCTCAGCATAGCATACATGATAGAGCCTATGGCTGAGGCATAGGTGACACCTTCGATCCGGATTACGGATGTAGTATAGCTTCTTTTTCCCTAGTAGACCTAGGTTATCGAATCCTCGGGAAGCGAATGCGTAGTAAAGTTACTTTAACGGACCTTAGAGATTTTTAGAATTCCTTTTGTATTTTTACCGGACCAATAGCATGCATCTTTTTGTTGTGATCGATGATGGAGAGAGAGGGCCTAGGGCGTTCGGTTTCACGTGTAGTTGTCCAAAACATCTGATGGGAATAGAAGATAGAAATAAAGTATGCGTGTACTTGTTAGAGCAAGATAAATTATATGTGGGCAGTGCATCCATAATTGCTATTGCCTCCACAACCGCTTATAGAAATAACCTACTAGTCTCATCCATAGAAGAAAGAGAACTAATGATATGCATAGTGATGTCACCGTGAATCCCAAGCAAATCCCTCACATATAGCCGTACTACCCCTTCTATCACTAGGGTTCCCAACCTGCAGATCAGTCATTACTCATACTCCCTATACCTGGCTCAACCCTCGGGGTCTTAGGTACCTGACAAGTCCTTGGATTGAGGCAAGAGAGGATACAATAATAATCATGTCATACAAACTAATACACGATCCCATCTATGATAAATAACATGCACAATTGCTACATGGCTAGGCCGAAGCCCTTAGCCCAAGGAGAATTACTCACACATAGAGATGAGATCAACAATCACAAACATTGTAATGAAAGTCATAAGATTGATAGCAATAGTATTACTATGTCGCCAATCGGAGAAGAGATCTACTATTACAAGTGGTAGAATATGGCTATGGAGATGGAGAAGGGTTTGGAGATCTGGAGGCGGCAGGTGATCTGTGACAGAGAATTTTTGGCGAGGTCTAGCTAGTTTTCTCGTCGCCTAAGGCTTCTTTATATAGGGGTCCCTTCACGAAAGTTGTTCTGTTTGACCTAACAGTGGCGGCGCCAACTATACGACCAAAGCTATACTGGCGGAATTTTTGCTCCGGTCGTATAGTTGGTCGTTAAAGCGTCTGCCTCCGCTTTACGGCTCCTGGTTTCTTCTGGTTGTTGGAAATATCGTATATTTGACTTTAATGTAGTGATTCCCTCCTTTAAACGATATTATCCACGCATGAAAAATATAAAAGAAAAGATTGCATACCCCTCTGAATATTAGCATTAGTGGCAGGATTTAGAGAGATATTTCATCAAGAATATGAGTAATATCCAGTTTAAATATGGACGTAGAGGGCTATATTTCAGAGCCATCAACCTCCCCAAGCTTAAACTTGATCGTCCCCGAGCAAGAAAACCAAAATCAAAAAGGAACTCAGCATTTAAACTGAAATAACGAGATGGTGATCTTACTCATGATCAGTAGTCTCATGTTTCCTCCACTTCATAATTCTGAAAAACTTTAGCATAGATAGAGCAATGGAAAGCATATCATACGGGTTTCATGCGTCCTTATTGACGAGGGGTAACCTCGGCAATGCCCATGGTGATGGACTTGGGGTTTCGCGAAAAAGAGAACGCTGGGGATTTCGTCGGATGTCAGGGAAACGATGGAATCAAAGTCGCCTGAATATTGAGTAATTGCACTATTACAAGTTGTCCTCTAGATTTCGGTACCCTCGCTTAGGCTTCTCCCGTCCTATTTATAATAGGCCGGGTCTCAAAACTTTATGCGGATAGGTTTCATACATGCGTATTTACAATACCAACACAATGTCAGTTCATTGTCTCTTTCCTAATACAGTCAAAGCCTTTGTCGGTTGCTTCCTTGGGCTGTCATCTGAAACCTTCATAAGTCGTAAGCCTTTTACCCAATATAGGGTAGTGAATCATAAGCACCCGAGTAATCATACCCATGTCAGTAGCCCCCGAGACTCTACTTGAACCGCAGTTTCAGGTTGAGTCTCAAAGTTTCTTCTTTCCTTCTTTCCTTGATTTTTATTTTTGTAGGGATTTTGGTACAACGAGTCTGATGCTTTCGACGGATCAGGAATCAGTTAATTGCTCATGGGCAAAAACAAGGTTGTCCTACATCAAATTTAAGTCCCTAGGCTCGAATCCGGAATTTGCTACTGGCGTAATTCAGTTCGAGCCGCTGAGGTCTTATCAAATGCTGAATTCCAGTTTCTATTTTTATCGGGTACCCAACGCGTCCTTCGGATTTTTCATCGTATCATTGATATGGATATTTTACTGGCAGAGCGCATTCTTGTGCGATTACTGAAGGGAATATGCCCGAGAGGCAATAATAAAGTGGTTATTATCTTATTCCTTGTTTATGATAAATGTTTATTCTACATGCTATAATTGTATTAATTTGGAAACATTAATACATGTGTGTTTAATAAACAAAAGGAAAGTTCCTATTTATGCCTCTCTTATAAACTAGCTCGTTGATGAACAATATGGTCAAGGTTTCCTGATCATGGACATTGGATGTTGTTAATAACGAAGTCACAACATTAGTGGAATGATGTGATGAACATTCATCCGAAGTATAGCATTACGATCAAAGACATTGTGTTTATATTGCTATAACATCTAACAAAGTAATCCTAGTCCTTAGACCATGATATCATGTTAACCACTAACACTGGAAGAGTATCTTGATAACATCACACCTCCTCGTGAAGGATCTATCTCCCCCTCTAGTATTTTTCCCCATGGTCTCGGATTAGTGAGATACATGTTCCCGGTGGCTTTATGTGGAAGGGAGTTGCTGCTTCCGCTGCTTTGCTGGAGACAGGGACAGAGGTTGCCGGGGTACCGGACGTGTGTGCGATTATGGATACACCGCTGCTTTGTGGTGCTGGACTTGGTGGTGCTGGACTTGCTGGAGCTGGATCTAATGGACGTGCTGGAGCTAGATCTAATGGACGTGCTGGAGCTGGACCTGCTAGACTTCATCATGATCTTGAGTACGACTACATCATCCACGAGTTCCATCTTGTTAACAAAGCTTTGTTGTCTTCGAGGGTATGTTCTCTATGGATGTATATCAACCCGTTGCTTGTATCTAATAGATAGATCTTGGCGTATAATAGTTCCCATCATAGGAATTTTTTGTTTTCTATGCTGCGAACCCTTCAATTACCAGGCCACATAGAACGAATTCTGGGGTCTTACCTTCATGCTTCGGAACATGGCATTCAGATTTTTATCATGTTGGGTGTGATCCGAGAGTTTTTTTATTTGTAGCGGCTGAAGAACTTTTTGTTTTTTGCAACTACTCCTAATAGGAGTATCTGTCGATGAACGTTTTCTTTGTTTTTCTTTATCAGGTGCACGCCAACGCTCTTGATAGGAGTAGCCCCTGAGGCTATGTTTGGATATATGTATCAAAACATAGGCTCGAAAACTTAAGTTTATGGTGCCAGTGCTTCTGTATTTTTTGTCGGGTGCACGGCCAGTGCTCCCGATAGGAGTAGCCCCCGAGGCTACAGTCGTAATATTGTATATTCGATTGTAGTCTCAGATCTTTTCTTGGAGGAATTTACTTCGACTCTGATTTTAGTTTTTTGGGGTCATATTTCCAATGGTGAGCCGCAATTTCTGTAACACCTCCACTGTGACGTCAGTGATGATGTATCTTATGTTGTTGATTTTCAGAAGAACACGCCCTGACAGGACATGTCGAACGTGGGGCCATGCAGCAGTAATGATGACGTGTGATAGCGTATTCAGCGGAGATTTTTGACTGCACGTCCCCTCTCTGCGTGAAAATTGAGGCGTCATGCGATGTCCTCCGTTTTTACCGCAGCCATAACTTCTTTAAAATTTTCCTTTACGGAATCCTTGTAACACGTGTCACCATCATGCGATCTTCTAGCGGTTCAATTTTGCATCAAACGGTTCAGACCTCACGCCTTTGCTCTTTATAAGTGCGAGGAGATGTGTTTTACTATTTTACCTCACATTCCTCTGCTCCATCTTCTTCCTTGCGCTCTTGCCCCCTTGCGAATTCCTATTCTACACTCGTGTTCCTTTTCCGCCGCCATGGGCAAAACCAAAGCTGGGATTTCCGCTGCCGTTGCGAAGGCCACCAGGAAGAGGGTCGTCAGATGGGCTCCTACCAAGTGCATGGTACGGGAGCTCCATGAGGTGTGGAACTCCGACCATCTGACGGAGTGTTCCTTTAAGCTTCCTAGAGACGAGGCTGATCCCATCCCCGAGCCTGGCTGGAGGGTAATGTTCCTCTCTTTCCTCTTTCGCGGTCTTTCTCTTCATGTCCATGAATTTCTTCGTGGTCTTTTGTTTGTTTATGGCGTGCAGCTGTATTAGCTCATGCCCAACTCCATTCTCCATGTCGCTTGTTTTGTCACTCTCTGTGAGTGTTCCCTTGGGATTCATCCCCATTGGGGCCTTTGGAAACATTTCTTCTATGTTCGTCGTAACGCCACTAGCACTATTGTCCAAGATGTTGGTGGCACCATTTTCTCTGTCCGATCCGATGTTGATTACTTGGATTTCAAAATCACTGATTATGTCCAAGGCTGGAAGTCCAAGTGGTTTTCTGTCAAGGATCAACCACTTGAAGGCCAATCTTTCGGGTTAGCCCCCTTTGATCCTAAGAAAACCTGCCGCAAACTTGACTCTTGGTATCAGCATCCTTCTGCCGAAGAAATGGCGGAAATCCAACCCTATGTTGATCGTATTTCAAAGCTGCGACATGAGGATGGCAAGGAATTGTCGGGTCTCCAGGTCCTGGCATACTTTTTCTGGATTCGCGTCCAGCCGCTTCAAGCCCGGCTTTCTGGCATGTGGGCGTACACCGGGAGGAAGGACCCGATGAGGATTTCCTCGGAAGACCTTAACCTCAAGGTGTATGAGAAAAGGGTCTGGAGCTTCACCACTCTGACCAAGAAAAGCCCGATTCCTTCAACCTGTCTTGTGGAGCCTTTTGGCAAGAAAAACCGGGTCCCTGAGGTAAATTTCCTTTGCCTTCATCTTTTTCTTTCTTCTATTTGCAGATGCACTTTTACTCTTTTAAGGACTATCGTTTTTCCGTGTCTTTTTCCTGTGTAGGATTTTGATCATCTGAGCTCACTTTCTCCTCTTCCTGGAAGTTGTGAGCCCCCTGTACATCCCTCTACATCCGACGATCTCCCTATGACTGGGACCACCACGGATGAGGAGATGGAGTTCTCCTCATCTGACTCTTCTTCGAAGACGCAATCGCTTCTGTCGGTTGGCTCCAGAGATTTTCGCGTGGAGCGAGCTGGTGAAAAGAGAAATCACTCTTATGTTGTGGAAAGGGTCGAAGACTCGGATAACTCGAATGCTTCCAAGCCTTTCGATGCTGCTCAATCTCGGTTGCTCCTGCCTAGATGAATTTGTCCCGCCTTGCGCAGGATGTGTCTTCGTAAGTATTTGACTGCTTCTTTTACTATTTCACCGGGTAGTTCCACTGCTGATGCTTATTCCAAATGCTTTATTCTTTCCTTTTGCAGTGATGATGAAGATCCTATCGCATCTCCTCTTCGCACATATGTGGGCTGCTCTACAAAGAAATCTCCTCCGTTGTCGGCGGAGCCGAAGGAAAAGCTCCTATCTCCTGTGGAGAAGATAATCCAAAAATATGCTGCCACTTCATCCAAGCCGCCGCCGCAAAAAAGGAAGAAAACGGCAGGTAAAGGGGTGGTGATATCAGAAAAGCCTGTTGATGTGGATATGAAAGATGTAATTCACTTCCGAATTTTTCTGCTTATAGCCTTCTTTGTTTTGTCCTTATATCCTTTGCTGTGATGTTCTTCTTTAGCCTTTGATGTGCGAGATGGTCGACATGGCCTCTCTATTTATAAAAATTCATAACGAAGCCGAAGAAATGAAGGGTATAACTTGTTCATCTTCATGGTTTCTTTGTGAATGTTTCTTTCCGAGTTTTCATGATCCGTTTATGCAGCGACCGCCAAAGAATCCGAAGTAATTCGGGACCATGCGATGAAGCATGTCGAAGATCTGGAGGCCAAGCTGCGGGTTGCTGAGGAGGCTTTGGAGGTCACCAGGCAAAAAGCGAAAGATGATGTCTAAGAACTAGCCAAACAAAACGCCATTCGAGATGAGAGTCTTTGACAGTGCTTGGAGGCCCTGAATGACTCTTTCACCCGTAAGTTTTTGTCTTGTGTGGATTTACTGTATTTCCTTCCTTCCGTCATCAATATTTTCCCTTGTTTTCTTTTTCTTCAGAGTTGACTGGCCAGAACCTAGCACTGCACGAGGGTAAGAGGGTTAACTTGTTGTCGGATGCTGTTAGCACCTTGCAGGCTAACAACATTCATGGGTGCAACCTTCTTGTCCGCTCCCGACATGCCTTTAAAAGCCTTCATGTAGAAGTATTACCAACCAAGGAGGTGCCGAACAAGTTGAATGATCTTGTCACTATATTTGGCCCTGATCCCAACCCCTTGTTGGTTATAGCTTGACGCAGTCAAAGAATGGTGCCGAAACTTCTATGGCACTGGCGATGGTGCACGGCGAGAAGGTCGACTGGGAGAAGGTTAGCTCCTCTGTCCCAGTCACCTCCAATGGCCAAGAAATTGACTTGAAGCCTCATATTAAGAGGGCCAGGAAATACTCTCGGTTGCTTCTGGGCCTAATCTCCGGCTCGGAGAAACCGACTGCCCCTTCTTCGATTGTCGATCCTTCTTCAGCTGCTCATGCAACTCCCATAGCTAGTGTCCCTTCTGCGAGTGCTACTCTATCGTTGAAAAGACGGCTTCATAGGATTTATTTTGTAATCTTTATCATGCCCCCCTTTATTGTAATGAACCTTGAATTTATCCAGCTCCCCCTTGCTTCTTTTTACAAGAAGGCAACTTTTGAATATATGTGTATGAGCTTGCTTTTGCACGCTGAACGTTTCATATCTTTTTGCTTTGCCAGATTTTGAATGATCCTTTGGCTCCTTCTATCTCCGCGCAACTGTCGGATGTTGCTCCGTCCTCCTCTGTAGTAGGTGCAGCCAGTTCTACCATCGTGTGTACAGTAGACCCGTCGTTGTATGCTGAAAAGATAGAGCAGGTGAAAAAACTTGAAGGAAAACTTCAGGTTGTTCAATCGATGGTCGATGTTTCCCAATCGAGAACACGCCAGTCCCTTAACCGCGAGGCTTTTCTCTTGGAAGAAGTCTCCAGGGCAAGCGAAAAGCTGTTATGTAAGTATTTTACTCTTTCCTCGGTTGCCTTTTCTGGTTTGTAGGAAATTGATATTGTCTTCCCGTCTTGTAGGTATTCGATTGTGCGAGAGGGAGGAGACCCAATGTTTGCGCAACCGAATGCACGCTTTTGTGTTTGCCTCCCGAAATTCTAAAACAGATTTTTGCATTGATAATCGTCGTGCCTATACTATGGCATTGCTTCAAGGTCACCTATCAGAGTTGGAGCAATTTGTCGAGTGTTGCCTGATATGTTGCTAACGTATCTATAATTTTTGATGTTCCATGCTTGTTTTATATCTACTTTCTTATGTTTTATCCACACTTTGGAGTATTTTTATACACTTTCTTGGACTAACCTATTAACAAGATGCCACAATGCCATTTGCCTGTTTTCTGCTGTTTTTGGTTCTAGGAAAGTCAGAAAATGAATATTCTCGGAATTGGACGGGACAAAAGCCAAAGTCAATATTCAACCGAGGGGGACACGGAGCCAGAATACGAGACAGAGAGGGGCCAGGGTCCGCCCACGCCAGGGGGTGGTGTGGCCGCCTAGGGCACCCCCTCGGCCTCCCCTTTCGCCTATAAGAAGCCTCCGATACAGAAACCCTAAGTACCCGATCAAAATTCCATGAAAGAGTTTATAGCCGCCGTCATCTCCATCCCTAGATCGGGAGGGATCTGAAGCTCTTCCCGGCACCCTGCCGTATGGGGAGAATTCACCCTGGAGGCCTTTTTCATCGCCATGCAAGCCTCCGGTGTGATGCGTGAGTAGTTCATCCCTGGACTACGGGTCCATGTAGTAGCTAGATGGTTGGTTCTTCTCCTTTGTGCTACCATGTCTAGAACTTGTGAGCTCCGTTCATGATCAAGATCATCTATTTGTAATCTTACATGTTGTGTTTGTGGGGATCCGATGGATATTGAGATTCTATTTCAAATTGATTATTGATTCTATCATGTCTTTATTATTTGTGATCTTGCATGCTCTCCGTTGTTAGTAGCTATCTTGGCCGAGTAGATGCTAGCAACTCCAAGAGGGAGTATTTATGCTCGATAGTGGGTTCATGCCTCTAGGAATCTGGGGAAGTGATAGAAATCTCTAAGGTACTAGATGTGCTGTTGCTACTAGGGAGAAAACATCAATCCTTTGTTCATAAAACAATCGTATTGTTTACTTTACACGCAATTCTTAATGCAATTATTTGTTGCTTGCAACTTAATACTGGAGGGGGTTCGGATGATAACCTGAAGGTGGATTATTAGTCATAGATGCAGTTGGATTACAGTCTATGTATAATGTTGTAATGCCCAATCAAATATCATAGGAGTAAAGATGATTAGTATATGCATGTATGCTTTCTCGATGTTTGTCAATTGCCCCGCTGTAATTTGTCCACCCAACATGTCATCTATCTTAAGGAGAATCACCACTAGTGAACTATGGATCCCGGTCCTTTCTTTTACCATCAATCTACAACTATTTACTATTTTCTGTTTACTTTCTGCAAGCTATTACTATCTTCCATACAATACGTTTAATCCTTTGTTTTTAGCAAAACCGGTGAGATTGACAACCTCACTGTAAGTTGGGGCAAAGTTCTGTGGTTGTGTTGTGCAGGATTCCAAGTTGGAAACAACACCTTGGAGGTGTTTCCTTGCTCCTACTAGTTCTATAAACTTGGTTTCATAACTAAGGGAAAACTTGCTGCTGTGCTCATCATACCTTCCTCTTGGGGTTCCCCAACGAGCTCGATATATTTTGGGCCATCAAGCTATTTTTCTGGCGCCGTTGCCGGGAAGTCAAGGACATCTTCACAAGGGGAGTCCCTCATAACCAATATCTTTACTTTGTTTTATTTGTTTTGCTTAGGTTATTTCTGCTTTGTTTGCTTGTTTCTTTATCAAAAACACACAAAAAATAGTTGTACTAGTTTCTTTTCTTTATTAAAACACAAAAAATTAAGTCTTTCTATAGTTGTTACCTCTTTCTTAGTTCACCATGTTGATCCCTAAGTTCACCATGAAAGACCTTTCAATACGTAGTGGCTCTATAATTGGAAAAGATAATATTGAAGAATTCTTTAATCATGTTAGTAAGCATGAGGATATTGAGGATAGATCCCTTGCAGAACTTGCTCCAAATTATGAAATTGCTGCAGCCTCTTTAGTTCACATGTTGGAAGCTAGGTTTGTTAACCTTAACCCCTTAATGCAAATCATGTTTCTTAAACTTAAATAAATTGAGGACCCTAAAAAGAGAGATTTTATTTTGGAAACTTTGCTTAAAGAATTCTATGATGTTGCCAAGGAAGCTAGAAAAATCTTTGAACGTTTTAATATGCTAGGCTCATGTGTAGATGTTATTGGTACACGAGAAAAGATGAAAAAACTGAACCTAATAGGGAGGAAATTAAGATACCAATACCTTTTAAACTTGTAGCAATGCATGAAGCCATAGAAAAGAATCTTGATTGGATTGTTCCTGAAAACCCGTTTGATGAAAATAGTAAACCCAACAGCATTGAGAGATTATCCTCTAGAACTTATTTGGACGAGATACCTTGCCTTGTTGAAGATATTTCTGGTATCAATCTTAATGCTTCTTCATTTGAGAATAATTGATCCTTTTTTCTTGCTTCTTATGCCTAAGTTAAAGGCGTTAAAGAAAAGTACTTATTGGGAGATAACCCAAAAGTTTTAGATGAGTCTTGGAAGTTATTACCTCTGTAATAACCGCTCCTTATCATTTTTATTTGCTTTTTGTGCCAAGAGTAACCTCTAATGAGAGAGAATTAATGCTTGGGAAAGTTGTTGTCCCGAAACAGATTTTTGTGCTTTGTAGTAAAAATTCTTGTAAAATATCTGTACGTCTGTTTGAGCTGTGATTTTTTGTGCTTCTGCCCCAGGTTGTTATCCAACTTTCATTAGTTCAACACTTTTCGATTTGAGCAACAGAAGGTCTTCGAAAAAATTGGTTTTTACCTGATGGTTAGTTTTGATAGATTTCTGTCATTATTTGCATTTGCTTCTTGTTGATTCCTTTTTGGGTTCTCTTTTGGGGAATTGACCTTTTTCAGATAGTAGCTTGTGTTTTAATGGAAGTTTTATTTGTGTTGGAACTGAACCCAAAGACTTATTATCTTGAGTGCACTAATGTTGCTAATGAAGATTATGTGAAGTTTTGTATGAAGGAAAATTTTCAGGTGTTAAGGAAAGAATGAGGTAATGAGATGAAGAAAGGACTAAAGCTCAAGCTTGGGGATGCCACCCTTGTCACCCCAAGAAATATCCAAGAAGTACAATCATCAAAGCTTGGGGATTCCCAAGGCATCCCCTTCTTCATCAATAAAAATCTCAGGTTTCTTCCAAACACTTCATTTTATTGTTTCATGCACAGTTGTGTTGTTCTTGGAGCGTCTTTGTTTTTGTTTTTGGTTTTCGTTTGCTTGGTTTTCTTAGTTTGCTTGAATAAATTGGTTGGACCCCCTCTTTCATACATTAGTTTTCAAATAGGTTGGTTTGGATTGGAAAGGAGTAGGAAAAGTTCATGCTTAAGTGGTAAAAAGGAGTTTGTTTTTGACTATGGCCTATGTTTTGTCATGTCATGCTTGATATTGTTTTGGCTTTATGCTTAGTGATTTTTGCTGTAGTATGAAATGTTATAAACAATTGAGATTGCTTAATGTGCCTTGAAAGAATCATGCGTTGTTTTAGCATATTAAAGCATAGTATTGTGGGATTCTCCTTTGATGCTTTATTTGGGTTGACTTGGCGCATGATCACATCATGTTATGACTATCCCAAGTCACCGTAGATTTTATGATCCTTTAGTTTTCGACTTGTAATATCACTTTATGCTTTAATTAATGATGTTTTGTCGCTTTGCATTATTATGGCCATTATTGTTCTCTTAGTTGGTCGCTCCCAGTCTTTTGCTAGCCTCCATAACCAAATATGAGTTCCACTCATGCATCCAACTCCAAATAAAACAAAGTTATTCCAAAGATTACACCATACCTACCTATTAGCATTTGCTATTCCAAGTATATTCATGTTTTTATCTACCTTCCGAATTAAATTTGTTATGAGAAAACTAGTGATTAAAGTTCTCACGAACTTGATGGCACACTTTATTTTCTTGCACTTAATAATTTTGAACCATTGTGTCCATCTTTGTTGTGTATATGTTTGCGCTTTATGAGTTGAAG
Source organism: Avena sativa (assembly GCA_916181665.1). Lineage (NCBI taxonomy): Eukaryota > Viridiplantae > Streptophyta > Magnoliopsida > Poales > Poaceae > Avena > Avena sativa. Next base: position 551,489,128 of record OV702290.1, on the reverse strand, counting down.
TTAGCAGAACCATGTATCATGGGGAACGCTTTCAACATTGCACTTATTATTCCGTTGATATCATGATTCTTTTGCTTATGGATCTCGGCGGTGTGAAATAAAAGGTGAACTTGTAAGATCATGGAGTTTGTATGTGTGTTAGAGAAACGCCTGGGCCGCTAGCCTAAGCCATGCCTAATCATGGTGGAAACTTGTAGCATAACCATAATGAGCACTCTATGAAGCGTCCTCAATAAAAACCTATGCAAATAGCAAATAAAAAGATCACTGAGATGCTCATTGTCTTCTTGCCTTGTCATTTTGATTATGGGATAGCTCATGTATCATGTGCAAGGGGTACCCCATTGGCGGTTCTCTATGATACATATGTACTTACAATGACAAGAGCTTACTTGTGACTAAAGTTGAGTAGCATGAGGTTCGGTACTCGTAAGTAAGGGGCATGAGATTTCAACTTATAACTTGTCAAACATATCCTCTTAGTTGTGTTACTTTAACCTTAATCACCTAAAGATGCTTATGATAGGGGCAATGAGAGCTGAAAGCTAATAAGTACCATAATTTTTGGAAGCTCTTTATGAGACTTGAATCCCTGCTTCCTTCTGTGAAGGACTTTCTTTTACTTTTATGTTGAGTCTCCATCTTCTATCTTTATGCACCTATTAAGAGAGCATAATGGCCATTCTTAGTTTAATGTGCATTGTCCCAAGACTTGTTGATTGATGCATAACTTTGATATTGCTTGTTCTTAAACTATTTGTATCTAGTCACCCTTATGAACTTTGAAGGTGTCCTATGCATTTATGTTTTGCTACTCTATGAGGGACAAGCTGAATACCATTCTTATTATGCTTCATTTATGTGAAACAAACAAACGTCTTGCAAAGCATTATTGTTCATGAATCTTTTGTTTGTGCATTTTCATGTTACAACATAGTTGCTATGTCTTATTGTTAGAACTATATCTTTCATGCTATGTTAAAGTACTATGATCCCAGCTATCATTGTTTTACAAATACTTTGATCAAGTCTATGATGGTGCATGTAACCTCAAAATTTATTCTTCCTTTTTATCACTTACCTACTCGAGGACGAGCAGGAGTTAAGCTTGGGGATGTTGATATGTTGCTAACATATCTATAATTTTTGATGTTCCATGCTTGTTTTATATCTACTTTCTTATGTTTTGTCCACACTTTGGAGTATTTTTATACACTTTCTTGGACTAACCTATTAACAAGATGCCACAATGCCAGTTGCCTGTTTTCTACTGTTTTTGGTTCCACGAAAGTCAGAAATGAATATTCTCGGAATTGGACGGGACAAAAGCCAAAGTCAATATTTCACCGAGGGGGACACGGAGCCAAAATACGATACGGAGAGGGGCAAGGGGCCGCCCACACCACCTGGCCGCGCGGCCAAGACTGGCCCGCACCAGGGGGTGGTGTGGGCGCCTAGGGCACCCCCTCGGCCTCCCCTTTCGCCTATAAGAAGCCTCTGATATAGAAACCCTAAGTACCTGATCAAAATTCCACGAAAGAGTCTGTAGCCGTCGTCATCTCCATCCCTAGATCGGGAGGGATCTGAAGATCTTCCTGGCACCCTGCCGGAGGGGAGAATTCACCCTGGAGGCCTTCTTCATCACCATGCAAGCCTCCGGTGTGATGCGTGAGTAGTTCATCCCTGGACTACGGGTCCATGTAGTAGCTAGATGATTGGTTCTTCTCCTTTGTGCTACCATGTCTAGATCTTGTGAGCTCCGTCCATGATCAAGATCATCTATTTGTAATCTTACATGTTGTGTTTGTGGGGATCTGATGGATATTGAGATGCTATTTCAGATTGATTATTGATTCTATCATGTCTTTGTTATTTGTTATCTTGCATGCTCTCTATTGTTAGTAGCTATCTTGGCCGAGTAGATGCTAGCAACTCCAAGAGGGAGTATTTATGCTCGATAGTGGGTTCATGCCTCTAGGAATCTGGGGAAGTGAGAGAAATCTCTAAGGTACTAGATGTGTTGTTGCTACTAGGGAGAAAACAGCAATCATTTGTTCATAGAACAATTGTATTGTTTACTTTACACGCAATGCTTAATGCAATTATCTGTTGCTTGCAACTTAATACTAGAGGGGGTTTTGATGATAACCTGAAGGTGGATTATTAGTCATAGATGCAGTTGGATTACGGTCTATGTATAATGTTGTAATGCCCAATCAAATCTCATAGGAGTCAAGATGATTAGTATATGCATGTATGCTTTCTCGATGTTTGTCAATTGCCCCGCTGTAATTTGTTCACCCAACATGTCATCTATCTTAAGGAGAATCACCACTAGTGAACTATGGATCCCGGTCCTTTCTTTTACCATCAATCTACAACTATTTATTGTTTTCTGTTTACTTTCTGCAAGCTATTACTATCTCCCACACAATACGTTTAATCCTTTGTTTTCAGCAAAACCGGTGAGATTGACAACCTCACTGTAAGTTGGGGCAAAGTTATGTGGTTCTGTTGTGCAGGATTCCAAGTTGGAAACAACACCTTGGAGGTGTTTCCTTGCTCCTACTGGTTCTATAACCTTGGTTTCATAACTGAGGGAAAACTTGCTGCTGTGCTCATCATACCTTCCTCTTGGGGTTCCCCAACGAGCTCGATATATTTTGGGCCATCACTACCGCAGATCTTTGGCCATTGTTTACAATGCCATGTTTCCTTGGGATCCTTAGCCTCAGACCTTAGCGGAATTGGTTGCGAAGTTTTGACAAGGTAAAAGGATTCACCATTACGTGAAGCTTTAGCTTGTGGCAGGTGCCAAGCCCACGCTCTCATGGGTGCATGCACATCATCCGACGTTAGATCTGGATGTTATATATTTGGGTCTGCCTCCTCCTACCGATGGCAGCCTTGTTTATATGGCGCCTCATTACGCTGCCGCTCGTAGACCCGCCATTAGGATTGTGCGTAGATGCTTAGAAGCAGACGAAGAATTTTTTGTTAATTTTGAGATCTGACTGCTTGTTTATGTAGCCTTGTACTTCATAGACGAAATATTGTATAGGCATTTATGAAAAAGGTTGTATGTTTTATACGAGATTTTGATTGTATGATGTATTATTTTGCTTAAGGACCCCACGAACTAATGTTCGCGTGTCATAGAAGTTTGTATGTCATGGAATACTTTCTTCATTTATTGATAAGCATGGATGGAAGTACATTGCGAGGGCGTGATCACCTGGCCGCTGGCCTTTTATTGAATATAAAGTATGTCCAAGTGAAGATTTTCTTAAGGAACTTCGACTTCTGTTCTTGGGGTTCTTCATCATGCTCCACGTCGTGGTGCTCTCGTCTTGTCGATCAGTGGGTCTTCCTATGCGGTACCTATATTGGAGGCCGCATATGTTGCTTTTGTCAGACCATTGCGCGCTTGCTCTTCTGATGTTTTCTTTTTGCGGGTGTGACCTTCGTGTATCGGCTCCTCATCCGCTATTTTCAGCTGTCCAAGTCCCGCCTCCATCCCGAAAGATTCCGAGATTTTGTTGAATTCTCGATCATAGTTGTCTGCGCGACTGAAACTTCCTCTGACTATTATGACCCCATTGGGGCTGCCATTTTTAGCACTAGATATGCGTAGTGAGGTACTGCTATGAACCTAGAGAAAGCTTGTCGTCCCAGGATTGCATGGTATTGAGATGGCCAGTCCATGACTTCAAACAACTTTTCTTGTCTGAAGTTATTCTTTGACCCGAAGACTATGTCAAGATGGACTTTACCCAATGGAATTTCGGATTTTCCTGGAACTATCCCATGGAAAGTCGTGTCTGTAGATACTAGATTCGTCATCAACCAATTCATGGCCCGTAGAGTTTTGGCATAAATCAGGTTTATGCTGCTTCCTGCATCCAAGAAAACCTTGCTCATATCGAATCCGCTGATTTGCGCTTCAACTATTAGTGCCGATTGGCCTGGTAGGGGGACCCGTAATGTATGATCAGCTCTGCTGAAGGTAATTTCTTGTTCTGACCAATGGAGGTACTCCAGTGTGGGAGGTGGCTTTGTTACTGCCATGTTTACTTGCCTAGTAATCAGCTTCTGTGTTCTGTTAGAGGGTGGTCCCTTCTGGATCATTGACATTGTTCCTTTTGACTTGGGATATTCATCGTCTTGGTGCGTTTTACTTTGCGGCTGCCCTGCTGGCAGATGCCCCTGTGGTGGCGGTGGCACGCCGATGGCCAAAGCACCAGGTGCGGTGGCGTAGTCTCGGTTTGCTGCTTCTGCTGCCCTTGCGTTCCATAGTTCTTGCCTTTTCAAGAATGTTTGGTAGTCCTTTAGGAGATGATTTGATTGCCTTTTCCCTGTTGAGTCGATGTAGTAGTGCATATTGCAGGGTCCTTCCAACATTTGTTCCGCTGACATAGGTGGGTCTCGATTTGTCGTCTGATATTGTTGCTGCGAATGGCTTCCACCGATGTTGTCCCTATTGCCGCGGTATCCACTATTGTAATCGTCACTTCGTCTATTGTCCCCTCTAGAGAAACTTGCTGCAACGTAGCTAGGTGTATGGTATCCATCATTGGTTCGTCATCTCCGGTCATTATTGCGCATGTCTCTGTCGTCTTCGAGTGAGAGGGTGATACGTTGCTAACGTATCTATAATTTTTGATGTTCCATGCTTGTTTTATATCTACTTTCTTATGTTTTGTCCACACTTTGGAGTATTCTTGCACAATTTATGAGACTAACCTATTAACAAGATGCCACAGTGTCAGTTGTCTGTTTTCTGCTATTTTTGGTTCCAGAAAAGCCAGAAAATGAATATTCTCGGAATTGGACCGGACAAAAGCCAAAGTCAATATTTTACCGGAAGACTCACGGAGCTAGAAGACGAGACGGAGAGGGGTCAGGGGCTGGCCACGCCATGTGGTGGCATGGGTCCCCCTGGCCACGCCACCAGGTGATGTGGGCCCCTGGTCCACCCTCTGACATCGCCCTTTCTCCTATAAGAAGCCTCCGATGCAGAAACCCTAAATAATCCAGCCTCTAGCGACGAAAAGTTCCGCACCGCCGTCGCCACCGAAGGGGAGATTCTGGGGACAGAAAGTCTCTGTTCTAGCACCCTACCGGGACGGGGAAGTGCCCCCGGAGCCATCTCCATCGCCGTTGCTGACTCCCATAATGAGGAGGGATTAGTTCTCTCTCGAGGCTAAGGGCTCTACCGGTAGCTATGTGTTCATCTCTCTCTATGCGTGATCTTATGAGATCATGAGCTTTGTAATCTATAGATCTATTCTGCTACTCAATTTCTTTAATGAATCTCTGCTTATCCCCACGTGTGTGAAGTTGATAGTGTGCACACCGTGTGGCACTTTGGCTAAGATTACATAAATACTTGTTATGAGTTATATTTGGAGTTGGATGTCTCTATGAAATTGTGGTGTTTGTTGGAACCATCTAGCACTCAAGGTGACGGTGTGGGGTTATCTAGATGGGGAAGGCAGACTTTGAGGAGTGTTGTTATAGCCCTACCATGGATTAGAGTGTCCAACCGGAGAGTAGTTCAGAGTAGTATCATGAAGAGAAGATATTTATATGAGAGTGTTCACTAGCAAAAGTATGATCCCTAGGCCTTTTTTCTAAGCATTGAAACACCGTTTGCAACTAGATTTGTTACATGTTTGCTTGTTTCCATCTTTATTTCAGATTTCCTTTAGTCTCTTCCTACCCGCCAAGCTATTTTATGGCACCGTTACCACTTATAATTATCCATACCACTTGCACTTCACTATCTCTTTGCCGAACTAGTGCACCTATACACCTGACAAGTGTATTGGGTGTGTTGGGGACACAAGATACTTCTTGTATCTTGATTGCAGGGTTGCTTGAGAGGGATACCTTTGACCACTTCCTCCCTGAGTTCGATAAACCTTGGGTAATCCACTTAAGGGAAACTTGTTGTTGTTCTACAAACCTCTGCACTTGGAGGCCCAACAACTGTCTACAAGAATAGAAGTGCGTAGACATCAAGTTATTTTTTGGCGCTGATGCCGGGGAGGTAAGGTAAAAGGTACTCACATCTTCTGGCTACTAAGCTATCTTCTACTACTGTAGTTGGTGTGTGAGTGCTCGAAGTTATTTCCTTTAGATTCTGCAATTATATCTTTTTGTTTCTTGTTTCTATTTTCACTAGTTAGGCTTAATGGAAAACAACAACAAAATTAGAGAGCTTTTTAGTATTTTTCCTAAGGTAGAACATGAATTGTCTGAAAAGAAAATTAAAAAACCCATGGGACTTTGTTTGCATACTAATAGCAATGTTATTAGTATGAATCTTTTGAACACCTTTGTTACTAATGCAATGGAAACGTCTAAGCTTGGGGCAGTTAGTTTTTATGAAAATGATCTTTTTAGTTCCCCAGCTTTAAAGAAGAAAATTTGCTCTGATGGTACTTTATCTCCCATATGTGGTAATTCTAATGATACTTGTGATATTTTAAATCCACATACTGAAAGCATCCCTTTTAAAATACCTATAAAAATTGTCGAACGTGTTATGAATAACTGTTATTTTGGAGATGGAATTGTCCATCCTGGTGATCATTTACTCTTTATACACGAATTATGCGAGTTGTTCAAGTGTGCAAGTATTTCAATGAACCAAGTTAAGAGGAAGCTATTCCCTTTTTCACTTAAGGGCAAAGCAAGGGAGTGGTATGAGCTACTAGATGATCCTCATCATTTGGAGTGGAAGGAACTTGAATCTCTCTTTTACTCTAAATTTTATCCTCCTCACGAAATTCATAAAGATAGGAATTACATTTATAATTTTCATCCACATGATGGAGAAAGTGTTGCCCAAGCATGGGGGAGATTGAAGTCACTAATGCTCAAATGTCCCATTCATGAGATCCCAAGTAATATTGTTATTAATAATTTTTATGCAAGGCTTTTAGGACATTACAAGGACTATCTAGATACTTGTTTAGAGGGATCCTTCACAAGTAAGGAGGTCAAAGCTAAGTGGTATCTTCTTGAAACAATTCAAAGCAATAACGAAGATTGGGATAACGACAAAGGTAAAGAACCAGGTATAAACTGTGAGTATGATTGCATTAAGTCTTTCGCTGAAAGTGTTGATTTTCAAGAGCTTAGTGCTAAATATGGTCTTGATCCTCAAATTCTTATTGATTGTTTTAGAGCCTTTGCTTCTCATATTAATGCTCCTAAAAAAATGGGACATGTATCATGAGCCTTTTAAAGACACTTGCATGGAAAATGAAATTGTTATTAATGATAGCAATAAACATGCTCAAACCTCTGAAAGTACTATTTCTTATAAGCATGTTAATTTTTGTGGAATACATAGACCTTGTGAGAATAATAAAATTCAAGAAGAATATTGTATCACCCACAGGAATGAAATAACTAGAACGTGGTATAGGGCTCTAAATGATCTTGGTAAAAAAGTGTGTGCCCTGTATCCTTTTATTTGTGAACTTTGCTTTGAAGTGGGTCATTTAAATTTTCAATGCTCAGGCCATAATAATAGCCCTTCTAATCCAATGAGTACTGCAAGTTTGTATTGTGATGACATGATCACTCCTAATCAGCATGATGAACTTACATTATTTGTGGGGTGTGAAGAGTTATAAAGAAAAAATTCTTTGGTAGATATGAGTGCTTTTGGTATGAATAGCATCCTGCATGGTTGTCATCTTTATTGTGTTGATAATTGCCACACAAATACTTACATACAAAATATTATAAAAGATGAGATTTTACCAAAATATGACAGGATTAATATGTGTTTTGATCTTATCAATGAAAAGAAGGAATCCTCCAAAGTTTCTTGTATTGTCTCTAACAATAAACAAGGGTATATGGAGAAGCTTCCTTTCAAGCCTCTCCCTCCTAAAGATAAGAAGAAAAAGAAGAAGAGGAGGAGTAAAAGGAGAGAGGAAACGGTATTTTCCCCTAAGCATGTTGCTCCTATTATAGTTTCTGATGAGTCTGAACTCGATGATGTTCCTATGCATGTTACCTATAGTAGTGATCATGATTGGGAAAAGCACACTTCTTTTGATATCGAAAATCTCTTCGGTACCAATTCTGAAAATGATGATATCAATAATTGATGTACTATTAGTGCTATCCATGATCCTTCCAAAGATGATATGTTTCCAAATGAACACACTTTGGAAGATAATTATTCTATTGCTTCTACTATACCTCCGGTATATGATGATTATGATATTTTAATTCCACCTACTATTGAGGAGAAAATTAATTATGATTACAATATGCCTCCTATATTTGATGATTATGGTGATGAGATTAATAATGATAGCTATTTTGTTGAATTTGCTCCCACTACAATTAATAAGAATGACTATGTTTATGTGGGGAGTATTAATTCTTTTATGCATATGGCTCATGATAAGAATGTTTCATGTGATAGTTATATTGTTAATTTTATTCATGATTCTACTGAAAGTTATTATGAGAGAGGGAAACATGGTTTTATGCATCTCAATAATATTAAGTTTCCCCTCTTTATCTTGAAAGTCTCGAAGTTGCACTTGTTTTGCTTTCCTATGCGTGTTGCTTTGTGCTTTCATGACTTGTTTCTTTACAAGATTCCTATGCATAGGAAGTGGGTTAGACTTAAATGTGCTTTGAATTTGCTTCTTGATGCTCTCTTTTACTTCAATTCATATTTCTTATGTGAGCATCTTCTCAAACTATCAAGCCTAACTTAAAGACGTTAAAGAAAAGTACTTATTGGGAGATAACCCAAAAGTTTTAGTTGAGTCTTGGAAGTTATTACCAATGTAATAACCTCTCCTTATCCTTTTTGTTTGATTTTTGTGCCAAGAATAACCTCTAATGAGAGGGAAGTAAGATTTGGGGAAGTGCTGTCCCAAAACAGATTTTTGTGCTTCACTGTAAAAATTCATGAAAAATATCTGTATGTCGGATTGAGCTGTAATTTTCTGAATAAATCCTCCAGGTTGTTATATAACTTTCGTTAGTTCAACACTTTTATATTTGAGCAACATAAGGTCTTCAAAAAAATCGGTTTTCACCTGCTGGTCTGTTTTGACAGATTTCTGCCATTATTTGCATTTGCCTCTTTATCGATTTCTTTTTGGGTTCTTTTTGGTGAATTGAGATTTTTGAGGGAATTGCTACAGTGTCTTGTGTTTTTAATGAAAGTTTTGTTGTGTTAAAACTAAACCCCAAAGTTTTATTATCTTTTGAATGCACTAATGTTGCTAATGAAGATTGTGTGAAGTTTTGTATGAAGAAAATTTTCAGGTGTAGGGAAAGAATGATGTAATGAGATGAAGAATGGACAAAAGCTCAAGCTTGGGGATGCCACCCATGTCACCCCAAGAAATATTCAAGAAGTACAAGCGTCAAAGCTTGGGGATGCCCAAGGCATCCCCTTCTTCATCAATAAAAATCTCAGGTTTCTTCCAAACACTTCATTTTTATTGTTTCATGCACAATTGTGTTGTTCTTGGAGCGTCTTCGTTTTTGTTTTTTGTTTTATTTTGCTTAAATAAGTTGGTTGGATCCCAACGCACTTCTTTTGGAGAGAGACACACTCTACTTTCATTGTTTAGAACACTCTAGTTTTCATTCTTATTGTTTTGTGAGTGTTCTCTTTTGCTAGCACTATGTTTAGCCTTAGTTTTCTTGTGCTTTTAGCTTAGAACTTTTAAGTTCTTCTTTTTGGATTTGTGAGACAAGCTCACTGATATTTATTTATTATTATCTTTGTGAGTTCTTTCAAATAAGTTGATTTGGATTGGAAAAGAATAGGAAAGTTCATGCTTAAGTGGTAAAAAGGAGCTTGTTTTTGAGGAGTGATGTTATAGCCCTACCATGGATTAGAGTGTCCAACCGTAGAGTAGTTCATAGTAGTATCATGAAGAGAAGATATTTATATGAGAGTGTTCACTAGCTAAAGTATGATCCCTAGGCCTTGTTTCTAAGCATTGAAACATCGTTTGCAACTAGATCTATTACATGTTTGCTTGCTTCCATCTTTATTTCAGATTGCCTTTAGTCTCTTCCTACCCGTCAAGCTATTTTCTGGCACCGTTACCACTTATAATTATCTATACCACTTATACTTCACTATCTCTTCGCCGAACTAGTGCATCTATACACCTGACAAGTGTATTGGGTGTGTTGGGGACACAAGAGACTTCTTGTATCTTGATTGCAGGGTTGCTTGAGAGGGATACCTTTGACCACTTCCTCCCTGAGTTCGATAAACCTTGGGTAATCCACTTAAGGGAAACTTGCTGCTGTTCTACAAACCTCTGCGCTTGGAGGCCCAACAACTGTCTACAAGAATAGAAGTGCGTAGACATCAGCGGGCTCTTTTGTTGTGTACTGCATCCTCTCCATCAGCCCATCGATTGGCTATGTCCATCAGCTGGGAAATTGTCTTTGGCTTGATCCGTCCTAGTTCTTCAATGAACTCCTACCGACGAAGTCCATCGTTGAAGGCGTCGATTGCTCTTTCGTCGGATATTGTTTTAGCCGATTTTTTTATGATGTTCCACCGTTGGACGAAAGCCCGTATTGACTCCCCTGGTTTTTGCTTGCAGGCCTGCAATTGTTCCAAAGACATGAGTCGCTTGAATGTGGACTAGAAATTCCTAATAAACTTGTCCTCAAGATCATTCCAGCTGCTGATAGAATCTTCGGGTAGTTGTTTTAGCTAGGAGCGTGCTGCACCAGTTAGGTGTAGCTGCAAGCTTTGCATTGATGTAGCTTTGGATCCGCCCTGTAGTCTGACGGTTGCCAGATAATCTATGAGCCAAGCTTCAGGTTCTTGGAGGCCATCATACTTTTAGCGATCTGGGGGTAACTTAAAATCTTTTGGTACTGGAGTCTTGCGAACCCGTCGGGTAAAGCAACTAGCTCCGCATAGTTCTTGTTCTTCCTTGCTTTCACCATCATGTTATCTTCGGGTGCTGTGTTCTTCTCTAGATCGGTCGATCCGTCACTGGGTTATGTGGTTTCTTGCGTCGTTTCGCAGTTCTAATTCTGAAAAGTGGACCCGATGTGGCGATCATGATCATCGGGTATGACCTCCGTGCCAAGGGCTGCTGCGATGGCGCGGGGATCTATCGGGTTGTCACGTGGTTCCTTTGTTTGCTTGCGCGAGAGATTATCCACCATGCCGAGATTCATCAGGGCGGAGGGGTGAAGGGTCGCGCGAGGATCGTCGGGTGCGGGCTGCGTTGTAATTAGATATGTTTGTGCGGCCACAATGGCTGCCTGAGCTGTTTCTCCCTTGATATTTCCAGCCTAGTCTATGGACATGAATGACAGATCAAGTCTCGGATTAGTCCGCTCCTCTCTTCTTCGGGGATATCTCACAATCTAGACGTTCCTCTCCTTGGTGATGCTCCTCCTATTATGCTCCTTGATCCTTGGGTGGAGCTTAACTGTGCTTGCCATAGGCTAGATTCGTCGGATACCCTCTTCCTTTCGTCGAGTTGCCTCTGCATCATGAGTAGGTCTCTCTTTTTGCGATGAAGCAAATATTGGTATGCCAATAGATCTTCATGAGTAGCATCCGTTGTCATTGGGACCGCACCCGAAATTGCTGCTCTTGCCTTTTGCCATATACTGGTTGGTAAGATGAGAGTTTGCCTCTCACCTCCGTGCTTCTTCCTGATTTACACGGTTGACTGTTGGGTCTCCTCGTTTCCTAGACTTCCTTCATTGTCGTGACTTCCTGCATTATGGCTTGAAAGAATATCATCGGGATTAAAAATTGGGTTACCGTTGGAGTCTTGCTGGGTCGTAGCATCTCCGATGATCACGCATACTTGATGTTGGGTGACATATGGACTGGTCACGTCATCGTTCGTGCTGATGGAGACACTATCGTATGAGCCGGTGAGGTCCATCAGTTTTTGTTCTTGATAGATTTCTGCCATCCTAATCCCGAAGTCAATGCTTTTGCTGCTTTCTTCGGGTTCCGACTTTGCTGGGCTTGCTTCGCGTGGTGAGGTTAACTGTGGATCTGATCCGAAGGAGAGATTGTCGTAAAGACCATCAAGGTCCCCGAAATCCTGAAGGAAATATGCCCTGAGAGGCAATAATAAAGTTGTTATTATATATTCTTTATATATAATAGATGTTTATTTTACATGCTAGAAATGTATTGATTCGGAAACATCAATACATGTGTGTTTAATAAACAAAAAGGGTTCCTAGTCATGCCTCTCTTATAGACTAGCTTGTTGATTAACAGGATGATCAAGGTTTCCTGATCATGGACATTGGATGTTGTTAATAACAAGGTCACACCATTGGTGGAATGATGTGATGAACATTCATCCGAAGTATAGCATTACGATCAAGTCATTGTGTTTATATTGCTATAACATCATACGAAGTAATCTTTATCCTTAGACCATGAGATCATGTTAATTGCTAACACCGGAAGAGTATCTTGATAACATCAAACGTCACACCATAACAGGGTGACTATAAAGATGGGTTCAGTGCTACGAAGGTGTTATGTTGAGGCTCATGGATCAAGAGTGGAATTTGTCAATCCAGATGACGGATAGATATACTCTGGGCCCTCTCGATGATATCACATTAGGATAGCTTGCAAGCAAGTGATGTGATCACTAGAATGTTATATCACGGGAACGAGAAAAGAGTGCATGTCGGTAACGAGATCAAACTAGGTATGGAGATACCGATGATCGAATCTCGGACATGCGTTAAAGGTTCTCACGATCACAGGAGTCATCGTTGAATGTGTAGGAGTCAGTACGGATCTCCAGGTCCCGCTGCTGATTATTGATCGGAGAAGGGTCTCGATCATGTCTGCATTATTCGCGAACCGTAGGGTGGCACACTTAAGAGTTACCGGACACCATTTTGGAGCACATATGTTTCAGACGAAAGAATTGAAAAGCGCAGGAATTGTTTCAATAGAAACCGGAAATTGTTTCGGGTGAAATTGCAGAAGGTGGTTCTGCATGTGATATTGAAATATTGCAAGGGGATATATGTGAATGTTTGTTAATTAAAGTAATTAACAAAATTCTGAATAAATTTAATAAAGAGAGTTTTATTAAATGAGAGAGCATTAAATTTGGAGAAATTTAATGCATTTAAAGTGGAGACTTTAAAAGGGAATGTGAAGAGGCATTTTAATGTGGAGGGGTTACCACCACATGAATGGGGGAGGTGAGGGGTCACCCCCCCATGCGCCGGCCATGGAGAGAGGGGGCACGCCCCCTCCTCCTATAAAAGGCCACCCATTCCCTCCTTCATCCACACACCTCCTTGTGAAGGATCTCTCTCCCCCTCTAGAATTATTCCCCCATGGTCTCGGATTAGCGAGATACATGTTCCCGGTGGCATTTCGTCTAGAAGGAGTTGCTGCTTCCGCTGGATCGCTGGAGCGAGGAGGTGGAGGTTGTCCGGTGGCTTGAACGTGTGTGCGAGTGCGGATGCGCTGCTGAGTTGCGGCACTCGGACTTCCTCACGATCTTGAGATCGGCAAGTGTACGACTACATCAACCACGAGTTCCTACTCGTTAACAAAGCTCGTTGTCTACGAGGGTAAGTTCTCGTTGGATGTATGTCCACCCATTGCTTTGTACCTAGTAGATAGATCTTGGCGTGTAGTTCACACCGTAGGAAATTTTTTGTTTTCTATGCTGCGGACCCAACAAATCCATCTTGATTTGCTTGCTTTCGTCACCTGCTTCAATCTGTGTTGTGACTTCCATGGAGGATCCGATGGAAGATGTTGGTACCTCTATAGGTGTAGCTTTTTCGACCGACGGTTCTGATGTGATCAGGGACGAAGGATGCAATTCTTGCAGATCATCTACTTGGAAGTGGAAACCTCCGATGATTAGATCGGATCCGCCGTTGAAATCGGCGGGTACCAATACAGGGGTGGGTGGGCATGGATACGCTTTCGTCGAGTTGATGCTTGGTGAAGAGTGGTCCGCTGAATCCGTGGTTCTAGTGTTCTGGTTTCCCACAGACGGCGCCAATTGCCGAGGGGTAACCTCGGCAATGCCCATGGTGATGGACTTGGGGTTTCACGGAAAAGAGAACGCTAGGGATTTCGTCGGATGTCAGGGAAACGATGGAATCAAAGTCGCCTGAATATTGAGTAATTGCACTATTACAAGTTGTCCTCTAAATTTCGGTACCCTCGCTTAGGCTTCTCCCGTCCGATTTATAATAGGTCGGGTCTCAAAGCTGTATGCGGATAGGTTTCATACACGCGTATTTACAATACCAACACAATGTCGGTTCATAGTCTCTTTCCTAATACAGTCAAAGCCTTTGTCAGTTGCTTCCTTGGGTTGTCATCTGAAACCTTCATGGGTCGTAAGCCTTTTACCCAATATAGGGTAGCGAATCGTAAGCACCCGAGTAATCATACCCATGTCACTTATAGTGCAGCAAAATTATTGTCAACATGGATGATTCAAATGAGTAAACTTTACTCCATGTCAAGTAATCAACACATAGGCTTGCCTTTGAATAGTAAAGTATAATCATGTAAATTAAGAGTGTGAGAGTTGTCATGAAAAGCATATACACTAGACTATCTCAATTCTCCCACATCAATAAATCAAGACTTTTCAAGCACTTCTTTTCTATTCATTGTCCTTCAAGAATTTCAGTTTTTAAGTAATTGAGAGCATGCCAAAAAAATTATTAGTTTATCGGGCTGTGATGGACACTCGTGGCATCACTAAGTTTTGTTACTTTTACATAATGATTTCTCATAACAGCCAAAAGAGTGGTTCCATCATGATTACAGCTACCCGGGAGTGCCAAGAATCTTACCCATTATAGCATTGCTGCTACAAGTGTTTAATCAAGTCATAGCTGAAATCTAGGAGTTTTCTCCATGAAGATCGTTCGTAGGCTAGCGGAGTTGTTGGCATCCCATGAAGTTTGACACATATAAAGCTATATCATTCTTATGATTAACAAGTCAAACTTTTGCATGCTCACAAAAACCGCTAAACATTCATTCAATTGAACAAATCCTTTCAAAGAGAGCTATTAAGTCAATCAACATTTTCAGTGGTGTTGAGTGTCTCTAGAAATAAACTTTCAAGACTAAGCACTACAACACCCAAGCCTTCAATTGTGAGACTTTTTCTTATTACAATTGTTTAGCAATTTTTAGGCAAGACTTGGTTAATTACGAGAGCTAGAACAAAACATACCCAGTTAAATACCCATGCAAACGAAAATCTTACTACAATACAAAGATTCACTCCACCAATATAATATATCAACATTTACTACTAACTATCATGGGTTTCTCAAACTTCAAAAGTGGAGAGTCATAAAGCATACCTCTCATATTTGATTCCACTTCTCTCTTCCTTTTTTATTTGTTTCTTGGAAACTCGAAGTCGATCACTCTCCTGCAAATATATGAAGACCTCAAGGTGGAAAGAAAAGAAAGAGGGAAAATAAGGAAAAATGGAGAAATCTTTTTGTGGTTTTTAAGAGAGGAACTTTAAAGAATAGAAAATTGGCAGGAAAGCTCGGCTAGAAAATTTCGAAAGAAAATAGAAAGAACTAAAAATAAGGTGTTGGGGAAACCAACATGAGTGCTTATAAACTCAAAATAAAACACAACCTCTCAATAAAAGCAAATGAACGCCAAGTAAAGATACATGAGGAAACTTTCCCAAGCTTAGGCTTTTGCAAGCCCTTCAAATCATTGTGGTGGCGAGAAAAAATCGTTACTTGATGGCTCAATGCACGGCGCCCAGAAAAATGCTTGTTGGCGGTGTTGATGTAGAGCTCGTTGGGAACCCCAAGAGGAAGGTATGATGAGCACAACAGCAAGTTTCCCTCAGTTATGAAACCAAGGTTTAATCGAACCAGTAGGAGCAAGGAAACACCCCAAAGGTGTTACTAGCTGAGCTTTGGCAGGGCACACTACCGGTGCTAGTAGCAACGTGGAGACCTGCACAACACAACCACAAAACTTTGTCCCCAACTTGCGATGAGGTTGTCAATCTCACTGTGTTTTGCGGAAAACAAAGGATTAAACGTATCGAATGGAAAGAAGTAAAAGTTTGCATAAAGTAAACACAAAGCAGCAAAAGATTGTAGATTGAATGTAAAGAAAAGGACTGGGATCCATAGTTCACTAGAGGTGGCTCTCCTTAGATAGATAACATGCTGGGTGAACAAATTACAGCGGGGCAATTGACAAACACCGAGAAAGCAATACATGCATATACTAATCATCTTGACTCCTTTGAGACTTGATTGGGCATTACAACATAATACATAGACCGCCATCCAACTACATCTATGACTAATAATCCACCTTCAGGTTATCATCCGAACCCCCTCCAGTATTAAGTTGTAAGCAACAGATTATTGCTTTACGAACTGCGTGTAAAGTAAACAATACGATTGTTCTATGAACAAAGGATTGTTGTTTTCTCCCTAGTAGCAACAGCACATCTAGTACCTTAGAGATTTCTGTCACTTCCCCAGATTACCAGAGGCATGAACCCACTATCGAGCATAAATACTAACTCTTGGAGTTGCTAGCATCTACTTGGCCAAGATATCTACTAACAACGGAAAGCATGCAAGATCACAAATAACAAAGACATGATAGAATCAATAATCAATCTGAAATAGCATCTCAATATCCATTGGATCCCCGCAAACACAACATGTATGAATTACAAATAGATGATCTTGATCATGAACGGAGCTCACAAGATCTAAACATGAAAGCACAAAGGAGGAGAAACCATCCATCTAGCTACTACATGGATCTATAGTCCAAGGATGAACTACTCACGCATCACACCGGAGGCTTGCATGGTGATGAAGAAGGCCTCCAGGGTGAATTCCCCTCTCCGACAGGGTGTCGGGAAGATCTTCTGATCCCTCCCGATCTAGGGATGGAGATGACGATGGCTACAGACTCTTTCGTGGATTTTTGATCGGGCCCTTAGGGTTTTCGTCCCGAGGGCAATATATAGGCGGAAGGAGAGGCCAAGGGGGTGCCAGGGATGGCCTCACCACCCCCTGGTGCGGGCCAGGCTGGGCCGCGTGGCCAGGTGGTGTGGTGGCCCCCTGGTCCCTCTCCGTCTCGTATTCTGGCACTTGATCCCTTCCGGAAAAATAGGCACTTTGGCTTTTGTCCCGTCCAATTCCGAGAATATTCATTTTATGACTTTCCTAGAACCAAAAACAGCAGAAAACAGGCAGCTGGCACTGTGGCTCTTGTTAATAGGTTAGCCCAAGAAATCATATGAAAAGTACTCCAAAGTTGGAACAAAACACAAGAAATTGGATAAAACCAAGCATGGAACATCAAAAATTATAGATACATTTATAATGTATCATTACTCTAGTTCGCAAATTGAGTTGAGAAGTTACTAGTTGATTCTCGAAGGTTCAAAGAGAGGCTATGCATCCTCTCCATAGTCCCTCCAAGTCCTTGGAAATCTTGGTATGTGGTGAACCAGGTTTGTGGCTGCTCCTCAAGTCCTCTGGAATCTCTTCCTCGGGTTGGTGTTGCTCAACCTGCAAATCATATAGCAAACATCCTTCCTCGATAGAGAAAAGACCATTAGGCCTAGTAGAGGGGAAGAGACGCCCAGCTCCAGCAATATGCAGATAATAAACACCACGTCTCCTAGTGAGCATTCCATGAGCTCTCAAAGTGGAGAAACCAACACGTGTCTCACCTAGTACGGGTTGCAACTCACATAGATTGAGGCCTAGGGCAGTGGAAAGCACGGTGATGACGCCTCCACCTCTGATCGGTCCTTGGCTTTGGGAGGCTTGGTGCTCCAAGTAGCGCACAAGAATGGCACCCAAGTTGAGTGACAAGCCGCAGTGATGTAAGCAGCCTTTGCGAGGACTAGGATGTCCTCCTCCTTGAGTCTCGTGAATTACGTGCCTGCAAGGTGTTAGCAATAACATAGAACAAATAGCGAATTGCAGGATGTTGAATATTCTTCCCCTTGTTCACTCTACTAGTGAAACTCATTCCATTATAGTATTGTTTAGGGGTAGGTTCTAAGCTAGTAAAGGATGCGCGTAAGGCATGAATATCATTGTTTGGAAAATTAAAACATGCGCACCATTCATCTAATGTTAAGGTGTAGTTGTTGTTCATCAGACGGAAAGAAATAGTGTCCTCTCCTTGCCATTGTTTAATGGTGCTTTGCAACAAACTTATAAATTCAATGGTTAATCAGAGATAAGTAGGCACATCATTGTACACAAAGTTTTGTAGGCCAGCTCTATTGCAAAGTAAATTGAAGTCATCAGAAACACCGAGTTGGTTCAATATAATGGGGCAAGCCCACTTGGTGGCTTTCACTTCGCGGTTCTTGATCCTGTTGAAGCGATCACGATGGGCCTCATCCATGAATCGTATCCCCATGCGTTC
Source organism: Avena sativa (assembly GCA_916181665.1). Taxonomy (NCBI): domain Eukaryota; kingdom Viridiplantae; phylum Streptophyta; class Magnoliopsida; order Poales; family Poaceae; genus Avena; species Avena sativa. The sequence goes on along the minus strand of OV702290.1, from coordinate 551,470,656 downwards.
CTGAGCGGCAACCCGAGAAGCGCTAGCAGCGGCACGAGCACGAGTTTGGATCCTTGCGTTCATCATCTAAAACATTGAAGAAAGGCAAAAATAAATTTTTTTGATCCAACAACAGTAAGTGCATCATATTCCTCATCATAGCACACTAAGGAATTCTCCTCAAAATAGTAATCTAGGCAAGAAAAATCATGGCAATTGGTTCATAGTAGGTATCACTCTAGATTGATAATAACAATAGATAGAATATGAATTTGCAAAGAGTAATTGGGGGATCGGAGGAGAAACATATCGTAGATCACTCGTGTGCGAGGAAATCGAACGAACTTGAGTAGAGATGAAGATCTCTTCATGTTTTGAGAGAGTTTGGAGGTAGAAGAAAGAAAAAGGATTGAAGTTTTGGAGTTGGAAGTACCTTCCCATGTATTTTGTGGTCGGACGCAACTATACGGGCGGAATTATACGGTCGGAACAATGTGTTCTGGCTGTATAGTTATCCTTCTATCAAAATTTTAGGGTTTGATACGTCCATTTTGCATCACTATTCTATATCATAATTTACTGTTATTCATTGATATATTTCATATTAAGAGATGATACTTATGTTATTTCATCTATTTTTGCATGGTTGATGACTTTTGGAGCATGGACCGCTGCAGTCAGGATTCTGATAGAAAATGTGTTGTTTGGAGGCAAAATTCGCGAAGATCAGAAAATTCGGGAAAATACATGGAAAATTCTATTTTTCCAGAAGACGAAGATTGCCAGAAGGGGGAGTGGAGATGGGCCATAGGGGGCCCACACCACCCCCTGGCGCGGGCAGCCCTAGGTCACGCCAGCAGGTGGTGTGGCCACCCTGGCCCACTCCAGGCTCTCCCCTCTGGCGTATATTATCCCCTCGAAACCCTAATACCTGGGGGGCGACCACAGAAATATTCCGCTGCCTCTGCGAGGCGGAAAAAACACCGAGAGAGAAAGGTCTCTCCGGCAGACAAAATTCTGCCGGGGGAATTCCTTCCCGGAGAGGGGAGATCATCGCCATCAACACCACCATCAAGCTGGACTTCATCGGGATCATCATCATTATCATCACCATCATCATCTCCACCAGCACCATCATCACCACTTCATACCGCTGTAACAATTGGGTTGAATCTTGCATAGTTCTTAGGGGAAACTTTCCCGGTGTTCATTACTCCTTGTAGTTGATGCTATTGAGTGAACCATTGAATTATGTTCAGATTGTTACTTATCATTATATCATCTCTGATCTTGATCCATATGATGTCTTGTGAGTAGTTCGTTTAGTTCTTGAGGACATGGGAGAAGTCATGTTGTTAGTAGTGGAGTTGTGTTGAGAAAGATTCAATGGTTTGATATTTAAGTTGTGGTGTATTTCTTCTAGTGGTGTCATGTGAACGTCGACCACATGACACTTCACCTTTATGGGCCTAGGGGAATGCATTGTGTATTTGGCTACTAATCGTAGGGGTTGCCGGAGTGACAGAAACCTGAACCCCTGTTAGGAAACCTTTGCATAAGGGATGTCAGGGTCTTAGAGTTTAAAGCTGTGGTTAGGTTTCTACCTTAATTACTTTCTTGTACTTGCGGATGCTTGCAAGGGGTATAATCACAAGTATGTATTAGTCCTAGTAAGGTCGGTACATTAGCACAGGTTCACCCACACAACACTTAGCAAACTAAAGAAGATTAATCAACTATATGAAGCGAAAGCACTTGACGATATTCCCGTGTGTCCTCGAGAACGTTTGGTCATCTTAAGTAATACAACCGGCTTGTCCTTTGATAAATAAAGGATTGGGCCACTTGCTGCATTTATTATTATTGTCTTTTATTTACTCGTACTTTATTTATCTGCATTATCAAAAAACCCTAAAAATCCGTTTGCTAAGTATTTACAGAGAATTCCTGCTCCAAGCCATTCGCCAACACCTTCTGCTCCTTGTTGGGTTCGACACTCTTACTTGTCAAAAATACTGCGATACACCCCCTATACTTGTGGGTCATCAAGACTATTTTCTGGCACCGTTGCCAGGGAGTGAAGCACTATTGGAGAGTAGAACTGGTAAAGGAAACTTCTACTGTGAGTATTGTTTACTTCTGTTAGTTTCTTTATTTTAATATGGATAATTCACTTAGTTTCTTATTTCGTAATGCTACTACCACTGCTAAGGTAGTAGATGAACCACCACCTGCTGAGAATGATACTTTTAAAATACCTGCAAGAATTATTGATCGTGTTATGGATAACTATTATGTTGGAGATGGAACTGTCCATCCTGGTGATCATTTGCTCTTTATACACGAATTATGCAGGTTGTTTAAGTGTGCGGGTATTACGACAGATCAAGTCAAGAATAAGTTAGTCTCATTATCACTGAAAGGAAGAGATGAATAATGGTATAAGCTACTGAAGAATGGTCAAGCTCTTGAATGGGAGGAAGTAGTACCTCTCTTTTATTCTAATTTTTATCCTCCTAGTGAGATTCATAAAGATCGGAATCAAATATACAACTTTTGGCCTCTTGATGGAGAGTGTACAACTCAAGCTTGGGGGAGATTGAAGTTACTAATGCTCAAATGTCTTATTCATGAGCTCCCTCACAATATTATTATCAATAACTTTTATGCAAGACTTTCTCTTCATGATAAGGATCTATTGGATGCTTCTTGTGCTGGATCATTTACACGCATGGAAGAAGGAGCTAAATGGGATCTTCTAGACCGTATTCAAGATAATGCTGAAGCATGGGAGAATGACAAAGGAAGGAAGTCAGGTATAAATTATGATTATGAATGCATTGAATCTTTTATGGGAACTGATGACTTTCAAAATATAAAAAATGCTTATGGTCTAGACTCTCAAGCTATTGTAACTTATTTTAAGGATTTTGCTTCCTATATTGAAGTTCCTAAAAAAAGTAGAATAAGTATCATGAACCATATAAAGATGTTGCTAAGTGTGTTCCTGCAAGAAATACTGAAGTTTATATTGCTAATCATGTTTTACCTGAACCTTACATTGAGAAAATGCCTTTCCCAGTTAAGATAAAGGAACATTCTATGATAGCTAGTATGGTTAATGAAAGTATGAATAAAGCTGTTGAACCTGATAAACAAATGGATGATGAACCTATAATAGCAAATGTGAAAGACTTTGTCACTAAATATGTAGAAGAGGGACACACTATCCTTTGTAAGGATACTTCTAATATTGTTTCACAAAGTAGTGTTATGAGAGCTAGTGTCCTTGTGTTTTCTCTTAGGATAAGTGATCATTGCTACAACGGTTCTTGTGATAGTTATATCATTAAATTTATGCATGATACTGAAGGTTATTATGAGAGAGGAAAGACTGTTCTAATGCATCTCAATAATATTAAGTTTCCTCGTTTTATGCTTAAAGTCTTTATGTTGCACCTGTTTTTCCTTCTAGGCTAGCAGTCCCTGGTTTTAACAACTTGTTTGCATACAAAATTCCCTGGCATAGGAAGTGGGTTAGACTTAAACATGTATATTTTTCTTTTTAATGCTCTCTTTCACTTCAATTTCATATTCTTATGTGAGCATCATTGAAATTATCATGCCCATCTTAATGGCTATAAAGAAAGAGCTTTCTGGGAGACAACCCAATATAATTCTTTTGCTTTCAGTTTTTGTTTATTTGAGCTTGGAAGTTATTGTTTTGGAAATAACCTCTTCTTATCCTTTTTGTTTGGTTTTGTGTCAAGATCAACCTCTAATGAGAGAGAAGTAAGATTTGGGGAAGTTGCTGTCCCGAAACAGATTTTTGTGCTTCACCGTAAAAATTCGTGAGAGATCTATGTACGTCGGATTGAGCTGTAAGTTTTTGTGCTTATGCCCCAGGTTATTCAATTTCCTTTTTGAATTCTTTTTGGGTTTTCGGAAGGAGTTGCTACACTAGCTTATGTTTTGATGGATTTTATTTGAATTTGAACCTAAAAGGTTTATTACCTCGCTTATACTAATGTTGCTGATGAGAATTGTGTAAAGTTTTGTGTGAAAGAAATTTCCAGGTTATTGGAGAAAATGGTGTAATAAGAAAGTGAAAGGTTTCATGACTCGAGCAACATGTGTATGAAGATGAAGATATTGATGTTATTCAAGCGGTGACTCCAGAAGAATCTACTAAATACCAAGTCCAGAAACCTGCAGAGTCCGTTTTCGAATAGGTAACAGTTCTGTTCAGAAAAGTTCCGCGAAAATTCTGTCCAGTTATATTTTTGGAGTTTTTATTCAACAAGGAAAGCAACGAAGCGAAAGAGGGACAAAAACCGAGCCAGGGTGGCTCACACCACCCCCTGGCGTGGCCCCCCTAGCCGCGCCAGTAGGTGGTGTGGCCACCTCAGACTCCGTCTCCGACCCGTTTTCTCCCAGTACCTTCTTTTGTTGTAAAACTTCGTAATATATAATCCCCCGGATCCCCCGAGGTTCGTATATCGTTTTCTCGTCGTGTTTTCATTTCGATCTGTTTCTACCAGGAACTATTATTAAAAGTTTAGAAGCACAATGGTCTCCGCCAACGATAAGAGCAAGGAGCCTATGGAGGAAGATCTCCAAGACCCCGAGCAGGAGAAGGAGATCAAGAGTAAAGATGAAGAGGAGGCAAATAAAAGCCAGCATCCACACACTGGCACTACCATTGCAAGCATTGGAGTGTTGGCAAACCCTACCAAGATCAAAAGGACTGCACGGATGTCAACTAGAGGGAAGCCTCCGCATCACTGTTTGGCTCCACGGTCACCTCCTCCACGCACCAAGAATCCCTTCCATACCACTTTTATCCATGAGCATCAATTCTAGAATATGCCCAAGGAGAAACTACCCTCCAATTGGGATATGCATCGTTCTAACCAAGCAGGAAAAAAAAAGACTTCAAGGAGGAAGAGTGGGGAAAGAATCGCAAGAGCTAGAATTTGCAACCCGACATGATCATGAGCCACATTGAGCAAAACTCGGAGTTGATTCATACTCTCACCTTCAAGATTGAGGATTTGGGGAAATTAATCAAAAAGCTCATTGAGAGAATACCACCACCACTGAAGGAGTAATTCATCATCAGGTTTTGGCATCCCCTTGGTTTGTTCCAAGCTTAGGGGAGTGTCGCGGTATCACATCACTATCGTCTATCTTTTTTACCTTTTTAGTAGAGTCATATCATGAATAGAGAAGTTATCATGTAGGATGGTTTGCATTATGGAAGTGTCCCCCCTCTCGTTAGATATCTATGTATCCCTTGGAGTGAGTTGCCGTTATGGGATATTAATGAGAAGTTCTATCATTTACTCTTTTGCATATCTTATATTAGTTTTCAATTTATGATTATATGATTGATCTTGTCGTTAGTATTGGTATCACTTTGGGATCATTGAGTTAATTTAGTTGGTTTTGGCAAACCTGGCTCGGTCACTAGCAACACTATCTTGAGAATTGAATGAAAAAGATAAAAGTACTCTTAAGAAATATAATTTCATCATCTTTCTTTCTTGATTTGCTCATAAGCTTAGTATTCTCTAGTTAAGATCTTTTGCGCTTCCAAGGAAGATTGCATGTTTGTTTTTATCACTTGTATGTTTGTTTGTTTCCTTCAACTTTTATGCTTTCTACCCAGCCTTGCTAGCCAAAAACCTGTACTGAGAGGGAATGCTTCTCGTGCATCCAATCCTTAAAACCAAAACCTATGTCATTTGTGTCCACCATACCTACCTACTAGAACTATTGCTATTCCAAGTAAATTCATGTTTTTATCTACCTTCCGAATTAAACTTGTTATGTGAAAATTAGTGATTAAAGCTCTCACGAACTTGATGGCACACTTTACTTTCGTGCACTTAATAAACTTGAACCATTGTGCCCATCTCTGTTACGTATATACTTGCGCTTTGTAAGTTGTGAATTAGCAGAACCATGCTGTCATGGGGAACGCTTTCAACATTGCACTTGTACATTGTACCTAGTTGATATCATGCTCTTTTGTTTATGGATGTCATCGGTGTGAAATGAAAGGGGAGCTTGTAAGTCCATGGAGTTATATATGTGTGTTAGAGAAACGCCTGGGCCGCTGGCCTAATCCATGCCTAATCATGGTGGAAACCTGCAGCGTAACCATAATGAGCAATCTATGAAGCATTCTTCTTATAAAAAAGAGATAGAGATTGAGAAAAAGAAAAAAAAGGAGATGCGAAAAGAGGAAAGAGAGAAAAAAGCACCATTTTCCCATGGTAAATAAGAAGATTGTTGATATGCTCGTTGTCTACTTTCCTTGTCATTTTGATATGGGGATTCTTACGTATCATCGGGCAAGGGGTACCCCATTGGCGGTTCTCTATGATACACATATACTTACTATGACAAGAACTTACCGGTAACTAAACTTGAGTAGCATGAGGAGCGGCCCTCGTATTCAAGGGACATGAGATTTTCAACTTACAACTTGTCAAGCATATCCTCATATTTGATCACTTTAATCTTAATCACCTAAAGATGCCTATGATAGGGGCAATGAGAGCTGAAAGCTAATAAGTATCATAATTTTTAGAAGCTCTTTATGAAACATGAAATCCCTGCTTCCCTCTGCGAAGGGCCTTTGTTTTACTTTTTAGTTGAGTCAGTAACCTATTACCTTCTATCTCAAGCAAGCATTTTGAGTTGTTGTGTTTCATTCATTCATATGATGATTTATTCAATCATGTTTCTTATGTTCCTTGTTTTGCACATTGCTCTTATCTTAGTGTTTACTACTTTGAAAGCTATCATTGAAAACCAGTTATGTGTGAACTCCAGCAAATTGTCAACTATTCTTCGACCAAGAGCTAAGTTTGCCATTACCAATTATGATTTACTTTATGTATCTTTATTGTGTTTCCTTTACTTATTGCAAGTTAAGTTATATAATAGTGAGTTGTCTTCTATTATGATTTATGTATTGATGAATGCCATGCTTCTTGTCCGTATTCTTTTATCGACTCTTCACTCCATAAACTCGAGGTCATGTTTATTGAGCTTCGTTTTCGCTTGGGGACAAGCGAAGTCTAAGCTTGGAGGGAGTTGACACGTCCATTTTGCATCACTATTCTATATCATAATTTAATGTTATTCATTGATATATTTCATATTAAGAGATGATACTTATGTTATTTCATCTATTTTTGCATGGTTGATGAATTTTGGAGCATGGACCGCTGCAGTCAGGATTCTGATGGAAAAGGTGTTGTTTGGAGGCAAAATTCGCGAAGATTAGAAAATTCAGGAAAATACATGGAAAATTCTATTTTTCCAGAAGACGAAGATTGCCAGAAGGTGGAGTGGAGATGGGCCACAGGGGGCCCACACCACCCCCTGGCGCGGGCAGCCCTAGGCCACGCCAGCAGGTGGTGTGGCCACCCTAGCCCACTCCAGGCTCTCCCCTCTGGCGTATATTATCCCCTCGAAACCCTAATACCTGGGGAGTGACCACAGAAAGATTCCACCGCCTCTGTGGGACGGAAAATACCGAGAGAGAAAGATCTCTCCGGCAGGCAGAATTCTGCCAGGGGAATTCCTTCTTGAAGAGGGGAGATCGTCGCCATCAACACCACCATCAAGATGGACTTCATCGAGATCATCATAATCATCATCATCTCCACCAGCACCATCATCACCACTTCATACCGCTGTAACAATTGGGTTGAATCTTGCATAGTTCTTAGGGGGAACTTTCCCGGTGTTGATTACTCCTTGTAGTTGATGCTATTGAGTGAACCATTGAATTATTGTTTATGTTCAGATTGTTACTTATCATTATATCATCTCTGATCTTGATCCATATGATGTCTTGTGAGTAGTTCATTTAGTTCTTGAGGACATGAGAGAACTCATGTTGTTAGTAGTGGAGTTGTGTTGAGAAAGATTCAATGGTTTGATATTTAAGTTGTGGTGTATTTCTTCTAGTGGTGTCATGTGAACGTCGACTACATGACACTTCACCTTTATGGGTCTAGGGGAATGCATTATGTATTTGGCTAATAATCGTAGGGGTTGCCGGAGTGATAGAAACCTGAACCCCCGTTAGGAAACCTTTGCACAAGGGATGTCAGGGTCTTAGAGTTTAAAGCTGTGGTTAGGTTGCTACCTTAATTACTTTCTTGTACTTGCGGATGCTTGCAAGGGGTATAATCACATGTATGTATTAGTCCTAGGAAGGTTGGTACATTAGCACAGGTTCACCCACACAACACTTAGTAAACTAAAGAAGATTAATCAACTATATGAAGCGAAAGGACTTGACGATATTTCCGCGTGTCCTCGAGAACGTTTGGTCATCTTAAGTAATACAACCGGCTTGTCCTTTGCTAAAGAAAGGATTGGGGTACTTGCTGCATTTATTATTATTGTCTTTTATTTAATCGTACTTTATTATTTGCATTATCAAAAACCCCTAAAAATCTGTTTGCTAAGTATTTACAGAGAATTCCTGCTCCAAGTCATTTGCCAACACCTTCTGCTCCTCGTTGGGTTCGACACTCTTACTTATAGAAAATACTGTGATACACCCCCTATACTTGTGGGTCATCAGCGTTTCCTCTTGGCGGCGCAGCTATACGGACGCAACTATACGGCCGGAACAAAATGTTCCCGTCGTATAGTTAGTCGTTAAACTGTCTGTCTCTGCGAAAGAAAATATACAAAGGCATCGATATCTATACGACTGGACCTATATGGCCGGAATTTTTATTCCCGCTGTATAGTTGGTCGTTAAACTCTCAGTATATTAGAAAAGAAATTGTATGGAGGCACTGATATCTATACGACCGGAGCTATACGGCTGGAATTTATTCCCTCCGTATAGTTGGTCGTTAAACTCTCAGTATATATTACATAAAAAAATCGATGGCAAAGATATCTATACGGCCAGAATTTTTATTCCCGCCATATAGTTGGTCGTTAAACTCCCTGTACATATGAAAAGAAAATTGTCGAAGGCAAAGATATCTATACGACCGGAATTTTTATCCCCGTCGTATAGTTGGTCGTTAAACTCTCTGTGTGCATCAAAAAATCCTGTTTCTTCAAAAACTATTTCTTTTCTTGTAACTAAGTGATATACCTTGTTTTTGATAGAAAATTGACAGTAAATATTGTCGATCAACAATAGCATGAATAAAGCAGAATTTCAAGTACTACAGAACTTCTTCTCCTCAAATGGAGTTTTCTAGAACTCTATATTAAACATAAACTTAAACTAAAACTTAAAAACTTTACTTAAACCTTTATTTCACATGGGTTGCCTCCCATGAAGCGCTCTTTTATGCTCAATAGCTTGACCTTGATGATACTCACTTGGGCCAGATGAGTGAAACACCCACTCCAAAGTAATTGACCTTCAAAGTGATGGCCTCCTTTTTATCATGCTTGGCTTTCTTCTTCCCGGAGAAATGAATAACAAAAGGATCTCGTGAAGGTAATTGCAGCTTCACGTTCCATTCATGCAGATTAATCAAGCCTTAATGGTTCTTAAGAAAGGACGACCTAAAATAATAGTAGCAGTAGCATCTTCAGGCATGTCTTCGAGGGTAAGTTCTCCATGAATGTATATCCACCCGTTGCTTGTATCTAGTAGACAGATCTTGGAGTATAGTTCCCATCGTAGGAATTTTTTTGTTTTCTATACTGCGAACCCAACAAAGATCATGTACCTTTATTGCTACTTGATTGACAAAGTGTTGGTACATAGCTTCCTCACTACCTTCACTTACCGGAATCTTAACGTTGATCCTTTTTGCGAGATCTTCAACGGTGTAGCTTGGTGAAGGAGCATTACTATAGTCAAGTTCTTCAGGCTCCTCCCTTTGGATCCTCATCATTTTGAGTTCCTCAATAGGATTGGGCTCAGCTTTACCTGCAAATTTAGCTAGAATGAGGGTTTGACTCTCGGTTATCTTACCTAGTTGTGCCTCAACGATCCTCGTTCTTTCTTGGAGGGCCTGCAAATCATTTCTCAAACTAACAACTTGGTTAGATATTTTACCAAGCATGGCATCATGGTTCTCCGTTATTTTAACAAGAATATTGTTTTGTTCATTTTGTGAGTCTATGAAAGACTTAAGTGTTTCTTGGAGACTACCATTACTAGTTCCCATATTATTATTAGAGTTACCTGTAGGACTAGCATAATGTTTCTGAAAGTTAGGATTGTAACTCTTCTACCAAGCAGGGTTATAATCATTATGAGCTATGAAGTCTATTTCTTCAATATTTGTTTCAGGGGTGGCTCTTACCTGGGTTTCCTTACCTTTTACGGCTAGTATGAGCTCATCCAACTTGGCATTGAGTTCTTCGTTTTCTTGTGGTGAAATAGAATTCACATTCTTCGTGTTTGATCTTTCCACATGCCATTGGGCATGGTTGTCTTGCATATTGTCTAGCAGCTGCTTTGCGTCGGTAATATGTTTACCCATAAATGTTCCTCCAGCTGCAGTATCAAGCATAGACTTAGACACAAGGTTAAGAGCATTATAAAATAAATGGAGGATTAACCAATCTTCCATCCCATGACTAGGACAGTTTCTTAAGCATTCTTTCATCCTCTCCCATGCAAGCGCTAGTGGCTCACGCTCTTCCTGTGTAAAGCCAGTAATATTAGATTGAAGTTGCATAGTCTTTACAGGTGGGAAACCTTTAGTCATAAATAAAGAAGTACATCCCACCCATGATGTAATAGTATTTCTAAGCAAAGATAGCAATCATTCTTTTGCTCTCCCTCTTAGAGAGAAAGGAAATAAATGAAATTTGACCGCATCAGGGTCAACGTCTTTTATACGCATCATATCACATATTTTAGTGAAAGTTCAAGTGCATACATACGTCTTCAACATCAGAGCCTCCAAATTGATTCTGTTGAACCAAACTTAAGTAATGGGGCTTAATTTCATAGTCATCAGCAGCGATTACTGGCTGAGTAATAGGAGTACACAAATAATGATTGTTGGGAGTAGCAAACTCCCCAAGCTTCTTTTCAGCCATATTTCCTATGTTTTGGGGTTTTCTTAAACAAAGAATTATAATAGTAAAAGCAAGAATTTAAAGGCTAACTAATTTTTTTAGTTTATCAAATGAAGACTGAAAAAGCAAACTAACAAAATTTAAAAACAAGAATTAAAACTAGCAAGGTTCCTAATAACCTCACTAGGGTAGCTATTGCTTCCCCGGCAACGGCGTCAGAAAAAGGGTTAATACCTTCGATCCGGATTACGGATGTAGTATAGCTTCTTTTTCCCTAATAGACCTGGGTTATCGAATCCTCGGGAAGCGAATGCGTAATGAAGTTACTTTAACGGACCTTCGAGAGTTTTAGAATTCCTTTTATGTTTTTACCGGACCAATAGCTTGCATCTTTTTGTTGTTGTCGATGATGGAGAGAGAGGGCCTAGAGCGTTCGATTTCACCTGTAGTTGTGCAAAACATCTGATGGGAATAAAAGATAGAAATAAAATATGCGTGTACTTGTTAGAGCAAGATAAATTATATATGGGCGGTGCATCTATAATTGCTATTGCCTCCGCAACCGCTTATAGCAATAACCTACTAGTCTCATCCATAGAATAAAGAGAACTAATGATATGCATAGTGATTTCACCGTTAATCCCAAGCAAATCCCTCACATATAGCTGTACTACCCCTTCTGTTACTGAGGTTCCTAACCTGCATATCAGTCATTACTCATACTCCCTATACCTGGATCAACCCTCGGGGTCTTGGATACCTGACAAGTCCTTGGATTGAGGCAAGAGAGGATACAATAATCATCATGCCATACAAACTAATACACGATCCTATCTATGATAAATAACATGCACAATTGCTACATGGCTAGGCCGAAGCCCTTAGCTCAAGGAGAATTACTCACACATAGAGATGAGATCAACAATCACAAACATTGTAATGAAAATCATAAGATTGATAGCAATAGTCTTACAATATCGCCAATCGGAGAAGAGATCTACTATTACAAGTGGTGAGATATGGCTATGGAGATGGAGAAGGGTTTGGAGATCTGGAGACGGCTGGTGATCTGTGACAGAGACTTTTTGGCGAGGTCTGGTTTGTTTTCTCGTCGCCCGAGGCTTTTTTATATAGGGGTTCCTTCACGAAAGTTGTTCTGTTTGACCTAACGGTGACGGTGCCAACTATACGGCCGGAATTTTTGCTCCGGTCGTATAGTTGGTCGTTAAAGCGTCTGCCTCCGCTTTTACGGCTCCTAGTTTCGTCTGGTTGTTGGAAATCTCGTATCTTTGCCTTTAATATAGTGATTCCCTCCTTTAAATGACATTATCTGTGCAGGAAAAATATAAAAGAAAGGATGGCATACCCATCCGAATATTAGCATTAGTGGCAGGGTTTAGAGAGATATTTCATCAAGAATATGAGTAATATCCAGTTTAAATATGGACGTAGATGGGTATATTTCAGAGCCATAAATAGGGGACATTAGACATCCTCTCTCTTTCATCATCTGCTACTAGACATTGGGTCGAACTTAGTGTTATACCTTTTATCATAGGCACAAAACATGTGAAGGGTGGATCTAGATCTAGCCGAATAGATCTAGATGAACTCACCGAGAATGCAGCAGAATCTCGATGTAGGTTGTTAATGATGATCACGTCAATCCCCATAGCTAGGTGTATTCCTCCCAGCCACGAGGAGAACTCCCACTCAATGTGATCAAAAGTACAATCCCTCTACGTGTTGCATGCATTCATCTTGACAATCTGTATAGCGTTACACCATCTAGAGCGTTGTACTGATGGTGATAAACTTGCAGCCTTGCAGTGCGTGTGTGTGTGGAGAGATAGAGAACCACCACGTGGGAGTAGTGTTTTTCATGTGATGGAAGGCTGCCTCCCTCTATATAGGTGGAGGGGAGGAGCGCTAGGCGCCCTTGGGTTTACCCTTAGAGACCGATAGGCAAGGTTGCCCTAGAGGTGGCGCCTATCCCCTTTAGGCGGGTCTTGATCTCCATAATCAATGCGACATCATTCCGTTCCGTATTCGTAAGATATCATATCTCCATATTTAGTGAATACCATCTCATAGATAGTACTTTAAGTCGCATGGATTTGCCTTTTTCTCCGATTTTTGGGCGTCCCGACAATTTTTCCTAGCCAACCACGCGTCCTGTTTCAGATCCCCTCCACGCGCGGCACCACGGCTCTCTGCCCGGGTGACGCCCGTGCCACCTCAGTGTGTCGTCACATAGACGACACGTCGCACCCGCGGACGCCCTCCCGGCTACTGTCCATGCAAGCCATGTGTGTGGCCTCGTATCGGCCATTTTTTTAGAAGGTGGCCTCGTGTCGCCTCGCCTCCTGCATGCACCCTCATGTAGACAGCCTACGTCCACGCGGTTGTTTCCTCGCTACATATTTGATCGTTGTGCCTATTTAGTCTCTTGTTGGCTCTGCTCTCTCACTTGCTCTTTCTTTTGGTCGCTCATGTTGCTCTCTGTTTTTTGTATTTCCAGGTGCTGCGACAGAGCCGACATTGCTCGATGCTGGAATCAGACTAGCCGCCAGTGACGATCTAGGTATTTTCTCGTGCTCTTTTCCCCTGTTGTTGCTTTGCTCGTGGTTCTGTTCTTTTGCGTTTTTAGGCGTTGCAGTGGCGCCAGTGTTGCATGCTGCTATAATTGTGTGGCCGACCCGTCGGTGTTGTAAGTTTATTTGTACTATTTTGTTTGTTTTTTGTGTGTTTTTCGTGTTTTGTGGAAAATGAAGTAGTCGGGGCTGACCTAGGCCTCTCGCGCATCGGTGCGGTTATAGGCTGGGGTAGCAACGCTGCTATTTGTATTGTTATTCTCACTTATTTATATTGAACTTTTTTGCTTTTCTATAGATCAGCCAATACATTGTTTATTTATTTTCCAAAAAATCAGTAATATGTGATTATAGTTTTATCATTTGTTGTTAAAATTAAATTTGCACTAAACTAAAATCGCATTTTGTAGTGAAAGTCGCACTCGTTCTTCCTTTTATAAATCCCTTTTCAATAGAATCGCATGCTTTACATTACAATGTAGTGATCAGTTAAACGGTTATAGTATATGTAAGATTATATGTTTAGTGTGCTTAAATATCTTAGTTGTGAGTCTTAGAACGCACATTCATATGTAGCAAATATCATGATTAGGCTTATGAAATACTCCCTCCCTTCAAGAATAACTGACTTGACATTGTCTAGATTCAAATGTATCTATATACTAAAATACGTCTAGATATATTTAAATCTAGACAAATCCAAATCAATTATGTGTGGATGGAGGGAGTATATGATTGTAAGTGATCTCATTGCAAAGTGGATATATTCTCAAGGGCTCAACAATTGTTGACAACTAAATATAGGCATGGACCGTCCCAACATTACGAGCCTGACATACATAATCTAGTATTTTACTAAAAATAAGCTTAATAATTTATAGTGTTCCAAAAAATAATTAAATTAATATGGAAAAATATAGTTTACGTGTTTTGGACCGGGTTGGGCTTCACATTTCCAGGCCGGCTTTTTAGAAGCCCAAACGGACTGGTTTGGGCTTCACATTTCCAGGTCAGCTTTCCTAAAGCCCAAACCGGGGAATGCATAGGTATATACATGTACTGAAATGAAACCGTTTGTAACAAACATCACAGCACAGACCACATATTAGGGCCCATAGTACTACGCGCCAAAGTTTTACTTTCAATTCCTTGAAAGTTGAACTATAGATACCTACTCCCTCCGCTCAGACTCCGCTCAGAAATATAATACGTTTTAGTTTTATGAAATGAATGTATGTAGCCACTTTTTAGCGTATAGATTCACTCCGAACCTCTACGAACCTACTCCCTCCGTTTTAAAATATAAGATGTTTTAGCTTTGTGAAGAGAGTATATCTAGACTCCTTTTAGTGTCTAGGTTCACTCCAAATCTAAATGAACCTAGACACTAGAAGAGGTCTAGATACACTTTCTTCACAAAGCTAAAACATCTTATATTTTGAAACGGAGGGAGTATATACTAAAAGACGGCTAGATACATTCGATTCACAAAGCTAAAACGTCTTATATTTCTGAACGGAGGGAGTAGAAGAGTAGCAATATAAATGGTAAGTCACGAATTGTTTTCAATGGAAAAAACATAAATACCAAATGAATACACATTATTCAGCGCACACGCACATGAAATTTTCCTCACTAGTCAGTCCACCTATATTAGTTCTAAATGGAAATCAACCACCAACTAGCAGAGTGCCAACTATTTTATCCTGGGGTAATTTACTTCCACAGATAGATAATTTGAAGATTTGATCACTTGTATGCAGGGGCCAGTGCATGCAAGGATACATCAGCTGTTTGTTCACAAAGCCTCCTCAAACTAGTACTCCCTCCGTTTCAAAATATAAGATGTTTTAGCTTTGTGGATAAAGTGTATCTAGACCTCTTTTAGTGTCTAGGTTCATCTAGGTTTGGAGTGAACCTAGACACTAAAATGGGTCTAGATACACTCCTTTCACAAAGCTAATAAACATCTTATATTTTGAAACGGAGGGAGTATATGAGAGATACAGGGCTTGCTCTTTGCAGTCGGGTCCTTTTGTCAGTGTTCAGCTTTCACTTTGGAATCTCCATTAGGCAAAGCACTTTGGGATTGAGCCAACCGCTTTGATTCCTAGACAAAAACGAGTTGTTAAGAAACTAATGCAGTGAAGTACAAATGAACTGTCAAAAATCATTTACTTTCAGTGGACAGTAAAATCTTGAAGGTAAAAACTAGCTAGGACAAAGCAATGGCTGGTGTAGACTTACAAAGAATATGCATTACCAACGAAAAAATTATGTCCTCAGCTAAATTATGTCTTTTAATACCAAGATCAACGTTTAAGTGGCAGGTTCTAATCGAACACATATATAGTCAGACCAACTTAAGCTAACACTTGCACAAGGACGAAAGATGCACTGAGAATTGTGATAACTGGAACATAAAACCACATATGATTACTATACTGTAGTTAGTGATCACATTGTTTTTGTCTCATTGGCATATTTGTGTTGAGCGACATTCTAAACAAATATCTTAAAAATACAGGCATATTTCTACTTACAGCAGCAGAAGTAGCTCGTATCTGCCTGTATGCTTCAACGTCTTCAGGAAAAGCTTCTTCAAGCTCCTCAAGAAGATGCTTCCTCAGACTCTGAAACAAACATTGTCCAGAACATTATTTTGTCATTGCACAGCTAGTTCCTTTACAAGTACTTATAAAAGACTAACTAAAAGAATCAGAATAGTAGAGGAAACAGTTTAAAACGCTCGTGTATAATTTCTGTCAGAAGTTCGGGACAAATATCAGTGAAAAAAGTCACAAGAACTCAATACTTTTGAGTTGCGATGAAAACATCATACAAGGAAAATGGCAGGGGAAAATAAAGCCACGGCTCAAATTATACTCACAAGTACACAACCACGAGGAAACCAGGTGTTGAATAAGTACTCTCCTAAATTTTAATAAAGGACAAGATGTTTTTGTCACAAAGTGAAATATATGGGAAACAGAACACTGATAAATCATGGTGAACCCTAAAAACAGGGAGTGATTCTTCTTGAGAATAAGCTGCTACAGTGCAACTAAATCTCAAAAAGCAAGGCTTAAACTCATGAAAGGCAAGATGTATTTCCTTCATTCGTGGTTTGGAGGTCATATATGGAAGATAAGGAATGCCATACAGAAAGATCTATGGTGGTTTCTTTTCATGGGGCATACAAAAAGGGCATACAGCTAGATTATACAGAGACAAATCTGCATGGGCAATACAACAAACATAGGCCCCACATTTAATGTTTGGTTCATGTCCAAATCGGCCTTGCC
Organism: Avena sativa; assembly: GCA_916181665.1. Lineage (NCBI taxonomy): Eukaryota > Viridiplantae > Streptophyta > Magnoliopsida > Poales > Poaceae > Avena > Avena sativa. The sequence continues at coordinate 551,453,738 of OV702290.1, read as the reverse complement.
AATTTTTTGGCCATACCTAAATATGTTCTTAGATCAAGCTTGGCTCATCCATTCAAACAAACATCCAGTGTTTACAAGGTCCTTGACACAACCAGGGGCACAATGCTCCTTGACACAACCAGGGCCACAATGCCATAGCACTAATATTGGTCCTTGTTTGCATGGTTGCCAAAATTTAGCATTCCTACGCTAATTTTCAAACTCTAGTTCTTTTTCTTGCCAACATTGGCCAAATCATTGGCAAGCAAAAACTTGGCACATATTTTGGCTAGCCAAATATTTGGTAGGGTAAACTTGGGATCAAACATCTAGTCAGTAAATGCTATACAGATACTGGACTAAAATAGCCATCTATCCATCCTTATACAGCTAGATGGTACATAGACAGAATCCACAACAAATACTGGCCCCACATTTCACTTAAATTTATTTATGGCTGGCAGTCAATGGGAGTAACAACAAGGAAAGCTTTGAAAATGAAAAGTATCATTAACAACTGATCATGGATTTCGAGTCGTGCGACTAGTCGATGAATCGCAATTGAAAGGTCGACTCAATGTCTCGACTCGACTAATTGGATGAGTCGAGCGACTCGTTCGACTAGTCCTGACTAACCTCGACTAGTCCAGGTTTTTGAGTCGTTCGACTGAAAAATGACCCCACCTGTCATATTTTTTTAATATTGCCTTCCCAGTTTCATCCATGAAAACCAGATCGAGCTCCCAGTTTCCCCCGTGAACCCAAATGAATCTGCCAAAACAGTGCTCTCCCTTGACCACCGCCTCCGCCACGAGTGTTCCATCCGCTGCCGCCGCAAGACCATGGTTCCTCCGCCTGTTCCATCTGTCTCCTGATCTTCTCCTCCACCGGCCGCTGCTACTCCAAGAGTCCTTCCCTGGTTCTTGTGGCTGCTGGTCTGCTCCTCCTCCTCCACCGGCTGCTGGCAGTGGTCTGCTCCTCCCTCCGCCGGCTGCTACTACTTCCACTCCTTATCCTCAGCCTTTCTTGTATTACATATTTAGATACTAGTATTAGACTATTAGTAATTGTATACTATGGTATTTTATAGTACCTATGGATGAACTCATGTCGACTAGTCAACACGAGTCGTGGCTAGTCACGACTAGTCTACGAGTCGCTACCCCAAAACGACTGGTCAACTCGTCGACTTGAAATCCTTGCAACTGATGGGATGTAGTCTGTTTACCACACAAATTTAAGTGGATGAAGAGGGAGTGATTTCATTCTTCTTGAGAATAAGCTGCTACAGTGCAACTAAATCTCATAAAGCAAGGCTAAGCTCATGAAAGAAAACATGGTATTCCTTCATTTGTGGTTTGGAGGCCACTATATGGAAGATAAGGAATGCGATACAGAAAGCTCTATGATGGTTTGTATTCATGGGGCATACAAAAAGGTATCCCCTTCAATTTTAACCAATATCATTCATATCAAAAGCATGTATTCTTTTTTACACAAAAAACCCACCAGCAAACTTTGATCCATAATGCTAGAAAGGTTTCGAACATTTCTATGGGCATGTTAGGTTCATGGCTGCACTTCATCACATTTCTGTCAACAATTCCATCTAAAATTTGAGCCATCCATACCTTGAATGCATCAGTTTTGCCCTTGGTGATCTGGTTCTTGGCGATGCAGCTGTTGAGCACGTCCCTGGTGAACTCGTCGGGGTTCTTCCCGTCGTCAATCAAACTAAAAGAACAAGCAGCAATCGTTAGCACACGGTTTAGGCAAGGGTCAACAACAGTAATGAGCAGATCAGTAAGAGACGAGACTGAACACGATGTGGTCCTCACTTGACGACCTCCATGGGCACCTGGATGTTGCACCCGTCGGCGAGCTTCTGCATCGTGTCGAGCTCCGCCACGAGCGCGTTCCTGCATCGTATGACAAGACCAAACCCTAAGAAATCCGCACGCGCAGAAAAACCGTGGCACGAAAGCGGGGTCGTAGGGGAGGTTCGGGCTAGGATACGAGGGTGCCGAGGGAGGGATCTCACAGGCGCTGGAGGAGGGGCAGCTGCGAGGCCGATCTGAAGGAGGAGACGTTGAGGTTGAGCTGGTGGAGGAGCCCCAGGGTCTTCTGGATCGAGCCCGTGACCTGCGCCAGGTTCTGCTTCGAGGCATCTTCGGGACGGTCGCCTCCTACGCCCCCTTGTACTCCGTTACCGGAAGCGGCCGCAGCCGCCGCGGCGGAGGCGGCGCTGGATGAGGAGTTCGGGGCGGCGCTGTCCATGGCGAGGTCGGAGAGGGAGAAGAAAGACAAAGGGGAACGGCCTTCACGGACTCCCGGTTCGACGTCGGTTGGCGCGGAACGGCCCAGGTGTCCATGAAATGTCGCTGCATATCGGTCTTAGCCCTTGGGCTTTAAGAAAGATAGAGTGGGCCGCTCGGTTTGCCCTCCGTGACATGGACGCGGATTGTTGGCCCGCGTGCCTCTGTTCCATCATATAGCATGGCCAGATAGAACATAGCATGGCCTGTGTTGCATCACATAGCATGTTCTGTATCGTTCGTAGTGAACCTAAACACTAAAAAAATTTAAATATATTCGTTTCACAAAACTAAAATTTCTTATATTTTAAAATGGAGAGAGCATGGAACTCCCTTAGTTGTTAGAGTCCCCAGCGGACTGGGATTTAGTGACTTGCTCACAGCAAGTCACATTGTACCTAGCCCCTACCATCGAACATTCACTGTCCATCCAACAGTCCACTGCTAGTTGACCAAAACTGTACCCATTAATTTATTGTTTACACTGAATGTAGCTAGCTTCAAACAGTATATGCAAATGATGGTTACTTGGTTCTAAGTAAGGATGGCAATTTTACCCATGGGTACGGGTACCCGCGGGTACCGTACCCGCATGGGTAAGGTATGGACACACTCTTATACCCACGGATAGTACCTATGTCCTATCTGTTAAGTTACGGGTACGAACACGAGTAGAAATTTGTACCCATAGATATACACATACCCTGCCCGTTTAAACTGACATGTCAAACTTACCTGTAGATATCAACCTATGCGGCCAAAAAGCCTAGGGACAAGTATGCGATTGCGAATTCTAAAATTCGATACTTTCATGTACTCGTCTACCTATTATTAAGTAGAGATAATTGTATTTTTTTCAAATATATGTTATTGATAAATATAAAATTGTAAATAACTTGTGTACTATTAAATCTATCCACCGGGTATCCAATGGGTATGGATACCCGATGGGTAGGGTAAAGTTTTATACCCACGAGTACGGGTATGGATAAACTTTTATACCCATTGACTATACGGATATGGGTATGATATTCTTTATCCTGCCCATACTTTACCCATTGCCGTCCTTAGTTCTAAGGGCCATGCCATGACGGGTCACAAAACTAAATGGATAGGATGATGAGTTTAGGCCACAACTCCATACTCTGAGTGATGATGTCATATAGGAGTATGTAATGTTCAATAAATTTATTGTTTAAAGTCATATATTCCTTTCATCCTAAATTAAGTGACTAAACTTTGTTAGAATATGCATGTATCTAGACAAAGACGGGTCAATTAATTTGGACCAAGGGAGTAGTATTTTCCCTTAAAAATTAAATGACTATATAATATTTTTCTAACATGATGAAGGCACACATTTAAACACTGGGGCTGCACCATTATCACCGTGATAGCGTTTAAAACATTTGCCTGCGGGAATAATGTAATTATTTACTTTTTATATTTACATTTTAGAAATTTATTTTGTAATGCTTTTGAAGTTATTAAATCTTAAAAAAATCGTAACTTCCATAATTTTCGAGCTAGAGTGTCAACATTTACGTAAGTTATAGTAACATGTCCAATACATAGACGAGCTATTTTTACTCCAAGTGAACAATAGTTATTCTAGACCACACTGTTTTGGTCAGCTTCCCATTGGTTATTCTAGTGCAGATTACAGTTGTACGGTGAAAACTACAAGCCTGGAGCTAGATTAGTGTAAACAACAAGTTAATCGGTTCAGTTTTGGTCAGCTAGCCATAGACCATTGGATGGACAATGGAGGGTAGATGGGAGGGGCCAGGTACAACGTGACTTGCTGTGGGCAAGTCACTGAATCCCAGTCCGTAACCAGCACCCAATGGGCGCCATCATGAATTTGATGGCCATCGTTGTCGCAAGAATGACACGTTGCCCAATCTGTGGCCCTAAGTGAACAACCTGAAATGAGGGCAAAGTGTTATCTAATTGATACTATTTGAATGTAAATCTATTGTTACTGAGTTTAACGTTGTGTGTAGAGTTCGATTAATGTAGGATAACCATAAAAACAAGTTAACCGAACCTACAAAAGCATGTTATTGTCTTCTTGTAATTAGGTGCTTGAATGCCTCAATGAATATATCATTGTTATACGGTAGAAATCTGCCAAATTAAGAATGTAAAAAATCCTCCTAGCATAGCTACGGTTCCCCATAAAAAGTACGATTTTTTATGTGGCATTGCCTGCCCATGCCCGGAAAGGGGGGCCATTGCCCCCCCCCCCCCCAAATTATGCTTTGCCACTACAAGGCTGGCCACATATAAGAAGAGCCTAACAAGCAAAGAAACAAAGAAGTGGCAGTTGGTTCTGATGCAAATGTTGAGAGACACAAAATATTATAAACTGAAGGAAAACTATTAGTGTACCATTACTTATCACCCTTGCACCGTTGCATTAAGCTGCTCTGCACTAGATGATGTCGCCGTGACCCTAGCAGCCAAAAAATCGCTAGAAACCCAGAAACCCTGGCGCCGTGATACGTCCAAAACGTATCTACTTTCTAGAACACTTTTCATATTGTTTCTCCTCTAAACTTATATGATTTGGATGCAACTAACACGGACTGGCGCTGTTTTCAGCAGAATTGCCTTGGTGTCTACTTTTTGTGCAGAAAATCAAGTATCAGGAAAAATTCCGGAAAATATGCCAAAAATCTTATTTCACCCGAAGCCTTCAGGAGCCAGAATACGAGACTGAGAAGAGCCAGGGGTGGCCACACCACCTGGTGGCACGGGCCAGGCCAGGTCGCGCCAGGGGGTGGTGTGGGCCCCCCAGGCACCCCCTCGGTCTCCCTCTTCGTCTATAAGGAGCCTTCTGACCTAAAAACTTCGGGGGGTTCGACGTTTTTTCAGAAGGAGTTCCGCTTCGCCGCCATCACCAGATTCCACGAAACAGCACCAGAAACTCCGTTCTGGCACCCTGCCGGGATGGGGAATTGGAGGAGATCATCGCCATCATCATCACCATCGCTTCTCCATCGACCATTCATGTTTCTCCCATCTATGAGTGAGTAATCCCCCGCTATAGGCTATGGGGATGGTAGGGATTGGATGAGATCGCTCATGTAATGGCATCAGATTGTTAGGGCATGGTGCCTAGTATCTTTTATTAGTGCTTTATGACTTTGTTGCGACTTGTTGTGTTTAATGCTTGTCACTAGGGCCCGAGTGCCATGATTTCAGATCTGAACATGTTATTGATTCATTATGATAGTATTGTTTATGGTCTTATCTACAAGTTGTATACACACGTTGTTGTCCGGAACCAATGGCCCCGAAGTGACAGAAATCGGGATAACCGGAGGGAATGGCTTTGATGTGAGGATCACATGTGTTCATGGAGTGTTAATGCTTTGCTCCGGTGCTCTATTAAAAGGAGCACCTTAATTGCCAGTAGTTCCCTTGAGGCCCCGCTGCAAACGGGCTGGCAGGACAAAAGTGTTGTGCAAGTTCTCATTCCAAGCACGTATGACTATATATGGAACACATGTCTAGGATTATCTAGTACTTGGATGTTTTATCTTATTTATCTGCAATTGCCCTATGTTTTGATTGCTATGTGAATTATCTCGTCCATGCAAAGCCCGTCCATCCATCCATATGCCTACCGCACTCGAATCCCACTGTTTACTGCTATTGTCACTATTGTCTTTATTTTACTACTGTTGCTACTTTGCTATTCCTACTACAAAATTGTTGGTACTGATAAACTGTTGTGAGCAAGATTGTTTCCAAGTACAGTTGAATTGACAACTCAGTTGTTAAGGCTTATAAATATTCTTTGGCTCCCCTTGTGTCGAATCAATAAATTGGGTTTCACTTCTCTCGAAAATACTGCGATACACCCCCTATACTTGTGGGCCATCAAGACTATTTTCTGGCGCCGTTGCTGGGGAGCATAGCTTTATTTATCAAGTTCACTTGGATTCTCTATTGTTCGTTGCTATCCATCCATCATGGGTAAGTCTCGTGATGACAAGGTTCCTATTTTACCATCCACTACAAGAAGAGGTACGGTTCTGAACACCTCTATTGCTCTTGATTCACCGTCTGTTATAAGTAAGCTCGTTACACCACCACATACACATGTTACACACACTGCTACTAATGCTGAATTTGAAACTTCTGATGCTTATGATGCTGCTTCTACTGTGCTTGATAAGAGTGGTTCATTAGGTCCTTTCCTAGATGCTACGATTGCTAGAACTATAGCTGGAAATACCGAAACTCCTAGTGAAGACACTACCACACCTGTTAGCTCACCTGAGTCTAGTGAGAGTTATGATATTGAAGAAGATTATGTTGAGATGACCGATGAGTTTATTAAAGAATGTAAGAACACCCATGATAGGAGCGCTGCTAAGAGTCTCCTTGAGAGGCGTACTATTAGACCCAAATTATATCCTGCTGCTAAGTTTGCTGCTTCTCCCATAAACATTATAGATGAAGATTATGATTTCTCTCTCGATCTATCTTACATAGCTATTGTTGAGAAAGTACCTTTTTATGGGACTAAGAATGAAAGTGCGGTAGCACATATGAATGAACTTTCTACCATGAGTGGCTTGTTTTCTGATGATATTAAGATGCGTACTTACTTTGTTGCTAAGATTTTTCCTTTTTTACTGAAAGGAGAAGTTAAAACTTGGTTTAGTAATTTACCTCCTGGATCTATTGATAGCCCTGAGTGCTTGATTAGTACTTTCCTGCAGAAATATTTTCCTCCCAGTGCTAGACATGCTATTTTGCAGGAATTTTTTGATTTCAAACAGGGAGAAAAAGAGGTATTGCCTGGATCTTGGGCAAGGTTTTGTGCTTTGATTCATGCACAGGCTGGAAGTCCATTACCTAAAAATAAGCTTCTTGATATATTTTATAATGGACTAACAGAAGAATCTAGGACATACCTAGATAATTGTGCTGATTGTGTTTTCAGGAATATGACTCCTAAGGAAGCGAAGGAATTAATGGCTAAAATAAGTAAGAACTATGAAGATTGGAATCCTCCTGAACAAGCTTGTACCTGAACCTACTATACCAGTACCTATTCCAACATCAAAGAAGAGGGGAGTTATTGAATTAAATGATGAAGTAATGAAGGAAGTTAAGAAATGTCTTAAGGAGAAGGAAATTAAAGCTGAGATGTCAAGAATTTACCTCCTATAGAAGAATTATGTAAGCCTATTCCCTACTCATCCACTATTGAGGTACACTCTCTCCAACACTTTGATGAAGGTGATATCCCTTACTCTAAACCTCCTGATCAATGCTTAGAAGAATTCGATATCTTTATTGTTAAGCAAGATAAGTTTAATAAAAGGGTGCAAAATCATCTAATGGAAAACACTAGAGCTATTGTTGAGTTGAAAGATATTGTGGAAAGAACCTCTAATGATGTTAAAATGATTGTTAAACACTTTCAAATGGTTCAAACTCAAATAGATCAACTCGTTAAAGTACAAAACGACTTGCTAGTTAATGCTTCTAAAGAAAAACATGCTTATGAAATTAGAACTAGAAGTGGAGCTGCTACCCAGGATCATCTATATCCTGAGGGGCATCCCAAAAGAATTGAGCAGGATTCTCAACAAGCTGAAAATAGTGGTTCTACTCGTAAGAAAAGGAAAAAGAAGCATAAAACTGTTGTAGAACCCTCTGAACCTACTATAGATCCTAATAGTATATCTATCTCTGATGCTGAAACTAAAAATGGTAATGAAGAAAATGAAGTTCCTAATGAAGAAAAAGTTGAAGAAGAACCTGAAAACCACACTAAGAATACTAAATACACCAAAGAAGATTTTATTGCTAAGAAACATGGTAGTGAAAGAGAACCTTGGGTCCAAAAACCTATGCCTTTCCCTGATAAGAAACACAAGTCAAAGGAAGATGAACACTATAATAAGTTTTGTATGTGGATGAAACCTTTATTCTTGCAAATTCCTTTGACTGATGCTATTAAATTGCCTCCTTACTCAAAGTATATGAAGGATATTGTCTCGAATAAAAGGAAGACCCCTAATGAAGAAATTTCTACTTTGCTTGCTAATTATTCTTTCAATGGTAAGGTTCCTAAGAAACTTGGAGACCCAGGGATTCCAACTATCCCTTGCTCTATTAAGAACAGTTATGTTAGAACTGCTTTGTGTGATTTGGGAGCTGGAGTTAGTGTTATGCCTTTCTCTCTATATAAGAGGCTTCAACTAGAAAAATTAATACCAACTGATATATCCTTGCAAATGGCTGATAAATCTACCACTATTCCTGTGGGTATATGTGAGGATGTACCTGTTCAAGTGGCTCATAATTGCTTGATATTAACTGACTTTGTTGTGCTTGAAATGCCTGAAGATGATAATATGTCTATTATTCTTGGGAGACCTTTTCTTAATACTGCAGGAGCTGTTATCAATTGTAATTAAGGAAAGGTGACCTTCAATGTTAATGACAAGGAACATACTGTCTATTTCCCCAAGAAGGTTGAAAGAACTTATGGTTTGAATTCAATTGAACATGTTGAGGGCATTCAAGTTGGGGAAATATATTGTCCCATACCAAGAGAAAAATTGAAACTATTATGATTGGGACCATTGCTATCAAGGTTGAGGTAACATAATCATTAGTGGAATACAAAGTTTTGTCTCATATGGAATTGTTTTGGTAGCAAGACCTGATCAACCTTGTTAACAAAAGGATTTCATTGAACAAAACAATGTTTTCACTATGATTATCTTCATTTACTTCTATCCTATGCATTTTAGTTTTTGTTTTTGTTTAGTTCTCTTTTTATTGTTAGTTGCTTGCATATTAGAGTGTCTTAGAACTTTTGTAGTTCTAGCTTTGTTTTGTCCTTGCACCATGTTTCCAAAAAAAAATCTGTCTGTCAGAAAATCATTCTTCTATGCCTGAAAATGCCCAAAAATAAAGTGTCTCGAAAAATTCCAGAAAATTCATATTAAATTTTTACGTGAAAAAAGGGGCTGAGGAGTACCTGGGAGGTACCAGGGGGGCCCACCAGGCAGGCACACCACATGGTGGCGCGGCCAGCCCTGGGTGGCGCCATGCCCTAATGTGGGCCACCCCTGGCCCCCCACTAACTCTCTCACCTGCCACTTTCTTCTCTCTCCCAAGTAAGCTCCAGTTCATTGCTCAAAATCGCGTTCTTGTTGTGCTTGCTCTCGATTTTTTCGATCTCCTTGCTCAGCCCATCTTTCTTGCTGAAATTTGGAGCATTTGTTCCCTGGTATGTGACTCCTCCCCTTGTCCAAGTAGATTTTGTGTTTAGTGGATTATATCTTGAGTATTTTGCTGCTGTAGGTGACTGGTTATGAGAGCTTGTAAGCTTGTTTGATTCTTAGATATATAGTTTTGATGCATGTTTAGGCCTCTTACAAGCCCCTATGAGTAGAATCCTTCATTATATTTACTTTGCAATCACTTGTTTAATAGGTGTTTAAATTTCAGAATACCAAGCATGAACAACCATACTTTTGGAGAGATATTTGAGAGTGATGCACCTAGGAGGTCGAGGCCCTGAAGATCAGCCTCTCGGGCTAGGCCATCATACAACGAAGATCTCATTGCAACTCGTATTGGTAGTGAAAGGGATGATGAGGATGCTCACCCATCCTCTTTTCCTTGTTTTACTTTCTTACAAGCTGCAGGTATTCTTGATGATTTCTTGCTACTGATTGAGAGGGTTGGTTTGACCTCATATATGCAAGATGAGAGAATACGCTATGCTCACCAAAACTTTTGTTGAGAGCTTCATGTTTACTAACACATCCTATCAGTCGACTGTCTCTTTTAAAATCTATAATCTGCCCTTCACCATGCCTTTGGAGAGATTTTGCAGTATTGTAGGTGTACGCACGACAGGGACCGTGAAGAAAATTCAAGGGCGACCCGCTGATTTATTGGAGATTTACCGAGGGGTGACCAATGATGATGACCGCGTGGCGCAATGCGGAAAGATAAGAAATATCCAACTCCCTGCTCTTAGATACTTTGCATATTATCTTGCTACTAGTGTACTGGGTAGGGAGAACACAAGTAATATCTCCAACTATCATTTGGCATTCCTTGCTGCTGCGCTTAACAATGATACTCGGTACAATCTTGGCTCGCTTATTGCTCGCCGCCTAGCTGCTAGGGGGCCTATCTATGGGGGCATCATTGCCTCGCGTATAGTCAATGCATTAGGTCTTTTAGTGGATCCCAATGATGCTATGCTGGCACCACAGAGACTTGACCTTGTTGCTATGAAAACTCATCACTTTGTCACTACTACTTCTGATTTGGACAGTCTAGTATATATGATGCTTTTCACTGACGGGGATGAAAGGGAGATCCTTTTGCCACAACCTTCTTTGTTTAGTGTTCATAGGAGAACGTGGTCGCGCTCCAAGGAGGAGGTGGACGAGCAGCTTCGCTTGCTGGGTTTCCACGAGCAGCACCAGGAGGATGTGCCCTCCTATGATTACTCCGCGCATTACAGAGGGACGTACTCGAGCTCGTACCAGGACGAGGGGACCTCTTCGTCGTACTAGGGTGACACTTCATCCTGGCCAGCTTGGGATTGATACCCACTTAGGCCAAAAGCCTAAGCTTGGGGGGAGGTACGCCGACACCGCACTCATCTCCATATCATGTTGCGTCGGTACTTTGTATATTCATATTTTCGTTCTCTTTTTAGTTTTCGTTCTTCTTTGCTTTTTCTTTCTAAAACACAAAAAGACCAAAAATATTTCTATTGTTTCTCTTTGGTTTGCTTCTTCTTTTTGCCTTGGTTTGTTTTCCCTTTTTGCTTTGTTTGAACTATTTGAAAAACCCAAAAAGATTTTGCTTTGCTTGTTTTTCCTCTTTGGTTCTTGTTTTAAAAATCAAAAACAACAAAAATATTTGTCGTTCTTCTTTGGTTTTTGTGAGTTTGCTACAGGGTTTAGCAGTCCTCAGTGGATATTGGTTTCATATTATTATTCAAGCCACACAAGTGAAGAGCAATAATGAGGATTAATGACAACTTGGGCGTGGTAAGAGGCTGGTAACGAACTCTATTTGTTTTCATTTTTGTACATATACTCATCACTGTGGGCATGCTTAGTCTGTTCATGTAGAGTGTATGTTATCTTTGGGTGCTTAGTAGTTCTTGCTTTCTTATGATTAACTCCAGCTCGCTAATAGTTTGTAGCATGTCTTATGAATGTTTGCTTGTATTGCTCTATTCATAACTTGATATGACACCGTGATATCCTCCTCTGAATGCTTTATTTGAATTGACTTGGCACATGCTCACGCATGCACATGACTGTAATAATCAGTTAAGCCTTGATGAATTATTTTGCCTTGAGGATCTTGAATTACTTTCATGCCATGATTAGTCCTGTTTTGTTGCAAGTATGATTATGACAGCTATTGCTCTCTCGTTGGTCGCTCTCTCACTATTGCTAGCCTTCACTTCCACTGAGTGTTTTAGTCATGTTTCCAACTCTCTTAAACCAAATATTGCCAAAGTGTCCACCATACCTACCTATTAGCATGATTTGCTACTTCCGTGCATATTAAATATGCCTTGTTCTCTTCCGAATAAAATGTTTGCTTGTTATAAGAAAGTTAGTTAGTAAAGCTCTCACGAACTTGATGGCACACTTTATTTTCTTAGACTTAATAAACCTGAACCATTGCATCCTTCTTTGTTGCGTATATGCTTGCGCTTTATGAGTTGAAGTTAGCAGAACCATGTATCATGGGGACCGCTTTCAACACTTCATTGGTACTTTGCACCTAGTTGATATCATGTCCTTTTGCTTATGGATCCCGACGGTGTGAAATAAAAGTGGAACTTGTAAGATCATGTAGTTTGTATGTATGTTAGAGAAACGCCTGGGCCGCTAGCCTAAGACATGCCTAATCATGGTGGAAACTTGCAGCATAACCATAATGAGCATTCTATGAAGCATCCTCAATAAAAATCTATGCACATAGTAAATAAAAAAATCGCCGAGATGCTCATTGTCTGCTTGCCTTGTTATTTTGATTATGGGACAACTCCCGTGTCATGTGCAAGGGGTACTCTGTTGGCGGTTCTCTATGATATGTATATACTTATAATGACAAGAGCTTACTTGTGACTGAAGTTGAGTAGCATGAGGATCGGTCTTCGTAAGTAAGGGGCATGACACTTCGATTTATAACTTGTCAAGCATATCACCTTAGTTGTGTCACTTTAACCTTAACCATTTAAAGATGCTTATGGTAGGGGAAATGAAAGCTCAAAGCTAACGAGTACCATACTTTCAGCATTTGGAAGCCTTTCAAATTATTTAAAACCTTTTCTTGTTGAGTCTCCATACATTCTCTGAGAACCTTCTTGAGAGCATAGTTGTCATTCTTTGTGCTTGTCCGATTACTTGATTATTTGTGTTATGACTTTGATGCTTGTATCTTTGATATCTTTACTTCTAGTCATCACTTGAACTTCAGAGGTGCCTTGACATTCATAATCAAAGGCAAGCGAGATACCACTCTATCATACATTTTTATGAGCATTGTAATGTTGCTTATGTTTATGCTTCATGCTACTTATTATTTTTGAGTTGGAATCTCTTCATACCTTGCAATGCCTATTAAGTAAACTTAGTTGCATACTCTTTATTATGAACTGTCTAAGTAGTTGATCACATTGCTGAGAATATTTACATCATATGAAGCAAATGTGTTCGTGAAAGTTCTTTTACCGCACTCAGTTTTCAACTGAATTGCTTGAGGACAAGCAATAAGCTAAGCTTGGGGGGAGTTAATACGTCCAAAACGTATCTACTTTCCCGAACACTTTTGTTATTGTTTCTCCTCTAAACTTGTGTGATTTGGATACAACTAATGCGGACTGACGCTGTTTTCAGCAGAATTGCCTTGGTATCTACTTTTTGTGCAGAAAATCAACTATCAGGAAAAATCCCAGAGAATATGCCAAAAATCCTATTTTACCCGAAGCCTCCAGGAGCCAGAATACGAGACGTAGAAGAGCCAGGGGGTGGCCACACCACCAGGTGGCGCGAGCTAGGCCAGGCCGCGCCAAGGGGTGGTGTGGGCCCCCCAGGCACCCCCTCGGTCTCCCTCTTCGCCTATAAGGAGCCTTCTGACCTAAAAACTTTGGGGGGTTCGACGTTTTGCCAGAAGGAGTTCCGCTCCGCCGCCACCACCAGATTCCACGAAACAGCACCAGAAACTCCGTTCTGGCACCCTGCCGGGATGGGAAATTGGAGGAGATCATCGCCATCATCATCACCATCGCTTCTCCATCGACCATCCATGTTTCCCCCATCTATGAGTGAGTAATCCCCCGCTGTAGGCTATGGGGATGGTAGGAATTGGATGAGATCATTCATGTAATGGCATCAGATTGTTAGGGCATGGTGCCTAGTATCTTTTATTAGTGCTTTATGACTTTGTTGCGACTTGTTGTGCTTAATGCTTGTCACTAGGGCCCAGGTGCCATGATTTCAGATCTGAACATGTTATTGATTCATTATGATAGTATTGTTTATGGTCTTATCTACAAGTTGTATACACACGTTGTTGTCCGGAACCAATGGCCCCGAAGTGAAATAAATCAGGATAACCGGAGGGAATGGCTTTGATGTGAAGATCAAATGTGTTCACAGAGTGTTAATGCTTTGCTCCGGTGCTGTATTAAAAGGAGTACCTTAATTGCCAGTAGTTCTCTTGAGGCCCGCTGCAAACGGGCTGGCAGAACAAAAGATGTTGTGCAAGTTCTTATTGCGAGCACGTATGACTATATATGGAACACATGCCTAGGATTATCTAGTACCTGGATGTTTTATCTTATTTATCTGCAATTGCCCTATGTTCTGATTGCTATGTGAATTGTCTTGTCCATGCAACGCCCGTCCATCCATCTCTATGCCTACCGCACTCGAATCCCACTGTTTACTGCTATTGTCACTATTGTCTTTATTTTACTACTGTTGCTACTTTGCTATTCCTACTACAAAACTGTTGCTACCGATAAACTACTGTGAGCAAGATTGTTTCCAGGTGCAGCTGAATTGACAACTTAGTTGTTAAGGCTTATAAATATTCTTTGGCTCCCCTTGTGTCGAATCAATAAATTGGGTTTCACTTCCCTCGAAAATACTGCGATACACCCCCTATACTTGTGGGCCATCACGCCGCTTGCTGTTGGGAAGGACGGCGGCTCACCATTATGCAGATCGAGGATGGTGAGGACAAAGAGGAGGAGGCTGTGGAGGTGGACGGGCATCTCTTGTACGGCTTGATCAGAATCGGGAGGGGAGATTGTAGGGAGGGCCTTGTTTACATGGGATATAGTGGGCGTGTTTTTTAGGCCAATTCACCACAACATGCCAGTTTGATGTCCAGAGTAGCATTCCCTAGGATAGTTGGCCCACTGCGTGAACTGAAGGAAATCCGGCGGTCATGAACATCTGGTCAGCGCTATCAAACAACCAAAAGTGTTCAAGTCGTGGGAGAGCTCCCTCTTGTCTCAGTTTTAATATCCCTAATTTGAATGTAGATCTATTGTTACTAAGTTTAATATTGTGTGTAGAGTTCCATTAATGTAGGATAAGCATAAAAACAAGTTAACCGAACCTACAAAATCATGTTATTGTCTTCTTGTAATTAGGTGCTTGAATGCCTCAATGAATATATCGTTGTTATACAGTACAAATCTGCCAAATTAAGAAGGTACAAAAATCCTCCTAGCATAGCTACGGTTCCCCATAAAAAGTACGATTTTTAGGTGGCAGTGCCCTGCCTGCCCCCGAAAAGCCCCCCCCCCCCCGCCCGCCCGCCCCAATTAAGCTCTGCCACTATAGAAGAAGAGCCTAACAAGCAAAGAAACAAAAAAAGTGGTTGTTGGTTCTGGTGCAAATGTTGAGCGACACAAAAATGTTATAAACTGAAAGAAAACTATTAGTGTACCATTACTTATCACCCTTGCGCCGTTGCATATCACCAGTTTTCGGTGACATCTCAATGTTAAGCTGCTCTGCACTAGATGATGTCGCCGCCATGCTCACAGTTTTTCATATTTCTGAGTCTCGAACATTAAATCGTAATTTAATAATATATCAATCATTAATAGAACCAATAATATATCATATTATAGATAAAATAAGTTTTCTCTAATGCAAGTGATATCATTATTATAGATTTCATGCAGCTTGATAATTACATATATGAACGAGAAAACAGACTTACTTCAGGTGCCATAATATCAACGAAGGGAAGATTAGGCTCGAATATCAACGAAGCAATGGGTTCAAATCTGGAATATATATGTATATAGTGTAAAAAAAAATCAATAGGACATGATGCATATGTATCAACTACAATTTACATGTCCAAATGGACTAAAGTTAAAGTATTTCAGGTAACGACTCTCATCCTAGTGCTATATATATACAGCATCTAAACGGAATGAACAAGCTAAACTCCACTAAAATCTTCATAAGGCAATTTAATTCTGGGTCACGTACCTTACAATGCGGATGGACTTAAGATTATTGGCACTCAGCGTGTGTCACGGAGCATCGCCTAGCTCGCAAACTCTCATTTCAAAACCGGTTGGGATAAATGGCAAACCACTCTCGTACCCTAAAAGCACCTTTGCGGTAAAATTACATACCATATTTAGGGTTCGTTTGATTTAAAGGATTTATAAAAAATAGAGATAGGAAAAGTGCAGAAATAGACATGCATGACACTTAGAATCCTACAGGAATGAAAAATGCAAGAATTGGTAAGATAATCTGTTTGATTACACCGCAAGAAAAACGCAGAAATTTTTATAGGATTTAGATACATGTCATAGTTTTCATAGACACTTGAATTTTTTCAAGATGTTTCACCGCTTGTTAGAAATCCTATAGGATTGTAGTGTAGAAAAACAATGCACAGAAATTTTGTAGGATTTATTTCTTTGAAACAAATGCACTCTACTGAAAAAAATTCTATAGATTAAAATACTATAGGATTCATTTGAAAATCCTTCGAATCAAACATTCCCTTATAGTATGGCTTGGGTACTACTGCAAAATAATTTCTTCACTCGGAACCTGCGTAAAAGTAGGTACTGAGATTTTTTAAAGGTCGTGCGGCATATCCACTCACGCCTTCGAAGAACGTTGCACCATGAAAACAGAACCGGTAGTGCATGTAGTATGAAATGATGAGCCATTTCTTAAGGTTTTTCCAAAAACCGTTGTGGATCAGGTTGATACGTGTAATAGCCGTGAAAATGCGGCTTAGGACATGTACAATGGTTGATAAGACAGTCTTATCTTACACATGCCACATCATTTGATATGACAACAAAATATGACATACAATAAGTTTTTTTTTTAGTCTTATCTCTAACACTAGATATTTCTAAATATATGGTGAGACATATTGTTGCTAAGAGATGATCTCTTAGCTAAGAGAAGAAAACTTTTTTTTCGTTTCTCTTTCCTCCAACTCAGCAATCATTCTATGTCATTGCTAAGTAAGACCATTGTACATGCTAGGCCATATACTCCCTCCGTTCCGGTTTAAAGGACATAATTTGCAATTCTCTGGGCCCTAGGTGTCCTCTAATTGGTCCATTTAATAGTATGGAGAAGAACATGCATGAGGTAAAAAAGAGACATCAAGGCGTTCATATTTGTTCACACATGTGCATGCAAGCATTTTATTGTTTTCACACAGGAGTAATTACACAGATTAAATGCTTTTGTGTCTAAATATTATGAGATTGCATGGTTTGCAAATTGTGTCCTTTAAACCGGGATGGAGGGAGTAGATGCTTATCGAAATAAACCAAGCAGTTTTAGCACAAGTGATTATTTTGTATAGGAGAGATGCCTGCCTAATATAAATTCGTTTTTTGTTGTGTGCTGTACTCCGCACCCGTGGGCCGTGGCTGTTGGAACCACCTGAGCATGTACCGTACAACAGTACGTACGTGCCAGACCGTGCGCACTCCTCGATCCTACTGCGCCCGGTGGCCCGGTGCGACGATTCGCGCGCACGCAAGATCAGAGGGCCGCTCTTGCCCAGCATCCACGACGTCGCTGGGCTGCTTGTCGCGTTTCGCCGGAAAGCAACAGCCGCGCGCGCACAAGCGCAAGTGGCATCGTGTTCCGGTGGGCGCGCGCGCGTGGCGTCGGTCGCCACGACCTCTCCCCGTGGCCGAGAGCGCGGCGGAGATCCACGTCAATCAAAGCCTTTTGCACGCGCGCGCCGCACCACCGTTGCCTTTCCCATATTCGCCGCCGGGCGGCGTCGACCCGCGGCCAATCGCGTCCCGCCTTTTCCGGCGCTACCCGGTACAATGATTGGTCCCATATGCCAAATACGCATCTTCCCATCCGACCGACCTGCCGTCGCGTCACCGGCCCGGTCGATCCATCGATCGACCACCACCTGCACTGCACCGCCGGCAGTGCCAGCCCGTCGAGCTCAAGCCGTCGGTCACTGGGTACCATCGCGAGCTGGCCGACTAAGTCGGATAACCAGATGCATGCCAGCCTCGGTCCCCCTGCCTGCTTTTCCTCCGAATCGATGGGCGACGACAATGGCGCCGTCGCGGTCGTGCGTGCGTGCGTGCGTTCGCGTCCGGCGGACGCTTGACTGACAGCGAACGATGGTGCGCGACGGACGTCGGTCGGTCGGTCGTCTCCGGCGCCTCCGCGCGCGCGCGCGTGACCCGCCCCCCCCCCCCCCCCCCCCCCCCCCCGGCCTGCCAAGCTGCCACTGGATCGATCCGATAAGATCCACGATGACGCGCCTTGCGTTGGTACCGGGGGGCCCCGCCGTTGGTTAACTTAACTGTAACTAAGGCGAGATAGATAGAGGTTTCTATCCGATTCATGTACGATATGGGGCATCCAACCATCAACGCGTTTACACAAAGTAACATCAGGCCGCTGGTTCACTCGTTGGACAGGATGAAGCGCTGTCGTCACGAGCTCACCGAACAGGGCGACCAACGGTGACACTCACTTGAAAAAACATGGTGACACGTACTGACGGACCACGTGTACGCACACGCGGTGGCCAGCTGTCCAGTGTGACTGCATCGCACCGATTATAGGATCTTGTATATTGCTGACGTCGGATCACTCCGAGCTTGAGCAGCCTCCTCTATACACGCTACGCGGATGCTGGACACGACCAGACTCGTGCTAAACTCAGGTCGTCGTCCTACTTGCGCTTATCAGTTGGAATTTAAATCCATTGTCCTCTCTTTCGGTGTATCTCACACATCCCTTGTTTTCTGCAACTATGTCGTATGTATTTATTTAGTTGTCATCTTTTTTGGGATATACAAAAGGGGCCTCTCTCCGATTTCATTAAAGAAACCATAGTAGTAGAGGTTCAAAAGTAGGGATATAAGTGGATAGGATAATTTCGCACCGAATTCGTTTTCAAACCCGTTTTAGAGACTTCATATCCGATTTGAGTGAATCTGACGGATAAGAATATTCGGATCCGAACTTGACACCCAAAAACGGTATAGGATATGGTATGCGTATTAGCATCCGGATATCCGTATCCGAAAATTATTTAGGATTATCCGATGGATCTACACCGAACAATTCGATTTTTTATCCAAAACATCAGTGTTAATAAAACATGAATACTAATAGTTAGTGAGTTGGTGAGTTCATTGGTTAAACATCTACACACTTACATAGTCATTTTATCGAATATAAAGTCCAAACTTTGTTAGGATATTGAGTTACTTAAGCATGCGTCGGTGCTATTTTTGCTCTTGTGTGTGTGTTAGTTCATACACATCGACTTATTTGTGTATGTGATCAAGTTATATTTGCTCATTCAATCATGTTACAGTTGTTGAATTCATTAGTATTTTGTTAAACTTGTTTTATCAATCAATTTTTGTTGTCAGTCTACTTATGCATGTGCCGATCCGATTACTTCTTTTTCCGTCCCGAATCCGCTCCTTTTCTGTTCCGAATCCGCGGTGTAGTATATCCGTATTCGAATCCGTAACCGGTCATTATCCGATCCGGTCCGAATCCGCGGAGAAAATATGACATAGGATATGGTAGAGAGGAAATCTGATTCGATCCGATCCGATTACATCCCTATTCAAAAGTCACTGTTTTACTAGTCGGTACTCCAACTAAATGCTTTTACCGTGCGAAAAATCCCGAACAGTTTTTGGATTCGGCGTGTGGGTGGTTCACCCAAGCTAAATAGTAAGTCCCTATGCGTCTCTCGCTCGACGTTTCCCCACATCCAAACCTATGTGTCCAGGAATTCTCATCTCTCGTCTTTTAGAACCGGTTCTAAAATGTTTAAACATTACCGAGCTTGAAATCGAAAAGAAAAAAAAACCATTATCGTAGCCAAATCCTTGGTGACGTTTCAGGAAGTTCTCCTTATAGACATTGGCATGGTCATTATACTTCCCATCATTGATATTTGAAAAACTACAATAAAAGTCTAAACTTACTGAATTCTGGTTATCTGATGTGTATATTTTTCAAGACAAATCTGTCGATATTTTTAAAACATCCAATCAAAATAGTTTGTTTGCACTGATAATGTCGAAGCTAGGGACGGACTTTTTTTTTCCGGAAAGGAGTATATATTAATATCATGAGATACCAATCACACCCCGCCTCTGCAACAACGCATGACCTAGTGGCCTTACGGATAAACGCAACCTAGGAAAAAAAAGAAAAGAATTACAAAAAAGAAAAGTCCCGCTACAGAGAACGATTTCTCGAAGCAACGATACTAACAACACCAGTAGTCCAACCACTCCAATAGTGATGCCTTCAAAAAGGAAACCGTGCACAAGTGATGTCATCGCCCGATCAAAGATCATATGTTTTCATCCTTGCCAAAATCCTCACTCGCAAAACAATGCCTTCAACGAGGTCATTGCCAGACACAACCAATTAAGACCAGACCTTAGATTTTCATCCTGCAAGGCAAGACTGGGAACTCCTCCCGTTGTCGCCCCCACAAACAGTCACTATTGCGAGACACATATCACGCATCCAGTTCCTCGCCACCACAAAGATTCAAATCACCATTGCTTACCTGGTGTTCTAGCTTTCCTGACATTCTCCGCATCTGACTTCACCATGGATCGTCGAAAACATGACACATGATGGTAACAGATATCAGAGTTTTGCAGCGTTCTCACTGAAACCAAACGGCCAGAAAAAATATGGGTGCACAATCTCCAGGCATAGTCGCCCATGGGAGTTCGCCGGCGGAGTCTTCCGGAACTCGCCGCTGCAGACCAGACCATCGAGGACAAGCAGCCAACATATGTTCATCTTCGTGCGGAAGGAACCCTAGGACCACCACCATTATCCAGGTCGATCCAGCAGCCCCCTTGGTGTCCACCCCCTAGCGCGGAGAGGATTGACAGGGCCGCGCAGATCGCCCGCCAACTTTGGCAGCCTAGGCGTGGCCTCCACCGCCGGCGCGGGAGGTGGCAGCGGCCTGCCAGGGAGCGACGGCGGCAGCTGGCTAGGGTTCGGAGGGGGCGTCCCGGGGGTGCCTCGCGTGAGCTACTCCGAAGCGGTTTTCACAAGAGGGGCCTGAAAAGAGAAGATATTTCTAGTACGCATTTGAGATTATGCTTACAAGTAGTCGGAAGTTTCCTCAAAACGTGATTATTTTATCGTCTTTATTTTGAACCATTGTTAATTATTTCTCGATACAGTACATCCGCGTGCCATTTCTTCCACAGCGTGAAGTCGAAGACAACACTCATTTGTCTATGAGAACGTGCATCAGTGAGTGGGGGACAATGCCAAGAGATCATGTGGGAGAGATTTGGTATTAGTTTCTTGCGAAACTTCCTTTCTTGGATTCAGCCAGACCATATCTCATGAAAGGACATATTTTGCTAATAGACAATATAATCATTAAGTCCATAAAATAGCGATGACTCCATGTTGCATCAGACAGAAATTGACCACAGCCTGAAGTCACTAAGCTTAATTCTTTTGTTAAATGAGGCCGATAAATAACTCACACACTATCTAGCTGTATGTGCTTTGAAAAATCAAGAGTCATTTTCTTTGCTGGAAAGTTCTCAGGAGTCACTTTCATCTGGAGTATTTCTTCCAAAAAGAAAGTATATTTTGAATAGCCAAGAAGAGCACTCCACCTGTCCAGCACTGGAATTCAGATGGTACTGAAAGTTACCTGTTGATTTATAGAACATAATCAAGTAGTATTAAATTAGTTGTTCAGAACTAAACCCATATGTCTATAGATGTAGCTTAGCCACTCACAGTTCACTGTCATTGGTGCAATAATGGGTTCTACTTAATCTGTTGATTGGGCACCTGATTTGTTAATGGTAGTAGACTAATACTAGTGATGTTCATGTTCTCCAAGGACATAAGCAAAGCAAGATTGTGTACATGGTGGAACAAAAGCCACTAGAATGGAAAGAGCATATCCACGACAGGATCTTGATCTAGTCACTCGCATGACTCCATCTTCGGACTCAAATATATAATGGATCTTTCCATCAATCCATATGCAAAAGCATAGGTAAGTGTATTGATCTCTTCTTGCGCTTTCTTGACAACGGGTGAAGGCATAATGCATGGAGTGTGTTCATTTGGCTCCCGAGCTAAATGAAGTTTTCAAAAATTAAATATGAAAGAGTTAGTTAGAAGTTTCGGAGAATTCTTACTTTTATTCTAGGATACATATAGATGCGATCTATATATGCATAAATTTTTGGTAAATAACTAGGTAAAAATGACAAAATTGTGGCTCCAAAAAGGAAAAACAACTTGATTTTGCTCCCCCGTTTATGTTTTTCTCCGTGTAGATCTTATATGAGAATATATGTTACTAACAAAAATTTATATGCTCGTACTAGTCATAACTCATATGTACTTTGTGTATTTTCTTTAGATTTACAACATGAGATTTTAGATTTTCTTTTTAAAGAAAGCTCCATGTAACCTGGGATCTAAATGACTTTTCGTTCTGCATGGTCCTTAATTTGCTTGCTTCAGCAAAAATTTGAACTCTAAGTAGATCCACCACGTAGAATAACATAAATTATTGTACTGGAGCATCCAATTACATCCTCGGTTTCAAAATATAAGATGTTTTAGTTTTTTCTTTTAGAAGACATGTATCTAGACGTCTTTTAGTGAGTAGGTTGCATTTCGGAAAAAAAGCTAAAATATTTTATATTTTCTCTCGAATCAAGCTTTCGCCCCGCTTTATAAATACAACAAAATCAGATCTATACAAGCATCCACATGCCACCACACCGGCCGAGGCCAAAAGAAAAGAGAAAACAGGTGCACGTCTGTAGGGGCCACACCACAACAAAACCCAAAGCTAAAAGATAAAAGGTGGGATGACAACAACACTATCCTCCGCAATGGGTAGCCATCGTCACGAACAGACCGGGTCCGAGAAGGGGAGCGTCGCCGTCCTCAGGGCCCGCAGAGTGTCGTTGAGAGCCTCCCGGTCACGCTGTCTCACCAGCGGGGACCACTGCTGAAGGAAGGCGAGAAGAGAAAAAATAGAGTCAGAAACACGGGTGGGATAAACCCGCTCAATCATCAGCTTGTTCCTCATGTTCCACAGGGTCCAGGCTAGGGCCGCGAACACTAGCCAGAAGAGGCGGTGTCTCCTGCCGGCACGGTTCGCCTCGGCTTGCAGGAACTCCCCGAGCTCCTGGGCCTGCCAAGCTGGCCCCAGCGCTTCCCGGATAAAACTCCAAAGAAATTGCGCCGCCGTGCAAAAGAACATAATGTGGGCACATGTCTCCGGAGTCCCACATAGGGGACATAGACCATTGCCTAGACCATTGTGCTTAGCCACCTCCACCCCTGACGGCAAGCGATCGCGGAGAAGCTGCCGGACGAAAATGTGAATACTAAGGAGAAGAGGGGCCTTCCAAATGGCGAGGTCCACCGCAACTCCGGACCCTGGAAGAGGGCCCGGTAGGCCGAGCTCACCGAGAACTCCCCTGCCGGGGTCAGGCGCCAGGAGGTCGAGTCCTGCTCCGCGGACAGGGAGACAAGAAGGGCAGCCATCAGGCGCCGATATTCCTCCGCCTCGGCCATGCTAAAGGTCCGTCGGAATAAGATATTCCAGCGGTCCTCTCAAAAGTCCTCGGCTACGAGGATCATCGTTGAGGCGGTTATATCAAATAACGTGAGCAACTCCTCACACAGTGGGGACGTGAGGAGCCATGGGTCAAGCCACAGACGCACCTTCTGCCCTTCCCCAATGGCAAAAGAGATGCCCCGACCAATGAAGTGTTTAATATCCTGAATGGCTCGCCAGAACTGGGATCCCTACTGACGCTCGTAAGCTAAAAGGGGTCAGCCACAGAGGTATTTGGCCTTGATGAGTTGTAGCCAGATGCCCCCATCATCCCTAAGGATACGCCAGACCCATTTCAGCATCAAAGCCGCATTAAAGCGGCGCGAGTCAAGAGTCCCTATGCCCTCAAGGCTCTTGGGGGTGCACAAGTCTGCCCATTTAACCATATGGTATTATTGGTGGTCGTCCCTAGCTGCCCAGAAGAACCTAGACAGCTCCTTGGCGAAGTCTGCATGGGTCCCCTCCGGGAGCAGGTACAACCCCATCTGGTACATGGGCAGGCTAGAGAGGCATGAATTGATCAGGACCGTCTTGCTCCCCTTGGTCGTGAGCCGAGCCCGCCAGGGTTTGGCTTTAGACCGGACCCTCGTGACCAGGGGTGCAAGGTCCTTGATCAAGATTCTAGTCTCTCGAATGGGCATCCCCAGGTAAGTAATAGGGAAGTCCGCCAGTTTACAGTTAAGGTTGTCGGCAATGCGCTGCTATCCTCATCTGAATAACATTTTATATTTTAGAATGGAGGGAGTAGAACAAATTTTTTTTTTTTGAACTTGAGGGAGTAGAACAGATTGTGTAAGCGCTGAAGCGATATACACATGTAGAGTCACCAATGCAAGTTGACTTGGCAGTGGCACAAGTCATTCCCCAATTCGTGTGCCCCAATGAATAAGTTTTTCATCGGTTCGCTCATCGGTCCGGTTTTCAAAACTATGGTTTGGGTAAGAAAAACTCAAAGTAAATCCACCAAGTAGAATAGACAAATTCAGTATACTGAGCATCCACAATTAGTAGAACACAGATTGTGCGTAGAAGCAACATGTACATGTAGATTCACCAAGTTGACTTGCCACAAGTCATTCCCCAATTTGTGAACCAAAATTAGACTACTCCTATGTTCAAAAAAATAAATAAAAATTAGACTACTCCTACCTATGGATCTGTTGTTCCACATCAGGGCCGGTGGTTAGTTAACCAGGCAATGACAAAGCAGCCTCGTTGACGCCCACAAGAGCTGACAGAGCAAAGAAAGGGATCAGATTTTGTATCCACCGTCTCAGCTGCCGATCGATCGATCCACACACGGATCTCTCCCCGAAGCGTGCTAGAATGGATACATAGAAACGGCACGCGGATGAAACAATTCTCGGCCATCACCCGTGGCATGAGCATGATTAGAATTTAGAAGAAAGAATTAAGTAAGCACCGCAGGAGGCCGAGCGAGCAGACGGCTGGCAAGTAAACGCGCATCGCCTGTTGCTCATTGGCAGAGAGAAACAATGGCACCAGCGGTGGATTGCGACATTGCTGATGATCCTTCATCATCATCGGCTGCTGCGGAAACCCAATGGGGGGCCTTGATTTGTTCAAAAGCAAAGAGGGTACGTACTGGTTTGAACTAGTAGTGCAAGGTATAATGCGTGTCTCCGGGGATTATAAATCGATCGGACTCGTCAACGCCTGTGATCGGCTGCTCGGTCGGCGGTCTCCCGACCTTTATTTCCGGCAACAGAGCCAGCTGCTTGACCTGGCCAGCTTTTCAGCCCGTCCGCGGACACGCAAAAGAAAGGAAAACTGAAAAAAAGTCACCGCCGATCAGGAATGCAAGCCTAGCCTGCCAGGTTTCGTGACCACCTCTACAGTACCTATCAGCGACAAAATCTACCAGAAGCCAGTGCGCATGCCATGCCGCCGAGAGAACATCTTGTGGCATGGGAGAAATTCTGCTCCAGGAAGACTATTCCCCAGCTGTTCTGGTACACTCGCAGTATTCAAGTTGTGTGGTCGCTTGGAGCTGAGGCCTGTGACCACACGACATATCACATCAGGGAAAGTGAACCATAGCGCTGCCAATGGAGCTAGCGCCGGGACCATCGACCTGCTTCTCTGTTCATGCTGCACCTGAACCTGAACGCCTGAAACCTGAACGTCGCCCTCGAGCCGTCCGAAAGCAAACAGTAGACAACAGCGTGCTGATCCGCACTCCCTGGAATAAGAATTAACACACAGACCGGTCCTTCTTCTCGTATTACCTCACGGCCTCATCACCCTTACGCGACCATAGAACTA
Organism: Avena sativa; assembly: GCA_916181665.1. Taxonomy (NCBI): domain Eukaryota; kingdom Viridiplantae; phylum Streptophyta; class Magnoliopsida; order Poales; family Poaceae; genus Avena; species Avena sativa. Next base: position 551,427,963 of record OV702290.1, on the reverse strand, counting down.
GCTAGGCAGCTACCCTCGCGATCAAGAGCAAGTGCAACGAAAACGTCCGCCTCGAGGATTCGATTGCAGGCGCAAATGTACAGACACACGACGGCGACGGCCGGGGGGGAACCGCGAATATTTAAGCGGGGAGTTCAAATCTCGCCACTCGGGACGGGACAGCGACCCCGACCACCGCCAGCGCCAGCCAAGGCCACGCATATATGTAACCCCATGATAGGTGCGCACTTGACTTGGGCTAATTTGCGAGATTTTACTTATGCGCCGCTGTCTGGACCAAGTACTGACACCTCGTTTTATGTATTGCTCTGAAACGGTCACCCGAGCGACATGCTCCCCACCCGCAGATTTGTCACTTCCGTTCCATCCAGAGGGCACAAGTTTAAGAGGACCGTACCGTGGATTGTTTCGTGAGAATGGGGGAGATTGTCACGCCACACACCGCTCTCGCTATCTTTTACTACTACTACCTAAAGATTTCGGTGGTGACTTGAACCGGCAAGACCACAAGGCGAGATAAGATATTATGTTTTTTTTTACGGGTATGTAAGATATTATGTTACTACCTAAAGTTTGGCCAGCGTTCTGGAAGCCATGCTTGGGCATTATGTGCGAAATTTTCCACAGACCAATGGACATAACAAGGAACACCACTTGAAAACTCCCCATCAAGGTTTGGTGGACCAACTTGTCAAACAAAGCTATACCAAACCGCAAAACCACGAGGTCTTCCGCACAAATTCGCCCCGCCGACACTGTTCTTCTAGAGGCCATCAAGAGCGAGGCAGAGCTTTTGGTCGCCGCGGATGCGAAACAATTTAGTGTTGTAATGTCGGGAGAGGAACCCCTAATATTGACTATGTTTTGGTTCTCTTGTCAAAACTCTCTCTTAACTAATTGATAGAGGCGAATCTTTTTGCAACATTTAAGAAAAACAGATGGTCCCTTCAGGTGAAGCATATAAACTGTCAGGAAGTATAACATCCAAACAACGAGAATTGGTGAAGCCATGTGGCAACGAACGAACAAACAAACTGTCTGGGGATCGCAAGGGCTGTCAGCTTATTACTACTCCCTTAGTTTGGTATTACTTCGTATCCTAGATGATAGTCCGTAGTATGGTTTGTTGCAGGGACATATAGGTATACTGCGGTGACCTAACATACCACTACATGATGTAGTATAATATAGTCGTTGACATAACACCAATGAAACACCGTTTCACTAGTATTACATCCCTCAGAGTGGTACAACGAAAACATCGTGGGTCCAAGACATGACTATGGATTACAATTCAACTCTACAAAAGATTCAGGGAACAACTTAAGTTATAGAGGAAGGAAGATCTTACAAATGAAGAACCAGAAACAACAACTTATCAACTATAATACAATAAGTCAACTTGCACTACTATTTGGCTTGCGATTGTGGCTACTGCAATGCTCTATAGAAATAGGTTCTATGGGCTAGAGATTTGTATTCCAATCTATTCTGAAATTTTGTCTTCTCTTCAGTTGATGTCGATGTTGTCTCCATTGACTATTGTAGAACTTGAGGTTTTGGTGATGATTCCTTTGAGCATAAGTTGGTGTTGACGATGTCTTCATCAGCTTTAGAATCTAGCAAGCGTTAAAAAGGTACGGTTGAGTACGAGCGTACTCAACAAGTTCACTAAAAATGATTGTTTGATGCACTATCTACAACCACAGACCAAAGGTCATAGGTTATGCAGGTTTTCATAAACATTTCTTCAAATGTTGCTTTTATTCTGAAAAGCTATGTCCGTCAACCTTCACAGGTTTACCAGAACTTCGTGGAATTCCTTTCCTGCCACGTCCGTAGCTCCTTCCCTAAACAGGGAGTAACATGTCACACTTTATTACACTTTGTAGAGATGCGTTGCTTTATCGATGAGAGATCCTTATCCATGTTGCACAACCAGGCGAATCTTTCCCATCCACACTTCCTTAGGTGTGAGGCCCAGTATAAGAATCCAAGCCTATCAATGTCCTTCTCCGCGACCCCACATGCCAACACGATCCTTCAGGCTAGCCACATCTCTGTTAAGTCCCCTTTCAGGCCAACTACAACTCTGACAGGCCCCTGAAGACTCTATGAGTCGGTTGTGCCCCTGGCAGGTTTCATAAAAATGACCGACCGTACCTCCAGCAGCCTCTCATAGATAATCTAGACACCAAAATCGCGGGGCTCTAAGAGTTCTCACCCATATGCTGGATCCGCGCAAGGAATCACAGTGTCATGTTAAGGTCGTTCGCTGACATACGAAAGGAAGAAGATCCAACTGAATTCTTCGTCCCATTCTAGACTCTTAGTTAACACGAATTATATGGCGCAAGAATTACTGGCGACATTGGTTATTAAGTCCTAGATGATACTTTCCTATGCAATGGTGGTTCCATTGATAGTCATAATAGATTAGCTGATCACCCTGGATCAGTAACCACTAGTTCAAGTCAATTATGAAAATAGTGTTTTCTGTCATCCTTTTTGAAATGCAGGTTATAACGATAATAGATTGCAAATACTTTATAGAAAATAGCCAAAGGACATGATCAAGTGTGAACTTTCCTTTGTGATTACAATTATGCAATCACGGTCTTCGAGACAATATAAACACCAATATTTGAAAAAACACCATCATTGGTCCGATAAGGACTAATATTTAAAGAAGCAAGATGCTATTATGCATGTGTAATGTAATGCATGTTTTAAACTCGAAATCTCTGGAATGAACGTCGATGATCTAGGTTTGTGGATTTGTGATGATTTCTTTAGAATGTGTTGTCCTTTTAAATGAATCTCAATCTTGTGCTTCTAATTAGTCTTGTGAGAGTGTTGGAAACAACTTACAAGTATAATACAGTAGCATGCAACAACATAACACTCAAGTGTTGATAGATGGTTAAAACATCTTATATAAAGATTATTATTCTATTATAGCCTTTAAGGAAATAGCTACATCTTAATTTTAATGCATCTTGATGTCTATGCACGCTTCTATTCTTGTAGACAGTGTTGGGCCTCCAAGTGTAGAGGTTTGTAGAACAGCTGCAAGTTTCCCTTAAGTGGATCACCCAAGGTTTATCAAACTCAGGGAGGAAGTGGTCAAAGGTATCCCTCTCAAGCAACCCTGCAATCAAGATACAAGAAGTCTCTTGTATCCCCAAGACACCCAATACACTTGTCAGGTGTATAGGTGCACTAGTTAGGTGAAGAGATAGTGAAATACAAGTAATATGGATGATTATAATTGGTAATTGCAATCTGAAATAAGAGTGGTAGCAAGCAAACATGTAATATGACTGATTGTAAATGGTGTTTCAATGCTTAGAAACAAGGCCTAGGGATCATACTTTCACTAGTGGACACTCTCATATAAATATCTTCTCTTCATTATGCTACCCTGAACTACTCTCCGGTTGGACGATGTAGGGCTATAACAGCACACCTTAAAGTTCGCATTCCCCATCTAGATAACCCCTCACTATCACCTTGAGCGCTAGATGGTTCCAACAAACACCACAATCTCATAGAGACATCCAACTCAAATTATACTCATGATAAGTATTTTTGTAACCTTAGCCTAAGTGCCACACGGTGTGCACACTGTCAACTTCACACATGTGGGGATAAGCAGAGATTAATTAAAGCACTTGAGTAGCAGAATAGATCTACTTATTCAACTAGATTACAAAGCTCATGATCTCAATAAGAGCACACATAGAGAGAGATGAACACATAGCTACCAGTAGAGCCCTTAGCCTCGAGAGAGAACTACTCCCTCCTCATCATGGGAGTCAGCAACGGCGATGGAGATGTCGGTGGAGTCGATGGAGATGGCTCCAGGGGCACTTCCCCGTCCCGATAGGGTGCCGGAACAAAGACTTCTAGCCCCTGAATCTCCTCTTCAGTGGCGGTGGCGCTGTGGAACTTTTCGTGGAATTCTGATCTAGTACTTAGGGTTTTCGTCCCAGGGGGAATATATAGGCGAAGAGGCGATGCCAGAGGTGGGCCAGGGTGGCCACACCACCTGGTGGTGCGGCCAGGGGTGACCCACGCCACCCTAGGGTGTGCTTGCCTCCTGGCTCCCCTCCGTCTCCCTTTTGGACTCCGTGTCGTGTCAGGAAAAATAGGAACTTCAGGCTTTGTTTCGTCCAATTCCGAGAATATGTCTTTACTAGCTTTTCTGAAACCAAAAACAGCAGAAAACAGACAACTGGCACTGTGGCATCTTGTCAATAGGTTAGTTCCAGAAAATGTATAAAAATGCCTCAAAGTGTAGATAAAACATAAGATAGTTGATACAAAACAAGCATGGAGCATCAAAAATTATAGATACATTTATGGCGTATCAAGCATCCCCAAGCTTAACTCCTACTCGTCCTCGAGTAGGTAAGTGATAAAAAAGAATAATTTTTTAGGTGACATGCACCATCACAATCTTGATCAAGATATTTGTAAAGCATTGATAGCTGGGATCAAAGTACTCTAATCATAAGCATGAAAGATATAGTTCTAACAATAAGACATAGCAACTATGTTGTAACATGAAAAGGTACAAACAAAAGATCATGAATAATAATGCATTGAAAGACGTTTGTTTGTTTCACATATAGAAAACATAATAAGAGTGGTATTCAGCTTGTCCCTCATGGTATAGCAAAACATAAATGCATATGACACCTTCAAAGTTCATAAGGGTGACTAGATACAAATAATTTAAGAACAAGCAATATCAAAGTTATGAATCAATCGACAAGTTTTGGGACAATGCACATTAAACTAAGAATGACCACTATGGTCTCTCAATAGGTGCATAAAGATAGAAGATGGAGACTCAACATAAAAGTAAAAAAGAAAGGCCCTTCACAAAGGGAAGCAGGGATTCAAGTTTCATAAAGAGCTTCCAAAAATTATGGTACTTATTAGCTTTCAGCTCTCATTTCCCCTATCATAAGCATCTTGAGGTGATTAAGGTTAAAGTGACACAAATATGAAGATATGCTTGACTAGTTATAAGTTGAAAATCTCATGCCTCTTGCTTACGAGTACCGAACCTCATGCTACTCAACTTTAGTCACAAGTAAATTCTTGTCATTGTAAGTACATGTGTATCATAGAGAACCGCCAATGGGGTACCCCTTGCCCCATGGCACAGGAGCTTTTCCATATCAAAATGACAAGGCAACAGACAATGAGCATCTCAACGATCTTTTTATTTTCTATTTGCATTGGTTTTTATTGAGGATGCTTCAAAAAATGCTCACTATGGTTATGCTGCAAGTTTCCACCATGATTAGGCATGGCTTAGGCTAGCCTCCCAGGCATTTCTCTAACACACATACAAACTCCATGAGCTTACAAGCTCCCCTTTTATTTCACACCACCGGGATCCATAAACAAAAGAACATGATATCAACTGAATAATAAGTGCAATGTTGAAAGCGTTCCCCATGACAACATGGTTCTGCTAATTCACAACTTATAAAGTGCAAGCATATAAACATCATAGATGGACACAATGGTTCAAGTTTATTAAGTGCAAGAAAGTAAAGTGCGCCATCAAGTTTATGAGAGCTTTAATTACTAATTTTCACATAACAAGAGTTTAATTTGGAAGGTAGATAAAAACATGAATATACTTGGAATGGTGTAACACACCATGCATTGGAATTTATAGTGGAATCTTTGGAATAACTTGGTTTCTTGGGAGTTGGATGCATGAGTAGAACTCATACTCAATACAGGTGGAGGCTAGCAAAAGACTGGGAGCGGCCAACTAAGAGAGCAATAATGGCCATAATCATGCAAAGCAACAAAACATTATTAATTAAAGCATAAAGTGATATTACAAGTCAAAAACTAAATGATCATAGAGGCTATGGTGACTGGTTCATAGTCTTAACATGGTGTAAGCATGTGCCAAGTCAACCCAAATAAAGCATCAAAGGAAAATACCACAATATTATGCTTTTGAATACTAAAACAACGCATTATTTTTTCAAGGCATGTTAAGGAATCTCAATTGTTTGGAACAAGTCATGCTACAGCAATAATCACTAAGAATAAGGTCAAAGCAATATCAAATATGACATGATAAAGTCTAGGCCATAGTTTAAACAAGTTCCCTTTGTACCACTTATAAGCATGAAGCTTCCTACTCTTTTCTAATCACCAATCAACTTATTTGAAACCACATATGAATGCAGGGGTCCAGACAATTTATTTAAGAAAATCAAACAAAAGAAAACTAAGAACAAAAACAAAGACGCGCCAAGAACAACACAATTGTGCATGAAACAATAAAAATGAAGTGTTTTGGAAGAAAACCTGAGATTTTTATTGATGAAGAAGGGGATGCCCAAGGCATACCCAAGCTTTGATGCTTGTACTTCTTGAATATTTCTTGGGGTGACACGGGTGGCATCCCCAAGCTTGAGCTTTTGTACATACTTCATATCATCACATTATTCTCTCCCTACACTTGAAAACTTCCTTAATACAAAACTTCACACAATCTTCATTAGCAACATTAGTGTATTCAAAATGATAATCCTTTGGGTTAAGTTTCAAATCAAGTTAATCATCAATTAAAACATAAGATACTATAGCAATTTCTTTTAAAAGCCCAAGTGATCCAAGAGAACTCAAAAACAAACCGATTAATAGGCAAATGCAAATAATGGCAGAAATCTGTCAAAACAGACCATCAGATAAAGACCAATTTTTTTCGAAAATCTTCTATTGCTCAAATCGGAAAATGTAAAACTATCTAAAGTTGGGTAATAACCTGGGGCATAAGCACACAAAATTACAGGTCAATCCGTCGTACTGAGATGTTTCAAGATTTTTTACAATGACGCACAGAAATCTGTTTCGGGACAGCAACTTCCCCATATCTTACTTTCCTCTCATTAGAGGTTATTCTTGGCACAAAAACCTAACAAAAAGGATAAGGAGAGGTTATTACAGAGGCAATAACTTCCAAGACTCAACAAAACAAAAATAAACTTAAAGAAAAAATATAATGGGTTGTCACCCAAAAGCTCTTTCTTTATAGCCATTAAGATAGGCATGATAATTTCGATGATGCTCACATAAGAAATATGAATTGAAGTAAAAGAGAGCATCAAAAACCAAATATGGAACAAATTTTAAGTCTAACCCACTTCCTGTGAAAAATAATCTTGTAAAGAAACAAGTCATGAAAGCACAAAGCAACAAGCATAGGAAAACAAAACAAGTGTAACTTCAAAATTTTCAACATAAAGAGGGGAAACTTAATATTGTTGAGATACATAAAACCATGTTTCCCTCTCTCATAATAAATTTCAGTAGCATCATGAATAAAATTAACAATATAAATATCACATAAAACATTCTTATCATGAGCCACATGCATAAAATAATTATTACTCTCCCTATAAGCATAGTCATTCTTATTAATAGTAGTGGGAGCAAATTCAACAAAATAGCTATGATTATTATTCTCATCACCATAATCATCAAATATAGGAGGCATATTGTAATCATAATTAATTTTCTCCTCAATAGTAGGTGGACTGAAAATATCATTTTCATCATTGTAATCATCATATATTGGAGGCATAGTATCATCAAAGTAAATTTTCTCCTCCGTGTTTGGGGGACTAAAAATATCATTTTCATAAAAACTAGCTTCCCCAAGCTTAGACTTTTCCATAGCATTAGCAATAATGGTGTTCAAAGAATTCATACTAATAACATTGCTATTATCACGCAAAATAAGTTCTATAGGTTTTTTAATTTTCTCTTCAAACACTTCATGTCCTAACTCAAGATAAATACTATAAAGCTCTTTAATTTTTTTTGTTATTTTCCAATAATCATAACTAGTGAAAATAAAAACAAGAAACAAAAAGATATAATTGCAGAATCTAAAGAAAATAACTTCGAGCACTCACACACCAGCAACAGTACTAGAAGATAGCTTAGTAGCCAGAGGAGTGAGTACCTTTTACCTTACCTCCCCGGCAACGACGCTAGAAAATAGCTTGATGTCTACGCACGCTTCTATTCTTATAGACAGTGTTGGTCCTCCAAGTATAGAGGTTTGTAGAACAGCAGCAAGTTTCCCTTAAGTGGATCACCCAAGGTTTATCGAACTCAGGGAGAAAGTGGTCAAAGGTATCCCTCTCAAGCAACCCTGCAATCAAGATACAAGAAGTCTCTTGTGTCCCCAACACACCCAATATGCTTGTCAGGTGTATAGGTGCACTAGTTTGGCGAAGAGATAGTGAAATACAAGTAATATGGATGATTATAATTGGTAATTGCAATCTGAAATAAGAGTGGTAGCAAGCAAACATGTAATATGACTGATTGTAAATGGTGTTTCAATGCTTAGAAACAAGGCCTAGGGATCATACTTTCACTAGTGGACACTCTCATATAAATATCTTCTCTTCATTATGCTACCCTGAACTACTCTCCGGTTGGACGATGTAGGGCTATAACAGCACACCTTAAAGTTTGCATTCCCCATCTAGATAACCCCTCACTATCACCTTGAGCGCTAGATGGTTCCAACAAACAGCACAATCTCATAGAGACATCCAACTCAAATTATACTCATGATAAGTATTTTTGTAACCTTAGCCTAAGTGCCACACAGTGTGCACACTGTCAGCTTCACACACGTGGGGATAAGTAGAGATTAATTAAAGCACTTGAGTAGCAGAATATATCTACTTATTCAACTATATTACAAAGCTCATGATCTCAATAAGATCATGCATAGAGAGAGAGATGAACACATAGCTACTAGTAGAGCCCTTAGCCTCGAGAGAGAACTACTCCCTCCTCATCATGGGAGTCAGCAACGGTGATGGAGATGGTGGTGGAGTCAATGGAGATGGCTCCAGGGGCACTTCCTTATCCCGGCAGGGTGCCGGAACAGAGACTTCTGTCCCCCGAATCTTCCCTTCGGTGGTGGCGTTGCTGCGGAACTTTTCGTGGAATTCTGATCTAGTACTTAGGGTTTTCGTCCCGGGGGGAATATATAGGTGAAGAGGCGATGCTAGAGGTGGGCCAGGCTGGCCACACCACATGGTGGTGCAGCCAGGGTGACCCACGCCACCCTAGGGTGTGCCTTCGTCCTGGCTCCCCTCCATCTCCCTTTTGGACTCCGTGTCGTGTCGGGAAAAATAGGAACTTCAGGTTTTGTTTCGTCCAATTCCGAGAATATGTCTTTACTAGCTCTTTTGAAACCAAAAATAGCAGAAAACAGGCAGCTGGCACTATGGCATCTTGTCAATAGGTTAGTTCTAGAAAATGTATAAAAATGCCTCAAAGTGTAGACAAAGCATAAGATAGTTGATACAAAACAAGCATGGAGCATAAAAAATTATAGATACGTTTACGACATATCACATCTTAAAAGAATATATTTTGAATAAAAGGTTACATTACAAAGTAAAAGCATTGAAATTTGAACTACTATTAGGGTTTCTTCCTAACTCTAATTATCATCAAAGAAAGCATCCCTATATTTGAATAAACACAACACTTGTAGTTGGGACTTATATGTCTTGAATATGAGATGACACTACATGTTGTCCACTTCATAATACTTCATAAAGGTGAAAGATAAGTAGCATTACTTTTATTTGAGGAACGTTTTGCTATCCCTATAATTGAGTGAAATGTTTTATCCATTTAGAAATGAGTGATTATATTTTATGAGTATGGAAATGGTATTACTTTGAACTACTCCAGAATTATATTTAGAGTTTGAATACATTCATAAACTTGTGAGTGAAATGATGGTACAACAGTTTAATAAGCCAAAAATACTATTCTTAATGATTTTATAAATGAATAAAATCCTTATTTTGGAATGATAATTTGAGAAAATGCATTTAAAATGTTTTGGGCTGTTTTTACTTCATACTTGTAACAATTGAGATTATTACTTTTTTAGACCTTAAATGAATATTAGTAAAGAAATAAATAATTTGACATTAATTTATATGAATTAATGATGAAAATAAAAGGTTTAAATACAAGTTATTAGAGTATTAAATTTTTATTTGCTTCAAAAGTGTAAAATTATATTTTTAAGATGTCTATATTATTTTTGTGATCATTTTGATATATTATATGTATTTTTATGATTTATAAATAATAATATATGATTTTCCAAGATTTATTTCTTAATAGAATATTTGTTAAATAACAAACTATTTCATTTAAGTTGTATAGAAATGTATGATAATAGTTTTAAATTGTAGATATTATTTCACTAAGAATTTAGATATGTGATATATAATTTTTGGAATTATAGAATAATAAATATTGATTTTACAAGATTTATTCATTTTCAGGAATTAAGAAATCAATTTAATCCTTTTATTGCGTCAGGCTGTCATCAGCATGACACAACCTAATCGATTAAAACTTTTTACACTAAAGCAATCCTAACTAAGAGTCACTGACTAGTGGGATCTTGGCCACGTCATTTGCCACTTCGGTAGTGACTGGGTCAAACCTGCTAGCTCGGTGGAGTGTGACATAGGCACACCTTCACTATGATGTCGGAATGGCTTCCATCGCCAGATGGTGGTGGTCGTCGGTGATCTCGGGTTCCTAGGACTACACGGAGATGCGTGTTCAATGCACGGAAGCAAATGACACTAAACGGGTGGCACTGGTGACCCTGTGGTCACTAAACTTGGCAACGACAGTGGCTACTATGGCGACGCACTTCGGCCAACGAAGACAACAAGCTGCAAGCAACCCTAGCATATGAGAGTAGGGCTCTAAGATGTGCCAGCTCACCCTGATGCTCTAGTAGTAGTCGATGACGACAGTCCTAGTCGGAGGCGAACGGTCTGAATGGAATTCCGACAAACTTCGATGGAAGGGAACAACTAAATTCAGACAATCCCTAGATCCCCTCGACCCATCTATGGTTCTGGGTTGTTGACGATGACGATGCGCTTTCTCTAAGCTACACCACGGACTTTGGGGTGAACTCCACCAGCGGTTTGCTGGAGATCGGAAACTAGGGTTAGGGTTTCCCTTGCAGGCGATAGATAAAAATGGATATGGCATACATGGCTTCTCCATATCGATGGTAGCACTTATTATAGGCCCTGGAGAGCAGCAACGCACATCTTGGTGCGGGCAACGGCGGTACTAGCTCCAGCGAGCTGCTTCGCTGATCGGAAGGTCGACGGTGACACGAGGAAGACACAAACAAATGCTCGAAGGGGTACGGGCCGAAGACAGACCGTTGCTAAGCTATGGCGGAGTAAGCGAGAGTTTGTTGCTATTGCTACGCGCGGCAAATAAACAGGATAAGAAATGGTCTTGGGCCAGATTGATGCTTTATTCCTTCTTTCTCTTTTTCTTATTCTTATTCTATTTTATGTTTTTGGGCAAATCCATTTCATATTTGATTTCTACCAGATTTAAAATACCATGAATTTTTGTATACATTAATAATATCACAAGGATCTATTTTTATTAAGTAATTTCCATACCTTTTTGTTATATTCTAATCTCAAATTATTTGAGAGGGTTGCCCTAAATAAAATGTTTATGAATTAGGGTTTAGAGTTTTTGTTTATTATTTGAAAAATCATTTGAAGTGTGAATTTTCTTTGTCACTAATTAAATGGAATGTTAAAGAATTAGATTATTAAAATAATGATGGCCAGAATAATTCTTTTAGGTATGGCATCATATAATAATTGTTACATATATTATGGTGGTTTATCTCTTTATTGTTTTTTAATGTTTAGAACTATTCTTAGGAACATTCTTATGGTTAACTAAGTATAGGAAATGATTTTACAAAGGGAATTAGAATAAATAGAAAAGTGGATAAGACTCAATAAATATCCTCAATAAAATGTTATTCGTAAACAATCCTACTTCTTTTCAAAATAGGCATGAATGATTTCTTAAACTAGTTATTCACTACATTTTTAGGTGTGGTTGATTTATTGGTAGAATCTTAACATGTAATTGTTTTGTAGCAAGTATTAATTAAGTGATCAAAGTGATTTATATGTCATGCAGTAATAACTTAAGTTTTTTTAATTCCAAGTACTTACTCTGAACTCTAGAGGATTTACTACGCTCATGTTTATTTATGAATGTTGCTAAAGCTCAAAGGCTAAATCACATTGCTTTCAAGTTTGTGTTCATAGGTGATATATCAATCTAGGGTAAGATAGTGGAATTGCTTTCTAATGTGGCTCATGAGAAAGAGATCATAATAGTTATTTATTGTTGGGTTCACAACATAGAAAACATAAAAATCCTACGATGAGAACTACTAAGCACCAAGATCTATCTACTAGATATAAGCAACGGGTGGATATACATCCATAGAGAACATACCCTTGTAGACTAACAAAGTGTAACAAGGTTGAACTCATGGATGATGTAGTCGAACGCTTGCCGATCTCAGGATCGAGAAGAAGTCTAGCGCCGCAACTCAGCAGCACATCCGTGATTGTACACACGTCCGCTCCACCGAACAACCTCCGCCTCCTTGCTCCAGCGATGCAGCGGAAGCAGCAACTCCTTCTAGATGAAAAGGCACCGGAAACATGTATCTCGCTAATCCGAGACCATGCGGGAATAATTCTAGTGGAGGAGAGAGATCCTTCATGAGGAGGTGTGCGTTGTGAGGGAGGAGATGGGGGCCTTTTATAGGGAGAGGGGGCAACCCCCTCCCATGGCTGGCGGCCATGGAGGGGTGCCCCCACCTCTTCCACATTCATGTGGTGGAGCTTCCACTCACATAAATTTGCCTCCACTCAAAAGTCCACTCACATGCATTAAATTTACACCAAATTTAATCCAAGTCTCATTTAGTAAAACTCCTTTTATTTATTTTATTGAGAATTTTGTTAATTACTTTAATTAACAAACATTCACATAAAACCGTCTGCAACATTTCAATATCTCATGTAGAACCAATTTTAGCAATTTCACTCGAAACAATTTTGGTGTCCATTAGAAATAATTCTAGTGCTTTGTAATTCTTTTGTCTGGAACACATTTGCTCCAAATAGTGTCGGTGTCCCTTAAGTGTGTCACCCTATGGTTCGTAAATAATGCTAACATGATCGAGACCATTCTCAGATCAATAATCAGAAGCGGGACCTAGAGATCCGTACTGACTCCCACACATTCAACGATGTTTTCATATGATCGTGAGAACCTTTAACACTAGTAACTAAATCCCCTTGTCTCGCGATATATTAAATATCCGAGATTCGATCATGGGTATCTCCATACCTAGTTTCATCTCGTTACCAATATGCACTATTTTCTTTTTCCCGTGATATAACATTCTAGTGATCACATCACTTGCTTGCAAGCTATCTCAATGTGATATCACTGAGAGGGCCTAGAGTATATATCTATCCGTCATTGGTATGGAAAAATTACACTCTTGATCCATGAGCCTCAACATAACACCTTCGGAGTATCTGAACCCACCTTTATAGTCACCCTGTTATGGTGTGATGTTTGATGTTATCAAGTTACTCTTCTAGTGTTAGCAATTAACATGATCTCATGGTGTAAGGACTAAGATTACTTCGTATGATGTTATAGCAATATAAACACAATGACTTTGATTGTAATGCTATACTTTGGATGAATGTTCATCACATCATTCACCAATGATGTTACCTCGTTATTAACAACATCCAATGTCCATGATCAGAAAACCTTGATCGTCTTGTTAATCAATGAGCTAGTTTATAAGAGAGGCATAACTAGGAACCCTTTATTTGTTTATTAAACACACATGCATTTAGCGGTTCCATTTAATACAATTATAGCATGCAAAATAAACATCTATCATATACTTGGAATACATATAATAACAACTTTATTATTGCCTCTCACATATTCCTTCCAGTCTCCCACTTGCACTAGAGACAACAATCTAGTTACATAGTGATAAATCTAGCACCCATGGAGTTCTGTTGTTGATCATGTTTTCCCTAGGGAGAACTTTAGTTAATGGATCTGCTACATTTAGATTCGTGTAAACTTTACAAATCTTTATATCTCCATCCTTTTCATGCTCGCGGATGGAGTGAAACCGGTGCTTAATATGCTTGGAATTCTTGTGACACCTTGGTTCCTTGGCGTTGTCTATGGCTCCCTTGTTGTCACAATAGATTACCATTGGGTCCAATGCACTAGGAACCACACCTATTTCAGTTATGAACTCCTTCATCCAAACTGCTTCCTGCACCGCTTCTAAAGCAGCAACGTATTCCACCTCCATTGGTGATACAGCCACCACAAGTTGTTTGGAACTCCTCCAACTAACTGCTGCTCCGCTCAAGAGAAATACATATACGGATTGAGACTTAGAGTCATCCGGATCGGTGTCAAAGCTAGCCTCGACATAACACTTAGCGACCATCTCTTCTTCACCTCCGTATACAAGAAACATATCCTTAGTTCTTCTTAAGTACTTAAGGATATTCTTAACCGCTATCCAGTGTTCCGAACCTAGATGAGATTGGTACCTACTAGTCAAACTAATAGCATGTGCCACATCCGGTCATGTACATAGCATGACATACATTATAGAGCCTATGGCTAAAGCATATGGGATCTTATCCATTATCTCTCTTTCTTCTGCCGTAGCCGGACTTCGAGTCTTACTCAATGTCTTGCCTTGCATCATAGGGAAGAACCCCTTCTTACTTCCGTCCATATTAAACTTCTTTAATATCTTATCAAGGTATGTACTTTGCGATAACCCAATTAGGTGTCTTGATCTATCTATATAGATCTTAATGCCTAATTTATATGATGCTTATCGAAAATTTGATGTTTAGATAACTTTTAGCATTGTTTAAAAGATCTATATCATTTCCAATCAATAATATGTCATCCACATATAATATCAGAAATGCCACATTGCTCCCACTCACTTTCTTGTAAATACAAGCCTCTCCATAAGTTTGGACAAATCCAAACTCTTTGATCACCTAATCAAAGCGGAGATTCCAACTCCGGGATGCTTGCTTCAGTCCATAGATGGATCGCTGAAGCTTGCATACCTTATCAGCATCCTTAGGATTGACAAAACACTTAGATTGTATCATATACAAATCTTCTTCAATATTACCATTAAGGAACGTAGTTTTGACATCCATCTACCATATTTCACAATCGAAATATCCAGCAATTGCTAACATAATCCTAACCGACTTTAGCATCGCTACGGGAGAGAATATCTCATCGTAATCAACTCCTTGAATTTTTCGAAACCCCTTTGCGACAAGTCGAGCTTTATAGATGGTCACATTACCATCAGCATCGGTTTTTCTTTTGAAAATCCATTTATTCTCAACGGCCTTTTGGTCATGAGGTAAGTCTACCAAGGTCCAAACCTGGTTTTCGTACATGGATTCCATCTCAGATTTCATGGCTTCTAGCCATTTGTTGGAATCTAGGCTCATCATCGCTTCTTCATACGTCGCAGGGTCATCTATTTCATCAACCATGAAATTCATGGTAGGATTCCCGTACAGTTCAGGAGCTGCACGTGTCTTGCTTGACCTGTGAGGTTTGGTAGTACCCTTTTTTGGAGTTTCATGATCATTATCATTAGTTCCTTCTTCATTCGGTGAAGTCAACTCCGGAACAATTTCCGGCGCTGCGCCACTTGCCGTTTCATGAAGAGAAGGTTCAATAACCTCTTCGAGCTCTACCTTCCGACTACATACGCCTTTCACAAGAAACTCTTTCTCTAGAAAGGATCCATTCTTGGCAACAAAAACCATGCCCTCGGTTCTGCGATAGAAGGAATACCTAATTGTTTCTTTAGGGTATCCTATGAAGATGCATTTTTCTGCTTTGGGTTCGAGTTTATCAGGCTAGAGTTTCTTCACATAAACATCTGATACGTTGCAAACGTATCTATAATTTTTGATGTTCCATGCTTGGTTTATATCTACTTTCTTATGTTTTGTCCACACTTTGGAGTACTTTTTATACACTTTCTTGGACTAACCTATTAACAAGATGCCACAATGCCAGCTGCCTATTTTCTACTGTTTTTGGTTCCAGGAAAGTCAGAAAATGAATATTCTCGGAATTGGACGGGACAAAAGCCAAAGTTAGTTTTTCACCGAGGGGGACACGTAGCCAGAATACGAGACGGAGAGGGGCCAGAGGGCCGCCACACCACCTGGCTGTGCGGCCAGGCCTGGCCCGCGCCAGGGGGTGGTGTGGCTGCCTAGGGCACCCCCTCGGCCTCCCGTTTCGCCTATAAGATGCCTCCGATACAGAAACCCTAAGTACCCGATCAAAATTCCACGAAAGAGTCTGTAACCGCTGTCATCTCCATCCCTAGATCGGGAGGGATCTGAAGCTCTTCCCGGCACCCTGCCGGAGGGGAGAATTCACCCTGGAGACCTTCTTCATCACCATGCAAGCCTCTGGTGTGATGCGTGAGTAGTTCATCCTTGGACTACGGGTCCATGTAGTAGCTAGATGGTTGGTTCTTCACCTTTGTGCTGTGATGTCTAGATCTTGTGAGCTTCGTTCATGATCAAGATAATCTATTTGTAATCCTACATGTTGTGTTTACGGGGATCCGATGGATATTGAGATGCTATTTCAGATTGATTATTGATTCTATCATGTCTTTGTTATTTTTGATCTTGCATGCTCTCCGTTGTTAGTGACTACCTTGGCCGAGTAGATGCTAGCAACTCCAAGAGGGAGTATTTATGCTCGATAGTGGGTTCATGCCTCTAGTAATCTGGGGAAATGACATAAATCTCTAAAGTACTAGATGTGTTGTTTCTACTAGGGAGAAAACAATAATCCTTTGTTCATAGAACAATCGTATTGTTTACTTTACACGCAATGCGTAATGCAATTATCTATTGCTTGCAACTTAATACTGGAGGGGGTTCGGATGATAACCTGAAGGTGGATTATTAGTCATAGATGCAGTTGGATTACGGTCTATGTATAATGTTGTAATGCCCAATCAAATCTCATAGGAGTCAATATGATTAGTATATGCATGTATGCTTTCTCGATGTTTGTCAATTGCCCCGCTGTAATTTGTTCACCCAACATGTCATCTATCTTAAGGAGAGCCACCACTAGTGAACTATGGACCCCGGTCCTTTATTTTACCATTAATCTACAACTGTTTACTTCTTTCTGTTTACTTTCTGCAAGCTTTTACTTTCTTCCACACAATATGTTTAATCGTTTGTTTTCAGCAAAACCGGTGAGATTGACAACCTCACTGTAAGTTGGGGGCAAAGTTCTGTGGTTGTGTTGTGCAGGATTCCAAGTTGGCAACAACACCTTGGAGGTGTTTCCTTGCTCCTACTAGTTCGATAACCTTGGTTTCATAACTGAGGGAAACTTGCTGATGTGCTCATCATACCTTCCACTTGGGGTTCCACAACGAGCTCGAGATATCTTGGGCCATCAAGCTCTTTTCTGGCGTCATTGCCGGGGAGTCAAGGACATCTTCACAAGGAGAGTCCCTCATAACCAATCTCTTTACTTTGTTATTTTCGTTTTGCTTAGTTTGTTTTTGCTTTGTTTGCTTGTTTCTTTATCAAAACACAAAAAAATTAGTTTTGCAAGTTTGCTTTCTTCATTAAAAACACAAAAAAAATAAGTCTTTCTATAGTTGTTACCTCTTCCTTAGCTCACCATGTTGATCCCTAAATTCACTTTGAAAGACCTTTCAATAGGTAGTGGCTCTATAATTGGAAAAGAGAATATTGAAGAATTCTTTAATTATGTCAGTAAGCATGAGGATATTGAGGATAGATCCCTTGCAGAACTTGCTCCAAATTATGAAATTGCTGCAGCTTCTTTAATTCACATGTTGGAAGCTAGGTTTGTTAACCTTAACCCCTTAATGCAAGTAATGTTTCTTAAACTTAAGGAAATTGAGGACCCTGAAAAGAGAGATTTTATTCTGGAAACTTTGCTTAAGGAATTCTATGATGTTGCCAAGGAAGCTAGAAAAGTCTTTGAATGTTTTACTTTGCTAGGCTCATGTGTAGATGTTATTGGTATACGAGAAAAGATGAACAAAACCGAACCTAATGGGGAGGAAATTAAGATACCAATACCTTTCAAACTTATAACAATACATGAAGCCATAGAAAAAAATCTTGATTGGACCGTTCCTGAAAACCCGTTTGATGAAAGTAGTGAACCCAAAAGCATTGAGAGAGGATCCTCTAGAACTTATTTGGATGAGATACCTTGCCTTGTTGAAGATATTTCTGGTATTAATCTTAATGCTTCTTCATTTGAGAACACTTGATTCTTTTTCTTGCTTCTTATGCCTAACTTAAAGGCGTTAAAGAAAAAAGTACTTATTAGGAGATAACCCAAAAGTTTTAGATGAGTCTTGAAAGTTATTACTTTAGTAATAACCTCTCCTTATCCTTTTTATTTGCTTTTTGTGCCAAGAGTAACCTCTAATGAGAGAGAAGTAATGTTTGGAAAAGTTGTTGTCCCGAAACAGATTTTTGTGCTTCACCGTAAAAATTCATGCAAAATCTCTGTACGTCTTTTTGAGGCGTGAATTTTTGTGCTTCTGCCCCAGGTTGTTATCTAACTTTCGTTAGTTCAGCACTTTTTGATTTGCGCAACAGAAGGTCTTCGAAAAAATTGGTTTTTACCTAGTGGTCTGTTTTGACAGATTTCTGCCATTATTTGCATTTGCTTCTTGTTGGTTCCTTTCTGAGTTCTCTTTGGGGAATTGAGCTTTCTGAGGGAATTGCTTCAGTAGCTTGTGTTTTAATGGAAGTTTTATTGGTGTTGAAACTGAACCCAAAGACTTATTATCTTGAGTGCACTAATGTTGCTAATAAAGATTGTGTGAAGTTTTGTATGAAGGACAAATTTCAGGTGTATGGAGAGAATGATGTAATGAGATGAAGAATGGACTAAAACTCAAGCTTGGGGATGCCACCCCGTGTCACCCCAAGAAATATTCAAGAGGTACAAGCGTCAAAGCTTGGGGATGCCCAAGGCATCCCCTTCTTCATCAATAAAAATCCCAGGTTTCTTCCAAACACTTCATTTTTATTGTTTCATGCACAGTTGTGTTGTTCTTGGAGCATCTTTGTTTTTGTTTTTGGTTTTCATTTGCTTGTTTTCTTAGTTTGCTTGAAAAAATTGATTGGGCCCCCTCTTTCATGCATTGGTTTTCAAATAGTTTGGTTTGGATTGGAAAAGAGTAGGAAAGTTCATGCTTAAGCGGTAAAGAGAGCAGGTTTTTGACTGTGGCTTATGCTTTGTCATGCCATGCATGGTATTGTTTTGGCTTTATACTTAGTGATCTTTGATGTAGCATGACATGTTATAAACAATTGAGATTGCTTAATGTGCCTTGGAAGAATCATGCGTTGTTTTAGCATATTAAAGCATAGTATTGTGGTATTCTCCTTTGATGCTTTATTTGGGTTGACTTGGCGCATGCTCACACCATGTTATGACTATCTCAAGTCACCATAAGCCTTTATGATCCTTTAGTTTTCGACTTGTAATATCACTTTATGCTTTGTCGCTCTGAATGATGATGGCCATTATTGCTCTCTTAGTCGGTCGCTCCCAGTCTTTTGCTAGCCTCCATAACCAAGTGTGAGTTCCACTCATGCATCCAACTCCTAAAACCAAGTTGTTCCAAAGAGTCCACCATACCTACCTATTAGCATTTGCTATTCCAAGTATATTCATGTTTTTATCTACCTTCCGAATCAAACTTGTTATGTGAAAATTAGTGATTAAAGCTCTCACGAACTTGATGGCACACTTTACTTTCTTGCACTAGATAAATTTGAACCATTGCGTCCAACTTTGTTGCGTATATGCTTGAGCTTTACAAGTTGAAGTTAGCAGAACCATGTATCATGGGGAACACTTTCAACGTTGCACTTGTACATTGTACCCCGTTGATATCATGTTCTTTTGCTTATGGATCCCGGCGGTGTGAAATAAAAGGGGAACTTGTAAGATCATGGAGTTTATATGTGTGTTAGAGAAACACCTGTGCCTCTAGCCTAAGCCATGCCTAATAATGGTGGAAACTTGCAGCATAACCATAATAAGGACTCTACGAAGCATCCTCAATAAAAACCTATGCAAATAGCAAATAAAAAGATCGCTGAGATGCTCATTGTCTGCTTGCCTTGTCATTTTGATTATGGGATAGCTCCTGTATCATGTGCAAGGGGTACCCCGTTGGCGGTTCTCTATGATACATATGTACTTACAACGACAAGAGCTTACTTGTGACTGAAGTTGAGTAGCATGAGGTTCGGTCTTCGTAAGTATTGGGCATGAGATTTCGGCTTATAACTTGTCAAGCATATCCTCTTAGTTGTGTCACTTTAACCTTAATCACCTAAAGATGCTTATGATAGGGGCAATGAGAGCTGAAAGCTAATAAGTACCATAATTTTTGGAAGCTCTTTATGAAACTTGAATCTCTACTTCCTTCTATGAAGGCCTTTCTTTTACTTTTATGTTGAGTCTCCACCTTCTATCTTTATGCACCTATTTTGAGAGCATAGTGGCCATTCTTAGTTCCATGTGCATTGTCCCAAGACTTGTTGATTGATGCATAACATTGATATTGCTTGTTCTTAAACTACTTGTATCTAGTCACTCTTATGAACTTTGAAGGTGTCCTATGCATTTATGTTTTCTACTCTATGAGGGACAAGCTGAATGCCACTATCCTATGTTTTCTTTATGTGAAACAAACAAACGTCTTGCAAAGTATTGTTATTCATGAATCTTTTGTTTGTGCCTTTTCATGTTGCAACATAGTTTCTATGTCTTACTGCTAGAACTTTATCTTTCATGCTATGTTGAAGTACTATGATCCCAGCTATCAATATTTTACAAATACTTTGATCAAGTTTATGATGGTGCATGTCACCACAAAAATTATTCTTTCTTTTTATCACTTACCTACTCGAGGACGAGCAGGAGTTAAGCTTGGGGATGTTGATATGTTGCAAACGTATCTATAATTTTTGATGTTCCATGCTTGGTTTATATCTACTTTCTTATGTTTTGTCCACACTTTGGAGTAATTTTTATACACTTTCTTGGACTAGCCTATTAACAAGATGCCACAGTGCCAGCTGCCTGTTTTCTGCTGTTTTTGGTTCCAGGAAAGTCAGAAAATGAATATTCTCGAAATTGGACGGGACAAAAGCCAAAGTCAGTTTTTCACTGAGGGGGACACGGAGCCAGAATACGAGAAGGAGAGGGGCCAGAGGGCCGCCACACCACCTGGCCGCGCGGCCAGGCCTAGCCCACGCCAGGGGGTTGTGTGGCCACCTAGGGCACCCCCTCGGCCTCCCCTTCGCCTATAAGATGCCTCCGATACAGAAACCCTAAGTACCCGATCAAAATTCCATGAAAGAGTCTGTAGCCGCTGTCATCTCCATGCCTAGAGCGGGAGGGATCTAAAGCTCTTCCTGGCACCCTGCCGGAGGGGAGAATTCACCCTAGAGGCCTTCTTCATCACCATGCAAGCATCCGATGTGATGCGTGAGTAGTTCATCCTTGGACTAAGGGTCCATGTAGTAGCTAGATGGTTGGTTCTTCTCCTTTGTGCTATCATGTCTAGATCTTGTGAGCTCCGTTCATGATCAAGATAATCTATTTGTAATCCTACATGTTGTGTTTGCGGGGATCCGATGGATATTGAGATGTTATTTCAGATTTATTATTGATTCTATCATGTCTTTGTTATTTGTGATCTTGCATGCTCTCCGTTGTTAGTGACTATCTTAGCTGAGTAGATGCTAGCAACTCCAAGAGGGAGTATTTATGCTTGATAGTAGGTTCATGCCTCTAGTAATCTGGGGAAGTGACAGAAATCTCTAAGGTACTAGATGTGTTGTTGCTACTAGGGAGAAAACAGCAATCCTTTGTTCATAGAACAATCATATTGTTTACTTTACACGCAATGCGTAATGCAATTATCTGTTGCTTGCAACTTAATACTGGCGGGGGTTCGGATGATAACTGAAGGTGGATTATTAGTCATAGATGCAGTTGGATTACGGTTTGTGTATAATGTTGTAATGCCCAATAAAATCTCATAGGAGTCAAGATGATTAGTATATGCATGTATGCTTTCTCGGTGTTTGTCAATTGCCCCGCTGTAATTTTTTCACCCAACATGTCATATATCTTAAGGAGAGCCACCACTAGTGAACTATGGACCCCGGTCCTTTCTTTTACCATCAATCTACAACTATTTATGCTTTCTATTTACTTTTGCAAGCTTTTACTTTCTTCCACACAATACGTTTAATCCTTTGTTTTTAGAAAAACCGGTGAGATTGATAACCTCACTGTAAGTTGGGGGGCAAAGTTCTGTGGTTGTGTTGTGCATGATTCCAAGTTGGCAACAACACCTTGGAGGTGTTTCCTTGCTCCTACAGGTTCGATAACCTTGGTTTCATAACTGAGGGAAACTTGTTGTTGTGCTCATCATACCTTCCTCTTGGGGTTCCCCAACGAGCTCGAGATATCTTGGGCCATCAACATCGCATCCCCAAACTTTAAGAAATGACAGCTTAGGTATGTTTCCAAACCACAATTCATACGGTGTCATTTCAACAAATTTAGATGGTGCCCGATTTAAAGTGAATGCAACGGTTTCTAGTGCATAACCCCAAAATGACAGCGGCAAGTCAGTCAGAGACATCATAGAGCGAATCATATCCAATAAAGTATGATTACGATGTCCGACACACCATTACATTGTGGTGTTTCGACAGGCGTGAGTTGTGAAACTATTCCACAATCTCTCATATGTGTGCTAAACTCGTAACTAAGATACTCTCCTCCATGGTTGGACCGTAGAAATTTGATCTTTCTATTATGATGATTTTCCACTTCAATCTGAAATTCCTTGAACTTTTCAAAGGTTTCAGACTTGTGTTTCATCAAATAGATATACCCATATCTACTCAAATCATCCGTGAAAGTAATGGTTGGACCACACACATCAGTATGTATGATTTCTAATAAATCTATTGCCCGCTCCATCGTACTAGAAAACGGGGTTCTAATCATCTTGCCCATAAGGCATGGCTCACATGTATCAAATGATTCAAAAACAAGTGATTCCAAAAGTCCATCGGGATGGAGTTTCTTCACGTGTTTAATGCCAATATGACCTAGATGGCAGTGCCACATATATGCAGATATATCATCATCAAGTTTAATCCTTTTAGCATCAACATTATGAATATATGTATCAGCAATATCGAGATTTAACAGAAATAAGCCATTCATCATAGGTGCATGACCATAAAAGATATTATCCATATAAATCGAACAACCATTGTTTTCGGATTTAAATGAATAACCACTTTGTAGTAAACACGATTTGGTTACAATGTTCATGCTCGGTGCAGGCATCAAATAACAATTATTTAGATTTATCACTAATCCCGATGGCATATGGAGAGGTAGCGTCCCGACGGCGATCACATCAAATCTTGATCCATCGCTGACGCACATCATGACCTCGTCCCTTGCTAGTTGTCGCTTGTTCCGCAGCCCCTGAATCGAGTTACATATATTAGCAATCGATCCAGTATAAAATACCCAGGTGCTACTGCGAGTACTAGTCAAGTACACATCAATAACAAGTATATCACATATACCTTTGTATGCCTTGTCGGCCTTCTTGTCCGCCAAATACTTGGGGCAGTTACGCTTCCAATGGCCAGTCCCCTTGCAATAGTAGCACTCGGTATCAGAATTAGGGCCAGCTCAGGATTTCTTTTCAAGCGCAGCAACATATTTGCCTCCCTTCTTTCCCTTATGTTTACCCTTCTTGTCTTTCTGGAAACCGGTGGTCTTATTGATCATCAACACTTTATGCTCTTTCCTGATCTCCACTTCTGTAGTCTTAAGCATTGGCATAAGCTTGGGGAGAGACTTCTTCATAGTTCATCACGAAGCTCTTGTAGCTAGGTGGAAGATATTGGAAAACACGATGTATGCCTAAGTCAATGGGAATCGTTATTCCCAAGGACACAAGCCTATCGGCGTACCCAGACATTTTGAGTATGTGCTCACTAACAGAGTTATTCTCTTCCATCATGCAGATAAAGAACTTTTTAGAAGCATTATAACTCTCTACGATAGCGTGGGTATCGAAAATCATTTTCAATTCACCCATGGTATCAAAGGCATTGCCGTTCTCGAAACGCTTTCAGAGTTCCGGCTCTCGCCCATACATTATGCCACAATGAACTAAGTTGTGGTCCTCCTGACGAGTCAAATAGACGTTCTTTTCCTTGTCAGGGGCATCATGATCTGGTGGGGGGGCTAGTGGCGCTTCTAGCACATATTTCTTTTGTGCAGCAGTGAGGAGAATCCTCAAATTCATGACCTAGTTGGTAAAGTTGCTACCATTTGCCACAAGTTTCTCTTTCTCCATGAACACATCGAAATTAAAAGCAGGTGGTGCCATCTACAACATAATTTGTAAAGTTTATTTATACTAAGTTTATGATAGATCAAGTTCAACTAATCCAAATTATGAATGAACTCCCACTCAAAAGAACCATCCCTCATGTCTTTTTGGTGATTACATGAACCAAATCCACTACACCAAGTCCGATCATCATGTGAGTCGATGTAGTCCCAATGGCGAGCATCTATATGGGCATCATATAAACTATATGACTTATGCTTAACCTTTCAGTCCATGTTCCGAGGCCATGTATGTACATGCTAGGCTCGCCAAGTAAGAACCTTAGTACCCGCATGTGTAAAACTGTCTTACACCCGTTGTATGGAAGCGCAGAGTCAAAAACACCCGATCATCACGTGATGCCTTGAAATAATGATGCATAGGACAGTGCATACTTAAGGAAGAACACATTTTTATCTTCATATCTAAATGAGGGATCATCTTATAATGCTACTAAAACACCAAACAAGCAATATAAGATGCAAACATCATATGCATAAAGGGAAATGATATGGTTCTTGCACTTGATCACTATCATGTGCATCGTAGTATGATCTTTATCATTCCTTTGTGTCTAAGGCGAATGTCTATGGAACTTACATGTTAGGTGTGTTGTAAGAGTATCAACTATACATCAACTTACAACATTGCTATATCAAGACACTAGCCTAGCAACAATCTAAACTAGACGCCTCTAATTTGACAATTGCAAGTTTTATGTGGCTTAGGGCTTTCGAAGATATAACCGGTCTTACCTATGAACATGGAACCACAACGATGATAACCAAATTATTAGCAACTCGTTGTAAATCAGATATTGACTATAGTAGGAGATAGAGATACCCGCTAGCCACTTATGCAAAACTAGTTGCATGTCAATTGTGGAATAGGTCTCATGTGCGAGGACATGTAAATTTAGTCCGGGCCTCTTCATCCCACTATGCCACCAATATCCAAAATACATGAAAGAGGTAATAACATGATCATCATTGCTCACATACTCTTATGTGTACTACCCGTGCAAAGCATCTACACATAGATCAGGCTGTTGGGTTCGCTGTTGGATATTGACTATAGTAGGAAATACATGAAAGAAGTAATATCCAATATCCACTGTTGGGTTCGCGGCATAGAAAACAAAAAATCCTACGATGGGAACTAAGCACCAAGATCTATCTACTAGATACAAGCAATGGGTGGATATACATCCATAGAGAACATACCCTTGTAGACCGACAAAGTGTAACAAGGTTGAACTCGTGGATGATGTAGTCGAACGCTTCACAATCTCATGATCGATAAGAAGTCTAGCGCCACAACTCAGCAGCGCATCCGTGATCGCACACACATCCGGTCCACCGAACAACCTCCACCTCCTTGCTACAGCGATGTGATGGCCCAAATATATCAAGCTCGTTGGGAACCCCAAGAGGAAGGTATGATGAGCACAGCAACAAGTTTTCCCTCAGTAAGAAACCAAGGTTATCAATCCAGTAGGAGCAAGGAAACACCCCAAAGGTGTAGCTAGCTGAACGTTGGCAGGGCGCACTACCGGTGCCAGCAGCAACATGGATACCTGCACAACACAACCACAGAACTTTGCCCCCAACTTGCGATGAGGTTGTCAATCTCACCGGTTTTGCTGAAAACAAAGGATTAAACATATCGAATGGAAGAAAGTAATAGTTTGCAGAAAGTAAACACAAAACAGTAAAGAGTATGTAAAAGAAAGGACCGGGGGGGGGGTCCATAGTTCACTAGAGGTGGCTCTCCTTAAGATAGATAACATGCTGGGTGAACAAATTACAGCGGGGCAATTGACAAACATCGAGAAAGCATACAAGCATATACTAAACATCTTGACTCCTTTGAGACTTGATTGGGCATTACAACATTATACATAGACCGCCATCCAACTGCATCTATGACTAATAATCCACCTTCAGGTTATCATCCGAACCCCCTCCAGTATTAAGTTGCAAGCAACAGATTATTGCTTTATGAATTGCGTGTAATGTAAACAATACGATTGTTCTATGAACAAAGGATTTTTGTTTTCTCCCTAGTAGCAACATCACATCTAGTACCTTAGAGATTTCTGTCACTTCCCTAGATTACCAGAGGAATGAACCCACTATCGAGCAT
This sequence comes from Avena sativa, assembly GCA_916181665.1. NCBI lineage: Eukaryota > Viridiplantae > Streptophyta > Magnoliopsida > Poales > Poaceae > Avena > Avena sativa. Next base: position 551,401,253 of record OV702290.1, on the reverse strand, counting down.
AAATACTAACTCTTGGAGTTGCTAGCATCTACTTGGCCAAGATAGCTACTAACAACGAAAAGCATGCAAGATCACAAATAACAAAGACATGATAAAATCAATAATCAATCTGAAATAGCATCTCAATATCCATTGGATCCCCGCAAACACAACATGTATGGATTACAAATAGATGATCTTGATCATGAACGGAGCTCACAAGATCTAAACATGAAAGCACAAAGGAGGAGAACCAGCCATCTAGCTACTACATGGACCCGTAGTGCAGAGATGAACTACTCACGCATCACACCGGAGGCTTGCATGATGATGAAGAAGGCCTCCAGGGTGAATTCCCCTCTCCGACAGGGTGCCGGGAAGAGCTTCAGATCCCTCCCGATGTAGGGATGGAGATGACGGCGGCTACAAACTCTTTCGTGGATTTCTGATCGGGTACTGACGAGGGTTTAACTCATCAATGCCCATTGTTATGGACTTGGGTTTTGGAGAAGGAGGGAGCGCTAGAGACATCTATTGGCTAACAGAAAAGCACACAGGGGACAAAGATTTACCCAGGTTCAGGCCTCGTAGAGGTCCCTACTCCTGCTTGTCTGCTCATGGAATTATCGAAGGAACCGAAGGTTACAATGGTGCGCAGATGCAATCTGGCGAGGGTTGTGGAAACTAAGGGTTGCGTGTGTCCTCCTCACCACCCCTCCCAGCCTTTATATAGATAGGCTAGGTCCCGATTAGCAGGTCAAGTCGGTTACAATTTAGGGTTTTCCTCTTTGAACTTTCTATCTTTAGCTTCTTCTTGTTCTTCAAGCAATCGAGAGTCCGCAGGTTACTCGAATCCTTCGTTTGGGCCTTGGCGACACCATGGGCCTATACGTATTTAGACCGTATATACCAAGCTCGCGTACCTGTAGGGTATACCCATGTCAGTAGCTCCCGAGTGTCCAGTGGAATCGCAGATTCGATTGGGGACTTTTGAAGTCTTTCGAGTGCTTGAATGAGTATATATTTCGACTGCTTTTAATTGTGTCATAGGGATTGTTGATATACGTGCCTGATATAACCGAAGTATCGGTATTAGTTAACCACCTTAGGGTGAAACAACGCAATCTACTCGAACTTGAGTCCCCGGACTCGAATCCGAAAAAGTGCTGGTGTAATTTGACTCAAGCCGTGGAGGTCTTACAGGAGTCGAATTCCAGTTATATGGGTGTGAGCACTCGACGCGTCCGTCAAGGCATGTTCATCGTACCTGTAGGCACGGATACATTTTTAGTAGTGTGCAGATAATGCGTTGCCAGACATTATTCAGGTCTTACCTTCACGCTGTAAGCGCTACATCCAAATTTTATCATCGCGGAGACGATTTGGGTGACCCGGGAGACGTAGTCTCTTTGTAGGGAAAATTATGAGGAGGTGTCGCCATGAGTTTCGAGTGTGAATGTTATCGACACATAGTTTTTGCATAAATAATCATAGGGTGCGCGACCAGCGCTTCCTATGGGAGTATCGCTCGAGTGCCTGGTTGAGTCGAAGACTCAGGCAGGGACTAAAGAATCATTTTGCGACTGCTATGCTTGGTTGAGTCGAATACTCATGCAGGGACTAAAGAATCATTTTGCGACTGCTGTCGTCTTTTGCTTGTTTCAGCCGAATTTGTTTCCGGCGCTCCCTATGGGAGTAACCCATGTCCCGAATCGTACTTCGAGTGGTTGGGTTTGCCTTTTGATTGTCCATGTTCTTGCAAAAAGAAAAAAAAATCATAGGGTGAGCGACCAGCGCTCCCTATGGGAGTAGCCCCCGAGTGCTTGGTGGAGTCGAAGACTCCAGCAAGGACTAAAGTAGTCGAAAACCCTCTGCTGCATAGCTTTGATGACGTCAGTGCTGACGATTTCATGACCTCAGTTGCCCGCGTGAGCGAGTTTGACGGGACGTGACGAGCAGTGGGTCCCACTTTCTGACTTTGATTTGACTGGGCATGCGTAATCTTTATTTTAACTGCATCTCCTTGATTTCCGCGTGTAATGGGAGTAGTGGAGGGACGGTTCACGCTTCCACTCCTCCACGTGTCTAGTACGATGTTTGCCACGCGTCTAGTAGGGTTTTTCTGAGCCGTTGGATTATATCTTCCAGGGGTTAAGTAGCGGCGCTGCGATGGTAATTTGCCGCTGCCCCTCTTTGCTTTCTCTGTGCTCGTTTCCTTCACGATGCTGGACCAGCTCCGCTCATTTCCAAGCTACTTTCTGCGCTCGCATCGCTGTCGCGCAATGGGGAAGAAGAAGGGAGGCGCTGCAGCTGATTCCGCAGCCACCGATCAGAAGGCCAATGGTGAGCACTTTGGACTCGCGCCCTTCGATCCCGTGACGCCGTGCAGGAGGATGCGCTCCTGGAAGAACGTAGTCATGCCTGGCGAGTCGGCGGAGACAGACGTGCTGTATCAGCGTGTCTGCGACCTCAAGAGTCGCATAGGCAAAGAGGAGGGAGGATGTGCTCTCATCCGCACTTGGCTGGGCCGTCGCGTCCAGCCCCTGCAAGCCAGAGTCCACCCCATGTTTTAGTGGACTGGCGCTGATGATGCCACTCACGTGTCTGCCGATGGCATGTCCGCGAGTGAGGTGGACAAGAGGGTTCGACTGGTCACCAACTACACCATCAAGGATGTGCTTCCCAGTGAGCCAGTTGTTCCTCCCTTTGATGCTTCAAACCCTCCTCCTGAGGTATAGTTGTGCTACGCAGTAGCTGATTTTGTCGATTGCTTCTCTGTTGGTACTTGCTTTTTGCTGAATTTCGTTGTCTATATGCAGGATTGGGCGGTGTCGCCTTGTATGCCCCCTCTTCCTGAGGGGATTATTCCTCGTGAAGCTTTGGAGGAGGATGAGTTGGAGTCAATTGTCCTTTCTGATGTGGAGAAGGAAGCCCCTGAGTCTGATAGTCCGGATACTCGCAAGCGTTCGCGTAGCAAGGATTCCGACGCGTCGTCTCCTTCGACTTCGGAAGGTACGGGCGTTGGTGTGGAGTTGCCAATTCCTGTCGTTCCTGTGAGCACCGTGGCACCATCTTCTCGCAAGAATATGCGATTGCCCAAGGAGTCTTCGTCGGAGTCGAAGGAGGCTACATTTGATTTTGACAAGTTTTACTGGTAAGCTTTCTAGCTTTCTTGTCCTTTTTCTGTTTTGCCCTTGTTGGCTTGTCTCTGGGTTTGCCATTTTGTTGATATGGTTTTTATCTTGCAGTCAAGAGGCGTCATCATCTTCTGGCGACGTCCAATTTTTGAAGGAATCAGGAGTCGCGACCTCAAGGGCCAAGAAAGAGGTTGAGCGCGCTCCTTCCCCTCCATTGGCGGCCCACTACGGGCACAACTCTTCCAGCTCTCCCCATGCAGGGGAGCATCGAATAGTTGTCCGGATGACGGTACAACAGACATCTTCGGAGTCACTGGAGGACCATGTAAGTGTAGTTTTTCTCCTTTTTAGTGTTCTAGTCGATGTTATCTATTGTCTCTGCTGATTCTTTGTTGTGCGATAGCTCCTTGTGAAGGAAGCCGCGCACTTGGCAGAACAAGTGATGGCGATGGGCCGCCAGCATGCAATGCTGGAGACGCGTCACCGCATGGTTGAAAGTGAGTGTTCTACACTTATTCTAATTTGTCTTCTCCCTTTGATATAGTCGACTGATAATCAACTTTTTGTTTGTCATGTAGCTGAACATAATGCCTTATTGCATGACACCGCCACCTTGGAGAAGACACTTGCCGCGGCTGTGAAGGGTCGCGATGAGGCAATCGCAGCGCGTGATGAGGCGCGGAAGCGTGAAGAGGATCTGCGTGCCTCCTTCGCGGCCAGGGAAAAGTTGTTCGAAGAACAACTGTTCTCAATCGCCAAGGCTCTCAGGTACGTTTGCTTGTGGATATTGTTATCCTTCTCTGCTTCTAATGTTTTTGCCGGTGGCGTGATGTTTTTGTCCATGTGTGGGTTTATGTACAGATGCTGGCGATTTGAGCTTCGACCCGCAGGCCCTTCGTCGTGATGACGCTCTGGCGGGTGCGCTGTCGGCAATCAAGGACCGTAGCGCCGCCGTCCAGGATACACTTTCCAAGGCCAAGGGCGCCCTCAGTTGCCTCCGGGAGTTGATGCCCTAGGCGAGCTGGTGGAGTCACTCGCCGGGGGTGTGCCCTCCAGCTACAAGAACTCACTCCGCGCGGCTGGCGCGTCCATGTCGCTTGCCATGGTGCAGGCCCACGGAGTCGAGATCGATCCTGCCGCGGTGTCGAAGGTGATGCCTGTTGGCGCGGACGGTCAGCATGTAGTCTTCGCTCCTTTCGCGACTGCCTGTGGCAAATATGGGCATCATTTGATAAATACTATTGCAAAGTACTCTGAGGAGCTCCAACATGCCAAGAAGGTGGCGAAAGCTTCGGCATCAGGGGCCGGGGGAAGTCAGTGGCGTCTGACACTGCCACGGACTTGATGAAGCCCCCGAAGCCATCGAAGTCGAAGAAGCCAGTTGCTCCTTAGTTAGCTTTGTAATAGTTGATTAGTTTATATCCTTATGTTTAAGAACATGCCTGCTGGCAAGTGTATCTGCTGATACTTTTGCTAATCTTGAATGCATCTGGTCCTTTTGTCTGTTTGTTGATTTGGTCGTCTTATTTGCTTCTATCTTGACTTGTGGTAGGGTACATCGAGTGATCCTTTGAGGGAAACTCAGGACTCGCCGACCCTTGATGATACCGTGGAGCCACCGCGCTCCAGGGTAGATGAGTTGTCCTTGCTTTCGCGACTGTGTGACCGCGTGAAGCAGCTAGAGCGTGAGTTGCCAGTGCTCCGCGGTAATGCAGATGTATGGAAGTCGAAGGCAGAAAAAGCCTCCGCCCGAGAGCAATATCTGCTTGGCAAGGTGACGCAGCTAGGCGACCAATTCAAGTGTTAGTTTGCTTGTTCTCATCTTTTCCTGGTAGTTACTCGCATTTGGTACGTTGTACTCATGCTGTTGTTGCTGCTTCGTGTAGTTGTCAGTGCGCGTCATCCGCAGGAGGAGAAGGATAGAATTGCCATTCGCCTCCATGATCTTACCTAGGAGCAACTTCAAGAGAGTGGATACTTCTGGGTAGATCATGATCGTGCGACTGCGCTGGCGACCCTGCAGGATCGTGCATCGCGAGTGCTGCTTTTTTTGAAGAAGTCACAGTCATGCTTGAAGAACATTTATCGGGCGATGTTCCCGCTGGATGATACTCCACCAAGCTTGCTGGCCCTCCTTGCCAAGTTTCAAGATCTGTCCGCGGTTCGCGAATGCGTGAGGCAACAGTTGGTGGCTGGTGCCAAGGCTGCTCTGTCAATGGTGCGACTACACAGGCCTGACGTAGATGTTGCGGCGATTGCGTCTGGGCCGCCTGCCCCACCAGCAGGTTCTACTTGGAATATGGTGCCGCACTACCAGGCGGTGGATCACCCAGTAGAAGAGATCGTCGACTTCTTTGAGGAACAAACCAACGTTCTCCTGCTGCAGTAGTAACCTAGTTTGTATCCTGCACATAAGTGTACTTGTGTTGTAAAGTTCATATAGGTCCTGTAAATAATTTATTGTCGAATGTGCATAAAGAGCTTTGTTAGTATGGAGTGCGTTGCACTATGCGAGTCCTTTTCGTTAGCCTAGCCATGTTTTATCTCAGTCCCTTGTCAACCTGTTAGGTGCGTTGCAGCTGGATTGAGGTTGTGCTTAAGGGTTTCGATTGATGTACCAGCTACTCAGGATATCGCGTTTTGGTTCGAAGAACAGATGTGTATAGGGTGGCGCAGCCCCCGAGTAGGTAAATTGAAAAGGTAAAGGAGAACATAGAGTTTTGGGGCACTTAGCTTTTATTTATTCGAAGAATAGTGCGAGGTACAATGTGTGGCTAAGTAGCCTTGGCTGAGTAGCCTTATTTGTAATGAAAGGTAAAAACGAGTAAGGGTAGAAGCGTCGCAGTTGTGCGACGATCCAGGGATTGGAGTATGCGACTCCAATCTCTAAATCTTGAAGGCGATTGGCGCCACCTGGGATTACTTCTGTAATCACGTACGGTCCTTCCCAGGGGGACTCGAGCTTGAGATGCCCCTGCAGCTTCAGTCGCAGGACCAGGTCACCTTTGACGAAGGATCTAGGGTGAAGCCTCCTACTGTGGTATTTGCTAGGTTCTGATGGTAGATCGTGGATCTTTCCGCGGTGATTTCCCTTGCCTCGTCAAGGAGGTCGATGGAGTCTTCGAGGGCGAGGGATGACTCTTGCTCGCTGTAAGCGACCACACGCGGCGCCTTGTACCGTACCTCGGCGGGTAGCACTACTTCAGCTCCGTACACCATAAAGAATGGCGTGTAGCCCGTGGCGCTGTTTGGAGTTGTACGTAGGCTCCAGAGTACGGATTGCAGCTCGTCCGGCCAGCAACCCGCGGCTTGTTCGAGTGGCTGGAGGAGTCGCTTCTTGATGTCGCTGCAGACGAGCACGTTTGCCTTTTCCACCTGATCGTTGGTCTGTGGATGCGCTACCGAGGCATAAATGATGTTGATCCCCAAGTTCTCGTAGAATTCTTGGAACTCCTTGGATGTGAAGTTCGTCCCGTTGTCAGCGATGATGCTGTGCGACACCCCGAAGCGGTAGACGATGGACTCGAAGAACTTGACTGCGCTATGCCTTGATTGGTTGGTCATTGGCATGGCTTCAATCCACTTGGTGAATTTGTCGACTGCGACCAAGAGGTAGACGTAGCCTCCTCGCGAGGACCTTGGAAGTTTAGCGACCATGTCGAGCCCCCATTGTGCGAAGGGCCAGGCCAGTGGGATTGGCGGTAGCTCTGCGCCTGGTGCGTGTGGCTTGTCCGTGAATCGCTGGCAAGCGTTGCATTTTTGGACTATGCCCTTGGCGTCGCGCATGGCATGGTGCCCGCAGGTCCCTTCGTGGATGTCTAGGAGAACTGCTTTTCCATCAGCGATGGAGACGCATCGTTGGAGTACTCCCATGATGCTGCATTTATACAGTTCACCATTGATAATAGCGAATGCCTTGGATCGCCGCGCGATGTGCCATGCATCTGTCGGATCGTCTGGTAGCCTCTTGCTGAGGAGGTATGTGATGTATGGCTGCGTCCAGTATTGCTCGATCATCATGACACTCATTGGTCCCTCGAGTCCTGTGTCCAGCTCCAAGTCATCGAGTGCCAGTGGCTCATTGGGTGGCGTAGCCCCCGAGTCCGTTGCTGCGCTTCTTTTCTTCTCTACGGCCTTTGGCTTGATGGAGGGTTCACAGATGCGCTCGAGAAATACCCCAGGCGGTATGGGGGCGCAGGTAGAGCCTATGTTGGCGAGTGCGTCCGCTTCCTCGTTGCTTTCGCGACCTACGTGTCGCAGCTCGCAACCGTCGAAGTCTCCTTCGAGTGTGTCGTAGAGGTCGCGGTACGCGATCATGTTATCGTTCAGTGCGCCGCACTCATGCATTGTTTGGTTGACGACCAACTTGGAGTCGCCGTATATGATGAGCCTCTTGGCGCCGCAGGCTTTTATCATCCGCATCCCGTGCAACAGCGCCTCGTATTCAGCCTAGTTGTTTGAGGATGTGAACTGCATTCACAGGATATATTTCAGCTTGTCCCCTTGAGGTGATGTCAGTATGACACCTGCGCCTGCTCCATCTTTCCGCTTGGACCCATCAAAGTGCATTGTCCAGAGGTAGGACATATCTGGCTTGTCCGGGAGCTGGTTTTCCATCCAGTGCACGAGGAAGTCCGAGAGAACTTGCGACTTGATTGCGTCGCGCTTTTCGTACGTGATGTCTCGTGGAGACAATTCTATTCCCCAAAGCGCGACTCGTCCCGTGGCGTCGGGGTTATTGAAGATATGCCCCAAGGGGGCGTCGTTGACCACCACGATTGGGTGTTCCTAGAAGTAGTGGCGCAGTCGCCGGGCGGTCATGAAGACGCCGTACGCCAGTTTCTGGTAGTGTGGGTACCACTGTTTTGTTGGCGTGAGGACCTCGCTGAGGTAGTATACTGGGCGTTGTACGCCGTGGACCTTGTTTTCCTCGGCTCGCTCGACGACGAGCACTGTGCTAACCACCTGGTTGGTGGCGGAGATATATAGCAACAGTGGTTCCCTTTCTCGTGGGGTCACCAGTACTGGCGAAGTGGACAGCAGACGCTTGAGGTCTTCGAATGCTTCTTGCGCTTCAGTGGTCCACTCGAATTTTTCAGTTTTGCGGAGGAGCTGGTAGAAGGGCACCGCCTTTTCGCCCATTCGACTGATGAATCGACTGAGGGCCGCGATTCATCCAGCCAGCTGCTAGACGTCCCTTATGTTTTTCAGCCTCTCCATGGCTAGTATGGCTTTAATCTTCTTCGGGTTCGCCTCGATTCCCCTCGCGGAGATGAGATACCCGAGCAGCTGCCCAGATGGTACGCCGAAGGCGCATTTGTCCGGATTGAGCTTGATCCGGTAGCGATCGAGGTTGGCGAAGGTTTCGCGCAAATCATCGATTAGAGAAGCTTCCTCCTTGGTCTTGATTACTATGTCGTCGACATAGACTTGAATGTTGCGACCTAGTTGTTCCTTGAGGCAAGCCTGCATGCACCGCTGGTAGCTGGCTCCCGCGTTCTTTAGCCCAAAGGGCATTGTGTTGTAGCAGAACACACCAAAGGGCGTTGTAAACGCTGTTCTCTCTTGATCTTCCTCCTTCATTCGAATTTGATTATAGCCTGAGTAGGCGTCGAGGAAGCAGAGGCCCTCGCATCCCGCGGTGGAGTCGATGATCTGGTCGATCCGTGGCAACGGGAAGTGATCCTTTGGGCAGTGCTTGTTCAGAGAAGTGAAGTCCACGCACATCCGCAGGATATCCGTGTCCTTTTTCGGTACCAGCACCGTGTTGGCGAGCCAAGTGCTTTCCTTGATCTCGCGTATGAACTTGGCCTCGAGGAGTCTGTTGATCTCCATTCCAACTGCATGCGCCCTTGGCTTAGACAATCACCGAATTGTTTGCTTGACTGGCCTTGTGTCGGGGTTGACGTTGAGTGCGTGCCTGGCGAATTCCCTGGGAACTCCTGGCATGTCCGCAGGACACCAGGCGAAAATTTCTCAGTGCTCACGGAGGAATTCGACGAGCGTGAATTCCTATGCGGGACTCAAGTTGTTGGCGATGAGGGCCGTCTTGGCGGGATCCGATGGGTGGACCTGCACTTTCGTCATGTGCACTGATGAGTCGAAGGAGAGATCGGGTGAGCTTGGCCGGCTCAAGGGAGGCAGACTGTTGTCTGTCGTCTCCTTTAGTCTCGCGAGTTCCTCCTGCATGCCGAAGGACTGGGAAATCCTGTTGAATTCCCTGTCACAACTGTCAGATCGCTCGAAGCTCTCGTTTATCGTGATGACGCCATTGGGACCTGTCATTTTCATCTGTAGGTAGGCGTAGTGGGGCACTGCCATGAACCTAGCGAACATGACGCGCCCAAGGATGCAGTGGTACTGTGAGGGCCAGTCGACGACCTCAAAGTCGATGCGCTCGCACCGGAAGTTCTTGGGCGTGCCGAAGATGACGTCGAGGTTGATTTTGCCTAGGGGGGTATACGCCTTTCCCTGGGACGATGCCATGGAACGTTGTGTCCAAGGCCTCCAGGCAAGTTAGGGGGATCCTCATTGCTCGCAAGGTACTCGCGAACATAAGGTTGATGCCGCTTCCGCCATCCATGAAGACGCGGCTCATGTCGAAGCCTCCGATTTGCGCCTCGAGTACAAGGGGGCAATGGCCTGGATGGGGTACCTGAGGCGGATGGTCGCCTTTGTCGAAGGTGATGCAGGACTCGCTTCCACTGAGGTACTCAGTGGTGGATGGTGGCGAGTGTGTGGCCAAGTTGACTTGGGGAGTGATGGCCTTCTGCACCCTATTAGAGGGGCGTCCCTTTTGGATCATCATGGTGCCCATGGCTCATGGGTACGGCTCACCTCCGTGGTGCTGGTCTGGTGCAGCTACATTCGGGGGGTGGCCTAGGTGGAGGTGGCGGAGCGCCATGTGCCACGGCGCCTGGAGCGGCTCCGTAGCCTCTTTCGACTGCATTGCGGTTCATCCGAACCAGTCCCTCATGTAGCTTGAGGAATTCGCGGCAATCCTTGAGGAGGTGGCTGGACTTCTTCTTGCCATCATGCTTGTCGATGTAGAAGTGCACCGTACATGGCCCGGACAGTTTATCCTCAATGGAGCTTGCGGGTGCCTCGTCGCGAGTGCGACGTTGCCACACTTGCGTGGTTTTCCCGGAGTCGCGGTATCCGCCGCTACGGTATCCGCTGTTGCGGTTGTCGTCGCGTCTTTCGGCGTAGCCAGCCGCGACCATGTTGACGTCGTCACGGTAATCGTAAATGCGCATGCGACGCTTGCCTCGGTGATCGCATCTGCGCTCGAGCTCCGCCTCCTCGTCAGAGTGAACACGATTCTTCACTGAGTCTTCTCCATCAGCCCACCGATTCACGATCTCCATCAGGTGGTCGATGGTCTTGGGCTTTGAGCGGCCTAGCTCCTCTCTGAGTTCTAAACGGTGGACGACACCGTTGAATGCGTCAATCGCGCGATCCTCCGAGATGTTTTTTGCGGAGTTCTTGATGATGGACCACCTTTGGATGTAGGAGCGTAGTGATTCGCCAGATCTTTGCTGGCAGCATCTCAACTCTTCGATTGATGCGGGACGCTTGTATGTGCCCTTAAAGTTGCACACGAAGCTGTAAACCAGCTTGTTCCAACTGCGAATGGATCCGCGTGGGAGGTTGTTGAGCCATGCTCTGGCGGCGCCCTGTAGCTGTAGCTACAAGCATTGCATGACCGTGCTTCGACTACCCCCGTGGAGCCTGACGGAGGAGATGTGGTCCTCTAGCCAGATCTTCGGGTCCTGTAGGCCGTGAAACTTCGGGTTCTTTGATGGGAGTTTGAACCCTTTAGGCATTCATTTCTGCCTAATGGATCTGCTGAAGCATCTGGCGCCGCAGAGCTCCACGTCCTCCTCTTCTGAGTTAGTCGATCGAGCACGTCGTGCTCTTGATTTGTCGATCTTGCGCTGCGTGATGTCATCACGTGCGTCGTAGTCGTGGTCGTGTCGTCGTGAGCAGCGACGTCGAGACAAGTCGTGGCTGTCATCGCTGGATGAGGGCGAGGAGTAGCGCTTTGCCCTTCTTTGGTTCCGATGTCGGCTCCTTGTCGAGGGAGGCCTCGATTAATCCCAAGCCCATGATCGTAGATTGGTGCATGGCGGCTCGGGGGTCCCCAGCTGGTGGTTGGTTGTTCAGGAGGTACATGGTGGCCGCTGTCACCGTAGCCTGCGGCATCTTGGGGACCACATTGCCCCTAGTGTCGACTGTCATAGAGCCAAAGTCGAGGACCTTTGTGGCCTCTATGCGTTCCTGCTCGGTGAGATGGGCCATCCGAGACTGCCTCTTCTTGGCGAGGTGCTCGTTGCCCTTTGAGGAGGATCCTCCGTAGGAGGAGAGTCCAACACGACGAAGGCTTGACTCATCTGCCGCCTTTTTGCGTGCCTCGAGTTGCGTGATTGTTTGTACTTGGCGCTTGAATTCTTCCTTCAGGAGCCAGTGATAGCCCATCAGCAGCTCCTGCGGGGATCCGAAGGGTAGAGGGGTGCCTCGCAGGGCCTCGCGACAGCGAGCCCATTCTTGCTCGTTGAGCTTGATTACGACACGTTCGCCGGTTTGCTCATTTACTATGGTTGGAGGTTCGAATGCCCCTACGTTGTCAACGGGGACGCGATTGCCACCGTTACCGCCGTTGCCGCCATTGCCACCATTGCCACCGTTAGGCGGGTCGGTTCCGTTGCCACGATTTCCGCCATTGTCGCGGTTGGTAGAGGTGTCGTCTGTGTTGATGATGGCGCACATGAAGTGATTAGGGAAGCTGCTGCTTCCACAACTCTCAGATCCGGAACCGTAGGTTCCATCTTTAGTGGCCAGATCGCTCAGATTGGAGTCGCGACTACTGTCGCTGACCGTGTTCTCGACTGTTGTCGGGGCGTTGAGCTCTCTGAGGGTGCCGATCGACGAAGGAAACCACAATGCTGGGGCAATCGCCGGTGCTGTCGGCTGATCAGGCATGCGAAGCGTGCCCATCTGACCAACTTGGAAGCGGAAGCTCCCGATCGCCAGGTTGATTCCGTCGCCCACGGACTCGAAGGCCGGGCGAGTGGCCGGCGTGTGGACGGTGAAGTCGAACGCACCGAAGAGCTGGTGAATCTCCATTGTTGCGGAGTTGTAGATCGCGGTTGATGGGGCCGAAGAAGCCGCAACATCAGCACTCCCAGTTCCCACAAACGGCGCCAGTTGACGAGGGTTTAACTCATCAATGCCCATTGTTATGGACTTGGGTTTTGGAGAAGGAGGGAGCGCTGGAGACATCTATCGGCTAATAGACAAGCACACAGGGGACAAAAATTTACCCAGGTTCAGGCCTCGTAGGGGTCCCTACTCCTGCTTGTCTGCTCGTGGAATTATCAAAGGAACCGAAGGTTACAATGGTGCACAGATGCAATCTGGCGAGGGTTGTGAAAACTAAGGGTTGCGTGTGTCCTCCTCACCGCCTCCCAGTCTTTATATAGATAGGCTAGGTCCCGGGTAGCAGGTCGAGTCGGTTACAATTTAGGGTTTTCCCCTTTAAACTTTCTATCTTTAGCTTCTTCTTGTTCTTCAAGCAATCGAGAGTCCGTAGGTTACTCGAATCCTTCGTTTGGGCCTTGGCGACACCGTGGGCCTATACGTATTTAGACCGTATATACCAAGCTCGAGTACCTGTAGGGTATACCCATGTCAGATACTTAGGGTTTTGGTATCAGAGGCAATATATAGGCGGAAGGAGAGGCCGAGGGGGTGCCTGGGCTGGCCACACCACCCCCTGGCGTGGCCAGGTCTAGCCCACGCGGTCAGGTGGTGTGGTGGACCCCTAGATCCTCTCCATCTCATATTCTGGCTCCAGATGACTTCCAGTAAAATAGCGACTTTGGCTTTTGTCTCGTCCAATTCCGAGAATATTCATTTTCTGACTTCCTGGAACCAAAAACAGCAGAAAACAGGCAGCTGGCACTGTGGATCTTGTTAATAGGTTAGTCCAAGAAATCATAATAAAAGTACTCCAAAGTTGGAACAAAACACAAGAAAGTGGATAAAACCAAGCATGGAACATCAAAAATTATAGATACATTTGCAATGTATCAACATCCCCAAGCTTAACTCCTGCTCGTCCTCGAGTAGGTAAGTGATAAAAAGAAAGAATAATTTTTGAGGTGACATGCACCATCATAAACTTGATCAAAGTATTTTTAAAACATTCAAAGCTGGGATCATAATACTTCAATCATAACATGAAAGACAAAGTTCTAGCACTAAGACAAAGAAACTATGATGTAACATGAAAAGGCACAAACAAAAGATTCATGAATAACAATGCTTTGCAAGATGTTTGTTTGTTTCACATAAAGAAAACATAGCATAATAGTATTCAGCTTGTCCCTCATAGAGTAGCAAATATAAATGCATGGGACACCTTCTAACATGGGTATACCCTACAGGTACTTGAGCTTGGTATATACGGTCTAAATACGTACAGGCCCACGGTGTCACCAAGGCCCAAACGAAGGATTCGAGTAACTTGCGGACTCTCGATTGCTTGAAGAACAAGAAGCTAAAGATAGAAAGTTCAAAGGGGAAAACCCTAAATTGTAACCGACTCGACCTGCTACCCGGGACCTAGCCTATCTATATAAAGGCTAGGAGGGGGCAGCGAGGAGGACACACACGCAACCCTTAGTTTCCATAGCCCTCGCCAGATTGCATCTGCGCACCATTGTAACCTTCGGTTCCTTCGATAATTCCACGAGCAGACAAGCAGGAGTAGGGACCTCTACGAGGCCTGAACCTGGGTAAATCTTTGTCCTCTGTGTGCTTGTCTGTTAGCCGATAGATGTCTCCAGCGCTCCCTCCTTCTCCAAAACCCAAGTCCATAACAATGGGCATTGATGAGTTAAACCCTCGTCAATTGGCGCCGTCTGTGGGAACTGGGAGTGCTGATGTTGTGGCTTCTTTGGCCCCATCAACCGCGATCTACAACTCCACAACAGCGGAGATTCGCCAGCTCTTCGGCGCGTTCGACTTCACCGTCCACACGCCGGCCACTCGCTCGGCCTTCGAGTCCGTGGGCGACGGAATCAGCCAGGCGATCGGGAGCTTCCGCTTCCAAGTTGGTCAGATGGGCACGCTTCGCATGCCTTATCAGCCGACAGCATCAGCGATTGCCCCAGCATCATGTTTCCTCCATCGATCGGCACCCTCAGTGATCTCAACGCCCTGACAACAGTCGAGAACACGGTCGGCGACAGCAGTCGCGACTCCGATCTGAGCGATCTGGCCACTGAAGATGGAACCTACGGTTCTGGATCTGAGAGTTGTGGAAGCAACAGCTTCCCCAATCACTTCATGTGTGCCGTCATCAATGCAGGCGACACCTCTGCCAACCGCGACAACGGCGGCAATCGTGGCAACGAAACCGACCCGCCTAACAGCGGCAACAGTGGCAATGACGGCAACAATGGTAACGGTGGCAATCGCGTCCCCGTTGACAACAGAGGGATAGTCCAACCTCCAACCATAGTAAATGAGCAAACCGACGAACGCGTCGTAATCAAGCTCAACGAGCAAGAATGGGCTCGCTGCCGCGAGGCCCTACGAGGCACCCCTCTACCCTTCGGATCCCCGCAGGAGCTGCTGATGGGCTATCATTGGCTCCTAAAGGAAGAATTCAAACGCCAAGTACAAACAATCGCGCAACTCGAGGTGCGCAAAAAGGTGGCAGACGAGTCGAGCCTTCGTCGTGCTGGACTCTCCTCCTACGAAGGATCCTCCTCAAAGGGCAACGAGCACCTCGCCAAGAAGAGGCAGTCTCGGATGGCCCATCTCACCGAGCAGGATCGCATAGAGGCCGCAAAGGTCCTCGACTTCGGCTCTATGACAGTCGACACCAGGGGAAATGTGGTCCCCAAGATGCCGCAGGCTGCGGTGACAGCAGCCACCATGTACCTCCTGAACAACCAACCACCAGCTGGGGACCCTCGAGCCGCCATGCACCGATCTACGATCACGAGCTGGGGATTAATCGAGGCCTCCCTCGACAAGGAGCCGACACCGGAACCAAAGAAGGGCAAATCGCTAGCAAAGCGTTACTCCTCGCCCTCATCCAGTGATGATAGCCACGACTTGTCTCGACATCGCCGCTCATGACGACATGACCACGACTACGATGCACGTGGTGACATCACGCAGCGCAAGATCGACAAATCAAGAGCATGACGTGCTCGGTCGACTGACTCAGAAGAGGAGGACGTGGAGCTCTGCGGCGCCAGATGCTTCATCAGATCCATTAGGCAGAAGCAAATGCCTAAAGGGTTCAAACTCCCGTCGGAGAACCCGAAGTTTGACGGCCTATAGGACCCGAAGATCTGGCTAGAGGACCACATTTCCTCTGTCAGGCTCCAGGGAGGCAGTCGAAGCACGACCATGCAATGCTTGTAGCTACAGCGCAGGGCGCCGCCCGAGCATGGCTCAACAACCTCCCACGCGGATCCATTCACAGTTGGGACGAGCTGGTTTATAGCTTCGTGTGAAACTTTAAGGGAACATACAAGCGGCCCGCATCAATCGAAGAGCTGAGATGCTGCCAGCAAAGATCTGGCGAATCGCTGCGGTGCTACATCCAAAGGTGGTCCATCATCAAGAACTCCGCAGAAAACATCTCGGAGGATCGCGCGATTGACGCATTCAACGGTGGCGTCCGCCGTTTAGAACTCATAGAGGAGCTGGGCCGCTCAAAGCCCAAGACCATCGACCACCTGATAGAGATCGCGAATCGGTGGGCCGATGGAGAAGACTCAGTGAAGAATCGCGTTCTCTCCGACGAGGAGGCGGAGCTCGAGCGCAGACGCGATCGCTGAGTCAAGCGTCGCATGCGCATTTACGATGACCGCGATGACGTCAACATGGTCGCGGTTGGCTACGCCGAAAGACACAATGACAACCGCAACAGCGGATACCGTAGCAACGGATACCGCGACTCCGGGAAAACCACGCAAGTGTGGCAACGCCGCACTCGCGACGAGGCACCCGCGAGCTCCATTGAGGATAAACTGTCCGGGCCATGTACGGTGCACTTCTACATCGACAAGCATGATGGTAAGAAGAAGTCCAGCCACCTCCTCAAGGATTGCCGCGAATTCCTCAAGCTACATGAGGGACTGGTTCGGATGAACCGCAATGCAGTCAAAAGAGGCTACGGAGCCGCTCTAGGCGCCGTGGCACATGGCGCTCCGCCACCTCCACCTGGGCCACCCCCGAATGCAGCTGCACCGGACCAGCACCACGGAGGCGAGCCGTACCCACGAGCCATGGGCACCATGATGATCCAAAAGGGACGCCCCTCTAATAGGGTGCAGAAGGCCATCACTCGCCAAGTCAACTTGGCCACACACTCGCCACCATCCACCACTGAGTACCTCAGTGGAAGCGAGTCCTGCATCACCTTCGACAAACGCGACCATCCGCCTCAGGTACCCCGTCCAGGACATTGCCCCCTCGTACTCGAGGCACAAATCGATGGCTTCGACATGAGCCGCGTATTCATGGATGGCGGAAGCGGCATCAACCTTATATTCGCAAGTACCTTGCGAGCAATGAGGATCCCCCTAACTTGCCTGGAGGCCTCGGACACAACATTCAATGGCATCGTCCCAGGGAAAGGCGTATACCCCCTGGGCAAAATCAACCTTGATGTCATCTTCGGCATGCCCAAGAACTTCCGGCGTGAGCGTATCGACTTTGAGGTCGTCGACTGGCCCTCACAGTACCACTGCATCCTCGGGCGCGTCGCGTTCGCTAGGTTCATGGCAGTGCCCCACTACGCCTACCTGTAGATGAAAATGCCAGGTCCCAATGGCGTCATCACGATAAACGGGAGCTTCGAGCGATCTGACAGTTGCGACAGGGAATTCAACAGAATTTCCTAGTCCTTCGGCATGTAGGAGGAACTCGCGAGACTAAAGGAGACGACAGACAACAGTCGGCCTCCCTTGAGCCAGCCAAGCTCACCCGATCTCTCCTTCGACTCATCGGTGCACACGAAGAAAGTGCAGGTCCACCCATCGGATCCCGCCAAGACGGCCCTCATCGCCAACAACTTGGGTCCCGCATAGGAACTCGCGCTCATCGAATTCCTCTATGAGCACTGAGAAATT
The DNA here is from genome assembly GCA_916181665.1 of Avena sativa. Lineage (NCBI taxonomy): Eukaryota > Viridiplantae > Streptophyta > Magnoliopsida > Poales > Poaceae > Avena > Avena sativa. Next base: position 551,383,978 of record OV702290.1, on the reverse strand, counting down.
TTCGCCTGGTGTCCTGCGGACATGCCAGGAGTTCCCAGGCAATTCGCCGAGCACGCACTCAACATCAACCCCGGTGCAAGGCCAGTCAAGCAAACAATTCGGTGATTGTCTGAGCCAAGGGCGCATGCAGTTGGAATGGAGATCAACAGACTCGTCGAGGCCAAGTTCATACGCGAGATCAAGGAAAGCACTTGGCTCGCCAACACGGTGCTGGTACCGAAAAAGGACACGGATATCCTGCGGATGTGCATGGACTTCACTTCTCTGAACAAGCACTTCCCAAAGGATCACTTCCCGTTGCCACGGATCGACCAGATCATCGACTCCACCACGGGATGCGAGCGCCTCTGCTTCCTCGACGCCTACTCAGGCTATAATAAAATTCGAATGAAGGAGGAAGATCAAGAGAAAACAGCGTTTACAACACCCTTTGGTGTGTTCTGCTACAACACAATGCCCTTCGGGCTAAAGAACGCAGGATCCACCTACCAGCGGTGTATGCAGGCTTTCCTCAAGGAACAACTGGGTCGCAACATTCAAGTCTATGTCGACGACATAGTAATCAAGACCAAGGAGGAAGCTTCTCTAATCGACGATTTGCGCGAAACCTTTGGCAACCTCGATCGCTACCGGATCAAGCTCAATCCGGACAAATGCGCCTTCGGCGTATCATCTGGGCAGCTGCTCGGGTATCTCATCTCCGCGAGGGGAATCGAGGCAAACCCGAAGAAGATTAAAGCCATACTAGCCAGGGAGAAGCCGAAAAACATAAGGGGCGTCCAGCAGCTGGCTGGACGAATTGCGACCCTCAGACGATTCATCAGTCGAATGGGCGAAAAGGCGCTGCCCTTCTACCAGCTCCTCCGCAAAACTGAAAAATTCGAGTGGACCACTGAATTGCAAGAAGCATTCGAAGACCTCAAGCGCCCGCTATCCACTTCGCCAGTACTGGTGACCCCACGAGAAAGGGAACCACTGTTGCTGTATATCTCCGCCACCAACCAGGTGGTCAGCACAGTGCTCGTCATCGAACGAGCCGAGGAAACCAAGGTCCACGGCGTACAACGCCCAGTATACTACCTCAGCGAGATCCTCACGCCAACAAAACAGCGGTACCCGCACTACCAGAAACTGGCGTACGACGTCTTCATGACTTCCCGGCGATCGTGCCACTACTTCCAGGAACACCCAATCGTGGTGGTCAACGACGCCCCCTTGGGGCATATCCTCAATAACCCCGACACCACGGGACGAGTCGCGCTTTGGGGAATAGAATTGTCTCCACGAGACATCACATACGAAAAGCGCGACGCAATCAAGTCGCAAGTTCTCCCGGACTTCCTCGTGCACTGGATGGAAACCAGCTCCCGGACAAGCCAGATATGTCCTACCTTTGGACAATGCACTTCGATGGGTCCAAGCGGAAAGACGGAGCAGGCGCAGGTGTCATACTGACATCACCTCAAGGGGACAAGCTGAAATATATCCTGCGAATGTAGTTCACAGCCTCAAACAACGAGGCTGAGTACGAGGCCCTGTTGCACGGGATGAGGATGGCAAAAGCCTGCGGCGCCAAGAGGCTCATCATATACGGCGACTCCAAGTTGGTCGTCAACCAAACAATGCATGAGTGCGACACACTGAACAATAACATGATCGCGTACCGCAACCTCTACGACACACTCGAAGGAGACTTCGACGGTTGCGAGTTGCGACATGTAGGTCACAAAAGCAACGAGGAAGCGGACGCACTCGCCAACATAGGCTCTACCTGCGCCCCCATACCGCCTGGGGTATTTCTCGAGCGCATCTGCGAATGCTCCATCAAGCCAAAGGCCGTAGAGAAGAAAACAAGCACAACAACGGACTCGGGGGCTACGCCACCCAATGAGCCAATGGCACTCGATGACTTGGAGCTGGACACAGGACTCGAGGGACCAATGAGCGTCATGATGATCGAGCAATCCTGGACGCAGCCATACATCACGTACCTCCTCAGCAAGAGGCTACCAGATGATCCGACAGATGCACGGCACATCGCGCGGTGATCCAAGGCATTCGCTGTTATCAATGGCGAACTGTATAAACGCAGCATCACGAGAGTACTCCAACGATGCGTCTCCATCGCCGATGGAAAAGCAGTTCTCCTAGACATCCACGAAGGGACCTACGGGCACCATGCCGGCAATCGCGCCCTCGTTGCCAAAGCTCTACGAGCTGGATTTTACTGGCCTACGGCCATGCGCGATGCCAAGGACATAGTCCAAAAATGCAACGCTTGCCAGTCACGGACAAGCCACACGCACCAGGCGCAGAGCTACGGCCAATCCCAGTGGCCTGGCCCTTCGCACAATGGGGGCTCGACATGGTCGGCAAACTTCCAAGGTCCTCGCGAGGAGGCTATGTCTACCTCTTGGTCGGAGTCGACAAATTCACCAAGTGGATTGAAGCCATGCCAATGACCAACCAATCAGGGCACAGCGCAGTCAAGTTCTTCGAGTCCATCGTCTACCGCTTCGGGGTGCCGCATAACATCATCACCGACAACGGGACAAACTTCACATCCAAGGAGTTCCAAGAATTCTGCGAGAACTTGGGGATCAACATCAGCTACGCCTCAGTAGCGCATCCACAGACCAACGGTCGGGTGGAAAAAGCAAACGGGCTCGTCTGCAGCGGCATCAAGAAGCGACTCCTCCGGCCACTCGAACAAGCCGTGGGTTGCTGGCCGTACGAGCTGCAGTCCGCACTCTGGAGCCTACATACAACTCCAAACAGCGCCACGGGATACACGCCATTCTTTATGGTGCACGGAGCTGAAGCAGTGCTACCCGCCGAGGTACGGTACAAGGCGTCGCGTGTGGTCGCTTACAGCGAGCAAGAGTCATCCCTCGCACTCGAAGACTCCGTCGACCTCCTTGACGAGGCAAGGGAAATCGCCGCGGAAAGATCCACGATCTACCAGCAGAACCTGCGCAACTACCACAGTAGGAGGCTTCGCCCCAGATCCTTCGTCGAAGGTGACCTGGTCCTGCGACTGAAGCAGCAGGGGCATCTCAAGCTCGAGTCCCCCTAGGAAGGACCGTACGTGATTACAGAAGTAATCCTAGGTGGCGCCTATCGCCTTCAAGATTTAGAGACAGGAGTCGCATACTCCAACCCCTGGAACGTCGCACAACTGTGACGCTTCTACCCTTAGTCGTTTTTACCTTTCATTACAAATAAGGCTACTCAGCCAAGGCTACTTAGCCACACATTGTACCTCGCACTGTTCTTCGAATAAATAAAAGCTAAGTGCCCCAAAACTCTATGTTCTCCTTTACTTTTTCAATTTACCTACTCGGTGGCGGCGCCACCCTATACACATCTGTTCTTCGAACCAAAACGCGATATCTTAAGTAGCTGGTACATCAATCGAAACCCTTAAGCACAACCTCAATCCAGCTGCAACGCACCTGACAGGTTGACAAGGGACTGAGATAAAACATGGCCAGTCTAACGAAAAGGACTCGCATAGTGCAACGCACTCCATACTAACAAAGCTCTTTATGCACATTCGACAATAAATTATTTACAAGACCTATACGAACTTTACAACACAAGTACACTTATGTGCAGGATACAAACTAGGCTACTACTGCAGCAGGAGAATGTTGGTTTGTTCCTCAAAGAAGTCGATGATCTCTTCTGCTGGGCGATCCACCGCCTGGTAGTGCGGCACCATATTCCAAGTAGAACCTGCTGGTTGGGCAGGCGGCCCAGACGCAATCGCCGCAACATCTACGTCAGGCCTGTGCAACTGCACCATTGATAAAGCAGCCTTGGCACCAACCACCAACTGTTTCCTCACGCATTCGTGAACCGCGGACAGATCTTGAAACTTGGCAAGGAGGGCCAGCAAGCTTGATGGAGTATCATCCAGCGAGAACATCGCCCGAATAAGTGTAGAACACTCACTTTCAACCACGCGGTGACGCTTCTCCAGCATTGCATGCTGGCGGCCCATCGCCATCACTTGTTCTGCCAAGTGCGCGACTTCCTTCACAAGGAGCTATCGCACAACAAAGAATCAGCAGAGACAATAGATAACATCGACTACAACACTAAAAAGGAGAAAAGCTACACTTACATGGTCCTCCAGTGACTCCGAAGATGTCTGCTGTACCGTCATCCAGACAACAATTTGATGCTCCCCTGCACGGGGAGAGCTGGAAGAGTTGTGCTTGTAGTGGGCCACCAATGGAGGGGAAGGAGCGCGCTCAACCTCTTTCTTGGCCCTTGAGGTCACGACTCCTGATTCCTTCAAAAATTGGACGTCGCCAGAAGATGACGACGCCTCTTGACTGCAAGATAAAAACCATATCAACAAAATGGCAAACCCAGAGACAAGCGAACAAGGGCAAAATAGAAAAAGGACAAGAAAGCTAGAAAGCTTACCAGTCAAACTTGTCAAAATCAAATGTAGCCTCCTTCGACTCTGACGAAGACTCCTTGGGCAATCGCATCTTCTTGCGAGAAGATGGTGCCACGACGCTCACAGGAATGGCAGGAATTGGCGACTCCGCACCAACACCCGTACCTTCTGGAGTCGAAGGAGACGACACGTCGGAATCCTCGCTGCGCGAACGCTTGCGAGTATCCGGACTATCAGACTCGGGAGCTTCCTCCTCCACATCAGAAAGGACAGTCGACTCTGACTCATCCTCCTCCAAAGCTTCACGAGGAATAATCCCCTCAGGAAGAGGGGGCATACAAGGCAACACCGCCCAATCCTGCATACAGACAACGAAATTCAGCAAAAAGCAAGTAGCAACAGAGAAGCAATCGACAAAATCAGCTACTGCGTAGCACAACTATACCTCAGGAGGAGGGTTTGAAGCATCAAAGGGAGGAACAACTGGCTCACTAGGAAGCACATCCTTGATGGTGTACTTGGTGACCAATTGAACCCTCTTGTCCACCTCACTCGCGGACATGTCATCGGCAGACACGCGCGTGGCATCATCAGCGCCAGCCCACTGAAACATGCGGTGGACTCTGGCTTGCAGGGGCTGGACGCGATGGCGCAGCCAAGTGCGGATGAGAGCGCAGCCTCCCTCCTCTTTGCCTATGCGACTCTCGAGGTCACAGACGCGCTGATATAACACGTCTATCTCCGCGGACTCGCCAGGCATGACTGCGTTCTTCCAGGAGCGCATCCTCCTGCACTGCGTCGCGGGGTCGAAGGGCGCGAGTCCAAAGTGCTCACCATTGGCCTTCTGATCGCGGATGTAGAACCATTTGTCCCTCCACCCTTGGACGGACGCCGTGAGCTTGATGTCGAAGTAGGTGGTGGATGGGTCGACATGGATTCCGCAACCACCCACATCGTAAACTAAAGAGCCAGACGCTGACTGGCGCTTCAATTTGAAGATGCGCTTGAAAAGGCCGAAGTGTGGCTCGACTTCGAGCCAACACTCGCAGAGTGTGATGAAGCAAGAGATATGGAGGATCGAATTTGGGGGACAACTGATGGAGCTGGAGCCCGTAGAAACAAAGGATACCCCTAAAAAGGGGGTGAAGAGGCAAGGAGAGACCGTGAATGATGAATGCTAAAAACGTCACTCAAAAACTAGCGGGAGGATCAGGAATGGTCTCACCGCTAGGGATGCGCGCATCGGCGACTGCGGCAGACAATACTCCATCTTGGCGAAGAAGACAGAAATCAGATGCCTTGATGATGGAGGGGCGCCACACACCATTCGTGACGCGAGTGCCCGCGACCTTCTTCTTCCCGCCGGCGGTGGTGCTGGTGCCCGCAGCGGCGGAGCCGCCCTTCTTCTTCGCCGCAGCAACGGTGGCTGCGGAATTAGTTGCAGCGCCTCCCTTCTTCTTCCCCATTGCACGACGGTGATGCGAGCTCAAAAAGTAGCTCGAAAACGAGCGGAGCTGGTCCAGCGTCATGGAGGAAACGAGCACAGAGAAAGTAGAGAGGGGCAGCGGCAATGGCGATGGAAGCAAAGATGAATGAGAGCAGATGAGAAAATTACCGTCGTAGCGCCGCTACTTAACCCCTGGAAGATGTAATCCAACGGCTCAGAAAAACCCTACTGGACGCGTGGCAAACATCGTGCTAGACACGTGGAGGAGTGGAAGCGCGAACCATCCCTCCACTACTCCCATTATGCACGGAAATCGAGGAGACGTAGTTAAAATAAAGATTATGCACGCCTAGTCAAATCAAAGTCAGAAAGTGAGACCCACTCCTCGTCACGTCCCGTCAAACTCGCTCACGCGGGCAACTGAGGTCATGAAATCGTCAGCACTGACGTCATCAAAGCTATGTAGTAGAGGGTTTTCGACTACTTTAGTCCTTGCTGGAGTCTTCGACTCCACCAAGCACTCGGGGGCTACTCCCATAGGGAGCACTGGTCGCCACCCTATGATTTTTTTCTTTTCTTTTTGCAGGAACATGGACAATCAAAAGGCAAACCCAACCACTCGAAATACAATTCGATTATGGACATGGGTTACTCCCATAGGGAGCGCCGGAAACAAATTCGACTGAAACAAGCAAAAGACGACAGCAGTCGCAAAATGATTCTTTAGTCCCTGCCTGGGTCTTCGACTCAACCAAGCACAACAGTCGCAAAATGATTCTTTAGTCCCTGCCCGAGTCTTCGACTCAACCAGGCACTCGGGGGATACTCCCATAGGGAGCGCTGGTCGCGCACCCTATGATTATTTATGCAAAAACTGTGTGTCGATAACATCCACACTCGAAACTCATGGCGACACCGCCTCATCATTTTCCCTACAAAGAGACTGCCTCTCCTGGGTCACCCTAATCGTCTCCGCGATGATAAAATTCGGATGCCGCGCTTACAGCGTGAAGGTAAGACCTGAATAAGGCCTGGCAACGCATTAGCTGTACTAGAAATGTATCCGTGCCTACAGGTACGATGAACATGCCTTGACGGACGCGTCGAGTGCTCACACCCATATAACTGGAATTCGACTCCTGTAAGACCTCCGCGGCTTGAGTCGAATTACACCAACACTTTTCCGGATTCGAGTCCGGGGACTCGAGTTTGAGTAGATTGCGTTGTTTCACCCTAAGGTGGTTAACTGATACCGATACTTCGGTTATATCAGGCACGTATATCAACAATCCCTATGACACAATTAAAAGCAGTCGAAATATATACTCATTCAGGCACTCGAAAGACTTCAAAAGTCCCTAGTCGAATCTGCGATTCCACTGGACGCTCGGGGGCTATTGACATGGGTATACCCTATAGGTACTCGAGCTTGGTATATACTGTCTAAATACATACAGGCCCACAGTGTCGCCAAGGCCCAAATGAAGGATTCGAGTAACCTGCGGACTCTCGATTGCTTGAAGAACAAGAAGAAGCTAAAGATAGAAAGTTCAAAGGGGAAAACCCTAAATTGTAACCGACTCGACCTGCTACCCGGGACCTAGCCTATCTGTATAAAGGCTAGGAGGGGGCGGCGAGGAGGACACACATGCAACCCTTAGTTTCCACAACCCTCGCCAGATTGCATCTGTGCACCATTGTAACCTTCGGTTCCTTCGATAATTCCATGAGAAAACAAGCAGGAGTAGGGACCTCTACAAGGCCTGAACCTAGGTAAATCTTTGTCCCCTGTGTGCTTGTCTGTTAGCCGATAGATGTCTCTAGCGCTCCCTCCTTCTCCAAAATCTAAGTCCATAACAATGGGCATTGATGAGTTAAACCCTCGTCACCTTCAAAGTTTATAAGAGTGACTAGATACAAATAGTTTAAAACAGGCAATATCAAGTTATGCATCAATCAACTAGTCTTGGGACAGTGCACATAGAACTAAGAATGGCCACTATGCTCTCAAAGTAGGTGCATAAAGAGAGAAGGTGGAGACTCAATATAATGGTGGAAGAAAGGCCTTCATAGAAGGAAGTAGGGATTCAAGTCTCATAAAGAGCTTCCAAAAATTATGGTACTTATAGCTTTCAGCTCTCATTGCCCCTATCATAAGCATCTTGAAGGTGATTAAGGTTAAAGTGACACAATTAAGAGGATATGCTCGACAAGTTATAAACCGAAATCTCATGCCCCTTACTTACGAAGAACGAACCTCATGCTACTCAACTTTAGTCACAAGTAAGCTCTTGTCATTGTAAGTACATATGTATCATAAAGAACCGCCACCGGGGTATCCCTTGCACATGATACAGGAGCTATCCCATAATCAAAATGACAAGGCAAGCAGACAATGAGCATCTCAGTGATCTTTTCATTTGCTATTTGCATAGGTTTTTATTGAGGATGCTTCATAGAGTGCTCATTATGGTGATGCTACAAGTTTCCACCATGATTAGGCATGGCTTAGGCTAGCGGCCCAGGCGTTTCTCTAACACGCATACAAACTCCATGATCTTACAAGTTCCACTTTTATTTCACACTGCCGGGATCCATAAGCAAAAGAACATGATATCAACGGGGTACAAAGTACAAGTGTAATGTTGAAAGCATTCCCCATGCTACATGGTTCTGCTAACTTCAACTTATAAAGCACAAGCATATACGCAACAAAGAAGGACCCAATGGTTCAAGTTTATTAGATGCAAAAAAAAGTAAAGTGTGCCATCAAGCTCGTGAGAGCTTTAATCACTAGTTTTCTCATAATAATTTGGAAGATAAACAAAAGCATGAATATACTTGGAATAGCATATGCTAGTAGGTAGGTATGGTGGACTCTTTGGAAAAACTTGGTTTAGGGAGTTGGATGCATGAGTGGAACTCATCCTTGGTTGTGGAGGCTAGCAAAAGACTAAGAGCGACAAACTAAGAGAGCAATAATGGCCATAATCATGCAGAGAGACAAAACATCATTGATCAAAGCATAAGGTGATACTACAAGTTGAAAACTAAAGGATCATAAAGGCTTATGGTGACTTGACATAGTCATAACAGGGTGTGAGCATGCGCCAAGTCAACCCAAATAAAGCATCAAAGGAGAATACCACTATACTATGCTTTAATATGCTAAAACATCGCATGATTCATCCAAGGCACATTAAGCAATCTCAATTGTTTATAACAAGTCATGCTACATCAAAGAATACTACGCATAAAGCCAAAACAATATCAAGCATGGCATGACAAAGCATAGGCCACAGTCAAAAACAAGCTCTCTTTACCACTTAAGCATGAACTTTCCTACTCTTTTCCAAACCAAACCAAACTATTTGAAAACCAATGTATGAAAGAGGGGGTCCAACCAATTTATTCATAAAACTAAGCAAACCAAGCAAATGAAAAACCAAAACGAAAACGAAAAATAAGACGCTCCAAGAACAACACAACTGTGCATGAAACAATAAAAATGAAGCGTTTGGAAGAAACCTGGGATTTTTATTGATGAAGAGGGGGATGCCTTGGGCATCCCCAAGCTTTGACGCTTGTACTTCTTGGATATTTCTTGGGGTGACACGCGTAGCATCCCCAATCTTGAGCTTTAGTCCATCTTTCGTCTCATTACTCATTCCTTCCATACACCTGAAATTTTTCCTTCATACAAAACTTCACACAATCTTTATTAGCAACATTAGTGCACTCAAGATAATAAGTCTTTAGGTTCAGTTCTAACTCCAATAAAACTTCCATTAAAACACTAGCTACTATAGCACTTCCCTCAAAAAGCTCAATTCCACAAAAAAATTCAAAAAGGAACCAAGAAGAAGCAAATGCAGAAAATGGCAGAAATCTATCAAAACAGACCAGCAGGTAAAGACGAATTTTTTCGAAGCCCTTATGTTGCTCAAATCAAAAAGTGTTGAACTAACTAAATTTATATAACAACCTGGGGCATAAGCACAAAAATTCACGCCTCAAAAGGACGTACAGAGATTTTACACGAATTTTTACGGTGAAGCACAAAAATCTGTTTCAGAACAGCAACTTTCCCAATCATTACTTCTCTCTCATTAGAGGTTACTCTTGGCACAAAAAGCAAATAAAAAGGATAAGGAGCGGTTATTACTGAAGTAATAACTTCCAAGGCTCATCTAACACTTTTGGGTTATCTCCCAATAAGTATTTTTCTTTAACGCCTTTAAGTTAGGCATGGTAGTTTGAAAAGGTGCTCTCATAAGAAATATGAATTGAAGAAAAGAGAGCATCAAGAAGCAAATTCAAAACACATTTAAGTCTAACCCACTTCCTATGCATAGGAATCTTATATGCAAATAAACTCACAAAGAACAAAGTGACAGGCATAGGAATATAAAACAAAAGTAACTTCAAAACTTTCAGCACATTGAGAGGTGTTTCAGTACCATGAAAACTTCTACAACCATATTTTCCTCTCTCATAATAATTTTCAGTAGCCTCATGAATGAACTCAACAATATAACTATCACATAAAACATGCTTTTCATGATCTACAAGCACTAGAGCTTTATTATAAACATTTTCAAAAGAATCCTCAGGAACATAACATTCATCCTCCTTTAGTAAGCATGGGGACAATCAAATATTGTAAGGGGTAAAGAGTTACTCTCATTAGAAGGTAGGAATGGTTAGATCCATTCTTCCTCCTCTTGAGCATCACTCTCTCCTCTTTTTCATCCAATGAGCTTCCAGTTTCAGCAATTAGTCTCTTCTGCTGGTGGAGAGCATCTATTAAGATATTCAAGAATATAGCCATTTTCTTCCTTGTAATTGTCAAAGCAAAATTGAAGTATATCATAAACCTCATATTTATAAGGTGCATCATCAATATTTTCAAGGAAACTAGCAAGTTCAAATGCACCCTTCCAAGCAATAAATTCTTCAATTTGTTCCACATCATAAAAGTCATAATTTCCTTTAACATAAGAAGATATGGTAACATTATCATTATATTCACATTGAAAAGGGAGGTGTTTATACCTCCTACAACAACAAGATTTATCAATGCAATAAGTAACATTATAAGTAGAGCACATGTTTCTAGCAATGGTATTCAATTTATCAATTTGTTCCCATAAGAGTTTCCCTTTTTGTGACAAGCGGTGTTCCTTATAATAATATTTTTGTTCTTCCGTGAACCCACCTTGCCAATAAGATCTAGTTTCAAAGAAATCAACCATTGATAGAAAGCATGATAAAGCAAGACAATAACAGACCAACAAAAATAGCAACTATAGTAGGAACTAATTTTTTTGTGTTTTTGATAAAGAAACAAGCAAACAAAGCAAAACAAAAATAACAAAGTAAAGATATTGGTTATGAGGGACTCCCCTCGCGAAGATGTCCTTGACTCCTCGGCAACGGCGCCAGAAAAAGTTGTGGATGGCCCCAATATATCGAGCTTGTTGGGGAACCCCAAGAGAAAGGTATGATGAGCACATCAGCAAGTTTTCCCTCAGTAAAAACCAAGGTTATCAATCTAGTAGGACCAAGGAAACACCCCAAAGGTGTAGCTAGCTGAACGTTGACAGGGCGCACTACCGGTGCCAGCAGCAATGTGGAGACCTACACAACACAACCACAGAACTTTGCCCCCAACTTGCGATGAGGTTGTCAATCTCACCGGTTTTGCTAAAAACAAAGGATTAAACGTATCGAATGAAAGAAAGTAATAGTTTGCAGAAAGTAAACACAAAAAAGTAAAGAGTTTGTAGATTGTATGTAAAAGAAAGGACCGGGGTCCATAGTTCACTAGAGGTGGCTCTCCTTAAGATAGATAACATGTTGGGTGAACAAATTACAGCGGTACAATTGACAAACATCGAGAAAGAATACAAGCATATACTAATCATCTTGACTCCTTTGAGACTTGATTGGTGATACATTACAAATGTATCTATAATTTTTGATGTTCCATGCTTGGTTTTATCCACTTTCTTGTGTTTTGTTCCAACTTTGGAGTACTTTTATTATGATTTCTTGGACTAACCTATTAACAAGAGCCATAGTGCCAGCTGCCTGTTTTCTGCTATTTTTGGTTCCAGGAAAGTCAGAAAATGAATATTCTCGGAATTGGACGGGACAAAAGCCAAAGTGCCTATTTTTCCGGAAGGGATCAAGTGCCAGAATACGAGACGGAGAAGGGATGGGGGCCGGCCACACCACCTGGCCGCGCGGCCAGGCCTGGCCTGCGCCAGGGGGTGGTCTGGCCGACCCCAGCACCCCCTCGGCCTCTCCTTCCGCCTATAAGTTGCCCTCGGGACGAAAACCCTAGGTACCCGATCAAAAATCCACAAAAGAGTCTGTAGCCGCCGTCATCTCCATCCCTAGATCGGGAGGGATCTGAAGCTCTTCCCGGCACCCTGCCGGAGAGGGGAATTCACCCTAGAGGCCTTCTTCATCACCATGCAAGCCTCCGATGTGATGCGTGAGTAGTTCATCCTTGGACTATGGATCCATGTAGTAGCTAGATGGCTGGTTTCTCCTCCTTTGTGCTTTCATGTTTAGATCTTGTGAGCTCCGTTCATGATCAAGATCATCTATTTGTAATTCATACATGTTGTGTTTGCGGGGATCCGATGGATATTGAGATGCTATTTCAGATTGATTATTGATTCTATCATGTCTTTGTTATTTGAGATCTTGCATGCTTTCCGTTGTTAGTAGCTATCTTGGCCAAGTAGATGCTAGCAACTCCAAGAGTTAGTATTTATGCTCGATAGTGGGTTCATGCCTCTAGTAATCTGGGGAAGTGACAGAAACATCTAAGGTACTAGATGTGCTGTTGCTACTAGGGAGAAAACAACAATCCTTTGTTCATAGAAAAATCGTATTGTTTACTTTACACGCAGTTCGTAAAGCAATAATCTGTTGCTTGCAACTTAATACTGGAGGGGGTTCGGATGAACCTGAAGGTGGATTATTAGTCATAGATGCAGTTGGATGACAGTCTATGTATTATGTTGTAATGCCCGATCAAGTCTCAAAAGAGTTAAGATGATTAGTATATGCATGTATTGCTTTCTCGGTGTTTGTCAATTGCCCCGCTGTAATTTGTTTACCCAGCATGTTATCTATCTAAGGAGAGCCACCTCTAGTGAACTATGGATCCCGGTCCTTTTTCTTTACATACAATCTACAACTGTTTACTGCTTTATGTTTACTTTCTGCAAACTTTTACTTCTTTCCATTCGATACGTTTAATCCTTTGTTTTCTGCAAAACACGGTGAGATTGACAACCCCATCGCAAGTTGGGGACAAAGTTCTGTGGTTGTGTTGTGCAGGTCTCCACATTGCTACTAGCACCGGTAGTGCGCCCTGCCAAAGCTCAGCTAGTAACACCTTTGGGGTGTTTCCTTGCTCCTACTGGTTCGATTAAACCTTGGTCTCATAACTGAGGGAAAACTTGCTGTTGTGCTCATCATACCTTCCTCTTGGGGTTCCCAACGAGCTCTACGTTGATCGTCGAGTGCATCAAGCTATTTTCTGGCGCCGTTGCCGGGGAGTCAAGGACATCTTTACAAGGGGAGTCCCTCATAACCAATGTCTTTACTTTGTTGTTTTTGTTTTGCTTAGTTTTCTTTTTGCTTTGTTTGCTTGTTTTGTTCTTCAAAAAATACAAAAAAATTAGTTTTACTTGTTTGCTTTCTTATTTGAAAACCCAAAAAAATTAAGTCTCCTTTAGTTGTCACCCCTTCCTTATCTCACCATGTTGATCCCTACTTTCACCTTGAAAAACCTTTCAATTGGTAGTGGTTCTATAATTGGGAAAGATAATATTGAAGAATTCTTTAATCATGTTAGCAAACATGAAGATACTGAGGATAGATCCCTTGTAGAACTGGCTCCAAATTTTGAGATTGATGCAGCTTCTTTAATTCACATGTTAGAAGCTAGGTTTGTTAACCTCAACCCCTTAATGCAAGTAATGTTTCTTAATCTTAAAGAAATTGAGGACCCTGAAAAGAGGTATTTTATTCTAGAAACTTTGTTTAAGGAGTTCTATGATGTTGCCAAAGAAGCTAGAAAAGTTTTTGAACGTTTCAATATGCTAGGCTCATGTGTAGATGTGGTTGGTACACGAGAAAAGATGAACAAAACCGAACCTAATGGGGAGGAACCTAAGATACCAATACCCTTTAAACTAGTAGCAATACATGATGCCATAGAAAAGAATCTTGATTGGATTGTTCCTGCAACCCCTTTTGATGAGAATAGTGAACCTAAAAGCATTGAGAGAGGATCCTCTAGAACTTAATTGGATGATATACCTTGCCTTGTTGAAAATATTTCTGGTATTGATCTTAATGCTTCTTCATTTGAGAACACTTGATTCTTTCTTTGCTTCTTATGCCTAACTTAAAGGCGTTAAAGAAAAGTACTTGTTGGGAGATAACCCAAGAGTTTTAGATGAGTCTTGGAAGTTATTACTTCAGTAATAACCTCTCCTTATCCTTTTTATTTGCTTTTTGTGCCAAGAGTAACCTCTAATGAGAGTGAAGTAATTATTGGGAAAGTTGCTGTCCCGAAACAGATTTCTATGCTTCACCGTAAAAATTTCTGAGAGAGCTCTATACGTTGGATTGAGCTGTATTTTTTTGTGCTTCTGACCCAGGTTGTTATCTAACTTTATTTAGTTCAACACTTTTTGATTTGAGCAACATAAGGTCTTCGAAAAAATTCGTCTTTACCTGCTGGTCTGTTTTGACAGATTTCTGCCATTTTCTGCATTTGCTTCTTGTTAGTTCCTTCTTGAGTTCCTTTGGGGAATTGAGCTTTTTGAAGGAAGTGCTACAGTAGCTAGTGTTTTAATGGAAGTTTATTTGGTGTTAGAGCTGAACCTTGAGACTTATTTATCTTAAGTGCACTAATGTTGCTAATGAGATTGTGTGAAGTTTTGTATGAAGGAAAAATTTCACGTGTATGGAAGGAATGAGTAATGAGATGAAGGATGGACTAAAGCTCAAGCTTGGAGATGCCATGCGTGTCACCCCAAAAAATATCCAAGAAGTACAAGCGTCAAAGCTTGGGGATGCCCAAGGCATCCCCTTCTTCATCAATAAAAATTCCAGGTTTCTTCCAAACGCTTCATTTTTATTGTTTCATGCACAGTTGTGTTTTTCTTGGAGCGTCTTCTTTTTCGTTTTTGTTTTGGTTTTCGTTTGCTTTTGTTTCCTTAGTTTTCTGAATAAGTTGGTTGGACCCCCTCTTTCATACTTCGGTTTGCAAATAGTTTGGTTTGGTTTGGAAAAGAGTAGGAAAGTTCATGCTTATGTGGTAAAAAGAGCTCGTTTTTGACTGTGGCCTATGCTTTGTCATGCCATGCTTGATATTGTTTTGGCTTTATGCTTAGTATTATTTGCTATATCATGACTTGTTATAAACAATTGAGATTTCTTAATGTGCCTTGGATGAATCATGCGTTGTTTTAGCATATTAAAGCATAGTATAGTGGTATTCTCCTTCGGTACTTTATTTGGGTTGACTTGGCACATGCTCACACCATGTTATGAGTATCACAAGTCACCATAGCCTTTATGATCCTTTAGTTTTCAACTTGTAGTATCATTTTATGCTTTGATCAATGATGTTTTGTCGCTCTGCATGATTATGGTCATTATTGCTCTCTTAGTTTGTCGCTCCCAGTCTTTTGCTAGCCTCCACAACAAAGTATGAGTTCCACTCATGCATCCAACTCCCTAAACCAAGTTTTTCCAAAGAGTCCACCATACATACCTACTGGCTTATGCTATTCCAAGTATATTCATGCTTTTGTTTACCTTCCACTTGTTATGAAAAAACTAGTGATTAAAGCTCTCACGAACTTGATGGCACACTTTGCTTTATTGCCTCTAATAAAGTTGAACCATTGGTTCCTTCTTTGTTGCGTATATGCTTGCGCTTTATAAGTTGAAATTAGCAGAACCATGTTTCATGGGGAACGCTTTCAACATTGCACTTGTACTTTGTACCCCGTTGATATTATGTTCTTTTGCTTACGGATCCCAGCAGTGTGAAATAAAAGTGGAACTTGTAAGATCATGGAGTTTGTATATGTGTTAGAGAAACGCCTGGGCCGCTAGCCTAAGCCATGCCTAATCATGGTGGAAACTTGCAGCATCACCATAATGAGCACTCTATGAAGCATCCTCAATAAAAACCTATGCAAATAGCAAATAAAAAGATCGCTGAGATGCTCATTGTCTGCTTGCCTTGTCATTTTGATTATGGGAAAGCTCCCGTATCATGTGCAAGGGGTACCCCATTGGTGGTTCTTAATGATACACATATACTTACAATGACAAGAGCTTACTCGTGACTGAAGTTGAGTAGCATGAGGATCGGTCTTCGTAAGTAAGGGGCATGAGATTTCAGTTTATAACTTGTCAAGCATATCCTCTTAGTTGTGTCACTTTAACCTTAACCACCTTCAAGATGCTTATGATAGGGGCAATGAGAGATGAAAGCTATAAGTACCATAATTTTTGGAAGCTCTTTATGAGACTTGAATCCCTACTTCCTTTTACAAAAGGCCTTTCTTCCACCATTATATTGAGTCTCCACCTTCTATCTTAATGCACTACTTTGAGAGCATAGTGGCCATACTTAGTTCTATGTGCATTGTCCCAAGACTAGTTGATTGATGCATAACTTGTTATTGCTTGTTTGAAACTATTGTATCTAGTCACTCTTATGAACTTTGACGGTGTCCCATGCACTTATATTTGCTACCCTATTGAGGGCAAGCTGAATACTTTTATGCTATGTTTTCTTTATGTGAAACAAACAAACGTCTTGTAAAGCATTGTTATTCATGAATATTTTGTTTGTTCCTTTTCATGTTGCATCATAGTTTCTTTGCTTATTGCTAGAACTTTGTCTTTCATGTTATGATTGAAGTACTATGATCCCAACTTTGAATGTTTTGCAAATACTTTGATCAAGTCTTTGATGGTGCATGTCACCTCAAAAATTCTTTCTTTTTATCACTTACCTACTCGAGGACGAGCAGGTTAAGCTTGGGGATGTTGATACATTGCAAATGTATCTATAATTTTTGATGTTCCATGCTTGGTTTTATCCACTTTCTTGTGTTTTGTTCCAACTTTGGAGTACTTTTATTATGATTTCTTGGACTAACCTATTAACAAGAGCCACAGTGCCAGCTGCCTGTTTTCTGCTGTTTTTAGTTCCAGGAAAGTCAGAAAATGAATATTCTCGGAATTGGATGGGACAAAAGCCAAAGTACCTATTTTTCCGGAAGGGATCAAGTGCCAGAATACGAGACGGAGAAGGGCTAGGGCCCGGCCACACCACCTGGACGCGTGGCCAGGCCTGACCAGCGCCAGGGGATGGTCTGGCCGACCCCAGCACCCCCTCGGCCTCTCCTTCCGCCTATAAGTTGCCCTCAGGACGAAAACCCTAGGTACCCGATCAAAAATCCACGAAAGAGTCTATAGCCGCCATCATCTCCATCCCTAGATCGGAGGGATCTGAAGCTCTTCCCGGCACCCTGCCGGAGAGGGGAATTCACCTTGGAGGCCTTCTTCATCACCATGCAAGCCTCCGGTGTGATGCGTGAGTAGTTCATCCTTGGACTACGGATCCATGTAGTAGCTAGATGGCTGGTTTCTCCTCCTTTGTGCTTTCATGTTTAGATCTTGTGAGCTTCGTTCATGATCAAGATCATCTATTTGTAATTCATACATGTTGTGTTTGCGGGGATCCGATGGATATTGAGATGCTATTTCAGATTGATTATTGATTCTATCATGTCTTTGTTATTTGAGATCTTGCATGCTTTCCGTTGTTATTAGCTATCTTGGCCAAGTAGATGCTAGCAACTCCAAGAGTTAGTATTTATGCTCGATAGTGGGTTCATGCCTCTAGTAATCTGGGAAAGTGACAGAAATCTCTAAGGTACTAGATGTGTTGTTGCTACTAGGGAGAAAACAACAATCCTTTGTTCATAGAACAATCGTATTGTTTACTTTACACGCAGTTCGTAAAGCAATAATCTATTGCTTGCAACTTAATACTGGAGGGGGTTCGGATGATAACCTGAAGGTGGATTATTAGTCATTGATGCAGTTGGATGGCGGTCTATGTATTATGTTGTAATGCCCGATCAAGTCTCAAAGGAGTCAAGATGATTAGTATATGCATGTATTGCTTTCTCGGTGTTTGTCAATTGCCCCGCTGTAATTTGTTTACCCAGCATGTTATCTATCTAAGGACAGCCACCTCTAGTGAACTATGGATCCCGGTCCTTTTTTTACATACAATCTACAACTGTTTACTGCTTTGTGTTTACTTTCTGCAAACTTTTACTTTTTTCCATTCGATACGTTTAATCCTTTGTTTTCTGCAAAACACGGTGAGATTGACAACCTCATCGCAAGTTGGGGACAAAGTTCTGTGGTTGTGTTGTGCAGGTCTCCACGTTGCTACTAGCACCGGTAGTGCGCCCTGCCGAATCTCAGCTAGTAACACCTTTGGGGTGTTTCCTTGCTCCTACTGGTTCGATTAAACATTGGTCTCATAACTGAGCAAAAACTTGCTGCTGTGCTCATCATACCTTCCTCTTGGGGTTCCCCACGAGCTCTACGTCGATCGTCGAGTGCATCAATTGGGCATTACAACATTATTCATAGACCGCCATCCAACTGCATCTATGACTAATAATCCACCTTCAGGTTATCATCCGAACCCCCTCCAGTATTAAGTTGCAAGCAACAGATTATTGCTTTACAAATTGCATGTAATGTAAACAATACGATTGTTCTATGAACAAAGGATTGTTGTTTTCTCCCTAGTAGCAACAGCACATCTAGTATCTTAGAGATTTCTGTCACTTCCCTAGATTACCAGAGGCATGAACCCACTATCGAGCATAAATACTAACTCTTGGAGTTGCTAGCATCTACTTGGCCAAGATAGCTACTAACAACGGAAAGCATGCAAGATCAGAAATAACAAAGACATGATAGAATCAATAATTAATCTGAAATAGCATCTCAATATCCATCGGATCCCCTCAAACACAAAATGTATGGATTACAAATAGATGATCTTGATCATGAACGGAGCTCACAAGATCTAAACATGAAAGCACAAAGGAGGAGAACTAGCCATTTAGCTACTACATGGACCCGTAGTCCAGAGATGAACTACTCACGCATCACACCGGAGGCTTGCATGATGATGAAGAAGGCCTCCAGGGTGAATTCCCCTCTCCGGCAGGGTGCCGGGAAGAGCTTCAGATCCCTCCCGGTCTAGGGATGGAGATGATGGCGGATACAGACTCTTTCGTGGATTTTTGATCGGGTACTTAGGGTTTTGGTATCGGAGGCAATATATAGGTGGAAGGAGAGGCCGAGGGGGTGCCTGGGCTGGCCACACCACCCCCTGGCGCGGCTAGGCCTGGCCCACGCGGCCAGGTGGTGTGGTGGCCCGCTAGCTCCTCTCCATCTCGTTTTTTGGCTCCAGATGACTTCCGGTAAAATAGCAACTTTGGCTTTTGTCCCGTCCAATTCCGAGAATATTCATTTTCTGACTTCCTGGAACCAAAAACAGCAGAAAACAGGCAGCTGGCACTGTGGCTCTTGTATCAAAAAATCATATGAAAAGTACTCCAAAGTCTGGACAAAACACAAGAAAGTAGATAAAACCAAGCATGGAACATCAAAAATTATAGATACATTTGCAATGTATCACGATGCAGCGGAAGCAGTAACTCCTTCTAGACGAAAATCCACTGGAAACATGTATCTCGCTAATCCGAGACCATGGAGGAATAATTCTAGAGGGGGAGTGAGATCATTCACGAGGAGGTATGCTTTGTGAGGGAGGAGAGGGAGGCCTTTTATAGGGAGAGGGGGCAGCCCCCTCCTATGGTCGGTGGCCATGGAGAGGTGCCCCCACCTCTTCCACATTCATGTGGTGGAGCTTCCACTCACATAAATTTGCCTCCACTCAAAAGTCCACTCACATGCATTAAATTTCCACCAAATTTAATGCAACTCTCATTTAATAAAACTCCTTTTATTTATTTTATTGAGAATTTTGTTAATTACTTTAATTAACAAACATTCGCATAAAACCCCCTGTAACATTTCAATATCTCATGCAGAACCAATTTCAACAATTTCACTCGAAACAATTTCAGTGTCCATTGAAATAATTCCACCGCTTTGTAATTCTTTTGTCTAGAACAAATTTGCTCAAAATGGTGTCGGTGTCCCTTAAGTGTGTCATCCTACGGTTCGCGAATAATGCAAACATGATCGAGACCATTCTCGGATCAATAATCAGAAGCGGGACCTGGAGATCCATACTGACTCCCTGATGTCTACGCACTTCTATTCTAGTAGATAGTTGTTGGGCCTCCAAGTGAAGAGGTTTGTAGAATAGCAGCAAGTTTTCCCTTAAGTGGATCACCCAAGGTTTATCGAACTCAGGGAGGAAGTGGTCAAAGGTATCCCCTCTCAAGCAACCCTGCAATCAAGATACAAGAAGTCTCTTGTGTCCCTAACACACCCAATACACTTATCAGGTGTATAGGTGCACTAGTTCGGCGAAGAGATAGTGAAATACAAGTGGTATGGATAATTATAAGTGGTAACGGTGCAATAAAATAGCTTGATGGCATGGAAGAGACTAAAGGCAAACTGAAATAAAGATGGAAGCAAAAAACATGTAACAGATCTAGTTGCAAACGAAGTTTCAATGCTTAGAAACAAGGCCTAGGGATCATACTTTCACTAGTGAACACTCTCATATAAATATCTTCTCTTTATGATACTACTCTCCGGTTGGACACTATAATCCATGGTAGGGCTATAACAGCATACCTCAAAGTAAGCCTTTCCCATCTAGATAACCCCACACTGTCACCCTGAGCACTAGATGGTTCCAACAAACACCACAATTTCATAAAGACATCCAACTCCAAATATAACTCATAACAAGTATTTGTAATCTCTGGCCTAAGTGCCACCATGGTGTGCATGCTGTCACTTTCACACACATGGGGAGAGCAGAGATCTATTAAAGCACTTGAGTAGCAAGGTAGATCTACTTGATTACAAAGCTCATGATCACAATATGATCATGCATAGAGAGAGAGATGAACACATAGCTACCGGTAGAACCCTTAGCCTCGAGAGAGAACTACTCCCTCCTCATCATGGGAGTCAGAAACGGCGATGGAGATGGCGGTGGAGTCGATGGAGATGGCGGTGAAGATGGTGAAGAGGCGGTGGTAGCGGAGGACTCCTTCCCCACCACCGGTATCACAGGGGAGCACCGCCCCTTAGCGCCCTTCCTTCATGGCTTCTTGGGAGCCCTTCCCCATGGAGATGGGATCTATGGGGAGGCAAAAACGTGGATTTGGTGGCTGCAAATTCGTGGGTGGAGGTGTCTCCCACGAATTAGGTTTCCTCCCTTTATATAGCTTCTCGGATTCCCGTCACCCCATCTTGGGCTACAGTAAATCTGGTCTATCGGGCCCGTCCGGACTCGGAATCAGCTACATTGTATGTCCAGAACGTTTGTCGTGAAATTTTCAACAACTTTGTAGTTGAAGAGTTTTCTGTTTGACGTCGTCTTCTACCCGAAACGTGACCATCTTTAAAAAGAGTTCTGAGACAGATTTCTGGAAAATCCCAATTTGACTCCAACAAGGTTTTCACTTGTATTCTTGGTAATTCCTACACATCAAAGTGTAAAACAAGAAAATTATGCACTTTTGCAACTATTAGTAGGTTAGTCCAAATAAATCATAAACTTTATATAAAAAGGAGTATCAAAAGCATATTATTAGCATAAAACCATCAAAAATTATAGATACGCTATGGATGTATCACTCCCACACATTCAACGATGACTTCTTGTGATCACGAGACCTTTAACGCTAGTAACTAAATCCCTTTGTCTTGTGATATATTACATGTCTAAGATTCGATCATCGGTATCTCCATACTGATGTCTGCAAGTGCACAGATCGTTTGTAGCTAGTTTCGAAGTATAGATATCGGTCCCATAGGCAGCCCAAAGATAAGTGTTTATGGGTGAAGTCTCTGTCTCATCTGAAGTTGTCACAGGTCTTCGAGTGAATTGACTGCAAGTGTTGAAATAAGAATGGGGTTTTGATTAAATGAGATGTATTTAAATATAACTAAAATGTAAACTTCAGAAATATAAAGCATAAAAAGTAAAGAACGACTAGATTGTTTGTTGTTTTCTGTAGATGGCAAAAGAAGGCGCGGGGAGATTCAGTTCATGGTGATAGTGATTGTGCTTAGTGGATGAATGATAATTGTAACAGTTATAATCTTATAAATATATGTGTCGGCGAGCAACCCATAATTAGCTGGAACTCCTGTTGGTAGATTTCATCCCAACTTCAATAATCCTACTAGCCTGTTACCAAAACCATGGTTAGACACTAGACGATTAAGACCTTTCAGGTCGCTTAGCGATTAAGCTCCTTGGATCGGACTAATGCAATAAGCACAGTGGTTCCATGTTATTCTAGAGTCTACTAGTTTTCCATTGATATCCCCGTGCCACCCGGGGGTCGCCGGTCTGCTAGAGAACAAGATCATATCTATGTAGAACAAAACATCATGTTGTTTGGGCCCTTAATTGGACAACAAGCATTAGTCATCCCACAGATAGTCAAGCACACATAATATAGTAATTAGAATCAATCACAAACTAATGGAAAATATATGAAGGCACATCACATCTCACCAATCCCCTACATCTCCCACGCCCAAGGAAATTACTCACACATGAGAGAAGAATGGATCATCAATATAATCAAATAAAGGGAATTCGTCTTTATATTACCATGGAGATCCACAATAAGAATAGAAAAATATCCAACACAATTCAAGATGGGAAGAAACAATCTCAAACCCTAGTCTTTCAAGGTGAAGATCTCTCTCTCTCTCAAGTACAAGTAATGGCTATGGGGGTGTATTGGCTAGGAGGTCGAAGATCGTGGAGCAAGATGAAGAACATCTTCCCCTTCTTCTCCGGATTTCCTCTTTCTCCCTTCTAAATGGTATGGCGGCTGTTGTATTGTCTTTTCGCCTCTAGTCCCTGCTTGGAAGTTGTCCCTTTTGACAAGACAGAGGCGGCGACAGCTATACGGCGGGAACTATACGACCGGAAAAATATTCCCGATGTATAGTTGCTCGTTAAAGCCTCTGTATGCTCCCCTCAAGTGCTTCCAAAGAGTGACTTGCTTATTTTCTCCAGAATATTGTGTTTCTCTAGTTAAAACCTTTTGTTGACATTCGAAACCCGATACACACATTAAAAACCAAGGTTTCTTCGCTACCGAAGTATTAGTATTAGGTAAATCTAGAAAACAATCAAATCCAGGAGAAAACCATCAATAAAAGCCATACAAATGTGTCGAATCTCACAGCTATCAACTCCCCCAAGCTTAGATGTTGCTCGCCCTCGAGTGACAAGGAAATAAGGAAGAATAGCGGAGATTCAAGACTAAAAATAAAAGAACTTACAAGTTTCAATTGGTGTCAAATTCTTTTCTTCATAATCCCTGTAATCTTAATTATGTGCATACAAGTATTCACAAGATTTCATCGAGTCCAATTCCTAACCACGTATATCTTGTTAGCAAATAAATCATATGCCCAAGCAAGTGTCAAATGTTTTTCTAGGAAAGTGAGACAAATTCTTTTGGTGTCTCTCTTCGTTGAGAGATGAAAACTTTTTGTTCTTGTTTGTTTAATCAATTAAGAGTACTCAAGTTGGCACCAAACCATTTAATATAATAACAACTCATCTACTCCCATGTCAAAATTTCAAGACTCTCAAAGCACCTTTTTCTTTCTTTTGTCTTTCAAAAACTTCAGCTCTTTCATAGAGAAATCATGCCACTATTTTTAACATGTTAATTGGGATTGTGTTGTGCACTCGTGAGCTGCAGGATTGGGGCTTTGCGGCGCAGTGGGGAAGAGAGCCTTGGTGATCATTGCCATGTCCGCATTGGCCATGGAACTAGTGTCACCTCTTCCCAGTAGTGTGTTGGCGAGGAACAAGGCGTAGCAGTGGATGGTTGGGTTCTGTATGGTGGACATCTTCTTCTGATACAAGTTGGTTCCACCATTAACTGAAATGACCTCCCAAGTCTCTCCTCTTGTGACATCATAGAGGTTAGTAATAGTTGCCTCCCCAACGTGGGGGAAGCCAAAAGCATCGCAAAATTGTTCAAAATTTATTTCATAGTGTTATCGGTTCATGGTGAAGCTTACCATGCACATATTACCTTTCTCCCTGTTTTCGTCGTAGAAGGAGGCAAGGAACTCATGTGTAAGCTCGGTGTAAGTGTTGTGGCTCGCGAAGCCAAGTACTATCAACCTCTCCTTGTTACACATGAGGTCGAAGTCCGCCTTCAACCCGCCGCGGTGAGAAAGCTGTGGTCGACCCAACATGTGGGCAACACCCTCCTCGATGAAACCATGGCCAACTTGGGGTTGCGCTCGGCTCCGGACCCTGAGCCTGAGCCCTCACCATGTTGGCGCTTGCTCTTGCAAAAGATGTTACCGATTTTGCTCATCGTGATGCACTGAAAAAATTCACCATAAAACCTTACGCATATAGTTTCTACATGATATATGAACGATACTACGTGGAAAAATTCAATCCTAACATGAGAAATCAATAGGAAAAACAAAATAAGCTTGAGTTCATCCACTAGAACAATGTGAGAGCTTCAACCATGGAAATCTGAAAATAAAGCATGGATAGGGAG
Organism: Avena sativa; assembly: GCA_916181665.1. NCBI lineage: Eukaryota > Viridiplantae > Streptophyta > Magnoliopsida > Poales > Poaceae > Avena > Avena sativa. The sequence continues at coordinate 551,359,251 of OV702290.1, read as the reverse complement.
AGAAACATACCGATCTGTTGATTCCCCCACTCAAACGAACAAAATCCATGAAGAATAAAGAGTTCTAAGTGGATTTTGAGAGGTTTGGAGAGAGAATATGAGAGAAATAATGAGGAGGGGTGAGAGATCTAGCCGCCCTGGTGCGATTTTGTGGTCGCACCAAACTATACGGCCGGAACTATACGGGCAGGTGATGTTCTTCCGTCTGTATAGTTGCGGCGGTGCCGCCAACTAGGGTTTCTTTACGCAGAAAACAGTTATACGGACGCAACTATACCACCGGATCACAATGATCCCGCCGTATAGTTGGTTGTTAAACCATTGAGATAAATTTCTAAAACAAGCATCGATATCTATATGACCGGAACTATACGACCAGAATTTTTATTCCTGCCGTATAATTGGTCGTTAAACTCTCAATACCTTTGGGATAAATTTCTAAGAGCGGCATCGATATCTATACGACTGGAACTATACGGCCAGAATTTTTATTCCCGCCGTATAGTTGGTCGTTAAACTCTTAGTTCTTTTCAGAAGATATTGTACGAACGCATCGATATCTATACGACCGAAACTATACGGCCAGAATTTTTATTCCCGCCGTATAGTTGGTCATTAAATTCTCTGTGCCTTTGAAGAAAATTTGTTGATGGCAAAGATATCTATACGACCGGTACTATATGGCCAGAATTTTTATTCATGTCGTATAGTTGGTTGTTAAACCATCAGTAGTCATCAATTTTTTCTATTTCTTCGAGAATACCTTCTTATCCCAAAACTTAGCGAAATACCCTATTTTTGACAGAAAATTGATAGTAGAAACTGTCGACCAACATTAGCATATTAAGAGCAAAATTTTAGCTTCTGTAGATGAAAAATCAACCTTTTATTTTTATTCTTATTCCATACTCATCCAATCGATGTTTCTACTACTTTTTGACAGCTGCATCTTCATGGGCGCGCTTCCACAAGAATGTCTATGAAAAAGTGGCAGGAAGGCGATGAACTTTTTATTCTCTAGTTTCTTTGATTGAAGAGATGGGTTGACTCCCATTAAGCATTTTATTAAGAACGGTTGAGTAACTCAACCTCTTCTCTGTTCTCCAATTCTTACCTTGGGTTGCCCCTTATCGAAGGCACTTACCACACGTACTCGTTTTGCCGGTGGAATATATCTTTCTCCTGCTTCGAGCTTCTTTGGAAAATACCGGATGATTTCAGCATCATAAACATTGAAGATTATCTTTCCCTCGGCACAATCAACAAATGTCCCTGCAGTACTAAGGAAAGGTCTCCCAAGTATTATGGATAATTTTTCATCTTCAGGCATCTCAAGAATAATAAAACCAGTGGGAATAACATGCTCATCTATTCTAAGTAGAACATCCTCAATCAAACCAACGGGTTGTTTAGTGGACTTGTCAGCCATCTGTAAAGTGATAGTAGTAGGAGAATACTCCCCTAATCCTAACCTTTTATAGAGGGAGTATGGCATTACACTAACTCCTGCTCCTAGATCACACAAGGCATTGTGAATATCAGTTTTACCTATTGAGCATGAAATAGTTGGTATTCCGGGATCTCCAGACTTAGACAACAATTTCCCATTAGCAGGATAACTAGTTACCATGGCAACAGTTTCAGTTATTTCTTTCTTTCTACTAAGAATATCACGGAGGAATTTAGAATAGGTAGGAACTTTGATTGCATCTGCAAACGGAATTTCCAAACGAAGGTCACTAAGTGCCTTTATAAAATAATTATAGATTACATGATATAGTGCTTTCTTTTTCGATCTGGATAAGGAAGTTTTTTCTCACCTGACTTACTCTTGTCTTTTACCTTTTGTGAGGGTTCAGACTCTTTTGTTGCTTTCTTTTGTTGTTGCTTATTGCATTTCTTCTTTTCTACTACAACAACTTCATCTTCCTTGCTTATCTCTTTTCTTCTCTTGGATCAACCGTCTCTGCATCAGAGTCATAATGGTCATCTTATGCATCATTTTGGTCCTCCTTGGTTTGATCTTATGTTTTAGTTTCATCTTGAGGATCCACCAATGTATCATCTTCTTGTCTTACTTTGACCAAGGATTTTTCCTTTCGCTCTTTTTCAGCTTCATATTCCGGTGGTCCTAATGGTCTTGTAACAACTGCACTTCTTCTTGGGACAACATTAGTAGAAACAGTAATATCTCTATCATCTCGAAGAAAAATTTGATAACCTAATGCAATTTGTTCACACTGGGTTTCAATCATACTAAGATACTTGTGAAATAATTTTTTTTCATGGCCAATCTCATCATAATTTTCCGTGAGTTCCGCCAAAATATTTTTGTGTTTTTGAAAGTGCTTATGCAAGTAATTATGAGATTTTACTTATCGATGTTTTAATTCTTGAAAAACTTTTCTAGTTTCATCTTCTTCAATTAAAACTTGTAACAAATCTACTTTTTTTCCTTAACAAGTTCAGAAGGGATACCTTTTTCTTTCATTGTTTTGCGTACCTCAAGCATAAGATCAGGAGTTATCCAAAGTATCCGCTTTTCTAGCTTATTGCCAAAATCACGATTATATAAAGAATCATTCTTAGTCCTAGTAGACATCAATTCCAAACATTCTTTAATAGTTAAAGTATTTATCGATCCTCCTGCTTAGAAGTCAAGCTCTGCATTAAGTATTAAGACCATGGTAAAATAAATGGCAAATATTCGATTCAGAATAGCCATGATTAGGAATGCTATTGATCATTCCAAAGAATCTATCCCAGGCTTGTGGGTAGTTTTCTCCCATGTTCTGACTAAAATTGCCTATATTCTTTCTTAGTTCAGTTACCTTTTTAAAAGGATTAAAACTGTTTATGAAATTAACAATGCAGTTTTCCCAACATTTAATGTAATGGCGACGGAGAGAATATAACCAGTCTAGAAATTTACCTTTAAGAGACCAACAAAATAATTTTAGTCGAGAGAAGTCTCTTGGCAAACCTTTTGGTCCAAGCGATGTTATCACATCGTCGAACTCTCTAATATGTCTTCCTGGGTCTTGATCTTCCCTTCCAATAAAAGCTTTTTCCTGCAAAATTTTAATAATTCCACCATCAAATCGATATTCTCTAACTCCAGGATTAGGGAATTCTATTAGTTGTTTAAGAAATTTAGCACTTGGAGCACTGTATTCTCTGAGAGTTTTCTCAGGTTTCATGGGAGTTGTCCTGTAAATAGACATGATTTCCATAATATCACTCATGTTTTAAACTTCAACTTTATTTGATCTTAAAAGTTTTTCAATAATTTCTTCGCGCCTTTGAGCAAGCACGCGCTCAATATAATCCGGTAGGTAGGTCCTACCAGAGCGTGTAGACCCTTTGTCTCCTAGGGAGAACATTTTGTAGTAGCAACACCTGAAATCTCAAAAGACAAACACTTGAATGATAACTGTATTGATGTCTGCAAGTGCACATATCGTTTGTAGCTAGTTTCGAAGTATAGATATCGATCCCACATGGATCCCAAAGGTAAGTGTTTATGGGTGAAGTCTCTATCACACCCGAAGTTGTCACAGGTCTTCGAGTGAATTCACTGCAAGTGTTGAAATAAGAATGGGGTTTTGATTAAATGAGATGTATTTAAATAGAACTAAAATTTAAATATAGTAATCCCTTTGTCAAGAGAACAAGATCTTATCTATGTAGAACAAAGCATCATGTTATATTGGCCCTTAATTGGACAACAAGCATTAGGCATCCCACAGATAGTCAAGCACACATAATATAGTAATTATAATCAATCACAAACTAATGGAAAATATATGAACGCACATCACATCTCACCAATCCCCTACATCTCCCACGCCCAAGGAAATTACTCACACATGAGAGAAGAATGGATCATCAATATAATCAAATAAAGGGAATTCGTCTTTATATTACCATGGAGATCCACAATAAGCATAGAAAAATATCCAACACAATTCAAGATGGGAAGAAACAATCTCAAACCCTAGTCTTGCAAGGTGAAGATCCCTCTCTCTCTCTCAAGTACAAGTAGTGGCTATGGGGGTGTATTGGCTAGGAGGTCGAAGATCGTGGAGCAATATGAAGAACGTCTTCCCCTTCTTCTCTGGATCTCCTCTTTCTCCCTTCTGGATGGTATGGCGGCTGATATCTTATGTTTTCGCGCCTGGTCTCTTCATGGAAGTTGTCCCTTTTGACAAGATAGAGGCGACGGCAGCTATACGGCGGGAACTATACGGCTGAAAAAATATTCCCGCCATATAGTTGCTCGTTAAACCCTCTATATGCTCCCCTCGAGTTCTTCCAAAGAGAGACTTGCTTATTTTCTCTAGAATATTGTGTTTCTCTAATTAAAACCTTCTGTTGACATTCAAAAACTAAAACACACATGAAAAACCAAGTTTTCTTTGCTACCGAAGTATTAGCATTAGGTAAAGCTAGAAAACGATCAAATCTGGGAGAAAACCATCAATAAAAGCCATAAAAAATGTGTCGAATCTCACAGCTATCATATACCTAGTTTCATCTTGTTACCGACATGCACTCTTTTCTCGTTCCCATGGTATAACATTGTAGTGATCACATCACATGCTTTCAAGCTATCTCAATGTGATATCACCGAGAGGGCCCAGAGTATATCTATCCATCATCGGGATGGACAAATCCCACTCTTGATCCATGAGCCTCAACATAACACGTTCGGAGTATCTGAACCCACCTTTATAGTCAACCTGTTATGGTGTGATGTTTGATGTTATCAAGTTACTCTTCTAGTGTTAGTAATTAACATGATCTCATGGTCTAGAAACTAAGATTACTTTGTATGATGTTATAGCAATATAAACACAATGACTTTGATCGTAATGCTATACTTCGGATAAATGTTCATCACATCATTCACCAATACTATGACCTCGTTATTAACAACATCCAATGTCCATGATTAGGAAACCTTGATCATCTTGTTAATCAACGAGCTAGTTTATAAGAGAGGCATAACTAGGAACCCTTTATTTGTTTATTAAACACACATGTATTAACGTTTCCATTTAATACAATTATAGCATGCAAAATAAGCATCTATCATGTACTTGGAATACATATAATAACAAATTTATTATTGCCTCTCAGGGCATATTCCCTTCATTTATAAGCACACTTGATTTTATGGTTTGGAATAATAAAGTAGGGTTTAAATATATGGCCATAGGAAAGTATTCTTATAAACCATTGGAAACATGGAAGGGTTTATCAAGTACGTGGGATAGATATCAAACTTGACATAGCTTGACACGGATTTAGTTAGAAAGTTATCAAGAACTCCTATTTCCAATACTCCATAATTCTTTGTTTTACGTTAAGGAATTTCTTTCATAGATATACTATTTCTAAACCACCCAACTTCCTCACAAATAGCACATCTTCCTAAATAAACTATCCACCTAACTCCACCATATCCATCATCATATGATGACATGGTAATATCACTTCTTCAATACGTATTCTCCATTCCTTCTCAAATATAAACTTCCACCTTTAGCTACCCTTTATGAATCCATCCAAGTAGTTACTTCCAACTTCATTAATCAACTCCCTTAACATTCTTCTATGCTAACTTCTAAAGGTTGCAAGACTACAATCCTCACTATATCTCAAGTGATGTCAATCCTCTAGAAGAAGTATGGTATTACTCCCATAATACAAGATTGCTCTTGTATCAATTATACCTTCGATCCCGATTTACAAAAGCAGTATAATAGCCCCTAGTAGACCTAGGTTTAATCAAATCCTTGGGAAACAATGCTAAAAGGAAAATAATAAGGCATGTCTACAGGACTTGTTTATTTGTTTTACCTTCTTTCACCGGACCTTTCTAGTTTACTTTAGAACATGGGTTGTTTCAATGGATAGATATAGGCTAGGGTTGAAGATTCACCTGCAGCTACACATCATATGGGATAAAGATAGTAATATGCATATTCATGTGTAATGATTTAATATAGATAAAATTTGTGGGCAGAACATCTTGATATACTATAGCCCCTGCGAGTCATGGGCATAGAAATAGTCTTTTGATCCAACTATTGGAACCACGAAGCACCGGGCTACAACAATTATGGATTGCTAAACGAAGACCGTACCCAAATGGATCAAAGGCTTAAGAAGTGATATTGCTATTGTACCCAAATGGATCGCTAAACAAAGACCGTACTCCCCTTTGTGGCACTGGGTTTCCTACAAGATCGCCGCTCACCAAGTATCTCACCTCAATCCTATATCAATCTCTTGGATCTTGGGTACCTAGAATTCCACAGATCAAGACAAGAGACAAAGAAACAAAGATACAAATCTCTATTAAATCAATACACAGTACTTCCATGGATTAGATGCACATAATCGCTGCAAGGTTTCACCCCAACCCGTAGCCCACGAGCACTACTCACTGATACGTTGCTAACGTATCCATAATTTTTGATGTTCCATGCTTGGTTTTATCTACTTTCTTGTGTTTTGTTCCAACTTTGGAGTACTTTCTATACACTTTCTTGGACTAACCTATTAACAAGTGCCACAGTGCCAGTTGCCTGTTTTCTGCTGTTTTTGGTTCCAAGAAAGTCAGAAAATCAATATTCTCGGAATTGGACCGAACAAAAGCCAAAGTCGATATTTTACCGGAAGACTCACGGAGCTAGAAGACGAGACAGAGAGGGGCCACAGGGTGGCCACACCATGTGGTGGTGTGGGCTAGCCCTGGCCGTGCCACCAGGTGGTGTGGCCCCCTGGCCGCCCACCGACCTTGCCTCTTCGCCTATAAGAAGCCTTTCGATGCATAAACCCTAAATCGTCAAGCCTCCATCCACGAAAAGTTCCGCAGCGCCGCCGCCACCGAAGGGGAGATTCGGGGGACAGAAAGTCTCTGTTCCGACACCCTGCCGGGACGGGGAAGTGCCCCTGGAGCCATCTCCATCAATCTCCACCACCATCTCCATCACCATTGCTGATTCCCATGATGAGGAGGGAGTAGTTCTCTCTCGAGGCTAAGGGTTCTACCGGTAGATATGTGTTCATCTCTCTCTCTCTATGCATGATCATATTGTGATCATGAGCTTTGTAATCAATTAGATCTACCTAGCTACTCAAGTGCTTTAATAGATCTCTGCTCTCCCCATGTGTGTGAAGTTGACAGTGTGCACACCAGGGTGGCACTTAGGCTAGAGATTACAAATACTTGTTATGAGTTATATTTGGAGTTGGATGTCTCTATGAAATTGTGGTGTTTGTTGGAACCATCTAGAGCTCAAGGTGACAGTGTGGGGTTATCTAGATGGGAAAGATGAACTTTGAGGTGTGCTGTTATAGCCCTACCATGGATTAGAGTGTCCAACCGGAGAGTAGTTCAGCGTAGTATCATAAAGAGAAGATATTTATATGAGAGTGTTCACTAGTGAAAGTATGATCCCTAGGCCTTGTTTCTAAACATTGAAACACTGTTTGCAACTAGATATGTTACATGTTTGCTTGCTTCCATCTTTATTTCAATTTTACTTTAGTCTTTTCCACGCCATCAAGCTATTTTCTATCACCGTTAACACTTATAATTATCTATACCACTTGTATTTCACTATCTCTTCACCGAACTAGTGCACCTATACACCTGACAAGTATATTGGGTGTGTTGGGGACACAAGAGACTTCTTGTATCTTGATTGCAGGGTTGCTTGAGAGGGGATACCTTTGACCACTTCCTCCCTGAGTTCGATAAACCTTGGGTAATCCATTTAAGGGAAAACTTGCTGCTGTTCTACAAACCTCTGCACTTGGAGGCCCAACAACTGTCTACAAGAATAGAAGTGCGTAGACATCACTCACTCATAACAATAATATCAAGGATAGAAAATATTGTGCCAAATACTTAGATTGAAATCGAATATGCATACAATGGTAACCGAATCACAAGGATATCTCAAGTACAAGCTAATGGTTATGGCTATGGAGAGGATGGAGTGTGGAAAGGAGAAACTATGGTGGTGGATCTCCTCTAGTGGTGTTGTGATGCAATCTGAGAATGGCGTCCCTCTGCACGGTGATACGTCCATTTTGCATCACTATTCTATGCCATAATTCACTTTTATCCATTGATATATTTCGTATTGAGAGGTGATACTTATGTTATTTCATCTGTTTTTGCATGGTTGATGACTTTTGGAGCATGGACCGCTGCAGTCAGGATTCTGACGGAAAAGGTGCTGTTTGGAGGCAAAATTCGCGAAGATCAGAAAATCCGGGAAAATATACGGAAAATCCTATTTTTCCAGAAGATGAAGGAAGCCAGAAGGGGGCTGGAGATGGGCCACACCACCCCCTGGCGCGGGCCACCCTAGGCCGTGCCACCAGGTGGTGTGGCCACCCTGGTCCACCCCTAGCACTCGACGTATATTATCCTCCCGAAACCCTAAGACTCGGGGAGCAACCACAGAAAGATTCCGCCACCTCTGCGGGGCGGAAAACACTGAGAGAAAGATCTCTCCGGCAGCCAGATTTCTGCCGGGGGAATTCCTTCCCGGAGAGGGGAGATCGTCGCCATCAACACCACCATTAAGCTGGACTTCATCGGGATCATCATCATCATCACCATCATCGTCACCATCAGCACCCTCATCACCATCTCCATATTGCTGTAACAATTGTGTTGAATCTTGCATAGTTCATAGGGGAAACTTTCCCGGTGTTGATTACTCTTTGTAGTTGATGCTATTGAGTGAACCATTGAAATATTGTTTATGTTCAGATTGTTATACATCATTATTCCATCTCTGATCATGATCCATATGATGTCTTGTGAGTAGTTCGTTTTGTTCTTGAGGACATGGGAGAAGTCATGTTGTTAGTAGTGGAGTTGTGTTGAGAAAGATTCAATAGTTTGATATTTAAGTTGTGGTGTACTTCTTCTAGTGGTGTCATGTGAACGTCGACCACATGACACTTCACCTATATGGGCCTAGGGGAATGCATTGTGTATATGGCTACTAATCGTAGGGGTTGCCAGAGTGACAGAAACCTGAATCCCCATTAGGAAACCACTGCACAAGGGACGTAAGGATCTTAGAGTTTAAAGTTGTGGTTAGGTTTCTACCTTAATTAATTTCTTGTACTTACAGATGTTTGCAAGGGGTATAATCACAAGTATGTATTAGTCCTAGGAAGGTCGGTACATTAGCACAGGTTCACCCACACAACACTTAGCAAGCTAAAGAAGATTAATCAACTATACGAAGCGAAAGCACTTGACAGTCTTCCCATGTGTCCTCGAGAACGTTTGGTCATCTTAAGTAATACAACCGGCTTGTCCTTTGCTGCATAAAGGATTGGGCCACTTGCTGCATTTATTCCTACTGTCTTTTATTTACTCGTACTTTGTTTACTTGCTTAATCAAAAAAACCTAAAAATCCGTTTGTTAAGTATTTGCAGAGAATTCCTTATCCATACCACTAGCCAGCACCTTCTGCTCCTCGTTGGGTTCGACACTCTTACTTATCGAAAATACTGTGATACCCCCCCTATACTTGTGGGATAGTTCAGCGTAGTATCATAAAGAGAAGATATTTATATGATAGTGTTCACTAGTGAAAGTATGATCCCTAGGCCTTGTTTATAAACATTGAAACACTGTTTGCAACTAGATCTGTTACATGTTTGCTTGCTTCCATCTTTATTTCAGTTTTACTTTAGTCTTTTCCATGCCATCAAGCTATTTTCTATCACCGTTACCACTTATAATTATCTATACCACTTGTATTTCACTATCTCTTCACCGAACTAGTGCACCTATACACCTGACAAGTGTATTGGGTGTGTTGGGGACACAAAGAGACTTCTTGTATCTTGATTGCAGGGTTGCTTGAGAGGGGATACCTTTGACCACTTCCTCCCTGAGTTCGATAAACCTTAGGTAATCCACTTAAGGGAAAACTTGCTGATGTTCTACAAACCTCTGCACTTGGAGGCCCAACAACTGTCTACAAGAATAGAAGTGCGTAGACATCACTCACTCATAACAATAATATCAAGGATAGAAAATATTGTGCCAAATACTTAGATTGAAATCGAATATTCATACAATGGTCACCGAATCACAAGGATATCTCAAGTACAAGCTAACGGGTATGGCTATGGAGAGGATGGAGTGTGGAAAGGATAAACTATGGTGGTGGATCTCCTTCAGTGGTGTTGTGATGCAATCTGAGAATGGTGTCCCTCTGCGCGGCGGCTGGGACCTCGAAATATATATGCACCTTCACAAAAGTCGTAGGGTTTGATGAGATGAAGCCAACGCCACCTGGTATGGGTAGGCCTTACAGGCGGACCTTTCCCATACCAGTTGTCATTATGGCTTCTGTCGATTGTTTTTGTTCCAGGATTACTTGGCCATGTGGATTTCCTCAAAATCTTCATTAATGGCTCCTGATTTTGCCTTAAAAGCATGTCCTGCACAACACAATTCAAAACAATGGATTGCACATCTTTGCAATAATTAGTCATTAGTAGAAAGGCTAGAGAGATTCTTGGTCAATTACCTAACAAAAAATGAAGTTCAAACGCGGAGAAAGATGGCTATTTACACAGCCATCAACTTCCCCAAAGCTCAAATCTTGATCATCTTCGAGCAAGAAAACAACAAAACCATAAAGAACTGAACATTTAAACTGAAATAATGAGAGTATGAATTCACTTACGGTTGGTAGTCATATGCGTCCAGCACTTCTTCCATTTGAAAAGCTCATCAAAGTTAGAGAGATGTTAAGAATACTATACGAGCTTTGATAACTCAAAACAATCAAAGTAGAGTTTAATACAAGTATTAATAACTGGAAGTGTAACAATCAATCCAATTCCTCTAGTTAACTATCAACCTGCCAAGGAACACTAGGATGTTTCATAATAGCAAAATTAATTAAGAGAGATCATGTCCTAAGTAGCATAATAGTGAAGTTTCTTATTGATGCCTACATCAGTAAATTAAGACTATCAAAACACTACTGTTCCAATTATTGTCTTTCAAGAAAATTCATCGAGTAGTAACGAGACCACACCAAAGACAGTTTTGTTTGGATCTTTATTTTTCAAGGGTAATTCTCAACAAGGATCATTTAGTGATTCTTTTAACAAATGGTTTGCATGGCCTTCAAGAGTACCAATACTTTTTCCCATTACGGTGACAACTGACACCCATGTTGTCAACTCATAGCCGAAATTAGGGGTTGTACCATCGATTGTTCGTAGGCTAGCGGAGTTGTTGGCATCCAAAGGTGTGTATCAAAAACATATATATTTTTTAAATAGTATCACAGTTCGATCCACAAGTATAGCTTTAGCATGAATCACAATTACCACTAGACTTCATTTCAATCAAACAACCCCTTTCAAGATTGCCATCAAGTCTATCAAAACATATATGGGGTTAAGTATCTTCAAAGGTATACACTTAAGACAATCATTCATCAAACAAGTCATAAATTTGAGACTTTTTCTTATTGTACTTGTTTAGTAATATTATTTCCAAGGGAATACTCGGTTAACTACAAGAACTAGAGCACAAGCTTCCACAACTAATTACTCATGCAAATAAAAGGCTTTACTCTAACTATTTTTAATTACTCCCACTAGCATAACATCTTAGAAAATCAACTTGCTAAGATAAACAATCCAAACTTCTAAAGTGGGAGACATAGGACATACCTCTCACCAATGACTTCATAATTCTCTTCCTTATGGGAATGTGGTCCTTCAAAACACAAGTTAAAATCACTCTCATAATAATATTGAAGCAAGCAATAGGAAAATCCACTTTCACGAAAAAGGATAAAAGGAAAAATCTTTGTTTGTATTTCTGAGGATGGGGATTAAAGAATAAAAAAAACCTTGCGACCAAGCAAGGAACTAAGAAAAGAAAAACAAATAAACGAAAGCAAACAAAAAAGGAAAGTAAAGTGAAGTGTTGGAACGAACCAACACGAGTGTTTCAAAGCTCATAAGGAGTTGGAGTACAACCTCATTATTACACAAATATAAATGTCTGGGGACACATCCCCAAGCTCGGGCTTTTGCAAGCCCTTTTGTTGCTCATTGTGGTAGCGGGGGATAATCTCCCAAGTTCCATTGGTTGCTCCAATTGGTGAACTGGGTTGAGAGGTTGGCAATAGCATCTCGAAGGTTGATGGAGAGGTTTCTCATGTTCTGAATGCTTCCTTCGAGATAATAGATATCATCATAGGTGGTGTAGTAGTTTGGTGGCAGCACATCTTATTCGGTTCCTTCTTGTTCTACTTCTTCATCTTCTCCTTCTTCACTCGCGGGTTCTTCTTGTTGGGGTATACTTGCTTCAACCTGCACGTCAAAATGCAAACGTCCATCCTAGATAGAGAACAAACTATTAGGCAAAGGAGTTGGGATCAAGTGATCTGCTCCAGGTATATTGATACCTTCGATCCGGATTACAGATGTAGTATAGCTTCTTTTCCCTAGTAGACCTAGGTTATCGAATCTTCGGGAAGCGAATGCGTAGTGAAGTTACTTTAACGGACCTTCGGGAGTTTCAGAATTCCTTTTGTGTTTTTACCGGACCAATAGCTTGCGTCTTTTTATTATTGTCAATGATAGAGAGAGAGGGCCTAGGGCGTTCGGTTTCACCTGTAGCTGTGCAAAACATCTGATGGAAATAAAAGATAGAAATAAAGTATGCGTGTACTTGTTAGAGCAAGATAAATTATATATCGGCAGTGCATCCATAATTGCTATTGCCTCCGCAACCGCTTATAGCAATAACCTACTAGTCTCATCCATAGAAGAAAGAGAACTAATGATATGCATAGTGATGTCACCGTTAATTCCAAGCAAATCCCTCACATACAGCCGTACTACCCCTTTTATAACTGGGGTTCCCAACCTGTAGATCAGTCATCACTCATACTCCCTATACCTAGCTCAACCCTCGGGGTCTTGGGTACCTGACAATTCCTTGGATTGAGGTAAGAGAGAATCAATAATCATCATGTCATACAAACTAATACACGATCCCATTTATGATAATTCACATGCACAATTGCTACATGGCTAGGCCGAAGCCCTTAGACCAAGGAAAATTACTCACACATAGAGATAAGATCAACAATCACAAACATTGTAATAAAAATCATTAGACTGATAGCAATAGTCTTATAATTTCGCCAATCAGAGAAGAGATCTACTATTACAAGTGGTGGAGTATGGCTATGGAGATGGAGAAGGGTTTGGAGATCTGGAGGCGGCTTTTGGTGGAGTCTGGATTCTTCGGGGCGGAGCGTCTCCCGTTTTCCTATCGCCCGAGGCTTCTTTATATAGGGATCCATTCACGAAAGTTGTTCTGTTTGAACTAACGGTGGTGGTGCTAACTATACGACCGGAGCTATATGGTCGGATTTTTTGCTCCGGCCATATAGTTGGTCGTTAAAGCGTCTGCCTCTGTTGTAAGGCTCCAGGTTTCTTCTGGTTGTTGGAAATCTCGTATCTTTGACTTTAATGTAGTGATTCCCTCCTTTAAACGACATTATCTACACAGGGAAAATACAAAACAAAGGATTGCAAACCCCTCTGAATATTTGCATTAGTGGCAGGGTTTAGAGAGATATTTCATCAAGAATATGATTAATATCCAGTTTAAATATGGACGTTAGATGGCTATATTTCAGAGCCATCATATATCAAGAAAGTATCTATCATTGGATTTAGAAATCATACCACAAGCTCTTAGATTAGAGAAACCGATACAACGGTCTCCTGCCAATAGTTGGATATTACGTAGGTTGACGTGAAGCGCACGTGCAAGAACGGTATAGATCCTCCTCCGCATATGGGACCACGAGATTAAAGAGCCTGATAATTAAGATAAAACAATAGAAGTGCGCCCAAATTTGGCGTCAAGTTACAGTTTGGAATAGCAGCTCTAGTGAGGATTATCATATCCTCCTCATTAACTCTAGTAAACTCACCACATGCTTGTAGGGTGTTAGCAATAACATAGAACAAATAACGAACATCAGGGTGATCAATTTGGTTTCCCTTGGGAATGTTTCGATGGATTCTCATTCTAGTAAAGTACCCCAAGGGTGATGGATCAAGAATAAAAATGGTGGAGCATATGTCAGTAGTATTGTTGGCAACCTAAAGTAATGATCCCATTAGTCGAGTGTCAAGGAATACTCACGGTTCATAAGGAGGAAGTTTATGCGATCAACTCCTAGCATAACTCACTGTATGCATAAGGTACTAAGGAACTCAAGTGTCAAGCGGCGATATGTTGTGGCGTCCTGAAAAACAAAGTGATAGAAACCAACATTGTTGCAAAGGAAATCAAAATCATGGCGAATGCCCAGTTGGTTGAGGATGTAAGGACACACCCACTTGGTGGACTTGATCTCTCGGTTCTTGAGACGGTTGAAATGAGTGAGCTGAAACTCCTTGGTAAACTCGATGCCAAATGGCTTGGGGGTTAGCGTATCAACGGGTGGTGCAGCTTGTTCTGCAGCCACTGCACGTGTATGGATCCTTGTGTTTATCTAAGACAAAAATAAAAATAAAGCTAATTAAAATATTGATCGAATAGAAACATAGCATAAGTGATCCTCTACACTTCTTACAAAAGAAACTCCTCTAAAAAATTAAGCATGCTCATTGAAAGAGCATGTGGGCCCCTCATGTGTGGTTTTGGTAATTAATGACAATCTCTATTGACTAATGTTTGCATTGAGTTGCACTCGTAGGAATTTTCCATTGGCATCGCTTGGACCATGTGTTGGCTTCAAGGTAGGAGAATTGAAGAAGAAGAAGCAATGTCCAAGGGCTTTGGGACTTTTGGAATCTTATAGAAAAATAAGATCAAGAGTGTCTTGAAAAGAAGATGGAGTTGCTCATGTGTATTGATGTCTGCAAGTGCACAGATCGTTTGTAGCTAGTTTTGAAGTATAGATATCGATCCAACAGGGAACCCAAAGGTAAGTGTTTATGAGTGAAGTCTCTGTCACATCCGAAGTTGTCACAGGTCTCCGAGTGAATTGACTGCAAGTGTTGAAATACGAATGGGGTTTTGATTAAATGAGATGTATTTAAATAGAACTGAAATGTAAACTTCGGAAATATAAAGCATGAAAGCAAAGAACAACTTGGTTGTTTGCTATTTTCTGCAGATGGCAAAAGAAGGCGCGAGGAGATTTAATTCAAGGTGATAGTGACTATGCTAGGTGGACGCATGATAAATGTAACAATTATAATCTTATAAGTATATGTGTAGGCGAGCAACCCATAATTAGCCGGAACTCTTCTTGGAAGATTTCATCCCAACTTAAATAATCCTACTAGCCTGTTACCAAAACCATGGTCAGACACTAGACAATTAAGACCCTTTAGGTCGCTTAGCGATTAAGCTCCTTGGATCGGACTAATGCAATAAGCATAGTGGTTCCTCGTTATCCTCGAGTCTACTAGTTTTCCATTGATATCACTGTGTCACCCGGGGGTCGTCGGTCTGCTAGCGAACAAGATCCTATCTATGTAGAACAAAGCTTAACATTGTCTGGGCCCTTAATTGGACAACAAGCATTAGGCATCCCACAGATAGTCAAGCACACATAATATAATAATTAGAATCTATCACAAACTAATGGAAAATATATGAAGACACATCACATCTCACCAATCCCCTACATCTCCCACGCCTAAGGAACTTACTCACACATGAGGGAAGAACAGATCATCGATATAATTAAATAAAGGGAATTCGTCTTTATATTACCGTGGAGATCCACAATAAGAATAGAAAAATATCCAACACAATTCAAGATGGGAAGAAACAATCTCAAACCCTAGTCTTGCAAGGTGAAGATCTCTCTCTCTCTCAAGTACAAGTAGTGTCTATGGGGGTGTATTGGCTAGGAGGTCAAAGATCGTGGAGCGAGATGAAGAACGTCTTCCCCTTTTCTCTGAATCTCTTCTTTCTCCCTTCTGGATGGGATGGCGGCTGTTGTGTTGTGTTTTAATGCTTGGTCTCTTCATGGAAGTTGTCCCTTTTGATAACACAGAGGTGGCGACAGCTATACGGCGGGAACTATATGGCCGAAAAAATATTCCCGCTGTATAGTTGCTCGTTAAAGCCTTTGTATGCTCCCCTCGAGTTCTTCCAAAGAGAGACTTGCTTGTTTTCGCCTGAATATTGTGTTTCTCTAGTTAAAACCTTCTGTTGACGTTCAGAACCCGAAACACACATTAAAACCCAAGTTTTCTTCGCTACCGAAGTATTAGCATTAGGTAAAGCTAGAAAACGATCAAATTCAGGAGAAAACCATCAATAAATGCCATAAAAAATGTATCTAATCTCACAACTACCAACTCCCCCAAGGTTAGATGTTTTTCACCCTCGAGTGACAAAGAAATAAGGAAAAATAGCAGAGATTCAAGATTGAAAATAAAAGAACTTACAAGTTTGAATTGGTGTCAATTTATTTTCTTCACAATCCCTGCAATCTTAAATATAATCATACAAGTATTCACAAGATTGCACTGAGTCCACTTCCTAACCACGTATATCTTGTTAGCAAATAAATCATATGCCCAAGCAAGTGTCAAAATTTTAGCTAGGAAAGTGAGACAAATTCTTTTGGTGTCTCTCTTCGTTGAGAGATGAAAACTTTTTGTTCTTGTTTATTCAATTAATTAAGAGTACTCAAGTTGGCACCAAAATATTTAATTTAAGAACAACTCATCTAGTCCCATGTCAAAATTTCAAGACTCTCACAACACCTTTTTCCTTTCTTTTGTCTTTCAAAAACTTCAGCTCTTTCATAGAGAAACCATGCCACTATTTTTAACATGTTAATTGGGACTATGTTGTACACTCGTGACCATGCCAATAAATAATTGTTGAGCAATAATGGGTCAGAGGAGTACTACAACTTCATTTGGAACGTGAAACCATGAGGAGACTATTTTTTTTACCCGTCATAGAATTGCTGCTACAGACGTTTACATAACTTAATAGCCGAAATCAAGTGGTTTCCCACATTTAGATCGTTCGTTGGCTAGCGGAGTTAATAGTTCCCATGGAGCACGACAGTGTTGTAATGACACGCATAAAAACATAACTTACGGTAGTTATTAGAAAAAGTAGTGGCATAATCTCAACTACTTCGAAGCATCCATTTTATCAAACAATTTCATTAAAGGGTGCTATCGAGTCTATTTATATTAAGCTCAAAGGGGATGGAGTAGTTCTAAAATCAAATTCTTTGGGCTAAACATGGACTCAAGTCATCTTTCGGATGCTTTTTCTTGTTGTAAAAATGTAGGAAGTATTTTTAACCAAGTTCATTGCTAATTGTTTCAAAGCTAAAAAGGAGACACTAGCAAAGGAATAGAATTTATAGGATAACAAGCTAAGCGGGGAGTGACTCCAGTGCAAGCAAGTAAATCATTATAGGATCAATTTAAGGTTGTAGAAAGGGTGATGAAAGGAACGTGATACCTCCTCTTGCTTGCTTCGTTCTTGTATTTGAGTCGAACCCCCTCTGTATTTCCATATTGCCAAGTCACCAGAAATTGAGCAATCTTCGAGACAAACAAAGAAATGAGCTTGCAAATAAAGTTACAACTAATTTTTTGTATTTTTGGTTTAGGAATGCAAACTGAAAATAAACATGCAAATTTGAAGAAATAAAATAAATCAAAAGAAGAAATAAAACATGAATGCAAGGTTTGGAGGTTTTCAAACCTCCCCCAAACTTAGGCTATTGCCAGGCTTAGTTGTTGGCGTCATTCAGCGGCTGGTGCGGATACTGCTGGTAGTAGTCAGGGAAGTGGGTCATGAAGTGACTGAAGTTGTGAGTCAAAGCACTCACATATTCATTCACTCCTTGAAGAGTGTGATTGATCTCCCCAATACGTTGGTTGAGCTGCTGGAATTCCTAATAGGAGATGTAGCCGTACCCCTGTTGTGGCTGGATGGGCCATGGGTCCCAAGCTCCCCCTGGTTGCTGCTGCTGTCCCTCCCAAGCAGGATTGTGTCCCTACTCGTCCTCCTGCTCCTTCTCATCCTCATCCTGCTGCCCTCCTACTTCATCTTCCTCTTCATCAGGCTGAAGCTCGACCATGATCTCCATCACTTGGTCCTTGGTGAGGATCCAAGTGTCCTTCTCCACAATCGAGAAGGATTGGGTACAGGGCAACGTAACCTTCTCGCCCTGTGCATTATCAAGATAACTAAATTGATAGGCTTGGAGCCTCTGGTTAGTTTGGTAAACACCAAGGAAGCCACAAGTAGTTAAATACTTGACGTCTATAAGCTTGGAACCGTCAACAGATTGCATAACAGGTAATGTAATATTTAATGCATGGGCAAGGTGGGTTACCAATCCACCAATGCGAATATCACCTTTGGTCTTATTGCTTTGGTGGCGAAAGTGCTGGATGAGTAGAGCTATAGATCTAGGGCTTTGCGGTGTAGCAGGAAAAAGAGCCTTGGTGATCATTGCCATGTATGCATTGGCCATGGAACCAGTGTCACCTCTCCCCAATAGTGTGTTGGCGAGGAACAAGGCGTAGTAGTGAATTGTTGGGTTCTAAATGGTGGACATCTTCTTCTGGTAGAAGTCGGTGCCACCATTAACAGAAATAGCCTCCCAAGTCTCGCCTCTTGTGACGCTATAGAGGTTATTAACAGTTGGCTCCCCAACACGAGGGAAACCGAAAGCATCACAAAATTGTTCAAAGGTAATTTCATAGTGTTGTCGATTCATGGTGAAGCTTACAATGCACATATTACCTTTCTCCCTGTGGTCGTCGAAGAAGGAGTCAAGGAACTCGTAGGTAAGCTTAGTGTAGGTGTCGTGGCTTGCGAAGCCAAGTACCGTTAGCCCGGCCTTGTTACACATGAGGTCGAAGTCCACCTTCAATCCCACTGCAGTGAGGAAGCTATGGTCGGCCCAACATGTGGGCAACACCCTCCTCAATGAGACCATGGCCAACTTGGGATTGTGCTCGGCTCGGGACCCCGAGCCCAAGTCCTCACCACGTTGGCGCTTTCTCTTGCAAAAGATGTTACCGATTTTGTTCCTCGTGATGCACTGAAAAATTTCACCATAAAACCTTAGGCATATAGTTTCTACATGATATATGAACGATCCTACGTGGAAAAATTCAATCCTAACGTGAGAAATCAATAGGAAAAACAAAATAAGCTTGACTTCATCCACTAGATCAATGTGAGAATTTCAACCATGGAAATCTGAAAATAAAGCATGGATAGGGAGAGAAACATACTGATCTGTTGATTTCCCACTCAAATGAATGAAATCCGTGAAGAATCAAGAGTTTTAGGTGGATTTTGAGAGGTTTGGAGAGAGAATATAAGAAAAATAATGAGGAGGGAGGAGAGACCTAGCCGCCCTGGTGCGATTTTGTGGTCGCACCAAACTATACGGCTAGAACTATACGGGTGGGTGATGTTGTTCCGCCCGTATAGTTGCGGCGGCGCCACCAACTAGGGTTTCTTTACGCGGAAAACAGCTATACGGACGCAACTATACGGCCGGATCACAATGATCCCGCTGTATAGTTGGTCGTTAAACCGTCTGTACCCTCGAGATAAATTTCTAAAACAAGCATCGATATCTATACGACCGGAACTATACGACCAGAATTTTTATTCCCGCCATATAGTTGGTCGTTAAACTCTCAGTACCTTTAGGATAAATTTCTAAGAGAGGCATCGATATCTATACGACCGGAACTATACAGCCAGAATTTTTATTACCGCTGTATAGTTGGTCGTTAAACTCTCAGTACCTTTGAGAAGATATTGTACGAAGGCATCGATATCTATACGACTGGAACTATATGGCTGGATTTTTTATTCCCGCCATATAGTTGGTCGTTAAATTCACTGTGTCTTCGAAGAAAATTTGTTGATGGCAAAGATATCTATACGACCAGAACTATACGGCCGGAATTTTTATTCCCGCCATATAGTTGGTCGTTAAACCATCAGTAGTCATCAAAAAAATTATATTTCTTCAAGAATACCTTCTTATCCCAAAACATAGCAAAATACCTTATTTTTGACAAAAAATTGGCAGTAGAAACTATATTCCAACATTACCGTATTAAGAGAAAAAATTAGCTTCTGTAGATAAAAAATCAAACTTTTATTTTTATTCTTGTTCTATACTCATTCAATCGATGTTTCTACTACTTTTTGATAGCTGCATCTTCACAGGCGCGCTTCCGCAAGAATGTCTGTGAAAAAGTGGTAGGAATGCGATGAACTTTTTATCCTCTAGTTTATTTTATTGAAGAGATGGGTTGACTCCCAATAAGCATTTATTTAAGAATGGTTGAGTAACTCAACCCCTTCTTTGTCCTCGAATTCTTACCTTGGACTGTCCCTTATCAAAGGCACTGACCACATGAACTCGTTTTGCTGGTGGAATATATCTTTCTCCTGCTTCTAGCTTCTTTGGAAAATACCAAATGATTTTCGCATCATAATCATTGAAGATTATCTTTCCCTCGGCGCAATCAACTGATTCCCCTACAGTACTAAGGAAAGGTCTTCCAAGTATTATGGATAATTTTTCATCTTCTGGCATCTAAAGAATAATAAAATCAGTGGAAATAACATGCTTATCTATTCTGAGTAGAACATCCACAATCATTCCAATAGGTTGTTTAGTGGACTTGTCAGCCATCTGTAAAGTGATAGTAGTAGGAGAATACTCCCCTAATCCTAACCTTTTATAGAGGGAGTATGGCATTACACTAACTCCTGCTCCTAGATCACACAAGGCATTGTGAATATTAGTTTTGCCTATTGAGCATGAAATAGTTGGTATTTCGGGATCTCCATATTTAGACAACAGCTTCCCATTAGTAGGATAACTAGTTACCATGGCAACAGTTTCAGTTATTTCTTTCTTTCTACTAAGAATATCATGGAGGAATTTAGAATAGGTAGGAACTTTGATTGCATCCACAAACGGAATTTCCAGACGAAGATCACTAAGTGCCTTTGTAAAAGAATTATAAATTATCTGATCTGGTGCTTTCTTTTTTCAATCTGGATAAGGAAGCTTTTTCTCACCTGACTTATTCTTTTCTTTTACCTTTTCTAGGGGGTCAGGCTCTTTTGTTGCTTTTTTTGTTGTTGCTTATCGCTTTTCTTCTTTTCTACTACAACAACTTCATCTTCCTTGCTTATCTCTTTTTCTTCTCTTGGATCAACTGTCTTTGTATCAGAGTCATAACGCTCATCATGTGCATCATTTTGGTCCTCCTTGGTTTGATCTTATGTTTCTTGAGCAGTTTCATCTTGAGGATCCACCAATGTATCATATTCTTGGCTTGCTTCGAGAAAGGATTTTTTTCCTTTCGCTCTTTTTCAGCTTCATATTTCGGTGGTCCTAATGGTCCTGTAACAACGGCACCTCTTCTTCTGACAATATTAGTAGAAACAGGAATATATTTATCATCTTGAAGAAAAATTTGATAACCAGATGCTATTTGTTCACACTGGGTTTCAATCATACTAAGATACTTGTGAAATAATTTTATTTCTTGGCCAATCTCATCATAATTTTCTGTGAGTTCTGCCAATATCTTTTTGTGTTTTTGAAAGTGCTTATGCAGGTTATTATGAGATTTTGCTTGTCGATGTTTTAATTCTTAAAAAACTTTTCTAGTTTCATCTTCTTTTGTTAAAACTTTTAACAAGTCTACTTTGTTTTCCTTAACAGTTTCAAAAGGTATACCTTTTATTTCATTGTTTTGCATACTTCAGGCATAAGATCAGGAGTTATCCGGAGTATTTCTTTTTCCAGCTTAGTGCCAAAATTAGGATTATATAAAGAATCATTCTTAGCCCTAGTAGACATCAATTCCAAACATTCTTTAACAGTTAAAGTATTTATCGATCCTCCTGTTGAGAAGTCAAGTAACACTCTACATTGAGTATTGAGACCGTAGTAAAATAAATGGAAAATAGTTGATTCAGAATAGCCCTGATTGGGAATGCTATTGATCATTCCAAAGAATCTATCCCAGGCTTGTGGGTAGTTTTCTCCCACGTTCTGACTAAAGTTGCCTATATTCTTTCTTAGTTCAGTTACCTTCTTAACAGGATTAAACCTGTTTATGAATTTAACAATGCAGTTTTCCCAACATTTAATGTAATGGCGAGGGAGAGAATATAACCAGTCTAGAGCTTTACCTTTAAGAGACCAACACAATAATTTTAGACGAGAGAAGTCTCTTGGCAAACCTTTTGGTCCAAGTGATGTTATCACATCGTCGAACTCTCTAATATGTCTTCCTGGGTCTTCATCTTCCCTTCCACTCAAAGTTTTTTCCTGCAAAATTTTAATAATTCCACCATCAAATCGATATTATCTAACTCCAGGATTAGGGAATTCTATTGGTTGTTTAATAAATTCAGAACTTGGATCACTATACTCTCTGAGATTTTTCTCAGGTTTCATGGGAGTTGTCCAGTAAACAGACATGATTTCCATAATATCACTCAGGTTTTCAACTTCAACTTTATTCAATCTTAAAAGTTTTTCAATAATTTCTTCGCACCTTTGAGCAGGCATGCGCTCAATATAATCTGGTAGATAGGTCCTACTAGAGCATGTAGACCCTTTATCTCCTAGGGAGAACATTTCGTAGTAGCAACACCAGAAATGTCAAAAGATAAACACTTAGCGCTTAGCTCCCTGGCAACGGCGCTAGAAAATAGCTTGATGTATGCAAGTCCACATATCATTTGTAGCTAGTTTCGAAGTATAGATATCGATCCCACGAGGAGCCCAAAGGTAAGTGTTTATGAGTAAAGTCTTTGTCACACCCAAAGTTGTCACAGGTCTTCAAGTGAATTGACTGCAAATGTTGAAATAAGAATGGGGTTTTTATTAAATGAGATGTATTTAAATAGAACTGAAATGTAAACTTTGGAAATATAAAGCATGAAAGTAAATAACGACTTGGCTGTTTGTTGTTTTCTGCAGATGGCAAAAGAAGGCACGGGGAGATTCAATTCATGGTGATAGTGACTGTGCCAGGTGGACGAATGATAAATGTAACAATTATAATCTTATAAGTATATGTGTAGGCGAGCAACCCATAATTAGCCGAAAATCCTCTTGGTAGATTTCATCCCAACTTCAATAATCCTACTAGCCTTTTACCAAAACCATGGTTAGACACTAGACGATTAAGACCCTTCAGGTCGCTTAGCGATTAAGCTCCTTGGACCATACTAATGCAATAAGCACAGTGGTTCCTCGTTATCCTCGAGTCTACTAGTTTTCCATTGATATCCCCGTGTCATTCGTGGGTCGCCGGTCTGCTAGCGAACAAGATCCTATCTATTTAGAACAAAGCATCACGTTGTCTGGGCCCTTAATTGGACAACAAGCATTAGGCATCCATAGATAGTCAAGCACACATAATATAATAGTTAGAATCAATCCCAAACTAATGGAAAATATATGAAGACACATCACATCTCACCAATCCCCTACATCTCCCATGCCTAAGGAACTTACTCACACATGAGAGAAGAACGGATCATCGATATAATTAAATAAAGGGAATTCGTCTTTATATTACCGTGGAGATCTATAATAAGAATAGAAAAATATCCAACACAATTCAAGATGGGAAGAAACAATCTCAAACCCTAGTCTTGCAAGGTGAAGACCCCTCTCTCTCAAGTACAAGTAGTGGCTATGGGGGTGTATTGGCTACGAGGTCGAAGACCGTGGAGCAAGATGAAGAACGTCTTCCCATTCTTCTCCGGATCTCTTCTTTCTCCCTTTTGGATGGGATGGCGGCTGTTGTGTTGTGTTTTCGCGCTTGGTCTCTTCACGGAAGTTGTCCCTTTTGACAAGATAGAGGCGATGGCAGCTATATAGCAGGAACTATACGGCTGGAAAAATATTCCCGCCGTATACTTGCTCATTAAAGCCTCTGTATGCTCACCTCGAGTGCTTCCAAAGAGAGACTTGCTTCTTTTCACCTGAATATTGTGTTTCTCTAGTTAAAACCTTTTGTTGATGTTCAGAACCTAAAACACATATTAAAACCCAAGTTTTCTTTGCTATCGAAGTATTAGCGTTAGGTAAACCTAGAAAACGATCAAATCCGTGAGAAAACCATCAATAAAAGCCATAAAAAATGTGTCGAATCTCATAGCTATCATGTAACTTCAAGACATCATCCAAATGAAGTTAGAAGAAATGAAGTGCAAGATCAAGATGCGCCATCTATAAAAGATCTCATGCTTGAAGCTTGCAATCCTAAGTGTTCATGGATCGATGAATACATGCTCAAATAAGGTGTTTCACCATGGTGTATGGGGGAGAAATTTGCAAGTCTTCATCAAGCAAGTGTAGCAAGAGAAATCAAGAAATGTGTTCCATCTTGAGGAGGATAAGAGCGCCTACATCAAGCTTGAGTGGAATGTTTAAGGAAAAGGTATAATCTTGATAGGTTTTCCCTTTTGCCGGTCTCATGTTGGTAGTTGGGAGACCGAGTTTAGGATAGATAACCGTACTATCAAGAGGGGCTCTCGAGTGAGTAACTCGGTCGTATCTTTCGGAGAGAGCTCAAATATTTGTGTACTTAGCATCATATTTCTTGGTTGTTATTTGTATCTTATCCAAGGGAGCTTATAGAGCTTGTGGTAATATTCACAGAAAGTTCTAGTTCATCACAAATGGATTTCCCTTGTATATCTTATTGCGTTTTTGATCTTGCGGGTTTTCTGGCTCCACACCATGGGAGATATCTCTCATATATAAACTAGATATTATCTACCTTGGTGGTATCCAATATTTCCATTTTTGTTGGATGCTACTTGTTTGTATCTTTCCAACAAAATTGGTTTCACCCTATTCGGAGTTTCCAAGGTCAAGTTATTGTGTTTTGTGTTTTGGAGGTTTTACCGGTTCGTCTCTTTTAGAGAGGTCAAACCTTTCATCTTGTGGTTTTATCTCCGTGGATGGACAATGGTGTTTCTTTGCATGATATTGTATAGCTTGTTGTCCTCTTCGGAACGAGCCAAAGGTCATCGAAATCAGAGTCCGGATGCAAAAGTTATTGCCGTTTTCAAGCCGAGTGTCCGGGCATTTCGAAAATCCGGTAGTACCCGGAAAAAGTCCGGTACTACCGTGCGTATCTGACTAGAATGTGTTTGGACACCCGGGAACCCCAGAAGTTCCGGTAGTACCGGGAAAAAGTCCGTTAGTTCCGGAAAAAAGTTCGGTAGTACCAAGATTTCCTGGCAAAAGTATTTTTGGGTGACCTAGGAACCCCAGGGAATGTCCGGTAGTGCCGGAAAAGATTGCCTAGTATAAACTCATTGAAGTCTGTTGCTAAAAAACTTACCAGCTCAATCACACCTTGCCGAATTAATGCGTAGAAGTCCAAACATTCTTCACCTGCCAATTCATGAAATAGCACAAATTAAGAAGGTTAAATTATCCTACACAATATATTATGCACAGGTTACAATAAGAACAAAGATTGCCTGCAAGATATATGTATATGCTTAATGCCAAAGAAAGCATCACAACATTCCTTACTGCTGAATAACTCATTACCGGCTGTAACCCTACAATATGAGCATTCTACTACCTTTGTTGTCATAAGTGATGGCTCCATCATCTAATAAATACTCTAAATATACATTTCATTCCATTTCTATTGTAATGGATAATAGTTTCTTTAAAAAATGGAACCTATTAGCTATAATTAATGCTAGGACTAGCCTAGCAATACAATTAATCTTCTTTTAAATAACACTTTCGTAGTCTTACAACAAGAACAAGATGTTTTTTAGCAAAAACCTTACCTCATATATGGTACTTTAGCACTATGTCATAGCTTCCAGACCCAATCTACCATCGGCGGACATACTTGTACGGGTGTTTATGAACCAGTTCGAAATCTAGGATACATCAGAATGTAAATGTTCAACAAACTGATTTCATTTAACAGAATGCAAAGCCTTTCAAAAATCATTTGCACAGTCAAAACCGAATATCCAATGTGCTTTTGAGTACCTGTTGTCCCTACAAGTTATTATGGATGGAGCAGAACTTGGCAAATATAAGATTTTCTATTTGCAGGTAATAGACATAATTACTAACAGAGGTAACCATACAACATCCTCTCATCAAAATTGATCGTGAATCCTTAATGTTTCCTTATTTCTTGAAAGTAGAATTGCTGTTAGCAAACTCGAACAAGTATGCATATCTAACTCGGGAGACCATCATACCGTAATCAAGAATTGCAAACTAAAATGCATAGCCAAGCAAAGTGAAGTGAATTTAGGCAAACCTGTTGGCCAAGCCAGGAGAGATACAATGCGCAAGGGGCAACAACTGTCTAGCCTGTCCCGGGTAGGCGCGGACCATGCCTAGCCCTCACTAGTAGAAAATAGGCCTTTCGTTTGGAGCTATCAGGGGCTCTAGTCCCGGTAGGGTCTAGGACCGGGACTAGAGTGAGCACTAGTCCCGGTTCGTCCCGGTCCCAACGGCTATGAGGACACATGTGACTAGTACCGGTTCGTTTGGGACCTCTAGTCCCAGACTAGGACCCCGGACTAAAGATCCGGATCCCAACAGCTAGGAGCTGGGTGACCATTAGTCCCGGTTTGTATTACAAACCGGGACTAGTGATCTCTTGTCCCGGTTTTTAATATAAACCGGGACTAATAGTTTTCTATATATACCCTTGCTTCATCCTGCCTGAGCCCATGGCCATTTTGCTCAAAGCTATCTCAAGTTCATCCCCATTTTTTGTCCAAGATTTGTCAAGATTTGGTGGCACCCTTCAATCCAAGGTTCTAAAAGGATAGCAACTTTATTCTTTCATGTATCATTGTTATTTCGCTCAATGCTCTAGAAGTAGAGAGAGATTTCATGTTTTAGAAGTAGAGAGTTAGAGGAAACAGAATTGAATAAGGTTTTTATTGCTAGATCAATAATTAAAAACTCAATATTTTTTATGTTAAGAGTTTTGTCCAATTCAAAAATTGGTGCATGTAAAATTTTATATATAGGTTGTTAGTACACACTAAATTTTTAGATTTCAACAAGTAAATGAAGTGAAATGATCTAAACTTTTTATATAATGCAGATGAGCCGGTCATGGATGTACGGTGGTTCTCGAATGTTTGACGCATTCATTAAAGGTGTGCATTCTTTTCTCAAAGTGGCTGAGACAAACAAGGGAAATGGTTTTATATGTTGTCTGTGCCGTATCTGTCGGAACGAGAAGGATTACTCTTTCTCAAAAACCATTCACGTCCACCTAATTCAAATGTGCAAGTGACGGAGGTCCCTTATGGATGCAAAGGTGCAAGTAAAAAATAAATGGTCCGCTCGGACGAACCGTGAACCGCCAGAAAGTAGTCTGACATCCAGATAAGTAGAAGTGGTGAAGCCATGTGTCAAGAAATGAACAAACAAACAGTATGGCAATCGCAAGGGCTGTCAGTTTGTTACTAGTCACTCGGTTTTATATTACTTTGCATATAACCGTTACAAAGGTTGAAAAATTATAGATAAAAAATATAATCATCTATAAGGGACCTCCGTCAGACAACTTCAAGGGACCTTCGTTGACGCTAGACGCACCAGCGGAGTGAGGATATGGTAGAGAAGACTTTACTCTAACTTCAGGATGTAGACTCCGTCTCACCAACACGACGAAGACATTGAAAAACAAACTTAACAAAGAACGAAAACCCTCTCGCCGGCGAGGATCCATCGTCCTCCACACCTATAAGGCTTCGGACCGACGGCGTCACCGAGGAGGGGAATGGAACCCTATATGAGTTTTTACAAACACCGCCTCTCGATCACGTCTTTGCCCACATACCAACTTGCATGTCTCGATGTGTATTTGGTATTGTATAAGTTGTTATTTTATCATATGTACTTTGTCAAACATTACGAAGTTTGAATTTGACCAAATGTTAGACCAGGGTAATATGAAACGGACGGAGCACGAAGCCTGGGGCCAGCTTGGAACCCATTCTACAGAATTTGGAAAAGGAGGGGCTTTGGCTTTAGTGGTAGGGGACTAGGAGTTGAGAGTGAGGGGAATGCTACGGATAGCTGGCTTTGGCAGTATATATCCATCGTGCCACTGCAAGCGAACTCCCATCTCCATGATTCACCGTGGCGGTCGTGCGCGACGCGTATATATGACTCCCGCGGAGCACCAATTTCCATATGGACTGTCGCCTCCCTCTTCAACTCGATGATGATCTCTGCCGAAGATTGATGCGCCGTTTTGGATCCTGACGTGTAGGTGTACCGACATGGTTGACGCACCTGAAGCGCCGTCCTGGTTAGCCGACTAATTTAATGGGTCAGACAATTAGGCCATACAACATGGAGTATACTAGTATTGCGGGCAGTGTCAGCGTGGTAGCACGATCCATTCATCTGGGATTTGGGGCCCTTACCAAGTTTGGACGTTGCTGCGCTGCACCTAATCCGTAATCAGGGCGGGTTAATCGCCGCCATGCACGAGGACGAATTTGGTTCCAGGGTGCTCTGAATGCGTACACTGGGTAGGTCTGGAATTATAACCAGAAACCCGCTAGCTCCGTGACTCGGCTCGAATCTTATGTGTAACGAGTCAGTTATATTTTAGCTAAACGAGCTACTCGTGAGCTATTGTTAATCTCGTTTAAATACAATTTTTGTATTTTTTCATAGACGAGTGTCAAACTGCTAACGTTTCTTACAGCTGTAACGGTGTAAAACTACTGGTCCCTCCGATCGACGTTAACTATTCCGAGCATGTACGGATGAATGGAGGGTTCTTCCATTCCATGGATGATGGATCGGTTGGTGAGCAGCTTGATGCATGCGTACGTCGGTGGCGCACGCCGCACGAGGCCCGCATGACGCCGTCCGCCCACGGTGATCGGTCGAGCCACTGAACTGAACCCAACCGACCTCACACGACTCATGTGCCTAGCCGCCCGACCGTTGCGCACCCGATAGTAGAGCGAGACAGCATGAGCGCATGGCCGTCACGTGCCCCCGTGCCTGCCCACGCCCCCGCGCCGCCACGCAGCTGGCTCCCGCTCGCCTCCACCGCCGTAGCTAGCTTCCCTTACTCCAGATCGTTTCGCGTGCCGCCTGCATATGCGCCGCCGGCCCACACCCCTGCCACGCCCTTGCCCTTTGCCCTTGCTACGAACCACCCCAAATATCGCCCACGATCGGTCGATCTCGACATAACTATCGATTCGCAATTACAATCTCCCATCAATTTGCCGAAACGGCTGCCCTCCCGGAGGAGGAGGCGTAAAACCTGTCGCCGTTACCACACCACACTAACGCCCCCGGATCACCCGCCATACTTTAATCGCCGTCGTCTTCGCTCTCCGGCCCCTCCCCTGCTCTGCTCATGCCGCCTTTCCTGCGGCTATAAAACCGCGCCACGCCCCGACCATGACTCCCCAGCTAGCTTTCAACGCCAAATCCCATCCCATCCCCCCAAAGTCCTCACCAACAACAACAACAACAAACGCGAACCCAAGAAGAATCCATGGCGACCCCTCAAGACTGCGGCGCCAGCTGGCTGCTCTACCTGTCTCTCGCCGCCAAATGCGGCGGCGGCGATGAACACCCGCTCCGCCTCGCGGGCCTCCTCGCCGGCTGCGCGGCTGCGTGCGTGCTCACTTGCCTCCTGCACTGGTGCGTGCCCGGCGGGCCGGCGTGGGGAAGGTGGCGGTGGACGCGCCGCACCGGCCTCAAGGGAGCGACCGTCGTCATCCCCAAGGGCCCGAGGGGCCTGCCGGTGATCGGCAGCATGTGGCTCATGACCGCCCTCGCGCACCGCAAGCTCGCCGCCGCGGCCGACCGCCTTGGAGCACGTCGGCTCATGGCCTTCTCACTCGGCGAGACGCGGATGCTGGTGGCCGCGCACCCGGACGTGGCCAGGGAGATCCTCAACAGCCCAGCCTTCGCCGACCGCCCCGTCAAGGAGTCCGCCTACGGCCTCCTCTTCCACCGCGCCATCGGCTTCGCGCCCCACGGCGCATACTGGCGCGCCCTCCGCCGCGTCGCATCCACCCACCTCTTCTCCCCGTGGCAGGTCGCCGCCTCCGCGCCCCAGCGCGCCGTCATCGCGCGCCAGATGGTCACCGCCATACTCTCTGACGCCTCCTCCACCGAGGTCCGGCGCGTGCTGCGGCGCGCCTCGCTGCACAACGTCATGTGGTCGGTGTTCGGCCGCCGGTACGACCTCGGCGGCAAGGAGAGCGAGGAGGTGCGCGAGCTGGGCCACCTCGTGGACGAAGGCTACGACCTGCTGGGCCAGCTCAACTGGTCCGACCACCTCCCCTGGCTCGCCCGCTTCGACCTGCAGAGCACCCGGGCCAGGTGCTCCCGCCTCGTGCCCCGCGTCAACCGCTTCGTCGCCCGCATCATCGACGACCACCGCTCCTCCCCCTCCGCCGCCGTCAAGGACTTCACCGACGTCCTGCTCTCCCTCGACGGCGCCGACAGCCTCGCCGACTCCGACATCACCGCGGTGCTCTGGGTGTGTGCAACCGAACCCAAAACCAACTCCTCCCACAACCATGCACGTTTCGTTTCCAGTCTCTCCCTGATTGATACGTGCAGGCCAACTAACTAATAACTGAACTTTTTCCGTGCGTTGCCGCAGGAGATGGTGTTTCGCGGGACGGACACGGTGGCCGTGCTCATGGAGTGGGTGCTGGCCCGCCTCGTGCTGCACCGGGACGTGCAGGCGCGGGTGCACCACGAGCTGGACCGGGTCGTCGGCCGCGGCCGGGCCGTGGCCGAGTCCGACGCACCCTCGCTCCTCTACCTCCACGCCGTCATCAAGGAGGTCCTGCGCCTGCACCCGCCCGGCCCGCTGCTCTCCTGGGCCCGCCTCGCCACGTCGGACGTGCACGTGGACGGCTTCCTCGTCCCCGCTGGCACCACCGCGATGGTGAACATGTGGGCCATCACCCACGACCCCGACGTGTGGGCCCAACCACTGGAGTTCCTCCCCGAGCGGTTCCTGGACACCTCGCTTACAGCCGAGCTCTCCATCATGGGTTCCGACCTCCGCCTCGCGCCCTTCGGCGCCGGCAGGAGGAGCTGCCCCGGGAAGAGCCTCGCCATGGCCACGGTCGCCTTCTGGCTCGCCACGCTGCTGCACGAGCTCGAGTTCCTCCCCTCCGCCGACCCAGCACGCGGCGTCAACCTCGACGAGAAGCTGAGGCTGTCGTGCGAGATGGCCGCGCCACTGGCGGTGACGCCAAGGCCTCGACGTCCGGCGTGCTGACGTACGGTGCTGACGCACGTACACACACGCCGCCGTCGCTTGGTGCCTACTAGCTAGCTAGAGACGTCGTTGGTTGTCGCCTACCGGTCGGCCTGCTCGCTCGCTACCACGGACGCACGGGCACATGCTCGCCGTGCACGCGCAGCCTGGCTTATCCTCAGGACTGAGCAGCCATAGCAAATGAATTACTACTACTTCTCCCTCCCCCCCCTCCCTAGTAGACCTTTTTCTTATACTACTAGTATATCGACGTGCCAGGTGAAGACGGTGATGTTTTGCCATTTTGTTCCCGGTTATTTTCTTGTCCTTTTCGTTGCCAAGTGTGGTGGTCTCTGTAAAATATAGCTAATGTACATATATATGATCAGTAAGAATCAATGTCGTCATCGACCTACTAGTCTCATTGCCTACACAAATATGTGTCGAATAGCGTTTGCATGATATCATCAACCAAAGTTGGTACTTAACTATTGAGCTTAAGTAGTATGCTTAGTACCACACAAGCATATCCACAACAGTAGGTGGTAGATTTTATTCCTTGGTTAGTTGTGTGCGAAAGCAGCCACTTGGAAATGATGCTTTTTTCCCTTGGATTTTGCTATGGAAAATGCTTGGTGTTGTATATATTCTCTACTAGTAACAATCAAGGTCGCCATCCCATATCAATTATATCATTAAAACAACCCAAAAATATAGGTCGAGATCCAACCTTCTAAATTTGTGATATATCAGTGATTGCCTGTAGATATATATTGTTGAGATTCGGGAATTATTTAGTAAAACGTCAAGGTCTATACAACTAATGTCCCTTCATGTATTCTTTGTAGAATGACGATGGCCTATCATTTTTGTAAACATTTTTCTACAAGTTAATATTATCGGTCTATGCACTAGCCACGGGGAGGTGGTAGACTGAAAAATAAATAAAGAGTTAATACATAGAAGGGCCGAGGATGACGACATTAAGAAAACATAGTTAATTGATGCTAATGTGCCACGTGCGATATAGATTGTGTCGCACACAAATGAATCAAACTATGTAACTTGTAGTAAAAGTTGAAAGAAGAAACCACTTCAAGTATATAATGAGTCATTTCAATTGTGCTGGACAATTAAAATCCGGGGAAAATGACAAATATTGTCAAAACATTTAATATCAAGTGAGGAAAATATGTGAGTTATTTGACAACACAATATTGTCCTATAATAGGAAAATATTGTGGTACGGATAAAGATGAGGTGGGTGGTTTAAGCGAGCACAACTATCAAATGCGAGCCATCAACATTTAAATTTAATTATGGAGAAAAGTTTATTGTTAGCGAACTAACAGAAGGGTAGGGCATATCTCGAGTAAGCTGGACAATGGCCTTTATGGCAAAAGTTTCGTACACTCTACAAGTATCGGTAGAACGATGGACTTGTGTGGTTATGCTATTTTGTTCCCGGTTATTTTCTTGTCTTTTTCGTTGGCAAGTGTGATCTCTGTAAAATATAGCTAATGTACATATTTATATATCGGTACGAATCAATGTTGTCATCGACCTAGTCTCGTTATGCTTATATCATGCCTACACACATGTGTCGAATGCAGAGCAATAATGTTTGCATGATATCATCATACTTAACCTACCTCTTAAGTAGTATGTGTAGTACCACACAAGCATATCCACAAAAGTAGGTAGATTTTATTCCTTGATTAGTTGCAGCCACTTGGAAATGCTGGCTATTTCCCCTGGATTTAGCTCTGAAAATGGTTGATGTAGTACATATTCTTCTAGTAATAACCAAGGTCGCCATCTCTTATATCTATTGAATCATTAAAACAACCGAAAAAGAATAGTCGAGATCCAACTTTATAAATTTGTATATCGATGACTGATACTGCCCGTGGATAATGCATCTCCTTGTCGGGAATCGGAAATTGTTTTGTAAAACATCAAGTTCATCACAACCAATGTCCCTTCATGTCTTCTTTGTAAAATGGAGAGTGACATATCATATTTGTTAGCACACACATTTTTCTACAAATTAATGTTATCCACATCATATTGTCGGGCCAACAACGACAGTGGAGCCATAATGATTCGATTAAACAATAATCACTCGAACAAAAATGAGAGGAGGCATCCGTGTACTGACAATTACTAGCAACAGGGATGTGGTAGACTGGAAAATAAAATGATGAGTAACTACATAAAAGGGTTGCATGAACATAGTTAATTGATGCTAATGTGCCACATGTGACAGAGATTGTGTCGCGCCAATCAAGCAAACTTTGTAATGCATAGTAAAAGTTGAAAGAAACAACCTTTGCAAGTATATAATGAGTCATTTCAATTGTGTCGGACAGTTAAAATCTGTGCAAAATGACAAATATTGTCAAAACGTGAAATATCTATATATGATAGAGTGAATTTTGTTATATTTCTCAGATAGGCAAGCGAGGAGCATATGTGAATCATTTGATGACACAATTCTGTTCTATTATAAAAAATTGGAGTATTGCTACAGATGAGGTGGGTGGTTTAAGCTAACACAAATATCAAGTACGAGCCATCGACATTTACATTTAATTATTGAGAAAAGTTTATTGTTAGCGAACTAACACAAGGGTATGGATATCTCGAGTAAGGTGGACAATGGTCTTATGGCAAAGGTTTCCATACACCTCTCCGAGTATCTAGTAAGTTTGGACACCTCTATGAAACATGATATACTCCTATGTTGGGAAAACGCCAAAATGGTTGGTCGTGGAATTGGCCTATACTGGATTCCCAAGGACGACCGTCATATTCCCCTCCTCCATGTTGGTCTGAGCCATATAGGCTCCTTCGATTTGATACTAGGACTCCAATAACAGGTTTCAAAGTTCTAGTCCTCTCCACCTTGCTTGTTTTGGGTTGATGTGAATGAGCTGCCACCCCTTGTATAACAAGAGGTCGTTTGAGGAGAGCGAGGTTAGTACGGATGCATGCATGGTGTACACTATAACACGGAGCCTCGGTGTTGGCTTTTCTACACGCCGAGGCACAACCTTAGTCTCCGCGCTCGCGATGGCGCGGCAAAAGAGCCGTCAGGAATAACTGCGTCGGGGATTCTGAAACGGCGGCGAATTTTTTGGTACGACACAACGTGATCCTCCAAGCTAGCGTTTCCACGGCGCGGCAGAGGATCCACCTCGGTACAAGAAACACGGCGGGGCCAATACTTTCCAAGAAATAGTGAAACTGCTTCGCTGTGCTTAGTACACTTTTCAGCGGCACTACTATTAATTATAATTAGTACAAACGAAATCATCTGAGAAGTGTGTTGATTCGAATCAGATGTTAGATTATATTAAGGTATCGAATTTATTGATAAATATTATTACATAATTAAAATACAACATCTAATTATGAGAGTTCGCCATCTCTTTTCCTACAGATCTAATCCCCTCCATCCCTTATTTTGGGATGGAGGGTTATACAATAGCCATGCTTTCAAGGATTCTTGCCGACGCGGCTCTGACCACTATCATCTTCGAGCCATGCGCTGGTGACCTCGCCGATGATATGGTCGCCATTATCATCGCGGTAGGCGCTAATGACCTCACCAACAATCAGCGTGCCAGGCTTGGTGATTCTATTCTGGCCAGCCTCCTGGTCGCGGATTTGAAACAGAAATGAATGATATATTAGCAAAAGGGGAATGAAGAAATCAGTGAAACGCACTTTGAAGAAGGGATAACGAACATGGACATGACCGGTGGAGGACTTCACTAAGAGTTGAGCAGATCAGGCAACTTGACCGACTGTAGACCACTTGGGCACATCTGTGTTCGGAGTGTACATAAGCGAAAGCCGTGATGTGATCTAGGGGTAGGGGTGGAAAGAGGGAGACCAGATGAGACACAGTTTTCGAAGGGGAAAGAGGGAGATGCTGAGATCTAGGGTTAGCAGTGGAGAGCAGTGGCATGGAGGAAGAGGATGTGGTCCACAATTATGTAGGACAAGCTTGGTGGATGTCGATATGGTTAGTTTTATTGGCTCTATGGGCCTCACTTGCGGGTCAATCGGTACACAAACTAAGAATTTAGCAAAAAGAAAACTTCTTTCCATTTTGGTGTACAAAACAGAAAACACAGCAGGAAGCATGAAAAGACTTCACAAATGTTACCTACACTTCATAAATTTTTAATTGTGTCCTTAATTAATTATTCGGTGTACAAAACATAAAAACAACAAAAATAACTTCTTTTTATTTATTCGGTGTACAAAATGACGAACAAAACAGGAAACACTTCACAACAGGAATCACATAAAACATCTTTAGACAGTTCGTCTAGCTTATCCTGAATCGGTGCCAACACATCGACTAAAGCCAGGCACGATGACTTAATCGCGTTTACCTTATCTCGTCCTTCCTGCCTTTCTTCTTCCAGATTCTGCTGAAACTCTTGGTCAGACACCTTAAATTTCATGTGCCGGGTAAGCTTCCACATCGTCAGCAACACACGAGAAAGCTCTGGCGAGTGCAATGCATCAGTAAGAATCAATGTCGTCATCGATCGACCTAGTCTCATTATGCATATGGATTGAATGCAGAGCCATACCGTTTGCATGATATCATCAACCAAAGTTGGTACTTAGCTATTGAACTAGTATGCTTAGTACTACACAAGGATATACACAGCAGTAGGTGGTAGATTTTATTCCTTGGTTAGCTACGTACTAAAGCAGCCACTTGGAAATGATGCTTCTTTCCCTTGGATTTTGTTCTGGAAAATGCTTACATATTCTTCTAGTAGTAACAATCAAGGTCACCATCCCGTATCTATTATATGAATTAAACAACCAAAAATAACGGTCGAGATCCAACCTTCTAAATTTGCGATATATCGATGACTGGTCGACCTTAGATATATGCATCCTATTGTCGGGATTCGGGAATTGTTTAGTAAAACATCAAGTTCTTCACAACTAATGTACATGTCTTATTTGTAGAATGGCGAGTGGCCTATCATTTTTTTGTTAGAACACACATTCTTCTACAAGTTAATGTTATTGATCTATGCACTACATATTGATGGGAAAACAATGGCTAATTGTATGAACACTCAAACAAAAATCAGTGGAGGGGTATGTGTACTAACAATTACTAGCCACGGGGGAGGTGGTAGACTGGAAAATAAAATAAAGAGTTACTAAATAAAAGGGCCGCATGACGACAGTAAGAAAATATAGTTAATTGATGCTAATGTGACAGTGCGATAGAGATTGTGTCGCACGAAGGAAGCAAACTGTGTAACTTGTAGTAAAAGTTGAAAGAAGAAACCATAGCAAGTATATAATGAGTCATTTCAATTGTTATAGAAAAATTAAAATATGGGGAACATGACAAATATTGTCAAAATGTACAATATCTAGCTATGACAAATTGAACTTTGTTATATATCTTCGATAGGCAAGCAAGGAGCATACGTGAGTTATTTGACAACACAATATTGTCCTAATAGAAAAATACTACAGTAGGGCTAAAGATGAGGTGGGTGGTTTAAGCGAACACAACTACCAAGTGCGACCCATCACCATTTACATTTAATTATTGAGAAATATTTATTGTTAGTGAACTAACACAAGGGTAGGGGATATATCTCGAGTAAGGCGGACAATGGCCTTATGGCAAGGTTTTCCATACACTCTACGAGTACTGGTAGAATGATGACCTTATGCGGTTATGCCATTTTGTTCCCTGTTATTTTCTTGACTTTTTCGTTGGCAAGTGCGGACTCTATAAAATATAGTTAATGTACATATGTAACAATAAGAATTAATGTCATAATCGATCTAGTCTCATTGTGCTAATATCATGCCTACACACATGTGTCGAATGCAGAGCCATAGTGTTTGCATGATATCATCATACTTAACCTACTGCTTAAGTAGTATATGTAGCACCACACATGTATATCCACAGAAGTAGGTAGATTTTATTCCTTGATTAGTTGTGTACTAAAGCAGCCACTTGGAAATGTTGGTTCTTTCCTCTGGATTTAGCTCTGGAAAATGGTTGGTATAGTAATTATTCTTCTAGCAATAATCAAGGTCGCCATCCCATATATCTATTGCATCATTAAAACAACCAAAAAAACAGTTGAGATCCAACCTTCTAAATTTTTGATATTTCAATGACTGATACCGCCCGTGGATAATGCATCTTATTGTCGGGAATCGGGAATTGTTTAGTAAAACATCAAGTTCATCACAACCAATGTCCCTTATGTATTTTTTGTAGAATGGTGAGTGGCCTATAATTTTTGTTAGAACACACATTTTTCTACAAATTAATGTTATCCACATCATATTGTCGGGCCAACAACGACTAATTGTAGTCGGTGGATTGATAATGCTTTGATTTAAAAGTAATCACCCAAACAAAAATGAGTGGAGTCATATGTATAGTGACAATTACTACTCACGGGGAGGTGGTATACTGGAAAATAAAATAAAGAGTAACTACATAAAAGGGCCACATGAACATGGTTAAATGATGCTAACGTGCCACATGTGATAGAGATTATGTCGCACAAGCAAGCAAATTGTGTAACTTATAGTGAAAGTTTAAAGCAACAACCATTGCAAGTATGTAATGAATCATTTCAATTATGGTAGATAGGTTATCTGTGCAAAATGATAAATATTATCAAAACATACGATATTTAGATATATGACAGTGAATTTCGTTATATTTCTTAGATAGGCAAGCAAGGAGCATATGTGAATCATTTGATGACACAATACTATCCTAGTAGAAAATATTTGAAGTATGGCTAAACAGTGGCGAAGGACGAAAAAAATGAGGCCGGGCAAATTCTAAAGTATCAAAAATTTCATGCAAAAAATCAAAATTGTATCGATACCATGTAATAATCACTTAGTACAATAGTAATAGCAACATATTTAAATCGAATTAGAACATACAAATGTATCGATAATGAAGCTTTAAAACCGTCGAGAAGTTCTTGGCAGTGGCAATGCTCTACATTCCTTCTGAAAATCTTTGTTAATTTCACCAAGATCTAGATTTTTGAATATCCCTCACTCGATGTAGCACACCATAAAATCATTAAGATAACCATAGGAAAACTTGTTGTGCAACTCGGTCTTGATGGTATTCATCTTGGGATCTCCATGGGTAAAGCATTGCAAACTCAATAAGACGATAGACTATAGGAAACATGATGTGCCTGTCAAGTTCAACCATTTTTATCTAGACTTTAATATCAATATAAACTCCAAAGTCTTCTACTATCATCATATGAATAATGAATAGATCAAGGGCATCTTGTATATGCTCATGCTCATAATCAGAACAATCCTCATGATAAATCTCTGTAAGCTGAGCAAGCTTATTCACATTGGACATAGCAAATGAGTATGTTGGATCAAGACAAGAGAATTTCTCAAGAACCTCTGAAGATGCCTCATTAAAGCGATGATCAAACTCTGTGATAATTGAGTCTATAGCAACATAGAAGGTGTCAACACAATAAAAATGATCAGTGGTGACGGCATAGCTTCCCCCTTTCCTTATTTTACCCTATTTTTTCACCATGATATCCATACTTGGGATTATGATCTCATTTCCAATGCAAAAGGATTTTACATCTTCCAAGAGTGGCTCCCAACCATGATTTCTCCAATTTACCAAACGTGTTCTCATGTGTGTAACCAAAGATATTGCTTGAAATGATACAATTCGAAGTTTAGATCAACAAAAATATACATAGGGAAAGGAGAACAATTAAACATTATCGCATACCTGAATAAAATTTTGATCCATCTTTT
Organism: Avena sativa; assembly: GCA_916181665.1. NCBI lineage: Eukaryota > Viridiplantae > Streptophyta > Magnoliopsida > Poales > Poaceae > Avena > Avena sativa. The sequence goes on along the minus strand of OV702290.1, from coordinate 551,320,004 downwards.
GCAATAGAGGAGATACATCATTTGTCATACGAAGTATTTTTAACATCATCTTCATGATAAACATAAAGTTAAAAGTCTCCATTTTATCAACATAACCTCCTTCCTTAGTTGGATTCCTAGAATCATCCTAAACAATGACCTAAACTTCTATCACCGCATCCCACATTGATTCAATACGGCATAAGGTTGTGTAGTGAGAACCCCATCTAGTATCTCCAAGTCGGCACAAGGATGTTTCTTGATTTTTTCCTCTTCCTGTGGGCATTTCACCTCTCTTTATCTTAGCTAAAGTAATTTGTTTGTGCTTATCGAGCAATATATTGATGACCCACAAGTATAGGGGATCACAGCAGTCTTCGAGGGAAGTAAAACCCAATTTATTGATTCAACACAAGGGGAGCCAAAGAATATTTATAAGCCTTAAAAACTGAGTTGTCAATTCAGCTACACCTGGAAACAGTCTTGCTCGCAGTAATTTATCAGTAGCAACAGTTTTGTAATAGCAATAGCAAAGCGATAGGAGTAGTGAAAGTAAAGACAGTAGTAACAATTGCAGTAAACAGTAGGATTAAAGCGCGGTAGGCATAGGGATGGATGGACGGGCGTTGCATGGACAAGACAGTTCATATAATAATCAAGACATAGGGCATTTGCAGATAAATAAGATAAAGCATCCAAGTACTAAATAATCATAGGCATGTGTTCCATATATAGTCATACGTGCTCGCAATGAGAACTTGCACAACATCTTTTGTCCTGCCAGCCCGTTGCAGCGGGGCCTCAAGGGAATCTACTGGCAATTAAGGTGCTCCTTTTAATAGAGCACCGGAGCAAAGCATTAACACTCTATGAACACATGTGATCCTCACAGCATAGCCATCCCCTCCGGTTATCCCAATTCTTGTCACTTCGGGGCCTCGGGTTCTGGACAACAATATGTGTATACAACTTGCAGGCAAGATCATAAACAATAATATCTTCATGAATCAATAACATGTTCAGATCTGAAATCATGGCACTTGGGCCCTAGTGACAAGCATTAAGCATAACAAGTTGCAACAATGTCAAAAAGCACTAACAATAGATACTAGGCACCATGCCCTAACAATCTTATGCCATTACATGAACGATCTCATCCAATCCCTACCATCCTCATAGCCTACTACGGGGGATTACTCCCTCATGGATGGGGGAATCATGGATGGTCGATGGAGAAGCGATGGTGATGATGATGGTGATGATCTCCTCCAATTCCCCGTCCCGCCAGGGTGCTAGAACGGAGTTTCTGGTTCCGAATCATGATTTCTAGTGGTGGCGGTGCAGCGGAACTCTATCTGGAAAAACATCGAACCCCCCTCTGTTTTTAGGTTAGAGGGCTTATATAGGCAAAAGGATAGGTCGAGGCGAAGTCCGAGGCGGCCACACCACCTCTTGGCGTGGTCTGGCCTGGCCAGCGTGGCCAGGTGGTGTGGGCCCCTCGTGGCCCCTCTTCGTCTCGTCTTCTGGCTCCATGAGTCTTCTGGTAAAATAGGGGTTTTGCGATATTTTCTGGGATTTTTCCTGAAAGTTGATTTCCTACACAAAAACGAGACACCAAAGCAATTCTGCTGAAAATAGCGTTAGTCCACATTAGTTGTATCCAAATCACACAAATTAGAGAAGAAACAATAGAAAAAGTGTTCGGGAAAGTAGATACGTTTTGGACGTATCAACTCCCCCCAAGCTTAGCTTATTGCTTGTCCTCAAGCAATTCAGTTGAAAACTGAGTGCGGTAAAAGAAACTTTCACGAACACATTTGCTCCATAAGATGTATATATTCTCAGCATATGATAAAAATACTTAGGCAATTCATAATAAAGAGTATGCAAATAAGTTTACCCAGTAGTCATGCAAGCTATGAAGAGATTTCAACCCAATAATAATAAGCAACATGACACATAAGCATATGCAGGATTGTAGTGCTCATAAGAAGATATGATAAAGTGATATCTCGCTTGCCTTTCTTTAGAGCAAAACATAAATGCCAAGGCACCTCCGAAGTTTAAGTGAAGACTAGAAATAGAAATATCAAAGATACAAGCGTCAAAGTTATGTCACAATTAACCGTGTTTTGGGACAAACACATTACACTAAGAATGACAACTATGCTCTCGGGATGGTGCTCAAAGAATAAATGGTGACTCAACATAAATTGAAAGAATAGATTTGAAAAGTTTGAAAGGCTTCCAAATGTTTAAGCTATGTTACTCTTTAGCTTTGAGCTCCCATTGCCCCTATCATAAGCATCTTGAGGTGATTAAGGTTAATGTGACACAAATATGAGTATATGCTTAACAAGTTATAAGTTGAAAATCTCATGCCCCTTGCTTACGAGTACCGGACCTCATGCTATTCAACTTTAGTCACGAGTAAGTTCTTGTCATTGTAAGTACATGTGTATCATAGAGATCCGCCAACGGGTGATGTCTACACACTTCTATTCTTGTAGACAGTTGTTGGGCCTTCAAGTGCAGAGGTTTGTAGAACATCAGCAAGTTTCCCTTAAGTGGATTACCCAAGGTTATCGAACTCAGGGAAGAAGTGGTCAAAGGTATCCCTCTCAGGCAACCCTGCAATCAAGATACAAGAAGTCTTTTGTGTCCCCAACACACCCAATACACTTGTCAGGTGTATAGGTGCACTAGTTCGGCAAAGAGATAGTGAAATACAAGTGGTATGGATAATTATAAGTGGTAATGATGTCAAAAAATATCTTGACGGGTAGGAAGAGACTAAAGGTAATCTGAAATAAAGATGGAAGCAAGCAAACATGTAATAGATCTAGTTGCAACGGTGTTTCAATGCTTAGAAACAAGGCCTAGGGATCATACTTTCACTAGTGAACACTCTCATATAAATATCTTCTCTTTATGATACTACTCTGAACTACTCTCCGGTTGGACACTATAATCCATGGTAGGGCTATAACAGCACACCTCAAAGTCCGCCTTCCCCATCTAGATAACCCCAGACTGTCACCTTGAGCGCTAGATGGTTCCAACAAACACCACAATTTCATAGAGACATCCAACTCCAAATATAACTCATAACAAGTACTTATGTAACCTTAGCCAAAGTGCCACACGGTGTGCACACTGTCAACTTCACACACATGGGGATAAGCAGAGATTCATTAAAGCACTAGAGTAGCAGAATAGATCTATAGATTACAAAGCTCATGTTATCAATAAGATCACACATATATAGAGAGAGAGATGAACACATAGCTACCGGTAGAGCCCTTAGCCTCGAGGAAGAACTACTCCCTCCTTATCATGGGAATCAGCAACAACGATGGAGATGGTAGTGGAGATCGATGGAGATGGCTCTGAGGGCACTTCCCCGTCCCGGCAGGGTGCTGGAACAGAGACTTTCTATCCCCCTGAATCTCCCCTTTGGTGGCAGCGGCGCTGTGGAACTTTTCGTGGCTGGAGGCTGGATTCTTTAGGGTTTCTGCATCGGAGGCTTCTTATAGGTGAAAGGGAGATGTCAGAGGGTGGACCAGGGGACCACACCACCTGGTGGCGCGGCCAGGGGACCCGCGCCACCACATGGTGTGGCCAGCCCTTGGCCCCTCTACGTCTCATCTTTTGGCTCCGTGTTCCCCTCGGTGAAATTGGCACTTTTGCTTTTGTCCCGTCCAATTCCGAGAATATTCATTTTCTGACTTTTCTGCAACCAAAAACAGCAGAAAACAGGCAACTGGCACTGTGGCATCTTGTTAGTAGGTTAGTTCCAGAAAGTGTATAAAAATACCTCAAAGTGTGGACAAAACAAAGCAAAGTAGATACTAAATAAGCATGGAACATCAAAAATTATAGATACATTTGCAACATATCAACATCCCCAAGCTTAACTCCTGCTTGTCCTCGAGTAGGTAAGTGATATAAAGAAAAGAATAATTTTTGAGGTGACATGCACCATTACAATCTTGATCAAGGCATTTATAAAACATTGATAGCTGTGATCATAGTACTTTAACATAGCATGCAAGATATAGTTCTAACAATAAGACAGAGCAACTATGTCATAACATGAAAGGATACAAACAAAGATCATGCATAACAATGCATTGAAAGATGTTTGTTTGTTTCACATAAAGAAAACATAATGAAATGGTATTTAGCTTGTCCCTCATAGTGTAGCAAAACATAAATGCATAGGACACCTTCAAAGTTCATAAGGGTGACTAGATACAAATAGTTTAAGAACAAGCAATGTCAAAGTTATGCATCAATCAACAAGCTTGGGACAATGCACATTAAACTAAGAATGGCCATTATGCTCTCTTAATAGGTTCATAAAGATAGAAGATGGAGACTCAACATAAAAGTAAAAGAAAGGCCTTCATAGAAGGAAGCAGGGATACAAGTCTCATAAAGAGCTTCCAAAAATTATGGTACTTATTAGCTTTCAGCTCTCATTGCCCCTATCATAAGCATCTTGAAGTGATTAAGGTTAAAGTGAACAAACTATGGAGTATATGCTTGACAAAGTATAAGTTGGAAATCTCATGTCCCTTGAATACGAGGGTCGCTCCTCATGCTACTCAAGTTTAGTTACTGGTAAGTTCTTGTCATAGTAAGTACATGTGTATCATAGAGAACCACCAACGGGGTATCCCTTGCACATAATACAGGAGCTATCCCATAATCAAAATGACAAGGCAAGCAGACAATGAGCATCTCAGCAATCTTCTTATTTACCATGGGAAAATGGTGCTTTTTCTCTTTTTCCTCTTTTCTCATATTTTTTTCTTTTTCTCAATCTCTATATTTTTTTATAAGAAGAATGCTTCATACATTTCTCACTATGGTGATGCTGCAAGTTTCCACCATGATTAGGCATGGCTTAGGCTAGCGACCTAGGCGTTTCTCTAACACACATACATAACTCCACGGACTTACAAGCTCCCCTTTCATTTCACACCGACGACATCCATAAACAAAAGAGCATGATATCAACTGGGTACAATGTAAAAGTGCAATGTTGAAAGTGTTCCCCATGACAGCATGGTTCTGCTAATCCCAACATATAAGTGCAAGCATATACAACATAGATGACACAATGGTTGAAGTTTATTAGGGGCAAGAAAAAGTAAAGTGTGCCATCAAGTTCATGAGAGCTTTAATCACTAATTTTCACATAACAAGTTTAATTCTGAAGGTAGATAAAAACATGAATATACTTGGAATAGCAATAATGTTAATAGGTAGGTATGGTGGACTCTTTGGAATAACTTGGTTTTATTTGGAGTTGGATGCATGAGTGGAACTCATACTTGGTATGGAGGCTAGCAAAAGACTAGGAACGGCCAACTTGATGGGTTCGTAGCATGGAAAACAAAAAAATTCTACCGCAAGAACGAACAAAACCCAGGTCTAATCTAGATAAAAGCCAAGATCTAATATATTAGACATGTGCAACGAGATAGATCTGTACTAACCCTCGTAGAACCGAAAGCGTTACGAGATTAGATCTCGGGGTTGATGTAGTCGATCACTTGCCGATCTCAAGATCGTGTGGACGATCCTTCCGGCGCCGCGTTCCGGCAGCGCTTTTGCAGTCGGTCACACGTGCGGATTCGAAGCAGACCTTCCTCTCCCCGTTCCAGCGAGCAGCGGAGGTAGTAGATCTTCTCCACGGAATCCCAGCAGCACGATGGTGTGGTGGTGGTGGTGGAGTAGAGAATTCTGCAGGGCTTCGCCTAAGCCTGAGCAGAGGGAAGGAGGAGGAGAGAGGCGGCGGCTAGGGCTTGAAGTGGAGGGGTGCCTGGGGTTGGCGCCCCCACCCCTCTATTTAAAGGAGGGAGGCGCCATGGGAGGGGGAGTCCTAGTAGGACACCCCTCCCTCCTTGGCCGGCGGATTGGGAGGGGGGTAGGAGTCCTCCTCCCCCACGACTCCTTGTCTTACCCCACAAGGACTCCTTGATCCTTTCTTGGTTTTCAAGCAAACTCCAAGAAATCTCCTAGAACCTTCCAGAACATTCCGAAACCTTCTAGAATCTCCATACAAACACTCCGGAACATTTCCTAACTTAGAAAATGATCCCCAATTTATGAATCTTATTCTCCGGACAATTCCGGATCTCCTCGTGATGTCCCGGATCCAATTAGAGACTCCGAACAACATTCGGTCTCCAATGCATATTCCATATCTACTTAAAACAACTTCGAACCTTAAGTGTGTCACCCTACGGTTCGTGAATATGCAGACATGATGAAGACACCTCTCTGATCAATAACCATCAGTGGGATATGGAGATCCATAATGTCTCCCACATACTCAACGATGACTTCGTGATCGATAGAACCATTAACATACGAAACCAATTCCCTTTGTCACGCGATATTCTACTTATCCGAGGTTTGATCGTCGGTATCTCCATACCTAGTTCTACCTCGTTACTGATAAGTACTCTTTACTCGTTCCATGTTATGTCATCCCTTGTGACCTAGTCACATGCTTGCAAGCTAACTAGATGACATTCCACCGAGAGGGCCCAGAGTATATCTATCCGTCATATGGATGGACAAATCCCAATCTTGGTCCATGCGCTTCAACACATACTTTCAGAATACCCAATGACACCTTTATAACCACCCAGTTATGAAGCGGTGTTTGATGTCATCAAAGTACCCATCCGGTGATGGTGATTAACATAACCTCATGGTCGAAGGATTAGGTTACTATGCATTTGAAAGCTTATAGCAATACGAACTTAATGACTTGATCTTATGCTACGCTTACTATGGGTGTGTGTCCATCACATCATTATCCTAATGATATCACCTTGTTATTAATGACATCCAATGTCCATGATCAGGAAACCATGATCATCATTTAATCAACAAGCTAGTTCCACAAGAGGCTTACTAGGGACTCTTTTATGTTTACAAAACACACATGTATCAGTGTTTCCTTATAATACAATTATAGCATGGGATGTAAACATTCATCATAAACACAAAGATATAATAATAACCACTTTTATTATTGCCTCTTGGGCATATCTCCAACAATCTCCCACTTGCACTAGAGTCAATAATCTAGATTACATGGTAATATACCTAACACCCATGGCGTTCTGGTGTTGGTCATGCTTTGCTCTAGGGAGAGGTTTAGTCAACGGATCTGCCACATTCAGACCAGTGTGTACTTTGCAAATCTTTATGTCACCATCTCGGACATACTCGCGAATAGCATGGAAACGTAGCTTGATGTGCTTCAGCTTGCTATGTGACCTGGGCTCATGTGCATTAGCTATGGCACCTGTGTTGTCACAGTAGATGGCCATCGGGTCCAACGCACTGGGAACCACGCCAAGTTCAGTAATGAACTCCTTCATCCATATGGCTTCTTGTGCAGCCTCCGAAGCAGCTATGTATTCCGATTCAGTTGAAGATTTCGCCACAACAACGCTTTGCTTGGCACTCCTCCAGCTCACTGCGGCACCATTCAAAATAAATACGTATCCAGACTGTGACTTCGAGTCATCTGGATCGGTGTTCCAACTAGCATCAGTGTAACCGTTTACAACAAGTTGTTCATCACCTCCATAAGAAAGAACCATATGCTTAGTCCTATTCAGGTACTTTAGGATATTCTTGACCGCTGTCCAGTGTTCCATTCCAGGATCACTTTAATATCTGCTAGTCAAACTAACAACATGTGCTATATCCGGTCTTGTACACAGCATGGCATACATGATAGAACCTATGGCCGAGGCATAGGGAATATTATTCATCTTTTCTCTATCTTCTGCCGTAGCCGGACTTTGAGTCTTACTCAAGGTCTTACCTGACAACATGGGCACGAACCCTTTCTTGCTCTCTTCCATTCCAAACTTCTTTAGAACTTTGTCTAAGTATGTACTTTGTGAAAGCGCTATTAGGCGTCTTGATCTATCTCTATAAATCTTGATGCCTAGAATATATGCCGCTTCGCCAAGATCCTTCATTGAAAAACTATTATTAAAATAGGTTTTGACGCTATTAAGAAGTTCTATATCATTCCCAATCAACAATATGTCATCTACATATAGTATTAGGAATGCTACAGAGCTCCCACTCACTTTCTTGTAAATACAAGCTTCTCCATAAGTTTGTATAAATCCAAAGTTTTTGATTACTTTATCAAAACGTTGATTCCAACTCCGGGATGCTTGCTTTAGTCCATAAATGGAGCGCTGAAGTTTGCATACCTTGTCAGCATCACTAGGATCGACAAAACCCTTGGGTTGTACCATATACAACTCTTCCTCAATGTCACCATTAAATAACGCCGTTTTGACATCCATCTGCCAAATTTCATAATCAAAATATGCAGTGATTGCTAACAAAATCCTCACAGACTTTAGCTTCGCTATTGGTGAGAAAGTCTCATCGTAGTCAACTCCTTGAATTTGTCGAAACCCTTTCGCGACAAGTCAAGCTTTATAGATGGTAACATTACCATCAGCATCTGTTTTTCTTTTGAAAATCCATTTGTTCTTGACAGCCTTACGGCCATCCGGTAAGTCCACCAAAGTCCATACTTGGTTTTTGTACATGGATCCCATTTCGGATTTCATGGCTTCTAGCCATTTGTCAGAATCTGGGCTCACCATAGCTTCTTCATACGTCGTAGGGTCATCAGTGTTGTCCACCAACATGACGTTCAAGGCAGAGTCATACCAATCAGGAGTGGTACGAACCCTCGTTGACCTGCGAGGTTCAGCAGTAACTTCGTTCGAAGTTTCATGATCACCATCATGAGCTTCCTCTCCAATTGGTGCAGGCGGCACAAAAACATCTTCCGGTGCCGCGCTACTCTCAACTCCGAGAGAAGGTTCAATAACCTCGTCGAGTTCTACTTTCCTTCCAGTCACTTCTTTCGAGAGAAACTCCTTCTCAAGAAAGGATCCATTCTTGGCAACGAAAACTTTGCCTTCGGATCTATGATAGAAGGTATACCCAATTGTTTCTTTAGGGTATCCTATGAAGACGCATTTCTCCGCTTTGGGTTCAAGCTTATCAGGTTGTAACTTCTTTACATACGCTTCGCAACCCCAAACTTTAAGGAACGACAACTTAGGTTTCTTACCAAACCACAATTCGTACGGTGTCGTTTCAACGGATTTAGATGGTGCCCTATTTAAAGTGAATGCAGCTGTCTCTAATGCATAGCCCCAAAACAATAGTGGTAAATCTGTAAGAGACATCATAGACCGAACCATATCTAAGAGAGTTCGATTACGATGTTCGGACACACCATTACGCTGTGGTGTTCCCGGCGGTGTCAACTGCAAAAGTATTCCACATTTCTTTAAATGCATGCCAAACTCATAACTCAGATATTCACCTCCGCAGTCAGGACGCAGAAACTTAATCTTCTTGTTACGATGATTTTCCACTTCACTTTGAAATTCCTTAAACTTCTCGAAAGTTTCAGACTTATGTTTCATAAAGTAGACATACACATATCTGGTTAAGTCATCCGTGAAAGTGAGAACATAACGATATCCACCACGCGACGCTACACTCATTGGACCGCACACATCGGTATGTATTATTTCCAATAAGTCTGTAGCTTGCTCCATTATTCCAGAGAATGGAGTCTTAGTCATTCTTCCCATTAGACATGCTTCGCATCTTTCAAGTGATTCAAAATCAAGTGATTCAAGAAGTCCATCAGAATGGAGTTTCTTCATACGCTTCACTCCAATGTGACCAAGACGACAGGGCCACATGTATGTAGAATTATCATTCAATTTTGTTCGTTTAGCATCTATGTTGTGAACATGTGTATCACTACTATCGAGATTTAGTAAGAATAAACCATTCATCTCATGTGCATTACCATAAAAGATATTACTCATATAAATCGAACAACCTTTATTCTCGGACTTAAAAGAGTAACCGTCTTGCAATAAACAAGATCCAGATATAATGTTCATGCTTAACGCAGGCACCAAATAACAATTATTTAAATTTAAAACTAACCCCGAAGGTAGATGTAGAGGGAGCGTGCCGACGGCGATCACCTCAACCTTGGAGCCATTTCCAACGCGCATCGTCACCTCGTCTCTCGCCAGTCTTCGTTTATTCCGCAGCTCCTGTTTTGAGTTACAAATATGAGCAACCGAACCAGTATCAAATACCCAGGCACTACTACGATTACTAGTAAGATACACATCAATAACATGTATATCGAATGTACCTTTCTTCTTGATGTTGCCGTTCTTCAGATCTGCCAGGTACTTGGGGCAGTTATGCTTCTAGTGACCAGCACCCTTGCAGTAGAAGCACTCAGTTTCAGGCTTAGGACCAGCCTTGGGCTTCTTAGCAGGTGCGGCAGCTTTCTTGCCGTCCTTCTTGAAGTTGCCCTTGTTCTTAGGCTTGCCCTGTTTCTTGAAATTGGTGGTCTTATTGACCATCAACACTTGGTGCTCCTTCTTAATCTCCACTTCAGCAGTTTTCAGCATGGACGATAGTTCAGGCAACGTCTACTTCATGCAGTGCATATTGTAGTTCATCACAAAGTTCTTATAACTTGGTGGCAGTGATTGGAGGACACGGTGAATCCCTAACTCATTAGGAATCGTTATCCCCAACTCTTGGAGCTTGTTTGCGTGCCCAGACATGGTGAGCACATGCTCGCTAACGGAGCTTCCCTCTTCCATCTTGCAGGTAAAGAACTTTTTGGAGGCCTCATAGCTCTCCACGGCCGCGTGAGTCTTAAAAATGAGCTTGAGCTCCTTAATGATCTCGAACGGGTCATGGTGCTCAAAACGCTTCTGGAGCTCCATTTCTAAACCGTACAGGATGGCACACTGAACTGTGGAGTAATGATTTTTCCGAGTGGCGAAAACATTCTTTACGTCATCGGTGGCATCATCTACAGGTGGGTCACCTAGCGGTGCTTCGAGCACATAGGTCATCTGACCAGCCCTGAGGACAATCTTCAGACCATGGAGCCAGTCCGTGAAGTTGCTTCCATTGTTCTTAAGCTTTTCTTTCTCTAGGAACGCATTTAAATTGATGGAGAGGTTCGCCATAATCTACAACAAATTTGCAAGTAGTTTAGCCTAAGTTTATGATAAATTGAGTTCAATTTTTAATTCTTAAATTAACTAGGTGAACTCCCACTCAAAACAACATCCCTCACATTGTCTTAGTGATTACACGAACCAAGTTCACTACACCAAGTCCGATCTTCACGAGAGAAGATGTAGTTTCATCGGCGAACAATCTTTATGTTCATCATATCATTTATATGACTCATGCTCTACCTTTCGATATTTCGTGTTCCGAGACCATGTCTGTACATGCTAGGCTCGTCAAGATTAACCTTAGTTTCCGCATGTGCAAATCTGGCTTGCACCCGTTGTATGCACACGTAGAATCTATCACATCCGATCATCACGAGATGCTTCGAAACGACGAGTCTTAGCAACGGTGCCAACTAAGGACGAACACTTTATTACTTGATATTTAGTGAGAGGGATCATCTTATAATGCTACCGTCGTGATCTAAGCAATACAAGATGCATAAAGGATTAACATCACAGGCAATTCATAATTAGTGTGGTATGATATGGCCCTTTCTTCTTGTGCCTTTGATCTCCATCTCCAAAGCACGGACATGATCTCCATCATCACCAGCATTGTGTCAAGGTCAGTGGCGCCGCTTCATGGTTGTCCATCATCACTAGCAACTATTACAACTACTTGGAATAAAGCTATTACAAGATGAATAGACACGCGGGTCTTAACAGAATTAAAGACAACCATTAGGCTCCTGCCGGTTGCCATATTACAATAAGGATCATTGCATACATCAAATATAATCACAATCACATGATGGCCATATCACATCACAAAACCCCTGCAAAAACAAGTTAGACGCCTCTAATTTTCTTTGCAAGTTTTACGTGGTTTGGGGCTTTCGAATAAGAACGGATCTTACCTACGAAACTGAACCACAACGTTGATACAAGTGTTATCAAGTGCAAAGTGTAGATTGGATCTATACTATGGTGGGAGAGACAGACACCCGCAAAGCCACTTGTGCAAAGCAAGTTACACGTCAAGCATGGAGCAAGTCTCATGTGCGATGACATGTAAGGTTAGCCCGAGCCGCTTCATCCCACCATACCGCAAGATGCAAAGTACACAAAGCAAAAGACGGCACGAGCAGCAACGCCCACAAAACCATCGTGTTCTACTCGTGCAACAGAACTACGCATAGATACGGCTCTGATACCACTGATGGGTTCGTAGCATGGAAAACAAAAAATTTCTACCGCAAGAACGAACAAAACCCAGATCTAATCTAGATAAAAGCCAAGATCTAATCTATTAGACATGTGCAACGAGATAGATCTGTACTAACCCTCGTAGAACCGAAAGCGTTACGGGATTAGATCTCGGGGTTGATGTAGTCGATCACTTGCCGATCTCAAGATCGTGTGGATGATCCTTCTGGCGCCGTGTTCCGGCAGAGCTTCCGCAGTCGGTCACACGTGCAGAGTCGAAGCAGACCTTCCTCTCCCCATTCCAGCGAGCAGCGGAGGTAGTAGATCTTCTCCACGGAATCCCAGCAGGACGATGGTGTGGTGGTGGTGGTGGAGTAGAGAATTCTGCAGGGCTTCGCCTAAGCCTGAGCAGAGGGAAGGAGGAGGAGAGAGGCGGCGGCTAGGGCTTGAAGTGGAGGGGTGCCCGGGGTTGGCGCCCCCACCCCTCTATTTAAAGGAGGGAGGCGCCATGGGAGGGGGAGTCCTAGTAGGACTCCCCTCCCTCCTTGGCCAGCGGATTGGGAGGGGGGAGGAGTCCTCCTCCCCCACGACTCCTTTGTCTTACCCCACAAGGACTCCTTGATCCTTTCTTGGTTTTCAAGCAAACTCCAAGAAATCTCCTAGAACCTTCCAGAACATTCCGAAACCTTCTAGAATCTCCATACAAACACTCCGGAACATTTCCTAACTTAGAAAATGATCCCCAATATATGAATCTTATTCTCCGGACAATTTCGGATCTCCTCGTGATGTCCCGGATCCAATCCGAGACTCCGAACAACATTCGGTCTCCAACGCATATTCCATATCTACTTAAAACAACTTCGAACCTTAAGTGTGTCACCCTACGGTTCGTGAATATGCAGACATGATGAAGACACCTCTCCGATCAATAACCATCAGCGGGATCTGGAGATCCATAATGGCTCCCACATACTCAACGATGACTTCGTGATCGATAGAACCATTAACATACGAAACCAATTCCCTTTGTCACGTGATATTCTACTTATCCGAGGTTTGATCGTCGGTATCTCCATACCTAGTTCTTCCTCGTTACTGATAAGTACTCTTTACTCGTTCCATGTTATGTCATCCCTTGTGACCTAGTCACATGCTTGCAAGCTAACTAGATGACATTCCACCGAGAGGGCCCATATCTATCTGTCATATGGATGGACAAGTCCCAATCTTGGTGCATGCGCTTCAACACATACTTTCAGAATACCCAATGACACCTTTATAACCACCCAGTTACGAAGCGGTGTTTGATGTCATCAAAGTACCCATTCGGTGATGGTGATTAACATAACCTCATGGTCGAAGGATTAGGTTACTATGCATTTGAAAGCTTATAGCAATACGAACTTAATGACTTGATCTTATGCTACGCTTACTATGGGTGTGTGTCCATCACATCATTCTCCTAATGATATCACCTTGTTATTAATGACATCCAATGTCCATGATCAGGAAACCATGATCATCATTTAATCAACAAGCTAGTTCCACAAGAGTCTTACTAGGGACTCTTTTATGTTTACAAAACACACATGTATCAGTGTTTCCTTATAATACAATTATAGCATGGGATGTAAACATTCATCATAAACACAAAGATATAATAATAACCACTTTTATTATTGCCTCTTGGGCATATCTCCAACACAACTAAGAGAGCAATAATGGCCATAATCATGGAAAGCGACAAAACATTATTAATTAAAGCATAAAGTGATATTACAAGTCGAAAACTAAATGATCATAGAGGCTATGGTGACTTGATGTAGACTTAACATGGTGTGAGAATGCGCCAAGTCAACCCAAATAAATCTCTAAAGGAGAATACCATAATATTATGCTTTTATATGCTAAAACAACGCATGATTCTTTAAAGGCACATTAAGCAATCTCAATTGTTGGTAACAAGTCATGCTACAACAATAATCACTAAGCATAAAGTCAAAACAATATCAAGCATGACTTGATAAAGTCTAAGCCACAGTCAAAAACAAGCTCCTTTTTGTACCACTTATAAGCATGAACTTTCCTACTCTTTTCAAATCCAAATCGAAAACTAAAGCTAAACGCAGTGCTAGCAAAGGAGAACACTCGCAGAACAATAAGAGTGAAAACTAGAGTGTTCTAGGCAATGAATAACGAGGTGTGTCTCTCTCCAAAAGAAGTGTGTTGGGATCCAACAAACTTATTTAAGCAAACGAAGCAAACGAAAACTAAAAACAAAAACGAAGACACTCCAAGAACAACACAATTGTGCATGAAACAATAAAAATGAAGTGTTTGGAAGAAACCTAAAAATTTTATTGATGAAGAAGGGGATGCCTTGGGCATCCCCAAGCTTTGACGCTTGTACTTCTTGAATATTTCTTGGGGTGACATAGGTGGCATCCCCAAGCTTGAGCTTTTGTCCATTCTTCATCTTATTCCATTACTCTTCCCTACACTTCAAAATTTCCTTCATACAAAACTTCACACAATCTTCATTAGCAACATTAGTGTACTCAAGATAATAAGTATTTTGGTTCAGTTTCAACACAAGTAAAACTCCCATTAAAACACAAGCTACTATAGCACTTCCTTTAAAAAGTTCAAATGATCAAAGATAACTCAGAAAGAAATCGATAAAGAGGCAAATGCAAATAATGGCAGAAATCTGTCTAAAACAGACCAGCAGGTGAAAACCGATTTTTTCGAAGACTTCTGTTACTCAAATCGAAAAGTGTTGCACTAAAGAAAGTAGGATAACAACCTGGGGCAGAATCACAAAACATTACAGCTCAAACCAGCGTACAGAGATTTTTCATGAATTTTTACAGCGAAGCACAAAAATCTGTTTTGGGATAGGAACTTTTCCAAGCATTATTTCTCTCTTATTAGAGGTTGTTCTTGGCACAAAAATCAAATAAAAAAGGATAATGAGAGGTTATTACAGAAGTAATAACTTCCAAGACTCAAGAAAACTATTGGGTTATCTCCCAAGAAGTACTTTTCTTTAACGCCTTTAAGTTAGGCATGATAGTTTGATAAGATGCTCACATAAGAAATATGAATTGAAGTAAAAGAGAGCTTCAAGAAGCAAATTCAAAGCACATTTAAGTCTAACCCCCTTCCTATGCATAGGAATCTTGTGAAGAAACAAGCCATGAAAACACAAAGCAACAAGCATAGGAAAGCAAAACAAGTGCAACTTCAAGAATTTCAACATAAAGAGGGGAAACTTAATATTATTGAGATGCATAAAACCATGTTTCCCTCTCTCATAATAACTTTCAGTAGCATCATGAATAAAATTAACAATATAACTATCACATAAAACATTCTTATCACGAGCCACATGCATATAATAATTATTACTCTCCACATAAGCATAGTCATTCTTATTAATTATAGTGGGAGCAAATTCAACAAAATAGCTATCATTATTATTCTCATCACCATAATCATCAAATATAGGAGGCATATTGTAATCATAATTAATTTTATCCTCAATAGTAGGTGGACTGAAAATATCATATTCATCATTGTAATCATCATATATTGGAGGCATAGTATCATCAAAGTAAATTTTCTCCTCCGTACTTGGGGGACTAAAAATATCATGCTCATCAAAACCAGCTTCCCCAAGCTTAGACTTTTCCATAGCATTAGCAATAATGGTCTTCAAATAATTCATACTAATAATATTGTTATTAGCATGCAAATAAAGTTCCATAGGTTTTTAAATTTTCTCTTCAAACACTTGATGTCCTAACTCAAGATAAATACTATAAAGCTCTTTAATTTTGTTGTTGTTTTCCATTAAGCCTAACTAGTGAAAATAAAAACAAGAAACAAAAGATATAATTGCAGAATCTAAAGGAAATAACTTCGAGCACTCACACACCAGCAACCGTGCTAGGAGATAGCTTAGTGGCCAGAGGATGTGAGTACCTTTTACCTTAACTCCCCAGCAACGGCGCCAGAAAATAGCTTGATGTCTACGCACTTCTATTCTTGTAGACATTTGTTGGGCCTCCAAGTGTAGAGGTTTGTAGAATAGCAGCAAGTTTCCCTTAAGTGGATTACCCAAGGTTATCGAACTCAGGGAAGAAGTGGTCAAAGGTATCCCTCTCAGGCAACCCTGCAATCAAGATACAAGAAGTCTTTTGTGTCCCCAACACACCCAATACACTTGTCAGGTGTATAGGTGCACTAGTTCGGCAAAGAGATAGTGAAATACAAGTGGTATGGATAATTATAAGTGGTAATGATGTCAGAAAATATCTTGACGGGTAGGAAGAGACTAAAGGTAATCTGAAATAAAGATGGAAGCAAGCAAACATGTAATAGATCTAGTTGCAAACGGTGTTTCAATGCTTAGAAACAAGGCCTAGGGATCATACTTTCACTAGTGAACACTCTCATATAAATATCTTCTCTTTATGATACTACTCTGAACTACTCTCCGATTGGACACTCTAATCCATGGTAGGGCTATAACAGCACACCTCAAAGTCCGCCTTCCCCATCTAGATAACCCCAGACTGTCACCTTGAGCGCTAGATGGTTCCAACAAACACCACAATTTCATAGAGACATCCAACTCCAAATATAACTCATAACAAGTATTTATGTAACCTTAGCCAAAGTGCCACACGGTGTGCACACTGTCAACTTCACACACATGGGGATAAGCAGAGATTCATTAAAGCACTAGAGTAGCAGAATAGATCTATAGATTACAAAGCTCATGATCTCAATAAGATCACGCATAGAGAGAGAGATGAACACATAGCTACCGGTAGAGCCCTTAGCCTCCAGGAAGAACTACTCCCTCCTTATCATGGGAATCAGCAACAACGATGGAGATGGTAGTGGAGATCGATGGAGATGGCTCTGAGGGCACTTCCCCGTCCCGGCAGGGTGCTGGAACAGAGACTTTCTATCCCCCCGAATCTCCCTTTCGGTGGCAGCGGCGCTGTGGAACTTTTCATGGCTGGAGGCTGGATTCTTTAGGGTTTCTGCATCGGAGGCTTCTTATAGGTGAAAGGGAGATGTCAGAGGGTGGACCAGGGGACCACACCACCTGGTGGCGTGGCCAGGGGGACCTGCGCCACCACATGGTGTGGCCAGCCCTTGGCCCCTCTACGTCTCATCTTTTGGCTCCGTGTTCCCCTCGGTGAAATTGGCACTTTGGCTTTTGTCCCGTCCAATTCCGAGAATATTCATTTTCTGACTTTTCTAGAACCAAAAACAGCAGAAAACAGGCAACTGGCACCATGGCATCTTGTTAGTAGGTTAGTTCCATAAAGTGTATAAAAATACCTCAAAGTGTGGACAAACAAAGCAAAGTAGATACTAAACAAGCATGGAACATCAAAAATTATAGATACGTTTACAACGTATCAACGGGGTACCCCTTGCCTCATGATACAGGAGCTATCCCATACCAAAATGACAATGCAATTGGCAATGAGCATCTCATCGATCTTTTTATTTGCTATTTGCATAGGTTTTTATTGAGGATGCTTCACAGATTGCTCACTATGGTTATACTGCAAGTTTCCACCATGATTAAGCATGGCTTAGGCTAGCCGCCCAGGCATTTCTCTAACACATATACAAACTCCATGATGTTACAAGCTCCCCTTTTATTTCACACCCACGGGATCCATAGACAAAAGAACATGATATCAACTAAATAATGTGCAATGTTGAAAGCGTTCCCCATGGTAACATGGTTCTACTAATTCACAACTTATAAAGCGCAAGAATATACGCAACATAGATGGACACAATGGTTCAAGTTTATTATGTGCAAGAAAGTAAAGTGTGCCATCAAGTTTGTGAGAGCTTTACTGACTAATTTTCTCATAACAAGCAAACATTTTTATTGGAAGAAAACAAAGCATAATAAATATGCAAGGAATAGCAATGATGTTAATAGGTAGATATGGTGGACTCTTTTTGACAATTTGGTTCTGGGGAGTTGGATGCACGAGTAAAGCTTATACTCAACGCAAGTGAAGGCTAGCAATAGAAAGGGAGCGACAATCGAGAGAGCAGTAACTGTCATAATCATGCTTGCGACAAAACAAAATTAATAGTGTCATAAAAGTGACACAAGAACTCTAAGGCAGAATAAATCATCGAGGCTTAACTGACTTTTTGTATAGTCATAGCATGCATGAGCATGTGTCAAGTCGATTCAAATTAATCATTCAGAGGAGGATACCATAGTGTCATACCAAGTTATGAATAGAACAATGCAAGCAAACATTTATATGTCATGTTACAAACTATTTATGGATTGGGACTGATCATAAGAGCGCAAGAACTACTAAGCATCATTAAATAATATACACCTTATATGAACAGACAAAGCATGCCCATAATGATGGGTATATGTACAAAAATGAAAACAAATAGAGTTCATACTAGCCTCTTACCACACCTCGAGTTGTCATAAATTGCCCTTCACTTGTGTGACTTGAATAAAATAAAACCAAACTCCAAGGAGTTAGTGAGGACCGCTGAACCCTGCAATGCACTTTACAAAACCAGAGAAGAACAACAAATATTTTTGGGTTTTCGATTTTTAAAGACAAGAAATGAAAGAAAGAGCAAACAAAGCAAAAAAAAAAACTTTTTGGGTTTTTCGAATAATTGAATCAAAGCTAAAAAGGATGAAGCAAACCAAGGCTAAAAGATAAAGAAGCAAACAAAGAGAAATAACGAAAATATTTTTGGTCTTTTTGTGTTTTGGAAAACATAAATAAAGCGAGAACAAAAACTAAAAAGAAAGCGAAACATGGATATGCAAAGTACCGGCTGAACATGATATGTAGATGAGTGTGATGTCGGTATACCTCTCCCCAAGCTTAGGCTTTTGGCCTAAGTGAGGATCAATCCCAAGCCGGCCAGGACGGGGTGCCTTCATAGTATGACGAAGAAGTGCCTTCGTCTAGATATGAACTCGATGGCGCCCTAGTGTAGTGCGCAGAGTAGTCGTAGGAGGGCGCATCCCCCTGGTGCTGCCCGTGGAAACCAAGCAAGCGGAGCTGCTCGTCCACCTCCTCCTTGGAGCGCGACCATGGCATCCTGCAAATACTGAACAAAGTAGGCCGTGGCAAGGGAATTTCCCTCTCATCTCCGTCAGTAAACAACATCCTGTAAACTAAACTCTCCGTACTAGAGTCAGCAGTAATAAAGTGATGTGTTTTCATAGCAGTAAGATCAAGCCTTTGTGGTGTCAACACAGTATCATTAGGATCAACATAAAGTTCCAAGGCAGCAACCATGCGTGTGGCAATAATGCCCCCATAAATGGGTCCTCTAGCAGCTAAGAAGCGGGCAATGAGAGAACCAAGATTATATTTGGTTTCATTATTAAGATCAGCAGTAACAAAAGCTAAATGATAATTAGAAATATTACTAGTGTTCTCCCTACCAAGAATGCTAGTGGCAAGATAGTAAGCAAAATATCTAAGAGCTGGGAGTTGAATGTTCCTTATCTTCCCATGCTGAGTTGTGCGGTCATCGTCATTTGTCACACTTCGGTAGAGCTCCAGCAAATCAGCGGGTCGATCTTGGATGTTCTTCACTGTCCTAGTCATACCTATGTCTATAATGCTGCAAAATCTTTCCAATGGCATGGTAATAGGCATATTATAAATTTTGAACGAAACAGTTGATCGATAAGGGGTGTTAGTGAAAGTGAAACTTTCAACAAAAGTTTTGGTGAGCACGACATATTGCTCACTCTCATCCTGCATGTAGGTGGTTAGACCAACCCTCTGAACAAGAAGTAGGAAATCATCAAGGATCCCTGCAGCTTGCAAAAAGGCAAATCAAGGGAAGGTGGATGGATGAGCATCTCCCTCATCTCCTTCATTGCCAAAGCGCGATGCAATAAGATCTTCATTATATGATGGCCTAAATTGAGACGCTGATCTCGAAGGCCTTGCCCTCCTGGGTGTGTCTCTCTCAAATACTTCCCCAAAAGTATGATTGTTCATCTCTCCTTTTTCTGAAATTTTTAGACAACCATCACAAATAATAATTGCAAAGTGATTACATAATATAATGAACCACTTATAGGGACTTGCAAGAGGGCTAAACATGCATCAAAACAATTTCTCTAAGCATAGAACAAGCATGCAAGATCACATAACCTGTCACCTACAGTAGCAAAATACTCAAGATATAATCTACCAATCACAAATCTGCTTGGACAAGCGGAGGAGTCACATACCGGAGAACAAATGCTCCAAATTTCAGCAGCAAAGGTGGGCTGAGCAAGGAGATCAAAAATCGCAAGCAAGAATAGCAAGAACACGGGTTTGAGCAATGAACTGGTATTTTCTTGCAAGAGAGAGAGAGAAGTGGCAGGTGAGGGAATAAGTGGAGGGCCAGGGTTGGCCCACACCATGTCCAGGCATGCCCCTGGTGTGGCCGCGCCACCAGGTGGTGTGCCTGACTGGTGGGCCTCCCTGGGTCACTCCAGGTACTTCTCTACCCCTCTTTTGACTTAAAAATTTAATATGAATTTTCTAGAATTTTTTGAGAAACTTTATATTTGAGCAATTTTCAGGTATTGATGAATGATTTGGCAGAAAGATGATTTTGGAATGATTCAATAACAAAACAAAACTAAAACTTCATAAGTCCTAAGACACTCTATTATGCAAGTAACTAGCAATAGAAAAGTAAACTAAGTAAAAGCAAAAAATAAAATGGATAAAATAAAAGTAAGCAAGGATAATCATGGTGAAAACATTGTTTTGTTCATTAGAATCCCTTTGTTAACAAGGTTGATCAGGTCTTGTTAACAAAACAATTTTATATGAAACAAAACTTTGCATTTCACTAAATGATTATGTTAAGTCAACCTTGATAGCAATAGTCCCAATCATAATAATTTCATAGTTTTCTCTTGGTATGGGACAATATATTTCTCCAACTTGAATGCCCTCAATATTTTCAATTGAATTTAGGCCATAAGTCTTATCAATCTTCTTGGGGAAAGTATGCTCCTTGTCATTAACATTAAAAGTTACCTTTCCTTGATTACAATTAATGATAGCACCTGTAGTATTAAGAAAAGGTCCCCCAAGAATAATAGACATATTATCATCTTCAGGCATTTCAAGCACAACAAAGTTAGTTAATATCAAGCAATTATGAGCCACTTGCACAGGAAAATCCTCACATATACCAACAGGAATAGTAGTAGATTTATCAGCCATTTGCAAAGATATATCGGTTGGTATTAATTTCTCCAATTGAAGTCTCTTGTAGAGAGAAAAAGGCATAACACTCACTCCTGCTCCCAAATCACACAAAGTAGTTCTAACATAACTATTTTTAATAGAACATGGAATAGTTGGAATCCCTGGGTCTCCAAGTTTCTTTGGAATCTTACCATTAAAGGAATAATTAGCAAGTAAAGTAGAAATTTCCTCATTAGGAATCTTCCTTTTATTAGAGACAATATCCTTCATATACTTTGAATAAGGAGGCAATTTAATAGCATGAGTCAAAGGAATTTGTAAAAATAAAGGTTTCATCCACTCATAAAACTTGTTATAGTGTTCTTCTTTTGACTTATGTTTCTTATCAGGAAAATGCATTGGTTTTTGAACCCAAGGTTCTCTTTCACTTCCATGTTTATTAGCAACAAAATCTTCCTTAGTGTACTTAGTATTCTTAGTGTGCCTTTCAGCTTCTTCTTCAATTTTTTCTTTATCAGGAGCATCATTTTTCTCATTACCACTCTCAGTTTCAGCATTAGAGACAGATATAATGTTAGGATCTTTAGCAGGTTCAGAAGATTCTACAACTGTTTTATGTTTCTTTTTATTTCTCTTAGAGGAAGTACCACTATTTTAAATTCATTAGGAATCCTGCTCAATTCTTTTAGGATGCCTCTTAGGATATAGAGGATCCTGAGTGGCAGCACCACTTCTAGTTCTAATTTCATAAGCTTGTTTTTCCTTAGAAGCATTAACTAGCAAATCTTTTTGTACTTTAATAAGCTGATCAATTTGAGTTTGAACCATTTGGAAATGTTTAACAAGCATTTTAACATCATTTGAGGTTCTTTCCACAATATCCCTCGACTCATTAATAGCTCTAGAATTCTCCATTAAATGATTCTGCACTCTCTTATTAAAATTATCTTGCTTAACAACAAAGATATCAAATTCTTCTAAGCATTGATCAGAAGGTTTAGAATAAGGAATATCACCTTCATCAAAATGTTTGAGAGAGTGTACTTCAATAGTGAATGAGTGGGAGATTGGCTTACATAACTCTTCTATAGGAGGTAGATTCTTCACATCTTCAGATTTAATACCCTTCTCCTTGAGACGTTTCTTAGCTTCCTTCATCACTTCATCATTCAGTTCAATCACTCCCCTTTTCTTTGGGGTTGGTGTTGGCTCAGGCACAGTGGACTCATGTGTAGTTGACTCAAGTGAAGTCCAGTCATCATACTTCTTGCTTATTTTAGCCATTAATTCCTCAGCTTCTTTGGGAGTTCTTTTCCTGAAAACACAATCATGACAACTATCCAAGTATGTCCTAGATTCATCAGTTAACCCATTCTAATATATATCAAGAAGCTCATTTTTTGGTATTGGACATACAGGCTATGCGTGAATTAAAGCACAAAACCTTGCCCATGATTCAGGCAATTTCTCCTCTTCTCCCTGTTTAAAATCAAAAAGTTTCTGCAAAATGGCATGTCGAGCACTAGGAGGGAAATATTTCTGAAAGAAAGTATCAATCAAGCAATCAGGGTTATTAATAGATCTAGGAGGTAAAATTTTAAACCAAGCTTTAGATTCTCCTTTCAGTGAAAAAGGCAAAATTTTAGTGACAAAGTAGGTGCGCACCTTAATATCACCAGAAAATAGGCCACTCATGGTAGAAAGCTCAGTCATATGTGCTACAACACTTTCGTTTTTAGTCCCACGAAAAGGTTCTTTCTCAACAATGGTTATGTAAGATAAATCTAGAGAGAAATCATAATCCTTATCTTTATTGTTTATGGGAGATGTAGCAAAGTTAACATTAGGAGATAATTTAGGTTTAACAGTACGTCTCTCAAGGAGACTCTTAATAGCACTTGTACCATGAGTGTTTCGACATTCTTCAATAAATTCATCAGTCATTTCTATATAACTGTCTTCAATATCATAGCTCTCTCTAGACTCAGGTGAACTGATAGGTGTAGTAGTATCTTCATTAGGAGTTTCAGTATTTCCAGCTATAGTTCTAGCAATCGTAGCATATAGGAAAGGACCTAATGAACCACTCTTATCAAGCATAGTAGAAGTAGCATCAGAAGCATCAGAAGCAATTTCAAATTCAGCAGAAGTAGCAGTATGTGTAGCATGTGTATGTGGTGGTGGTGTAAGGAGCTTACTTATCACAGATGGTGAATCAAGAGCAACAGAGGTGTTCAGAACTGTACCTCTCCTTATAGTGGATGGTAATATAGGAACTTTTCCATCACCAGTTTTACCCATGATGAAGGGATAGCAACAAACAATAATGATTCCAAGTGAACTTGATAAATAGAGCTATGCTCCTCGGCAACGGTGCCAGAAAATAGTCTTGATGACCCACAAGTATAGGGGATCGCAACAATCTTCAAGGGAAGTAAAACCCAATTTATTGATTCGGCACAAGGGGAGCCAAAGAATATTTATAGGCCTTAACAACTGAGTTGTCAATTCATCTGCACCTGGAAACAGTCTTGCTTGCAGTAGTTTATCAGTAGCAACAGTTTTGTAATAGCAATAGCAAAGCGATAGCAGTAGTAAAAGTAAAGACAGTAGTAACAATTGCAGTAAACAGTAGGATTAAAGCACGGTAGGCATAGGTATGGATGGACGGGCGTTGCATGGACAAGACAAATCATATAATAATCAAGACATAGGGAATTTGCAGATAAATAAGATAAAGCATCCAAGTACTAAATAATCATAGGGATGTGTTCCATATATAGTCATACATGCTCGCAATGAGAACTTCACAACATCTTTTGTCCTGCCAGCCCGTTGTAGCGGGGCCTCAGGGGAATCTACTGGCAATTAAGGTGCTCCTTTTAATAGAGCACCGTAGCAAAGCATTAACACTCCGTCAACACACGTGATCCTCACATCATAGCCATCCCCTTCGTTTATCCCGATTCTTGTCACTTCGGGGCCTCGAGTTCCGGACAACAATATGTGTATACAACTTGCAGGTAAGATCATAAACAATAATATCTTCATGAATCAATAACATGTTCAGATATGAAATCATGGCACTCGGGCCCTAGTGACAAGCATTAATCATAACAAGTTACAACAATGTCAAAAAGCACTAACAATAGATACTAGGCACCATGCCCTAACAATCTTATGCCATTACATGAACGATCTCATCCAATCCCTACCATCCCCATAGCCTACTGCGGGGGATTACTCACTCATGGATGGGGGAATCATGGATGGTTGATAGAGAAGCGATGGTGATGATGATGGCGATGATCTCCTCTAATTCCCCGTCCCGGCAGGTGATACGTTGCTAACGTATCCATAATTTTTGATGTTCCATGCTTGGTTTTATCTACTTTCTTATGTTCTGTTCCAACTTTGGAGTACTTTTTATACACTTTATTGGACTAACCTATTAACAAGAGCCACAGTGCCAGCTGCCTGTTTTCTGCTATTTTTGGTTCCAGGAAAGACAGAAAATGAATATTCTCGGAATTGGACCGGACAAAAGCCAAAGTCAGTTTTTCACCGAGGGACACATGGAGCTAGAATACAAGACGGAGAGGGGCCAGGGGGGCACCACACCACCTGGCCACATGGCCCAGCCTGGCCCGCGCCAGGGGGTGGTCTGGCCGCCTCCGGCACCATGTCGGCCTCCCCTTTCGCCTATAAGATGCCTCCGATACAGAAACCCTAAGTACCCGATCAAAATTCCATGAAAGAGTCTGTAGCCGCCGTCATCTCCATCCCTAGATCGGGAGGGATCTGAAGCTCTTCCCGGCACCTTGCTAGAGAGGGGAATTCACCCTGGAGGCCTTCTTCATCACCATGCAAGCCTCCGATGTGATGCGTGAGTAGTTCATCCTTGGACTACGGGTCCATGTAGTAGCTAGATGGCTGGTTCTCCTCCTTTGTGCTATCATTTTTAGATCTTGTGAGATCCGTTCATGATCAAGATCATCTATTTGTAATTCCTACATGTTGTGTTTGCGGGGATCCGATGGATATTGAGATGCTATTTCAGATTGATTATTGATTCTATCATGTCTTTGTTATTTGTGATCTTGCATGCTTTCCGTTGTTAGTAGCTATCTTGGCCAAGTAGATGCTAGCAACTCCAAGAGTTAGTATTTATGTTCGATAGTGGGTTCATGCCTCTAGTAATCTGGGGAAGTGACAGAAATCTCTAAGGTACTAGATGTGATGTTGCTACTAGGGAGAAAACAACAATCCTTTGTTCATAGAACAATCATATTGTTTACTTTACACGCAATGCGTAATGTAATTATCTGTTGCTTGCAACTTAATACTAGAGGGGGTTCGGATGATAACTTGAAGGTGGATTATTAGTCATAGATGCAGTTGGATTACGGTCTATGTATAATGTTGTAATGCCCAATCAAGTCTCAAAGGAGTCAAGATGGGTAGTATATGCATGATTGCTTTCTCGATGTTTGTCAATTGCCCCACTGTAATTTGTTCACTCAACATGTCATCTATCTTAAGGAGAGCCACCACTAGTGAACTATGGACCCTGGTCCTTTCTTTTATCATCAATCTTCAATCAACTGTTTACTGCTTTCTGTTTACTTTCTGCAAACTATTAATTTCTTCCACACAATACGTTTAATCCTTTGTTTTCAGCAAAACCGGTGAGATTGACAACCTCATTGTAAGTTGGGGGCAGAGTTTTGTGGTTGTGTTGTGCAGGTTTCCACGTTGCTGCTGGCACCGGTAGTGCGCCCTGCCAAAGTTCATCTAGCAACACCTTGGAGGTGTTTCCTTGCTCCTACTGGATTGATAACCTTGGTTTCATAACTGAGGGAAAACTTGCTGTTGTGCTTATCATACCTTCCTCTTGGGGTTCCCCAACGAGCTCGATATATTTTGGGCCATCAAGCACTTTTTCTGGCGCCATTGCCGGAGAGTCAAGGACATCTTCACAAGGGGACTCCCTCATAACCAATCTCTTTACTTTGTTATTTTTTTGCTTAGTTTATTGTTGCTTTGTTTGCTTGTTTCTTTATCAAAAACACAAAAAAATTAGTTTTACTAGTTTGCTTTCTTTATTAAAAACACAAAAAATAAGTCTTTCTATAGTTGTTACCTCTTTCTTAGCTCACCATGTTGATCCCTAAATTCACTTTGAAAGACCTTTCAATAGGTAGTGGCTCTATAATTGGAAAAGATAATATTGAAGAATTCTTTAATCATGTTAGTAAGCATGAGGATATTGAGGATAGATCCCTTGCAAAGCTTGCATCAAATTATGAAATTGCTGCAGCTTCTTTAGTTCACATGTTGGAGGCTAGGTTTGTTAACCTTAACCCCTTAATGCAAGTAATGTTTCTTAAACTTAAGGGAATTGAGGACCCTGAAAAGAGGGATTTTATTGTGGAAACTTTGCTTAAGGAATTCTATGATGTTGCCAAGGAAGCTAGAAAAGTATTTGAACGTTTTAATATGCTAGGCTCAGGTGTAGATGTTATTGGTACACGAGAAAAGATGAACAAAACTGAACCTAATGGGGAGGAAATTAAGATACCAATACCTTTCAAACTTGTAGCAATGCATAAAGCCATAGAAAAGAATCTTAATTGGATTGTTCTTGAAAACCCGTTTGATGAAAAAATTGAACCCAAAAGCATTGAGAGAGGATCCGCTAGAACTTATTTGGATGAGATACCTTACCTTGTTGAAGATATTTCCGGTATTAATCTTAATGCTTCTTCATTTGAGAACACTTGATTCTTTTTCTTGCTTCTTATGCCTAACTTAAAGGCATTAAAGAAAAGTACTTATTGGGAGATAACCCAAAAGATTTAGATGAGTCTTAGAAGTTATTACTTCGGTAATAACCGCTCCTTATCCTTTTTATTTGCTTTTTGTGCCAAGAGTAACCTCTAATGAGAGAGAAGTAATGATTGGGAAAGTTGTTATCCCGAAACAGATTTATGTGCTTCACCGTAAACATTCGTGTAAAATCCTTGTATGTCGTTTTGAGGCATGAATTTTTGTTCTTCTGCCCCAGGTTGTTATCTAACTTTCGTTAGTTCAACACTTTTCGATTTGAGCAACAGAAGGTCTTCGAAAAAAATCGTCTTTACCTGCTGGTCTGTTTTGACAGATTTCTGCCATTATTTGCGCTTCTTGTTGGTTCCTTTTTGAGTTCTTTTGGGGAATTGAGCTTTTTGTGGGAAGTGCTACATTAGCTTGTGTTTTAATGGAAGTTTTATTTGTGTTGGAACTGAACCTAAAGACTTATTATCTTGAGTGCACTAATGTTGCTAATAAAGATTGTGTGAAGTTTTGTATGAAGGAAAAAATTCAGGTGTATGGAAGGAATGAGTAATGAGATGAAGGATGGACTAAAGCTCAATCTTGGGGATGCCACGCGTGTCACCAAGAAATATCCAAGAAGTACAAGCGTCAAAGCTTGGGGATGCCCAAGGCATCCCATTCTTCATCAATAAAAATCCCAGGTTTCTTCCAAACACTTCATTTTTATTGTTTCTTGCACAATTGTGTTGTTCTTGGAGCGTCTTCGCTTTTTTGTTTTTGGTTTTCGTTTGCTTGGTTTGCTTAGTTTGCTGAATAAATTGGTTGGACCCCCTCTTTCATACATTGGTTTTCAAATAGTTTGGTTTGGATTGCAAAAGAGTAGGAAAAGTTCATGCTTAAGTGGTAAAGAGAGCTTGTTTTTGACTGTGGCCTATGCTTTGTCATGCCATGCTTGATATTGTTTTGGCTTTATGCTTAGTATTCTTTGTTGTAGCATGACTTGTTATAAACAATTGAGATTGCTTAATGTGCCTTGGAAGAATCATGCGTTGTTTTAGCATATTAAAGCATAGTATTGTGGTATTCTCCTTTGATGCTTTATTTGGGTTGACTTGGCACATGCTCACACCATGTTATGACTATCCCAAGTCACCATAAGCCTTTATGATCCTTTATTTTTCAACTTGTAGTATCACTTTATGCTTTGATTAATGATGTTTTGTCGCTCTGCATGATTATGGCCATTATTGCTCTCTTAGTTGGTCGCTCCCAGTATTTTGCTAGCCTCCATAACCAAGTATGCGTTCCACTCATGCATCCAACTCCTAAAACCAAGTTATTACAAAGAGTCCACCATACCTACCTATTAGCATATGCTATTCCAAGTATATTCATGTTTTTATCTACCTTCCGAATTAAACTTGTTATGAGAAAACTAGTGATTAAAGCTCTCACGAACTTGATGGCACACTTTACTTTTCTTGCCCATAATAAACTTGAACCATTGTGTCGTCTATGTTGTATATGCTTGCACTTATATGTTGGGGATTAGCAGAACCATGCTGTCATGGGGAACGCTTTCAACATTGCACTTGTACTTTGTACCTAGTTGATATGATGCTCTTTTGTCTATGGATGTCGTCGGTGTGAAATGAGAGGGGAGCTTGTAAGTCCATGGAGTTATGTATGTGTGTTACATACCAAGATTTTCCAAATCTTGTAATGTGAAAAATAAATAAACAAAATAATTTTTTGTTGAAAATCAGGGTGAAAAGAAACTTTTGTTTCTAAAAGGAAACTTAAAATCCCATCCTGAACAAACTTTGGTTAAAGTTTGAATTCAACAAATCCAAATCAAGAGAAGTGCATTCCTCAATGAATGTATCTAGAAATTTGAACACTTGGAAAATAAATCCAAAACCCTAAGCCCTAATGGAATAAAAACCATTTCCAAGTTATCTCCAAATCCATGGATTTGATCCATACCAAAATTGATCAACAAATATTCACAAAGGATCAAGTAAGACCATAGAGATTGGTTTCACTTAGTTTGGAACCATAAATAAAATCTTATGAATATAATAAGATCAGGAAATTGAATTTCCAAAGCTAATAAAGCCCCTACCAAAAAACCCATACCAATTGGTGAACAAATAATCCTAAAGGGATTTAAAAAGATAAAACATTTAATAAAGGAAAATAAAATATTTTGGAAATACTATTTTGGATCTTTTAATAAAAGACTTTGTTTCAAATGGAAATTTTATTAATTAAATCAAACCCTATTTTATTAAATAACTAAAGATCCATTTTATTTAATTAATAAATGGATCCTAAAATAAATAAAAATATTAATCTATTTTGAGATTTGGATTATGTTGATAAACAGAACCAAATTCAAAGTACAAAGTTGAGTGATTGTTTGAATTGTTTGAATGGTTTGATTGCTTGAATAATTGATTGAAAATTCAAAACAGAAAAAAAATTAGAAAAGGAAAAAGAAAACAGACAGAAAAAAAAATAAGAAAACAGACCTAGCCCAATAGGCCCAACCCCAGCCCACCTCTCTTTTCCCTCAGAAAAACTTTTCGCACTAATTAGTTAACCCGCACCGAGAGTGACAACTGGACCCCACCCCACTCCCTTTCTTTCACTGCCAAGCGGACCCACTCGCCCCTGAACCGTTTTTCTTTACCGCGGACAGAACCCACGCAGTCAATGACAGCCGGGACCCACTCCTCCTCTCTCCCTATCGCTGACAAGACGACCCCACTATCCCTGTTCATCGTCTTCAACGAGACCCCGTCGCGCTGCCGTTACGGTGAGTTTACTTCGGCGTTGAATTCGCGTTCAATCCTGCGTTAACTCCTCCGATGACCACGCACACTTAAGAGCACGCGCCTCCTCCGCCTTTCCCCTCTGTCTCCTCCCCCAAGCTCGCCCCCAGGCCGCTCCAATTTCTCCACGAGCCGCTCTGTCTCTGACGAGCCTCCCTCTCGATTCCGGCCACACCCCACCGCCTCTCGCCTACCTCTGCACGCGAACACGCTCACCGCATCCTGGCGCATCCTCCTGTGCCAGTCATTCATCCGCGGGTGCCCTGTAAGCTCGACTTCGACGACGACCTGCAGCACCGCTGTCTGCCTTCTTCTCCGGCGACGTTTCCTGGTAAGAGCCGACCACCCCGAGCCCTCTCCTTCACGCACATAGCCTCACCCTGATTCTGCGCATCTAACCGTGTCTTCACCTTGCCTTGGGGTGAACCACAGCACCGTCCGCGACGACCACCCGACGCACTCGACGCCGTCCTCCACTCCGGCGAGCAATCGCAGTCGTACCAGAGCGCCCCTAGCCCGACCAACACCTCCTCGAGCATCGTCGTGACCCCCTAAGCCCGGTGAGCAACTCCTCTTTCTCCCTCCCCTCCTGTAGCATCGGCACCGTCGTCGACCGACCGCTCCGCCACCAACCGCCGCCGCCAGCGCAGCTGCTTTCTGGCCAGGGCAATAGGAACCGTTAGATCTGCATCTGATGGCTTGGATAGAATGACTAACCGAAGGGGTAAGGATGAACCTGTGCCGCACGATCCACTTTAGATCTAACGTTCCATAGAGCCGATCCGGCCGAACCGGTATGGACCAATAGGAACGCGACGCGTGGCCAGGTCTGTTTTAAAAACAGAATTTGAAAACAGATTTTGATGCCATTTTCAAACCCTTGTATCTTTGGATCCACACGTCCAAAAATTACAAATTTTATGTCGTTAGATTCAGGAGAGCAAGACCTAGCCAACCCTGCCTTTAGTTTAGCAAATAGTATTTGTTAGATTGGTTGATTATGCAGAAACATTTGATTGCTTGTTTAGATTAGAAAAATTGTTTAAAAATGTTTTTTGGGTTAAAACCTTTGCAAAATGGTTTGTTGTGACCTTACTGACCCTAGGAACCAACCCATGTCTTGGAAAATTAATTTGGAAAAGTTTAGAATAGATTAATTGATTTAGTCCATTTCTAGCTAATTAAAACTATTGTTTTGTTTATGAAAAATGGTTTTGAGTAAAAACTTTGGAGAAAATGGTTTAGACCAAACCTACTGACCCAAAACACCAAGTTTTGCAATAGCAACTCATTTGGTGAAACAAAATAAGTATTCCTTGATTTAAAACCATTTCTAGTCAAATAGAAATGTGGTTTATTTATTAAAAAGGATTTTGGAAGAAAACCTTTGGAAAATGTTTGGTTTTAAAAAAAACCTGACCCTAAACCAAGTTTTGTGATTTGAAAACATATTAGGTGAACCTTGGTGATTAGTGCCTTAGTAAAAATATTTTTACACCACATAAAATGATACTTTGTTTTGAAAGTGGTTTAAGGATAAAACCTATTTGCAAATGACTTTGCCATTTTGGTAAATGACCAATTTGGAACTTACAAAGTTTAGAAGCCTAGTGAAGACCATCCTTACAATAGAACCAACCTTTGCATGCTTATGCATGACTTAGATCCCATTACTTTGTGTGTGAAAAATTGTTTGTTTGACTTTGGTTTGGAATGAGAATTGAATTTGTGTCTGCTTGATTGACTTGTAGTGAAGTGTGAGACTAGCAAGATCAAGGAGTGAACCTATACCCTCTACCAAAAAGGCAAGTGATGCTTCATATCTTTTGTCCCATTATTTTCACTATGCATTAGTGTTTTTACTAAGTAAAACTTGCATGGATTTTATTTTGCTAAGTATAGATCTTGCTATAGGAAAACCTAGTAGATGAATCCTTAGTAGGATTTTCCTGAGTTAAGAATCCTATTACTATCAAGCTTAGCCTAGCTAATAGAAAACATGGGTGGAAAATATATTCACACTATGGAAAAATCTCTAAGTCTGAGGACTTATGTTTTGTTTAATAAAACAACTAAGTGAATGAATCACCTGGGTGGAAATGGAAGGATTGGTTTGTGTTGAGTGGTTCACAAGGCCATGGACTTGGCTTGTGTATCTCACTTATGGATGGCCACCCAGGAACAAAGAGATTTGAGATGTCAAATGTTGAGAAGCTTCAAGTGCAACCACTTGGCAATATGGGCTCTGCCATGATCATATAGGTTGCAAGAACTTAGCCATATGGACAGTGGGTGGTAGTGTTTGATAGGTTGGAACGCGTCCATGATGGTCTAAGGGAAGGCTTCTGAAAGATCTTGTCTTGGGAAACCAAGTCTTGTGGGGAAAGTGCACCACCTCTACAGAGTGTAAAACCTAAGTACTTAGCCATGTCCCTGGTAAAGGACAATTTGAGCATCAAGACATGGAAGCAATCAAGAATCTCATCACTCCAATTTCTAAAGTAAAATTTGTGGTTTGAACCAGGGTTGTTTGAAATCTTCAATCTTTGATGGAGAGATGGCTTGGTACAAGGATCTTGAAATCTTAGATTGAGGAAAAATGATTTTGCCAAGCAAAACTTAGTATTTTCAAAATGTTAGGGAAAAATCTATTTTGAGCAATGCAATACTCAACTCCACTTAGCCAAATGCATATAGATGTTAGACTCCACTATACTACCAAAGTATCACTTGCCAATACAATTCAAATGTATTGACCCTTGTGGCTGTAACTTGTAATGTTGCAGGTTTGATTGACTTTAGTGAAGATTGATTGTTTAGGATTACAAAGTCTACAACCAACATCTGCCTGTGGCACTTTGAAGATGAAGGACCCCATGACTATAGTTATTCCGCTGCAATGTAATGTAATAGCCTAATGAGCTATGTTTGATGTAATAAAATTATTTTATTCCTGGTTATAAAGTTGTATTATGACCTTTGTTTCTTGATATTACATCTAAACTGTGGATGCTAGCTATTGATCCAGGGACTAGCATTGTAAACACAGGGGGCTCAATCTTATTAAAGGTTGGGGACCCTACATTTTGGTTCCAGGAAAGTCAGAAAATGAATATTCTCAGAACTGGACGGGACAAAAGCCAAAGTCAGTTTTACACCGAGGGACACACGGAGCCAGAATACGATATGGAGAGGGGCCAGGGGGCCGCCACACCACCTGGCCACGTGGCCCAGCCTGGCCCGCGCCAGGGGGTGGTCTGGCCGCCTCCGGCACCCCCTCGGCCTCCCCTTTCACCAATAAGATGCCTCCAATACAGAAACCCTAAGTACCCGATCAAAATTCCACGAAAGAGTCTATAGCCGCTGTCATCTCCATCCCTAGATCGGGAGGGATCTGAAGCTCTTCCCGGCACCCTGTCGAAGAGGGGAATTCACCCTCGAGGCCTTCTTCATCCCCATGCAAGCCTCCGGTGTGATGCGTGAGTAGTTCATCCTTGGACTACGGGTCCATGTAGTAGTTAGATGGCTGGTTCTCCTCCTTTGTGCTATCATGTTTAGATCTTGTGAGCTCCGTTCATGATCAAGATCATCTATTTGTAATTCCTACATGTTGTGTTTGCGGGGATCCGATGGATATTGAGATGCTATTTCAGATTGATTATTGATTCTATCATGTTATTGTTATTTGTGATCTTGCATGCTTTCTGTTTTTAGTAGCTATCTTGGCCAAGTAGATGCTAGCAACTCCAAGAGTTAGTATTTAGGCTCGATAGTGGGTTCATGCCTCTAGTAATATGGCGAAGTGACAGAAATCTCTAAGGTACTAGATGTGCTGTTGTTACTAGGGAGAAAACAACAATCCTTTGTTCATAGAACAATCATATTGTTTACTTTACACGCAATGCGTAATGTAATTATCTGTTGCTTGCAACTGAATACTGGGGGTTCGGATGATAACTTGAAGGTGGATTATTAGTCATAGATGCAGTTGGATTACGGTCTATGTATAATGTTGTAATGCCCAATCAAGTCTCAAAGGAGTCAAGATGAGTAGTATATGCATGATTGCTTTCTCGATGTTTGTCAATTGCCCCGCTGTAATTTGTTCACTCAACATGTCATCTATCTTAAGGAGAGCCACCACTAGTGAACTATGGACCCCGGTCCTTTCTTTTATCATCAATCTTCAATCAATTGTTTACTTCTTTCTGTTTACTTTCTGCAAACTATTACTTTCTTCCACACAATACGTTTAATCCTTTGTTTTCAGCAAAACCGGTGAGATTGACAAACTCACTGTAAGTTGGGGGCAGAGTTTTGCGGTTGTGTTGTGCAGGTTTCCACGTTGCTGCTAGCACCGGTAGTGCACCCTACCAAAGTTCAGCTAGCAACACCTTGGAGGTGTTTCCTTGCTCCTACCGGATTGATAACCTTGGTTTCATAACTGAGGGAAAACTTGCTGTTGTGCTCATCATACCTTCCTCTTGGGGTTCCCCAACAAGCTCGATGTATTTTGGGCCATCAGCAGGGTGCCATAACGGAGATTCTGGTTCTGAATCGTGATTTCTAGTGGTGGCGACGCAGCGGAACTATATCTGGAAAAACGCCAACCCCTCCCTTTGTTTTTAGGTCAGAGGGCTTATATAGGCGAAAGGAGAGGTCGAGGCAGAGTCCAAGGCAGCCACACCACCTCCTGGTGTGGCCTGGCCTGGCCCGCGCAGCCAGGTGGTGTGGGCCCCTCGTGGCCCCTCTTCGTCTCGTCTTCTGGATCCGTGAGTCTTCTGGTAAAATAGGGGTTTTGCGATATTTTCCGGGAATTTTCTTAAAAGTTGATTTCCTGCACAAAAATGAGACACCAAAGCAATTCTGCTGAAAACAGCGTTAATCCGCATTAGTTGTATCCAAATCACACAAATTAGAGAAGAAACAATAGCAAAATTGTTCGAGAAAGTAGATACGTTTTGGACGTATCATATATCCATCCTCCTACAAGATGAACTAGAGATATTTGCAATCTCTTTGTATCATCAAAGAAATCCTCAAGACCTTTGCATCATCTCGATAAAGAAACAACAATCAGCTGCAACAGGTGAGCAAAGCAATCAACATAGAAAGCATTTGGGTTCTCATCACGGATTAATTTCTGAATGCCATTAAATTTGATAGGTTCGTAGCATGGAAAACAAAAAATTTCTACCGCAAGAACGAACAAAACCTAGATCTAATCTAGATAAAAGCCAAGATCTTAGACATGTGCAACGAGATAGATCTGTACTAACCCTCGTAGATCTGAAAGCATTACGAGATTGGATCTCGGGGTTGATGTAGTCGATCACTTGCCGATCTCAAGATCGTGTGGACGATCCTTCCGGCGCCGCGTTCCGGCAGCGCTTCCGCAGTCGGTCACACGTGCGGAGTCGAAGCAGACCTTCCTCTCCCTGTTCTAGCGAGCAGCGGAGGTAGTAGATCTTCTCCACGGAATCCCAGCAGCACGACGGCGTGGTGGTGGTGGTGGAGTAGAGAATTCTACAGGGCTTCGCCTAAGCCAGAGCAGATGGAAGGAGGAGGAGAGAGGCGGCTAGGGTTTAGAGTGGGAAGGGGCAAAGGGGGGTGGCGCCTCCACCCCTCTATATATAGAGGGAGGGGTGCGGCCTAGGGTTCCCACCCCTAGGCCCACCCCTTAGGGCCGGCGCACCAAGGAGCTTGGGGGGAGAGTCCTTCCCCCCCAAGTTTCCTTTACTTATCCTTTAAGTTTTGCCTTATCTTATCTTGGTTTTCAAATAAACTCCAAAATATCTTCTAGAACCTTCCGAAACATTCCGAAACCTTCTAGAATCCCCATACAAACACTCCGGAACATTTCCTAACTTAGAAAATGATCCCCATTATATGAATCTTATTCTCCGGACAATTCCGGATCTCCTCGTGATGTCCCGGATCCAATCTGAGACTCCGAACAACATTCGGTCTCCAACGCACATTCAATATCTACTTAAAACAACTTCAAACCTTAAGTGTGTCACCCTACGGTTCGTGAATATGTAGACATGATGGAGACATCTCTCCGATCAATAACCATTAGCGGGATCTGGAGATCCATAAAGGCTCCCACATACTCAACGATGACTTCGTGATCGATAGAACCATTAACATACGAAACCAATTCCCTTTGTCACGCGATATTCTATTTATCCGAGGTTTGATCGTCGGTATCTCCATACCTAGTTCTACCTCGTTACTGATAAGTACTCTTTACTCGTTCCATGTTATGTCATCCCTTGTGACCTAGTCACATGCTTGCAAGCTAACTAGATGACATTCCACCGAGAGGGCCCAGAGCATATCTATCCGTCATATGGATGGACAAATCCCAATCTTGGTCCATGCGCTTCAACACATACTTTTAGAATACCCAATGACACCTTTATAACCACCCAGTTACGAAGAGGTGTTTGATGTCATCAAAGTACCCATCCGGTGATGGTGATTAACATAACCTCATGGTCGAAGGATTAGGTTACTATGCATTTGAAAGCTTATAGCAATACGAACTTAATGACTTGATCTTATGCTACGCTTACTATGGGTGTGTGTCCATCACATCATTCTCCTAATGATATAACCTTGTTATTAATGACATCCAATGTCCATGATCAGGAAACCATGATCATCAATTAACCAACAAGATAGTTCAACAAGAGGCTTACTAGGGACTCTTTTATGTTTACAAAACACACATGTATTAGTGTTTCCTTATAATACAATTATAGCATGGGATGCAAACATTCATCATAAACACAAAGATATAATAATAACCACTTTTATTATTGCCTCTTGGGCATATCTCCAACAAAATTCTCCTCTTATATTAGATGCTCCATCATACCCTTGCCCTCGGAGTCTTGAAATAAGTAGACCATGTTTAGCGAAAACCTCCAAGAGTGCCATCTTTAAAGTTAGAGATGTTATGTTTGGGACATGTTGAATATCCAGAAATCTTTCAATAATATTTCCACCTTTGGTCACACACCTACAAGAAAATGATACAATTAGTTGAATAACACTATATAGAAAAGAAGTAAACACACAAGTACTTAACATACTCCAACATGTATTGCCTTTGTTGAGGAATCTTTCAATAACACGACCATTTGTTCTTGGATATATCATGGGATTCATCAATAAGAACAGACAAAAGACAACCATCCATCTCTTCTTTGATGGATTTGGTGACTACCTCCGCATAATGTTTGGCAAGTGATTTTTGAATTGTTGAGGAAGTCATTTTGGCATTTTAGGACATAGCTCATCAAATGCAAGATTCACTTCCCTATTTATTTATTTATACCAATCAAACATCTCTAAGAAATTGCCTTTGTTTAAAGAAGAAGCGGATTTACGTGTGCACGGAATGGTTCACCTTGCAATGCTAGATAATTTATAATATCCAAAGAAGTATCCACAATAGTTTCATACTTTACTAGTGACTCTTTGGTATAAGTTGTGAATTTTCTTTTCACACTTTCCTTTTGATTCTTAAAATCATCACATGTTGTCCTTGAAATATTAGGGATGCTACATGGCCCACCAACATGCTTATGGAATGCTTCTATCGCATTTTTTCAATTGGCATACCCCAATTTTTTGAAGACATTATGCCCAAATTTTCAATGCTCAATATGTTTGAAAAGAGAGCAATAGAGGTAATAAGCCTTATCCTTGTCCACACTATATTCCAACCAATCATATTTCTTATACCATTTAGGTAGAAAGGATCTCTTATCTATATTTAGGGGAAAATATGCTGAATTGGTTGTGTTGGATAGTTCTTTAGGTAAGAGAATCTAACATCTTCTCTAACATTGGGAGAAAATTCATCAATTTGAATGTGAAGTCATGGATCAAGCTTTATATAATCTATGAAATCAATTATACCTCTAGCTTCTAGAATCACACCATTCTCTTCTACTCCGGGTTCAGCAAAATCTTCCACCTGTTCTGTGTCGATGGCCTTAAAAATACTGCAGTAGAGCTCAAGATGAGATGGGTTGTTTAAGCAAACAAAACTTTCAAGTACGAGCCATCAACATTTATATTTAATTATTGAGGAAAGTTTATTGTTAGTGAACTAACACAAGGGTAGGGATATCTCGAGTAACATGGACAATGGTCTTATGGAAAAGGTTTTCATACGCTCTCCAAGTACAGATAGAACGAGTTTACGAAATAAGTTTGGACGCCTCTCTGCAGCATGATATACTCCTATGTTGGGAAAACACCGAAATGGTTGGTCATGGACTTGGCATATAGGGGATTCCCATGGACGACCGCCATATTCCCCTCCTCCAAATCGGCTTGAGTCGTATAGGGTCCTTCGATATGATACTAGAGCTCTAGTAATGGGTTTCAAAGATCTAGTCCTCTCCCCTTGCTTGTATTGAGTTGATGTGAATGAGCTGCCACCCCTTTTATAGCAAGAGGTTGTTGAAAAATAACAAGGCTGCCCTTGTTGGTGGTAGGTGTGAAGAGTACAAATGTAAATATAGGAGGGGGAGGGGTGGGTTTGAGGAGAACGAGGGTGAGGTTAGTCTGTGATGCGTGCATGGTGTAGCTCATCTACCTCTCCACAAAATGGGTTATTTATAGGGTCCAATTTTGATCCTCTCATTTATTTACTCTCCTTTTCTTTGACTTGTTAACCATTTCTTTGGCATAGACTTTGTTGACTTCAAATTGGTTTGATTTTTTCCGAACTTCTTTTTCTTGACTCATTGTTTTGGGTGGACCACCCTCCCCAAGTGATCATAATTATTTCCGATAGCGATATATAATAAAATTTGTAGAAATAAGCAACATGATATAAGTAGGAGAAGGAGTTGTATATTAGACATAAGTCATGTTTTTTTGGATTAGTTGGAAACTTCAATTTTTTGGTGAAAAGATAGTTTGAGATGTAAATTCATTTATACATGAATTGTGTCATAATAATATGAGTAAAATAAGACATATACATATATAAAGCAGAAACAGATAAATGCATACTTTGCCAAACAATTAATTTAACTTAGATGATACCATCTAATCGTCCGGGGTAACTTTTATAACTTTGACTATTAATATATATTCAGATTGGTCATGTAAAAACACTATCATTCCATTTGTTTAGCCGCTGCCCAGACGAACCCCCTAGCTGGGGGTACATAGGGGAGGCCGCCGAGGCCGAGCTCTAGGCCTCCTACGACGAGCAAGACCTGCCCTATCCCCCGTAAGGGGACCAAAACCAAACCCAATAATGGTATCCAATGAATTGGCCAGCAATAAAATATTCATCTGGAACATTAGGGGGTTTGGTAATGACGGTCGGAAACACCAAATAAAGGAACATATGCGACATGAAGATGTAGACATTGTGGGCTTCCAAGAGACGATCAAACAGGACTTCCACATCTTCGAGCTTCAAGGACTTTCACGGCACAAGTTTTCTTGGAACTAGATCCCAGCATCAGGACACTCGGGGGGTATCCTCCTTGGAGCCAAGGAGGCTACCTTCGAGGTTGACGATATGGACCATGGGGAATTCTTCGTGAGCATGGACCTCACCCATAGACGTTCTAACCTCCGTTGGGAGGTGATTATTGTCTATGGCCCCGCGGAAAATAGTCGGGCGACTTCAACTTGATCCACTCTTCCGAGGATAAGAGCCCCCACAACATGGACACCCCTCGCATGCGGATGTTCAATGATTGTATCGCGGATCTCGCCCTTAGAGAGATCACGCGTGTGGGGGGCCAGTTCACCTGGACCAACAACCAAGTTGACCCGGCCAGGAGCGTTCCATACCGCATCTTCGTGTCGGTGGAATGGAAGGTGACGTTCCCCCTTTGCTCGCTCCGGGCCATCACTAGAGTAGGCTCTGATACGTCCAAAATGTATCTACTTTCCCGAACACTTTTGCTATTGTTTCTCCTCTAAACTTGTGTGATTTGGATGCAACTAACACGGACTGATGTTGTTTTCAGCAGAATTATCTTGGTGTTTAGTTTTGTGCAGAAAATCAACTATCAGGAAAAATCCCGAAAAATAAGCCAAAAATCCTATTTCACCAGAAGACTCCCAGAGCCAGAATACGAGACGGAGGGGGGCTGGGCCCAGGCCACACCACCTGGCCACGCGAGCTAGGCCTGGCCGCGCTAGGGGGTGGTCTGGCCGCCCCAGACACCCCCTCGGTCTCCCTCTTCGCCTATAAGATGCCTTCTGACCTAAAAACTCAGGGGGGGTTCGACATTTTTCCAGAAAGAGTTCCACTCCGCCGCCACCACCAGATTCCACGATTCGGAACCAGAAACTCCGTTCTAGCACCCTGCCGGGACGGGGAATTGGAGGAGATCATGGCCATCATCATCACCATCGCGTCTCCATCGACCATTCATGTTTCCCCCATCTATGAGTGAGTAATCCCCCGCTGTAGGCTATGGGGATGCTAGGTATTGGATGAGATCATTCATGTAATGGCATCAGATTGTTAGGGCATGGTGCCTAGTATCTATTATTAGTGCTTTTTGACTTTGTTGCAACTTGTTATGCTTAATGCTTGTCACTAGGGCCCGAGTGTCATGATTTCAGATCTGAACATGTTATTGATTCATTATGATAGTATTGTTTTTTGTCTTACCTGCAAGTTGTATACACATGTTGTTGTCCGGAACCAATGGCCCCGAAGTGACAGAAATCGGGATAACTGGAGGGAATGGCTTTGATGTGAGGATCACATGTGTTCATGGAGTGTTAATGCTTTGCTCCGGTGCTCTATTAAAAGGAGCACCTTAATTGCTAGTAGTTCCCTTGAGGCCCCGCTGCAAACAGGCTGGCAGGACAAAATATGTTGTGCAAGTTCTCATTGCGAGCACGTATGACTATATATAGGATACATGCCTAGGATTATCTAGTACTGGATGCTTTATCTTATTTATCTGCAATTGCCCTATGTTCTGATTGCCATGTGAATTGTCTTGTCCATGCAACACCCATCCATCCATCCCTATGCCTACCGCACTCGAATCCTACTGTTTACTGCTATTGTTACTACTGTCTTTACTTTTACTATTGCTATTACTTTGCTATTCCTACTACAAAACTGTTGCTACTGATAAACTGCTGTGAGCAAGATTGTTTCCAGGTGCAGCTGAATTAACAACTCAGTTGTTAAGGCTTATAAAAATATTCTTTGGGTCCCCTTGTGTCGAATCAATAAATTGGGTTTCACTTCCCTCGAAAATACTACGATACACCCCCTATACTTGTGGGTCATCAAGACTATTTTCTGGCGCTGTTGCCAGGGAGCATAGCTTTATTTATCAAGTTCACTTGGATTCAGTATTGTTCGCTGCTATCCATCCATCATGGGTAAGTCTCGTGATGGCAAGGTTCCTATTTTACCATCCACTACAAGAAGAGGTACAGTTCTGAACACCTCTGTTTCTCTTGATTCACCATCCACTATTGAGGTACACTCTGTCCAACACTTTGATGAAGGTGATATCCCTTACTCTAAATCTCCTGATCAATGCTTAGAAGAATTCGATATTTTTATTGTTAAGCAAGATAATTTTAATAAAAGGGTGCAAAATCATCTAATGGAAAACTCTAGAGCTATTGTTGAGTTAAAAGATATTGTGGAAAGAACCTCTAATGATGTCAAAATGATTGTTAAACACTTTCAAATGGTTCAAACTCAAATAGATCAACTTATTAAAGTGCAAAAAGACTTGATAGTTAATGTTGCTGAAGAAAAACATGCTTATGAGATTAGAACAAGAAGTGATGTTGCTACCCAGGATCCTCTATATCCTGAGGGGCATCCCAAACGAATTGAGCAGGATTCTCAACAAGCTGAAAATAGTGGTTCTACTCGTAAGAAAAGAAAAAAGAAACATAAAAATATTGTAGAACCTTCTGAACCTGCTAAAGATCCTAATAGTATATCTATCTCTGATGCTGAAACTGAAAGTGGTAATGAAGAAAATGATGTTCCTGATAAAGAAAAAGTTGAAGAAGAACCTGAAAAGCACACTAAGAATACTAAATACACTGAAGAAGATTTTATTGCTAAAAAACATGGTAGTGAAAGAGAGCCTTGGGTCCAAAAACATATGTCTTTCCCTGATAAGAAACACAAGTCAAAGGAAGATGAAAACTATAATAAGTTTTGTGAGTGGATGAACCCTTTATTCTTGCAAATTCCTTTGACTGATGTTATTAAATTGCCTCCTTACTCAAAGTATATGAAGGATATTGTCTCGAATAAAGGAAGATCCCTAATGAAGAAATTTCTACTTTGCTTGCTAATTATTCCTTTAATGGTAAGGTTCCCAAGAAACTTGGAGACCCAGGGATTCCAACTATCCCTTGCTCTATTAAGAATAGTTATGTTAGAACTGCTTTGTGTGATTTGGGAGCAGGAGTGAGTGTTATGCCTTTTTATCTCTACAAGAGACTTCAATTGGAGAAATTAATACCAACCGATATATGTTTGCAAATGGCTAATAAATCTACTACTATTCCTGTTGGTATATGTGAGGATTTTCCTGTGCAAGTGGCTCATAATTTCTTGATATTAACTGATTTTTTTGTGCTTGAAATGCCTGAAGATGATAATATGTCTATTATTCTTGGGAGACCTTTTCTTAATACTGCAGGAGCTGTTATTAATTGTAATCAAGGAAAGGTGACCTTCAATGTTAATGACAAGGAACATACTGTCTATTTCCCCAAGAAGATTCATAGGACTTATGGTTTGAATTCAATTGAGCATGTTGAGGGCATTAAAGTTGGAGAAATATATTGTCCCATACCAAGAGAAAATTTTGAAACTATTATGATTGGGACCATTGCTATCAAAGTTGAGGTAACATAATCATTAGTGGAATACAAAGTTTTGTCTCATATGAAATTGTTTTGGTAACAAGACCTGATCAACCTTGTTAACAAAAGGATTTCATTGAACAAACAATGTTTTCACCATGATTATCTCTGCTTACTTCTATTCTATCCATTTTAGTTTTTGCTTCCGTTTATTTTTCTTCTTTTTGTTGTTAGTTGCTTGCATATTAGAGTGTCTTGGAACTTCTGAAGTCCTAGCCTTGTTTTGTATTTGCATCATTCCAAAAAACTTTTTTCTGTCAGAAAATCATTCTGTTATGCCTGAAAATTGCCCAAAAATAAAGTGTCTCGAAAAAATCCAGAAAATTCATATTAAATTTTTACGTGAAAAAAGGGGCAGAGGAGTGCCTGGAAGGTACCAGGGGGGTCGACCAGACAGGCACACCACCTGGTGGCGCGGCCAGCCCTGGGGCGCGCCTGCCTATGGTGTGGGTCACCCTGGCCCTCCACTCACTCTCTCACTTGCCACTTTCTTCTCTCTCCCGAGTAAACACCAGTTCATTGCTCAAAATCACGTTCTTGCTGTGCTTACCCTCAATTTTTCAATCTCCTTGCTTAGCCCATCTTTGCTATTGAAATTTGGAGCATTTGTTCTCCGGTATGTGACTCCTCCGCTTGTCCAAGTATATTTGTGTTTAGTGGTTTATATCTTGAGTATTTTGTTGTTGTAGGTGACAGGTTATGAGAGCTTGTAAGCTTGTTTGATGCTTAGAGATATAGTTTTGATGCATGTTTAGGCCTCATACAGGTCCCTATGAGTAGTGCCCTTCATTATATTCACTTTGCAATCACTTGTTTAATAGATGTTTAAATTTCAGAATAGAAGATGAATAAGCATCAACTAAACCAACATGAACTGAGGGTGCTTGAGGTTATGAAGGTTCATCGAGAAGAGGAAGTCTTTCCTTCCATCTATCCATCCTCCGAATTCATGAGGGCTGCAGGAATTTCCTAGGACTTCCATACTTTGGTTGCTAATGTAGGATTGGAGCACTTTGTGGAGGATGAACCCTGTCAATTTGTGAAACTAACTATGTTTATGGTGCAGGACTTTCGATTTAGTCACTCTTTGCCTAACCCTATGGTCCATTACAAAATTTACAACATAGCTGTCGACCTCTCTCTCGATGAATTTTGTGCAGCTATTAAGGTACCTTAGTGGGGATCACGTGGAAGGATTAAAGAGCGACCTGCACCACTTATGGACTTGTACGCAGAAATTTGCCAAGGGAACAACTTCTCGAAGGAGAACGGAAAATTCCATAACATTCATCTCCCTTCCATTCGCTACTTTGCCTACTTTATTGCCAAGTGTGTTCTTGCTAGGAAAACTGCCAATAAGTTATCTTCATATGATCTAGCATTCATCTCTGCTGCTCTTAAACGAGATAGGTCTTACAACTTGGATGCTTTGATGGCTTTCCGTCTTGTTGCTAACCGCGAGAAAGGTGGAATTTGTGGGGGCCTCAATGCTTCTTGTTTACTAGCATTGCATGGTTTAGTGCCTCATCATCTAGACCTACAGTTTCCCATAGAAAGGCTTGATCTTAATTCCATGATACAGCATAAATTTATTTCTTCGTGGGCTAGTTTGAGTGAGTTGTCTTGTGAAATAACCTTTCTCAAAGCTGGTTGGACAAGGAGCAAGTCCGAGCGTGTTGTTCTTTTGCATGCACCTGTTTTGTTTAACCTTGATAACAGG
Source organism: Avena sativa (assembly GCA_916181665.1). Classification (NCBI taxonomy): domain Eukaryota; kingdom Viridiplantae; phylum Streptophyta; class Magnoliopsida; order Poales; family Poaceae; genus Avena; species Avena sativa. Next base: position 551,275,159 of record OV702290.1, on the reverse strand, counting down.
GTAGGATGGTCCCTCACGGAGGAGTTTGACACGTACTTGGGAGAGCTCTCGTAACAGGAGCAGGACACTAGAAGGGAGGTCACGGATGATTAGGTCCAGCCCTCGAATGAGGGGGAGTCTTCATATCAGCAGCCTACCTATGATTGGGGAGCTTCTTCTTCTTCCCACGGGCCTAACTATGATCATTCTTACAATGACCCGCCTGCTTGGAACCCTTACTCATACTTGGATTGACACCCACTTAGGCCAAAAGCCTAAGCTTGGGGGGAGGTCCGCCGACATTGCACTCACCTCCATATCATCTTGCGTCGGTACTTTGTATATTCATGTTTCGTGCTCTTTTTAGTTTTCGTTCTTTCTTTGTTTTTGCTTTCTAAAACACAAAAAGACCAAAAATATTTCTGTTGTTTCTCTTTGGTTTGCTTCTTTCTTTTTGCCTTGGTTTGCTTTTTCCATTTTGCTTTGTTTGAACTATTCAAAAAAACCAAAAAAGATTTTGCTTTGCTTGTTTTTCCTTTTTGGTTCTTGTTTTAAAAAAATCGAAAACACCAAAAATATTTGTTGTTCTTCTTTGGTTTTGTGAGTTTTGTTGCAGGGTTCAGCAGTCCTCAGTGGAATTTGGTTTCATGTTATTATTCAAGCCACACAAGTGAAGGGCAATAATGAGGATTAACGACAACTTGAGGTGTGGTAAGAGGCTGGTAACAAACTCTATTTGTTTCCATTTTTGTACATATACTCATCATTGTGGGCATGCTTAGCCTGTTCGTGTAGGGTGTATGTTATTTATGGATGCTTAGTAGTTCTTGCTTTCTTATGATTAGTTCCAGCTTGCTAATAGTTTGTAGCATGTCATATGAATGTTTGCATGCATTACTCTATTCATAACTTGGTATGACACCGTGGTATCCTCCTCTGAATGTTTCACTTGAATTGACTTGGCACATGCTCATGCATGCATATGACTGAAATAATCAGTTAAGCCTCAATGAATTATTTTGCCTTGAGGGTCTTGAATCACTTTCACGCCATGATTAGTCATGTTTTGTTGCAAGCATGATTATGACAGCTATTGCTCTCTCGTTTATTGCTCCCTTACTATTGCTAGCCTTCACTTACACTGAGTATGCTTTACTCGTGTTTCCAATTCCCCAAACCCAAATATTGTCAAAAGTGTCCACCATACCTACTTATTAGCATCATTTGCTATTTCTGTGCAAATTCAATATGCCTTGTTTTCTTCCGAATAAAATGTTTGCTTGTTATGAGAAAGTTAGTTAGTAAAGCTCTCACGAACTTGATGGCACACTTTATTTCCTGCACTTAATAAACCTGAACCATTGTGACTGTCCATGAAAGTTATATGCTTGCAAATTATAGGTTGGGGATTAGCAGAACCGTGCTGTCACGGGGAATGCTTTCAACACCTGTAAATATATACCCAGTTGATACCATGCTCTTTTGTTTGCGGATGTCGTCGGTGTGAAATAAATGGGGAGCTTGTAAGTCCATGGAGTTATGTATGTGTGTTATAGAAATGCCTGGGCCGCCGGTCTAATCCATGCTATCATGGTGGAAACCTACAGCGTAACCATAATAAGTATCTATGAAGCATTCTTCTTATAAAAAAAGAGAGAGATAGCTATTGAGAAAAAGAAAAAAAGAGATTTGAGAAAAGAGGAAAGAGAGAAAAAGCACCATTTTCCCATGGTAAATAAGAAGATTGTTGAGATACTCGTTGTCTGCTTGCCTTGTCATTTTGATATGGTGATTCTTCCGTATCATCGGGCAAGGGGTACCCCGTTGGTGGTTCTCTATGATACGCACGTATTTACGATGACAAGAACTTACTGGTAACTAAAGTTGAGTAGCATGAGGAGTGGCCCTCGTACTCAAGGGACATGGGATTTCCAGTTTATAGTCTGTCAAGCATATAACTCAGATTGGACCTCACTTTCACCTTAACCATATTAAAGATGCTTATGATAGGGGCAATGAGAGATCAAAGTTAATGAGTACCATACTTTCAGCATTTCGAAGCCTTTCAAACTATTCAAAACCTTTTCATTTCCTTGTTGAGTCTCCACCTATTCTATGAGCACCTTATTGAGAGCATAGTTGTCATTCTTAGTGTAATGTGCTTGTCTCAAAACTTGATTATTTGTGTTATGACTTTGATGCTTGTATCTTTGATATCTTTACTTCTAGTCTTCACCTGAACTTCAGAGGTGCCTTGGCATTCATAATCAAAGGCAAGCGAGATACCACTCTATCATACCTTGTTATGAGCATTGTAATGTTGCTTATGTTTATGCTTCATGCTACTTATTATTTTTGAGTTGGGATCTATTCATAGCTTGCAATGCATATTAAGTAAACTTAGTTGCATACTCTTTATTATGAATTGTCTAAGTAGTTGATCACATGCTGAGAATATATACATCATATGAAGCAAATGTGTTCGTGAAAGTTCTTTTATCGCGCTCAGTTTTCAACTGAATTGCTTGAGGACAAGCAATAAGCTAAGCTTGGGGGGAGTTGATACGTCCAAAATGTATCTACTTTCCCGAACACTTTTGCTATTGTTTCTCCTCTAAACTTGTGTGATTTGGATGCAACTAACACGGACTGATGTTGTTTTTAGCAGAATTGCCTTGGTGTTTAGTTTTTGTGTAGAAAATCAACTATCAGGAAAAATCCCGGAAAATATGCCAAAAATCCTATTTCACCAGAAGACTCCCGGAGCCAGAATACGAGACGGAGGGGGGCTGGGCCCAGGCCACACCACCTAGCCGCACGGGCTAGGCCTGGCCGCACCAGGGGGTGGTCTGGCCGCCCCAGACACCCCCTCGGTCTCCCTCTTCGCCTATAAGATGCCTTCTGACCTAAAAACTCAGGAGGGGTCAACGTTTTTCCAGAAAGAGTTCCGCTCTACCGCCACCACCAGATTCCACGATTCGGAACTAGAAACTCCGTTCTGACACCCTGCCGGGACGGGGAATTGGAGGAGATCATCGCCATCATCATCACCATCGCTTCTCCATCGACCATCCATGTTTCCCCCATCTATGAGTGAGTAATCCCCCCGTTGTAGGCTATGGGGATGGTAGGGATTGGATGAGATCGTTCATGTAATGGCATCATATTGTTAGGGCATGGTGCCTAGTATCTATTATTAGTGCTTTTTGACTTTGTTGCAACTTGTTATGCTTAATGCTTGTCACTAGGGCCCGAGTGCCATGATTTCAGATCTGAACATGTTATTGACTCATTTTGATAGTATTGTTTTTGGTCTTACCTGCAAGTTGTATACACAAGTTGTTGTTTGGAACCAATGGCCCCGAAGTGACAGAAATCGGGATAACCGGAGGGAATGGCTTTGATGTGAGGATCACATGTGTTCATGGAGTGTTAATGCTTTGCTCCGGTGCTCTATTAAAAGGAGCACCTTAATTGGTAGTAGTTCCCTTGAGGCCCCGCTGCAAACGGGCTGGTAGGACAAAAGATGTTGTGCAAGTTCTCATTGCGAGCACGTATGACTATATATGGGACACATGCCTAAGATTATCTAGTACTTGGATGCTTTATCTTATTTATCTGCAATTGCCCTATGTTCTGATTTCCATGTGAATTGTCTTGTCCATACAACGCCCGTCCATCCATCCCTATGCCTACTGCACTCGAATCCTACAGTTTACTGCTATTGTTACTACTGTCTTTACTTTTACTACTGCTATTACTTTGCTATTCCTACTACAAAACTGTTGCTACTAATAAACTGCTGTGAACAAGATTGTTTCCAGGTGCAGATGAATTGACAACTCAGTTGTTAAGGCTTATAAATATTCTTTGGGTCCCCTTGTGTCGAATCAATAAATTGGGTTTCACTTCCCTCAAAAATACTGCGATACACCCCCTATACTTGTGGGTCATCAGGCTCGGACCATGTACCATTTCTTCTATCAACAGGGGGAGCTCACCGCCTCGCCTGAACCGTTTCCATTTTGAAAACTACTAGCTCAAGCAGCCTGGTTTCGTGGAGGCAGTTCGAGCCAAGTGGACAGCAGGAGCGTTGGCTCCCCCCAAGAGATTTAATGCAGTGGACGTGTGGCATTACTACGCCAAGATGGCCCGCCAATTCATGAGAGGTTGGGGGCTAACCTGGGTGTAGAGATTAGACTCCAGAAAGGAGCTCTACTGGAGGAAATCCAAGACTTAAATCTGGCGGCACGATATAGCGAACCTCAAGTTCCTACTTCTCTATTTCCAAGAGATGTCGCGCCTTAGGATCAACTTCGACAAGAGTGAGATCATCGTACTCGGACATTCCCCCATGGATCAACAAAGGATAGCCGAAAACTTCAGCTATCGGCTAGCCTCATTCCCCATATCCTATCTGGGGTTGCCGATCCGCAATACCAGGATCCTTATTAGGGACCTGGAACCACTTGTGGGCCGAGTTCGATCGAGGTCCAAGCCTTGGTGTGGAAAATTCACATCGAAGGGTAGTAAAACAATCCTCATTGACTCATGTCTGTCCAGCCTTCCCATGTATACGATGAGTCTCTACCTCTTACAGGAATGTGTGCACGGATCCTTTGACAAGGAACGGTCACGCTTCTTCTGGCAGGACCCCAAGGGACACCAAAAGTACCACATGGTTAAGTGGGCATACATTTGTGCCCCCAAAGAACTTGGGGGCATAGGTATCCTAGCCTCTCGACATTTCAACAAGGCCCTAATGCTCAAGTGGGTATGGCGCATCCTTCGGGGCGACCGAGGCCTTTGGCTCAAGCTAATCAAGGCCAAAACCTACGAGGTCGCCCCCTCTTGTATTGTGAACACCGGGACGGCTCCCAGTTCTGGCATTCCATTTAGGAGATCAAGCATGAGATTAGGCTAGGGCTCACCGTCTCCATGGGGAATGGAGAAGGCACCCTATTTTGGCTTGACCCTTGGCTTAGGGAACGCCCCCTTCGGGAGGTATACCCACGCATCTTTGATATCTTCTCCGAACCATCGCTTAGGGTTGAAGTCATGGCTCGGGAGGGAACATGGATCATGTCGTTCCATCGAACCTTCGTCCCGATGGAAGTTGAGGCATGGGAGGAGCTTAGGTTGGCATTGCCAACCATGTTGTCTGACAAACCGGACTCGATGGGGTGGAGGCTGACTCCTTCAGGGTCATTCACGGTCAGCTCCGTGTATGATGCCCTCTTTAGACGCTCGATCCTCCCTTGGACTAAGCCCCTCTGGAAGGCCCCCCCTCCCTCTAAAAATGAAGATCTTCGTGTGGCAGTTGCTTCGTGATCGCTTACCCTCTGGGGTTGAAGTGGCCAAAAGACATGGGCCAGGTGATGGGTTGTGCCCATTATGTGGAGTCCTAGAGACGGGAACCCACATAATGTTCACTTGCCCCGCCGCTCGATTTCTGTGGAACTTCACCACGGATGCATTGGGCCCGGACTCGCGAGCCCAAGATCTCGGAGAATTCCTAAAAACCCAGGCAAACCGTGCCGAAAATGGCCGCCGCCTTTTCTGGCTAGTGTTTGCTACTTTGTCGTGGTCACTTTGTACCATTCGTAATAAAATGGTGATTGAGAAAATCCTGCCTTGACGCGCATCTGACTCGGTGTTCAAATTCTTGGCATGTTTGCAGCTATGGTACCCGCTCTATAGACAGCGGGACAAGGCGGAGCTGGATGCGACGCTTCATCTTCTCCTGGAGGCGGCACGGCGACTCCCCTCCTAGCCCAGCTTCTCCTGGAGTGTGCTTTTCAGCTTTCGTTCTTGGGTCGTGTTTTGTTGTGGCCCCAGCAAACTCTTTGTCCTTTGTTTTGTCGTGTTTGTCGCACTCTGTAACTCGTGATTGATGGTTGCTTTATTTATAAAGCGGGGACGAAAGTCTGATTCGAGAATCATTTCATTTGTTATTATTATTATTAGTGACACTTACATATCTAGGAACACTTTTTAAAACAACTGTCGCTATGGCGTCCCGAAAAGGTGTCAGAATTTATCAATATATACGAGATCTGCGAAGCAAATGCGCGGCTCACCTCGGCGCATGGTGGATGGAATTTCCCCCACGACAAAGAGAGATTGATGGAATTCAAGAGTAGTTCACAAAAGCATATCCAGAACAGTACTGCCAGATTCTTATTCCGGCCGTGAACAGCTACCAAGTTACAAATCCACAAACGGTGCTTAGTTTGCCCCCCTAAATTATTTGATTTTCTGAGGATGGCACAAGCTACCAACCTGGGATTGATCTCTCTGCTGCAGCGCTGCGCTTTGGCAGAAAACAACTCGGCGGCGCCCCCACACCACACGCCCCCAAAAGGTTTTCCCCACCAAGTTGCGCGCTACGCTACAAGCCCTGAAGCGCAAAGATTGCTCCGTGGTGAATCCGACGCACGCAGCGATCTTTCCGCGGCAGCGAGCGTCGCTGTCCGTCCGTCGCTAAAAATCTAAGTATTACTGTTCTAAATAGTGATCTGACGTGAAGCACGCCAGTTGCAGCACTTGCAGCACTGGGCTGCAGTTCATGAACAGTTGCTAAAAGCAGCACTGCCGATGGCAGTACATCAGGAACAACAGAGGCTTCTGAAAGAGAACTGGTACTACACAAATTAGGATTAATCACAGATGGATGGATCAACAGCAAGGCAGCGCTGTCGAAGTGGAAAAAAGGATGGCTCGCACATCTCGGTCGTCCTGCGCCGTACGCTAAACACTCTCCAGAAGCCACCGTTACGCGGCTATTTTCCACCGGATGGCGTGACCTGACCTGACCTGACGTACCGATAGAGTACCACTTGCAGCAATCTGGAGAAATTCAGTTGACTCCCAACATGTCCAGCCGTCTCGTCAGAAAGGGAGATCGGTGGTGCTGATCCAAGCATTCGCGAGTTACGTTAAGTATCCGTCTAAAACCGATGTTCATGTCGGACACACTCGTCTGTCAACTCAACCCCAAGCTGGAGGGCGCCCCCGCACTGTTAGCAAGTCAAGCGCTATCTCCCGCAATCTGAATTCCCACGAATGCGGTGTGCTCTGTCGCCTGATAGTTTCTACTACTCCCTCCGGTCCATATCCGTGACCTCAATTTTATCTAGATTGGTACGTATCTAGATGCATTCGTATCTAGACAAAGTCAAAGCCATTAATATGGACCGGAGGAGGTAGCTGATTGCCGTTGCCACATGTCTAGTGCACTTTCTTTCACACTGTTAGTAGGTCAAGCGCGTCTCTCACTCTCTGAATTTCGTCTCAACAAATTGATGCTTGTTGTGTTATGTCCCCTGGTTGTTGCCAATGTGAAACAGCTGGGATTGCGTTTTGTGTGCACTGTGCAAGACAAGATAGCCCCTGAATTAGTTACGCGCCTCGGTTTAACTAAGATGTCACCTGCCTGTCATTGTCGCGTGAGCTCACTGGGAGAAATGCTCTACCCCGAAGCCAAATATGCTCTCTTGGGCGTATCCCAGCAGGTATATCGACATATTTGGGGTACTTGGTGGTCGGATGGATGCACAAGTAGTACTTAAGTGACTGTGTTCTATTAATGGAGCCGTACTATGTATGTAGTGTTACTGTCATGAGCTAGTGGCGTGATTTGACATGTTATGAATGTTAATTTAGCTTACAAGACCATTGTTGTCCGTTTTTGTTTAAGGTAATAATAAGGTCGTGGTGCTCGAAACAACCTTATCCATTTGGCTAGTAGGCTGTATTAGTGCACTGATCATATATTGATTGCACTAACGTCTTATATTATGGGAGGGGGAGTATAGTTTTTCATTTTTCTCCCTAGCTCGAAGTTAGATGTAATTCATTTTACCTTAAAAACAGGGCGACAACCTAAACGTCTCTTAGTTTTCAATGCTTCCGGTAGCATAGTGAGCTTCGTTACCTAATGTGTTCTCTCAAAATCTCAAGCTAGTCGAGAAAGGTCGATAACACGACCGGTCTAGTCGAGTGTAATCAGAAAGGCCATTTTGACAAATCTGACTTTTCTTGGAAACTTCAACACAAAATGAACTCTCTAAGAAAATTTACTCAGATATGACCTTCTTTTTTTGCTATCATCATACGCTTTGGCAATAGGGTTGGATGTGCTACCTTGAGGGCTTTGACGGTGTGGCCTTGGTGGTAGAATGCTACGACCAACAAATCTGACTTTTAATGGCTCTGTTGAGAAAGATTTATTTTAGGCTGAAGTTCCATCACAAGGTCAGATATGTTGCTGCAACCAATTATGGAGGTGATCGGTGCAAGTCACGTATGCGCGATAATGTAGGGAAGAAAATAAAAACATCAGATGACTGTGTGTGAGAGAGATAGCTCTTATCAGGGAGGCAGGACAGGGCTGTGACATGCATCATAAGTTGACAACGGATCGAAAGGGATTACCTACCAACTCCATAATGTCAGATAGAGTTTTTCAATGGTAATATATGTCAGCTATAGTCAATTTTGTCGATTTGAAGATAAGTGAGTGCTTATATTACCTCTGCAAGTGCGTGGACCATGATAGGGAGATCTTGCACTGCTGCTAAGCTAGTTTACTTGGCTCATCAGTTCTATGGGATGCTATTATTGTACTACCGTGCAGTCTTTCTCGCACGCTACATCATGTATAGTAGTAGTACTTCAGACTGTTATGTTGACTTTGCTCGAAAACACCAGAGGATCAGATCCAACTGCAAAACCTTTTCCTTGTTTCAACTTGAGATAATTATTTACGACAATAATGGACTTCTACACATGTTGTATAAGACCAGGCTTAACCCACCTGGTCCCCCAGTGAATCTCTCTATGTGTGCCACAGTTGCAAAGTGCATACACTAGAGAAAATTTGGTCAGACATCAAATCAAGGCAAAGCCGTGGTTCTTTCGACAGGTCCTTAAAATTGAGGAATAAATCAAATCAACTGCAGATTCTGATTCCTAAACCCTGCTAAAAGCTTAGCTACTGCACATGCACTGTACTTAGCTGGTACACTCAACAATGGGGCGCCCGTACTGGACGTACCGCCCACATGGTCCTTAGGTGATGCATATGTTGCACAAAACATCAGCATCATTGGCCACCGTCGCTGCACACGAAAAAGAAAGGGGTTGATGGACTCCTGATGCTATGCCACCCACCCGCCTTATAAGGAGAGGTGCAGAGGAGAACATGTACTTCCTCCGATCTCATAATAAGTATCGCTGATTTAGCATAAATTTGTACAAAATCAGCGACACTGTTATGATTCGGAGGGAGTTTTTTTTTTGCAGATTTTAGGACTTGGTTTTTTTGAACTTCGGCTCTAATGCGACTCATTAAGAAATTAACATACATTGCCTAGTTTGTTTTACAAAAATGTCCAAACCCTTAGAAGGCACGCCCTATTAAAGAAAAGCCATTTTGAATCTCTGACCATGAGCAAGCCAGCTAACTAAACTGGGTCTATAACACCGACAAAATCACCTGCACCATCAAAGAAAACCTCCTTCGGAACCACTAATTCTAGACACAAACTATTGAATATCTTATATAAAAATATTGTCACAAAATCTCATGGTGTATTAGCTGGCTGCCGACGTCTTCACTTTCATAATCGTTCCAGACACCAAAGGGTAAGCTACTACAGTAGCTGCTAGTACTAGGTACAGCCCAAAGCCACCCTCCAAAACAAACAAGGTACAACATGACATCAGATCATCAAGGGGCCAGGCTGAGGATTCTCTGGCATACACTTCACTTTGCACGATTCGGATGCTGTGCACGGCGACTTGTCGGCTACCACAGAGTATTGTCGTCTTCTTCTTTTGTTGGCACGCACCACCCCGCGTGAAACAAAACCTACGGAGCTCCACGATGAATTAGCTAGCTACAGTACTAGCTAGCTCGAAATGTGCACCCTTTCCTAATGCCTATGGCTTTAGGGCACCTCCATGGCACGAGTCAACCTGTCCGCGCGGACGAGCGGGATGTGTGCGGCCTCTCCAGCGACACGATCCATCTGGACCGACGTGTCCGGCTTGACCCATCGGCACACCAAATTTACATGGCCGATGCGTCGGGCGTGGACACAGACGGACCATGGCTTGTCCACCCGTCAGTGACCGCTTAGCGCGGCACCGATTCAGACGCGCATCGACAGCGATTCAGTGGTGCGAGCGGAAGCCTTCGCCATCAATGGCGACGAGACGTCACCCTGACTGATGGGACGCCGCCTGAGTTCCCACGCCGGCAGTGAAGGAGAAGGCGCGAGAACCTGCACGCGTTCGCACAGGAAGGGGCTACTTAAAGCCGGCATTTGCGCCCGTCGGTATCGCACTTCCCACCGCTCGCCATCACCGGATTCACCCCTCCCAGCGCCACCGCCGTCGCCACTGCCAACAATGAAGACGCCAGGCTGGACGAAGAAGGCCAAGAACGACCACGAGGCGAGCTGATCCAGATCGAGCCATCGGTGCAAGCAAGGGGGTTCTCACCTCTTCTGGCTTGCCGCCACCACCATGCCCACGGGACTTCGCCCATCACCCCGCCATGCGCCAGGTGGAGGAGCCCCGCGCCGCGACTGCGACCGCCGCTACTTCTGCCTGGCAGAGTGCGAGCGGCGATGGAGGAAGGGAGCAGGCATCACCCACCATGATGTCTGCCTCCCCACGCGCTGGCACCTCAACCAGGAGCAGGTCCTGGTGCCGCCCGTGCCCAAAGAGGGCAAAGTGCTCGAGGAGGAGATCTGCCGCCGCATCCGCAAGCTCTCGTCGGCCCTCCGGTGGGATCATGGCTACCAGAGCCAGAAATTCTGGAAAGAATTCCTAGCCTGGGAGCAGACGGCACAGCGCGGGAGCACCTTCCACGGCGAGTTCTAGCCATGGGAGGTCCACAACATCCCCGCCTTCGAGCCTGACAACGACGTCGGCGTCAAGGAGGAGGACACAACCGTCGCCGCAAACCTGCCCCTGGAGTACCAGGAGCTCCTAGCACAGGGCTACGACGAGGACGCCTTCAACGAGAAGGCCATTGCGGCCAGCGCGAAGGATGAGGACGCCTTGTGGAGTTGCTACTGCTACCAAGAGGTCGTCCAGCTCACCGGCCTGGTGGCACAGGCAAACGCGCAGCTGCCTCTAGCACCGCCGCTGTCGGGGTGGGCGCCACCAACCGCGCCAGAGGAGGGACCGGGGTAGGCACCGTGCCCTGGGAAGGTGATCGACCAGCCCGCACCCGCGCCTGCTCCGGCCCTGCCACCGGCACACCACTGGGCACCGCCGGAGTACATCGTCCTCGACCACTAGATGGACGGGACGGTGCCGGCGGGGAAGATCACTAGCTAGGGCTTGTTTAAAATTAGTTTTTGTTATTTTGAATGTAAATTACATATTAATATGTACGAACTTTGCCAGTTTGAGCGTATAATTGTCTTCGCTTGAACTTAAAAAAAATCACCCTTGTCCTGTTGGCCAGGCGCAGACAGATGGGTCGCGCCGCTAGGCGCGGTTGGCTGGACAGGCCGTACCACGACCTAAATCTCCCTATCGCCCGACCCAATGGACATAAAAAGACGTTTCGGGTCGCCTGTTTGGGTCGGCTCGGTGGGGATGCCCTTAGCTTTGATCCTGATACGCCAACGCTTGCAAGTTGCATCAACCTTTCCATCGATGGACACAAAACAACAGCTTTGCTCCATGAATTCATACTAAATTGGTAAATTTGTCTAAATCTAAACAAATCTACGACATCTAGTAATTTAGAACTAAGAGAATATTTCTCATTCTCGAAACAGGATTACGCCCAGCATATTAATATAGCAAACATACCATAGAACCACGAATGGTCTCGAAAAGAATGACAATGATGGGACAGCAATAAACACACGTCCAAAAAACAAAAACAAAATAAAATGGAGACAGAGGCGGATTAACTAGACGAAAGTGACCGGCAACTGCTACGCCCTCCAGACAAGTACCACCATGCTACTAACACCGAATCATCAAGCACCAGGCAACACCTTCAAGAAGGAAAGTGAACGTTGTTGCCCAGACCAGAGCACTGATCCTAGGATTTCCCCCGGCATGCAGAGGGAAGTAGATAGGATAGCCATGACGCCCTCCGAGAAGAAATGGTGCCACCTGAGGGCGGCACCACGTCGGTGTTGGGCGAGCCGGCAAGAATTTCTCCCGAAAAAACCCTATCCACAACCCCGGGCGGTTCGTTGCACAGGAGTCCCGCGAGGTCGAGGCCTCGACACCACCAAACTCGCCGACCACCAACAAGCGTCACAACGATCACAAAGCCACCACCATCGTCTCACCAAGGTTACCGTCAAGTGGCTTGCACGATAGACGCAAATACTAGCTTGAAACGGGGCTAGTAGTATCACGACCGCGTGGGAGAGAACTGCCTCCACTACCTTTGGCGGTAGTAAGTGGAACAGGGATGCAAGGCACACCAGTCCTAGTTAGGTCCAAACGGGCTCAACGGGCCCATAAAGCCCCCCGGGGCACACCAATCCTAGGAGGGTCTGATCAGACCTAGATCGGCCCCATAATGCCCACTGGCACATTGCAACCGTCTGGTCGTCGTCGCTGCTACCCTTGCACAAGCTAGATCACCGCCACCTACAAAACACATAGTGGACAAGGGCAGGCCCGCTTGCCCCAACCCAGATCAGACCCAAAGGGCCCATGTCAGGCTGTATGGGTGTTCCTTGCCGAACCTCACCGAGAGAATGTTTCTTTCCTGCATTGATGAATTGAGGTGAATGAATATATATGTATTTATTTTCATAAGAAAGATTAGTTCTGCACTCTCTCTGTAGTCTCTCAGTTTCTGCATCCATATGATGCACGCCGGGAGAGGCTAAAGACGACTGGTGTGGATCACGAGGTAGCATTTCTGCCCTAAACTCAGCCATTCCCCATTGGCCCTTTCCGAAAGGCATGGAAAGCACACGAGCCTGGCCGACAGCAGAAGCTACCGCCTCCTGCAGGAACTTGCACGCGGGGCTGTCCTGACCCGTCATGGCGCAATCATGATCACATCGATGTCTCACTTCATCGTACCATTTGATGCGTTGCTCACCACATGCTGCCACCGCCAAGTGCACATGTATCAATGTAGTACAAGCATTCAAAAAGTTAACTCTGTATGAAAACATAGTTCACTTAAAAGACGGCAGGGTTCTCGTTTATTTGTAGTTCACTTCAGATAAAGGATAAAAAAATTTAAGAAGGGTGTTTGATAAAAAAAATCACAAATATTAATAAAATAGTTCACTCTACCGTCTAAAAAAGTTCACCTTATATTTGAAAGTTCACTCCGAACCCGACTTAAAATTTCTTAAAGTTCACTTCGAATGAGACGAGTGTTCGACAAATAAAAAGTTCACGAGCGTTGAAAAAAATTCACTCTACTTCACTTGGGTTCCTGTTTAGTTATACATTCCTATATATATATATATATATATATATATATATATATATATATATATATATATGTGTGATTCTCTCTTTCTCAAAGAACTATATTCTCAGCTCTTTCTATAAAAAAAATAAACAGAACGGGTCGACAAAGCCAAGGACCTGCCTTGCTAAAAATAAGAAGATTCAAACTGAGTTTCTTTTCCAAGATTATTTCAAAATCATAAACTTTGGTGAAACAATTATGTCTGGCAACAAAAGCACATTTTGGTAGAGGCGTAGAGCGGAGTATTTTGGTAGAGGCGTAGGCATAGGCGTAGGGGTTATGTGCCCTGATCACAAAGCCACCATCATCGTCTCACCAAGGTTACCGTGACGTGGCCTGCATGACAGACGCAAATACTGGCTTGAAACGGGACCAGTAGTATCACGACCGCGCGGGAGGGAACTGCCTCCACCACCTTTGGCGGTAGTCGGCGGAACAGGGATGCAAGGCACACCAGTCCTAGTTAGGTCCAGACGGGCCCGTAAAGCCCCTCGAGGTACACTAGTCCCAAGAGGGTCTGATCAGGCCGAAATCGGCCCCATAAAGCCCACTGGTACACTGCAACCGTCCGGTCATTGTCGCTGCTACCCTTGCACAAGTTAGATCACCGCTGCCTACAAAACACATAGTGGACAAGGACAGGCCCGCCTGCCCCAACCCATATCAGGCCCAAAGCGCTCAGGTCAGGCCGTATGGGCCTGGCCCGTGCCGCCCCGCCATCAGGGAGGGGGTGTTCCTTATCGAACCTCACCGAGAGAATGTTTCTTTCCTGCATTGATGAATTGAGGTGAATGAATATGTATTTATTTTCATAAGAAAGATCAGTTCTGCACTCTCAATCTCTTCATCTATATGATGCACGCCGAGAGAGGCTAAAGACGAGTGGCGTGGATCACGAGGTAGCATTTCTGCCCTAAACTCAGCCATTGGTCCTGGCCGACAACAGAACCTACCGCGTCCTGCAGCAACTTGCACGCGGGTCTGGCCGCCCCGTCATGGCGCAATCATGATCACATCAATGTCTCACTTCATCGTACCGTTTGATGTGTTGCTCACCACATGCCCCCACCGCCAAATGCACATGTATCATGTATGTGGTTCTCTTCTTCTCAAAGAACTATATTCTCAGCTCTTTCTAAAAATAAATAAACAGAACAGTCGGCAAAGCCAAGGATCTGCCTTGCTAAAAATAAGGAGATTCAAAATGAGCTTCTTTTCCAAGATTATTTCAAAATCATAAACTTTGGCGAAACAATTCTGTCTGGGAACAAAAGCACATTTCGGTAGAGGCGTAGAGCGGAGTATTTTTCCAAAGAATTGTTTATTACTTGGAAACGGAGGTTGAAACTCCCGTCTCTACATCAAAATGATACACAACTTTTTTATACTATTCAACAAACCTTTACAAAATAATATGTGGATCAACCCGAAGCCACGTTTTTGGCAACATGTGTTGCTACAACTAAAAGCTTTATGTTGGGGTGGCCATGATCGGGGTTATGTGCCCTGATCTCGCACGTACGGATATCATCTAAATCCGGAGGCCTCATCAAGCCGCCAAACAGCGAGTCAGGAGCACAAACCAGTCTAGCAGATCCATATCGCGCACTACATTCACACGCTCCAAAAGTCACAGTCGTCGTCTTCCGCAAACCCATCTTCCGAGAAGGGATCAACACATTGACCTTGCTAGGCATGTCGTCAACGGCACCACAATGCCAGACAACACCGCCGCCCTACGCGCGTCCATTATCACGCGTCCTCCATCGAGACCCGCTGCACCATGCCGCTAAAACTCATTATCATCGACACAGTTGATATCACGCCGCTCCACCTTTTGAGCCCTTCGACCAACAACTGCTCCAAAACATACCCCCTGAAGGGAACACATCGTCGAGTGTTGCCATCATTCGATCCGGGATACCCAGATCTAGGGTTTCCCTCCGAATAGCCCGAGCGAGGAGGCGTAAGCTACATTGGTGATGTCTTCGACAAGGAGATGGTGCTCAAGACATCATCATCGTCTGCCATGACCAGGGTCTTCTCGGTTTTCACCAAGAGTTGCAACATGACCTTAATGTAATAACTGACTTCTTCTACATATTTTTAAATTTTAAATAAAAATATAAAAATTGACCTCTTAGTGTTCTAAGTTCAAATCTGCTTCATCCTGTCAATCCTACTTCCGGTAGGATCGGTTGACAAATGAATCCAATTTTCCCATTATTTGACTATCCATAATATTGCGGAAAGAAAACCCGGAGGAAGAGTGGATGGCCCACGAACACGCTTCTTCGGCTGTAACATCCCCACAAACAAGCCCACCATGTAGACACCGAGAGATCTTACCTGACATGCACTACGAATGTGGCACGCCTAGACCCGAAAGACCGGGCTCTAGCAGCCTCACCGCCACCCGGACCATGGCCAACGGGGCGGCCTTGTAGCCTACACCACTCTTGCCACACGGAGATCAATGGCCAAGCTGCCACCATCCGGGTGCACTTTGCCATCATGATGTCCGTTGTGTCACCGCTGGTAGCAACCATGCCGTGACACCTAACGATCGTGGCATGCCCTAGCCCTAGGTCGTCTTCCCGCGTCGACATCCACAACGAGGGTACGAGAGGGAGCCTCGCTGCCGCTAACCATGCTTTGCCCGGCTATGTCCTTTGGCAGCATCGAGGGAGGAGGAGGAAGGGGGATGGAGCATTATCGGCGGGTGATCTAGGGTTCTTCCTCGGTTGCCAGACAGGGGCGATGCGGGAGGGATAGTTTTTTTTAGCCGGTTGAGGCCAATCGACTAGTCATCCTTTCGAGATTTGTCAAATCTTACTTCCTACTTTTATCATAAGTACCTTGCATCTTCTCTTCTGCGAAACTTACAAATCCAAGGTTGAGAATTCGATTATCAATAGTATATGGCGCAAATTGGCATGTTAATTCTGCCCATTACTTATTGGCATTGTCCACCTAGTCAAGTGCAAAAAAACGCAGTGGAACCACGAAACGCACGCTGCTGGTGTGCTTCCTGTCCACGAGGAAAGAAGAGCGGCAAGGTTTAGGTCTGTCCACGAGGAAAGAAGAGCGGCAAGGTTTAGGTTTCAGTGTTTGCGGCATGGGAGCTGATTACCCAAAAAATCCCTAGGAAAAAAGAAAGGGTTGATTTCGGATACAAACTTCTGAGAAATGGGATATTCATGTTGTATTGAAGGTCAATGGAATACTAATCTTGCTCAAGGGGCAACGTTGGCAGTAGCAGTGAATTGTCTATCTTCCATTCGCGTATTTCTTCCACCAAGAAAAATGTCAGGACACGAGCCCGACAACAGAAGCTAGGCTAGGTCCGATTGCAGATTGCAGCTGCAACTTGCCGCCGCCTGCCCTATCACGCTTCACGCCGCAGGCAAGATCACACCCAGATCGGCTTCATGGTACGATCTGATTGACAGATGTGCGTGCTGATTTCTCGCCACAGCCAAGTGCGCATCAAAAATCCATCCTTCCGGACTCCGGAGTAGCTTTACTGCACATGATCTCTGTCTCCTTTCTCTGGGAGAATTGTCCATGTGGTTCTCCAGATTTGCAAGCAAAATATTGTCTCGAGGCTGAGTCTGTTTTGCAAGTTTGGTTACCACATGGTCCTAGAAACAATATTTCACCAACTTTTGCCACACTTATCTAGCATTTCGTTAGCTACACATCGCCTAAGGTTAGGCGTGCCGAAGTTAGCTTCAACCAAACATGCCTAACCCTTTAACTTGAATGCGCAAGGCATGTATAACTGGATGATAAAGGCACCAATCAGCCCCTTGCTAAGCATAGAAGCAACTCAGAAACTGGTACGAAATGAACTTTCAACTACGCACACCATCAACTACTCCAAGGTGTTTTCATAGTGCCAGATTCTCCTCCGTTCCCAATTATAAGATGTTTTGTTCTCACTCCATCAAGATGTTTTGGCAAAGTTAAATTTTAAACTGTCAAAACGTCCTTATATTAAGGAACTGAGGTAGCAGTACCTAACAACAAGACAGCAGTTTGGGAGCATGAACTTCCCAAGTCTTTCAATTGACAGTACTACAAACACATACACCTTTGTGCTGGTTATTACTTCATACCTTCAGCATGGGTCGCCATGAAAAAATCTGTTCTTCCTTCGCCTATAACAGGTTATAACCAATGAATAGTAGTCGTATTTCAGTGCCCTCCACGGCACGACTTTTTAATCTTCTTATGCGAGGGCACCCGGGCCCTCGCTCTAGATTACAACATCCTCTATACCTACAAGTGGAGTGAGTTCATGTGCCGGATGTAACAGATAACAGAACACTTCCAGCGAGCAGCAGCCAAGATACACCCTCCACAATTTGACGAGGCCTGCGTCTGTCTGTTCTACCACTGCCAGAGCAGCCCTTGCGTGGGATCAGATTTTGTCATGGAGGTTAACGACCAGGTCATGCGCGTCGTCCAGCAGCCTCCAGACATCCAGCTGCCCTGCCATGCTGTTGCACTCCCGCAGTATCTCGTCCATGCTGCTGTACTTCTCGATTATCAGCTTCCTCCGCTGCAGGACGCAGGCTGCGATGGCGTAGAGCAGCAGGTCGTCAGTCGGTGGGGCATGCAGCCTTATTCTTCCCCAGGTGGACCTCCCGATCCCAGCCCGTATGGCCGCCTGATCTGCCCACATCACCTCCCAGAGGCAGACGGTCTGCTCGAAGGTGAGCTCCCTCCTGAAGAGGACCACCACCATCCTGTACACAAAGAAGCAGTCCTCGGCCTGCAGCTTCTGCAGGTGCTTATACAGGTGCGAGTCCTTGCGCTTGATGATCTGCGAGACAGTCTTCAGCTGCCGGCTTATTCCAACCTCGTCAAGCCTGAAGTTATGCCTGGCTTTCCTCATGAAACCCACGAAGCACCAAAACGCCGCACAGTCTTCCTCCATCACTGCGATTATTGGTGACAGGAGATCACTCATGCCTTGGCAGTAACCGATCTCCGGATCGTAGACTGCATATGCTTCCAGAAGTCCAACCAACCGAGCAGCGTGGTAGATCATATGGGGCTCCAGATGGTCGTAGTCTTTCAACCCAACAGATGCTGCAGACTGCAAAGCTTTCTCTTTAGGGACTTCAGCCTGGTTGGGAGAGAATGAAATCCATTCTGTGTTTGCCCGGATAGCATCTAGCCTGATAATGCGTTGCCATGTGGCAAACTCCTCTGAGGTTCTGCTAGACCTGAAAATATCTGCCTTGAATGAAGAACTCCTGGCAAACTTAGGATCCGGTTCACAAGTATCCTCGGCACACATGGATACCCTTCCAGTTCCAGACTCGTCTTCGTCCGATGATTCAGAATCAGAAGATTCAGACTCTGCTGTGCATGGATACGCATCAATTAACTCAATTGTGTCTTCATCCATAGATTCTACAACCTCATCACATGTAGTGATTTCCTGTTGCTCGGCCTCGCTGTGTTCAGGCTTCAGTTCCTCAAGCGACACAGGAGTCTTCTCAGCATTGACACCTCCGAAACAAGGTGATTCTGATTCTTCAGCACTACTTCCTATACCAGAACACTCCTCATTACTGACTTCATTTATTGACTTCAGCCCACTTCCTCTGTACCCATTCAGAATGTGCTGGCACTGCCGCCTCAGTTTTTCGTACTCTTTCCTGAATCAAAAGCTATGTTAATCCAAAAACCCTTGACAGACTAGACATGATATTAATAACACTAGAATATCACAGCATTACTCTTTCATCCTCTTTAGGCGGTTACAAATTCACATCATCATCCTAGTGTGAACTAATCAGGGGAGCAAGATAGTACTTAGCCAAATGTTTATTTATGGCTAATGCAGTATCACCTTTTTTTAGTGCCTCATGGAATCATGGCATACTGAGCGAAATGTTTATTATTAATTATTTTTTGCTGGATATTTACGACTAATTCAAACCAGGCATTCTACCAAACCAATGAAGCAATGAGTGGTTTACATAAAAAGATTAATCACTACAGTAATAAGTATAGTACCTCTTTTTAATCTTGATGGTATTCCGTTCCTCTTCAGAACTATTTAAATCATAGCTGCACATAAAAATCACCAAGGTAAATATCTCTGGATTTGAAGTGGCAAAGCATACGAGTGAGAGCATAGCACAATCAAATAATTTATGACAACATGCTATGCTGGTGAGCTAAATTACGACTTAATGAGTAACGTGGTATTTATAGCATTTATAACCAACCACAAATTGAGGTTAATATTGCAAAATCAAATTCTTATAAGATTGGTCACACATGTTTACAAGATAAGGCCCCACCACATCACTCTCATTGCTAATTATAAGATCAATTAGTACAATATTTAGTAGCACTATATTCCCTCCTTATATTTTGAGTTGACTAGTTCCAACAAAAAATGCCACCCAGTTTTTCGATGATGAAGATGGGAGTGTTGATGACAGCAGAAGCTACCATAGGCATGCATGACATACCCAGAATGACATATAACCAAGCTCATGTGTATGTCCGCACATACTGTTTTGCAGGATAACACTTGGTGATGGCACTATTACTGTATTACTACAGCTGTGTGTGCGTATTTCTTTCCTAAAATGTCCGCTAATAATGTCAACTTGTGCGTAAAGTGTACATTTTAGGTTTGGTACTCCCTCCATCCAGAAATAATTGACTTGGCTTTGTCTAGATTCGAATGTATCTAGACGCATTTTAGTGTATAGATACATTCAAATCTAGATAAATCTGAGTCAGTTATTTCTGGACGGAGGGAGTACTACTTAATTAGGGTATGAGCTTCCACATGCAGGGTACCAGGAGGTGGAATTGCTGCACACGCGCGGTGTAGGTTGAAATTTGGGCCGGTGCTGGGACATGGGATGGAGCGGCTCTTCTGTTCAGGTAGGTGCCACCTGGTAAATAACATTTTTTTACAAAGCAGTTCTGCCTTATCCCTTTCGCCGACACTTGGAGTTGGATGGATTGTTCTAGCTGCTAGCAGCGATTCTGCCATTGCTAAGATTTCTCCAAGGTGACCTCCATTGGAGGCATGATTCGAACATGAGAGCCTGTGCGATTGAGTCACGATCATGGCAAGGTCGCTCTGTGGGCTCTTCGGAGTCGCAAATCATGGCGTGCTCTCGCCGGATGCTGGACATGGCATCGCTTCTCATGTGGGCGCAAGTGGAGAGGAGGAGGGGGTGCACAAGGACAGAAGGAGGGGTCCTAGCTGCAGAAGAGAGACGGCTTGGTGGCTCAACACAGCTGGGGATGGGAGCTTGATGCGAGCTCTAATGGCAGAGGTGAGTGGCAATTTGCTGGAAGCCCCAATGGCAAAGGCTAGGGAGGGAAGAGGTGCAGTCATGGACAGGTTTTGATGGGGTTAGCGTAGACTACATTGGGTCTGGATCAAGGATTACGAGTCGCTCGACAAGTCGCGGCTTGTCGCGCGACTTGTCGGCCTGTCGCAAACTCGTTGACGATAACCTGGAGCAACACGACAAGTTGAACTTGTCGATCGACAAGTTGACTTGTCGATGACAAATCACGACTTGTCTACATTTTTTAGTCAAGCGACTAGTTCTGGACTGGGAAATAAAATCCTTCCCTGCAGCAGTTTCCTGAACTGTCCTCTGCAGCAGTTTCCTGTAACCATTGTTCTCCCTTACTCTTGCTCTTGATCTCCTGTACTGTCCTCTGCAGCAGTTTCCTTTTCCCCTGTCTTGATTTCCTTTTCCCCTGTCTTGTTTGCTGCAGCATATCACCATGTCACCACCAGAGATTTCCCAATGTCACCACCAGATACCTACTATTAGTAGCCTGTTTACTTAGTATTTTTTTTTTTGGTAGTTACAGCTCGACTACATGTCGACAAGTCTATCACTAGTCGAGACTAGTCACGACTAGTCTGTGAGTCGGTACCCCAGCGACAAGTTGTGACTCAGCGACTCGTAATCCTTGGTCTGGATACTGCATAGATCCATGAGCACATTCTGCTGAAACTGAAAAGAAGTTTTCCTACCTTTAATTAAGCAACCAAGCATGACATTTAATAGAGCTGTCTAGAATTAACTTTAGTACAATAAAACTAGAGGAGCTTTAGAAATGGTGATTTTACAATTTCGCAGTTCTAGAATAAACTGCCAGGAAAACAAGCACCATTTCCAAATTAATATACTAAATTTAAATGCTACAATACATAGGGTCAACCAATTCCTCCTGTTTGGCATAAGCCAGTACTGTATCGATATTACGCGTCAAAATCAGCATGGCAACAGTTTGTAGTGTACTAAAGAATTATCCAGGATAGTAAATATTAAGGGTAAAAAGTCAGCTATAAAGTATAAACCAACGCAAATTGATGCAGCATCAGCTCATTCGACATTATCCTGAAGAAATATCACAACTAGTTGATTCTCGTTTATCTTATACTTAATTGATTAGTAACCAGCAGGTGCTGTGGGGTATAGCTGTGTGTATCTGACATCTCAAATTTGGTCAAAGATATGAATCTTACAGATTATACTAATAATAGAAGAGATTAAGTAACTCACACTCCTAGTAGGAAGGGCCAAACTTCTGCCCGAATGCCAGGTTCGATACCCTGGTACAATAAAAAGAAGTGTTATTGTTCAGTAGGTTGAATTGAGCTGCAAGATGCAGAACATACTTTATTGGTACAAGATATGCATATATCTCCAACAAAGCACAAAAAAAGGACAAGTACATATGGAGGCCATATATGCAAATGAATAACTATACTTACCCCACTACGAACTTTCTTTAGAACCTGCTTTCCTCCATCACGAAGTTTCCCATTGGCCGAAAATTGACCCTCCCACTGTTGACGAGAAAGTACTCTTTTCCTTTTCCTTCGAGACCATGGAGATTTAGTTCCGCCTCTGATAAAAATAATTTATATGTTTTAGCAAGCAGCACCACCAGAGATATTGGTATTAAAAAAAATCAGCAAACCAACTAAAAGGGCAAGTGGCTATTTACTACAGTGCCGTACTTCAGTCTAGTGTATGCCAGGCATACTGTTCATAGGCAGATAGATGTGGTGTGATGGCGTTTAAATAGGGAATGCTTAAAGCCATCATCAATTGTACCCCAAGCCTATTTTGAATGCACCATACTTGCATGAAAAATAAATAAATCATACAAAAGACACTACTGTGAAGAAAATAGAGGTGATCAATTTATCAAATCAACTACATATGGAACAACTTCCTCGTAGTTACTGTTTTTCGAAATAATTGTTGTACTATAACTTGGGCATCTGTTGAATTATTAACATGATTGGTCAATTTTATGTTGTTCAGCCATATTTTAAATCAACCATATAAAGACGAACTTTACATTAACTTTCTAGCATATTAGTTCAAGCTTAAGAACCAATCCGCAGTCAGGAAAAGAGGGTATGTCAGGTCAGCTTAGTTGAGAAGACTTGAATTGGAAGTTATTATCATTTACATGTATTTTTTTATCGATACACTAGCTGAAACAATAAGGTGAAAGACAAGAGGAGAGTGAGTAAAACTTGAATGTATGTAGTATGGGAACTGGAGGTGGCACACAGGCTTAGAAGGGTCATCATTGAGCTCGTTCCGTAACTCTATCAGCACAATTGCAGAGAGAAGAAACTAGCTCAACTTTAGTAGGTAGCCATTCACAGTGCGGAAGTTTCACTCCCAAACCAAATAGAAGCATAACATATTCAGTAATGCTAAGAGTTATTCAGTATTATTATTTTTAGGAACAAATTTGATTTCCCTTGTGGGGCAGGGTCACCTCCAATGCCCGACATACCGTAGCATCCAACACTAAGAATCAACAAAAACAGCCTGGTGGACCAACTAACTCAAGATAGCACCAAGCAAGCTACCTCTCGATTCAAGCAATGGTTAACTCGCAACCCATTTGTAACTTGACCACTAACATTATCACTAGACTAGACAGAAGCCCACCAGACCATAACTTATACTACATGCTTAAATAAACAAACAAAAGAGGCATCTTGAAAGTAGTAAATCATCCGTTGCAAGCTTGCAATGGAAAGTGACTGGACACACAATCTATTTACAGCAGCGCACTAAGCCTGCCAAGCCGTGGCTCCACCATCTACTCGAATCCACGCTGCAAACGTAAAGGTGGAGTAGATCGAAGCACCTAGAAACCCTAATTTGAGCATCTCAGTGGCCTCCACGCCACCATTTCCATCACGGAGAGATGCACCAGATCAGAAGCTACGCAAGGACTGAAAAGGTCGCATTTTTTACTCCTAAAACTACTCCGAAGGGGGGGAGACCCACCGATCCGACCGCGGCGAGGAGGACGCCGCGGGAGAGGAGGAAGACGGGGCCGCCGCCGTCGCCGTCGCCGCCGAGGCGGACGTCAAGGCGGGCACGGAGGTCCCGGCGGCCGCCGCCGCCGTCGAGGAGGAGGAGGAGGAGGAGGAGTTGGAGGAGGCGGCGGCGACGAGGAGCGAGCGGATGTGGATCCAGGAGGAGGTGGGCGGGGAGGACGCGGCCGTGGGCGAGGAGGAGGAGGACGGAGAGGTCGAGGTGCTGGATCGCCGCAGGGCCTTCATGTCCCTCTCTCACCCACCTACCCACCCCCAACACTCGCCCACGACCAGACCACCGCCGCCGCCGGACGCCACACTACCAGCAGCATCCCCGCCTCCCCGGCGCCATCCCCGCCGCCCCAGGATCTCGCCGCCGTCGCCCCGCGGCCGCAGAGTTAATCAACCGAGTCACTTTTTTTGTTTAACTCTCTGCCTAAGCTTTTGGCAAATGGACAGAGCTAGAGAGAGGAGAGGGGGGGGGGGGTGGAGCATGTGACGCCAATAAAGCCACCACACAAGGCAAGGAGCGAGATGAGTGGGTGGGTGCCGTGCTCGTTTAAACGGGTCCGGTCCGGGCTGCCACGCGGGGCCCGCCGGTCAGTGGGAGCGGGAGTAGTAGATGGCTAGACCTACCACTGGGACACGTATTGTGTAGTGTAGGACACTCCAACTGCCCGGCATTCAATACCACGGCGTCGTCCTCGGGTTCTACTGTAGGAGTTTTCAGGTCAACTTTCGAAAAAGATCTTGTTTTTCTCCAGTGTCGAAGAGGCTTATCTTCACTGGCTTCTTCTTGTAGTACATTTTATAAAATTGGGTTCATGAAAATTTGATAAATTGTTGGGGAAAAAAGATGTTCTTTCTTGCTATGCTGGATTTTGAGTCAACCATTTGGCAGACCGGAGGAGATCCACACGGTGTTGGACGACGACCAAGCTGATCGATGCACCGAACGGCATGGGGGGAATGGATAGGGGTATTGACTCGTCGGCCGGCACGTTTAGCCCGTGGATGGAGGGAAAACATCGAGATCTTTTGTCAACGGATGAGATACCGGAGACCGGAGATGTCTCCGTGGACCGATCGACGTTTTGAACGGGTCGCGCGCGCGTTCGATTCTTTTGGGAGGGAGAAGCCAAGGCCAGAGAATACGCCGCCGTACGTGCGCATTCATGGTACGTGCCAAAATATCGCTGTGATGATAACAACGTACTAGTACGTCTACGTGCGCGGTGCGCCCCTCATGACTTGATATGGTAGCTGCCAAGTTCATGTGCGTCATACACGCGTTTCAATATTTTCTACCGCGCACGAACCTATGTTGTCGGTTTGCACTTATATGAGAGATAATCACGGTTGATGTTAGTAGGAGCCAAAACACGGTTCTCTCTGCTTCAATGTAAAACACGGTTCTCCATCCGTCTCAAAATAGTTGTCGTAAATTTGTTTAAATTTGGATGGATTTAGTTCTATTTAGTATGAATTTTTAACATCTATTTTTAGACGGAGGGAGTAGAAATTTATTTCATATTGATTTATGTGTCTAATTATAATTATTTTATGTCATATTTATTTATACTAGTAGACAACTTGGAAATTACGGTCAAGGTTGTGGGGAGTTGACAAAAATGTCAACGGTGCATTACATTTTGGGACGGAAGGAGTTATATTGTGACCTAAATTTTTGCACATGTATACTAGGTATGTCCTTTGTGGAGGAAAGACAAGTTCCGCTCCCGAGTCACTTGCACGAGGCGATCCTGGGGCGTCCCCTCCCAATCCTAAACAGTCGGCGGCGGCCACGCCTTGGCCACCGAAGGCAGCGGGCAAGCTACCGCGGGCTCCTTCGATCCTCTTCGCGCGGGGGTGGACACCAGGGGACGGCGCTCGCCAGAGCGGTGTTGGCCGGCGGCTTGGAAAGGAGGCGCGGAGGAGAAGATAGGGCGATGGTGCAGACTTGGTGGCGGTGGCGTGGTTTCCTTAGGCGGCGATGCTGCATCTCAGTCTCTCTTGGCTTGATCTCTAGGTTCTGCCATCGGTTCGAAAGAGCTGAAAGGTTATCCGCTCATTCCGTTCGCCGGTAGCCAGCCGGCGGTGTGGGGAATGCTGGACCGGCCTAAATAATGGTGGCAGTCTAAGGTTCCTTTCGCGCGAAGACGAAGATGTGCTGGCTGCATGTACTCGTTGATCTAGCATGGAGCGGCGTGTACTGGAAGGCTCCGTCAGCGAACTCCCATAGGCATATCATGCTTAGAGTTTGTTGGATTGGAAAGAATTCGATCGCGTGCACCCGTGCTTTTGCTGACCATTTAGTTTTAGAGGGAGCGTTGCGAAGCTCTGCTATCTGTTACCATCGTGTGTCGTGTCTTTGACGGTCCATGGTGAGATCAGATGCGAAGAATGTCATGAAGGTAGGGATATGGGGCAAGCGATATGAAGGCACATATATGAGGGCAAGCGAATGAGTAGCAAACACAGGATGTTGTTTAAAATTGGTGATTGTATTAGTCATTCTCATTTGCAATTTTTTTGTAGTATTCAAAATTATGTGACGAAGGAAGAGTCCGTTGCGTAAAATTTGTGGGACATTTTATGGGTTAGTCTCTTTGTGATCTGGCAACTATAGCAGCAACAACAGCAACTCATAGCATGAGTAGCGAGTTCGTCACGCAACACACAACATGAGTACTCCCTCCATTCAATAATGTAAGATCTTTCAGGATATTTCAAAATAGATTAGATACACTCTAAATAAGTGAACATGCACACTAAGCGCACGTTTAGTTACCTGCACCTATTTTTTGTCTCTTGGGGGCCGTCCCCGAAGGACAAGGCCATGAAGAGATGAGCCAAAAACCATATTTTTTACATAGTTTGGTTGTCCATAAAATCTCCGGCTTTATGGGATGGACATCAATATCATTTTGTTTGGTAGGCTGCACAAAACTCTCATCAGGTTGTCGTTGCAAATCAGATTTGTTTGGTTGCACACTTGCGTATGGTTACCACACGAACATGTGGTGAGCTTACCACACGCCCATTAGCAACATAACAGCAGAAGCACCACTAGCACAACATCACACAAATCATCACCAGGAACATCAGAAGAACATCATCAGGAACATCACAAGCACATCAACAGCAACATCACAAGCACATCATCAGGAAAATCATCAGAAACTTCACAAGCACATCAACGGCAACATCACAAGCACAACACCAGGAAAATCATTAGAAACTTCACAAGAACATCAATAACAACATCACAAGCACATCATCAGAAACTTCACAAGCACATCAATAACAACATCACAAGCAAATCATTAGAAACTTCACAAGCACATCAATAACAACATCACAAGCACATCATTAGAAACATCATCAGAAATTTCACATGCATAGCATCAGGAACATCACAAGTAGAAGATCAGTATCAGAACATTAGGAGCATATCAAAAGTAGAAAACCAGGAATAACACGAACATGTACATGCATGATCTTGGCAGAAGGGGACACAGTTCATCATATCACCATGGTGTTAACCTACCAGCACATAAGAAGTGGTTGTCATCGTACCACCACCACTAGTTCACCATCACTGAAGGGTTATTTGTTGAAAATATGCCCTAGAGACAAATAGTAGTAAGGACTATTATCATATTTCATATAGTTTATGATTAAGTTTTATATCATGTTGTAACTGTATTGAGTGGAAACATCAATACACGTGTGATATACAAACAACCAGGGGTTCCCAGTGAAACTCTAGTCACTGGTTCATTGGTCAACAAATGATCATGTTTCCTGATCATGTGGCATTTATGCCAGTTGGAAATGAGGTCATCTCATTCTGAGAATGAGATGATGAACCAATACCCAACCTAAACATCATGACCGATCATGTCACGAAGTTCAAGTTACGATGATTAGAAATGGATCCTCGTAGACTATTCCTTAGACCGTGAGGTTATATCAATCACTGTCTCTCGAGAGTGCTTAGATAGCATCAAACGCCATCTGGTAAAACAGTGGTCATAAAGGCGTGTTCAGGTATTCGGAGGAAACCGTAGAGGCAATATAAGTCAAGAGCGGGATTTGTCCGTCCATGTGACGGGAAGATATTCAAGGGCCCACTCGGAGAGGTTATATCCAAAAGCTGCGTAGCTGTGATTTGATCACGGGGATATCACTTGTCGGAACGAGTCAAGTAGCATTGTTCGGTAACGAGATTGAACACGACATGGTGATTTCATTGATCAGATCTCGGGCAATGCAAGTATTGAGAGACAAAGGGAATAAGACACGACTGTCCTGATTC
Organism: Avena sativa; assembly: GCA_916181665.1. Lineage (NCBI taxonomy): Eukaryota > Viridiplantae > Streptophyta > Magnoliopsida > Poales > Poaceae > Avena > Avena sativa. The sequence goes on along the minus strand of OV702290.1, from coordinate 551,247,004 downwards.
AAACGACGAAAGATCTTCGTGGAACGCACAGGGGTCACATGGCCATCCAGGTCCCTCTGTCGATCATTAGTGCGGGAGTGTCCCGACCATGTCTGGAGTGTTCCCGAACCGTGGGGTATCACGCTTAAGGGCTTGATGATGCTTAGAGAGTGTTTATAGGATCGGTAGAATCACCGAAGAATAGTAGGGAGAAAATCGGAAGGCTTTCAGTAAGTCCGGAGGATGTCCGGAGTGGAGATGAAAGGTGTTCCATAACCACGGAGATTGGATAATGTGTGAATGAATGTTAAATGTTGATTTAATCATTTATTCATAATTAATTAATAAAGAGAAAATCAATTTTAATGGTCAAAGGCTTAATGGGCCAATTTCGGAGGGAGAGGGCCCATTAGGGGAAAGGAGAGAGGGAGAGGGGCCAAGGGGGAGGCCGGCTGGGCCTAGCCCCCCCCCCATGTGGGGCCCACTAGGGTGGCCGGCGGCCACCCCTCCCCCCCCTCTCCTTTAGTCCCACCCCGGGACCTTGAGGGAGGTAGTACCTCCCCTCCTCTATATATAGTGGGGGTATTTAGCCAAATAAATACACCAATAATCAATAAAGGTCTTCTCACTTTTGGGAGGACCTCTAATTGATATTTTCTCTCTCCCCCTCTCTCTCACGTGACCGTGGTCCTAAGTTTGGACTGCGCGAACGAGAGACATCTTCACCGCGGAGCGTCGTCGCGTTGCAGGATTCGGATCCGGGAGCTCTACTTCCACAACTGCTGCTGGATCGGGGAAGCGGGAGTCATCGTCAGGCACCGGACGTGTGTAACTCCCCGCAAGGTGTCACACTTGAGGCACTCAAGTCGTTGAAGCCAAGGAGCGCAAGGACTTCATCACGACCTTGAGGTCGGCTTCGGCTCGTCTACATCAACCACGCTCTCCTGAGCGTTGACAACGCTTTTCGGTCTTCAAGGGTAAGTTCGCGAAAAGCCCCTCCCGTTACTATATTACTAATAGATAGGTCCTGGCAGCTTCAGGGGTTTAGGGACGTAGAGTAAAATTTATTGTTTTCATACGCGGAACCCCAACAGTGGTATCAGAGCCAGGTCTATGCGTACTAATGCTAGTACGGGTAGAACACACAAGATGTAGCGTGTGGGCGTTGATCTTTTAGTTGTTACCCTCCCACGTGTACTTGTGTATACCGCAGTAATGCTTGATGAAGCGGCCCCCAACCGACTTTATGCGTTCATTCGCGAGACTAGTCCATGCTTGACATACGGCTTGTACCGTATAAAGTGGCTTAGGGGGGTGTCTGTCTCTCTCGCATTAGTTGGTATACCATTTGCAACGGAGGGCCCCGAAAGGGGTGTAGTAGAGACAACTACTTGATCAGCGTTGTGCTGAAAGTTCGTAGGTAAGAATGGTTCTTGTGCGAAAGCCCATTCAGCCACGTAAAACATGCAAAGATAAAGTAGAGGCGTCTAACTTTGTTTTGCAGGGGGCGTTGCTTTGTGATATGGTTGTGGCAAAGGTAAAGTGATTACATTTTGTTACATAGTAGTAGATACTCACGAAGGTGACAAACTACCACGCCGGAAAGACACCGGTACCCTGGTGTCTACGGCGCCGGAACCTGGTGACGACGGATGGAGATCACGACGTGAAGGACCATATCACATAGCATTTGCATTCAATGTTATTGTTTGTATATCTTATTGTGTGCTAGTATTAGATACTCGACGGTAGCCTGATAAGGGGATGCCGTGGCTTGTTCGGGACTGGAACATGTCCTACGCGCGGACTGCTGCGCAGAACGCTCTCCCCATGGTCATGAGCCACCATGGAAACATGGAGATATGGCAAGTGACCAGAGGGTATTGCAAGGTGGACGAAGACGGCCAGGATCAAGGCCTTCAAGCTATCATGCACTCCTGTGCCGGATACGGGTGCCACATAGCTGATCTGACCAGCTACGAGATCCCCTTCTTCACCCGTGTGGCTACTCCGCCTCCTCCTGCAGAAGAAGCCGAAGAAGTTTCCGACGATGAACGCACCAACTCGGATGCGGACATCTCGGAAAGATATCAAGGCGGAGTGACCAGCGAGCCGGCAGATCCTTCATCTCCTCCCGTATCATAGACCAGAAATTGATGTATTATTCCAGAAAAACCTGATGCGATTGTAAATATTAAGTACTATTTATCTTTGCAAGTGCTAAGCTTTTGATCTTTTCAGCACTTTTGACTTTTTGAAATTTTTGCGTGCCTGAAATATTTACACAAGCACTTATATTTTTTTGTCTCTACTTATCGTTTATCTGGCTTTCCGCCTCGTCTCTTTCGTGAGCCGGCTAAACCTTCAGCCGGAAAATTTGTCGAGCAACGGAGCTCAATTGCTAAATCAGTTTAAACTCGGAAACAAAGCCGGCTTCCTGTACCAACAATTCACTACTCGGAAAATGCCCGCATCCAGCAATCAGACAAATAACCAAAGTAAAGATTAGAAATTTTAGAGTTATACCCGAAGGTAGCAGTTTTAGAATCGGAAATCTAGACCAGAACGAACATGAGCATAAAGTACTTTCAAGCATTCTGGGATTTTCGACTATGACATGATCATTCGAAAATAAGATGGTTTAAGAACTTCTCAGAAAAAACTTGAGGCAACCAAAACTTCTATTTCTCACAGAACATGTACATATGTATGATTACAAAGAAGGATAAACTAAGAATAAAAGGGACGTAGCTGAGCAATATTCCACGGTCTGTCTAACTCATCCGGATTTGTACTGCCTCCAGCTCTCTTTCTCTTCTTAGTAGCAGGTCTTTCTTTGACTGGCCTCATGTTAGTTAAGTAGTACGATCCATTGTGCAATACTCGACTAACTAAAAAGGGGCCTTCCCATACTGGGGAAAGTTTGTGCTTTCTTTGTTGCACAAGTCGGAGAACCAAATCACCTTTATTGAAAGATCTATTTCGGACTCTCTGGCTATGATACTTGCGTAACTTCTGCTGATAGGTTGTAGATCTCATTTCAGCAACGACGCGAACTTCTTCGACTAAGTCGAGATCATTTTGTCGAGAAATCTCGGCATCCTCTTCGATATACGCGACCACTCTAGGAGAAGTATGAATTAAATCACTAGGAAGAACTGCTTCTGCGCCATAGACCAAGAAGAAAGGTGTGTATCCTGTTGACCTGTTCGGAGTTGTTCGTAAACTCCAAATTACAGAGGGTAATTCCTCTGCTCAAGCCCCCGCAGCACGTCGTAGTGGTGCTTCGAGTCTTGGTTTCAAGCCTTGTAGAATTAAACCATTTGCTCTTTTGACTTGTCCGTTAGACTGTGGATGTGCGACTGACGCAATGTCAAGCCGGATATTTTGCTCATCGCAGAATTCGGTCAGTTCTCCCATAGAAAAGTTACTCCCGTTGTTCGTGATAATGCTATGCGGATAACCATACCGGATTATAACATCCTCGACAAATCTTTTGGCTGTTGCTCCATCACAACTAGTGACAGGTTTAGCGTCGATCCACTTGGTGAATTTATCCACCAGCACTAAGAGGTGAGTAAATCCACTTGGAGCTCGTTTAAAAGGTCCTACCATATCAAGCCCCCAGACCGCAAAAGGCCATGTTATAGGTATTGTCCGCAGCTGATCAGCCGGAACATGAGCTTGCTTGGCGTACTTTTGGCAGCCTTTGCATGTCTTGACTAATCGTTCGGCATCTTCCTGAGCTGTAAGCCAAAAAAATCCATGCCGAAAAGCTTTTGCCACTAGAGAATTGGCTGCAGCGTGGTGACCACACTCGCCTTCATGGATTTCCCTTAAGATTTCCACTCCTTCTTCCGGAGATACACAGCGCTAAAAACCCCCAGAAACACTCCGTTTATGGAGCTCACCTTTAACAATAGTATAGGCTTTTGCTCGTCAGATAATCTGCCGGCTCAGCATCTCGTCTTCGGGTAATTTGCCATCTACCAAATAATCGAGGTAGGGTTGAGTCCAGCTAGGAATTACAGCCAGAACTGCTATTAAAGGTGAGTCGGATTTAGTCGGATATTCCTCATCTACTCCCTTTATCGAGGGAACTTTGAGGTGCTCTAAAAATACGCCATCCGAGACCTCTTTCCGCGTAGAGCCTATTCGAGATAGTGCATCTGCTTCCTCATTTTCTGCTCGAGGGATGTGTTGAACTTCAAACCCTTCGAACGATTTAGATAGATCATCCACGACAGCTTTATATGCTGCCATGTGCTTATTTGCATTAAAAATATCTGAGACTTGCTGAGCAACAAGATCCAAATCTCCGTAACACATCAAACATCGGATGCCAATATCTTTGGCAATCCGGATTCCATGCAGCAGTGCTTCATACTCGGCAATATTGTTTGTCGTTGTGAAGTGGATCTGCAACACGTATAATAGTTTATCTCCTTAGGGTGATTTGAGCACCACGCCAGCCCCCGAGCCCCCTCGAGCCTTAGACCCATTGAAAAGAGGGTCCAGTATTCCGACTCAAGGAGGACCATGTTCTCCTTCGTCTCTGTCCAATCAGCGACAAAGTCAGCAAGGATCTGGGATTTGATTGCTGTTCGAGGTTTATACTCAATATCGAAAGCTGAGAGCTCTATGCCCCATTTGGCGACATGTCCTGTGGCATTGATGTTGTTGATTATGTCTCTCATGGGAGCTTTTCTCACCACGGTAATTGGATGCTCCTGAAAATAGTGTCGTAACTTACGAGATGCTAGGAAAACACCATAAGCCAACTTTTGATAGTGCGGATATCGTTGTTTTGATTCTGTCAAAACCTCGCTAACAAAGTAAGTCGAACGCTGCACCAAGTGTTCCTGATTTTCCTCTGGTCTCTCCACCACCATGACGATACTAACGACCTTATTTGTCACAGCAATATAAAGCAACATTGGTTCCTGAGGTTCCGGCGCTACGAGGATAGGAGCAGATGAGAGTACTTTCTTCAGGTCTTCTAGTGCAGCTTCAGCTTTGTTAGTCCAGACAAAATCTTTGGTCTTCTTTAGGAGTTTGTATAATGGTGCGGCTCTTTCACCAAGCCGGCTTACAAATCGACTGACCGCAGCAATGCAACCAGTTAATCTTTGTACGTCCTTAAGGCGAGTTGGCCTGGAAATATTGAGTATAGCCTTGATTTTGTCGCGGTTCACCTCTATGCCTCTTTGAGACACGATGAAACCTAACACTTTTCTGGCTGGTATTCCAAAGAAGTATTTCTTCGGGTTAAGCATGATGTTGTATTTTCGTAGATTGGCGAATGTTTCCTCCAAGTCGGAAATGAGTGTTTCCTTCTTTTTGGACATCACCGCGATATCATCCACGTATGCATGTACATTGCGTCCGAGTTGGTCGTGGAGGCAACGCTGCATCGTGCGCTGGTACGTAGCTCCTGCGTTCTTCAGCCCAAAGGGCATCGTAACAAAACAGAAGGTTCCGAATGGGGTTATGAATGATGTTTTGACTTTGTCAGATTCCTTCATCCGGATTTGAAAATAGAGGAGTTCCGAACCTGCCGTAGAATCGATAACTTGATCAATTCTAGGCAGAGCGAACGGATCTTTTGGACAAGCCTTGTTCAAGGCAGTATAATCAACACACATCCTTAAATCAGTGGTGTCCTTTTTAGGGACCATTACAGGATTGGCCGACCACTCAGTTAGGATGACCTCTTCTATGAATCCGGCTGACTCGAGCCGTGCTAGTTCCTTAGCTATTGCCTTATGTTTTTTGTCGCCAAACCGTTGTAAGGACTGTTTGACGGGTTTAGCATTCGGGTTTACATTTAGAGAGTGCTCGGCAAGTTCCCTAGGTACTCCAGTCATGTCAGATGGCTGCCATGCGAAGATATCTTGATTTGCTTGGAGGAACTTGACGAGCGTGCTTTCCTCTGTGCTATCTAGGCCTACGCCTATCTGGGTCACCTTGGAGGGGTCATCATCCTTCAATGGCGCTTTCTTCGTCTCTTCTGATGCCTTGAACTCCGGATTTGGCTTGGTAACCTCCTTCTTCGTTGCGGGCATCTCGGACGGATCTATGCTCTTCTTGATCTCCTGGTACTCCTGGGCATGCAGCACGGCTTCGACAAAGGCGGCATTTCCATCTTCGCACTCTCGCGGTTTCTTCGGGTCTCCCCTGATGATGATCACGCCGTTGGGACCTAGAATTTTCATCATATTGTAAATGTAACACGGACGAGCCATAAAACACTAGTAAGCCGGACGTCCGAATATAGCATGGTATGCGCTCTTGAACGGGACCACTTCGAAGGAAAGTGCCTCCGTCCGATAATTCTTTGGGGTTCCAAAGGTAACATCCAAAGTAATCTCTCCCAGGGAATTGGCTTGTCTTCCTGGGACAACTCCGTGAAAAATCATAGAGCTATGGTTCAGCTGGGTCTTCGTGATCTTCATCCGGCGTAGCGTTTCGACATAGAGAATATTGATGCTGCTACCACCGTCCATGAGGGTCTTGGAGAAACCATAACCGTCAATAAGTGGGTTGACGATTAAGGCGTACTTTCCTCGCCTGTGTAACTTAGGCGGATGATCATCGCGGTCAAACGTGATTGCCACTTCCGACCAGTCCAGATACTGGGGGACAGCCGGAACTGTTGATTGAGCTCGTGTAGAACTGCTTTCTTGACCTTTGCTGGTTGAGATCCGAGGAAGGTGACATAAGTGTCCTTCTTGGTGGGAAAAGTCTTCTTCCCTTCTGACTTGGGATTTGAAGCATCAGCTTCCTCCATGTCGGAATCTTCCTTGGTCTCCTTGTATTTTTCGGGATTTTTCTTTCCCTTCTTCCGCTTAGCTTTGTAGCCTGCGGTATCATCTCTCTTGATGTCGTAATTAAAACGATATTTAGCGTTTGTGTGGGACGAGCCCCCATTGGCGTCCAAGTGATGCACACATGGGTTATTGGCAATGTCGGCCCAAGAGTAGGTTTTTCCTGGTTGTTGTTCTCCTCTACCTTGGACCCTTGATGTCCCACGGCCACGCCCGCGGCCTCTGCCACGTCCTCCTCATCCTCCAGACCCAGAAATAGTAGTAACTACCGCCGTTTCCGTGTTGGGTTTTTCTTCCGAGGTATTTTTGCGCTTCTGAGCTTGTTGCTTTGGTTGTTTTGCCGACTGAGGCACATCTAGGGCATTGAGTAGTCCTTCTGCATCGTCGTCAGCATCTGCATACTTGCTCACTGTTTCTATCATCTCTCCCAAATCAGTAACCTTGTCATACTTCAAGCGATGGCGCAGTAAACCAATAGGGAGACCTGCGATGAAAGCTTCAATCGCAGTTTGATCATTTACTCCTTCGCAGGAGTTCTTGGTGTCGATTCATCATCCGAGGTAATCCCGGCAAGTTTCTCTAGCTTTCTGGGTGCAACGATGTAGGTCTCCAACCGTACAGGGCCTCCGGTATGTGCCTTCGAAATTCCGAAAGAACGCGCTTTGCAAATCATACCAGTTATGAATGGTGTTTGCCGGAAGTTCATTGAGCCATGACCGTGCCGTATTCCGCAACATAAGTGGGAGATATCGGGTTGCGACCAGGCTGTTTCCGCCTTTGGCAATGCAGCAAGCTTGGAAGAAATCCTGTAACCAGGTGTCTGGCCGAGCAATGCCGTCATAGGCTTGGATATGTCTTGAGGTAGCAAATCCTTCCGGGAATTTTGTAGCTCTGATGCATGGTCCGAAGCATTTTGGGCCCACGTATACGTCATCGTTTTCATAGCGCCGAGCCTCTATGTTGGAGTTGATCCTATGCCTTGTGTCGTTCGGGGATAGATATTGTCTCGAATGCCGGCTGTGGCTGCGATGTCGTGGAGCCGGACTTCGGCTTCTGCCACCACCTCCTCCGCCATGTCGTCCTCCTTGCCCTCCATGGGAGCCGTTGTGATGACTGTGTGGTGGAGAGGGTGGAGCAGCTTGACTACGACGAGCCCCCTGCCGGCTTGTATCGGAATGGTTTCCATCGTTTCTTCATCCGTCGTTCCCACCATGGTGAGGCTCAGCCGGACGGTTCTCATGTCTAGGAGGTGGCATTCTCTGATGATCCTCCTCCCGACGTTTCTCTTTATCTTCTCCCCTTTGATCCTTAGATTCTCGTCGGGGAGGGTTCGTCGGATTCAGGGCAGCGATGGCGTCTTTTTCGGCCGCTGGGGCGACCTTGCTCCAGTTACACGAAGTTTTGTGATGCTGACCTGAAGATCCGGTTCTTGAATAATTATCTTCCCTGCGTTCGGGGTGATGGTACTGCGCCCGAACGTAGTGGGATCTTACGCCAGCCCATGCCGGATCTGTGCGACATTGGTCAGAATCCGAGACCAGTTTTTGACTTCCGGACAGGGCGACCTTTTGCTGCTCCAGTCCCTTGTTGAGTAGCTTGATACCCAAACGGATCTCCTCTGGTCCTGGATTAGCCGATAGAATTTCTCGGGCTGCCACGGTATTTTGTACTGGTGTTGGGTATTACCCAATCTCCGTTGCTATCTTTCCGTGGCTTCCCCATCTCATCTCCAAAAAGGACGGCACGGACACGTGGGAATTGGTTGTCATCTATGTGATGATTTCGTGTCTTCTGATGTAAACGAGACATGTATTCCTTGTTTGACATGCGTTTCTTCTCCACCTCGATGTTTTTGGCTTCATCGAGGAGTTGTTGATGATGCGCTTCTAGGGCTTGCGCCCTTTCGTCCCGCTCATCTGCAGTAAGTTCTGCAGCTGTAGGGATAGGTGTGGTTAGTGCGGCATCGATGAGTTTACGCGCACCTTCAGTGATCACGTGTCCATCCACCGATGCTTCTTTTTTCAGCTCATCTGGGATGAGTGCTCCATCCGAGTCTTCCTCGTATTCCTCAGTAATCACCTCCTCTGTCAGAGGGTCTTTTGCCGGGGTCTTATTTTTCTTGTTCTTCTTCTTTGCCTTCTTGGCAGCGCCGGTAGCAAAGACGGCCTTGGGTCTGTTTCCCGGAGTCAAGCTCTGATCGGTACTTTCGGACATTTGGACTTCAGGATTATCTCCGACGTCCATGTCATCCTGTGCTTTGGGAGAGTGTTCCCTGGATCCTTCATCCATGGCTTCTCCATCTTCTGCAGCTTTGGAGTTATACTCCTCTTCATATTCCGCGAAGAACTTTCGGAAATCTGTTGACGTCATCGACTCAGCCGAGGATGCGGGTACGTCGGCGTTTGTTCCAATTGCCTCCAGCACCGAGTCGGTGTTTTCTCCAGCATCGGCAGAGCCGGATCCGGATCCCACGTATCCGACGAAGTGCGACGCATGCTTCCTGAGGTACCTGCGGCTTTCGTGATCAGCCATATCGAAACTTTTGATGGTCTCGAGGATTGCATCTGCGCTTTCGCCTTGCAGTATCATACGTTTTAGTGTGTACCTTAGGAAAGGCCTGTCTGTCCCGGCATCATCAGAGCCGGAATCAGTGTCGTTGATATGCTCCTCCTGGATTTCGACTTCCGTGGGAAGATCGATCTAGGATCTGGCTCCTCCAGGGAGATCCACTCCAGATTCGACGTGGGCTGCTAGGTCTTCTTCAGGTTCGGGTTTCTCCACTATCTCCGCAACTGGTGCGGGCTGGGTGGGATTAGGGTTTTCTGAGATCCGGAACTCTGCCGCCTCCACGGACAAAGGGGACCTAGACAAATCTTCTGCCTCTATCATCACCGCTGGGGTGGGTTGGGCAGGTTCGGCGAAACCGATGTAAACATCGATCTCACCAAAAGACATGATTGTGTAGGCAGTCACGACCTCCCTTGCCGGAATCCAAGTCTCGTCGAGAACGATGAGAGGGACGTCGCTGGCGTAGAGGATGCGACCGACTGCGATAGTCTCGCCGATTCCGATTCTTGCAGATTCCGCTCGGAATGCAGGTCCGAAGCTCACTTGCCCCACGGTGGGCGCCAACTGTCGACGGATTGATGACAAGTACGCCATGAGGGGGTCCTCGTGGCGTGCGGAAGAGAGGGGTGTGAGACGTACGGTGTTCCGGGACGGTGAGCACACAAGTTTACCTAGGTTCAAATCCGCCGGCTTTGGACGGATCCTACTCCTGCTAGCAATCCAGTAATATGGCAGAGCCGGAATATGGGTTACAAGGTTTCGCCTGTGCGAGTTGAGATTGTAGACTATTGAGGTGTTTAGAGTGTTGCCCTAAAGGCTCTCCCTAGGACGACTTATATAGATATCCGGCCTAGGGTTTACAGGAGAGATCTATCCGGCCACGTCTAAGAGTCGGTTACAGAGTATTCTTGAACTACACGTAACATTATGGGCCTAAGTCGGTAAGTCTTCTGGGCCTTCCCGTAGCCGGATTGGACTCCGTCTTTCTCCTTGACTGGGCCGCGCGTGAAGCAAAGCTCTAACCCGAAGTGGGCCACCCTGGTCAGTGAGGAACTGTGAGGATACCCAGAAAGTATATCCCCAACAGGAATCATGTGGTAGACTACATACGTCGCATGATGGATTTGACTGAGCCAGACTACTACGAGACCCCACAAGAGTTAGCAGACCGCTACTATCGTCAAGAGATGTCCACCTACATGCAGATAATAATGCGTTACGTGATGGGAGATGAACTACATCCGCTCATGGGTGATCTTGATCCATATTCGATGGTGGATCAGCTAAGAGCAGAGTTCACAGGCCATGTGCGCATGTGGAAGCACGAGATGCTTGGAGAGTTCCTTTCCATACAGATGGAGGAGCACACATGTCTGAAGGGTCACTTGGAGCGCATGCTTGATGCACACATGAGACTGGTTCACTTCGTGGATTACTGGATGGATGATCTATTTGTGATAGACGTACTGCTTCGATCGTTGCCTCCCAGCTACGAAGGACATGTCCGGAGTAGCATCATGAGTGGTGATACGGAATCATTGGATTTCCATGAGTTCATATTATGTTTCAGGAACATAAAAGTTGAACCAATCACCGGAGAGGTCATCGATGACAAAGGTATATATTTGATATACAGTTTTATAAATGTTATAATCTTGCAAACACATTTGCAGTGTTAAGTATATCTGATACTTGTTCTGTTTTGCTGAAAACAGGTCCTTCTGCATGAGAGGTGCTTGCTGGAGAGGATGTGACGTTGCGTGTTGATGGCGAGCATGATGATGACGGCCGACGACACTCTCCCTCAACATTTATCATTTAGTTTATGTTTTAGGATGATTATTGTAATCAAGAGATTGTGAACTTCTTTAGTGTGTCTCACACTTCGTGAGACGGTTATTCATATGAGTTTGTAACAAACAGTTGTTCCACTTTTATGAATTATTTCTATTCATGTTCATATCTTGTTTGATTATGTGTGAATCATCCTTGTTTTTTGAAACTAATTGATAATGCATGAACATTTGTAAAACATTAAAATGCCTTGTTTAAAATACCCAACTTAAATGATATATTCATTAATGAATGAAACCATTGTTTAAATTCAAAGTTATGTGACAATATGTGAAAGTCATTGATGACCCACAAGTATAGGGGGTGTATCGCAGTATTTTCGATAAGTAAGAGTGTCGAACCCAACGAGGAGCAGAAGGTGCTGTCTAGTGGTATGGATCAGGAATTCTCTGCAAATACTTAGCAAACGGATTTTTAGGGGTTTTCGATAAAGCAAGTAAACAAAGTCCGAGTAAATAAAAGACAGTAGGAATAAATGCAGCAAGTGGCCCAATCCTTTATGCGGCAAAGGACAAGCCGGATGTATTACTTAAGATGACCAAACATTCTCGAGGACACATGGGAAGACTGTCAAATGCGTTCGCTTCATATAGTCGATTAATCTTCTTTAGCTTGCTAAGTGTTGTGTGGGTGAACCTGTGCTAATGTACCGCCCCATCCAAGACTAATACATACTTGTGATTATACCCCTTGCAAACATCCGTAAGTACAAGAAAGTAATTAAGGTAGAAACCTAACCACAACTTTAAACTCTAAGACCCTTACGTCCCTTGTGCAATGGTTTCCTAACGGGGGTTCAGGTTTCTGTCACTCCGGCAACCCCTACGATTAGTAGCCAAATACACAATGCATTCCCCTAGGCCCATATAGGTGAAGTGTCATGTAGTCGACGTTCACATGACACCACTAGAAGAAGTACACCACAACTTAAATAGCAATCTATTGAATCTTTCTCAACACAACTCCACTACTAACAACAAGACTTCTCCCATGTCCTTAAGAAAAAAAACTACTCACAAGACATCATATGGATCATGATCAGAGATGGAATAATGATGTATAACAATCTGAACATAAACAATAATTCAACGATTCACTCAATAGCATCAACTACAAAGAGTAATCAACACCGGGAAAGTATCCCCTATGAACTATGCAAGATTCAGCGCAATTGTTACAGAAATATGGAGATGGGGATGAGGGTGCTGATGGTGATGATGGTGGTGATGATGATGATGATCCCGATGAAGTCCAGCTTGATGGTGGTGTTGATGGTGACGATCTCCCCTCTCCGGGAAGGAATTCCCCCTGGCAGAAATCTGTCTGCCGGAGAGATCTTTCTCTCTCGGTGTTTTCCGCCCCGCAGAGGCAGCGGAATCTTTCTGTGGTCGCCTCCGAGTCTTAGGGTTTCGTGGGGATTATATACGCCAGAGGAGAGGGGATGGAGTGGGCCAGGGCAGCCACACCACTCCCAGGCGCGGTCTAGGCCTGCCCGTGCCATGGGGTGGTGTGGGCCCCCTGTGGCCCACCTCCACTCCATCTTCTGGCATCCTTAGTCTTCTGAAAAAATAGGATTTTCCGTATATTTTCCCGGATTTTCTGATCTTCGCGAATTTTGCCTCCAAACAGCACCTTTTCCATCAGAATCCTGACTGCAGCGGTCCATGCTCCAAAAGTCATCAACCATGCAAAAATAGATGAAATAACATAAGTATCACCTCTCAATACGAAATATATCAATGAATATAGTGAATTAAGACATAGAATAGTGATGCAAAATGGACGTATCAACTCCCCCCAAGCTTAGACTTCGCTTGTCCCCAAGCGAAACTGAGCTCAATAAACTTGGCCTCAAGTTAATGGAGTGAAGAGTCGATAAAAGAATACGGACAAGAAGCATCACATTCATCAAATACATAGATCATAATAGAAGACAACTCACTATTATATAACTCAACTTGCAATGAGTAAAGGAAACACAATAAAGATACACAAAGTGAATCATAATTGGTAACGGCAAACTTAGCTCTTGGTCGAAGAATAGTTGATAATTTGCTGGAGTTCACAAATAGCTGGCTTTCAAAGATAGCTTTCAAAGTAGTAAACATCAAGATAAGAGCAAATGTGCAAAACAAGGAACATAAGAAACATGATTGAATAAATCATCATATGAATGAATGAAACACATCAACTCAAAATACTTGCTGAGATAGAAGGGAGTAGGTTTACTGACTCGACTACAAAGTAAAAGAAAGGCCCTTCAAAGAGGGAAGCAGGGATTGCAAGTCTCATAAAGAGCTCCCAAAAATTATGATACTTACTAGCTTTCAGCTCTCATTGCCCCTATCATAGGCATCTTTAAGTGATTAAGGTTAAAGTGATAAAAAATGAGGATATGCATTGACAAGTTGTAAATTGAGAATCTCATGTCCCTTGAATACGAGGGCCACTCCTCACGCTACTCAAGTTAAGTCACCGGTAAGTTCTTGTCATTGTAAGGATATGTGTATCATTGAGAACCGCCAACGGGGTACCCCTTGCCCGATGATACAAAAGAATCCCCATATCAAAATGACAAGGCAAGCAGACAACAAGTATCTCAGCAATCTTCTTATTTACCATGGGAATATGGTGCTTTTTTCTCTCTTTCCTCTTTTCATAATATCTCTTTTTTTATTTTCTATTTTTCTCAATCTCTATCTCTTTTTTATAAGAAGAATGCTTCATAGATACTTGTTATGGTTACGCTGCAGGTTTCCACCATGTCAGCATGGATTAGACCAGCGGCCCAGGCGTTTCTCTAACACACATGCATAACTCCATGGACTTACAAGCTCCCCTTTCATTTCACACCGACGACATCCATAGACAAAAAGAACATGATATCAACTTGGTACAAAGTACCAGTGCAATGTTGAAAGCGTTCCCCATGACAGCATGGTTCTGCTAATTCACAACTTACAAAGCGCAAGCATATACGCAACATAGGTGAGCATAATGGTTCAAGTTTATTAAATGCAAGAAAGTAAAGTTGTGCCATCAAGTTCGTGAGAGCTTTAATCACTAATTTTCACATAACAAGTTTAATTTGGGAGGTAGATAAAACAAGAATTTACTTGGAATAGCAATAATGCCACTAGGTAGGTATGGTGGACACAAATGGCAAAGGTTTTGGTTTAAAGGAGGTGGATGCACGAGAAGAATACCCTCTCAGTACAGGTTTTTGGCTAGCAAGGCTGGGTAGCAAGTACAAGAGTTTAAGGAAACAACCAAGCATACAAATGATAAAGACAAACATGCAATCTTCCTTGGAAGCACAAAAGATCTTAACTAGAGAATACTAGACTTATGAGCAAATCAAGAAAGAAAGATGATGAAATTATTTTCCTCTAGAGTACTTCTATCTTTTTCTTTTCAACTCTCAAAAAGGTGTTGCTACTGACCGAGCCAGGTTTCCCCAAACCAACTAAATTAACTCAATGATCCTAGAGTGATACCAATACTAACAACAAGATCAATCATATAACCACGAATTGAAAACTAATATAAGCTATGCAAAAGAGTGAATGAAAGAACTTCTCATTAATATTCCACAACGGAAACTCACACCAAGGGATACATATCTAACGAGAGAGGGGACACTTCCATAATGCAAACCATACTACATAATAACTCCTCTATTCATGATATGACTCTACTAATAAGGTAAAGAGATAGAAGATAGTGATATGATACCGCGACACTCCCCCAAGCTTGGAACAAACCAAGGGGATGCCAAACCGGATGACGAATTACTCCTTCGGAGGTGGTGGTAATATTTTCTTAGTTGTCATGAGGAAATCTTCCAGTATCTTACGAAGCCTATTATTCTCCCATTGAAGCATGTCCACCTTCCTCTGCAGGTCTCGATACTTATCGCAGAACTCCTTAGTGACTCGTAGGGCTTCCGCTGATGCAGGGCAAGAGACTAAAGGTACCAGCCCCTGCTTGGGGTCTTGAAGATCCTCCTCCATGGGCTCCTTCCCTTTATCCTTGGCAGACACCATTGTGCTTCTAGACTTTCAAAGAGTATGTCCTGGCAGAAACAGATCGAAACAAAAACACGAAGAAAACACGATATACGGACCTTGGGGGATCCGGGGGGTCATATATTACGAAGTGTCACATCAAAAGGAAGGTACTGGGAGAAAATGAGTCGGAGGCGGAGTCTTGGGTGGACTCACCACCTGGTGGCGCGGCCAGGGGAGGGCCCGCGCCACAGGGTGGTGTGAGCCACCCTGGCTCCGTTTTCATCCCTTTTTCGCTTCGTAGCTTTCCTTATTGACTGAAAACTGCAAAAATATAGTTGGATAGTGTTTTCGCGGAACTTTTCTTACCATAACTGTTACCTATTTGAAAACGGACTCTGCAGGTCTCTGAATTTGGTATCTAGTAGATTCTTCCGGAGGCACCACTTGAATAACATCAATATCTTCATCTTCATACACTTATTAGTTGAGTCATACAACCTTTCTCTTACTTATTACACCATTATCTCCACTTCCTGGAATTTTCTTTTACACAAAACTTCACACAGTTCTCATTAGCAACATTAGTATAAGTGAAGTGATAAAACCTTTTTGAGTCCAACTTCAACTGAAAACCATAAAAACATAGGCTACTGTAGCAACTCCTTCCAAAAACCCAAAAATAATTCAAAAAGGAAATCGAATAAAGAAACAGATGCAAGAGTGGCTAAATCTGTCAAAACAGACCAGCAGGTAAAGATCAATTTTTTAGAAAATCTTCTGTTGCTCAAATCAAAAAGTACAAAACTAACAAAAGTTAAATAACATCCTGGGGCAGAAGCACAAAAAATTACAGCTCAATCCGACATACAGAGATCTCTCACGATTTTTTACGGTGAAGCACAAAACTGTTTCGGGACAGCAACTTCCCCAAATATTACTTCTCTCTCATCAGAGGTTGATCTTGACACAAAAACCAAACAAAACGGATAAGGAGTGGTTATTACCGAAGTAATAACTGCCAAGACTCAAAGAAACAAAAACAAATGAAAGCAAAAACAAAATTGGGTTGTCTCCCATAAAGCTCTTTCTTTATAGCCATTAAGATGGGCATGGTAATTTTGAAGAAGCTCTCATAGGGATATGAATTGAAGCAAAAGAGAGCATTAAGAAGCAAAAACACACACATTTAAGTCTAACCCACTTACTATGCAAGGGAATTTTGTAAACAAACAAGTTATTGAAACCAAAGGCAACTTGCATAAGAAGGCAAAAGAAGCGCAATATAAAAACTTTCAGCATAAAACGGGGAAACTTGATATTATTGAGATGCATAAGAACACTTTTCCCTCTCTCATAGTAGCTTTCAGTATCATGCATAAACTTAAACAGTATAACTATCACAAGGACTATCATAGCAATGATCACTTATTCTAACAGTAAACATAGGAATACTAGCTCTCATAACACTACTATGTGAAACAATATTAGAGGTATCCTTACAAAGGATAGGGTGTCCCTCTTTTTCATACTTGGTGACAAAGTCTTTCACATTTGCTATCATAGGTTCATCAACCATTTGTTTATCAGGTTCAACAGCTTTATTCATACTTTCATCTACCATACTAGCCATCATAGAATGTTCCTTTACCTTAACTGGGAAAGGCATTTTCTCAATATAAGGTTTAGGTAAAACATGATTAGCAGTATAAACTTCAGTATTTCTTGCAAGAACACTCTTAGCAATATCTTTATAAGGTTCATGATACTTATTCCACTTCTTTTTAGGCACTTCAATATAAGAAACAAAAGCCTTAAAATAAGAAGCAATAGCTTGAGAGTCTAGACCATAAGCTTTTTTAATATTTTGAAAGTCATCAGTTCCCATAAAAGATTCAATGCATTCATAATCATAATTTATACCTGACTTTCTACCTTTGTCATTCTCCCAAGCTTGAGCATTGTCTTGAATACGATCCAGAAGGTCCCATTTAGCTTCTTCTTCCATACGAGTAAATGATCCAGCACAAGAAGCATCCAATAAATCCTTATCATGTAGAGGGAGCCTTGCATAAAAGTTATTGATAATAATATTGTTGGGGAGCTCATGAATGGGACATTTGAGCATTAGTAACTTCAATCTCCCCCAAGCTTGAGCTGTACTCTCTCCATCAAGAGGCCAAAAGTTGTATATTTGATTCCGATCTTTATGAATCTCACTAGGAGGATAAAACTTTGAATAAAAGAGAGGCACTATTTCCTCCCATTCCAGAGCTTGACCATTCTTCAGCAGCTTATACCAGTCGTCAGCTCTTCCTTTTAGTGATAATGAGAATAGCTTCTTCTTAACTTGATCTATAGTAATACCTGCACACTTGAACAACCCGCATAATTCGTGTATAAAGAGTAAATGATCACCGGGATGGACAGTTCCATCCCCAACATAGTAGTTATCCATAACACGATCAATAATTCTTGTAGGTATTTTGAAAACATCATTCTCAGCAGGTGGTGGCTTATCTAATACCTTAGCAGTGGTAGTAGCATTACCAAATAAGAAACTCAACGAATTATCCATAACGAAAATAAAGCAACTAGCAGAAGTAAACAATACTCACAGTAGAAGTTTCCTTTACCAGTTCCAGTCTCCAATAGCGCTTCACTCCCCGGCAACGGTGCCAGAAAATAGTCTTGATGACCCACAAGTATAGGGGGTGTATCGCAGTATTTTCAATAAGTAAGAGTGTCGAACCCAACGAGGAGCAGAAGGTGCTGGCTAGTGGTATGGATCAGGAATTCTCTGCAAATACTTAGCAAACGGATTTTTAGGGGTTTTCGATAAAGCAAGTAAACAAAGTACGAGTAAATAAAAGACAGTAGGAATAAATGCAGCAAGTGGCCCAATCCTTTATGCAGCAAAGGATAAGCCGGATGTATTACTTAAGATGACCAAACGTTTTCGAGGACACATGGGAAGACTGCCAAGTGCTTTCGCTTCATATAGTCGATTAATCTTCTTTAGCTTGCTAAGTGTTGTGTGGATGAACCTGTGCTAATGTACCGCCCCATCCAAGACTAATACATACGTGTGACTATACCCCTTGCAAACATCCGTAAGTACAAGAAAGTAATTAAGGTAGAAACCTAACCATAGCTTTAAACTCTAAGACCCTTACGTCCCTTGTGCAATGGTTTCCTAACGGGGGTTCGGGTTTCTGTCACTTCGACAACCTGTACAATTAGTAGCTAAATACACAATGCATTCCCCTAGGCCCATATAGGTGAAGTGTCATGTAGTCGATGTTCACATGACACCACTAGAAGAAGTACACCACAACTTAAATAACAATCTATTGAATCTTTCTCAACGCAACTCCACTACTAACAACAAGACTTCTCCCATGTCCTCAAGAACAAAACAAACTACTCACAAGACATCATATGGATCATGATCATAGATGGAATAATGATGTATACCAATCTGAACATAAACAATAATTCAACGGTTCACTCAATAGCATCAACTACAAAGAGTAATCAACACCGGGAAAGTTTCCCCTATGAACTATGCAAGATTCAACGCAATTGTTATAGAAATATGGAGATGGTGATGAGGGTGCTGATGGTGATGATGGTGGTGATGATGATCCCGATGAAGTCCAGCTTGATGGTGGTGTTGATGGCGACGATCTCCCCTCTCCGGGAAGGAATTCCCCTAGGCAAAAATCTGTCTGCCGGAGAGATCTTTCTCTCTCGGTGTTTTCCGCCCCGCAGAGGCGGCGGAATCTTTCTGTGGTCGCCCCAGAGTCTTAGGGTTTCGTGGGGATGATATACGCCAGAGGAGAGAGGCTGGAGTGGGCCAGGGCAACCACACCACTCCCAGGCGCGGCCTAGGCCTGCCCGCGCCATGGGGTGGTGTGGGCCCCCTATGGCCCACCTCCACTCCATCTTCTGGCATCCTTAGTCTTCTGGAAAAATAGGATTTTCCATATATTTTCCCGGATTTTCTGATCTTCGCGAATTTTGCCTCCAAACAGCACATTTTCCATCAGAATCCTGACTGCAGCGGTCCATGCTCCAAAAGTCAACAACCATGCAAAAATAGATGAAATAACGTAAGTATCACCTCTTAATACGAAATATATCAATGAATAATAGTGAATTAAGACATAGAATAGTGATGCAAAATAGACGTATCAGTCATTCGATTTCTTAGCACATATAAATCATGCCTAAGTTCGGCAAATTAACTTGAACACCGAGTATTACTTGAATACAAAGTGTTCAAAGAATTGTTAAAAGTAAATACATATTCGATGTATTGTGTTTTAACGAAAATGGTAATTATCATTATATGATTGTTTAAATGTGTAAATAAGTTTACCAAAGGAAACATGAATATGAAACTATTTGATTTGATCAAAGTGTTTCATCAACAAAGGGTATAAATATAAAAGAGAATCTAATTACTATGATTTGATCAATAGTAATGAAATTCAACTTTATGAGAATGGCATAAACGAAATTGTGGAATGCAAAGCGTTTTGAAACGTCAAAATGCAATGCATCACAATGTGATATTAGATATCAAAGTGGGTTAAATAGAAGGCACCAAATAAATCGTTGTAGTGTAGATGTAGAGACCATTAGCTTAGAAATAATTAGCACTCAATTAGAAGGTAGTGAACCATTTGAATTCGTGAAAGTTTTGGGGTTATTCGATATAACCAAAACAATAGCGAATAAGTCCTTGTAGAGTATTCATTGCAAACTTTGAATACGAAATCCATAGCTGAAACCAAAAGAGAAGCAAAACTAGTATTGCTTGGATTTTGGTACATTCTTGAGAAAGCTCACTTTTAGTGATATTACTCAATTATGGAGCAAATGGAAGATAGTGTAGAACACGATGAAGTTTCAAAACCCTGCATCAGAGTGTTGAGAAGCGCAACAGAAAAAACGTTCCTGAACGATTATCTTCATAGAAGGAAAGAATCAATGATGTTGATCATTGTGTTTTCCCCACTAGTGTTTTCACTACATGAAGTAGGATTCGAAATGTAATCCATATCTAGTATGGAGACATTTGTGAATCATTTGTCATGATTCTTGGAATATGACATGCCTACGAACTACTAAGGAAATAATGGTAAACTAAAATTATGAGAAATCCTAATAGCAAAATTCCCTTGAGATTAGAAAGCAATTCGTTGCTGAATCTCACAAGAAAAAGGAGTTTCTTGAATTTTCCAAAATGACTGCAAAGCCATGGTGGAAAAGGGGGGGTGAATAAAAAAAACAATTTGTCAAGTATTGATAAATTCAAATGAATTTGATTCAAATGTGCTAAATGTCTAGTGGATTTAAAACTAGTAAAGTACTAATATCTCATAGTAAAATCTCCAAGTTTGGTATTTGATCAAAGGATTTTGAAGTTGTTCAAAATACTGAGTGGATATGAAATTTGCATAAAATTGAGTGGGAGCTATGAAAGTCTTCCATGAAACAATATGTGATTGACATATTTTTAAGTGGGAGCAATATAAGTCTCAAATTCAAATATGTAGGAACATATTCTGAGTGGGAGCTTATAGGAGTAATTCTTAAGTATGTTAAGAATGAAAGTGCAAATACTTATAAATAATGATTTATAAGATGTAGAAGTTGATAATAGGTGTATTATGATATTATGTAGTATTCCTTAAAGGATTTTGAAAGGGGTTTCAGAATAGAAGTTAATTAAGGAACTGGTCCTTAATAATTTGAATTAGGAATAACATTAAGTTTAACATCAATGGTTGAAATAAAGAAAAGTATGATCATCATCCACTATGTTCAGACATAGGTTCTATCTTAGTAAACCATGATGATAACTTAGCATAATATGTGATCCAAGAAGGTGTTGGGTCTGCAGCATAGAAAACAAAAAATTTCCTACGGTGTGAACTACACGCCAAGATCTATCTACTAGGTACAAAGCAAACGGGTGGACATACATCCATAGAGAACTTACCCTCGAAGACAACGAGCTTTGTTAACGAGTAGGAACTCGTGGTTGATGTAGTCGTACACTTGCCGATCTCAAGATCATGAGGAAGTCCGAGCGCCGCAACTCAGCAGCGCATCCGCACTCGCACACACGTTCAAGCCACTGGACAACCTCCACCTCCTCGCTCCAGCGATCCAGCGGAAGCAGCAACTCCTCCAGACGAAATGCCACCGGGAACATGTATCTCGCTAATCCGAGACCATGGGGGAATAATTCTAGAGGAGGAGAGAGATCCTTCACAAGGAGGTGTGAGGATGAAGGAGGGAATGGGTGGCCTTTTATAGGAGGAGGAGGGGGGTGCCCCCTCTCTCCATGGCCGGCGCATGGGGGGGTGACCGCTCACCTCCCCCATTCATGTGGTGGTAACTCCTCCACATTAAAATGCCTCTTCACATTCCCTTTTAAAGTCTCCACTTTAAATGCATTAAGTTTCTCCAAATTTAATGCTCTCTCATTTAATAAAAACTCTTTTATTAAATTTATTCAGAATTTTGTTAATTACTTTAATTAAAAAACATTCACATATAGCCCCTTGCAATATTTCAATATCACATGCAGAACCACCTTTTGCAATTTCACCCGAAATAATTTCCGGTTTCTATTGAAACAATTCCTGCGCTTTGCAATTCTTTCGTCTGAAACATATGTGCTCCAAAATGGTGTCCGGTAACTCTTAAGTGTGCCACCCTACGGTTCGCGAATAATGCAGACATGATCGAGACCCTTGTCCGATCAATAATCAGCAGCGGGACCTGGAGATCCGTACTGACTCCTACACATTCAACGATGACTCCTGTGATCGTGAGAACCTTTAACGCTTGTAACTAAATCCCTTTGTCTCTCGATATATTACATGTCCGAGATTCGATCATCGGTATCTCCATACCTAGTTTGATCTCGTTACCGACATGCACTCTTTTCTCGTTCCCGTGATATAACATTCTAGTGATCACATCACTTGCTTGCAAGCTATCCTAATGTGATATCACCGAGAGGGCCCAGAGTATATCTATCCGTCATCTGGATTGACAAATTCCACTCTTGATCCATGAGCCTCAACATAACACCTTCGTAGCACTGAACCCATCTTTATAGTCACCCTGTTACGGTGTGACGTTTGATGTTATCAAGATACTCTTCCGGTGTTAGAAATTAACATGATCTCATGGTCTAAGGATAAAGATTACTTCGTATGATGTTATAGAAATATAAACACTTGATCGTAATGCTATGCTTCGGATGAATGTTCATCACATCATTCCACCAATGGTGTGACCTTGTTATTAACAGCATCCAATGTCCATGATCAGGAAACCTTGATCATCTTGTTAATCAACAAGCTAGTCTATAAGAGAGGCATGACTAGGAACCCTTTTTGTTTATTAAACACACATGTATTGATGTTTCCTATCAATACAATTATAGCATGTAAAATAAACATCTATCATATACAAGGAATACATAATAACAACTTTATTATTGCCTCTCAGGGCATATTTCCTTCAGTCTCCCACTTACACTAGAGACAATAATCTAGTTCACATAGTGATAAATCTAACACCCATGGAGTTCTGGTGTTGATCATGTTTTGCTCTAGGGAGTACTTTATTCAACGGATCTGCTACATTCAGGTCCGTGTGCACTTTACAAATCTTTATATCTCCATCTTTGACATGTTCGCGGATGGAGTGAAATTGGCGCTTAATATTCTTGGAATTCTTGTGAGACCTTGGTTCCTTTGCGTTGGCTATGGCTCCATTGTTGTCACAATAGATCACCATCGGGTCCAATGCACTGGAAACCACACCCAGTTCTGTAATGAACTCTTTCATCCAAACTGCCTCTTGCGCCGCTTCTGAAGCAGCAACATATTCCGCCTCCGTTGTTGATCCAGCCACCACAGGTTGTTTGGAGCTCCTCCAACTAACTGCTGCTCCGTTCAAGAGAAATACGTATCCGAATTGAGACTTAGAGTCATCCGGATCAGTGTCAAAGCTAGCATCGACATAACACTTGGCGACTAGCTCTTCTTCACCTCCCTATACAAGAAACATATCCTTAGTTCTTCTCAAGTACTTAAGGATATTCTTGACCGCTATCCAGTGTTCCGAACCTAGATCAGATTGGTACCTACTAGTCAAACTAATAGCATGTGCCACATCCGGTCTTGTACATAGCATGGCATAAATTATAGAGCCTATGGCTGAGGCATAGGGGATCCTATCCATTATCTCTCTTTCTTCCGCCGTAGCCGGACTTTGAGTCTTACTCAATGTCTTGCCTTGCAACATAGGTAAGAACCCCTTCTTAATTCCGTCCATATTAAACTTCTTTAATATCTTATCAAGGTATGTACTCTGCGATAGCCCAATTAGGCGTCTTGATCTATCTCTATAGATTTTAATGCCTAATATATATGAAGCTTCACCAAGGTCCTTCATCGAAAATTTGTTGTTTAGATAACTTTTAACACTGTTTAAAAGATCTAAATCATTTACAATCAATAATATGTCATCCACATATAATATCAGAAATGCCACATTGCTCCCACTCACTTTCTTGTAAATACAAGCCTCTCCATAAGTTTGGACAAATCCAAACTCTTTGATCACCTCATCAAAGCGGACATTCCAACTTCGTGATGCTTGCTTCAGTCCATAGATGGATCGCTGAAGTTTGCACACCTTATTAGCATCCTTAGGATCGACAAAACCCTTAGGTTGTATCATATACAACTCTTCTTCAATATTACCATTGAGGAATGCAGTTTTGACATCCATCTGCCATATTTCATAATCGAAATATGCAGCAATTGCTAACATAATCCTAACCGACTTAAGCATCTCTACGGGAGAGAATGTCTCATCGTAGTCAACTCCTTGAATTTGTCGAAACCCCTTTGTGACAAGTCGAGCCTTATAGATGGTCACATTACCATCAGCATCAGTTTTTCTTTTGAAAATCCATTTATTCTCAACGGCCTTTCGGTCGTGAGGTAAGTCCACCAAGTTCCAAACTTGGTTCTCGTACATGGATTCCATCTCGGATTTCATGGCTTCTAGCCATTTGTTGGAATCCGGGCTCATCATCGCTTCTTCATATGTCGTAGGGTCATCCATTTCATCAACCATGAAATTCACAACAGGATTGCCGTACAGTTCAGGAGCTGCACGTGTCCTGCTTGACCTGCGAGGTTCGGTAGTGTCCTCTTTCGGAGTTTCATGATCAATATCATTAGCTCTCTCTTCATTAGGTGAAGTCAACTCCGAAACAACTTCCGGTGCTGCGCCACTCGCCATTCCATGAAGAGAAGATTCAATAACCTCTTCGAGTTCTACCTTCCGACTACTCACACCTTTCGCGAGAAACTCCTTCTCAAGAAAGGATCCATTCTTGGCAACAAAGACCTTGCCCTCGGATCTGTGATAGAAGGTATACCCAATCGTTTCCTTAGGGTATCCTATGAAGACGCGTTTTTCCGCTTTGGGTTCGAGTTTATCCGGTTGAAGTTTCTTCACATAAACATCGCATCCCCAAACTTTAAGAAATGACAGCTTAGGTTTGTTTCCAAACCATAATTCATACGGTGTCTTTTCAACAGATTTAGATGGTGCCCTATTTAAAGTGAATGTAGCGGTTTCCAGTGCATAACCCCAAAATGACAGTGGCAAGTCAGTCAGAGACATCATAGATCGAACCATATCCAATAGAGTACGATTACGACGTTCTGACACACCATTACGTTGTGGTGTTCCGGCAGGCGTGAGTTGTGAAACTATTCCACAGTCTTTCATATGTGTGCTAAACTCGTAACTAAGATACTCTCCTCCACGGTTGGACCGCAGAAATTTGATCTTTTTGTTACGATGATTTTCCACTTCATTCTGAAATTCTTTGAACTTTTCAAAAGTTTCAGACTTGTGTTTCATCAAATAGATATACCCATATCTACTCAAATCATCCGTGAAAGTAACAAAATAACGATATCCACCTCGCGCCGACACACTCATTGGTCCACACACATCAGTATGTATGATTTCCAATAGATCTGTCGCCCGTTCCATTGAACCGAAAAATGGTGTTCTAGTCATCTTACCCATAAGGCATGGCTCACATGTATCAAATGATTCAAAATCAAGTGATTCCAAAAGTCCATCACAATGGAGTTTCTTCATGCGTTTAACGCCAATATGACCTAGACGGCAGTGCCACATATATGTAGATATATCATTATCAAGTTTAATCCTTTTAGCATCAACATTATGAATATGCGTAATACTACTATCGAGATCCAACAGAAATAAACCATTCAACATAGGTGCATGACCATAAAAGATATTATTCATATAAATCGAACAACCATTGTTTTCAGACTTAAATGAATAACCACTTTGCATCAAACACGATCCGGATACAATGTTCAAGCTCAGTGCAGGCACCAAATAACAATTATTTAGGTTTATAACTAATCCTGATGGCATATGGAGAGGCAGCGTTCCGACGGCGATCACATCAACTCTTGATCCATTGCCGACCCGCATCGAGACCTCATCCCTTGCTAGTTGTCGCTTGTTCCGCAGCCCCTGAACCGAGTTACATATATTAGCAACCGATCCCGTATCAAATACCCAAGTGCTACTGCGAGTACTAGTCAAGTACACATCAATAACATGTATATCACATATACCTTTGTTTGCCTTGCCGGACTTCTTGTCTGCCAAATACTTGGGGCAGTTGCGCTTCCAATGGCCAGTCCCCTTGCAATAGTAGCACTCGGTGTCAGACTTAGGGCCAGCTCGGGGTTTCTTTTCAGGCGTGGCAACAGACTTGCCACCCTTCTTTCCCTTGTGCTTGCCTTTCTTGTCCTTCTTGAAACCGGTGGTCCTATTAATCATCAACACTTGATGTTCTTTCCTAATCTCCACTTCTGCAGTCTTAAGCATTGACATAAGCTCGGGAAGAGACTTCTTCATGCCCTGCATATTATAGTTTATCACGAAGCTCTTGTAGCTGGGTGGCAGAGATTGGAGAACACGATGTATGCCTAAGTCAATGGGAATCGTTATTCCCAAGGACACAAGCTTATCGGCGTACCCAGACATTTTGAGTACGTGCTCACTAACGGAGCTGTTTTCCTCCATCATGCAGTTAAAGAACCTTTCTATAGCATTATAACTCTCTACGGCAGCATGGGTATCGAAAATCATTTTCAATTCTCCCATGGTATCAAAGGCATTGCCATTTTCGAAACACTTTCGAAGTTCTGGCTCTAGCCCATACAGTATGCCGCAATGAACTAAGTTGTGGTCCTCCTGACGAGTCACATAGACATTCTTTTCCTCGTTAGGGGCATCAGGAGCTGGTGGGGGGCCTAGCGGCGCATCTAGCACATATTGCTTTTGTGCAGCAGTGAGGAGAATCCTCAAATTCATAGCCCAGTTGGTGAAGTTGCTACCATTCGCAGCAAGTTTCTCTTTCTCCATGAACACATTGAAATTAAAAGCAGGTGATGCCATCTACAACAGAATTTGTAAAGTATATTTAGACTAAGTTTATGATAGATTGAGTTCAACTAATCCAAATTACTAATGAACTCCCACTCAAAAACGACATCCCTTGTGTCCTTTTGGTGATTACATGAACCAAATCCACTACACCAAGTACGATCATCATGTGAGTCGGTGTAGCTTCAAAGGCGAGCATCTATATGGGCATCATATCAACTATATGACTCATGCTTAACCTTTCGGTCCGTGTTCCGAGGCCATGTCTGTACATGCTAGGCTCGTCAAGTAAGAACCTTAGTATTTGCATGTGTAAAACTGTCTTACACCCGTTGTATGAAAGCGTAGAGTTGAAAACATCCGATCATCACGTGATGCCTCAAAACACGATCCACAAAACGGTGCATACTTAAGGAAGAACACATTTTATCTTGATATCTAAATGAGGGATCATCTTATAATGCTACCAAACGCGCCAAACTAGCAATATAAGATGCTAACATCTAATGTGTGAAGTGAGGTGATATGGTTCATGCATTTGGTCTCTATCATTTGCATCGTGGTATGATCTCTATCATTCCTTTGTGTGTAAGGCCAAGGTCTATGGAACTTACACGTTAAGTGAGTTGTAAGAGTATCTATTATACATCTACTTACAACAATACCATATCAAAACACTAGCCCAACAACGATCTAAACTAGACGCCTCTAATTTATCAATTGCAAGTTTTACGTGGCTTAGGGCTTTCGGAGATAGAACCTGTCTAACCTACGAACATGAACCACAACGAGGATAACCAAGTTATTAGCAACTCATTGTAAATCAGATATTGACTATAGTAGGAGAGACAAACACCCGCCAACCACTTATGCAAAACAAGTTGCATGTCAGTCGTGGAACCGGTCTCATGTACGATGACATGTAAGGTTGGTCCGGGCCCCTTCATCCCACTATGCCACCAATATCTAAAGTACATAGAAGATGCAATAACATGATCATCATCGCCCACATATAAACATATGTGTACTACCCGTGCAAAGCACCTACGCATAGATCAGGCTCTGATACCACTGTTGGGTCCGCAGCATAAAAAACAAAAATTTTCCTACGGTGTGAACTACACGCCAAGATCTATCTACTAGGTACAAAGCAAACGGGTGGACATACATCCATAGAGAACTCACCCTCGAAGACAACGAGCTTTGTTAACGAGTAGGAACTCGTGGTTGATGTAGTCGTACACTTGCCAATCTCAAGATCGTGAGGAAGTCCGAGCGCCGCAACTCAGCAGCGCATCCGCACTCGCACACACATTCAAGCCACCGGACAACCTCCACCTCCTCGCTCTAGCGATCCAGCGGAAGCAGCAACTCCTTCCAGACGAAATGCCACCAGGAACATGTATCTCGCTAATCCGAGACCATCGGGGAATAATTCTAGAGGAGGAGAGAGATCCTTCACAAGGAGGTGTGAGGATGAAGGAGGGAATGGGTGGCCTTTTATAGGAGGAGGGGGGTGCCCCCTCTCTCCATGGCCGGCGCATGGGGGGGTGACCCCTCACCTCCCCCATTCATGTGGTGGTAACTCCTCCACATTAAAATGCCTCTTCACATTCCCTTTTAAAGTCTCCACTTTAAATGCATTAAGTTTCTCCAAATTTAATGCTCTCTCATTTAATAAAAACTCTTTTATTAAATTTATTCAGAATTTTGTTAATTACTTTAATTAAAAAACATTCACATATAGCCCCTTGCAATATTTCAATATCACATGCAGAACCACCTTCTGCAATTTCACCCGAAACAATTTCCGGTTTCTATTGAAACAATTCCTGCGCTTTGCAATTCTTTCGTCTGAAACATATGTGCTCCAAAATGGTGTCCGGTAACTCTTAAGTGTGCCACCCTACGGTTCGTGAATAATGTAGACATGATCGAGACCCTTCTCCGATCAATAATCAGCAGCGGGACCTGGAGATCCGTACTGACTCCTACACATTCAACGATGACTCCTGTGATCGTGAGAACCTTTAACGCTTGTAACTAAATCCCTTTGTCTCTCGATATATTACATGTCCGAGATTCGATCATCGGTATCTCCATACCTAGTTTGATCTCGTTACCGACATGCACTCTTTTCTCGTTCCCGTGATATAACATTCTAGTGATCACATCACTTGCTTGCAAGCTATCCTAATGTGATATCACCGAGAGGGCCCAGAGTATATCTATCCGTCATCTGGATTGACAAATTCCACTCTTGATCCATGAGCCTCAACATAACACCTTCGTAGCATTGAACCCATCTTTATAGTCACCCTGTTACGGTGTGACGTTTGATGTTATCAAGATACTCTTCCGGTGTTAGCAATTAACATGATCTCATGGTATAAGGATAAAGATTACTTCGTATGATGTTATAGCAATATAAACACTTGATCGTAATGCTATGCTTCGGATGAATGTTCATCACATCATTCCACCAATGGTGTGACCTTGTTATTAACAACATCCAATGTCCATGATCAGGAAACCTTGATCATCTTGTTAATCAACAAGCTAGTCTATAAGAGAGGCATGACTAGGAACCCTTTTTGTTTATTAAACACACATGTATTGATGTTTCCTATCAATACAATTATAGCATGTAAAATAAACATCTATCATATACAAGGAATACATAATAACAACTTTATTATTGCCTCTCAGGGCATATTTCCTTCATAAGGAACGTTTAAAAGTGATTAAGTTTGAATCACGGAACGTTGAGCTAAGTTTGTCCGTAGTATCTAGTAGAGAACTGTGGATATATTTTCCAAATCCATAAAAGGATGACATATCTTAAAACATAAGGGGTTATGTTATAAGGGAATATGTTGGAAACTCCCGTAATACGTATTAAAGTCAAGTAGAAAGCGAGGTGAACAAAACATCGAAAGTTGCACAGAGTGCACTGGTATTTCGATGAATACATTTATAATAATAGATAAGGTTACCATCTAAAGTGTTGTATAATGTTATGGCGGGGCTAGTTCGCTTTTAACGTAGAATGATGTGTCCCAGGGCACAATGCCCATGAGAAAGCCCTCGAGGTTGATCTAACGTCACTGTAGGCTCCTGGAATCAGGCCTCGTTCTGCTGCCATAGCAACGATGCATACACACAGATGCTATCATGTGATGATAAAGTATTGATGTCAATCATGGTGACATTAGTAAGTTGCAAAGGATTTGGTACTGTAAAGTACAAACCCAGGACTCAACCTCTTCCATGAGCAAGCATGTTTAGGGTACCGGGTATATGGTGCCAATGATTGAGAACAAATGCAGCTAGTGTATTTGTACTCTAGTGCAAGTGGGAGACTGTTGGAAATATGCCCTAGAGACAAATAGTAGTAAGGACTATTATCATATTTCATATAGTTTATGATTAAGTTTTATATCATGTTGTAACTGTATTGAGTGGAAACATCAATACACGTGTGATATACAAACAACCAGGGGTTCCCAGTGAAACTCTAGTCACTGGTTCATTGGTCAACATATGATCATGTTTCCTGATCATGTGGCATTTATGCCAGTTGGAAATGAGGTCATCTCATTCTGTGAATGAGATGATGAACCAATACCCAACCTAAAAATTGTGACCCTATCATGTCACGAAGTTCAAGCTATGATGATTAGAAATGGATCCTCGTAGACTATTCCTTAGACCGTGAGGCTATATCAATCACTGTCTCCCGAGAGTGCTTAGATAGCATCAAACGCCATCTGGTAATACGGTGGTTATAAAGGTGTGTTCAGGTACTCGGAGGAAACCGTAGAGGCAATATATGTCAAGAGCAGGATTTGTCCGTCCATGTGACGGGAAGATACTCAAGGGCCCACTCGGAGAGGTTATATCCAATAGCAGCGTAGCGTGTGATTTGATCACGGGGATATCGCTTGTTGGAACGAGTCAAGTAGCATTGTTCAGTAAGGAGATTGAACACGACATGGTGATGTCATTGATCAGATCTCGGGCAATGTAAGTATCGAGAGACAAAGGGAATAAGACACGACTGTCCCGGTTCAAACGACGAAAGATCTTCATGGAACGCACAGGGGTCACATGGCCATCCAGGTCCCTCTGTCGATCATTGGTGCGGGGTGTCCCGACCATGTCTAGAGTGTTCCCAAACCGTGGGCTATCACGCTTATGTTGGAGATATGCCCTAGAGGCAATAATAAATATAGTTATTATTATATATCTTTGTGTTTATGATAAATGTTTGCATTCATGCTATAATAGTATTAACAAGGAAACCATTAATACTTGTGTGATTTGTAAACTTAATTTGAAGTCCCTAGTATAGCCTCTATACTTCACTAGCTTGTTGGTTGATTGATGATGTGGTTTCTTTGTCATGAACATTGAGATGTTATCAACAACAAGATCATATCGTTAGGAGAATGATATGGTGGACATACTCCTATAGACAAGCGTAGCATAAAGATCAAGTCATTTCAATAGTTCAATTGCTATATGCTTTCTGATACATAGTAACCTAATTCCTTCGACCATGAGATCATGCATATCACCTTTGCTGGATGGATGCTTTGATGTCATCAAACACCACACCGTAACAGGGTGGCTATAAAGGTGGCATTGAGTGTTCGGAAAGTATTGGTTGAAACACATGGATCAAGAGTGGGATTTGTCCATCCACATGACGGATAGATATACTCTGGGCCCTCTCGGTGGAATGTCATCCAATTAGCTTGCAAGCATGTGACTTGGTCACAAGGGATCACATATCACGGGAACGAGAAAAGAGTACTTATCAGTAACGAGGTTGAACTAGGTATGCAAAGATACCGACGATCATAACCTCGGATAAGTAACATATCGTGAGACAAAGGGAAATTGGTATCGTATGTAAGTGGTTCATTCGATCGCAAAGTAATCGTAGAAATATGTGGGAGCCATATGAATTTCCAGATTCCTCTATTGGTTATTGTTCGGAGAAGTGTCTCGATCATGTCCGCATAATTCACGAACCGTAGGGAGACACACTTAAGGATTCGACGTTGTTTGAGTAGTTATGGTATTATGAGAAAGAGACCGAATGTTGTTCGGAGTCTCGGATGGGATCCGGGATATCACGAGGTGATCCGGAATGGTCCGGAGAATAAGATTCATATAAGGAAAGTCCCGTTTTGGAGTTAGGGAATGGTTCCGGTGTTTTCATCGGGAACATTCTAGAAGGTCCCGGAATGTCCGGCACTCCGGAGGGGGAAGGGTACATGAGTGTGTCATTGCATATTGGAATGATTGCATCATGTACTAAGTGTTCTTGCTGTCCCAAATAAAGGATTTATTTAAATCCTAAATTGAAAAGTCAAACGGCTAGTTTGAAAGTCAAACGACAGTTTTGGGAAGTGGGAAAAGAGGAGGAGGTGGAGACCGACTTGGGGGAGGAGTCCCCTTGGCCGGCGCGCCTCCCAAGGCCGACTTGGGGAGGGACTCCTCCCCTTGGCCGCCGGCCCTCCCACCTATAAAGGGAGGGGCAGGGCCTCCCCTCCTAGACACACAAGTTTCCTATCCTCTAAACTAAACCCTAGATCTAGACCCCGGTTTAGAGCTATTCGGTTTAGAGCCTTCTAATTGGTTTAGAGCCCTCTAATTGGTGTGTCTAATTACTAGACCACTAATAGCCTCTCTCATAAGCTCCACCATACTCGCACCGGCTTAAGGCGAAGCCCTGCGGGATTTCCCCTCTACCTCCGGTACCACGCCGTTGTGCTGCCGGAATCGCGAGGAGAGTGCTACAACCTCCGCTGCCTGCTGGAACAAGGGAGAGGAAGGTCTTCGTCGAGTACCGAACGTGTGACCGACTGCGGGAGCGCTGCGGGAACGCGGCGTCGGAAGGATCGTCTACGCGATCTTGAGATCGGAAAGAGTACGACTACATCACCCACGAGAATCTGCTCTCGTTAAACACTTTGGAATCTTCGAGGGTGAGTTATTCCATCGACTCGTTGCTACAATCTAGTAGATAGATCTTGGCTTGTTTGTTTGTATGCGATAGAAAATTTTTGTTTTCCATGCTACGAACCCCTACAGTGGTATCAGAGCCGTGTCTATATGTAGATCTGTTGCACGAGTAGAACACAATGGTCATTGTGGGCGTTGATGCTTTTATTGTAGATTGCTTTTTGTGTACTTTGCATCTTGCGGTATGTTGGGATGAAGCGGCCCGGGCTAACCTTACATGACATCGTTCATAAGACTTGCTCCACGCTTGACATGCAACTTCTATTGCATAAGTGGCTTTGCGGGTGCCTGTTTCTCCTAGCATAGTTAAGATCCAATTTACAACGGGTAATCAACAATGCTAGTATCAATGTTGTGGTTCTTGTTCGTAAGTTAGAACGACACTTATAGAAAGCCCCAAACCACGTAAAATATGCAAAGAAAGTAGAGGCGTCTAACTTTGTTTTGCAGGGGTGTGCAGTGATGTGATATGGCCATGATTGTGATTATATTTGATGTATGCAATGTTCCTTATTGTAAGTTGGCAACCGGCAGGAGCCATATGGTTGTCTTTAATTTCTGTTAAGACCTGCGTGTCTATTCAAAATAGTTGTAATAGTTGAAGCTGGTGGACGACAACCATGGAGAAGCGTCATTGACCTTGATGCTATGCCGGTGATGATGGAGATCATATTCGTGCTTGAAGATGGAGATCGGAAGCACAAAGAAGAAAGGCCATATCATATCACATATTATGAATTGCATGTGATGTTAATCCTTTATGCATCTTGTATTGCTTAGTAGACGACGGTAGCATTATAAGATGATCCCTCATGCACATAAATTTCAAGTTCTAAAGTGTTCACCCTTAGTATGCACCGTTGCCAAAGCTTGCTGCTTCGAAGCACCACGTGATGATCGGGTGTCTTTGATTCCGCGGGTGAATACAACGTAAGCAAGCCAGATTTGCTTATGCGGTAGCTAAGGTTTGATCTTGACGAGCCTAGCATGTACAGACATGGCCTCAGGAACACGGATCGCCGAAAGGCAAAGCATGAATCATATAGTAGATATGATGAACATGATGATTGTTCGCCATTAAAACTATATCAGCTCTCGTGATGATCGGTGTTGATGTAGTGGATTTGGTTCGTGTGATCACTAAAACAATGTGAGGGATGTTGTTTTGAGTGGGAGTTCACCTAGTTTAATTTCATTAATTAATTTGAACTCAATTTGTCATAAACTTAGTCTAAACTATTGCAAATATGTTGTAGATCAATGGCAGCCCCTACCATCAATTTTAATGCGTTCCTAGAGAAAGAAAAGTTGAAAAACAATGGAAGCAACTTCGCGGATTGGTTCCGCAATTTGAGGATTGTCCTCACAGCTGGTAATTTGACCTATGTGCTGGATGCACCGCTAGGTGACCCACCTGCAGCTCATGCTACCGATGAAGTAAAGAATGTTTACCTTGCTCGGAAGAATCAGTACTCCATAGTTCAGTGTGCTATCTTGTATGGTTTAGAATCGGAGCTTCAGAAAAGGTTTGAAGAGTCAGATCCATATGATATTGTCGAGGATCTCAAATTAATCTTTGAGACTCATGCGGCAATTGAAAGTTATGAAGCTTCTGAAAAGTTCTTTAATTGCAAGATGGAAGAGGGTAGCTCCGTCAGTGAGCATGTGCTTAAGATGTCTGGGCACGCAAATAAACTTCAAAGTTTGGGTATAGTGATTCCTAATACTTTGGGAGTTTACCGCATCCTCCAATCACTACCACCAAGTTACAAGAACTTTGTGATGAACTACAACATGCAGAACATGAACAAAGAGTTGCCAGAACTATTTGCTATGTTAAAATCTGCAGAAGTGGAGATCAAGAAAGAGCACCAAGTGTTGATGGTCAATAAGACCACCAAATTCAAGAAAGGCAAGTCTAAGCAAAAGGGACACTTCAAGAAGGGTGGTAAGAAAGTTACCACGCCGACGAAGAAGACCAAGGCTGGACCTAAACCTGAAACTGAGTGCTTTTACTGCAAGGGAGAAGGTCACTGGAAGCGGAATTGCCCAAGGTACTTGGCGGATTTGAAGAACGGCAACATCAAGAAGAAAGGTATATCTGATATACATGTTATTGATGTGTATCTCACTAGTACTCGTAGTAGTGCCTGGGTATTTGATACTGGTTCCGTTGCTCATATTTGTAACTCGAAACAGGAGCTGCAGAATAAACGGAAGCTAGTGAAGAACGAGGTGACGATGCGCGTAGGAAACGGATCAAAGGTTGATGTGATCGCGGTCGGCACGCTACCTCTTCATCTACCATCGGGATTAGTTTTATACTTAAATAATTGTTATTTGGTGCCTGCATTAAGCATGAACATTATATCAGGATCTTGTTTATTGCGAGACAGTTACTTGTTTAAATCCGAGAATAATGGTTGTTCGATTTATGTGAGTAATGTGTTTTATGCACATGCACCTTTGATAGATGGTCTATTCATATTGAATCTCGATAGTAGAAATACACATATTAATAACATTGAGGCTAAACGTTTGAAATCAAGCGATAATTCGACCTATATGTGGCACTGTCGTCTTGGTCACATTGGAGTGAAGCGTATGAAGAAACTCCATTCCGATGGACTTCTTGAATCACTTGATTTTGAATCACTTGAAAGATGCGAGGCATGTCTGATGGGTAAAATGACTAAGACTCCATTTTCTGGTATGATGGAGCGAGCTACAGACTTATTGGAAATCATACATACCGATGTGTGTGGTCCAATGAGTGTAGCATCGCGCAGTGGTTATCGTTATGTTCTTACCTTCACGGATGACTTGAGTAGATATGGGTATATCTATTTCATGAAACATAAGTCCGAAACTTTCGAGAAGTTTAAGGAGTTTCAAAAACGTAACAAGAAGATTAAATTTCTACGTTCTGATCGTGGAGGTGAATATCTAAGTTACGAGTTTGGCGAGCATTTAAGGAAATGTGGAATACTTTCGCAGTTGACACCGCCGGGAACACCACAGCGTAATGGTGTGTCTGAACGTCGTAATCGAACTCTCTTAGATATGGTTCGTTCTATGATGTCACTTACAGATTTACCACTATCATTTTGGGGTTATGCATTAGAAACAGCCGCATTCACTTTAAATAGGGCACCGTCTAAATCCGTTGAAACGACACCGTATGAATTATGGTTTGGGAAGAAACCTAAATTGTCGTTCCTTAAAGTTTGGGGATGCGAAGCCTATGTAAAGAAGTTACAGCCGGACAAGCTTGAACCCAAAGCGGAAAAATGCGTCTTCATAGGATACCCGAAGGAAACTATTGGGTATACCTTCTATCATAGATCCGAAGGCAAAATCTTCGTTGCCAAGAATGGATCCTTTCTAGAGAAGGAATTTCTCTCTAAAGAAGTGACTGGAAGGAAAGTAGAACTTGACGAGGTTGTCGAACCTTCTCTCGAAATTGCGAGTAGCGCAGCACCGGAAGAAGTTCCTGTGGTGCCTGCACCAATAAGAGAGGAAGCTAATGATAGTGATCATGAAACTTCGGTTGAAGTTGCTACAGAGCCTCGGAGGTCAACGAGAACTCGTACCACTCCAGATTGGTATGATTCCGTTATGAATGTCATGTTGGTGGACAACACCGATGACCCCGAGACATATGAGGAAGCGATGATGAGCCCATATTCCAATAAATGGCAAGAAGCCATGAAATCCGAGATTGGATCCATGTACGAAAACCAAGTATGGACTTTGGTGGACTTACCGGATGGCCGGAAGGCTGTCGAGAACAAATGGATTTTCAAGAAGAAAACAGATGCTGATGGTAATGTTACTGTCTATAAAGCTCGACTTGTCGCAAAAGGGTTTCGACAAATTCAAGGAGTTGACTACGATGAGACTTTCTCACCGGTAGCGAAGCTAAAGTCTGTGAGGATTATGTTAGCAATCGCTGCATATTATGATTATGAGATATGGCAGGTGGATGTCAAAACAGCATTCCTCAATGGAGACATTGATGAAGAGTTGTATATGATACAACCCAAAGGTTTTGTCGATCCTAAAGATGCTAACAAGGTATGCAAGCTTCAACGGTCCATCTATGGATTGAAGCAAGCATCCCGAAGTTGGAATCAACGTTTTGATAAGGTAATCAAAAGTTTTGGTTTTATACAAACTTATGGAGAAGCTTGTATTTACAAGAAAGTGAGTGGGAGCTCTGTAGCATTCTTAATACTGTATGTGGATGACATATTGTTGATTGGGAATGATGTAGACCTTCTTAATAGTGTCAAAGAGTATTTGAATAATAGTTTTTCAATGAAGGATCTTGGCGAAGCAGCTTACATATTAGGCATAAAGATTTATAGAGATAGATCGAAACGCCAAATATCATTGTCACAAAGTACATATTTGGACAAAGTTCTAAAGAGGTTTGGAATGGAAGATAGCAAGAAAGGGTTCTTGCCCATGTTGCCCAATACGACCTTGAGTAAAACTCAAAGTCCGACATCGGCAGAAGATAGAGAAAGAATGAGTAAGACTCCCTATGCCTCAGCCATAGGATCTCTAATGTATGCCATGCTATGTACTAGACCCGACATTGCATATGCTGTTAGTTTAACTAGCAGATATCAAAGTGATCCAGGAGTGGATCATTGGACAGCGGTCAAAAACATCCTTAAGTACTTGAGAAGAACTAAGGATATGGTTCTTTCTTATGGAGGTGATGAACAGCTCGTTGTTAATGGTTACACCGATGCTAGTTGGAATACCGATCCGGATGATTCTAAATCACAATTTGGATACGTATTTATTTTGAATGGTGCAGCAGTTAGCTGGAGGAGTGCAAAGCAAAGCGTTGTGGCGAGATCTTCAACTGAATCGGAATACATGGCTGCTTCGGAGGCTTCACAAGAAGCGATATGGATGAAAGAGTTCATTACAGAGCTGGGTGTGGTTCCAAGTGCGCTGGACCCAATGTCTATCTACTGTGATAACATGGGCGCCATAGCCAATGCGCAAGAACCAAGGTCACACAAGAAGCTGAAGCATATCAAGCTGCGTTTCCACGCTATTCGAGAACATATCCAGGATGGGGATATAAAGATTTGCAAAGTACACACAGATCTGAATGTGGCGGATCCGTTGACTAAACCTCTCCCGAGGGCAAAACATGACCAACACCAAACTGCCATGGGTGTTCGGTATATTACCATGTAATCTAGATTAGATGACTCTAGTGCAAGTGGGAGACTGTTGGAGATATGCCCTAGAGGCAATAATAAATATAGTTATTATTATATATCTTTGTGTTTATGATAAATGTTTGCATTCATGCTATAATAGTATTAACAAGGAAACCATTAATACTTGTGTGATTTGTAAACTTAATTTGAAGTCCCTAGTATAGCCTCTATACTTCACTAGCTTGTTGGTTGATTGATGATGTGGTTTCTTTGTCATGAACATTGAGATGTTATCAACAACAAGATCATATCGTTAGGAGAATGATATGGTGGACATACTCCTATAGACAAGCGTAGCATAAAGATCAAGTCATTTCAATAGTTCAATTGCTATATGCTTTCTGATACATAGTAACCTAATTCCTTCGACCATGAGATCATGCATATCACCTTTGCTGGATGGATGCTTTGATGTCATCAAACACCACACCGTAACAGGGTGGCTATAAAGGTGGCATTGAGTGTTCGGAAAGTATTGGTTGAAACACATGGATCAAGAGTGGGATTTGTCCATCCACATGACGGATAGATATACTCTGGGCCCTCTCGGTGGAATGTCATCCAATTAGCTTGCAAGCATGTGACTTGGTCACAAGGGATCACATATCACGGGAACGAGAAAAGAGTACTTATCAGTAACGAGGTTGAACTAGGTATGCAGAGATACCGACGATCATAACCTCGGATAAGTAACATATCGTGAGACAAAGGGAAATTGGTATCGTATGTAAGTGGTTCATTCGATCGCAAAGTAATCGTAGAAATATGTGGGAGCCATATGAATTTCCAGATTCCTCTATTGGTTATTGTTCGGAGAAGTGTCTCGATCATGTCCGCATAATTCACGAACCGTAGGGAGACACACTTAAGGATTCGACGTTGTTTGAGTAGTTATGGTATTATGAGAAAGAGACCGAATGTTGTTCGGAGTCTCGGATGGGATCCGGGATATCACGAGGTGATCCGGAATGGTCCGGAGAATAAGATTCATATAAGGAAAGTCCCGTTTTGGAGTTGGGGAATGGTTCCGGTGTTTTCATCGGGAACATTCTAGAAGGTCCCGGAATGTCCGGCACTCCGGAGGGGGAAGGGTACATGAGTGTGTCATTGCATATTGGAATGATTGCATCATGTACTAAGTGTTCTTGCTGTCCCAAATAAAGGATTTATTTAAATCCTAAATTGAAAAGTCAAACGGCTAGTTTGAAAGTCAAACGACAGTTTTGGGAAGTGGGAAAAGAGGAGGAGGTGGAGACCGACTTGGGGGAGGAGTCCCCTTGGCCGGCGCGCCTCCCAAGGCCGACTTGGGGAGGGACTCCTCCCCTTGGCCGCCGGCCCTCCCACCTATAAAGGGAGGGGCAGGGCCTCCCCTCCTAGACACACAAGTTTCCTATCCTCTAAACTAAACCCTAGATCTAGACCCCGGTTTAGAGCTATTCGGTTTAGAGCCTTCTAATTGGTTTAGAGCCCTCTAATTGGTGTGTCTAATTACTAGACCACTAATAGCCTCTCTCATAAGCTCCACCATACTCGCACCGGCTTAAGGCGAAGCCCTGCGGGATTTCCCCTCTACCTCCGGTACCACGCCGTTGTGCTGCCGGAATCGCGAGGAGAGTGCTACAACCTCCGCTGCCTGCTGGAACAAGGGAGAGGAAGGTCTTCGTCGAGTACCGAACGTGTGACCGACTGCGGGAGCGCTGCGGGAACGCGGCGTCGGAAGGATCGTCTACGCGATCTTGAGATCGGAAAGAGTACGACTACATCATCCACGAGAATCTGCTCTCGTTAAACACTTTGGAATCTTCGAGGGTGAGTTATTCCATCGACTCGTTGCTACAATCTAGTAGATAGATCTTGGCTTGTTTGTTTGTATGCGATAGAAATTTTTTGTTTTCCATGCTACGAACCCCTACAGCTTAAGGGTTTGATGATGCTTAGAGAGTGTTTATAGGATCGGTGGAATCACCGAAGAGTTGTAGAGAGAAAATCGGAAGGGTTTCGGTTAGTCCGGAGGATGTCCGGAGTGGAGATGGAAGGTGTTCCATAACCATGGAGATTGGATAATGTGTTAATGAATGTTAAATGTTGATTTGATCATTTATTCATAATTATATGATAAAGAGAAAATCAATTTTAATGGTCAAAGGCTTAATGGGCCAATTCCGGAGGGAGAGGGCCCATTAGGGGAAAGGAGAGAGGGAGAGGGGCCAAGGGGGAGGCTGGCTGGTCCTAGCCCCCCGCGCGGGGCCCACTAGGGTGGCAGGCGGCCACCCCTCCCCCTCCTCTCCTTTAGTCCCACCCCAGGACTTTGAGGAAGGTAGTACCTCCCCTCCCCCCTATATATAGTGGGGGTATTTGGCCAGATAAATACACCAATAATCAATAAAGGTCTTCTCACTTTTGGGAGGACCTCTAATTGATATTTTCTCTCTCCCTCTCT
Source organism: Avena sativa (assembly GCA_916181665.1). Classification (NCBI taxonomy): domain Eukaryota; kingdom Viridiplantae; phylum Streptophyta; class Magnoliopsida; order Poales; family Poaceae; genus Avena; species Avena sativa. The sequence continues at coordinate 551,206,491 of OV702290.1, read as the reverse complement.
CTCTCTTACGTGACTGTGGTCCCAAGTCTGGACTGCGCGAACGAGAGACATCTTCACCGTGGAGCGCCGTCGCGCTGCGGGATTCGGATTCGGGAGCTCTACTTCCGCAACTGCTGTTGGATCGGGGAAGCGGGAGTCATCGTCAAGCACCGGACGTGTGTAACTCCCCGCGAGGTGTCACACTTGAGGCACTCAAGTCGTTGAAGCCAAGGAGCACAAGGACTTCATCACGACCTTGAGGTCGGCTTCGGCTCGTCTACATCAACCACGCTCTCCTGAGCGTTGACAACGCTTTTCGGTCTTCAAGGGTAAGTTCGCGAAAAGCCCCTCCCGTTACTGTATTACTAATAGATAGGTCCTGTCAGCTTCAGGGGTTCAGGGGCATAGAGTAAAATTTATTGTTTTCATACGCGGAACCCCAACATTATTATGGACCACCTAATCACAAGATTCGATCATTAGAAGTTTTTAGGACATAGTTACAACGTCAATGCAAGTAGAAGTCAATCATCATAGATTTTCTTAATCTGCCTCAGCTTACCCTTGTTAGCCTCACTAGCATTAAGCATTTCACAAATGACACACTCAAGCTTCTTATCTTCCTTCTTCAAAATCTGAATTTCCTCCTCCCATTGACTCTGCTTCACTTTCATAATCTCTACTTGAGTTTTATGTACCTTCTTCAGCATATCCACTTCATTCTTCAGCACTTTTGTTTGATTGACGCACATCTCCTTGTTCTTGTCCACCAATTCCCCCTCAACCCTATTCCTTGCAGCATTATTCCTCGTCATCTTTTTTCTCATTTTCTTCCATGAACTTCCTCACATCAACTAACATACTCGAGTGCTTCTTCTCAATGATGTTCTTCCCATCAACCAGCACCTTCACAAACTTTGCATTCTGAATCCTCTCGTCGATTCTTGTGTTGTTGTTGCATTCATACATGCTCCACATTATTTCTAACGCATTTTTGCTGGTTGTGGCCATTCCTTATCCACCCAAGGCAAAAACCCTGAGTTCGATACTTCCTACAAAGTAGAATTACATGCTCAAATCTACTGGATGAGATAGGAGCTAACATATCAAAGCCTAATAACTTACATTCTTCACCAGACACAGATAGAATCTGCGACCGGTGTTGGTTCCTTCAAATGCAACACGTTTGTTAGGATCTAGCTTGTGGACGTGACACAGATGGGGACAATCCACTGCTCTACCGCGGAATGTGGGGCCTTTAATGGAGTCAGGAACATAGTCCATGTTCGTGAGGCCTAACCAACATGATATTGCAACGAAATCAAGTTTAACTGACAACACACCAGAATTTCCCAAATTGGCAGCAAACCCTAGTCCTTTGAAGGAACCGGGGGGAATTGAACTTATCCTTAGAGGCGACTCGGTCGATCTCTCACAGTTATTCCAGCTGGGCATGGCGACCCCAACAAGATGGGCCCTACGAGATTTGAGTCAGAGATTTGTCGCCGGCGATACGGTGGTGTACGATGATACATTGCAAATGTGTCTATAATTTTTGATGTTCCATGCTGGGTTTTATCTACTTTCTTGTGTTTTGTCCACACTTTGGACTACTTTTCATATCATTTCTTGGACTAACCTATTAACAAGAGCCACAGTGCCAGCTGCCTGTTTTCTGCTGTTTTTGGTTCCAGGAAAGTCAGAAAATGAATATTCTCGGAATTGGACGGGACAAAAGCCAAAGTCATTATTTTACCGGGGGACACTTGGAGCCAGAATACGAGACGGAGAGGGGCTGGGGCCTGGCCACACCACCTGGCCATGCGGCCAGGCCTGACCCGCGCCAGGGGGTGGTCTGGCTGCCCCAGGCACCCCCTTGGCCTCTCCTTCCGCCTGTATATTGCCTCTAATACGGAAACCCTAAGTACCCGATCAAAAATCCACGAAAGAGTCTATAGCCTCCGTCATCTCCATACCTAAATCGGGAGGGATCTGAAGCTCTTCCCGGCACCCTGCCGTAGAGGGGAATTCACCCTGGAGGCCTTCTTCATCATCATGCAAGCCTCCAGTGTGATGCGTGAGTAGTTCATCTCTGGACTACGGGTCCATGTAGTAGCTAGATGGCTGGTTCTCCTCCTTTGTGCTTTCATGTCTAGATCTTGTGAGCTCCGTTCATGATCAAGATCATCTATTTGTAATTCTGCATGTTGTGTTTGCGGGGATCTGATGGATATTGAGATCCTATTTTAGATTGATTATTGATTCTATTATGTCTTTGTTATTTGTGATCTTGCATCCTTTTCGTTGTTAGTAGCTACCTTGGCCAAGTAGATGCTAGCAACTCCAAGAGTTAGTATTTATGCTCGATAGTGGGTTCATACCTCTGGTAATCTGGGTAAGTGATCGAAATCTCTAAGGTACTAGATGTGCTGTTGCTACTAGGGAGAAAACAACAATCCTTTGTTCATAGAACAATCGTATTATTTACTTTACACGCAATTCGTAATGCAATAATCTGTTGCTTGCAACTTAATACTAGAGGGGGTTCAGATGATAACCTGAAGGTGGATTATTAGTCATAGATGCGGTTGGATGACGGTTTATGTATAATGTTGTAATGCCCAATCGAATCTCAAAGGAGTCAAGATGATTAGTATATGCTTGTATGCTTTCTCGATGTTTGTCAATTGCCCCGCTGTAATTTGTTCACCCAGCATGTTATCTATCTCAAGGAGAGCCACCTCTAGTGAACTATGGACCCCGGTCCTTTCTTTTACATTCAATCTACAAACTGTTTACTGCTTTGTGTTTACTTTCTGCAAACTATTACTTCCTTCCATTCGATACATTTAATCCTTTGTTTTTAGCAAAAACGGTGAGATTGAAAACCGCATCGCAAGTTGGGGACAGAGTTCTATGGTTGTGTTGTGCAGGTCTCCACGTTGTTGCTGGCACCGATAGTGTGCCCTGCCAAAGTTCAGCTAGCAACACCTTTGGGGTGTTTCCTTGCTCCTACTGGTTTGATTAAACCTTGGTTTCATACCGAGGGAAAACTTGCTGCTGTGCTCATCATACCTTCCTCTTGGGGTTCCCCAACGAGCTCGATATATTTTGGGCCAGCAAGACTTTTTCTAGCGCAGTTGCCGGGGAACTGAAGAAGAATAAGGTCCCACATCAACTACGCGCCATCAAAGACTTTTTTGGCGCCGTTGCCGGGGAGTCAAGGACATCTTCACAAGGGGAGTCCCTCATAACCAATCTCTTTACTTTGTTATTTTTGTTTTGCTTAGTTTACTTTTGTTTTTCTTGCTTGTTTCTTTATCAAAAACACACAAAAATTAGTTTTACAAGTTTGCTTTCTTTATCAAAAACACAAAAAAATGACTACCCTTGAAAACACTAAGTTGTGTGACTTCACTAGCACCAACAACAATGATTTTATGAGCACACCTATTGCTCCACCGGTTCCTGAAGCTACTTTCTTTGAGATAAAACCTGCTTTACTCAATCTTGTTATGAGAGAACAATTTTCTAGTATTGGTAATGAAGATGCTGCTGCCCATCTAAATAACTTTGTTGAACTTTGTGAGATGCAAAAGCATAGGGATATAGATGGTGATATTATTAAGCTTAAATTATTTCCTTTCTCTTTGAGAGGAAAAGCTAAAGAATGGTTGAATTCCTTAACTAGGAATAGTATTGATTCTTGGACTAAATGCAAAGATGCTTTCATTGGAAAATATTATCCTCCTGCTAAGATTATATCTATGAGAAGTGAAATAATGAAGTTTAAACAATCTGATAATGAACATGTTGCTCAAGCTTGGGAAAGAATGAAATCTTTGGTAAAGAATTGTCCCACTTATGGACTGACTGCTTGGATGATCATCCAAACTTTTTATGCAGGATTGAACTATTCTTCAAGGAACCTATTGGATTCTGCTGCTGGAGGTACCTTTATGACCATTACTTTGGGTGCTGCAACAAAGCTTCTGGATAATATGATGGTTAATTACTCTGAATGGCATACTGAGAGAGCCCCACAAGGTAAGAAGGTAAATTCTGTTGAGGAAACCTCCTCCTTGAGTGATAAGATTGATATTATTATGTCTATGCTTGTTAATGGGAAAGCCCATATTGATCCAAATAATGTTCCTTTAGCTTCTTTGGTTGCTCAAGAAGAGCAAGTTGATGTGAACTTCATAAGAAATAACAATTTTGGCAATAATGCTTATAGGAATAATTTTGGTAACAACAATTATAAGCCATATCCTCCCAACAATGGCAATGCTTATGGAAATTCCTACAACAACAATAGGAGTGCTCCCTCTGAACTTGAAGTTATGCTTAAAGACTTTATTAGTAAACAAACTGCTTTCAATAAAACTATTAAGGGAAGACTCTCTAATGTTGAAAGAAATATAGCATCTCTGGTTGAAGCTCAATCTTCTTTGAATAAAATGGCTGCTAAACCTGAAACTAATGATAATCCCTTTGCATCCACTAATGCCATACAAGTAAGAATTGATGAAAATGTTAGACTATTAGCTGAATTGCATGCTAAGTGGGAAAGAGAAGATGAAATTGCTGGAAACATTAGTGCTTCTACTATCACCACCACTAGTGTTAAGGCTAGTAATAGTTCTACCACTCTATATGATAATTTTGATTTTGATCTTGATGGTTGCAATATCTCTGAAGTTATTAAGTTCCTACGAAAGCTGGCTAAAAGTCCTAATACTAGTGCTATGAACATGGCATGTACAAAACACATTACTGATGCTCTCATAAAAATTAAATAAGAAAAGTTGAAACATAAAGCTTATATTCCTATAAAACAAGAAGATGGTTGGGAACCCATCATTAATATGAAAGTGAATGATTTTGATTTCAAAGCTTTATGTGATCTTGATAGTAGTGTTTCTATTATGCCTAGAAGGATTTATGATATGCTTGATTTGCCACCACTTGAAGATTGTTATTTGAATGTCCCACTTGATGATAATGCTAAAAAGAAACTCATGGGGAGTATTAATGATGTTCTTATTATGGTTAACAATGCCTATGTCCCCGTTGATTTCTATGTTTTAGATGTTGAATGCAATGCTTCTTGTCCTATTACTTTGGGAAGACCTTTTCTTAGAACTGTTGGTGCCATTATTGATATGAAAGAAGGCACCATTAAATATCAACTCCTACTCAATAAAGGTATAGAAAACTTCCCTAAGAAGAGAGAGAAGATTTCTTTTGCCTCTCATATGAAAACAAAATTTGCTCTTAATGCTTCTTCATTTAAGAACACTTGATTCTTTTTGCTTCTTATGCCTAACTTAAAGGCGTTAAAGAAAAGTACTTATTGGGAGATAACCCAAAAGTTTTAGATGAGTCTTGGAAGTTATTACTTCAGTAATAACTGATCCTTATCCTTTTTATTTGCCTTTTGTGCCAAGAGTAACCTCTAATGAGAGAGAAGTAATGATTGGGAAAGTTGCTGTCCCGAAACAGATTTCTGTGCTTCACTGTAAAAATTTGTGTAAAATCTCTGTACGTCCTTTTGAAGCATGAGTTTTTGTGCTTCTGCCCCAGGTTGTTATCTAACTTCCGTTAGTTCAACATTTTTTGATTTGAGCAACAGAAGGTCTTCAAAAAAATTCGTCTTTACCTGCTAGTCTGTTTTGACAGATTTCTGCCATTTTCTGCATTTGCTTCTTGTTGGTTCCTTTTTGAGTTCTTTTGAGGAATTGAGATTTTTTAGGGAAGTGCTACAGTAGCTAGTGTTTTAATGGAAGTTTTATTGGTGTTGTAACTGAACCTAAAGACTTATTATCTTGAGTGCACTAATGTTGCTAATAAAGATTGTGTTAAGTTTTGTATGAAGGAAAAAATTTCAGGTGTATGGAAGGAATGAGTAATGAGATGAAGGATGGACTAAAGCTCAAGCTTGGGGATTCCACACATGTCACCCCAAGAAATATCCAAGAATTACAAGCTTCAAAGCTTGGGGATGCCCAAGGCATCGCCCTCTTCATCAATAAAAATCCCAGGTTTCTTCCAAACACTTCATTTTTATTGTTTCATGCATAGTTGTGTTGTTCTTAGAGTGTCTTCTTTTTCGTTTTTGTTTTGGTCTTTCGTTTTCTTTGTTTGCTTAGTTTGCTGAATAAATTGGTTGGACCCCCTCTTTCATGCATTGGTTTTCAAATAGTTTGGTTTGGATAGGAAAAGAGTAGGAAAGCTCATGCTTAAGTGGTAAAGAGGGCTTGTTTCTGACTGTGGCCTATGCTTTGTCATGCCATGCTTGATAGTTTTGGATTTATGCTTAGTATTCGTTGTTGTAGCGTGTCTTGTTATAAACAATTGAGATTGCTTAATGTGCCTTGGATGAATCATGCGTTGTTTTAGCATATTAAAGCATAGTATTGTGGTATTCTCCTTTGATGCTTTATTTGGGTTGACTTGGCACATGCTCACACCATGTTATGACTATCCAAAGTCACCATAGCTTTTATGATCCTTTAGTTTTCAACTTGTAGTATCACTTTATGCTTTGATCAATGATGTTTTATCGCTCTGCATGATTATGGCCATTACTGCTCTCTTAGTTTGTCGCTCCCAGTCTTTTGCTAGCCTCCGTAATCAAGTATGAGTTCCACTCATGCATCCAACTCCCTAAACCAAGTTATTTCAAATAGTCCAACATTCCTGCCTATTAGCATATGCTATTCCAAGTATATTCATGCTTTTGTTTAGCTTCCAAATTAAACTTGTTATGAGAAAACTAGTGATTAAAGCTCTCACGAACTTGATGGCACACTTTACTTTTCTTGCCCTTAATAAACTTGAACCATTGTGTCATCTGTGTTGTATATGCTTGCACTTATTTGTTGGGGATTAGCAGAACCATGCTCTCATGGGGAACGCTTTCAACATTGTACTGGTACCTTGTACCTAGTTGATATCATGCTCTTTTGTCTATGGATATCGTCGGTGTGAAATGAAAGGGGAGCTTGTAAGTCCATGGAGTTATGTATATGTGTTAGAGAAACGCCTGGGCCGCTGGTCTAATCCATGCCGACATGGTGGAAACTTGCAGCGTAACCATAATGAGTTGTCTATGAAGCATTCTTCTTATAAAAAAGAGTCCTATATTGAGAAAAAAAGAGAAAAAGAAAAAAGAGATTATGAAAAGAGGAAAGAGAGAAAAAAGCACCATATTCCCATGGTAAATAAGAAGATTGCTGAGATGCTCGTTGTCTGCTTGCCTTGTCATTTTGATATGGGGATTCTTCCGTATCATCGGGCAAGGGGTACCCCAGTGGCGGTTCTCTATGATACACATGTACTTACGATGACAAGAACTTACCGGTGACTAAACTTGAGTAGCATGAGGAGCGACCCTCGTATTCAAGGGACATGAGATTCCTAACTTATACTTCGTCAAGCATGTACACCATAGTTTGTTCACTTTAACCTTAATCACTTTAAGATGCTTATGATAGTGGCAATGAGAGCTGAAAGCTATTAAGTACCATAATTTTTGGAAGCTCTTTATGAGACTTGAATCCCTACTTCCTTTTATGAAGGCCTTTCTTCCACCATTATATTGAGTCTCCACCTTCTATCTTTATGCACCTACTTTAAGAGCATAGTGGCCATTCTTAGTTCTATGTGCATTGTCCCAAGACTTGTTGATTGATGCATACCTTGATATTGCTTGTTTTAAACTATTTGTATCTAGTCACTCTTATGAACTTTGAAGGTGTCCTATGCATTTATGTTTGCTACTCAATGAGGGACAAGCTGAATACCATTATGCTATGTTTTCTTTATGTGAAACAAATAAACGTCTTGCAAAGCATTGTTATCCATGAATCTTTTGTTTATGCCTTTTCATGTTGCAACATAGTTTCTTTGCCTTATTACTAGAACTTTGTATTTCATGTTATGATTGAAGTACTATGATCCCAGCTTTAAATGTTTTACAAATACTTTGATCAAGTTTATGATGGTGCATATCACCTCAAAAATTATTCTTTCTTTTTATCACTTACCTACTCGAGGACGAGCAGGAGTTAAGCTTGGGGATGTTGATACATTGCAAATGTATCTATAATTTTTGATGTTACATGCTTAGTTTTATCTAATTTCTTGTGTTTTGTCCACACTTTGGAGTACTTTTCATATGATTTCTTAGACTAACCTATTAACAAAAGCCACAGTGCCATCTGCCTGTTTTCTGCTGTTTTTGGTTCCAGAAAAGTCAGAAAATGAATATTCTCGGAATTGGACGGGACAAAAGCCAAAGTCATTATTTTACCGGGGGACACTTGGAGCCAGAATACGAGATGAAGAGGGGGTGGGGCCTGGCCACACCTAGCCGCGCGGCCAGGCCTGGCCCGCGCCAGGGTGTGGTCTGGCTGCCCCAGGAACCCCCTCGGCCTCTCCGTCCGCCTATATATTGCCTCTGATACGGAAACCCTAAGTACCCGATCAAAAATCCACGAAAGAGTCTATAGCCGCTGTCATCTCCATCCCTAGATCGGGAGGAATCTGAAGCTCTTCCTGGCACCCTGCCGGAGAGGGGAATTCACCCTGGAGGCCTTCTTCATCATCATGCAAGCCTCCGGTGTGATGCGTGAGTGGTTCATCTCTGGACTACGGGTCCATGTAGTAGCTAGATGGCTGGTTCTCCTCCTTTGTGCTTTCATGTCTAGATCTTGTGAGCTCCATTTATGATCAAGATCATCTATTTGTAATTCTGCATGTTGTGTTTGCGGGGATCGGATGGATATTGAGATGCTATTTCAGATTGATTATTAATTCTATCATGTCTTTGTTATTTGTGATCTTGCATGCTTTTTGTTGTTAGTAGCTATCTTGGCCAAGTAGATGCTAGCAACTCCAAGAGTTAGTATTTATGCTCGATAGTGGGTTCATGCCTCTGGTAATCTGGGGAAGTGACAGAAATCTCTAAGGTACTAGATGTGCTGTTGTTACTAGGGAGAAAACAACAATCCTTTGTTCATAGAACAATCGTATTGTTTACTTTACACGCAATTCATAATGCAATAATCTGTTGCTTGCAACTTAATACTCGAGGGGGTTCAGATGATAACCTGAAGGTGGATTATTAGTCATAGATGCAGTTGGATGACGATCTATGTATAATGTTGTAACGCCCAATCGAATCTCAAAGGAGTCAAGATAATTAGTATATCCTTGTATGCTTTCTTGATGTTTGTCAATTGCCCTGCTGTAATTTGTTCACCCAGCATGTTATTGTTGGAGATATGCCCAAGAGACAATAATAAAAGTGGTTATTATTATATCTTTGTGTTTATGATGAATGTTTACATCCCATGCTTTAATTGTATTATAAGGAAACACTAATACATGTGTGTTTTGTAAACGTAAAAGAGTCCCTAGTAAGCCTCTTATTGAACTAGCTTGTTGATTAATAGATAATCATGGTTTTCTGATCATGGACATTGGACATTGGACGTTTTTCGTTTTTGCGGTAGAATTTTTTTGTTTTTCATGCTACGAACCCATCCGTTATCTATCTTAAGGAGAGCCACCTCTAGTGAACTATGGACTCCGGTCCTTTCTTTTACATTCAATCTACAATGCTTTATGTTTACTTTCTGCAAACTATTACTTCCTTCCATTCGATACGTTTAATCCTTTGTTTTTAGCAAAACCGGTGAGATTGACAATCGTATCGCAAGTTGGGGACAAAGTTCTGTGGTTGTGTTGTGCAGGTCTCCACGTTGCTGCTGGCACCGGTAGTGCGCCCTGCCAAAGTTCAGCTAGCAACACATTTGGGGTGTTTCCTTGCTCCTACTGGTTCGATTAAACCTTGGTTTCATACTGAGAGAAAACTTGTTGCTGTGCTTATCATACCTTCCTCTTGGGGTTCCCCAACGAGCTCGATATATTTTGGGCCAACATACGACAATCACACAAGGGAGAGTGGCGGAGGGAGAATGGGAGGTGAGGGGATTACTTCGCGTGACGCAGAGATAACGCGGTGTATCTCGCTCCTTTCCCCGCGTGCAGAGAAATGCCTCTTTTGCGCTCCCTCGAGCCTGGCTCCACGGAAACTGTCGATTAGGCAGTTCCAAGCGGGCCTGGCTGGGGACTGCTTTGTGCAGCACGCTAGCCACAACATGGAGGAGGCCCAACCATCCAATCGGCATATTTTCTTTCTCCTTAGAGCCTGGATGGACTCATTGCACCTACCAAACACACCCTAAAACATGTCCATGTACAAGTGTTTTAAAAGATGTCTAGAATATCTTACATTAGTTCGGAGGGAGTAATATTTTGCTGAAAATAAGCACGGGACCTCTAGCCTACACAGAGGCAATGGATGCCTACTTGGGATATCGCTGAGGCCCAAAAGCTGGCACGTGGAACATGGGTAAGTGTTACATGGGTCATTCTCGTGGAGGCATGCGCATGCCAATCGGTGCGGCTACTTCTGCTCAGTTATTTTTAATAACGGGATTGCTAGAGCTCGGTCGACCGAGTTCTGTCTTAGAGCTCGGTCACGCGTGGGCTACTGGATCGTTTGTTTCAAAATTTGTGTTGGACTGCTCAGACTTCCCCTTTTTTTCTTTTTTTGAACTCGGGCTTCTTGTTGTTCCGTGTTGGGCATTTGCTTGGACATTGTGTTTGTGGGCTTTTTTACTCTCTTTAATAGAAATTAGTTGTCAGATTTCTAGATTCATGTATTTAGACTTGTTTTAATACTAGTTACGTTCGAATTTAGAGAAAACCAAGTTAATTAATTTGGATCGTAGGGAGTATCTTTTTTCTCGGAAAAAAGATTCGGACCTATTTCATGAGTTTATAAGAAGTACAGAGAACCCTAAACATAATAAAAATTACATCGAGATCTTTGGACTAGCTAACGGCCGCTACTTTCGCCAGAGCGAGCCGCCGGCACGCCGTTATCGCCACTATCTTACCGGAGACGGTCTAACATTGTTGATGATAGTCAGAAGTCTTCATGCACGTGCCTCTAAAGACCAGCACTCTACCGCTGAAGTTGTTGTCATTGAACCCTTGAATTGATCCAAAGCTTGTACCACCAAACCTAAAACACTTGCAGACTGGACGAGATCCTGAACACAAGTAGACCGGACGAGATCCACCACTTCATATAAGCGGCAACTAGTATCCCCACCCTCCTCAACGCCAGCAGCAGGATTGTCGCCGACGAGGTGGAAGAGGAGACGGGTATACCTTATTCTTGTCCCTCACAACACCGTCATAGCCAACATAACTACGTTGCCGGTTTCCCAAACTCTAAATTTAGGGACCCTTCTACACTAGCGAGCGCAGGTCCGAGATCCCCACCCCCTCCCGCCGCCAGAGCGGCAAGCAGAGGCGACGGGGACCCGTTGATTCTCGGTTGTAGAAGGCGAGAACGAAGTAGATTGTGGCAGCTGCTGGGGCTTTCACCCTAGCCGCCACATTTCTTTTTCTCACGGGAGGAGACGAGGCGTGTGTTTTTGGACTTTTTGTATCGTTCGTGGGTTTTTATGGGCTGCAGTTTTTGTCGGCAAGTGGGTTGCAACTAAGGTTTTTTTAGTTGCAAATGGGTTGCAACTGACAAAAAATTGTTCAGTTGTCAAAAAAATGTTCACACCGTACTAATATGAGTTGCAAGTGGGTTGGAATTGAGATTTGTTCCAGTTGTAAGTGGGTTGCAACTGACAAAAAATCATTCACGCCGTACCAATATGAGTTGCAACTGAGATTTTTTTACAAATGGGTTGCAACTGATAAAAAATTGTTCACACTGTACAAATATGAGTTGCAAGTGGGTTGTACCTGAGTTTTTCCAGTTTCAAGGGAGTTACAACTGACAAAAAATTATTCACGCAGTAAGAAAAGTTTTACATTGTCAAAATAAATTGTTCAGACAGTACAAATATGAGTTACAAGTGGGTTGTAACTGAGTTTTTTAGTTGCAAGTGAGTTGTAAAGTTTTTTTCAGTTACAAGTGGGTTGCAACTAATAAAAAAAATTCACGTTGTCAAAAACATTGCTAGTAGTATAACTTTTGTTCACATGTAATAATAAAAATCATCACGCAATGCAACATGTGATGTCGCGTGATTGAGCGAGCTCCAAGATGGACCTCGGTCGAGCGAGATCTAGACGCACCCAACAACCTTTCAATAAACCGATGGAACAAGGTGGTTACGTCAGTCAGAAACTCACAACGTCCCCAAAATTTTAGATTGACAGAGTAATCGATTGATCGGAAATGCGGAAGACTTGGACGCTGCGATTTCTCCACGTGCGGGATGGTTGCTGCTGATGCGGTGACGAGGTGAGCTGGTCACCGACACCGACCGGCCGGAGATAGCCCGTTCTGCCCGTTCTCTGTTTTAAACAGGGCCGGCCCTGGGGGACCAGCGGGTCAGCCGCCCCGGGCCCAAAAAATATAGGGGCCCAAAAAAATATAGTTCTAGTATACTTATACTTATATACATAAAAAAAATTATTAGCTCACAGGGCTAAACCCAGGCCAGACCGGACACCGTCCTCGACTCGACAACAGGCTCCCAGTCCGAGGCGGCACCGCGACAGGCGCATATCGCGCATTGATAGACTCATCGACACCGCCTGGCCCTGCCCGTCGCTTCGCTTCTCTGGATCAAATCATCGAAGAGTCAAACACCGCATCTCATATGACTTGACGCGACGATCGCCACGACGACGCCACGGACGAGATGATCGCCCACGCGGCCACGCTACCGCCCACGTCCCAGGACTGCGCGCCGCGCGTGTCGACCTTGCCGCCAGGCCGTGAGGCGTGACCGTGACGCCTGCCCCTGAGTCCCTGACCGTGACGCTGACACTGCTCGGTTGCTTGGTGCTGTCTGCCTGTCCCTTTGTCCTGTACTGGATCGAATCGAACGGATCAGCTAGCACTTTAACAGGTTATTTTAATTTTAGTCGTTCATGGATCAGTAGATTGCGACTTGTCCTAATTGTTAGTTCATAATTTTAATTAGTACTTTCTCGGACCTAAATTAATTGACTCAGATTTGTCTAGATTTGGATGTATCTAGACGTGTTTTAGTGCTAGACTAGATACATCCGAATTTAGACAAATTCAAGTCAATTAATTTGGATCGGAGGGAGTATTGTAGTTTAGTACCTGATTTTTGTTCTTGTTTGTAGCACCCGAGGCTAACTGATTATGGCGCCCGAATCCGGTGCTCAGAAAAGAAAAAAGAGAGAACAAGAGAAGAAATTAATTGAATCGCAGAGAGGATCTTTTCATAAATTTTTGAAGAGCAACACGAGCACTTCGAGAAATCCAGATGAGTTGGCTCTAGTTCTTGTGGGGAACAGACTAATGTTAATCCAGAAGACGACGTTCATATCAACACAGATGATGACAATGTGACTAATCATGATGATAAATCTGCTAATGTCGATGATGAACCAGAACCAGTTAGTGTGGATATTTATAATCCAACAAATTGGGATACTCTTGATAACAAGGCAAGGGACATATTAGTGAAAAAGGGTCCTATCAGAGAAGAAAATATCACTTTTCCTCTAACCGGTAACAAACATTTTTCATATTCTCATTACTCTAGACACATGAGCAATGGAGAGGTACGTGATCGAAAATGGCTAGTTTATTCAAGACATGTTGACAAAGTGTTCTGTTTTTCATGCAAGTTGTTCAACCCTATTAACTGCAAGAGTTCCTTGGCACATGATGGGTTTAGTGATTGGAAACATATCACCGATAGGCTCAAAGAACATGAAGTTAGTGTCGAGCATATGACAAGCATAATCTCTTGGAACGAATTAAGAAATAGACTAAGCAAGCATGAAACAATTGATAAGGAGTTGCAACATGAGATCATAAAAGAGAAGGAGCGCCTTAGACAAGTTTTGCTAAGAATAGTTGTTGTTGTGAAATTTCTTGGTAAGCGCAGTTTGGCGTTTAGAGGATCCAATGAGCAGCTTTACAATGATCATAATGGTAATTTCTTAGCTTGTATTGAGATGATTGCAGAATTTGACATGGTAATGCAAGACCACATTAGACGGATTCAAAGCAATGAGATTCATTATCATTATCTTAGTCACAAAATTCAGAATGAGTTGATTTTACTAATGGCTTCTAGTATTACAGACACTATTCTGAAGGTGGTTTAGAAGGCAAAATATTTCTCAGTTATTCTTGATTGTACCCCAGATGTGAGTCACCAAGAGCAAATGAGTTTGTTGGTTCGCTGTGTTAATACCTCTGATGCAGAGGTAAAAGTTGAGGAGTACTTTCTTGGTTTCTTGGTGGTGAATGACACATCTGGTGAAGGGCTTTTCAAGGTATTGGTTGATTCCATCAAGTCATATGGTCTTCTTATTGATGATATTAGGGGTCAAGGTTATGATAATGGCTCTAATATGAAAGGAAAGAACAAAGGAGTGCAGAACAGGTTGATTAAGGTAAATCCAAGGGCTTTGTATATGCCGTGTGCTTGCCACAGTCTTAATCTTACTCTTTGTGATATGGCTAAATCTTGTGGTAAGGCTGTTTCTTTCTTTGGTATCGTGCAACGGATCTATGTTTTATTTTCGGGGTCTACCAAAAGATGGAAAGTGTTGCTTGACCACGTGGAAGGTTTAACTGTGAAGTCTTTGTCTAATACTCGTTGGGAGAGTCGGATCAAAAGTGTAAAAGCAATTAGATTTCAAGCTCCTCAGCTAAGGTCTGCTCTTCTTGAGTTAAGTGAAGATGTTGATACTGAAGCAAAGGATAGGAGTGATGCAAAAAATTTATTTAAAGTGCTTGGTAGCTTTGAATTTATATTTGGTATGGTTATCTGGTATGAAATTTTATTTGCAGTAAACACAGTCAGCAAGAAGTTGCAATCAGCATCCATGTGCATTGATTATACAATACAACTAATAGAAAGTATGCGCACTTACTTTCAAACATATAGAAATGAAGGGTTTGCTGCTGGTTTGAAGAGTGCCAAGGATATTGCATCTGAGATGGGTGTAGAGCAATCGTTCCGTGTAAAGCGTCATGCTTCTAGGACAAAGCAATTTGATGAAACTGAATGCGAGGGAGCAATCTTCCAAGCGGAGGAGGATTTTAAAGTGAACTACTTTTTGGTTATGGTCGATATGGCGACCACATCTTTGAAGCGCAGATTTGAAGAACTTCGGTCATTTAAAAGTATATTTGGGTTTTTAATGAGTTCGACATCCTTGAAGGCATTGGACGGTTCTCAACTGAAAGAACATTGCACTACATTTGCAAAAACTTTTACTCGGCCTCGTAAAGATGATGAACCTGATATATGTGATGTTGAGTTAAATGCACTTATTTTTGAGTTAAGTGTTATGAAGTTCACTTTGCCAAATACCTCAATATCTGCTATGGAGCTTTTTGAGTTTGTCAGAGAAGCGGATTGTTATCCTAATATTTCTATCGCTTATCGGATCTTATTTACTATGCCCGTGACTGTTGCATCAGCTGAAAGAAGCTTTTCAAAGTTGAAATTATTGAAGAACTATTTGAGATCTTCAATGTCTCAGAAGAGGTTAAATGGTTTGACAAGTCTATGCATCGAGAAGAAGTTAGTGGACGAGATTGATATTGATTCCATCGTCACGGACTTTGCTTCTAGGAATTTTCGAAGGAAATTCTAAGGTATCATGTAAACACTGTTATTTTTATATGAGTATTATAGTTGAAAGTATACTTAAAATATTTAATTTTTATCATCTTATATAGACTTAAAAAAATTATACTAAGGGGCCCAAAATTTTAGTTTCGCCCCGGGCTCCCGAAATCTCAGGACCGGCCCTGGTTTTAAACTGACTTTTAGCATCGCGCTTACATATACTGACTCCGTTCAGAAATATAAGACATTTTAGCTTTATGAAATGAATATATCTAGCCGTTTTTTTATAGGTTTAATCCGTACCTCTATGAACCTATACACTAAAAGATGTCTAAATACATTCGATCCATAAAGCTAAACCGTCTTATATTTCCGAACTGAGGGAGTACATACACTTTGGAAACGCGTAGGTTTCGCTTGAATTTGCTCGACGTACGCGCGCAGGATTTAGGACGGAAATCATCCACTACAATTAGGCCCTAGCAAATTTCCGGATTCTACTTGGCTCAAACAAAACCCGGCCGGCCATTTATATTCTCCGCAGACAAATAACACGGGCAGCAAGCCAAGAACCCAACAGCGGCAATGGCACGGCTCCTCATGCGGCCAGCAGCGTGTTCCCCAGAGCAAGACCGATGCTCCCGAATCTCAAGTTTTCTATCAGCAACACCACAACGCTGGATGATGCAGGGGAGCACAACTTCACATGGCGATGCATGCATGATAACGATAACTATAGATTGATAGATAGATTCCGGGGTGCCCTATATTCTAGGCCATGTTCCTCTACTTTGAACGGGTGCTCATGTGAAGGAGTCGCACACTCACATGACCTGGCTGATATGCTCTGCAGAGAAGGGAAGAAAAAACTACATGTCGAGCTGATCATTCTTTACTAGGAGCGGCTGTGTGTGCGTGAGGGCCACGGCTGAATGCAGATCGAGACGCAGGGCAAAATGGCAGAACTGGCCGGTGTGGCCGGCCGCCGGTCACCGGCCACCGCGTGGCAGCGCGCACGAGGGCGGCGCCTAGCCCGTGGTCCATCACCACCTCCCAGCATTCAAATTTTAATGTAGTATATCAGTTGGTTAATATACCTGGCATTCGACTCTGAATGTGTCCGTTGGCTGGCCTTTGCCAAATCTTGAGCGGCTTCAGTTAAGTTGCTGACAGATGGACATATGTAGGTTGGTACATGATCTTCGATGAAACCGGTGGACAAAATCATGAAAAAAAAAGAAATTTTGAAGACAGTTTTTTTTTATTTAGGACAACCATATATATTTCATTAATCGAAAATGAAGTTACATGTAGCAACACATATGGAGACTAAAAAGGACCAGGATAAAATGATTACACTGAAAACTTTGCAGATAAAAAAACTAAGAGATCGAGAAATACAAAATGATGCCTAGAGTTGATTCCAACCATCGAAGCCAAGGGCCGTCACCCAACTCCAGTACCGCCGAGATGCACAATAGAAGAGACATCGAGCCTGCACCATTGTAAGATCCAAAAAGCACCATCACCAACCAGGCTATCTGAGTCGATGAACAAGCCCACTGCCGCCTCCCATCGACGTAGTCGGAGAAAAAATGACAGATCCACGACCTCCGGACCAACATCCTTGCTCTAGAAAAACCATCCCGTACCGTCCGCCAGCACCGTTCGCAGATAACAACGAACACCAGCGACACACCGAGAAACTGGTTTCGCCATATCTGAAGAATAGCGAGAAGAACAAGCTAGCGATATGAAAGACCGACCATCACATGTTGCCATCAACTCCGAGGCGTCGTCGTGAAGGTCGCCGCCGGTGTGAGAACGGAAGATTTATTTGCCCAGGAGCAGTTTTCAACACCCCAACGAGACAAACTCTAACCCTAACTATTAAGTCAGAACGGAGGAACAAGGTCCCCTCTCCCTCCGCTTACCGCCACCAGCGCCCTGGCCAGTGGAGATCGGGAGGGAGGTTGAATTCTATACACACATCTATTCTCTATAGGAAAGGGTTACTTTTCTAAGTGGAGAGTGCACATAACAGGTCCTATGTTTTCATTTAGAGAAGTCAAGGTAGGACAATTTCAACTATGCACCCATTACGGGCCATTTATCTAAGAAGAACCAAGTGAAGCCTTCATCCTGCCTCAGTCGTCTCCTCTGAATTTCCTTCTATATGGTTCTCTATCATGACAAAAGGAAAAGAAACAATAGTTATGTTTGATGCAAATGGTGTTGGAACTCCGACGGGCTTCCTTTCCACCAGTCCAATACTGCGATTTGCTGGAGCATGTCGACACACTCGTGTTGTTGCCATCTATATTAAATCAACAAATATCTGACCTATGAAACTACGTTGCACAACCATGAAGGGCATTCTTAGGTGGCTGTTGTTCGTAACGCATAACCTCACGTCAACAAGATCTCGAATATGGTGTTTTTCAAGATATAACTAACCATGGAGGCAGGCTAGAGAGCCCAACATGAGCACTATAATAAGTCACTAGTATGTATAAGAATGGAAATTCACTTTGGCTCGTAGGTACAGATGCACCTACCGCCGAAATAACGTACTTCAAAATGTTTAAAAGATTTTAAAAAATACCCCGGTCTCCATGCCAATATTCTATGTTTGTACACGAAATTTCATGAAGAAAAGACATTTTATGTGGCTTGTAGAAAAAAGACATTTTTCTGTTGTAAAATAGTTTTTCACAAGATATATTGTTGTCTTTTTTACACAGAACACAAAAAATGTCTTTTCACCGAAAAACTTTGTGTGAGAACAAAGCATGTCCAGATGTACATTCAGGATTTTGTTTGGGATTTTTTTAACATTTTGAAATTCATATAAAATTATATTTTCATAATAGATTCATCTAGACCTGGAAAGCAAAACGCCATGTCCGTATAAGAACCCAATTAAAGAGGTAGCCCATTACGATATTTGAATATTTACAACCCAAAAGAATCGTACACTTGACACAACGCAAACACAATGTAGTGATCGTTTGTCACACATCTTAGCCTCTTGTGGCCCATCTCTCCAATCGGTACTCTAGAATTTTGTACTAGGTTACATCTAATCGAATAATAAAACTCATTATGAAGATAGTTGTTAGACCGAAACTTTAGAATTCTAAAAAATATATTTAAGGAGACTAACAACACACACACGCACCCATAAATACATACTAAAGTTTATGCAAGTGTCACAAATGAATCCACGGAGGCATGCCACTTTCTTGTTTTATTATTTTTGGATATGTAGGGTGTAAAATAACTATTCTACACCCTGGGTGCTGAATAGGGTTTATATATATATATATATATATATATATATATATATATATATATATATATATATAAAGTAACAAAGAGGTATACAAGTTTTGTATAAACACTAATTACGTGGCATGCAATAGATAGAAGGGTTAGAACAACGTGACGACATACTTTGGTTTAGCCGTTTAGGCCATGTTCAAGGCAATGCTAAGCAGAGGTGCTAGAAAATAAATACGAAATGAACATTGTCAATTTAGTCATCGAGGAAGCCACAATTAATTGAGTTGAAGCCACATGCTTGGCCAAAGAATGGAGTAGTTGGTTTATTTCTATTTGTCTAATGCCATTAAAATATTATCTTATGAGGCTATATGCATGGACAAAGCAATAACCCGCATCCAACACGATCATTAAGCCATATGCCACGTCAATCCATGGCCCCAACAAGACGGTAATCACCCCACGGGACCACTTTGCCTCTAAAAGTGTTTTTGGTGAAGAATCTATCTATACCAGAAATCACTGCCTAACTGAGGAGCATGACTGGCAGCTAAATAATGAACGAACCATGGCGACCCATCGCAAGTCCTCCGACACAGACCACGAGAAGACTAACAACACGAAAACGAAGACCAGACGTCAACTCCAAATCACGAGGACCCAAAGCAAGTCAACTCAACCAACCCCAAAAAACCACAATACACCAACCAACAGGGCCGACCTAAACAATCTCCACATGCCAGGAAAGACCAGTGAGGAAGAAAATAGTGCAACCATCCAAGCCAACCCAAAAATCACCAAAACAGGCTCAAAAGTATACAATTATCGGCAAGCGCCATGTATACACCGTGATGTCCCTATCCAACCCACACTGCTACCATGAACGCACGACCACCGTGCCTTAACTAAGAGGACCACGCCCCACTAAACATATACACATGGGGAGATGGTCTCAACGACGCCAAAGGAAGCACGCCGTAAAATTGTAGTACATTTTATTAACATGGATAACACCATGTTCTCAATGACTATATTATAAGCTTTTTTCATAGAGCACCATGAAATATTATTTCATCGCAAAAGTTTGCATGTAGGTATAACAATAGAAGTTGTTCGTTGCTCCAAAATTTTAGTTTTTTAACCATTTTCTTATTTTGTTGAATTCTATCTTCACTTGGATGTGTTTGAGGCTCTCAGATGAGCTTGGGAGACAAAACTCCACCCTCTGTAAAAAAAGGGCTTATGTCTCTCCTATTGGCTCGTTATCTTATCACTATAAACTTGACAATAACATAACGAACGACTATCTCCTAAGCATAGAGCGATAGCCATCGAATAACAAACCGTGGTAAATAGTTTGAGCACTTTTGGGTCAATATTGTGAAAATGTTATTTAATAAAAACAGGAACCCAAGCAACTACACAGAACACATTAGCCGCATAAGATTCTACATAGATGTTGTTTTAGCTGAAGTTCTTCTTAACCAAGGGGGGTAAATAATTTGAGCACCTTTTGATTAATGTTGTGGAAAATGTTATCTAATAAAAGATGGAAGCTGAGAGAGTACATGAAACACGTTACTCTGAATAAGATTCTACATAGATGATGTTTTCGCTTAAGTTCCTCTTAACAAGATATGGTGGTAAATAAGTTGAACACTTTTTGATTAATTGTGTGAAAAGGTTATTTGATAAAAAGTGGAAGCCAATAGAGTGCACGAAACACATTATTCTAAATATGCCTCTACATTGGAGAAAGTGGCGGCAGCACTCGAGCTCCATGGCACCTGATATTTTAAATTTTCGAAAACACATTTCTGGGACTTCAGAAATGTAAACAAATATGTGCATACATATAGACATTCTGAAGGCACGGTAGAAATTTCAGTATGTTTTTATATTTTGGGCTATATAAAAATGGTAAATTTCTGAAAAATATGAGCTTTAAAGTCCTATATATAGCCATATTTTTCTATCTCTCAAAATACAACTAGTTTCTATAGAACTTCGCAATAATACTCGGTGCATGTGTATGTTTTCACAAAATGATTATGGGTGAGGAGAGCGTGTCCCCTAGACTAAGACCCATGCTTCCGAATCTCAACATTTCTACTTGCAAAAAACCACCCCTGTCCGCAAGAGTAGAACTTCACTTTTTTTTTGGAAAATGAGCGCTTTATCACTTAGAAAATAATATTTACATCCGGCCTCTGCATAACTAAGATGCACACAGTTGACAAAAGTCTGTAAAACAAAAAACAATAATCGGCGATCATTACAAGCACACTGTCTAACATGATGCCTAAGCAGATGGTAGATCAATTTTTAGATCATGATGCCATCCAAGTTGGGGAGAAATATCCATCGTCGTATCTTCCAAGCGCGTACAACCCTACATAAACATGTTTTGAAACTCCGCACGTTGTAGAGGTAACCATGAAGAAAGAGTAGCCGTACCCCGGTAGATAACCTACAAATTAGTAGACAGTTTATTATTAAAAATCCTGTCATTTCTACAAACAATCATAACCTAAACACTAAATTAAACCCTAAACTAAATCATAACCTAAAAATCTCCCTAAACCTAAACACTCAATTAAACATTAAACTAAACACAAAATATTATCCTTAAACTAAATTAAACCTAAACACTAAATATTATCCCTAAACTTAAATTAAACTAAACCCCTAAACTAAACACTAAGTGGGATACAACGCGGGAGCTCACCTGCAGGGGCGGCGCTACCGGGAGACTGCGGGGGCGGCGCGGGACAGTGGCGCTCCTCCTCTCCACGGGCGTAGCTCGACGCAGCGGCGGTTTCTCTCCGCGGGCGCGGGGGACGGCGTCTCTCCACGGGCACGGGCGGCGGCATCGAGCTCCGTAAGATGAAGTGCTCTGGGTAGTGGCTCGAACCGGCGTGAGTGGGTGGGCATTTATACCTACCCACCTTTAGCCCTGGTTTGAGCTACGCACCGGGACTAAAGGGTCCTGGTTTATAGCTCAAACAAAGGCTAAAGGTGTTTTCGGCCACCGCTTTTTGTGCACGAGCCGTACCCCTTTAACCCCGGTTTGTGCCACAAACCGGGACTAAAGGGTCTAAAGGTGATTTTTGGTGCCAATATGCAAATCAATACACATAATTAAGAAAATTATGTATTATATATCAAAATTTTCAGAAAAAGAAGATCTATAATTTAAATGTATGGTCATACTCTATTATACAACTTAAATGAAATAATTTATTGTTTAACAAATATTCTATTTAGTATAAATCTTGGAAAAAACATATTTTATTATTTAAATTAGAAAAATAAATGTAATATACCAAAATATTCACAGAAAAATCTACCGATTAAAAATATAATATTTCATACGCAAACTAGTAAGTGGGACTAAAGATATTTCGGGGGCCTTTAGTCCCGGTTGGAGCCAAACCGGGAATAAAGATATTTCCTGCCATTCTCATAGCCGTCAAGCCACGCACCATGCTTTCCCGCCATTCCCCTGCTTTCTGCCATGTTTTCCCGCCCTTTCTCTCTATATCTAGGTCGACCGCCATGGTCATCCACACATCCACACCTTCCTCTCTCACAATAATAGACACCGCTTACTGGGCATTTCTGACCCTCGAGGAGACCGATGTGCTGTGCGCCTCCAGCTACCCATGCCCGTCGGGCTACCGACTGCCCGTCGAATGGATGCTGAGTGCTGGAGGGGTTCCTATCCCTCCTGTGCCTCAAGGTTCCGCCTGTCAGGCGACCATCACGAACCACTTCTATCTCGAGCTCACGTTGGAGCAGCGACCCGACAACTACGACACATGGAATGCCTTCTTCGCTAACTAACGTGAAAGGGAGATCGCCAGGTACGAGGGTGGTGGCCCGTCCCCGGTGAACCACAATGAAGCTTGCCGCCTCCTGTGATGGGTGAACCAGACTATCACCAGCGCGATGCGCTACATCCCGAGGGAGATCAACCTCGCATGCGATACCCGCACTCGAGGCTCAAAATGAGCAATCCCCTTACATACTCACGTGATGTGCGAGAACTGCTATTCGGTGACCTGCGATCTGGAGCTGGTTTCGTCCGATCGTCGCCCTACGTGACACTGCCCGATGTGCATCGCTCTGAAAAAATCTTGGGCAGCCGAACATGCATGGCCAATTCTACATAGCAACTGAGTTTTTCAATCCCATCTCTTATTGATTATCTTAGCAATTGATTATTTTATTTGGATCTAACGCATGCATATTGGTTGTAGCGAAATGAGTGGATGATTTATTCATGACTTGCAAGATTGGTCGGAGATATTCTCTGCCCACATAAGTAAACATATTAAGTTGTGGTAACAATAGATCATAAGAAATAACATGATGCAAGCACATCAGGTTGTAGCACATAAGCAAGCTCATTAAGTTGTGGCAACAATAGATCATAAGAAATAACTGATGCAAGCACATAAGAAAGCACATTAAATTGTACCACAAAGAAAGCACATTAATTTGTGGCAACAATAGATCATAAGAAATAACTGATGCAAGCACATAAGAAAGCACATTAAATTGTACCACATAAGAAAGCACATTAATTTGTGGCAACAATAGATCATAAGAAATAACATCATGCTACCATAAATAAGTAGCATTATCTATCACATAGATCCGGTCCATACATATCCAGTTCGTCCATACACAATGAGTATAGTCGAGAATATATCCTATGCACCCACCGTATTGGTGCAACCGGTGCACCTAGTGTAAAACATACATGCAGAAAAATTGAAAAAATTCTACCATGTAGATATATTATACATCAATTATTTCACAAAGATTCATGTCAAAATTCCAAACACATCTCAAGAAACAAAAATGATAAATTTAGCTCTCATAGTATTAATGGGCTGAATTCACAGCCCAAGGTGAAATAAACACTATTCACAATGTGATTTGCAAGTTTTATTCTAGAGTTTTGGGTAGAATCTGAAATTGAATTTTTGTGGCATCAACTATATACACCATGTCCGCGTGATAAATTATTTTTGACAATTTTCTAAAAAAATCATGTATATATTAATATGGGTGCACCGGTTGCACCATTTTGGTAGGTGCATAGGATATATTCTCTATATAACACGTAGATCCGGTATAAATCATTAACATTATAGAACAAACTCATAGATCCGGTCGAAGCACTAAGATATTAGAGAAAAGTCATAGGTCTGGTCAAACGCATTAAGATTTGGAGCAAAATCATCGATACAGTCGTATACCTTGTGGAGGGGAACTAGGGCTGGCGTTGGCCAACATTGAGGCTGAGGACGAGGCGAGTTGATGGGATAAGAACGAACCGACGACGTAAAGGCCTCCGTTGAGGACATCGACATTGCAGCGTTGGGCCTACTGCCCCTAGCAGCTAGCTCTTGCTTCCGCCTCACCAACCAAGTGAGATATCCAAGCAGAGGAGAGGTGTATTGTGGTCTTAAAGAGATGAGGCGGCTATGGAGTGGAGTGGTCTCACTACTTGTCCGGATATAATTATGTAGTTATTAGGGTTACGTCTGTTGGGACCTAATGGGCCATATACTCCCGCACAATTAAACTTAGGCATCAGTGTGCGATGTAACATATGGAAACGATTGATGTACAATATTTCATATACGATTTCTTGTTCTTTGTTGTGTAATGTGCATCACACACGAATTCTTCTCACGCATCACGTGCGCCTGAGATTATCACACACGCTTTCTTTCACTTTGTACATTTTCTTAGCCATTGCATTCCTTAGCAATAACCGAAGAACTAATTCATAATAATTGAGCCATATATGGTCTGAAAGGGCTACAATCAAACAAGGTTATCCACCTACTTGTTAGAAAAGACCGCTAGCTTAACAAATTACATTACATAGTTCCTAATAACTAGTTAATTAGTACACACTAGCTAACTAATTAATAAGTGCTCACTACACTCCACGCCCTCGCGGTCAGAGGAGAGGATGATGGTGTTGGCGGTGTTGGCGGCTCCACCCTTCCTGGACCCTAACTCTATGTCCTCTAACACCTTGCAGTTTGCAGCGATGGCTTTCCAAATACCTGCATTCTCGTCGAACCATAGGAAGACCACCCAGAACGAGGGGGAGGAGCCGTCATCATGGTCCAGTCGTAGGACAGGGTGCTCCCCCCCCTAGCTAGAGATTCTTGCTCCTCCTCCTCTTCCACCACCAGAGAGGCCCTGCTCAACACGACAACACAGCATCGGCGGGCACTGCCAGATGCAAAATAGGCGGGCACTGCCAGATGCAAAATAGGTGAGCAGTCCTTTTGCTACGAGTCATGTCGAAGTTTTTCTACCTTAGACTGGTGTGTGCCAAAAGGGCAGAGGTGCGGTGGTTTATGGCACGTGTTCGGGAAGCTACATCGTCCCCAACATGTCGAAAAGAATTCGAGACATATCTTTAACACACTATGATTTATGACTCACTGTCTGACAAAGGGCAAAAGAAAATGAGACGGTGGAAACTAGATAAAACATTGCGGCAAAAAGATACATGGTTTATGGTGGACGAATGGTACGTGATACACCGGTGCAGTGCAAACGGTTTATATCTCACGAATTGTGCGAAGTATCAGTTACGATTATAAAATCTTCTCTGTGTGAGTTGTTCCCGCGCAGAGGCCTGCCTGGACCGCGGGAAGACGGTCAAACCTTTACAGCATCAATGATCTTCTGCAACACGCACGGAAAATGCCTTTCATGTGCGACGGGGGGACTTAATACGCCTGATCTGCACTAGTGAGATGCCCACGACGGATCAGTATCGTGTCACTCTCTTGGCGGAAGCCATGTCAGAGCCCTCCACCGTATGTCCTAGCACACAGGTATGTTCTGCCTCACTCCCGACTTCTGATTTGTTCTTCTCCTATTTACTGTTTTCAATTGCATATGTCTCCCTTCTCTCATTCCACTGCCCGAATGGAGGCGGGCATTCGGATCCGCATCCATTTCCCTACCACTTCACTTAAATGCGCCGCCGGCCTTTTTATATTTCACTACACAATCCGTAAATGTCTCGGAATAGTTTATCCAGCAAATAGTTTAATTGCCAAGCTATCCAAAGCTCCAAAAAATGTTTGTCATGACGCATGTTTCTGGAGAGGCATTTAAGCACCACATGAACTGTTACCGTGGCGCTTAGCCATCTATCTCGGTGGATATAAGAACCTTACCTGTCATATCGTCTTGCGGTGCCACTAACAACAAGGATGAACTATAATCACTAGATAAAGAATGAAGCATCAATATTACTAGGATAACACAAGCATTGCTTAGACATCAAGGGCTGTTATGAGTACCCTAGAAATAATTCAACACTGAGTAAACATAAAACCATGTATACATCTCATATATACAATATTACAACAAAGATCATATATATACCAAGCAGTGCGATACTCTTTCACTGCGAGAGGTGAAACATAATCAAATGACCGACTTTGGGTCACGTATTAAGCACCGGATATACAACTGAAGCTGTATCATGGGTATTGGCGTGATCACCCCACGAGTCAGTCTTGTAGTGCCACTAACAAAAAGGATGAACTATCATCACTAGATAAAGAACGAATCATCAATATTATACTAGGATAACACAAACATTGCTTAGATATCAAGAGCTAGTATGAGTACCCTATAAATAATTCAACACGGACTAAACATAAAACCATGTATACATCTCGTATATACAATATTGCAGCAAAGATCATAAATATATATACCAAGCAGCATGATACTGTTTCACTGCGAGAGGTGAAACAAAGGTAAATATAATCAAAGGACCGACATTGTGGGTCATGTATTAAGCACCGGATATACAACTGAAGCTGTATCTCCGAATATACCCAAGACACCTTGCTTGTCAGCAACATGCCTGCGAATCCTCCCAAACCCACCCTCGCCCTAGGTATCTCCCCACGATTTCTTGAAGCGCCAGTACTTGACACCGTTGGTTGAGCCATAACCGACAATCAGGACAGCGTGCGTTGGAACCACAGTGCCATCGGATAGTGTTGGTGGCAATGTCTCGTAGTCCATGATGCCCGTTTTATATTTCCAGAGATCATCTGTATATTGTAGAGAGACGATCACTGTCTGCTTCGCTACCGCCTCTTCTAGAGCATCCTCGGTAGGGCGGACAAGCCTAAAGTCTGATATCGTTGCTGCCGCTGTTTTGCTCGATTTGCAACCCTGGATACTGCTGTTAGCCATGTATGGGTAGGAGGATTCTGTGGAGATTCCATTTTCCATTATGTACTCGAAAGCAATCTGAGACCAACCACCGTCACATCCTTTGTTCTTTATGCTGCAGTCGATGAGCTCTTGAACCGACAACGTGATTGTCTGCTTGGTATTGAGGTACTGCAATGCCTCGACCGAGGCTACCGCGGCCATGGCCCAACAAGAGCCTTCAATAACAGATGCGTGCACTCATTAGAAAACAAAAACACAGTAACTAGTACTGCTGCTACATATGAAGTGGTTCCTGAGTTAAAATAGATTTTTCAATAAAGGGCGCTTTATTAAACTCAAAAGTAGCATCACGATGATGAGTTAAAATATATAGATGCACGAAAATTTGAATTACGAACTCAAGACGTTTACCGCATTGATTTTGGTTCCTCACATCCGCAGAGACAACACCAGCTTCAACCCAGTCAATCTCTGACCGGCGGAGGCTCTCGGAAACAACACCGGCTTCAGCCCAGCCAATCTCTGGTGTGAGGAGGCCCTTGGAGAAATACCCAAGTCCAACACAGTAAAGGGACAAGGCAACAATTGCGACAGCTTGCAATGTGAAGTTCCTGTAATATGGTTTCAATAGTACGTAGTAGCATCTCAATACAGCAAATAATTGAGGAAACCGAGAAGAGAATTTGGTACTGGCTCGTATAATTGCAAATTCATGAAATTGTTTTCGATGCTTTGATTACCAGCAAATGAAACCAAAGTTGCCGCAAGCCCTAACATTCCGTCGAGACAGCGATACGGTCGCCGCGGTCTTGCTGCACGTGCACGACCGGCGAGGCGGAATCCTCTCGACGACGCCAAACACAGGATGAATCATGGCGCCTGACTGCACCCGTCCTGTTCGTCATGGGTCCAACGTATATGGACCATGACGTGGAGTAAGGATCGGGCCATTGGAATTGGAATCGGAGTCAGCGCTCACCGCAACCACAACCACAACTGGACTCGCTCGCAGACAGTCCGCCATGGTTCTTCCTGTGTTGTGATTGGGAACGCCGTCAAGAGACGCTAGCTGGCGACACGCACGGAATCAACCTCGCCGCTCGTCGTTGAGTCCCACAAGTCAACGAGTCCAAACTCGCCTCCCTCCACCTCCACGCACGCACGCATCGGCCGCGCAGTGCAACCCGGTCGTCTCTGCACCGTGTCACAATTTTAAGGCTGAGACGTAAGATAATTCACAGTCGGCTGACGTCAGTCCCCGATTGTGCGCTGTTCCTCGTCACGTTGTTGTCTGTTGCTTTTTCGTTGTTGCCTGTTGTATGCGTGGTTCCCCCATGCGTTGCTGCTGCCTCGGTTGCAAATTTTTTATTTTGACTTCAAATATGTTTTGTCAGGCTAAAATAGTCTACCAAAACATCATATGTTTTGAAAAACGAAGATAAATAACTAAGTCACAACCTCAGTTACAAACCCACATGCAACTGGTAAAACATCTCAGTTGCAAATCCATGATTTGCAACTGAAAAGTCAACTCAGTTATAACCTCACTTGCAACTGTAAAAACATCTCAGTTGGACTTTGCAAATTTCTTCACATCTTTGTTCGACGTAATTTTATACCGAGCGACCGTCATATAGTTTTCGGTTGACAAAAAAAGAAGAAAGAGAGTAAAATAAGGTTCATATGAACACGTACACCGGTCTATATGTAAGCATGGAGCTGATAATTTGTTTTATCAACGGAACGTGATCGTGGCCTCACGCTGGTAAACTTAGCCCGCGTGAGCTGGCCCAGGTTCTGTTGGAGTTGCAGGAGCCGTACGCGTTTGTACTGGACCTGTAGATCGACTTGTGCAGACAGACACGGAAGCAGCATGGCTTGGGCCAGGTCCGATCAGAGCTTCTACGTGCATATGTACACTGAGCCTCCTAGGTCGACTCGTGTACATGTCCCGTATACCGGCCGTATACGCGCATCATCGCCATACCAATCTCAGTCTAATATCTGGAAAGAGATAAGTATAGAGTCCAGACTTCTTGGGCAGAGAACGCGTGCGGGCGACGAGATAAGCATCTCCACGCGCAGCGGACGCCGAAGATCATGGCTCGTCGTTGCCATGTGCTGCCGGTTTGCTGCCTATAAAAGGAGCACTGGAGACTCACGTAAGAGGACGAAGAACAACACCCCGGAGACGCACAACCAGAAGAACACGCCCGGAGCTAGACACGCGCTCTTAGCCCGTGCGGGAGGCACAACTCTCACACGGCGGAGGCGATCAACCGACGTTCATCCATCAACATCCCATACACACCTATCTACAAATTTACATACACAAAGCTAGCACCATACATACACACATATACATCGATCAGGAGCAAGAAGTGATGGAGATGAAGCTAGCTTTTTCTAATGGTGAGCATACGGGTTGATGAATATCTCTTTCTACTCTCTCTCTCTCCCTGCATCATACACGCACACATGCGCACGATGCCGCACAAGGTGGCTCGCAACCCGTAGCTGCAGGCACTGCCGCACGTCGGGCTGCCGGCGTGCAGTCCGGCGCCGGCTTCAACTCCATGAGGTCGGGGCCGTCGGTGACCGGCCCGTAGCGCCCTTCGCTCCATCAACCGGACGGCCGGTCAAAGATGACGGCAACAAGGATGTCGGCGTGCAGCCCGGCTTCAACATCATCTCCGCTGCCGCCAACACGACGGCCTCGAGGACGCGCGGCTGCTGGCGTGCGGCCCGGCGCCATCTCCATCTCTACCGCCACCAAGACGACGGCCTCAAGGACGTACGGCTGCCGGCGTGCAGCCCAGCGCTATCTCCATCTCCGCCGCCACCAAGACGGCCTCGGGGGCGCGGCTGCCGGCATGCAGCCCGGCACGGCGCCACCATGACGACGGCCTCGGGGGCGCGCGACTGCCGGCGTGCAGCCCGGCACTGTCTCTCCCTCCACGGCGCCGAAGACGGCGGCGTTGGGCTGCCGGCGTGCAGCCCGGCACTCTCTCTCTACGGCGCTGAAGACGGCGCGCGGCTGCCGGCGTGCAGCCCGGCACTGTCTCTCCCGCCACGGCACCAAAGACGGCGGCGTTGGGCTGCCGGCGTGCAGCCCGGCACTCTCTCCCTCCACGGCGCCGAAGTCGGCGGCGTTGGGCTGCCGGCGTGCAGCCCGACACTCTCTCCCTCCACGGCACCGAAGACGGTGGCGTTGGGCTGCCGGCGTGCTGTCCGGCACTCTCTCTCTCTCTCCAGGACGCCCCAAGACGGCGGCTGCGGGGCTGCGGGTGTGCAGCCCGGAACTCTCTATCCATGGCGCCGAGGCAGCGGCGTCAGGGCTGCGAGCGTGCTCGCTCTCTACGCGACGCCGAAGACGATGGCATTGAGCTGCCGGCGTACAGCCCGGCGCTCTCTCTACACGACGCCGAAGTCGACGGCGTTGGGTTGCCGGCATGAAGCTCGGCGCCCTCCCCGCGCGATGCCGATGACGGCGGCATCGCAGCTGCCGGCGGGCAGCCTGGCGGTCTCTCCACCTCCTATGAAAGGCTCCGAAGGCAGCGGCGCCGGGACTGCCGGTGAGCAGCCAGGCTGGGCCTCCATCCCCGAGAACCCGGCGGTCGCAGGCAGCACTAGCAGCGTGCAAGTCGGGACTGTTGGTGTGCAGCCCGGCTTAACCTCTGCTGACACGAACGGTGCCGAGGACAACGGAGTCGGGGCGGCCTGTGTGCTGCTCGGCGCTCTGTCCATTTACCATGAGCGCATGGTGCCGAAGACCATCGCTAAGTTCTTCAGGGGCACACTGAACGGACGTAGCAAAGAGAAGAAAACAAAACAAAACAAAAATGAGCCAGGCACATGAAGTCATAGACGTGTGCATCTGCACATGACTTGCATACGCACAAGACTTGTATACTACGCGGGCACTGGTAGAGACCGTAAATTTATTCCTCAACAAAACCAAAGCTCCGACGGGTTCATGGCTGGAACCCTCCGACCGACGGCATCGACTATCCCGGTTACCCCACCAAGCACAACATCATCGGGAGCATCACCATCCACACGCCGGAAATGCGTCGCTGCCTCTTGGAGGCAGTGGCAGCCAAGGCGGTGCACATATCGTTGTCCGCCTACGTACAGGCGACGGAGGCTATTCTAGGCGAGATGAAGCGACATCTCTCTCGTTTCTCCACAGGTCCGTGAGATGACGCGCCTCGGTCATGACGACTGCCGTGAACTCGGCGTTGGACCGAGACGAGGCGCCAACCACACTAGCTGCGCCGACTTGTACGCGTGCGTTGGTTTCGACACCGACGCCAACCTCCACCGACACTACTCCCGCGAGGCATACCCCTTGCGCACCCTGACGAGGCTGCTGGTCGTCGAGAAGTCCCAGCTGAGCGGACCCATGCTATCCCAACTACAACTACATCGACGCCGTCAAGACCGACGAGGCACGGCGACGAGGGCGGACGTGGCCAGAACGAAGGCCACGCTACTCGCGGCGCGTGTACCGACGAGGACACGGGCTCTGCCGCCGCCCACACACACACACCACCACCACATCATGCATGGGGAACGCGAAGCGAAGACGACGAAGACGACCACACAGCTTAATCGGAGGTGTCCCGCGGCGTAACCCGCGGGAGTAATTAACCGGATGCCTTCCGAGGCCCTGGGAACTAGGAGATCGCAGTCAGCCTGGCCGCGCAAGCAGGCCACGGAGCGCATGTACTTAGGATATTGTACTTTGTTTCTCCAAGAGATTAATGAAATACGAATTCCCTATCTTTTTCTTGTGTACTACGGTACACTGGCACGCCCGCGTTTCTTTTCTTTATCCCGGCGCATGAGAAAAACACGCTACCATTCTTCTCCCCTCCAGTAGCACTCTTCTACTCCCTAGACGTTTTTCTCGTGTCAAACAATCTTCAAGGAGGCTGAAATACTTCTTCTCCATCTTGTTTTTTCTTCAGCCACCTGAGAAACCACCTTACTATTTTCAACCCTCTCATCTATTCTAGATGAATTAATGTCATCATACATTGACCACAATCTACTAACCACATTTTTAAAATGATCTGGCCATTCTTCATCTTTCCAGACAACAAAACCACAGTTTTCCACTTCCTATTCACAATGCATCGACATATTAGAACCATTGCTAAAATTAAACTACTTTTGTGCATATCCATTGGACCTCACTAAAATGCAGTGCTACACTAGAGTAAGCTAAGTGTAAATATACCCACATTCCCCACTGGGCACAAATAAAATCTACGCCCACTGTTGCTCCCTTCAAAAGCCACTACCTGCAGCGGCGCCATTTTGTGAACACGACAGACATAGGGGCAATCCACTGCTATCCCGCGGAATGAGGGATCATCAACATAGTCAGGAGCATAATCTCTCTCCGTGAGGTCCTAATCCAACGGAAATCGCAACAAATTTTGAGGTAAATCGCGAGAAATCAAGAAATCCCAATTTGGCCCTAACCCTAGAAATTGTACTTACCCCTAGCATCGAAGGGATCGAACTCTCGCCGCGTTCCAGCTACGCATGTTGATGAAGACGGTGATGGCAACTCCTACTGGACGGCGCAATGGCCCTGTGGCATGGGCGCGGCGCGACGGAGGAAGGTCGACGAAAGTGAGAGGAGTGGTCTGGTCTGGTCTAACCAACTCGAGCCTAAACGGTAGGGAAATGGGCGTTTGGCCACATCATCACTGGCAGTGGGCCAGCCTCGTCAGAATTGTTATCAAACTCATATCAGCGCGATCGGAGTTGGATCGTCCTAGTGTTGGTACTGACATGCCAAAATTACCAAACATGGCACTGGTCCGTTCTGGCAGCCCTAATTGTGGTAGTTTTATCCAATTAACTCATCACTAGATAAAGAATGAAGCATCAATTTTACTAGGAGAACACCAACATTTTTTTTGAACATTGAATAGATATCAAGCGATGATATATGATTTCCCTAGAAATAATTCCAACACGGACGAAACATAAAACCATGTATATATCTGGTATGTACAATATTTAAACAAATATTATATATATATATATATATATATATATATATATATATATATATATATATATATATATACCAAGAATACGAGAGGTGAAACATTTTGGGAAGCATAGTCCCAACTGTGCTTTACATATTAAGCACCGGATATACAACTTTAGCTGTATCTCTGAATATACCCAAGGCACCTTGCTTGTCAGCAACATGCCTTCGAATCCTCCCTCGCCCACCCTGGCCCTAGCTATTTTTTCAAGATTTTGCTCGCCATGATGTTATTTTTTAAATAGCTTGCTATATCGCGATAAAACATTAGCGCTATTTCAAATATAGAACGTTATTTTTTTGTTAGCGGTGTGGAGTAAGAGAGCATGTGATGAATGTGTCGAGTAAGCAAACATATGATGAAAATTTTGATTGTTAAACTTAAGTGATCGTGTCAAGCCGCCGTCTCCTCCTGCAACACTCGACGCAGTACCTAGATTCAACCCTGTCGGTTCTCCTCGAACTTGGATAACGCCAGAATTGATTATGCATGTACAAGTAATACTCTAGAAAATTCATTAGCTGCTGAAATTCTTGATATTCATGATAAATCTGTTATATTTTTTAATTTTTATAAAACGCTATTTTATAAAATAGTGCTTTGTTAGCACGCTATTACTTTCCCGTCTGGAGAAAAGCCAATAGCACGCAATTTTTTGCTTGATCCTAATACAGCCGCCGCTATCCTTTCCAAATAGCTAGCCAATACCCACTACCGGCCGTCCCGGCCACGGTCCCACTCTACGACCAGCTCCTCATGGAAACCTAATCCCCAAAGGCTCACCCTCGATTGTGCACGCCACGATGTCCACATCCTGCTGCTCTCCTTCTCCTCCACAAAACCGCGTGCACGGAACGATGTACGAATCCAGCAGTTGCTCTCCTACTCTAGGACCATCTCCTTTGCCCTGCTCCATCGGGAACAATCGCCACTCCTTCCCGGTCGTCTCCCTGCCTAC
Organism: Avena sativa; assembly: GCA_916181665.1. NCBI lineage: Eukaryota > Viridiplantae > Streptophyta > Magnoliopsida > Poales > Poaceae > Avena > Avena sativa. Next base: position 551,172,271 of record OV702290.1, on the reverse strand, counting down.
TCATCATCTGGTAAGTACAATAAGTCTTAGTCAGCTGGCTATAAGAATTAAAATATTATTTTTTTGTCTAGTTGGAAGAGAGAGAATAGAAGAGAGAAGAAGAGTGGAGCCAGCTCTAGCACATGTTTCTAGGCACTTTAAGAGATTGAAAGGTGAGCCATGTACTACTAAAATAGTATATTTTTGTAGCTCACTATTATACATGTTAACATGTCACTTGAATTATAGTCAGCAGCTGGCTATACTATTGTCCTTGCTTTAATCCCCAAGACCCACTCCCGACCGCGCCGACCACGATGTCCGGATCAAGCCGCCGCCCCATCCCCGGCCGTCCCTCCTGTGATCCTACTGGACTCGTATGGGTATGTGTTCCTGTCCGGGGACGACAAAGACGCCATGGGGAAAGGATTGGAGGGCGGGGTCGACAACCACACCACCGCGCCGACCTTCACCAAGGCAACGGGAACTATCAACCTGACCTTCGTTATTGCCGATCTCCCGTGCCTCTCCTACTTCTACGTCCGCTGCATCGACCTCGCCGCCATCCCCTTGGACAGCGAGCCCAAGATCATTTGCTCGACGGAGAACCTCGCGCTCCTCAGCCTGTCTATCTCCACCTCCGGCTTACCAGAGTACTTCATTCATCTACAGGGCCGGGCAAGGGCGGCGCCGGCCCTCACTCGATCCACTCCCCGAGATCAGCGCGCACTTCGCCAGATGGAGCATCAACCCCTACCTCGTCGGCGTCTTGCCTGACGTTGGCGGTGACGGCACAGACTTCGTCCTGGCCGCTTTCAGAAGGGAGTCAGGGCAGTACAAGCTCGACATCTTCAGGTCCAAGCAGCGTGCCTGGACCACGGAGCCGTTGCTCCCAGACCTTCCATCTTGGCTGAAGCAGAGACGGAGAATTGTTTCCCCCACCAAGGTGATCGCCTTGCAACAAGGTGGACTGATAGGCTTCGTCGACCTCTAGAAGGGCATTCTGCTCTGCAATGTGCTCGAAGAACCCCCCCGTGTGTGTTCGTTTTGTCCCGTTGCCGAAGCTGCTACCCAGTAACCAACAACACTACAACGAATCGGCGGCACGGCCCATCCATGACGTCACCTGCACGGACGGTTTCATCATCAGGTGCGTCGAGCTGGAAGATGTATACACTCCCTGCAAAACCAGCAGCCCTGATATTTCAGCTAGGGATCTATACTTTGATTCTGAAGCGGTTGATCCGATCCGAGGGGGTGGTAGAAGAACTTGATGGTTGGAGGCTCGTTACATGGTCTAGGGACTACTGGCGCAAGGACGGCGTGTCTCATGCACACGAACTTCGTCCAACTCTTTTCTCGCCTCATCCACATCATGGCGGCGACGGTGCCCCACTAGAGTCGCCATTGAGAACCCTTGAAACATCTTGTCCCACCGAGTCCGGCGACGGCATTGTTTGCCTCGTGTCGAAGAACAATAATCCTCGAGATCATGATGCATGGATACTCACCGTTGACATGAAGAGCAAGACGATTGAAGAGGGAGTGCCATACAATGCAAATTCTAATACCACCTACGTTCCCTGCACGCTGAACAAATATTTGAATAGTGAATCACAGGTTGGTTTGCAAAATGCTCGTTCCCATAGACACTTTTGGCTTCAGCTGCCCCTACAAAACTCAAACAGGTGCAACACTTCCCAAGAGAAGCGGAGGCGGTTGCTGTGACCATACAGTAGATGGGGCTTTGGTGCGCACAACTACATCTACTCCCTCCTTCCGCAATATAAGACTTTGTAGCATATACTAGCATGCAAGCTTATATTGTGGAATAGAGGGGGTACTTAATTGCTGGGCAACCCGCTCATGCATGCAGTCATTGTCAGTGATTGTGCCGCTATTCACCTTTGATACCTTATTAAATAGATGCACTAGCCAACTGAATCAAAAGTCGGAACTATACTGAAAAGGGCTAGATGAATATATTTAACAGAAGGTGAAGTCATGTTATCAAGCGGGGAAACCTACAAAACTGCACTAAAGCTTTTGACTCAGAGTTGATACCTGCACATCATGGGATCGAGCTTGCGTTGCAACATTCATATTTGCCCATTAATGTACAATCCAATTAGCAGGATTTGATATGCAGGCTGAAAGACAAAGTGATTGATCGCGGAGGAAGTACTATTTTATGATGTTGGGATCAAAGAGCATGTTGCTGCAAGGAGGAGAGCTTGTCATCAGGAAAATAAGCCAGAATCAAAATATGGTTGCTCATACTTTGGCAAAGTTGGCTCATGAGGACGGTTCTTCAAATGTTCTGTTAGGCTAGGCTCCTGTCTTTGTTGCAGAGCTGATAGTTTCTGATTGTAACCCTTGAGTAGTATAATATAATGCTCTTGTTGAATCCAAAAAAAGATAGTCAGAGTTTTGTATCGAAACGAAACCAGATTGTAATTTAACTTCTTTTGAATAGTAAGTGAATTGGATTTGTCTATATTCACATATATCTAAACATATTTTAACACATAGATACATGTAAATCTAGATAAATCTTAGTCGCTTATTTCCAGACGGACGGAGTAGTGAAATATTAAACTTTAAATCCAGAAAATTAGAAATTGACCGGAGCTCTAGGCCCCCGCTCAGAAAAAATGTAGGTACTTACTTCTCCATACGTCAAAATAAAAAATCCCAAATTAATTGACTCATGACTTACGTCTAGATACATAAAGTTGAGTCAATTAATTTAGGACAGAGAGAATACTATATTTTTTCCTTGAATCAGGTTTTCACCTAGCTATATTAATATAGCAACCACACGGTACGGACATGTTGGAGCCACAGCATAACCAAGCCTAATAGAAAAGAAAGAGAACAAAAAAGAAACAAATGTCGATGAAACGAAGATGGCCCTCTACCACTGCGCCCTCCGAAAAGGTCCTAGCGTGCTCCTGACATTCCGAGTCGTCGTGTACCAAGCAACATCTTTAGCAAGGAATGCGACGATGATGACGACGCTGCCGCCCGGACTGGTCTTAGGGTTAGTACACGGAGGGGAGGTGGGGAAGAGGTACCCGACGCCCGAAAGGAGAGGCAACACCCGTAGGCGTCACCGCGTCAATGTCGGATGGGGCCGACAGGGATTTCGCCCACCCCAAAGAATCACCACCCCGGACGGTCCGAAGTGCTCCACCCAACCCACCGCCAACCAGCACACGTCACCACGGGAAAAGGCGCCAACTTCACCATCTCACTATGGGCATCAGCGCGAGGCCTCGAGGCCCGAGCAAGGGGACCGTGGTACCGGGGTTAGTAGCATCACAGCCGCGCGGGAGGGAACTACCTCCACCATCGTGGCAGTAGCCGACCGGACGCGGCAACTGGGGAACACCAGGTCTCGGGGCTGGCCGGACCTAGATGGACCCGCAAAGCCCCCGTCGCCACGTTGCAACAAGGGAAGCCGCAAGTGCCGCCGCCATCCCAGACCCTTCGTCGCCCCTCCTCCACCTCCAGGGTGCCGCACAGGAGTGCAAAGGCAGACCCGTCCCAACCCAGATGTGCCCCAACGGGTCCAGATCTAGGCGAGCAGGCACCGCAGCCTACCGCATGCCATGGCCGCTCCGCCGCCAACAACCTTGCCGCCGAGTCGAAGGGCGACCTAGGGGGACCACAGGGACACCCCATGCCGGACCGTTGCAGGCTAAAATGCTCTGCCGCCGGCTGCGCACGCCCGAGCAAGAGAGCTTGCGCGCGGAAAGAGGATGGGGCCGCTGCCGGCCGCACCGCACGGGCAAGGACCCAGCGGCACCCGATGGCAGCGGCAGGAGATGGTGCGAGGGGTAGGAGGAGCTCTGGTGGTAGTGGTTGGGGCCCCCGGTCGCCTCGCTCGGGGAGACGAGGGAGTTTTTTTTCTAGAGAATACTATCTTTCCTGTTAACAAGTACAAGATTTAACTTATTTCCACAAATAACATCTAAAGAAGGTATCCAGACAATGAGTGTGACGTTTTAGATCATGGGCTACAAGTAGCCTGTCTTTCAAACTTCCAAAGTTTGAATTCAAAGTTTCAAAACCTTTGAGTGCTACTCCCTTCGTTTAGAAATATACGATGTTTTAGCTTTGTGAAAAGATTGTATCTAGACCTTTTTTAATGTGTAGGTTCATTTAGATTTGGAGTGAACCTACACACTAAAAAGGGTTCTAAATACACTCCGTTCATAAAGGTAAAACATCTTATATTTATATTTTAAAACGAGCGAGTATGTTGTACCCGTGGGTAAGTTATCAGTTGGAAAGACAAATGTGTAGATCTCTTGGCCCGATGAACGAATCAAAAAACTCGAATCTTTTAAATTTGTTGGTCGATTTGTCTTTTTTGCCGAGCTCAAAATACAAGGTCCATTATAACCTGGCAGGAAGACAATCAAGGACGAATCTAACCCATATCTCCTGTTACCACTTACTCCCTCCGTTTCACAATATAACTCTTTTTAGCAAACCGTTTTAGCTTACTAAAAAGACTTACATCGTGGAACAGAGTTATACAATGCAGTGTAAAACATCTCTTCCATTTTGTAGTACTATCGATCGAGCTAGGCAGGCAGCTTCTCCTAGCAGTCTAACACTAGCATCGAACCTGTGAGCTGAGCAGTGGGAAGTCGAGCGGCGTCATCCAGGCGTACTTGAACCGCACCGGCGCGCCCCTCTGGATGCGCCGTCCGCCCCGGAGCAGGCAGCGCTGGTCGTCCACCGGCCGGATCGCCCGCGGGTCCACGGTCTCGACGCTGCTGAGGCCGTAGCACCGGAGCAGCACCCTGGACTGCGCGCACCGGCAGCGGTTGGTCACCTCAACCGCGTACTCCGGCTTCCCCTCCACCACCCGCCCCGTCGCCGACTGCCGCACCACCAGGTCCGCCGCCCGGCACGGGGACCGGCCCGCTGCATCTGCTCCCAGCTCGTCGTCGCCTGTCCGCACTCCACATACAGCATATCGTTGTCACATTATCGGTAAAGTAGTGGGATCATTTAGGAGGAAAATATTGGTACTTTTGTCGTTGTTACTTACCTTGGCTGGCGCTGCAGAGTAGCAGCAGTAGTGCGAGGGGCAGGAAGGCTTGGTTCGCCATGGAGGGAGTGTGACTCTCAGCCTGCAGCTGAAGATTAGCGTGGTTCGTTGGTGGCCTGCGAGCTTGTTTGTATCTTGCTTGGTGTATCCAATCCACCGATTATATCGGATAATGTGGGAGCTTGCCCCAGCCAGCAGCGCCACGAGCCCAGCGCGGCGGGTCAGGACAGGGGCATGGGCGTGAGAGGGAAGGGGAGGAGATGTCGTGTGTGAAGAAGGCAAACATGTGCCAGGCCAGGCGATCAGATCGATCGGTTGTCTAGCTTGCATGTGATCGTGAGGGCGTGTTTGGTAGCCCGCGTCAAAGGATTGGATCGAAATTAAATCCGAGCAGGAGTTTTAAGTGTATAATGATTAATGACACCAAATGTCGTTTCTTTCCTCTCAACAGGTGACTGGTGACATGTAGCGTTTGAGACAACTTACTCAGGCCTAAAGGCAGTCTAGAAAGATCCAGGTAGAGCAGCTTCGACAATTCAGATAATGCAGGCCTCTGGGTGATTTAGCTTCACTTGTTCTGCAATGCTGACACGAGCGCTGGCCTTGCCAATGAACCATCTTGACTCTCGACTCAATAGGCAACACATCAGACGAATTATGCGAGATGAGCAAATATCACCTTTCAACATAACAGTAACAGAATGCTGACAGGCATTCCATTTCTCAATCACGGGACCACAACATTTTAAAAGCAAAAGTCTAGTAAATAGCCCGAGCCCCTGTTGGGCAACGCCTTGGCAAATCACTAAAAGCTGGAAGCTAAGGGAGTGCCCGAAACACATTACTCTAAACAATGTACTTACTACTTACTCAAGTTCCACTTACAGGTGATCCATAAGGGAGGAACGCAACAGTCCAAGCCCCTGGATTTTTTTTTATTCAAGCGAAGAGCATAACGCTCAGATCGCCATGGATCACTAGTTCTGCAGCATCGACACAGCCTCCTTGTCAGCGAACCAGGTGAACTCCCCATCCTGAAGCACAGCCATCTCAACAGGTAGCAGATCAGAAGTCTTCTTGTCCGAGAGCGCCTTCTGCACGGCACCCGCTTTCCCAGCCCCAATCACCACCATGGCAACATGTGCAGACGAGTTGATCACCGGAAATGTAAACGTAATCCTCTCTGGTGGCGGCTTTGGAGAATCCGTGATGTGGGTGACCCACTTCTGTTTCTCGTTAACAAGAGGGTGGCCTGGGAAGAGAGGCAATGTGGCCGTCCGGGCCCATGCCTAGGAGCATGACATCAAACTTCGGAAACCCAGTTGCTGCTGACATTGCAATGACGCCATTCTTAACAAGTTGCCTCAGGATAGTTTCGTAGTCATCTGCTGCTCCCTCAGCAGACAATGCATCGTTGATGGCATAGACTTGACCAGTAGGAATTGGTACCTACAAAGTTGAAAGCAGCATAAGTTAACTACTTCTCAATGCATAGCAAGTTACACATTACCTGAAAAGTGATAAAAATGGAATGGTTAGACAGAGCATGCATTGCTGCAATATTGCAAATACTGATTCGCATAGCACAAGGAGTGAAGGGGAACAGCTGAGGTCCCAGAAATTGGGATGGGATGGGAAGCGCTACTCTTGTTTTTTCCTTTTTGTTATTGACTCACCTAGACTGTTCGTCGCAAAGACAAAATTCTTACAATCACTTTCAGTAAGCTTCAAATCCTGAATCTAGTCAATATAGTACCCATCCGTCCCAGATTAGTTGTCTTAGATTTGTCCAGATACGCATGTATCTAGTTATAAAACATGTTTAGATACATCCATATCTAGACAAATCTCAGACAACTAATTTGAGACAGAGGGAGTATAAATAATTGCTAGTACATGATTCAAGTGCCATGGTCCCCAGTATCTAAAGAGCCGAAACAAAATGAGTTGCAACGAGGGAAGCTTGTATCACTTGAAATAGCTACTTCAGATTTAGAGGGATGACGGAAACAAATGATACCGAACAAGTCATGAAACTCTTATGCATACATCATAATTTCGTGGAATCGAATGTTACCAATAATCCCGTATAGCTGTCGAAAAGGTTTCAAACCACAGCAAGTATAAATATGGTACGATGCCATACATGCAAATAATTGCAAGTAGCACTGTGATTTGTACGACAAGTTCGGGTACTAGAATTTATCGAAGAACATGCATATGGTGCGCATGATTATAAAAAGTATTCATGAAGTATACTAGAACATTTATTCTGATAGACTGATACCAAATGTTAATCAATTCCAAGCGTCCCAGGGACGAAAAGAATCTGCCAGCCATCTGCAGTCGTACATAATACACACAGGGATTCTTAGCTTCAATTTCCAAGCAAGAACTATGCATCACTTCAAGGCACAAAATTATGTCTTCCAAATGCCCTAAACGAGTAGAGACGGCAGTTGCAGGAGAAAAGGAGCAAAATCCAGCAAGAAGTCGAGGGGAATACCTTGGAGAGCAACCCATCGTAGGCGAGCTTGTAGTTGCTGTCCGCATGGTCCTTGGGCACGACCCTCTCGTCGACCCAGAACACGTGCCACTTGCTCCAGTCCACCGTCTCCAGGTACGGCGGCTCCGCCAGCTTCCTGCGAGACCAAAAGGAAACGAGAGATCCTTACCCGATCCGGGAACCCCGGGCCCAACCAGGGGGGACGCGCGAAGTTTGGTTTGGTGGGGAACGAACCTGAGGGCCTTGATGAGGGATCCGCCGGAGACCACGACGGTGAAGGCGCCCCTCTCGGCGGCGAACTTCTTGGAAATATCCGCCGTGTACTTGGCGAGAGACTGCGCGAGGTCCTCCTCGGCGTCGAAGATGAGTAGGTCCCTCTTCGATGAGGCGGCGGGGGCAGCGCCGTCGGTGGCCATGGAGGCGGCGGGAAGGAGGAGCTTGCGCGCCGAGGATAGGATGCGGGGAAGGGACCGGAGGCTTTTGAAGGGGACGCGGGACGCCGGCGGCGAGCGACGGCGGGCGAGGGGTGGGAGGGAGGAGGATGCGGCGGCGGAGACGGAGACCGACATGGAGGTGGACATGTGCTATATGCGAGGTGTGGAAGTGACAGGTGGAGAGTGAGGCACGCCGCGTTTTGTACCGTTGAGATCGAGATAGACGGCCACTGTGCGGAGTCAACAAAGTAAAGTACGCCTAGCCGCCCAGGGCATGACCTCCATCACGACAACTGGACTAGACTCAGCGTCTCTAACGAGCCTGAAACTTGAAAAAGTCCGGCGAGTTTACAGCCCCGAACACTGTGTACGCTCTAGCGAGCCCTGTATAGCAGTCCGGCCCATACTTGATTTTACCTTGACCTGTTTAACGATCCGCGAGGCAGGTACATAAACAGCCGCGGCCCTCCTACCCTAGCATCGTCGCCGCCAGCCATAACTCCGTCGGCCGAATCCGACCGCTTCCGCCACCAGTTCACCGCGATGTCCGCAGCAGCTGGATGGGGGAACACCATTTCGACGGAGGGGAAGGCGGCAACGACGACGAGGAGCACCGCGCCGTCGTCCGGTCGGTCGGCGCCAAAAAGCGGGCGACCCTTAAGTGGACCAACCGCGAGCTTTTGCCGCCACCGCCGCTCCGCGCGTACGTGTCGGCGGGCTTCATTTCGAAGCGGGCGCGGCTGGCCGGTGAGGGCTCGTCGAGCGTCCCCGCGCCTCCAGCCGCGGACAACGAGGACGAGTGGAGATTGCCTTCGCCGCCGCTTACGCGCCGTCTCGGCGGTAGACTACGTCCACGACTCCGACGAGGAGCGCCTCGCCCTGGAGATTTTCTGCTGTGCTTCGGAGCTGGAGCGGCAGGCGAAGGAGGAGGCGGAGGCCGCCGAAGCTCGCAAAGCTCGTCGTGGCGTAGGTGGCTTGGGAACGGGAGGAGGCGCGTCGTGGGCGCTCCGCTGTGTCGGTCGTTAAGCTCGACATGGTAGACCTGATCGACCTCACGCCGACAACATCGTCGGCAACCTGTCGCTCCGGCCGTCGTCTGAGCTTGATTTTAGGTGTAGGTTGCCGCGGCGTCCCCGCATATATCTTAATTTTAGTTGCGCAACTTTCGTATTGCTGCTAAATATCTGTAATTAATCAAATCAAGAACAATCCCCGATTGTGCTTCTTCTTCGATGAATTTTGCCGTGAGGCAAATTTTCGAATTTCCATTTCGCATTTGCAGTTTTCATTCCGCGCCATGTCGTCTGTGGCCTGTTTTCTTGTTTTCGGAAGACTGTATTCGTGGTTTTCAGCCCTGTAAATGGCCTGAAACTGGAAAAGTCCGGCGAGTTTAGAGGTCCGAAACAGTTTGTACGCTCTAGCGAGGCCCGTATAGTGTCCGACCCGTACTCGATTTTATCGTGGCCTGGTTAATGACCCACGAGGCCGGTACATATACAACCGCGAAGTGCAAGTTGAAGGGTTTCGCAGCATAGTAAATCAAAATTTTCTACGGAAGCGAACAGAGGGAAAGCCAATATCTAATCTAGGAGATGCAAACAACGAGAGAGATTGGATTAGATCTTCATACTCTTGAAGATTCGCACAGCGGAACGTTCGTCGGAACGTGGGTGATGTAGTCGTACTCGCTTCTCCTCCTCGCGATCCGATCCGATCTAGCACCACAAGTGGCGGTGCCTCCGTGGGATGCACACGTGCAGCACCTCGACGTCTCCTCCTTCCTCGGACCAGCAAGTAGGGTGGAGAGATAGATTGGATCTACAACACGACGGCGTGGTGTATATGGTGGAGAATTTCTGCCGCAGGGCTTCGCCTACAAACAGTCGGGAGGGAGAGAGGAGGGCAGCAGGGCAACTAGGGTTTGGAGGACGGTGTAGGTTGTGTGAGAGGGGGCGCACCAGCCCTCTATATATAGAGGGGGGTGCGGCCAGCCCTAGCCTCTCCTCCAAGCCTATCTCTAGTTTAAACAATTTAAACTCTCCTTTATCTAGAAATCTTATCTTATCTTATCTCTAGTTTAAACGATTTAAACTTATCTAGGATCGGCTGGGCCCTATGGGGCCTTGTGCCCCTGGCCCAATGCGGCCAGGACACTCCCTCATAGGCCCATGCCCCCTCCCGGAAGGTGGGACCACGTTGGCCCCCTTCCGGAAGGTTCTAGAAGCTTCCGGTACAATACCGATTAATCCGGAACAATTCCGAACTCCAAAAACTGCACTGCCTTATATGAATCTTATTCTCCGGACCATTCCGGAACCTCTCGTGATGTCCCGGATCCCATCCGAGACTCCGAACAAAAATTCATAAACCAATTATCCAATCTATCCTAGCGTCGAGACACGTTAAGTGTGTGACCCTGCGGGTTCGAGAATATGCAGACATGATCTTCTATCAATAATCAACAGCGGGGTCTGGGCACCCATATTGACTCCCACACATTCACTGATGATCATATCGGATGAACCACGATGCCAGGATTCAATCAATCCCATATATATATTCCCTTCGTCTCGCGATATTTTACTTGCCCGAGATTCGATCGTCGGTATCGTCATACCTAGTTCAATCTCGTGCACAGCAAGTACTTTACTCGTTCCGTAATCCTATATCACTTTGTGATTAACTCCTTAACCACATGCTTGCAAGCGGTGTTGATATCGATTACCGAGTGGGCCCGAAGTATATCTCTCCGACTTGGGAGGGACAAATCCCATCTCGATACATACAACCCAACAGATACTTTCCGATCACCTGAGAGACACCTTTATGATCACCCTCTCATAGGATGACGTTTGATGACCTCAAAGCTTTCTTCCGATACCAGGGAGTTGTATTATCTCATGGTCTAAGGAATACAATATTTGACATAGGAAAAGCTTCGCAAAGATGAACACAATGACACGATCTAATTGCTTCGCTTATTTTGGGTCTGTCCACCATATCATTCTCCCAATGATATGATCTCATTATCAATTGACAACTCATGTCTATGGTTAGGAAACCTTAACCATCATTGGTCAATGAGCTAGTCCATAGAGGCGTACTAGGGACACGGTGTTGTTCACAAACCACACAAGTATTAATGTTTCCGCTTAATACAATTCTAGCATGGAATATAAACTTTATCATGAACAAGAATTATAATAATAACATCTTTATTATTGCCTCTAGGGCATAATTCCAACAGTCTCCCACTTGCACTAGAGTCAATAATCTAGTTTACATTTGGCAACAATCTCATACCCATGGCACTGAGGTGCTGATCATGTTTTACACGTGGAAGAGGTTTAGTCAATGGATCTGCGACATTCAGATATGTATGTACTTTGCTGATCTTCAGATCTCCATCTGCTATATAATCTCGGATTATATGAAACTTGCGGTTGATATGCTTGGTCTTTGGATGATATCTTGGTTCCTTAGCGAGTGCTATGGCGCCAGTGTTGTCACACAATATCTCCAGTGGGTCCAATGCACTTGGAACCACGCCAAGCTCAGTGATGAAGTTTCTGATCCAAACTCCTTCACTTGACGCTTCGGCAGCAGCCATGTATTCCGCTTCTACTGTAGATCCCGCGACCACACTTTGCTTGCAGCTTCTCCAGCTCACAGCTCCTCCATTCAAAATATACACGTATCCTGTCTGAGATTTAGAATCATCCTTGTCGGTGTCGAAACTAGCATCGACGTAACCTTTTACGACGAGCTGTTCATCACCCCCATAGACTAAGAACATTTCTTTAGTCCTATTTAGGTACCTTAGGATGTTCTTCACGGCTGTCTAGTGTTCCACTCCTAGATCACTTTGATATCTGCTCGTCAAACTAAGAGCATTGGACACATCCGGTCTAGTACACAGCATGGCATACATGATGGAACCTATGGCCGAGGCATAAGGCACTTTGCTCATAGCTTCCCTATCATTTACCGTAGCTGGACACTGAGCCTTGCTCAATATCTTACCTGACAACATAGGCACTAAACCTTTCAACGCCTTATCCATTCTAAACCTTTTCAGAACTTTGTCTAGGTATGTACTATGGCTTAAAGCTATCAGGCGTCTTTGTCTATCTCTATAGATTTTGATGCCCAATATATAAGCAGCTTCACCTAGGTCTTTCATTGAAAAACACTTGTTCAAATAACTCTTCACATCGTTAAGCATGTTGATGTCATTTCCAATAATCAATATGTCATCCACATATAGTACCAGAAACGTCACTGAGCTCCCACTCACTTTCTTGTAGATGCAAGCTTCGTAGCAATTTGGAACAAATCCAAAGCTCTTGATCACTTGATCAAAACGAAGGTTCCAACTCCGAGATGCTTGCTTCAGCCCATAAATGGAACGCTGAAGTTTGCATACTTTATCAGCATCCTTAGGATCGACAAAACCTTCGGGTTGCATCATATACAACTCTTCATCAATGTTGCCATTGAGGAACGCAGTCTTGACATCCATCTGCCATATTTCATAATCATGAAACGCAGCAATTGCTAATAAAATCCGAATAGACTTAAACATCGCTACGGGAGAGAAAGTCTCATCGTAGTCAACACCTTGAACTTGTCGAAAACCTTTCGCAACAAGCCGTGCTTTATAGATGGTAACATTACCATCCGCGTCCGTTTTCTTCTTGAAGATCCATTTGCACTCAACGGCCTTTCGGTCGCTAGGAGGGTCCACCAAAGTCCATACTTGGTTTTCGCTCATGGATCCCAATTCGGATTTCATGGCTTCTAGCCATTTCTCAGAGTCTGGGCTCATCATCGCTTCCTCATAGTTCGTAGGTTCACTGTCTTCTACTAACAAGACAGTCAAGACAGGGTTGCCGTACCACTCAGGAGGGGCACGCGACCTTGTCGACCTGCGACGTTCAGTAGCAGCATCGTCCAAAGCTTCATGATCCTTGTCATTAGCTTCCTCTATTGTTGGCGCAGGCGGCACTGGAACAATTTCAGGTGCTGCGCTACTCTCCAATTCAAGAGAAGGTTCAATAACCTCGTCTAGCTCTACTTTCCTCCCACTCACTTCTTTCGAGAGAAACTTCTTCTCCAGAAAGGAACCGTTCTTTGCGACAAACACTTTGCCTTCGGTTTTGTGATAGAAGGTATACCCAATAGTTTCCTTAGGGTATCCTATGAAGACGCATTTCTCCGCTTTGGGTTCGAGCTTGTCCGGCATCAACTTCTTGACGTAAGCTTCGCATCCCCAAACTTTAAGAAACGACAACTTAGGTTTAGCACCAAACCATAGTTCATACGGTGTCGTCTCAACGGATTTAGATGGAGCCCTATTTAAAGTGAATGCAGCGGTTTCTAATGCATAACCCCAAAACGATAACGGCAAATCAGTAAGAGACATCATCGATCGGACCATATCTAATAGAGTTCGATTCCGGCGTTCAGACACACCATTGCGCTGTGGTGTTCCGGGTGGCGTGAGTTGTGAAACGATTCCACTTGCCTTGAGATGCGTGAGAAAATCATAACTCAAATATTCGCCCCCACGATCGGATCGTAGAAACTTAATCTTTCTGTTATGATGGTTCTCCACTTCATTCTAAAATTCTTTGAACTTTTCAAACGTTTCAGATTTATGTTTCATTAAATAGATATACCCATATCTACTTAAGTCATCGGTAAAAGTGAGAAAATAGCGATATCCACCGCGCGTCGAAACACTCATCGGTCCGCATACATCGGTATGTATGATTTCCAACAAGTCCGTTGCTTGCTCCATCATACCGGAGAACGGGGTTTTGATCATCTTGCCCATGAGGCATGGTTCGCATGTGTCAAATGATTCAAAATCAAGAGACTCCAAAAGTCCATCAGAATGGAGTTTCTTCATGCGCTTTACACCAATATGACCTAGACGACAGTGCCACAAATAAGTAGTATTATCACTATCTACTTTGCATCTCTTAGCCTCAATGTTATGGATGTGTGTTTCATCCCTTTCGAGATTTAGAAGAAATAAACCATTTACAAGGGGTGCATGACCATAAAAGATGTTACTCATATAAATAGAACAACCATTATTCTCCGATTTAAATGAATAACCGTCTTGCAATAAACACGATCCAGAAATAATGTTCATGCTCAACGCAGGCACATAATAACATTTATTAAGGTTTAAAACTAATCCCGAAGGTAAAACTAAGGAGAGCGTGCCGACGACCATCACATCAACTCTTGATCCGTTGCCAACGCGCATCGTCACCTCATCCCTCGCAAGCCGTCGTCTATTCCGTAGCTCCTGTTTCGAGTTACAAATATTAGCAACTGAACCAGTATCAAATACCCAGGCACTACAACGAGGGCTAGTAAGGAAAACATCAATAACATGTATATCAAATATATCTTTGATGGTGCCAGCCTTCTTGTCCGCTAAGTACTTCGGACAGTTGCGCTTCCAGTGACCCTTGTCCTTGCAATAGAAGCACTCAGTGTCCGGCTTAGGACCAGACTTGAGCTTCTTCTCAGCAGGGGCAACGCGCTTGCCGCCGCTTTTCTTGAAGGGCTTCTTTGCACCTTTATCTTTCTTAAAGGAGGGCTTGTTGACCATCAACACATGATTATCTTTCTTGATGTCCACCTCCGCAGCCTTCAGCTTTGCGAAGAGCTCGGTGATCGTATCAGTGGAACCAATCTGATTATGAGTCACTACAAAACTTTTGTAGTTGGGAGGGAGTGATTGCAGAACCCTATCAATCTTGAGCTCCTCTGGAATCTTGCAGTCCAGTTGCTCAAGGCGTTGAGTGTAGCCCGACATCTTAATGGCGTGCTCACTAACGGAACTCCCTTCCTCCATCTTGCAGTTAAAGAACTTCTCAGAGATGTCATATCTCTCAGAACGGGCCTGAGTCTGAAACATGGTTTTCAGCTCTTCGAGAATCTCAAAGGGCCCAGGATAGTTTTCAAAACGATTTTGAAGTTCCGGTTCCATAGCAAACAACATGGTGCTCTTAATCACACCATAATCATCTTTGCGCGACTGATAGACAGCTTTCTCATCAGCCGGCGCAGTTGCAGCAGGGGGTTACCTAACGCTTTCTCAAGGACATAGTCCTTTTGTCCGCCAGACAGAATGATTCTTAGATTGCGGAACCAGTTGGTGAAGTTAGACCCATTGTTTCTAAGCTTTTCTTTCTCAGCAAAAACGTTGAAGTTGAAGTTGGACTTGGCCATGTGATCTACAGTATTTGCAAGTACAATTTAGACTATGTTCATGATAAATTGTTTAGCTTAATCAAATTACTAGATGAACTCCCACTAAATTCAACATCCCTCAAGTTGTTTAGTGAACACGATCCAAATTCACCACACCTAATCCGATCATCACGAGAAGAGATGTGGTTTCAATGGTGGACAACGAAGTGTCGATCATATCATTCATATGACTCATGCTTAACCTTTCGGTTCTTGTGTTCCGAGGCCATGTCTGTACATGCTAGGCTCGTCAAGTTAGACCCAAGTATTTCCGCGTGTGCAAAACTGGCTTGCACCTGTTGTATGTGAGCGTAGAGTCTATAGCACCCGATCATCACGTGATGCTTGGACACGACGAACTTTCGCAACGGTGCATACTTGGGGAGAACACAGTTTTATCTTGATCTTTAAGTGAGGAATCATCTTATAATGCTACCGTCGCGATCTAAGCATAATAAGATACATAAAAGGATAAACATCACATGCATATAACTTTATGTGACATGGTATAGCCAATCTTCGTGCAATGATCTCTATCTTGTGCGTTCCGGCATGATCTCCATCACTTCACCATGATTGCCTCCACCACGAATATCAACTACAACTATTGTTAACTACTTAGCGATAAAGTAAAGCTATTACATGGCGTATAAGAAGTTGACTCGCAGGTCATACACAATTATAAAGACAACCATATGGCTCCTGCCGGTTGTGTACTCATCGACATGCAAGTCGTGAAACATTACAAAACATGATCATCGCATACAATATACACATCACATCTTGGGCCATACCATATCACAGAAAACACTCCCTGCAAAAACAAGTTAGACGCCTCTACTTTGTTGTTGCATGTTTTACGTGGCTTATGGGAGTAGATGCTAAGAACGATTCTTACCTACGGAAAGCCACAACGGTGATATTATGGTTGCCAAACTCCGGTGTTAATCCCATGACAACTATAGTGAGAGAAACTGACATCCACCAGCCGCATGTGTGGTACAAGCAACACGTCAAGTGCGGAGCCGGTCTCGCGAACGACGTCGCGTAAGGTTGGCCTGGACCGCTTCAATCTCACTATCCCGCGCCATAAGAAGAACACAAACAAGAGGCTTGCAACAGAAAACATCAACGCCCGCAACAACCATGTTGCGTTCTACTCGTGAATCACATCTACGCATAGATCTAGCTCTGATACCACTGAAGGGTTTCGCAGCATAGTAAATCAAAATTTTCTACGGAAGCGAACAGAGGGAAAGCCAAGATCTAATCTAGGAGATGCAAACAACGAGAGAGATTGGATTAGATCTTCATACCCTTGAAGATTTGCACAGCGGAACGTTCGTCGGAACGTGGGTGATGTAGTCGTACTCGCTTCTCCTCCTCGCGATCCGATCCGATCTAGCACCACAAGTGGCGGTGCCTCCGTGGGATGCACACGTGCAGCACCTCGACGTCTCCTCCTTCCTAGGACCAGCAAGTAGGGTGGAGAGATAGATTGGATCTACAACACGATGGCGTGGTGTATATGGTGGAGAATTTCTGCCGCAGGGCTTCGCCTACAAACAGTCGGGAGGGAGAGAGGAGGGCAGCAGGGCAACTAGGGTTTGGAGGAAGGTGTAGGTTGTGTGAGAGGGGGCGCACCAGCCCTCTATATATAGAGGGGGGTGCGGCCAGCCCTAGCCTCTCCCCCAAGCCTATCTCTAGTTTAAACAATTTAAACTCTCCCTTATCTAAAAATCCTATCTTATCTTATCTCTAGTTTAAACGATTTAAACTTATCTAGGATCGGCTGGGCCCTATGGGGCCTTGTGCCCCTGGCCCAATGCGGCCAGGACACTCCCTCATAGGCCCATGCCCCCTCCCGGAAGGTGGGACCACGTTGGCCCCCTTCCGGAAGGTTCTAGAAGCTTCCGGTACAATACCGATTAATCCGGAACAATTCCGAACTCCAAAAACTGCACTGCCTTATATGAATCTTATTCTCCGGACCATTCCGGAACCTCTCGTGATGTCTCGGATCCCATCCGAGACTCCGAACAAAAATTCATAAACCAATTATCCAATCTATCCTAGCGTCGAGACACGTTAAGTGTGTGACCCTGCGGTTCGAGAATATGCAGACATGATCTTCTATCAATAATCAACAGCGGGGTCTGGGCACCCATATTGACTCCCACACATTCATCGATGATCATATCGGATGAACCACGATGCCAGGATTCAATCAATCCCATATATATATTCCCTTCGTCTCGCGATATTTTACTTGCCCGAGATTCGATCGTCGGTATCGTCATACCTAGTTCAATCTCGTTCACAGCAAGTACTTTACTCGTTCCGTAATCCTATATCACTTTGTGATTAACTCCTTAACCACATGCTTGCAAGCGGTGTTGATATCGATTACCGAGTGGGCCCGAAGTATATCTCTCCGACTTGGGAGGGACAAATCCCATCTCGATACATACAACCCAACAGATACTTTCCGATCACCTGAGAGACACCTTTATGATCACCCTCTCATAGGATGACGTTTGATGACCTCAAAGCTTTCTTCCGATACCAGGGAGTTGTATTATCTCATGGTCTAAGGAATACAATATTTGACATAGGAAAAGCTTCGCAAAGATGAACACAATGACACGATCTAATTGCTTCGCTTATTTTGGGTCTGTCCACCATATCATTCTCCCAATGATATGATCTCATTATCAATTGACAACTCATGTCTATGGTTAGGAAACCTTAACCATCATTGATCAATGAGCTAGTCCATAGAGGCGTACTAGGGACACGATGTTGTTCACAAACCACACAAGTATTAATGTTTCCGCTTAATACAATTCTAGCATGGAATATAAACTTTATCATGAACAAGAATTATAATAATAACATCTTTATTATTGCCTCTAGGGCATAATTCCAACACAAGTGAGGGGAGAAACCCTCACTTCTCTGGCCCTCCCAACCTAGTGCCGCCACCGGCCACAACTCCGTCGGCCGAATCCGATCGCATCCGCCACCAGTTCACCTTGATGTCTCGGCACAGCGGTAGCAGCTGGATGGGGGAACACCATTTCGTCGGAGGGGGAGGCGACAACTGTTGGAGATATGCCCTAGAGGCAATAATAAATAGAGTTATTATTATATCTTTGTGTTTATGATAAATGTTTACATTCATGCTATAATAGTATTAACAAGGAAACCATTAATACTTGTGTGATTTGTAAACTTAATTTGAAGTCCCTAGTATGGCCTCTATACTTCACTAGCTTGTTGGTTGATTGATGATGTGGTTTCTTTGTCATGAACATTGAGATGTTATCAACAACAAGATCATATCGTTAGGAGAATGATATGGTGGACATACTCCTATAGACAAGCGTAGCATAAAGATCAAGTCATTTCAATAGTTCAATTGCTATATGCTTTCTGATACATAGTAACCTAATTCCTTCGACCATGAGATCATGCATATTGCCTTTACTGGATGGATGCTTTGATGTCATCAAACACCACACCGTAACAGGGTGGCTATAAAAGTGGCATTGGGTGTTCGGAAAGTATTGGTTGAAACACATGGATCAAGAGTGGGATTTGTCCATCCACATGACGGATAGATATTCTCTGGGCCCTCTCGGTGAAATGTCATCCAATTAGCTTGCAAGCATGTGACTTGGTCACAAGGGATCACATATCACGGGAACGAGAAAAGAGTACTTATCAGTAACGAGGTTGAACTAGGTATGCAGAGATACCGACGATCATAACCTTGGATAAGTAACATATCGTGAGACAAAGGGAAATTGGTATCGTATGTAAGTGGTTCATTCGATCGCAAAGTAATCGTAGAAATATGTGGGAGCCATATGAATTTCCAGATTCCTCTATTGGTTATTGTTCGGAGAAGTGTCTCGATCATGTCCGCATAATTCACGAACCGTAGGGAGACACACTTAAGGATTCGACGTTGTTTGAGTAGTTATGGTATTATGAGAAAGAGACCGAATGTTGTTCGGAGTCTCGGATGGGATCCGGGATATCACGAGGTGATCCGGAATGGTCCGGAGAATAAGATTCATATAAGGAAAGTCCCGTTTCGGAGTTCGGGAATGATTCCGGTGTTTCCATCGGGAACATTCTAGAAGGTCCCGGATTGTCCGGCACTCCGGGGGGGAAGGGGTACATGAATGTGTCATTACATGTTGGAATGATTGCATCATGTACTAAGTGTTCTTGCTGTCCCAAATAAAGGATTAAATTGAATCCTAAATTGAAAAAAGTCAAACGGCTAGTTTGAAAGTCAAACGGCAGTTTTTGGGAAGTGGGAGGAGAGGAGGAAACCGACTTGAGGGAGGAGTCCTCCTCCCCAAGCCGGCGCCCCACCTAGGCCGAGTTGGGGAGGGACTCCACTCCCTCCCCTTGGCCGGCCAGCCCCTCCCACCTATATAAGGAGGGGCAGGGCTCCCTCCCAACACACACAAGTTCCTATCCTCTAAACTAGA
The DNA here is from genome assembly GCA_916181665.1 of Avena sativa. Classification (NCBI taxonomy): domain Eukaryota; kingdom Viridiplantae; phylum Streptophyta; class Magnoliopsida; order Poales; family Poaceae; genus Avena; species Avena sativa. Next base: position 551,152,501 of record OV702290.1, on the reverse strand, counting down.
AACTAGACCTAGACCCCGGTTTAGAGCTGTTTCGGTTTAGAGCCTTCTAATTGGTTTAGAGCCCTCTAATTGGTGTGTCTAATTACTAGACCACTAATAGCCTCTCTCATAAGCTCCACCATACTCGCACCGGCTTAAGGCGAAGCCCTGCGGGATCTCCCCTCTACCTCCGGTACCACGCCGTTGTGCTGCCGGAATCGCGAGGAGAGTGCTACAACCTCCGCTGCCTGCTGGAACAAGGGAGAGGAAGGTCTTCGTCGAGTACCGAACGTGTGACCGACTGCGGGAGCGCTGCGGGAACGTGGCGCCGGAAGGATCGTCTACGCGATCTTGAGATCGGAAAGAGTACGACTACATCACCCACGAGAATCTGCTCTCGTTAAACACTTTGGAATCTTCGAGGGTGAGTTATTCCATCGACTCGTTGCTACAATCTAGTAGATAGATCTTGGCTTGTTTGTTTGTATGCGATAGAAAATTTTTGTTTTCCATGCTACGAACCCCTACAGTGGTATCAGAGCCGTGTCTATATGTAGATCTGTTGCACGAGTAGAACACAATGGTCATTGTGGGCGTTGATGCTTTTATTGTAGATTGCTTTGCGTGTACTTTGCATCTTGCGGTATGTTGGGATGAAGCGGCCCGGGCTAACCTTACATGACATCGTTCATGAGACTTGCTCCACGCTTAACATGCAACTTGTATTGCATAAGTGGCTTTGCGGGTGCCAGTTTCTCCTAGCATAGTAAAGATCCAATTTACAACGGGTAATCAACAATGCTAGTATCAATGTTGTGGTTCTTGTTCGTAGGTTAGAACGACACTTATGGAAAGCCCCAAACCACGTAAAATATGCAAAGAAAGTAGAAGCGTCTAACTTTGTTTTGCAGGGGTGTGCAGTGATGTGATATGGCCATGATTGTGATTATATTTGATGTATGCAATGTTCCTTATTGTAAGTTGGCAACCGGCAGGAGCCATATGGTTGTCTTTAATTTCTGTTAAGACCTGCGTGTCTATTCAAAATAGTTGTAATAGTTGAAGCTGGTGGACGACAACCATGAAGAAGCGTCATTGACCTTGATGCTACGCCGGTGATGATGGAGATCATGTTCGTGCTTGAAGATGGAGATCGGAAGCACAAAGAAGAAAGGCCATATCATATCACATATTATGAATTGCATGTGATGTTAATCCTTTATGCATCTTGTATTGCTTAGTAGACGACGGTAGCATTATAAGATGATCCCTCATGCACATAAATTTCAAGTTCTAAAGTGTTCGCCCTTAGTTAGCACCGTTGCTAAAACTTGTTGCTTCGAAGCACCACGTGATGATCGGGTGTCTTTGATTCCACGGGTAAATACAACGTAAGCAAGCCAGATTTGCTTATGCGGTAGCTAAGGTTTGATCTTGACGAGCCTAGCATGTACAGACATGGCCTCAGGAACACGGATTACCGAAAGGTAGAGCATGAGTCATATAGTAGATATGATGAACATGTTGATTGTTCGCCATTGAAGCTATATCAACTCTCGTGATGATCGGTTTTGATGTGGTGGATTTGGTTCGTGTGATCACTAAAACAATGTGAGGGATATTGTTTTGAGTGGGAGTTCACTTAGATTAATTTAATTATTAATTAGAACTCAATTTATCATAAACTAAATCAAAGTGAATTTGCATAGTTGTTGTAGTCATTGGCATCCGTTTACCACCTTGCGCTTAGTTATAATTGAGATGATAGAACTATAGAATTCTGGTTAGTTACTTTACGAACTGGTATCGTATTGTATTGAAGTGTTAATCTAAAGTTTAAAAGTCCTATTGCAAACTTTCAGTAAGTTTCAGTTACTCCATGAAGTTTAATAATTAGTATTAAATCAAGAGTAACAATTCCAAGTGTTAGTATATAAGTATCATGTTTGTATCCATGATTCTTGATATTCAAAGGATTCCCTTAATATCAAGGTTATCTAGGATCTGAAAGAGTTGTTTCTGAAACCATGATGTGTGGAAGATATTGTGATATCTGAAACGAAGTTTTGGTTACAACATGATAGAGTATAATATTGCAAAAGTCATGTTCTCATATTTGATGAGAATTTGCAAAAGGGTGGAGACACTAGTTGTCCTAATCCTCCAAAATGTTTTGGAAAGCAACATTATACTCATAATTCATCGTTATAAGCTAAAAGTAGCTTGATCATGGACATTCCATGATAAGGTGAATATTTGATGTAGGTAAAATGTTTACTACACCAAGAGATTACTAAAGAAAGGAATTTGGAAGAACACCAAACATTTGATGATGGTGATCTACTTCAAAGTGCAAGTCCAAAGACATTTGTATTTAATTATACACGCTTTGGATTATGTGTCATATGTATGACTCCACTATTGATGTTGATAGATTCTTTCAAACAGAAAAGGAAATACTGAAAGAGAATCTCATAAATATATGGCAGAAAAGAAAAGACTGGAATTGTTCAGTTTAAGTATATAGATGATATACATGTTATGGCTATATTCTTTGATTGTTAAACGATGTGGTTCTTAAGTATTTTGATACTGAATTTGTTGGTGTGAATCGTCATACGAAACAACACAATTCATGAACTACAATGGCCTAAGTAACAAGCAAAAGAATATGTGATGATGTTCATCGAGAACAAATAAAGGGTTATTGCGTTGCTTGTTAAACATCAAAGCTTGCCTTCAAAGATTTGTTTTATCAGGTATTATGAGAACAAAAGGGTTGTTCAAATAATTGCCGTAATCCATAAAAGATGGATGATTCACAAATCTCGTTGGAGAAATCACATCCATAAAACTAGTGCTAAAATGTCGAAAGACAAATTGATTGAAAGATCACTTAGGAAGTGACATCGCCGTTTAAATTATATTGGAAAGAAAACATGAAGAAAATCCATATGGATGGAATTTTGGAGTCTATTTGATTTTGATCAAATAACGCTTGTGAAACTTTCCTAGAGATAATTAAAACTTCGTTCATAGGCCAAAAAGGGAACGAATGACTAGCTAATTGGAACTTGTACATATTGTTGTACGAAGTCCATTATGTGTAGTCAAGAGCGATGGATTTCAACTTCATATGCTTTCTCCGAAAATTTGAGTGAATATATGAATATTTACTTAATAAGGATGAAGTATGAAATATTTGAAAAGTTCAAAAGACTTTCAAGATGAAGTGCAAAATCATTGTAACAAGAATATGAATAGTTTATGATAAAGATCATAAAGGAAGATATTTGAATTACAAGTTTAGCATAATACCTAAGATTTAAGGAATCGTTCCGTGGATTTGCATTTCCCGAAACACCATAAGAGTATGGAGCGTTCGAGATATGTAATTAAACCTTGTTTGACATGGTAAGATCAAAGGTATAGTTCATAAAACTGCCATAGTATTTTAAAGATTAAAAGCTTTAGAGATTACCGTTTTTCCACTAAAAAGAGCTCCATCATAATCCGTTGAAATGACACCATATAAGGTTATGGTTTGGGATAAAACCCAAGTTGTCCTTTCTTAAACATTGGTATGCTATGCATAAGAAAGATATGTGCAACCAAAGTCGGATGAACCTGTCTTTGTATAAACTGTTCCTCCATAAAACACCGGAGACAAAAGAGTTTGTTGCTTAGAACGTCAAGTTTCTTTGAGAAGAAATTTTTCGTGAAAAGTTAAGTGGGAGGACAATAGAAACTTTGATAAGGTTAAAAGAACCTTAGCTATATGTGCAGAATTGCGCAGCGCCGAAAAGTGTTTCGGAGGCAGCAACAATGCTCATGGTTCACGTACCTCAAAAGGTTGTGGTCACGGAGATCCAAGTTCCTATTGAAACAAGTAGGTCGGATGAACAATCAAATACCAAGATTTGAGGGTTGAATCATTATTTGAGAATAATAAACCGACTACATGCAAAGAAGCGATGATGGGCCCTGACTCCGTCAAATGGCTTGAAGCCATAAAATCCGTGATAGTTCCATACACGAGAAATCAAGTTTTGAACTTGAAGGACCCTCGAGAAAGGTGTAAGACCTTACAGTTGTGTCTGGATCTATAAAGAAATAGACATGGATGTTTTACATCTATGAAATAGTCGACATGTTGGGAAAGAGTTCACAACAATGTTCAAAGGTTGACTATGACAAGATTTGATCTATCATAGTGATATTTAGTCTAGACGGATTAATGAAAGCAACCACTACATATAATTTGTTATATGGTAGTTGAATAAACAAAACAAGTTCTTCTAATAGAATCGTTACCTAGGACATGTGCATAAACACGGTCCATAGGGTTTTGTCAATTCAAAGGATGCTAAAAGCATATGCAAACTTCAATGGTTAGAGTGAGCATAGCGGAGTTGGAATCTTCACTATGATGAAACTGTTAAAAGGGTTTAATTTCATCAGAGACAATGAAGATGCTTGCATTTGCAAGAAATTAAGTGGGAGCGCTAAGACATGTTTCTAATACATTATGTGGAAGACATATTGTTGATTGGAAATAATGTATCTTTTATTAACACATATTAAGAATTTCATCCCGATGAAAGACTTAGGCAAAACCCAAGTATTTTGGCATCAATAGACGCTAATGTGGTTGTGCCAGAAGTACATAGACAAGATATTGAATGAGTTCAATATAGGAACTACAAGAAAGGTTCTTGTTGCACAGAAAGGATTGAATAAGTTCAATGTTGATGATATATTCAAGTGTATTGACATTTGGTAAGTGAAACAAAGATTCAAGTATAGATTGATACTTGATATATGAAATCGCAAAGAGTGTTTATATCAATCATACTGTGGTATGTACAAATCCAGATATGTCCTATGCTCTAAAAGTTATGAGTATATACCAGAATGATTCATAAGATGATCATTGGACGATAGTAAGGATATTCTTATGATCTTTTGGAAGAACTAAGAGTATATTATTTGTAGAAGTGACAAATAGATGATTAGTTCATTGTAAAAGTACTACATTGATACTAGTTTTGTCACAGAGTACAAATTAAGTTTATCTCAATTTAAATTAAGGGTGGCACAATATAATGGAGAGTGAGTTCCATAATGGATTTGGATGAGTTCCAAAGTTAAGACATTGTGACAGATACTTCAACAAAAGGCTAAGTATATGACTGCTATTATAGCAGCAAAAGAGGGCATTTGTGTCAAGTAGTTTGTTATCAAACTAGGTGTAGTTCACAGCGGGATAATACTATGAAGATATATTGTGTGACAATATTATCAACATGTTTTAACCCCAAAGAACTAAAGGTCACACCGAAAGACCAAATTATACAAAGCCATCTCATTAGAGAATGAGTGATGCGTAGAGACGCAAAGACATGCAATTACACACGGACCTGGAAGTGTCAGATCCGGAGATCAGTTGACCACTAGTAATCGTGTACATACAACACCAGAAAGCCATAGGTGTTGAATACACAAAGGTTTGAAACTAGATTATTGACTCTAGTGCAAGTGGGAGACTGTTGGAGATATGCCCTAGAGGCAATAATAAATAGAGTTATTATTATATCTTTGTGTTTATGATAAATGTTTACATTCATGCTATAATAGTATTAACAAGGAAACCATTAATACTTGTGTGATTTGTAAACTTAATTTGAAGTCCCTAGTATGGCCTCTATACTTCACTAGCTTGTTGGTTGATTGATGATGTGGTTTCTTTGTCATGAACATTGAGATGTTATCAACAACAAGATCATATCGTTAGGAGAATGATATGGTGGACATACTCCTATAGACAAGCGTAGCATAAAGATCAAGTCATTTCAATAGTTCAATTGCTATATGCTTTCTGATACATAGTAACCTAATTCCTTCGACCATGAGATCATGCATATTGCCTTTACTGGATGGATGCTTTGATGTCATCAAACACCACACCGTAACAGGGTGGCTATAAAAGTGGCATTGGGTGTTCGGAAAGTATTGGTTGAAACACATGGATCAAGAGTGGGATTTGTCCATCCACATGACGGATAGATATTCTCTGGGCCCTCTCGGTGAAATGTCATCCAATTAGCTTGCAAGCATGTGACTTGGTCACAAGGGATCACATATCACGGGAACGAGAAAAGAGTACTTATCAGTAACGAGGTTGAACTAGGTATGCAGAGATACCGACGATCATAACCTTGGATAAGTAACATATCGTGAGACAAAGGGAAATTGGTATCGTATGTAAGTGGTTCATTCGATCGCAAAGTAATCGTAGAAATATGTGGGAGCCATATGAATTTCCAGATTCCTCTATTGGTTATTGTTCGGAGAAGTGTCTCGATCATGTCCGCATAATTCACGAACCGTAGGGAGACACACTTAAGGATTCGACGTTGTTTGAGTAGTTATGGTATTATGAGAAAGAGACCGAATGTTGTTCGGAGTCTCGGATGGGATCCGGGATATCACGAGGTGATCCGGAATGGTCCGGAGAATAAGATTCATATAAGGAAAGTCCCGTTTCGGAGTTCGGGAATGATTCCGGTGTTTCCATCGGGAACATTCTAGAAGGTCCCGGATTGTCCGGCACTCCGGGGGGGAAGGGGTACATGAATGTGTCATTACATGTTGGAATGATTGCATCATGTACTAAGTGTTCTTGCTGTCCCAAATAAAGGATTAAATTGAATCCTAAATTGAAAAAAGTCAAACGGCTAGTTTGAAAGTCAAACGGCAGTTTTTGGGAAGTGGGAGGAGAGGAGGAAACCGACTTGAGGGAGGAGTCCTCCTCCCCAAGCCGGCGCCCCACCTAGGCCGAGTTGGGGAGGGACTCCACTCCCTCCCCTTGGCCGGCCAGCCCCTCCCACCTATATAAGGAGGGGCAGGGCTCCCTCCCAACACACACAAGTTCCTATCCTCTAAACTAGAAACTAGACCTAGACCCCGGTTTAGAGCTGTTTCGGTTTAGAGCCTTCTAATTGGTTTAGAGCCCTCTAATTGGTGTGTCTAATTACTAGACCACTAATAGCCTCTCTCATAAGCTCCACCATACTCGCACCGGCTTAAGGCGAAGCCCTGCGGGATCTCCCCTCTACCTCCGGTACCACGCCGTTGTGCTGCCGGAATCGCGAGGAGAGTGCTACAACCTCCGCTGCCTGCTGGAACAAGGGAGAGGAAGGTCTTCGTCGAGTACCGAACGTGTGACCGACTGCGGGAGCGCTGCGGGAACGTGGCGCCGGAAGGATCGTCTACGCGATCTTGAGATCGGAAAGAGTACGACTACATCACCCACGAGAATCTGCTCTCGTTAAACACTTTGGAATCTTCGAGGGTGAGTTATTCCATCGACTCGTTGCTACAATCTAGTAGATAGATCTTGGCTTGTTTGTTTGTATGCGATAGAAAATTTTTGTTTTCCATGCTACGAACCCCTACAACAACGACGACGAGGAGCATCGCGCCGCCGTCCGGTTGGTCGATGCCAAAAAGCGGGTGGCCCTTAAGTGGACCAACCGTGAGCTTTTGTCGCCATCGTCGCTCCGCGCGTACGTCCCGGTGGGCTTCATTTCGAAGCGGACGCGGCTGGACGGTGATGGCTCGTCGAGCGTCCCCGCGCCTCCAGCCGCGGATAGCAAGGACGAGTGGAGCTCGCCTTCGCCGCCGCGTGCTCGCGCCGTCTCGGCGGTCGACTACGTCCACGACTCAGACGAGGAGCGCCTCGCCCTGGAGATTTTCTGCCGTGCTTCGGAGCTAGAGCGGCACGCGGAGGAGGAGGCGGAGACTGCCAATGCTCGCCGAGCTGTCAAGCTCGTCGAGGCGCAGGTGGCTTGGGACGGGAGGAGGCGCACCGCGCGCGGGAGTGCGCCGCCGCGCCGGTCGTCAAGCTCGAGATGGCAGACCTGATCGACCTCACTGAGTGAGGTTGACGACGCCAACAACGCCGCTGGCAACCTATAGCTCCGGTCGTCGCCCAAGCTTGATTTTAGGTGTAGGTTGCCGCATATATCTTAATTTTAGTTGCGCATCTTTTGTATTGCTGCTAAATATGTGTAATTAATCGAATCACGAACAATCTCTGGCTGTGTTCTTCGATGAATTTTGCCGCGAGGCAAATTTTCGAATTTCTGGTTTGCATTTGCAGTTTTCATTCTGTGCCATGACGTCCGTGGCCCGTTTTCTTGTTTTCGAAAGACTGTATTCGTGGTTATACTCGTTATAGATACTCTTAGAGCATCTCTATCAGACTCCTAAAAGACCGGCCTATAAAACGTGTATAAGGATCGAGAATAACGAATTTTTTCGTTCGCGTGGGTTGGGCGGAATAGATCTCGTATTCGCAAACCGTAAAATCGAATATTCAGTTTTGATTCCACCGTTGCTTCGTCGTCTCCATCTATATATCCTCTTCGACAGTCAGTCCATCCCCACCCTTTGCACTCTCTCCTCCAGCCGCCATGGCAAGACCAACTCTGAACTTCTACGAGACGGTGATGTTCACCCACTATGACATCCTAATGATGAGTCTATTTTTGAAGCATATTTACCTTATATTTTTTACAAATAGAGTAGGATTTTGATATTTTACTATGCTATCACGCACCTTTTTGCCCTTGTTTCAACAGGATCCCGAATCATTAAATCTTTTGCGAATATATTAATTGGGACTGTCATGTTATGTAATAATATAATATTTCTAAGTGATAAATGTCATTTAAATGATTTTTCCATGCACATGGGAAAAGAGAGGATGTCAAGAAAGACTATAGAGGGTTTAACGACCATCGGTATAGGCGAAGCTTGCCCATACCGTTCGCCCGTACCACCTGCCAGCATGCCGACATCGTCAAATACTTTCATCTCGCGAAGACGAGAGACAACTCTGACATTCACAGAAACATTCAATCTCGAAACACCATATCATAGAGAGATCTGGAGGAGGAACTAGGAGAATGGTGAAACCTTGCTGCTTCACGAAACATCAGAGGACATCACATTATCCCCTTCGTCATCAACCGCTGCATCTACATCATCATCACTATTCCTCTCTTTATACATTAGATCTTGTTGTAATTCCAAATACAACTATGGTTTGCATTAGATATATCTTCTTACTTTTTACTCATCCATATGAATATGATAATGTTGTTGATTGCCTCCATGTGTGAGTAGTTCCCTTCGTTTTTGGGAAGATGGAGAAACCTTAGCTTTATTATAAAATGAAATAAAGATGATCTATTACTTTTGTTCATGATCCATTGATCTATGATATTGTGTTAGATCTTTCTCTTTAGATGGTATGTGAAGTCCCCACATATCATTTGCCTCCAGAACTAAAGATAGGGAGATACCCTTTTGGACGTGTATGGGAGTATGTCCAGTGCAAAGCGGTGACAATAGGCATTGGCTTATAACCTGCACGGTCAAAAGGGGGAATTAAGAGGGACTCAGTAAGATTATTACGATATCCATGGGAAAACCCTTAATTGTGGTGGCTTGTACGAGTTATTGCTCTCGGGCATTGCAGTGGTTATTTAGAGATGGCCTCAATACCTGATTAAAGAAGCAACTGCTCACGAGTCTTGTAGTGAATATCTTATTACTGAGCGCTCTCCATACATGTGACGTAAGAAATAGATTATCCTAATCACAAATAATTACCATATGCTAGTGGTGTATTCTACATTCCCGAGAATGTTTTAGCCTTATTGAGGTCCAACTCCATTTCCCAATGCTTTCATTACTTGTTTACTTTTCTAGCTTTTATTACTTTCTTGCACAGTTTTACAAAACTTTTCAAACATCCTTTACTTGAAATCAAAGGCAGCTTATAAGTATCATTTGAGGGGCATAAAGATCTTAACCAAATAGCTCTCTCTGGATTCGATACTCTTATTTTGAAACTAGCTACAATTGATTTGTGCTCTTGTAGTCATCAAGCTATTTTCTAACATCGTTACTGGGAAGCTAAGCGTTTTTGGTCTTTATTCTTAGTCGGTAATCTTACTAATTGTTTTACTGAACTTTTTTACTAGTTTTAGGTGAGCACCATAACTGAATCGGCTTGATGCAACTAAATATCTCGAAAAGTTTAATAGAGGGCTCGTTAATGAATTCCTGAGTGGAGTGAACCAGAATTTTAGGTTAACCCTCATTTTATCGCTATTATCAAGGAAAAAACTTTTGCATAAGATGATCCAGATGAGGATCCTTACACTCACTTAACATATTTTACTAAGTTATGTTAGACGCTTAAATTGAGAGGCTATTCTGATGATAAAATGAAACTTAAATTATTTAGTCAATCTGAAAGGATATAGATGTCGCATAGAGGGGGTGAATAGGCAATTTCAAAACTATTACAGTTTTGGCTTGATAGAATGGGAAATTAAACTAACGTTTATTTTACAAGCACAAAATCTAAATACACTAGGCTCAACTAAGTGCATCAATAAAAAGTTAAGCTAAGCAAGATAGCAGAAGATAAATATACCACAAGTGATAAGCAAGATAGAAGTAATTCAATCTCGATGGCTATCACAAGAAAAATAAGCTCGGGTATAGATATAACTGAGGCACGCGGAGACATATATGTATTCACGTGTTCCCTTATAAGTAAGATACGTCATGCTGGAGAGGTATGAGACTCCAAGAAGGATTTCCTAACATCACGAGGCTCACCTTCTTCTCTGAGTCTATCCCACGAAGGAATAGGTCCTTTCCTTATGGCTAGCTTTTCCTACACTTTGGAGATGGCAAGCTCCACAACCACTTCACAAGCTCCACGAAGGAGAAGACCGAGTCTCTTCACAATCTTCCACGAAGAGGACACCGCGGCACCAACTGCCAAGCCAACTAGTAGGTCGTCCTCCAAGAGTAACAAGCTCACGGTCTCTCACTCGTACAAATCGTAATGAAGACAAATCCTAACAGAGAGCTCAACACTTATGCAAGAATGCAAAGCAAGAACATCAAAGATATTCAAATCTCTCACTCTCAAATCTCACCAAGGCAACAAGTTCTATGGAGGAATTAGATAAGAAGAACAATGGTGGAAATCAACTAATGACTTCAAGATCTAGATCCAATGGGTTCCGTTCTCACTTAGAGGAGGAATTAATTGGTTGGAATTCTAGATCTAGATCTTCTCTTTCAAAACCCTAAAAAAGATACAAAAATTATTTTTTATTTACTCTTTTGTGGTAGCTTCACGGAGAAATGAGACGGATTCATTTTTTATTTAGTCTTTGCAGCATCATTAAGATTTTTTCTATATGGTAGCATTAAGAACTAAACCAAGGGAACAACTAACGGCCTACGCACGCAACCAATTTGCTAGCACTGTATATTTTTGGAAGCCAAATTACAACTCATTATCTCACGTACTATGTCAAATTGTAATTTTAAAATTTTTTGCATACATAATTATTTAGTTACTGCATCATTTATAAATAAAAATATAATATTTTATATCTTAAAAAACCAGACAGTAAACTGGTGAACCAGTGATCCGCCCAGTAAAAACCTAAATCGACAATCTCACCGGTTCAATCACCGGTCCCCATTTTTCAAATTATGGTTAGTACATGCAATATTTTATTATAAGGGGAGAATTTAGCATTGGAGTAGGGATGTAAGAGGATAGGATAATTTCCGCACTGAATTCGTTTCTTAACCCGTTTTATTGACTCCATATCCAATTTGAGTGAATCCGACGGATAAGGATATCCAGATTCGAACTTGACACCCGAAAATGGTATAGGATATGGTATGTGTATTAGCACCCGGATATCCGTATCCGAAAATTATTTAGGATTATCCGATGGATTTACACTGAATAATCCGATTTTTCATCCGAAACATCAGAGTTAATAAAACATGAATAATAGTTAGTGAGTTGGTGAGTTCATTCGTTAAACATCTACACACTTACATAGTCATTTTATCGAGTATGAAGTCCAAACTTGTTAGGATTTTGAGTTACTTAAGCATACGTCAGTGCTATTTTAGCTCTTGTGTGCGTGTGTTATTTCATACACATCGACTTATTTGTTCATGTGGTCAAGTTATATTTACTCATTAAATCATGTTATAATTGTTGAATCCATTAGTATTTTGTTAAACTTGTTTTATCAATCAATTTTTGTTGTCAATCTACTTATGCATGTGCCGATCCGATTACTTATTTTTCCGTCGCGAGTCCGCTCCGTTTTCGTTCCGAATTCACGGTGTAGTATATCTGTATTCGAATCCCTAACCGGTCATTATTCGATCCGGTCCGAATCCGCGGAGAAAATATGGAATAGGGTATGGTAGAGAGGAAATCCGATCCGATCCGATTACATCCCTACATTGGAGAATGTATTTGCTCCGGCTATCTCTTTTAGTTGTTTTGGAACTATCTCTACAATGTATGAAACTAGTTCCAAAAGCCACAAATCTAATTTGGAACTACTTTTGGCTACTAATTGTGGCTTCCCTTAGGTATTTGTTTTGTTGTGTATAGTTATGGGCTTGACTGAGCATGCGCAACAAGTTTCATATGATCCCATAAAGACCAGAACCCCTTGATAGTATGCTTGTTCCTATGACTCAAAGCTACACAATATGTAGGCTGCGTTTTCATGTCGTTGTGCCCTGAGTCTGGATACCCTTGATTCATCAAGTAGGTATTCGCACCTTCATTGTGTTCGACCGCTACTATGCTTCAACAATGGCGACGATTCTTCATGTGCGACGTAAAATCTTCATGTGCATAGTATCACTCCTTGTATAGGCAGTGTATGTGTCTTGGTTCTTCAACTTGTCATTGTGCTTCATCAGAAAGTCATCAAGGGTGTTCGGTTGATTTCTTGTGTTGGAAAGATGATACGCCTTGAGTTCTTTGTTGATTGATGTCCTTCATCTTGTCGTCGTCTTCAGCAGATAGACGTCATCAACTCTAGTAGTTGCTTGTTCAACAAGATGATGGTTGAGCTTCCGAGTTCTTCTTCAACGTTATTGAGGGTACAACAAATAGACCTCATGAAGACGCCTATTGAGTTGCTTGAAACAAGCTGATGATTGCGTCTTGTGAGTTCCTCATTGACTGTTGTTTTAGCCTTTTGTTGTTGAAGTTGATAGTCTTCAAGAATGTCAATTGAATGCTTACATCAAGCAGATTGTTGTGCCTTCAGACTTGCATATAGTGCCGCTAACAACATCATCATGTCACAAGAGAGATAGTACTCAAAAGCACAAGTTGAGTGCTTTGTTAACAAGCCGATGATTGCACTTTGAGTTACTTAGTTGGTCGATGTCTTACAGTGGTGTCACCGCTACATAGTACTTCAAGAGTGCTCATTGTAGTTTATGCTTCAAGCAAATGTGAGCACCTTGAGTACATTGCTGAGTGTGTTTTAGCGATGGTCTTGTAGGATCCTCAAGCACAAGAGATGTCTTGATGTAGATGTCATGTTGTGCTTGAGTCCCTTTTGAGGTGTTGTTTTAAATGGTACCGGGGCTTTGTGCCTATGTACACCAATTTGAATAGTTAGCCCTTAATCGTGTTGCCATCGATCATCCAAAACCCACTAGAGGGCAGCACTAGATGCACTCTCAATATGTGTCTCTAATTGACAAATAACCTACTCTATGTATTGGCTCGTCCACGAAAAACAACACGAGGGGCGTGGCGGTGACGGAGGAGCGCACGTGTATGTGTCAGGTTCTCATCTCCGTTTCATCCATCGGAGGAGCGCACGTGTATGTGTCAAGTTCTCATCTCTATTTCATCCATCGAAGTTGTCTTGTTATAGGAAAAGCAAAAGACGGGTAAGGAAGAGGGGAGTTTGGCCTTGACTGTCATGAGAATTTCACTTTTAAATGAGCGCCTAGTGAATTTCAGCCAGCCGTCCAAGTCAAGGGCATTATCATGAACCAGTCTGAATTTCAGCCATCTGATGATGTTTCAGTCTGAAATAGTCCATGTTTGTAGTTTTCAAATCTTAAAGCTTTTACATGTTCTTGGCGGTTGCATTTCATCACCAGATCAATATATTTTGTTTAGTAGACTTATAAGTGTGGCTTCAATTTTTATCTCTAAAATATCAGCCTGGTGGCAAACCTCAAGTCTTGGGTTCGCCACTGCGAAGACCACCTTACTGCCTCCAAGAGATTTAGGGTATGTTTGGTTCATGCCCATGCGCGCCCTACCAATTCCCTGGCGTGACCAATTTTTTGGCGACCGATTCTGGCGCCCTCAGATGACCAAGGGTTGGCGGAAAAATAAAGAGTCAGAGTTCTGTCTTTCAAATCTGACTAGTATTATTTTTACAGTAGATCGTACTCTTAACTATCTTCTACATACATGAAAACAAAAATACTAATTGTACTAAATCAACGACATTTATTATGGATCAGAGGGGGTAATAACTTCCTGTTATCAGAACAAGATTTAAACACATTTTCTACCAAAAATACCAAAAGTAGGTATTCAGACAGAAAAATATGAGCGGGTAATTATAATCAACCTCAGTGCCATCAACCACAATGCCAAAGGATAGGTAGAACAATATGTACCAATGGAGACAAATATATAGAGCAACTAATATATTAGCAGGATTTTTAGAGTATAGTGCCACAAAAAATGTTCTACTCCCTTCGTTTCAAAATATAAGATCCTAAATGAACCTACACACTAAAATAGGTCTAGATACACTCCTTTCACAAAGCTAAAATATCTTATATTTTGAAACGGACGGAGTATTCTCAACGGGTGAATGGTAGAGTTTGAAACACATTACCCAGGTCTCGGCTCTCCTTTAAAAAAAAACAGGCAGGGCAGCTTCAACTGTTCAGAAAATGCACGGCCCCTGGGTAATTTAGCACCACCTGTTCTGCAATACACTCAGTGCTCGCCTTGCCAGTAAACCATCTTGACTCAATAGGCAACACTAGCGGCAACACATCAGATGAAACTATGCTTGCCATAAATGCGGAGGACTGTCACATGAATTGATCACATATCACCTTTCAACATAACAGTTAACAGAATAAGCATGTTTGCATTTTCTAATCATGGGACCATATAACATTTAAAACCAAAAGTTCAGTAAATAACCTGAGCACCTGTTGGGCAATGCCTTAGAAAATGTTATATACTAAAAGATAGAGTGTCAGGAACACATTATTCTGAACAATATTACTACACAAAAGCTCAAGTTCCCCCTTACGGGTACTCCACAAGGGGGGAACATAGGGCAACAATGCAGGCCCCTAGATTTTTTATTTAAATGAAGAGCTTCATTCTTAGATCACCATGATATTCACTGGTTCTACAGCATTGACACAGCCTGCTTGTCAGTGAACCAGGTGAATTCTCCATCCTGAAGGATAGTCATCTCAACAGGTAGCAAAGGAGAAGTCTTCTCGTCAGAGAGCGCCCTCTTCACAGTACCAGCTTCCCCAGGACCAGTTACCACCATGGCAACATATGCAGATGACTTGATCACTGGAAATGTAAATGTAATTCTCTGTGGTGGCGGCTTTGGAGAATCCATGATGTGCGTGACCCACTTCTTGTTCTCATTAAGAAGAGGGTGACCTGGGAAGAGAGAAGCAAGATGGCCATCAGGGCCCATGCCCAGAAGCATGAGATCAAACCTGGGAAACCCAGTTTCTGTTGACATTGCAAGAACTCCGTCCTTAACAAGTTTCTTCAAGACAGTTTCATAGTCAGCCGCTGCTCCCTCAGCAGACAAGGTATCATTGATAGCATACACTTGACCAGTAGGAATTGGTACCTACAAGTTTGAATACATGACCAGGTCAAGTACTTCTTGATAGGTAGAAAGTTATGTATAACTCAAAATTGATGAGGATACAACAATTATACAGAAGAACGCATCTGTAGTAACCTAAATATAAACAGCACTATAGTAGACAAGGTCATTTCGTGGTATATTTAAAGAGCTTGGCACATTTGGCGGATCAAATATAAAACGCTTTTCAGTAAGCCTAAAAGTATAAATACATTCAGTATCACTCTGAGATGCTATACAAATAGCTATATGACACAATTAGCAACACAAAAAGAAAGTTATATAACTTGAAAAAGCTACAAAATTACATGGTTGACCTTTACAAATGTACTGAGCTTATGTAAGACCATATTTTACCAGAATCAAATGTTATCTGTATGTCTGCATAGATGATTTCCAACTGAAGACTGAAGTTAACATAAATATGACATGATGCCACGCGCGTAAATGATTTTGAGGAGCAGTGCAATGTCTACATTAAATTTAGAGCGTAAGTTTAACTATGATTTTTTTTTAGCCAGGTATGTTGCACAGGAATATGAAATGGACGGTATAGAGGAGAGAAGCCATATGCTTTCTCAAATGTACTTACAAAATTTCTTAAGCCATGAATTCTCAAATGTATTCTTAATCCAAATAGCCATATGCTTTCTCAAATGTACTCACTCAGATTGTTCCCAATTTATTCAGATAACATGGTAAAGCTAGACAACCTGTTACCAAATGTTTCTGTTCAGAAGAACCTAACCAACACAACTCAATTCCGAGCCTCGAAGAAAAAAAAAACTGCCATCTGCAGTGATACAGACTGAAGCATAATGCAGACAAGGATTCGATTTCGTGGGGAATACCTTGGAGAGCAACCCATCGACGGCGAGCTTGTAGTTGCTGTCCACATGGTCCTTGGGAACGACCCTCTCGTCGACCCAGAAGACGTGCCACTTGCTCCAGTCCACCGTCTCCAGGTACGGCGGCTCCGCCAGCTTCCTGCGATGCGCAGGCCAAGAGGAAACGAGAGATCACCACCGGATCCGAGAACCCCGGACCCAACCAACCTAGGGGACGACGCGCGGGGAACGAACCTTAGGGTCTCGATGAGGGTTCCGCCGGAGAGCACGGCGGTGAAGGCGCCCCTCTCGGCGGCGAACTTCGCGGACAGCTCCGCGGTGTACTTGGCCAGCGACACCGCGACGTCCTCCTCGGTGTCGAAGGTGAGCCGGTTCCACTTCGACGCGGCGGGGCCGGGGACAGCGCCGTCGGTGGCCATCGTCGCGGCTGCGGAGGGGGACGTGCGCGCGGAGGAGGGGAGGCGAGGAAGGGACCGGAGGTACCTTTGCGGACATCGACACGGATGTGGACTGTGGACACGTGTTATATGCGAGGTGCGGGGCGAATGGTGCAAGTGACAGATGGACGGTGAGACGCGTCGCATTTTGCACCGTTGAGATCGAGATAGACGGCCAACATGCGGAGCCAACAAAGCAAAGTGCGCCCACAGTTTTTTTTTTTGAAGGAAAATAAATTCCATGCGTCCACAGAGTATTGTTCTTCGAATCTCCCCGAATCTCCATTTCTAGTGCATTACGCTTGATCCCGCATTTTATTTAGACAAATAGGGATAAGGATTGACTGAGCTTATTCGGGTGCATTACTTTCGCACCCTGATTATAAAATTTTCCCGGTTCCATTGATATACTCAACAAAACCAAACAACCACCGCAGAGTCGCAAGCGTATATGAAATTTACATAGAACATCAAAAACTTAAAGGCTTAACTAAAAAGCTACCACAAGTAAAAAAACCATCTAGCACCAGGAACTTCGAGAGAGGAAGTACTCCTCGAGTAGCTCCCCTGTCATCAGAAGGCTTCAGGAGGGGATGCGAGCAGGGAGTCCAGGGTGGAGGTAGGAGTAGCCCAGGTGCCCTGACTTGCCCGCTTCTTCAACTCAGGCGAAGGACATGCATCATGCGGCGCATTGGATTTCTTCGGCCACCTTCCAGTAACCACAGCTCTATCACCAATAGAGATATCTGGGCGCAGAAGAGATCCACCTTTTGCAACATGTGCTCCTTGAAAACCAGCCTCCAACGCTTCACTGTGGCTAGAATTAGATGACAAACCCGGAGAACATTCAACCAAGGTTGACCATCAAAGATCATACCATTTCTAGTCTTCCACAGTCCCCACAGGACTGTAGCACAAACTGAATTTAAGATTGTGTGTTTATTATTAGCTACCCAAAAACTGGCAATAGAGATGTAATCCCTACCAACATTAAGGCCAAAGAAGGAGGCAATAATAGCTAGATTTGTTTAGCTACTATACATTGGAAGAAAAGATGATCAATAGATTCAGGGTTATCACAGAAAATGCAGGCTTCAGGCTTGTTTAGGTGTCTTTTTTTCATGTTATCTCTAGTCATGAGCTTATCTGAGCTAATAATCAGAGAAAGATATGGATTCTGGGAGGGACATGTAGTTGCCCAACAATAGGGATAAACATGGGTTGCACCACACCAAAATTTATGATGGCGTATAAAGAGGAAGTAGAATAGACACCATTACTTTCATATTGCTAGACCAAGCTATCCTCATCAGCAGAATAAGAAATGCTAGCATAAATTCCTTCTAACTCATACCATTTCTGCAGGAGGTCAGCACTAAAAATTCTTCTAAAAGACAACTTAAGCTGGGAGCCATCCCAAATTTGGCTAACAGTCTTGCCATGTTCATTACGGATAACATAGATGTCAAAAAATTGGATAGCAAGAGGGGAGGTACCAACCAGGTATCCTCCCATAATCTAACTTTTGAACCGTCCCCAATTTTCCACATATATCCAAATTTAACACGCCTCACGGCCCACATAAACCCTTTCTAGAACTTTGAAACACCAGAGTTTGAACTACAAAAATATTTGGGGACTAATTACCATATTTGGCATCAACAATGCTCCTCTAGAGCTTCCCCTCATATTTGGCATATCTCTTAAGCCAGGAAGCTAAAAGGCAGAGATTGACATTACCTAGATCAGGAACCCCCAAATCTTCCCAGCCTTTTCTCTTGCAGATAAGCTTTGCTAAATACAGTTTCCCGTGACCCTCAAAATCATTCCACAGAAAATTTGCCATTTGGGAGTTAATTAAGTCTAAGGCCCACTTTGGAAATTGAAAGAAGGAGAGGAGGTTGATAGGGATGCTGGCTAGGTAGGCTCTAATTAGTGTCAATCTAGCAGCATAGGAGAGAAGTTTTCCCCTCCAGCCTGCAATCCTTTTGAGAATTTTATCAATTAGAGGTTGGATATCTTCTCTCCTAAGCTTATCATAATGCAGGGGAATCCCCAAATACTTTATTGGGAAACTGCCCCTCACACACCCAAGAATTTGAGAAAATATAGGAATTTCCTTCTCATCTGGACCTAGTGTCATGGTGGTGTCACGACATATGCCATGGATAGGCTAAAGATGGGGCCAATGTGCGCTAGTGGTATCCAGAGAGGGATAGCGTAGTGAATCTACACACGAAAGATGAATCAACACAACACAAGATGAGATGCTCGAAGATCTTATATTATGATCCAAGCTGATATAGATGCTCCTTGAGCTGTATCATAGAGAGGAAGGAGATGAAGTGCTCCTGCTCTCTACTCTCTCTAGGGTTCTTCCCTTAGCCAAAAAGATCGACACCTCCCTTGGAGGACCTGGCTCACCTTATAAAGGGGTGGCTAGGGTACATCTAGGGCTTATGTGGCCCGATATATACTTGGAATATGCTTGTCCCAAAGAGGTAACTCAGCGCGCTCCTTTCCCCTGTCCACAGCCTCTGTTAGGCAATGGCACAGAGCCCACTTGCTATGACCGTTGCCACCAGAGACTGTCACATCCGTGACGATCTCTTCTATCTCTGACTATCTGATTCTTGTCGCTAGTGCTTGTCTCTCTCTAGATTCCCTTAGGAGAGAGAAAAGCGCCGACCCTTAGCTCATTCTTGAACAAGTTATTTCCTGACTCAGCCTGGGCATAGTTAACCCGGCCAAGATGGTACCTGCAAAGGGAAAATGGTTCCTTTCTCATGCCAACATAACTTGTATGTTGGCCGAGTCTTGCCAGTGCTTACTAGCTTAGGGTAACCCGGCCATAATCTGGCTGGCCCTTCTATGATTCGGCCAGCCCATGCTTTGACATGTCTTTACCTCGGCGGACCTTGTCCTTTTACCTCGGCTCTACCCTACCTGGGGTCATCCTCCCAATATTAGTCCCCGAAGCTGGTTCAACTTTATTCGGATCTTAGTCCATCTCGCCGACATACGCATATGTCGGCCTGTACCGACTTTTAACTCGGTAGTATGCCTTGGTGATCTAGTTTTCACTTGACTTTCTTTGGCTCTTTCCGAGTTACTTCTCATTGGTCGAGTCATAGTTTTGCATCCGAGTTGTCCCTCTTAGATGCCTATCTTCTTGTGTACACTTCCCCACGTCCTATGTGGAGGGTAATCATCACTTTTGCCTTATTTTAAGGGTCAATGTGTAAGTTACTACGTGCACCGTCAGGGATTACTACACTCCCATCACATCGTGGGTGCCTCTTCGATAACCGCAGAGCCACGTCGCGTCGCTCGATCTTCTGCGCCGTGTGACCCCCTGTGTGGCTCGCCGCTGATGCGCTCGCCCGCGGGATACACGCCCGCACCATGTAGCTTGCCGCAGATTGCGATCCCACTACCCACGACTAGGGGCATGGTTAAATAAGGGAGCGGGGGAGTTCCTTAGTCACTTTCCCCCGTTTGCCTCTCCTTCTTCTTCCTCCTCCTAGCACCGCCGTTATCGCCTCTCTACGCTTAGCGATAGCGCCACCGCCATTGCTCTCTGCTCTCGCTCGCTCCATCGCAGCACCGCTATTTGCTATTTCTACGGGGCCGCATCAGTCCAAGCCCTTCTCCTCCTATTCGTGTTCATTGTTCGAGGAGGAAGATCTAGAGATGCCGCAAGATGTCGCCGTCGTGGAAGAACATGAGGAGGGCGGCACCACCCATGAACGCGGTGCCTGGGCCAGTTCGTGGGTGATGCAAGATGAGATCGATTGGCTCATCCGCACACGCCGCGTCCCTGCAGGGTAGCTGTCGTATCCCTGGTGACGAGCTCGTTCCCGCTCCCGAGGCCGGTGAGTTCGTGGTCTTCCTCTCCCACTTTGCTTGTAGCTTCGGCCTTTCCATTAGCGACTTCTTCCATGCTTTCCTCACTAGTTTTGAACTTCAACCCCACCATCTCCCCGCGAATGCCATCGCCTCTCTTTTGGCTTTTGCTTGTGGCATTGAGGGGTATCTCGGCCTGTGGCCCACTATCCATATTTGTTCCAAATTCTTTGGATTCTGGGCTAACATCATTCCGAATAAGGAGCTTCGACCCGGTGATAAGGCTCTGACCCAATGTGGGGCGACATCTATTTTTCTCCCCAGCGATGTTCTATATTTCCCCGGGTTACGGGCTTGGAGTCCTGCAAAGGGTGGGCCAAGACGTTCTTTTACGTGAAGAACGATACCCCGGACGACAAGATTTGTCTGCCTCCCTTCTCTGTCGGCATCCCCAACAAGAGGCACTAGGAACAGGTCCCCAAGAAGTCTAGCACCTTGGTCGATCTAGTGGAGAAACACGTCCTTGAGCTGATCGCTGACGGGCTGACCGGTGAGGATCTGATGATCACTTTCATCCGGAGCCAAATTTGCCCGCTACAGAAGTGCACCCATAAGCTCTGCTACATGACTGGTCATCTTGACCCTAACCGGGTTTCATCAGTCGAGCTCTCCGATGCTCAAATCTATCGCCGGGTCAAATCCATTTTCAAGACCCCCTTGATCGAGGATTGGGAGTGGGGACTAGAGCCCTTCAGCCGAGATAGGCCCGTTCCCCATGCACGTATTTTGTGTGACCCTTTTCCGAGTTACTCACTATGTCGGCCCTTATCATCTATTTGACCTTTTTGTATTGCTTTGCTCAGAAATTCCTTCAGCAAACATTAGAGGACATCGAGACCCCGACCCTCACTTGGGGCAAGGATCGGGATACTTCGGACCCAGAGGAGCCGGACTCCAAGGAGTTCATGCATGTTCTAGACTCTGGCTCCGGTCGATCCTCCGGTAAGACCTATGTCTTAAAGGATTGGACAGACGACGATGATGATGAGTGTGAAGTTCTTGAGGTACTTGATCCGATGCCTATTTCTTACACCTTTCCAGCTAATCTTGCTCTAGCTAACCTGGTTGGTTAGGTGCACAATGTGCCTCCTATTGCGGTGGGTGGCCAAGGCACCGTGAAGAAGCGAACTGCTATCTCGGCTCCTCCGGCCGATCGAGCCAGACCCGGCAAGAGGTACAAGAAAGCCGGCAAGAATCCCTCAATTCGGAAGGCTCCCACGCCCAAACCTCCTCCGTTTATATCTGGGTAAGCACTTTTCGATGTTTCATGTTTCTTGTTTTCTTGTTTCTCTATTTCTTACTTGATTTGGTATTTTCATTGTTTGATTCAGCAGGGCCACCGTGGACATCTACCAAAGTAGCTCCAGCATCGCCTCTCCTATCCATGAGGGACTGTCATCCCCTCGTGCCGACGCTCCCATCTTTAGCCCTATCCGAGAGAATTCTCCCGCTGCGCCAAACAACAGTCCATCTCGGCGGGAGGGGGACAACATTGGTACCAGTGGAGTGGGCGCCCCCGAGGATGTGGCTATGCCGGATCAGCGGAGTTCTTCCTCTTCCGTGCAACAAGAAGATCGTGGCACTAGCAACATTGGCGCTGGAAATTTTTCTACCGAGGTGCCAAAAACCCCAGCACCAGCTCAAACTCAAGATCCGCCTCAACCTCAACAGACTCCTTCTTCAAGTTCTCTCCAACAAGCACCTCCTACCTCGTCCGAGTCTCCCCAGACTCAGAGAGAAGATCAACCTCGGCAGATCCCACAGGCCAAGTCCTTCGTGCCAGCTTCTGTGGCCGAAGCTCAACCCTCAGCTTCCCAGCAGTAGGCCAAGCGAGCAGCCAAGGCCAAGAAAACTATCGAGGTGACCAAGGTTAAGAAAACTACCGAGGTGGCCAAGGCAGCGCCAAGGGATCGACGGCCGGGTCTAGGCAGCGCACCATTGCTTCGATGATGCAACAGGGCAGCACTGCTTCTGGCCCTACTTCTAATAAACAGCTCACACTACACAGCAGTCTGGCCGCTTCCAAGGTCGCTCGCCAAGCCGTGCACGAGAAGGGGTTAGTCTTGACTCGGACTCTTAGTGGTGGGAGCCTCGGCTCACTCGCTGAGTATGCCGAGAACTGGAATAACACCAAATATGTTGATGTCAGCTCCGGTAATCCCACGAAGTTCGGTCCTGCTGAGATTGGTGGGCAGATGAACACTGCTAGCAAAACCATTGCTTCTGCCGGCAAAATGATGGAGGTAAACTTTTTTGGCCATCTTTTTTATGTATGCGCAAGTACCTGTACATATATCCTCCAGTCCCTGAGCCTCTGGGGAGTAACATGTTACTCGGCCAGATGCTCTTAGCAATAAACTTGTATAGTTTTTTCGAAGTATTTTACCTTAGCTATTAGAACTTAGATCAATAGTTCCTTTAGCCAGCCACCTAGATTCGAATCGAGCTTTACTCGGTTGAAATCTTGAGTAACTTCAAATATCCAATCACCTAGAGATGGGTTAAGTTCCACTTGACTCAGATCTTGAATAACTTAAAATATCTAATCACCTAGAGCCAGATTAAGTTCCACTTGACTCGGATCTTGAATAATTTCAAATATCCAATCACCTAGAGCCGGGTTAAGTTCCACTTGACTCAAATCTTGAATAACTTCAAATATCTAATCACCTAGAGCTAGGTTAAGTTCCACTTGACTCGGATCTTGAATAACTTCAAATATCCAATCACTTAGAGTCGGGTTAAGTTTCACTTGACTCAGATCTTGAATAACTTCAAATATCCAATCACCTACAGCCGGGCTAAGTTCCACTTGACTCGGATCTTGAATAACTTCAAATATACAATCACCTAGAGCCGGGTTAAGTTCCACTTGACTTGGATCTTGATTAACTTCAAATATACAATCACCTAGAGCCGAGTTAAGTTCCACTTGACTCGGATCTTGAATAACTTCAAATATCCTTATTGCTCATGAACTAACACTTGTCCTTTTCAGATCACCACCAATCGTCACATCGCCGAGTTTCAGCAGCTCCCTGACGCCCATAAAGAGATTTCCATGAAGCATAAGGCCTTGCCGCCAGAGTTGAAGAAGAAAGGTAAAATTTTCTCTTTGTTGTTTTCATTTTGAGTCTTCTTGATCTTACTCTGCCAAATTAACTTGCGACTCGGATTTTTCTAGCCAATGTGGAAGCCCAGAACACAGAGCTGAAGAAATAGGTGGCCGAGCTGAAAGGTACTTTTCCCTTTGCTCTTTATCTTTGGCTTTCTTCTTTCTGGCTCGGCGGGTAATTATATCTCGGCTCGGCCAGGTCAAAAAAAATCTAGTGTCTCTTCAGGATTGTGTGTCAGTCTGAATTGACGCTTCACTTTCTCGAACAAGTAGGCCAGCACCAAGCTCAGTTGAAGGAGAAGGACCAAGAAATCTCTTGGCTCCAAGCCGAGATTGAGAAATTAAAAACTCTCCAGAAAGCTAAACTTGATAAGGTCGAGAAGGCCTTTGCCGAGGAGAAGGACTAGATCAAGACTTAGCTCGATAAGGAGCGAGATTTATTTAAATATGTCGAGGTCAAATTTGACCCGGTGAATACTAAGCTGGAAAATTTCCAGAAGAAGGTTGCTGCTTAGCTGATGGAGATGGCCCGGGTCAACAGTGTCATTACTCGTGAGTTTTCTTCGGGTTTTTTCTTATTTTTCCGACATTCCCATTATGCCCCTTGTTTCCTGCACTAACTTGTTCCTTTTATTTGTTTTTTAGACAACTTCCCTGAATCCGACGCTCGTGCCATCACCGCTGTCCAGAGAGCCCGAGCCCTGAAAGGTGTTGCCGCTGATTCCTTCGCATTGTTCGACATGGATGACTCGTTGGTCAGCCTCTAGGACCGAGTCAAAGTGATGAAGTCATTTGGGGTAGATCTTCTGGATGTAGCCATCCGGGTTTTCCACGTCCTGTGGCCGAATGAGACTGTGCCCAAGGGTCCCTCCCAGCTAGCCGAGAAACTCATGGAGAGTGAGACCGCACTGAATCTTTGGCGGGGGTCTGTTGCGCAGGTTGGTGCTGACATAACCTTATCCTTCGTGATGTCTTGGTATGACGGGCTCAATCTGGCCACGCTCCAGAACATGTGTGATGGATCCAGGTGGACCAATGACCCGACCCTTGTCCAACAACGCCAAGACCGCGCCTATCAGCTGATCCAATACGGCAATATCCATGTCTGGACTGATGGGTCGAGTTTCCTCGATGAGGTGGATGATGGGTACGTTGAGGAGGACGGTGACGAGGACCAGGAGGATCCAGATGATGCCGGGATGTCGAAGATGCCGAGGCAAACTCGGACGAGGAGGAGGAGGCTGAGGTTGCTGACCCCGAGGCTGCTATTCCACCTCCTGCTGCGGACGATTCGGCCTTTGTGGCTCCTTGAACATATGAGCTTTAAACTTTATTAAATGCCGGGTGCAAGATGTAATATGCACTTTGAAGTTATTTTGCTACAATTTATGTTCTTATGTCGGATCTATTTGGGTGAAGTCCTCGAGTTTCATTTTTTTGTTCTCTCAATCTGATGATTCGGCTCGTGTCTACCATTATTTGATGTTCGACTTACGAGTCCGAGGTCAATCAAATTAAATCAACAATACTTTGAAATTACGAGGATTAGCTCAAAATAATTCGGCATAACAATAAGTAAAGAAAGTAAATACAGGGGTTAGTCCAAAGAACAAATGTCGGCTCGATTATGTCCCTTTCCTTAGTCGTTTTTCACGTGTATAGCAATTCCAAACTTGTTCTCTTGCTTGCCATGAAGCCAATCTTTTTGGTCAACGGCAAGTCAAAGAGTTGGCTTTTTGTGCTGACACACTACTAACTCGGCTAAGGGGTAATAAATTTAAGCCAGCCGACATATAAAAGGTAAATACAGAAAAAGACAGTTATTATTAAGGCAGTACCCAAGTTTCTGCTCGAGGTGCCAAGATTTCATTGATAAGCTCATTGCCGACATATGAGAGTTTGAGATACATAAACTTTTGCTAAGTGTAAAATGGACGAAGTAGTGCTACGTTCCATGGCTGCTTTGATCCTTCTCCGGACCTGTCCGCCTTGTTCTTATCATGTGGTTGAGCATCTACAAGATAGTATGCATCATTGTGCAGTGCTTTACTCATGATGAATGGTCCTTTCCATGGAGGTGAGATCTTATGCATGCCCGCAGTGCGTTGCACTAGCCGAAGTACCAAATCTCCTTCCCAGAAAACTCGGGGGCTCAGGCTATGGTAGTGTCAGAGGTTTTGCTGATATATGGTGTATCTGGATAGTGCCAACTCTCTTGCCTCTTCCAGCATATCAACATCATTTTGTCGGGCTTCTTGCACTTTGGCTTCTGTGTATTGGGTGACCCTAGGCGAGTCATGCTCTATGTTGGCTGGTAATACAACCTATGCCCCATATACTAGAAAGAATGGCGTGTAGCCCGTTGATTGATTCAGAGTTGTTCTTAAGCTCCATAGTACCGCTGGGAGTCCATCAATCCAGCACCCTGCTGATGTTTGCAGCAGCTCAATGAATGGGTTTTTTATCCCGGACAGTACTAGTCCATTGGATCTTTCTACTTGCCCGTTCGATACAGGATGTGCTATTGATGCAACATCTAGCCGTATTCTTTTATCTTGGCAAAACCGGGTAAATGCTCCTTCGGCAAAATTTGTGCCATTATCTGTTATGATGTTGTGTGGGTACCCGTATCTCAAAATAATGTCTTTGAGGAATGATACGGCAGTAGCTCCATCACATTTTCTGATTGGCTTTACATCAATCCACTTAGTGAACTTGTCTACCATGACTAGGATGTGAGTCATGTTTCCTCGGGCCGGCCTAAATGGTCCAACCATATCCAAGCACCACACAGCAAATGGCCAAGTGATTGGTATAGTCTTGAGTTCAGAAGCCGGTATATGTATGTTGCTATCGTACCTCTGACACCCATTACATTTCCTCATAAGTTCTTCAGCTTGTTGCAAGGCACTGGGCCAGTAAAATCCATGTCAAAAAGCTTTTGCCACCGAGGCCCTAGACGAGGAATGATGCCCACATTCACCCTGATGGATATCTCGGAGAATTTACAGCCCTTCTTCTGGGTCAACACATCGTTGCAAGACGCTTGTGACACTTCTCTTGTATAATTCAGCATTAATTATGGTGTATGTTTTTGCTCTCCTTTGAAATTTCCTAGAGAGTACCTCATCACTTGGTAAAACTCCATCTTTTAAGAATATGTTGTGCCCATGCTGGTACAACACGGGCTAGGAAAAGGACTTCATCAACCTCCATAGGATCAGCCGACATAACCTTTGTTAGATTAAGCCGAACAGTCCCCAGGTTCTGCAATGCAGTCCCCGGGTTCGCCGAGGTAGTCCCCGGGTTTGCCGAGGTGTTCCCCAGTCAATGTCCATTGGGGTAGCTTCTGATCCTGGATTTGTCGGGATATAAATTGATTCGGATTCTGGTGAGGGGTTGATAGATGGTTTTCTCAGATGCTCCAAAGCAACTACTGGCGGGATGGCTTGCCAAGATGAACCCAATTTGGATAACACGTCGGCTGCATCATTTTCAGCTCTTCGTACATGATGGAATTCACATCCCTCAAAGTAGCCACATATCTTTTGGACGTAAACCTATACAGGGCCAAGTTTGCGTCCAGTGCATCCCAATGACCAGAAACTTGATGCACCACCAAATTCGAATCTCCAAAGCACTATATCATACGTATCTCAATTTCCTTTGCCACTTTTAGCCCATGTACGAGTGCCTCATATTCAGGCGATTTTTTTTAAATAGCACACTTTTTTTATTTAATTCCACAACTGTCACGCGAATTTAAGATTTTACAGATCTAGGCATTTGTCGGTCACGGCGTCGCCGAATGCAACCAATCGGCGACAGCCAGACCGAGAGGACCATTCGGCATGGACGTGGCCGAATAAAAATCTATTTGGCGTCGCTGTCGCCGAGTGCATGCGATGGTGGGCCCACTCAGTTCGATTGCCTCAGTCGGCGACAGCCTGGCCGATTGGCCCATTCGGCGACGCCCTGGCCGAAAGGAGCCAAAGAAGAGGACCGTCACGCGAGCCCGTCCCGCACCCAGCCGCCTTCTTCCTCGCGTCGTCTCTCTGCCCTCTCGCTCCCAGCGACAAACCCAACCGTTTTTTCACCATTTTTCTCAGATTTAACCCAAATTAGCCAACAAATCTTTGTTCTAAAACCAGTATAGAGAAAGGGGAAGCCCGATCTACTGATGGTTAGCTCAGGACTGGATTTGGTGGTGGATTTTTGGAGGAATGGTGGTGGAGCTAGGTGGAGCAATGGCAATGGTGGTGCTGCGGTGGAGCTTGGAGCTGGGGCGTTTGTGAGCTGCCCCGTACTGCTTCTTTGGTGAACCGAGCCTGCTGTACCGAGTGGCTTCTCACGCTTCAAGGATAAACTCTAATCACTCGTTAATCATAGTTATTGTATATGGTTATGCGGCTACGCGGGCTATGGTTAGCAGGCTATTAGAATAGTTAGGATGGTTTTAGTATATTATTTAGAATAGTTGTATATAGTTTTATAGAATAGGTGGGTTTGTAGAAAAAATTGGTAGGTGGATTTATAGAAATATTAGCCAGACTATTATTTAGAATATTAGTGGGTAGTTATACATAGTTTTATTTACAATAGGTGGATTTGTAGAACGATTTGGCAGGTAGATTTGTAGGAAAATTAGCCAGACTATTAGTATATTATTTGGAGTATTTACGCACTATCGATAATTAATTATTTAGATTGATTTTTTTATGTCAGCAGAGATGTCGAATATAGTGAAGTTCGTGTTTTACTATGGTCCTGGTAATGTCCAATACTATGAATATGGAGCAGATTTACGTGAGTTTCATTTTACGGAGTTGGATTTAACTGCCCCTCAAACTTGGAGTGTTAGTCAGTTGAAGGAATGATTGACGGACTGTTTAGGATATAGTCTTGAAACATACACCGTTAGTGTCCAAGCATTGTAGACAAAGTCTACCAAGAAAATTTTCTAGATTTTGAAGGATGTAGATCATAACCGAGATTGGTTTAAATGGTTAAAAGTTTGCCAGGACAGGCAGATACACCCTGTTGCACTAGTGCTTCCTGTCTTGAAGGAGATCAATCCGCAAGCATCTGAAGGTGGACACGGTCCTGGCCATAGTGTTGAATCTGGTGGCGGAACATACTCTATGTCCAATGGTAGAGGTGGTGGTTATGAATCAGAGCAGAGCAGTCAGATAGGAGGAGGTGGTGGTGGTGGTTACGAACTAGGGCAGAGCAGTCAGATGTAGGTGGGGATACGAAAGTGGAGAGGTAGATAGGGCCGAGGAAAGTGGGCACATGCAGGACACGATGGAGGATGAGGATTCCATGGATGGTGAAAGTGGTGATTCTGATGATTCAGATAGTTCCGATGAAGAAGGCAATGGAGAAGACGTACCAATTCCTGCATCCTGGAATCAAGACATCTCCGACGTCATGACCATTAACGACTATCATGATTCTGCCTGGGAATATCACAAAAATAAAATTGCGCAGGGCGCCAGATATCCAGACAAGAAACATTTGCAAGATGCAGTCATTTCTTGGGCATTGTCTACACAGAGGGTTCTCGGTACAACTGTGTCAAATAAGAGATACTTGACAATGGAATGCATGGATATTAATTGTCCAGCCAGGGTGCATGGATATCTTCCTAAATATGACACAAGTTGGTTAGTGAGTGACATGGTGATGCACACATGCCAGCTTTCATCTATCCCTACAGATCATCGTAACCTCTCGTCCACGCTTCTGGCACGCTTGTTTTACACGGAGATAGTGAAGAGCAAAGCGGTGGAAGTGAAGGCTATAATAAATAAAGTAAGGGTCAGGTTTAATTACGACATTTCGTACGGCAAGGTTTGGAGGGCAAAGCAGAGGGCTCTTGAGGACAGGTTTGGTTCTTTCAGAGACGCATATGACTCTGTGGTGAGACAGCTCCTTACACTGCAGGCAAGGAACCCATGCACCTATGTCGACATCCAACACTATGTGATACCTGAGGATCCATCCGTAAAGGTGTTTCATCGAGTGTTCTTCTCTTTCTCCGTGTGCATCCAAGCTTTCACTTATTGCCAACCAGTTATATGTGTGGACGACACGTTTCTCACTGGCAAGTATAAGGGACAGATCCTTACCGCCATAGGTCAAGACGGCAACAATAAAATTGTCCCACTCGCCTTTGCTTTTGTTGAGGGAGAAAACACTGAAAGCTGGACATGGTTCTTCAGGCAGCTCAAGGTAGCAGTTGTCAAAGATAAGCCCAATGTGTGCATTATTCATGATAGGCATGCAGGTATACTAAATGCAGTTAAAAGTTTGACACAACCTGGGCCTGAAGAACAAACCCCTTGGCTCGACATGCAGAGTCGTTGGTGCATGCGCCATTTGGGAGCTAATTTTTTCTCACAGTTCAGGAACAAGAATCTGATGAATCTTTTCAAAAAACTATGCAAGCAGAACCAAGAATGGAAGTATGATTTTATACGTGCACATCTCGATGACTTCACTCAGAAACATGTCAGAGCTAGGAAAGCGGCCCAAACGACAGCTATAGCTGCACATCAAGCAGCAGTTGCTGCCCAGGCTGCTACTGGAGAAGCGCATCTTGAAGAAGAGCCTGTAGGGCTATGTGACTTGCCTGGATTTGATCCGCCTGGTACAAGGAGAAGGTCTGGGAGACAGATTAAAAAATTTCAACAGTGGATAGAGCACGAACCTTTGGAGAGGTGGTCTTTGCTACACGACACCCATGGAGCTAGGTATGGTGTCATGACTACAAACCTTGCTGAGTCATATAACTTTGTCCTTAGAGGTAATAGGGCTCTGCCACTTACAGCCATTGTCGAGGGTATTCTGTACGGCACGATCACATATTTCAGAGACAGACGACAGAGAGCTCAGTTGCATATATTAAACAATCCGAACACACGCTTCTGCAAAAAAATTATGGAGTACATGGATAAAAAGATGGCAAAAGCTCGGACACACACTATCGTGGCTGTTGGTAATGCGGAGAGAAGGTTTGAGGTGCGGTTACCTACTGATAAGTTTGGGTGTGGTAATGAGCTAAGGACACACGAGGTGAAGATTGGAAATGAGCAATGGCCAACCTGTGAGTGCACATGCAACAAACCAAAATTGCTTCATCTCCCATGCTCGCATGTGCTTGTTGCGTGTGGGCAGCTGGGGTTGGACGCAATCTCATTCGTGTCTCCGTACTATCTAAAAGAAGCTGTGATTAATACCTGGACATGTGAGATGTCAGGATTTCGAGTAGTTGGTAATTTCAACAAGGTAAACACTGGTGAAAGGCAGTACATCCCCCACCCTGCTCTAATGCGAACAGGCAGAGGAAGACGCCAATGTAGGCGCATCCGGAATGCCATGGATGAATCAGAAGCTGGAGATCCAACGCGACAGTATTTTCTATGCAATGATTTTGGCCATAGGGCAAGGTGTTGTCCCAAGTTCGGAACAGGCGTAGTACCTACGCGAGGCCGTGGTACCCGGACTCGAAGAGGTAGAGGTCACGGGCGAACTTAGGTTATGATGAATTATGTTTAATTTGTAATACGTGATGAATTATGTTGTAATTTGTAATACGTGATGAACTATGTTTTAATTTCAAATACGTGATGAACTATGTTGTAATTTGTAATACGTGATAAACTATGTTTTAATTTGTAATACGTGATGAACTATGTTTTAATTTGTAATACGTGATGAACTCTGTTTTATTTGTAATACGTAATGAACTCTATTTTAATTTGTAATATTGTGCAGAAATAGCGAGAAGATACGGTTTGCTCAGTGAAGATATTGAGAAGAAACATCGTGCTAGAATCTTGGAGGATAAAGCTAACTCCCTCGAGCCCTTGGTCACTCGCACTCCCAACGTAAACTGGAGGATACACCCGACTTGGGTTCCTAGGTACGATTTTATTTTAATCATGCATTACAACAATTATGCTTTCATCTTTTATCGCACTAAGTCTTTTGTCGACTCTATTTCGATATGAAGGTTGAAGTGGGCTGGGCTTTTACCTTTTGCTCGTCTGGTTGAGGACACTGGAGACTCTACACGTCTATTATATGACCAGTCGTTGCTGAACTGCTTGGTTGACCGATGGAGGCCTGAGACACACACTTTTCACTTCCGTTGGGGTGAAATGGCTCCTACTCTCCAGGATGTGTCTTACCTGTTGGGACTTCCCTTGGTAGGCCATCCCATTGGGCCGCTGGATGCACCAGCCAGTTGGAGCACCAATATGGCCCAACGTTTTGAGGGTATTAGTGTGGTTCCATTTGACCACGATGATCACGGGCCCAAGTTCGACTGGTTACTAGGATTTCAGGTGTGTTCGATAACTTGTTAGTCCAATTGTCTTTACGCATCGCACCATTCATTGCTTGTTGGTACTAAACTATCTTTGTGTTAATGCAGATCCAACGGTTAGGCTATCTAGAGCTCCAGTTGACTAAGCCACAGATCACTCGGTGCTTGGAGGCTTACTTACTTTGGCTTCTCGGGAAGGTGATGTTCACCGAGAACCATGTCACCACTATCACCGCTCGCTACATCCCTATTGCATTGGAGATTGCTAATGCAACAAGCCCGGACATGATTACACAAAGGAGTTAGGGTTCTACGGTCTTGGCAGCTACGTACAGAGGTATGTGCAGCGGTTGTCAGCGTAAAGCTCCTAGGTCAGGCTTGCTTGGATGCCCTTTACTGTTGCAGCTTTGGTCCTGGGAGCGGTTTCCTATTGGACGACCGGACGTAGTTGTTGAGACGGCCTACCCATCGCATGCATTGGGTGACCCTTTGACAGGACTGTTCGACGCAGACCGCATCGACTTACCGACTTTCGGTACAGTTTGGACACGTCGCAAGGTATGTGCAAAGTTTTTAATTAGTTCATGTACTATATGACTAGAAATGACATGTGTTCTTTGGCAGAGACGCTTTTCTCATGCTCAGGTGAGGGGTTGCTACCCCGCTTTCTCCGAGCAGTTTGACGTGTTGCTCGCGAGCTCGGTGATGTGGGAGCCCTACACGGATGAAGCCGTTGGTGCTAGATTCCGCAAGGATGAGGATGACGTGGGAGCCGTCACACTGATTTCTACTCTCTGTACCAGATACGCGGCATATTGGCTTACAAAATCGAAGATCATCTTTGACATACAGGTAGAGGAGATGAGCCTACATAGAGTAATGAGGCAGTTTGGCCTTCGCCAGTTGGCCGACCCTCGTCCTACTGAGAGTTCCGTACCTTCCGTCGTCCACACGTAAGTTTATTGACTTATCTGGTTTATTGACTTATCTAGTTTATTGACTTATAGCAATCACTCTCAAATTGTAGGTTGTCAAGGAAGGGAAGCAACAAGACCATCACAGGCTGGCTCCATAGAGTTGGGACATACGTAGAGGAGTGGAACAGCGCAACAACACGAGTCTGGGACTCGGATGCCCTGTTTGATATGGAAGAGTTCAACCACTATCTACGAAGCTACATGAGCGCCACACGTCTATGTATCGCACAACAGAGTGACCCAGGGGCGATGCCGAGCACGGCTACTTGGGATAGTTATTCGAGCCAGTCTACTACGGGCAGCAGACAGCACGCGGTAACACATTGTCTTCACCTTATGCACCTAGTTGCTACAGAGTTTCTATTCCATTTTTCACCCTAGTAGTTCAAATTGCAGGCATAGTTGCTACTCGATCTTAAGACGGATAGTGCTGATTACAGACGGTCCCTTTCGTCCGGACCTCTGCTTATACCACGGGAGCAGCAGCAGACCTGGCTGAGTCGCCTAGAGGAGAAGATCCGACGTATCCACGGAGTTCTCACGTGCACCCGCTCTTCAGACGTTGCTCACCAGCCAGGACCACAGTGGCCTCCGCGTCACTCGACGCAGCAGAGGCAGCACCAGCAGCAGCCACGTCCACCCTCGCACGTACGAGGGTCTCCTCGTCCACGGATTACACCACAGGCAACACCGAGGCCTCCCCCTCCAGACCAGCCTGGAGGTTCGTCGTGGCAGCAGCAGAGTTCTTTCGACTGGTGGCAACAGCCACCTTTTCAGGGCGGAGGTCTGTCGTGGCAGCCTCAGCAGCAGCAGCCAC
Source organism: Avena sativa (assembly GCA_916181665.1). Taxonomy (NCBI): domain Eukaryota; kingdom Viridiplantae; phylum Streptophyta; class Magnoliopsida; order Poales; family Poaceae; genus Avena; species Avena sativa. The sequence goes on along the minus strand of OV702290.1, from coordinate 551,118,269 downwards.
CTTTTGGCCACTCTCCCGCGCCGAACTACGGCTTTCGTCCATAGCCGCAGCCACAGGGTATGCGTCTTACACAATACCGAGACTAGCTTCATATCATATCAATTTCTTATATACTTCGGTATTCATATGCAGGAGCCTTTGGGTCTACGCCTGACTATCAGGGATCTTTTTCTGGATCGGCATGGACGAGTGATCATGAGATGGAGCACAGCACTTAGGACTTCATGACACAGAGCAGTTGGATCAACATTTTTCAGACCCCCACATAGGAGACTCAATACGACGAGCACGGCTTAGTGATTCCTCCTCGAAACGTTTGGGCACCCATTAGGTACGGCTGGACACCACCAGAGCAACCAGAGCAACCACGTGAGCGTCAAGGCAGACAACGACGCTGATACCTCTCTCAGCCATATGTCTATATATGTGTGAGACATGCACCTTCCTATGTGTGAGACATTTCTATATCTATCTATGTATGAGACATATGTCTATCTATGTGTGAGACATGCACCTTTCTATGTGTGAGACATTTCACAATGTTATTCATTTCTTGGTCGAGATCGCTAACAAACGACTACAACAGATAAGTAGGATACAAACGAGATAATAAAGATACACACACGAGCTACAAGGGAGAATTGTTCTATCCCTACGATGATGCCTTCTTCACGTCCTGCTCTTCTTGCCCTTACCCTTCGACGATGCCTCGTCTTTACCCTTCTTCTTGGCCTGCCTTTCGTCCCACTCAGCTCTCCACTTAGTCCTAACGACAGGCGTCATGAATATATCATCTTCATCTTCACTCTCCTCTAGCTTGTCATTGCTCTTCTTGCCCTTACCCTTCGACGATGCCTCGTCTTTACCCTTCTTCTTGGCCTGCCTTTCGTCCCACTCGGCTCTCCACTTAGTCCCAACGACAGGCGTCATGAATATATCATCTTCATCTTCACTCTCTTCTAGCTTGTCATTTCTCTTCTTGCCCTTACCCTTCGACGATGCCTCGCCCGATGATGGCTTGCCCTTAACCTTCGACGATGCCTCGCCTTTACCCTTCTTCTTGGCCCGCCTTTTGTCCCACTCAGCTCTCCACTTAGTCCCAACGGCAGGCGTCATGAATATATCATCTTCATCTTCACTCTCTTCTATCCAAATCCAAGGGAGCGTGATGTTCTGCTGCCTTGCCCCTTCATTAGAGAATCTTTGCTTGCTCCACCTAGCATTGATCCGAAGTAGCTCTTGCCGTATCTCTTCTGGAGTCCTCTTCGGCCAGCCTTTTCTACGCAATCCCTCACCCAACTCAGTGAGGAGACAATCACTACCAATTAGTTCCTCTAATGGGGCTAGATTGTTGTCTATCCTAAAGTTCTTAGCCAAATGAAAAAGGTCGACGGACATGTCTGGCACGAAACTGCGATCGTAGGGAAACATACTGGCTAAAAACAGGGTGGCTGCTGCTTAAACAATTGCGCGAGGAGGGGTTTTTATAGGGTAACATTCTGGCGAGAAAAAATCTAGCTGGAAACATTATGGCAGGAAAGATTTTGGCGGGAGATATTTTGGCGGGAAACATTCTGGCAGGAAGCATTTTGGCAGGAATGTTTTTTGATGGAAAGAAACATTGGTCTGACATGTTGAATTAAAGATACATCACAACACTATAACTGAAATGAAGATACATCAAGACACTACAACTGAAAAGGAAGTTACATCAAGACACTGCAACTGAAATTAAGATACATCAAGACACTACAACTGAAATTAAGATACATCGGGACACTACAACTAAAATGAAGTTACATCAGGACACTACAACAGGAATTAAGATACATCGGTACTGAGACATACGTCTACCTTCCCTGAGTCCAGCACAGGTACTTCCCGGTCTTGTCCCCACGTTCCTCTGCCGCCCGCGCCTCGGCAGCTCTTTCTCTTAATCTCTTCCTTTCCGCCTCACGGGCCTCCTTGCGCACCTCTTCCTGGCGCTCGCGGATTGCATTCTCTTCCTCCCTTCTCTTCCTGTTCAGCTCGCGGTTTTGAGCTTTCTCTGCTTGGAATTATTTCATTTCTCTCTCATGTTCCTTCTTCGCCTCTTCGGCCATCCTTTCAGCATGTTCCTCTTCATGAAAGGCAGCCCAGGCAGCTCGGTTCCTGTCATGACACTCTTTCTTGGCCCAGGCTGGCTGCTCGGTGTCAATCCAATGGTACCACTTGCAAAGTGGAGGAGGAGACTGCAAGCAAATCAATGGAATGAATAAAAGAACTCATGATAATATGAATGGTTGATATTAACCATGCTCTGGGAACATACCGGAGGCCTCTCGTACGACGAACTTGCTTGTCGGGGCGGGCTTGCGTCGTAGTTGGGACACATGAAAAACTTCATGCCCATGCAGGTGGAGAAATCGATCGACTCCTTAACCTTGGCGAGATGGCCGCACCAACAACGCTCATGTGTCACCCCTTGTGGCAACCTAGCATCTTTCATCTTCCTAGGCCTATACTCTGGATCCAAACAATGCACAATCATGATGTAGAGGAGAAGAAATGCGAGAGAAAGAGAAGGAACAACTAAACTGGGTGAAGAGAGAACATCTCGGTGCCTGAATTTATAAAGGCAATGGGAAGACTAGGCGGGAAAAAACGGCGGCAAAACATGGCGGGAATCGGCTGACGGGAAATAATGGCGGGAATAGGTTGGCGGGAAAAAACGGCGGCAAAACATGGCGAGAATCGACTGGCGGGAAATAATGGCGGGAACCGAAAACTAATCTAGCACTGCTTGCAGTGATTTAAGCATGTGTTGGTTATGGCAAATCGCTTGGTTATGCGTTGATCATGCAGGATTTGGCCACGGCCTGGCCGATTAGTCCAATCGGTGAGGGCCAGGCCGATTGAGTCATTCGGCTTGCCCCTGGCCGAGAGGAGCACTCGGCTAGAGCCTCGCTGATTGGTCCAGCTCCATTCGGCTTGACCCTGGCCGACTGAGTCATTCGGCTTGCCCCTAACCGATTGCAGCTGGTGTCAGCCGAATGGTCCTCTCAGTCTGGCTGTCGCCGATTCGTTGCATTCGGTGACGTCGTGATCGACAAATGCCTAGATCTATAAAATCTTAAATTCGCGCGACAGTTGTGGAATTAAATAAAAAAAGTGTGCTATTTGAAAAAAAATCGCCATATTCAGCCACATTATTGGATGCTCTGAAATGGATCTGAAGTACATATCTAAGTTGGTCTTTCTTGGGCGAGGTAAGGACTACCCCGGCCCCAGATCCGTCCTTCAACTTTGATCCATGAAAGTGAATTCTCTAGTAGTTTGAGTCCAGCAAGGGAGGCTCGTATTGCATTTCAGCCTAATCCACGAAAAAGTCGGCACTTCCTGAGACTTGACCATGTCTCTTCTATCATACTGTGGAGCATAAGTGAAAGGGCATGTATGCCCCCATGTGTGGTTTTGGTAATTAATGACAATCCCTATGGACTAATGTGCAAATTGAGTTTCACTTGTAGGTTTGTCCATTGGCATCGCTTGGACCATGTGTTGGTTTCAAGGATGAAAAAGAAGAAGTATTGTCCAAGGGCTTTGTGCCTATTGGAATCAAGTAGAAGAAGAAGATCAAGTATTTCTTGAAGAAGAAGAAGAAGAAGAATAAGAAGACGAAGAAGATGGAGTTCCTCATGGCTTTCTTCAAGGCATCATCATCAAGAATTGTTGTGCAAGCTCAAGATGCGTCCTCTCTAGAAGATCTCATGCTTGATGCTTGCCATCCTCGACAATCATGGAATGATGAAGACAAGTTCGAAGAAGAGGCTTCCCCATGGAGTATGGGGGAGCATGTCTCAAGACTTCATCAAGCAAGTGCAATCAAGAAAGGTGTTCCATCTTGAAGGTGACAAGATCATCTACATCAAGCTCGAGTGGGATGCTCAAGGCAAAGGTATGATCTTGATAGGGTTTCTATTTTACCGGTCTCTTGTAGTTTTGGGAGACCGGGTTTAGGATAGATAGCCGTACTATCAAGAGGGGCTCTCGAGTGGGTGACTCGTCCGTATCTTTCGGAGAGAGCTCAAACCTTTGCATACATAGCATCATCTTTCTTGGTTGTTGTTTGGTTCTTGTCCATGTGAGGATCTAGAGCTTGTGGTTATCTTCATAACAAGCTCTAGTTCATCAAAAACGGATTTCCCTTGCATATCTTATTGCGTTTTTGATCTTGCGGGTTTTCTGGCTCCACACCTTGGGAGGTATCTCACATATATATCCATGGTATTTTATCCCTTGGTGATACCCAATATTTCAACTATTTGTTGGATTCTACACGTTGTTATCTTTCCAACAAAATTGGTTTCATGTCGTTTGGAGTTCGGATGCAAAAGTTGTGGCATTTCTAGTTCTGGAGTTTTTGCCTGGCCGGTAGTTCCGGCGGGCCACCGGTAGTACCGCTAGGGCATTTTGCCGCCGGTAGTACCGGTGTTAATTCCGGCCCAACTTCCGGTAAACCCATTTTTGGTTCAGTACTCTCTCCGCCTGGTTTGCGCTATTTGTCGGTACTTCAGTCGGAATCTTGGGCGGTAGTACCGGCCCAGGCGGTAGTACCGGTGACCGCCGGTAGTACCGGTCATCCTCGGTTTTGTGTTCGTTCACATCGTCGTTTTTGTACTGTTGGCTGAGTGCCACCGATAGTACCGGCCACCCACCAGTACTACCGGCCGTGCGTGAATCTGTGAGTAACGGGCAGATCGGGGAGCCCTTTAAAAGGAGCTCCCCTTTCCCCTTCGGCCCCAACTCTTGTTCTTCTCGGTTTTTGGCTTTATCTCTCCTCCATTATTGACCTTGAAGAGCTTGCCCTCTCCCCTTCCCCCTCCTATGATTCTTGCATCTTTTTGAGGGATTTGAGAGAGGAGATCTAGATCTACAAGCCCCACCAAACCAAATCCCTTCTTTGTGAAGGAATCCTTGGGATCTAGATCTTGGAGAGTTTTGTGTTCTCCTCTTGTGTTCTTCCTCCCTTATTCCCCCAATATATTTTGTAGCTTTGGTGGAATTTGAGAGTGAAGGACTTGCCTCTTGCATTTGGTGCATAGGTTTGAGTTCTCCTCAGAGATTCGGCGAGTTCAAGCCCTTGGGCTTGTTTCTCTTGGGTTCTTGGAACCCTAGACGGTTGTGTGGTTGGATTGTTGACCTTTTGTGGTCTTGTAGCCTTTTGTGGCCTTGTTGCCTTTGTGGCACTGTTGTTGGGAGCCTACAATTGAGTTGTGGAGATTGCCCCAACCTTGTACGGGTTCGGTGACCTCCCTCAAGTGTCCCATAGTGGAACGTGAGTAGGCCTTTGTGGCAAGCTCACGGGAGAATATGGTGAGCCTTTTGTGGCGTCGGTAGGTTGCGTGCCTTCGCATCTTGGGGTGAGGCCTTGTGTGGCGTTGGGTGAGCATCGAGCCACCACACCTCGAGGTGAGCCACTTGTGGCGTTCGATGTACATTGCGCCCCCGCACCTCTCCAACGGAGACGTAGCTTCTTTGGAAGTGAACTTCGGGAAACAAATCATCGTCTCTGCGTCCATCGGTTATCTCTCAATCGAGCCCTTTACTTCTGCAATTTACATTGTGATAGCCATCATGCTTGAAGTATTATATCTTGCTATCACCTTGTTGCTTGTCCTGCTTAGCATAGGTTGTTGGTGCACTTAGTGAACCTAGTGGATATAGGTTTTGGCTTGATAAATTAAACGTTAAGTTTTATTCCGCATTTATTAGAGCCTAAACCGTAATAATTTTAAAATGGCTATTCACCCCCCTCTAGGCGACGTCCATTTCCCTTTCAATAAGGGGATAGTGTCCATTTGGCAATTCGGCCGCTTGCATCTTTGCTAATCATTATCTCGGATATAGGTGATTCACATGTGACCTTTATAGGGTGTTCTTCAAAATAGTGCTTAAGCTTTTAGCCGCCAGATAGACGCCATATGCCATCTTTTGATAATGAGGGTAATTCTGCTTTGAAGTGGATATTACTTCACTTAGGTAATATACTAGCCTCTGCACCGACTTACCTTCCTCGTTACGCTCCACCACTATCGCAGCACTTACGACTCGGTTGGTCACTGCTATATAGAGGAACATCGGCTCTTTGGATAATGGCGAAGGTAACACTGGTGGAGAGGCTAGCATCTTTTTAAGTTCGTGAAAAGCACTATCTGCTTGCGGTGTCCATACAAACTTATCCAACTTTTTCATCAGCTGATAGAGAGGCAATGCCTTTTCCCCGAGCCGACATACAAAGCGACTTAATGATCCCAGGCAACTAGTGAACTTCTGGACATCATTGAGACACTTCGGCAATTCCATTCGCTCAATAGCTCGGATTTTTTTGGGTTAGCTTCGATACCTCAGCTGGACATGAGGAAATTGAGTAATTTTCTAGCCGGGACACCGAAGGTGCACTTCTCCGGGTTAAGCTTCATTCGGAACCTCCTTAAGTTCGCGAATGTTTGGTCGGATATCATCTAAGAGAGTGTGACTCTCCTTGGTTTTTATCACTACATCATCAACATATACTTGGGACATTTTTCCAATTTGATCATGTAAGCATTTTTGCATGCATCTCTGATACATTGCCCCTGCATTACGTAAGCCAAATGGCATGGTGCGATAGTAATAAGCCCCATACGGGGTAATGAAAGCAGTCTTTATTTGATCATCCGCGTTCAAGGGTATATGGTGGAAACCAGAATATGCATCTACAAATGACAACAACTCACACCCAGCGGTCGAATCAATGACCTGATCTATCCCCGGCAGAGGGAATGGATCTTTTGGACACGCCTTATTTAGGTCTGTGTAATCAATACAGATACGCCACACCACTGCCACGTTCGGGTCATCCTTCTTCTTTTCCACCAGCACCAGATTAGTTAGCCAATCCAGATAAAGTACTTCCATGATAAACCCAGTAGCGAGGAGCTGAGCTATCTCATGACCAATGAATTTTCTCCTATCTTTGGCAAAGCGACGGAGAGGTTGCTTCACCAGCTTTGCGTCGGGTATTACGTGCAAAGAGTGCTCAACCAACTCCCTCGGCACACCTTACAGATCCAATGTGGACCAAGCAAAGATATCCCGATTCTCACGGAGGAAGCTGGCGAGATCACTTTCCTATTTGTCACCAAGCCATGCACCAATAGTAACGGTGCACTCTGGGAACTGATCATCAATGGGCACTTTCTTGGTGACATGGGTATGCCCAATAGGCACTCAACTACAGTGTACCTGGTGCAGCTCGACGGAAGCCCACTCGATGAATCGCCAAGGTCCATGACGCCTATGACGGTTCGACTGGTATGAAGCCCATATGGATACGGACTCCCAAACGCACAAGACAAGGAAAGCTCAAGACTAGAGTTCTAATCCAACTTGTAACCAACTCGTATTGGTACCTGAGACCTAGCCTCCCCATATATAAAGGCTAGGAGGGTCCAACGAGAAGGACACGACATAACCTCTCAATCGCAACACGCTACGCCATAATAGATCTAGACATCGCGACTCCCTCAATAGATAGATCTACGATCTCCCATACGCCAGATCTAATCTGCGCATACACCGCCATCGGCGACATTGTAATCCTTCGGGTCATCATCAATCAAGAGCAGACAAGCAGGAGTAGGGTCCTCTACGAGGCCTGAACCTGGGTAAACCTTGCGTCCCTGTGTGCTTGTTTGCTAGCCGTACCGAGATTTCCAGCACTCCTCAATTCCTGAACCTAAGTCCATAACAATGGACATTGATGAGTTAAACCCTCGTCAATTGGTGCCGTCTGTGGGAACTGGGAGCGCTGATGTTGCGATCTCGACGGCTCCATCCTCAACAATCAACAACTCGTTCGTGGAAAAAGCAACGCTTTGAGTCGCCAACCGGGCAGGATCCTTCATCATCGTCAACAGTCTAATTGTATCTAGCAACCTCGTCTGCTTGGATCATCATCGTCGGCAACCGGCCAGATCGGCGTCAATTGTGGGAACAACAAGTAGTCGAACCAAGGCTGACTCGCCCGCGCAGCTGCAACATGCGAGATACGTACTGGCGTTCCATCCTATGTCATGTGATTCAATCGTATTTTCAATGGTGTTTCAGTCAAGCCCGGACAAGGATGTACAGGTGATTCGTTCACACCATCTATCGGACAAGGAGTGCGTGCTACTTTACTTCATGGCAGAAAAAACCAAGGCATCTGTTCTGGTCACCAAATCAAGTTCCAAGGTTGGCCTATTTTGCGTTGGGTTACAAAAAAAGAAGAGAAACATGATACACACGTGTTAGAAGGAGGCACCCGTATTCAAATTGGGACACGCACGTATCGATCCAGGTCAAGGCGAGGCAAATTTGCAACTTCTCGTGAATCAGATCATCCGGGATAAAAAAATATTTAATCCGTTCGAGCGATTTAGGAAGGATTCAACCAGCAAAAGTTTTTTGAGGCTCCACGTGATGACAAGGGACATTGCATGCTCCGATCAATCGAAAATTGCAAAGGCATGCATGTGACGATTTAAAAAAGTTGGCTTCATTGACCACGACAGTGCTTGATGCCAATATTTTGGCCTCATTTTGTGCACCGTTGCCAAGATATATCGATCCGGTCACGTTCAACTCTGTCGTGGCCAGCAGATCGATTCGACTGTTTCGGCTCTACTGTAGACTAAATCTTTTTCGACACAGGTTCACTAGATCAGCATCGACATTACCGGATTTGCGCAGTTATCGTCTACTTCATCACTGCTACACCAGCCGCGTCGACTTGGACCATCGCCTCGGCTAGATGCCCATCGTATTGAGTACGTCTTCGCAGCATCGACTCCGTCCGACCACATCAACTCTACATCTAGGGCCTGCGCCATGCGACCCACCGTGATCTTTGGATCTAGCGACTTGAGGGCTCCTTTGCCTCCGCCGACCCACGCTAATCTTCAACTGCGACGACCTGCGAGCGACCCTCCACGGTCTCCAAATACGGCAACCCGCCATGGTCTTCGACTGTGATGACACGCTGCGGTTCTCGGCTCCGGCGACTCAGGGGCTCTTTTGGCTCCAGCGACACGCTGTGGCCTTCGACTCCGGCAACTCGAGGACTTCTTCGACTCCGGTAACCATGTGCGGTCCTTGACTCCAGCGACTCGGGGGCTCCCTCAGCATTGGTGATCCAGCGACTCGCTGCGGTCCTTGACTCCGCCGACCTACTAAGTCTTCGACTCCATCGACAACCCGTTGCTGCCTCGGCTCCAGTGACTCGGGGGCTCCCTCGGCATCGACCACCCACTACAATCTTCGGTTGAGACAACTCGCTACCGCCCACAGCATCGGCGACCCACTGCCGCGTTGACTCCGGTCCTCCGCATCGGCTCTCGAACGCTACACTGACTACATCGACAACATCGAATCTACACTCGGGGGCTCCGTCGACTCCGCCGCGAGGCCCGTTACCGCCTTCGGCTATGGTGACTCACTATAATCTCCGACTCCGCCCATCTACTGATTCTTCGACTCCATCACGCGACTCACTGCGGTCTTCAGCTGAGGTGACCCGATACGGTCTTCGACTGCTGTGGCCCGTTACAGTCTTCATATATGGCAATTCGTCATCAACACGCGACTCCGATCCGCCGTGTCGACTACGTCCGCCGCGTGACTCGCTGCCACGTCAACTCTAGTCTTCGACTCGAGCGATTCGCTACGATCTTTGGCTCCAACGACTCGGGGGCTCCCTCCGCTTCGGTGACCTGCCGCGGTCTTCAGCTTCAAACGACCGGCTTCGGTATTCATATCGGGTGACTCGGGGGCTCCCTCGACTCCTGCGACCACGAGCCGCTACAATCTTCGACTCCCGCGACCCGCCGATCGCATCGGATCTTGCGACTCGTTCATCACGGCAACTATCAATAAAGCTAAGTTTCTCTCCACCTAGAGCTGATTTCTTTTTAACTCGCACTCGACACACTCGGGGGTTGCGCCCTCATCGAGTAATCTAATGTGTCATCGACTCCACGCACTCGAGCACCTCATACGCGATAGCCCGAGTAGCTGATTCTGCCTGACCGTCGAATCCTTGAACTCCGAGTGCCTCGGCAAGGTACTGAGACTAAGGGTAATTAGGCTAACGAAAAGGCCTAACATACCGTGCAAAAGTGTCGACTCGATTGGCACCAGAATTTTACTTCACAAGCCGACAGGCAAATATTCTTTACAAGATACAAGTACTTCACAATTCTTTGCATTTTCTGCAGCTTACAAAGATGTCGACTGCGTCGAGCTATTCTATCGGGTCCTCCAACAGGAGTCGACAAAACAACTGACTATGCCATACACTCAAGATCCGAGTCGAGTCCCTCCTCGGATGGTTGCATCGCTTGATGCTACACACATGCGACGTTGGCCACGCACCCAACAAAAATGACTGCATCGACTCCATCTGCATCGTCGACTCACCCATGTTTTCTTCTCGCATGATTGGTGACTACATCTACAAAGATACAAGACTCGAGTCTCTGCCCGAGTCTGTGACTCCGCCAGACACTCAGGGGCTACTCCAAACTAGAGCGCTGGTGGCGCATATACAAGATCCTCGAGTGACACGCCCTGAGTCCTCACTCGAATCCACGATTCGACTAAGGACTCGGGGGCTACTCCCATAGGGAGCGCTGGCCGCGCACCCGAAGAAATTTGTGAAGATATCCAAGCATCATGAAAACCCTTCACTCGAATCTACGATTCGACTGTGGTCTTCGGGTTACTCCCATAGGGGGCGCTGAGAGCAAATTCGACTAAAACCAGCAAAGACGACAACAGTCGCAAAAGTTTTTAGTCCCTGCCTAAGTCTTCGACTCAACCAGGCACTCGGGGGCTACTCCCATAGGGAGCGCTGGTCGCGCACCCTATGATTATTTGTACATCATACTGTGTGTTGATAACATCCACACTCGAAGGTTATGGCGACTCTGCCTCATATTTTCCCTACAAAGAGATTACGTCTCCTGGGCCACCCGAATCATCTCCGCGATGACAAAATTCGGATGCCGCGCTTACAGCGTGAAGGTAAGACCTGAATAAGGCCTAGCAACACATCTTCTGCGCACTACCAGAGATATATCCATGCCTGCAGGTACGATGAACATGCCTTGACGGACGCGTCGAGTGCTCACACTTATACACTGGGATTCGACTCTATAAGACCTCCGCGGCCTGAGTCGAATTACGCCAGCAATTTCTGAATTCGAGTCCGGGGACTCGAGTTTGAGTAGGTAGCGTTGTTTTTGCCCTAGAGCAATTAACTGGTCCCGATCCATCGAGCGCATCAGGCACGTTTACCATCATCCCTATAAACTACTATAATTTCGACTAACCCGATGAACTTCCGGGAGAAGTGCTTCGCACTCGACACAATTGTCGACTCCGACATCCTAATGCAAAGATCAAGACTTTTGAGTCTCCATCCGAATCTACGATTCACATGGACACTCGAGGGCTACTGACATGGGTATGCCCAATAGGCACTCAACTACAGTGTACCTGGTGCAGCTCGACGGAAGGCCCACTCGACGAATCACCAAGGTCCATGACGCCTATGACGGTTCGACTGGTATGAAGCCCATATGTATACGGACTCCCAAATGCACAAGACAAGGAAAGCTCAAGACTAGAGTTCTAATCCAACTTGTAACCAACTCGTATTGGTACCTGAGACCTAGCCCCCCCATATATAAAGGCTAGGAGGGTCCAACGAGAAGGACATGACATAACCTCTCAATCACAACATGCTACGCCACAATAGATCTAGACATCGCGACTCCCTCAATAGATAGATCTACGATCTCCCATACGCTAGATCTAATCTGTGCATACACCGCCATCGGCGACATTGTAATCCTTCGGATCATCATCAATCAAGAGTAGACAAGCAGGAGTAGGGTCCTCTACGAGGCCTGAACCTGGGTAAACCTTGCGTCCCTGTGTGCTTGTTTGCTAGCCGTACCGAGATTTCCAGCGCTCCTCAATTCCTGAACCTAAGTCCATAACAATGGACATTGATGAGTTAAACCCTCGTCACTTGGTATCCTTCGTTACCTGGAATGAGACACTCCCATGTGGGTTACTTAGGGTCGGCATATTCAGCTACGCGGACTGAGCCAGTGCCATAGCCTCTTGAATTCTCTTCTTCTCCTGCGCTATCGCCAGTGACTCGGCCAGATTTGATCCGGCCGATGCACACTCCATTGAGCGCCTGAAATCTCCTGTAATGGTGATAACTCCGTAAGGCCCTGGCATCTTCATCTTCAAGTAGCTGATCTGGTCACTTGCCACAAACTTTGAAAGAGCTGGCCTACCGAGTAATGCATGGTAAGTGTTGTCCAAGTTTACCACCTCAAACTCCAAGTTCTCAGTTTTGCAGTTCTCCCTTGTGCCGAATAACACGTCAATTCAGACCTTGCCAATAGGCTCGTAGGACAAACCCGACACAATGCCATGGAAAGTTGTCTTTGTTGCCTGTAACATATTCTCTGAGACTCCCAACTTGTGCAGTGTATCCTTATAAAGTATATTAATACTGCTACCATTGTCAATCAACACCTTGGAAAACCCACATTGATGTTTGGCCCGATGAAAGTTGGGTCAAGTACCAAAGCATATGATCCAGAACTCGGCATGAGCCTGGGGTGATCCTTGAAACTCCATGTGATTTCCTGATCATACCAAGGCATGTACCTCGACATAGCTTGCATCACTTCATTGACCTCCATATGTCGCTGTTGCACGCTCTGCCTGTCAGTTTCTTCCGTAGTAAACACACATTAAATTTGATGGTGCTCTCTCTACTCATTTCTCCCGTCATTGTCAGGGTTTCTTTGATTCAGCTGGTTCTGTTTGTTCACCTGATGCACTGTAACCTTTCTGTCATGGTTCTCATACCTCAGCGGAGGCGGTGGCAACATCATTTGATGTGCATTCCCTCCTATGAGCTGCGGTTGCCGAGGTTGCTGGGGTGGTCCCATGTTCCCTTGCTCCGGGTTACCTTGTCCTACCCGCTGAAACCACTCACATTGACGGGTTGTGTGATTCACTGGCTTACTCGAATTTGGTGTGTGGAACTTGCATGGTTGATCCAGCATCACCTCATACGTATACCTTGACTTGTCCTTCCTTTCTTGCCACTACTTTTTCTGCTCACTTGTCCAGGGCTTCTTGCCATCATTCTTCTATGCCCACTATTGGCTACCACTCTTTTGTCACCGGCTACTCCCAGCTCCAGGATGATCTTGATCCACAATAGTGACATGGTGCAAGCCATATCTGTAATCTGGTCGTTCCTCTCTTCTCTTACACCGAAAATCATTTCGCTGGGATGACCCGACTCCATCACGAGGGTAATATTCCTCATTTGATTTGCTTGACACAAACCGAGGTTGAGTTGGATCTCCCAACGCATATGAGTCGGCAATTCTGATCGTTTCAGCCAACGTAGTTGGCATATCTCTTTGCAGCATTTGCCACAGCACACTTGCATACCTGCAATCTTGTGCAAACTAAGTTATTGCTTGTGACTCAATTACTCCCTCGCATGAATTGCACATGTTACACCAGCGAGTCAAAAACTCTCGGTCTGTCTCATTCGGCCTCTGTTTACACATTGCCAGTTGTTGCGGTCTCTTTGGCCTCTTGTAGGTACTTGTAAAGTTGCTGATAAACATCTCTTCGAAATCTAACCAGCAGTTGATACTTCCTACTAGTAGATTGTTGAGCCATACTCTCGTTGGTCCTTCTAGCATTTGAGGCACATATCTCACTGCACATCTCAAATTGCCTGTGGCAATGTTCACTATTGTTGCATAATCAATCAGCCAATCTTCTGGCTTGGTACTTCCATCATATGTATTTGTCCCTCTGACCAACTGGAAGTTCGGCATAAGTGGTTCCCTCATAATCCGAGGTCCAAAGCACGCTGGACCTAGAGGACCTTGTCCTTCTATAATTTCCGACCTATAAATCCGGTCCAACTTCAACCTTGCATCATCTGGCTGTAGGTTCCTGTTTCCCAGCCTCGACCCTATCACATGATGATCCGGCTTTGGAAACCCAGCATTGGCCATTGCCAAATAACCATCATCACACCTATCTTGACCCGGACGAACATATTGTTGTTGCATAGCTGGGCTAACAATTTTCTCTTGCCGAGGTATGTACTATTGTTGATGTTGCTGAGGTGGATTATGCCTAGCTTGTGCCGACTTACACTGTCCGGCATTTCCGTACCCAGTGTTTCCTTGGCCGTGGTTTCTGATGTCTACGCAGTTCTATTCTTGTAGACAGTTGTTGGGCCTCCAAGTGCAGAGGTTTGTAGAATAGCAGCAAGTTTTCCCTTAAGTGGATCACCCAAGGTTTATCGAACTCAGGGAGGAAGTGGTCAAAGGTATCCCCTCTCAAGCAACCCTGCAATCAAGATACAAGAAGTCTCTTGTGTCCCCAACACACCCAATACACTTGTCAGGTGTATAGGTGCACTAGTTTGGCAAAGAGATAGTGAAATACAAGTGGTATAGATAATTATAAGTGGTAATGGTGATATAAAATAGCTTGATGGCGTGGAAAAGACTAAAGTAAAACTGAAATAAAGATAGAAGCAAGCAAACATGTAACAGATCTAGTCGCAAACGGTGTTTCAATGCTAAGAAACAAGGCCTAGGGATCATACTTTCACTAGTGAACACTCTCATATAAATATATTCTTCTTTATGATACTACGCTGAACTACTCTCCGGTTGGACACTCTAATCCATGGTAGGGCTATAACAACACTCCTCAAAGTCCATCTTTCCCATCTAGAAAACCCCACACTGTCACCTTGAGTACTAGATGAGTCCAACAAACACCACAATTTCATAAAGACATCCAACTACAAATATAACTCATAACAAGTATTTGTAATCTCTAGCCTAAGTGCCACCATGGTGTGCACGTTGTCACTTTCACACACATGGAGAGAGTAGAGATCTATTAAAGCACTTGAGTAGCAAGGTAGATCTATAGATTACAAGCTCATGATCTCAATAAGATCATGCACAGAGAGAGAGAGATGAACACATAGCTACCGGTAGAACCCTTAGCCTCGAGAGAGAACTACTCCCTCCTCATCATGGCAATCAGCAATGGTGATGGAGATGGTGGTGGAGATCGATGGAGATGGCTCCGGGGGCACTTCCCCGTCCCGATAGGGTGTCGGAACAGAGACTTTCTGTCCCCCAAATCTCCCCTTCGGTGGCGGCGGCACTGTGGAACTTTTCATGGATTTCTGATTGACTATTTAGGGTTTTGGTATCGGGAGGCTCTTATAGGCGAAAGAGGCAAGGTCAGTGGCCGGCCAGGGGGCCCACACCATGCCTTGGTGCGGCCTAGGGTTGCCCGCGCCAAGGGGGGTGTGGCCACCCTGTGGCCCCTCTCCGACTCTCCTTCTGGCTCCGTGAGTCTTCCGGGAAAATAGTGACTTTGGCTTTTGTCCCGTCCAATTCTGAGAATATTCATTTTCTGACTTCCTAGAAGTAAAAAACAGCAGAAAACAGGCAACTGGCACTATGGCTCTTGTTAATAGGTTAGTCCAAGATATCATATGAAAAGTACTCCAAAGTTGGAACAAAACATAAGAAAGTAGATAAAAACCAACCATGGAACATAAAAAATTATAGATACATTTGCAATGTATCAACATCCCCAAGCTTAACTCCTGCTCGTCCTCGAGTAGGTAAGTGATAAAAAGAAAGAATAATTTTTGAGGTGACATGCACCATCATAGACTTGATCAAAGTATTTGTAAAACATTAAAAGCTGGGATCATAGTACTTCAATCATAACATGAAAGACAAGGTTCTAGAAATAAGGCAAAGAAACTATGATGCAACATGAAAAGGCACAAACAAAAGATTCATGAATAACAATGCTTTGCAAGACGTTTGTTTGTTTCACATAAAGAAAACATAGCATAATAGCATTCAGCTTGTCCCTCATAGAGTAGCAAATATAAATGCATAGGACACCTTCAAAGTTTACAAGAGTGACTAGATACAAATAGTTTAAAGCAAGCAATATCAAGGTATGCATCAATCAACTAGTCTTGGGACAATGCACATAGAACTAAGAATGGCCACTATGCTCTCAAAGTAGGTGCATAAAGGTAGAAGGTGGAGACTCAATATATAAGTGGAATAAAGGCCTTCATAAAAGGAAGTAGGGATTCAAGTTTCATAAAGAGCTTCCAAAAATTATGGTACTTATAGCTTTCAGCTCTCATTGCCCCTATCATAAGCATCTTGAAGTGATTAAGGTTAAAGTGAACAAACTATGGTGTATATGCTTGAGGAAGTATAAGTTGGAAATCTCATGTCCCTTGGAAATCTCATGTCCCTTGAATACGAGGGCCGCTCCTCATGCTACTCAAGTTTAGTCACCGGTAAGTTCTTGTCATCGTAAGTACATGTGTATCATAGAGAACCGCCAACGGGGTACCCCTTGCCCGATGATACGGAAGAATCCCCATATCAAAATGACAAGGCAAGAAGACAACAAGCATCTCAGCAATCTTCTTATTTACCATGGGAATATGGTGCTTTTTTCTCTCTTTCCTCTTTTCATAATCTTTTTTTTTCTTTTTCTCTTTTTTCTCAATATAGGAATCTTTTTTCATAAGAAGAATGCTTCATAGACAGCTCATTATGGTTACGATGCAGGTTTCCACCATGTCAGCATGGATTAGACCAGCGGCCCAGGCATTTCTCTAACACATATACATAACTCCATGGACTTACAAGCTCCCCTTTCATTTCACACCGACGACATCCATATACAAAAGAGCATGATATCAACTAGGTACAAGTACCAAGTGCAATGTTGAAAGCGTTCCCCATGACAGCATGGTTCTGCTAATTCCCAACAAATAAGTGCAAGCATATACAACATAGACGACACAATGGTTCAAGTTTATTAAGGGCAAGAAAAGTAAAGTGTGCCATCAAGTTCGTGAGAGCTTTAATCACTAGTTTTCTCATAACAAGTTTAATTCAGAAGGTAAACAAAAACATGAATATACTTTGAATAGCATATGCTAATAGGTAGGTATGGTGGACTCTTTGGAATAACTTGGTTTAAGGAGTTGGATGCATGAGTGGAACTCATACTTGGTTATGGAGGCTAGCAAAAGACTGGGAGCGACCAACTAAGAGAGAAATAATGGCCATAATCATGCAGAGCGACAAAACATCATTAATCAAAGCATAAAGTGATACTACAAGTCTAAAACTAAAGGATCATAAAGGCTATGATGACTTGGGTAGTCATAACATGGTGTGAGCATGTGCCAAGTCAACCCAAATAAAGCATCAAAGGAGTATACCACTACACTATGCTTTAATATGCTAAAACAACGCATGATTCATCCAAGGCACATTAAGCAATCTCAATTGTTTATAACAAGTCATGCTACAGCAAAGAATACTAAGCATAAATCCAAAACAATATCAAGCATGGCATGACAAAGCATAGGCCACAGTCAAAAATAAGCTCTTTTTACCACATAAGCATGAACTTTCCTACTCTTTTCCAAACCAAACCAAACTATTTGAAAACCAATGTATGAAAGAGGAGGTCCAACCAATTTATTCAGAAAACTAAGCAAACAAAAACCAAAACAAAAACGAAAAAGGAGACGCTCCAAGAACAACACAGCTATGCATGAAACAATAAAAATGAAGCGTTTGGAAGAAACCTGGGATTTTTATTGATGAAGAAGGGGATGCCTTGGGCATCCCCAAGCTTTGACGCTTGTACTTCTTGGATATTTCTTGGGGTGACACGCATGGAATCCCCAAGCTTGAGCTTTAGTCCATTCTTCATCTCATTACATCATTCTCTCCATACACCTGAATTTTTTTTCCTTCATACAAAACTTCACACAATCTTTATTAGCAACATTAGTGCACTCAAGATAATAAGTCTTTGGGTTCAGTTTTAACACCAATAAAACTTCCATTAAAATACAAGCTACTGTAGTACTTCCCTCAAAAAGCTCAATTCCCCAAAAGAACTCAAAAAGGAACCAACAAGAAGCAAATGCAGAAAATGGCAGAAATCTGTCAAAACAGACCAGCAGGTAAAGACGAATTTTTTCGAAGACCTTCTGTTGCTCAAATAAAAAAGTGTTAAACTAACGAAAGTTAGATAACAACCTGGGGCAGAAGCACAAAAATTGACGCCTCAAAAGGACGTACAGAGATTTTACACGAATTTTTACGGTGAAGCAGTTTCGGGGCAGCAACTTTCCCAATCATTACTTCTCTCTCATTAGAGGTTACTCTTAGCACAAAAAGCAAATAAAAAGGATAAGGAGTGGTTATTACTGAAGTAACAACTTCCAAGACTCATCTAAAACTTTTGGGTTATCTCCCAATAAGTACTTTTCTTTAACGCCTTTAAGTTAGGCATGAAAAGCTTGAGGAGATGCTCACATAAGAAATATGAATTGAAGTAAAAGAGAGCATCAAGAAGCAAATTCAAAGCACATTTAAGTTTAACCCCCTTCCTATGCATAGGAATCTTGTGAAGAAACAAGCCATGAAAGCGCTGCTACTTCCTTTTCCCGTGCTAACATTTTCTATCGGGTCTCTTCTAACTCAGCTTGTGCCTGAGCCAGGTCTACTATAGGAGCTATAGGGGTAGTGAGACTCTCTATGTCCTGCTTCAAGATGTTCTGCGGCCTCTCTAACGGTGGACCTCTAGCCCTAGGCGCCTTGGGAGTTACCTCTGTATCTTCCACCGGGTGTTTGCTTGCTTCCGCATCTGGTGCAGTCATCATCACCTCGGCGCATCTAGCGGGGCGAGCAATACACTGACCGTGCGCTGCACAAAGAGGGGGTTCTACTCCTTCGATGACGTGCTGCGGGTAGACGCAGGACTCGTTGATGCTGATGTAGATCTTGTGGATGCCGAAGTAGATGAAGAGCCCATTGCGTGGAGGCAGGCGGTTGGAGAAGCTGCGCATGTTGTTGCTGACAAAGTCCAGTGAGCCCCAGCACTGGACCAATCCAGAGACGATGCGCTCCCTGGTGACGATGAAGTTTCCTATCCAGATCTTGACTCCATCTAGCACCGCTGCTGGCCCCACGGTGGGTGCCAACTGTCGTGGTGGTGTCACGACAGATGCCATGGGTAGGCTAAAGATGGGGCCAATGTGCACTAGTGGTATCCGAGGAGGGATAGCATAGTGAATCTACACACGAAATATGAATCAACACAACACAAGATGAACGACTCGAAGATCTTATATTATAATCCAAGCTAATACAGATGCTCCTTGAGCTGTATCGTAGAGATGAAGGAGATGAAGTGCTCCTGCTCTCTACTCTCTCCAGGGTTCTTCCCTTAGCCAAAAATATCGACCCCTCCCTTGGAGGCCCTGGCTCACCTTATAAAGGGGTGGCCAGGGTACATCTAGGGCTTACGTGGCCCGATATATACTTGGAATATGCTTGTCCCAAAGAGGTAACTCGGCATGATCCTTTCCCCTGTCCACATCCTCTGTTAGGCAATGAAATGGAGCCCACACGCTATGACCGTTGCCGCCAGAGACTGTCACGTCTGTGACAATCTCTTCTATCTCTAACTCTCTGACTCTTATCGCTAGTGCTTGTCTCTCTCTAGATTCCCCTAGGAGAGAGAAAAGCACCGACCCTTACCTCCTTCTTGAACAAGTTATCTCCAGACTCATCCTGGGCATAGTTAACCTGGCTAAGATGGTACCTGCAAAGGGAAAATGGTTCCTTCCTCGTGCTGGCATACCTTGTATGTTGGTCGAGTCTTGCCAGTGCTTCTTGGCTTAGGGTAACCCGCCCATAATCCGGCCGGCCCTTCTATTATTCGGCCAGCCCATGCTTTGACCTGTCTTTACCTCAGTGGACCTTGTCCTTTTACCTTGGCTTTACCCTACTTGGGGTCACCCCCAACACCGAGAGGGATTAACTCACTTTTGTTGTAATTAATGATCATTCTAGAAACTTGCTCAAAACAATTTAGCACCCATTTCAAGTTGGTTTCCATAGCTAGATTGCTTTCAAAGAAGAGGATAGAATCATCTGCATACTGCAAACAGGTGACACCACCAGGGAAAAGGTTAGAGCAGAGCCCCCTAATCAAGTTTTTCTTAGAGGCTTTAATCAACATTCTGGTGAGGACATCCACCATAGAATTAAAGAGAAGGGAGGGAAAATGATCCATTGTCTCAAACCTTTGCTAGTAACCAAAAAATTACCAATAGCATTATTCAATTTAACCACTATAGAGCCATTTTGAGTGATACTTTTGACCCAACCAATTACCAAATGGCAAAACCCCCTTTTGACAAGCAAGTCAAGGAGAAAATCTAAATCTACTTTGTCCAAAGCTTTTTCATAGTCAAGCTTAATGACCAAATCTTTATCTTTTTCATGGACAATGGAGTGAATAGTTTCATGAGCAGTGAGTACACTTTCTAGGATAAATCTGCCCTTAATAAAGGCAGATTGATTATTAGCAGTAATATGGTCCATGATCAAAGCAAATCTATTGGTAAGAACCTTGGTAAAGATTTTAAAACTACAGTTCTGAATACTAATTGGCCTAAACATCTTCATTCTATCAGCATTCTCCTCCACAGGGATGAGGGTGAGAATAGCAAAATTAAGTCTGAAAATTTCTAGATTGCCAGCATGGAAATCAGCAAACATGGCCATAATATCCCTTTTAATTACATCCCCAAAAAAATTATAAAAAAGGAAGGGGAGACCATAAGGTCCAAGGGCCCCATCGGAATAAGATCCAAACATAGCTTCTTTGACTTCACTTTCAGAGAAGGGGGCAATGAGCATCTCATTTTGATCCTCAGTGATTTTTTCCTAAGGAGAGAAGAAGTCATCCTGTAAGGAGAAACCAGAAGGGTCATATTTTTTAAATAGGTTTTTATAGAAAGATGTAGCCAGGTCCAGCATGGCTGATTCCTTTGTAATGGCCCCATCAGGACCTTCCAGGGAGTGTACTAGCATCGTTCTTCTCCTCTGGTTAGCTACAGCATGGAAATTGGGTATGTTTCTATCTCCCTCTACAATATCCATGTCTCTAGATCTTTGTTTAGCTTTGAATTCTTCCTTAAGCCACAAGTTATTCATCTCAATGTATATCTTCTTAAGCTTAAACTGCTCCTTAGCAGACAACTCAACAGATTCAGATTTAATGTCAAGGGTGTCATACTCTTCCATTAAATCTTTTTTAAAATTCCTAAGTTTAGCTTCAATATTAAAACTCCAACCTTTACTAAAACTCCTAAACCTCCTAGTTTTCTCTTGCCAGATGTCCATGGGAGATTTACTTTTAACAGGCATCTCCCAATTTTTCTTGACAAGGTCCAGGAAATCAGCTCTCATAAGCCACCATTTCTCAAACCTATAAATGTGAGCCCTGGGATGAGACTCCTCCCATTTCTTTGATCCTGCATTGCCATTTTGATACTCCAGGTATGAGCTTTACAGGAAATATATGTTGATTTGTGATAGAAGAGGATTACTTAACTTCTCAAATAGAGTGAAAAGACAAAGAAGTTGGAGCAAATATTTCAAATCTTCCAGGAAATGGAGGAAAGAAAGAATTCCTAGAGATATTTTCAAAACATATCCTACAAACCAAGGGGGACCATGCAAAAAAATCATATATGATTCAATTCATATTAAATTGCTGCAAAATTCTCTTGTTCCATACAATAATATCTTGATTGCCGCCAATACGGGCAAATATGACATGGTTTGTCAATGATCTCCATCAGCGTGGGATCGTTTTTTAAAAGGAAAGTGGTGGGGGAACCCCACGGCGTGTTTGATTTTTGAAATAATAGGAACTCAACCCAAAAAGATTGAAAGGAAATCGGTGTGGGATCTCATCTTTAGTAGCCGCATTGCTTGCCAAATATAAATAAGAGGTGATTTATTCCCAACAAACTCACATGTGTATAAATGTCCTCGATGTGTGCATCATTGCCAGCATCCAAGTTTAAAAAAATTATCTAGAAAAGGAAGGAATGAAAGAAAGACGAAAGGGGATGACTGAAATTACTCAAAACAAAATCGTTCCCAACCATCCAACAGTGAGTTAGAACATCATAGAAAATGATGGGAAACCAACATAAGAACGACAAAGGTGATCACTCAAATGGCTATGAGCTTTCCTCCTCATGATTCGAACAACAAGGTGCTTTTGAAGAAAAACAATGGTTGCTCAACTGGGTCAAAATACTTCTTCCTCACCAAAGCCTCGCAATAAGCATGGTGAGAGTTCCCAAACAAAGTGCTAGGAGTGTATGGTTCAATCAACTTAGAAATAGTTATTTCTAATTTGATGTCAATTTGTCCCACCAAGATCCTTTTATCATTTTGTAATTGCATGGATCTCTATGGTTAGGACAAAGGGTGCATAGTGTTGGCTTAGTTTTTTCCCAGATAAATAGAAAAAATTCTTGGGTTCCCTAACAGAACCGTCGATGTGAGGTAGTGGGCCAGTGGGATCAAGTCAACTAGATCTCCATGGATGTGTATGACCTCCACTTTAGTGACCGCATTGTTCTCATATAAAAATCAAGATGGTTTATTCTCAACAATCTTATCATGGTGTCCATTTCTAGTGTAGGCATCATCATCATCGTGCTATTAGCTTTACTAGAAATCAATAACTAAGTAAATAATAATCATCACAAAGATGAAAACAAAACATATAGTCCATAAATGACAACTCGAAAAGAGAAATTTTGGAATCCACCGTAAACACAAACGTTTTGCCACATATCCAACCCCGAGCCAGAACGTTTTACCATCCGACCATGGATATTTTTTTTATTATTTCTGTTGTCTGGATGAAACAATTCTCGATGCTGACTTAACTTTTCTTAATCCCCCGAAAGTAAAAAAAAAGGTTTTCTTTTTCTAGGGTATATCATAATTTCTGGGGTACTATTTTTTCTAGTGCTGGACTGAGTGGGGATCAAGTCACGGTGTCTAAGTCTAACATAATTGTCGGTGTACTAGGTCTTTTGGGAGAGAAAGTAGTGGAGTAGCGGCTAAGTGGGGATCTAAGTCAGTGTGTCCATCCGCTAAGATCTCGGCCCAGCCCACCGATGGTCGAACCACTAGCTAGTGTCGCCGTCGACGGAGAAAAAGGGGACGGCGCGGCCGATCATCTTTCAGCCTACCCTAGTCTCTTCTCCAAAAGGAGAGGCGATTTGCACTCAGAGCCTTACTGTCTACCGACGGACGAGTGAAGGGCAGAGAGTGCGGTGCTTGTGGGTGACTCAGTGTCACTCGCAGGTGCATGCCAGCGTTGCGCACTCGACGACGAGAGAGGGGACGGCGCAGCGGCAGCCGGGCTCCTATCCGAAGAGCGCGATCAAGGCCGGCGCCGCTTGGCCAGACCGACACGCCCACGACGGCGACGGCAAGGCAAAGGGAGAAGCAGGTAGGCAGTAGGCACAACACGTACTAGCGTGGCCAGCACGACCACGACGGCGACGGCGACGAACAAGCAGCTAAGCACAGCACGTACTAGCTTGGCCAGCACGACGGCGACGGCGAGAAACAAGCAGGTAGGAAAAACCCGTGCGTGCCAGCTCGTAATCATAAGGGCTCTGAATCGGAATGCTGGCTAGGGGCTCTGAGGGTGTCGCGCTCGCGCCCTTTCTAGCATTCATTCCCGAATTTTTTTGATCCTCGATGATCAAGATCAGTTGGTCCCTACAAGTCTGCAAACCCACCATGATCTTGGCCAGCCCAACGATGGCTGAACAATCGGTCATTCAGAAATCAGCATGTCTGTCTGTCCCAGATTCTTGGTCTTCTCCAAAAGTGAAGGAGGCGTAATTGGCGATTTGCGCTTGGCAGTAGTACTAACGAAGGTACGGCAGACTCCATCATCAGCGCCACCACTGCTTGTCGGCCTCACCTGAGAGTGAAGCAAGTACAGCTGCGCATGGCGCTCGACGACGAGAGACGGCGCGGCGGCGACCGCTGATCCAGAGCGAGCTAGGCCAGGGATGGCGACACGTCGATCCACGACGGGGCGAGGAACATGGCGAATCTGGCAGGTACCAGCCCGCAATCATAAGGGCGCAGAATCGGAACGTTCGCTAGCTCGCGCGTTACCATCACCGTCGGGTCTCAGATCCGACATCAGGAGGGGGCGCCGAGTGCGAAGGCACTGGCGGTCGGGGAGCACGCACCCGCGCCGGCACTGCTGCTCGCGATGTTGACGACTGGGCCCGTACGCACGTCTCTCCGCCCGCCCTCGCCGCTCGGTACCGCGCGAGATGCACCATCGCGCTCGCGCTCGCGCCGCGAGATGGTGGGGAGACCGACGTGCTCGATCGGAGATGAGAGAGGTTCACCCGCTGGCCGCCTGGTGCGTGCCTATCCCGCCGCTTTTCAGATCGTCGTCCTCTGCCGTGCGGCCATGCCACTGCAGTTTTGGCATTTTTCTCCCTGGTTCTACAAGTAATTGCTCTTGCAGTTTCTCTGTTGGCTATTTCACACCCAACTGAGCACTAATTATTTCTAGGCAAATGTTAAAAGCTATCATATCTAAACTTTGAGATTAATGCAAATAGGAAGGGGTGAGAAGATTTTACTATAAATATTAAATAAAAAATAACTATTTTTTAGTCGACTGAGAAGTAGCAAATCCCAACAATAATACTACGAGGAAGTTTAATGTTATAACAGATTTTTAACGTTATGACATGCTCAACCTGAAACTCAAGGGCCGCAAACGGCGAAAGATGCGTCGCCGACTCGGCATCAACAATGACATCAGAGGAGAGCAAAGAGACTGGATAGGGGTTGACAAATAGATACTTGAGACCTCTCTTTTGTCCTCCTCCTCCTCATCCTCGCCGATGATTCCGTTGGTCTTCCTTTGCTCCATGCTGGGAGGCATGGGAGGCCATGGATCTTTGTCGATTACAGGGGCTCTCGGTCTGTCGAGGTGTTGTTGGGCTCGACGCGGGTTCGTTTCCGCATATCCGCTTTGAGGGTGGTGGGGGATAGTCGTCAATCATGATGCTGATGCCTCGGTTCACTATGGCACTAGTTGTATTGTCAATAAGTTCTCGGGCGCCGCTTTAGGTGTCGATGTGGACTTGGGCCTCCTTGTCCGTCCATCTCCTTCTTCTCCAACTCAACACTTCATGCTTCAGATCATCTACTATGGCATCCCATGTCAACTTCTGATGACTTTCTAGACGCAGTTGCAAGGTTACAATGCCTTAATGGATCCGGCATTGTAGAACCCCCCCCCCCCCCCCCCCCTAGCATCGAGCTAGGCTCACAGAGGGACGCCGACTAGCTTAGGTCAGAGGACTGGAGAAGGCGATGAATTCCCTTTGGCCCTATCTGTAATGTTTATTTACCGTAGAGTGTTCTTGTGAAGCTCAAACTAAGTTAATATATGGCTTCTAAGCCTTTGCACACACAAAAAAAAAAACATGGTGCAAGTGGCTAGGGTTGAGACAGAAGGTGGCAGTACTAGGGTTTAGAGGCTAGCGTTAAGGCACCGACACCAAAAATGACTAGTCACCACAGTTGGATATAGGCAATGTAAAATGATGTCGGTAGCAGTGCCAGCCACGCACATCTGATTGAATATGGCACAAGCATTGACCAGAGAAAGGAATACTTTGACCAATCAGATCCAACAGTGCCAAAAAAAAAATCCGTTCCAACCGATCCCAGTACAATGGTATACTACACCCGTTCCTGAAAACAAAACGTATAGAATGTTTTCGGAGCCAAGCAATGTGAAGTTTGCCCAAGTTATAGAAAAATTATCAACAGATATAATACTTTGTAGATATACTTACAAAAATATACTTGACGATAAACCAAATAAGATTGATTTGGCATTATAGAGAGGTTGATAGTATTTTCTAAAAGTTTGGTCAGACTTCCTTGATAAAATTTACACACCTTCTTTCAAGGAAGAGAGCACACAGATAAATGAGCAGCATGGACAGTTCCTGACGCGATGGTACCGTGCATACCATGCGAGTGGATAATAAAGCAATAGGTTTATTGATCTCGACACACGGACGACGACGACGACACTGCACGGAACGACATGGGACAGCAGCAGGAACACATCTTACAGGACGGGACACCTCAACTGTAGCTTTACATACGAATCAAATATATATATAAAATAAAATAACAATTTAAGCGGGGCGGGCTATTCTTGGTCACTGGCGAGCGAACAGGCAGCGGATCAAGGACTGGGAACACACTGTCTGACGAGAACGAAACGTTGTGGTTTTGGATGCTTCCCTCGAGCAAAGGAATCCGGTGTAGCAGCACTGTAGGGATCCGATGAATCCTGCAAAAGCAACACATATCTCCGTTAGCATCTCGGCTGCTGTCTTCATACAATTAAATTTGTACAACTTCAACTGTTACGGCACGCCCGGCAAAGAAAAGTTCAGTTATTGTGGATGGATGAAAGCTCACAGTTCGTATATGGTGATGGCAATGTTGATTCGGAGGTTTGGTCCTATCGTAGTGTTCAGCCCATACACAAGCTTACTACCTCTGTCCGCTAGCAAATTTCAGCACATGCCCGTCATGTTGCAGTGCTTTGAGCACGAAACTGGTGGGCAGCGCCATGTGCTCGTTTTGCCTAAGAAAGCTCCGGGACATGGCGGAGAGGGTGTCTGCTAGTACTGCCCCATGCCTTCTAGTGTCTAGTTCCCAGGTGTTCGTTCAACTCGTGTCACTCTTCCCACCAGAGGAAGTTCCATGATAGGATTCGGAGACCATTCAAAAGTAGAAGTAGTTTCCGATCGACGTCGTCTTCCTCACCAGTTGCATTTCAAACCCATAAGCGCTCAAACTTACATAATTCTTTCTACTTAAAAACTATCATCAGTTTCATCATAGGATTGTCTGTCAATAACTATGCTATTTTTATCTTTTAACACCCTCTTTACACTGACCAACTTGATTATAGGTCACGGCTAGTCGTCGGACCCATCGACAAATCTACATTTGACCAAGGGGACCCATTCTGCACTAAAACAGAGATAACATATTTTATTATAAATATGGGATCAAAGGAAGAAAATCCAAGGAACTTGAAATGCTACATAACCGTCCACAAGAAACCAAGCATGTTGATTTGATGACCCTCGAGAAGGGTACATCATTGCTATGTAATTCCAAAATCAATTGAGAAAAATACAGGTAGAAGATTACCAGATAGAGAAAATGATCTTGCCCGCAAGCTTAGGCACCAAGCAGTAGAGGTCCCTCTGTATTAGTACGTCCATTGAGCTGCTCTGGGTGGATCTTCTTCCCCAACATCTTCTTCACGGCCTACTTATTTCCACAGATGATCAATGCCAACAGATGATTACAGGTTAGTGAGATAGGCTAGATGCACAAAGCTTACTTAAAGACATGAGGAATATATAAACATCGCCTATGCAGTAAAAGTGGTGAATTTGACCCACTTCCAGGTCAGCAACAGATAGTGTAACACGACAAGCTAACATGAATTTGCTGGTACCATCACACGACCAATAAGAGTTTCTACGCCATACTTCTTCTCATGAGCTTCAGTACACTTTCAGAACTGACTATGTCTACAGACAATTAACCTATAAGAGTTTCTAGCTCTGATGTCTGTTGAACTTGATGTAATGCAAATTGGTGTCTTCTTTGTCAGTAGGCGGAGCATAAAAACTAATGTCAGTGCTTCCAGAAAACGAGCGTAGTTGCAACACATATAAGATGGAGACGAAGAAAAGTCATACCCGACTTAATTTTCTTGTAGCCTTCAGTGGATCCGGCATTGGCTTTGTTGGCTTCTTTTGACGTGTCTTTTCCACTGATGATACAGGCTTTGAAGTCGATGCCCCAGCAATTACGACAGTCTTCTGGTAACTCTTCTCCCCTGTATCATTTGATGAGAACGTTTCTGCTGCAAATAGATCAGCAAGTGTAGTTCTCACTTTCTCCACATTCTCTACCATCAGAAGTGGTCGTTCCTGGATTTTAGCGACATCCTCCACTTCAACTTCACACATCAGGATTTCTTCCTTTACAGAACATGTGAAGCTGTATTCTTTCGTCGATGATGAATGCATCTTGGCAGGTTCTGGTTCACTTGGTTCTGTAGCCAATGCGTCTTCTTTGTCCCCACACTTCTCATCTTCGCACTTCTCTTGCTCCATCTTTTCTTGATCCATGATGATGAACTCATCTTGCTCATGGCAGGACTCAGGGCAAAGGGAGTTTACGTTGTGGCCAAGCGTGCCAATCGCAAGTATGCCGTTAAGCAGCACATCACGGAGCAGCAGGGCTTCAGTGTCTTGTTCAGCCACACTCTGACGCACAGAGTCTTCCTTCTCCATGGCTGTTCCATTAAAAAAAAGTTGATGGCAGAAGAACAAACAAATGTGTGATCACATAAAAGGGAGGTACCCTGACATTCTTACCCTTATTTTCATCAATGGTGCAATACTCAACATTAGAATGCATCTTCCGATTCAGCCAACTGAACACCTGGTGATGCCATAAGAACACATAGATCATTAGCAATATCACAAAGACTTGAATCTTACACCCAGTTTTAAGAGAGGCAGAAACGGCAAAGACCTGTACTTAGAGCATACACTATACACCGACAAATGGTGCATCAGCACGAGTTAACTGTATACCTTTAGGGCCATCTCTCTAGAGCCAATCTGGAGTCAGAAGTGAAAGCCAGACAGTACCTCAGATTCTCAGATGCAAGGCATGGTTTTATATAAACATACTAGTCTCATAATTGAATGGTCCAGGAGACAAAAGAATGGACTTTTGGCTGCAACTGGCTTGGCTTGACTTGAGTGAAGTAAATTCTTTCACTGAGGTAGATATGAACACTTGCGGTACTCTCAGGGTAAGCAAAGGTCAGTTTCACTAATCAGAACAGGTAGTATTCACAGATAATCCAACCACCAAACTGCGGCATAGTGCATATGCATACTGGGGCCCGACTGACAGAATCGATCAGACCTAATTGGCCCCTGATATCATGCAAACTTCTAACAAAGTAGTCATCTCAGGGTCATAGCATGGACTGAGTAGGTAAGCTTTCCTCACAGACAGGACATTATGGTCTTTATTCTTTAACAGCTGACGAAGTCTAGATTAAGCATGTGATAATACAGTTAAATTGCAATTCATTAGTTAGTCAGATACTTGTATGTACAAATTTTGTCATCATTCTAACTTTTCAAAGAGATGTGATTTTCATCGTCATCCACTTTGTTCATATTCTCAAGATTCATGCAAGTTGCAGTGCCAAGAGCAGTAACATGCAGATGCTTTCACTTGGGTTCTGATGTATGGTGTGCTTGTGAATTGTTTGTAGAGCAGTACCACAAACGATGGGCTGTGATGGCCCAAGCAGTTAAGAGACTGGTAACAAGCAGAAAGCTTGCAAGTTAGCAATCAACAGATACTTAATATGGCATTGGAGGGCATAGACAAGCAGTGAGTCCCAAAGTTTAAAACTGCATAGGCAGCTAGCTGACAGAGGTGTCCACAAGCAGTTTGTGGGCAAAAGTTCGTCGCAGGTTCCCGGTATTCTGCTTGCTTTTTTAAAAACAATAGTATCTCTATAGTAATCAATGTTATTTCACTAATGTTTCTGGTGCCTTTTTCATAATCTGTTTCTCAGATCAAGGCAATTGTGTTCTATGAACTGAGATGTTCGATAGTGTTCTTATTATTCAAATAAGAAAATCGAGAAAACTATTTGCAAAAGATCAGGCAAATTGTCTGCTGAACAGGTTAGAAAATTTCAGGGACCATCTTTGGAATAAAAACCATTTCATATATAATAACAAGAAGCAAACATACATGTGGTTTTCATCGGCTCTCTCGTCTCTAATTAGCTTCACACATACAATGTATCTAAAGACGTTTTTTATGACAGACCATGTGCCGCTGTTTGCTCCAAAACTAAAGCGCTGGTCGACGTTAAATACTCATATGTGCAAGATAACACAATAATAATAAAACAGAATATGAGAAGATAACCTTGTCCGTATGACGGTTCATGAGGCGCTTTCCCTGCACAATCCCCCACCACCACCACCATTCAGTATGGAGCTGAAACCAACATGTCTTCCTCATAATGCCAGCAAGCTCCAGCTTTCAATAGGTCAGGCTGTGGCCACGACCCTTGATGGATGAAGAGAGCCCCAGGTACATGTCGCCGAATCTCACAAGCAGAAATGTCTGTTCTACATCCATCTGGCTACAGTACAAACCTTCACACAGACCCATATTTATGATGCGATAACAAGTTACACAGTTCCATCCGGTTTGGCGCTTTATAAAAAGACCAGAATAATACTGTATTAAGTTTCAGCACAGTTTAGCAGCTAGTTGCTTCACAGCAATCAAGAAACAAATGGAAGAACAGTAGTAGACAAGTACTGTACAGAGAGCATTAATCAAAGTAGAGTAGCAGATACAACATACCGAAGACACATATCACACAATGTTGCTTCTGCATCAGAGTTTAAAAACAGTGGACGATCATAAGGAGCAGGGAATTCTCTCTGTGTAAGGATGAGAACCGATGCATGGCAAACCAGTTTTTTTTAACTGAAAAATGGACATGCCAGGTTGTGAAGTGTTTCACAAAAGCCTGCAGTGAAACCCTGTGAAACAAACATTCCAAAGCACTTGATTCAAAAGAAAAACAAAAGTTCCCATGGGGGAGAAGAATCAATTATATGGGAGCAACAGAAACAAATAATTGCATCTGAGCCAGTCAATAATACAAGAGGAACACATATAGAGGAAGCAAAATTCAAGCACGCAGTGGGGCTATGAGTTATGTGCTTCATATAAGATTTATGGAAACAAGACAAGATCCAGCTGTTAAACAGAAAGCATATTGATAAACTTGAGGAAACTTTGGTTGCACAGGGAAGTATTTTCCATCATGAATCTAAGAAATAAGCAATATTACATATGATCGGAGTAAACATTATCACTATTGAACTTACAGATTGACCACAGAATCTATTGTTTTCTTGTAGGAAATGGACTCAAAAATCTCATCTTAAAACAATAGTCCAGTGCAATAGCTGAAGGCAGAAATATAAATATGCTCCCAACCACACTAACTGTGCCATCAAGAGCAAGTGAAATTAAGGCATCAGTGCTCAGCTCGAAGGGCCTCCCAGACTCAAGCAAAGCAAGACCTGCAAACAATTCAGTCTGAGTAAAGAAAATAACCGTGCTAAGGAATATTTGCTGAAAAATCTTCAGAAATGGCTTCATCTATTTTTACCTCTAACAACAGCAAATGCAGCAGCAGCTCCCGTTTTAAGTTGGATATTATCCAGGTCTCTTCTAACGGCATACCGGAATGTGACTCCAAACAACCCACAACTTACGAGCACAACCGATGATCGAAAAAGCAGTTGGGGCAAACTATGAACTTCATAGGAAGATATGGGCAAACTAGCCAGAACACCAATTACAGAGGAAATTGCTGCAGCTTTTACAGATTCAAGTCTCTCGCTATCTTTATCAATATCTTCTCCACCTGACGTATCCCAAAAGCCTCGATCCTCAAGACTAGAAGTCAAGGAAAGTTGTGCTTCATCAATCATTTCTCTTGCCTGTTGCAGTTCCCGCTGGGACTCTGCAATCTTGTTTATGTAATGCAACATTATAAACATATTACGAAGAAGTGCACAGGGAGCACCAAGATAGAAAAAACTCATTCTTTCCTATTTCTAATGATGGAAAGATATTTTGATGATTACAGAACTGTACTATCATATAAAGTTGATATCACAACTAATAATCATTCGGCCTTCATCATCATGGGACCACATGAACATGGCACATGCCTCTACTACTTTATGTATGCTCAGAAGAAATGGAACCATCTCATTATGCCAGTTTACCAAACAAACAAACATATTTGCAATCAGCTATACTTCCACAATGCGTCTCAAGCAGACCATTATAAATACAACTTTACTGACTGTATGCATCTAACGCTCATGCTCTCATCTAGACTTAATGAGTTCCACAAATAGCAATCCTCTCATCTGTGAGCACATAAAACTCAAGCAGTAAATCGCACATTCTCTACTGCTAGTCTATTACGCATTACCTCCACAAATCACACGCACCTAGAGCGTGCTCCTATTGTTTGGCTAACGAAAAACCATTATTCATCATTCCTCAAGTTCGTCGGCGCCACATTAGCTCAAACACGAGGGCGGCAGCCACCTAACATCGTAGGGACACGCTACACAGTACTAGTACCATATGTCCACATCCACAGTGGCGCACAATCGCGCCAGGAATAAGCAGTCGAAGCACAGGTGGTGCCACTGGTGCGGATTCGTGCTACGTATCTCCCACTGTTCGGCTCGTGTATGGGGCTGGGCGCGCGCACAGTACAGGCACCATGAGTGACCCACGCAACCCGGGAGCACCGCTGGTCGAGCCGAGCGGGCAAAGCGTCGAACGGGTTAGGTGCAGTATCAACTACCAAGCGGCGTGTCGTCGTACCTCGTCCTGGCGCCTCTGGAGGCGGCGGAGCTCCTCGCTGGCGAGGCGGGCTTCGACCTTCTGGCGCTCGATGTCCGCGAGCGCGGCGCGCGCGAGCTCCACGCGGCGCTCGGCGGCCTCGACCCCGTCCAGCAGCGCCCGGTTCTCCTCGCGCCGCAGCAGCTCGTCCACCTTCTCCCCCACCGCCGTGCTCAGCCACTCCGCGCTGGGCGCGCCGTCGCCCGCGCCCTCACCGGGGGCGCATCTCACGCGGACGCCTCGGCCGAGGGCCCCCCGCCGGCGGCATCGCGCGGCGAGGTGGCTCGCGGGGAGGAGAGGGGACGGGATGAGCGGGCGGAGGACCGCGCCCTGTTGCATTGTGCCGTCCGTATGTGTTTTCCCGGCGGCCGCGGGCCCTTTGGTTTGGATTGGAAGAGGATGGTGAGGAGGCGCCAGCAACACAGCGACAGGGGTTTCGCCAACTGCACGTGGGACCCACGGAAGATTATTTGACCATCATTAACAGCACTGCAGTCTACACACAAGTACAGAGCACACCTGCAAATCAAAGCAAGCACAAATAAAAATGTTCCAAAAAAAAATGAAGTGTTCAAGGCAAACTGCAAAGGCATGGCCCTGGAAGCTCAAATATGAAAATGCATAAATTTTGAATTGGGAAAACGGATTCAATTTATTTACTTATCTAATTTGGAAATACAGCGGTTTCAAAAAGGAAACATAGTAAACTTTCTCCAGAATTGTTCGGAATGCAGGAATTTTACAGGCAGGAGTTCCATTCCCACGAGATCAGAAGGGAAAAAAGAGCTGAAATCAGGCCTAAAACTTCGACAATAGACATACAACATGGACATACAATTGTTACAGGAATTGGCGGGGCCTTTTGTTTCTCTTAATACTCTGCTGTTCCTCTGAAGCACCAGATATTAGAAACGGGAAAGGAAAAGCAAGAAAAGACCCGCAATGAGACGACAGCCAGGTTCATCAGCATTCTACAAGACCTTCGGCGGCAGCATACTTGGTTGGCATTCAGCAGCGACCCATTTGCGCGCTGCTGGTTTAGGATCGACGACCTGCAAGTCGATGATGCAAAGAGTTAAGCTTGTAGCAGAGTATATGACTCGGAACACATTCGGTCAATTAGCGTACAAAATTGCCAGCTCGCACATTTCATCGGCAGGATTGAAGATTATGGCATGCATGTGCTGATTACACAAATACAAGCTGGTGTCATTGCTGGAAAAGCAAATATCATTCCAGGTAGTATTAAAACAAGTGCTTGAACATTCTGAGCCTTAACTGTATCTCTTTATGTGAATATAGTTGACCATGATTGAATGTGAAGCCACTCAACAAGTACTTGTTTGTCCTAGCAAAATGAAACACGGGACAACTTTGTGCAAACACAAGTTTCAGTTAAATATCTGCAGTGCACAATGTCAAGACGGGTTCGTTGAGTTTAGTCGCTGGTTTCTGTCACAAATATAACTTCTGGTTTTCGGAGTATAATCATACATATAAACAACAGTTATTTATCTCCACTACTTATAAAAGCAAGAAGTATGGCAGGAACATTTGATCTCACCCGTCCATCCTCTTAGATAGGGTGGCCTAGGATGCTCCAATGACATTGCGCATCTTTCCATACTAACCGCCCACTAATTTGGAAACCACCTATCAGATTAGCGCTTATTTTGGAAACCGTCTGTCGGATTAGCGCTTAATTTGGAAACGACTCCACCGTGCTCCCGCAGCCTGCAGACGCAGCCAGTATGACTCTAACCTAGCGTACATGCTCCTCCCTCTCAAATTCCCCATCTAGAGGCCTCAACTCCGCCGACTACGTCTATCTCTCGGTCCCTGGGAAGAGATGGTGTGGGGCTTAGTTTATCTTGTTATTGTGTTGTATAGGTAATTCATACCTTCTTTGTATGCACAAGTTTTAATAGCGTTCTTTAACCCAAATTCTATTTCTGCATAAAAAAAATATAAATTATACATCTTTAGAAAATATTGGTGATTAATTTATGTTAGTCGAAATACATTACACTTGCGTGATTTCTATTGTACAACACAGGGTACTTAAAATGCATCCACGGACCACACTTGCAGTATGTTTTGATCACAAACTATCATGGTGTTTTGATAAGACAATTATAAAATTAGGTGAGATTATAGTTAATATTTTAGAAGATACAAATTCATCATCTCAAGAGCAGTACATAAATATCTGTTGCAGTATTTAGGCAATATTGTTATGGTTACCTTTTTTTCGTGAAATTATACTACGACCAATATAGAAACTTACAATTTTTATCTGGCAAGACGTGCGTTGCACGTGCCCATTTAGTAGTGCCATTTGACGTGCAACTATTACTGGCCTTATTCTCGCTGTAACAGAACTAACTAGGAAAGGATTTACAGGATTATAAAAAATAACAAACAGACAAAGTAAGAAAGTCACTAGTCCAATCTGAAAGCAAGCAATCAGTTATGCAACAGTTATGACTAAACTTCTACAAGATATACGAAAACAGAGTGTTGCAGCAGTACTTGTATATGCATGTGGTTAAACTCAGTTTTCCTTAAACTACACAGTGTTCAACATTTCTGCATAATTCTACAAGGGACGACATATTCATCTACG
This sequence comes from Avena sativa, assembly GCA_916181665.1. NCBI lineage: Eukaryota > Viridiplantae > Streptophyta > Magnoliopsida > Poales > Poaceae > Avena > Avena sativa. The sequence continues at coordinate 551,082,947 of OV702290.1, read as the reverse complement.
ATGAAGACTATATCCATACGCAGATACGCTACTAGAAAATCATGCCTGAATTCCCTAAGATAACTGGAATTTAATTAAAAAAGGGCATGCCCATTTCTTAAATAGTAGTATATGATATGACATGTGACCTTACTCACTATTGCATAAGTCTTAAAGCAAAACAGGCAAAATAAGCTCCATGCAATTGCATCAAGTTCTTCAGCAACAGCAAGCCCCTAGGAACCAAAATTACCTTTGTTTCATGTCAGCATCAGAAGTTTTTCAATGTTCTGGGTAACCTTCGTCAAGCTTGCATCAAGCTGGGAAAGACCCAAACCGGAGGTCTGAGAGGTGAATTGCTGTTCAGGGGTGGCGCACCCGCATATTCGGCATAGCAGACATCACAAGTCCCATTAGCCAAGGAATACTCGTACCATTCACCCAAGCGTCGCCCAGCAGCATATATGCAATCACCTCGAATCTCAGGGAAATCCGGACCAACGCAAGCAGCGAATCCATTGAAACCGAGAAACAGTGTTCGTCCACCCAAGCTTGTTATTGTCGCCCACTTTCCCTCCTCGGAGACCCATTGGAAAACGCAGTACACAACCGTCTCTGCGTGCTGCTCGCTGATAAGCAACACCTCTCCGTCGCACTCTCCGAGCATGAACCGCTCTCCCATCGGCCTGTTCTCCTCATCATACTCTCCTCCGAGAAATGATAGCTCTAGTGAACTTTCTGATAGCTCGAGAATGGCAAGACGGAGGCGAACCAGCGCGTAGAGTGTGCCACCGACGAATATCAAATCGTCGAACACGTGGGGCGCATCGGCTGTGCCCACACGCCAGAGCGTGTCCCCGGGGTGGCAGTGCTGGATGGTCCGCCTGCCGGGCAGGAATAGCACGGCGAGGAGGTCGTCGGAGAGGATGATGCGGGAGAAGGGGGCGGGGACCTTGGGGAGGCGCTGCTGCTCGCCGGTGAATAGGTGGAGGAGGAGGAGCCTCGGGGGGTACTGGGCGGCCGCGGTGGTGGCGGTGACGAGGAAGCCGTGGGCGTAGATGAGGGTATGGCGGGAGGGGGGCAGATGGTGGCCCCAGGGGAGGCGGAAGCGGTGGAGGCGGCGGAGGCGTGGGTGGAAGAGCGCCTCGACGAAGGAAGGGTAGAGGGAGACGAGGAGGAGCGGGGCCTGGGAGGCAAGGAGGGGGCGGGACGGCAGGAGGACGGCGCGGTAGGTGCGGCAGGATGCACGGAGGGAGAAGAAGTCCTCCAGGGAGGTAAGGCGACGGGCGATGTCTGGGAGGAGGTCCAGCGGAGGGGACGGCGTGTCGGCGGAGGCCGCGGGGGTCGACGACGAGGAGGCGCCGGCCGGCGGTCCGTCGTGACGCCGACGCTTCTCCGTCGCCATTTCTCCTGTCGTTTTTCAGTTTTTTCCCCTTCCTTCACCTGTCCAAATTGACCGGTAGTAGAAAATAGCGGAGACTCTCCGTCTCTCCCACACCGTCAAGTTATCATGGGCTGTGAGCCCGCAGCTCATGGGCTGTGATACTTGGAACTTGGTACTCGATTTTCAAATAGGAAAAGAGAATGGATACAAAAACATGGATACAAACTCAGCTAAATTCTATACATTATAAATCTATACCTAATAATAATAAAGTACGAAGTGTTTCTTACGGGTTTTTTTTAGACGGTTTTAACCCTGAAAGTTGGGAGAAATTACACCCTATGCCACCCCCGAGTTAAACTGCCTGGTTTGGTTTAAAACGACCACGTGAAAACGACCTAGAGCAGGCGACGCGTGGTGCAGAGAAAGCAGGGGCGAGTTGGAGAGGAAGCTGGAGAGGCAGGGGCGCGGCCGCGGGGGGCATAGCGAGGAGATGGCTTCTCGAAGCAGGGGAGCGAGAGAGATGCCAGGAAAGAGGATGGGGGTGGGCCTGTTGCCGGCAGGACAACATCGGGGATTCGCAGTGGAGGCGGAGGTTTAATCTCTACGTCGAGGCATCGGGGTTAATGCGCCAGGGTGTGAGCAAGGTCTCCACGCATGGGTGTGCTCGATCGAGGAAGAAGGCGGTTGGCCGGCGCAGAATTTCCCCTGGTGCAGTACTTGATACCCAGCCAGGATCCATCGAGTGAGAGCGTACGCGGTGACGCCCAGTTCCCGCGGACCCTGCGCCCATGCCTCCACCGCCGCCAGATGAATTCCCATCAACCACGTTCGGCCCTACGTTCTCCTGGCAAGTTCTTGGTAGTGTTGCAGAGAAGCTCGCGAAGTTGCACTGGTTCGAGATCTCCATCCAGTTGCTCTGCTCTTCCTCGAGCTGCTTGTCGTGGTTACAGATTGAAGATGGAAATCCCGCTTGCAGTTTGGATCCTGGTATCGCTTGTAACGACGAAGCAACGCATTCTCACGGGATCCCTGTTTCTGAAGAAGCCCAAGAAGCAATTCGTCCTCCTCACCCAGATGAAACCTTGAATCTGACTGCGTGAGTCAACCGGTGGCGCCACTAATTTCAGATCGGTAGGGTACGATGTGAAATGTCGAGAGCTCGGGCGTGGCTCCGGCCAACGAACGCCGCTCCTGACTCCGTGTGTTGTCTGTTGTTAGAACTGCACTGTTGTTGCCGCTGGTCTGTACTCTCGGCTAATATGAACTGAAATTCTACAGTGATGTTAATTGCGCTGCTGCACATTATATTTCTAATACCCATTGCTTGCTGATGGAGAACTATACTGCCGAGTGTCGCTGCTCCGCCTAAAGCTTTGTCCTAACCAGGTACGGTAAAAATCACCATTGTGTCGATGATGAGCAAAGGATTAAAGGAGCATGGGTTTGACAGCTGAGCATGAATGAAAGGAGGACGTCAGGTCAAATTAATCGGGCTGTGTTGGGCTAATTAAGGGGACATTGGGCAAAGGATTAAATGGACCGTGCAGGGAACTATGTTGGTAGAGGTGTGCTTCGATGTTCCCCTCAAACTTAAGTTCTTTTGATCCGCCGAGGCCATGTATACCACCGTATAGGTGTATTCGGTTGAGCCGGGTATACTCCATGTCCCTACTGGGTGATTCCATCTCCCTTTATCGCGATCTACGTCTTTGCATGTCACGTTTTGTAATTTTATTACTGATGCTATATACCTCCTGATTTCCGTCTCCCGTGGTACAGGATTATACGTGTATGGTGATTACACGTCTAAGCAGTCCATACAGGCTCCGGGTGAGTTCATATGATCTTCAAAACAAAACGATATCGTACGATTCTGGCTGTACACGAGATTCTATTTGTTAAAAAAGATTGAAAAGGAGGAAGGAACCGAAGCAAAAGTGATGTTGGTACGCTTCATGCAAGAATGAAAGGAGGACTGCCACTATGTGTCTATGTATATAGTAGTTAGTACGAGTTGGACCGTGTTGAGTTGCTTCATGCATGAACGAAAGGAGGATGCTACCTGTATTGGGGCTGCTTCATGCATGAATTAGATATAAAGTAGGCATATTAAGGTGTTTATGCGGGTCGGATGATGTTTTTTGTTGAAAATGTTAGTTCTCCTCCTTGAACCATTTTTTTGTTAAAAAGTTAACTATCTACCGTTACAACGCACGGGCATGTTTCCTAGTTCCACTAATATCCGTGTTGTTCACACGAATTTTCCAAAAGGAACAATAAATTCACATTTTTTTGCTGAAAAACCAACAGAGTTGTGAAGCAAGTATCACACAGTACACAATTCCAGGTACTACGAGATAATGTTATTCCTTACTTCTTACACATGACGTGCTATGCCAGTGATAGAGCCAATGAAATGCTCCAGTAGCACTGGTGGTTCCAGCTATCATGAACACAAGGAAAAGAATACAACAGGGCGATGGAACTGATACAGAACAGGTCATGACTTCCCTTCCGAACCGCCAGTGGCATCCGAACTGAGAGTGACGCAGGGGAACCAATATCTACGCTTGCCATCCCTGTGCCCATCGTCGATCATAGCAAGTCCCTCCTGGTCATACAACAAAGTTTCATGTGTTAGAAACCGCCGATGTTATTCACATGGCAAAGAACTATACAACTAATTATAACCATATGGTTCCACAAAATCACAGTGTCGGCCTCGGTCCAGTTTGTATCTATCAGAGTTCCAGCATAACTTGCATCACACAATACTGTTTTTTTTCCTTTGGCACGGGAATGAACCATGTAGATTCCTACAGTAAAGAGGAAATCTACAGGGGGTATTTACCTTCAGTAAAGTTTCAAGGGCGTCGATTGCGCGGCCAGTTGACCATGAGAACTCCTTCTCAACTTGTTCCACGGTGACATAGCCTCTAGCCTGCATATGAATTTGAACGATATTACAACCAGAGAAATATGGTATTATGATATGTACACGTTACAGTTAAAGCATGGTCGAAATTTCAAAGCTTCTATCAACCTGTCTTGCTTGTCTAGCTATAAACTGAAATAAGCTTGGCGAAAAGGTTGTAGCATGGAGATTTCTGATTTTCAACACATGTCAACTGATATGCTTGTATTGTAACATCGTGTCAAAAGTACAAACCTGAGCTTGCTCAAGTATCCCATTGTGATCTTTATTCAATTCGGTAGGAACTGATCGCACAAGCTTCTTCTTCCCAACAGAAAATACTTCAAAACCACTACCAAGGACCTGCAAATTCACAAATGAAGGATTAAAAGAACCAGAAATATATCCAATAATGTACTGAGCCAGGATTATCTGTTATGAACAGGTATAAACTGTAGAATGATGTGAACCATCAATTCTAAAATTCCCAACCATGTGATTCAACAATATAAGCTTACAAAACTTACCTTCAGCTTACTTATAGCACGTAAACAGTCATCTCCCGATAATGATGCAAGATCAGCTTTTCTCTTCTGGCAGAGAAGTTTCCGAAGTTCTAGCAAGTCAATCAAACCACCATTAAGTGATCTGGTTGCTATGCATATGTCAACGATCTGAACACCTGCCACGGTAGACATGGATGTTATGGAGATCACACATGGTACAAAAGAAACTTACAAGATCGAGAGAAAATCAAATGGAACTTAAAGTATGCTAACCCAATTCATAGTAGAAATCACCAATCCCTAGGAGCTCTGCCCAGACTCCTTTATTAGATGCCAGTGGATCCACTCCAACTTTTGCACACATTTCATGAAACTGCTGTCTAAATACCGAATTTTTACGTATGTCACTCTGCACTATCAGAATGTATACATAACATCAGCGGAGGTGACACTGATATATGCTTTGCCATTTGAAATTTATTGATCTGTTGTAGCACATGTGGATAATAATGCAAATATCGTAACACTGGAATTAGAAGACATCAGAAAAGAATGAGATCCAGAACTACCAGCCATCGCAAAAAATAGCAATCGATTGACACCTAATTAATACCGTATGATACGAAAGGAAGTACAGCGTCCAGACAGGTGTTCTGGCATAAGACTATGTTTTACTTGGTTTGATAAAGAGGGGGGTTCAATGATTACTGATCAATTGGTCAAAGCCAGGGGTAATGTATGTCACTCAAATGGTACTCCTTCCGTTCCCTTTTATAAGACAATTTTGGCAACCTCTTTTTTTTTGAGGGAATTTTGGCAACCTCTTTTATAAGACAATTTTGGCAAGCCAATTAAGCTTGCCAAAACGTCTTATAAAAGAGAACAGAGGAAATAGAAATCAACAAATGAGGCTGCTGGCATGACATCAAATCAAAATGATCCAGAAGTTGAGGCCCTCACTGAAATTGTGGGTTGTTCTTTGGGAAAATTCCCAATTAAATATCTAGGAATTCCTCTGCACTATGATAAATTAAGAAGAGCTGACATCCAGCCACTTATAGATAAATTTTTTAAAAGGATTGCTGGCTGGAAGGGCAAGCTGCTGTCTTATGCAGCTAGATTAACTTTAATTAAAGCATGTTTAGCGAGCATACCCATATACAATGCCAGTGGGGTTTACTCTACTACTACCTCGTACAATATCATCAACTTTAAGGGTGTGGTACCAGTTTTTATTCCATCAATTTGGCAACTGCACATCCCTCCTAGGATTCATATTTTCCTATGGCTCTTAGCACAGAATACAATCATGACTAGGGACAATTTTTTAAAAAAATGCATAAACCGGAAGACTACTTTCTGCTCTGATCTAGAAACTGTGCATCACCTGTTTTTTTACTGCATAGTAGCTATACAGGTTTGGCCTCATATTTCTAATTTCTTTGATCTGCCTGTTGGTGACTCCTATGAATCTATTGCAAGATTCTGGGTGGCTAACAACAAGCATGCCCTGTTAAATTCTGTTTGTGCTTCAGTTTTATGGAGTTTGTGGAAAGTAAGAAATGACCAAATTTTCAACGGTCATCCTTGGATGGATGTTAATGAGGTGTGGAGGCTGATACTCTGCTCGATCAAAAGATGGAGGCTCATCTTCAAGGATCATATGCTAGGAGCATCGGACAGATTCGGCCTACATGTTCCGGCGATCCTCCGAGCTCCTGCATTACTGGAATGTGGCTGAGGGATGCACCATCTCGGACTGATGCACTGATGAGATCCCCAGAACCGAAGAAAGTCGCTGTACCAGGTAGCTGAGCAACACCAACCTCGGTCTTGGATCCCTCCATCATCATGCCGTGAAGCTGGCCTGAGCTGGTGTTTGATGCACCTATAGCTCCTGTAATCCAAAACCTATGCTTAGCTCTACTCTCGTTTTCCTCTGCCAGGAAGTTTTTGCTTTTGTGTTGCTCATTAGCGGGGTGTGCTTGAGTGACCTGTGGCTGTAGGCTGTGCTGTGCGTTTACTGATGTTAGCAGAAAATGTTTGTTCTGAACTTGTTCGATCCAGGGTTTCATTTCAATGAAATGGGGCCAGGGGTGATGCTCCTGTTATTCTAGAAAAACATCAAATCAAGATTTAGAACAAACCATAATGCGATTATAATCCATAAAGGGAACTTATAGCTTCCTACAGCTACAGCAAAATTTTCAGGAAGTAAATTTGATAAGGCTGCGGCATGGTGAAGAAAAATCTAAATAGCTGTTTTTCGGTTGACATATTTCTCAGTATATTAATCACATCAGAGTATATCTGAGTTGTTCCACATGCACAGAAGAAATTCACACCAGCAAATTATGGTTGCTGGGTCCTGCACTTAAAACCAAATTAGATGAACCTTACTCAGTTTTGGGTATATGCTGGGCCATGCACTTAAAAGCTACTTAGGTTCCCCTTTTCAAAGTTTGCTTGATAAATTCAATTTTCATATAAAAGCAGTAACTACACTATTTTCAGGTTGGCCAAAAATAGCCATTCCACTTGTGATTGTAAGAATCCGATAGATAGCAAATACAAACAAGCACAGCTGATACAATCTGACCCCATGGACGATGTCATTATTATACCGTACCCGGAATCCACAGGCAGGTCGGAGAATTAGTTATATCATGTCAATTCAGTCTAAGTACCATAAGCAATATTTCCCCTCAACTTAAATGCATGCAACCAAAATACAGGAGCAGCGAATCACCTTATGCTTTCGAGCGAATTCTTCGAGCTGCGACCTGAAGGTCGCGAGCTGCTCCTGCATCACATCCGTCCGGACCTTGGCCACGTTCTCCCCGACCAGCCGGAACTTGTCCTGGAAGTTCCCAAGCACAGTCGCATCTCAGGATCCGAAGGGATAAAAAACCACGCGCCATGTAGGCTAATCGGTAGAAGAAGTGCACGTACACGAGTCGCCGCCGCGTTCTGCAAGCCGGCGATCCCCGGCCGCCGCCTCATGATTCCTCGTCCTGTCGGGCTATTCTGCCCGGTGTCCCGGAGGCGGCGCGCCAACGGAAGCTGGGGGGTTGGAATTTGCGGTGGGCGTCCTGAGCGAGGGCCCGCGGGGTGGGGTGGGACGGGCAGGGGCGTGCGGCGAAGCCGATCAGGGCGCGAGAGAAGGGTAGGCTGGGTGGAGGCGGAGGGACGAGCGGTGGCAGAGACCGGAAGCCGGACGACGGCGAGGGGTCAACGAAGGATGATGGGCTGGGCCGGCGAGTGGTGAGGAAGAGAGAGGATAGGGATGAGTTAAGGCCTGCTTCAGTTGGCAACGGGGAGCTCTCTTATTTTTCCCTCCTGGCGCTAGGTTTGTGACGAAGGATTAGGTTAGGTTAACGCTCTCTTCCTCTAAATATGTTTTCGTCCCGCTATATTAGTACTCTTTCCGTTTTAGAATATAAGATATTTTAGCTTTATAAAAAGAGTGTATCTAGACCTCTTTTAGTGTGTAGGTTCATCAAAGATTTAGAGTAAACCTACACGCTAAAAGAAGTCTAGATACACTCATTTCATCAAGCTAAAACATATTATATTTTAAAACGGAGGGAGTATATACCAACCACATGATACAAGCACGATAATCTCGAAATGAAAGAAAATTTAGGATAGCAGTAAACGCACGCCCAAAAAAACAAAGAAGAAATAAAATAGATATAGAGGCGGATCAATTAAACGACGGTGACCCACAATAGTTGCGCCCTCCGAGAAAATGCCACCACGCTCGGATCGTCAAGTACCAAGCAGCACCTTTAAGAAGAAAAGCAACAACGCTTATGCCCAGACAAAAGTACTGATCCTTGGGTTTCACCCGACACACGGAGAGGAGTGGACGTAGGGTAGCCACGACACCCTCCAGAAAGGAATGATTCCACCTGAGGGTGGCACCGTGTCGCTCTCAGCGAGCCGACAAGTATTTCTCCCGAAATAGCCTATTCACAATCCCGGGTGATCTGTTCCATAAGATCCCCGCGAGGGCGACGCCTCGACACCACCAAACTCGTCATCCAGCAATATGCGCTACTCCGATCACGAAGCCACCACCATCGTCTCACCCAGGTTAACGTCACGAGACATGCATGACAGAGGAAAAATTAACTTGAAATCGATCACGAGGCATAGTAGTCCCAGTTGGGTCTGGTCGGGCTCAGCGGGCCCGTAAAGCTCCACGGAGGAACACCAGTCCAAATAGGGTTCGGTCGGGCACGGATCGTGCATGTAAAACCCGCTACCATGCTACAACTGGTTGGTCATCATCGCTGCTAAGCCCTACACAAGTTATTTCACCGCTACCTGCAGAACAAACAGTGTGCAGGGCAGGCCCGCCCGCCCTGACCCAGATCAGGCCCTTAGAGCCCTAATGTAATGCCCAAAAAATATTCCTAATTAGATTTGACTGTTGTTTTATTTGTGTGCATCATCATGACATCATCATGCATATTTTTGTCTCTAAAAATAGTTCGCTAAACCCCTATTTTATTTTCTAAGTATTCCTCCTTTAATTTCAAATTAAAACCCTAGTCTTTCTAGATATTTTGTTTGTCTAAAAACTATTTATAAAAATCTTTTAAAAGCAAATACTCCCTCCATCCCAAAATAGATGTCTCAAATTTATCAAAATTTGAATAAATCTAAACACTATTTAGGATATAGATACATCTAAATTTACACAAAATTTTGATATCTATTTTGAGATGGAGAGAGTAATAAAAACATTTTTTAATATGGGAGGCAGCCGACCAGGCCCAGCAGCCCGCTAGCTATAACCCCAAACTAACCACCAAACCCTAACCCTAAACACACACACATCACATCCGCCACCAGCACACGAACACACACCACACAGCGCGCGCAGGTCCAGGATACAACGCATGCCACAGACCCACACCAACACGACACCACACACGCACGCAGCCGCTACGGCACACGGACACGCAGCACGCACCACACACGCATGCTGCACGCGACCTAGACCCCGCTCACATCCATCCTCATCGTCACCAACCCCTACCTCGTCTCCCTCCCTCGCTCGCAAGCGCCCGCCACCGCCTGGGCTTTGTCCTCGACCCCTCCGCCATGCTCGGACCCAGTTGCCTCCGCTAGCACCATGCGCCGCTGCCCCTCCATGGCGCCGCCGCATCGCTCGTCCGCAACGCTGCAAGCTCCCCGTTGTTGGAAATATGCCCTGGAGACAAATAATAATAAGGATTATTATCATATTTCATAAAGTTTATGATTAAGTTTTATATCATGCTATAACTGTATTGAAAGGAAACATCAATGCACGTGTGATGTATAAACAACCAGGAGTTCCTGGTGAAACTCTAGTCACTGGTTCATTGGTCAATAGATGATCAAGGTTTCCTGATCATGTGGCATTTATGCCAGTTGGAAATGGAGTCAACTCATTATGAGAATGAGATGATGAACTAATACCCAACCTAAACATCATGACCCGATTATGTCACGAAGTTTAATTTATGATGATTAGAATAGACCCCGTAGACTATTCCTTAGACCGTGAGGCTATATCAATCACTGTCTCCCGAGAATGCTTAGATAACATCAAACGTCACTTGGTAATACAGTGATAATAAAGGTGTGTTCAGGTATTTGGAGGAACCGTAGAGACAATATATGTCAAGAGCGGGATTTGTCCATCCGCGTGACGAAAAGATACTCAAGGGCCCACTCGGAGAAGTTATATCCAATAGTTGCAAGCGTGTGATTTGATCACAGGGATATCACTTGTCGAAACGAGTCAAGTAGCATTGTCGGTAATGAGATTGAACACGACATGGTGATGTCATTGATCAGATCTCGGAAAATGCAAGTATCGAGAGACAAAAGGAATAAGACACGACTGTCCTAGTTCAAACGACAAAAGATTTTCGTGGAATGCACAGGGGTCACATGGCCATCCAGGTCCCTCTGTCGATCATTGGTCCGGCAGTGTCCCGACCATGTCTGGAGTGTTCCCGAAACATGGGGTATCACGCTTAAGGGCTTGATGATGCTTAAAGAGTGTTTATAGGATCGGTAGAATCACCGAAAAAAGAAGAGAGAAAACCATAAGGGTTTTGATAAGTCCGGAGTGGAGGTGGAAGGTGTTTCCTAGATATGGAGATTGAATAATATGCGAATAAATGTTAAATATTGATTTAATCATTTATTCATAATTATTTAATAAAGAGAAAAACAATTAAAGGTCAAAGAGGCTTAATGGGCCAAATCCCGGAGGGGAAAGGGCCCAAGAGGGAAAGGCAAAAGGAGAAAGGGGCCAAGGGGGTGGCCGGCACCCTAGTGGGCAAGCCCCCCCCCCCCACGCGGGGCCCATGAGGGTGGCCGGCAGCACCTCCCCCTGATACGTCGTAAACGTATCTATAATTTTTGATGTTCCATGCTTGTTTTATATCTACTTTCTTATGTTTTGTCCACACTTTGGAGTATTTTTACACATTTTCTGGAACTAAACTATTAACAAGATGCCACAGTGTCAGTTGCCTATTTTTTGCTCTTTTTGGTTTCAGAAAAGCTAGTAAGGAAATATTCTCGGAATTGGACCGGACAAAAGCCAAAGTCAATATTTTACCTGAAGCAACACGGAGTCCAGAGGGGAGACGAAGAGGGGCCACGAGGCAGCCACACCCTAGGGTGGCACGGCCATCCCTAGGCGCGCCGCCACCTGGTGTGGGCCCCTCGAGCCTCCACCGACCTTGCCCTTCCGCCTATAAAGACCTCTCGGGACGAAAACCCTAAACACCCGATCAAAATTCCACGAAAGAGTCTGTAGCCGCCGCCATCTCCATCCCTAGATCGGGAGGGATCTGAAGCTCTTCCCAGCATCCTGTCGGAGGGGAGATATCACCCTGGAGGCCTTCTTCATCACCACGACTGCCTCCGGTGTGATGCGTGAGTAGTTCATCCCTGGACTACGGGTCCATGTAGTATCTAGATGGTTGGTTCTCCTCCTTTGTGCTATCATGTTTAGATCTTGTGAGCTCCGTTCATGATCAAGATCATCTATTTGTAATCTTACATGTTGTGTTTGCGGGGATCCGATGGATATTGAGATGCTATTTCAGATTGATTATTGATTCTATCATGTCTATGTTATTTGTGATCTTGCATGCTTTCCGTTGTTAGTAGCTATCTTGGCCAAGTAGATGCTAGCAACTCCAAGAGGGAGTATTTATGCTCGATAGTGGGTTCATGCCTCTAGTAATCTGGGGAAGTGACATGAATCTCTAAGGTACTAGATGTGTTGTTGCTACTAGGGAGAAAACAACAATCCTTTGTCCATGGGATAATCGTATTGTTTACTTTACACACTTTGCTTAATGCAATTATCTGTTGCTTGCAACTTAATACTGGAGGGGGTTCGGATGATAACCTGAAGGTGGATTATTAGTCATAGATGCAGTTGGATTACGGTCTATGTATAATGTTGTAATGCCCAATCAAATCTCATAGGAGTCAAGATGATTAGTATATGCGTGTATGCTTTCTCGGTGTCTGTTAATTGCCCCGCTATAATTTGTTCACCCAACATGTCATCTATCTTAAGGAGAATCACCTCTAGTGAACTATGGACCCCAGTCCATTCTTGTACCATCAATCTACCATCTATTTACTATTTATTGTTTACTTTCTGCAAACAATTATTATCTTCCACACAATACATTTAATCCTTTGTTTTCAGCAAAGCCGGTGAGATTGACAACCTCACTGTAAGTTGGGGTAAAGTTTTGTGGTTGTGTTGTGCAGGATTCCAAGTTGTTAGCAACACCTTGCAGTTGTTTCCTTGCTCCTACTGGTTCGATAACCTTGGTTTCATAATTGAGGGAAAACTTGCTGATGTACTCATCATACCTTCCTCTTGGGGTTTCCAAAGAGCTCAAATATATTTTGAGCCATCACCCCCTCCCCTTCTCCCATGATTAGTCCCACCCTAGAACTTTGAGGGAGGTAGTACCTCCCCTCCCCCTATATATAGTGGGGTATTTTGACCAGAAAATACACAACACAATATTCAATAAAGGTTTCCTCACTTCTGGGGAGACCTCCAATTGATCTCTCTCTCTCTCTCTCTCTCTCTCTCTCTCTCTCTCTCTCTCTCTCTCTCTCTCTCTCTCTCTCTCTCCCGTGACCGTGGTCCCAAGTTCGGACTGCGCGAACGAGAGACATCTTCACCGCAGAGCGTTGTCGTGCTGCGGGATTCGGATCCAGGAGCTCTACTTCTGCAATTGCTGCTAGATCGGGGAAGCAGGAGTCATCGCCAGGCACCGGATACATGTAACTCCCCGCGAGGTGTCACACTTGAGGCACTCAAGTCGTTGGAGCCGTAGGAGCGCAAGGACTTCATCACGACCTTGAGGTTGGCTTCGGCTCGTCTACATCAACCATGCTCTCTTGAGAGTTGACAACGCTTTTCGGTCTTCAAGGGTAAGTTCGCGAAAAGCCCCTCCCGTTAATGCATTACTAATAGATAGGTGATACGTCCATTTTGCATCACTATTCTATGTCTTAATTCACTATTATTCATTGATATATTTCGTATTGAGAGGTGATACTTATGTTATTTCATCTATTTTTGCATGGTTGATGACTTTTGGAGCATGGACCGCTGCAGTCAGGATTCTGATGGAAAAGGTGCTATTTGGAGGCAAAATTCGCGAAGATCAGAAAATACGGGAAAATATACGGAAAATCCTATTTTTCTAGAAGACTCAAGATGCCAAAAGATGGAGTGGAGGTGGGCCACAGGGGGCCCACACCACCCCATGGCGCGGGCAGGCCTAGGTCGGGCCTAGGAGTGGTGTGGCCACCCTGGCCCACTCCAGCCTCTCCCCTCTGGCATATATCATCCCCACGAAACCCTAAGACTCGGGGAGCGACCACAGAAAGATTTCGCCGCCTTTGCGGGGCGGAAAACACCGAGAGAGAAAGATCTCTCCGGCAGACAGATTTCTGCCAGGGGAATTCCTTCCTGGAGAGGGGAGATCGTCGCCATCAACACCACCATCAAGCTGGACTTCATCGGGATCATCATCATCATCATCACCACCATCATCATAATCAGCACCCTCATCACCATCTCCATATTGCTGTAACAATTGCGTTGAATCTTGCATAGTTCACAGGGGAAACTTTCCCGGTGTTGATTACTCTTTGTAGTTGATGCTATTGAGTGAACCATTGAATTATTATTTATGTTCAGATTGTTATACATCATTATTCCATCTCTGATCATGATCCATATGATGTCTTGTGAGTAGTTCGTTTTGTTCTTGAGGACATGGGAGAAGTCTTGTTGTTAGTAGTGGAGTTGCATTGAGAAAGATTCAATAGATTGTTATTTAAGTTGTGGTGTACTTCTTCTATTGGTGTCATGTGAACATCGACTACATGACACTTCACCTATATGGGCCTAGGGGAATGCATTGTGTATTTGGCTACTAATCGTAGGGGTTGCCAGAGTGACAGAAACCTGAACCTCCGTTAGGAAACCATTGCACAAGGGATGTAAGGGTCTTAGAGTTTAAAGCTGTGGTTAGGTTTCTACCTTAATTACTTTCCTGTACTGACGGATGTTTGTAAGGGGTATAATCACAAGTATGTATTAGTCTTGGATGGGGCGGTACATTAGCACAGGTTCACCCACACAACACTTAGCAAGCTAGAGAAGATTAATCGACTATATGAAGCAAAAGCACTTGACAGTCTTCCCATGTGTCCTCGAGAACGTTTGGTCATCTATAGAAATACAACCGGCTTGTCCTTTGCTGCATAAAGGATTGGGCCACTTGCTGCATTTATTCCTACTGTCTTTTATTTACTCGTACTTTGTTTACTTGCTTTATCGAAAACCCCTAAAAATCCGTTTGCTAAGTATTTGCAGAGAATTCCTGATCCATACCACTAGCCAGCACCTTCTGCTCCTCGTTGGGTTCGACACTCTTACTTATCGAAAATACTACGATACACCCCCTATACTTGTGGGTCATCAAGACTATTTTTTGGCACCGTTGCCGGGGAGTAAAGCGCTATTGGAGAGTGGAACTGGTAAAGGAAACTTCTATTGTGAGTATTGTTTACTTCTGCTAGTTGCTTTATTTTTGTTATGGATAATTCGCTGAGTTTCTTATTTGGTAATGCTACTACCACTGCTAAGGTAGTAGATAAGCCACCACCTGTTGAGAAAGATGTTTTCAAAATACCTACAAGAATTATTGATCGTGTTATGGATAACTACTATGTTGGGGATGGAACTGTCCATCCCGGTGATCATTTACTCTTTATACATGAATTATGTGGGTTGTTCAAGTGTGAAGGTATTACTACAGATCAAGTTAAGAAGAAGTTATTCTAATTATCACTAAAAGGAAGAGCTGGGGAATGGTATAAGCTGCTGAAGAATGGTCAAGCTCTGGAATGGGAGGAAATAGTGCCTCTCTTTTATTCAAAGTTTTATCCCCCTAGTGAGATTCATAAAGATCGGAATCAAATATACAACTTTTAGCCTCTTGATGGAGAGAGTACAGCTCAAGCTTGGGGGAGATTGAAGTTACTAATGTTCAAATGTCCCATTCATGAGCTCCCCAACAATATTATTATCAATAACTTTTACGCAAGGCTCCCTCTATATGATAAGGATTTATTGAATGCTTCTTGTGCTGGATCATTCACTCGTATGGAAGAAGAAGCTAAATGGGACCTTCTAGACCGTATTCAAGACAATGCTGAAGCTTGGGAGAATGACAAAGGTAGAAAGTCAGGTATAAATTATGATTATGAATGCATTGAATCTTTTATGGGAACTGATGACTTTCAAAATATTAAAAATGCTTATGGTCTAGACTCTCAAGCTATTGCTTCTTATTTTAAAGCTTTTGCTTCTTACATGGAAGTGCCTAAAAAGAAGTGGAATAAGTATCATGAACCCTATAAAGATGTTGTTAAGAGTGTTCCTGCAAGAAATACTGAAGTTTATACTACTAATCATGTCTTACCTGAGCCTTACATTGAGAAAATGCCTTTCCCAGTCAAGGTAAAGGAACATTCCATGATAGCTAGTATGGTTAATGAAAGTACAAATAAAGCTGTTGAACCTGATAAACAAATGGTTGATGAACCTATAATAGCAAATGTGAAAGACTTTGTCACTAAGTATGAGAAAGAGGGACACACTATCCATTGTAAGGATACCTCTAATATTGTTTCACATAGTAGTGTTATAAGAGCTAGTATTCCTGTGTTTTCTGTTAGAATAAGTGATCATTGCTATGATAGTCCTTGTGATAGCTATATTGTTAAGTTTATGCATGATACTCAAAGTTAATATGAGAGAGGGAAAAGTGTTCTTATGTATCTCAATAATATCAAGTTTCCCCGTTTTACGCTGAAAGTTTTTATGTTGCACTTCTTTTGCCTTCTTATGCAAGTTCCCTCTGGTTTCAATAACTTGTTTGTTTACAAAATTCCCTTGCATAGGAAGTGGGTTAGACTTAAATGCATGTGTGTTTTTGCTTCTTAATGCTCTCTTTCACTTCAATTCATATCCCTATGAGAGTTTTTTCAAAATTATCATGCACATCTTAATGGCTATAAAGAAAGAGCTTTTTGGGAGACAACCCAATTTGTTTTTGCTTTCAGTTTGTTTTTGTTTCTTTGAGTCTTGGAAGTTATTACTTCGGTAATAACCACTCCTTATCCGTTTTGTTTGGTTTTTGTGTCAAGATCAACCTCTAATGAGAGAGAAGTAAGATTTGGGGAAGTTGCTATCCCGAAACAGATTTTTGTGCTTCACCATAAAAATTCGTGAGAGATCTCTGTATGTCGGATTGAGCTGTAATTTTTTGTTCTTCTGCCCCAGGTTGTTATTTAACTTTCGTTAGTTTTGCAATTTTTGATTTGAGCAACAGAAAATTTTCGAAAAAAATGATCTTTACCTGCTGGTTTGTTTTGACAGATTTAGCCACTCTTGCATTTGCTTCTTTATTCGATTTCCTTTTTGAATTCTTTTTGGGTTTTCGGAAGGAGTTGCTACAGTAGCCTATGTTTTGATGGTTTTCAGTTGAAGTTGGACTCAAAAGGTTCTATCACTTCACTTATACTAATGTTGCTAATGAGAATTGTGTGAAGTTTTGTGTGAAAGAAATTTCCAGGAAGTGGAGACAATGGTGTAATAAGGAAGAGAATGGTTTCATGACTCAAGTAATAAGTATATGAAGATGAAGATATCAATGATATTCAAGTGGTGACTCCAAAAGAATCCACTAAATACCAAATTTAGAGACCTGCAGAGTCCGTTTCCAACTAGGTAACAGTTCTGGTAAGAAAAGTTCCGCGAAAATACAATCCAACTATATTTTTGCAGTTTTCAGTCAATAAGGAAAGCTACGAAGCGAAAAAGGGACAGAAACAGAGTCGGGATGGACCACACCACCCCATGGCGCGGGCCCACCCCTGGCCGCGCCACCAGGTGGTGAGTCCACCTAGGACTCCGCCTCCGACTCGTTTTCTCCCAGTACCTTCCTTTTGATATGAAACTTCATATTATATAACCCCCCGGATCTTCCGAGGTTCGCATATCGTGTTTTCGTCATGTTTCTGTTTCGATCTGTTTCTGCCAGGTAGAATCCCAGATTTGGAGCCATAATGTCTTCTTCTGGATCATCAAAAGGGGGTTCCTTAGAAGATATCATCAACCCATACATGAGAGAATTGAAGATTCATCCCAAGGAGTTGTTGCTCGAAGGTGGGGAGGTCCGGATTAAAGAGGTTCAAGGCCCTAAAAGGTGAAGGAAGTCTGGAGGACAGGATGGAAGCACTGGAGCAAGAAGTCTTTAGGTACAGGAAGATGGCAGAGCGCGAAGTGGATATTATCCATAAGATTTGCTCCGAACTCATCAGCGAGCACCAAAAGGAGACTGCTGAACTCAAAGACGAAGTCTTCTCACTCCGTCAAACAACCAACAAGCTACAAGCACAGTTCTATGACGTTCAAAATCAAAATTGTGAGTAGGAGGCTAGATTTAAACGCATAAGTGCTGCTGCAAGTTTCAGGATGTTGGAAACCACGATGTCCTTTGTTGATGGGAATCCTTTACACTGGAAGACGGAAGAAGATGAGAGGATACCACCACCAACTAAGGAGTAATTTGTCATCAGGTTTGGCATCCCCTTGGTTTATTCCAAGCTTGGGGGAGTGTCGCGGTATCATATCACTATCTTCTATCTTTTTACCTTTTTAGTAGAGTCATATCATGAATAAAGGAGTTATTATGTAGTATGGTTTGCATTATGGAAGTGTCCCCTCTCTCGTTAGATTTGTATCCCTTGGTGTGAGTTTCCGTTATGGAGTATTAATGAGAAGTTCTATCATTCACCCTTTTGCATAGCTTATATTAGTTTTCAATTCGTGGTTATATGATTGATCATGTTGTTAGTATTGGTATCACTTTGGGATCATTGAGTTAATTTAGTTGGTTTTGGCAAACCTGGCTCGGTCAGTAGCAACACCTTTTTGAGAGTTGAAAAGAAAAAGATAGTAGTACTCTAAAGAAAAATAATTTCATCATCTTTCTTTCTTGATTTGCTCATGAGTCTAGTATTCTCTAGTTAAGATCTTTTGTGCTTCCAAGGAGATTGCATGTTTGTCTTTATCACTTGTATGTTTGTTTGTTTCCTTCAACTCTTATACTTGCTACCCAGCCTTGCTAGCCAAAAACCTGTACTGAGAGGGTATTCTTCTCGTGCATCCACCTCCTTTAAACCAAAACCTTTGCCATTTGTGTACACCATACCTACCTAGTAGCATTATTGCTATTCCAAGTAAATTCTTGTTTTATCTACCTCCCAAATTAAACTTGTTATGTGAAAATTAGTGATTAAAGCTCTCACGAACTTGATGGCACACTTTACTTTCTTGCATTTAATAAACTTGAACCATTGGGTCCTTCTTTGTTGCGTATATGCTTGCGCTTTATGAGTTGAAGTTAGCCAAACCATCTACATGGGGACCGCTTTCAACACCTCATTGGTACTTGTACCTAGTTGATATCATGTTCTTTTGCTTATGGATCCTGGCGGTGTGAAATAAAAGTGGAACTTGTAAGATCATGGAGTTTATATGTGTGTTAGAGAAACGCCTGGGCCGCTAGCCTAAGCCATGCCTAATCATGGTGGAAACTTGCAGCATAACTATAGTGAGCATTCTATGAAGCATCCTCAATAAAAACCTATGCAAATAGCAAATAAAAAGATCACTGAGATGCTCACTGTCTGCTTGCCTTGTCATTTTGATTATGGGATAGCTCATGTGTCATGTGCAAGGGGTACCCCGTTGGCGGTTCTTGATGATACGCATGTATTTACAATGACAAGAGCTTGCTCGTGACTGAAGTTGAGTAGCATGATGATCGGTACTCATAAGTAAGGGGCATGAGATTTCAACTTATAACTTGTCAAGCATATCCTCTTTGTTGTGTCACTTTAACCTTAATCACCTAAAGATGCCTATGATAGGGGCAATGAGAGCTGAAAGTTAGTAAGTATCATAATTTTTGGGAGCTCTTTATGAGACTTGCAATCCCTGCTTCCCTCTGCGAAGGGCCTTTCTTTTACTTTGTAGTTGAGTCAGTAAACCTATTCCCTTCTATCTCAGCAAGTATTTTGAGTTGTTGTGTTTCATTCATTCATATGATGATTTATTCAATCATGTTTCTTATGTTCCTTGCTTTGCACATTGCTCTTATCTTGATGTTTACTACTTTGAAAGATATCATTGAAAAACCAGCTATTTGTGAACTCCAGCAAATTATCAACTATTCTTCGACCAAGAGCTAAGTTTGCCATTACCAATTATGATTCACTTTATGTATCTTTATTGTGTTTCTTTTACTCATTGCAAGTTGAGTTATATAATAGTGAGTTGTCTTCTATTATGATCTATGTATTTTATGAATGTGATGCTTCTTGTCCGTATTCTTTTATCGACTCTTCACTCCATAAACCTGAGGTCATGTTTATTGAGCTCAGTTTCGCTTGGGGACAAGCGAAGTCTAACCTTGGGGGGAGTTGATACGTCCATTTTGCATCACTATTCTATGTCTTAATTCACTATTATTCATTGATATATTTCGTATTGAGAGGTGATACTTATGTTATTTCATCTATTTTTGCATGGTTGATGACTTTTGGAGCATGGACCGCTGCAGTCAGGATTCTGATGGAAAAGGTGCTGTTTGGAGGCAAAATTCACGAAGATCAGAAAATCCGGGAAAATATACGGAAAATCCTATTTTTCCAGAAGACTCAGGATGCCAGAAGATGGAGTGGAGGTGGGCCACAGGGGGCCCACACCACCCCATGGCGCGGGCAGGCCTAGGCCACGCCTAGGAGTGGTGTGGCCACCCTGGCCCACTCCAGCCTCTCCCCTCTGGCGTATATCATCCCCACGAAACCCTAAGACTCGGGGAGCAACCACAGAAAGATTCCGCCACCTTTGCGGGGCGCAAAACACCGAGAGAGAAAGATCTCTCCGGCAGACAGATTTCTGCCAGGGGAATTCCTTCCCGGAGAGGGGAGATCGTCGCCATCAACACCACCATCAACCTGGACTTCATCGGGATCATCATCATCATCACCACCATCATCATCAGCAGCACCCTCATCACCATCTCCATATTGCTGTAACAATTGCGTTGAATCTTGCATAGTTCATAGGGGAAACTTTCCCGGTGTTGATTACTCT
Source organism: Avena sativa (assembly GCA_916181665.1). Taxonomy (NCBI): domain Eukaryota; kingdom Viridiplantae; phylum Streptophyta; class Magnoliopsida; order Poales; family Poaceae; genus Avena; species Avena sativa. The sequence continues at coordinate 551,062,365 of OV702290.1, read as the reverse complement.
TTGTAGTTGATGCTATTGAGTGAACCATTGAATTATTGTTTATGTTCAGATTGTTATGCATCATTATTCCATCTCTGATCATGATCCATATGATGTCTTGTGAGTAGTTCATTTTGTTCTTGAGGACATGGGAGAAGTCTTGTTGTTAGTAGTGGAGTTGCGTTGATAAAGATTTAATAGATTGTTATTTAAGTTGTGGTGTACTTCTTCTAGTGGTGTCATGTGAACGTCGACTACATGACACTTCACCTATATGGGCCTAGGGGAATGCATTGTGTATTTGGTTACTAATCGTAGGGGTTGCCAGAGTGACAGAAACCTGAACCCCCATTAGGAAACCATTGCACAAGGGACGTAAGGGTCTTAGAGTTTAAAGCTGTGGTTAGGTTTCTACCTTAATTACTTTCTTGTACTTACGGATGTTTGCAAGGGGTATAATCACAAGTATGTATTAGTCTTGGATGGGGCGGTACATTAGCACAGGTTCACCCACACAACACTTAGCAAGCTAGAGAAGATTAATCGACTATATGAAGCGAAAGCACTTGACAGTCTTCCCATGTGTTCTCGAGAACATTTGGTCATCTATAGAAATACAACCGGCTTGTCCTTTGTTGCATAAAGGATTGGGCACTTGCTGCATTTATTCCTACTGTTTTTTATTTACTCGTACTTTGTTTACTTGCTTTATCGAAAACCCCTAAAAATCCGTTTGCTAAGTATTTGCAGAGAATTCCTGATCCATACCACTAGCCAGCACCTTCTGCTCCTCGTTGGGTTCGACACTCTTACTTATCGAAAATACTGTGATACACCCCCTATACTTGTGGGTCATCAATAGGTCCTAGCAGCATCAGGGGTTCAGAGGCGTAGGGTAAAATTTTATTGTTTTCATACGCGAACCCCTACAGTGGTATCAGAGCTAGATCTATGCGTAGTATTGCTAGTACGGGTAGAACACACGAGATGTAGCGTGTGGGCGTTGATCTTTTAGTTGTTACCCTCCCACGTGTACTTGTGTATACTGCAGTAATGCTTGATGAAGCATCCTCCAATCAACTTTACGCATTCATTCGCGAGACTGGTCCACGCTCGACATACGGCTTGTACCGTATAAAGTGGCTTTGGGGGTGTCTGTCTCTCTTGCATTAGTTGGTATGCCATTTGCAACGGAGGGCCCCGAAAGGGGTATAGTATAGACAACTACTTGATCAGCGTTGTGGTGAAAGTTCGTAGGTAAGAACGGTTCTTGTGCGAAATCCCATTCAGCCATGTAAAACATGCAAAGATAAAGTAGAGGCATCTAACTTTGTTTTGCAGGGGGCGTTGCTTTGTGATATGGTTGTGGCAAAGTTTAAGTGATTACCTTATGTTACGAAGTAGTAGTAGATAGTCACGGAGGTGACGGACTACCACGCCAGAAAGACACCGGTACCCTGGTGTCTACAGCGCCGAAACCCTGGCACCAGAATCCGGTGACACCGGATGGAGATCACGACGTGAAGGACCATATCACATCGCATTTACATTCAATGTTATTGTTTGTATATCTTATTGTGTGCTAGTATTAGATACTCGACGATAGCGTAATAAGATGATCCCTGTTAAAATTACCAATGATTGTGTTCCCCCTTAGAGTGCACCACCAAGAAAGTTCTTTGGTATGAGGTAGCATCGTGATGATCAGGTGTTAGACATATCTATGTTCGCATACAGTGCGTGTAAGCCATGTTGCATAGCAAATACACTAAGGTTGAGTTGGCGAGCCTAGCATGTGTAGACATGGCCTCGGAACACGGATGGTCGAAAGATCGAGCACGAGTCGCATGAATGATGTGACCGACATTTAGCGTCCACCCTAGAACCCACATTGATGGCCGTGACGATCGGGGGAGATGTGGGGAAAAGGGGTCGTGTTATCACTAGAACCCTTCAGGGGATAGGTGTTTCTTAGTGGAGTTATTATTAACTCATTTAATTATAAACTTAGTCTAAATTCCTTTTTGCAATTATAAATGTAGATATGGCTCACCGTGAAGCTTACTTTGCTATTGAGGAGTGGGTAAATGGTGAAAAACTTAGACTTGGATCCAACTTTCCTAGATGGCTTGTGCACCTAAATGATCTCCTTACAAGGAATCATGTGGTAGACTACATACGCCGCACGATGGATTTGACTGAGCCAGACCACTATGAGACCCCACAAGAGTTGGCGAACCGCTACTATCATCAAGAGATGTCCACTTACATTCAGATAATAATGCGTTACGGGGTGGTGGATGAACTCCATCCGCTCAAGGGTGATCTTGATCCATATGCAATGGTGGATCAGCTGAGAGAAGAGTTCATAAGCCATGCGTGCATATGGAAGCACAAGCTTCTTGGAGAGTTCCTTTCCATAAAGATGGAGGAACACACTTGTCTGAAGAGTCACTTGGAGCGCATGCTTGAAGCACACATGAGACTGGTGTACTTCGTGGACTACTGGATGGATGATCCATTTGCGATAGGCGTGCTGCTTCGATCGCTGCCTCCTAGGTATGAAGGACATGTCCGGAGTAGCTTCATTAGTGGTGATACGGAAACATTGGATTTCCAAGAGTTCATATTATGTTTCAGGAACATAAAGGTTGAACCAATCGCCGGAGAGGTCATCGATTATGAAGGTATATATTTGATATATAATTTTATAAATGTTATAATCTTGCAAACACATATTATAGTGTTAAGTATATTTGATACTTGTTCTGTTTTGCTGAAAACAGGTCCTTCTGCATGAGAGGATCTTGCTGGAGAGGAGGTGACGTTGCGTGTTGATGGCGAGCATGATGATGATGGCCAACAACACTCTCCCTCGACATTTATCACTTAGTTTATGTTTTTGGATAGTTATTGTAATCAAAACATTGTGAACTTCATTAGTGTGTCTCACACTTCGTGAGATGGTTATTCATATGAGTTGCTAACAAACAGTTGTTCTACTTTTATGAATGATTTCTATTCGTGTTCATTCTTGTTCGATTATGTGTGAACTATCCTGGTTTTGAAACTAATTGATAATACATGAACATTTGTAAAATATTGAAATGCCTTGAAATTACCCAACTTAATGATATATTCATTCTGAATGAAACCATTGTTTAAATTCAAAGTTATGTGATAATATGTGAAAGTCATTCGATTTCTTGTCACATATGAATCTTGCCTAAGTTCGGCAAAATAATAGAAGCATCGTGTATTACTTGAATACAAAGTGTTTGGTGAATTGTTGAAAGTAAATACATATTTGATGTATCGTGTTTTAACAAAATGGTAATTATCAATATATGATTATTTAAATTTTATAAAGAAGTTTACCAAAGAAACATAAGCATGAAACTATTTGATATGATCAAAGAATTTCCGCGTATGAAGGGTATAAAGATAAAAGAGAATCTAATTACTATGATTTGATCAATAGTAATGAAATTCGACTTTATAAGAATGGCATAAAGAAAAATTGTGGAATGTAATGCGTTTGAAATGTCAAAATGCAAAGCATCACAATGTGATATTTGATATCAAAGTGGGTGAATAGATGTCGCCAAATAAATCATTGTAGTGTAGATGTAGAGACCATTAGTTAGAAATAGTTAGCACTCAATTAGAACATATAGTGAACCATCTGGATTCGTGAGATCGGCTCCATATCTAGTATGGATCATCGTGGAAGTTTTGGGGTTATTCGATATAACCAAAACAATAGCGAATAAGTCCTTGTAGAGTATTCATTGGAAATTATGAATACAATAACCATAGCTACAACCAAAAGGAAAGCAAAACTTGTATTGCTTGGATTTTGGTGCATTCTCGAGAAAGTTCACATTCAGTGATATTTCTAGATTATGGAGCAAATGGAAGATAGTGAAAAACATCATGAGGATTCTGAAGGAGATATGCCCTAGAGGCAAATAATAAATAGGTTTTTATTGTCATATCTCAATTAGTTTATAATAGTTTCATATTGTGCTATAACTGTGCCAAGTAGAAACATGGGTACATGTGTGGTATGAAACAACCAAGTCCCTAGTAGCCTCTATTCATACTAGTTCGTTGGTCATGAGGATGATCTGGGTTTCGAGATCATGGGCATTTATGCCAATTGACAACGGGATCATATCATTGGAGAATGATGTGATTGGACATTCCTCGAAGGATTGCAACATGATCAAGTCATATAGTTCATTGTTGCAACAGCTTAATCTAGACTCCTAATTCCTTAGACCGTGAGGCTATATCAATCACAGTCTCCCGAGAGTGCTTTGATAGCATCAAGCGCCACTTGGTAATACAGTGGTTATAAAGGTGTGTTTAGGTACTCGGAGGAACCGTTGAGGCAATATATGTCAAGAGCGGGATTTGTTCACCCACATCACGGGTAAAGATACATACGGCCGACTTGGTGAGATTACATCCATAAATGTTGCAACATATGACTCGGTCACGGGGATGTAATATCACGGTAACAAGAAAACATAACTTGTTGTGAACGAGATTGAACAAGGTATGTGATACCAATGATCGGATCTTAGACAAGTCGTATTGAGAAACAAAAGGAATTGGATGCTACATTTAGCGGTTCAAACAATATTGTCATCAGGAATGCATAGGGGTCACATGGATATCCCTAGTCCCTCTGTTGATCATTGATACAGATCATGTCTAGAGCATTCCCAAGCTGTGAGAGGATACACTTAAGGGTACGATGAGAGTGATCATTCATAAGACGGAATCAGAGTAGAAAGAGAAATCCGGAATCGTTCCGCAGAGAGATCCGAAGTTGTTCGGAGAAAGAATAAAGGAAAACACCGGAAAAGTGTTTTCGGGTAAATGTGAATTTAAATATATATTTATTATATGTTAATTATGAATTAATATATTCTAAATAATATTTAGATTAAGATTTATAAATGCAACTTTTATATTAGGCAAAATCCCCGGAGGGAAATAGCCTAGAAGAAAAGCTGCAGGAAAAGAAAAGGGAAAAAGGAAACAGCCCAGCCCAAGTGGGCGGCGGATACTCCACGCCGCACAGGGCGGGCGCCAGCCGCCGCCGTGGGCCTGCTCAACCCCGGCCCATGCGGGGCTCGCGGGGGGGCGAACCAGGCAGGCGTGTTGTGCCGCCGGGAGGCAGAGCCGGCACACCTAGGGTCGCCTCACCAGGCCGCCGCGGCGAGAGATAGGCAGGCGCATGGTAGTCCACGCCAAGGCCCACCCGACCGCCCCTCCTCCCAGGTTGTTGTTCCCTGTGCTGCTGTTTTATCTATTGGGCTGATTAGAATCGGCCCATTCGGCCAGGACGAAAATACCTGGGATTTTTCCTTTGCCTATTAGTCCCACATGGCTAACCTAATGGGGAGGGCATACCCCCTCTGCCTATATAAAGGGGTGCCCATGGGTGGGATTAAACACACAATTTGATAAGTCTTTTAGTTGACTTTCTCCCTCCCTCTCTCTATACCTTGTGACCATGGCCCCAAGTCTGGGCTATGCGAACAAGGCACACCTGCAGTACGCCATTGCGCTGCAGGATTCCTAGCTGGATATCAACTTCCGCACTCCCGGTGGGATCGGGGAGCCGAAGGTCTCATCGTGCACCAGATGTGTACGAAGACACGAGGCGCAACACTTGGGGCGCTTAAATGTCGTGAGACGGAGATGCTGCACGATGAAGAAGGAACAAGGGGTGACCTGCGAGGATCTTCGCAACCTTGAGGTCAGCTACGAGTATGACTACATCAACCACGTTCCCCGTGGAACGTTAACCGCGTATGGTCTACAAGGGTATGTATTCTCTACGCATTGGTCGTTACCGCATTACTACATAGATAGATCCTAGGCAGTTTTTGGGGTTCCAACGTAGGAATTTTTTTGTTTTCTACTATGGATCCCCTTTAGTGGTATCAGAGCTGATCTATGCGTAGGAGTGCTGTACGGCCAGTACGCACATGTATTGTGCGGGCATTGATCCCTTAGTTGTTACCCTCTAACGTGTACTTGTTTATATCGCGGTATTGTTTGATGAAGCGGCCCGAACCGACCTTACGCGTATTCGTACGCGAGACTGGTTCCACGCTCAGCATATGGCTTATACCGTATAAGTGGCTAGTGGGTGCCTGTCTCTCATTCAATATTTGATATAGCATTTACAACGGAGGGCCCCGAAAGGGGTGTAGTAGAGACAACTGCTGGATCCGTGTTATGGTTGGAAAGTTCGTAGATTAGAAACGGTTCTATTGCGAAAGCCCTAACAACCATGTAAAACTTGCAATAGATAAAGTGGAGGTGTCTAACTTTATTTTGCAGGGGGCATGTGATTATGATATGGCATTGGTTGTTGCGAAGGTAAAGTAGTTTACTTTTCTGTTACTAAGTAGTATAGTAATAGTCATCGTTCCGATAGACGACCTGGTGGAGGCATCGTGGACTTGGCGTCAAACCAAGGGCAAGATGGAGATCATGCCGGAGCGCTCGATGGAGATCAAGGCGCAAGAAGAAGCACCATATCATATCACATTATACATATGATGTTAATATCTGTTTTACATCTTATTGTGTGCTAGTATTTAGATACTCAACAGTAGCAAATAAGATAATCCCTATTTTAATTCCAATCTTCTGTGTTCCCCTTGTGTGTGCACCCCCAAGAAAGTTCTTCATTATGAGGTCGGCCATGATGATCGGGGGTTAGACATATCTACGTTAGCATATAGTGGGTGTAAGCCATGTTGCACAACGAATACACACAAGTTAGATTTGGCGAGCCTAGCATGTACAAACATGGCCTCGGAACACAAGAGATCGAAAGATCAAGCATGCGTCACATGGATGATGTGATTGGCATTATTGAATGTCTACCTTTGAGGCTGCACTGATGGCCGTGATGATCGGGGGAGGTGCAGATGATAGGGATCATGCAATCACTAAAATCATCTAGGGGTGACAATTTTAGTGGAGACCAATTATAAATTGATCTATTATTATGAACTTAGTATAGATGTGTATTTGCAAATATCTTATTAGATCATGGCCTATCCCATTGAGGTCCTTTGTGACCATGCGAATATATTGCTAAATTTCGAACTTAGCAAAAGGGTCCAACTTCATAGATTAATACACACGCCTGAGGGATATCCTCGTAAAAGGTGATCTTATCTTCTTGATACAATAACCATTAGGAGATAATTTGATGACTCCGGAATGTTTGTGTTTTCTCCATAATCATCCAATAATCCATTCTCCATTCGATGGAGAGTTGGGCTACATTTTGTATTCTACAGAATAAGGCACATAGAGTATGAGCCGTTGGATGGGTTTTTCCTCCATCGTGGATGAAAATAGAATGTTTGGAAAAACACTTAGCGATCTTGCATTAGAGTTGAGAACTCTTAGAAGGGCTTGATTGCGATGGAGGTCATGGATGAAAAGGTATATGTAAGATATACAAATCTATAAATGTGGTTCTTGCAAAACTCGTTGCAGTTTGCAAAGTATTTGATGCTTGTCTTGTTTTGTGAAACCAGGATGATCTGCTTGAGAATTGCTAGATTTGAGGCAATGTGGCTTGACGATGGCAATCAAAACAATTGATGGCTGACATCACCTCTTTCCTCGAAGTTTGTCATTTGGATTAGTGGACTTGAATACAATTTGTAATCCTTGTTTGTGTGTCTCGCTTTTGGCGAGACGATTATTCATATGAACAAGTTACAAGCTAGTTTGTACTATTCTTATGAACAATACCTTATGGTCACATTATAATTACAAACAAGTTATTCTCATCACTATGTTAATGATAATAGTTTAAACATTTATAAAGGATTAGAATGCTAAAAGATATCCAAAGTTTAATAATGAAATGACACTATAGTTTAAGTCATTTTGGTTATTGCATGTTCTTAATGAATATCGGGGTCCTAGATGCTTAATCTAGACACTTTGCAAAACCATGCCTCGTTGGGCAGAATGACTAAAACTCCGCATTCTAGTAAAACGGTGATATGCAAAGAAATGTTGAAACTTATACATAGTGATGTATCATATTTTCAACAAGTAGTGGAAATCATTTGTTAATTGTGGACTTAAGTGAATAAGCGTATTTACTTAATGAAACATGAAGTTTGAAATGATTTGAATTGTTCAAATGAGTTCACAACAAAAGGAGGATATTGAAATTAACAAGAATACAGAGTCTCTTCTATTTGATCGACATGACTAAAGTATTCAAGTTAAGTTTAGCATAAAAGGAACTTGTGAAAGATGTTTCACAAATTTTGATAATTGGACGAATTCAAACTGTGTTGAAATGTCTAAACATCATAATCATTGTGTATTAGATACATATGGTATAATATTATCTCTTATCGGGGTTATAGTTGTCATTTAGAGTTAGAGATCGAAATAAGCAAACACTCATTTGAAATGCAAAGGAACATCTAAAAGATTCGTGGAAACAACACCATAAGTGTTATGGCAAGTTCGAGTTTCTGGAGACTTCGACAAGTCAAAATCGTGGTGAATAAACAAGTCTTTGTAGAGCATTCTTAGGAGGCTATGAATGCATCTTCCACAAAAGGGGCAAAACTGTTGTTATCCAAAGTTGACGTGCCTTGATGAAGATACAGGTGGAAGAAAGTAAAAGATCAAAACAAGGTATTTGACCTTACCTCTGGACTGTAGAGTGGCGTAGCAAAATTTGTTTCGTGAATCCAAACTCTACATATATAGGAGAGACTAATGATAATGATCATAAAGTTTCAAGCAAATACTTTTACTAAAGAAAGTAGGATTCAACTATATATTCTACAAGTTTGTGGAGTTATGTTATTGATTCACTTGTGATGTTTTGAACAAGACATACCTACAAATTACAAAGAAGTGTGATGGACCTGAGTGCGAGAAATGACTAGGAGTCATAAAATCCTATATTAAGTTACATTTGAGATTGCAAAGTAACATGTTACTTGATCTTATTAAAGTAAAGAAGTTTACTTGATATTTCTGAATGACTGCAAAATCATAAGAAGGAAATGAAACTTAATGAATGACAAAAGGCTCAATTTGTCACAAGTTTGGAAAAATTCAAGGAGTTGACTACAACAGTAGTGATGCTTAAGTCTTTTGGAATTAGCCTAGAAATATATGGATATTGAAGTCTCTTAATTGGAATTCTCAAATTGATGATGATCAATGAATTTTGGAATGTCCAAGATTATCGAGAGGACCTGGCTTTGAGTAGGAGCAAATCAGCTTGGCTAATTCATAATATGTAGATGACATATTTTGAGTGGGAGCTAAGTGAAATCCCTGGATCTCAAACATGAATGTCATATTTGAGTGAAAGCTAAGTGAAATCCCTAGATCTCAAACATGAATCTCATATTTGAATGGGAGCGTGAAATCATTCTGGGATATGCAGATGACATATGTGAATGATGTGATTGGTGTTAATAATATTTAAATTAGATAAATAAGGATGAAGTTGAAGTTATTAACCAATAAGATCTATCGAGATAGATTGATGAGTTTAATAAACACTGAATGTCGAATGCTTCCTAGACTTGATTCTGAAAAATGTTCAGAATGTCCTAAGCAAGATTCTGAAGAAGCTCAGAATGGAACAAGGTGAGAAAGTAGTTCTTACAATATGAAGCATTGAGTATTGCAACTATGGTTGAAAGAAAGAGATGTGTTGCATCTCCTATGCCTCAGTCATAGGTTCTTCCATATAACCATGTTGTATACTCGACGTAATGTGACCCAAGGTTCTGGTTGGAAGGACTAGCTCTTAACTGTAAGAACATGTATTTGAGTGATTCCTGAGTTGATCACTGAACCACAATTAAGTTTGTACTTAAATGCCAAGAATCAAAGTAAGTGGCGCAGTTGCATTTCATGCACTAGGATCTACATAGATATAGAAGTATAAAGGCTCCATCTGATGTAATGTATAATGTTATGGCGGGGCTAGTTCGCTTTTAACGTAGAATGATGTGTCCCAGGGCCAGTGCCCATGAGAAAGCCCTCGAGGTTGATCTAAAGTCACTGTAAGCTCCTGGAATCCAGCCTCGTTCTGCTGCCATGACTATAGTATATACACAAAGGATAGCAAAATGTGTTTTGAAGTTTAGATGACAACGGTGAAAACGACCGTCATCATAAACACTAGAAACAAAAGTCTCACTTTGTCGCCAAACAAATACTTCGACCCATTATACGATAATGGTGTGAATGTCAAAATTAGGAAGACATTAACGATTTGCAAAAGGCATAATGATCTGGTAAAACAGAACATGGACATGACGTTTCCCATGAGCATGCATAATCTGTAAACGCATATGGTATATGGTTTATATGAGTAAAATGCGAGCTAGATTATTTGTACTCTAGTGCAAGTGGGAGACTGAAGGAGATATGCCCTAGAGGCAAATAATAAATAGGTTTTTATTGTCATATGTCAATTAGTTTATAATAGTTTCATATTGTGCTCTAATTGTGCCAAGTAGAAACATTGGTACAGGTGTGGTATGAAACAACTAAGTCCCTAGTAGCCTCTATTCATACTAGTTCGTTGGTCATGAGGATGATTTGGGTTTCAAGATCATGGGCATTTATGCCAATTGACAACGGGATCATATCATTGGAGAATGATGTGATTGGACATTCCTCGAAGGATTGCAACACGATCAAGTCATATAGTTCATTGTTGCAACAGCTAAATCTAGACTCCTAATTTCTTAGACCGTGAGGCTATATCAATCACAGTCTCCCGAGAGTGCTTTGATAGCATCAAGCGCCACTTGGTAATACAGTGGTTATAAAGGTGTGTTCAAGTACTCGGAGGAACCGTTGAGGCAATATATGTCAAGAGCGGGATTTGTTCACCCACATCAAGGGTAAAGATACATATGGCCAGCTTGGTGAGATTACATCCATAAATGTTGCAACATTTGACTCGGTTACGGGGATGTAATATCACAGTAACAAGAAAACAGAACTTGTTGTGAACGAGATTGAACAAGGTATGTGATACGAATGATCGGATCTCGGACAAGTCGTATCGAGAAACAAAAGGAATTGGATGATACATTTAGCGGTTCAAACGACCTTGTCATCAGGAATGCATAGGGGTCACATGGATATCCCTGGTCCCTCTGTTGATCATTGATACAGATCATGTCTAGAGCATTCCCAAACCGTGAGAGGATACACTTAAGGGTACAATGAGAGTGATCATTCGTAAGATGGAATCACAGTAGAGAAAGAGAAATCCGGAATCGTTCTGTAGAGAGATCCGAAGTTGTTCAGAGAAAGAATAAAGGAAAAGACCGGAAAAGTGTTTTCAGGTAAATGTGAATTTAAATATATATTTATTATATGTTAATTATGAATTAATATATTCTAAATAAAATTTAGATTAATATTTATAAATGCAACTTTTATATTAGGCCAAATCCTTGGAGGGAAATAGCCTAAAAGAAAAGCTGCAGGAAAAGAAAAGGGAAAAAGGAAACAGCCCAGCCCACATGGGCGGCAGATACTCCACGTCGCACAGGGCGGGTGCCAGCCGCCACCGTGGGCCTGCTCAACCCTGGCCCATGCGGGGCTCGCGGGGGAGCGGACCGGGCAGGCGTGCTGGGCCGCCAGGAGGCAGAGCCGGCCCACCCGGGGTCGTCTCACCAGGCTGCCGCGGCGGGAGATAGGTAGGCGCGCGGTAGGCCGCGCCAAGGCCCACCTGAACGCCCCTCCTCCCGGGCTGTTGTTCCTTGTGCTGCTGTCTTTGTCGTGGTGGTGTCACGGCAGATGCCATGGATAGGCTAAAGGTGGGGACTAATAGCACTAGGGGAATCCAGGGAGGGATAGTGAGGTGATTCCTCACACAGAAGGTTTGTATTTGATTCACTTCACATATTACAAGTGCTCCTCGAGCTGTATTGGATAGAGGAGGAAGAAGGTACTCTCTTACTCTCCCGCTAGCTAGCCCTCAGGAACCAAGTAAAAACTAGTCTATAGAGATCAATCCAGTCAAGCTCAATCCAATCGAGACCAACCCCTTCTACAGAGGCCCTAGCCCCCCTTATATAGGAGTGGCTAGGTCTCCACTTAGGGCATACGTGGAGGCATATTCCAGGGAATATGCCTCCTCCCAAAATAGCAAGCCGACCGGGTCGCTTTTCCCCCGCGTCATCCATGCAGAGGCTAAGTGAGCCTCTGCGGCGCCTGCGTCAGCCGACATCGGTGTCGTCACCTTTGTCAACCATGCCCCGGTGGTCCTGCCCCTGTCCGCTTCGCTCATGCTGTGCGTACCGGGGTTACTTTTGACCAGCGAGATACCTTCCTTCTCCTAGAAGCTTGCTATGACCCGGATCGTAGTTGATTCGGTCACACATGTTCCTGCATACAAGTTAGATTCATCTATCCGGCTTACGGCTTAAGTCGGATGAGACTCAGTTAGGTGGACATCCCCTGGTCCGGGTTACCCCGAGATTCAGCCTGCCTTGAGGTAACTCGGCCAGCATTCGCTTTGACCTTGCCGTACCTCGGCTAACTCGGCCTTTATACCCCGGCGTGACCCTACCCGGGGGTATCCCCCCAACATTAGTCCCCGAAGCTGGTGCGGTCTTAGTTGCCTTTGCCGCTAAGGCCACAGCAGGTTCAATTTCACCGAGCTTTGTGATCCTTCTCCGAGTTACCACTTATCTCGGATCTCATGGGTTTACTTTCCCTTGGCACATTTCAAGTTTTTACTTGCTGGCCGGGTTACCATAATCTCATCCGGGTTATCTTTCCTTCTCTCGTACGCTTTCTCATGTGGAGGCTAATCATTAGGTTGCCTCATTTTAAGGGCCAGCCACAGTAACTGCTGCGGCAATTGTCAGTTATCATTGTAGCGCACGTCACGTCTGGCCTGCCTCCTCGTTAACTGCATCAATGCGTCGCGTCATGGGATCTGCTATACCCTATGGTCCTCTGTGTGGCTCTTCGCTGATTGGTCCATCTGGTTTATACACGGCCACACCGTGTGGCACATCCGCATAACGCGATCCCACTTCCTCCTCGATGGAGTGGTTAAATAGGGGAGGGGTGCGCCCATTGGTTCTTTTCCCACTTCCGCGCCCCTCTGCCTCTAGTTCTTCTTCTTCATCTTCTCCCGCGACAGCGCCGCCGCCACCGCGTCTAAGTAGCAGCGCCGCCGCCGTACTGCTTCCACACGCACCTGCGTCGCCGCCGCTGCTGTGCACCTCCTCCGCTGCTGTGCACCTCCTCCGCCACGGGTCGCTGTCAATCCAGGCCGCTGCCCCCCACCGCCGCTAGCGTTAGTGAGGGCAACGGACTCGAGATGACAGAAGAAGAGGTCTCTGTCGCCGAGCAGGAGATGGAGGAAGACATTGCGACGACGGACCGCGGCGCGTGGGCTGGATCCTGGGTCTGCCAGGATGACCTGGATTGGCTCTACCGCACTAGGCGCATCCCTGTAGGCATCACTGCGCGCCTCGCCTCTGCCGAACTCGCCCCCTCACCCAATCCGGGTGAGTTTGTGGTGTTCTTGTCACACTTCCAGCGGGGATTCGGTTTGCCAGTTAGCGATTTTTTCCATGATTGGTTGAACACCTATGAACTCCAGCCGCACCACCTTCCTGCCAATGCCATCACATCTCTCTCTGCTTTCGCCTCCACGATTGAAGGCTATGCCGGATTATGGCCCACAAAGGAGCTATGGATCCGGTTCTTTGGCCTTCGTCGTAACGTAATTCCGAATGTCGACCTAGAGCCGGAGGACAAACAACTTACGCAGTTCGGCGCTGCGTCCATTTCTCCCTGGAGGCTCTCCGTCTTTCCCCGGGTTACCGGGCTGGACTCCTGCAAAGGATGGGCCCGGACCTTCTTTTATGTTCGGAACGACGACATTGAAGACCTGATCCGGCTTCGACCCTATGCTCTGGGTCCTCCTAACCCGGAGTTGTGGGACATTGTCCCCAAGAAGCCCACAGTCTTGGCCAACCAGGTCAACAAAAGGTTCGCGGAGCTGAAGGAGCTCGGGCTGCGCAACAAGGACGCCATGATCACATTCGTCCGCAACTGGATCTCCCCTCTCCAGAAACGCACTCACAAGGTGTGCCACATGAGCTGCGGCCGCGACCCCAACCAGACCTCGTCTTTCGAGCTGAGCAACACAGAAATCTATCGCCGGGTCAAGGCCCTCTTCACCACCCACAAGGACTTCTCCTCTGAGTGGACATGGGGAATTGAGCACTATTGTCGGGATAGGCTTCCTCCCATGGTAAGCTTCGTGCCACAAACTTTCTCCGAATTAAATCTTATGTCGGTTGCTGGTGTATCTTTAACTCTGTCGTCTTTTCTTTCCTTTAACAATTCCTTCAGCAAACTATTGAGGATGGCACCGATCCCACCCTCAAATGTGCGCCTGACCGGGAGACCTTGGACAACAAAGAACCGGATCAAGAGATGTTCATCCCAATGGCCGACGCGACCAAGCGACCCACCGGTAAACTCTCTTCCATTAGAGATTGGCCCGACGATGAAGATGACTCGGATGTTGAGGTGATGGAAGCATTTGACGCTGTCCCCCCTTTCTTATGATTTTCCGCATCAGCTAACCCCGCTGGGCAGATCCATGAGGACCCTCCCCTTGCCATGGGTGATCCTGTTCCGGTTGCGCTGAAGAAGAAAAGGGAAGCCACATCCACTTCATCCTCCGGACCTTCTCAGCCAGCCAAAAGGCGAAAGAAGTCCGGGGATAAGACTGCCTCCAAGCCTGCAACCAAGGCCCCAGCACGAAGGGCTCAGAAGCCTAAGGAGCCGCTGACCTCGGATGCATAAGCCTCTTTCTCCCTCTGCCATTTACTTGTTCTTGCATTGTTATAGTTTCTCATCTGACATTATTTGATTCAGCAGGGCTGCGGTGGAGGTCCCCCAGAGTGGATCTAGCATCGCTTCGCTGCTCCGACTCAGCCCTTCTCCCCCTCGTGGCGACGATTCACGCCCGCTGAGCCCTATTCCGGAGGGTTCAGCGGCTGCTCTGGGTTCCAGCCCACCTCGTCAAGAGGGGGGCAACCTCGGAGCGGGGGAGACTAACCCAGCCGAGGAAGCGGCATCCACCACTCCGGCTCCGCCGCAACCAGCTACTATCGAGTCTACTTCAGTACCTCCTGCGAAGAAGAAAACATCACCAGCACCAGCACCAGCAACCAAAGCAGCAACGCCAAGCCCCTCTGCCTCGTCCGAGTCTTCTCAGTCTCGGCGGGAAAGCACCCAGGCAGCTCCCAAGGGTAAATCTGCTGCAACAACTTCCTCCTCTCAGCAGCCCAAAGGCAAAAAGGCCCCTGATGCCACCAGGGCAGCGTCCGTCGAGGCTGGACAACGCACTCTCGCGTCCATGCTTTCCAAGAAGCCTCCAGCATCGAAGGACGCCCCCGCCGAGCCAGCTAATGTGCAGCAACTTGTTTTGCACACCAGCTCGACCCTTGCTCAGGTTGAGAGGAGGGAAGCACATGCCAAGGGCTTGGTGGCGCCCCACATGCTCAGCGGTGAACGATATCCTCCGACCTTGATCGAGTTCATGAAAAACTAGAACAAGGCGGAGTTCGTCTACAACGACGATCTCCCGGAGAAGTTCGGTCCCGCCGAGTTTTCTGCTCAGATGAACATAGCTGCTAAGGCGATTAACCTTGCGGGTCGGATGATGGAGGTACGTTACTTCACCTTTCCCTTAGCATGCTGTATATATTAGTGATATAACCATTAGTCCCCGAGTCTCCGGGGGAGTAACTTGTTACTCGGCCGGATGCTCCTTAGAAAACTAACGTAGCTCCTTGACAATTTCAAATATGCACACACCTAGAGCCGAGTTAAGTTCCACTTGGCCTGGATCTTTTACACTTCGAATATGCACACACCTAGAGCAGGGTTAAGTTCTACTTGGCCTGGATCTTGTACACTTCGAATATGCACACACCTAGAGCCGGGTTAAGTTCCATTTGGCCCGGATCTTGTACACTTCGAATATGCACACACCTAGAGCTGGGTTAAGTTCCACTTGGCCCGGATCTTGTACACTTCGAATATGCACACACCTAGAGCCGGGTTAAGTTCCACTTGGCCCGGATCTTGTTCACTTCGAATATGCACACACCTAGAGCCGGGTTAAGTTCCACTTGGCCCGGATCTTGTACACTTCGAATATGCACACACCTAGAGCCGGGTTAAGCTTCACTTGGCCCGGATCTTGTACACTTCGAATATGCACACACCTAGAGCCGGGTTAAGTTCCACTTGGCTCGGATCTTGTACACTTCGAATATGCACAAGCCTTAAGCTATATTTTTGTACTCTTTTCAGGTGACCACCAACCGCCGGAGCGCTGAGTTTCAGCGTCTCCTGGACACTCACAAAATGCTGCTTGCAAAGCATAATGCACATCTCGCTGAGCACGAGAAAAGGGGTAAGTTCTCTTCTTCACATTTTTCTGTTTTCCCCTCATCTCTTCTGCCGAACTAATCCGTCATTCGGTTTTTCGCAGCTGGGGTGGAGGCTGAGAACAAGCTTATGAGGAAGAATGTGGATCAGATTATGGGTAAGTTACTTTTGTCCGACCTTGCTATGATTTCCATCTCCCTTCTCCCTTGGCTCGGCAAACATTCATACCTCGGCTTTGCCGGGTTAACAAACTATTTCAGTATCGCTGGAAGATAGTGTGCCCGTGCCTGATATGATGCTGCATTTTCTCGAACAAGCAGGGAAGCATCAGGCCGAGCTCAAAAAGAAAGACGATGAGCTTGCCCTCCTCCGAACCAAGGATGATGAGATCACCAAGCTCAAAGCAGAGATGAAGAAATTGAAAGCGCAACACCAATCCGAGCTTGAAAAGGCTGGCCAGGACTATACTGAAGAGCGTGAGCGCCTTAATCTCCAAATTGCCAAGGACCGAGAACTTCTCCAGGAGGCCGACGTCAAGCTTGAGTCGGCGAACGCTGAACTTGTGCAACTTCGCAAAAGACACGATGACTGTACCAAGGAATTGACCCGGATCCACATCCACATTTTACGTAAGTTCCTTTCCCTTATTCGGCATATTTCTCCGGGTTACTTCACATGTCTTTTCATTACCTGCTTCTCTTGTCTCGTTTTTAGGCAAATTTCTAGAGGCCACTGACATTGCGAGCGCCGCTGTTGCTAATTTCTGCCGAGAGAGGGGTACTCCCGTTGCTCCTGACGGTCAAGATATTCCTTATGACATGGAGGACCTGTTGGTCAGCCTGTCATCTCGCTTATAAATCATCAAGAACTATGGCAAGGATCTCCTTGATGTTGCAGTCCGAATCTTCAACATGTTTTGGCCTGCCGAAGACACTCCGGAGGGAACCGCAGCTCTTGCTGAAAAGTTGATGGAAATCGAGACACAACTCGACCTTTGGAGGGAGTCCGCTGGACGTGCCGCAGCTGAGACCGTTCTCCATTACGTACTTACGTGGTACGAGAAGATCGACCTCAACCTCTTACCACGCATGCGCACCGGATCCAAATGGACCAGTGACCCGGAGTGGGTAGCTCCGCGCCAGGCTTGCGCCCATAGCCTCATCGAATATGCTCCTATTCATGAATGGACTGAGGGACCGAGCTTCCTGGAAGCCGCTGGTGACGAAAATGTTGAGAATGTCGAAGATGGATCGGATGAGGATGAAGAGGGCGATGCCTCCAACATTGAAGACAGCAAAGATGATGCCGAACTTCCTCCTCCTGCTGCTCCTTGAGTGAAAACACTTTAAAATTTATCAGATCCCCGGTATGCCGGGTGGAATTGTATCCAGTACACATGTGATATTTTGCTACTAAGTTTTTTATGCCGGATTAACTTGGGCGTAGTCCCCGAGTTTTATTTTCTCGTTCGTCCAATCTTCTAGCTCGGCTCGTGTCTACCTTGATTCGGTTTTATGACTTACGAATCCGAGCTTCAAAAATTGTCTTAACAATACTTGGAAACTTTAGGCTTAGCTCAAAATAATTCAGCATAATAATTTGAAAGTAAATACAAGGTTAGTTCAAAAAACCAACGTCGGCTCGATTAAGTTCGTTTCCTTAGTTGTTTTTCATGTGCTACGCAATTCCAAACGTGTTCTCTTGCTTGCCATGAAGCCAAATCTTGTTGGACAGCAGCAAGTCGAAGAGTTGGGTTTTTGGTGCTCACACACTACTAATCTGAGTTAAGTAGAACAACTTACTCCAGCTGACGCACAAATAATACAAGATAACAAATATTATTAAGGCAGTCCCCGAGTTACTGCTCGAGGTGCCAACATTTCATTGATAAGCTCATTGCCGGCATACATACCGACATATGAGAAGACTCGGATACATACACTTCTCTGCTAAGTGTAGAAAGGACGAAGTAGAGCTACATTCCATGGACGCTTAGATTCCTCGCCGGACCTGTCCGCCTTGTTCTTTTCCTGTGGCTTTGCATCGATAAGATAATAAGAATCATTGTGCCGTGCTTTGCTCACAATGAATGGCCCTTCCCATGGGGGGGATAACTTATGCATGCCAGCAGTACGTTGTACCAACCGGAGCACCAGATTGCCTTCCCAGAAAACTCGGGGGATTACTTTCTGGCTATGATAGCGTCGGAGATTTTGCTGATATATGGCGGATCTGGACAATGCCAATTCTCTCGCTTCTTCCAGCAGATCAACATCATTTTGCCGGGCTTCTTGCACTTCGGCTTCTGTGTATTGGGTGACCCTAGGCGAGTCATGCTCTATGTCGGCTGGTAATACAGCTTCTGCCCCATATACCAGCAAAAAATGGCGTATAGCCTGTTGATCGATTCGGAGTTGTTCTTAAACTCCACAGTACCGCTGGTAGTTCTTCTATCCAGCACCCCGCTGATCTTTGCAGCGGCTCAATGAGCCGGGGTTTTATCCCGGACAATACTAATCCGTTAGATCTTTCCACTTGTCCATTCGATGCGAGATGAGCTACCGAGGCAACGTCCAGTCGGATCTTCTTATCCCAGCAGAATCGCACAAATTCTCCTTCAGCAAAATTTGTGCCATTATCAGTTATGATACTGTGAGGATAACCGTATCTCAAGATGATGTCTTTGAGAAATTTTACGGCCGTAGCTCCATCAGACTTTCTTATTGGCTTCACTTCAATCCATTTCGTAAACTTATCCACCATGACCAACATGTGAGTCATATTCCCCCTTGCTGGTTTGAACGGGCCAACCATATCCAAACACCATACGGCAAATGGCCATGTGATTGGTATGGTCTTGAGTTCTGACATAGGCATATGTGTCTTGGTAGCATACCTCTAACAACCATTGCATTTTCTCACCAGATCTTCTGCTTATTCTAAGGCACTTTGCCAGTAGAATCCATGCCGGAAAGCTTTTGCCACCAAGGCTCGGGACGAGGCATGATGCCCGCACTCCCCTTGATGTATATCTCGGAGGATGTCAAGCCCTTCTTCCGGGTCAACGAATCGCTAGAGGACATTGGTCACACTCCTTTTGTATAGCTCAGAATTGATGATTGTGTATGCCTTTGCTCTCCTCTGAGTTTGCCTGGATATCCCCTCCTCAGTGGGTAATGTTCCATCTTTTAGGAATTGAAATATAGGCAGTGCCCAAGCTGGTATTGCTCGCACAGGGAACACATCCTCATCAATTTCCATCTGATCCACCGGCATAACTTCAACCGGATCACGCTGAGCAGTCCCTGGGTCCTACGAGGCAGTCTCCGGGTTCGCTGAGGCAGTCCCCGGGTTTGTCGAGACAGTCCCCGGGTTTCGCGCACCACCTCCCATGTCAACGTCCATGGGCACAACTCCGGATTCTGTATCCTCCAGGACGTAGATTGAGTCGGTTTCTAGGGACAGTCTGATAGATGGTTTTCTGAGGTGCTCTAATGCTACACCCGGTGGAATTGCTTGTCGGGTTGATCCGAGCTTCGACAACATGTCGGCAGCCTCATTTTCCACCCAGGGTACATGACGAAATTCACATCCCTCAAAATAACCAGATATTTTCTGCAAATGGAATCTGTATAATGCCATGTTTGGATCAAGAGCGTCCCACAGCCCTGATACTTGCTGAATTACCAAATCCGAGTCGCCAAAGCATTGGATCCGACGTATACCAATTTATTTTGCCACTTTGAGCCCATGCACAAGTGCTTCATATTCAGCGACATTGTTTGATGCCGCGAAATGGATCTGCAGCACATATCTCAGCTGGTCCTTCTTTGGCGAGGTAAGTACAACTCCGGCACCTAGCCCGGTTTTTGTTTTTGACCCGTCAAAGTGCATCCTCCAGTAGTTTGGATCTGGTAGCGGTGGTTCGTATTGTACCTCGGCCCAGTCCACAAAAAAGTCGGCCACAGCCTAAGACTTGATTGCTTCTCTTCTGTCATATTGTGGCGCATAGGGAGCTAGTTCAATTGCCCATTTTGCAATCATACCACTTGCATCCTTGTTACTCATTATCTCAGATATGGGAGCTTCACATATTACTTTGATGGGACGCTCCTCAAAGTAATGCTTCAACTTCTTAGCTGCCATATAGACACCGTAGGCCACCTTTTGATAGTGTGGGTAATTCTGCTTTGAGGCAGATAATACCTCGCTCAAATAATACACTGGCCTTTGCACCAACTTACCCTCTTCGTCTCGCTCTATCACAATCACTGCACTTACAACTCGGTTGGTTGCGGCTATGTAGAGCAACATTGGCTCCTTTGATAGTGGAGAGGCTAACACTGGTGCGGTGGCTAACATCTTCTTTAAGTGGGCAAAGGCTTCATTGGCCTGCGGTGTCCAAATGAACTTATCTGACTTTTTCATGAGTTGATAGAGAGGCAACGCCTTTTCTCCCAACCGACATACAAACCGACTTAACGATGCCAGGCAACCCGTGAACTTCTGGACATTGTTAAGACACTTCAGCAATTCCATTCGCTCAATGGCCCGGATCTTAGTTGGATTAACTTCGATACCTCAGCTGGATACGAGAAATCTGAGTAATTTTCCATCTGGGACACCGAAGGTACATTTTTCCGGGTTAAGCTTCATCCGGAACCTTCTTAAGTTCGCGAATGTCTGCCTGACATCGTCAAGGAGCGTTTTGCTTTCCTTGGTCTTGATAACCACATCATCCACATACACTTGTACATTTTGACCTATTTGGTCATGCAAACATTTCTGCATACATCTTTGGTACATTGCCCCTGCATTATGTAAACCAAACGGCATGGTGCGATAGCAATAAGCCCCATACGGGGTTATGAATGCAGTCTTTATTTGATCATCCGGATTCAGAGGTATCTGGTGGAAACCAGAATTGAAGGAAATATGCCCTGAGAGGCAATAATAAAGTTGTTATTATATATTCCTTGTATATGATAGATGTTTATTTTGCATGCTATAATTGTATTGATAGGAAACATCAATACATGTGTGTTTAATAAACAAAAAAGGGTTCCTAGTCATGCCTCTCTTATAGACTAGCTTGTTGATTAACAAGATGATCAAGGTTTCCTGATCATGGACATTGGATGTTGTTAATAACAAGGTCACAGCATTTGTGAAATGATGTGATGAACATTCATCCGAAGTATAGCATTACGATCAAGTCATTATGTTTATATTGCTATAACATCATACGAAGTAATCTTTATCCTTAGACCATGAGATCATGTTAATTGCTAACACCGGAAGAGTATCTTGATAACATCAAACATCACACCGTAACAGGGTGACTATAAAGATGGGTTCAGTGCTACGAAGGTGTTATGTTGAGGCTCATGGATCAAGAGTGTAATTTGTCAATCCAGATGACAAATAGATATACTCTGGGCCCTCTCGGTGATATCACATTAGGATAGCTTGCAAGCAAGTGATGTGATCACTAGAATGTTATATCACGGGAACAAGAAAAGAGTGCATGTCGGTAACGAGATCAAACTAGGTATGGAGATACCGATGATCGAATCTTGGACATGTAATATATCGAGAGACAAAGGGATTTAGTTACAAGCGTTAAAGGTTCTCACGATCACAGGAGTCATTGTTGAATGTGTAGGAGTCAGTACGGATCTCCAGGCCCAGCTGCTGATTATTGATCGGAGAAGGGTCTCGATCATGTCTGCATTATTCGCGAACCATAGGGTGGCACACTTAAGAGTTACTGGACACTATTTTGGAGCACATATGTTTCAGACGAAAGAATTGCAAAGCGCAGGAATTGTTTCAATAGAAACCGGAAATTGTTTCGGGTGAAATTGCAGAAGGTGGTTCTGCATGTGATATTGAAATATTGCAAGGGGCTATATGTGAATGTTTGTTAATTAAAGTAATTAACAAAATTCTGAATAAATTTAATAAAAAGAGTTTTATTAAATGAGAGAGCATTAAATTTGGAGAAATTTAATGCATTTAAAGTGGAGACTTTAAAAGGGAATGTGAAGAGGCATTTTAATGTGGAGGGGTTACCACCACATGAATGGGGGAGGTGAGGGGTCACCCCCCCATGCACCGGCCATGGAGGGAGGGGGCACCCCCTCCTCCTATAAACGGCCACCCATTCCCTCCTTCATCCACACACATCCTTGTGAAGGATCTCTCTCCCCCTCTAGAATTATTCCCCCATGGTCTCGGATTCGCAAGATACATGTTCCCGGTGGCATTTCGTCTGGAAGGAGTTGCTGCTTCCGCTGGATCGCTGGAGCGAGGAGGTGGAGGTTGTCCGGTGGCTTGAACGTGCGTGCGAGTGCGGATGCGCTGCTGAGTTGCGGCGCTCGGACTTCCTCACGATCTTGAGATCGGCAAGTGTACGACTACATCAACCACGAGTTCCTACTCGTTAACAAAGCTCGTTGTCTTCGAGGGTAAGTTCTCCATGGATGTATGTCCACCCGTTTGCTCTGTATCTAGTAGATAGATCTTGGCGTGTAGTTCTCATCGTAGGAAATTTTTTGTTTTCTATGCTGCGGACCCAACAGTGGTATCAGAGCCTGATCTATGCGTAGGTGCTTTGCACGGGTAGTACACATATGTTTATATGTGGGCGATGATGATCATGTTATTGCATCTTCTATGTACTTTGGATATTGGTGGCATAGTGGGATGAAGCGGCCCGGACCAACCTTACATGTCATCGTACATGAGACCGGTTCCACGACTGACATGCAACTTGTTTTGCATAAGTGGATGGCGGGTGTCTGTCTCTCCTACTATAGTCAATATCTGATTTACAACGAGTTGCTAATAACTTAGCTATCCTCGTTGTGGTTCATGTTCGTAGGTTAGACAGGTTCTATCTCCGAAAGCCCTAAGCCACGTAAAACTTGCAATTGATAAATTAGAGGCGTCTAGTTTAGATCGTTGCTGGGCTAGTGTTTTGATATGGTATTGTTGTAAGTAGATGTATAATAGATACTCTTACAACTCACTTAACGTGTAAGTTCCATAGACCTTGGACTTACACACAAAGGAATGATAGAGATCATACCACGATGCAAATGATAGAGATCAAATGCATGGACCATATCACCTCACTTCACACATTAGATGTTAGCATCTTATATTGCTAGTTTGGCGCTTTTGGTAGCATTATAAGATGATCCCTCATTTAGATATCAAGATAAAATGTGTTCTTCCTTATGTTGGAATTATGCCCTAGAGGCAATAATAAAGATGTTATTATTATAATTCTTGTTCATGATAAAGTTTATATTCCATGCTAGAATTGTATTAAGCGGAAACATTAATACTTGTGTGGTTTGTGAACAACACCGTGTCCCTAGTACGCCTCTATGGACTAGCTCATTGATCAATGATGGTTAAGGTTTCCTAACCATAGACATGAGTTGTCAATTGATAATGAGATCATATCATTGGAGAATGATATGGTGGATAGACCCAAACTAAGCGAAGCAATTAGATCGTGTCATCGTGTTCGTCTTTGCGAAGTTTTTTTATGTCAAATATTGTATTCCTTAGACCATGAGATAATACAACTCCCTGGTATCGGAAGAAAGCTTTGAGGTCATCAAACGTCATCCTATGAGAGGGTGATCATAAAGGTGTCTCTCAGGTAATCGGAAAGTATCTGTTGGGTTGTATGTATCGAGATGGGATTTGTCCCTCCCAAGTCGGAGAGATATACTTCGGGCCCACTCGGTAATCGATATCAACACCGCTTTCAAGCATGTGGTTAAGGAGTTAATCACAAAGTGATATCGGATTACGGAACGAGTAAAGTACTTGCTGTGAACGAGATTAAACTAGGTATGACGATACCGACGATCGAATCTCGGGCAAGTAAAATATCGCGAGACGAAGGGAATATATATATATGGGATTGATTGAATCCTGGCATCGTGGTTCATCCGATATGATCATCGATGAATGTGTGGGAGTCAATATGGGTGCCCAGACCCCGCTGTTGATTATTGATAGAAGATCATGTCTGCATATTCTCGAACCCGCAGGGTCACACACTTAACGTGTCTCGACGCTAGGATAGATTGGATAATTGGTTTATTAATTTTTGTTCGGAGTCTCGGATGGGATCCGGGACATCACGAGAGGTTCCGGAATGGTCCGGAGAATAAGATTCATATAAGGCAGTGCAGTTTTTGGAGTTCGGAATTGTTCCGGATTAATCGGTATTGTACCGGAAGCTTCTAGAACCTTCCGGAAGGGGGCCAACGTGGTCCCACCTTCCGGGAGGGGGCATGGGCCTATGAGGGAGTGTCCTGTCCGCATTGGGCCAGGGGCACAAGGCCCCATAGGGCCCAGTCGATTCTAGAGAGATTTAACTCGTTTAAATCTCGGGATAGAATTTCTAGATAAGGGGAGAGTTTAAATCGTTTAAACTAGAGATAGGCTTGGAGGAGGGGCTAGGGCTGGCCGCCCCCTCCCCCTCTATATATAGAGGGCTGGTGCGCCCCCTCCCCTGTACACACATCTCCCTCCAAGCCCTAGTAGCCCTGTTGCCTTCCTCTCTCCCTCCCGACTGTTTGCAGGCGAAGCCCTGCTGCAGAAATTCTCCACCATATACACCACGCCGTCGTGTTGTAGATCCAATCTATCTCTCCACCCTACTTGCTGGTCCGAGGAAGGAGGAGACGTCGAGGTGCTGCACGTGTGCATCTCACGGAGGCACCGCCACTTGTGGTGCTAGATCGGATCAGATCGCGAGGAGGAGAAGCGAGTACGACTACATCACCCACGTTCCGACGAACGTTCCGCTGTGCGAATCTTCAAGGGTATGAAGATCTAATCCAATCTCTCTTGTTGTTTGCATCTCCTAGATTAGATCTTGGCTTTCCCTCTGTTCGCTTCCGTCGAAAATTTTGATTTACTATGCTGCGAAACCCTTCAGTGGTATCAGAGCTAGATCTATGCGTAGATGTGTTTCACGAGTAGAACGCAACATGGTTGTTGCGGGCGTTGATGTTTTCTGTTGCAATCCTCTTGTTTGTGTTCTTCTTATGGCGCGGGATAGTGAGATTGAAGCGGTCCAGGCCAACCTTACGCGACGTCGTTCGCGAGACCGGCTCCGCACTTGACGTGTGGCTTGTACCATACATGCGGCTGGTGGATGTCAGTTTCTCTCACTATAGTTGTCATGGGATTAACACCGGAGTTTGGCAACCATAATATCACCGTTGTGGCTTTCCGTAGGTAAGAATCGTTCTTAGCATCTACTCCCATAAGCCACGCAAAACATGCAACAACAAAGTAGGGGCGTCTAACTTGTTTTTGCAGGGAGTGTTTTCTGTGATATGGTATGGCCCAAGATGTGATGTGTATATTGTATGAGATGATCATGTTTTGTAATGTTTCACGACTTGCATGTCGATGAGTACACAACCGGCAGGAGCCATATGGTTGTCTTTATAATTGTGTATGACCTGCGAGTCAACTTCTTATACGCCATGTAATAGCTTTACTTTATCGCTAAGTAGTTAGCAATAGTTGTAGTTGCTATTCGTGGTGGAGGCAATCATGGTGGAGTGATGGAGATCATGCCGGAACGCACAAGATGGAGATCATTGCGCGAAGATTGGCTATACCATGTCACATAAAGTTATATGCATGTGATGTTTATCCTTTTATGTATCTTATCATGCTTAGATCGCGACGGTAGCATTATAAGATGATTCCTCACTTAAAGATCAAGATAAAAACTGTGTTCTCCCCAAGTATGCACCGTTGCGAAAGTTCGTCGTGTCCAAGCATCACGTGATGATCGGGTGCTATAGACTCTACGCTCACATACAACGGGTGCAAGCCAGTTGTGCATACGCGGAAATACTTGGGTCTAACTTGACGAGCCTAGCATGTACAGACATGGCCTCGGAACACATGAACCGAAAGGTTAAGCATGAGTCATATGAATGATATGATCGACACTTCGTTGTCCACCATTGAAACCACATCTCTTCTCGTGAAGATCGGATTAGGTGTGGTGAATTTGGATCATGTTCACTAAACAACTTGAGGGATGTTGAATTTAGTGGGAGTTCATCTAGTAATTTGATTAAAAGTTGAACTGGTTATCATGAACATAGTCTAATTTGTACTTGCAAATATTGTAGATCACATGGCTAAGTCCAACTTCAACTTCAACGTTTTTGCTGAGAAAGAAAAGCTTAAGAACAATGGGTCTAACTTCACCAACTGGTTCCGCAATCTGAGAATCATTCTCTCTGGCGGTTAAAAGGACTATGTCCTTGAGAAAGCGTTAGGTAACCCCCCCGCTGCAACTGCGCCGGCTGATGAGAAAGCTGTCTATCAGTCGTGCAAAGATGATTATGGTGTGATTAAGAGCACCATGTTGTTTGCTATGGAACCAGAACTTCAAAATCGTTTTGAAAACTATCCCGGGCCCTTTGAGATTCTCGAAGAGATGAAAACCATGTTTCAGACTCAGGCCCGTTCTGAGAGATATGAGATCTCCGAGAAGTTCTTTAACTGCAAGATGGAGGAAGGGAGTTCCGTTAGTGAGCACGCCATTAAGATGTCGGGCTACACTCAACGCCTTGAGCAACTGGACTGCAAGATTCCAGAGGAGCTCAAGATTGACAGGGTTCTGCAATCACTCCCTCCCAGCTACAAAAGTTTTGTAGTGACTCATAATCAGATTGGTTCCACTGATACGATCACCGAGCTCTTCGCAAAGCTGAAGGCTGCGGAGGTGGACATCAAGAAGGATAATCATGTGTTGATGGTCAACAAGCCCTCCTTTAAGAAAGGTAAGGGTGCAAATAAGCCCTTCAAGAAAAACGGCGGCAAGCGCGTTGCCCCTGCTGAGAAGAAGCTCAAGTCTGGTCCTAAGCCGGACACTGAGTGCTTCTATTGCAAGGACAAGGGTCACTGGAAGCGCAACTGTCCGAAGTACTTAGCGGACAAGAAGGCTGGCACCATCAAAGCTATATTTGATATACATGTTATTGATGTTTTCCTTACTAGCCCTCGTTGTAGTGCCTGGGTATTTGATACTGGTTCAGTTGCTAATATTTGTAACTCGAAACAGGAGCTACGGAATAGACGGCGGCTTGCGAGGGATGAGGTGACGATGCACGTTGGCAACGGATCAAGAGTTGATGTGATGGCCGTCGGCACGCTCTCCTTAGTTTTACCTTCAGGATTAGTTTTAAACCTTAATAAATGTTATTATGTGCCTGCGTTGAGCATGAACATTATTTCTGGATCGTGTTTATTGCAAGACGGTTATTCATTTAAATCGGAGAATAATGGTTGTTCTATTTATATGAGTAACATCTTTTATGGTCATGCACCTCTTGTGAGTGGTTTATTTCTTCTAAATCTCGAAAGGGATGAAACACACATCCATAACATTGAGGCTAAGAGATGCAAAGTAGATAGTGATAATATTACTTATTTGTGGCACTGTCGTCTAGGTCATATTGGTGTAAAGCGTATGAAGAAACTCCATTCTTATGGACTTTGGGAGTCTCTTGATTTTGAATCATTTGACACATGCGAACCATGCCTCATGGGCAAGATGATCAAAACCCCGTTCTCCGGTATGATGGAGCGAGCAACGGACTTGTTGGAAATCATACATACCGATGTATGCGGACCGATGAGTGTTTCGACGCGCGGTGGATATCGCTATTTTCTCACTTTTACCGATGACTTAAGTAGATATGGGTATATCTATTTAATGAAACATAAATCTGAAACGTTTGAAAAGTTCAAAGAATTTCAGAATGAAGTGGAGAACCATCGTAACAGAAAGATTAAGTTTCTACGATCCGATCGTGGGGGCGAATATTTGAGTTATGATTTTCTCACGCATCTCAAAGCAAGTGGAATCGTTTCACAACTCACGCCACCCGGAACACCACAGCGCAATGGTGTGTCTGAACGCCGGAATCGAACCCTATTAGATATGGTCCGATCGATGATGTCTCTTACTGATTTGCCATTATCATTTTGGGGTTATGCATTAGAAACCGCTGCATTCACTTTAAATAGGGCTCCATCTAAATCCGTTGAGATGACACCGTATAAACTATGGTTTGGTGCTAAACCTAAGTTGTCGTTTCTTAAAGTTTGGGGATGCGAAGCTTACGTCAAGAAGTTGATGCCGGACAAGCTCGAACCCAAAGCGGAGAAATGCGTCTTCATAGGATACCCTAAGGAAACTATTGGGTATACCTTCTATCACAGAACCGAAGGCAAAGTGTTTGTCGCAAAGAACGGTTCCTTTCTTGAGAAGGAGTTTCTCTCGAAAGAAGTGAGTGGGAGGAAAGTAGAGCTAGACGAGGTTATTGAACCTTCTCTTGAATTGGAGAGTAGCGCAGCACCTGAAATTGTTCCAGTGCCGCTTGCACCAACAATAGAGGAAGCTAATGACAAGGATCATGAAGCTTCGGACGATGCTGCTACTAAACGTCGCAGGTCGACAAGGTCGCGTGCCCCTCCTGAGTGGTACGGCAACCCTGTCTTGACTGTCTTGTTAGTAGAAGACAGCGAACCTACGAACTATGAGGAAGCGATGATGAGCCCAGATTCTGAGAAATGGCTAGAACCCATGAAATCCAAATTGGGATCCATGAGCGAAAACCAAGTATGGACTTTGGTGGACCCTCCTAGCGACCGAAAGGTCGTTGAGTGCAAATGGATCTTCAAGAAGAAAACGGACGCGGATGGTAATGTTACCGTCTATAAAGCACGGCTTGTTGCGAAAGGTTTTTGACAAGTTCAAGGTGTTGACTACGATGAGACTTTCTCTCCCATAGCGATGTTTAAGTCCATTCGGATTTTATTAGCAATTGCTGCGTTTCATGATTATGAAATATGGAAAATGGATGTCAAGACTGCTTTCCTCAATGGCAACATTGATGAAGAGTTGTATATGATGCAACCCGAAGGTTTTGTCGATCCTAAGGATGCTGATAAAGTATGCAAACTTCAGCGTTCCATTTATGGACTGAAGCAAGCGTCTCGGAGTTGGAACCTTCGTTTTGATCAAGTGATCAAGAGCTTTGGATTTGTTCCAAATTGCTACGAAGCTTGCATCTACAAGAAAGTGAGTGGGAGCTCGGTGAAGTTTCTGGTACTATATGTGGATGACATACTGATTACTGGAAATGACATCGACATGCTTAACGATGTGAAGAGTTATTTGAACAAGTGTTTTTCAATGAAAGACCTAGGTGAAGCTGCTTATATATTGGGCATCAAAATCTATAGAGATAGACAAAGACACCTGATAGCTTTAAGCCAGAGTACATACCTAGACAAAGTCTTGAAAAGGTTCAGAATGGATAAGGCATTGAAAGGTTCAGTGCCTATGTTGTCAGGTAAGATATTGAGCAAGGCTCAGTGTCCAGCTACGGTAAATGATAGGGAAGCTATGAGCAAAGTGCCTTATGCCTCGGCCATAGGTTCCATCATGTATGCCATGCTGTGTACTAGACCGGATGTGTCAATGCTCTTAGTTTGACGAGTAGATATCAAAGTGATCCAGGAGTGGAACACTGGACAGCCGTGAAGAACATCCTAAGGTACCTAAATAGGACTAAAGAAATGTTCTTAGTCTATGGGGGTGATGAACAGCTCGTCGTAAAAGGTTACGTCGATGCTAGTTTCGACACCGACAAGGATGATGCTAAATCTCAGACAGGATACATGTATATTTTGAATGGAGGAGCTGTGAGCTGGAGAAGCTGCAAGCAAAGCATGGTCGCGGGATCTACAGTAGAAGCGGAATACATGGCTGCTGCAGAAGCGTCAAGTGAAGGAGTTTGGATCAGAAACTTCATCACTGAGCTTGGCGTGGTTCCAAGTGCATTGGACCCGCTGGAGATATTATGTGACAACACTGGCGCCATAGCACTCGCTAAGGAACCAAGATATCATCCAAAGACCAAGCATATCAACCGCAAGTTTCATATAATCCGAGATTATATAGCAGATGGAGATCTGAAGATCAGCAAAGTACATACAGATCTGAATGTCGCAGATCCATTGACTAAACCTCTTCCACGTGTAAAACATGATCAGCACCTCAGTGCCATGGGTGTAAGATTGTTGCCAAATGTAAACTAGATTATTGACTCTAGTGCAAGTGGGAGACTGTTGGAATTATGCCCTAGAGGCAATAATAAAGATGTTATTATTATAATTCTTGTTCATGATAAAGTTTATATTCCATGCTAGAATTGTATTAAGCGGAAACATTAATACTTGTGTGGTTTGTGAACAACACCGTGTCCCTAGTACGCCTCTATGGACTAGCTCATTGATCAATGATGGTTAAGGTTTCCTAACCATAGACATGAGTTGTCAATTGATAATGAGATCATATCATTGGAGAATGATATGGTGGATAGACCCAAACTAAGCGAAGCAATTAGATCGTGTCATCGTGTTCGTCTTTGCGAAGTTTTTTTTATGTCAAATATTGTATTCCTTAGACCATGAGATAATACAACTCCCTGGTATCGGAAGAAAGCTTTGAGGTCATCAAACGTCATCCTATGAGAGGGTGATCATAAAGGTGTCTCTCAGGTAATCGGAAAGTATCTGTTGGGTTGTATGTATCGAGATGAGATTTGTCCCTCCCAAGTCGAAGAGATATACTTCGGGCCCACTCGGTAATCGATATCAACACCGCTTGCAAGCATGTGGTTAAGGAGTTAATCACAAAGTGATATCGGATTACGGAACGAGTAAAGTACTTGCTATGAACGAGATTGAACTAGGTATGACGATACCGACAATCGAATCTCGGGCAAGTAAAATATCGCGAGACGAAGGGAATATATATATGGGATTGATTGAATCCTGGCATCGTGGTTCATCCGATATGATCATCGATGAATGTGTGGGAGTCAATATGGGTGCCCAGAACCCGCTGTTGATTATTGATAGAAGATCATGTCTGCATATTCTCGAACCCGCAGGGTCACACACTTAACGTGTCTCGACGCTAGGATAGATTGGATAATTGGTTGATGAATTTTTGTTCGGAGTCTCGGATGGGATCCGGGACATCACGAGAGGTTCCGGAATGGTCCGGAGAATAAGATTCATATAAGGCAGTGCAGTTTTTGGAGTTCGGAATTGTTCCGGATTAATCGGTATTGTACCGGAAGCTTCTAGAACCTTCCGGAAGGGGGCCAACGTGGTCCCACCTTCCGGGAGGGGGCATGGGCCTATGAGGGAGTGTCCTGGCCGCATTGGGCCAGGGGCACAAGGCCCCATAGGGCCCAGTCGATTCTAGAGAGATTTAACTCGTTTAAATCTCGGGATAGAATTTCTAGATAAGGGGAGAGTTTAAATCGTTTAAACTAGAGATAGGCTTGGAGGAGGGGCTAGGGTTGGCCGCCCCCTCCCCCTCTATATATAGAGGGCTGGTGCGCCCCCTCCCCTGTACACACATCTCCCTCCAAGCCCTAGTAGCCCTGCTGCCTTCCTCTCTCCCTCCCGACTGTTTGCAGGCGAAGCCCTGCTGCAGAAATTCTCCACCATATACACCACGCCGTCATGTTGTAGATCCAATCTATCTCTCCACCCTACTTGATGGTCCGAGGAAGGAGGAGACGTCGAGGTGCTGCACGTGTGCATCTCACGGAAGCACCGCCACTTGTGGTGCTAGATCGGATCAGATCGCGAGGAGGAGAAGCGAGTACGACTACATCACCCACGTTCCGACGAACGTTCCGCTGTGCGAATCTTCAAGGGTATGAAGATCTAATCCAATCTCTCTCGTTGTTTGCATCTCCTAGATTAGATCTTGGCTTTCCCTCTGTTCGCTTCCGTCGAAAATTTTGATTTACTATGCTGCGAAACCCTTCAGTGGTATCAGAGCTAGATCTATGCGTAGATGTGTTTCACGAGTAGAACGCAACATGGTTGTTGTGGGCGTTGATGTTTTCTGTTGCAAGCCTCTTGTTTGTGTTCTTCTTATGGCGCGGGATAGTGAGATTGAAGCGGTCCAGGCCAACCTTACGCGACGTCGTTCGCGAGACCGGCTCCGCACTTGACGTGTGGCTTGTACCATACATGCGGCTGGTGGATGTCAGTTTCTCTCACTATAGTTGTCATGGGATTAACACCGGAGTTTGGCAACCATAATATCACCGTTGTGGCTTTCCGTAGGTAAGAATCGTTCTTAGCATCTACTCCCATAAGCCACGTAAAACATGCAACAACAAAGTAGAGGCGTCTAACTTGTTTTTGCAGGGAGTGTTTTCTGTGATATGGTATGGCCCAAGATGTGATGTGTATATTGT
This sequence comes from Avena sativa, assembly GCA_916181665.1. Lineage (NCBI taxonomy): Eukaryota > Viridiplantae > Streptophyta > Magnoliopsida > Poales > Poaceae > Avena > Avena sativa. The sequence goes on along the minus strand of OV702290.1, from coordinate 551,029,525 downwards.
ATGCGATGATCATGTTTTGTAATGTTTAACGACTTGCATGTCGATGAGTACACAACCGGCAGGAGCCATATGGTTGTCTTTATAATTGTGTATGACCTGCGAGTCAACTTCTTATACGCCATGTAATAGCTTTACTTTATCGCTAAGTAGTTAGCAATAGTTGTAGTTGCTATTCGTGGTGGAGGCAATCATGGTGGAGTGATGGAGATCATGCCGGAACGCACAAGATGGAGATCATTGCGCGAAGATTGGCGATACCATGTCACATAAAGTTATATGCATGTGATGTTTATCCTTTTATGTATCTTATCATGCTTAGATCGCGACGGTAGCATTATAAGATGATTCCTCACTTAAAGATCAAGATAAAAATTGTGTTCTCCCCAAGTATGCACCGTTGCGAAAGTTCGTCGTGTCCAAGCATCACGTGATGATCGGGTGCTATAGACTCTACGCTCACATACAACGGGTGCAAGCCAGTTTTGCACACGCGGAAATACTTGGGTCTAACTTGACGAGCCTAGCATATACAGACATGGCCTCGGAACACATGAACCGAAAGGTTAAGCATGAGTCATATGAATGATATGATCGACACTTCGTTGTCCACCATTGAAACCACATCTCTTCTCGTGAAGATCGGATTAGGTGTGGTGAATTTGGATCATGTTCACTAAACAACTTGAGGGATGTTGAATTTAGTGGGAGTTCATCTAGTAATTTGATTAAAAGTTGAACTGGTTATCATGAACATAGTCTAATTTGTACTTGCAAATATTGTAGATCACATGGCTAAGTCCAACTTCAACTTCAACGTTTTTGCTAAGAAAGAAAAGCTTAAGAACAATGGGTCTAACTTCACCAACTGGTTCCGCAATCTGAGAATCATTCTCTCTGGCGGTCAAAAGGACTATGTCCTTGAGAAAGCGTTAGGTAACCCCCCCCCGCTGCAACTGCGCCGGCTGATGAGAAAGCTGTCTATCAGTCGCGCAAAGATGATTATGGTGTGATTAAGAGCACCATGTTGTTTGCTATGGAACCGGAACTTCAAAATCGTTTTGAAAACTATCCCGGGCCCTTTGAGATTCTCGAAGAGCTGAAAACCATGTTTCAGACTCAGGCCCGTTCTGAGAGATATGAGATCTCCGAGAAGTTCTTTAACTGCAAGATGGAGGAAGGGAGTTCCGTTAGTGAGCACGCCATTAAGATGTCGGGCTACACTCAACGCCTTGAGCAACTGGACTGCAAGATTCCAGAGGAGCTCAAGATTGACAGGGTTCTGCAATCACTCCCTCCCAGCTACAAAAGTTTTGTAGTGACTCATAATCAGATTGGTTCCACTGATACGATCACCGAGCTCTTCGCAAAGCTGAAGGCTGCGGAGGTGGACATCAAGAAGGATAATCATGTGTTGATGGTCAACAAGCCCTCCTTTAAGAAAGGTAAGGGTGCAAAGAAGCCCTTCAATAAAAACGGCGGCAAGCGCGTTGCCCCTGCTGAGAAGAAGCTCAAGTCTGGTCCTAAGCCGGACACTGAGTGCTTCTATTGCAAGGACAAGGGTCACTGGAAGCGCAACTGTCCGAAGTACTTAGCGGACAAGAAGGCTGGCACCATCAAAGCTATATTTGATATACATGTTATTGATGTTTTCCTTACTAGCCCTCGTTGTAGTGCCTGGGTATTTGATACTGGTTCAGTTGCTAATATTTGTAACTCGAAACAGGAGCTACGGAATAGACGGCGGCTTGCGAGGGATGAGGTGACGATGCGCGTTGGCAACGGATCAAGAGTTGATGTGATGGCCGTCGGCACGCTCTCCTTAGTTTTACCTTCAGGATTAGTTTTAAACCTTAATAAATGTTATTATGTGCCTGCGTTGAGCATGAACATTATTTCTGGATCGTGTTTATTGCAAGACGGTTATTCATTTAAATTGGAGAATAATGGTTGTTCTATTTATATGAGTAACATCTTTTATGGTCATGCACCTCTTGTGAGTGGTTTATTTCTTCTAAATCTCGAAAGGGATGAAACACACATCCATAACATTGAGGCTAAGAGATGCAAAGTAGATAGTGATAATACTACTTATTTGTGGCACTGTCGTCTAGGTCATATTGGTGTAAAGCATATGAAGAAACTCCATTCTGATGGACTTTTGGAGTCTCTTGATTTTGAATCATTTGACACATGCGAACCATGCCTCATGGGCAAGATGATCAAAACCCCGTTCTCCGGTATGATGGAGCGAGCAACGGACTTGTTGGAAATCATACATACCGATGTATGCGGACCGATGAGTGTTTCGACGCGCGGTGGATATCGCTATTTTCTCACTTTTACCGATGACTTAAGTAGATATGGGTATATATATTTAATGAAACATAAATCTGAAACGTTTGAAAAGTTCAAAGAATTTCAGAATGAAGTGGAGAACCATCGTAACAGAAAGATTAAGTTTCTACGATCCGATCGTGGGGGCGAATATTTGAGTTATGATTTTCTCACGCATCTCAAAGCAAGTGGAATCGTTTCACAACTCACGCCACCCGGAACACCACAGCGCAATGGTGTGTCTGAACGCCGGAATCGAACCCTATTAGATATGGTCCGATCGATGATGTCTCTTACTGATTTGCCGTTATCATTTTGGGGTTATGCATTAGAAACGCTGCATTCACTTTAAATAGGGCTCCATCTAAATCCGTTGAGACGACACCGTATGAACTATGGTTTGGTGCTAAACCTAAGTTGTCGTTTCTTAAAGTTTGGGGATGCGAAGCTTACGTCAAGAAGTTGATGCCGGACAAGCTCGAACCCAAAGCGGAGAAATGCGTCTTCATAGGATACCCTAAGGAAACTATTGGGTATACCTTCTATCACATAACCGAAGGCAAAGTGTTTGTCGCAAAGAACGGTTCCTTTCTTGAGAAGGAGTTTCTCTCGAAAGAAGTGAGTGGGAGGAAAGTAGAGCTAGACGAGGTTATTGAACCTTCTCTTGAATTGGAGAGTAGCGCAACACCTGAAATTGTTCCAGTGCCGCCTGCACCAACAATAGAGGAAGCTAATGACAAGGATCATGAAGCTTCGGACGATGCTGCTACTAAACGTCGCAGGTCGACAAGGTCGCGTGCCCCTCCTGAGTGGTACGGCAACCCTGTCTTGACTGTCTTGTTAGTAGAAGACAGCGAACCTACGAACTATGAGGAAGCGATGATGAGCCCAGATTCTGAGAAATGGCTAGAAGCCATGAAATCCGAATTGGGATCCATGAGCGAAAACCAAGTATGGACTTTGGTGGACCCTCCTAGCGACCGAAAGGCCGTTGAGTGCAAATGGATCTTCAAGAAGAAAACGGACGCGGATGGTAATGTTACCGTCTATAAAGCACGGCTTGTTGCGAAAGGTTTTTGACAAGTTCAAGGTGTTGACTACGATGAGACTTTCTCTCCCATAGCGATGTTTAAGTCCATTCGGATTTTATTAGCAATTGCTGCGTTTCATGATTATGAAATATGGCAAATGGATGTCAAGACTGCTTTCCTCAATGGCAACATTGATGAAGAGTTGTATATGATGCACCCGAAGGTTTTGTCGATCCTAAGGATGCTGATAAAGTATGCAAACTTCAGCGTTCCATTTATGGACTGAAGCAAGCGTCTCGGAGTTGGAACCTTCGTTTTGATCAAGTGATCAAGAGCTTTGGATTTGTTCCAAATTGCTACGAAGCTTGCATCTACAAGAAAGTGAGTGGGAGCTCGGTGACGTTTCTGGTACTATATGTGGATGACATACTGATTATTGGAAATGACATCGACATGCTTAACGATGTGAAGAGTTATTTGAACAAGTGTTTTTCAATGAAAGACCTAGGTGAAGCTGCTTATATATTGGGCATCAAAATCTATAGAGATAGACAAAGACGCCTGATAGCTTTAAGCCAGAGTACATACCTAGACAAAGTCCTGAAAAGGTTCAGAATGGATAAGGCATTGAAAGGTTCAGTGCCTATGTTGTCAGGTAAGATATTGAGCAAGGCTCAGTGTCCAGCTATGGTAAATGATAGGGAAGCTATGAGCAAAGTGCCTTATGCCTCGGCCATAGGTTCCATCATGTATGCCATGCTGTGTACTAGACCGGATGTGTCCAATGCTCTTAGTTTGACGAGCAGATATCAAAGTGATCCAGGAGTGGAACACTGGACAGCCGTGAAGAACATCCTAAGGTACCTAAATAGGACTAAAGAAATGTTCTTAGTCTATGGGGGTGATGAACAGCTCGTCGTAAAAGGTTACGTCGATGCTAGTTTCGACACCGACAAGGATGATGCTAAATCTCAGACAGGATACGTGTATATTTTGAATGGAGGAGCTGTGAGCTGGAGAAGCTGCAAGCAAAGCGTGGTCGCGGGATCTACAGTAGAAGCGGAATACATGGCTGCTGCAGAAGCGTCAAGTGAAGGAGTTTGGATCAGAAACTTCATCACTGAGCTTGGCGTGGTTCCAAGTGCATTGGACCCGCTGGAGATATTATGTGACAACACTGGCGCCATAACACTCGCTAAGGAACCAAGATATCATCCAAAGACCAAGCATATCAACCGCAAGTTTCATATAATCCGAGATTATATAGCAGATGGAGATCTGAAGATCAGCAAAGTACATACATATCTGAATGTCGCAGATCCATTGACTAAACCTCTTCCACGTGTAAAACATGATCAGCACCTCAGTGCCATGGGTGTAAGATTGTTGCCAAATGTAAACTAGATTATTGACTCTAGTGCAAGTGGGAGACTGTTGGAATTATGCCCTAGAGGCAATAATAAAGATGTTATTATTATAATTCTTGTTCATGATAAAGTTTATATTCCATGCTAGAATTGTATTAAGCGGAAACATTAATACTTGTGTGGTTTGTGAACAACACCGTGTCCCTAGTACGCCTCTATGGACTAGCTCATTGATCAATGATGGTTAAGGTTTCCTAACCATAGACATGAGTTGTCAATTGATAATGAGATCATATCATTGGAGAATGATATGGTGGATAGACCCAAACTAAGCGAAGCAATTAGATCGTGTCATCGTGTTCGTCTTTGCGAAGTTTTTTTATGTCAAATATTGTATTCCTTAGACCATGAGATAATACAACTCCCTGGTGTCGGAAGAAAGCTTTGAGGTCATCAAACGTCATCCTATGAGAGGGTGATCATAAAGGTGTCTCTCAGGTAATCGGAAAGTATCTGTTGGGTTGTATGTATCGAGATGGGATTTGTCCCTCCCAAGTCGGAGAGATATACTTCGGGCCCACTCGGTAATCGATATCAACACCGCTTGCAAGCATGTGGTTAAGGAGTTAATCACAAAGTGATATTGGATTACAGAACGAGTAAAGTACTTGCTGTGAACGAGATTGAACTAGGTATGACGATACCGACGATCGAATCTCGGGCAAGTAAAATATCGCGAGACGAAGGGAATATATATATGGGATTGATTGAATCCTGGCATCGTGGTTCATCCGATATGATCATCGATGAATGTGTGGGAGTCAATATGGGTGCCCAGACCCCGCTGTTGATTATTGATAGAACAACATGTCTGCATATTCTCGAACCCGCAGGGTCACACACTTAACGTGTCTCGACGCTAGGATAGATTGGATAATTGGTTTATGAATTTTTGTTCGGAGTCTCGGATGGGATTCGGGACATCACGGGAGGTTCCGGAATGGTCCGGAGAATAAGATTCATATAAGGCAGTGCAGTTTTTGGAGTTCGGAATTGTTCCGGATTAATCGGTATTGTACCGGAAGCTTCTAGAACCTTCCGGAAGGGGGCCAACGTGGTCCCACCTTCCGGGAGGGGGCATGGGCCTATGAGGGAGTGTCCTGGCCGCATTGGGCCAGGGGCACAAGGCCCCATAGGGCCCAGTCGATTCTAGAGAGATTTAACTCGTTTAAATCTCGGGATAGAATTTCTAGATAAGGGGAGAGTTTAAATCGTTTAAACTAGAGATAGGCTTGGAGGAGGGGCTAGGGCTGGCCGCCGCCTCCCCCTCTATATATAGAGGGCTGGTGCGCCCCCTCCCCTGTACACACATCTCCCTCCAAGCCCTAGTAGCCCTGCTGCCTTCCTCTCTCCCTCCCGACTGTTTGCAGGCGAAGCCCTGCTGCAGAAATTCTCCACCATATACACCACGCCGTCGTGTTGTAGATCCAATCTATCTCTCCACCCTACTTGCTGGTCCGAGGAAGGAGGAGACGTCGAGGTGCTGCACGTGTGCATCTCACGGAGGCACCGCCACTTGTGGTGCTAGATCGGATCAGATCGCGAGGAGGAGAAGCGAGTACGACTACTACACCCACGTTCCGACGAACGTTCCGCTGTGCGAATCTTCAAGGGTATGAAGATCTAATCCAATCTCTCTCGTTGTTTGCATCTCCTAGATTAGATCTTGGCTTTCCCTCTGTTCGCTTCCGTAGAAAATTTTGATTTACTATGCTGCGAAACCCTTCACCTTAAGTATGCACCGTTTTTTGGATTGTGTTTTGAGGCATCACGTGATGATCGGGTGTTCTCGACTCTACGCTTTCATACAACGGGTGTAAGACAGTTTTACACACGCAAATACTAAGGTTCTTACTTGATGATCCTAGCATGTACAGACATGGCCTCGGAACACGAACCGAAAGGTTAAGCATGAGTCATATAGTTGATATGATGCCCATATAGATGCTCGCCTTTGAAGCTACACCGACTCACGTGATGATCGGACTTGGTGTAGTGGATTTGGTTCATGTAATCACCAAAAGGACACGAGGGATGTCGTTTTTGAGTGGGAGTTCATTAGTAATTTGGATTAGTTGAACTCAATCTATCATAAACTTAGTCTAAATATACTTTACAAATTCTGTTGTAGATGGCACCACCTGCTTTTAATTTCAATGTGTTCATGGAGAAAGAGAAACTTGCTGCGAATGGTAGCAACTTCACCAACTGGGCTATGAATTTGAGGATTCTCCTCACTGTTGCACAAAAGCAATATGTGCTAGATGCGCCGCTAGGCCCCCCACCAGCTCCTGATGCCCCTGACGAGGAAAAGAACATCTATATAACTCGTCAGGAGGACCACAACTTAGTTCATTTCAGCATACTGTATGGGCTAGAGCTAGAACTTCGAAAGTGTTTCGAAAATGGCAATGCCTTTGATACCATGGGAGAATTGAAAATGATTTTCGATACCCATGCTGCCGTAGAGAGTTATAATGCTACGGAAAAGTTCTTTAGCTGCATGATGGAGGAAAACAACTCCCTTAGTGAGCACGTACTCAAAATGTCTGGGTACGCCGATAAGCTTGTGTCCTTGGGAATAACGATTCCCATTGACTTAGGCATACATCGTGTTCTCCAATCTCTGCCACCTAGCTACAAGAGCTTCGTGATGAACTATAATATGCAGGGCATGAAGAAGTCTCTTCCCGAGCTTCTGTCAATGCTTAAGACTGCAGAAGTGAAGATTAGGAAAGAACATCAAGTGTTGATGATCAATAGGACCACCGGTTTCAAGAAGGACAAGAAAGGCAAGCACAAGGGAAAGAAGGGTGGCAAGTCTATTGCCACGCCTGAAAAGAAACCCCGAGCTGGCCCTAAGTCTAACACCGAGTGCTACTATTGCAAGAGGACTGGCCATTGGAAGCGCAACTGCCCCAAGTATTTGGTGGACAAGAAGTCCGGCAAGGCAAACAAAGGTATATGTGATATACATGTTATTGATGTGTACTTGACTAGTACTCTCAGTAGCACCTGGGTATTTGATACGGGATCGGTTGCTAATATATGTAACTCGGCTCAGGGGCTGCGGAACAAGCGACAACTAGCAAGGGATGAGGTCACGATGCGGGTTGGCAATGGATCAAGAGTTGATGTGATCGCCGTCGGAACGCTGCCTCTCCATATGCCATCGGGATTATTTATAAACCTGAATAATTGTTATTTGGTGTCTGCACTAAGCATGAACATTGTATCCGGATCATGTTTGATGCAAAGTGGTTATTCATTTAAGTCTGAAAACAATGGTTGTTCGATTTATATGAATAATATCTTTTATGGTCATGCACCTGTGTTGAATGGTTTATTTCTGTTGGATCTCGATAGTAGTATTACGCATATTCATAATGTTGATGCTAAAAGGATTAAACTTGATAATGATATATCTACATATATGTGGCACTGCCGTCTAGGTCATATTGGCGTTAAACGCATGAAGAAACTCCATTCCGATGGAATTTTGGAATCACTTGATTTTGAATCATTTGATACATGTGAGCCATGCCTTATGGGCAAGATGACTAGAACGCCGTTTTCCGGTTCAATGGAACGGGCGACAGATTTATTGGAAATCATACATACTGATGTGTGTGGACCAATGAGTGTGTCGGCGCGAGGTGGATATCATTATTTTGTTACTTTCACGGATGATTTGAGTAGATATGGGTATATCTATTTGATGAAACACAAGTCTGAAACTTTTGAAAAGTTCAAAGAATTTCAGAATGAAGTGGAAAATCAACATAACAGAAAGATCAAATTTCTACGGTCCGACCGTGGAGGAGAGTATCTTAGTTACGAGTTTAGCACACATATGAAAGACTGTGGAATAGTTTCACAACTCACGCCTGCCGGAACACCACAACGTAATGGTGTGTCAGAATGTCGTAATCGTACTTTATTGGATATGGTTCGATCTATGATGTCTCTGACTGACTTGCCACTGTCATTTTGGGGTTATGCACTAGAAACCACTGCATTCACTTTAAATAGGGCACCATCTAAATCCGTTGAAAAGACACCGTATGAATTATGGTTTGGAAACAAACCTAAGCTGTCATTTCTTAAAGTTTGGGGATGCGATGTTTATGTGAAGAAACTTCAACCGGATAAACTCGAACCCAAAGCGGAAAAATGCGTCTTCATAGGATACCCTAAGGAAACAATTGGGTATACCTTCTATCACAGATCCGAGGGCAAGGTCTTTGTTGCCAAGAATGGATCCTTTCTTGAGAAGGAGTTTCTCGTGAAAGGTGTGAGTAGTCGGAAGGTAGAACTCGAAGAGGTTATTGAACCTTCTCTTCATGAAATGGCGAGTAGCGCAGCTCCAGAAGTTGTTTCAGAGTTGACTTCACCTAATGAAGAGAGAACTAATGATATTGATCATGAAACTCCGAAAGAGGACACTACCGAACCTCGCAGGTCAAGCAGGACACGTGCAGCTCCTGAACTGTACGGCAATCCTGTTATGAATTTCATGATTGATGAAATAGATGACCGTGCAATGTATGAAGAAGCGATGATGAGCCCTGATTCCAGCAAATGGCTAGAAGCCATGAAATCTGAGATGGAATCCATGTACAAAAACCAGGTTTGGACCTTGGTGGACTTACCTCACGATCGAAAGGCCGTTGAGAATAAATGGATTTTCAAAAGAAAAACTGATGCTGATGGTAATATAACCATCTATAAGGCTCGACTTGTCGCAAAGGGGTTTCGACAAATTCAAGGAGTTGACTACGATGAGACATTCTCTCCCGTAGCGATGCTTAAGTCGGTTAGGATTATGTTAGCAATTACTGCATATTTCGATTTTGAAATATGGCAGATGGATGTCAAAACTGCGTTCCTCAATGGTAATATTGAAGAAGAGTTGTATATGTTACAACCTAAGGGTTTTGTTGATCCTAAGGATGCTGATAAGGTGTGCAAACTTCAGCGATCCATCTATGGACTGAAGCAAGCATCCCGGAGTTGGAATCTCTGCTTTGATGAGGTGATCAAAGAGTTTGGATTTGTCCAAACTTATGGAGAGGTTTGTATTTACAAGAAAGTGAGTGGGAGCAATGTGGCATTTCTGATATTATATGTGGATGACATATTATTGATTGGAAATGATTTAGATCTTTTAAACAGTGTTAAAAGTTATCTAAACAACAAATTTTCGATGAAGGACCTTGGTGAAGCTTCATATATATTAGGCATTAAAATCTATAGAGATAGATCAAGACGCCTAATTGGGCTATCGCAGAGTACATACCTTGATAAGATATTAAAGAAGTTTAATATGGACGGAAGTAAGAAGGGGTACTTACCTATGTTGCAAGGCAAGGCATTGAGTAAGACTCAAAGTCCGGCTAGGGCGGAAGAAAGAGAGATAATGGATAAGATCCCCTATGCCTCAGCCATAGGCTCTATAATGTATTCCATGCTATGTACAAGACCGGATGTGGCACATGCTATTAGTTTGACTAGTAGGTACCAATCTGATCCAGGTTCGGAACACTGGATAGCGGTCAAGAATATCCTTAAGTACTTGAGAAGAACTAAGGATATGTTTCTTGTATACGGAGGTGAAGAAGAGCTAGTTGCTAAGTGTTATGTCGATGCTAGCTTTGACACTGATCCGGATGACTCTAAGTCTCAATCCGGATACGTATTTCTCTTGAACGGAGCAGTAGTTAGTTGGAGGAGCTCCAAACAACCTGTGGTGGCTGGATCAATGACGGAGGCGGAATATGTTGCTGCTTCAGAAGCAGCGCAGGAAGCGGTTTGGATGAAGGAGTTCATAACGGAACTAGGTGTGATTCCTAGTGCGTTGGACCCAATGGTGATCTATTGTGACAATAATGGAGCCATAGCCAACGCCAAGGAACCAAGGTCTCACAAGAATTCCAAGCATATTAAGCGCTGGTTTCACTCCATCCGCGAGCATGTCAAGGAAGGAGATATAAAGATTTGTAAAGTACACACGGACCTGAATGTAGCAGATCCATTGACTAAAGTACTCCCTAAGGCAAAACATGATCAACACCAGAACTCCATGGGTGTTAGATTTATCACTATATAAACTAGATTATTGTCTCTAGTGCAAGTGGGAGACTGAAGGAAATATGCCCTGAGAGGCAATACTAAAGTTGTTATTATATATTCCTTATATATGATAGATGTTTATTTTGCATGCTATAATTGTATTGATAGGAAACATCAATACATGTGTGTTTAATAAACAAAAAAGGGTTCCTAGTCATGCCTCTCTTATAGACTAGCTTGTTGATTAACAAGATGATCAAGGTTTCCTGATCATGGACATTGGATGTTGTTAATAACAAGGTCACAACATTTGTGAAATGATGTGATGAACATTCATCCGAAGTATAGCATTACGATCAAGTCATTATGTTTATATTGCTATAACATCATACGAAGTAATCTTTATCCTTAGACCATGAGATCATGTTAATTGCTAACACCGGAAGAGTATCTTGATAACATCAAACGTCACACCGTAACAGGGTGACTATAAAGATGGGTTCAGTGCTACGAAGGTGTTATGTTGAGGCTCATGGATCAGGAGTGGAATTTCTCAATCCAGATGACGGATAGATATACTCTGGGCCCTCTCGGTGATATCACATTAGGATAGCTTGCAAGCAAGTGATGTGATCACTAGAATGTTATATCACGGGAACGAGAAAAGAGTGCATCTCGGTAACGAGATCAAACTAGGTATGGAGATACCGATGATCAAATCTCGGACATGTAATATATCGAGAGACAAAGGGATTTAGTTACAAGCGTTAAAGGTTCTCACGATCACAGGAGTCATCGTTGAATGTGTAGGAGTCAGTACGGATCTCCAGGTCCCGCTGCTGATTATTGATCGGAGAAGGGTCTCGATCATGTCTGCATTATTCGCGAACCGTAGGGTGGCACACTTAAGAGTTACCGGACACCATTTTGGAGCACATATGTTTCAGACGAAAGAATTGCAAAGCGCAGGAATTGTTTCAATAGAAACCAGAAATTGTTTCGGGTGAAATTGCAGAAGGTGGTTCTGCATGTGATATTGAAATATTGCAAGGGGCTATATGTGAATGTTTTTTAATTAAAGTAATTAACAAAATTCTGAATAAATTTAATAAAAGAGTTTTTATTAAATGAGAGAGCATTAAATTTGGAGAAACTTAATGCATTTAAAGTGGAGACTTTAAAAGGGAATGTGAAGAGGCATTTTAATGTGGAGGAGTTACCACCACATGAATGGGGGAGGTGAGGGGTCACTCCCCCATGCGCCAGCCATGGAGAGAGGGGGCACCCCCCCTCCTCCTATAAAAGGCCACCCATTCCCTCCTTCATCCACACACCTCCTTGTGAAGGATCTCTCTCCCCCTCTAGAATTATTCCCCCATGGTCTCGGATTAGCGAGATACATGTTCCCGGTGGCATTTCGTCTGGAAGGAGTTGCTGCTTCCGCTGGATCGCTGGAGCGAGGAGGTGGAGGTTGTCCGGTGGCTTGAACGTGTGTGCGAGTGCGGATGCGCTGCTGAGTTGCGGCGCTCGGACTTCCTCACGATCTTGAGATCGGCAAGTGTACAACTACATCAACCACGAGTTCCTACTCATTAACAAAGCTCGTTGTCTTCGAGGGTAAGTTCTCCATGGATGTATGTCCACCCGTTTGCTCTGTATCTAGTAGATAGATCTTGGCGTGTAGTTCTCATCGTAGGAAATTTTTTGTTTTCTATGCTACGGACCCAACAAGAATATGCATCAATGAATGACAACAATTCACATCCAGCAGTTGAGTCTATGACCTGATCTATCCTTGGCAGTGGAAATGGATCTTTTGGACACGCCTTGTTCAGGTTCGTGTAATCGATGCACATACGCCAAACCACTGCCACGTTCGGATCATCTTTCTTCTTCTCCACCAGCACCGGATTAGATAGCTAATCCGGGTAAAGTACTTCCATGATAAATCCTGCCGCTAGTAACTGAGCTATTTCATCTCCAATGACTTTTCTCCTATCTTCGGCGAAGCGGCGGAGAGGTTGCTTCACCGGCCTTGCTCCGGGTCTCACGTTCAAAGAGTGCTCGACCAACTCCCTCGGAACACCTTGCAAGTCCTGTGTGGACCAAGCAAAAATATCCCGATTCTCACGGAGGAAGTTGACGAGATCGCTTTCCTATTTATCATTCAACACGGCACCAATTGTTACGGTGCGCTCTGGGAACATATCATCAACAGGCACTTTCTTGGTATCCTTTGTGGCTTGGAATGAGACACTGCCATGCGGGTTACTCAGTGCCGGCATATACTGTTGCGCAGACTGAGCCAATGCCGCCACCTCCTGGATTTTGCTTTTCTCTTGCGCAATCACGAGTGACTCGGCTAGGTTAGACCCGGTTGAGGCACACTCAATGGAACGTCGGAAATCCCCAACAATGGTAATCACTCCATTTGGCCCGGGCAACTTCATCTTCAAGTAACTGATGTGACAGCTCGCCATGAACTTGTTCAATGCTGGTCTTCCGAGTAACGCGTGATACGCACTCTCCAAGTTCACCACTTCGAACTCTAGATTCTCAGTTCGGCAGTTATCTCTCGTGCCGAACAAAACGTCAACCCGGACCTTGCCTATTGGCTCACAAGAGATGCCTAACACAATGCCATGGAAAGTTGTCCTTGTAGCTTGGAGCATGTTCTCCGAGATACCCAACTTGCGCATTGTATCCGCATACATGATGTTAATGCTACTGCCATTGTCAATCAGTACCTTGGAGAACCTCACATTGATGTTAGGCCCAATGAATGTCGGATCCAGCACCAACGCATACGAACCAGGACTCGGCATAAGCTTGGGATGATCTTTGATGTTCCAGGTAATTTACTGGTCCGACCAAGGCATATACCTCGTCACCGCTGGCATTACCGCATTTACCTCCATATGTCGGTGCTGCAAGCTCTTTCTATCGGTTTCCTCAGTGGTAAACACACAGTAACTCTGATGATGCTCCCTGTACTCATTCCTCCCCTCATTTCTGGGGTACCTCTGATCCGGCTGATGCTGGGTTTCTACTTGATGCACTGCATCCCTTCTCTCATGGTTATCATACCTCGGCGGAGGGGGAGGCAACATTAGCTTTTGCATGTTCGCTCCGGAGAGCAATTGCTGCCGGGGTAACTCCTGCCGAGGTTTCTCATTCCGGGGTGCCTGAGCATTCCTCGAGCCTCCTTGTTCTATCTTACACATCCACTCACATTGCCTTGTTGTATGACCCGCTGGGTTGCTCGGATTTGGCGTGTGAAATTTACACGGCTGATCCAACATCGACTCATAAGTGTACCTTGGATGGTCCTTATTTTCTTGCCACTGTTTCTTCTGCTCTGGCGTCCAAGTTTTCTTGCCATCATTTCTTGGTGTCCATTGTTGCCCTCCAGTTTTCTGATGTTGATTGCTCCCTGCTCCGGGCTGATCTTGATTCACAGCTGCAACTTGTTGCGAACTGTACTGGTGATCCGGTCTGTCATCTCTTCTTTTACCTCTGTAATCATTCCTCCGGGATGATCCGGCTCCATCTCTCTGGTAGTACTCCTTGTTTGACTCGTTTGACACGAGCCTGGGTTGAGTCGGATCACCCAAAGCATACGAATCAGCAATCCAGATCATTTTTGCCAAAATTGTTGGCATTTTCCTTTGCAACTTCTGCCACAGCTCGCTTGCATACCTGCACCCCTGCGCAAACCATGCTATGGCCTGCGACTCTATCACACCCTCACACGAGTTTCTCACGGTACACCACCGGGTTAAAAACTCCCGGTCTGTCTCGTTCGGTCTCTGCTTACACATAGCTAGGGTTTGTGGCCTATTTGGCCTCTGATATGTACTTGAGAGATTGCTGATAAACATTTCCTCAAAATCGATCCAGCAGTTAATACTTCTGGGCGGCAAATTGTTTAACCATACCCTTGCTGGCCCCTCCAACATCTAGGGTACGTATCTCATAGCCCATCGCAAGTCGCCTGTAGCAATTTTCACAGCTGTAGCATAGTTTATCAACCAATCCTCCGGCTTTGTACTGCCGTCATACGTCTTTGTGCCTCTGGGTAACTGGAAGTTAGGTACCGGTGGCTCCTTCATGATCCGGGGTCCAAAACACGTAGGACCCGGAGGACCCTAACTTTCGATCTGCTCCGACCTATACAGTCGATCCAGTTTCAACCTAGCGTCATCAGGCATCAGATCCCTGCTTCCCAATCTCGACCCTATCACATGATAGTCCGGCCTTGGGTATCCTGCATTCACCATTTCTGAATCTCCATCGTTATACCGGTGTTGCTCTCGTGGTGCACCTCTCTGTTGCATACCTCGGCCGGCACTTTGCTCTTGCCTTGGTATATTCCGCTGTTGCGGTTGTCCTGCCGAGTTGCGCTGTCCGGCATTGCCATTTACAGCGTTTCGTTGACTGGCATTGCCTTGGTCGCGGTTACCTCGGCCAACTTCACCTCGGCTTACGCTTCATCGATCATCGTTTCTTTGTACTTCTTTTGCCTTTCCTGCCCTTGTCGGGTCATACAGAACGATCTGTTTGTTTCTCCTGGCCGAGGTTACTACCTCTTCTCTCCTAGGACCACCATGAGGAGACGATGTGGATCCAGCGGATTTCTCCGGGTTACCCACCGCCGAATGAACGATCTTGGAGGCCCCAGCTCTCTCCGGGTTAGCCCTGAGCAATTCCTCATTTTGCCTGTTCGTGATCCGAACCAACTCATTGACCCTATCTTGCCATCTCTGACGGGCTTCACCGTTAGACCCTCTAACTCGGACGCAGCTGCATTCGCTGCTCTAAGGTTTTTCGCCGGGGTACTATACTTCGGCAGCCCCACGGACAAACAGTTCTATGACTCCTCAATCCTAGTATCACCCTCTTTGTTCATTTCACTCATGAGATTTCTCCCCTTCACTTTTACATCATCTACTTTATTTGCCTTTGCATACTCTCGCAGCGTCATGTTCAACGACTGCTGAGCCGCAGCTATCTTTTTTGCTCCCTCTAGAATTTTTTGCCTAGTTTCCTCTAGCTCGGCCTGTGCCTGAGCCGGATCTACCACTGCTGCTACCGGGTTTGCCAAGCTGTCTGTAGCTTCTCTCAGTACATCCTCAGGCCTCTCTAGTGGAGGACCTCTACCTTTCCTCGGTGCCTTAGGTGTTACCTCTGGATATGGTGTCGGATCCTTGCTTGCGCCTGCACCAGGCGCAATCATCATCACCTCAGCACGGTCCGGGGAGCGAGTGATACGCGCCCTGTGAACCACGCTAAGGGGTGGCTCCCTTGCCTCGACGACGTGCCGCGGAGGAACGCATGACACATCGACAGAAGTGGGCACGTGCCGAAGCAGCCAGCGTTGTCGCTGACAAAGTCCAGCGCTCCAAAGCGCTAAACGAGCCCGGAGACGATGCGTTCACCAGTGCCGATGAGGTTTCCCGTCCGGATCTTGACCCCTGCTAGCGCCACTAGCCCCACGGTGGGCGCCAACTGTCATGGTGGTGTCACGGCAGATGCCATGAATAGGCTAAAGGTGGGGACTAATAGCACTAGGGGAATCCAGGGAGGGATAGTGAGGTGATTCCTCACACAGAAGGTTTGTATTTGATTCACTTCACAGATTACAAGTGCTCCTCGAGCTGTATTGGAGAGAGGAGGAAGAAGGTACTCTCTTACTCTCCTCGCTAGCTAGCCCTCAGGAACCAAGTAAAAACTAGTCTATAGAGATCAATCCAGTCAAGCTCAATCCAATCGAGACCAACCCCTTCTACAGAGGCCCTAGCCCCCCTTATATAGGAGTGGCTAGGTCTCCACTTAGGGCATACGTGGAGGCATATTTCAGGGAATATGCCTCCTCCCAAAATAGCAAGCCGACCGGGTCGCTTTCCCCCCGCGTCATCCATGCAGAGGCTACGTGAGCCTCTGCGGCGCCTGCGTCAGCCGACATCGACATCGTCACCTTTGTCGGCCACGCCCCGGTGGTCCTGCCCCTGTCCGCTTCGCTCATGATGTGCGTACCGGGGTTACTTTTGACCAGCGAGATACCTTCCTTCTCCTAGAAGCTTGCTATGACCCGGATCATAGTTGATCCGGTCACACCTGTTCCTGCATACAAGTTAGATTCATCTATCCGGCTTACGGCTTAAGTCGGATAAGACACAGTTAGGTGGACATCCCCTGGTCCGGGTTACCCCGAGTTTCGGCCTGCCTTGAGGTAACTCGGCCAGCATTCGCTTTGACCTTGCCGTACCTCGGCTAACTCGTCCTTTATACAACCGGCATGACCCTACCCGGGGTATCCCCCCAACAGTTTTATCTATTGGGCTAATTAGAATCGGCCCATTCAGCCAGGACGAAAATACCTAGGATTTTTCCTTTGTCTATTAGTCCCTGATACGTCCATTTTGCATAACTATTCTATATCATAATTCACTGTTATTCATTGATATATTTCGTATTGAGAGGTGATACTTATGTTATTTCATCTGTTTTTGCATGGTTGATGACTTTTGGAGCATGGACCGCTGCAGTCAGGATTCTGATGGAAAAGGTGCTGTTTGGAGGCAAAATTCGCGAAGATCAGAAAATCCGTAAAAATATATGGAAAATCCTATTTTTCCAGAAGACGAAGGAAGCCATAAGGGGGCTGGAGATGGGCCACAGGGGGCCCACACCACCCCCTGGCGCGGGCCATCCTAGGTCGCGCCACCAGGTGGTGTGGCCGCCCTGGTCCACCCCTAACACTCCCCTCTGGCATATATTATCCTCCTGAAACCCTAAGACTCGGTGAGCGACCACAGAAAAATTATGCCGCCTCTGCGGGGCGGAAAACACCGAGAGAGAAAGATCTCTCTGGCAGACAGATTTCTATCGGGGGAATTCCTTCCCGGAGAGGGGGGATCGTCGCCATCAACACCATCATCAAGCTGGACTTCATCGGGATCATCATCATCATCATCACCACCATCATCACCATCAGCACCCTCACCACCATCTCCATATTGCTGTAACAATTGTGTTGAATCTTGCATAGTTCATAGGGGAGACTTTCCCGGTGTTGATTACTCTTTGTAGTTGATGCTATTGAGTGAATCATTGAGTTATTGTTTATGTTCAGATTGTTATACATCATTATTCCATCTCTGATCATGATCCATATGATGTCTTGTGAGTAGTTCGTTTTGTTCTTGAGGACATGGGAGAAGTCATGTTGTTAGTAGTGGAATTGTGTTGAGAAAGATTCAATGGTTTGATATTTAAGTTGTGGTGTACTTCTTCTAGTGGTGTCATGTGAACATCGACTACATGACACTTCACCTATATGGGCCTAGGGGAATGCATTGTCTATTTGGCTACTAATCGTAGGGGTTGCCGGAGTGACAGAAACCTGAACCACCGTTAGGAAACCATTGCACAAGGGACGTAAGGGTCTTAGAGTTTAAAGTTGTGGTTAGGTTTCTACCTTAATTACTTTCTTGTACTTACGGATGTTTGCAAGGGGTATAATCACAAGTATGTATTAGTCCTAGGAAGGTCGGTACATTAGCACAGGTTCACCCACACAACACTTAGCAAGCTAAAGAAGATTAATCAACTATATGAAGCGAAAGCACTTGACAGTCTTCCCATGTGTCCTCGAGAACGTTTGGTCATCTTAAGTAATACAACCGGCTTGTCCTTTGCTGCATAAAGGATTGGGCCACTTGCTGCATTTATTCCTATTATCTTTTATTTACTCGTACTTTGTTTACTTGCTTTATCAAAAAACCCGAAAATCCGTTTGCTAAGTATTTGTAGAGAATTCCTGATCCATACCACTAGCCAGCACCTTCTGCTCCTCATTGGGTTCGACACTCTTACTTATCAAAAATACTGCGATACACCCCCTATACTTGTGGATCATCAAGACTATTTTTTGGCGCCGTTGCCGGGGAGTGAAGCGCTATTGGAGAGTGGAACTGGTAAAGGAAACTTCTATTGTGAGTATTGTTTACTTCTGCTAGTTGCTTTATTTTTGTTATGGATAATTCACTGAGTTTCTTATTTGGTAATGCTACTACCACTGCTAAGGTAGTAGATAAGCCACCACCTGCTGAGAAAGATGTTTTCAAACTACCTACAAGAATTATTGATCGTGTTATGGATAACTACTATGTTGGGGATGGAACTGTCCATCCCGGTGATCATTTACTCTTTATACATGAATTATGCGGGTTGTTCAAGTGTGAAGGTATTACTACAGATCAAGTTAAGAAGAAGTTATTCTAATTATCACTAAAAGGAAGAGCTGGGGAATGGTATAAGCTGCTGAAGAATGGTCAAGCTCTGGAATGGGAGGAAATAGTGCCTCTCTTTTATTCAAAGTTTTATCCCCCTAGTGAGATTCATAAAGATCGGAATCAAATATACAACTTTTAGCCTCTTGATGGAGAGAGTACAACTCAAGCTTGGGGGAGATTGAAGTTACTAATTTTCAAATGTCCCATTCATGAGCTCCCCAACAATATTATTATCAATAACTTTTATGCAAGGTTCCCTCTACATGATAAGGATTTATTGGATGCTTCTTGTGCTGGATCATTCACTCGCATGGAAGAAGAAGCTAAATGGGATCTTCTGGACCGTATTCAAGACAATGCTGAAGCTTGGGAGAATGACAAAGGTAGAAAGTTAGGTATAAATTATGATTATGAATGCATTGAATCTTTTATGGGAACTGATGACTTTCAAAATATTAAAAATGCTTATGGTCTAGACTCTCAAGCTATTGCTTCTTATTTTAAGGCTTTTGCTTCCTATATTGAAGTGCCTAAAAAGAAGTGGAATAAGTATCATGAACCTTATAAAGATATTGCTAAGAGTGTTCCTACAAGAAATACTGAAGTTTATACTGCTAATCATGTCTTACCTAAACCTTACATTGAGAAAATGCCTTTCCCAGTTAAGCTAAAGGAACATTCTATGATAGCTAGTATGGTTAATGAAATTACAAGAAAAGCTGTTGAACCTGATAAACAAATGGTTGATGAACCTATAATAGCAAATGTGAAAGACTTTGTTACTAAATATGAGAAAGAGGGACACACTATCCTTTGTAAGGATACCTCTAATATTGTTTCACAAAGTAGTGTTATGAGAGCTAGTATTCCTGTGTTTTCTGTTAGAATAAGTGATCATTGTTACGATGGCCCTTGTGATAGTTATATTGTTAAGTTTATGCATGATACTGAAAGTTATTATGAGAGAGGGAAAAGTGTTCTTATGCATCTGAATAATATCAAGTTTCCTCTTTTTATGCTAAAAGTTTTTATGTTGCACTTCTTTTGCCTTCTTATGCAAGTAGCCTCTGGTTTGAACAACTTGTTTGTTTACAAAATTCCCTTGCATAGGAAGTGGGTTAGACTTAAACTTTTGTATTTTTGCTTCTTAATGCTCTCTTTCGCTTCAATGCATATTCCTATGAGAGCATCTTCAAAATTATCATGCCCATCTTAATGGCTATAAAGAAAGAGCTTTTTGGGAGACAACCCAATTTGTTTTTGCTTTCAGTTTTTTTTTCTTTGAGTCTTGGAAGTTATTACTTCGGTAATGACCGCTCCTTATCCGTTTTTTTGGTTTTTGTGTCAAGATCAACCTCTAATGAGAGAGAAGTAAGATTTGGGGAAGTTGTTGTACCGAAACAGATTTTTGTGCTTCACCGTAAAAATTCGTGAGAGATCTCTGTATGTCGGATTGAGCTGTAATTGTTTGTGCTTCTACACTAGGTTGTTATTTAACTTTCGTTAGTTTTGAACTTTTTGATTTGAGCAACAGAAGATTCTCGAAAAAATTGATCTTTACCTGCTGGTCTGTTTTGACAGATTTAGCCACTCTTGCATTTGCTTCTTTATTCGATTTCCCTTTTGAATTCTTTTTGGGTTTTCGGAAGGTGTTGCTACAGTAGCTTTTGTTTTGATGGATTCAGTTGAAGTTAGACTCAAAAGGTTTTATCACTTCACTTATACTAATGTTGCTAATGAGAATTGTGTGAAGTTTCGTGTGAAAGAAATTTTTAGGAAGTGGAGATAATGGTGTAATAAGGAAGAGAAAGGTTTTATGACTCAAGTAATAAGTGTATGAATTTGAAGATACTGTTGATTATTCAAGTGGTGACTCCGGAAGAATCTACTAAATACCGAATTCAGAGACCTGCAGAGTCCGTTTCCAAATAGGTAACAGTTCTGGTAAGAAAAGTTCCGCGAAAATACTATCCAAGTATATTTTTGCAGTTCTTAGTCAATAAGGGAAGCTACAAAGCTAAAAAGAGACGGAAACGGAGCCAGGGTGGCTCACACCACCCTGTGGCGTGGGCCCTCCCCTGGCCGCACCGCCAGGTGGTGGGTCCACCCCGGACTCCGCCTCCGGCTCGTTTTCACCCAGTACCTTCCTTTTGTTATGAAACTTCGTAATATATAATCCCCCGGATCTCCCGAGGTTCGTATATCGTGTTTTTGTTTTGATTTGTTTCTGCCAGGACATACTCTTTGAAGGTTTAGAAGCACAATGGTGTCTGCCAAGGATAAAGGGAAGGAGCCTATGGAGGAAGATTCCAAGACCCCGGGAAGGAGAAGGAGATAAAGAGTGAAGATGAAGGGGAGCAAGGCGAACATCCGCACACTGGCACTACCATTGCAAGCATTGGAGTGGTGACAAAACCTGCCAGGGTTAGAAGGACTACACAGATGCAGACTGGGGGGAAGGCTCCTCGTCACTGCTTGGCTCCACGCCATGCAGGAAAAGTAGACTTCAAGGAGGAAGAGTGGGGAAAGAATAGCAAGAGCTGGAATTCTCAACCCGACATGATCATGAGCCGCATTGAGCAAAACTCATAGCTGATTCATAATCTCACCTTCGAGATTGAGGACTTGGGCAAACTTATCAGAGAGCTCATCGAGAGGATACCACCACCACCGAAGGAGTAATTCGTCATCAGGTTTGGCATCCCCTTGTTTTGTTCCAAGCTTGGGGGAGAGCCACGGTATCACATAACTATCTTCTATCTTTTTACCTTATTAGTAGAGTCATATCATGAATAGAGAAGTTATTATGTAGTATGGTTTGCATCATGGAAGTGTCCCCTCTCTCATTAGATATGTATCCCTTGGTGTGAGTTGCCGTTATGGAATATTAATGAGAAGTTCTATCATTTACTCTTTTTGCATAGCTTATATTAGTTTTCAATTCGTGGTTATATGATTGATCTTGTTGTTAGTATTGGTATCACTTTGGGACCATTGAGTTAATTTAGTTGGTTTTGGCAAACCTGGCTCGGTCAGTAGCAACATTATCTTTGAGAGTTGAATGAAAAAGATAGAAGTACTCTAAAGAAAAATAATTTCATCATATTTTTTTCTTGATTTGCTCATAAGTCTAGTATTCTCTAGTTAAGATCTTTTGTGCTTCCAAGGAAGATTGCATGTTTGTCTTTATCATTGTATGTTTGTTTGTTTCCTTCAACTCTTATACTTGCTACCCAGCCTTGCTAGCTAAAAACCTGTACTGAGAGGGATTTCTTCTCGTGCATCCACTCCTTTAAACCAAAACCTTTGCCATTTGTGTCCACCATACCTACCTATTAGCATTATTGCTATTCCAAGTAAATTCTTGTTTTATCTACCTCCCAAATTAAACTTGTTATGTCAAAATTAGTGATTAAAGCTCTCACGAACTTGATGGCACACTTTACTTTATTGCACTTTATAAACTTGAACCATTGTGCTCACCTATGTTGTGTATATGATTGCGCTTTGTAAGTTGTGAATTAGCAGAACCATGCTGTCATGGGGAACGCTTTCAACATTGCACTGGTACTTTGTACCAAGTTGATATCATGTTCTTTTGTCTATGGATGTCGTCGGTGTGAAATGAAAGGGGAGCTTGTAAGTCCATGGAGTTATGCATATGTGTTAGAGAAATGCCTAGGATGCTGGTCTAATCCATGCTGACATGGTGGAAACCTGCAGCGTAACCATAACGAGTATCTATGAAGCATTCTTCTTTAAAAAATGAGATAGAGATTGAGTAAAAGAGAAAAGAAAAAAAGAGATATTATGAAAAGAGGAAATAGAGAAAAAAGCACCATATTCCCATGGTAAATAAGAAGATTGCTGAGATACTTGTTGTCTGCTTGCCTTGTCATTTTGATATGGGGATTCTTGCATATAACCGGGCAAGGGTTACCCCGTTGGCGGTTCTCTATGGTACACATATGCTTACGATGACAAGAACTTACCGATGACTAAACTTGAGTAGCATGAGGAGCGGCCCTCGTATTCAAGGGACATGAGATTCTCAACTTACAACTTGTAAATGCATATTGATGGCTCAATGCACGGCGCCCAGAAAAATGCTTGATGGCGGTGTCGATGTAGAGCTCGTTGGGAACCCCAAGAGGAAGGTATGATGAGCACAACAGCAAGTTTCCCTCAGTTATGAAACCAAGGTTTAATCGAACCAGTAGGAGCAAGGAAACACCTCAAAGGTGTTACTAGATGAGCTTTGGCAGGGCGCACTACCGGTGCTAGTAGCAACGTGGAGACCTGCACAACACAACCACAAAACTTTGTCCCCAAGTTGCGATGAGGTTGTCAATCTCACCGTGTTTTGCGGAAAACAAAGGATTAAACGTATCGAATGGAAATAAGTAAAAGGTTGCAGAAAGTAAACACAAAGCAGAAACAGTTTATAGATTGTATGTAAAGAAAAGGACCGGGATCCATAGTTCACTAGAGGTGGCTCTCCTTAGATAGATAACATGCTGGGTGAACAAATTACAGCGGGGCAATTGACAAACACCGAGAAAGCAATACATGCATATACTAATCATCTTGACTCCTTTGAGACTTGATTGGGCAATACAACATAATACATAGACCGCCATCCAACTGCATCTATGACTAATAATCCACCTTCAGGTTATCATCCGAACCCCCTCCAGTATTAAGTTGCAAGCAATAGATTATTGCTTTACGAACTGCGTGTAAGGTAAACAATACGATTGCTCTATGAACAAGGGATTGTTGTTTTCTCCCTAGTAGCAACATCACATCTAGTACCTTAGAGATTTATGTCACTTCCCCAGATTACCAGAGGCATGAACCCACTATCGAGCATAAATACTAACTCTTGGAGTTGCTAGCATCTACTTGGCCAAGATAACTACTAACAACGGAAAGCATGCAAGATCTCAAATAACAAAGACATGATAGAATAAATAATCAATCTGAAATAGCATCTCAATATCCATTGGATCCCTGCAAACACAACATGTATGAATTATAAATAGATGATCTTAATCATGAACGGAGCTCACAAGATCTAAACATGAAAGCACAAAGGAGGAGAAACCAACCATCTAGCTACTACATGGATCCGTAGTCCAAGGATGAACTACTCACGCATCACACCGGAGGCTTGCATGGTGATGAAGAAGGCCTCCAGGGTGAATTCCCCTCTCTGGCAGGGTGTCGGGAAGAGCTTTAGATCCCTCCCGATCTAGGGATGGAGATGACGGCGGCTACAGACTCTTTCGTGGATTTTTGATCGGGTACCTAGGGTTTTCGTCCCGAGGGCAACTTATAGGCGGAAGGAGAGGCCGAGGGGGTGCTGGGGGCGGCCAGACCACCCCCTGGCGTGGGCCAGGCCTGGCTGCGTGGCCAGGTGGTGTGGCCGGCCCCCAGCCCTTCTCCATCTCGTATTCTGGCACTTGATCCCTTCCGGAAAAATAGGCACTTTGGCTTTTGTCCCGTCCAATTCCGAGAATATTCATTTTCTGACTTTTCTGGAACCAAAAACAACAGAAAACAGGCAGCTGGCACTGTGGCTCTTGTTAATAGGTTACTCCAAGAAATCATAATAAAAGTACTCCAAAGTTGGAACAAAACACAAGAAAGTGGATAAAACTAAGCATGGAACATCAAAAATTATAGATACATTTGCAATGTATCACATATCATCATATTTGATCACTTTAACCTTAATCACCTAAAGATGCCTATGATAGGGGCAATGAGAGCTGAAAGCTAGTAAGTATCATAATTTTTGGGAGCTCTTTATGAGACTTGCAATCCCTGCTTCCCTCTTTGAAGGGCCTTTCTTTTACTTTGTAGTTGAGTCAGTAAACCTACTCCCTTCTATCTCAGCAAGTATTTTGAGTTGTTGTGTTTAATTCATTCATATGATGATTTATTCAATCATGTTTCTTATGTTCCTTATTTTTCACATTGCTCTTATCTCGAGGTTTACTACTTTGAAAGCTATCATTGAAAAACCAGTTCTTTGTGAACTCCAGCAAATTATCAACTATTCTTCGACCAAGAGCTAAGTTTGCCATTACCAATTATGATTTACTTTATGTATCTTTATTGTGTTTCCTTTACTCATTGCAAGTTAAGTTATATAATAGTGAGTTGTTTTCTATTATGATCTATGTATTGATGAATGTGATGCTTCTTGTCCGTATTCTTTTATCGACCAGTCACTCCATAAACCTGAGGCCATGTATATTAAGCTTAGTTTCGCTTGGGGACAAGCGAAGTCTAAGCTTGGAGGGAGTTGATACGTCCATTTTGCATCACTATTATATATCATAATTCACTGTTATTCATTGATATATTTTGTATTGAGAGGTGATACTTATGTTATTTCATCTGTTTTTGCATGGTTGATGACTTTTGGAGCATGGACCGTTGCAGTCAGGATTCTGATGGAAAAGGTGATGTTTGGAGGCAAAATTCACGAAGATCAGAAAATCTGGGAAAATATATGGAAAATCCTATTTTTACAAAAGACGAAGGAAGCCAGAAGGGGGGCTGGAGATGAGCCACAGGGGGCCCACACCACCCCCTGGCGCGAGCCATCCTAGGTCACGCCACTAGGTGGTGTGGCCGCCCTGGTCCACCCCTGGCACTCCCCTCTGGCGTATATTATCCTCCTGAAACCCTAAGACTCAGGGAGCAACCACAGAAAGATTCTGCCGCCTCTGTGGGGCGAAAAACACCGAGAGAGAAAGATCTCTCCGGCAGACAAATTCTGCCAGGGGAATTCCTTCCCGGAGAGGGGAGATCGTTGCCATCAACACCATCATCAAGCTAGAATTCATCGGGATCATCATCATCATCACCACCACCATCATCACCATCAGCACCCTCACCACCATCTCCATATTTCTGTAACAATTGTGTTGAATCTTGCATAGTTAATAGGGGAGACTTTCTCGGTGTTGATTACTCTTTGTAGTTGATGCTATTGAGTGAACCATTGAATTATTGTTTATGTTCAGATTGTTATACATTATTATTCCATCTCTGATCATGATCCATATGATGTCTTGTGAGTAGTTTGTTTTGTTCTTGAGGACATGTGAGAAGTCATGTTGTTAGTAGTGGAATTGTGTTGAGAAAGATTCAATGGTTTGATATTTAAGTTGTGGTGTACTTCTTCTAGTGGTGTCATGTGAACGTCGACTACATGACACTTCACCTATATGGGCCTAGGGGAATGCATTATGTATTTGGCTACTAATCGTAGGGGTTGCCAGAATGACAGAAACCTGAACCCCCGTTAGAAAACCATTACACAAGGGACATAAGGATCTTAGAGTTTAAAGATGTGGTTAGGTTTCTACCTTAATTACTTTCTTGTACTTACGGATGTTTGCAAGGGGTATAATCACATGTATGTATTAGTCCTAGGAAGGTCAGTACATTAGCACAGGTTCACCCACACAACACTTAGCAAGCTAAAGAAGATTAATCAACTATATGAAGCGAAAGCACTTGATAGTCTTCCCATGTGTCCTCGAGAACGTTTGGTCATCTTAAGTAATACAACCGGCTTGTCCTTTGCTACATAAAGGATTGGGCCACTTGCTGCATTTATTCCTACTGCCTTTTATTTAGTCGTACTTTGTTTACTTGCTTTATCAAAAAACCCTAAAAATCCGTTTGCTAAGTATTTGCAGAGCATTCCTGATCCATACCACTAGCCAGCACCTTCTGCTCCTCATTGGGTTCGACACTCTTACTTATCGAAAATACTGCGATACACCCCATATACTTGTGGGTCATCAGTTCCACATGGCTAACCTAATGGGGAGGGCACACCCCCTCCGCCTATATAAAGGGGTGCCCATGGGTGGGATTAAACACACAATTTGATAAGTCTTTTAGTTGGCTTTCTCCCTCCCTCTAACCATGGCCCCAAGTCTGGGCTATGCGAACAAGGCACACCTACAGTACACCATTGCGCTGCAGGGATTCCTAGTCAGATATCAACTTCCGCACTCCCGGCGGGATCGGGGATCCGGAGGTCTCATCGTGCACCGGATGTGTACGAAGACACGAGGCACAACACTTGGGGCGCTTAAATGTCACGAGCCGGAGCTGCTGCACGATGAAGAAGGAGCAAGGGGTGACCTGCGAGGAGCTTCACGACCTTGAGGTCGGCTACGAGTATGACTACATCAACCACGTTCCCCACAGAACGTTAACCGCGTACGGTCTACAAGGGTATGTATTCTCTATGCATTGGCCATTACCGCATTACTACATAGATAGATCCTAGGCAGTTTTTGGGGTTCCAACGTAGGAATTTTTTTGTTTTCTGCTGCAGATCCCCTTCAGATTTAAAACCCTGCATCAGAGTGTTGAGAAGCGCAACGGAAAGCGTTCCTAAATGATACTGACATGGGCATAAACCTTCGGGTGCCTATTATTGGTATATATGGTGCAGCCTAACGGAAGCCTCACCCGAAGATTTTGTCAAGATCCATGAAGCCCACGACGGTTTGGCTGATACGAAGTATACAAGGACACATACTCCTAGCGATATAAGACAGGGAAAGTACAAGACTAGATTAGATACAAACTCTAGCTTGTAACCTACTCATATTTGTACCCGAGACATAGTCTCCTCATATATAAAGGCTAGGAGGGGCCAACGAGGGGGAGGGAACACAATACAATAGACGTTACACCCAACTTTAGATCTAGACAATAGACAACCAAAAAACTCCTAGGCAACTTGTAATAGTGCGATTTCCAAATATTCATGCGACTTTGACTCCATTGTTTTCCTAACATCCGACGAAATCCCCAGCGTTCTCTTTTTCGTGAAACCCTAAGTCCTTCTCCATGGACATTTTCGAGGTTACCCCTCGTCAATTGGCGCCGTCCCTGGGAAACCTGAACGCTGGAACCATGGATTCGGCGGACCGCTCTCCACCAAGCATCAACCCGACAAAAGCAGATCCACACCCGCCCACCCCTGTATTGGTACCCGCCGATTTCAATGGCGGATCCGATCTAATCATCAGAAGCTTCCACTTCCAAGTAGAAGACTCGCAAGAATCGCACCCTGCGGCCCTGATCACATCAGAACCGTCGGTGGAAAAACCTACGCCTACGGCAGTACCAGCATCATCCGTTGGATCCTCCATGGACGCCACATCATAGATCGAAGCAGGCGAAGAAAATGAGCAAATCGAGACGGATCTGGGGGGACCTTGATGGTCTTTACGACAATCTCTCCTCCGGATCATGTCCTCAGCCAACCCCACCACGCGAAGCAAAAATTGGTCAAATTCACGACTAGAGAAAAAAAGAACGAGGAAATGTTTTCAGCTTATGTACTGAAACCATCACCCAACATGGGCAAGTTGAAAGGCCAAATATCTTTTTTGCTACCACAAGTCGAATCAGCCAAAGCTCCTGTTAAAATCACATAGCAGTCTACATCGTTCGAGGAATGAGGATGGAAAGAGGAGGAGTACAGATCGTCAAGTTTATTAGCCCATGTAGTAAAAATATATGTATATATATACAAGTTAGAGGCAAACGCATACATAGGACGCGTACAGAGGGTTGCGCCGATTCAGTCGCACGATCCTGTGTAATCTTCGGCTCCCACCGACCCACCGCGGTCTTCGGCTCTGGCAACTCGGGACTTCATCGGATGCGGCGACCAGCCAAAATCTTCAGTTGCGGCGATCCGTCAAAATCTTCGGTTGCGAAAACCCGCTATACATCTTTGGATGCCGGAACCCATTGCCGTCACCGGCTCCAGCTCCTCCGGCCACATCAACTTCGTCGACTACCAACAAAGCTAAGTTCTCTACTTCAAGTTGAATTTCTTTTTTATTTTAATTGCACTCGAAACACTCGGTGGCTGCACCCTTTTCGAGAACCCTAAGTGTCATCGACTTCGTGCACTCAAGCACCCCATACGCAATTTCCCGAATAGCTGACTCTATCTGAACTCCGACCTAGTTGCAGCCCAACTGACAGGTCGACAAGGTACTGAGACTAAGGGCGTCAGGATAACGAAAAGGTCTCACATTACGGTGCAAAAGTGTTGGGCCCGATGGCACCAGAAAAGGTTATGACAAATTGAAAGGAGATATTCTTTACAAGATGCAAGTACTTCATAATTCTTTATGTTTTTTTGCAAGGATGTCATCTACATCGAGCTATTCTATCGAATACCTCCTCAGATAAAGAAGATTTCTGAGTTTATGCTCACCTGATAAAAATAAAGACCCAAATCAAGAGATTCCTCGGATGAAGATCATCTTCGCGCGCCTGATATCAATAAAGTTAAGTTCTCTTAACCGAGTATACTTCTCATTACTCTATTACACCCGATACTCGGGGGCTCGGTCGAATAAATTATTACATAATCACACTCCGATACTCGGGGGCTTCGCTACTCAGCGCAAATTAAAAAAAAATCGGCTCCAGCATGAAATACGTCAAAAAACAGGCTTTGACCCAAGTAGCTGATCCAGCGCAATGGGCATCAGGCTAACAAAAAGGTCTCACGAGGGGCGCAAACGCCATAGCCTTCGGCAAAAATATATAAAGATTCCAAATTACAACAAGCTATAATTTTGGCTAATACATATACAAACTTTATACAATCTACATGTCTTTTTCCAGGGTCCCTATTTTATCTACACGGATAAATTATCGAATGAAAAAGATCTCTGAGCCTATGCTCTGGTGCAGACACCCGAACATAGCCTCGGGGGCTACTCCCATCGGGAGCGCTGGCCACGCACTCGATAGAAAAAACAGAAATCCTCCAAACAAGAGTCGACGGAAGAATATCTACAATGAAGAAGCATAACTTTGAGGCTACCCGAGTGTAGCCTCAAAGGTTACTCCCATCAGAAGTACCCAATGAAAATGCTGACATCACATCAAGAGCAAGACAACACCATCCATTGCATCAGCCAAACAGGACATCAACAAGTTCACGCATCCGAAGAAATCTTCGAGATCACCTTCCGAGCATATTAAAAAGGACTTTGAGCCAATGCTCGGACGCAAGCATCCGAACATAGCCTCGGGGGCTACTAACATGGGCATAATCCTTTGGGTGCCTATTATTGGTATATATGGTACAACCTAACGGAAGCCTCACCCGAAGATTTTGCCAAGATCAATGAAGCCCACGACGGTTTGGCTGATACGAAGTATACAAGGACACATACTCCTAGCGATATAAGACAGGGAAAGTACAAGACTAGATTAGATACAAACTCTAGCTTGTAACCTGCTCGTATTGGTACCCGAGACCTAGCATCCTCATATATAAAGGCTAGGAGGGGCCAACGAGGGGGAGGGAACACAATACAATAGACGTTACACCCAACTTTAGATCTAGACAATAGACAACCAAAAAACTCCCAGGTAACTTGTAATAGTGCGATTTCCAAATATTTAGGCGACTTTGACTCCATTGTTTTCCTAACATCCGACGAAATCCCTAGCGTTCTCTTTTCCGTGAAACCCTAAGTCCTTCTCCATGGACATTGCTGAGGTTACCCCTCGTTAGATACTCTTCACAAAGGAAAGAATCAATGATAGTGATCATTGTGTTTTTCCCACTGGTGTTTTAATTACATAAAGTAGGATTCAAAATGCAGCCCATATCTTGTATGGAGACATTTGTGAATCATTTGTCATGATTACCGGAATATGGCATACCTATGAACTACTAAGAAAATAATGGTAAGCTAAAGATATGAGAAATCCCAAAGCAAAATTCCCTTGAGATTAGAAAGCAATTCGTTGCCGAATCTTACAAGTAAAGGGCTTACTTGGATTTTCCCAAATTACTACAAAGCCATAGTGTAAAAGGGGGTGAATGACAAAAGCACAATTTGTCAAGTATTGGACAAATTCAAATGAATTTGATTTAAGTGTGCTGAAAGTCTGATGGATTTAAAAACTGGTAAAGTACTAGTATCTCATAGTAAATCTCTTAGTTTGATATTTGATCAAAGGATTTTGAAGTCATTCAAAATAGTGAGTGGATATGAAATTTGCATGAAATTGAGTAGGAGCTACAAAAGTCTTCCTAAAACAATATGTGAATGACATGTTTTTGAGTGAGAGCAAAATAAGTCTCAAATTCAAATATGTAGGAACATATGTTGAGTAAGAGTAGTGACTCATACCCAAATATGTTGGGAACATGTTTTGAGTGGGAGCTTAAATGAGTGATTCTTAAGTGTGTACACGATACATTAAGAATAAAAGCGCAAGTGCCGATAAATAATGATTTATAAGGAGTACAAGTTAATAGTAAGAATATTATGATATTATGTAATATTCCTTAAAGGATTCTGAAAAGAGTTTCAGAATAGAAGTTAGTTAAGGAAGTGGTCCTTGATAACTCAAATTAGGAATAGAATTAAGTATAACATCGATGGTTGAAAGGAAGAATAGGATGATCATCATCCACTATGTTGAGACATAGGTTCTATCTTAGAAAACCATGATGATAACTTAACATAATATATGATCCAAGAAGGAACGTTTGAAAAGTGATTAAGTTCGAATCATGGAACATTGAGCTAGGTTTGTCCGCAGTGTCTAATAGAGAACTGTAGACATGTTTTCCAGATCCATAAAGGATGCCATATCTTAAAGCATAAAGGGTTATGTTATAAGGGAATATGTTGGAAACTCCTGTAATACCGACTAAAGTTAAGAAGGAAGCGAGGTGAACAAAACATCAAAAGTTTCACAGGGTGCACTCGTGTTTCGATGATTACATTTATAATAATAGATAAGGGTACCATCTAAAGTGATGTATAATGTTATGGCGGGGATAGTTCGCTTTTAACGTAAAATAATGTGTCCCAAGGCATAGTGCCCATGAGAAAGCCCTCGAGGTTGATCTAAAGTCACTATAGGCTCCTGGAATCCGGCCTCGTTCTACTACCATAGCGACGATGCATACACAAAGATGTTATCATGTGATGATAAAGTATTAATGTCAATCAAGGTGTAATTAGTAAGTTGCAAAGGATTTGGGACTATAAAGTACAGGCCCAAGACTAAACCTCTTCCATGAGCAAGCAAGTTTAGGGTACCGGGATATATGGTGCCAATGATTAAGAACAAATGCAGCTAGTTTATTTGTACTCTAGTGCAAGTGGGAGATTGTTGGAAATATGCCCTAGAGACAAATAATAATAAGTATTATTATCATATTTCATAAACTTTATGATTAAGTTTTATATCATGCTATAACTGTATTGAAAGCAAACTTCAATGCACGTGTGATATATAAACAACCAGGGGTTCCTGGTGAAACTCCAGTCACTGGTTCATTGGTCAAAAGATGATCAAGGTTTCCTGATCATGTGACATTTATGCCTATTGGGAATGGAGTCAACTCCTTATGAGAATGAGACGATGAACCAGTACCCAACCTAAACATCGTGACCCGATCATGTCACGAAATTCAAGTTACGATGAATAGAATAGACCTTGTAGACTATTCCTTAGACCGTGAGGCTATATGAATCACTATCTCCCGAGAATGCTTAGATAGCATCAAACGTCACTTGGTAATACAATGACAATAAAGGTGTGTTCAGATATTTGGAGGAACCGTAGAGGCAATATATATCAAGGGTGGGATTTGTCCATCCGCTTGATGGAAATATACTCAAGGGCCCACTCGGAGAAGTTATATCAAATAGCTGTGCAGGGTGTGATTTGATCACAGGGATACCACTTGTTGAAACGGGTCAAGTACCATTCTTAGGTAACGAGATTGAACACGAGATGGTGATGTCATTGATCAGATCTCGGGAAATGCAAGTATCGAGAGGCAAAAGGAATAATACATGACTATCCTGGTTCAAACAACGAAAGATCTTCGTGGAATGCATAGGGGTCACATGGCCATCCAGGTCCCTCTATCGATCATTGGTCCGGGAGTGTCCCGACCATGTATGGAGTGTTCCCGAACCATGGGGTATCACGCTTAAGGGCTTGATGATTCTTAGAGAGTGTTTATAGGATCGGTAGAATCACTGAAGAAAAGAAGAGAGAAAACCGGAAGGGTTTTGGTAAGTCCGAAGGATGTCGAGAGTGGAGGTGGAAGGTGTTCCATAGCCACGAAGATTGAATAATATGTGAATAAATGTTAAATATTGATTTAATCATTTATTCATAATTATTTAATAAAGAGAAAATCAATTAAAGGTCAAAGAGGCTTAATGGGCCAAATCCCGGAGGGGAAAGGGCCCAAGAGGGAAAGGCAAAAGGAGAAAGAGGCCAAGGGGGTGGACGACACCCTAGTGGGCTAGCCCCCACGTGGGGCCCATGGGGGTGGTCGGCGGAGCCTCCCCCTCCCCCACTCCCATGATTAGTCCCACCCTAGGACTTTGAGGGAGGTAGTACCTCCCCTCCCCCTATATATAGTGGGGTATTTTGACCACAAAATACACAATACAATATTCAATAAAGGTTTCCTCACTTTTGGGGAGACCTCCAATTGATATTTCTCTCTCTCTCTCCCGTGACCGTGGTCCCAAGTTTGGACTGCGCGAACGAGAGACATCTTCACCGCAGAGCACCGTCGCGCTGCGGGATTCGGATCCAGGACCTCTACTTCCACAACTGGTGCTGGATCGGGGACGCAGGAGCCATCTCCAGGCACCGGATGCATGTAACTCCCCGCGAGGTGTCACACTCGAGGCACTCAAGTCATTGGAGATAGGAGCGCAAGGACTTCATCATGACCTTGAGGTCGGCTTCGGCTTGTCTACATCAACCACGCTCTCCTGAGCGTTGACAACACTTTTCGGTCTTCAATGGTAAGTTCGCGGAAATCCCCTCCCGTTACTGCATTACTAATAGATAGGTCCTGGTAGCATCAGGGGTTCAGGGGCGTAGGGTAAAATTTTATTGTTTTCATACGCAAACCCCTACACCCATGTCCCCACTTCGTCCTCTCAGACGCGTCGCTAGCGGGCCCCGCCGCCGCCTCTCTTCCCATGATCCCTGGCAGCAAGATCGCCCTACCATCAACCGCTCGAGCCCCACGTGCTCATCCGCCCTTGAGCTCCACAACCCGCGCCTCTCGTGGCCGTCCTCTACGGTTCCGACCATGCCCGCCTAGACCTCCAAACAATGCCCCGCCACAGTGCCCCATCTCGCTGTCGCGCGCTCTACACTCCTTTGCTCGTGTCGCCCTCTACACGCGCTCGTCTGCTCGAGCACGTGCTCGGCTACCTCCTCATCATTGAGTTTGACAAGCCGTTCAACGCGCCTTCCTCCACCTCAATCCCCCTGGCTGCCTCGTCGAGCCCTGCGCCATGTGTTGTCCTCTACCTCGAGGCTGATGGACGATGCCTGCACCTTTGTAGCCTTCCGTTGCCTCCTGTGCCAGTTTCGGACGTGAGCAACACTTGGCCGCCTTTTGTTTCTCGCTCGTCTTCTCCCCACTGCCAAGGACCAGGCCGCCACTGCTGAGGTACCCTCCTGCTCTTCTTCACCACACGCGCCAGTACTTGATGATGTCCTGCAGGTTTCTATAGTGGATGTTTGATGATTCCAAAAGTGAAGCATATTTACCTTTTGTTTTTGCATAAACAGAATAGGGATTTTGGTATTTCACTGTGTTTGCGAGCACCTTTTTGTCCCTTTTCAACAGGATCCCGAATTACTAAGTCTCTTATGAACATATCAATTGAAACTGTCATATTATGTTATAATATGATATTTTTAAGTGATAAAAGTCATTTTATTGATTTACCTTCGCACCTAGGAGAATACCAAACACGGGGAAAGCATCTGCCTCAATAACGACCAGTGGTACGGGCGGAGCCTTCCCATATCGTCCACCTATACCACGTGGCAGCGCGTCCGCTTCATCAAATACTTTCTCCTAGCAAAGATGGCAGAGAGATCCGACATTCACAGCAACCAGAAACCACAAAAAATCACACCAGAAAAGGATCTAAAGGATGAACTTGGAGAGGGGAAAATCCCTGCTCCCTCACGGATCATTGGAGGACACATCATCCCCTTCATCATCAACCGCTGCATCTCCATCACCATTACTACCCCCATCTCTCATCTATTAGATCTTGTTGTAATTCTAGATTCAATTGTGCTTTGCACTAGATTTATCCCCGTACTTTTATCCATCCATTTGATTATGATGATTTCATTGATTACTTCCATGTGTGAGTAGTTTTTCCTCGTTCTTGGGGAGATGGAGAAACCCTAGCACTATTATGAATTGCAATAAAGATGATCTATTCTTGTGTCCATATGATTGGTCGGTCTATGATAGATTTATGATTTGTGTTTAATCTCTCTCTTTAGATGGTATGTGTAGTTGGTCACATATCATTTCCCTTCGGGACTAAGGTGAGAGAGAAATCCTTTGGACGTGTTTGGAAGTGCGCCCGGAGAGCTTCTTGACAATTGGCGCTGGCTAGCAACCTACACGGTCAAAAGAGGATAAAGAGAGACTCCCTAAGCTAATTACGATATCCACGGGGAGACCCTTAATTGCGGTGGTTTGTATGGGTGACTGCTCTTAGACATCGTGGTGGTTATTTAGAGGTGACCTCATTCTTGGCTCAACAAAATGGCTTACTACGAGCCTTGTAGTGAAAATCTTATTATGGAGCTCTCTCCACACATATCATGACACAATAAGTATGTTATCTTAATTATGAATAATAATATCATGCTGGTGGTGTATCCTACACCCCCGAGAACGTTTTAGCCCTATTGTGTTCAACCACATTTTCACACAACCTTGTTACTTGCTTTCTTTTACTTGTTTTATTTACTTTTCTGCACTCAACCAAAAACCTTTCAAACACCCTTTACTTGATATCAAAGGTAGCTTATAAGTATCCTTTGGTGGAAAGTGACAAGGGTTATAAAGACCTTAACCAAATAGCTCTCTATGGGTATGATACTCTTATTTCAAAACTAATTACAATTGATATGTGCACTTGCAGCCATCAAGCTATTTTATGGCGCCGTTGCCGGGGAGCTAAGCGCTTTTGGTCTTTGTTCTTAGTTTCTTATTCAATAATTGTTTTACTAAAGTTGTTTACTAGTTTCAGGTAAGCACCATGACTGCACTCAGACTAATGAATCAGCTCGATGCAACTAAACACCTCGGGAAGTTTAATAGAGGACTTGTCAAAGAATTCCTGAGTGGGAGCGAACCAGAATACGAGGTTAACCCTCGCTTTATCGCTATTATTAAAGAGAAAACTTTTGCAGGAGATGATCCCAATGAGGACCCTTACACTCATTTAATGCATTTTACCAAGTTATGTTGGACACATAAATTGAGGGGCTATTCTGATGATGAATTGAAACTTAATTTTTTTTAGCCAATCTCTAACCAACACTGCAGTAGCTTGGTATAGAATTTGCCCTGTGGAGAAAATAGATACCTGGAAAAAACTCAAAGGAGAATTTGTATTTTGATTATTTCCTAAGGTAAAGACTACTGAAGTAAGAAGGGCGATCACAAACTTCAAGAACCACCGAGGTGAAGGCTTGGTAAGGACCTTCAAAAGGTATAAGTCCCTACTTAATAAATTTCCCCATCATGATTTACCTGAATGGTATGTTTTACATATTTTCTATGGGGGACTTAATCAAGAAATTAAACATGAGCTTGACACAAATTCTGGAGGCTCCTTTATGGAGCTAACTATAACTAAAGCTTGGGAACTTCTAGAACAAATTTGCCATAATAGAGAAACATGGGGATTTGATTTAGGCGGCGAAGGAGGTATAGAAATTGAATATGATTGTCTCAATGTTTATAAAGAATCCGATAAAGTAAAAGAAACTGCTGATGAACTTCAACTTGATGATGATATTATTCTACAAATCCTTCAGTCTTTTACAAAACACATTGAACCCCCTAAGAAAGATTGGCTTCAATATACTCCTCCACCCGAGCCAACTGAAGAAGATGGTCCAATAATTGCAGCTCATGTTGAGCCATTAGGGGAGATACCCCCATATGTTGAACCCTGTAGAGTTCCCAACCTTTAAATAGGTAGAGCCCCCTGTGTTTACAATGCTAGTCCCTGGATCGATAGCTAGCATCCACAGTTTAGATGTAATATCAAGAAACAAAGGTCATAATATAACTTTATAACCAGGAATAACATAATTTTATTACATCATACATAGCTCATTTGGCTATTACATTACATTGCAGCGGAATAACTATAGTCATGGGTCCTTCATCTTCAAAGTGCCACAGGCAGATGTTGGTTGTAGACTTTGTAATCCTAATCAATCAATCTTCACTAAAAACAATCAAACCTGCAACATTACAAGTTACAGCCACAAGGGTCAATACATTTGAATTGTATTGGAAAGTTTCACTAATAAGTATAATATAAGTGGATCCTATCATTACATGCAAGTTTGGCTAAGTAGAGTTTTAGGCTCATTTGCATAAAGCAATATTTTATCCTAACTTTTCAAAATGGTTTTGGTCCTTTGTCAAATCTCTTTTTCCAAGTTCCTTGAACTCCTTGGTAGAAACTCAAGTGTTCAAGTCCTTGTCAAAATCTCTTGAGCACCTTGGTAACCCCAAGTGCATCAAGTTTTAAAAGTTTTCTTTTAGAAATTAGAGTGTCGAGATCTTCCATAGCTTCAGGCCTTAGTTGCTCAGTATTGTCCATAACCGGGGACACGGCTAAGTACTTAGATTTCATTATCTTCTGCAGAAGTTGTACACTTTACCCACATGACACAATCTCATCTTGATGCCACCAGTGGCCGCTGGATAAGTGCTCACCAAGATGGAGTACTGGCAGATTGAGATTGTGACGAAGTCTTTCCAAAGGGTCCTCCCATACACCATTGCTAGCTTGTCTTCAGCACCCATGAAGCATTCCAGATCCCCATGTCCAGTAAACTGAAGACAATGCATGGGTCTTCCCAATGTAGTTGACTAAGCCAGAGCCATAATAGCATGTGGTTGCACACGGAAGCCACCGTACGAGAAACATGTTCAATCTCTAAGTTTCCTGAGTGGTTTTCTTTTGGAGCACAACACAAAGAGATTGCCATAGAATGGTTCCTTTTTTTGCCACCTTCTCCAAAACTCAAAGTCCTTGTCCACCCAGGTGGTTCATTGAGTCCTTGTTTTATTATATAAAAATCACAAGTCCTTTTCTCAGCTTCATAAAATCTCAACATGTATCTCTTTTCAAAATATAGCAGGCTAAGCATGTAACAACTACATTGTTTTCACTAAGGTATATATAGGGAATCCTATTAGGATTAGCATAGCATAAGTATAGAAATAATTTTCATGCATGTTTTCAAAATCCACTAAGTATAATGAAAATAGTAGGACTTTGGATGATAGTGTAACTTGCCTTTTTGGTAGGGAATGGTGGTTCACTCCTTGATCTTGCTAGTCTCACACTTCACTACAAGTCAATCAAGCAAACACAAATTCAATTCACATTCCAAACCAAAGTCAAACAAACAATTTTTCACACACAAAGTAATGGAATCTAAGTCATGCATAAGCATGCAAAGGTTGGTTCTATTGTAAGGATGGTATCCACTAGGCTTCTAAACTTTGTAAGTTCCAAATTGGTCATTTACTAAAATGGCAAAGTCATTCGCAAATGGGTTTTATCCTTAAACCATTTTCAAAACAAAGTATTATTTTATGTGGTGTAGAAATATTTTACTAAGGCATTAATATCTAAGGTTCACCAAATATGTTTTCAAACCATAAAACTTGGTATTTGGGGTCAGAGAGTTTAAAACAAAACATTTTCCAAAGGTTTTCTTCCAAAACCATTTTTAATAAATAACCACATTTCTATTTGACTAGAAATGGTTTTAAATCAAAGAATCATTCTTTTGTTTCTCCAAATTCATTTTTGAAACCACAAAGTGTTTCCTAAGGTCAGTAGGTTTGGTCCAAAACATTTTCTCCAAGTTTTTACTCAAAACCATTTTTTCATAAACAAAACAATAGTTTTATTTAGCTAGAAATGGACTAAACCAAGTAATCCATTCTAAACTTTTCCAAATTCATTTTTAATTCCATGGGTTGGTTCCTAGGGTCAGTAAGGTCACAACAAACCATTTTGCAAAGGTTTTAACCCTAAAATCATTTTTAAATAATTTTTATACTCTAAACAAGCTCACAAAAGAATCTGCAAAAACAAGCAAACTAACAGATACTATTTGCTAAACTAAGGGCATGGTTGGCTAGGGATTGCTCTCCTGAATCCAACGACATAAAATTTGTAATTTTTGGACGTGTGGATCCAAAGATACAAGGGTTTGAAGTTTGCAAATAATTCTGTTTTCAAATCTGTTTTTAAACAGAATAGGTGACACGTGGCGACTTCCTATTCGTCGATACCGTTTCGGTTGGATCACGCGACGACAGCCATTGGATTTAAGTTAAATCGTGTGGCGCGCAGAGGTTACTTACCGCTTCAGTTACGTTCTATCGTGGCCATATGATTACGATCTAATGGTGCTAGGCACACCAGTCACAGATGGGCGGCGCTGCGGTGGCTACCGGCGGCGGAGCTGTCGCTCAACGACGGTGCCGATGCTACAGGAGGTGAGGGAGAAAGGGGAGATGCTCATCGGGTTCAGGAGGTCACGGTGATGCTCGAGGAGGTGTTGGTCGGGCGAGGGGCGTTCTGGTCTTAGCAGGATTGCTCGCCGGAGTGGAGGAAGCCGTCAGGTGGCTCTGGTTGAGGTCGAGGACGATGCTGCAGATCGCCCTAAGGCAAACGAAGGCGCGGTTAGATGCGCAGGATCAAGGCAAAGCTGTGTGCGTGAACGAGAGGTGAAGGGGCGGTCTGGTTCACCTGGGAGACGTCGTCGGAGAAGAACCAGTCGCGGCGGCGTTCAGAAGCTTGACGTAGTCGACGCACTGGGGCGCCCGCGGTTGTATGAAGGGCACGGGGAGAAGCGTCTGGGAGTGGGGAAACTGCTAGGGTGCTCGGGAAGGTAGGGGTGGTGTGTACCGGCCTGAATTAGTCGGAGACGGTGGTCGGAGCTGTGGCGATACGGGCTCGAATTGTGGCAGCCTCGGGGCAGAGAGGTAGTGGTGACAGAGGGGAAAGGAGGAGAAGACGCAGGCGCTTAATAGCGTGCAGTCACGGCGAGATTAACGCGCGGCATCAATGCGAATTGATCGCGGCATTCAAAGGCAGCAACGGCAGCGAGGTTTGGGGAAGACAGGGTCGCGCGGGTAAGGAGGATGAACAGTAGAGGTGGGGTCTACCGGTCAGTGGAAAAAGAAACGAGAGGGAGGTCCACCGGTCATACTCAGTGCGGGTTAGGAACGAGGTACGAATCGTTTTTCTCTGGGGAGGGAACTGGGCTGGTTATTGGGCCTATTGGGCTGCTGGGTTGGATTGCTCTCTTTCTTATTTTTTCTGTTTCTGAAACTTTTTCTTTTTCTAAATCTAATTTCTGTTTTTGAAATTCAAACAATCAAACAACATTCAAACATTCAAACAATCACCAAACTTGCAATTAAGTTTTTGGTTCTGTTTAGTGACTTAAACTTAATCCAGAAATAAAATAATATTTTTATTCATTTTTAGGATCTATTTAATATTTAATATAATAGCCCTTTAGTTATTTAATCAAATAGGGTTTGATTTATTTAATAAAATTTCCATTTGAAATCCAAATATTTTCAAAACCAAATCAGTAGGTTTTAATTGAAAATAAAAGATATTTGGAAAACTTGTTTAAAACCAAAATAATATTTTACTTTAGGTTCCATTAATAATTAAATAGAATGGACCTTAGTTATTAAATCAAATAGGATTTGTTTTAATAAAATATTTATTTTGAAATCAAAAATAAAACCAAAATACTTCAGTAAGTTTTATTTGAGAATACAAAATATTTGGAAAACTTATTTAAATAAGTTTTGATGTTTTGAAAATAGTAAAACCTTTAGTAATAAAACTTGGATATTTTGTAATCAAAAATAAAACCAAAATACTTCAGTAAGTTTTATTTGAGAATACAAAATATTTGGAAAACTTATTTAAATAAGTTTTGATGTTTCGAAAATAGTAAAACCTTTAGTAATAAAACTTGGATATTTAAATCCTTTTTATTTTATTTTAAAATTAAACCTCTACTATTTTAATCAAAGCAAAACCTTTTGTTTCAAAATATTGGCCAAGGTTTAATTTGGCTTTATAAAATAATCTTTATTTATAAATACTACTTTGTTTTTGAAAACCAAATCTTTTTATTTTAAAGATCCAAAATAGTAATTCCAAAACATTTTATTTGCCTTTATTAAATGTTTATCTTTATAAATCCCTTTAGGATTTAATTGTTCAAAATAGGTTTGAAGATTCCCAATTGGATTCAAAAAGTTTCTTCTGGCCCTGAAAATCAAACAAAGTTTTATTTTATTCATTTATTTTCACATTACAAGATTTGGAAAATCTTGGGATGTGACAAACCCCTTCCTTTTCCAAGGACGGCGAGAAAACATATGATGGCTCATTAGCTTGAAGATCAACACGGAGAACAAAGGTTGTTCCTCAAGATGCTAGAAGAGGAGGCACAAACAAGAAAAACTAACAAAGTAAGTATACAGGAGACCGGGGAACCAACGAAGGAGGATATTTTAACCATGTTTGCACATTGCAATGTGATAGAGCTAGACACCAAAGCTTCATAGTTCGTTGAAGGAAAGGTAAAGGCTAAAGAAGTTGGTAAACCTATTCTTCCTAGTACTTCTGGTGGAACTTCTTATTATGGCCTATGCGACATTGGAACAGCTGTTAACGTAATCCCCTTTAATTTTTATTTGAAAATCCAAATGAACTAACCCTAGCTGAATTAGAGGATACTGACATGACTATAACGCTTGCAGATAAGACACTCAGAGTTCCTATGGGAATAATTAGAGATGTTCCAATCTATGTTGGACCATATAAATATCCCATTGATTTTGTGCTTATCGATATGCCTACTAATGGTTATTGTCCAATTATTTTTGGAAGAACCTTCTTAAACACCGCAGGAGCAAACATCGATTGCAAGAGACAAAATCTATCTCTCAAGTTTGGTGAAGAGAAAATGGACTTTCACTTCTCTAAATTTGACCATAAGCCAGCTATAGAAGAGTTAGACGATTATGATTATGAACAAGAAGTGGAAGGTAATATCATTAGTTTAGCTTCAGTAGTCATTGAAACGCCTGATGATGGTTTAGCAAGGAGTTTAATCAATAATAATAATATGCTTCAAGACATAGAAAAAATGGAAATGGATGATTATCTTGACTCCACACCTGAGGTGGATACCGAGATGAACCAAAAATATGAAGAACCTATAAGAAAAGGAGATGAGGCACCTCCACCTCCTACTCTCAAAACTTTACCCAAGGAAATAAAATATAGATTTCTTGATGAAACTAATAATTTCCCTATTATTATAAGTTCTAACATTGCAGAAAAAGAGGAGTAAAATATAATGATGGTTCTCTGGATGCATCGAAATGCTCTTGGGTATTCGATGATGACTTGAAAGGGACCAGTCCCTCGATAGCCACCCATAGAATATTGGGATTTCAATTTTTGTGCCATCGATTCTTTAGTTGTACTCATTTTTTCCAACCACTTAACTTTTCCTCCCTTTTGCCCATCTCCTTGTACAAAACTCTCACACGGTCCGTCAGCCTTGCCGTTACATGCTGACAAGTGTGGCCATGTTCAGTCCGGTCCCGTAGTGGACCCTCATCGTTATGTGCTGACAAATGGGGCCGCGTTCTGTCGGGTCCCATAGTGGACCCTTGTCGTTACATGATGAAAAGTGGGGTTGCGTCCAGTCGGTTCCCGTAGTGGACACCTCTCTCCACTTATCCAGATCAGCATGGGACCCATAGCTTATCCATGTGAGCGTCGAACCCACAACTTACCCAGGTTGGCGTTGCAAGATGGGACCCCGAGCCAGCCCCGCGCCCATGCCTGTGGCGTTGCCTCCCCTTTCTTCTTCTTCGGTGATGGCGGCCCTTTGTCTAGCTTCACTTTGGTCTCCCGTTCATCCTGGACGTAGTCTGGTGTCGTCTCGTTGACCTATATGAAGGATGACAATGGCAACTATGCGCTTGTTGTGGACAATCAATTGGCGCATCTCGAGAGCTCAATTGGGTGCACGCTTGCTGTGGAGAATGCGGAAGGAAAGCCATTACAATGATTTAATTGGTTTATATCGAGTTAATGTCTCGGCTATAATCAAGTGAATCTATGAGGTGCAAGTCAAACTTTGAGATCTAGGGAGATGGATGTATAAGAAATAAGAGAATGACACAACTTTTGAACACTTTCAAATTAAAAAAATTATACAACTCTTAATGTAAAAGAGTGTTTATAATTGACACAACTCTTGAACACTTTCAAATTACAATTTGGACATGATAATGTTGTCCTAGGAAAATCTTGAGAGTTTACCATTTTTAGAGCGTGAAAAGTGATCCCTAAACTAAAATCTTTATGTCTTGTGCATATATGAAAATTATACACCTTTAAACACTAAAATTTCACTTAGGACATGATAATGTTGTGCTAAGAAAATCTTGAGAGTTTGTCATTTTTATGGAGTGAAATATTATGCATAAACTTGGATATACGGAAATTATACACCTTTGATCACTATGAAATCGCACTTGATATGTGATAATGATGTGCTAACAAAATCTTGAGAGATTATCATTTTCATATAGTGAAATGTAATGCATAAACTT
This sequence comes from Avena sativa, assembly GCA_916181665.1. Classification (NCBI taxonomy): domain Eukaryota; kingdom Viridiplantae; phylum Streptophyta; class Magnoliopsida; order Poales; family Poaceae; genus Avena; species Avena sativa. Next base: position 550,985,529 of record OV702290.1, on the reverse strand, counting down.
GCATATACGAAAATTATACACATTTGAATTCTTTGAAATCACACTTAGGACATGATAATGTTGTGCTAATAAAATCGTGATCATTTATCATTTCCATGGAGTGAAATATAATGCATAAACTTGCATATACGAAAATTATAAACCTTTGAACATTGTGAAATCGCACTTAATATGTAATAATGATGTGCTAACAAAGTTTTGAGAGATTATCATTTTCTCCCCCATTTTCATAGAGGGGAATGTAATGCATAAACTTGCATATACGAAAATTATACACATTTGAACTCTTTAAAATCGCACTTAATACGTGATAATGTTGTGCTAAGAAAATCTTGAGAGATTATCATTTTCATAGAGTGGAATGTAATGCACAAATTTGCATATACGAAAATTATACAACTTTGAACACTTTCCCTTCAAATTATATTCAAAATCATTTCTTTACGGAGTAAAGCACCGGTGGCAAACTTGTTATTTTGCATGGATAGAGGGGTGCCCCCTGACAGATATAGGGGTTATCATGTCCGCTAGATCATAGAGGATCAACTGGTGGTAGGAACGATCTGCGTGACAACTGTCTCAACCAATCAGAGCGTAGCAGCCAAGATGAGCACATGTGTGAGAGTTTATGACTAAGAGAGAGGGAAAAACTCAGTATAACTTAAAAACCAAGGGAAAACTAAGTACAACTTAAAAACGAAGGGCAAAACTGACAAAAGGATTCAATAGAAAATATAAAAAGATTAAAAAATGGAAAATGCTTCTTTTATACAATAAAATACATCTTGGCATACATCAAACTATTTGCAATTCAAATATACACCAGTTTGACAATTATTGCCTCACTCAGACAAGCTATGTGTTGGGGAGGGATATTTTGGGAAGAGGCTTGAGTAGAAAGTCATGAACCTTCATAGATAGTAGGTGATTTAGGTTAAAACTTGATTTCTATACATTTCTTATGGTAACAGGATAAGACTCCCTGGGTAGATGTCACTATGTTTTGATCTTTTTGAATTTGTTGTGCATAAAATGACTCAATTAGCTAGCTAAAACCCATTTGTGGACTCTCTATTGACCAACCACCGGAGGGTAAACTGAGTATATTGCACACATCATTGTTAGTATTGGAGGGCAAAACTGAGTACAACCAAACTTCTAGTGTTACACTTGAGGGTATAATTAAAGCACAATTAAGTCACCAGGGATACACACGAGGGAAAAAACGTGACTCACGGTACGCATGTCGCGGTGCACGGATGGTAGCGGACAGGTATGGCCGTGCACGGTGTAGTAGGTACGCGGTTACACGGTGCACGTGGTGAAATGAAATGTCCCTTCCCTTCTCCTTATAGAGGCCTCCTCACTCTCACTCATCACTCACTCTCTCACTCACGCAACCATCTCCACTGTCCCGTCAACTTCTGCAAACCCCCAAGAAAACCCCAACCACACCAGCGATGGAGAAGAATGGCACGGTAGCCATCGTCGCCTCCAAGGCCACCGGCGAGGAGGCCCTCGTCCCCGTACAGGCCCCCGTCGATGCATCGGAGGAAGCCGCCGTCCCCGTCCAAACCCCCGTCCCCGCTTCCGCCATAGCCGCCGGCAAGGAGGCCCACGCCGGTTTTGGGCAGATCCCGCTTGGCTAGGACCCCTACGAGAAGGAGGATTACATCAGCCTAGAGAACCCCTACAACACCAGCATCGTTGACACATGGTCAGAGGTAAATAGGGGTTTCTCCCTTTCCCTTGTTCTTCCCCCATTCCCATCGTTGGATGCCAGATCGTCTGTTATTAGGGTTCAGCTGTTCGTATTTTTACAGTAGCTAATCCTCTTGTGTTAGATCTCGTATTTCAATGAATCCCCCTATTCGTATTTCAATCCTATTTTATTTGTCCTCTGAGTTGCAGTTAAGGGATTCGCTAGTTAGTACTAGTGTCGATCTATAGTTGGGATCAATATTCGATTTGGTTCATATGGGGATTGGGGAATAATTAGGGGATCTCAATCGGTTAATTTATGCAAATAATCAATCCCGATAATCAAGGTATCTCAATCATGTCCTTATTGCACTCTGTTGTTGTTTCCAACAGGAGGGTGGCAGCGACGTCTGCAGTGACGACGAGTCCAATGATACCAAGACTCGTCAGGTGCCGAGAAGGCTGAAGTCTGGCCAGTATGACAACTTCTTCGCCGGTGACGTCTACAGGTGCCCCTTCTGCACCAGGAGGCTCCACGCCATCGACTTCAACTCCCTCGTGAAGCATGCAGAGGACGTGAAGACCTGCGATGAGCCGTGAACGTCCACGTCTTCAGGGCCAAGCACTAGGCGCTCGGTCTTCACCTTCGCAACCTCCAGAAGGTGGCCATCGAGGAGGGTCGCATGCCCCCGATAAAGCCCAAGGTGCCCAAGGTCAAGGAACTAGGAAGCAAGAAGTGGTGGAGGAGCTAGAGGGAGGAGGTGGAGGCCCTCCTGGCGGAGGCCATGAGGAGCCACTGATCTTGTGCTGCTACTGCTGTTGTAAAGCAACTTATTTTGTCTTGTCTGTGTTGAACTTGCCCGCTGCTGCTGCTGACCAGCCTAATTTTTGAACCTCATTAAGTACCGTACTATATATATCCTATATTGGTTGCTTTGTCTACATCTAATTTGTTTACTGAATGTATTTATGGTACTGGTTAGATTTTCTCCGCTGCTCTAGATTTGCTACTAGATTGGGGAAAAACGAGGGCCAAAAGGAATAATGAATGAAGAGAGAAGCTGCTCTAGATTCGCTACCTTTTTGGAAAAAAACACACAGTTGTTAGCGAGAGAGAGGGGAAAAGGCGCTCTAAAAAAGACAATCATAAAAATAACAAAAAAGAAAACTTCCAATTTAGGCGATAGGATGCACGTAACCACCAAACGCGCCCCACATGATTTCACACCACGTCCCTCATAAGGCATTCCCAATAAACCGACCCCACGCAGTCCCACATGGCACGGCCCCACACGTCAGCATAACGTGTTCCTGACCAAACAACCCCACGTGGTCTTAGACCGTGCAGCCCCACACGTCAGCCAACGGTCAACCTGACGGTAGCTGTCGTTCGAGCTCTTAGATGAGTTTCCGAGAAGGAGAGGGGCAAAAGTGAGGAAAAGTTAAGCGGCTGAGGAAAACTGAGTACAACTAACAAACAAGGGGCACGAAAATAGAAATCACTTTACTTAATGAAACACAAATTTGAAACATTTGAAAAGTTCAAACAATTTCAGAGTGAAGTAGAAAATCATCGTAATAGAAAGATTAAATTTCTTTGATCTGATCGTGGAGGTGAGTATCTTAGTTACGAGTTTGGAATGCACATGAGACAATGTGGAATTGTTTCACAACTCACTCCCGCAGGAACACCACAAAGAAATGGTGTATCCGAACATCGTAATCGGACTTTATTAGATATGGTGCAATATATGATGCCCCTTACCGATTTGCCACTATCATTTTGGGTTCATGCATTAGATACGGCTGTACTCACTTTAAATAGGACACCATCAAAGTCTGTTGAAATGACACCGTATGAATTATGGTTTAGTCACAAACCTAAGCTGTCATTTCTAAAAGTTTGGGGCTACGATGCTTATGTGAAGAAACTTCAACCTGATAAGCTCGAACCCAAAAAACAATTGGGTACACCTTCTATAACCAATCCGAAGGCAAGGTTTTTATTGCCAAGAATGGATCCTTCTAGAAAAAGAGTTTCTTGCGAAAGGTCTGAGTAGTAGGAAGGTAGAACTCGACGAGGTTATTGAACCTCCTCCTCCTAAAGTGGCAAGTAGCACAGCACCGGAAACTGTTTCAGTGGTGACTCCATCGAATGAAGAGGGAACTAATGATGAGGATCGTGAAGATCATGAAACTCCGAAAGAGAACACTACCTTACGTCGCAGGTCAAACAGGATACGTGCAGCTCCTGAACTATACGGTAATCTAGTCTTAAATTTCTTCATAGATGGAAGCGATGACCCTGCGACATATGAGGAAGAAGAACCTCCCACGGCAAAAGGTATTGCCGGGGAGGTAAGGTAAAAGGTATTCACACCGGAGGATTAAAGAAGAAGAACCTCCCACGGCAAACGCCTATTTTCTGGCGCCGTTGCTAGGGAGGTAAGGTAAAAGGTACTCACATCCTTCGGTGTGAGTGCTCGAAGTTATTTCCTTTAGATTCTGCAATTTTGTCTTTTTGTTTCTTGTTTTTACTAGTTAGGCTTAATGGAAAACAACAACAAAATTAGAGAGCTTTATAGTATTTATCTTGAGTTAGGACATGAAGTGCTTAAAGAGAAAATTAAAAAACCTATGGAACTTTATTTGCATGCTAATAGCAATGTTGTTAGTATGAATTCTTTGGACACCATTATTGCTAATGCTATAGAAAAGTCTAAGCTTGGGGAAGATGGTTTTGATGAGTATGATATTTTTAGTCCCCCAAGCACGGAGGAGAAAAATTACTTTGATGATACCAAACCTCCAATATATGATGATTAACTTGATGAATATGATATTTTCAGTCCACCTACTATTGAGGAGGAAATTAATTATGACTACAATATGCCTCCTATATTTGATGATTATGGTGATGAGAATAATAATGATAGCTATTTTGTTGAATTTGCTCCCACTACAATTAATAAGAATGATTATGCTTATGTGGAGAGTAATAATTATGATATGCATGTGGCTCATGATAAGAATGTTTCTTGTGATAGTAATATTGTTACTTTTATTCATGATGCTACTGAAAGTTATTATGAGAGGGGGAAATATGGTTTTTTGTGTCTCAATAATATTAAGTTTCCCCTCTTTATGTTGAAAGTCTTGAAGTTGCACTTGTTTTGCTTTCCTATGCTTGTTGCTTTATGCTTTCATGACTTGTTTATTTACAAGATTCCTATGCATAGGAAGTGGGTTAGACTTAAATGTGTTTTGAATTTGCTTCTTGATGCTCTCTTTTACTTCAATTCATATTTCTTATGTGAGCATCTTCTCAAACTATCATGCCTAACTTAAAGGCGTTAAAGAAAAGTACTTATTGGGAGATAATCCAAAAGTTTTAGATGAGTCTTGGAAGTTATTACTTCAGTAATAACTGCTCTTTATCCTTTTTATTTGCTTTTTGTGCCAATAGTAACCTCTAATGAGAGAGAAGTAATGATTGGGAAAGTTGTTGTCCCAAAACAGATTTCTGTGCTTCACCGTAAATATTCGTGTAAAATCTCTGAACGTATTTTTGAGGCGTGAATTTTTGTGCTTCTGCCCCAGGTTGTTATCTAACTTTCGTCAGTTCAACACTTTTTGATTTGAGCAACAAAAGGTCTTCGAAAAAATTCGTCTTTACCTGCTGGTCTGTTTTGACAGATTTCTGCCATTTTCTGCATTTGCTTCTTGTTGGTTCCTTTTTGAGTTCTTTTGGGGAATTGAGCTTTTTGAGGGAAGTACTTAAGTATCTAGTGTTCTAATGGAAGTTTATTGGTGTTGGAACTGAACCTTAAGACTTTTTATCTTGAGTGCACTAATGTTGCTAATAAAGATTGTGTGAAGTTTTGTTTGAAGGAAAAATTTCAGGTGTATGGAAGAAATGAGTAATGAGATGAAGAATGGACTAAAGCTCAATCTTGGGGATGCCACGCATATCACCCCAAGAAATATCCAAGAAGTACAAGCATCAAAGCTTGGGGATGCCCAAGGCATCCCCTTCTTCATCAATAAAAATCCCAGGTTTCTTCCAAACACTTCATTTTTATTGTTTCATACATAGTTGTGTTGTTCTTGGAGCGTCTTATTTTTCATTTTTGTTTTGGTTTTTCATTTTGCTCGGTTTTCTTAGTTTGCTGAATAAATTGGTTGGACCCCCTCTTTCATACATTGGTTTTCAAATAGTTTGGTTTGGTTTGGAAAAGAGTAGGGAAGTTCATGCTTAAGTGGTAAAGAGAGCTTGTTTTTTACTGTGGCCTATGCTTTGTCATGCCATTCTTGATATTATTTTGGCTTTATGATTAGTATTCTTTGCTGTATCATGACTTGTTATAAACAATTAGGATTTATTAATGTGCATTGGATGAATCATGTGTTATTTTAGCATATTAAAGCATAGTATAGTGGTATTCTCCTTTGATGCTTTATTTGGGTTGACTTGGCGCATGCTCACACCATGTTATGACTATCCCAAGTCACCATAGCCTTTATGATCCTTTATTTTTCAACTTGTAGTATCACTTTATGCTTTGATCAATGATGTTTTGTCGCTCTGCATGATTATGGCCATTATCGCTCTCTTAGTTTGTCGCTCCTAGTCTTTTGCTAGCCTCCACAACCAAGTATGAGTTCCACTCATGCATCCAACTCCCTAAACCAAGTTATTCCAAAGAGTACACCATACCTACCTACTAGCTTATGCTATTCCAAGTATATTCATGCTTTTGTTTACCTTCCGAATTAAACTTGTTATGAGAAAACTAGTGATTAAAGCTCTCACGGACTTGATGGCACACTTTACTTTTCTTGCCCTTAATAAACTTGAACCATTGTGTCGTCTATATTGTATATGCTTGCACTTATTTGTTGGGAATTAGCAGAACCATGCTTTCATGGGGAACGCTTTCAACATTGCACTTGGTACTTGTACCTAGTTGATATCATGCTCTTTTGTATATGGATGTCGTCGGTGTGAAATGAAAGGGGAGCTTATAAGTCCATGGAGTTATGTATATGTGTTAGAGAAATGCCTGGGCCGCTGGTCTAATCCATGCTGACATGGTGGAAACCTGCAGCGTAACCATAATGAGATCCATCTTCCACCATTATATTGAGTCTCCATCTTCTATCTTTATGCACCTACTTTGAGAGCATAGTGGCCATTCTTAGTTCTATGTGCATTGTCCCAAGACTAGTTGATTGATGCATACCTTGATATTGCTTGTTTTAAACTATTTGTATCTAGTCACTCTTATAAACATTGAAGGTGTCCTATGCATTTATGTTTGCTACTCTAAGAGGGACAAGCTGAATGCCACTATGCTATGTTTTCTTTATGTGAAACAAACAAACGTCTTGCAAAGCATTGTTATTCATGAATCTTTTGTTTGTGCCTTTTCATGTTGCAACATAGTTGCTTTGTCTTATTTCTAGAACTTTGTCTTTCATGATTATGATTGAAGTATTATGATCCCAGCTATCATTGTTTTATAAATACTTTGATCAAGGTTATGATGGTGCATGTCACCTCAAAAATTATTCTTTCTTTTTATCACTTACCTACTCGAGGACAAGCAGGAGTTAAGCTTGGGGATGTTGATACATTGCAAATGTATCTATAATTTTTGATGTTCCATGCTTGGTTTTATCTACTTTCTTGTGTTTTGTTCCAACTTTGGAGTACTTTTCATATGATTTCTTGGACTAACCTATTAATAAGAGTCACAGTGTCAGTTGCCTGTTTTCTGCTGTTTTTGGTTCCCGGAAGTCAGAAAATGAATATTCTCGGAATTGGACGGGACAAAAGCCAAAGTTACTATTTTCCCGGAAGACTCATGGAGCCAGAAGGAGAGTCGGAGAGGGGCCACAGGGTGGCCACACCACCCCTAGGCGTGGGTCCAGCTAGGCTGCGCCAGGGCATGGTGTGGGCCCCCTGGCCGGCCACCGACCTTGCCTCCTTCGCCTATGAGAGCCTCCTGATACCAAAACCCTAGATCGTCAATCAGAAAGCCATGAAAAGTTCCGCCGTGCCGCCGCCACCGAAGGGGAGATTCGGGGGACAGAAAGTCTCTGTTCCTGCACCCTGCCGGGATGGGGAAGTGCCCCCGGAGCCATCTCCATCGATCTCCACCGCCATCTCCATCACCATTGCTGATTCCCATGATGAGGAGGGAGTAGTTCTCTCTCGAGGCTAAGGGTTCTACCGGTAGCTATGTGTTCATCTCTCTCTCTATGCATGATCTTATTGAGATCATGAGCTTGTAATCTATAGATCTACCTTGCTACTCAAGTGTTTTAATAGATCTCTGCTCTCCCCATGTGTGTGAAAGTGACAGCGTGCACACCATGGTGGCACTTAGGCTAGAGATTACAAATACTTGTTATGAGTTATATTTGGAGTTGGATGTTTCTATGAAATTGTGGTGTTTGTTGGACTCATCTAGTACTCAGTGACAGTGTGGGGTTTTCTAGATGGGAAAGGCTTACTTTGAGGAGTGCTGTTATAGCCCTACCATCGATTAGAGTGTCCAACCGAAGAGTAGTTCAGTGTAGTATCATAAAGAGAAGATATTTATATGAGAGTGTTCACTAGTGAAAGTATGATCCCTAGGCCTTGTTTCTAAGCACTGAAACACCGTTTGCTATTAGATTTGTTACATGTTTGCTTGCTTCCATCTTTATTTCAGTTTGCCTCTAGTCTTTTCCACGCCATCAAGTTATCTTCTATCACCGTTACCACTTATAATTATGTATACCACTTGTATTTCACTATCTCTTCGCCGTACTAGTGCACCTATACACCTGACAAGTCTATTGGGTGTGTTGGGGATACAAGAGACTTCTTGTATCTTGATTGCAGATTGCTTGAGAGGGGATACCTTTGACCACTTCCTCCCTGAGTTCGATAAACCTTGGGTGATCTACTTAAGGGAAAACTTGTTGCTGTTCTACAAACCTCTGCACTTGGAGGCCCAAAAACTGTCTACAAGAATAGAAGTGCGTAGACATCATGCAACAGTGATTTGGAGGAGTTCCAAGCAACCTGTGGTGGCAAGATCTTCAATGGAGGCAGAATATATCTCTGCTTCAAGCAGTGGCAGAAGCGGTTTGGATGAAGGAGTTAATTTATGAACTAAGTGTGGTTCCAACTGCTTTGGATCAAATGGTTATCTATTGTGACAACAATGGTGCCATATCCAATGCTAAGAACCAAGGTTTCACAAGAATTCCAAGCATATCAAGCACCGTTATCACTCCATCTGGGAGTATGTCTAGGGTGGTGATGTAGAGATTTGCAAAGTAGACATGGATTTGAACAATGCAGATCCATTGACTAAAGCTCTCCCAATGGCAAAACATGATCGGCACCAGAACACTATGGGTGTTAGATTCATAACTATGTAAAACTAGATTATTGACTCTAGTGCAAGTGGGAGACTGAAAGGAATATACCCGAGAGGCAATAATAAATGGTTATTATGTTATTTCAGGTTTATAATAGATGTTTATTTCTCATGCTATAATTGTATTAAAAAGGAATCGTTAATACATGTGTGTTTAATAAACAAATAGAAGGTTCCTAGTGATGCCTCTCATTACACTAGCTTGTTGATTAACAAATGATCAAGGTTTCCTGATCATGACACTGCATGTTGTTATTAACAAGGTCACACCATAGATTTAATGATGTGATGAACATACTCCCAAAGTATAGTAACACGATCGAGCCATTATGTTTACACTACTATAACGTCATTCAAAGTAACCCTAATCCTTAGACCATGAGATCACGTCAATCACTGACTCTGGAAGAGTATTTTGATTGCATCAAACATCACACCATAACAGGGTGATCATAAAGGTGTCATCAAATACATAGAAAGTGTTAGTTGAGGCTCGTGGATCAAGAGTGGAATTTTTCTATCCTAATGGCAGAAAGATATACTCAGGGCCCTCTCGGTAATATCAAATTGACATAGCTTGCAAGCACGTGATAATGATCACTAAGAATGTCATATCACGAGAACGAGAAAAGAGTGTTTGTCAGTAACGGGATCGAACTAGGTATGAATGATACCGAATGATCGGATCCCAGACAAGTAAAATATCACGAGACAAAAGGAATTGGTTACTACGAATAAAAGGTCACGCGATCACTAAGTCATCGCATTGAACTGGTGGGAGTCATTATGGATCTCCAGGTCCTGCTAATGATCATTGATCAAAGAATTTCTTGATCATGTCCTCACAGTTCGCGACCTATAGGGATACACACTTAAGGGTAGTCGACACAATTGAGTGGATAGGGAACACATGAGAAGATAATGGACATCGTAGGAATTTTTTCTGTCAAATCTGCCGAAATGGTTTCGAGGTATCGAAACAAAGCAAGGGCTCAAAATTTAATGTGTTCATTAAATGAAGTGTTCATTAAATGTAGTACTCATTAAATGAAGCGTTCATTAAATTGAATTGCATTAAAAAAAGAGAATTAAAGTGCTTTAATGGAAAGACCTTTGGTTTTTGAGTGGAGAATAAATGGGAGAAAATAGAGATTGAAATTATGTGCGTGGAGAGTCCACCCACATGAATGAGAGGAGGTGAGGGGTCACCCTCTTAGCCACTAGACAAGGGAGGGGCTTTCCCCCCTCTCCCCTATAAAAGGAGGTGGAGACCTCCTCCCTCTCACTGAAGGAGATATGCCCTAGAGGCAAATAATAAATAGGTTTTATTGTCATATCTCAATTTGTTTATAATAGTTTCATATTGTGCTATAACTGTATTAATACGAAACGTTAATACACATGTGGCCTGTAAACAAACCAAGTCTCTAGTTACCTCTAGCGAACTAGTTCATTGGTCATGAGGATGATCTAGGGTTTCGAGATCATGGGCATTTATGCCAATTGACAATGAGGCCATGTCATTAGTAGAATGATGTGATAGACAAACAGTCCAAAAAGTTGTATCATAATGAGATCTAGTTACAAAGTTCATGATTAATGATAAACTAAGGAAACCTCGTAACCTAATCCTTAGACTGTGAGATAATGCAAATCACAGTTCTGGAGGGATCTTAGATGGTTATCAACTATCATTCCATGACTGGATGATCAAAAAGGTGTCACTCAGGTTTCCCAAAGGGGTGTGTAGAGGAGTACATATCAAGACCAGGATTTTCCCATCCATGTAACAGACATATACATTAGTGGCCATCGCAGCGATGTTGCATTGATGAAGCTTGCAAGCGTGTGACTGGGTCACGGAATGCAACGACATGGGAACGAGAAAACAAGTTCATCGGTAACGAGATCGAACGAAGGTATGGAGATACCATAGATCAAATATCGGGTGAACTAGGTATCAAGTGGCAAAGGGAATGGGAAACGAGATTTACGGTTCAAACGACATTGTCATTGTGGAATGCACAGGGGCCACTATGGGCATCCCGGTCACGTTATTGATCATTGATGGAGATCATGTATGTGCCATTCCCGAGCCATGGGGAAGTACACTTAAGGGTACGATGAGCTAGAGATCCTCAGTAAGTTGGAATCACCATATGAAAGAGAAAAGGAAACCGAAAAAGTTCTGTGAGAGAACCGTAATCGTTCCGGGAAAGTTCTGAAGTTGTTCGGAGGAAATCAAAAGGGAACCAAAAGGTGTTTCGGGTCAAATTGGATTTTGTAATGTGTATTTACATATTAATTAATGTAATTAATATTAAATATAATATTAAAATCTAATTTGAAGGGGTATTCCACTAATGGGCCAAACTTCCTAGGGAAAAAGGGCCCATGAGGGAAAACTGCAGGAGGGAAGGGCCAAGGGCCAAGGCCTAGCCGCCTCAAGGGGGCCCACCCGGCTAGCCTAGGGCTATGCACGGGGTGGGTCCCACCCCTGGCCGGCCGGCCCATGGTTCCCTAAGGGCCCATGGCGCCTCCCCGCTCTCTCCCTTGTTTAGTCCCACATGGGAAACCCAAAAGGGAGGGAACACCCCCCCTCCGCCTATATAAAGGGGTGCCCATGGGAGAGGAAAAAACACAACACAATTCGAGATGTTCTCTAAGGCATTTTCCTTAGAGAATTCCTCCCTCTCTCTCTCTACACAGTTGTCTCCACGTGTTGGCACGGTTTCAAGAAAGGATTATTCACGGAAGAGACGGCAAACCTGCAGCATGCCATTGTGCTGTAGGGATTCCAAGCCGGAGGTCTACTTCCGCACTCCCGGCATGGATCAAGGAGTTAGAGGTCATCATCGTATACCGTATGTGTACGAAACCATGAGGGGGCACACTTGGGGCACCTTGGATGTCGTGAGCCGAAGCTACTGCGTGATGGAGAAGGAGCAAGCGGTGACCTGCGAGGAACATCATGACCTTGAGGTCGTCTACGAGTTTGACTACTTCAACAATGTTCCCCTCAGAATGTTAACCATGTATGGTCTACAAGTGCATGTATTATATACACTCTAGTCGTTACTGCATTACTACATAGATAGATCTTGGGCATTAGGAGGTTCCAACGTAGGAATTATTTTGTTTCCTACTACGGAACCCTTCAGCGGTATCAGAGCCACGTTTATGCATATGAGTGTTGTACGGCTAGTATGCACAAGTACTGTGCGGGCATTGATCCCTTAGTTGTTATCCTCTAACATGTATTTGTTTATATCGCGGTATTGTTTGATAAAGCATCTCGGACCGACCTTACGCGTATTCATACGCGAGGCTGGTTCCACGCTCGATATATGGCTTGTTCCATATAAGTGGATAGCAGGTGTCTGTCTCTCATTCAATAGTTGATATGGCATTTACAATGAAGGGTCCCGAAAGGGGTGTAGTAGAGACAACTGTTGGATCCATGTTGTGGTTGGAAAGTTCGTAGTTTAGAAACAGTTCTATTGCGAAAGCCCTAACAACCACGTAAAACTTGCAAAGATAAAGTAGAGGCGTCTAACTTTATTTTGCAGAAGGGCATGTGATTTGATATGGTATTGGTTGTTACGAAGGTAAAGTAGTGTACTTTCTGTTACTAAGTAGTATAGTAATAGTCATCATTCCGATGGACGACCTGCTAGTGGCGTCGTGGACTTGGCGTCAAACTAGGGGCAAGATGGAGATCATGTCGGAGCACTCGACGGAGATCAAGGCGCTAGAAGAAGGACCATATCATATCACAATACACATGTGATGTTTATAGCTGTTTTATATCTGATTATATGTTAGTATTAGATACTCAACGGTAGCAAATAAGATAATCCCTAAATAATTCCAATGATAATGTTCCCCTTGTGTGTGCACCACCCAGAAAGTTCGCCGTTATGAAGCCGACCGTGATGTTCAAGGGCTAGACATATCTATGTTTGCATACAGTGGGTATAATACATGTTGCACTACGGATACACACAAGTTAGATTTGGCGAGCCTACCATGTGTAGACATGGCCTCGGAACACAAGAGACTAAAAGGTCGAGCATGAGTCACATGGTTGATGTGATTGACATTGGGGAATGTCTACCTTTGAAACTACATTGCTGGCCATGACGATCGGGGGTGGTGTAGCGGATTGCGATCGTGTGATCACTAAGATCATCCAGGGGATGACAATTTTAGTGGGAGCTCAATTAGGATTGAACTCATATTATGAACTTAGTCTAGATGTCTGTTTGCAAATATCTTAGTAGATCATGGCCTATCCCATTGAGGTCCTTTGCGACCATGGGAAATTGTTTGCTTGATTTTGAACTTAGAAAAAGGGTCCAACTTCATAGATTAATACCCACACCTGAGGGATATCGTCGTAATAGATGATCTTCTCTTCTTCATACAATAACCATTAGGAGATAGTCCAATGACTCTGCAAAGTTTGTGTTTTCTCCATAATCATCCAGTAAACCATTCTCCATTCGATGGAGAGTTGGACTACAATTTTGCATTGTGCAATATCTAGCACATAAGGTATGAGCCGTTGGATGAGCTTTTCTCCATCATGGATGAAAACAGAATATTTGGAGGATCACTTAGCAATCTTGCTTAGAGTTGAGTGTTGGAAATATGCCCTAGAGACAAATAGTAGTAAGGACTATTATCATATTTCATATAGTTTATGATTAAGTTTTATATCATGCTATAACTGTATTGAGTGGAAACATCAATACACGTGTGATATACAAACAAACCAGGGGTTCCTAGTGAAACTCTAGTCACTGGTTCATTGGTCAACAGATGATCATGTTTCCTGATCATGTGGCATTTATGCCAGTTGGAAATGAGATCATCTCATTCTGAGAATGAGATGATGAACCAATACCCAACCTAAACATCGTGATTCGATAATGTCACAAAGTTCAAGTTACGATGATTAGAAATGGATCCTCATAGACTATTCCTTAGACCGTGAGGCTATATCAATCACTGTCTCCCGAGAATGCTTAGATAGCATCAAACGCCATCTGGTAAACGGTGGTTATAAAGGTGTGTTCAGGTATTCGGAGGAAACCGTAGAGGCAATATATGTCAAGAGCAGGATTTCTCCGTCCATGTGACGGCAAGATACTCAAGGGCCCACTCGGAGAGGTTATATCCAATAGCTGCGCAGCGTGTGATTACATCACGGGGATATCACTTGTCAGAACGAGTCAAATAGCATTATTCAGTAACGAGATTGAACATGAAATGGTGATGTCATTGATCGAATCTCGGGCAATGCAAGTATCGAATGACAAAGGGAATAAGACACGACTGTCACCGGTTCAAACGACAAAAGATCTTCGTGGAATGCACAAGGGTCACATGGCCATCCAGGTCCCTCTATTGATCATTGGTGCGGGAGTGTCCTGACCATGTCTGGAGTGTTCCCGAACCGTGGGGTATCACGCTTAAGGGCTTGATGATGCTTAGAGAGTGTTTATAGGATCGGTAGAATCGCCGAAGAAAAGAAGGGAGAAAACCGAAAGGGTTTCGGTAAGTCCGGAAGATGTCCGGAGTGGAGGTGGAAGGTGTTCCATGGCCACGGAGATTAGATAATGTGTGAATGAATGTTAAATATTGATTTAATCATTTATTCATAATTATTTAATAAAGAGAAAATCAATTAAAAGGTCAAAAGGCTTAATGGGCCAATTCCGGAGGGAGAGGGCCCATTAGGGAAAGGAGAAAGGGGAGAGGTACCAAGGGGGAGGCCGGCTGGGCCTTGCCCCCCTGCGGGGCCCACTAGGGGCTGGCCGGTGGCCACCCCACCCCCTCCTCTCCTTTAGTCCCACCCTGGGACTTGAGGGGAGGTAGTACCTCCCCTCCCCCTATATATAGTGGGGTATTTGGCCTAGAAAAATACACCCAATAATCAATAAAAGGTCTCCCCACTTTTGGGAGGACCTCCAATTGATATTTTCTCTCTCCCCCTCTCTCTCGTGACCGTGGTCCCAAGTCTGGACTGCGCGAGCGAGAGACATCTTCACCATGAAGCACCGTCACGCTGCGGGATTCGGATCCGGGAGCTCTACTTCCGCAACTGCTGCTGGATCAGGGAAGCTAGAGTCATCGTCAGGCACTGGACGTGTGTAACTCCCCGCGAAGTGTCGCACTTGAGGCACTCAAGTCGTTGGAGCCAGAAGGAGCGCATGGACTTCATCACGACCTTGAGGTCGGCTTCGGCTCGTCTACATCAACCACGCTCTCCTGAGCGTTGACAACGCTTTTTGGTCTTCAAGGGTAAGTTCGCGAAAAGCCCCTCCCATTACTGTATTACTAATAGATAGGTCCTGGCAGCTTCAGGGGTTCATGGGCGTAGAGTAAAATTTATTGTTTTATGCGCGGTACCCCTACAGTGGTATCAGAGCTAGATCTATGCATAGTAATGCTAGTACGGGTAGAACACACGAGATGTAGCATGTGGGCGTTGATCTTTTAGTTGTTACCCTCCCACGTGTACTTGTGTATACCGCAGCAATGCTTGATGAAGCGGCCCCCAACCGACTTTACGCGTTCATTCACGAGACTGGTCCACGCTTGACATACGGCTTGTACCGTATAAAGTGGCTTAGGGGGGTGTCTGTCTCTCTCGCATTAGTTGGTATACCATTTGCAACAGAGGGCTTGGTCAACAGATGATCATGTTTGCTGATCATGTGGCATTTATGCCAGTTGGAAATGAGGTCATCTCATTCTGAGAATGAGATGATGAACCAATACCCAACCTAAACATCGTGATTCGATCATGTCACTGTAACACCCCGTCCACTCCTGGGCTCGGGGGGTGTCACTCCTAGTAGCTTAATAGGATATCTAGACTGACCCCACAGACCAACACTAGTCTTTTCTACGCACTTTGTCCTCACTCGTGCGCACCCGGTTACCCACTTCCCGGTCGGTCACCCATCCTAGAATTGCTCTAGGCCAAGCACGATTAACCTTAGAGTTATTTTCGAATGAGCTTCCGGAAAAAAAGTTGCAACTTGTTGATATGGGTATCCTATCAATCTTATTAAGCCATGTGCCTGGATCTCACATACACCCACCCTTTAGAAGATCGATGCCCTCATCGATCAAGCACACCCCAGGAACATTCCCTCTTGGCACGCGTCTGTGCGTCCAGTGTCGGCACATGTGCCATGCCGTGTCCACTCCGGGCCACACACGCCATGCTCCACATGTCCCGCCACTGACCCGCACACACCCGTTTTAACCGCGAGGTCGGCTCTGATACCACTTGTAACACCCCATCCACTCCTGGGCCCGGGGGGTGTCACTCCTAGCAGCTTAATAGGATATCTAGACTGACCCCACAGACCAACACTAGTCTTTTCTACGCACTTTGTCCTCACTCGTGCGCACCCGGTTACCCACTTCCCGGTCGGTCACCCATCCTAGAATTTCTCTAGGCCAAGCACGCTTAACCTTAGAGTTATTTTCAAATGAGCTTCCGGAAAATAAGTTGCAACTTGTTGATATGGGTATCCTATCAATCCTATTAAGCCATGTGCCTGGATCTCACAGTCAAGAAGTTCAAGTTATGATGATTAGAAATGGATCCTCGTAGACTATTCCTTAGACTGTGAGGCTATATCAATCACTATCTCTCGAGAATGCTTAGATAGCATCAAACGCCATCTGGTAAAACGGTGGTTATAAAGGTGTGTTCAGGTATTCAGAGGAAACCATAGAGGCAATATATGTCAAGGGCGGGATTTGTCCGTCCATGTGACGGGAAGATACTCAAGGGCCCACTCGGAGAGGTTATATCCAATAGCTGCGCAGCGTGTGATTAAATCACGGGGATATCACTTGTCGGAACGAGTCAAATAGCATTATTCAGTAACGAGATTGAACACGACATGGTGATGTCATTGATCAAATATCGGGCAATGCAAGTATCGAATTACAAAGGGAATAAGACACGACTGTCACCGGTTCAAATGACGAAAGATCTTCGTGGAATGCACAGGGGTCACATGGCCATCCAGGTCCCTCTGTTGATCATTGGTGCGGGAGTGTCCCAACCATGTCTAGAGTGTTCCCAAACCGTGGGGTATCACGCTTAAGGGCTTGATGATGCTTAGAGAGTGTTTATGGGATCAGTAGAATCGTCAAAGAAAAGAAGGGAGAAAACCGGAAGGGTTTCGGTAAGTCCGGAGGATGTCCGGAGTGGAGGTGGAAGGTGTTCCATGGCCATGGAGATTAGATAATGTGTGAATGAATGTTAAATATTGATTTAATCATTTATTCATAATTATTTAATAAAGAGAAAATCAATTAAAAGGTCAAAAGGCTTAATGGGCCAATTCCGGAGGGAGAGGGCCCATTAGGGAAAGGAGAAAGGGGGGAGGGACCAAGGGGGAGGCCGGCTGGGCCTTGCCCCCCGCGGGGCCCACTAGGGGCTGGCCGGAGGCCACCCCACCCCCTCCTCTCCTTTAGTCCCACCCCGAGACTTGAGGGGAGGTAGTACCTCCCCTCCCCCTATATATAGTGGGGTATTTGGCCTAGAAAAATACACCCAATAATCAATAAAAGGTCTCCCCACTTTTGGGAGGACCTCCAATTGATATTTTATCTCTCCCCCTCTCTCTCTCGTGACCGTGGTCCCAAGTCTGGACTGCGCGAGCGAGAGACATCTTCACCACGAAGCGTCGTCGCGCTGCCGGATTCGGATCCGTGAGCTCTACTTCCGCAACTGCTACTGGATCGGGGAAGCTGGAGTCATCGTCAGGCACCGGACGTGTGTAACTCCTCCCGAGGTGTCGCACTTGAGGCACTCAAGTCGTTGGATCCAGAAGGAGCGCAAGGACTTCATCACGACCTTGAGGTCGGCTTCGGCTCGTCTACATCAACCACGCTCTCCTGAGCGTTGACAACGCTTTTCGGTCTTCAAGGGTAAGTTTGCGAAAAGCCCCTCCCGTTACTGTATTACTAATAGATAGGTCCTGGCAGCTTCAGGGGTTTAGGGGCGTAGAGTAAAATTTATTGTTTTTATGCGCGGAACCCCTACAGTGGTATCAGAGCTAGATCTATGCGTAGTAATGCTAGTACAGGTAGAACACACGAGATGTAGCGTGTGGGCGTTGATATTTTAGTTGTTACCCTCCCACGTGTACTTGTGTATACCGCAGCAATGCTTGATGAAGTGGCCCCCAACCGACTTTACGCGTTCATTCGCGAGACTGGTTCATGCTTGACATACGGCTTGTACCGTATAAAGTGGCTTAGGGGGGTGTCTGTCTCTCTCGCATTAGTTGGTATACCATTTGCAATAGAGGGCCCCGTAAGGGGTGTAGTATAGACAACTACTTGATCAGCGTTGTGCTAAAAGTTCATAGGTAAGAATGGTTCTTATGCAAAAGTCCATTCAGCCACGTAAAACATGCAAAGATAAAGTAGAAGCGTCTAACTTTGTTTTGCAGGGGGGCGTTGATTTGTGATATGGTTGTGGCAAAGGTAAAGTAATTACCTTTTGTTACATAGTAGTAGATAGTCACGGTAATGACAAACTACCACGCCGGAGTGACACCGGTACCCTGGTGTCCACGGCGCCGGAACCCTGGCGCCAGAACCCGGTGACGGCGGATGGAGATCACGACGTGAAGGACCATATCACATAGCATTTACATTCAATGTTATTGTTTGTATGTCTTATTGTGTGCTAGTATTAGATACTCGACGATAGCCTAATAAGATGATCCCTGTTAAAATAACCAACGATTGTGTTCCCCCTTAGTGTGCACCACCAAGAAAATTCTTCGGTATGAGGCGCTCCAGGGTTACAGCCCTGGGTGTCAGACATATCTACGTTCGCATACAGTGGGTGCAAGCCATGTTGCACAGCGAATACACTAAGGTTGAGTTGGCGAGCCTAGCATGTAAAGACATGGCCTCGGAACGCGGATGGTCGAAAGATCGAGCACGAGTCGCATGAATGATGTGACCGACGTTTAGCGTCCACCTTTGAACCCACATTGATGGCCGTGATGATCGGGGGAGTTGTGGCTAATAGGGGTCGTGTTATCACTAGGAACCCTCACTAGGGATAGGTGTTTCTGAGTGGAGTTATTATTAACTCATTTAATTATAAACTTAGTCTAAATTCCTTTTGCAATTATAAATGTAGATGGGCTCTTTCGTGTTGACAACTAAATGGTTAGAAGGAGAGAAGCTCAGATTAGATCGATCAAACTTCTCCATTTGGGTTGCCAGTCTCCATGTTCTCCTTAGCGAGAACGACATGGTTGACTACGTACTCGACAGGATGGATCTGGATCCATCCACAGACCTTGAGACCCTAGAGGAGCGGAAAGACCACTATCTCCATCGGGAGATGGCCTCCTATATTTCAGTTGTGATGCGTTTCGGAATGGTGGACGAGCTGTGGCCTTTCATGGGTGATGTCAACCCTCGTTCGGTGATGCTACAGCTTAAGACACATTTCGTGGATCAGACACGCATTTGGGAGCATGAGTTGATGGGACACTTCCTCTCCATTAAGATGGAGGAGAACTCGTCACTGGACAGCCACTTACAGCGCATGCATGATGTGTACATGAGGCCAGCATACTTCCTAGACGTCTGGATTACAGGCACTTTCGCAAATGCTGCTGTGCTGCGGTCGCTGCCACCAAGCTACCAAGCACAAGTCAGGACTTGCGTGATGAGGGCGACACGGAAACAATGGAGTTCCACCGGTTCATGACACATCTCAGGAATGTGTTGGTTGAACCAGATGTCGCTCAGGTCGTCAATGACAAAGGTATATATTTGATATACAGTTTTATAAATGTTATAATCTTGCAAACACATTTGCAGTGTTAAGTATATCTGATACTTGTTCTGTTTTGGTGAAAACAGGTGCTTCTGCATAGAGGTGCTTGCTGGAGAGGAGGTGACGTTGCGTGTTGATGGCGAGCATGATGATGATGGCCAACGACACTCTCCCTCGACATTTATCATTTAGTTTGTGTTTTAGGATGATTTTTGTAATCAAGAGATTGTGAACTTCTTTAGTTTGTATCACACTTCATGAGACAGTTATTCATATCAGTTTGTAACAAACAGTTGTTCTGCTTTTATGAATGATTTCTATTCGTGTTCATATCTTGTTTGATTATATGTGAATTATCCTTGTTGTTTGAAACTAATTGATAATGTATGAACATTTGTAAAATGTTAAAATGTCTTGTTTAAAATACCCAACTTAATGATATTTCATTAATGAATGAAACCATTGTTTAAATTCAAAGTTATGTGATAATATGTAAGAGTCATTCGATTTCTTTTCACATATAAATCATGCCTAAGTTCGGAAAAATAACTTGAACACCGTGTATTACTTGAATACAAAGTGTTTAATGAATTGTTAAAAGAATATACATATCCGATGTACTATGTTTTAACGAAAATGGTAATTATCATTAAATGATTGATTAAATGTGTAAAGTAGTTTACCAAAGGAAACATGAATATGAAACTATTTGATTTGATCAAAGTGTTTCATCAACAAATGGTATAAATATAAAACAGAATCTAATTACTACGATTTGATCAATAGTAATGAAATTCAACTTTATAAGAATGGCATGAAAGAAATTGTGGAATGCAAAGTGTTTTGAAACGTCGAAATACAAAGCATCAAAAAGTGATATTGGATATCAAAGGGGGTTGAATAGAGGGCACCAAATAAATCGTTGTAGAGTATATGTAGAGACCATTAGTCTAGAAATAGTTAGCACTCAATTAGAATTAGTAAACCATTTGAATTCGTGAAAGTTTTGGGGTTATTCGATAAAACCAAAACAATAGCAAATAAGTCCTTGTAGTATATTCATTGGAAACTTTGAATACCAAAACCCATAGCTCAAACCAAAAGGAAAGCAAAATTCGTATTGCTTGGATTTTGGTGCATTCTTGAGAAAGCTCACTTCTAGTGATGTTTCTCAATTATGGAGCAAATGGAAAATAGTGTGAAACACGATGTGGATTCAAAACCCTGCATCAGAGTGTTGAGAAGCGCAAGAGACAGCGTTCCTGAACGATTCTCTTCATAGAAGGAAAGAACCAATGATGTTGATCATTGTGTTTTTCCCTCCACTATTGTTTTTCACTATAAAAGTAGGATTCAAAATGTAAATCCATATCTTGTATGGAGACATTTGTGAATCACTTGTCATGATTTCTGGAATATGAAATACCTACGAGCTACAAAGGAAATAATGGTAAACTAGAATTATGAGAAATCCTAGAAGCAAAATTCCCTTGAGATTAGAAAGCAATTCATTGATGAATCTCATAAGTAAAAGGGGTTACTTGGAATTTTCCCAAATGACTGCAAAGCCATAGTAGGAAAAGGGGGTGAATGACAAAAGCATAATTTGTCAAGTATTGGATGAATTCAAATGAATTTGATTCATGTGTGCTGGATGTCTAGTGGATTTAAAACTAGTAAAGTACTAGTATCTCATAGTAAATATCCAAGTTTGATATTTGATCAAAGGATTTTGAAGTTATTCAAAATAGTAAAGGAGATATGCAATTTGCATAAAATTGAGTGGGAGCTACGTAAGTCTTCCCAAAACAATATGTGATTGACATATTTTAAAGTGGGAGCAACATAAGACTCAAATTCAAATATGTAGGAACATAGTTTGAGTAAGGGTACTGACTCATACCCAAATATGTTAGCAACATAGTTTGAGTGGGAGCTTATAGGAGTAATTCTTAGGCAAGTTAAGGATGAAAGCACAAATACTTATAAATGATGATTTATAAGATGTAGAAGTTGATAATAAGTCTATTATGATATTATGTAGTATTCCTTAAAGAATTCTGAAAGCTGTTCAGAATAGAAGTTAATTAAGGAACTGGTCCTTAATAACTCAAATTAGGAATAGCATTAAGTTTGAACATCAATGGTTAAAAGAAAGAATAGGATGATCATCATCCACTATGTTAAGACATAGGTTCTATCTTAGTAAACCATGAGGATAACTTAGCATAATATGAGATCCAAATAAGAAATGTTTGAAAGTGATTAAATCCGAATCACAAAACGATGAGCTAAATTTGTCCGCAGTGTCTATTAGAACTGTGGATATACTTTCCAAATCCATAAAGGATAACATATCTTAAAGCATAAAGAGTTATGTTATAAGGGAATATGTTGGAAACTCCTGTAGATACCAATTAAAGTCAAATAGGAAGCAAGGTGAACAAAACATCGAAAGTTGCACAGAGTGCATGGGAGTTTCGATGAATACATTTATAATAATAGATAAGGGCACCATCTAAAGTGTTGTATAATGTTATGGCGGGGATAATTCACTTTTAACGTAGAATGATGTGTCCCAGGACACAGTGCCCATGAGAAAGCCCTCGAGGTTGATCTAACGTCAATGTAGGCTCCTCGAATCAGGCCTCGTTCTGCTGCCATAGCAACGATGCATACACACAGATGCTGTCATGTGATGATAGAATATTAATGTCAATCAAAGTGACATTAGTAAGTTGCAAAGGATCTGGGACTGTAAAGTACAGAACCAAGACTCAACCTCTTCCATGAGCAAGCATGTTCTAGGTACCGGTTATATGGTACCAATAATTAAGAACAAATGCATCTAGTGTATTTGTACTCTAGTGCAAGTGGGAGACTGTTGGAAATATGCCCTAGAGATAAATAGTAGTAAGGACTATTATCATATTTCATATAGTTTATGATTAAGTTTTATATCATGCTATAACTGTATTGAGTGGAAACATCAATACACGTGTGATATACAAACAAACCAGGGGTTCGCAGTGAAACTCTAGTCACTGGTTCATTGGTCAACAGATGATCATGTGGCATTTATGCCAGTTGGAAATGAGGTCATCTCATTCTGAGAATGAGATGATGAACCAATACCCAACCTCAACATCGTGATTCGATCATGTCACAAAGTTCAAGTTACGATGATTAGAAATGGATCCTCGTAGACTATTCCTTAGACCGTGAGGCTATATCAATCACTGTCTCCCGAGAATGCTTAGATAGCATCAAACGCCATTTAGTAAAACGGTGGTTATAAAGGTGTGTTCAGGTATTCGGAGGAAACCATAGAGGCAATATATGTCAAGAGCGGGATTTGTCCGTCCATGTGACGGGAAGATAGTCAAGGGCCCACTCGGAGAGGTTATATCCAATAGCTGCGCAGCGTGTGATTAGATCACGGGGATATCACTTGCCAGAACGAGTCAAATAGCATTGTTCAGTAACGAGATTGAACACGACATGGTGATGTCATTGATCGAATCTCGGGCAATGCAAGTATCGAATGACAAAGGGAATAAGACACGACTGTCACCGGTTCAAATGACGAAAGATCTTCGTGGAATGCACAGGGGTCACATGGCCCTCCAGATCCCTCTGTTGATCATTGGTGCGGGAGTGTCCCGACCATGTATGGAGTGTTCCTGAATCGTGGGGTATCATGCTTAAGGGCTTGATGATGCTTAGAGAGTGTTTATAGGATCGGTAGAATCGCTGAAGAAAAGAAGGGAGAAAACCGGAAGGGTTTCCGTAAGTCCGGAGGATATCCGGAGTGGAGGTGGAAGGTGTTCCATGGCCACGGAGATTAGATAATGTGTGAATGAATGTTAAATATTGATTTAATCATTTATTCATAATTATTTAATAAAGAGAAAATCAATTAAAAGGTCAAAAGGCTTAATGGGCCAATTCCGGAGGGAGAGGGCCCATTAGGGAAAGGAGAAAGGGGAGAGGGGCCAAGGGGGAGGCCCGCTGGGACTTGCCCCCTGCGAGGTCCACTAGGGGCTGGCCGGCGGCCAGCCCACCCCCTCCTCTCCTTTAGTCCCACCCCAGGACTTGAGGGGAGGTAGTACCTCCCCTCCCCCTATATATAGTGGGGTATTTGGCCTAGAAAAATACACCCAATAATCAATAAAAGGTCTCCCCACTTTTGGGAGTACCTCCAATTGATATTTTCTCTCTCCCCCTCTCTCTATCGTGACTATGGTCCCAAGTCTGGACTGCGCGAGCGAGAGACATCTTCACCGCGAAGCGCCGTCGCGCTGCGGGATTCGGATCCGAGAGCTCTACTTCCGCAACTGCTGCTGGATCGGGGAAGCTGGAGTCATCGTCAGGCACCGGACATGTGTAACTCCCCGCGAGGTCTCGCACTGGAGGCACTCAAGTCGTTGGATCCAGAAGGAGCGCAAGGACTTCATCACGACCTTGAGGTCGGCTTCGGCTCGTCTACATCAACCACGCTCTCCTAAGTGTTGATAACGCTTTTCGATCTTCAAGGGTAAGTTCATGAAAAGCCCCTCCCGTTACTGTATTACTAAAAGATAGGTCCTGGCAGCTTCAGGGTTTCAGGGGTGTAGAGTAAAATTTATTGTTTTTATGCGCGGAATCCCTACATTGAGAACTCTTAAGAAGGGCTTGATTGTAATGGAGGTCATGGATGAAAAGAGTATATGTTAGATATACAAAGTTATAAATGCAATTCTAGCAAAACTCGTTGCAGTTTACAAAAGTATTAGATACTTGCCCCGTTTTGTGAAAACAGGATGGTCTGCTTGAGAATTGCTGGAATTGAGGCAATGTGACTTGATGACGGCAAGCAAAATAGTTGATGGACGACATCACCCCCTTTTCTCAAGGTTTATCATTTGGATTAGTGGACTTGAATATAATTTTGTAATCCTTGTTTGTGTGTCTTGCTTTTGGCGAGACAATTATTCATATGAATAAGTTACAAGTCAGTTGTACTATTCTTATGAATAATACCTTTATGGTCACATTATGATTATAAATGAATTATTCTCATCACTATGTTAATGATAATAGTTTAATCATTTATAAAGGATTAGAATGCTAAAGGATATCCAAAGTTTAATTATGATATGACACTATGGTTTAAGTCATGGTGGTTATTGCATGTTCTTCATTCTAAATGAAGTCTGGGGTCTTAGATACTTAATCTAGAGACTTTGAAAAACCATGCTTCGTTTGGCAAAATGACCAAAACTTAGCAAAGAAATGTTGAATCTTATACATAGTGATGTATCGCATTTTCAACAAGACAGTGGAATCATTAGTTAATCATGGACTTAAGTGAATAGGCGTATTTACTTAATGAAACATAAGTTTGAAACTATTTTCAATTGTTCAAAATATTTCAAAGTGAAGGAGGATATTAGATTAACAAGAATACAAAAATCTCCTCGATTTGATCGACATGACTAAAGTATTTAAGTTAATTTTGGCATAAAAGAAATTATGAAAGATGTTTCACAAATTATGATAATTGGAAAATTTCAAAGAGTATTAAAATGTCTAAACATCAGTCATTATGTATTAGATACATATGGCATAATATTATCTCTTATCGGGGTTATAGTTATCGTTTAGAGTTAGAGATCGAAATGAGAAAACACTCAGTTGAAATACAAAGGAACATCTAAAGATTCATGGAAACAACACCATAAGAGTTATGGCATGTTCGAGTTTCTGGAGATTTCAACAATTCGAAATCATGGCGAATAAACAAGTCTTTGTAGAGTATTCTTAGGCCACTCTAAATACATGTTCCATAAGGGGCAAACCTCCCGTTGTCCAAAGTTGATGTGTCTTGATGAAGATACATGTGGAAGAGAGTAAAAGATCAAAACAAGGTATTTGATCTTACCTCCTGATTATTGAGTAGCGCAGTGAAATTTGTTTCATGAAACCAAACTCTACAAATAGATAAGAAACTAATGATAATGATCATAAAATTTTAGTGAATACTTTTACTAAAGAAAGTAGGATTCAACAATATATACTCTGCAAGTCCGTGGAAATATATTATCGATTCACTTGTCATGTTTATGAACAAGACTACCTACGAATTACAAAGAAACATGATGGACCTAAGTGCGAGAAATGACTAAGAGTCATTAAATCCTATATTAAGTTACATTTAAGATTGTAAAGTAATATTTTACTTGATCTTATTAAGTAAAGAAGTTTACTTGATATTTCTAAATGACTTCAAAGTCATAAGATGGAAATGAAACTTAATGGAGACGTAAATCTCGACTTGTCACAAAGTATGGACAAATTCAAGGAGTTGACTACAAATGTAGCGATGCTTGAGTCTATTGGATTTACACCAGCAATATATGGATATTGGAATCTCGTACCTGGAATTCTCAATTTGATGATGATTAAAGAATTTTGGAATGTCCAAGATTATCAAGAGGACTGATGGCTCTGAAATATAGCCATCTACATCCACATTTAAACTGGATATTATTCATATTTTTTATGAAATATCTCTCTAAATCCTGCCACTAATGCCTAATATTCAAAGGGGTATGCAATCATTTCTTTATATTTTTTCATGTGAAGATAATTAATGATGTTTTATGATGGGAATCTCTACATTAAAGTCAAAGATACGAGATTTCCAACAACATAAGAAACCAGGAGTTCCGGAGGCAGACACTTTAATGACCAACTATACGACCGGAACAAAATTCGGGTCGTATAGTTCCGGTCGTATAGTTGCCATCGACGGTGATAGGTCAAACAGAACAACTTTCATGAAGGGACCCCTATATAAAGAAGCCTCGGGCTACGAGAAAAGAGCCCTCGAGAGTCCCTGCCCCAGATCGTCAGCCACTGGAGGAATAGACTTAGATCTAATCTCCAAATCCTTCTCCACCACCATAGCCATATTCCACCACTTGTAATAGTAGATTTCTTATTTGATTGGCGACATTGTAAGACTATTTGCTATCAATCTCATGATTTTTATTACAATGTTTATGATTGTTGATCTCATCTCTGTCTGTGAGTAATTCTCCTTGGGCTAAGGGCTTCGGCCTAGCCATGTAGCGTTTGTGCATGTTATTTATCATAGATGGGATCATGTATTAGTTTGTATGACATGATGATTATTGTATCCTCTCTTGCCTCAATCTAAGGACTTGTCAGGTACCCAAGACCCCGAGGATTGAGCCAGGTATAGGGAGTATGAGTAATGACTAATCCGTGGGTTGGGAACCTAGTGGTAGAAGGGGTAGTACGGCTATATGTGAGAGATTTACTTGGAATTAACGGTGACATCACTATGCATATCATTAGTTCTCTTTCTTCTATGGATGAGACTAGTAGGTTATTGCTATAAGTGGTTGTGGAGGTAATAGCAATTATGGATGCACTGCCCACATAAAATTTATCTTGCTCTAACAATTACATGCATACTTTATCTTTATCTTTTATTCCCACTAGATGTTTTGCACAGCTACAGGTGAAACTGAACGCCCTAGGCCCTCTCTCTCCATCATCGACAACAACAAAAATACGCAAACTCTTGGTCCGGTAAAAACACAAAAGGAATACTAAAACTCCCGAAGGTCCGTTAAAGTAACTTCACTACGCATCTGCTTCCCGAGGATTCGATACCCTAGGTCTACTACGGAAAAATAAGCTATACTACATCCGTAATCCGGATCAAAGGTATCAACCCTTTTTCTGGCGCCGTTGCCGGGGAAGCAATAGCTACCCTCGTGAGGTTAGTAGGAACCTTGCTAGTTTTAATTCTTGTTTTTAATTTTGTTAGTTTGCTTTCAGTCTTTATTTGAAAAACCAAAAAAATTAGTTAGTCTTTAAATTCTTGCTTTTACTATTATAAGTCTCTGTTTAAGAAACCCAAAAACATAGGAACTATGGATGAAAAGAAGCTTGGGGAGTATGCTACTCCCAACAATGATTATTTGCATACTCCAATTACTCAGCCATCAATTGCTAGTGATGACTATGAAATCAAGCCCCATTATTTAAATTTGGTTCAACAGAATCAATTTGGAGGCTCTGCTGTTGAGGACGCAGGTATGCACTTGAATACTTTCACTAAAATATGTGATATGATGCGTATAAAAGATGTTTACCCCGATGCGGTCAAATTGCATTTATTTCCTTTCTCTCTTAGAGGAAGAGCAAAAGAATGGTTGCTATATTTGCCTAGAAATACTATTACATCATGGGTGGAATGCACTTCTTTATTTATGACTAGTTTTTTCCCACATGCAAATACTATGCAACTCAGATCTAATATTACTAGCTTTAGATAGGAAGAGCGTGAGCCACTAGCGCTTGCATGGGAGAGGATGAAAGAATGCATGAGAAACTGTCCTAGTCATGGGATGGAAGACTGGTTAATTATCCATCTATTTTATAATGCTCTTAACCCTATGTCTAAGTCTATGCTTGATACTACAACTAGAGGAACATTTATGGGTAAACATATTACCGAAGCAAAGCAGCTGCTATACAATATGCAAGACAACCATGCCCAATGACATGTGGATAGATCAAACACGAAGAAGGTGAACTCCGTCTCACCACAAGAAAATGAAGAACTCAATGCTAAGTTGGATGAGTTTCATACTAGCCGAGAAAGGTAAGGCACCCTAGGTAAGAGCTATCCCTGAAACGAATATTGAAGAAATAGAGTTCATAGCTCATAATGATTATAACCCTGCTTGGAAGAAGAATGATAATCCTAATTTTCAGAAACATTATTCTAGTCCTGTAGGTAACTCTAATAATAATATGGGAACTAGTAATGGTAGTCTCCAAGAAACACTTAAGTCTTTTATAGACTCACAAAATGAACAAAACAATATTCTTGTTAAAATAACGAAGAACCATGATGCTATGGTTGGTAAATTGTCTAACCATGCTGTAACTTTGAGAAATGATTTGCAGGCCCTCCAAGAAAGAACGAGGATCATTGAGGCACGTCTAGGTAAGATAACCGAGAGTCAAACTCTCATTCTAGCCAAATTTGCAGGTAAAGCTGAGCCCAATCCTGTTGAAGATCTCAAGATGATGAGAATACAAAGGGAGGAGCCTAAAGAACTTGATTATAGTAATGCCCCTTCACCAAGCTACACCGTTGAAGATCTCTTCAAAAGGATGAACATTAAGATTCTGGTAAGTGAAGGTAATGAGGAAGCTATGTACCAACACCTTTTTAATCATGTAGCAATAAAGGTACATGAGCTTGAGGAAGAATATAAGCAAATTGCTGAAAAATTACCTGTGAAGCTTGATGACATATTTGAGCCTACTATTAAGATTAAAATTGGGACCAACGAGATAGCTACACTTTGTGATCTAGGTGCAAGCGTCTCAACAATTCGAAAGAGTCTTTTTAACAAGTTAAATATTGGCTCTTTTGAGATCACCGAGTTAAAATTGCATCTACCAGATTCTACCTACAAACAAGGTGTAGGAATTAAGGAGAATACTTTAGTATACATTAAAGGTTGTCCTGCTCCCATTGTCTTTGTTATTGTTGACATGCCTGAAGATGCTACTACTCCTATTATATTAGGCCGTCCTTTCTTAAGAACTATTAAGGCTTTGAGTAATCTACATGAAGGGAACATGAAGCTTCAATTGCCTTCGTGGGATACTTTTGTTATTCATTTCCCCAGGAAGAAGAAAGCCAAGCATGATGAAAAGGAGGACATCACTTTGAAGGCCAACTATTTTGGAGTGGGTGTCCACTCATCTGTCCTAAGTGAGCAACATTAAGGTCAAGCTATTGACCATAAAAGAGTGCTTCATGGGAGGCAACCCATGTGAAATAAAGGTTTGAGTAAAGTTTTTAAGTTTATGTTTAATAAAGAGTGCTAGAAAACTCCAATTGAGGAGAAGAAGTTCGGTAGTACTAAAAATCTTGATTTATTCATGTTGTTGTTGGTCGACAATATTTACTGTCAATTTTCTATCAAAAACAAGGTATATCACTAAGTTACATGATAAGAAATAATTTTCGAAGAAACAATTTTTTTATGCATACAGAGAGTTTAACGACCAACTATACGACGTGAATAAAAATTCCGGCCGTATAGTTCCGGTCGTATAGATATCTTTGCCATCGACAATTTTTCTTCCATTTGTACTGATGGTTTAATGACCAACTATATGGCGGGAATAAAAATTCTGGCTGTATAGCTCCGGTCGTAAAGATATCGGTGCTTTCGTACAAATTCTTTTCCAATGTACTAACGGTTTAACAACCAACTATACGGTGGGAATAAAAATTCTGGCCGTATAGTTCCGGTCGTATAGATATCGATGCCTTTGTATAATTTCTTTTCCCAGGTACAGACGGTTTGACGACCAACTATAGGGTGGGAACATATAGTTCTGGTCGTATAGTTCTGGCCGTATAGCCGTGCCGCCGGGTGGAAACCCTAAAATTTTGACAACATGCCAACTATAAGGCAGGAACACATTGTTCCGGCCGTATAGTTCCGCCCATATAGTTGCGTCCGACCACAAAATCGCATGGGAAGGTACCTCCAACCCCAAAACTTCAATCCTTTTTCTCTCTTCTACCTCCAAACCTTCTCAAAACCTCAAGAGATCTTCATCTCTACTCAATTTCGTTCAATTTCCTCGCACACAAGTGATCTACGGTATGTTTCTCCTCCGATCCTCCATTTACTTTTTGTAAATTCATCTTCGATCTATTGTCATTATCAATCTAGGGTGAGACCTACTATGAACCAATTGTCATGATTCTCTTGCCTAGATTATTATATTGAGGAGATTCTTTAGTGTGCTATGATGAGGAATATGTTATACTTACTGTTGTTGGATCAAAAAGTTTTATTTTTGTCTTTATTCAATGTTTTAGATGATGAACACAAGGATCCAAACTCATGCTTGTGCCTGATACATTGCAAATGTATCTATAATTTTTGATGTCCCATGCTTCGTTTTATTTACTTTCTTGTGTTTTGTCCACACTTTGGCGTACTTTTCATATGATTTCTTGGACTAACCTATTAACAAGAGCCACAGTGCCAGTTGCCTGTTTTCTACTGTTTTTGGTTCCAGGAAAGTCAGAAAATGAATATTCTTGGAATTGGACGGGACAAAAGCCAAAGTGCCTATTTTTTCCGGAAGTCATCAGATGCCAGAATACGAGACGGAGAAGGGCTAGGGGCCGACCACACCACCTGGCCGCGCGGCCAGGCCTAGCCCACGCCAAGGGGTGGTTTGGCCGACCCGAGCACCCCCTCGGCCTCTCCTTCCGCCTATAAGATGCCCTCGGGACGAAAACCCTAAGTACCCGATCAAAAATCCATGAAAGAGTCTGTAGCTGCCGTCATCTCCATCCCTAGATCGGTAGGGATATGAAGCTCTTCCCGGCACCCTGCCGGAGAGGGGAATTCACCCTGGAGGCCTTCTTCATCACCATGCAAGCCTCACGTGTGATGCATGAGTAGTTCATCCTTGGACTACGGATCCATGTAGTAGCTAGATGGCTGGTTCTCCTCCTTTGTGCTTTCATGTCTAGATATTGTGAGCTCCGTTCATGATCAAGATCATCTATTTGTAATTCTGCATGTTATGTTTGCGGGATCCGATGGATATTGAGATACTATTTCAGATTGATTATTGATTCTATCATGTCTTTGTTATTTGTGATCTTGCATGATTTCCGTTGTTAGTAGCTATCTTGGCCAAGTAGATGCTAGCAACTCCAATACTTAGTATTTATGCTCGATAGTGGGTTCATGCCTCTGGTAATCTGGGGAAGTGACAGAAATCTCTAAGGTACTAGATGTGCTGTTGCTACTAGGAAGAAAACAATAATCCTTTGTTCATAGAACAATCGTATTGTTTACTTTACACGCAGTTTGTAAAGCAATAATCTGTTGCTTGCAACTTAATACTGGAGGGGGTTCGGATGATAACCGGAAGGTGGATTATTAGTCATAGATGTAGTTGGATGGCGATCTATGTATAATGTTGTAATGCCCAATCAAGTTCCAAAGGAGTCAAGATGATTAGTATATGCATGTATTGCTTTCTCGATGTTTGTCAATTGCCCCGCTGTAATTTGTTCACCCAGCATGTTATCTATCTTAAGGAGAGCCACCTCTAGTGAACTTGGATCCCGGTCCTTTCTTTTACATACAATCTACAAACTGTTTACTACTTTGTGTTTACTTTCTGCAAACTTTTACTTCCTTCCATTCGATACGTTTAATCCTTTGTTTTCAGCAAAACCGGTGAGATTGACAACCTCATCGCAAGTTGGGGACAGAGTTCTATGGTGTGCAGGTCTCCACGTTGCTACTAGCACCGGTAGTGCGCCCTACCAAGGCTCAGCTAGCAACACCTTTGGGGTGTTTCCTTGCTCCTACTGGTTCGATTAAACCTTGGTTTCATAACTGAGGAAAACTTGCTGCTGTGCTCATCATACCTTCCTCTTGGAGTTCCCAACGAGCTCTACATCAACACTGAGCCATCAAGCATTTTTCTGGTGCCGTTGTTGGGGAGTCAAGGACATCTTCACAAGGGGAGTCCCTTATAACCAATCTCTTTACTTTGTTATTTTAGTTTTGCTTTGTTTGCTTGTTTCTTTATCAAAAACACACACAAAATTAGTTTTACTAGTTTGCTTTCTTTATCAAAAACACACAAAAATTAAGTCTCCTTTAGTTGTAATCTCTTCCTTAGTTCACCATGTTGATCCCTAAATTCACCCTGAAAGACCTTTCAATTGGTAGTGGTTCTATAATTGGGAAAGATAATATTGAAGAATTCTTTCATCATGTTAGTAAGCATGAAGATACTGAAGATAGATCCCTTGCAGAACTTGCTCCAAACTATGAGATTGCTGCTGCTTCTTTAATTCACATGTTAGAAGCTAGGTTTGTTAACCTCAAACCCTTAATGCAAGTAATGTTTCTTAAGCTTAAAGAGATTGAGGACCCTAAAAAGAGGGATTTTATTCTAGAAACTTTGTTTAAGGAGTTCTATGATGTTGCCAAGGAAGCTAGAAAAGTCTTTAAATGCTTCGATATGCTAGGCTCATGTGTAGATGTTGTTGGTACACGATAAAAGATGAACAAAACCGAACCTCATGGGGAGGAACCTAAGATACCAATACCCTTTAAACTGGCAGCAATACATGAAGCCGTAGAAAAGAATCTTGATTGGATTGTTCCTGAAAACCTTTTGATGAAAATAGTGGACCTAAGAGCATTGAGAGAGGATCCTCTAGAACTTATTTGGATGATATACCTTGCCTTGTTGAAGATATTTCTAGTATTAATCTTAATGCTTCTTCATTTGAGAACACTTGATTCTTTTTCTTGCTTCTTATGCCTAACTTAAAGGCGTTAAAGAAAAGTACTTATTGGGAGATAACCCAAAAGTTTTAGATGAGTCTTGGAAGTTAGTAATAACCGCTCCTTATCCTTTTTATTTGCTTTTTGTGCCAAGAGTAACCTCTAATGAGAGAGAAGTAATGATTGGGAAAGTTGCTGTCCCGAAACAGATTTCTGTGCTTCACCGTAAAAATTCGTGTAAAATTTCTGAACGTCTTTTTGAGGCATGAATTTTTGTGCTTATGACCCAGGTTGTTATCGAACTTTAATTAGCTCAAAACTTTTTGATTTGAGCAACAGAAGGTCTTCGAAAAAATTCGTCTTTACCTGCTGGTCTGTTTTGACAGATTTCTGCCATTTTCTGCATTTGCTTCTTGTTGGTTCCTTTTTGAGTTCTTTCGGGGAATTGAGCTTTTTGAGGGAAGTCTTACAGTAGCTAGTGTTCTAATGGAAGTTTATTTGGTGTTAGAACTGAACCATAAGACTTATTTATCTTGAGTGCACTAATGTTGCTAATAAATATTCTATGAAGTTTTGTATGAAGGAAAAATTTCAGGTGTATGGAAGGAATGAGTAATGAGATGAAGGATGGACTAAAGCTCAAGCTTGGGGATGCCACACGTGTCACCACAAGAAATATCCAATAAGTACAAGCATCAAAGCTTGGGGATGCCCAAGGCATCCCCTTCTTCATCAATAAAAATCCCAGGTTTCTTCCAAACGCTTCATTTTTATTGTTTCATGCACAGTTGTGTTGTTCTTGGAGCGTCTTCTTTTTCGTTTTCATTTTGGTTTTTAGTTTGCTTGGTTTTCTTAGTTTGCTGAATAAATTGGTTGGACCCCCTCTTTCATACCTTGGTTTGCAAATAGTTTGGTTTGGTTTGGAAAAGAGTAGGAAAGTTCATGCTTATGAGGTAAAAAAAGCTTGTTTTTTATTGTGGCCTATGCTTTGTCATGCTATGCTTGATATTGTTTTGGCTTTATGCTTAGTATTCTTTGCTGTAGCATGACTTGTTATAAACAATTGAGATTGCTTAATGTGCCTTGGATGAATCATACGTTTTTTAGCATATTAAAGCATAATATAGTGGTATTCTCATTTGATGCTTTATTTGGGTTGAGTTGGCGCATGCTCACACCATGTTATGACTATCTCAAGTAACCATAGCCTTTATGATCCTTTAGTTTTCAACTTTTAGTATCACTTTATGCTTTGATCAATGATGTTTTGTCGCTCTGCATGATTATGGCCATTATTGCTCTCTTAGTTTGTCGCTCCCAGTCTTTTGCTAGCCTTCACAACCAAGTATGAGTTCCACTCATGCATCCAACTCCTTAAACCAAGTTATACAAAGAGTCCACCATACCTACCTACTAGCTTATGCTATTCCAAGTATATTCATGCTTTTGTTTACCTTCCAAATTAAACTTGTTATGAGAAAACTAGTGATTAAAGCTCTCACGAACTTGATGGCACACTTTACTTTTCCTTGCCCTTAATAAACTTGAACCATTGTGTCGTCTATGTTGTATATGCTTGCACTTATTTGTTGGGAATTAGCAGAACCATGTTGTCATGGGGAACGCTTTCAACATTGCACTTGGTACTTGTACCTAGTTGATATCATGCTCTTTTGTATATGGATGTTGTCGGTGTGAAATGAAAGGGGAGCTTGTAAGTAAATGGAGTTATGTATATGTGTTAGAGAAACGCCTGGGCCGCTGGTCTAATCCATGCTGACATGGTGGAAACCTGTAGCGTAACCATAATGAGCTGTCTATGAAGCATTCTTCTTATAAAAAAAGAGTCCTATATTGAGAAAAAAGATAAAAAAAGAGATATTATGAAAAGAGGAAAGAGAGAAAAAAGCACCATATTCCCATGGTAAATAAAAAGATTGCTGAGATGCTTGTTGTCTGCTTGCCTTGTCATTTTGATATGGGAATTCTTCCGTATCATCGGGCTAGGGGTACCCCGTTGGCGGTTCTCTATGATACACATGTACTTACGATGACAAGAACTTACCGGTGACTAAACTTGAGTAGCATGAGGAGCGGCCCTCGTATACAAGGGACATGAGATTTCTAACTTATACTTCGTCAAGCATGTACACCATAGTTTGTTCACTTTAACCTTAATCACTTCAAGATGCTTATGATAGGGGCAATGAGAGCTGAAAGATATAAGTACCATAATTTTTGGAAGCTCTTTATGAGACTTGAATCCCTACTTCCTTCTATGAAGGCCCTTCTTCCACCACTATATTGAGTCTCCACCTTCTACCTTTATGCACCTACTTCGAGAGCATACTGGCCATTCTTAGTTCTATGTGCACTGTCCCAAGACTAGTTGATTGATGCATAACTTGATATTGCTTGTTTTAAACTATTTGTATCTAGTCACTCTTATGAACTTTGAAGGTGTCCTATGCATTTATATTTGCTACTCTATGACGGACAAGCTGAATACTATTATGCTATGTTTTCTTTATGTGAAACAAACAAACGTCTTGCAAAGCATTGTTATTCATGAATCTTTTGTTTGTGCCTTTTCATGTTGCATCATAGTTTCTCTGTCTTATTGCTACAACCTTGTCTTTCATGTTATGATTGAAGTACTATGATCCCAACTTTGAATGTTTTACAAATACTTTGATCAAGTCTTTGATGGTGCATGTCACCTCAAAAATTATTCTTTCTTTTTATCACTTACCTACTCGAGGACGAGCAGGAGTTAAGCTTGGGGATGTTGATACATTGCAAATGTATCTATAATTTTTGATGTTCCATGCTTGGTTTTATCTACTTTCTTGTGTTTTGTCCACACTTTGGAGTACTTTTCATATGATTTCTTGGACTAACCTATTAACAAGAGCCACAGTGCCAGTTGCCTATTTTCTGCTGTTTTTGGTTCTAGGAAAGTCAGAAAATGAATATTCTCGGAATTGGACGGGACAAATGCCAAAGTGCCTATTTTTCCGGAAGTCATCAGATGCCATAATACGAGACGGAGAAGGGTTGGGGGCCGGCCACACCACCTGGCCGCGTGGCCAGGCCTGGCGCATGCCAGGGGGTGGTCTAGCCTACCCCAGCACCCCCTCGGCCTCTCCTTCCGCCTATAAGATGCCCTCGGGACGAAAACCCTAAGTACCCGATCAAAAATCCACGAAAGAGTCTGTAGCCGTCGTCATCTCCATCCCTAGATCGGGAGGGATCTGAAGCTCTTCCCGGCACCCTGCCGGAGAGGGGAATTCACCCTGGAGGCCTTCTTCATCACCATGCAAGCCTCCGGTGTGATGCGGGAGTAGTTCATCCTTGGACTACAGATCCATGTAGTAGCTAGATGGCTGGTTCTCCTCCTTTGTGCTTTCATGTCTAGATCTTGTGGGCTCCGTTCATGATCAAGATCATATATTTGTAATTCTGCATGTTGTGTTTGCGGGGATCCGATGGATATTGAGATGCTATTTCAGATTGATTATTGATTCTATCATGTCTTTGTTATTTGTGATCTTGCATGCTTTCCGTTGTTAGTAGCTATCTTGGCCAAGTATATGCTAGCAACTCCAAGAGTTAGTATTTATGCTTGATAGTGGGTTCATGCCTCTGGTAATCTGGGGAAGTGACAGAAATCTCTAAGGTACTAGATGTGTTGTTGCTACTAGGGAGAAAACAACAATCCTTTGTTCATAGAACAATCGTATTGTTTACTTTACACGCAGTTTGTAAAGCAATAATCTGTTGCTTGCAACTTAATACTGGAGGGGGTTCGGATGATAACCGGAAGGTGGATTATTAGTCATAGATGTAGTTGGATGGCGGTCTAAGTATAATGTTGTAATGCCCAATCAAGTTCCAAAGGAGTCAAGATGATTAGTATATGCATGTATTGCTTTCTCGATGTTTGTCAATTGCCCCGCTGTAATTTGTTCACCCAGCATGTTATCTATCTTAAGGAGAGCCACCTCTAGTGAACTATGGATCCCGGTCCTTTCTTTTACATAAAATCTACAAACTGTTTACTGCTTTGTGTTTACTTTCTGCCAACTTTTACTTCCTTCTATTCGATACGTTTAATCCTTTGTTTTCAGCAAAACCGGTGAGATTGACAACCTCATCGCAAGTTGGGGAGAGAGTTCTGTGGTTGTGTTGTGCATGTCTCCATGTTGCTACTAGCATCAAGAGTGTGCCCTGCCAAGGCTCAGCTAGCAACACCTTTGGGGTGTTCCCTTGCTCCTACTGGTTCGATTAAACCTTGGATTCATAACTGAGGGAAACTTGTTGCTGTGCTCATCATACCTTCCTCTTGGGGTTCCCAACGAGCTCTACATCAACACTGAGCCATCAGTGCCACCGCTGGCGCTTCTCGGGGTGTTTCTCAAGAACGCATGGGGATATGATTCAGGAATGAGCTCCAACGTGATCGCTTTGACAAGATCAAGAACCACGAAATGAAGGCCACCAAGTGGGATTTCCCCATTATACTGAACCAACTCGGTATTTCTGATGACTTCAATTTACTTTGCAATAGAGCTGGCCTGCAAAACTTTGTGTACAATGATGTGCCTACTTATCCCCACTTAACTAATGAATTCCTAAGTTCGTTGCAAAGCACCGTTAAACTATGGTAAATAGAGGACACAATTTCTTTCCGACTTATGAACAACAACTACACTTTAACATTAGATGAATGGTGCACATGTTTTAATTTGCCAAACAATGATGATAATGCCTTGCACGCATCCTTTACTGGCTTAGAACCTTCCCCTGAACAATATTATAATGGAATGAGTTTCACTACTATAGTAAGCAAGGGGAAGAATATTCAACATCCTGCAATTCGCTATTTGTTCTATGTTATTGCTAACACTTGCAGGCACATAATGAGTTCATGAGACTCAACGAGGAGGACATCTTAGTCCTTGCAAAGGCTGCTTACATCAACTACGGCTTGTCACTCAACTTGGGTGCCATCCTTGTGTGTTACCTCGAGCACCAATCCTCCCAAAGCCAAGGACCAATCACATGTGGAGGCGTAATCACCGTGCTTTCCACCGCTCTAGGCATTGACCTAGGTGAGTTGCAACCTATGCTAGGTGAGCGATGTGTTGGGTTGTCTACTTTAAAAGCTTGTGGAATGCTCACTAGGAGAGGTGGTGTTTATTACCTGCATATTGCTAGAGCTGGGCGTGTCTACCCCGCTCCTATGCCTAATGGTCTTTTCTCTATCAAGGAAGGACATTTGCTATATGACTTGCAAGTTGAGCAACACTAACCTAATGAAGAGGTTCTGAATGAGGATGAGGACCAATAAGAGGAGCAAGAAGTTCCTAATCAAGAGGAGCAGCCACAAACCCGGTTCACTACATACCAAGACTTCCAAGAACTTTGAGGGACTATGGAGAGGATGCATAGCCTCTCTTTGAACCTCCGAGGAACAACTAGTAACCTCTCAACTCAATTTGTGAACTGGAGTAACGACTTTTTCCCATCACCACAATGATTTGAAGGGCTTGCAAAATCCTAAGCTTGGGGAAGTTTCCTCATGTATCTTTATTTGGCATTCATTTGCTTTTATTTATTTCGAGGTTGTGTTTTTAATTCGAGTTTATAAGCACTTGTGTTGGTTTCCCCAACACTTTATTTTTATTTCTTTCTATTTGCTTTCGAGATTTTCTAGCCGAGCTTTGCCGCTAATTTTCTATTCTTTAAACTCCCTCTCTTAAAAACCACAAAAAGATTTCTCCATTTTTCTTTATTTTCCCTCTTTCTTTTCTTTCCACCTCGAGGTTTTCATGTATTTGCAGGAGAGTGACCGACTTCGAGTTTCCAAGAAGCAAATAGAAAAGGAAGAGAGAAGTGGAACCAAATATGAGAGGTATGCCTTATGACTCCCCACTTTTGAAGTTTGAGAAAGCCATGCTAGTTAGTAGTAAATGTTGAGATGTTATATTGGTGGAGTGAGTCTTTGTATTGTAGTAAGATTTTTGTTTGCATGAGTATTTAGTTGGGTACGTTTTGTTCCAGCTCTCGTAGTTAACCGAGTCTTGCCTAAAAAAATTGCTAAACAATTTTAATAAGAAAAATTCTCACAATTGAAGGCTTGGGTGTTGTAGTGTTCAATCTTGAAGGTTTATTTCTAGAGATACTCAACGCCACTGAAAATGTTGATTGACTTGATATCTCTCTTTAGAAGGATTTGTTCGATTGAATTAATGTTTAGCGGTTTTTGTGAGCATTCCAAAGTTTGACTTGTTAATCATCAGAATGATATAGCTTTATGTGTGTCAAACTTCATGGGATGCCAACAACTGCGCTAGCCTACGAATGATCTTCGTGTAGGAAACTCCTAGATTTCGGCTATGAGTTGATTAAAAACATGTAGCAGCAATGCTATAGTGGGTAAGATTCTTGGCACTCCTAGGTAGCTGTGTTCATGATGGAATCACTCCTCTAGCTGTTATGAGTAATCATTATGCAAAAGGAAAAAAACTTAGTGATGCCACGAGTGTCCATCACATCCCGAATAACTAATAAAAATCTTTGGCATGCTCTCAATTACTCAAAAACTGAAATTCTTGAAGGACAATGAATAGAAAAATAGTGCTTGAAAAGTCTTGATTTATTGACGTGGGAGAATTGAGATACTAGAGTGTATATGATTTTCATGACAACTCTCACAACCTAAATTTACATGATTATACTTTATTGTTCAAAAACAAGTCTATGAGTTGATTACATGACATGGAATAAAGTTTACTCATTTGAATCATCCATGTTAACAATAATAAGTATGCATAAAACCCGTATGATATGCTTGCCATTACTCTATCTATGCTGAAGTTTTTTAGATTTATGAAGTGGAGGAAACATGAGACTACCAATCATGAGTAAGATCATCATCTCGTTATTTCAGTTTAAATGTTGAGTTCCTTTTAGATTTTGGTTTTCTTGCTCGGGAACGATCAAGTTTAAGCTTGGGGAGGTTGATGGCTCTAAAATATAGCCATCTATGTCCACATTTAAACTGGATATTATTCATATTTTTTATGAAATATCTCTCTAAACCCTGCCACTAATGCCTAATATTCAAAGGGGTATGCAATCCTTTCTTTCTATTTTTTCCTGCACAGATAATGACATTTTATGATGGGAATCACTACATTAAAGTCAAAGATACGAGATTTCCAACAACCATAAGAAACCATGAGTCGTGGGTCGGAGGCAGACGCTTTAACGACCAACTATACGACTAGAACAAAATTTCGTCCGTACAGTTCCGGTCGTATAGTTTCCATCGACGCTGCTAGGTCAAACAGAACAACTTTCGTGATGGGACCCCTATATAAAGAAGTCTCGGGCGATGAGAACAGAGCCCTCGAGAGTCCTTGCCCCACATCATCAGTCGCTGGAGGAATAGACTTAGATCTAATCTCCAAATCCTTCTCCATCACCATAGCCATATTCCACCACTTGTAATAGTAGATCTCTTCTTCGATTGGCGACATTGTAAGACTATTTGCTATCAATCTCATGATTTCAATTACAATGTTTGTGATTGTTGATCTCATCTCTATGTGTGAGTAATTCTCCTTGGGCTAAGGGCTTCGGCCTAGCCATGTAGAGTTTGTGCATGTTATTTATCATAGATGGGATCATGTATTAGTTTGTATGACATGATGATTATTGTATCCTCTCTTGCCTCAATCTAAGGACTTATCAGGTACCCAAGACCCCGAGGATTGAGCCAGGTATAGGGAGTATGAGTAATGATTAATCTGCAGGTTGGAAACCCCAGTGACAGAAGGGGTAGTATGGCTATATGTGAGGGATTTACTTGGGATTAACGGTGACATCACTATGCATATCATTAGGTTTCTTTCTTCTATGGATGAGACTAGTAGGTTATTACTATAAGCGGTTGGGGAGTCAATAGCAATTATGGATGCACTACCCACATATAATTTATCTTTCTCTAACAATTACATGCATATTTTATCTTTATCTTTTATTCCCATCAGATGTTTTGTACAGCTACAGGTGAAACTGAACGCCCTAGGCCCTCTCTATCCATCATCGACAATAACAAAAATACACAAACTCTTGGTCCAGTAAAAACACAAAAGGAATTCTAAAACTCCTGAAGGTCCATTAAAGTAACTTCACTATACATCTGCTTCCCTAGGATTTAACCTAGGTCTACTAGGGAAAAAGAAGCTATACTACATCCATAATCTGGATCGAAGGTATCAAGGACCTGCATTTGAGTGGGAGCTAATTAGCTTCACCAAATCTTAATATGTAAGAGACACATTTTGCGTGGGAGCTAAGTAGCTTGGCCAAATATTAATATATAGTAGACATATTTTGAGTGGGGGCTAAGTGAAATCCCGGGATCTCATATATGGATGCCATATTTGAGTGGAAGCGTGAAATCAGTCTGAGATATGTGGACAACATATATGAAGGATGTGATTGGTATGGATAACATTTAAGTTAGTAAATATAAATGAAGTTGAACAAGTTATTAAACAATGAGATCTATCGAGATAGATTGGTAAGTTGAATAAACATCATAGTCAAATGCTTCCTGGACTTGATTCTGAAGATGTTCAGAATATCCTAGATAAGATTCCGAAGTAGTTCATAATGGAACAAGGAAAAGAAAGAGGTTCTTACTTGTATGAAGCATTGAGTTAATCTTAGTAACCCTTATTACAACCATGGTTAAAAGAAAGAAAGAGATGTATTGCATCTCCTATGTCTCAGTCATAGGTTCTTCCATACAACCATATTATATACTCGATGTAATGTGACTTGAGGTTCTGGTTGGAAGGACAAGCTCTTAACTGTAAGAACGTGTCTTTAAGTGATTCTTGAGTTAATCACCGAACTAGAATTAAGTTTGTCCTTAAATGGCAAGAAGCAAACTAAGGCGCATAGTTCCATTTCATGCACTAGGATCTACATAGATATAGAAGTATAATGGATCCATCTGACGTGATGTATATTGTTGTGGTGGGACTAGTTCGTCCTTACGCAGATGGTGTGTCCCAGGGCACAGTGCCCATGAGAAAGCTTGTTGTGGTTTATCTAACATCACTGTTGGCTCCTGGATACATACCTCACTCTATTGCCATAACTACTATATATACACACAAAGGAGTGTGAAGTATGTTTCAAAGTTTACGTGAAAATAGTGAAAGCGACCACCACGGTAAATGCTAGAAACAAAGTCTCACTTTGTCACCAAACGAATACTTCAACCCATTATGAGATAATAGTAAGAATGTCAAAGTTAGGAAGACATTAACGATTTGAAAGACATAATGATTCGGTAAAACAGAACATGGACACGATGTTTTCCATAAGCATGCATGATCAATAAACGCATATGTGATATGGTTTATCATGAGTAAAATGCGAGATAGATTATTTGTACTCTAGTGCAAGTGGGAGACTGAAGGAGAAATGCCCTAGAG
This sequence comes from Avena sativa, assembly GCA_916181665.1. NCBI lineage: Eukaryota > Viridiplantae > Streptophyta > Magnoliopsida > Poales > Poaceae > Avena > Avena sativa. The sequence continues at coordinate 550,942,640 of OV702290.1, read as the reverse complement.
GCAAATAATAAATAGGTTTTATTGTCATATCTCAATTAGTTCATAATAGTTTCATATTGTGCTATAACTATATTAATACAAAACATTAATACACGTGTGGTATGTAAACAAACCAAGTCTCTAGTTACCTCTAGCGAACTAGTTCATTGGTCATGAGGATGATCTAGGGTTTTGAGATCATGGGCATTTATGCCAATTGACAATGAGGTCATGTCATTAGTAGAACGATGTGATAGACAAACAACCCAACAAGTTGTATCACAATGAGATCTAGTTACAAAGTTCACCATTAATGACAAACTAAGGGAATCTGCAACCTAATCCTTAGACTATGAGATAATGCAAATCACCCTTCTAGAGGGAGCTTAGATGGTTATCAAGTATCATTCCGTGACTAGATGATCAAAAAGGTGCCACTTAGGTTTCCCAAAGGGGCGTGTAGAGGAGTACATATCAAGATCAGGATTTGCCCATCCATGTAACGGACAGATACATTAGTGGTCATCTCGGTAACGTTGCATTGATGAAGCTTGCAAGCGTGTGACTAGGTCACGGAATGCAACGACATGGGAACGAGAAAACAAGTTCATCGGTAATGAGATCGAACGAAGGTATGGAGATACATTAGATCAAATCTCAGGTGAACTAGGTATCAAGTGGCAAAGGGAATGGGAACCGACATTTATGGTTCAAATGACATTGCCATCGTGGAATGCACAGGGGTCATTATGGGCATCCCGATCCCGCTATTGATCATTGATGGAGATCATTTCTGTGTCATTCCCGAGCCGTGGGGAAATACACTTAAGGGTACGATGATCTAGAGATCCTCTGTAAGTTAGAATCACCATATGAAAGAGAAAAGGAAACTAGAAAAGTTCCGTGAGAGAACCGGAATCATTCCGGGAAAGTTCCAAAGTCGTTTGGAGCAAATCGAAAAGGAAATGAAAGGTGTTTTGGGTCAAATCGGATTTGTAATATGTATTTACATATAATTAATGTAATTAATATTAAATATAATATTAAAATCTAATTTGAAGGGGTATTCCACTAATGGGCCAAACTTCCTAGGGAAAAAGGGCCCATGAGGGAAAACCGCATGAGGGAAGGGCCAAGGGCCAAGGCCTAGCCGCCTAAAGGGGGGTCACCCGGCCAGTGTAGGGCTATGCACGGGGTGGGGCATTCCTAGATATGATCTTGGTGGTTGCAATCATAGGATTTTTTGTTTTTGATGCAATGAACCCCATCACAGGTAACTCTTAAACCACACTTATCATATTTAGAGCATCTCCACTCGTTCGGCATTCCTAGACCGAAATTGTAGGGGTTCACGCCTGAAAACAATAAATTTTTCCTACGCCAAGAACCCTAATGCCAGGACCTATCTATTAGTAATGTAGTAACGGGAGGGGATTTTCGCGAACTTACCCTTGAAGACGGAAAAGCGTTGTCAATGTTCAGGAGAACGTGGTTGATGTAGCCAAACTGACACCAACCTTAGGGTTGTTTTGAAGTCCGACGGATCTTGCGGCTCTGACAACTCTTGATGCCGCAAGTGCAGCACCTCCGAGGGAGTTAGACATGTCCGATACCTGACGATGACTCCCGATCCTCCGAGCCAACAACAGTTGCGGAAGTAGACCTCCTGGATCCGAATCCCGTGGCACGACGGTTCTCCGTGGTGAATAAGTCTCCTATTCGTGCAGTCCATAATTGGTACCACAGTCACGGGAGAGAGATAGAAATAACTGGAGGTCTCCCTAGAGGGAACCTTTCATTATTTATTGGTGTATTTATTTCCTCCAAATACCTCTCAATATATAGGGGAAAAGGACCCCATAGCTTATTAGCTAAGCCATGTGGGACTAAACAAGGGAGAGGAAAGAGGGGCTGGCCGCCGCTGGCCATAGACCTAGTGGTCCCCACATAGGGTCCCTAGGCCCAGCCGGCTGATACATTGTAAATGTATCTATAATTTTTGATGTTCCATGCTTGTTTTATATCTACTTTCTTATGTTTTGTCCACACTTTGGAATATTTTTACACATTTTCTGGAACTAACCTATTAACAAGATGCCACAGTGCCAGATGCCTGTTTTCTGCTGTTTTTGGTTTCAGAAAAGCTGGAAAAGAAATATTCTCAGAATTGGACCGGACAAAATCCAAAGTCGATATTTTACCCGAAGACTCACGGAGCCAGAAGACGAGACAGAGAGGGGCCAGGGGCTGGCCACACCAGCTGGTGGCACGGGCTAGGCCAGGCCGCGCCAGGGGATGGAGTGGGCCCCTCAGGCCTCCACCGACCTTGCCCCTTTGCCTATATATTCCTCTCGGGACAAAAACCCTAAAAGACCAGATCAGAATCCCACGAAAAGTTCCATAGCGCCGCTGCCACCAAAGAGAAGATTCAGGGGACAGAAGTCTCTGTTCCAGCACCCTGCCGGGACGGGGAAGTGCCCCCGGAGCCATCTCCATCGACTCCACCGCCATCTCCATTGCTGTTGCTGACTCCCATAATGAGGAGGGAGTAGTTCTCTCTCGAGGCTAAGGGCTCTACAAGTAGCTATGTGTTCATCTCTCTCTCTATGCATGATCTTATTGAGATCATGAGCTTTGTAATCTATAGATCTATTATGCTACTCAAGTGCTTTAATTAATCTCTACTTATCCCCACGTGTGTGAAGTTGACAGTGTGCACACCGTGTGGCACTTTAGCTAAGGTTACATAAATACTTATCATGAGTATAATTTGAGTTGGATGTCTCTATGACATTGTGGTGTTTGTTGGAACCATCTAGCGCTCAAGGTGATAGTGAGGGGTTATCTAGATGAGGAATGCGAACTTTAAGGTGTGCTGTTATAGCCCTACATCGTCCAACCGGAGAGTAGTTCAGGGTAGCATCATGAAGAGAAGATATTTATATGAGAGTGTCCACTAGTGAAAGTATGATCCCTAGGCCTTATTTCTAAGCATTGAAACACCGTTTACAATCAGTTCTATTACATGTTTGCTTGCTGCTACTCTTATTTCAGATTGCAATTACCACTTATAATCATCCATATTACTTGTATTTCACTATCTCTTCGCTGAACTAGTGCACCTATAAACCTGACAAGTGTATTGGGTGTGTTTGGGACACAAGAGAATTCTTGTATCTTGATTGCAGGGTTGCTTGAGAGGGATACCTTTGACCACTTCCTCCCTGAGTTCGATAAACCTTGGGTGATCCACTTAAGGGAAACTTGCTGCTGTTCTACAAACCTCTACACTTGGAGGCCGAACATTGTCTACAAGAATAGAAGCGTGCGTAGACATCACCAGCCACCTCCTCCCTCTCCTCCCTTTGGTCTTTCCCTCATGGGCCTTTTCCCCTAGGGGTTTTGGCCCAATTAGGTATTTAACCATTTTAATTCCTTTTATTTTATTTAAATAATTATGAATAAATTATTAAATCAATATTTAACATTTACTCACATATTATTCAACACCCGTGGCTATGGAACTCCTTCCATCCTACTCCGGACATCCTCTAGACTTCCTTGGAACCCTTCCAGTTTTCTCCCTTTCTTTTCTTTGGTGATTCCGATGATACCAAAATGATCTCCGAGCATCATCAAGCCCTAAAGCGTGATACCCAACGGTTCGGGAACACTCCAGACATGGTCGAGATCCCTCTTGTACCAATGATCATCTGTGGGACCTGGATGCCCATGATGATCCCTGTACATTCCACGAATCTTTGTCGTTGAACCATAAACGATGTATCCTATTCCTTCTGCCTCTGCGATACTTGCATTATCTGAGATCTAATCAATGACATCACCATGCTATGTTCAATCTCTTTACCAACAAATGCTACTTAACTCGTTCCAACAAGTGATATCCCTATGACCTAGTCACACGTTGTGCAGCTGTTGGATATAACTTCTCCGAGTAGGCCCTTGAGTATCTTTCAGTCACGTGGATGGACAAATCCTACTCTTGACACATATACCTCTACATGCCCCTCTGAATACCTAAACACACCTTTATGATCACCGTTTCACTGAGTGACGTTTGATGTTATCAAGGAATTCTCGGGTGATAGTGATTAATATGGTCTCATAGTCTTAGGAACAAAACACTACGTTTCCTAATCATCATAACTTGAACTTTGTGACATAGTTGTGTTACGATTCTTAGATTGCGTATGATCATCATCTCATTCTCCCAATGAGGTGACTGATTGTTGGCTCAGTGTTGATGTAGAGCTTGTTGGGGAACCCCAAGAGGAAGGTATGATGAGCACAACAACAAGTTTTCCCTTAGTACGAAACCAAGGTTTAATCGAACCAGTAGGAGCAAGGAAACACCCCAAAGGTGTTGCTAGCTGAGCCTTGGCAGGGCGCACTACCGGTGCTAGTAGCAATGTGGAGACCTGCACAACACAACCATAGAACTTTGTCCCCAACTTGCGATGAGGTTGTCAATCTCACCGGTTTTGCTGAAAACAAAGGATTAAACATATCGAATGGAAAGAAGTAAAAGTTTGTAGAAAGTAAACACAAAGCAGTAAACAGTTTGTAGATTGTATGTAAAAGACAGGACCGGGATCCATAGTTCACTAGAGGTGTCTCTCCTTAAGATAGATAACATGCTGGGTGAACAAATTATAGCGGGGCAATTGACAAACATCGAGAAAGCAATACATGCATATACTAATCATCTTGACTCCTTTGGAACTTGATTGGGCATTACAACATTATACATAGACCGCCATCCAACTGCATCTATGACTAATAATCCACCTTCAGGTTATCATCCGAACCCCCTCCAGTATTAAGTTGCAAGCAACAGATTATTGCTTTACGAATTGCGTGTAATGTAAACAATACGATTTTTCTATGAACAAAGGATTGTTGTTTTCTCCCTAGTAGCAACAACACATCTAGTACCTTAGAGATTTCTGTCACTTCCCCAGATTACCAGAGGCATGAACCCACTATCGAGCATAAATACTAACTCTTGAAGTTGCTAGCATCTACTTGGCCAAGATAGCTACTAACAACGGAAAGCGTGCAAGATCACAAATAACAAAGACATGATAGAATTAATAATCAATCTGAAATAGCATCTCAATATCCATTGGATCCCCGCAAACACAACATGTAGAATTACAAATAGATGATCTTGATCATGAACGGAGCTCACAAGATCTAGACATGAAAGCACAGAGGAGGAGAACCAGCCATCTAGCTACTACATGGACCCGTAGTCCAAAGATGAACTACTCATGCATCACACCGGAGGCTTGCATGATGATGAAGAAGGCCTCCAGGGTGAATTCCCCTCTCCGGCAGGGTGCTGGGAAGAGCTACAGACTCTTTCGTGGATTTTTGATCAGGTACTTAGGGTTTTCGTCCCGAGGGCATCTTATAGGTGGAAGGAGAGGCCGAGGGGGTGCTGGGGTCGGCCAGACCACCCTCTAGCGCGGGCCAGACCTGGCTGTGTGGCCAGGTGGTTTGGCCGGCCCCCAGCCCTTCTACGTCTCGTATTCTGGCATCTGATGACTTCCGAAAAAATAGGCACTTTGGCTTTTGTCCCGTAAAATTCCGAGAATATTCATTTTCTGACTATCCTGGAACCAAAAACAGCAAAAAATAGGCAACTGGCACTGTGGCTCTTGTTAATAGGTTAGTCTAAGAAATCATATGAAAAGTACTCCAAAGTGTGGACAAAACACAAGAAAGTAGATAAAACCAAGCATGGAACATCAAAAATTATAGATACATTTGCAATGTATCAACATCCCCAAGCTTAACTCCTGCTCGTCCTCGAGTAGGTAAGTGATAAAAAGAAAGAATAATTTTTGAGGTGACATGCACCATCAAAGACTTGATCAAAGTATTTGTAAAACATTCAAAGTTGGGATCATAGTACTTCAATCATAACATGAAAGACAAAGGTCTAGCAATAAGACAAAGAAACTATGATGCAACATGAAAAGGCACAAACAAAAGATTCATGGATAATAATGCTTTGCAAGGCGTTTGTTTGTTTCACATAAAGAAAACATAGCATAATAGTATTTAGCTTGTCCCTCATAGAGTAGCAAATATAAATGCATAGGACACCTTCAAAGTTCATAAGAGTGACTAGATACAAATAGTTTAAAACAAGCAATATCAAGTTAGGCATCAATCAACTAGTCTTGGGACAATGCACATAGAACTAAGAATGGCCACTATGCTCTCAAAGTAGGTGCATAAAGATAGAAGGTCGAGACTCAATATAATGGTGGAAGAAAGGCCTTCATAGAAGGAAGTTGGGATTCAAGTCTCATAAAGAGCTTCCAAAAATTATGGTACTTATAACTTTCAGCTCTCATTGCCCCTATCATAAGCATCTTGAAGTGATTAAGGTTAGACTGAACAAACTATGGTGTACATGCTTGACGAAGTATAAGTTAGAAATCTCATGTCCCTTGGATACGAGGGTCGCTCATCATGCTACTCAAGTTTAGTCACCAGTAAGTTCTTGTCATTGTAAGTACATGTGTATCATAGAGAACCGCCAACAGGGTACCCCTTGCCCGATGATACGGAAGAATCCCCATATCAAAATGACAAGGCAAGCAGACAACGAGCATCTCAGCAATCTTCTTATTTACCATGGGAATATGGTGCTTTTTCTCTCTTTCCTCTTTTCATAATCACTTTTTTCTCTTTTCTCTTTTTTTCTCAATATATGACTCTTTTCTTAATAAGAAGCATGCTTCATAGACAGCTCATTATGGTTATGCTGCAGGTTTCCACCATGTCAGCATGGATTAGACCAGCGGCCCAGGCGTTTTTCTAACACATATACATAACTCCATGGACTTACAAGCTCCCCTTCCATTTCACACCGATGACATCCATATACAAAAGAGCATGATATCAACTAGGTACAAAGTACCAAGTGCAATGTTGAAAGCGTTCCCCATGACAGCATGGTTCTGCTAATTCCCAACAAATAAGTGCAAGCATATACAACATAGAAGACACAGTGGTTCAAGTTTATTAAGGGCAAGAAAAGTAAAGTGTGCCTTCAAGTTCGTGAGAGCTTTAATCACTAGTTTTCTCATAACAAGTTTAATTTGGAAGGTAAACAAAAGCATGAATATACTTGGAATAGCTTAAGCTAGTAGGTAGGTATGGTGGACTCTTTGGATTAACTTGGTTTATGGAGTTGGATGCATGAGTGGAACTCATACTTGGTTGTGGAGGCTAGCAAAAGACTTGGAGCGACAAACTAAGAGAGCAATAATGGCCATAATCATGCAGAGCGACAAAACATCATTGATCAAAGCATAAAGTGATACTATAAGTTGAAAACTAAACGATCATAGAGGCTATGGTGACTTGAGATAGTCATAACATGGTGTGAGCATGCGCCAAGTCAACCCAAATAAAGCATCAAAGGAGAATACCACTATACTATGCTTTAATATGCTAAAACAACGCATGATTCATCCAAGGCATATTAAGAAATCTCAATTGTTTATAACAAGTCATGCTACAACAAAGAATACGAATCATAAAGACAAAACAATATCAAGTCATGGCATGACAAAGCATAGGTCACAGTCAAAAACAAGCTCTTTTTACCACATAAGCATGAACTTTCCTACTCTTTTCCAAACCAAACCTAACTATTTGAAAACCAATGTATGAAAGAGGGGGTCCAGCCAATTTATTCAGCAAACTAAGCAAACAAAAAACCAAAACAAAAACAAAAAAGAAGACGCTCCAAGAACAACACAATTGTGCATGAAACAATAAAAATGAAGCGTTTGGAAGAAACCTGGGATTTTTATTGATGAAGAGGGGGATGCCTTGGGCATACCCAAGCTTTGAAGCTTGTACTTCTTGTATATTTCTTGGGCTGACACGCATGGCATCCCCAAGCTTGAGCTTTAGTCCATCCTTCATCTCATTACTCTTCCTTCCATACACCTGAAAATTTTCCTTCATACAAAACTTCACACAATCTTTATTAGCAACATTAGTGCACTCAAGATAATAAGTCTTAAGGTTCACTTTTAACACCAATAAAACTTCCATTAAAACACTAGCTACTGTAGCAATTCCCTCAAAAAGCTCAATTGCCGAAAAGAACTAAAAAAGGAACCAACAAGAAGCAAATGCAGAAAATGGCAGAAATCTGTCAAAACAGACCAGCAGGTAAAGACGAATTTTTTCGAAGACCTTCTGTTGCTCAAATCAAAAAGTGTTGAACTAACGAAAGTTAGATAACAACTTGGGTCAGAACCACAAAAATTCACGCCTATAAAAGACGTTCATAGATTTTACACGAATTTTTATGGTGAAGCACAAAAATCTGTTTAGAGACAGCAACTTTCCCAATCATTACTTCTATCTCATTAGAGGTTACTCTTGGCACAAAGAGCAAATAAAAAGGATAAGGAGCGGTTATTACTGAAGTAATAACTTCCAAGACTCATCTAAAACTTTTGGGTTATCTCCCAATAAGTATTTTTCTTTAACGCCTTTAAGTTAGGCATAAGAAACAAGAAAGAATCAAGTGTTCTCAAATGAAGAAGCATTAAGACCAAATTTCTTGCCCTTACATCTCTTACTTTTATTCTTAATCTTGGGGAAAATATGATTGTTTGGTGGAGAATAAAGGTGCATGGTCCCCTTTCCCACATCTATTATTGCTCCAAGGAGTTCTAATAGGGACCTTCCAAGTGTAATTTGTCCTTTTCCTGCATATTCAATAACAAGATAATCACTAGAAATCATTTTCCCAAGGATCTTTGTAAACACTCCTTCAGCTATTCCAATAGGTAATATGGTAGCATTATTATCAAGAGATATTTCTTTTCCTCATTCAGTAAGCCCCCAAAGTTTCAAAGATTCATAAATATCTTTGGGCATAAGACAAAATTCAGACATGATATCACAGCGGGCTTGAAAAGTTTCAGTGTTTATCTCAATCTTTACTGTAGGGATCCACTTTTATGGTTCAGAATTTATTGGAACATAATTATGATGCTCTCTAAGCATATTATAGCAATCTTTTAAGCTAGTAGTGCTAGTCTCAAGAGTGTTCAATCTAGCAAATATTCTTGCGAAAGAAATATCAGTTTGGCTAGGCAAGTTGTAAGTGAGGATCAATTTCTTTATAGCATTAATAGCATCATCCTCATTACATTGGAGGAAATCTCCTCCCACAACAGCATCTAAAGCATATTTATAGCAAAGAGCAATTCCAAGGTAAAAACTGCTAAGTAATAAGCTTTGAGTCATTTTAGGCTCAATTTTTTCATGTAGATCAGAGATTCTAGACCAAGCTTCCTTGAAGCTCTCCTCAATTCCTTGTTTAAAAGTCAAAATCATTTCCTCAGGTGACAAAGTGACTGGAGCAAGGCTAGACATAGTGGCAACTTAAGATAGGAACTAATTTTTTTGTGTTTTCAATAAAGAAAGCAAACTAGTAAAACTAATTTTTTTTGTGATTTTGATAACTAAGCAAGCAAACAAAACAAAAAGAAACTAAGCAAAACAAAAACAACAAAGTAAAGAGATTGGTTATGAGGGACTCCCCTTGTGAATATGTCCTTTACTCCCCGGCAACGGCGCTAGAAAAGTTTGCTTGTTGGCTCAGTGTTGATGTAGAGCTCGTTGGGGAACCCCAAGAGGAAGGTATGATGAGCACAGCAGCAAGTTTTCCCTCAGTATGAAACCAAGGTTTAATCGAACCAGTAGGAGAAAGGAAACACCCCAAAGGTGTTGCTAGCTGAGCCTTGGCAAGGCGCACTACCGGTGCTAGTAGCAACGTGGAGACCTGCACAACACAACCACATAACTTTGTCCCCAACTTGCGATGAGGTTGTCAATCTCACCAGTTTTGCTGAAAACAAAGGATTAAATGTATCGAATGGAAAGAAGTAAAAGTTTGTAGAAAATAAACACAAAGCAGTAAACAATTTGTAGATTGTATGTAAAAGAAAGGACCGGGATCCATAGTTCACTAGAGGTGTCTCTTCTTAAGATAGATAACATGATGGATGAACAAATTACAGCGGGGCAATTGACAAACATCGAGAAAGCAATACATGCATATACTAATCATCTTGACTCCTTTGGAACTTGATTGGGCATTACAACATTATACGTAGACCGCCATCCAACTGCATCTATGACTAATAATCCACCTTCAGGTTATCATCCGAACCCCCTCCAGTATTAAGTTCTAAGCAACAGATTATTGCTTTACGAATTGCGTGTAAAGTAAACAATACGATTGTTCTATGAACAAAGGATTGTTGTTTTCTCCCTAGTAGCAACAACACATCTAGTACCTTAGAGATTTCTGTCACTTCCCTAGATTACCAGAGGCATGAACCCACTACCGAGCATAAATACTAACTCTTGGAGTTGCTAGCATCTACTTGGCCAAGATAGCTACTAACAACAGAAAGCATGCAAGATCACAAATAACAAAGACATGATAGAATCAATAATCAATCTGAAATAGCATCTCAATATCCATCGGATCCTTGCAAACACAACATGTAGAATTACAAATAGATGATCTTGATCATGAACGGAGCTCACAAGATCTAGACATGAAACCACAAAGGAGGAGAACCAGCCATCTAGCTACTACATGGACCCGTAGTCCAAAGATGAACTACTCACGCATCACACCAAAGGCTTGCATGATGATGAAGAAGGCCTCCAGGGTGAATTCCCCTCTCCGGCAGGGTGCCAGGAAGAGCTTCAAATCCCTCCCGATCTAGGGATGGAGATGACGATGGCTACAGACTCTTTCATGGATTTTTGATCGGGTACTTAGGGTTTTCGTCCCGAGGGCAATATATAGGCGGAAGGAGAGGCCGAGGGGGTGCTAAGGTCGGCCACACCACCCCCTGGCGTGGGCCATGCCTAGCCGCGTGGCCAGGTGGTGTGGTCGGCCCCCATCCCTTCTCCGTCTCGTATTCTGGCATCTGATGACTTCCAGAAAAATAGGCACTTTGGCTTTTGTCCCGTCCAATTATGAGAATATTCATTTTCTGACTTTCCTAGAACCAAAAATAGCAGAAAATAGGCAGCTGGCACTGTGGCTCTTGTTAATAGGTTAGTCCAAGAAATCATATGAAAAGTACTCCAAAGTGTGGACAAAACACAAGAAAGTAGATAAAACCAAGCATGGAACATCAAAAATTATAGATACATTTGCAATGTATCAGTGACTCCATTGTCAACTAGCATAAATGCCACATGATCAGGAAACCTTGATCATCTGTTGACCAATGAACTAGTAACTAGAGATTCACCGGGAACTACTAGTTGTTTACATATCACACGTGTATTGACGTTTCCTTTCAATGCAGTTATATCATGACATGAAACCTAATTATAAGCTTTGTGAAATATGATAATAATCCATATTATTATTTGTCTCTAGGATATATTTCCAATAGAAATCGGGTGCTATTTAGCGTCAGATGGATGTAACTTTCGGTCTGGGAATAGCCAGTTTCCCACTCGCATTCCCAGGCATGTTTCCCAAGCAAGGCAAAATTGGCGACATTTACCCCTAATTCGGCTCAAATTCACACGGCTCGGCATAAATATGAATACAGAGCAATGTTCAGCATAGTTAGGCATGAAATTAAACACAACAAAGTTCAGCATAGTTCACCATAGATTTAAATACAACATAGTTCGTCCTAGTTTTGCCAGATCATGTTTAGCATAGATGCTATGTGTTGCCCTTGCGTATCCATATGTGCTATACCAGATCATCCTGCAGCTGCTGATGCATGGCGATGAAGGCAACCCATAATGCCAACACCTGGTGATCAAGCTCTACAAGAGGCCCCTCTCTGTAGTATGGCTCGTCCTACTCGACCAAATCCACTGGATTCTTCCGGTCATCCTCAATGATCATGTTTTGCAAGGTCAGACAACAGTTCATCACTTCCCTCATCTGATCTTTTGACCAGGTCATAGCAAGGAACCAGAAAACTACAACCTCTGCTGGAGCACACCAAATGCCTGATCCACGTCCTTCCTGCAAGCTTCCTGTTCCTTGGCAAACTAAGCATGCTTGGGGAGCATCAGGCTTGAGATAGTCTTCACAAATGTTGGCCATCTTGGATAGATCCCATTTACAAGATAGTATCCCTTGTTGTAGTGGTGCCTGTTGATCTCAAAGTCCACCGGGGGAGCATGACCCTCAACAAGCTTGGCAAAGACATTTGAGGACTAGAGAACGTTGATGTCGTTGTTTGATCCTGCCATGCCAAAGAAGGAGTGCCAAATCCAAAGATCATGTGTAGCAACAACGTCGAGTATCACAGTGCAACCTCCTTTGTGGCAATAATAAAGTGGTTATTATTATATCTTTATGTTTATGATAAATGTTTACATCCCATGCTATAATTGTATTAACAGGAAACATTAATACTTGTGTGTTTTGTAAACATAAAAGAGTCCCTAGTAAGCCTCTTGTTAAACTAGCTTGTTGATTAATGGATGATCATGGTTTCCTGATCATGGGCATTGGATGTCGTTAATAACAAGATCATGTCATTAGGAGAATGATGTAATGGACACACACCCATAGTAAGCATAGCATAAGATCAAGTCATTAAGTTTGTTTTGCTACAAGCTTTTCAAATGCATAATAACATAATCCTTCGACCATGAGGTTATGTTAATCACCATCACCGGATGGGAACTTTGATGACATCAAACGCTGCTTCGTAACTGGGTGGTTATAAAGGTGACATTGGGTATTCTGAAAGTATGTGTTGAAGCGCATGGACCAAGATTGGGATTTGTCCATCCATATGATGGATAGATATGCTCTGGGCCCTCTCGGTGGAATGTCATCTAGTTAGCTTGCAAGCATGTGACTAGGTCACAAGGGATGACATATCACGGAACGAGTAAAGAGTACTTATCAGTAACGAGGTAGAACTAGGTATGGAGATACCGACGATCAAACCTCGGATAAGTAGAGTATCGCGTGACATAGGGAATTGGTTTCGTATGTTAATGGTTCTATCGATCACAAAGTCATCGTTGAGTATGTGGGAGCTGTTATGGATCTCCAGATCCCGCTAATGGTTATTGATTGGAGATGTGTCTCCATCATGTCTGCATATTCACGAACCGTAGGGTGACACACTTAAGGTTCGAAGTTGTTTTAAGTAGATATGGAATATGCGTTGGAGACCGAATGTTGTTCGGAGTCTCAGATTGGATCCGGGACATCACGAGGAGATCCAGAATTGTCCGGAGAATAAGATTCATATATTGGGGATCATTTTCTAAGTTAGGAAATGTTCTGGAGTGTTTGTATGGAGATTCTAGAAGGTTTCGGAATGTTCTGGAAGGTTCTAGAAGATTTCTTGGAGTTTGCTTGAAAACCAAGAAAGGATCAAGGAGTCTTTGTGGGGCAAGACACAGATTCGTGGGGGAGGAGGATTCCTTCCCCCCTCCCAATCCGCCGGCCAAGGAAGGGAGGGGAGTCCTACTAGGACTCCCCCTCCCATGGCGCCTCCCTCCTTTAAATAGAGGGGAGGGGCGCCACCCCCTAGACCTCTCCCATAACAAACCCTAGCCGCCGCCTCTCTCCTCCTCCTTCGCTCTGCTCCGGCTTAGGCGAAGCCCTACAGAAATCTCTACTCCACCACCACCACCACACCGTCGTGCTGCTGGGATTCCGTGGAGAAGATCTACTACCTCTGCTGCTCGCTGGAACGGGGAGAGGAAGGTCTGCTTCGACTCCGCACGTGTGACCGACTGCAGAAGCGCTGCCGGAACGCGGCGCCGGAAGGATCGTCCACACGATCTTGAGATCGGCAAGTGATCAACTACATCAACCCCGAGATCTAATCTCGTAACGCTTTCGGATCTACGAGGGTTAGTACAAATCTATCTCGTTGCACATGTCTAATAGATTAGATCTTGGCTTTTATCTAGATTAGATCTGGGTTTTGTTCGTTCTTGCGGTAGAATTTTTTTGTTTTCCATGCTACGAACCCATCAGTGGTATCAGAGCCGTGTCTATGCGTAGATCTGTTGCACGAGTAGAACACAATGGTTTTGTGGGCGTTGGTGTTTGGAGATATGCCCAAGAGGCAATAATAAAGTGGTTATTATTATATCTTTATGTTTATGATAAATGTTTACATCCCATGCTATAATTGTATTATTAGGAAACACTAATACATGTGTGTTTTGTAAACATAAAAGAGTCCCTAGTAAGCCTCTTGTTGAACTAGCTTGTTGATTGATTGATGATCATGGTTTCCTGATCATGGACATTGGATGTAATTAATAACAAGGTTATGTCATTAGGAGAATGATGTGATGGACACACACCCATAGTAAGCGTAGCATAAGATCAAGTCATTAAGTTCGTATTGCTGTAAGCTTTGAAATACATAGTAACCTAATCCTTCGACCATGAGGTTATGTTAATCACCATCACCGGATGGGTGCTTTGATGACATCAAACGCCGCTTCGTAACTGGGCGGTTATAAAGGTGTCATTGGATATTCTGAAAGTATGTGTTGAAGCGCATAGACCAAGATTGGGATTTGTCCATCCATATGACGGATAGATATACTCTGGGCCCTCTCGGTGGAATGTCATCTAGATAGCTTGCAAGCATGTGACTAGGTCACAAGGGATGACATAACATGGAACGAGTAAAGAGTACTTATCAGTAACGAGGAAGAACTAGGTATGAAGATACTGACGATCAAACCTCGGATAAGTAGAATATCACGAGACAAAGGGAATTGGTTTCGTATGTTAATTGGTTCAATCGATCACGAAGTAATTGTTGAGTATGTGGGAGCTGTTATGGATCTCCAGATCCCGCTGATGGTTATTGATGGGCGAGGTGTCTTCATCATGTCTGCATATTCACGAACCATAGGGTGACACACTTAAGGTTCGAAGTTGTTTGAAGTAGATATGGAATTTGCGTTGGAGACCGAATGTTGTTCGGAGTCTCGGAATGGATCCGGGACATCACGAGGAGATCCGGAATGGTCCGGAGAATAATATTCATATATTGGGAATCATTTTCTAAGTTAGGAAATGTTCCGGAGTGTTTGTATGGAGATTCTAGAAGGTTTCGGAATGTTCTGGAAGGTTCTAGAGGATTTCTTGGAGTTTACTTGAAAACCAAGAAAGGATCAAGGGAGTCCAAGTGGGGCTAGACACGGATTCGTGGGGGAGGAGGTTTCCTCCCCCCTTCCCACCGCCGGCCCAAGGAGGGGAGTCCTACTAGGACTCCCCCTCCCCAGGCACGCCTCCCTCCCTTAAATAGAAGGGAGGGGGCGCCCCCTCTTGCACCTTGTCTCATAACTCCCAATCTCAGTCGCCTCTCTCCTCCACGTTTCTTCTGCACAGGCATAGGCGAAGCCCTGCAGATTTCTCATCTCCACCACCACCACCACGCCGTCGTGCTGCTGGGATTCCGTGGACAAGATCTAGTACCTCCGCTGCTCGCTGGAACGGGGAGAGGAAGGTCTGCTTCGACTCCGCACGTGTGACCGTCTGCAGAAGCGCAGCCGGAACGCGGCGCCGGAAGGATCGTCCACACGATCTTGAGATCGGCAAGTGATCAACTACATCATCCACGAGATCTAATCTCGTTAACGCTTTCGGTTCTACAAGGGTTAGTACCTATCTATCTCGTTGCTCATGTCTAGTAGATTAGATCTTGGCTTTTATCTAGATTAGATATGGGTTTTGTTCGTTCTTGCGGTAGAATTGTTTTGTTTTCCATGCTACAAACCCATCAGTGGTATCAGAGCCTTGTCTATGCGTAGATTTGTTGCACGAGTAGAACACAATGAGGTTGTGGGCGTTGGTGCTCGTGTCGTCTTTTGCTATGTGTGTACTTTGCATCTTGCGGTATGGTGGGATGAAGCGGCTCGGGCTAACATTACATGTCATCGTACATGAGACTTGCTCCACGCTTGACGTGCAACTCGTATTGCACAAGTGGCTTTGCGGGTGTCTGTCTCTCCCATCATAGTATAGATCAAATCTACACTTTGCACTTGATAGCACTTGTATCAACGTTGTGGTTCAGTTTCGTAGGTAAGATGCGTTCTTAGTCGAAAGCCCCAAGCCACGTAAAACTTGCAAAGAAAATTAGAGGCATCTAACTTGTTTTTGCAGGGGTTTTGTGATGTGATATGGCCTACATGTGATTGTGATTGTATTTAATGTATGCAATGATCCTTGTTGTAATATGGCAACCGGCAGGAGCCTAATGGTTGTCTTTAATTCTGTTAAGACCTGCGTGTCTATTCATCTTGTAATAGCTTTGTTCCAAGTAGTTGTAATAGTTGCTAGTGAAGATGAACAACCATGAAGCGGCACCACGGACCTTGACGCAATGCTAGTGATGATGGAGATCATGTCCGTGCTTTGGAGATGGAGATCGAAGGCATAAGAAGAAAGGGCCATATCATATCACACAAATTATGAATTGCCTGTGATGTTAATCCTTTATGCATCTTGTATTGCTTAGATCGCGACGGTAGCATTATAAGATGATCCCTCTCACTAAATATCAAGTAATAAAGTGTTCATCCTTAGTTGGCACCATTGCTAAGACTCGTCGGTTCGAAGCATCTCGTGATGATCGGGTGTGATAGACTCTACGTGTGCATACAACGGGTGCAAGCCAGATTTGCACATGCGGAAACTAAGGTTAATCTTGACGAGCCTAGCATGTACAGACATGGTCTCGGAACACGGAATACCAAAAGGTAGAGCATGAGTCATATGGATGATATGATGAACATGAAGATTGTTCGCCGATGAAGCTACATCATCTCACGTGATGATCGGACTTGGTGTAGTGGATTTGGTTCGTGTAATCACTAAAACAACTCGAGGGATGTTGTTTTGAGTGGGAGTTCATTTGTAATTTGGATTAGTCGAAACTCAATCTATCATAAACACAATCAAAGTGAATTTGCATAGTTTGTTGTAGTCATTGGCATCCGTTCACCACCTTACGCTTAGTTATAGTTGAGATAGTAGAACTATAGAAATTTCTGGATATTTTCTTTACGAACTGGTATCGTATTGTTTTGAGTGTCAAACTAAAGTTTAAAAGTCATATTGTAAACTTTCAGCAAACTCCGTTTACTCTGTGAAGTTTAATAAACAGTATTAAATCAAGAGTAACAATTCCAGTATTAGTATCTAATGTATCATGTTTGCCTCCATGATTCTTGATACCCAAAAGATTGTTTTTTTATATCAAGTTTATCTAAGAGTTGAAAGCAATGTTTCAGAAACCATCATATGTGAAAGGTATTGCGATATCTAAAACAATGTATTGGTTACAACATGATAGAGTATATGTCCTCATATTTGATGAGAATTTGTGAAGGTTGGAGACGCTAGTCGTCCTAATCTTCCAAAAAGGTTTTGGAAAAGAAACATTATACTCGCAATTCACCTTTATAAGCTATAGTAGCTTGATCATGAAAGTTGTCATGATTAGGATGAATAGAAGATGTCAGTAAAATGTTTACTACACTAAAAGGTTTCTAAAGAATGAAATTTTGAAAGAATACCAAACATTTGATGAAGGTGATCCACTTCAAAGTGCAAGTCCAAAGGTATTAGTATTTGACTATACACACTTTGTACTATGTGTCATGTGAATGACACCACTATTGATGTTGATAGATTCTTCTAAAAGAAAAGGAATTGTTGAAAGAGAATCTATAAAATATTTGGCAGAAAGAAAAGATTGGAGATGTCCAACTTAGGTATATAGAAGATACATGTTATGGCTATATTCCCTGCTTGTTAAACAATGTAGTTATGCGGTATTGGATACCGAATTAGTTGGTATGCAGTGACATACAGGACAACACAATTCATAAACTGCAATGGCCTAAGTAACTAGCAAGAGAATATGTGATGATGTTCATCGAAAACAAACAAAGGATTGTTGTGTTGCTCATTGACATCAAAGCTTGCCTTCAAGATTTGTTTCAATAATTGTTATTTTGATCAGGTATTATGACGACAAAAGGTTGTTCAAATAATTACCGTATTCCATAATAGATGGATGATATACAAGTCTGGTTGGAGAAATAACGACCATAAAACTAATGCTAAAATGTCGCAAGACAAATGATTGAAAGATCACTTGCGAAGTGACATCGCCGTTTAAATTATATTGAAAGGGATACATGAAGAAACTCCATGTTGATGGATTTTTGGAGTCTTTGATTTTGATCAAATGACGCTTGTGATACTTTCCTGGAGATAATTAAAACTCCGTTCGTAGGCCAAAAGAGGAACGGATGACTAACTGATTGGAATTTGTACATATTGATGTATATAGTCCATTATGTGTAGTCGTGGGCGATGGATTTCAACTTCATATGCTTTCTCCGAAGATTTGAGTGAGTATATGTATATACTTACTCAATAAGGAAGAAGTATGAAACATTTGAAAATATTCAAAGACTTTCAAGATGAAGTGGAAAATCATTGTAACAAGAAAATAAAAGTTTATGATTGGATCATAAAGAAAGATGTTTGAGTTACAAGTTTAGCAAAACACCTAAGATTTGAGGAATCGTTCCATGGATTTGCATTTCCCAAAACACCATAGGAGTATGAAGTGTTCAAGATATGTAATGAAACCTTGTTTGACAAGGTAAGATCAAAGGTGTCATTTATAAAACTGCCATTATATTTTAAAGATTAAAGCTCTCGTGACTATCGCTTTTACACTGAAAAGAGCTCCATCGTGATCCGTTGAAATGACACCATATGAGTTGTGGTTTGGGATAAAACCCGAATTGTCTTTTCTTAAATTTTGGTATGCTATGCATAAGTGAAATGTTTACAACCAAAGTTGGATGAGCATGTCTTTGTAGGTTATTTCGAATAACCATTGGGTATTCCTCCATAACACCGAAGACAAAAGTGTTTGTCGCTTAGAATGTCGAGTTTCTTGAGAAGGAATTTTGGTGAAAAGTTAAGTGGGAGGACAATAGAACTTTGACAAGGTTGTTGAACCTTGGCTAATATGTGCTGAGTTGCGCAGCGTCGGGAAGTGTCCCGGAGGCAGCAACAATGCTCATGGCTCACGTGCCTCAAGGTTGTGGTCACGGAGATCTAAGTTACTATTGAACCAAGTAGGTCGGGTAAGTAATCAAATGCCAATATTTGAGAGTTAAATCATTGTTGTTTGACAATGATGAACCGACTACATGCAAATAATCAATGATGGGCCCTGACTTCGTTAAGTGGCTTGAAGCCATAAAATCCGTGATAATTCCATACACGAGAAATCAAGCTTTGAATTTGAAAGACCCTCTAGAAAGGTACAAGACCTTACAGTCGTATATGGATCTATAAAGAAATAGACATGGATGTTTCACATCTATGAAATAGTCGACATGTCGGAAAGAGTTTTACGACAATGTTCAAGGAATTGACTATGATAAGATTTGATCTTTCATAGCGATATTTAGTCTGGACGGATTAATGTAGCAACCACTACATATATTTTGATATATGGTAGTTGAACAAACAAAATAAGTTCTTCTAATAGAATGGTTACCTAGGATGTGTCCATGACACGATCCAAAGGGTTTTGTTAATTCAAAGGATGCTAAAAGAGTATGCAAAACTTCAATGGTTGAAGTGAGCATCGCGGAGTTGGAATCTTCACCGTGATGAAACCGTTAAAAGGTTTAATTTCATCAGAGACGATGAAGATGCTTGCATTTTACAAGAAATTAAGTGGGAGCGCTAAGACATATTTCTAATACATTATGTAAAAGACATATCGTTGATTAGAAATAATGTATCTTTTATTGACACAGGTTAAGAATTTCATTTCGATGAAAGACTTAGGCATAACCCAAGAATTAGGCATCAATGTCTATATGGATAGATTGAGGCGCTAATATGGTTTTGCCAAATGTACATAGATAAGATGTTGAATGAGTTCAATATGGAAACAACAAGAAAGGTTCTTGACTCACGAAGGGACTGAATCAAGATTCAAGTGTGTTGACACTAGATTCAAGTGTTTTGACACTTGGTGAAATCACAAGAATATTTTGATCAATCATTCTTTGAGATGTACACATCCAAATATGTCCTATGCTCTAAATGTTGTGAGCATATACCAGAATGACTCATAAGATGATCATTGGACAATAGTAGGGATATTCCTATGATCTTTGGAAGAACTAAGAATATATTACTTATATAGTGGTGACAAATAGTTCATTGTAAATTGCTACATTGATACTATTTTTGTCACAAATTAAGTTTATCTCAATTTAAACTATGGGTGGCACAATGTAATAGAAAGGAAGTTCCATAACGGATTTGGTTGAGTACCAAAGTTAAAACATTGTGACAGATACTACAACAAAAGGCTAAGTATGTGACTACTATTATAGTAGCAAATGAGGGCATTTGTGTCAAGTAGTTTGTTATCAAACTAGGTGTGGTTCATAGCGGGATAATACTATGAAGATACATTGTATGACAATTGTATCAACATGATTTAATCCCAAGGAACTAAAGGTCTCACCAAAGGACCAAATTTATACAATGCCATCTCATTGGAGAATGAGTAATGCGTAGAGACGCAAGGACATGCAAATACACATGGACCTGTAAGTGTCAGATCCGAAGATTATGTTTATCACTAGCTATAGTGTCTATACAACACCAGAAAGCCATAGGTGTTGAATGCACAAGTTATTAACTAGATTATTGACTCTAGTGCAAGTGGGAGACTGTTGGAGATATGCCCAAGAGGCAATAATAAAGTGGTTATTATTATATCTTTATGTTTATGATAAATGTTTACATCCCATGCTATAATTGTATTATTAGGAAACACTAATACATGTGTGTTTTGTAAACATAAAAGAGTCCCTAGTAAGCCTCTTGTTGAACTAGCTTGTTGATTGATTGATGATCATGGTTTCCTGATCATGGACATTGGATGTAATTAATAACAAGGTTATGTCATTAGGAGAATGATGTGATGGACACACACCCATAGTAAGCGTAGCATAAGATCAAGTCATTAAGTTCGTATTGCTGTAAGCTTTGAAATACATAGTAACCTAATCCTTCGACCATGAGGTTATGTTAATCACCATCACCGGATGGGTGCTTTGATGACATCAAACGCCGCTTCGTAACTGGGCGGTTATAAAGGTGTCATTGGGTATTCTGAAAGTATGTGTTGAAGCGCATATACCAAGATTGGGATTTGTCCATCCATATGACGGATAGATATGCTCTGGGCCCTCTCGGTGGAATGCCATCTAGTTAGCTTGCAAGCATGTGACTAGGTCACAAGGGATGACATATCACGGAACGAGTAAAGAGTACTTATCAGTAACGAGGTAGAACTTGGTATGGAGATACCGACGATCAAACCTCGGATAAGTAGAGTATCGCGTGGCAAAGGGAATTGGTTTCGTATGTTAATTGGTTCAATCGATCACGAAGTAATTGTTGAGTATGTGGGAGCTGTTATGGATCTCCAGATCCCGCTGATGGTTATTGATGGGAGAGGTGTCTTCATCATGTCTGCATATTCACGAACCGTAGGGTGACACACTTAAGGTTCGAAGTTGTTTGAAGTAGATATGGAATTTGCGTTGGAGACCGAATGTTGTTCGGAGTCTCGGAATGGATCCGGGACATCACGAGGAGATCCAGAATGGTCCGAAGAATAAGATTCATATATTGGGAATCATTTTCTAAGTTAGGAAATGTTCCGGAGTGTTTGTATGGAGATTCTAGAAGGTTTCGGAATGTTCTGGAAGGTTCTAGAGGATTTCTTGGAGTTTACTTGAAAACCAAGAAAGGATCAAGGGAGTCCAAGTGGGGCTAGACACGGATTCATGGGGGAGGAGGTTTCCTCCCCCCTTCCCACCGCCGGCCCAAGGAGGGGAGTCCTACTAGGACTCCCCCTCCCCAGGCGCGCCTCCCTCCCTTAAATAGAAGGGAGGGGGCGCCCCCTCTTGCACCTTGTCTCATAACTCCCAATCTCAGCCGCCTCTCTCCTCCACGTTTCTTCTGCACAGGCATAGGCGAAGCCCTACATATTTCTCATCTCCACCACCACCACCACGCCGTCGTGCTGCTGGGATTCCGTGGAGAAGATCTAGTACCTCCGCTGCTTGTTGGAACGGGGAGAGGAAGGTCTGCTTCGACTCCGCACGTGTGACCGTCTGCGGAAGCGCTGCCGGAACGCGGCGCCGGAAGGATCGTCCACACGATATTGAGATCGGCAAGTGATCGACTACATCATCCACGAGATCTAATCTCGTTAACGCTTTCGGTTCTACAAGGGTTAGTACCGATCTATCTCGTTGCTCATGTCTAATAGATTAGATCTTGGCTTTTATCTAGATTAGACCTGGGTTTTGTTCGTTCTTGCGGTAGAATTTTTTTGTTTTTCATGCTACGAACCCATCAGTTGGTGCTCGTGCCGTCTTTTGCTTTGTGTACTTTGCATCTTACGGTATGGTGGGATCAAGCGGCTCGGGCTAACCTTACATGTCATCGCACATGAGATTTGCTCCACAGTTGACGTGCAACTCGTATTGCACAAGTCGCTTTGCGGGTGTCTGTCTCTCCCATCATAGTATAGATCCAATCTACACTTTGCACTTGATAGCACTTGTATCAACGTTGTGGTTCATGTTCGTAGGTAAGATCCGTTCTTATTAGAAAGCCCCAAACCACGTAAAACATGCAAAGAAAATTAGAGGCGTCTAACTTGTTTTTGCAGGGGTTTTGTGATGTGATATGGCCATCATGTGATTGTGATTATATTTGATGAATGCAATTATCCTTGTTGTAATATGGCAACCGGCAGGAGCCTAATGGTTGTCTTTAAATCTGGTAAGACCTGCGTGTTTATTCATCTTGTAATAGCTTTATTCCAAGTAGTTGTAATAGTTGCTACTGATGATGGACAACCATGAAGCGGCGCCACTGACCTTGACGCAATGCTGGTGATGATGGAGATCATGTCCGTGCTTTGGAGATGGAGATCAAAGGCATAAGAATAAAGGGCCATATCATATCACACTAATTATGAATTGCTTGTGATGTTAATCCTTTATGCATCTTGTATTGCTTAGATCGCGACGGTAGCATTATAAGATGATCCCTCTCACTAAATATCAAGTAATAAAGTGTTCGTCCTTAGTAGGCACCGTTGCTAAGACTCGTCGTTTCGAAGCATCTCGTGATGATCGGGTGTGATACATTCTACGTGTGCATACGACGGGTGCAAGCCAGATTTGCACATGCGGATACTAAGGTTAACCTTGACGAGCCTAGCATGTACAGACATGGTCTCGGAACACGGAATACCAAAAGGTAGAGCATGAGTCATATGGATGATATGATGAACATGAAGATTGTTCGCCGATGAAGCTACATCATCTCACGTGATGATCGGACTTGGTGTAGTGGATTTGGTTCGTGTAATCACTAAAACAACTCGAGGGATGTTGTTTTGAGTGGGAGTTTATTTGTAATTTGGATTAGTCAAACTCAATTTATCATAAACACAATCAAAGTGAATTTGCATAGTTTGTTGTAGTCATTGGCATCCGTTCATCACCTTACGCTTAGTTATAGTTGAGATAGTGAAACTATAGAAATTCTAGATATTTGCTTTACGAACTGGTATCGTATCGTTTTGAGTGTCAATCTAAAGTTTAAAAGTCATATTGAAAACTTTCAGCAGACTCCGTTTACTCTATGAAGTTTAATAAACAGTATTAAATCAAGAGTAACAATTCCAGTGTTAGTATCTAATGTATCATGTTTGCCTCCATGATTCTTGATACTCAAAAGATTGTTTTTAATATCAAGTTTATCTAAGAGCTGAAAGCAATGTTTCAGAAACCATCATATGTGAAAGGTATTATGATATCTAAAACAATATGTTGGTTACAACATGATAGAGTATATGTCCTCATATTTGATGAGAATTTGTGAAGGTCGGAGACGCTAGTCGTCCTAATCCTCCAAAAGGTTTTGGAAAAGAAACATTATACTCGCAATTCACCTTTATAAGCTATAGCAGCTTGATCATGAAAGTTGTCATGATAAGGATGAATAGAAGATGTAAGTAAAATGTTTACTACACTAAAAGATTACTAAAGAATGGAATTTTGAAAGAATGCCAAACATTTGATGAAGGTGATCCACTTCAAAGTGCAAGTTCAAAGGTATTAGTATTTGACTATACACACTTTGTACTATGTGTCATGTGAATGACACCACTATTGATGTTGATAGATTCTTTTAAAAGAAAAGAAATTGTTGAAAAAGAATCTATAAAATATTTGGCAGAAAAGAAAAGATTGGAGATATCCAACTTAGGTATATAGAAGATACATGTTATGGCTGTATTCCTTGGTTGTTAAACAATGTGGTTCTGCGGTATTGGATATCGAATTGGTTGGTATGAAGTGTCATACAGGACAACACAATTCATGAACTGCAATGGCCTAAGTAACTAGCAAGAGAATATGTGATGATGTTCATCGAAAACAAACAAAGGGTTGTTGTGTTGCTCGTTAACATCAAAGCTTGCCTTCAAGATTTGTTTCAATAATTGTTATTTTGATCAGGTATTATGACGACAAAAGGTTGTTCAAATAATTACCGTATTCCATAATAGATGGATGATATACAAGTCTGGTTGGAGAAATAACGACCATAAAACTAATGCTAAAATGTCGCAAGACAAATGATTGAAAGATCACTTGCGAAGTGACATCACCGTTTAAATTATATTAGGGATACATGAAGAAACTCCATGTTGATGGATTTTTGGAGTCTTTGATTTTGATCAAATGACGCTTGTGATACTTTCCTGGAGATAATTAAAACTCTGTTCGTAGGCCAAAAGAGGAACGGACGACTAACTGATTGGAATTTGTACATATTGATGTATATAGTCCATTATGTGTAGTCGTGGGCGATGGATTTCAACTTCATATGTTTTCTCCGAAGATTTGAGTGAGTATATGTATATACTTACTCAATAAGGAAGAAGTATGAAACATTTTAAAATGTTCAAAGACTTTCAAGATGAAGTGGAAAATTATTGTAACAAGAAAATAAAAAAAAGGTTTATGATTGGATCATAAAGAAAGATGTTTGAGTTACAAGTTTAGCAAAGCACCTAAGATTTGAGGAATCGTTCCATGGATTTGCATTTCCTAAAACACCATAGGAGTATGGAGTGTTCAAGATATGTAATGAAACCTTGTTTGACATGATAAGATTAAAGGTGTCATTTCTAAAACTGCCATTATATTTTAAAGATTAAAGCTTTAGTGACTACCGCTTTTACACTAAAAAGAGCTCCATCGTGATCCATTGAAATGACACCATATAAGTCATGGTTTGGGATAAAACTCAGGTTGTCCTTTCTTAAATTTTTGATATGCTAGGCATAAGTAAAATGTTTACAACCAAAGTCGGATGAGCATGTCTTTGTAGGTTATTTCGAATAACCATTGGGTATTCCTCCATAACACCGAATACAAAAGTGTTTTTCACTTAGAATGTAGAGTTTCTTGAGAAGGAATTTTTGGTAAAAAGTTAAGTGGGAGGACAATAGAACTTTGACAAGGTTGTTGAACCTTGGCTAATATGTGCTGAGTTGCGCAGCGTCGGGAAGTGTCCCGGAGGCAGCAACAATGCTCATGGCTCACGTGCCTCAAAGGATGTGGTCACGGGGATCTAAGTTCCTATTGAACCAAGTAGGTCGGGTAAGTAATCAAATGCCAAGATTTGAGAGTTAAATCATTGTTGTTTGACAATGATGAACCGACTACATGCAAATAATCAATGATGGGCCCTGACTTCGTTAAGTGGCTTGAAGCCATAAAATCCGTGATAATTCCATACACGAGAAATCAAGCTTTGAATTTGAAAGACCCTCTGGAAAGGTGCAAGACCTTACAGTCGTATATGGATCTATAAAGAAATAGACATGGATGTTTCACATCTATGAAATATTCGACATGTCGGAAAGAGTTTACGACAATGTTCAAGGAATTGATTATGATAAGATTTGATCTTTCATAGCGATATTTAGTCTGGACGGATTAATGTAGCAACCACTACATATATTTTGGTATATGGTAGTTGAACAAACAAAACAAGTTCTTCTAATAGAATGGTTACCTAGGATGTGTCCATGACACGATCCAAAGGGGTTTTGTTAATTCAAAGGATGCTAAAAGAGTATGCAAAACTTCAATGATTGAAGTGAGCATCGCGGAGTTGGAATCTTCACCGTGATGAAACCGTTAAAAGGTTTAATTTCATCAGAGACGATGAAGATGTTTGCATTTTGCAAGAAATTAAGTGGGAGCGCTAAGACATATTTCTAATACATTATGTGAAAGACATATTGTTGATTAGAAATGATGTATCTTTTATTGACACAGGTTAAAAATTTCATTTCGATGAAAGTCTTAGGCATAACCCAAGAATTAGGCATCAATGTCTATATGGATAGATTGAGGCGCTAATATGGTTTTGCCAAATATATAGATAAGATGTTGAATGAGTTCAATATGGAAACAACAAGAAAGGTTCTTGACGCACGGAAAGGACTGAATCAAGATTCAAGTGTGTTGACACGAGATTCAAGTGTTTTGACACTTGGTGAAATCACAAGAATATTTTGATCAATCATTCTTTGAGATGTACACATCCAGATATGTCCTATGCTCTAAATGTTATGAGCATATACCAGAATGACTCATAAGATGATCATTGGACAATAGTAGGGATATTCCTATGATCTTTGGAAGAACTAAGAATATATTACTTATATAGTGGTGACAAATAGTTCATTGTAAATTGTTACATTGATACTAGTTTTGTCACAAATTAAGTTTATCTCAATTTAAACTATAGGTGGCACAATGTAATGGAAAGGAAGTTCCATAACGGATTTGGTTGAGTACCAAAGTTAAAACATTGTGACAGATACTACAACAAAAGGCTAAGTATATGACTGTTATTGTAGCAGCAAATGAGGGCATTTGTGTCAAGTAGTTTGTTATCAAACTAGGTGTGGTTCATAGCGGGATAATACTATGAAGATACATTGTATGACAATTGTATCAACATGATTTAATCCCAAGGAACTAAAGGTCTCACCAAAGGACCAAATTTATACAATGCCATCTCATTGGAGAATGAGTAATGCGTAGAGACGCAAGGACATGCAAATACACATGGACCTGGAAGTGTCAGATCCGAAGATTGTGTTTACCACTAGCAATAGTGTCTATACAACACCAGAAAGCCATAGGTGTTGAATGCACAAGTTTTTAACTAGATTATTGACTCTAGTGCAAGTGGGAGACTGTTGGAGATATGCCCAAGAGGCAATAATAAAGTGGTTATTATTATATCTTTATGTTTATGATAAATGTTTACATCCCATGCTATAATTGTATTAACAGGAAACATTAATACTTGTGTGTTTTGTAAACATAAAAGAGTCCCTAGTAAGCCTCTTGTTAAACTAGCTTGTTGATTAATGGATGATCATGGTTTCCTGATCATGGGCATTGGATGTCGTTAATAACAAGATCATGTCATTAGGAGAATGATGTAATGGACACACACCCATAGTAAGCATAGCATAAGATCAAGTCATTAAGTTCGTTTTGCTACAAGCTTTTCAAATGCATAGTAACCTAATCCTTCGACCATGAGGTTATGTTAATCACCATCACCGGATGGGTACTTTGATGACATCAAACGCTGCTTCGTAACTGGGTGGTTATAAAGGTGACATTGGGTATTCTGAAAGTATGTGTTGAAGCGCATGGACCAAGATTGGGATTTGTCCATCCATATGACGGATAGATATGCTCTGGGCCCTCTCGGTGGAATGTCATCTAGTTAGCTTGCAAGCATGTGACTAGGTCACAAGGGATGACATATCACGGAACGAGTAAAGAGTACTTATCAGTAACGAGGTAGAACTAGGTATGGAGATACCGACGATCAAACCTCGGATAAGTAGAGTATCGCGTGACAAAGGGAATTGGTTTCGTATGTTAATGGTTCTATCGATCACAAAGTCATCGTTGAGTATGTGGGAGCTGTTATGGATCTCCAGATCCTGCTAATGGTTATTGATCGGAGATGTGTCTCCATCATGTCTGCATATTCACGAACCGTAGGGTGACACACTTAAGGTTCGAAGTTGTTTTAAGTAGATATGTTATATGCGTTGGAGACCGAATGTTGTTTGGAGTCTCGGATTGGATCCGGGACATCACGAGGAGATCCGGAATTGTCCGGAGAATAAGATTCATATATTGGGGATCATTTTCTAAGTTAGGAAATGTTCCGAAGTGTTTGTATGGAGATTCTAGAAGGTTTCAGAATGGGTTCTAGAAGATTTCTTGGAGTTTGCTTGAAAACCAAGAAAGGATCAAGGAGTCTTTGTGGGGCAAGACACGGATTCGTGGGGGAGGAGGATTCCTTCCCCCCTTCCAATCCGCCGGCCAAGGAAGGGAGGGGAGTCCTACTAGGACTCCCCCTCCCATGGCGCCTCCCTCCTTTAAATAGAGGGGAGGGGGCGCCACCCCCTAGACCTCTCCCATAACAAACCGTAGCCACCGCCTCTCTCCTCCTCCTTCGCTCTGCTCCAATGCATGCAGTCGATGCTTCCAAGCATCCCATGAAATCCTCTACTTTCATTGACTGCGAGGATCCAAGAAGTGTCTTCAGCATTGGGTGTTCTCAAGTATTGTGGTCCAAACACTACAATCACTGCCCGGCAGAACCTGTACAAGCAATCGATGGCGGTGAACTTGGCCATGTAGAGATAGTCATCAACAGTGTCACCGGAGTTCCGTATGCAAGCAACCTCATCGCCACTGTGCACTTCTATAGTGAAGAAAACCCTACCATGCCGGTGCAGTCCTTCTTGCATACGAAATATGGGTCGAACTCCCGGATGGCATGCACGATCTCGAGGAAGAATTTTTGGCTCATCCTGAAATGACACCGAAACACGGCCTCTTTGTGCAGCGTCTCATCGGCGAAGTAGTCGACGTACAACATGCAGTAGCCCTCCTCCGCTGCCTTGCTTTGCCCTTCCGGCGACCCTTGCCGAGCCTCCACGCTTCGACACTACAGCCTGCATGTACAGCCGGGCCAAGGAGGCGAGGATCTGCATGTGATCTTCATCTTTGATAGCTGCAGCAGTCTCTTCATCCAACAACAGGGCGAACATCTCCTCGTCATTGGAGTCCATGGCCCAACCAACAAAACGTTGAACACTTCGTGGGCAAGGTTATTGGGAGCTCGGAATGAAGCCGAGCTACGGTGAAGGCTGGAGAAGGCGAAACAAGGCCTAGGCCGAGGGAAGGGATGCGACAGCGGCGGACCTTCCTATAGTCATGTATTTGGATGGGTTGGGAAGGGCTTCCCTGATCATGACATGACAGCGAGGGTGCATTTGGGAGAAAGCTCTACGCCGAGGAAGAGCCAAATCACGGTGGGGAATGGGTTGTGTCACCAACAGGGTTGGCCTGCCTTGTTTTCGCTTCATCCGGCGTTCCCAGGCGGTTCTCGGCGCCCGGGTTTGGCCTGAGAACCCCGGATGTAAAATGGGCAAATCCGACGAAAAGTGGGCGCTTGGGAACGCAGCCGGGCGAATTTTCGCCGTCCAGATAAAAAAACACCCTAGAAAGGCCCTCCTGGGAATGCTAGTGGAGATGCTCTTATTCCATTTAGTTTATGTTTAGAGTTAGACTAGTTGTATAAATGTGAGATCCTGCTTGTCTCGCTTGTTTCAATTCTCCATCCCTACAAATAGGACAAGTTCTCCAACGGAATGGGTTGCACAAATGTCTGACATCTTAATCAGAGTATATCCTTTAGTTTAATTTTATCCATGCTATAATTTTAGTAGCATGCGAACATTACTAAGTGTATAGATGCTCTAAGAGCACCTCCACTCGTTGGGTGTTTCCATGCCAAAATCCGACGCTATTTAGTGCCGGACGGACGTAACTTTAGGCCTAGGAACGCCCAGCTTCCCACTCGCATTCCTAGACAAGATTCCCAGGCGACGTAAAAATGCGAGTTTTCGTCCAAATTTGGCTCAAATTCAAACAGAGTTTGGCGTAGTTCGGCATAAATATGAATACAGAGCAATGCTCAGCATAGCTCGGCCTTGAATTAAACATAGTTTGACATGAAATTAAACATAGTTTGGATGAGGTGTGAACTAAGATAGATTTGAGGGCTGGTTATCAACAAATAAGAATGAAAGGATTCAGGCTACTTTGTAGATATCTAAAAGACCACCTTTTTGAATTCAAGGTGATGCCCCAGCGGCATAGACGGAAAATACAACATAGTTCGGCCTAGTTCGGCCAGATCATGCTCGGCATCTACGTGTTTCCCTTGCGTATCCATATGTGCCGAACCAGATCATCTTGCAGCTATTGATGTACTACCGGGTCTCGGATATCGTGACGCATGGCGATGAATGCAGCCCATGATGGCGGCACCTGGTGATCAGGCTCTACAAGGGGTCCTTGTCTGTAGTATGGCTCGTTCTGCTCCACCAAATCCACTGGGTCTTTTCTCTCATCCTCAATGATCATGTTGTGCAAGGTCACACAACAGTTCATCACTTCCCACATCTGATCTTTCGACCAGGTCATAGCAGGGATCCAGACAACTGCAAACCTCTGTTGAAGCACACCAAATGCCCGCTCTGTTGGAGATATGCCCTAGAGGCAATAATAAATATAGTTATTATTATATATCTTTGTGTTTATGATAAATGTTTGCATTCATGCTATAATAGTATTAACAAGGAAACCATTAATACTTGTGTGATTTGTAAACTTAATTTGAAGTCCCTAGTATAGCCTCTATACTTCACTAGCTTGTTGGTTGATTGATGATGTGGTTTCTTTGTCATGAACATTGAGATGTTATCAACAACAAGATCATATCGTTAGGAGAATGATATGGTGGACATACTCCTATAGACAAGCGTAGCATAAAGATCAAGTCATTTCAATAGTTCAATTGCTATATGCTTTCTGATACATAGTAACCTAATTCCTTCGACCATGAGATCATGCATATCACCTTTACCAGATGGATGCTTTGATATCATCAAACACCACACCGTAACAGGGTGGCTATAAAGGTGGCATTGAGTGTTCGGAAAGTATTGGTTGAAACACATGGATCAAGAGTGGGATTTGTCCATCCACATGACGGATAGATATTCTCTGGGCCCTCTCGGTGAAATGTCATCCAATTAGCTTGCAAGCATGTGACTTGGTCACAAGGGATCACATATCACGGGAACGAGAAAAGAGTACTTATCAGTAACGAGGTTGAACTAGGTATGCAGAGATACCGACGATCATAACCTCGGATAAGTAACATATCGTGAGACAAAGGGAAATTGGTATCGTATGTAAGTGGTTCATTCGATCGCAAAGTAATCGTAGAAATATGTGGGAGCCATATGAATTTCCAGATTCCTCTATTGGTTATTGTTCGGAGAAGTGTCTCGATCATGTCCGCATAATTCACGAACCGTAGGGAGACACACTTAAGGATTCGACGTTGTTTGAGTAGTTATGGTATTATGAGAAAGAGACCGAATGTTGTTCGGAGTCTCGGATGGGATCCGGGATATCACGAGGTGATCCGGAATGGTCCGGAGAATAAGATTCATATAAGGAAAGTCCCGTTTCGGAGTTCGGGAATGGTTCCGGTGTTTTCATCGGGAACATTCTAGAAGGTCCCGGAATGTCCGGCACTCCGGAGGGGGAAGGGTACATGAATGTGTCATTGCATGTTGGAATGATTGCATCATGTACTAAGTGTTCTCGCTGTCCGAAATAAAGGGTTAATTCAAATCCTAATTGGAAAAGTCAAACTGCCAGTTTTCGGTCAAACTGCCAGTTTTCGGAAAGAGGAGAAAGAGGAGGAGAGGTGGAGGCCGAGTTGGAGGAGGGTTCCTCCCCTTGGCCGGCGCACCTCCCAAGGCCGAGTTGGGGAGGAACTCCTCCCCTTGGCCGCCGGCCCTCCCACCTATAAAGGGAGGGGCAGGGCTCCCCTCTCTAGACACACTAGTTCCTACCCCTCTAAACTAAACCCTAGATCTAAACCCCGGTTTAGAGCTATTTTGGTTTAGAGCCTTCTAATTGGTTTAGAGCCCTCTAATTGGTGTGTCTAATTACTAGACCACTAATAGCCTCTCTCATAAGCTCCACCATACTCGCACCGGCTTAAGGCGAAGCCCTGCGGGATCTCCCCTCTACCTCCGGTACCACGCCGTTGTGCTGCCGGAATCACGAGGAGAGTACTACAACCTCCGCTGCCTGCTGGAACAAGGGAGAGGAAGGTCTTCGTCGAGTACCGAACGTGTGACCGACTACGGGAGCGCTGCCGGAACGTGGCGCCGGAAGGATCGTCTACGCGATCTTGAGATCGGAAAGAGTACGACTACATCACCCACGAGAATCTGCTCTCGTTAAACACTTTGGAATCTTCGAGGGTGAGTTATTCCATCGACTCGTTGCTACAATCTAGTAGATAGATCTTGGCTTGTTTGTTTGTATGCGATAGAAAATTTTTGTTTTCCATGCTACGAACCCCTACAGTGGTATCAGAGCCGTGTCTATATGTAGATCTGTTGCACGAGTAGAACACAATGGTCATTGTGGGCGTTGATGCTTTTATTGTAGATTGCTTTTTGTGTACTTTGCATCTTGCGGTATGTTGGGATGAAGCGGCCCGGGCTAACCTTACATGACATCGTTCATGAGACTTGCTCCACGCTTGACATGCAACTCGTTTTGCATAAGTGGCTTTGCGGGTGCCTGTTTCTCCTAGCATAGTAAAGATCCAATTTACAACGGGTGATCAACAATGCTAGTATCAATGTTGTGGTTATTGTTCGTAAGTTAGAACGACACTTATGGAAAGCCCCAAACCACGTAAAATATGCAAAGAAAGTAGAAGCGTCTAACTTTGTTTTGCAGGGGTGTGCAGTGATGTGATATGGCCATGATTGTGATTATATTTGATGTATGCAATGTTCCTTATTGTAAGTTGGCAACCGGCAGGAGCCATATGGTTGTCTTTAATTTCTGTTAAGACCTGCGTGTCTATTCAAAATAGTTGTAATAGTTGAAGCTGGTGGACGACAACCATGAAGAAGCGTCATTGATCTTGATGCTATGCCGGTGATGATGGAGATCATGTTCGTGCTTGAAGATGGAGATCGGAAGCACAAAGAAGAAAGGCCATATCATATCACATATTATGAATTGCATGTGATGTTAATCCTTTATGCATCTTGTATTGCTTAGTAGACGACGGTAGCATTATAAGATGATCCCTCATGCACATAAATTTCAAGTTCTAAAGTGTTCGCCCTTAGTTAGCACCGTTGCTAAAGCTTGTTGCTTCGAAGCACCACGTGATGATCGGGTGTCTTTGATTCCACGGGTGAATACAACGTAAGCAAGCCAGATTTGCTTATGCGGTAGCTAAGGTTTGATCTTGACGAGCCTAGCATGTACAGACATGGCCTCAGGAACACGGATCGCCGAAAGGCAAAGCATGAATCATATAGTAGATATGATGAACATGATGATTGTTCGCCATTAAAACTATATCAGCTCTCGTGATGATCGGTGTTGATGTAGTGGATTTGGTTCGTGTGATCACTAAAACAATGTGAGGGATGTTGTTTTGAGTGGGAGTTCACCTAGTTTAATTTCATTAATTAATTTGAACTCAATTTGTCATAAACTTAGTCTAAACTATTGCAAATATGTTGTAGATCAATGGCAGCCCCTACCATCAATTTTAATGCGTTCCTAGAGAAAGAAAAGTTGAAAAACAATGGAAGCAACTTCGCGGATTGGTTCCGCAATTTGAGGATTGTCCTCACAGCTGGTAATTTGACCTATGTGCTGGATGCACCGCTAGGTGACCCACCTGCAGCTGATGCTTCCGATGAAGTAAAGAATGTTTACCTCGCTCGGAAGAATCAGTACTCCATAGTTCAGTGTGCTATCTTGTATGGTTTAGAATCGGAGCTTCAGAAAAGGTTTGAAGAGTCAGACCCATATGATATTGTCGAGGATCTCAAATTAATTTTTGAGACTCATGCGGCAATTGAAAGTTATGAAGCTTCTGAAAAGTTCTTTAACTGCAAGATGGAAGAGGGTAGCTCCGTCAGTGAGCATGTGCTTAAAATGTCTGGGCACGCGAATAAACTTCAAAGCTTGGGTATAGTGATTCCTAATACTTTGGGAGTTTACCGCATCCTCCAATCACTACCACCAAGTTACAAGAACTTTGTGATGAACTACAACATGCAGAACATGAACAAAGAGTTGCCAGAACTATTTGCTATGTTAAAATCTGCAGAAGTGGAGATCAAGAAAGAGCACCAAGTGTTGATGGTCAATAAGACCACCAAATTCAAGAAAGGCAAGTCTAAGCAGAAGGGACACTTCAAGAAGGGTGGTAAGAAAGCTACCATGCTGACGAAGAGGACCAAGGCTGGACCCAAGCCTGATACTGAGTGCTTTTACTGCAAGGGAGAAGGTCACTGGAAGCGGAATTGCCCAAAGTACTTGGCGGATTTGAAGAACGGCAACATCAAGAAGAAAGGTATATCTGATATACATGTTATTGATGTGTATTTCACTAGTATTCGTAGTAGTGCCTGGGTATTTGATACTGGTTCGGTTGCTCATATTTGTAACTCGAAACAGGAGCTGCAGAATAAACGAAAGCTAGCGAAGAACGAGGTGACGATGCGCGTAGGAAACGGATCAAAGGTTGATGTGATCGCGGTCGGCACGCTACCTCTTCATCTACCATCGGGATTAGTTTTATACTTAAATAATTGTTATTTGGTGCCTGCGTTGAGCATGAACATTATATCGGGATCTTGTTTATTGCGAGACGGTTACTTGTTTAAATCCGAGAATAATGGTTGTTCGATTTATATGAGTAATATGTTTTATGCACATGCACCTTTGATAGATGGTCTATTCATATTGAATCTCGATAGTGGAAATACACATATTAATAACATTGAAGCTAAACGTTTGAAATCAAGCGATAACTTAACCTATATGTGGCACTGTCGTCTTGGTCACATTGGAGTGAAGCGTATGAAGAAACTCCATTCCGATGGACTTCTTGAATCACTTGATTTTGAATCACTTGAAAGATGCGAAGCATGTCTGATGGGTAAAATGACTAAGACTCCATTTTCTGGTATGATGGAGCGAGCTACGGACTTATTGGAAATCATACATACCGATGTGTGTGGTCCAATGAGTGTAGCATCGCGCGGTGGTTATCGTTATGTTCTTACCTTCACGGATGACTTGAGTAGATATGGGTATATCTATTTCATGAAACATAAGTCCGAAACTTTCGAGAAGTTTAAGGAGTTTCAAAGTGAGGTAGAGAATCAACGTAACAAGAAGATTAAATTTCTACGTTCTGATCGTGGAGGTGAATATCTAAGTTACGAGTTTGGCGAGCATTTGAAGAAATGTGGAATACTTTCGCAGTTGACACCGCCGGGAACACCACAGCGTAATGGTGTGTCTGAACGTCGTAATCGAACTCTCTTAGATATGGTTCGTTCTATGATGTCACTTACAAATTTACCGCTATCATTTTGGGGTTATGCATTAGAAACAGCCGCATTCACTTTAAATAGGGCACCATCTAAATCCGTTGAAACGACACCGTATGAATTATGGTTTGGGAAGAAACCTAAATTGTCGTTCCTTAAAATTTGGGGGTGCGAAGCCTATGTAAAGAAGTTACAGCCGGACAAGCTTGAACCCAAAGCGGAAAAATGCGTCTTCATAGGATACCCGAAAGAAACTATTGGGTATACCTTCTATCATAGATCCGAAGGCAAAATCTTTGTTGCCAAGAATGGATCCTTTCTAGAGAAGGAATTTCTCTCGAAAGAAGTGACTGGAAGGAAAGTAGAACTCGACGAGGTTGTCGAACCTTCTCTCGAAATTGCGAGTAGCGCAGCACCGGAAGAAGTTCCTGTGGTGCCTGCACCAATGAGGGAGGAAGCTAATGATAGTGATCATGAAACTTCGGTTGAGGTTGCTACAGAGCCTCGGAGGTCAACGAGAACTCGTACCACTCCAGATTGGTATGATTCCGTTATGAATGTCATGTTGGTGGACAACACCGATGATCCCGAGACATATGAGGAAGCGATGATGAGCCCAGATTCCAATAAATGGCAAGAAGCCATGAAATCCGAGATTGGATCCATGTACGAAAACCAAGTATGGACTTTGGTGGACTTACCGGATGGCCGGAAGGCTGTCGAGAACAAATGGATTTTCAAGAAGAAAACAGATGCTGATGGTAATGTTACTGTCTATAAAGCTCGACTTGTCGCAAAAGGGTTTCGACAAATTCAAGGAGTTGACTACGATGAGACTTTCTCACCAGTAGCGAAGCTAAAGTCTGTGAGGATTATGTTAGCAATCGCTGCATATTATGATTATGAGATATGGCAGATGGATGTCAAAACAGCATTCCTCAATGGAGACATTGATGAAGAATTGTATATGATGCAACCCAAAGGTTTTGTCGATCCTAAAGATGCTAACAAGGTATGCAAACTTCAACGGTCCATCTATGGATTGAAGCAAGCATCCCGAAGTTGGAATCAACGTTTTGATAAGGTAATCAAAAGTTTTGGTTTTATACAAACTTATGGAGAAGCTTGTATTTACAAGAAAGTGAGTGGGAGCTCTGTAGCGTTCTTAATACTATATGTGGATGACATATTATTGATTGGGAATGATGTAGACCTTCTTAATAGTGTCAAAGAATATTTGAATAATAGTTTTTCAATGAAGGATCTTGGCGAAGCAGCTTACATATTAGGCATAACGATTTATAGAGATAGATCGAAACGCCAAATATCATTGTCACAAAGTACATATTTGGACAAAGTTCTAAAGAAGTTTGGAATGGAAGAAAGCAAGAAAGGGTTCTTGCCCATGTTGCCCAATACGACCTTGAGTAAAACTCAAAGTCCGACATCGGCAGAAGATAGAGAAAGGATGAGTAAGACTCCCTATGCCTCAGCCATAGGATCTCTAATGTATGCCATGCTATGTACTAGACCCGACATCGCATATGCTGTTAGTCTAACTAGCAGATATCAAAGTGATCCAGGAGTGGATCATTGGACAGCGGTCAAAAACATCCTTAAGTACTTGAGAAGAACTAAGGATATGGTTCTTTCTTATGGAGGTGATGAACAGCTCGTTGTTAATGGTTACACCGATGCTAGTTGGAACACCGATCCGGATGATTCTAAATCACAATCTGGATACGTATTTATTTTGAATGGTGCAGCAGTTAGCTGGAGGAGTGCAAAGCAAAGCGTTGTGGCGAGATCTTCAACTGAATCGGAATACATGGCTGCTTCGGAGGCTTCACAAGAAGCGATATGGATGAAAGAGTTCATTACAGAGCTGGGTGTGGTTCCTAGTGCGCTGGACCCAATGTCTATCTACTGTGATAACATGGGCGCCATAGCCAATGCGCAAGAACCAAGGTCACACAAGAAGCTGAAGCATATCAAGCTGCGTTTTCACGCTATTCGAGAACATATCCAGGATGGGGATATAAAGATTTGCAAAGTACACACAGATCTGAATGTGGCGGATC
Organism: Avena sativa; assembly: GCA_916181665.1. Classification (NCBI taxonomy): domain Eukaryota; kingdom Viridiplantae; phylum Streptophyta; class Magnoliopsida; order Poales; family Poaceae; genus Avena; species Avena sativa. Next base: position 550,904,779 of record OV702290.1, on the reverse strand, counting down.
CGTTGACTAAACCTCTCCCGAGGGCAAAACATGACCAACACCAAACTGCCATGGGTGTTCGGTATATTACCATGTAATCTAGATTAGATGACTCTAGTGCAAGTGGGAGACTGTTGGAGATATGCCCTAGAGGCAATAATAAATATAGTTATTATTATATATCTTTGTGTTTATGATAAATGTTTGCATTCATGCTATAATAGTATTAACAAGGAAACCATTAATACTTGTGTGATTTGTAAACTTAATTTGAAGTCCCTAGTATAGCCTCTATACTTCACTAGCTTGTTGGTTGATTGATGATGTGGTTTCTTTGTCATGAACATTGAGATGTTATCAACAACAAGATCATATCGTTAGGAGAATGATATGGTGGACATACTCCTATAGACAAGCGTAGCATAAAGATCAAGTCATTTCAATAGTTCAATTGCTATATGCTTTCTGATACATAGTAACCTAATTCCTTCGACCATGAGATCATGCATATCACCTTTACCAGATGGATGCTTTGATATCATCAAACACCACACCGTAACAGGGTGGCTATAAAGGTGGCATTGAGTGTTCGGAAAGTATTGGTTGAAACACATGGATCAAGAGTGGGATTTGTCCATCCACATGACGGATAGATATTCTCTGGGCCCTCTCGGTGAAATGTCATCCAATTAGCTTGCAAGCATGTGACTTGGTCACAAGGGATCACATATCACGGGAACGAGAAAAGAGTACTTATCAGTAACGAGGTTGAACTAGGTATGCAGAGATACCGACGATCATAACCTCGGATAAGTAACATATCGTGAGACAAAGGGAAATTGGTATCGTATGTAAGTGGTTCATTCGATCGCAAAGTAATCGTAGAAATATGTGGGAGCCATATGAATTTCCAGATTCCTCTATTGGTTATTGTTCGGAGAAGTGTCTCGATCATGTCCGCATAATTCACGAACCGTAGGGAGACACACTTAAGGATTCGACGTTGTTTGAGTAGTTATGGTATTATGAGAAAGAGACCGAATGTTGTTCGGAGTCTCGGATGGGATCCGGGATATCACGAGGTGATCCGGAATGGTCCGGAGAATAAGATTCATATAAGGAAAGTCCCGTTTCGGAGTTCGGGAATGGTTCCGGTGTTTTCATCGGGAACATTCTAGAAGGTCCCGGAATGTCCGGCACTCCGGAGGGGGAAGGGTACATGAATGTGTCATTGCATGTTGGAATGATTGCATCATGTACTAAGTGTTCTCGCTGTCCGAAATAAAGGGTTAATTCAAATCCTAATTGGAAAAGTCAAACTGCCAGTTTTCGGTCAAACTGCCAGTTTTCGGAAAGAGGAGAAAGAGGAGGAGAGGTGGAGGCCGAGTTGGAGGAGGGTTCCTCCCCTTGGCCGGCGCACCTCCCAAGGCCGAGTTGGGGAGGAACTCCTCCCCTTGGCCGCCGGCCCTCCCACCTATAAAGGGAGGGGCAGGGCTCCCCTCTCTAGACACACTAGTTCCTACCCCTCTAAACTAAACCCTAGATCTAAACCCCGGTTTAGAGCTATTTTGGTTTAGAGCCTTCTAATTGGTTTAGAGCCCTCTAATTGGTGTGTCTAATTACTAGACCACTAATAGCCTCTCTCATAAGCTCCACCATACTCGCACCGGCTTAAGGCGAAGCCCTGCGGGATCTCCCCTCTACCTCCGGTACCACGCCGTTGTGCTGCCGGAATCACGAGGAGAGTACTACAACCTCCGCTGCCTGCTGGAACAAGGGAGAGGAAGGTCTTCGTCGAGTACCGAACGTGTGACCGACTACGGGAGCGCTGCCGGAACGTGGCGCCGGAAGGATCGTCTACGCGATCTTGAGATCGGAAAGAGTACGACTACATCACCCACGAGAATCTGCTCTCGTTAAACACTTTGGAATCTTCGAGGGTGAGTTATTCCATCGACTCGTTGCTACAATCTAGTAGATAGATCTTGGCTTGTTTGTTTGTATGCGATAGAAAATTTTTGTTTTCCATGCTACGAACCCCTACACGCTCCACATCCTTCCTGCAAGCTTCATATTCCTTGGCAAACTGAGAATGCTTGGAGAGCATTGGGCTTGAGATAGTCTTCACAAATGTTGGCCATATTGGATAGATGCCATCTGCAAAATAGTATCCCTTGTTGTAGTGGTGTACATTGATCTCAAAGTCCACAGGAGGATCATGACCCTCAACAAGCTTGGCAAAGACATTTGAGGACCGGAGGACGTTGATGTTGTTGTTCGATCCTGCCATGCCAAAGAAGGAGTGCCAAATCCAAAGATCTTGTGTAGCAATTGCCTTGAGTATCACAGTGCAACCTCCTTTGTGGCCTTTGTACGTTCCTTGCCAAGCAAATGGACAGTTCTTCCAGTGCCAATGCATGCAGTCGATGCTTCCAAGCATTCTAGGAAATCCTCTACTTTCATTGATTGCGAGGATCCGATCAGTGTCTTCAGCATTGGGTGTTCTCAAGTACTGTGGCCCAAACACTACAATCACTGCCCTGCAGAGCCTGTACAAGCAATCAATGGCGATGGACTTGACCATGTAGAGATAGTCATTGGTACTGTCACCCGGAGCTTCGTATGCTTGCAACCTCATCGCCACTGTGCACTTCTGCAGTGAGGAAAACCCTACCATGCCGGTGCAGTCCTTCTTACATACGAAATAGGGGTCGAAGTCCCGGATGGCATGCATGATGTTGAGGAAGAGTTTCTGGCTCATCCTAAAACAGCGCAGAAACACGACCTCTTCGTGTAGCGGCTCGTCGGCGAAGTAGTCGGCGTACAACATGTAGTAGCCCTCTACTCGCTGCCTTGCTTTGCACTTTCGGCAACCCTTCGCCAAGCCTCCATGCTTCGGTGCTGCATTCTGCGTGTACAGCCGGGCCAAGGAGGCGAGGATCTACATATGCTCTTCATCTTCGACGGCTGCGGTGGTCTCTTCCTCCAACAACAAGGGCGAACATATCCTCGTCGTCAGAGTCCATGGACAAACGGGCAAAACGCCGAACACTCCGCGGGCGAGGTGGTGGGAGCTCGGGACCAAGCCGAGCTGCGGCGAAGTTTGGACGGTGAAACAAGGCCTAGGCGGAGGGGAAAGGATGCGACGGAGGTGGTGGACCTATCTACAGGCGTGGTTTCGGCTTGGCGTGGTGGGATCTCACCGGCGACGACATGGCGGCGACGAAAGCTCTCTGTCGCGGTAGAGCCGAGTCGGAGTGGGAAATGAGGTTGTCTCGCCGACAGGGTTGGCCCACCTGTTTTTCGCTGTGTCCGGTGTTCATAGACGGTTCCCAACACCCTGGGTTTTGCCTGAGAACACCGGATAAAAGTTGGACCAAATCCAGATGAATTCAGCGTCCTGAAAATACGACTGGACGAAATTTCGCCGTCCGGACGGAAAATCGATCCGTAAACGTCTTCGTGGGAATGCGAGTGGAGATGCTCTGTCGTGAACCAGTGTAGTGTTAGGGTCACGTGGCAGTACTACGTACCGTTGATGCGCAAAGGACCGTCAGAACCCGACGGCAAGCGACTCCTCGGCGCGGTCCAGGAGATCAAGTCAAGCTGAGCCAGATCCACGCGACACGTGAGAAGTGACACCACACTCTGTCAGTCGCGCAGCCGCACTACCCTGGTCGCCGCCGCCGGTCTCGTCCGTCGCAGATCCGCCAACCACCAGCAAGCCGCTGCCGCCGATCGGCCACCTCAGCGGCCAACATGGCGGCCTCTGCCACCGCCGCAACTTCCCTCTCCTACCACCTCCTCGCGCCGAAGCCCAAACCCAGAACCCCAAGCCGCCTCTCTCTCCTCCCCCGCAAGCCCTCCCGCGCCGCCAGCGCCATCTCCGCCTCCGCCGCCTCGGCCTCCGACTTCCTCGCCCCGGTCCCCTCCCTCAAGTCCCGCCTCGCCGCCGGCGACACCCTCTACGGCCTCTTCCTCCTCTCCTTCTCCCCGACCCTCGCCGAGATCGCCGCGCTCGCAGGCTACGACTACGTGGTCGTCGACATGGAGCACGGGCCTGGCGGCATCACGGAGGCCCTAGCCTGCCTCCGCGCCCTCGACGCCGCCCGCACCCCCGCCGTCCTCCGCCTACCGGAGGCCTGCCCCGTCTGGGCGAAGAAGGCGCTCGACCTCGGCCCCGCGGGCCTCATGCTCCCCGCCGTAGAGTCCCCCGCCGCTGCCGCGGAGGCCATCTCGTACTGCCGGTACCCGCCCCGCGGCGTCCGTGGCGCCGCCTACCCGATCGTCCGCGCATCCGCGTACGGACTCGACGACTCCTACGTCTCCCGCTGCGAGGACGACACCCTCATCATTTGCCAGGTCGAGACCGCCGCTGGCATTGCGGAGGTAGACGCCATCGCAGCCGTTGAAGGGGTCGACGTCGTCCAGATGGGCCCGCTCGACCTGTCCGCAAGCATGGGGTACCTGTGGGATCCGGGCAACAGGAAGGTGCGAGCGACGCTGAGGGAGGCCGAGAAGAAGGTGCTGGAGGCTAGGAAGAAGAAGGATGCAGCGCCAGAGACCAATGCGGCTTACTTGGGTGGGTTTGCGATGCCCAATGACCCAGCTGAGCAGCTCAAGCTGAGGGGGTACAATATGGTGGCCGGAGCAGTGGACATCGGGTTGTTCCGGAAGGCGGCATTGGAGAATGTCAAGCGGTTCAAGGAGGCGTCGATGGAGATCGGCGAAGAGGACGGGGAGGAGGAGGAGAAGGAAGATGGATACTGGAGTGAGTGAGCACTGAGCTTAGCTTAGCTTAGCCTGGCATGGAACTGGAGATGGTTTCTGTTGTTTGTGTTCTGAACTGAAACTTCAGGGGCTCTATTTGGTGTACTCTTGTTTAGTTGATTTGGTTTTCATGAAGCAATCTGTTTGGGCACCTTCAGTGTTCCCATTTGTAGGTGGTAACTGGTGAGTACCAATAAAGAGTTGGATTTTACTGAACTACTGCTGCATCCTTTTGTTTCATCTTATTTGCACACTCAGAAAAAGCTAGAAATTTGTATGAGCCAAACACCAGAAATTACTCATGGTAATAGAAAGCAATAGTAAGTTTTTGTAATAAAATATGTGGATGACTTGGTTTTGTGGGGTCAGGGCAAGCTACACAGCCAGATTCCAGATTGTCAATCTCAACACTTGCTCAACCTCAACCACTAGTTCAGATATGCTGGCACATCCCATCCTGAACCATTTAGGTCCTTTGGACACTTCCACATCCAAAATATCTCCTTCCATTAACAGGATGAAGCCTTAGCAGTTAGGGGCTGAGCTATCTTCTGGTTCTCTCCCAAGTTTTTGTTCCTCTATATCTCATGACCACGATGATCGCTGCTAGCTCTATAGTGAAAGCCAACCTTCCTTGCTCGTCAAGGATATCGTCCTGCTCAGACTTCACATCTGGTCATTCTTGGCGCCCGTCAGAGGCTGTAAAACATTACCGGGTGCATGGCGTGCGCTCGCTGCGGATAACATGCGCTGCCACTAAAACTGCGAAATCTCCAGGTACTGTGGATATGTTTGCTTCCTTTTGCTTGGTATGGACCTGTTAATTATTCTGCTGTGCATGATATTATCTTGGCATGTTCCCTTTTATTTTCTGCAGCTGAAGAAGAATGGAAGATCAAGCGGCAACTCCTATTAGAGAAGCGGGTAATAACCATCATTCTGACGGTTAACTATTCTTGTGTTAAATATATATGAAGCTTTCTGCGGAATTGTTAACCTTTGGCTTTATGAAGGGGGTTTGAGTAACACATGTATATGTAGAAAAATAGAGATTCTGTGTGAATTAAGCCCTGTATTGACATTTATGGGGATTTGTCTACCTATTCGTGTTGACTCATGTTAATGGCATAATTTACTGTTGAGTTAAGTTGAGCCTTCTATTCTTAGCAGTCGTTATTGACATTAGAGGTTTTTCTGTTGTTTGTTTTTGTAGGTACGTAGTGTTGATGTGAAGGAAGCACTGCGCCTTCAAAAGGAAAACAACTTTGTAATTCTTGATGTCAGACCAGAAGCAGAGTTTAAACAGGTATCTTGCAGTTGCTGTATCATTCTCTTGGGCTTAAGGAGAATTAAGACTTATTTTGACATTACCGCTACATCTTTTTCTGTGTCGTTCATCTGTCAGAAACACTGACTGAAGGAAACTTAGTATGTGTCTTTGGTCATGTACTGAATAAACAACACTATTTTGAATACAATTCTATAATAACTGATTATAGAACATATGTTGCAATATGTGAACATAAAAAAAACAGCTATGGAATACCTAAAAGGCTAACAGTGAGCAAATCATTTCCAGTGATGTCTAAAATATTGCCAAAGCTTGTTTCGATATACTATGCGCTACTTCATATAATGGAATTTTATATTTCAGTCTGGGGTACCGCAGTGGCACCATAGTTATGGATTTATTTTTATGCAGGCTCACCCACCTGGTGCCGTTAATGTACAAATATACAGATTAATAAAGGAGTGGACAGCATGGGACATAGCAAGGCGGGCAGCATTTGCATTCTTCGGCATATTTGCTGGAACAGAAGAGAATCCTGAGTTCATAAAAAGTATGGTAGCAGCATTTCTGTTTGCTGCATTCTCACCATTTATATATGTACCAGCAATCAGACGCAATGCCATCTTTGTGCAGGTGTTGAAGAAAAACTTGGTAAGGATGCAAAGATAATTGTAGCATGTTCAGCAGGAGGAACAATGAAGCCAACACAAAACCTACCTGATGGGAAGCAATCTAGGTAATATTACATTGCCCAAGTAGTATTATTTATTGCTAAACTTGATTTGTTTTCATCGATTGTTGGTCATTTTCTAATTGTCATGAAGGTGCTGAACTACTGATACGGTTTATTAATGTGATTTGGCTTAAGCAAGATTTCTTGCATCTTTCCTGTAATGAGAAGTATTCTTTATTTCTACTGTTGGTTTTGTTTCACTGTAGATCTGACATGTTCTAGGGTTATCATGTGGTGCTTAACTGGTCATGACTGAATTTCAATACTATTACTAACATATTATCCTGTGAACAAACTTAGATTGTTCTTTGAGTTGTTAAGGTGCATGATATTTGCAACCATAACTGGTTCAATTACTCTAGCAATAAAATTAGCCGAATGAAGAAAAAGCCATCTGTGGATGGGCTCTTTTGGCCCAGTGGTGGGAGCGTGGTGGCATCTTCGAGCCAATTCGTGTTCGAATCTCAGTGGGAATTCAGTGTCTCACATCCCCTGGTATCTTGTGAAGTGTTCTGGACAAAATGTTATATCTGGATGGATGTTAACAACATTCTCTCAGGCTTTTCTTCTGCAAAATATTTTGAGTATGTAACCAAATCCAGTATCGTGCATTTTGTTCGGTTGAGCAGACCCAGTGAGCCGAAAGACCAGACACAGTTTTGGAGTTTCCAGTCCATACCATACTGCACATCCACATGAAGCAAAGTTGGAAGACGCTAGTATTTGTAGAGTGGTAGTTAATGTCAGTTGCTAGTTTAGGCCTTCTTCCCTCATTTCTGGATTGCTCCTATTCCATGATGTGTTTGACCATTGAGATTTAGATGCTAGATATTTCAGGTTAAATCATAGTTGAGAACCAGCAGTGTTAATCTCTTGCTTCTGCAAAGCTATGAACTTAAAAGCTATAATCATTCATGCAAAAAATCTTGAAAAAAAAATACAGCGTGGTAGTTAATCTCAGTTGGTAGTTATGCCTTCTTCGCCCATTCCCTGGATTGCTCTCGTTTCATGCTGTGTCTGACCACTGATATTTTGATATTCGTATTTTCAGCTTAAATCATATAGTTGAGAACCAAAAGTGCTAATTTCTTGTTTCATGATGACACTTGCAGAATCGCCTTACAGCTATTATTTCTGTAGTATGTATAGATATCCTCGATCATTTTTTTGTACTTTAACTGAACTACCTGCAAGAATTTGTAATAAGTCTGCATCGTTTTCTATAGATAATCACAGACCCATTGTGTGACGACCGAGTTTATCAAAATTCACTGGTTGTTCTTTGGCTCTTGGCAGGTCTCTGATAGCAGCATACCTGCTGGTCCTAGACGGTTACAAGAACGTGTTCCACCTGGAAGGAGGACTCTACCAATGGTTCAAGGAAGACCTGCCGGCTGAAGCAGAGGAAGAAGACTGAGCAGGAAAGGACCTGTCAGTTATTAGTTGCTCCGACATCGTTGTCCATAGCTGGAGTTTCAGTGAGTTGTAATGATCCTTTCCGCGGTATCCAATGTGCCCGCTAGTTTCGAGATTTTTTCCATTATATTTTCCTGCGACGGAAACAAAACGCGAAGGTGTAATATGTAGACGGAATTGAACTGTCTTTCGAGGGAAAATGAGCTTCCCTGATCAATGGCAGATCACGCTGTCACGGATGAAGAATTCCACCTCTTCTCGCACCTATCTATATATGCACGGCAACGCAAGGTGTAGTGTCTGCAAATCGTCACAACTGTAATCTTTACAATTAGTTGCAGTGTCGCCACACCATCAGGACGAACATCGGACACCAACGGCTAGTCGTCGACCACCGCGTTTTGGATCACGAGCATGCGCACTGTGAGGAGGGAGCCTTCTTCATGGCGCTGGTCTCCATGATGGGGTCGTTCAGGTCCACCTTGGTCCCCTTCAGCGACAGCACCTCGCTGTCGCCATCGTCTGCGCCGTGCCGCGTCCGCCGCGCCTCGTCGAGCTGGAGCGCCCGGCGGGAGACCACGGCGAAGACCTCCTCGAGGAGCGCCAGGAAGGCGCGCTCCACGTTGTCCCCCGTCAGCGCCGACGCCTCGGAGAAGAAGAGCCCCTGCTCCTCCGCCAGCCGCGCGGCCTCGTCGGTGGGCACCTCGCGCGGCCGGTGTGCCGGCGCGAGGTCCGCCTTGTTGCCCACGAGGGAGACCACGGTGGAGCCGTCGGCGTGGGCGCGGAGCTCCTCCACCCAGCGGGGCACGTGGTCGAACGTCGCGCGCCGGGTCACGTCGTACACCACCATGGCGCCCAGCGCGCCACGGTAGTACGCGCTCGTCACCGCCCGGTACCTGCGCACACGCACGCACAGTTATAAATCAGTTATAAACTTCTCATGCGAGTAATATCGGTAAAACACTTGATGTACCATCTTATCAAAAGTTGCTCAAATTTGTGAAGAAATCCTTGGCCCCGCACAGATCAGAGTTGGTTTGGGACATTACATGAGTACATCGACTCTTGTACTCCAATTTTTCTGATCCTAAGACTCTAGAGCGGTCCCAAATGAAGTTTGAAATATCGAACCATTCGCTTCTGAACCCTCTATTGAATTCAGATCTACTCCCTCCGTTTCAAAATATCCCTCCGTCCTAAAATAAGTGACCGTGAGTTTGTCTAGATTCGAATATATCTAGACACGTTTTAGTATATAGGTACATGCGAATCTAGACAAATTCAAGTCACTTATTTTGAGACGGAGGGAGTATAAGATGTTTTAGCTTTGTGAAAGGAGTATATCTAGACCTATTTTAGTGTCTAGGTTCACTCTAAATCTAGATAAACCTAGACACTAAAATAGGTCTAGATACATTTTATTCACAAAGCTAAAACATCTTATATTTTGAAACGGAGGGAGTAACTTGTACACTCAACATGAGGTGCAAGTTCACTAACATTGGACGGTCTAAGGACAGGTGTTTATAAAAGGAGGACAGTGAAAGAAGATGACTAGTATAATACCGTCCTGAAGGCAATTTTGTCACTATTTTCAATTTCTTTTGCTGAATTGGGAATTTGGGATGTAGCATATATCGCCTCCTAGGTTTGATGTGTGGCAAGATACAATAAACTAGAATTCTATATAACATAAACCACCTTGAAACTATACCAGGGTGCATAAATAAATTGTTTTACAAGGTTAAGATTAGTTTTCTAAGGCTTTGAACTTTTGGAACCAAAAGTCCATTTGGGAAAAGTTGATGGTCTAAACATAGACTAGTTTCTTTGATAGTACTCCCAAGAAACATCCATACAGAAGTGCATCCTTGACCACCAATTAGTAAAAGCACTATACTTAGATCAGTTTGATGGAAATAATACCTTCACAGATAATAGCTTCCTAGTATAGTAATTATCTTTTTTTTTTCACCTAAATACTCATGCGGAAAGTAACGATGAAAGTTGTATAAGAAAAAAAAATGTGAAAAAGGCATCATTATTTAAAGCAGAGAACACTAATATTCAGAAAAGAATGCTAGTGTGGGCATAGATACATTTAATTGCGTCTCTTGAACCTGGAAAACATAATATAATTCTGAAGAATTATGAAAATAATCATGCATATTATAGGTAGAAATTTATCCTTGCGAGTTTTCATAAAATAGTAAACTTGTGGCCTGTATGAAATTAAAGTTTCTACCCAAATAGTATCTACTACTCTGACCCATATTAGTTGACTCGAATTTGTCTAGATTTCAATGTAAATAGACATATTTTAGCAATAGATACATCCGAATCTAGATAAATCCAAGTCAACTAATATGGGTCGGAGAGTACTTAATTTTAAAAAATTGTACTAATATAAAAGTGATGTTTGCTAGTAAGTTTTTTAAAAATGATATAAAATATACTCCTTAGATTTAAAAACACTCCAGTAACATCTAAACAAACATCAATCTTGTAAAAAATCATATGTCTAAAATTGAACAGCTCAAAACCGGGATGCGCGGCAAGCAAAGACCATTCGACATATCATACCGAAGAATCGTGCGTACGTTTCTTCCTCTCCTAGAAAGGAGGAAAAGGCAGAATTTTTCTCTTTTCTTTCCAGGCAGGGATCACTTTCAGAGGACGGCGTGCCGTAGTGGACCGCAGAATCGTCGTTAGCAGGAGCGGGATTCGACATGTGGCTGTCGCGTTTCAATGCGGGCGTAGCTTTCGCCTCGCTCCATCAAAGTTGCCTACCCACTCAGACGCAGCAGTCTGCATCCCCGTCTTATCGTCTTCCTACTCCCTTGCGTACGTACGTAGTGATCCGTTTAATCTGTGATCATGTCTCGGCTTAAATACACAGGAGGAAGATGTGGTGGACCGGTGTCGTCGATATGGATCCCCTCATTCAGAAGCAAGAAGAGCACCACCGAAATCGTACTCGTAGTTGGCGGTACGTACCAATCGTACATGCGCCAAAATACAGAATTAGTACACGTACGTAGGGAGTTAATAAGCAGAACTCTTGTCCTTTTGATGAAACAAAACAAACTCGGTCTTGTAACCACGCTTTGGAACGATCTTGTATCTAGTATTATTATTTGTTGTGTGCATCGCCCGACGTAGAGGCCGAGAGAACAATTTCAGTTGACACCAAGAATCGTGCGAGGATCAGCTCAAATAGAAGAAAAACAATCGTGTAAGGATGATGGATCGATCGTGGGTTTTGACGCAGCAGCAAGCGCAAAGCAGCTCGTGGACAACATTTGAACAGAGCCAAGCGCATAGACATAGTACGTGCGCACGCCAAGCCGTGCGCGCGCCGGCGTGGCCGACGGACATGCCCGGCCGGATGGAGAAGGGAGAGGAGCTAATAAGTGGTAGTAGCTAGACGTACGTACCTCTCCTGGCCGGCGGTGTCCCAGATCTGCGCCTTGACGCGCTTGCGGTGGAGGGTGAGGGTCCGGGTCTGGAACTCGACCCCGATGGTGGACTTGGAGTCGAGGAAGAACTCGTCCTTGGCGAACCGGCCCAGCAGCTGCGTCTTCCCCACCGCGGAGTCCCCCACCACCACCACCTTGAACACGTAGTCGATCTCCCCCTCCTTCTCCCCTTCCCACCCCGCCGCCGCCTCCTCCTCCTTCCCCCGGGACACCATGGCTTCTCCTCCTCCTCCTACTTCTGCTTTATTTTCCTTCTTGATCACCTTGGGCCCTGCTTCTTGTCTCTCTCTCTGCTCTCTTGATATGATGTGATGCGTGTACTGTGTGGAGGCTGGGAAACTGTCTCTAAATCCTACTACTAATATCTAGCCAGGACTAGACTTAGACTTGGCTTGACACGGCCGGAGGTGGCTTGATAGATACTACTGCTAGCGAGCTAGGATGTGGTGTGGCATACAGGAGCAGGACAGGGCATATGGCTCTATTCTGTGGCGGTGCTTCTGAGGTTTTACTTTACTTTGCCGCCGTACGTCCGGACAGGCCTCTACATGCACCACCCTGCTTTGTGTGTGCGTGTCCTGCTTTTGGAGAGACGAAGGGTTGCTGCCTGTACAAAGGGCCTTGTGTGTGCGAGGCGGCGAGGCCTCCTTTTCTTTTCTTTGCGTGTCATGCTTTAGACGTGCACCCCCATTTTTTTTCTGTACGTTGCCTCTTGCTTTTCTTGCAGTCTTCGAAAGCCAGCGGGTAGCTTTGGCTTGCTGGCTTGGAACGGCCGTTGCTTCACATCTCCATGTCCTCTGTCCACGGCAACATAAACAGCCCAGTAAATGCGAGCGGCGTACCGTGTCCGATCTCTTAATTTAGGAATAGCATCTTCTAATCTGTTATTTACCAAAAGCTAAGTATAGTACTGCTGCAGGGTCGTCTCCAGAAATTTAGGACCCTGTTGCGAATTCAAAAATGGAGCCCCAAATTTTCAAAAAATCATATAACTAAGAATGCAAGTTTTAGAGTGGTTGGCATTGAACGGACCTTTTTCCCCCTCGCGTCTCGCGTCGCCTCCCGCGAGGGCGACGGAGACGCTAACCCTAGCTCACGCCGCCCCGTCCCTCCTCCTCCCTTCCCGGCAAAGTCCGAGCGGTTCGTCGGCAGCGGGACTTCCTCTACCCGGGTGCTGGAGAGTCAACGTGGTGTGGCGCTACTGGCGGCGGTGTGGCATGGAGTTGACGACGGACTCGTCTGGGGGCGGCGCGACGAGCGTGTGGTCCCAGGGCGGTGAGGCGACGGGGTTGCTTCTCGCGGGGGCGCTCTGGCCTTGGTCGATGACCTGCTAGGGAAGATGCTGCTGCGGCAGCGCGAATAAGGTCCTCCGGTGGCAGGGTATGGCGGCTTGGCCTGCGCGGCTAAGACGGGGGTAGGGAGGCTCAGGGAGCCGGACGACGACGGCGTGGCAGCCTGGCTCCTCCGGCGCAGCGGTGAAACTGACGGAGCCTGATCTAGGCCTGATCCGGGCCTGATCCCGGCTTGGTTGGCACTGCTACGGCGTCCGGATGGCAATCTCCGTGGGTGATGGAGGGCGGTTCCCTTTCACTAGGTGGCTGTGTGGCCTGATACCTGTTGTCCCGATGTCGCCATACCGCGTCCTACCCGGCGGCTTTGCGATGTGATGTTTGTCAGAGCCTTGGCACAAGTTCGTGGATGCCGGGGCGGCGGCCCCGGAGGGTTGACTGCACGAGCGTCAAAACGGTGGGGCGGTGTTGCGGTGGTGATGGCTCTTCTCTTTGGTCCATGCAGGTGGCAAGGAGGGACTTCGGGGGCTCTTTGGTCACCGTTGGGAAACTCGTCGCCGGACGACGTCGTGGTTGTCAGTAGTCGCGATGAGCGATCCCCAAAAACTTGATCACCCCTCACCGTACAGATTCTCGAGAGACGGGGTTACGGAGGCCTAATGTCCTGATTTGCGGTACATCTCGCAGGCCGAAATGGAGAAGACGAAGGCGGTTGCGCAAGAAATTGAAAATGGAAGTGTGTATGTGCTTGTGTGTCCGTCTCTCCTCTGCCTCTGTTTATAAAGGATAAGATCCTCTTCCTTCCCTAGGAAGCTTTGTGGGGACAAGAGGCGAGAAAACCCGGATGTACAACGACAAGGGAGAGCCGAGAAAATCCGGAGCAATGACAAGGGAAAATATCTATGAGAGATATTTTCTGGAGCGTTCTCGAACAGAATCCCAGATTGCGCGCATCATGACGAGGCAAGACGAGACGAGACGGGCGGCGTCGAAGGAAGAGTACGCGAGAGCTGCTCTTTTTCTCACAGCCTAGTGTGGTAGTCTAGTATAAGAGGTGGTGTAACAGACGTTCCACTAGCAATGTGACTCTAAACTTTAGCACCGTTAGTACAAAGCTATCTCATCTAAGAGGCAAAGAGAATTTCAGAATTTATATTGGTTATAGGCCAAAGACCCAATACCGAAATATAACCAAATTCCAACAAAACCTTCGCTCCGCTCCTCGATCTCTCCCTACCATATCTTGGAGACAAAACACCTTCGCTCTGCTCCTCGATCTCTCCTGCCTGCCTCAGCCGGTTACCCTTCTTCTTCTCATTTCTCTCTTCTTGATCGATTAGTCGTCCTTGATACGATGTGTCCACCGCTAGATAGGACTTAATTATGCTAGACTTGGCAAGGAGGTGGCTTGCTAGATAAGAGTAGCAAGCTAGGAAGTGGTGTGGCACGCAGGAGCAGGACAGACAGGGTATGCAGGGCATATGGCGGCAACTTGGCATGGGGCGCGGTGCTTTTGAGGTTTTACTTTTGTGCCGTCCAGCCTCTACGTACAACCAGAGTCTTTTCTTTGCTTGTTCTGCTTTAGACGTGCACCCCTTTTGTCTGTGCGTTGCCTCTTGCTTTTCTTGCAGTTTTGGAAAGCTGCTCGGGGAGCATTTGCTTGCTTGGAACGGGCGTTCCTTCACATCCTCGTGCCGCGTGTCCACGGCTACATGACGTACGGTGATGCATGACACCACAGACACAGTGAACGCCAACGTGCCCGCATAAAGCTATTTTTTATCCTCGCTTCTACGTCTAAAAGATACATACGGCCTGTTTTATTAATTTATTCACTAAGGACGGGCAAAGAACATACATCAAAATTGCAAAGCTACCACACAACACCTACTGGATGAAAGTCATGTCAATAAGGCCTTATGCCTTGAAAAACAGTGAAATCCTTCGACCAGATAGAAAGCGGGAACAATCGCATACCCCGAGACATACTCTAGGCAAAACGAGAGCATACATCCAGTTTAACAGACTCTTAGCGAGCATCTCAACAAGCCATCACCGTCGTCGGACCACCGAGTAACCGCATAAACTTCGTTGATCCTGTCGACCACGCCACCACGGCGGCTCTGTCCTGCGCACGTCCATCCGCCAAAGTTCACCGACGAGACCCCGCTGCTCCATGCCGCCGGGACTCGTCATCGTCGATGCTATAGAAAACACACCACTCCACCGATCCACCGGCAGACCACTCCAGCCAACATCTGATCGAAAAAACAATGCCCTCGAGAGGGTAACGACGCTGGGCGCCGCCATAGTCTGATCCCCCCGGCTCTAGGGTTCCTCCAGGAGCAGTCGAGGTGAGGAGACGAGAACTGCAATGACGATGCCTTCGACAAGGAAACGACATCAAAGACGTCACTCTCGTCTTCCATAGCCGAAGCCAACTCGGTTTTCACCAGCAGTGTCACCTCCTCGAACCCGCCGCCGGTTAGAACGCCAACACGAAGACCG
Organism: Avena sativa; assembly: GCA_916181665.1. NCBI lineage: Eukaryota > Viridiplantae > Streptophyta > Magnoliopsida > Poales > Poaceae > Avena > Avena sativa. The sequence continues at coordinate 550,889,314 of OV702290.1, read as the reverse complement.
CCCCATAGGACCTAGCCCAGGCCAAAGCCCAAGCCATGCTGTCGTCTGGTTCCCCAGCCGAGCCACGCAGAAAAAATCCCTCGCAGGTCGCTGCCAACACGATTCGCATATCAGATCACTTAATAATCCACTATTGCAACTCATCTAGAGCGTGGCCACAACAGCCGCACCCAACCGACCCGATCCGCCCGCTGCCAGGCTATCTGCCTGCAGCGAGGTGATCTGCACCCCCTCTTCATGAAGCCTTCGAAGAGCGCCTGCCCGATCTGCAGGTCGTGAAGGGGTGAGATCCGTTGCCGCCGGCTGCCTCCGGGTTTTGCCCGTCGACATATGCCGGCGGCAGCATGATGGAGAGGGAGGTGTACGTGGGGCTTCGGCGATGGTGGTTGGGATCCGCCCGAGTCGCCCCCTTGGGACAACACAGGGGCGGCTGTTGAAATATCTATGTGTGGCAGAAAGCTATTGGCAGATAGTATCTTTTTTTGTTAGTTAGAAATCAAGCGGCCGGAGTACACTAGGGAAGTTAAACCAAAATGGTGTCGGCCGACCATCACTAGTGGAAAAGAGGCCTTCGGTTCGACGCCAAACCAGGCACCAGTCCCGATTTGTTACGGGCGGGGACTAGCGCCAGCACTAGTCCTGGTTTGTAACGTCTCCAATAGCTACGAGCCCGGGGAAGCACTAGTCCTGGGCCGTTTCGGGTCTCTGGTCCCGGTCCGTAATACGCCCCGGGACAAGTGCAAAACGCAAGAAACAAATTGTCCATCTCGGACAATAGCAAAATCAATCGCCCCCCCTCCCGCTCATAGTGAGTTTCGATATCGACAATAACTTCAGAGTCGATATGGATAAAAACATGGAATTATTGGACCCCAGAGCCAAAGCTGCTGCTAAACAAATGTGTATCACTATAGCGTAGGCCAAATCTGCTGCTACCGACGCAGGTATATTTCTTGGTCAATTTTGTGGCTATGAAGACACGCCAATGGGTGAGATAGCACGAAAATATGTCAAAGGGCAGCCTCTGGTCAGTCATGAGGAGTACCAAAGGCTATCAACACATATGCGAAGTCTGCACGATTGGTACATGGTGCAAGCAGCAAAGAATCACTCGAAAGAATGGATTTCGGTGGACGTTAGATAGGAGCATCACTTTAAACCTTACTCGATACAGATTCAAATGAACGAACCGTTTCAGTTATACAATAATCGCACCCTCAATAAATCTATTCCTGGTTGCTATTGTATGTAAGTTATTTATTTCTATAATTAAGTCTGTAGCTTAGCTCGTTCATTGCATATAATATATTATCCTGAATATTTATCCTTTTGTACGATGCAGAATGAAGATGCTTGAAGCCAAAAGAGTTAGAAATTATAACGTTGGGTTCATTGACCCGTATATAGTTAATCAACATACGTTAGACAATCACCCCGACGACGTTTTCGAAGACATCTCCACCTTTTTAAAAGAGTATAATTTCTATCGGGATATACTGTTTTCTTTCAACTTCAAGTGAGTGTTTATGTCTTGTACATATTCTTTTTTCTTACTCGTTTTTAGGTGTAATTGATAAGTTATGCATGTCTGCTTATGTAAACGTTTGTAGGTTCCATTGGATTCTGCTAAACATTCAAGTTGACAAATCCCAAGTTCAAGTCCACGACTCATTAGTTGGGACCAAGAGCAGTGGAGCGACATGAAAGCAATGCTCCATAAGTAATTTCAATCATTATCGCATTATATCGGCCTCTATTGTTCATATCCTGATATCAAGTAATTAATGACTTCTTTGTTCATTTTCTTTGCTGACCAGATGTTGGACACGGTTCAGAAATGAAATGGCCGGAGAATTCAAATAAACGCTAACTTATATACCGATGAAGGGTTTGCAGCAGCCAGAGGGAACTCATTTATGTGGATACTAAGTTTGTGAATACATTCATAAGTTGACCAGTGAGCGTGGAGTTCCTTCAACTTATATAGACCGTTTGCGGGATAATCTCCCGCCAGAAAAGCGCATACGAGAAATTCAAGAGGAGTTGGCGGGATTTGTGATGATATACGTGATCTCAATATGCAAACTCAATATGATCTCCATGTAATATGTGAACTCAGTATGTTATCTCTCCATGTAATTAAATAATTGTATATGTATGCTCGCAAAAGATCGAATATTAATAATATATGCATCAACATGTAATGTGCATATAGTAGTGTAGAATATATGTACGGAAACATGTTTAAAATTATAATCAAACATAAATTAAAAAAGAATGAAATGGAAAAAACCAAACAAAAAGGAAAACACAAAATCATGCCGTGGTAGAGAAAACACATGATTTTCTGTCGCGGCAGGAACTCTTTAGTCCCGGGTCGTGTTACGGTCCGTGACTAAAGATCTTCCAGCCCAGCCGCTGTCACGTAGTGACCTCCAGTCCCGGTCCGTAGCAAACTGGGACTAGAGACAGGGGTCTCTAGTCCCGATTTGGATCCCGGAGCCGAAACCGGGACTAGAGCCAGTTCCGAACCGGAAATAGAGGCCCCTTTTCCACTAGTGCATGTCGGGAGAGCACTCAAATAGAAAGGAATAAATGAGCTTCATGATGGCTCAATGCACGGTGCACAGAAAATATGTTGATGGCTCGTGGTTGATGTAGAGCTCGTTGGGAACCCCAAGAGGAAGGTATGATGAGCACAACAACAAGTTTCCCTCAGTTATGAAACCAAGGTTTAATCAAACCAGTAGGAGCAAGGAAACACCCCAAAGGTGTTACTAGCTGAGCTTTGGCAGGGCGCACTACCGGTGCTAGTAGCAACGTGGAGACCTGCACAACACAACCACAGAACTTTGTCCCCAACTTGCGATGAGGTTGTCAATCTCACCGTGTTTTGCGGAAAATAAAGGATTAAACATATCGAATAGAAAGAAGTAAAAGTTTGTAGAAAGTAAACACAAAGCAATAACAGTTTATAGATTGTATGTAAAGAGAAAGGACCGGGATCCATAGTTCACTAGAGGTGGCTCTCCTTAGATAGATAACATGCTGGGTGAACAAATTACAGCGGGGCAATTGACAAACACCGAGAAAGCAATACATGCATATACTAATCATCTTGACTCCTTTGAGACTTGATTGGGCATTACAACATAATACATAGACCGCCATCCAACTGCATCTATGACTAATAATCCACCTTCAGGTTATCATCCGAACCCCCTCCAGTATTAAGTTGCAAGCAACAGATTATTGCTTTACGAACTGCGTGTAAAGTAAACAATACGATTGTTATATGAACAAAGTATTGTTGTTTTCTCCCTAGTAGAAACAACACATCTAGTACCTTAGAGATTTCTGTCACTTCCCCAGATTACCAGAGGCATGAACCCACTATCGAGCATAAATACTAACTCTTGGAGTTGCTAGCATCTACTTGGCCAAGATAGCTACTAACAACGGAAAGCATGCAAGATCTCAAATAACAAAGACATGATATAATCAATAATCAATCTGAAATAGCATCTCAATATCCATCAGATCCCCGCAAACACAACATGTATGAATTACAAATAGATGATCTTGATCATGAACGGAGCTCACAAGATCTAAACATGAAATCACAAAGGAGGAGAAACCAACCATCTAGCTACTACATCGATCCGTAGTCCAAGGATGAACTACTCACGCATCACACGGAGGCTTGCATGGTGATGAAGAAGGCCTCCAGGGTGAATTCGCCTCCCCGACAGGGTGCCGGAAAGAGCTTCAGATCCCTCCCAATCTAGGGATGGAGATGACGGGGGCTACAGACTCTTTCGTGGATTTTTGATCGGGTACTTAGGGTTTTCGTCCCGAGGGCAATATATATGCGGAAGGAGAGGCTGAGGGGGTGCCGGGAGCGGCCACACCACCCCCTGGCGTGGACCAGGCCTGGCCGTGCGGCCAGGTGGTGTGGTGGCTCCTTGGCCCTTCTCCGTCTCGTATTCTGGCACTTGATCCCTTCCGGAAAAATAGGCACTTTGGCTTTTGTCCCGTCCAATTCCGAGAATATTCATTTTCTGACTTTCCTGGAACCAAAAACAGTAGAAAACAGGCAGCTGGCACTGTGGCTCTTGTTAATAGGTTAGTCCAAGAAATCATATGAAAAGTACTCCAAAGTTGGAACAAAACACAAGAAAGTGGATAAAACCAAGCATGGAACATCAAAAATTATAGATACATTTGCAATGTATCAACATCCCCAAGCTTAACTACTGCTCGTCCTCGAGCAGGTAAGTGATAAAAAGAAATAATTTTTGAGGTGACATGCACCATCAAAGACTTGATCAAAGTATTTGCAAAACATTCAAAGCTAGGATCATAGTACTTCAATCATAACATGAAAGACAAAGTTCTAGCAATAAGCAAAGAAACTATGATGCAACATGAAAAGACACAAACAAAAGATTCATGAATAACAATGCTTTGCAAGACGTTTGTTTGTTTCACATAAAGAAAACATAGCATAATAGTATTCAGCTTGTCCCTCAATAGAGTAGCAAATATAAATGCATAGGACACCTTCAAAGTTCATAAGAGTGACTAGATACAATAATTTAAAACAAGCAATATCAAAATATGCATCAATCAACTAGTCTTGGGACAATGCACATAGAACTAAGAATGGCCACTATGCTCTCAAAGTAGGTGCATAAAGATAGAAGGTGAAGACTCAATATAATGGTGGAAGAAAGGCCTTTGTAAAAGGAAGTAGGGATTCAAGTCTCATAAAGAGCTTCCAAAAATTATGGTACTTATAGCTTCCAGCTCTCATTGCCCCTATCATAAGCATCTTGAAGTGATTAAGGTTAAAGTGAACAAACTATGGTGTACATGCTTGACGAAGTATAAGTCAGAAATCTCATGTCCCTTGTATACGAGGGCCGCTCCTCATGCTACTCAAGTTTAGTCACCGGTAAGTTCTTGTTACTGTAAGTACATGTGTATCATTGAGAACCGCCAACGGGGTACCCCTTGCCCGATAATACGGAAGAATCCCCATATCGAAATGACAAGGCAAGCAGACAACGAGCATCTCAGCATTCTTCTTATTTACCATGGGAATATGGTGCTTTTTCTCTCTTTCCTCTTTTCATAGTATCTTTTTTTCTTTTCTCTTTTTTCTCAATATAGGACTCTTTTTTATAAGAAGAATGCTTCATAGACAGCTCATTATGGTTACGCTGCAGGTTTCCACCATGTCAGCATGGATTAGACCAGCGGCCTAGGCGTTTCTCTAACACATATACATAACTCCATGGACTTACAAGCTCCCCTTTCAGTTCACACCGACGACATCCATATACAAAAGAGCATGATATCAACTAGGTACAAGTACCAAGTGCAATGTTGAAAGCATGGTTCTGCTAATTCCCAACAAATAAGTGCAAGCATATACAACATAGAAGACACAATGGTTCAAGTTTATTAGAGACAAGTAAAGTAAAGTGTGCCATCAAGTTCGTGAGAGCTTTAATCACTAGTTTTCTCATAACAAGTGGAAGGTAAACAAAAGCATGAATATACTTGGAATAGCATAAGCTAGTAGGTAGGTATGGTGGACTCTTTGGAATAACTTGGTTTAGGGAGTTGGATGCATGAGTGGAACTCATACTTTGTTGTGAAGGCTAGCAAAAGACTGGGAGCGACAAACTAAGAGAGAAATAATGGCCATAATCATGCAGAGCGACAAAACATCATTGATCAAAGCATAAAGTGATACTACAAGTTGAAAACTAAAGGATCATAAAGGCTATGGTGACTTGAGATAGTCATAACATGGTGTGAGCATGTGCCAAGTCAACCCAAATAAAGCATCAAAGGAGAATACCACTATACTATGCTTTAATTGTTGGGTCCGCAGCATAGAAAACAAAAAATTTCCTACGGTGTGAACTACACGCCAAGATCTATCTACTAGGTACAAAGCAACGGGTGGACATACATCCAACGAGAACTTACCCTTGTAGACAACGAGCTTTGTTAACGAGTAGGAACTCGTGGTTGATGTAGTCGTACACTTGCCGATCTCAAGATCGTGAGGAAGTCCGAGCGCCGCAACTCAGCAGTGCATCCGCACTCGCACACACGTTCAAGCCACCAGACAACCTCTACCTCCTCGCTCCAGCGATCCAACGGAAGCAGCAACTCCTTCCAGACGAAATGCCACCGGGAACATGTATCTCGCTAATCCGAGACCATGGGGGAATAATTCTAGAGGGGGAGAGAGATCCTTCACAAGGAGGTGTGAGGATGAAGGAGGGAATGGGTGGCCTTTTATAGGAGGAGGGGGGGTGCCCCCTCTCTCCATGGCCGGCGCATGGGGGGTGACCCCTCACCTCCCCCATTCATGTGGTGGTAACCCCTCCACATTAAAATGCCTCTTCACATTCCCTTTTAAAGTCTCCACTTTAAATGCATTAAATTTCTCCAAATTTAATGCTCTCTCATTTAATAAAACTCTTTTTATTAAATTTATTCATAATTTTGTTAATTACTTTAATTAACAAACATTCACATATAGCCCCTTGCAATATTTCAATATCACATGCAGAACCACCTTCTGCAATTTCACCGAAACAATTTCCGGTTTCTATTGAAACAATTCCTGCGCTTTGCAATTCTTTCGTCTGAAACATATGTGCTCCAAAATGGTGTCCGGTAACTCTTAAGTGTGCCACCCAATGGTTCGCGAATAATGCAGACATGATCGAGACCCTTCTCCGATCAATAATCAGCAGCGGGACCTAGAGATCCGTACTGACTCCTACACATTCAACAATGACTCCTATGATCGTGAGAACCTTTAACGCTTGTAACTAAATCCCTTTGTCTCTCGATATATTACATGTCCGAGATTCGATCATCGGTATCTCCATACCTAGTTTGATCTCGTTACCGACATGCACTCTTTTCTCGTTCCCGTGATATAACATTCTAGTGATCACATCACTTGATTGCAAGCTATCCTAATGTGATATCACCAAGAGGGCCTAGAGTATATCTATCCGTCATCTGGATTGACAAATTCCACTCTTGATCCATGAGCCTCAACATAACACCTTTGTAGTACTGAACCCATCTTTATAGTCACCCTGTTACGGTGTGACGTTTGATGTTATCAAGATACTCTTCCGGTGTTAGCAATTAACATGATCTCATGGTCTAAGGATAAAGATTACTTCGTATGATGTTATAGCAATATAAACATAATGACTTAATCGTAATGCTATATTTCGGATGAATGTTCATCACATCATTCCACCAATGGTGTGACCTTGTTATTAACAACATCCAATGTCCATGATTAGGAAACCTTGATCATCCTGTTAATCAACAAGCTAGTCTATAAGAGAGGCATGACTAGGAACCCTTTTTGTTTATTAAACACACATGTATTGATGTTTCCGAATCAATACATTTCTAGCATGTAAAATAAACATCTATCATATATAAGGAATATATAATAACAACTTTATTATTGCCTCTCAGGGCATATTTCCTTCAGTCTCCCACTTGCACTAGAGACAATAATCTAGTTCACATAGTGATAAATCTAACACCCATGGAGTTCTGGTGTTGATCATGTTTTGCACTAGGGAGAACTTTAGTCAACGGATCTGCTACATTCAGGTCCGTGTGTACTTTACAAATCTTTATATCTCCATCCTTGACATGCTCGCGGATGGAGTGAAACCGGTGCTTAATATGTTTGGAATTCTTGTGAGACCTTGGTTCCTTTGTGTTGGCTATGGCTCCATTGTTGTCCCAATAGATCACCATTGGGTCCAACACACTGGGAACCATACCCAATTCTGTAATGAACTCTTTCATCCAAACTGCCTCCTGCGCCGCTTCTGAAGCAGCAACATATTCTGCCTCCGTTGTTGATCCAGCCACCACAGGTTGTTTGGAACTCTTCCAACTAACTGTTGCTCCGTTCAAGAGAAATACGTATCCGGATTGAGACTTAGAGTCATCCGGATCGGTGTCAAAGCTAGCATCGACATAACACTTAGCGACTAGCTTTTCTTCACCTCTGTATATGAGAAACATATCCTTAGTTCTTCTCAAGTACTTGAGGATGTTCTTTACCGCTATCTAGTGTTCCAAACCTAGATCAGATTGGTACCTACTAGTCAAACTAATAGCATGTGCCACATCCGGTCTTGTACATAGCATGGCATACATAATAGAGCCTATGGCCGAGGCATAGGGGATCTTATCCATCATCTCTCTTTCTTCCGCCGTAGCCGGACTTTGAGTCTTACTCAATGTCTTGCCTTGCAACATAGGTAAGAACCCCTTCTTACTTTCGTCCATATTAAACTTCTTTAATATCTTATCAAGGTATGTACTCTGCGATAGCCCAATTAGGCGCCTTGATCTATCTCTATAGATTTTAATGCCTAATATATATGACGCTTCACCAAGGTCTTTCATCGAAAATTTGCTGTTTAGATAACTTTTAACACTGTTTAAAAGATCTATATCATTTCCAATCAATAATATGTCATCCACATATAATATCAGAAATGCCACATTGCTCCCACTCACTTTCTTGTAAATACAAGCCTCTCCATAAGTTTGGACAAATCCAAACTCTTTGATCACCTCATCAAAGCGGAGATTCCAACTTCGTGATGCTTGCTTCAGTCCATAGATGGATCGCTGAAGTTTGCACACCTTATTAACATCCTTAGGATCGACAAAACCCTTAGGTTGTATCATATACAACTCTGCTTCAATCGTACCATTGAGGAACGCAGTTTTGACATCCATCTGCCATATTTCATAATCGAAATATGCAGCAATTGCTAACATAATCCTAACCGATTTAAGCATCGCTACGGGAGAGAATGTCTCATCGTAGTTAACTCCTTGAATTTTTCGAAACCCCTTTGCGACAAGTCGAGCCTTATAGATGGTCACATTACCATCAGCATCAGTTTTCCTTTTGAAAATCCATTTATTCTCAACGGCTTTCGGTCGTGAGGTAAGTCCACCAAGTTCCAAACTTGGTTCTCGTACATGGATTCCATCTCGGATTTCATGGCTTCTAGCCATTTGTTGGAATCTAGGCTCATCATCGCTTCTTCATACGTCGCAGGGTCATCCATTTCATCAATCATGAAATTTACAACAAGATTGCCGTAGTTCAGGAGCTGCACGTGTCCTGCTTGACCTGCGAGGTTCGGTAGTGTCCTCTTTCGAAGTTTCATGATCATTATCATTAGCTCTCTCTTCATCAGGTGAAGTCAACTCTGAAACAACTTCCGGTGCTGCGCCACTCGCCATTCCATGAAGAGAAGGTTCAATAACCTCTTCGAGTTCTACCTTCCGACTACTCACACCTTTCGCGAGAAACTCCTTCTCAAGAAAGGATCCATTCTTGGCAACAAAAACCTTGCCCTCGGATCTGTGATAGAAGGTATACCCAATTGTTTCCTTAGGGTATCCTATGAAGACGCATTTTTCCGCTTTGGGTTCGAGTTTATCCGGTTGAAGTTTCTTCACATAAACATCGCATCCCCACACCTTAAGAAATGACAACTTAGCTTTTTTTCCAAACCATAATTCATATGGTGTCATTTCAACGGATTTAGATGGTGCCTGATTTAAAGTGAATGTAGCTGTTTCCAGTGCATAACCCCAAAATGACAGAGGTAAGTCAGTCAGAGACATCATAGATCAAACCATATCCAATAAGGTAGGGTTACGACGTTCCAACACACCATTACATTGTGGTATTCCGGCAGACGTGAGTTGTGAAACTATTCCACACTCTTTCATGTGTGTGCTGAACTCGTAACTTAGATACTCTCCTCCATAGTCAGACCGTAGAAACTTGATCTTTCTATTACGATGATTTTCCACTTCATTCTGAAATTCCTTGAACTTTTCAAAAGTTTCAGACTTGTGTTTCATCAAATAGATATACCCGTATCTACTCAAATCATCCGTGAAAGTAACAAAATAACGATATCCACCTCGCGCCGACACACTCATTGGTCCACACACATCAGTATGTATGATCTCCAATAGATTTGTCGCCCGTTCCATTGAACCGGAAAACGGCGTTCTAGTCATCTTGCCCATAAGGCATGGATCACATATATCAAATGATTCAAAATCAAGTGATTCCAAAAGTCCATCAAAATGGAGTTTCTTCATGCGTTTAACGCCAATATGACCTAGACGGCAGTGCCACATATATGTAGACATATCGTCATCAAGTTTAATCTTTTTAGCATTAACATTATGAATGTGCGTAATATTACTATCGAGATCCAATAGAAATAAACCATTCAACATAGGTGCATGACCATAAAAGATATCATTCTTATAAATCGAACAACCATTGTTTTCAGATTTAAAGGAATGACCACTTTGCATCAAACACGACCCAGATACAATGTTCATGCTCAGTGCAGGCACCAAATAACAATTATTTAGGTTTATAACTAATCCCGATGGCAAATGGAGAGGTAGCTTCCCGACGGCGATCACATCAACTCTTGATCCATTGCCGACCCGCATCCTGACCTCATCCCTTGCTAGCTGTCGCTTGTTCCGTAGCCCCTGAATCGAGTTACATATATTAGCAACCGATCCGGTATCAAATACCCAGGTGCTACTGCGAGTACTAGTCAAGTACACATCAATAACATGTATATCACATATACCTTTGTTTGCCTTGCTGGACTTCTTGTCCGCCAAATACTTGGGGCAGTTGCGCTTCCAATGGCTAGTCCCCTTGCAATAGTAGCACTCGGTGTCAGACTTAGGGCCAGCCCGGGGTTTCTTTTCAGGCATGGCAACATACTTGCCACCCTTCTTTCCCTTGTGCTTGCCTTTCTTGTCCTTCTTGAAACCGGTGGTCCTATTGATCATCAACACTTGATGTTCTTTCCTAATCTCCACTTCTGTAGTCTTAAGCATTGACAGAAGCTCGGGAAGAGAAAGACTTCTTCATGCCCTGCATATTATAGTTCATCATGAAGCTCTTGTAGCTAGGTGGCATAGATTTGAGAACATGATGTATGCCTAAGGCAATGGGAATCGTTATTCCCAAGGACACAAGCTTATCGGCGTACCCAGACATTTTGAGTACATGCTCACTAATGGAGTTGTTTTCCTCCATCATGCAGCTAAAGAACTTTTCTGTAGCATTATAACTCTCTATGGCAGCATGGGTATCGAAAATCATTTTCAATTCTCCCATGGTATCAAAGGCATTGCCATTTTCGAAACGCTTTCGAAGTTCTGGCTCTAGCCCATACAGTATGCCGCAATGAAATAAGTTGTGGTCCTCCTGACGAGTCACATAGACATTCTTTTCCTCGTCAGGGGCATCAGGAGCTGGTGGGGGGCCTAGCGGCGCATCTAGCACATATTGCTTTTGTGCAGCAGTGAGGAGAATCCTCAAATTCATAGCCCAGTTGGTGAAGTTGCTACCATTCGCAGCAAGTTTCTCTTTCTCCATGAACACATTGAAATTAAAAGCAGGTGGTGCCATCTACAACAGAATTTGTAAAGTTTATTTAGACTAAGTTTATGATAGATTGAGTTCAACTAATCCAAATTACTAATGAACTCCCACTCAAAAACGACATCCCTCGTGTCCTTTTGGTGATTACATGAACAAATTCCACTATACCAAGTCCGATCATCATGTGAGTTGATATAGCTTCAAAGGCGAGCATCTATATGGGCATCATATCAACCATATGACTCATGCTTAACCTTTCGGTCCGTGTTCCGAGGCCATGTATGTACATGCTAGGCTCGCCAAGTAAGAACCTTAGTATTCGCATGTGTAAAACTGTCTTACACCCGTTCCTATGAAAGCGTAGATTCGAGTACACCCGATCATCACGTGATGTCTCGAAACACGATCCATAGAACGGTGCATACTCAAGGAAGAACACATTTTTATCTTGATATCTAAATGAGGGATCATCTTATAATGCTATCAAACGCGCCAAACTAGAAGTATAAGATGCTAACATCTAATGTGTAAAGTGAGATGATATGGTCCATGCATTTGATCTCTATCACTTGCATCATGGTATGATCTCTATCATTCCTTTGTGTGTAAGGCCAAGGTCTATGGAACTTACACGTTGAGTGTGCGGTAAGAGTATCCACCATACATCTACTTACAACAATACCATATCAATACACTAGCCCAGCAATGATCTAAACTAGACGCTTCTAATTTATCAATTACAAGTTTTACATGGCTTAGGGCTTTCGGAGATAGAATCGTTCTTACCTACGAACATGAACCACAACGAGGATAACTAAGTTATTAGCAACTCGTTGTAAATCAGATATTGACTATAGTAGGAGAGACAGACACCCGCCAGCCACTTATGCAAAACAAGTTGCATGTCAGTCGTGGAACCGGTCTCATGTACGATGACATGTAAGGTTGGTCCGGGCCGCTTCATCCCACTATGCCACCAATATCCAAAATACATAGAAGATGCAATAACATGATCATCATCGCCCACATATCAACCATATGTGTACTACCCGTGCTAAGCACCTACGCATAGATCAGGCTCTGATACCACTGTTGGGTCCGCAACATAGAAAACAATTTTTTTCCTGCGGTGTGAACTACACGCCAAGATCTATCTACTAGGTACAAAGCAACGGGTGGACATACATCCAACGAGAACTTACCCTCGTAGACAACAAGCTTTGTTAATGAGTAGGAACTCGTGGTTGATGTAGTCGTACACTTGCCGATCTCAAGATCATGAGGAAGTCCGAGCGCCGTAACTCAGCAGCTCATCCGCACTCGCACACACGTTCAAGCCACCGGACAACCTCCACCTCCTCGCTCCAGCGATCCAGTGGAAGCAGCAACTCCTTCTAGACGAAATGCCACCAGGAACATGTATCTCGCTAATCCGAGACCGTGCGGGAATAATTCTAGAGGGGGAGAGAGATCCTTCACAAGGAGGTGTGAGGATGAAGGAGGGAATGGGTGGCCTTTTATAGGAGGAGGGGGGTGCCCCCTCTCTCCATGGCCGGCGCATGGGGTGGGGGGGGTGACCCCTCACCTCCCCCATTCATGTGGTGGTAACCCCTCCACATTAAAATGCCTCTTCACATTCCCTTTTAAAGTCTCCACTTTAAATGCATTAAATTTCTCCAAATTTAATGCTCTCTCATTTAATAAAACTCTTTTTATTAAATTTATTCAGAATTTTGTTAATTACTTTAATTAACAAACATTCACATATAGCCCCTTGCAATATTTCAATATCACATGCAGAACCACCTTCTGCAATTTCACCCGAAACAATTTCCAGTTTCTATTGAAACAATTCCTGCGCTTTGCAATTCTTTCGTCTGAAACATATGTGCTCCAAAATGGTGTCCGGTAACTCTTAAGTGTGCCACCCTACGGTTCGCGAATAATGCAGACATGATCGAGACCTTCTCCGATCAATAATCAGCATCGGGACCTGGAGATCCGTACTGACTCCTACACATTCAACGATGACTCCTATGATCGTGAGAACCTTTAACGCTTGTAACTAAATCGCTTTGTCTCTCGATATATTACATGTCCGAGATTCGATCATCGGTATCTCCATACCTAGTTTGATCTCGTTACCGACATGCACTCTTTTCTCGTTCCCGTGATATAACATTCTAGTGATCACATCACTTGCTTGCAAGCTATCCTAATGTGATATCACCGAGAGGGCCCAGAGTATATCTATCCGTCATCTGGATTGACAAATTCCACTCTTGATCCATGAGCCTCAACATAACACCTTCGTAGTACTAAACCCATCTTTATAGTCACCCTGTTACGGTGTGACGTTTGATGTTATCAAGATACTCTTCCGGTGTTAGCAATTAACATGATCTCATGGTCTAAGGATAAAGATTACTTCGTATGATGTTATAGCAATATAAACATAATGACTTGATCGTAATGCTATACTTCGGATGAATGTTGATCACATCATTCCACCAATGGTGTGACCTTGTTATTAACAACATCCAATGTCCATGATCAGGAAACCTTGATCATCCTGTTAATCAACAAGCTAGTCTATAAGAGAGGCATGACTAGGAACCCTTTTTGTTTATTAAACACACATGTATTGATGTTTCCGAATCAATACATTTCTAGCATGTAAAATAAACATCTATCATATATAAGGAATATATAATAACAACTTTATTATTGCCTCTCATGGCATATTTCCTTCATTAATATGCTAAAACAACGCATGATTCATCCAAGGCACATTAAGCAATCTCAATTGTTTATAACAAGTCATGCTACAACAAATAATACTAAGCATAAAGCCAAAACAATACCAAGCATGGCATGACAAAGCATAGCCATAGTAAAAAACAAGCTCTTTTTACCACATAGGCATGAACTTTCCTACTCTTTTTCAAACCAAACCAAACTATTTGAAAACCAATGTATGAAAGAGGGGGTCCAACCAATTTATTCAGAAAACTAAGCAAACCAAAGCAAACGAAAACCAAAACAAAAACGAAAAGAAAAAGACAACTGTGCATGAAACAATAAAAATGAAGCGTTTGGAAGAAACCTGAGATTTTTATTGATGAAGAAGGGGATGCCTTGGGAATACCCAAGCTTTGACGCTTGTACTTCTTGGATGTTTCTTGGGGTGATACACGTGGCATCCCCAATCTTGAGCTTTAGTCCATCCTTCATCTCATTACTTATTCCTTTCATACACCTGAAATTTTTCCTTCATACAAAACTTCACACAATCTCATTAGCAACATTAGTGCACTTAAGATAAATAAGTCTCAAGATTCAGTTCTAACACCAAATAAACTTCCATTAGAACACTAGCTATTGTAGCACTTCCCCTAAAAAGCTCAATTCCCCAAAAGAACTCAAGAAGGAACCCACAAGAAGCAAATGCAGAAAATGGCAGAAATCTATCAAAACAGACCAGCAGGTAAAGACGGATTTTTTAGAAGACCTTCTGTTGCTCAAATCAAAACGTGTTGAACTAACTAAAGTTAGATAACAACCTGGGTCAGAAGCACAAAAAATTACAGCTCAATCCGGCATACAGAGCTCTCTCATGATTTTTTACGGTGAATCACAACAATCTGTTTCGGGACAGCAACTTTCCCAATCATTACTTCACTCTCATTAGAGGTTACTCTTGGCACAAAAAGAAAATAAAAAGGATAAGGAGCGGTTATTACTGAAGTAATAACTTCCAAGACTCATCTAAAACCCTTGGGTTATCTCCCAACAAGTACTTTTGTTTAACGCCTTTAAGTTAGGCATAAGAAGCAAAGAAAGAATCAAGTGTTCTCAAATGAAGAAGCATTAAAACCAAATTTTGTTTTCATAGGAGAAGTAAAAGAAATCTTTTCTCTCTTTTTAGGGAAGTGTTCTATACCTTTCTTGAGTGGGAGTTGATATTTAATGGTGCCTTCTTTCATATCAATGATGACACCAACAGTTATAAGAAAAGGTCTTCCCAAAGTAATAGGACAAGAAGCATTGTATTCAACATCCAAAACATAGAAATCAACGGGGACATAGGAATCGTTAACCATAATAAGAACATCATTAAGACTCCCCATGAGTTTCTTTTTAGCGTTATCATCAAGTGGGAGATTCAAATAGCAATCTTCAAGAGGAGGCAAATCAAGCATATCATAAATCCTTCTAGGCATAATAGAAACACTACTATCAAGATCACATAAAGCTTTGAAATCAAAGTCATTCACTTTCATATTAATGATGGGTTCCCAACCATCCTCTTGTTTTATAGGAATAGAAGCTTTATGTTTCATATTTTCTTCTTTAATCTTTATGAGAGCATCAATAATGTGTTTTGTAAAGGCCATGTTCATAGCACTAGCATTAGGACTTTTAGCAAGATTTTGTAGGAACTTAATAACTTCAGAGATGTTGCAACCATCAAGATCAAAATCAAATTTATCATCTAAATTATTAGAACTATTACTAGCCTCAACACTAGTGGTGGTGATAGTAGAAACACTAATGTTTCTAGCAATTTCATCTTCTCTTTCCCACTTAGCATGTAATTCAGCTAATAGTCTAACATTTTCATCAATTCTTACTTGTATAGCATTAGTAGCTGCAAAGGGATTATCATTAGTTTTAGGTTTAGCAGCCATTTTATTCAAAGTAAATTGAGCTTCAGCCAAAGATGCTATATTTCTTTCAGCATTAGAGAGTTTTTCCTCAATAGTTTTATTGAAAGCAGTTTGTTTACTAATAAACTCTTTAAGCATAACTTCAAGTTCAGAGGGAGCACTCTTATTATTGTTGTAAGAATTTCCATAAGCATTACCATTGTTGGGAGGATATGGATTATAATTGTTGTTACCAAAATTGTTCCTATAAGCATTATTACCATAAGCATTGTTGCCAAAGTTGTTATTTCTTATGAGGTTCACATCAACTTGCTCTTCTTGAGCAACCAAAGAAGATAGAGGAACATTATTTGGATCAATATGGGCTTTCCCATTAACAAGCATAGACATAATTATATCAATCTTATCACTCAAGGAGGAGGTTTCCTCAACAGAATTTACCGTCCTACCTTGTGGAGCTCTCTCGGTATGCCATTCAGAATAATTAACCATCATATTGTCCAAAAGTTTTGTTGCAGCACCCAAAGTGATGGTCATAAAGGTACCTCCAGCAGCAGAGTCCAATAGGTTCCTTGAAGAATAGTTCAATCCTGCATAAAAAGATTGGATGATCATCCAAGCAGTCAATCCATGAGTGGGACAATTCTTTACCAAAGATTTCATTCTTTCCCAAGCTTGAGCAACATGCTCATTATCAAGTTGTTTAAACTACATTATTTCACTTCTCATAGATATAATCTTAGCGGGAGGATAGTATTTTCCAATAAAAGCATCCTTGCACTTAGTCCAAGAATCAATATTATTCCTAGTTAAGGAATTCAACCATTCTTTAGCTTTTCCTCTCAAAGAGAAAGGAAACAATTTCAGTTTAATAATATCACCATCTATATCCCTATGCTTTTGCATCTCACAAAGTTCAACAAAGTTATTTAGATGGGAAGCAGCATCTTCATTATCAATACCAGAAAATTGCTCTCTCATAACAAGATTGAGTAAAGCAGGTTTTATCTCAAAGAAAGTATTTCTAGCCACAGGTGGAGCAATAGGTGTGCTCAAAAAATCATTGTTGTTGGTGCTAGTGAAGTCACACAACTTAGTGTTCTCAAGAGTAGTCATTTTTTTGGGTTATCAAATAAGAAAGCAAAGAAGTAAAACTAATTTTTTTTTGTGTTTTTTGAAGAACAAAACAAGCAAACAAAGCAAAAATAAAACTAAGCAAAACAAAAAAACAAAGTAAAGAGATTGGTTATGAGGGACTCCCCTTGTGAAGATGTCCTTGACTCCCCGGCAACGGCGCCAGAAAATCGCTTGATGGCTCAATGCACGGCGCCCAAAAAATGTGTTGATGGCTCGTGGTTGATGTAGAGCTCGTTGGGAACTCCAAGAGGAAGGTATGATGAGCACAGCAGCAAGTTTCCCTCAGTTATGAAACCAAGGTTTAATCAAACCAGTAGGAGCAAGGAAACACCCCAAAGGTGTTACTAGCTGAGCTTTGGCAGGGCGCACTACCGGTGCTAGTAGCAACGTGGAGACCTGCACAACACAACCACAGAACTTTGTCCCCAACTTGCGATGAGGTTGTCAATCTCACCGTGTTTTGCGAAAAACAAAGGATTAAACGTATCGAATGGAAAGAAGTAAAATTTTGCAGAAAGTAAACACAAAGCAATAACAGTTTATAGATTGTATGTAAAGAGAAAGGACCGGGATCCATAGTTCACTAGAGGTGGCTCTCCTTAGATAGATAACATGCTGGGTGAAAAATTACAGCGGGGCAATTGACAAACATCGAGAAAGCAATACATGCATATACTAATCATCTTGACTCCTTTGAGACTTGATTGGGCATTACAACATAATACATAGACCGCCATCCAACTGCATCTATGACTAATAATCCACCTTCAGGTTATCATCCGAACCCCCTCCAGTATTAAGTTGCAAGCAACAGATTATTGCTTTACGAACTGCGTGTAAAGTAAACAATACGATTGTTTTATGAACAAAGGATTGTTGTTTTCTCCCTAGTAGCAACAACACATCTAGTACCTTAGAGATTTATGTCACTTCCCTAGATTACCAGAGGCATGAACCCACTATCGAGCATAAATACTAACTCTTGGAGTTGCTAGCATCTACTTGGCCAAGATAGCTACTAACAACGGAAAGCATGCAAGATCTCAAATAACAAAGACATGATAGAATCAATAATCAATCTGAAATAGCATATCAATATCCATCGGATCCCCGCAAACACAACATGTATGAATTACAAATAGATGATCTTGATCATGAACGGAGCTCACAAGATCTAAACATGAAAGCACAAAGGAGGAGAAACCAGCCATCTAGCTACTACATGGATCCGTAGTCCAAGGATGAACTACTCACGCATCACACCGGAGGCTTGCATGGTGATCAAGAAGGCCTCCAGGGTGAATTCTCCTCTCCGGCAGGGTGCCGGAAAGAGCTTCAGATCCCTCCCAATCTAGGCATGGAGATGACGGCGGCTACAGACTCTTTCATGGATTTTTGATCGGGTACTTAGAGTTTTCGTCCCGAGGGCAATATATAGGTGGAAGGAGAGGCCGAGGGGGTGCCGGGAACGGCCACACCACCCCCTGGCGCGGGCCAGGTGGTGTGGTGGCTCCCTGGCCCTTTTCCGTCTCGTATTCTGGCACTTGATCCCTTCCGAAAAAATAGGCACTTTGGCTTTTGTCCTGTTCAATTCCGAGAATATTCATTTTTTGACTTTCCTGGAACCAAAAACAGCAGAAAACAGGCAGCTGGCACTGTGGCTCTTGTTAATAGGTTAGTCCAAGAAATCATATGAAAAGTACTCCAAAGTTGGAACAAAACACAATAAAGTGGATAAAACCACGCATGGAACATAAAAAATTATAGATACATTTGCAATGTATCACTTCATTTCTAAATTTTGTGTGAACATTCGAATTTTCAGTTTGTGAGAACATGTACGGTTTTAGGAAAAGATTTATAATCACAACAAAAAATTGAAACAACCGGTGTCAAAATTATTTCTAACCTTAGTTGGTCATGTGTGGTTTCGCATATGTAAGTATAGATAAGCATGTTCAAAGTCCTAGTCAATTACAAGTCCTAGTCAATTACAAAGTCCTAGTCAGTTACATGTCATGTGTGGTATATATTTTACATTTGTCTCCTTTCTTGTTCATTAAATAATGTTTACTTCCTATACCCACAAGGATGGCCCTAATTGTTGGGTCCGCAGCATAGAAAACAAAAATTTTCCTACGGTGTGAACTACACGCCAAGATCTATCTACTAGGTACAAAGTAAACAGGTGGACATACATCCATAGAGAACTTACCCTTGAAGACAACGAGCTTTGTTAACAAGTAGGAACTCGTGGTTGATGTAGTCGTACACTTGCTGATCTCAAGATCGTGAGGAAGTCCGAGCGCCACAACTCAGCAGCGCATCCGCACTCGCACACACGTTCAAGCCACCGGACAACCTCCACCTCCTCGTTCCAGCGATCCAGTAGAAGCAACAACTCCTTCCAGACGAAATGCCACCGGGAACATGTATCTCGCTAATCCGAGACCATGGGGGAATAATTCTAGAGGGGGAGAGAGATCCTTGACAAGGAGGTGTAAGGATGAAGGAAAGAATGGGTGGCCTTTTATAGGAGGAGGGGGTGCCCCCTCTCTCCATGGCCGGCGCATGGGGGGTGACCCCTCACCTCCCCCATTCATGTGGTGGTAACCCCTCCACATTAAAATGCCTCTTCACATTCCCTTTTAAAGTCTCCACTTTAAATGCATTAAGTTTCTCCAAATTTAATGCTCTCTCATTTAATAAAAACTCTTTTATTAAATTTATTCAGAATTTTGTTAATTAATTTAATTAACAAACATTCACATATAGCCCCTTGCAATATTTCAATATCACATGCAGAACCACCTTCTGCAATTTCACCCGAAACAATTTCCGGTTTCTATTGAAACAATTCCTGCGCTTTGCAATTCTTTCGTCTGAAACATATGTGCTCCAAAATGGTGTCCGGTAAATCTTAAGTGTGCCACCCTACGGTTCGCGAATAATGCAGACATGATCGAGACCCTTCTCCGATCAATAATCAGCAGCGGGACCTGGAGATCCGTATCGACTCCTACACATTCAACGATGACTCCTGTGATCGTGAGAACCTTTAACGCTTGTAACTAAATCCCTTTGTCTCTCGATATATTACATGTCCAAGATTCGATCATCGGTATCTCCATACCTAGTTTGATCTCGTTACCGACATGCACTCTTTTCTCGTTCCCGTGATATAACATTCTAGTGATCACATCACTTGCTTGCAAGCTTTCCTAATGTGATATCACCGAGAGGGCCCAGAGTATATCTATCCGTCATCTGGATTGACAAATTCCACTCTTGATCCATGAGCCTCAACATAACATCTTCATAGCACTGAACCCATCTTTATAGTCACCCTATTACGGTGTGACGTTTGATGTTATCAAGATACTCTTCCGATGTTAGCAATTAACATGATCTCATGGTCTAAGGATAAAGATTACTTCGTATGATGTTATAGCAATATAAACACAATGACTTGATCGTAATGCTATACTTCGATTGAATGTTCATCACATCATTTCACAAATGTTGTGACCTTGTTATTAATAACATCCAATGTCCATGATCAGGAAACCTTGATCATCTTGTTAATCAACAAGCTAGTCTATAAGAGAGGCATAACTAGGAACTCTTTTTGTTTATTAAACACACATGTATTGATGTTTCCTATTAATACAATTATAGCATGTAAAATAAACATCTATCATATATAAGGAATACATAATAACAACTTTATTATTGCCTCTCAGGGCATATTTCCTTTAGTATCCCACTTGCACTAGAGACAATAATCTAGTTCACATAGTGATAAATCTAACACCCATGGAGTACTGGTGTTGATCATGTTTTGCCCTAGGGAGTACTTTAGTCAACGGATCTGCTACATTTAGGTCCGTGTGCACTTTACAAATCTTTATATCTCCATCCTTGACATGTTCGCGGATGGAGTGAACCCGGCGCTTAATATGCTTGGAATTCTTGTGAGACCTTGGTTCCTTAGCGTTGGCTATGTCTCCATTGTTGTCACAATAGATCACCATCGGGTCCAACGCACTGGGAACCACACCCAGTTCCGTAATGAACTCTTTCATCCAAACTGCTTCCTGCGCTGCTTCTGAAGCAGCAACATATTCCGCCTCCGTTGTTGATCCAGCCACCACAGGTTGTTTGGAGCTCCTCCAACTAACTGTTGCTCCGTTCAAGAGAAATACGTATCCGGATTGAGACTTAGAGTCATCCGGATCAGTGTCAAAGCTAGCATCGACATAACACTTAGCGACTAGCTCTTCTTCACCTCCGTATAAAAGAAACATATCCTTAGTTATTCTCAAGTACTTAAGGATATTCTTGACCGCTATCCAGTGTTCCGAACCTGGATCAGATTGGTACCTAATAGTCAAACTAATAGCATGTGCCACATCCGGTCTTGTACATAGCATGGCATACATTATAGAGCCTATGGCTGAGGCATAGGGGATCCTATCCATTATCTCTCTTTCTTCCGCCGTAGCCGGACTTTGAGTCTTACTCAATGTCTTGCCTTGCAACATAGGTAAGAACCCCTTCTTACTTCCGTCCATATTAAACTTCTTTAATATCTTATCAAGGTATGTACTCTGCGATAGCCCAATTAGGCGCCTCGATCTATCTCTATAGATTTTAATGCCTAATATATATGAAGCTTCACCAAGGTCCTTCATCGAAAATTTGTTGTTTAGATAACTTTTAACACTGTTTAAAAGATCTAAATCATTTCCAATCAATAATATGTCATCCACATATAATATCAGAAATGCCACATTGCTCCCACTCACTTTCTTGTAAATACAAGCCTCTCCATAAGTTTGGACAAATCCAAACTCTTTGATCACCTCATCAAAGCGGAGATTCCAACTTCGTGATGCTTGCTTCAGTCCATAGATGGATCGCTGAAGTTTGCACACCTTATTAGCATCCTTAGGATTGACAAAACCCTTAGGTTGTATCATATACAACTCTTCTTCAATCTTACCATTGAGGAACGCAGTTTTGACATCCATCTGCCATATTTCATAATCGAAATATGCAGCAATTGCTAACATAATCCTAACCGACTTAAGCATCGCTATGGAAGAGAATGTCTCATCGTAGTCAACTCCTTGAATTTGTCAAAACCCCTTTGCGACAAGTCGAGCCTTATAGATGGTCACATTACCATCAGCATCAGTTTTCCTTTTTAAAATCCATTTATTCTCAACGGCCTTTCGGTCGTGAGGTAAGTCCACCAAGTTCCAAACTTGGTTCTCGTACATGGGTTCCATCTCGGATTTCATGGCTTCTAGCCATTTGTTGGAATCCGGGATCATCATCGCTTCTTCATATGTCGCAGGGTCATCCATTTCATCAATCATGAAATTCACAACAGGATTGCCGTACAGTTCAGGAGCTGCACGTGTCCTGCTTGACCTGCGAGGTTCGGTAGTGTCCTCTTTCAGAGTTTCATGATCAATATCATTAGCTCTCTCTTCATTAGGTGAAGTCAACTCCGAAACAACTTCTGGAGCTGCGCTACTCGCCATTTCATGAAGAGAAGGTTCAATAACCTCTTCGAGTTCTACCTTCCGACTACTCACACCTTTCGCGAGAAACTCCTTCTCAAGAAAGGATCCATTCTTGGAAACAAAGACCTTGCCCTCGGATCTGTGATAGAAGGTATACCCAATCGTTTCCTTAGGGTATCCTATGAAGACGCATTTTTCCGCTTTGGGTTCGAGTTTATCCGGTTGAAGTTTCTTCACATAAACATCGCATCCCCAAACTTTAAGAAATGACAGCTTAGGTTTGTTTCCAAACCATAATTCATACGGTGTCTTTTCAACGGATTTAGATGGTGCCCTATTTAAAGTGAATGTAGCGGTTTCCAGTGCATAACCCCAAAATGACAGTGGCAAGTCAGTCAGAGACATCATAGATCGAACCATATCCAATAAAGTATGATTACAACGTTCTGACACACCATTACGTTGTGGTGTTCCGGAAGGCGTGAGTTGTGAAACTATTCCACAGTCTTTCATATGTGTGTTAAACTCGTAACTAAGATACTCTCCTCCACGGTCGGACCGCAGAAATTTGATCTTTCTCTTACGATGATTTTCCACTTCATTCTGAAATTTTTTGAAGTTTTCAAAGGTTTCAGACTTATGTTTCATCAAATAGATATACCCGTATCTACTCAAATCATCCGTGAAAGTAAAAAAATAACGATATCCACCTCGCGCCGACACACTCATTGGTCCACACACATCAGTATGTATGATTTCCAATAAATCTGTCGCCCATTCCATTGAACCGGAAAATGGCGTTCTAGTCATCTTGCCCATAAGGCATGGCTCACATGTATCAAATGATTCAAAATCAAGTGATTCCAAAAGTCCATCAGAATGGAGTTTCTTCATGCGTTTAACGCCAATATGACCTAGACGGCAGTGCCACATATATGCAAATATATCATTATCAAGTTTAATCCTTTTAGAATCAACATTATGAATATGCGTAATACTACTATCGAGATCCAACAGAAATAAACCATTCAACATAGGTGCATGACCATAACAGATATTATTCATATAAATCAAACAACCATTGTCTTCAGACTTAAATGAATAACCACTTTGCATCAAACACGATCCGGATACAATGTTCATGCTCAGTGCAGGCACCAAATAACAATTATTTAGGTTTATAACTAATCCCGATGGCATATGGAGGCGATCACATCAACTCTTGATCCATTGCCGACCCGCATCGAGACCTCATCCCTTGCTAGTTGTCGCTTGTTCCGCAGCCCCTGAACCGAGTTACATATATTAGCAACCGATCTCGTATCAAATACCCAGGTGCTACTGCGAGTACTAGTCAAGTACACATCAATAACATGTATATCACATATACCTTTGTTTGCCTTGCCGGACTTCTTGTCCGCCAAATACTTGGGGCAGTTGTGCTTCCAATGGCCAGTCCCCTTGCAATAGTAGCACTCGGTGTCAGACTTAGGGCCAACTCGGGGTTTCTTTTCAGGCGTGGCAACAGATTTGCCACCCTTCTTTCCCTTGTGCTTGCCTTTCTTGTCCTTCTTGAAACCGGTGGTCCTATTGATCATCAACACTTGATGTTCTTTCCTAATCTCCACTTCTGCAGTCTTAAGCATTGACAGAAGCTCGGGAAGAGACTTCTTCATGCCCTGCATATTATAGTTCATCACGAAGCTCTTGTAGCTAGGTGGCAGAGATTGGAGAACACGATGTATGCCTAAGTCAATGGGAATCGTTATTCCCAAGGACACAAGCTTATCGGCATACCCAGACATTTTGAGTACGTGCTCACTAACGGAGCTGTTTTCCTCCATCATGCAGCTAAAGAACTTTTCTGTAGCATTATAACTCTCTACGGCAGCATGGGTATCGAAAATCATTTTCAATTCTCCCATGGTATCAAAGGCATTGCCATTTTCGAAACGCTTTCGAAGTTCTGGCTCTAGCCCATATAGTATGCCGCAATGAACTAAGTTGTGGTCCTCCTGACGAGTTATATAGACGTTCTTTTCTTCGTCAGGGGCATCAGGAGCTGGTGGGGGGGCCTAGCGGCGCATCTAGCACATATTTCTTTTGTGCAGCAGTGAGGAGAATCCTCAAATTCATAGCCCAGTTGGTGAAGTTGCTACCATTCACAGCAAGTTTCTCTTTCTCCATGAACACATTGAAATTAAAAGCAGGTGGTGCCATCTACAACAGAATTTGTAAAGTATATTTAGACTAAGTTTATGATAGATTGAGTTCAACTAATCCAAATTACTAATGAACTCCCACTCAAAAACGACATCCCTCGTGTCCTTTTGGTGATTACATGAACCAAATCCACTACACCAAGTCCGATCATCACGTGAGTCGGTGTAGCTTCAAAGGCGAGCATCTATATGGGCATCATATCAACTATATGACTCATGCTTAACCTTTCGGTCCGTGTTCCGAGGCCATGTCTGTACATGCTAGTCTCGTCAAGTAAGAACCTTAGTATTTGCATGTGTAAAACTGTCTTACACCCGATGTATGAAAGCGTAGAGTTGAAAACACCCGATCATCATGTGATGCCTCAAAACACGATCCACAAAACGGTGCATACTTAAGGAAGAACACATTTTATCTTGATATCTAAATGAGGGATCATCTTATAATGCTACCAAACGCGCCAAACTAGCAATATAAGATGCTAACATCTAATGTGTGAAGTGAGGTGATATGGTCCATGCATTTGATCTCTATCATTTGCATCGTGGTATGATCTCTATCATTCCTTTGTGTGTAAGGCCAAGGTCTATGGAACTTACACGTTAAGTAAGTTGTAAGAGTATCTATCATACATCTACTTACAACAATACCATATCAAAACACTAGCCCAGCAACGATCTAAACTAGACGCCTCTAATTTATCAATTGCAAGTTTTACGTGGCTTAGGGCTTTCGGAGATAGAACCTGTCTAACCTACGAACATGAACCACAACGAGGATAACCAAGTTATTAGCAACTCGTTGTAAATCAGATATTGACTATAGTAGGAGAGACAGACACCCATCAGCCACTTATGCAAAACAAGTTGCATGTCAGTCGTGGAACCGGTCTCATGTACGATGACATGTAAGGTTGGTCCAGGCCGCTTCATCCCACTATGCCACCAATATCCAAAGTACATAGAAGATGCAATAACATGATCATCATCGCCCACATATAAACATATGTGTACTACCCGTGCAAAGCACCTACGCATAGATCAGGCTCTGATACCACTGTTGGGTTCGCAGCATAGAAAACAAAAAATTTCCTACGGTGTGAACTACACGCCAAGATCTATCTACTAGGTACAAAGCAAACGGGTGGACATACATCCATAGAGAACTTACCCTTGAAGAC
Organism: Avena sativa; assembly: GCA_916181665.1. Lineage (NCBI taxonomy): Eukaryota > Viridiplantae > Streptophyta > Magnoliopsida > Poales > Poaceae > Avena > Avena sativa. Next base: position 550,863,037 of record OV702290.1, on the reverse strand, counting down.
AACGAGCTCTATTAACGAGTAGGAACTCGTGGTTGATGTAGTCGTACGCTTGTCGATCTCAAGATCGTGAGGAAGTCCGAGCGCCGCAACTCAGCAGCGCACCCGCACTCGCACACACGTTCAAGCCAACGGATAACCTCCACCTCCTCGCTCCAGCGATCCAGCAGAAGCAACAACTCCTTCCAGACGAAATGCCACCAGGAACATGTATCTCGCTAATCCGAGACCATGGGGGAATAATTCTAGAGGGGGAGAGAGATCCTTCACAAGGAGGTGTAAGGATGAAGGAGGGAATGGGTGGCCTTTTATAGGAGGAGGGGGTGCCCCCTCTCTCCATGGCCGGCGCATGGGGGGATGACCCCTCACCTCCCCCATTCATGTGGTAGTAACTCCTCCACATTAAAATGCCTCTTCACATTCCCTTTTAAAGTCTCCACTTTAAATGCATTAAGTTTCTCCAAATTTAATGCTCTCTCATTTAATAAAAACTCTTTTATTAAATTTATTTAGATTTTTTTTAATTACTTTAATTAACAAACATTCACATATAGCCCCTTGCAATATTTCAATATCACATGCAGAACCACCTTCTGCAATTTCACCCGAAACAATTTCCGGTTTCTATTGAAACAATTCCTGCGCTTTGCAATTCTTTCGTCTGAAACATATGTGCTCCAAAATGGTGTCCGGTAACTCTTAAGTGTGCCACCCTACGGTTCGCGAATAATGCAGACATGATCGAGACCGTTCTCCGATCAATAATCAGCAGCGGGACCTGGAGATCCGTACTGACTCCTACACATTCAACGATGACTCCTGTGATCGTGAGAACCTTTAACGCTTGTAACTAAATCCCTTTGTCTCTCGATATATTACATGTCCGAGATTCGATCATCGGTATCTCCATACCTAGTTTGATCTCGTTACCGACATGCACTCTTTTCTCATTCCCGTGATATAACATTCTAGTGATCACATCACTTGCTTGCAAGCTATCCTAATGTGGTATCACCGAGAGGGCCCAGAGTATATCTATCCGTTATCTGGATTGACAAATTCCACTCTTGATCCATGAGCCTCAACATAACACCTTCGTAGCACTGAACCCATCTTTATAGTCACCCTGTTACGGTGTGACGTTTGATGTTATCAAGATACTCTTCCGGTGTTAGCAATTAACATGATCTCATGGTCTAAGGATAAAGATTACTTCGTATGATGTTATAGCAATATAAACACAATGACTTGATCGTAATGCTATACTTCAGATGAATGTTCATCACATCATTTCACAAATGTTGTGACCTTGTTATTAACAACATTCAATGTCCATGATCAGGAAACCTTGATCATCTTGTTAATCAACAAGCTAGTCTATAAGAGAGGCATAACTAGGAATCCTTTTTGTTTATTAAACACACATGTATTGATGTTTCCTATCAATACAATTATAGCATGTAAAATAAACATCTATCATATATAAGGAATATATAATAACAACTTTATTATTACCTCTCAGGGCATATTTTCTTCACTAATAACATAGCAACCGCGATGATTTTTCTAAACTCTTACCCTTTGAAACACTTTGACCAAAATATTTAGTTAATTAAGGTTACATGGTCGCGAACATATATATACACTATAACATATTAAGTTAAGCACAGCAAACTAATTAATTTCTCTAGAATGTGCAAGTATTATAATCTATTTTTCTTTTAGTTAAAGTGAGCATAACAATTTTTATTAAATATCTAAACTAAAACTGAAGTGTTTACCATAGAATACCTAGCTTAACAAAAAAATGTAATTATAATGATGAATATATTATAATGATAAACACGATATATTATACTCTGCTCGATGTTGTTACATCATTATTCATGCTAATTCTAATATCTCATCGAAGATATTATATTGATGGTTGTGTAAATGAAAAATGGGATAAATAAATAAATGACTAGAATTATTGGGTAGAAGGACTTTGAAATAGGTAAAAAAGTTTAGTATAAACATGTGATAACCATTTCTAACTCTCGCTGAGTCGACTAACAAAGAAAAATTGTACTGCACATACACCTTTGCTTGCTCGCATTAGAAATGACAGTGTTTGAATTAGATCTCAAATAGTGCAAAGACTTTCCAAGTCTAATTGTGTTACTAAATAGTTTATGTAGAAGAATATTGTATACAAATGAATTAGCCCATTTCCCTATGTTTGGTTCTATACAAAATGGCTGAAAAATGTATTGCTAACAGAACTAGAGGTTTTTTGGGTGAGATTATTGGGGAGAAGCAGAGTGCTTTTGTTCCCGGGCACCTTATTACTGATAATATTTTGATTGCATATGAGAGTGTGCATGCCATGAGGAAGAGAAGAAAAAGGAAAAATAGTGCTGTAAAACTTGACCTGACGAAGGCTTGCGGCCGTGTTGAGTGGCACTATTTGTAGGCTATAATGCTAAAACTTAGTTTCAATCCAAATTTTGGTCGGTTAGTACTGAAGTGTGTTAGTTCGGTCAGATTTACTGTTAGGGTGAATGGGGAGCTATTGCCTTTTTTTACACTGTCGAGAGGCCTTCAACAGGGCGACCCCATGTCCCCATATTTATTCATGCTGTGTGGAGAGGGCTTTACAACACTTCTAAATTATTTTGGCAGAATGCAAGTCGACAGAGGAATAAGGTTGAGTCCGCGATCTCCATAGATTAATCATTTGTTGTTTGCTAACGATAGCTTGATTTTTATGAAAGCAAATGGGCAAAGCGTGCAAAGGCTGAATGATATCTTGAGGATTTATGAACAATGCTCGGGACATTGTGTTAACAAAGAAAAAAGTTTGGTCTTCTTCGATCCAAATACCCTCGATACGGTGCGTCAGTCTTTAAAGAATTTGATGGGTATTGAAATGAAAGCGTTCAGTGAGAGATATCTAGGCCTACGCACTGTGGTAGGTCGCATAACAAGTGGTACTTTTGACCATATCGGTGAAAGAATCCGAAGAAAATTAAATGGAGGATCAGAAAGAATGGTTTCCAGTGCTGGGCGTGAGGTGTTCCTTAAGTCTGTGATTCAGGCCATCACGACTTATAGTATGTGTTGTTTCAAGCTTGAAAAAAAGGTTCTTAAGAAGGTTATTTCTTACATGTCTCGCTACTGGTGGAGTAGCTCTATTGATCGTCGCTCTGGATTGCATGGGAGCAGCTTGTGTTGCCAAAGTGTGAGGGAGGAATGGGATTCAGGAATTTGGAAATGTTTAACTTGGCATTGTTGGGTAAGCACGGTTGGAGATTTATGACACAACCGGACTCATTGTGTGGCCAGGTGATGAAAACTAAATACTTGCCAGATTCTGAGTTTATGCAAACCATGGTGGCGCGGAATTCGTCTGCAACTGGCGCGCTATTGTGGCTGGCCGAGAGGCGCTTTCAGCTGGATTAATCAAGCGCATTGGAGATGGCTCATTAATGTCTATTTGGACTGATAAGTGGATCCCGGTGATCAGATCGATGTCACCACCCGCTCAAATTAGTGATGATCCTTTGGATATGGTGTCCGATCTTATTGATGTGGATAATTGGTCGTGGAGGGAGGCGGTTATTAGGAAAAACTTTACTGCACCAGAGGCGGACACGATTCTGAATATTCCGTTACAGATTGGTGGGGGAGTTTATCTCTGGGCCTGGAATACGGAGAAATCGGGGATTTATTCTATGAAATCAGCGCATCGCACTCTAATGATGCATAACGAGCACATTGCTCTAGCGGGAGGGATGGCTACGGGGTCTTCTATTTCTGAAACACGGATGTGGTCGCGACTTTGGAAATTTCAGGTGGTGCCAAAAGTTCGTGTATTTTGGTGGCGTGTGCTTCATGGCATTCTGCCTGTTGAAGAGACGCTACAACACCGACATATCGCCCCCCTGGCACGTTCTAAAGTCTGTCTATCTATAGATGAGAATATGATGCACGCTCTTCTGAAGTGTATGCATGCAAAAAAAATCTGGAAGGAGGCAAGGACGTGGTTGGATGTTAAAATCCCTGAGCTCCATCTAGATACATGGGCGAAGGACATTTTATGTGACCGTATGCAGATAGGGCCAAAATAATCACGGTTATGTAGGCAATTTGGTCGTCGAGGAACAATATTACCCATGACAAAGGAGGGCTTGATCCTGTTCATTCAATGAAGTTGACAAGAGATGTATTGGCTCTGTTGAATATTCTTAGGCAACACGCAACAATGATGCCTGGTCATGGTTGACAACCTCCCAATGATGGCTAGGTGAAAATCAATACTGGCGCATGTATTGCCTTTGACGAGAGGAAAAGTGGAGCAGGTGGTGTTGTTCGGAATACTACCAGCTATGTTGCAGCTTGGAGCAAACCCTACTTAGGGATTACAGATCCACTCATTGCTGAGGCACTGTCTCTTAGGGATGGAGTGATTTTTGCCAAGCTTCGTAGTTATGCGCGAGTTGTAATGGAAGTGGATTGTTTGGAGATTGTTGATCTCTGCGATTCTCACGACTGGTTCTCGTGCAGTTGTTGCGCATATTCTCCAAGAAATTGAAGGCTCTCTAGTTTGTTTTCTTCTTTTACTATTCAACATGTAATAAGATCGTCCAACACTCTAGCCCACTTGTGTGCTAAGCATGCTTACACCTTGGATGTGACGAGTGTTTGGATGGATTCTCTGCCTAGTTTCCTTACCGCTAGATTACAGGCTGACTTTGTAGGAGTTGTTGATGGTTAAATAAAGCCCTAAGTTTCCACGCAAAAAAAAAACTACCTGGTTCATCAGTATGGGCTCTTGCTCGTTTGACTTTTAGCATGTCCTAGATTAATTCTTCCACACAAACACGAATATTAGGTAATTTCTCCATGAGATTAATTATCGAAATCAACATTATGTAAGCACTAGTAGATCTAAACACATGCAGCCAAACAACCACATCTAGTAGATCTGAAAATCTAGCAAGAACTAGTGCATACAAACAGAAGAATAGTACGTACATGTTGACCGGGAAGGTCGTCACCGTAGCAGCACCTTGATCATTGTTGTTGTCGCCCATGGTGCTGATGAGGTCGTCGGCTGTCGAAGAAGAACACATGAACGGAGGCGAGCAGTCGCGCCAAGACACTCCCCAAAAACCTTATCACCCGTCTCCGGGTGCAGGATCTCAACGGACGGGGTTTCGGAGGCCTGCTCTCCCAGACAGTAGTGCACGCAGCCGCCGGGATAGGAAAGCCTAGAGAGCAGCGCAACAAGAGTAACACACAGCGAGAGAGACAGAGAAAAGAACTAGATACGTCTAGATCTGTCTGTCTCTCGCTCTATAGCCTGGGAGGTGAGCCGACCGAGTCGCCACGCGTTGGAAGACAAGGACACGCATCAAACATGCACACGAATGTTGACACGTACCCAACAGCTGGTGCACCAAGCAAAAATTTAGTCTTCCACAAAACGAGTTTCCAACTCGAACTCGATTCATGAAACGCGACGCGCGTGCGGGCGAGGTGAGGCGGGCGGCGGAGGAGAAGGAGTGCGCGTGGACTCCTTCTCTTCTCACTCACTTAGTGGGAGTGAAATAGCTCACCTTATAAGTTGGTCCAACTCTCTCCCAACTAGCAATGTGGGACTAAACTTTGTATCCCACAGAGCTCTCAAACTGCCATAGTAGATGGGCCTTAAGATTTCAGAAATTATTAGACTAGATGGGCTGCCTACATGGGCCGCAGTCCATATAAATCTAACAATCCCCCACCAGATCTCAGAGGCACATCATATGGCACATTAGTTCCAATCACTGTTTAATATACCTGCAGTTCAGTGGAGACTGTTAAGTTGAACTTTCACCTAGACAAAGAGATACACTTACTACAACTGAACAATGGACTATGCCTTGAATTGCCAGTCTTGCACAGCAAGTTTCACTCAATGTCGTTACCGGTACTTGGCTGCCATAGGCTACCCCTCGGGTGGAGCTTATAAGTCACACTCATCGGCCTTTCATGAGCTTCCTAGAGATTCACCCAAATCTCATACACTGTGACCAGCAGTGTAGCTCATATATGTGTGTTCTTTCAAGATCGCTCTGTAGGACAACGTCTTTGCTCCCAAGGAGATAGTTAGAACACATTAAGATATAATCAGCCTTCCTTACAGTATACTATGAGAGAATTGCATCTGTAGTGGAGTGGGAGTGTAAAAGTTTCTCTCAACTCAGTTGTTTCGGTTTGTTTTCCCAGGTCCTAATTCACGGGATCTCCGATCACATAGGTTGGGTTACCCCCTTGACAACTCACGTGGGTCTCAAACCAATCTCCCTTGATGCATTTTCTATCAAATTTCTTGATAGTCCTTTTGTAAAAGGATCTGCCAGATTCTTAGCCGTTTGGACATAATCTAATGCTATAACTCCAGAGTTTCTCAGCTTTCTGAAAGACTTCAATCTTCTCTTGACATGTCTTGAACTCTTCATATTGTCCTTAGAACTGTTCACTTTGACAATCACAATTTGGTTGTCACAGTTCATAAGGATTGCGGTATTGGTTTTTCAACCATAGGAAAATCTGTTAAGAGTTCACGAAGCCATTCTGCTTCGATAGTCGCAATATCTAATGCTGTGAGTTCTGCTTCCATAGTTGACCTTGTTAAAATGGTCTGCTTGCAAGACTTCCATGAAACAGCGCCACCACCAAGAGTGAATATATATCCACTTGTGGCCTTTATCTCATCAGCATCTGATATCTAGTTTGAATCACTATACCCTTCAAGTACTCTTGGATACATGGTATAATGAATTCCATAGCTCACGACTCCCTTTAGATAGCGCATTACTCTCTCAAGAGCATGCTAGTGATTATCTCCTGGGTTGGCCACAAACCAACTAAGTTTGCTCATAGCAAACGAGATGTCAAGCCTCGTAGCGCAAGCTAAATACATAAGTGAGCCAATAATCTGAGAGTATCTCAATTGATCTCTAGCTGCCTTTTGATTCTTTCGAAGCAAAACACTAGGATCATAAGGTGTAGGAGAGGATTTGCAATCATCATATCCAAATCTACTCAACACCTTTTCCACATAATGTGATTGCACAAGTGTAATCCCATTATTCTCATCTCTCAGTAGCTTGATGTTTAGGATAACATCAGCTTCTCCAAGATCCTTCACCTTAAAACATTGAGACAAGAAGGTTTTGACCTCATTAATTACTTTAAGACTTGTCCCAAAAATTAATATGTCATCAACATAGAGACATAGGACAACTCCCTCGCCCCCACCATGGCGGTAGTACACACATTCGTCGGCTTCATTTACAACAAAGCCCATAGATGTTAAAGTTCTTTCAAACTTCTCATGCCATTGCTTGGGAGCTTGTTTGAGGCCATACAAAGATTTCTTCAATTTACACACCTTTTTTCTTGACCTTCTAGTACAAAACCATTAGGGTGTTCCATGTAAATTTCCTCATCCAACTCTCCATTTAGGAAAGCCGTCTTAACGTACATTTGATGAACGAGAAGACCGTGTGAGGCAGCCAGTGACAGTAGTACTCGAATTATGGTCAATTAGCCACAGGTGAGTAAGTATCAAAGAAATCTTCACCTTCCTTTTGGGTATAGCCTTTAGCCACAAGCTGAGCTTTGTACTTTTCAATAGTACCATCAGCCCTAAGCTTCTGTTTAAATACCCATTTACATCCTACAGGTTTACACCCATACAGACGTTCAGATATCTCCCACGTTCCATTAGCCGAGATGGAATCCATCTCGCTTTGAACCGCTTCCTTCCAGTAGTCTGCTTCCAGAGATGCAAAAGCTTCCGAAATGGTAGTGGGAGTATCATCCACTAGGTACACAATGAAATCATTACCAAAATACCTTGTGGTCCTTTGTCTCTTACTCCTTGTGGGAGCTTCATTGTCACCCTCATCCGAATCAGAACTCTCATTGTCTGATTGTTCATCAGTCTCTATGGAAGTTTCAGGTTCAGAAACTGGATCATATTCCTTATTAGATATGCTAGGCATATCTCTCATAGGAAATATATCCTCAAAGAATGTAGCATCTCTTGATTCAAAAATGGTACCGACACTCATGTCGTCTATTTCAGATTTCACTACAAGAAATCTGTAAGCAATGTTGTGAGAAGCATAGCCAAGGAAGACACAATCCACAGTTTTCGGTCCAAGCTTACGCTTCTTATTGATTGGCACGTTGACCTTTGCCAAACAACCCCAAGTTTGTAAGTATGAGAGTGTCAACCTTTTCTTTTCCCATTCTTCAAATGGAGTAATCTCTTTATTCTTAGTTGGAACACGGTTTAGGACATGGCACGAAGTCAATATAGCCTCCCTCCACCATTCCTTGGATAAACCGACAGTGTCTAACATGGCATTAACCAAATCTGTTAGAGTCCGGTTTTTTCTCTCAGCAATCCCATTGGATTGAGGGAAATTGGGAGGCGTCCTCTCATGTATAATACTATGTTCCGAACAGAATAAATTGATCTTATTAGAAAAGTACTCTCCACCATGATCAGACCGAATTCTTTTGATCTTTCTCTCAAGTTGATTTTCAACTTCTGCCTTATAGATTTTAAAGAAATCTAAGGCCTCATCTTTCGTTCTCAAGATATATACATAACAATACCTAGTAGAATCATCAATCAAAGTCATGAAATATTTTTTTCCACTAATTGTCAACACACCATTCATCTCACATAGATCTGAATGTATGATCTCTAGAGGTGCCAAGTTTCTCTCCTCTGCAGGCTTATGAGGCTTGCGAGGCTGCTTTGCTTGCACACAAGCATGACACTTAGAGCCTTTGACAATAGTAATTTCTAGAATTAAACTCATACCGGCAAGCCGCGACATACAACCGAAATTAATATGACAAAGTCGTGAATGCCAAACATTAGTTTCATTACTAGTAGTGCAAACATGGTTCACTACATCATCACAAAAGTCTACCAATGAAAAATGGAACATGCCTCCTAAAGGGTTCCGTAGCAGAAAACAAAAAATTTCTATCTACTCGAACACTAATACCAGGATCTATACTATGTAGACATAAGTAACGGAGAAGGAATATAGTATTCATACCTTTGCAGAAAGAGGCGCGCCTTACACATGAAGGCGTATATTGATAAAGACGAGCATCACCCCAAGTGTGGTGCCTCCGAAGTTCGTCACACGTCCGGTGTAGGGGACGTCAACCGGGCTCCGATCCAGCCAAGCAGCGGAAGAAGTAGATGCCAGATTGCCGATCACACGACGGTAGTGTGAAGGTGGAGAACTCAACCACGAGGTCCTCCCCAATATTACGGGGAAGTCCTCAGCGGATGAGAGAGAGGGAGAATGAGAGGAATGGGGTGTTCTCTAAGGGGAGGGGGACCCCCTTTATATAGTGGGAGGGGGTGCACCACCCAGGGGCCAGGCGGGGTGGGACTAATCCCCACACCCGCCGGACACCTTGGGGCAGCCGCTGGCCCTAGGTGGGCCCCACTGGGGCGGCCCACCAGCCCTAGGCCAGCTGGCCCCCACTCCCTAGGCGCCTTCCCACTTAGGCCTCCCTTCAGGTGAGTCCCATTAGCAATATAGTACCTTCAAAAATAAAATAAAATATATATTTAATATTAATTCTCCAATTAACATTCAAATATACATATTATATTATCTCTTCACTCCGGAACAACTTCCAGACCCCTTTCCGATCTCTATCGGATGTTACCGAAACTATTTCGATCTCTCTCTCTATTTCTCATACGATGCCTCATCTACCCTAAGCGTCCCTACCCTTAAGCGTGACATCCTTTGGTTCGGAAACACTCCGGACATGATAGAGACCACTCTCATATCAATGATCAATAGAGGGACCTGGATGGCCATGTGACCCCCGTGCGTTTCACGAATACAATCGCTCGAACCGTGAGATAGTCGTTCCCCATTCCCTTTGTCACTCGATACCTAATTCATCCGAGACTTGATCTTTGGTATCTGCATACCTTAGTTCGATCTCGTTACTGATGAACTTGTTTTCTCGTTCTCATGTCATTGCATTCTATAACCTAGTCACATGCTTGCAAGCTTCATTAATGCAATGTCACCGAGATGGCCACATGTATCTGTCCGTTACACAGACTAGACAAATCCTGGCCTTGATATGTACTCCTCTACGCATCCCTTCGGAAAACCTGAGTGGAACCTTTTTGGTCACCCTGTTACGAGATGACTCTTGATAACCATCTAAGCTTCTTCCGGAATGGTGATTTGCATTACCTCACAGTCAAAGGATTGGGTTACGAGGTTCTCTGTGTTTTATCATCAATGGCGAACTTTGTAACTAGATCTCATGAAGATATAACGGTTGGATGTTTGTCTATCATGTTATTCAACTAATAACATGACCTCATTGTCAGTTGGCATAAATGCCCATGGTCTTAAAACATAGACCATCCTTATGACCAATGAACTAGTTCACTAGAGGTAACTAGAGACACGGTTTGTTTACATACCACACGTGTATTAACGTTTCGTATTAACACAGTTATAGCATAGTATGAAACGTATTATGAACATACAGGAGAAGTATCAAATAATACACTTTATTATTTGCCTCTAGGGCATAACTCCTTCACCTCCGCATTCATAGCCTTTTTTAACAAAGGTTCCATACTTAGACAGTACAACTTTATTGGACTCAAATACCAACTTGAATCCATCTTTCATAAGATGGGATCCACTAACGAGATTCTTCTTGATAGAAGGGACATGCTGCATGTTCTTCAATTGCACGATCTTGCCCGAATAAACTTCAGATCTACCGTGCCAGCACCAAGAACAGTAGCATATAACCCATTCCCCATCATGATTGAGGAATCTCGAGCCTGATAAGAGGTGAACATGGAAATGTCAGCACGCACATGAACATTGGCACCCGTATCAACCCACCATTCTATGGGTTGAAATACTGAAAGAACAATAGGTAATAAATTACCGTACCCAGAACCTGAAGTTCCTGTATCAGTATTGCCAATGACCATGTTGACAGATTTAGAACTCTATCCAGCCTGACCCTTCTTGCCTTCCTTCTATGGACAACGATGAGCCCAGTGACCAATCTCGCCACACACCCAGCAAGGTTCTTTCTTTTCCTTGTCCTGCCCCTTTTTCTTCTTGAAGTTGGTAGTTTGGCAGACTTTGTTATTTCCTTTGGACCTGTGCGCATTTTTATGCACCATATTGGCAGCAGAATGTCCCTCGGTTTCACTAGTGTGTTTGTCTTTTGCCCTCGCCTTCTCTTCAACATCTAGAGAACCAATTAGGTACTCAACAGAGAGCTCATGCCTCTGATGTTTCAGAGAATTGGAAAAGTTCCTCCATGAAAGGGGAAGCTTAGCGACAATGCATCCCGCGACAAACTTGTCCGGAAGCACACACTTGAGGAGTTTGAGTTCCTTTGCCATGATCTGTAGCTCATGAGCCTGTTCTACTACAGATCGGTTTTCAACCATCTTGTAGTTATTGAACTGCTCCATAGCATACAGTTCACCACCGGCATCGGCAGCACCAAACTTAGCGTCCAGCGCATCCCACAGTTCCTTGGCATCACGGATATGCAAATATGCATCAACCAACTTGTCTCCAAGCACACTGAGTACAGAGCCCATAAAAAGTACAGTGGCCTCCCTGAACACTCTCTCTTCCTCGAGAGTAAGCGGACCTCTGGGAGTGCCATCTGCAACCTTTTCTATGCCCATAGCAGTGAGCCATAAGAGGGTTTTTTCTTGACATCTCTTAAAATTAGCACCCGTAAAAGGGCTCGGTTTCAGCGAAGCAGCAAATGCAGACGACAAAAAATATCTAAACAGATAAGGTTTTTGGATTGTTGGAATATTAGGCAATTTTCCAATGAGATTAATTACCGAAATCAACATTATATAAGCACTAGTAGATCCAAACACATGCAGCCAAACAACCACATCTAGTAGATCTGAAAATCTAGCAAGAACTAGTGCATACAACAAGAAGAATAGTACGTACAGGTTTACCGGGAAGGTCTTCACCGTAGCAGCACCTTGGTCATTGTTGTTGTCGCCCATGGTGCTGATGAGGTCGTCGGTTGTCGAAGAAGAATACACGAACGGAGGCGAGCAGTCGCGCCAAGACGCTTCTCAAAAACCTTATCGCCTGTCTCCCGGTGCAGGATCTCAACGGACGGGGTTTCGGAGGCCTGCTCTCCCGGACAACAGTGCACACAGCCGCCGGGATGGGAAAGCCTAGAGAGCAGCGTAGAAACACACAACGAAAGAGACTGAGAAAAGAACTAGATACGTCTAGATCTGTCTGTCTCTCGCTCTATAGCTTGGGAGGTGAGTCGACCGAGTCGCCACACGTTGGAAGACAAGGACACGCGTCAAACATGCACACGAATGTTGACACGTACCCAACAGTTTATGCACCAAGCAAAAATTTAGTCTTCCACAAAACGAGTTTCTAACTCGAACTCGATTCACGAAACGCGACGCGCGTGCGGGCGAGGCGAGGCGGGCGGCGGAAGAGGAGGAATGCGTGTGGACTCCTTCTCTTCTCACTCACTTAGTGGAAGTGAAACAGCTCACCTTATAAGTTGGTTTAACTCTCTCCCAACTAGCAATGTGGGACTAAACTTTGTCTCACACAGAGCTCCCAAACTGCCATAGTAGATGGGCCTTGAGATTTAGACTAGATGGGTTGGCTACATGGGCTTCAACCCATATAAATCTAACAAACACTACATTGTTCATGTTGTATGCAGATGATGCAAGGAAAAGAGCACGGAATTAATGTTAGTACTTCCCCAGGTCTATATTTTTGTTCTCAATTTTGTCTAGATACGAATGTATCTCGTTTAAATACTTAATTAGATACGTCTAAATTTAGATAAAGTTGAGAACAATAATATGGACCGGAGAAAGTATTTGTTTACTGCGGCCTAATCATTTCGTGAAATCAGTCTTAAAAAATTAATTTAATTTTCCCATGCATAGTGGCCGTTAACTATTTGGCCGACAATTTTTTCTTCTCGTTGGTCGCGCTGCAGACAACGAATATACATTGAGCTGCTAGTATACCTCTTTGCAAGCATGGAATTGATCCGCAAGTTTTTACTTTGTGCTGGCGTCTAGTACACGCATCTGCCTTTGTGCGTGCGTGTCCTGCTTTTGGAGGGAAGGATTGCTGCACAAAGGGCCCTTGCTTTGTGTGTGCGTGGCTTCTTTTCTTTGCTTTGCTTGTGCTGCTTTAGACGCGAGACTTTGTCCGTTTTTCTGTGGGTTGCCTCTTGCTTTGCTCGCGGAGCTCGAAATCCAGGGGCAGGGAGCCTTGCCTTCGCATGGAACGGGCGTTCCTTCACATCTCCGTGTCCTGTGTCCAGGCGCAAAGATGACATTTGCCATCATGCAGTAAATGCGAACGGTGTCTGTCTGATCGATCTCTTAATTTAGTACTACTCGTAGAGCACTACCTTCTAATCCGTTCAGCAGAAAGCTAAGTATCTTACTGCTACGCTATCATTTCTGTTAGAAAGCAAACACACAGGCTACACAAGAGATGATAGACCCACCCAACCGATGCATGGGCCTTTGGTTGAAGAGATCAAGAACTGGACGACCATTCGGATTGAATAAAAATGAAGCAATTTTCGGGATTTTTATTGGCAACATCTTTTTTTTTTTGGCGAAATTTTACCGATCTATTAAAAATCATCAACAGTAGTACAAAGAGAACCAAAAGTAATTAAAATTACAAATAGGTCATTGGACCACCTAGCGATAACTACAACCACTAGCACGAGCCGAAGGCGTGCCACCGTCCTCGCCCCTCCATCACCGGAGCCGAACAAAGCTTATCGTAGTAGAGCTTGTTGTAGTAGACAGATGAGAAGTTGTCGTGCTAAGGCCACAAAGGACCAGCACACCAGAGCAGCAACCATCGCCAAAGATGACAACCGTAGATCGAAAGAGACTGGCCTTGAATCACACCAATAAACACGAAGACGGACTGGATCTCTCATAACAACCGTATATCGAAAGAGACTGGCCTTGAATCACACCAATAAACACGAAGACGGACTGGATCCCGAGAGATCCGCCGGACAAACGACTCGACGCGTTCTCCGCTGGCGCTAGATGCACCACCAGAGCGAGGATAGAGCGGAGAGGACCTTATTCTAACTCCAGGAGGTAGCCGTCGCCTCAACATCCCGAAGAAGACACTAAAAAGAATGCTAAACAAACAACGAAAAACCTCCCGCCGGCGAGAGGCCATGGTCCGCCACACCTCCAAAGCCCTAGGGCCACCGGAGATGGAGCGGACCGGCGACGAGGGGGCCGAAACCCTAGATGGATTTTAGCTTTTTCCTCTTGGCAGCGGCTTCGTCTGGAGTTGTTTATTGGCAACATCTTGACCAAGGACGCGTCCGGGATTGAATAAAAAACGCAGCAATTTCCTCTAAAAAAAGTTAGCAGTCACAGAAATATTTGCACGAATTCCCAATTTCCCACTAGAAATTGACAAACGAAATTTTTTACAAGTCATCCTTTCTGCATCAAATCATTCCGAAATATGCCAAACGTTTCTTTTACAATTTGTGGATACAAAAATCTGCGTATCAACTAAAATTCAGAAGTCGTGTTCGTGTAGAGCATGTAAATAAATTCAAAGCTGCATTGCCCTATTATTTGCACGAAAGAATGCACCACACGGTTCTCATTGGCTATTTCGAAATTTGGGTATGTGCTGTATAATTTCGTCGTGTATGTTATCTTTTTTGTTCAAAACAATCTTTGCTCAATTCTTGACTGTACGCAGAAGTATATTCTCCATTATTGGCAGCTGGGTGCCTGGATTCACAAGCTTCACAACTTAGAACCAGCGAGCCAACGGCTGTAGAAAGCCAATGCTTCCTGCGGTTTGTATTCAGGAACGGTGTGTCCAGCTCCCTGTGAAAAAAAGCAAAATGCAGGGAGCATAGTTAAAAAGGAATTTTTAACCTCAAAGTTTTAAACCTTTGATTTTTTTTGTAAGTTAACAACACAGTTCAAATAATTCAATAGAAACCATTGTACTAACTGTAGTAACCAAGTAAGAAAATGCATGCTTA
The DNA here is from genome assembly GCA_916181665.1 of Avena sativa. NCBI lineage: Eukaryota > Viridiplantae > Streptophyta > Magnoliopsida > Poales > Poaceae > Avena > Avena sativa. Next base: position 550,847,884 of record OV702290.1, on the reverse strand, counting down.
CCTTAATTGTAGCAAAAGTGAGACCATGTTCATATCCTTGGGTGTACCTGAAGAGTTCAACAAACAGGGATCATAGATCATATTTTGCTTATTTCGTTTCGTTGGCATTCTTAGTTTGGACGCCAAGTGCAAAGTAGCATTACAAGGTTTATTCATTATGGTTTAGAGTTCTCCTCGTGAAAGTAAGATATCAAGGATACTTCAACTTGTACGATAATAAAATGAGGTAAAAAGCTAACTTATCGTTCAGTACCCGGAAACTTGTCCGTTCAGGAACCATGGCCGCCATGAGTCAACAACTCCATACCCCACAGATTTAGTCCATGCTTCACTCCCCGTGAAAGGCACACACATATCATGGTCACCACTGACACAAATGCACAAATAATTATTAATAAAAGCAGCTTATTTATAATAGCGGGGGATTTAATAATTCATGAATAATTTGGCTTTAAATTGGCTTCCTTCTGTCTAGGATAATGCTAGTGAATCATTCAGGAAATATTTTCAGTACAAGCAAGTGAACAAGTCAAATGTCTCCAGAAAAGTAAGGATGACAAATTTTGTTTAACATAGACACTAGGTACCAACACAAATGAGCTAGGGCTCATCCTATAGGTTCATGGTGTACCTGAATATGAAAGCACGATAACCCTGGCTTGTAAGGTTCTTGTGATAACTGATCATACTCCCAGCATCATGATCGAAATCAAGTACATCTGTGCATAAAAGCCATGGGCCAATTGAACTTACCTAATATGAGCATGAAAAACTAGAGTTAGAAAATGGAAGTGACTTCAGTTCCGTCTAATGCTGACTGATGATCGTACTGATTGGGCATGAATTGCAGATCTGACACTATCGTTATCCAGCCATGCTGTTGCAACTTTGTCACTCTGCAAATTAAGCAAACTAAAGGTTGTCAGATATTGGATAATGAGTATGTATCTCTTGCATTTAAAGCAATTTTCTCGGAATTATGTTTGATTCGACAATGAAAGCAATTTGAAATGTGTAGTATTGCACATTGGGTGTAGCCAGGAACAAAGAACAGTCTATCGGCGAGCCTAAATTTTTTCATATCACTAACTTAAAACAGGAGACAGGATACTGCGCTTGCCCTAGCTTACCATACATGGAACTCCACTGGCAACTTCCTGCCATGATGGAACACGCCCATCTCTTACAGGAGCTCTCAAAGGCCAAGCACGCCCAAGCATTCTCGTTCTTACAGGAAAGGTCTTGTTAGTTACACCAAGATCTTTGAAACTGTTAGGCAATTTACTGTTATGTGGGGTTGCTTCTTTGATACTCTTGCTGTGGTAGCACGGCTCAAGAATGTCATAAATATTTAGTGCGGCGACTAACTGCACAAGAATAAAATAGTACATCATGAGAAACAGCATGGCATTTTCACTTAAAAAGGTGACATATTAGTTTACCGAATCAATTTTCGATAGTGCTGCTTCACATTTAGTGTCACTGGCATTCCAGTAACTTCCTTGGCACGACATACTAGCTTCCTGCATTGTGAATAGATATGGTGATTAAAGAAATGTTTTGAAGCAAATATCAGTACGATAATGAAAACCTGATCCTGTAGTCACTCAAACTGGAATTTCTGTCTGAATTAACTACCTGGTATATATCATCTGATATTAGACCCATTCCATGTGCAAATGGAACAAGAGCATTACCATCAAAAACTGTGTCACAGACACCATTCCCGACCATGTAGCCCTAACATAAAAGAACAGACTATAATGCTATACCTCAGATTTCCTTGACAGTAATTTCAATAGAGCTTGCAATCAGCAAACCCACAAAATTCATCAGTATAATAACCTTGAAGTTTATAGTTGGCTTAGCTCCTCCTTGTATTCCTGTGGAATAATGAATCAGTAAACAAGATAAAAGATAATTATTAATAACTGAAGGTAAGTAAAAAGCAAAAGCCATACCTTTGACAACTTCATGTGAAAGAGTAGGAACATAGACCCCAGCATACGACTCCCCAGCTATGTAGAACGGGTTGCTCAGGAACTCTGGGTACATTTGAAACCACTGCATACCACTCACAGAACTTAGCTATCTTGCATAAAGGTTAGTAATAATACCATGGTAAAATGAATACACATACCTTTAGAAGAAAAGTATGTGAATCCGCAGCGGTCTTGAGGTCACCCGTCTGATAATCTGAAACATTCTTTGAGTACGACAGCCCCACACCAGCAGGGGAGTCCAAGTATATCATGGTAGATACCTAAGCCACAAGAAAAAAAGTGAACATCGTTACTCTAATTTAGACATAACATCAAATAGTTTGTTGCTAATTTCACTGGGTCAGTAGAAGTATCAAACCTTAGACCAGCTATAAGGGTTGAGATGAAGCTTTGGCAAGCTTTTAACTGATGCGCCTGCCTCAAAGTTGAATGGCCCTGAAAGTGAACCCAAATGAATTGTATGAACTTGACACTGACTTAGAAACTCAAGTTAATCAAATAAAGCTTTTATTCATGTCTGAACAAGAAATTCCTTGGATATGTGCAACATAGTGAAGAAAAGTATCATTCGATGTTTCTTCTCTGTCCAATTATACTGCAGAAATTGAATAACTACGCTCAAGCTACATAAACCAATACATAATTGCCGATGATGTTAATCATGTTATCACCATGTGAAAATACTTCAAAGTACTACAAGTAACATTGACATGGGCACTGTTCTTAAGGAACTCGTAGGCTCGTAGCACCTTAAATGGCCTTTGCAATACATAAGGGGACGACAGCGGGTGGCAGGGCGAGGGTGACATCAGTGATTCTAAGAACAGGTGGAGCAGCCGAGGCACAAATCGAGTCGGTGTCTTTGTCACCACTGTCGCAAGGCATCAAACATCAACTATGGCAGAACCTTTATAATTGTGCGAACTCAATTTCAACTTTTAAGTTCACATCAACAACCATCATAGTTCATAGATAAGTACCATGCATGGCTCCTCAAGATCCTTCTGCCACGTGCTGCAACCGGAATGGATCAAAGGCCTCAACAGTCAACACTATGACCTCTCAAAAACCTGCCTTCTTCACAGCACCATAAGGACCATACACTGGCCCCGCAAAATCCCAAAAGCCGGCCAGAACCATATTCGGCAAGGCCCATGACATTAGCTGTCCTTGAAATACTAGCATTGCCTCCACCCAACATAAGGATCTAAGCCTTTATGAAACCAACACCTCTACGCTGTGACCTGGGAAGCGATCTGGTGTCGCCTCAAGCTGAAAACTGTTTTTAGGCCTTCTGTCGAACAGGTGATGGGTGACACCTTCGCCTACATCACCTTTGCACTGATTATGCGTGCTGCCCCAAGGCTTTCCCCAAGGAATCTCAAAGCTAGAAATCCAATTATCATGATACCACCCTCCGACCTCTGATAAGTGCTAACCATCCCCCACAAGGAAAGCTCGTAGTTTGTTTCCACTCTGCACCCAGCTATAGGCTGGACTCTTCTGAACCTTCCTGGATTTCATTAATGTCCTGATCCTGTTCGCTTCATTCCACCTCCCAGCATCAGCATACATGTTTATCAGCAGAGTGTAGTAGCCCGAATGCTCTGGCTTCAACTCAAACAAATGCTCTGCTGCATATTGTGCTAATTCAATGTTTCCATGTATTCGGCAAGCCCCAAGCAGTGCTCCCCACACATCAGAATTAGCATGAAAAGGCATGTCTTGGATTATTTCAACAGATTCATTCAGTTGTCCGGTACGCCCAAGAAGATCAACCATGCAAGCATAATGCATTTGTTGTGGCTCTAAATTTTGAGCAACCATTTGACTGAAGTACTTCTTTCCTCTCTCAACAAGTCCACCATGGCTGCAAGCTGATAACACTGCAATGTAAGATACATGATCATAGTTCACGCCATCATCCTTCATCGAATCAAACAAATGGAAAGCAACATCAATTTGACCGTGCATCCCATATCCCATGATCATAGTATTCCATGAGGCGACATCCTTCTGTGTAATCCTATTGAATATCTTTGATGCAGTATCGAGCATTCCACCTTTAGTATACAATCCTAGCAGTGAATTAGCCAGGAACGGATGATTACTCTGCAATCTCCTCAGTAAAACACCATGAATTTCTTTCCCTTGTTTAAATGCACATAAATTAGTACATGCAGTCAGAGCACCCATGAAAGAAATAGAATCATACTCAATTCCTACAGACCTTATCTGCTTAAAAAGATTAAGGGATTCAAAACTCCATGGACTCTGAGAATAACCCAAAATCAAAGTGTTGTATGACACATCATCCTTCTCTGACATGTCAAAAATATGTTGTGCTGAGCTCAGCTGTCCACATTTCGCGTACATATCAATCAAAGCATTCGATATGAACAAATCAAATATTAATCCTGTACGAATTGACCATGCATGGATCTGTTTCCCTGACTTTATGGAGGCCATCCTTGAGCAAGCTGGAAGCACATTCACCAGAGTGATTGAATTTGGGCGTTCCCCATCATTTTGCATCTTGATAACAAGCCTTAACGCCTCAATCTCAGCTCCATTTTGCACAAGACTAGCGATCATTGCATTCCACGACACCACATTACGTACCTTAATCTTTTGAAAGACAGTGCATGCTTTCTCCAGAGAACCAAGTTTAGCATACATATCCACAAGTGAGTTAGCAACAAAAATATCCAAGTCCAATGCTCTCTTTATATTGTACCCATGTACCTCCCTCCCCAAATCAAAATAACCAAGCTCAACCAAAGCGGGCAGCAAACTCGAGAGCGTGATAGACCCTGGCATGACTCCACAGTCCGACATTTCCCTAAACATGGCAAGCACGTCTCCATAAAGCCCCGCGTTAAGAAAACAGCCTATCGCAGAATTCCAAGAAACCTCGTTTGTTTCCGGCATTCCTTCAAACAGCTGCATTGATGCCTCCACATGACCAAATTTCCCGTACATATCAATCAACGCATTCCCAAGATTGAGCATGGCGTCCAGCCCAGTTTTCAGCGCAAGCCCATGCATACCCAACCCAAACCCCTCCTCCTGCTCCACACCACAAGCGGGCACAACCGAGACCAAGCTTACGACATTCACAGGGATCCCGCTCCGCACCATACCAATGAATGCCTGCCTCGCGTCGTCGAACATCTTGTTGGCCAAGAAAGCCGACACGAGGGAGTTCCAGGAGACGACGTCCCTAGCAGGCATTTCGTCAAACACCCTGCGCGCGTCGCGGGCAGAGCCGCGGGAAGCATAGAAAGCGACGAGGGTGTTGCCGGCGAAGACGTCCGCGAGATGCCCGCTACGGAGCGCGGCGGCGTGCAGCTCGAGACCCTTGCGCGGGTGCGCGTCGGCGGCGGCCGCGGCGGCGTGGAGGGCGAAGGGGAAGGTGCGGTCGTCCGGGCTGACGGCGGAGCGGAGCATGAGGTTGTAGACGCGCAGGGCTTCGGAGGGGAGGGATGCCGACGAGAGCGCGCGCGAGAGCGAGTTCCAGAGGAAGGCGGAGCGAAGACGGAGGGGGTGGTGAAGGAGGATGAGGCGGGACGAGGGCAGGTCCCCGATTGCGGCGTAGGAGAGGAGGAGAGCGCCGGCGAGGGGTAGGGACGCGGCGAGCGCGCCGGATACGAGGGCAGCGGCATGGGCGCGGCGGAGGGTGTTGCCGCCGCCGCCGCTTTGGTGGAGGTGGAGGACGTGCGCGTGCAGGGACGCTGCTGTCAACCTGTTGGCGGGAGCACGCTGCTCCTGCGGCATGTGCAGATTGGGATGCGATCTGGTGTCGCCTCAAGCTGAAACCAACCCGTGTTTAGGCCTTGTGTCGAACAGGTGGGGCGACACCTTCGCCTACACCTCCTATTATGCACTCTCCGTAAAAAAAAAGCGCGTAATAGGTGTTTTAAAAGTAACCTAGTGCAATTTTTATGTGAGTTAAAACTAGCTTAACTTTTTGATATACCTATATATACGGGAATATCGGGAAGCGAATATCCTACTCCCTCCGTTTTAGAAATATATTTTAGCTTTATAAAATAAAAGTCTAGACGCTTTTTAGTGCGTGGGTTCACTCTAAACCTTTACGAATTTATACATTAAAATAAGTTTAGATACATTCGATTAATAAACTTAAAACGTATTATATTTCTGAACGGAAGGTATCCTAATTGCTATGCATAGTAGTAGAGTGTAGAGTGCAGAGGTACAAAAATATCTGGAATCAGAAAAGGGCCTCCCCGATCGTGGAATACCAGCGACTTAGCAGGGCCCACCAGTTCAGATGGCCCGACACCCGTTAACCCGCCAGGTACCCGCTTTAATGGAGGAGGGTATGGTGGTGGAAAAAATACCATTGGTCTATTTCATTTTAAAATTTCGGACCGGCTAGGTATGACTAGGGATGGCAATGAGGTCCCCAAACCCGCAAACCCGAAGAGTACCCGTCTTAAATGGGATAGGTTTGGTAAAAAGTTAGACCCGCCAGGTCTAACGGGGGTGGGTCCGGGGTGGCAAACATGTACCCGCAAAAATCTAATCTAGTGTCGACGTCACGTCCTGCCCCTGCCGCCCGTCCCGCCCGCTCGCCCGCACGCGTGGCCTCCCCGCTTGCTCGTCGCGGCCCATGGCCGCCCGAGGGCCCGCGTGGCCTCTACACTGCGCGTGGTCGTCCCTGCCCGACGCCTCTCGCCCCGCCCTTCCCAGCCACGGCTCCGTCGACGCCTGCTCTACCGCCTACCATTTTTGGCCTCCGCCCGACGTTTGCAGCTGTCCCTGCTCTGTCCAGGCCACGGGAGGCCGGCTCCGCGAGCTCGGGGTGCTCCTGCGGTGGTCCTCGTCGGAGCTCCTGGCTGGAATCAAACTGGCGCGCCGAATTCTAGCCAAAATCGATGGAGGTCGGGTGGCGGAAGGACACTGCCCTCCCGCCAAAGTTTTCAGTGATAAGGGCCAGCATCGGGTCGATCTCGGTTCGGTTTCCAAACCTGTGTATATAAGGACTAGTGGTGTGCTTTTTATGGGCCCTTTAAAAAAATTTAAGGACCAGCCTCGTATAAGATGTCTGATCTAACCACTTTTTTTTGTCTAAAATTGTAAACTAGAAGTTATTTTAAGGATCCGGAGGTTTAAGGGTCCACTAGATATGCTCTAAACCCGCACCCAAACCAGGCGACTACCATGTGGACCCACCAGTCACCTCCATCTATTCTCTCCTGCTTTCTCCATCTGTCTATCCGCCTATCAGCGACTGGGCAACAGCTAGCCAACCCCATGACCTTACTAGTGGACAAGGACAAATTCCCGTTTTGCCCACCGCGGCCGTACAAAAGTTGATGGACGCACGCACCTACCGTGTTCGTAGACGAAGCCGTCGAAGCTGGAGCATCCAGGCCCGCCGTTGAGCCAGAGCACGACGGGGTCCTTGCTCGGGTCGCGCTCCGACTCCACCAGGTAGTAGAACAGGTTCCTGCCGTGCTGCTCGTCCACAGTCACGTACCTGCAGTGCAAGCGATCGAGCACGTGAGCAAAACGAGATCATCGAACCAAGCAAACCGAGATCGCTCGCACAGTCGCACGTACCCGGCGTAGTGCTTGGACGGGAGCGCGCCATCGAAGCCGGGGACGGCCGTGACCTCCGCGCCCTGTGGCGCGGCGCGGCACGGTGGCCAGCCTGCGGTCAGGACGACGACGACGAGGAGGAGTAGCGCCGTAGCGGAGGCAGAGCGGCGGCAGGCCATCATCGTCGCTCGCTACTGGATGCTAGCTAGCCTTGCCTAGCAGGGGAGGACACATATGTAGGACGGAATCGGAATTGATGTCCACGCCGCGCTCCGTTGATTGGAGCGAGGGAGGAGGGCGTGGCTAGATTTGTTTACCCGTTGTGGCCTGCCTGTCCTTGTACATAGTGTAGTGCCATAGCGATTGGATTGCGTGGTGGAACGATGCACCTAGCTAGTGAGTCCAGTCTCCAGACCGGCCGGCCGCTGGTGGACGGCACTTCTCGCTGTCTTGGAGCAGCGACGCTCGAGTTTGGTTTGTTTCTCAAGTTGGTACAGAGTGGCATTCGTTCGTTTGGTAGTCCGTTCATGTCTTCCTCGGTTTGGTAGTCCATTTTTGTGATACTTTCTCGTCTCTTCCTCGGTTTTGCCGTTGGTTCAGATTTGACAATGCCAAGCTGCTGAGCGATTTTTCTAGGGCAGACAAACAGGTTCACGGTCAATTGATCAGACCTAGATTAGCTTGCCTGATCCTTTTGTCCATCCGCGTTAACAGGTAATCTTAGTATTGATCGCAGGTCGATGCATTAACAATTTTTCTCTCGGTCGGCTGTTATTTTTATTTCATCTGTTTGTATGCAGCGCGTAATTTGATCACTAGCTAGTATTGGCACTAGCTGCTCAATGATCGGATATCTGATATCTCGTGTTATCATACTAGTTATCACTACACCTTGCAAATATGTACAACATGGATGATAGGATAATTTAGTTTAGTATAAGTAGCTATACCTATTTTAGGTTTAACATTGGTCATGGTGCACACAAGTAGTAGTCCATTACCTACAGCGGTAGTAGCAGGAGTGTTCATGTTGTCTCACTAATATGTTCTTTGTTTAATTTCTAAAAAGGCTTATATTATGGAACGTAGGTAGTATATGTTTAGTTAACATGGCATAATTTATCTCAGTCAAACATCGTATATGTTTAGTTATCTTCCGTTTCAAATATAATTTCATATTATCATGATTTACAGAAATGGGAGATGGGGCTGGTTGTGCTCAAGAATCATGCGACATGTCTATTTCAAGTGATGACGATGGCATCGAGCAGAAGAAAAGCAACGTCGAACTTGAAGAGGACCATGGTGAAGCTCAAGCAGATGTGTTACTTGAAGATCCTAAAATGGAGACGATCATTGATACTGAGAATGATGTGCAAGAGTACTGAAAAAATTACGCTAAGGCAAAAGGGTTTGGTGTGACGAAGAAAAGCTCAAACAGAGATGATAATGGAGAACTTAAGTACACTACTCTTTGTTGGTCTCATCATGGTAAGACTAAGTCCAACTTAAGTAATATGTCGAAGCCAAATCCAACAGATGGTTTGAGATGTAAAGCTAAAGTTAATCTTTCCATGCTCCCGATGAAAGGTTTCATCTTTTGACGATCATTGTTTAGACCAATACTCTGCATATCGGTTTCACAATTCAGAAATCTTCATCTAATCTCCTTAGTGCCTTTTTAACTGCTGATTGGTAGACTGTCCATATGATAGATGATCTACAGGACAATTTGACATATTTTTTGGTCCTAACTTAATATCATGAAGTGCCTGCAAACAAGTCATTTTGTCTTGTTTTGGAAGTGGAGTTGAATACAAAGCGCTAGCCAATCCCACCACCGAGCTCATTTGGGTTGAAGTATTGGTGCAAGAGTTTTGTGTCTCTTTTAAGAAACAACCATATTTATGGTGTGATAATCTTGGCACTACTTATTTATCTGCAAGTCTAGTGTTTCATGTTCATATAAAGCATATTGAGATTGACTATCATTTTGTTCATGAAATAGTTGATATTAAGTTATTGAATATCAAGTTCATCTCTGGAAAGGTAGCTGATGGTTTCACAAAAACTTTGCATGTCAAACTTTTACATGAGTTTAACATGAATACAACAGATGCTTGCAGCATAATTAACATTGCCGCAGAAGCTCACAACAAAAATACCAAAAATTGCTGAAACAAAATAGTTGTATCATTGTATCATAATTTATGTACTTTTACAAAAAAATAACATGTATGTAGCATTGTAGCAAAAGTTCACAAAAAAATACTAAAAATGATCAAAACAAAGTAGTTGTATTATTGTAGACAAATTTATGTACTTTTACAACAAAAAAAACACGTATATAGCATTGTAGCAAAAGCTCACAAAAAATACTAAAAATGATCAAAACAAAGTAGTTGTATTATTGTAGCATAATTTATGTACTTTTACAACAACAAAAAACACGTATATAGCATTGTAGCAAAATCTCACATCAAAAATATTGAAACCATGAAAGAAAAATAGTTACATATTTATAGCATAATTTATGTACTTCTACAACAAAAAAAGTAACAAGTATAAGCATTGCAGCAAAAGCTCACAACAAACCGAAAACGATTAAGGCAAAAAATTGTTGTCTGTTACCGATTTACATCATATTGCTAAGTTATTACAACAATATTAGCAAAATTCAATAATTACAGTTATCTCTATAAAATCTATTTGCAACATATACCTAAATTTGTTTTCTGTGTGAAACCAAATTTTAGTCTTCATATTTAGCACCCTCTTGAGAGTCAATGGATGTGGCGGTACATTGGCAGTTTCCAAATCTCTTCTCTTGGCATGAAAAAGCAACGACTGTGACAGAAGTCGACATAGTAGCCACCAGCCACGTACAACGAGATCTGGGAAATATGAATTTATGGGGCTATAATCATAGGTGGGCGACGATGGGCTCAGCCCGCGTATGTCCGCAAGTGGGAACAAATGAACACAAGACAAAAAATTGCTAACAAGACTAACACCACACAAAAGTATAGCACAAGCCCGACAACGACACAAACCTACTAGCTCCTCAACAAGTCAATCACGTCATCGAGATGTGGTTGAAATCAGGTTACCATTGTCTAAATAGGCACCACGGTAACACACACTTTAGTGGAAAACATAAGAGGTGGGGACCTGTCGATTGCCAGCTAGGATGGAGGAGGGGTGGAGTTCCTTTAGGTGGAGGAGAGGCGATAAACATTGTTGTTTGTGCAGGATCTTTTTTTCTATCTTACATGGTTTATATTAGATAAAGATACCAATATTTAGAATCAGAAATTGTGGTAACTGAACCCACACACACAAAAGGTCTAAATAAAACGAAAATTACAACCATAATCATGGTCTCAAAAATATCGCCTAAGCTGTAGCCGAAATCATTGTTATTGCGCAACCACAGCTCTTAATTGTTGTCGCTGGAAGAGAAATTAATTCAATCAACAACCATCAGCTCCGTTGGGCATGTTTGCATGTCCACTATTATATGTTTTCTATGAATGATACATATGTAAAGTTAATCATACATCCCAAAATGTAACTCTAGATAGAAGATTGGTCATCTATGGACAAGAATCCGTGGGGAGCATCGATGAGGGTTCGTGTCAAATTCCAATCTGCTTTTGTAAAATTCCGAGAAGCTTTTGAGCTTAGATAGCGTGTGCAAATAACGATCGAGGTTTGGTCCATATGGATACACGTGATTCCTAAACATTAGAAATAAATATTAAATAAAGTTGAAAATATGGCATAAATTATGCATGTAAAGAATGTTTGAAACTAAACTACAAAAGCATGTAAGTTTGTGTGAAAAAGACAAAGTCTCCAGGACATACACTAATCAAGATTTGCACAGTGAAAAAATACTACAAAGTTCCATTTTTTGTGCAGACAAAATACAATCATATTTAAGTGTCAATGCAATATGCACATGATTTATCTTTCCAAAGCTTTGAAATACGATTATTGAGAAGCATTGAAATTCGGGTACATGTGTACCATGTCCAACATGGTATTTTCAGTGCAAATCACCACAATCCTTGTACAACCCAAAACATGCCCCCTCGCGCAGCCTTGCACCATGACATCAATCAACTTAAGAAAGAATCACGGAGAAGTACCACATTGTATTACATGTTCATTTCAGCATGTTCTCACTCAATGACAATGGCCACTACAAAAATCTAAGAACCTGATTTGTGGATTTACATCACTTGAAACACATCACTCATGACAGTATAAATATATATAAGTTGATACCTCACATCACCATGTTTTTCCCAAACAGCAAGATGAGGCAGAACTGACAACAGAAAAATCAAAACAAAAAGGAAACAAATGTCCTAGGCTTGACAAAATAGATTTCAAATCAACAAATGAAAAACAAAAACTAGAGCTAAATGAGCGTGAAACTGAAACTGTCCACTAGCTAGCCAAGGTTCAAAATAGAGCCATCATGCCAAAAATCATCCAGAGGTGACCTCCATGCAAGATTGATTCAACTAGATCAGTGTCTATTAAAAAACAGATCAATAAACTCTTATAGCGAGTCAAGTTTAAATCAACACCTCAGATTCCAGCCCAGATTCCTTGATGGCCAATTTCCCATGGTTGTGATATGGTCCCATCAACTCTTAATGGGTATCTATTAAATCTCATCATTTCTTTCCCATATTCTAGCTAGCTTCTCCTTCTGCCATAAGAAGGAACCACCTCCAAAAATAAGCCATGAGGAACGATTTTTACACATGATATTCATGTATCATTCTTCATGCACAAAACTTCTAGAAAATGCCAGACAAATAGGCAGGCTACCAAAGGCACTAAAATGCATCGAATGAGATGCACCAACCTCAACAAAAGAAAAGGGCCTTGCGGCATTTAGTTTCCCACCGGCATCGAACACTCCTATGAGAAAGTTGGTAAATCAACATAAAATACAAAGGAGATGAGATAATATAATGCAAAAAATATATATCCATGTTTCACATGGATAAATTTGAGCACAAAGTTCTATCTTCAAATGTGTGTCCCATTTTATTAATAAAGTTATCTTAATGCATGGCAACACTACACACCTCGTTGGACAAGCATAAATTAATTAAGTTACTATTTCAATATGTCATGAAACTAGGTGATCATCAAAAACCCACATTGCAATTAAGTTACTATTTCAACTATTAAAGTTACGATATAATACATGGTAGGCTCATTCATGTCAGTGAACATCAAGAGGATACCCAAGCCATTCCTCTTAACCTACATTAAGCACGATGTTTTGTCCATAAGCACCAAAGATCACACAAATAGGGTTAATAACGTCAATGACAAGCCATAAAATGGAAAGATCCATTATATGCTTCGTTATTCATGGCATATGGTTATTTGGTTGGCCAAAGTGTATGGCGTGGGGTCTCCATGGCACTGCGCATGGTTTATGGATTTGGGTTTTTTAGGAAGGAGATGTGCACCGGAGACTTCGTCGGCTAACAGACAAACAATAGGGATGCGAGTTTACCCAGGTTTAGGCCCCCGGAGAGAAAATCCTACTCATGCTTGTCTGTTCTTGATTGAATAGATGAAGGTTACAAGTTGTCGAGATGGATGTGGTTTGCACAGATTGGATATGGCATGTTTGTGGTGAGAGTTTTGGTGTCCTCCTTGATGGACCCTCCTAGCCCTTATATGGGGAGGCTAGGTCTCAGGTACCATCCGAGTTGGTTACAAGTTGTAATCTATCTCTATGCTTTCCTAGTTTAGGAGCTTCTTCTTGTTTGTCACACCAGGAGTTGGTGTCCTCATGGCCTTCGTATCACCTGAATCTTCATGGGCATCAGTGATCTTACCAGACCATCTTGTTGTGGGCTTCCAGCTGTGCCAAACCTGATAGGCCAAGGATGAGTGCCCATTGGGCATGCCTATGTCAGTGTGGGAGACACAATTGTGGCAATTTTAGCTAAATAAAAGAGCATGAAAAGTGGGCTAGGCGCCAACATGAGTATGAACCAAACATAGTTGACCTTGTCATAAGTAACCTAATATCAAACAACTTTGGATAAAACATAACTTCAGTTATCTTCAAGATAGCTAACTTAAAGAATAGTAGAATACATGCACATTCCATGCCATCTAAAGAAATTGTTGTAAATAGAGGTACGACCCTCCAACGCTAAATCGAAATTCTCGAAATGATTGTTGATAAAAAGATAGGATTGGTTGGCAAAACAGCTTTAGCGATGACCAAGATTCATACTATTCCTACAAAAAGTGAGGGACGAGGGAGACCTAGGATTAGGAATTGGAAACAACACATTCATAGAAGGGTACAACCCTTTCCCCATAGTCACAACACCTCGGCCAAATACACATATTCCCTTTATTTCCATCAAGGGATAGCTCAGATCAATTAAATAATACTATTCCTCGGCCCATGGCCCTTGAGATAAAAATGATTGATATTTGACATAATAAGCCAACCAGACAGAAAACTATAAATTTTGTTAAAAAATGGTATAAGAAACATTCAAGTGTTCAAAAAGATTTTATCCATTGTCACATACTTGTATTGCAAGGGTCACCCAGTGTATGATAAGATATCAGTATGACATAAACACTAAATCATCTCATACAACAGGTAACTTAAGATATTAGTTCTAGTTCCAACATAGCCTCATCATATTGTATTACGGAACAATCAATTTTTTCATTCTCGCTCATGAGGTAACATGAGCAAGGAAGATGCAAACTAAAGGTTTCGGATTTATATTTAAGAACCCTAGACCCTATTTAACGCCTACCACAAGGGTCCATCACCTAACACTAGACTAGGAGGATATAATTGGATGTGCAAACTATACAAGTGGCTATGTATGTCAAACAAGTAACCTACAAAAATAAGCACCAAAAAAGTGTCAAGTTAATGCTACAACACCGCTGTAATTGAAAATATGTAATATAGTATGGTAGTGAAACATACAAAAAGGAAATGCTAATTATAGAAAATTTGAAATTGATCATCTATGGAACAAAGTGAAAGGTATGAGACACTTGTTGCAATATTCAGGTTAAAACTACCTAGTAGATGTTGGATATCAAATTAAGAAACTTATACAAGGAAATATGTGTGATACATAAAAATAGTAAATACATAACCTATTAGAAGTGAAACATATCAGAAAACAATAGGACAAATGGTTATTCTGTGTGCAAATTATTCTAGCATGTAAACTCTAGCTTAGTAAAAACATGAAACTTATGCGAATAAACAAATAAATCAGTCCACGAGTATTGACAACTACATGTAAGTACTTATGTACGAGACACAGCTTAGCCAAACAATGAGACTAATCCAAAGGATGGATGACCAAAACATAGCTCAAGAAGAATTTGTAACATAAGAATTAAATGCAATACATCTAATAATGATGTTACATCACCTTGCAAAGACTCCATGGCAGAAGAAAAGTCTTGGGCAGGAGTGTTAAACTCAGCAAAAGCAATTTTATATCTATTATCAGATCCCGTAATGATCAGACTTACGTTACAAAACCCAGTAAAATGGCGAAATATATCTGGAGAAGCACGAGTTAAGGATCTGAAGCACTAAAAGGTGAAATCAAAAAACACAGTAGAAAATATTAAGACATAGATTGGTAAGATATAAAAATAAAATGTAGCACTTATGAAAAAATGATAAATAATATAAAAAATAGAAAGAGAATCATGTGCATAAAAGGATACATATAAGTTCTCGTATAGCACAGATGGAAGAGAGACCATCAACATATAGGGTGTTTGATGCATTTGAGGGAAGATAGCTCATAAGACTCAACATAAGGAATCTGCAAAGGTGCACAAGGTCAGGTTAGATAATCTAGTACTTCACATTTACTGACAAAACTGCTAGTCCTAATGAGGAACAAGTAATTATTATGTAACCTCATTGTGTATGTATTGTCCGTAAGGAAGTCCTATTAATTCATTAAATCTAGCCACTTCCTGTTCACAACCAGTTATCTGCTATCCAGAAGGCATGTCTGCAATAAGAGTGTAAACAATAAATTATTACACAAGTGTTACTTGGCATACAACTCTAATAGACACATGCTGGCAAGTAAATATGATTGAAGTTATTATTTTACAAGATAGCATAAAATAAAATGTGGAGCTAACACACATCAAGAAAAGAATAGTTGGAGAGGGGGGAAATGAAATCTTAATGTATCCATGCGAAAAGGGTTAAAATAAGTGGTTCAAGAAAATGGCAAGCATATCAATGTTTTAGTATTGTTTGATTATGATGACCTATGAGGTAGAAACAGAGATAGACATGTTGATTTCTTGTAACACTCACTAAAAAAATATTCATACTTACCAATAAATGTAAGGGTCTAAGTGCGAAAATTACAAGTAGTTAATTCAGTTGATGGTGAGTAATTTAACATATCATGTAGCTCAATGACCACAACTGATGCCCAAATGACAATAAATCATGATATCGATAAAATATTGGAAGGGTACTAAAGGGAAACGGGAACATGCTTTATTTAATTATAAATTGTTGCATGAAGGAGTCATATAACATAGAAGCATGCAAACCCTAAGCCAGATAAACCAGATTTACGTAAACACTACCGACCAACTCCAGTTTTTTACATTTCATAATATATTCATTCATAAGACATCCATTTCAGACCTCTTTACACTAGCTATAAATATGTGTTGATAGCTACGTTCTAATGCTTTTAACAAAGCAAATCTAAGCAACACTAGACCCAAAGGTCAAAATGCTACATGCATTGTCGACCAACTCCAAATTTTTACATTTTATAATATATTTGGTCATAAAACATCCATTTTAGACCTCTTTACAACAATATCAACAAGAAATGTGTGTTGACAACTATGCGCTAATGCTTTTAACAATGCAAAGCTAAGCAGCACTACACCCAAAGGTCAAAATGCTACATGCCAACAACATAAAAAATCATACAACTCCATCATATAATTACTTCATTTTCTATGATTACTTTGAACCTTCAACATGAATACTTAGGCTAAGGACACAATAACCTGATGTGCTGATAGATCCTATTCAAAATTATCATTAACAAATCCAAACATCTAGTCTACCAACCTAATGCATGTTAAACTAGGGCTAGGGCTAGGGAAACAGGCAGCCTTATATGACAGTGCACGCTCCGTGTTTCGGGAAACGGTGGCTGAGGGTCAGAGGAGGCGCAGACTAGTTCTAGGGCTAGAGAAACATGCATTTTTATATGGCGACGCGCGCTCCATGTTGCCGATGTTAGCGTCCGCCAGCCGAGTCCTTGTTGGAGGGAAACCAACCATGTGTGATGCCACTGCTGGCGGGCGTGGGCGCTCAGCTCTTACATTGTGAACACCTGATGATGCGCGTGACGGTGGAAGGAAGGGATTTGAGAGATTTCGCTCGCAGTACTAGGCCTTCTTGGGTATAGTCTATTGGCTTTGTAGGTGATCTGCCCAGTCTCATCATATTGGCTCATTTTGGGTCCAAGGAGTTTGGACTTTGGAGCGACCAGCTAATGGCTAGGCTAACTTTCACTCCAAGCCCTCTAAAAAAAGTTTCACTACAGTCTTGGGTTTATAAATGGACAATGTTTGTAGTAATTTAAGGTGTGGTTTCTCTTTGCTGACAAAAAAGTGTGTTTTCTCTCTAATAGTGGGCTGCCTAATCACTATTACCTCTCCCAAAATATTACCTGGCTACCGAAGCATGATTATTTTCTTTTTCAAGTAAGCGAAATTTTAAACTGAAATAACCATCGAAACCATCGAAACGAGTGTCCAAGTTACAAACTCCATCTTGTGCTTATGTGTCAATATCTTCTAAATTATATCATATATTGATAGGTTTTGGTCAATTTTTTAGGCGTAAGTGTAATTATCATTTTTGTTTGTTTGTTTACTTTCATGTTACTCTATGTCGTATACTCCCATGTTAGTGTGTACTTCTCATAATAATAGCATATTAATATGTGTTAGTGTGTTTACTTTTCATGTTAGTGTGTGTCCACCACATTGCCTCTTACAAGGTGACGCTGCCATCAATGCTTCATAATGGGTTGGGAGCGCCGTGTTAGACATCCTCACCGACTCGGCCGGTTCAGAGGAAAACGTAGAATAGTTATGGTGGTAGAACCACCATCATGTATGTGAGTCTGCCACTTGACCATTACAATCACATGGGCTCCTTATGGCGGTGGCGGTGCCATCAAAGTATCTTGTCAGGTTTGCGTCACCCTAGCTAGTATCTCTACACATCCCCATCAGCGCTACTTCAGTGGCGAGCACCCTCGTGGCCAGGTAGAATAAGGTCAATGGTGAATATAGTGGGGTTAGGGTCTCCCATCTATTCGACTGGTGGTGGTGAGTGGGCAACGACTGATGGCTGCGAAAATAGTCATCTTTTTATTCGCGTTTAAATCTTATATTAAGTCAAGCAATTGATAAAATATCTCTAGCCTTGCCACTAATGACTAATTACTGCAAAAATGTGCAAATCCTTGTTTATAAATTGTAATCTGCAGGAAATCACTCTTTTATGGAGAAATCTGGAGTAATCAAGGGAGATTCACACGCTGCCAACTCAACTAAGTCAACTAGGATCGAATGCTAGAGTCCATAAGTGTTAACGAGTATCGGTACGGGCGGAGCTTGTCCGTACCACACGGCGGCGGCTTCGCCAGGTCAAACAGACAACTTTCATGAAGGACCCTATATATTTCGAGACTCCCAGCCACCGCAAAGAGAGTTGCCATTCACAAATTGCATCTGAAGACACACTAAGGAAGATCTACCACTTCCACCACCATAGTTCATCATCCCCATCTCCATGCATAGCCATAGCCATAACTTACATTCAAGATCTCCTCTCGGTTGGCGACTTTGTAAGGATATTTGGTATTTATCTAAGTAATTCTACAATGTTTTCTATTCTTGATCTTGTTATGAGTGAGTAGTCCTCACGGGCTGTGGGTTGGGAAATAGCCTCGTTGTGATTATGTGCATCTAATTACATGGGAGTATTGTGTGGTGATTGCATAGCAGATTTGTATTTGTATCATTGTCCTTACCTCAATCCGAGGACTTGTCAGGTATCCAAGACCCCGAGGATTTATGAAGGTTTGAGTTGAGATGTGTGGTAAACATCGCCTACACGTGAAACCCACCGACAACAAGGGGAGTACAGTAGTCATTTAGTGATCTATTTGGGAACAACGGTAACATCATAGATCTTAATGTTTTGGTCTATATTTTACTTAATAATCGTTCATAGCCTGGTGCTTCGTGGTATAACGATTGGATCAAGAGACTTTATGCTATGCATGTGAATCGTAGGGGATTTAGTATCTACGGATGTGCTGCCCACAAATCCTATCTATATTAGATCATTTACACATGAATACGCTTATTATTATATTTATCCCATATGTATGCATAGCTGTAGGTGAAACCTCAACCCTGGCCTATCTCCATCCATTGATACAACCCCAATAACAAAAGCAAACTGGAAAGGTCTAGTAAACAAAGATTGAAGCGAACTAACAAGTCCTGCAGATGTTCTTTAACCTACAACAATTGTTTCCCATGGTTCAATTAAAGTTAGGTCTTCTAGGAAAAAAGCTACTATAGTGCATCTGTAATCCGAATCGAAGGTATCAACCCTTTTTCTGGCACCATTGTTGGGGAAACAATTCTCTATCCTAGTGAGGTTACCAGAGACCTTGTTAGTTAGTTTTATTTTGTTTTAGTTTATTTATTTTATTAGTTTACTTTATATTATCAATTGAAACCCCAAAAAATGAGTTACTTGTTTTATTATTTATTTTATTCTAAAAAGGCAAATAACAATTAGTACTATGGCACAAAAGAAGCTCGGGGAATATGCTACCCTGAATGATGATTTTATTCGTGCACCTATCACTCAGCCCGCTGTCACAATGGAGAATTATGAAATAAAGCCTAACTTTTAAAGTTTGGTTTAGCATAACCAATTTGGAGGCTTAGCTTCTGAAGATTCATAGTGCACTTAAACACATTTACTGAGATATATGATATGATGCGCATAAAAGATATTAACCCCAATGCGGTCAAGCTAAGTTTATTTCCTTTCTCACTTAGAAGAAAGGCAAAAGATTGGTTGCTAACTTTTCCTAAAGGCAATATTACTTATTGGGAGGAATACACTAATATTTTTATGACTAAGTTTTTCCCTCCAGCTAAGACTATGCAACTTAGATCTAACATTGCTGGCTTTAGGAAGAAAGATCACGATCCACTAGCGCTTGCATGGGAGAGGATAAAGGAATCTGTAATGAGTTGTCCCAACCATGAGATGGAAGAATGGCTAATCCTCCATTTATTTCATAAAGGTATTAATCCTATGTCTAAGTCTATGCTTGATACTGATGCAGGAGACACTTTCATGGGCAAGCAAGTAAATGTTGCCAAACAGCTTCTTCATGATATACAAAGGAACCATGCCCAATGACATGTGAAAAGATCCTCCTCAAGAAAGGTGAATTCAATCACCGAGGAGAAGAATTAAGAGCTCACGACAAAGGTAGGTGAGCTATTAACTATTATAAAGGGTAAGGAAGATACCTCGATAAATGCCGTCACTAACACCACTATTGAGGAAGTAGATTTTACAACCCATAATCCTTATAATTCTACATGGAAGAGTCAAAGTTTTGGCTCAAACTTTCAAAAACAATATTCTAATCCTACAGGTTCTCCAAACAACAACTTTAATAATAGTAATGGAGCAAATCATGGTAATCTCCGGCTTGAAAATTCTTTTAAATCATTTATGCAAGCTCAAACAAAACAAAACAATGTTCTTATTAAAATAATGGAGAACCATGATGCAATTATTGGTAAAATTTGTAATCAAGTTGTTGCTATTATAAATGATGTGTAGGATCTACATGAGAGAACAAAGACCATGGAGGCATAGCTAGGCAAAATATCTAAGAGTCAAACTCTCATACTTGCAAGATTTGCAGAAAAGTCCGAGTCAAATCTGTTTGAAGACCTCAAGATGAGGAGGCCTGAGAATGAATATGAACCACCTGAAGACCTAGATCACAATAATGCATCATCTCTGGACTATACCGTGGAAGATCTCGTAAAGATGATTGCATTGAAAAATCCCAGTATCGAACGAGGTAATGAGGCCATATACCAAAAATTCATAAATGAAGTGGCCATAAAAGTAGGTGAGTTAGATATGGAATATAAGAAGCTAGCTAAGAAACTTATAGCTAAACTTGATGATATATTTGATCCCACTATTAAGATACATATAGGACTTAATGAGAAAGATGCACTTTGTGATCTAGGTGCTAGTGTTTCAACAATTTCTAAAAGTTTATTTGATAAATTAAACCTTGGTCCATTTGAAATTACTGAATTAAAACTCCATCTAGATGACTCAACTTATAATCAAGCTGTGGGAATCAAAGAAAACATAGTTGTTAACATCAAAGGATGTCCCGCACTTATTGATCTTGTCATAGTTGATATGCCTAAAGATCCTATATAGTGCCTATCATCCTAGGTAGGCCAATTTTAAAAACTATCAAAGCCTTGATTAACTTGCATGAAGGGAATGTGACAGTAGGAGTACCCTCTATAGAGCCATTTGCGGTTCACTTCTCTAGAAAGAAGAAGGATAAGACTAATGACGATGGGATCATAACCTTTAAAGCTAATTAATTTGGACATATGATCATTTCGAGGTCTTTGTACATCATATCATACACAAAAGAACATCTGCCTCTAACCCTAACCTTAAAAAGAACCAAAAAATAGGCCCACATCCCTCACCGGAGCCTGCAGGTTGCGGTGGCACGGTACTCACTCCTCGTCGGAGTTGATGATGATGACCTCCCGCTCGACGAGCTCGAGCTTGATGTCGCACATCGTTGCCTCCTGCTCCATCTCCTGTAGCACCGCTACCGCTTGGATAGCACCGCGTGTCTCCTCCGCCTCGCGCTTGGCCGCCTCCTTCGCCTCCACCACCGATGTCGCGAGCATGATGCTCGTGGCGGCCTCCAACGCTTTGTCGTCGTTGATGAAGTCGGCCAGGACCACGACCGGCCGTTGTGGTCCTCCTTCTTCTCCTCCTCCTCTGTGGCATCCTCCTCCGTACATGGCTCCTCCTAGACTGGTGGCGGGGTGGGTGCCTGCCACGCTCCGCTCGAGCTCCCCACGTTAGCGTCCTCGAAGTTCCACCATTGAAGTGAAAGGAATATGCTCGAGAGGCAATAATAAAGTGGTTATTATATTATATTCCATGTTTATAATAAATGTTTATTTCTCATGCTATAATTGTGTTAATATGAAACGTTAATACATGTGTATTTAATTAACAAAGAAAAGGTTCCTAGTGATGCCTCTCATTACCCTAGCTTGTTGATTAACAGATGATCAAGGTTTCATGATCATGACATTGGATGCTGTTAATAACAAGGTCACAACATTGATTGAATGATGTGATGAACATACTCCCAACGTATAGTTACACGATCAAGCCATTATGTTTACACTACTATAACGTCATTCAAAGTAACCATAATCCTTAGACCATGAGATCACGTCAATCACTGACTCTGAAAGAGTACTTTGATTATATCAACGTCACTTCGTAACTGGGTGATTACAAAGGTTTCATCGGGTACATGAAAAGTGTTAGTTGAGGCTTGTGGATTAAGAGTGGGATTTTTCTATTCTGATGATGGAGAGATATACTCAGGACCCTCTCGGTGATATCACCTTGACATAGCTTGCAAGCAAGTGATAATGATAACTAAGAATGTTATATCACGGGAACGAGAAAAGAGTACTTGTCAGTAATAGGATCGAACTAGGTATGAATGATACCGAATGATCAGATCCTGGACAAGTAAAATATCGCGAGACAAGGGGAATTGATTACTACGAATAAAAGGTCACGTGATCACTAAGTTATCACATGAACTGGTGGGAGTCATTATGGATCTCTAGGTCCCGCTATTGATTATTGATCAGAGAATATCTCGATCATGTCCACACAGTTCGTGACCTGTAGGGAGACACACTTAAGGATAGTCGACGCATTTGAGTGGATAGGGAACACCGGAGAAGACAATGGACATCGCAAGAATTTGTTCTGTCGAATCTGCCGAAATGGTTTCGGGGTATCGAAACAAAGCAAGGAAATAAAATGTTAATGTGTTCATTAAATAAAGTGTTCATTAAATAAAGTACTCATTAACTAAAGTGTTCATTAAATTGAGTTGCATTAAAACAAGAGAATTAAAGTGCTTTAATTGAAAGACCTTTGATTTTTTGAGTGGAGAATAAATGGAGAAAGTGAAGTGGAGTGTCCACCCACATGAATGAGAGGAGGGGAAGGGGCACCCCCATGCCGCCATCCAAGGAGGGGGCTCCCCCCCTCCTCTCCCCTATAAAAGGAGGTGGAGACCCCTCCCTCTCACACACTTGTCTACTCCTCTCATATGCCCTTTGGTTGCCATCTTCTCTCTCTTGCTAGCCTTGTTCATTGCCACTAGAAAAGGTGATTAGGCGAAGCCCTGCTCGAGATCTTCCCCTCCACCATCTCTACCATGGGGTAACATTGTTGGAGTTCCCGTGGATCCACTACTTTCCGCTGCCCGGCTGGAGCGAGGGTTCGGGAGTCATCGGCACACCGTACGTGTGACCGATTACGGAGGTGATGCACGTGTGGCACTATCATCGCGCCCTTGAGGACGGTCGAGTACACTCGACAACAACCACGTTTATTTGTGGGAACGTTATCCCGTGTTACAGTCTTCGAGGGTGAGTCCAGCTGAAACTGTTACATGTATCTCCTAGATATGATCTTGGTGGTTGCAACCGTAGAATTTTTTTTCATTTTCATGCAACGAACCTCATCATGAAGCGACGGCGACGGCATCTCGTTATGGTCGATCCACTTCTATGTTGCCCGCTTCCTCGTCCCAAGCAACGCGACGCACCGCTTTCGCTCGACCTCCTCCGCGGTGGGGGTGTGAAACAGCTCAACCCGTCGGCCCCAACTTTGGTGGACGACCTCCTCGACATTTTTGCTGGGCCGATTGGGTGGATCTGCACGGAGGGAGGCGAAGTGCCGCCGGATATAGCACAGTAGTGAGGGCTCCGGTCGGTTTACGACTTGTATCACACCCCCTCGCACGGTCTAATTTTCGGTGAACCGTAAAGTTTTTATGGGCCTGAGCTAAAGTATGGTTTCTATTCAGGCCCAAAGACGAGGTCCAAACCGTGAAACCACCGGAATTTTATTGCTTTGGGTTTTTTAGGTTATTTGTTAGAGTTGCTCTTATCTCCGAATAGAAAACTACTCACGTCGTGGTCGGGCCGTACTCTCGGAGCGCACGCATGTTTTTGGAATTCAATCCAAGGAAAGCACACCCCCTTTTGTAGCCAAATTCGAATAATACACGGAGAGAGGGAAGGAAATTGAAACGGGAACAATGCATATCCCTCTCGAACTCTCGCATGAAAGTTGCAAATTTGAGAACGTATCGAAGGCAGGAAGCGCTGGCGGTTTAATTCACGGCGCCTGTACAAATATACTCCGGTCCCTCTAGCAAACCATATTGTTTCCTGATTTCAATTTGTGATCTCGAAACCGGCGATCGATACGTACGATGGACCTTCGAGCAGCCGCGCCGACGAGGGATCAGCGGCAGTCTGCCGTCGGCCGCGCCGGCGCCGAGGGCCTGGCGGCGCTCTCGGCCGGCCTCGTGCGTGCCCTCGCCCACCAGAATACAAACAGCAACGCCCTTGTCCATCTACACCGCGCTCGCGGTCGTGGCCGCCGGTGCCCGCGGAGCCACCCTGGAGGGGATCCTCAGCGTACTTGGCGCGCGGTCCCGCGAAGAGCTAGACGAGTTCATCGCCGTGGCGGGGGACGCGATGCGTGACCGGTCGGGCTCTGGCGGGCCCGTGTCGCGTTCGCGTGCGGCGTCTGGAGCGACCTGTCGTGCCCTCTGAAGCCCGGGTTCCGTGAGGTCGTGGTCGAAGGCGCGTACAAGGTCGAGGCATCCGCCGTCGACTTCCGCGGCGACCCAAGGGGTGCATGCCGGCTGATCAACGCGTGGGCGGCGCAAGCCACCAACGGCCTGATTGACTCTGTTCTCGATGAAGGCTCAGTGACCCGAGAAACTCGCGTCGTGCTTGGCAACGCCGTGTACTTCAATGGCAAGTTCCAGCAGCCCTTCGACAAGAATGACACGAGGAAGGCACCGTTCCGCCGGCTGGGCGGCGCCAGCGTTGTCGACGTGTCCTTCATGCAGAGCTGGAAGAGGCAGTTCGTGGCCGTGCATGACGGGTTCAAGGTGCTCAAGCTTGGGTACAAGATGGCGAAAGAGCACCTGAGCCGTGCCAAAAGGCTCACACCATACTCTCGGAGCTCCAATGGCCAGAACCGGCAAGAGCTCCAATGGCCAGAACCGGCAGCGTGGATCCGTCGGTCACGGTAATACTAACGCGTCCGGTCATGCCAACAGTCAAGACAACGTTTCTACTCGTACGACACACTTCTCCATGTGCATCTTCCTCCCAGACGACGACGACGGCCTACTAAGCCTTCTCGACGCCATCGCTTCCCGCCCGGGCTTCCTGCACCAGCACCTGCCTCATAAGAAGGTCAAAGTCCGCGGGATCAAGCTGCCAAGGTTCAAGTTGTCCTTCCACAGCAGCATCGTCGGCGTCCTCGACAAGCTGGGCCTCCGGCTTCCATTCCACCACCAAGCGGCCAACCTGTCCAACATGACGGAGGACAACGACTCCGGCTTCCCGCTGGTCGTGAGCGACATCGTCCACAAGGCGGTCATCGAGGTGAACGAGGAAGACACCAAGGCCACAGCCATCACCATGGTTACGAGTGCTGCGACCACGAAGCCAATGCCGTCTCCACCGGTTGATTTCGTTGCTGACCATCCGTTCGCCTACTTCATTGTGGAGGAGGAGACCGAAGCCATCGTCTTTGCAGGCCACGTCCACGACCCCTAAAAAAAGTAGCTATATGTAGCATCGTAGGATATCGAAATTTCAAGGCCATTATTAGTACGTATAGATTCTCTCTATGACCCATATCAAGATTTCAATTCGACATGTAGGAGTAAATTAAACTTACATTTATATGGAGGACTAATGGAAGTCGATATATCTGCTCATGTAATCCCATTTAGTGTTCGGTCTTCAGGGGAATATGGGGGATGAATGCCCCCGTCGAAAAAAATGTATAACTAAGAAACGTGTACCTCAAATTTTATATGCAAGATAGGATCATATGCTGCTAATAATAATGATCTTCAACCAATGAACTGTATTTTATCACCACAAGATTTGACAATAGATTTGGTACTGTGATACCACTTTCAAACTTTGACATATGTTTTAGAAGAAAAACAATTGTCAATCTTATGTACATGCTAGCAGGAAAAATAAGTTAAGCTATAACAGCTACTCCCTCCGTTTCAAAATATAAGATGTTTTAGCTTTGTGAAATGAGTGTATTTAGACTTCTTTTAGTGTGTAGGTTCACTCCAAATCTAGATAAACCTATATACTAAAAGGGGTCTAGATACACTACATTCACAAATCTAAAACGTCTTATATTTTGAAACAGAGGGAGTACAAGGCATATATTTACATGATCTGATCCCAAGTAATATGGAAGTGCCCTGTCAGGTCAGCCCCCTTTGAAAAACCTTGTATTAGTATTTGCAAAATTGCCCCCTTTGCACAATTGAAGGCCAAGAGCACAGACCGCAGTATAGAATATTGCACTTCTGCATAAGTAGGGGTGCAAGTCCTAAGTAGGTCCTATTGTTTATCAACGTATTAGACGGTTCCACCGGCGTACACTCCTGTACTACAAAGCTCAACAAACATCTTCATTCAAAAAAAAAACTCACAATACATTGCAAAATGTAACTCCAGGCTGAAAGTCCTCGGGAGTATCCGCCAGGTTTCGCATCAAATTCTATTCTGCCTTGGTCATATTCCAAGACCTTTTGGACTCAAGATAGCGTATGCTAATCACCAAAATCCTTGTACAAAACATGCCTCCGTGCAGCCTTAAACCATGAAATGGATCAACTTAAGCCAGAACCACAGAAAGGTACCTTAATGTAACATGTGCCATTCTGGAAAAAAAAAGTATTACATGTGCCTTTAAGCCTGTTCTCGCTAGCAATAGCCACTGCAAATCTACAAGTTGATGTGTGGATTCACATCACCTGAAATCCATCACCCATGACAGAATAAATATAATCTGAGATCTCGCATCACCAAGTTTCCCCAAACGGCAAGATGACACGTAACTCACAACAGAAAATCGAAAGAAAGAAAAAAGGAAACACCATGTCTAGGCTAGCCAAAAAAAAGGCAAACAAAAACTGGAGATAACAAAGGGGGAACCTGAAACTGTCCACTAGCTAGCCAAGGTTTGAGCAGAAGCAAAGGCAGACGCCTGAGAGACATCGCGCTTTGTGCAACTTTGATTCGACCAGATCAGCGCAGGGAGGCTTTCACACCAACAGTGAACTCTTACAGGGACTCAAGTTTGATCCACACCTGCAGATTTGAGTACATATTCCTGGCCGGACAATTTCCCACGGGCTGTTATTTAGTCCCATCAAATTCTCATGGGCATCTATTTAATCTCATTACCTCTTGCCCATATACTCTAGCTAAGCACCGGTTTTTACACATGAGATTCATGTATCATTCTTCCTGCACAAAATAAATGAGCAATCAACTTTCAAACAATGACAGACAAATAGACAAGCTATCAAATGTCCTGGGTGAATGAAAAACAACATCAAGACAAAGCAGACACTGAAATGCAGGGTACGAGATGCAACTAACTCGGCAAAACAGAAGGGCCTGGCGGCATTTAGTTTCCATTGGCATCAAGAAAGCAGTTGAGTACTGGAAAATTGTGAATCAACACAAAACATTAAGGCGATGATATCATATAAGGTAAAAGTTTATACCACAATCTCACACAAATAGATTTGAGCACAATGTTTATTATCAAATATGTGCCATGTTTTTTTTAAATGTCCTTTTAATGCATGGCAACACTGCACCTTAAAAAGACGTCCTTCCACCTTGTTGGACAAGCATAATACACTAAGTCATTTATTCTAGGAATTTCTTCAATAACATTAGATGATATGGAACACATGCAATAAAGCGTAAGTGATACAATCACAGTAAATATATTGCAGCATGTAAAGTAAGTTAATTGCAGATCAAGCTATCACTTAAGTACAATACAAGCATCTCGACACTGGTCTAGTTAGCCTTGCTCGACCCTTCTCTTTATCCAGAAATATAACTAAACACATTTTACAAGTCGCGATGTGATATATGTGGACTAAACATGGCAAGCATTGAGCTAACCAAACTACAGGACAACATGGTCCGTAAAAGCAGAAAGGTTATTTTAATTTGATCCAGAAATTCCATACAGATGGGTACTAGACTCCTAGTGCATATGGTCGAATTTGAATGTCAAAAAGAAACAACACTAAGTGATTGTTGCCACTGAGAAGGCCCTAGACTAGATAAAATAATAGAGGCAAAAACTTGAGCTAAAGACAGGGAAACTGAAACTGTACACCTAGGTAGGCTAGGTTTACAGCAAAGCATCAGGGGAGCAAGCATCTAGTGGAAAACTTTTGAGACTTTTTTTGCGAAAAAACTTCTGAGAGCCTTGGAGCCAGCAAAATTAAGACCTGCAGGTTTTGGTTCGAATTCCATGTCTGCAAGGAATGCTCTTCAAAAGAAAGCCATGAGAACCAATTTTACACATCAGCTTAATGTATTACTCTCCCTGCACAAAATAAAAAGCAATACAAATTGACAAGCTAATCTAGACGAATGAAAAACAACACAAAAACAAGCAGATGCTGAGATGCATGATACAACTTGCAAGATGCACCAACCTTGGTCAAACAAAAGGGCCTTGCAGCATGTAGTTTCTCATTGGCATCAAGAAACCACGAAAACACGCAGGAGATGAGATCATATTAGGCAGGAGTTTATATCATAATCCCACATGAATAAATTTGAGCACAGACTACACATACTGCCAATTTTTATCATCACATGTGTCATCTTTTTAATACAGGGCAACACTGCACCTAAGAAAGAGGCGTGTCCACTTTGTTGGACAAGCATCATAGACGACTTCATTTAGTCTAGGTCATTTCTTCAGCGATAATATATGATATAAGGACACAGGCAATAAAAGCCAAATCAACAACTCTTTTGGACCATCACAAGTGTATAGGGATCAAGATCCAGTCTAGGAATTATTCCATAATGTCTAAAAATGATGAGTGATAGAATCCCAGTAAATATACTACAGCACGCAAAATAAGTTAATTGCAGATCTATAATACAAAACACAAGCATCTCGACACTGGTCTAGTTAGTGTTGCCCAACCCTTCTCTTCAACCAGAAATATAACTAGATGTGTTTTGCATGTAGCCATGTGATTATAAGCAAGCTAAACATGGTAAGCATTGAACTAACCGAACTAGATGTCAACATGTGGGTCCTAAAGCATTTGAAGGCATTCTTCTATTATTTCAATTTCCTTATTTCTTATTTATATTTGAAGTACAAAATACTTTAATTCTTAGGATTTGGGTTGCTGCACAGCCCCATTTTTGCATCCCCCAGGCATAGCACCCTCTCCCTACCCCACCCCCCCACCATCGCCCGGGCATGCCCATTCCCCTACCCCTGCACTGGCCGTCGCCTGGGGGCATAGCTACCGCCTATACCCCCCCCCCCCCCCCCACACACACACACACACGTCCTGGGAGGCATAGCTTCCCCTATATTTGTGCCCTCTATCCAAAAGAGAGGACGCGGCCTCGCTTGCGCCGTTGCCAGCACGGAAACAGCCACAGGGAGGTGTGGCACAGAACCTTACTCGCAACCCTCCACCTCATCATCATCCTCTGGGCGTCCCATTGTGGCCGCTACCTCCTCACCTCGCCAGCAAATCTTGAAAGGGGTTAAAGCTTGATGCACGGCACGACTCGAAGACTCCTCGAGAAATAAGGAGGTTCAGTACCAACAATGAACTATTAGAGCGACTCAAGTTTGAACAAACACCTGCTGTGGTCCAGATTCCTTGATGGACAATTTCCCAGGGCCATGATTTAGTCCCATCATCTCTTCATGGGCATCTAGCTAGATTTTCCTTCTGCCGGAAAAAGGAATTTCCCTCTAAAACAAAGCCATGAGCACCGATTTTACACATGAGATTCAAGTAACATTCTTCCTACACAAAATAAAAGAGCAATCAACTTTTGGACAGAGACAAGTGGACAA
Organism: Avena sativa; assembly: GCA_916181665.1. NCBI lineage: Eukaryota > Viridiplantae > Streptophyta > Magnoliopsida > Poales > Poaceae > Avena > Avena sativa. The sequence goes on along the minus strand of OV702290.1, from coordinate 550,817,839 downwards.
GCTACGAATTGTTCTGATGATTGAAATACTACATCAAGACAAGTAAACACTGAAATGCAGGGTATTGAAATGCACCTACCTCAGCAAAACAGAAGGGCCTTGCAGCATTTAGTTTCCCATTGGCATCAAGAAAGCAATTGAGTACTTCTCATGTGAAAATTGGTGAATCAACACAAAACACAAAGGAAATGAGATCATATAAGGCAGAAGTTTATATCACACGCATGAATAAATTTTGAGCACAATGGTTATCATCAAATACATGTCATCTTAAAAGAAAGATTTTTATTAATGCATGGCAACACTGCACCTAAAGAAGAGGTGCTTCCACCTTGTTGGACAAGCATCATAAACAAAGTCATTTATTGTAGCAATTTCCTCAATAAGGTTAGATGATATGGAACACAGGCGATGACAGCAAAATCAAGAGTTCATTCAGACCATCAGAATTGCCGAGTCATCATGATCAAACCCATAATCCTAAAAAAGATGAGTGATAGAATCCTAGTAAATATATTACAGTATGTAAAGTTAATTCCAGATCAAGCTATCATTTAAACACAATACAAACATCTCAGCACTGGTCTAGTTATCCTTGCCCAACCCTTCTCTTCAGCCAGAAATATAACTAAACATGTTTTGCATGTCTCCATGTGATTATATGCAGGTTAAACAAGGCAGGCATTGAGCTAAACGAACTAGACAACAATATGGTCCATAAAAGCAGAAAGGTTGTTTTAATTTGATCTAGAAATTATATCTGGAAGGGTCCTAGACTCCTGGTCTATGTAGTCGAATTTGATGTGCAAAAGAATCAGCGCTAAGTGGTTTTTCCCACTGAGAAGATAGCATAGCAATAATAATGTGGGGTCCTATTGTTTATAACAGCGAATCAAAAGATGCAATTCAGTATGTACGTCTTCAAAACTGCTATGTTTAATTGTGGGCAGTCATTAATCATTACATAGACAGACTCATGTATGATGCCTTGTTCATACAAAAAAAAAATCTTTAGTTTATGTTGAAATAAGAGTGTGGCATGGACAGAGCAGAGCAGAGAATTAGAGGTATCTAGACAAGGCACGACGAGAGAAGTATAATTTGTTGCAGAAAGAGTCCAACAGCTAAAATTAAACTGTCTAATACTATAATGCACCATGGCATGTTGGAATAAGCTGATAATTGCACAAAATTCTAGGATCCAGAAATCATATGTCATGAAACTAGGTGAACATAAAAACCTACAACGCAATTAAGTTACTATTTCAACCATTAAAGTTACGTGACATAATACTGGGTAGGCTCATTCATGTCAATGAACATCCAAAGGAGCCCCCAGCCATTCCTCTCAACCTACATTAACTAGCACAATGATGTTTCTATAGAGCACCAAGGATTGCAAGACTAGGGTTAACCACATCAAGGACAAGCCATAAAATGGAAGGATCCACTATATGCTTCATTACTCATGGATATGGTTATTTGGTTGGCCAGAGTGTGTGATACACAATTGTGGCAATCTTAGCTACAGTGCATGAAAAGTGGCCTGGGTGCCTAAATGCGTATGAACCGAAGTACCTTGCCTGAGTAACCCAAACACACACAATAGCTTTGGACAAAGCATAACTTGGGTTATTTTCAAGATAACCACCTTAAAATATAGTGGAATACATGCACATGCCAAGTCATGACCCATGGGGTAATCAACAGAACTATTCTTGATGTATAAAGCCAACCAAACGGAAACCTTTTACTTTAGTTAAACATTGGTAACAAGAAACATTTAAGTGTTCATAAACGTTTGATCCACGATCAAATACTTGTATTGTATGGATTACGAAGATACACTATAAGTTGTAATACAACATAGAAACTACATCTCATACAACAGGTAACTTAAAATACCAATGCCAGTTCAAACAGTCTCATCATAGTGTATCGAGTAAAGCCTGAGAACAATGAGGTTGTCCATTCTCGCTCATAAGGTAACAGAAGCAAGGATGATGCAAATTGAAGGTTTCAGATTGATATAGAAGAAACCCAGGCCCACACGATTTAACGTCTACGACGAGGTCCATCATCTGACCTTAGACCAGGAGGACAGAATTGGAGATTCAAACTGTGCGAGTGTAGGTCATGTATGTCAAACAAGTAACCTGCAATCAGAAACACCAACAAGTATCAACTTAGTTCCACAACACTAACATATTTGACAATATGTAATATAATACGATAGTGAGGCATACATAAGTCTGAAATCGATCATTTACAGAAAAAAGGGATATGCTATCTCTAGGAATCTGAAATTGATCATTTACGGAAAGGTAAGACGCATGTCGCAACATTCAGATTAAAACTACCTGGTAGATGCTGGATACCAAATGAATAAACTTATAGAAGGAAAAGATCTATGATATACAGAATATAGTAAATAACCTACTAGAAGTGAAATATAGCAGAAAACAATAGGGCAAATGGATGTATTCTTCATGCAATTTCTAGCATGTAAAACCTAGCTCAGTAAGAACAGGGAACTTGTGTGAATAAACAATAAACCGGCCCACAATTACTGACAACTACCCGTAAGTACGAATGTATGAGACACAACTTAAGCAGATAATGACAGTGGGGCAAAGGATGTATGAAACACAGCACAACGAGAATCGGTAACATAAGTATAAGTATCAAATAGAATGCTAGAATGTAAGAGACACGACTTAGGCTGACAATGATGTTGCATTCACCTTGCAGAGACTCTATGGCAGAAAAGGCTTGGACAGGAGTGTTAAACTCAACAAGAGCAATTACATGACTATTGTCAAATCCTCCGTTGACAAGTCTTACTTCATAGAATCCGGTAAAAGGGCGAAATAAATCTAGAGAAGCAAGAGTCAAGGAGCTGAAGCACTAAATGGTGAAAGCAAAAAAAACACAACAGAAAAGATTGAGACATATAAATATAAAATATAGTTCACTTATGAGAAAATAACAAATAAGCTCAAAGAATAGAACGAGAATCATGTGGATAAAAGGATACGTGTAAGTTCCCGTCTTGTACAGTTGGAAGGAAGACCTTCAACATATATGGTATTTGATGCATTTGAGGGAAGAGAGCCCTCATAAGAATCAACAGAAGGCATCTGTAAAGATGTACCAGTCAAGTTAAATAAGCCAGCACTTCACACTACTGACAGAACGGCTAGTCTTAATGAGGAACAAGTTATTATTGTGTTACCCCATTGTATATGTAAGGCCCATAAGGTAGTCCTATTGATTCGTCAAATCCAGCCATTTCCTGCTCAAAACAAGTCATCTGCTGTCCAGAAGGCATGTCTGCAATAAGAGTGTAAACACTCAATTATTATGTATGTGTTACTTGGCATACAGATCTAAAAGACACTCAGCGGCACGTAAATTTATGACCGAAGTTATTATTTTATATGTTAGAAAGCAAGCCCAGTATAAAAGGAAATATGATAACAGAAACTAAATTGTGGCGCTAACACACATCAAGAAAAAAAAACATCTGTAGGGGAAAAAGGAAATCTTACTGTATCCATCGCGAAAAGGGGTAAAATAAGTGGTTGAAGAATATGGAAACATATTAATGTTTTTAGCACCGTTTGCTAATGATGACCTAAGAGGTTGAAATGGAGAGTGCATGCTGATTTCTCCTAACACTCATTGAAAACATATTCATACATACTGATAAATGTAAGGGGCATTTTGATATGAGAAAATTTACATATTCATACGTACTGATAAATGTAAGGGGCATTTTGATATGAGAAAATTTTAAGTAGTTAACTCAGGTGACAGTGAGTAATTCAACCTATCGTGTAGCTCAATGACTCAACAAATATCAAACTGATGCCCAAATGGCAATCAGTCATGTCCTGAATAAAATATTGGAAGGCTACTAAAAGGAAACATGAACCGCCGTTATTAAACTATTAACTGCTGCATGAAAAGTTAGTGCGCTATACGACGTAGCAGCATGGAAACCCTAAGCTAGATCAACCAGATTCACGTAAACACTACAGACTAATTCCAATTGTTTATAATGTATAACAATAACATATTTGGTCATAAAACATCCATTTCAAAGCTCTTCAGGACAGTAGTAGAAATCTGTGCTGACAACTACGTGCTAATGTTTTTAACAAAGCAAAGCTAGGCATTAGTCAGCACTAAACCCAAAGATCCAAATGCTATAGGCTAACATTATAAAAGAATCACGGAACTCCATCCTATAAGTACGACTTTTCCTTGGATTACTTTGAATCTTCAACATAAAAAACTTAGGCTAATGACACAATAATCTGCTCTGTTGATAGCTTCTGCTTTAGATTCTATTAAAAAATCTGAAACTACCAACCTGATGCAGTACTGCTTAAAACACTACAATCTAGCAATCAAAGGTATCTCAAATAGCTCCACAACTGCAAGCCTAAGCCTAAGCATAAGCCTACGCAAAGTCACCATACAAACAAACGTGTAAGCCTAATCATCAACAAAATCTGATATGGTCCCATTCATATATGCTAAGGTAGCACATCTACTATTGTTGTACCTTGAACTTTCCTATGAAGCTGCAGGAGCAAAACAACACTAATCTGATTAAGTATAAATCTAACAGAGACGGAAGTGAGCACAAACCAAAGTAATCAGGGCCCTGATGCTTGGCCGGATGGGTGGCGCTGGGGAAAGGCAGCCGCGCTACCATCTCTACGGCCTGAAGGAGCTGTGTCGCAGTCATGGGTGGCCCCATCATGGCTTCGGCAAGTGGGGGCTGCCACGCCATCACAGGCACGCCTTGCGGCGGCTCAACCATTTCCATCACAACAGCCGCTCCCTGCAGCGGTGGCGGCGCCATCAAATCTTCTACTCCTACATGGGTTGGCAGCGCCCCAGTAGCTCCGTACATCCCCGCCGACGCGGCCACGGCGGCCGGGTAGATCGGGTCGGCGGCGAAGACGAACTCGTTGTGGCCGGCCTGGTGGATCGGGGTGGCGGCGGATGCGGATGAGCTAGGGGCGGCCATCGTTGTCGGCTGGTGGAGGTGGGCGGACGACCTACCGGATCTAACCGCCGGAGTGGACTAGGGTTTCGGGGACCGGCGGCTGGGGGTCGGAGGAGGCGCAGGCTAGGGCTAGGGCTAGGGTTCGGTGAACGGGCCATTCTTATATGACGCCGCCGGATTGGGGATCCGCCAGCCGGGTCGCCGTTGAAGGAAGGAAACGCGGAAACGGAAGGCGGAGGCGCGGCGAGGGGCGCGTGCTGCCGCTGCTGGCGAGTGTGGGCGGGCGGTCCCGACAGTGCGAACGCGTGATGGCGCGCGTGAGGGTGGAGGGATGGATTTGGGAGATTTCGCTCGCGGTGCTGGGCCTGTTTGGGTGTGTACTTCCTGACTTTGTGGGTCATCTGAGCCCAGTCTAGTCAAGTTGGGTTGTTTTGCATCTAGGGAGTTCGAACTATGGAGTGAGATGGTTGGGCTAGTTTTTAGTGAAGGCCGAGATGTTTAACTGGAAATGTCCAAATTCTCAAAAAACAAAACAAATTTGGACTTTTTTTTGCGAGTAAAGAAATTGGACATTGTCCATAGAAATTCAATCTGTGTTTTCTCTCTTTGCTAACAATAAAAAGGTGTGTTTTCTCTCTAGTATCACATTGCCTTATCACTACAAAAAATATTACCTTCCCTACGAAACTACAAACTAAAAAAAACTTTTTAAACGAGTATCCAAATTACAAACTCCATTGTGTTTTACATGTCAATATCTTCTAAAGTAGATTATACATTGGTAGGTTTGGGTCAATTTCCACATAAAAGTTTAATTCTCATGTTTCTTTGTGTACTTTCGTGTTACTCTATGTATACTTCCTATGTTAGTGTGTGCACTTTTCATGTTTATTCATGTGTGTATTCCGTATGCACTTTTCATGTTAGTGGACGCACTTTTTTGTTTGTCTACTTTCATGTTACTCTATGTGTACTTCTCATAACAATAGTACTTTGTGTGTCAGTGTGTGTATACTTTTTGGTGGAACCATCTCCATCCCAAGCACACCTTGCGACAACTGGACCATTTTCATCATAGGAGCTCCTTGTGGTAGTGTTGGCACTGTCAAGACTTCTTGTTGGGTTTAGTGGGTTGGCAACGCTCCGGGAGTTCTGTACATCCCCATCGTCATGGCCAAGATGATCTAGTAGATTAGGTAGGTGGCCAATACGAAGTCGTTTGTCTGGGATGGTGAATCATGTCGGCAGCGAATCCGGGCAGCTATGGGAAGCCATCATTCTCGATTGGTAGAGGTGGGCAGACGACCTGTTGGATCTATCCGCCGGAGTAAATTAGGGTTTCGTGGACATGTGGTTGAGGGTCAAAGGAGGCACAAGCTAGGGCTAGGTGAACGGAAATTCTTATATGATGGTGTGAGATCCATGTTGCCGGTTTCGACATCCGCTAGTCGGGTCACCACTGGAGGGAACCTAGCGAGGGAGACACAGCGAGGGGCGCGCGCTAGGGCTAGGTAAACGGGGCGTTCTTATATGATGGCACACGCTCCGTATTCCTGGTTTTAGCATCCACGGTCGGATTGTCATTAGAGGGGAACCGACGAGGAAGGCACGGCGAGGGGCGTGTATTGTCGCTACTGGTGAGCATGATGCACGGTACCCTTCAGCGTGAATGTGTGATGTCACGCATGAGGATGGGAGGGGGTTTGGGAGATTTTGCTTGATGGGCATGAGTGGGATCTTTTGAGAGCGGTCCGAGCCTAGTCTTATCATGGTGTGTTGTTTTTTAACTGAAGTTTGAGGCAATCTCTAGAAAAAGGTCGATATTTGCAAAGGTTAATTATTTTCTTTATAATATTGACATGTGGCGTGTGGCATGTCACAGTGGTAGAGTTTTGGTTAGATTTATACTCCTATGCCACTTATTTTCCAGATTCAAATTTTTATAATGAAATATCGTATATAATTGTTTGTCTAAATTATGAAATGTTTTTACCATTGCATTTATCACATTGAGATTTTCAAAACTAGATTTCATGTTGATAAGTTCGATGAACCTATTTGTACTTTGAAAACCATTATGAGTTGTACTTTTGTTAAAGTGTACTTATACTCTGGTTTTTAGTGTACTTTGTACTCCGGGTTTCAGTGTACACTTCTCCACGAATGATGTGCGGGTGCTCTCATCTTGACACATGGCGCAGTTAGGAATGTATGTAGGAGAAAAACTAAAACTCGGGAAATTCCTAGATTTTGTCGGTGAAGGCAGGGATCCAATTTACACTTTTTATTTTCTTATACCAAAAACTCGAACTTAAATATCTTTTGAACCATTTGTCTGAATTACGAGTGGTTTTGAATGCTGTGTTCCTTCCATCGAGATCTTCAAAATTAGATCTTATGACGCCAAATCTCAATAAACTTATTCTGTACTTCTAAAACTAGTGCACTTGTATTCTAGTTTATATTTTACTTGTGCTCCGGTTTTCAATGTACAAGTACTATGGTTTTTAGTATATTTGTACATCATTTTCAATCTACTTTGTATTCTTTTTTTAGTATACCAGTACTCCAGAACTCCGTCTTTAATACATTTGTATTCTATTTTTATAGTGTACGAGTACTCCCCTTTTAATACATTTATTCAGTTTTTCAGTGTACTGTTATGCGCGCTACTACTACTGTGGAGTACATATGTGTATTAAAAACTCAAGAGAACAAGTCCCCCATTCAGACAACTCCACTTGCGACACTTGTTAGCAGCACAAATAGATCTTCCCACTTTCAATGCAGACCACACTTTAAAGTGAGCGGTGTATTTAGGAATTCAAGCTATGTTTTCTCTTCGATAACATGAAAAACGTGTGTTCTCTATCTGGTACCACACCTCTTTATCACTATAAAATATTACCTGTCACCATAGCCTTTTTTTTTAGATAAGTGAAACAATTTTTCAAACGAGTGTCCAAATTATGAACTCCGATGTGTTTTACATGTCAATATCTTCTAGACTAGACTAATATGGACCGGTTTGGGTCAACTTTTCATGCCTAGGTGTAATTCCCATGTTTGTTCGTGTAATTTCTTCCTACTCTATTATCCCACTTTACACTTCATGTTTATTAATGTGTGTATTTTCATGTACATTTCATGTTAGTGCACACATGTTTGTTTGTGTACTTTCATGCTACTCTTTGTGTACTTCCTGTTTTAGTGTGTACTTCTCATAACAATAGAACATTGTGTGTCAATGTGTGTAGTTTTTTGGTGGAACCATCTCCATCACACACGCACCTTGCAATAGCTGGACCATTTTCATCATAAGAACTCTTGCGGTAGTGCTGGCACTATTAAAGCTTCTTGTTGGTTTTATTGGGTTGGCATCGCCCTACGAGCTCTGAACATCCCCGTTGACATGGACACGACGATCTGGCAGATCAGGTCAGTAGTGAGCACGAACTCGTTGTGTGCGGCCTAGTGGACTAGATCAGTTGTGGCCCCGGATGAGCTACAGTAGCCATCATCATCGGGTAGTGGAGGAGGGGATGACCTATCACATCTAGCCACCGGAGTATATTTGGGTTTTGGAGACCATCGGCTGAGGGATTAAGGGCACGATCTAGGACTAGGGAAACATGACATTCTTATATGAAAGTGTGCGTTGTGTTGGCGGTTTTGGCATCCATTAGTCGATCTGTTGTTGGAGGGAAATCTACTAGGGACGTGCGATAAGGGGCGCCTGTTGTCGATGCTTGCGAGTGTGCGCGTGTGTACCCGACAGTAATTTGTGATGTCACCCATGAGGATGGGAGGGAAAGATTTGGGAGATTTCACGTGTTGAGCCTAAGTGAGCCCGGTCTCATTGGGTTGGGTTGTGTGCGTCTAGGGAGCTCAAAGTTTGGAGCAAGTAACAGTTGGTTGAGATAACTTTCTGTGTAGGCCTAGATTTTTAATAAGCCCATATATGTAGGAATTCAAGGTACTTTTTTTCCGAATGTATATTTTCTTTCTAATATCACATCACCTTATCACTATATATGAAAAAATTGCCTCTCCATTGTAGTTTTTTAATTTTTTACATAAGAAAAATACTTCTCGATGAGTGTCCAAATTATGGACTACATTGTGTTTTACATGCCAATATCTTCTAACCTAAATTATATACTGATAGGTTTGGGTTGTTTTTTCATGCACACGTATAATTTTCATGTTTGTTCTGGGGTTCTTTGGTGTGTTACTCTATGTATATTTCCCATGTTGGTGTGTGTACTTTTCATGTTTATTCACATGTGTATTTTATGTACTTTTCGTGTTTGTGGCTTTCATGTTTCTCTATGTGTATTTACCATGTTAGTTTGTGTGTACTTCTCATAATAATTGTACTTCTTGTGTCAATATGTGTGTATTTTTAGGCAGAATTATCTCCATCAGATCTGCACCTTGCAGCACCTAGACCATTTCCATCACAGGAGCTCCTTGGGGTGGTGCAACAGCTTCAAAGCTTCTTGCTAGTTTTAGCGCGTTGGTACCGTCTCAGGAGCTCTAAACATTTACATGGCCACGTGCCATGGTAGATAGGGTCAACGGTAATGCAAACTCATTGGTAGCAGCCTGGTGGATCGGGTTGGTGGAAAATCAAGATGATCTATGAGCGACCATCTCTATCAGCTAGTGGAGGTGGGCGGATAACCTACCAAATCTACCTGTCGGAGTAGGATAGGGTGGGAATGGTAGTGGAGGGTAGGAGGATATGGAGGAGGGGAAGAAGGCATGTGTTAGGAAATCATCATGTCCTCTTATAAGATGACACACACTCCTGATTGCCACTCTGGCTTCCAATTGTCGTTGAAGGAACGAAACATGGAAATGACAGGGGGATGCGCGCGAGGAACACATGTTGTTGTTGGCGAAGGACCAAACATGTAGACAAAGAGACACTGGTGGGCAGAAGTTGTGGAGTACATAACATAAGGACGATGGTGCGATAGTCAACATTGAAGGGAATCGAGCAGCAAGTAAAGATGGAACCTCAAGAAAACCAGCACCACAAAGGCGAGTCTCCTTAGCCCGATAGTAATGCCACATCTTAAGCGTCGAGGGGCATAATGACCAAGGACATTGATACGTCCAAAACGTATCTACTTTCCCGAACACTTTTGCTAGTTTTTCCTCTAAACTTGTGTGATTTGGATACAACTAACACTGTTTTCAGTAGAATTACCTTGGTGTCTAGTTTGTGTGCAGAAAATCAACTATCAGGAAAAATTCCGAAAAATATGCCAAAAATCCTATTTCACCAGAAGACTCACGGAGCCAGAAGACGAGACGGAGTAGGGCCATGAGGGGCCCACACCACCTGGCCACGCGGGCCAGGCCTGGTCGCGCCAGGGGGTGGTGTGGCTGCCTCGGCTGCCCCCTCGGCCTCCCTCTTCGCCTATAAGATGCCTCTTGACTAAACACTGAGGGGGGTTTGACGTTTTTCCAGCGAGAGTTCCGCTACGCCGCCACCATCAGATTCCGCGATTCGGAACCAGAAACTCCGTTCTGCCACTCTGCTGGGACGGGGAATTGGAGGAGATCATCGCCATCATCGTCACCATCGCTTCTCCATCAACCATCCATGTTTACCCTATCTATGAGTGAGTAATTCCCCGCTGTAGGCTACGGGGATTGTAGGGATTGGATGAGATCGTTCATGTAATGGCATCAGATTGTTAGGGCATGGTGCGTAGTATCTATTATTAGTGCTTTTTGACTTTGTTGCAACTTGTTATGCTTAATGCTTGTCACTAGGGCCCGAGTGCCATGATTTCAGATCCGAACATATTATTGATTCATTATGATAGTATTGTTTATGATCTTACTGATATGTCCATTTTGCATCACTATTGTATATCATAATTTACTGTTATTCATTGATATATTTCATATTAAGAGATGATACTTATGTAATTTCATCTGTTTTTGCATGCTTGGTGACTTTTGGAGCATGGACCACTGCAGTCAGGATTCTGATGGAAAAGGGGTTGTTTGGAGGCGAAATTCACGAAGATCAGAAAATCTGAAAAAATACATGGAAAATCCTATTTTTCCAGAAGACGAAGATAGCCAGATGAGGGAGTGGAGATGGGCCACAGGGGGGCCCACACCACCCCCTGGAACGGGCCACCCCATGCCGCGCCACCAGATGGTGTGGCCGCCCTGGTCCACCCCCAGCTCTCCCCTCTGGCGTATATTATCCTCCCAAAACCCTAAGACTCAGGGGCGACCACAGAAAGATTCCGCCGCCTCGGGGCGGAAAACACCAAGAGAGAAAGATCTCTCTGGCAGACAGAATTCTGCCAGGAGAATTCCTTCCCAGAGAGGGGAGATCGTCGCCATCAACACCACCATCAAGCTGGACTTCATCGGGATCATCATAATCATCACCACCACCATCATATCCATCAACACCATCAGCACCACCATCATACCGCTGTAACAATTGGGTTGAACCTTGCATAGTTCTTAAGGGAAACTTTCCCGGTGTTGATTACTCTTTGTAGTTGATGCTATTGAGTGAAACCATTGAATTATTGTTTATGTTCAGATTGTTACACATCATTATTTCATCTCTGATTATGATCCATATGATGTCTTATGAGTAGTTCGTTTTGTTCTTGAGGACATGGGAGAAGTCATGTTGTTAGTAGTGGAATTGCGTTGAGAAAGATTCAATGGTTTGTTAATTAAGTTGTGGTGTACTTCTTCTAGTGGTGTCATGTGAATGTCGACTACATGACACTTCACCTATATGGGCCTAGGGGAATGCATTGTGTATTTGGCTACTAATCATAGGGGTTGCCGGAGTGACAGAAACTTGAACCCCCGTTATGAAACATTTGCACAAGGGACGTTAGGGTCTTAGAGTTTAAAGTTGTGGTTAGGTTTCCACCTTAATTACTTTCTTGTACCTGCGGATGATTGCAAGGGGTTTAATCACAAGTATGTATTAGTCCTAGGAAGGTCGGTACATTAGCACAGGTTCACCCACACAACACTTAGCAAGCTAAAGAAGATTAATCAACTATATGAACCGAAAGCACTTGACGATATTCTCGTGTGTCCTCGAGAACGTTTGGTCATCTTAAGTAATACAACCGGCTTATCCTTTGCTGAAGAAAGGATTGGGCCACTGTTGCATTTATTCTTATTGTCTTTTATTTACTCGTACTTTATTTACTTGCATTATCAAAAAAACCTAAAAATCCGTTTGCTAAGTATTTACAGAGAATTCTTGCTCCAAGCCACTAGCCAGCACCTTCTGCTCCTTGTTGGGTTCGACACTCTTACTTATCAAAAATACTGCGATACACCCCCTATACTTGTGGGTCATCACTTACCTGCAAGTTGTATACGCATATTGTTGTCCGGAACCGAAGGCCACGAAGTGACAATAATTGGGATAATCGGAGGGAATGGCTTTGATGTGAGGATCACATGTGTTCATGGAGTGTTAATGCTTTGCTCCGGTGCTCTATTAAAAGGAGCACCTTAATTGACAGTAGTTCCCTTGAGGCCCCGCTGCAAATGGGCTGGCAGGACAAAAGATGTTGTGCAAGTTCTCATTGCGAGCATGTATGACTATATATGGAACACATGCCTATGATTATTTAGTACTTGGATGCTTTATCTTATTTATCTGCAATTGCCCTATGTCTTGATTGCTATGTGAATTGTCTTGTCCATGCAACGCCTGTCCATCCATCTCTGTGCCTACTGCGCTTTAATCCTACTGTTTACTGCTATTGTTACTATTGTATTTACTTTTACTACTGTTGTTACTTTGCTATTGCTACTACAAAACTGTTGCTACTGATAAACTGCTGTGAGCAAGATTGTTTCCAGGTGCAGCTGAATTGATAACTTAGTTGTTAAGGCTTATAAATATTCTTTGGCTCCCCTTGTGTCGAATCAATAATTTGGGTTTCACTTCCCTCGAAAATACTGCGATACACCCCTATACTTGTGGGTCATCAGACATGTGTGGCGATCACATAAGAGATGCAAAGAATGGTGGCTGGCTCCAGAGGAATACATGTAGAGGAGCTCGATCTGGATCTCAAAATGAGTAAAACCCAAAACAACCCACATGAGAGGCCGAACAAGAAGAACTCGCACTAGTGAAAGAGGAATAGGAACTCAAGACTAAGTAGAGTAGCACACGAGGTACATTGATGGCCTACTAGGAGAGAGGCGACAACGGAAACAACATGAGTTGCAACGTGCAAAGAGAGCTTAGCAACTTGGTATTTATAGGGGCCAAAGGCCAATAAATGTACATGTGTGGTGTGCAATATGTAAAGAGCTCCTGAGGGTATACGTGGAAAGGGAAAATATACTAACACTTATTTGGTTGTCCAGAGTGTTGGGGCACAAATATGAAAAAATTAGCTAAAAGAGCATCACAAGTGGGATAGGAGCCTGAGTGATTATGAACCAAACACAATTGTTATTGCCTAAGTAACCCAATCCAACACAACAGTTGTGGACAAAATATAATCTCAGTTATCTTCAAGATAACCACCTTAAAGAGCACTAACACATGCCATGTCATGGCTCTGGGTATGAAGTAGTACGAGACCAAACAAAAACGTATAGTTTGGTTGAACATTGGTAATAAGAAACCTTCATGTGCCCACAAAAGTTTGATCCACTATCACATATTTGTATTGTATGGGTCGTGCACGATAGTACATGTTGAGTCACAATATATGTCATAAAACTAGAGCATCTCATAAAACATGTAACTAAAAATACCGGTTCCAGTTCTAACATCAGCTTATCATAGCGTATCCGGTAAAGCCTTAGAAACAATAAAGTTGTCCATTATCGCTCATGAGGTAACAAAAGCAAGGAAGTTGCAAACTAAGGTTTGAGACCCACATGATTAACGCCTACCACAAGGTCCATCACATGACCTTGGACCAGGAGGAGAGAATTGGAGGTGCAATCCGTACAGTTTGGGTCATGTATGTCAAACATGTTACCTGAAGAAACAAGGGTCATGGTTCATTTTAAAACCACAATCGAATAAGTGTCTAGTTAATACTATAACACTGACAATATGTACAAAAGCCTAAAGTTTATCATCTATAGAACAAAGTTTTGATGTAGTGAAACACTAAAGAAAGGGAAAAAATAGTAGTGGAAATGCACCACATTTATCACAACATTTAGGTTAAAGCTATCGGGCAGATGTTGGATATCAAATGAATAAACTTATATATGGTAAAATGTGTGATACATAAATGATAGTAAATGCCTATCCTATTGGAAGTGGAACATAGTAGAAAAAAATAGGACAAGTGGATGTATTTTATTTGCAATTCCTAGAATGTAAAGTATAGCTCGATAATAATAGGAAAGTTGTCCGAATATACAATGAGATAGTCAATAAGGATTGACGATTAACCATAAGTACTTATGTAAGAGACACAATTTAGGAAAAACGATAACATTGATGCAGGAGGATATGCAAAACACAACTCAACAAGAATTGGTAGCATGAGTATTAAGTATAATACTAGAATGTAAGAGACACAACTTAGGTTGACTATGATACTATATTCACCTTGTAGAGACTCCATGGTATAAAAGGCTTGGAAAGGAGTGTCAAAGTCAACAAAAGTTATTGCATGTCTATCATTAAATCCTCGGTTACTAGCCTTACTTCAAACAACCCGGTAAAACGATGAAATATGTCTGGAGAAGCAAGATTCAAGAAGTTGAAGCACTAAATAGTGAAAGCTAAAGAACAAAAGAAAAGATTGAGACAAAGATTGATGACAACATAAACATAGAGTCACATGGATACGTGTAAGTCCTCGTCTAGTATAGTTGGTAGGGAGACCGTCAACATATAGAGTGTTCGATGCATTTGAAGGAAGAGAGCACTCATAAGAACCACCAGAAGGCATCTGTGTACGGATGTATCAGGTCATGTTTTTTTAGGAAAGCAACTCCGTCCTGCCGCAGACTTTATTGATTAAATAATAGTTACATTGTCGATTAATAGAGCACTCATAAGAACCACCGGAAGGCATCTATACAGATGTACGAGGTCATGTTAGTGATTAGGTACTTCATATTTATTGAATAAGTTGCTAGTCTTACACTCTTATCGAGGTATAAGTAATTACTGTGTTGCCACATTTTGTGTGCAAGGCCTAGAAGGCAGACCAATTAATTCACCTGATCCATCCATTTCCTGCTCATAACCTATCATCTGCTGTCCAAAAGGCGTGTCTGCAAAAGGAGTGCAAAAACTAAATTACTTGCACATGTTGGATAGTTGGCGTACAATTCTAAAAGACACTGTATGTAACGCGAGATGATGCGTAATTTAACTATCTTGTAGACCAATGACTACAATAAATCTATAACTAAACTCCTAAATGGCAGTCATGCTCTTGATAAAATACTAGAAGGGTGCTAAAAGGAAAAAAAGGAACCAGCAAACAAGCAGTTGACTTGACGCAACAATAGAATCATATTTTTGAAAACCATAATAGAGTTGCAGCCTGGCTTTCCTACTTGTGTCTAACCATAATGGCTACTTTTTTGTAATAGGCTCGCAAGGAAAAGTTAACACTAAATCCAATGGTCAAAATACTACAAGCCAACGTGACAAAAATCACAAAAAAACAATCCTATCTTGCAAAAGGAACAAACTAGCATTGCAACATACCAGCTCTACCAAGAAGATCCAAAGCATACTTCTTCTGCGAAAGGAACAAACTATCCTTGCTACACTTGACTGAGATGCCTAGAAAATAACAAAAATCACCCATATCTGTCATACTGAACTTGGTACGAAGAGAGGTAATCAAACTATGCAGCAAAGTCGAGTAAGACATAGTTAGGATTATGTCATCCACAATTCCACATAGAATAGGAGATAGGCCATGTCAGCGCCACACTGATAGATGAGCTATCGTACTTGGAACCAATGAACCCAATAGATGCAATGTAAGAAGCAGATCACTAAAACCATGCTCGAGGTGCCTACTTTAAACCACATAGAGATTTGTTGAGACGACACACCTTGTTAGGAAAATTGGGATCAGTAAAACCTAAAGGTTGATGAGCATACATGGTCTCGGTTACAGTGCCATTGAGGAACACATTCTTGACGTCAAGTTGATGAATTGGCCAGTCACTAGAGAGTGGAAGAGATAACATTGTGCGAATAGTGGCTGACTTGACGACAAGGATAAAAGTTTCATCAAAATCAATATGTTCATGCTGAGTAAATCCACGTAGGACCCAACGAGCTTTGTATCGTTCCCGAGAACCATCAGACTTCATATTGTGACGATAGACCCACTTGCTTGTAACAATATTAGCGTTGCGAGGTGGATCAATGAGGTCCCAAGTATTGTTGGAGAGAAGAGTGTTGTATTCCTCAATGTCGTATCCGTGGAACACAAGGTCATCGGATCCTGCCTGGCCAAGCCACAGCAGAAGGACCTGATCAGGGCCGCGTGTTCCCGACCTGTGTAGCCAGGAGAATCTTGGCTAGACTCCCGCTCTGACAGAAGGCATGACATGTCAGAACTCTGAGGTCGTGGGGGCTAGGCCCCAGACCTACTCTGCCATGCGAAGACTATGCTGAAAAGTCCCTCCACGTTGTATTCATGCAGGCCTCGTCTGACCATGTGTCCTTGCTAGGTTAACGTGTGTATTTCTCCTGACCCCTGTGGTGTCCCCTTACCCTTATAAAAGGAGGCCTATGTCAAGATTAGGAGAGAAGAGGTTTTTTTAGCATAGATCCCTCCTGGGGAAGGAAGCATTGTAACTGTGATTATCCACCAGATAGTCGATAGTTGCAGGATATAGGGATCCTCATATCGAGGACCTGAACCTGGGTAAAAAAAACACGTGTCCCTCTGTGTGTGTGTGTTCGTCTAGCTCGCTGGACATTGCGCCTTTGGATGAACTAACAAAGGGGATCCCTATCCCTAGTAGGGGCGCAAGCACGACCAACTCAGTCGGAGCAACCGCCAACAACCGCAACGATGCCGAAGAAGAAGGGCAACCCCAGATGTAGCTCAGGGGCTCCCCGATGCCAAGGAGCCGCCAGAAGGCTCGCCCAACATCATCAACTTCAAGTGAAGAACATGTCGTCAAAAAGCATCCCCTGATTGAGTCCCCGCCACCCTCCACCGGAGGCAGAACAAAATCATAGCTACTACGCGCGGCGTGCCCTCCCATTCCTATCAAACGGGAATGGAACACCTTGCAGACCACCTGCTTGTTTGGTCTTGTGCAAGATCCTGACGAAGATCTTCGAAGCTACATTCCGTGTTTCGTCATCACCCTTAGCTCCGACCTCCACAACATCCTCGGCATGGCCATCGATGCCTTCTAACGAGGCCTGCGTAGCACACCCTTGAGGCGGAGGATCTATGATCGAGACTTTGGTTCACTGGTAGAGCTACTCGCCGAAGCCGACCATTTCGCGAGAGGTGAGGCTGGAGGCTCGTCACAACCTTAGGAGAAGGCTGCCGCCCCCCGCAATAGTCACGAATCCCGGGCGCGGGATGGGGATGCTCGACGGCACCCAACGCCCTACGTCTACAAAGAACCCAGAACGGCCGCTTTCAGTCAAGCGACCACTTAAGGTGTCTCCAAGCGAGCCATCGGGAAGCAAATTTCCCGCATCTCCCATAGCCCGTGTACTGGCGAACAAGTCCCGGCTATGCAGGGCGAGGGACCGCTCCCTCAAGGAACTCAGTTGCGATCATTGAGCTTGCTCTTCTACGGCCCTCTCCCGTGATCAGCAAAACTCCACTTCCCAGTGAAAGAACGCATTTTCACCCGTGCGGGGCTGAGGGTGGAACAAGTGGCGGTAAAAGGTTGCGGACACTTCCCCTTCCCCACATTGCGAAGCCGAGAGGGCATAGGAAAGTGTGTCGTATGCAGTGGGTGGGCTCCCCCGCAAAAAGTGTGCCCTCCCCGTGGGTGGCGCGTGCCATCCCGGTAGCATGACGCGCCCGCTGAGCGGACCCGTGAAGCCAAGTGTGTGATGCCAATTTCCCGCCAGGAGCTGTAGAAAACTAGGGCATCATGACCTGGGGAAACCTGGGACACACATGCATGGGGCTACCCCCCCAATGCGGGCTTTGAGTGGCGGCTTACGTGTTGCTCCACGGGATGCCTTCCGGGCTTGCCCGCGGTTGGTCTCATGCAGTGGAGGAATTCGCCCGCGAGCAGATCCCGAGAGGGGTGTCCCTCTCGAAAGCAGTGGTTACATAGATAGATTGATTTCCTCTGAGTAAGTACCACCTCTCTAGAGGCAGATCTCGTGCATGGACATAGATGAAGTGGTTTGTCAAGCACTCATCTTGATTATCATCCATCTGAGTTGCCTTGCCAATGGAGAATTGCGTTGAATTGGTCACATCTTTCTCAGAATCGCTCTCCCGGGGACACCACCGTGGACGAGCACGCGTACAAAATCCCGGGGTTGTCGCCACCTGTGTTTCTCCGGATAACCTGCGCGTTTCCAAGATCTAAACCTCCTTCGTAATGCGGACAGAGAGAGGCCTCGATTAAGTCTCAGGAACAAGGTTCTGGTCAATGTCTACTTATCGACGGCGTCCATGCGGGCCGCCAGGGTTGGCGCCTCCCTGCAATGCGGCTAAGTAAGGACAGTGGCTAGCCAAGAGAATAGAAGCAAGTCTTTCCCCTCACTTACATTCCTGAGGGCAGGAAGCAGTGGAGGGCCAGCTTGTGCAAGAAAATGGTGGCCCAACTAGCGCCTATCCATAGGCACCTCCCCAAACTACGGTCGGAGAGAGGCGATAGCCAGGCTAGCCGAAGGGTTCGTGGTTCCAAAGAAACTTGGAGACCCTAGGATTCCAACTATTCCATTCTCTATTAAAAATAGTTATGTTAGAACTGCTTTGTATGATTTGGGAGCAGGAGTTAGTGTTATGCCTTTCTCTCTCTACAAGAGACTTCAATTGTAAAAACTAATACCAACTGATATATCTTTGCAAATGGCTGATAAATCTACTACTATTCCTGTTGGTATATGTGAGGATGTACCTGTTCAAGTGTCTCATAATTGCTTGATATTAACCGACTTTGTTGTGCTTGAAATGCCTGAAGATGACAATATGTCTATTATTCCTGATAGACCTTTTCTTAATACTATAGGAGTTGTTATTAATTGTAATCAAGTAAAGGTGACTTTTAATGTTAATGACAAGGAGCATACTAACTATTTCCCCAAAAAGATTGATAGGACCTATGGTTTAAATTCAATTGAACATGTTGAGGGCATTCAAGTTGGAGAAATATATTGTCCCATACCACGAGAAATATATGAAACTATTATGATTGGGACCATTGTTATCAAGGTTGAGGTAACATAATCGTTGAGCGGAATACAAAGTTTTGTTTCATATAAAATTGTTTTGGTAACAAGACCTGATCAACCTTGTTAACAAAGGGATTTTAATGAACAAAACAATGTTTTCACCATGATTATCTTTGCTTAATTTTACTTTATCCATTTTAGTTTTTGCTTTCACTTAGTTTACTTTTCTGTTGCTAGTTGCTTGCATATCAGAGTGTCTTAGATCTTCTGAAGTTTAGGTTTCGTTTTGTTTTTGCATCATTTCAAAATCATCTTTCTGCAGAAAAATCATTCATCAATACCTAAAAATTGCTCAAAAATAAAGTGTCTCGAAAAATTCCAGAAAATTCATATTAAATTTTTACGTGAAAAAGGGGTAGAGAAGTGCCTGAGGAGTACCAGGGGCCCACCAGGCAGGCACACTGATACATTGCAAATGTATCTATAATTTTTGATGTTCCATGCTTGGTTTTATCTACTTTCTTATGTTTTGTCCACACTTTGGAGTACTTTTCATATGATTTCTTGGACTAACCTATTAACAAGAGCCACAGTGCCAGTTGCATGTTTTCTGCTGTTTTTGGTTCCAGGAAAGTCAGAAAATCAATATTCTCAGAATTGGACCGGACAAAAGCTAAAGTCGATATTTTCCCGGAAGATTCACGGAGCCAGAAGGAGAGCCGGAGAGGGGCCACAGGGTGGCCAGACCACCCCTAGGCGCGGGTCCCCCAGGTCGCGCTAGGGCATGGTGTGGGCCCCCTGGCTGGCCACCGACCTTGCCCCTTCGCCTATATATTCCCCCCGAGGCAAAAACCCTAAATAGTCAATCAGAAATCCACGAAAAGTTCCACAGCGCCGCCGCCACCGAAGGGGAGATTCGGGGGACAGAAAGTCTCTATTCCGATACCCTGCCGGGACGAGGAAGTGCCCCCGGAGCCATCTCCATCGATCTCCACCACCATCTCCATCGCCATTGCTGATTCCCATGATGAGGAGGGAGTAGTTCTCTCTCGAGGCTAAGGGTTCTACCGGTAGTTATGTGTTCATCTCTCTCTCTATGCATGATCATATTGTGATCATGAGCTTTGTAATCAAGTAGATCTACCTTGCTACTCAAGTGCTTTAATAGATCTCTGCTCTCCCCATGTGTGTGAAAGTGACAGCGTGCACACCATGGTGGCACTTAGGCTAGAGATTACAAATACTTGTTATGAGTTATATTTGGAGTTGGATGTCTCTATGAAATTGTGGTATTTGTTTGAACCATCTAGTGCTCAAGGTGACAGTGTGGGGTTATCTAGATGCGGAAAGCGAACTTTGAGGTGTGCTGTTATAGCCCTACCATCGATTAGAGTGTCCAACTGGAGAGTAGTTCAGAGTAGTATCATAAAGAGAAGATATTTATATGAGAGTGTTCACTAGCGAAAGTATGATCCCTAGGCCTTTTTTCTAAGCATTGATACACCATTTTCAATTAGATCTGTTACATGTTTGCTTGCTTCCATCTTGATTTCAGTTTGTCTTTAGTCTCTTCCACACCATCAAGATATTTTCTATCACCGTTTCCACTTATAATTATCCATACCACTTGTATTTCACTATCTCTACGCCGAACTAGTGCACCTATACACCTGACAAGTGTATTGGGCGTGTTGGGGACAGAAGAGACTTCTTGTATCTTGATTGCAGGGCTGCTTGAGAGGGAATACCTTTGACCACTTCCTTCCTAAGTTCGATAAACCTTGGGTGATCCACTTAAGGGAAAACTTGCTGTTGTTCTACAAACCTCTGCACTTGGAGGCCCAACAACTATCTACAAGAATAGAAGTGCATAGACATCAAGCTATTTTCTGGCGCTGTTGCCGGGGAGGAAAGGTAAAAGGTATTCACACCAGAGGATTAAAGAAGAAGAACCTCCCACGGTAAACGCCTATTTTCTGGCGCCGTTGTCCGGAAGGTAAGGTAAAAGGTACTCACATCCTCCGGTGAGAGTGCTCGAAGTTATTTCCTTTAGATTCTGCAATTTTGTCTTTTTGTTTCTTGTTTTCACTAGTTAGGCTTAATGGAAAACAACAACAAAATTAGAGAGTTTTATAGTATTTATCTTGAGTTAGGACATGAAGTGTTTGAAGAGAAAATTAAAAAACCTATGGAACTTTATTTGCACGCTAATAACAATGTTGTTAGTATGAATTCTTTGGACACCATTATTGCTAATGCTATGGAAAAGTCTAAGCTTGGGGAAGCTAGTTTTTATGAAAATGATCTTTTTAGTTCCCCAGCTTTGGAAGATAGCTATTCTATTGCTTATGATGATACCAAACCTCCAATATATGATGATTACAATGATGAATATGATATTTTCAGTCCACCTACTATTGAGGAGAAAATTACTGATTACAATATGCCTCCTATATTTGATGATTATGGTGATGAGAATAATAATGATAGCTATTTTGTTGAATTTGTTCCCACTACAATTAATAAGAATGACTATGTTTATGAGGGGAGTATTAATTCTTTTATGCATGTGCCTCATGATAAGAATGTTTTATGTGATAGTTATATTGTTAATTTTATTCATGATACTACTGAAAGTTATTATGAGAGAGGGAAACATGGTTTTCTGTGTCTCAACAATATTAAGTTTCCCCTCTTTATGTTGAAAGTCTTGAAGTTGCACTTGTTTTGCTTTCCTATGCTTGTTGCTTCGTGCTTGCATGACTTGTTTCTTTACAAGATTCCTATGCATAGGAAGTGCGTTAGACTTAAACGTGTTTTGAATTTGCTTTTTGATGCTCTCTTTTACTTCAATTCATATTTCTTATGTGAGCATCTTCTTAAACTATCATGCCTAACTTAAAGGCCTTAAAGAAAAGTACTTATTGGGAGATAACCCAAAAGTTTTATATGAGTCTTGGAAGTTATTGCTTCAGTAATAACCGCTCCTTATCCTTTTTATTTGCTTTTTGTTCCAAGAGTAACCTCTAATGAGAGAGAAGTAATGATTGGGAAAGTTGCTGTCCCGAAACAGATTTCTGTGCTTCACCGTAAAAATTCGTGTAAAATCTCTGAAGGTCTTTTTGAAGCATGAATTTTTGTGCTCCTGCCCCAGGTTGTTATCTAACTTTCGTTAGTTTAACACTTTTCGATTTGAGCAACAAAAGGTCTTTGAAAAAATTCGTTTTTAACTGCTGGTCTGTTTTGACAGATTTCTGCCATTGTTTTCATTTGCTTCTTGTTGGCTCCATTTCGGGTTCTCTTTGGGGAATTGAGCTTTTTGAGGGAAGTGTTACGGTAGCTTGTGTTTTAATGGAAGTTTTATTGGTGTTGAAACTGAACCCAAAGACTTATTATCTTGAGTGCACTAATGTTGCTAATAAAGATTGTGTGAAGTTTTGTATGAAGGAAAAATTTCAGGTGTATGGAAGGAATGAGTAATGAGATGAAGGATGGACTAAAGCTCAAGCTTGGGGATGCCACGCGTGTCACCCCAAAAAATATCCAAGAAGTACAAGCGTCAAATCTTGGGGATGCCCAAGGCATCCCCTTCTTCATCAATAAAAATCTCAGGTTTCTTCCAAACGCTTCATTTTTATTGTTTCATGCACAGTTGTGTTGTTCTTGGAGCGTCTTCTTTTTCGTTTTTTGTTTTGGTTTTTCGTTTGCTTTGTTTGCTTAGTTTTCTGAATAAATTGGTTGGATCCCCTTTTTCATACATTGGTTTGCAAATACTTTGGTTTGGATTTGAAAAGAGTAGGAAAGTCCATGCTTAAGTGGTAAAGAGAGCTTGTTTTTGACTGTGGCCCATGCTTTGTCATGCCATGCTTGATATTTTTTTGGCTTTATGCTTAGTATTCCTTGTCGTAGCATTACTTGTTATAAACAATTGAGATTGCTTAATGTGCCTTGGAGGAATCATGCGTTGTTTTAGCATATTAAAGCATAGTATTGTGGTATTCTCCTTTGATGCTTTATTTGGGTTGACTTGGCGCATGCTCACACCATGTTATGACTATTCCAAGTCACCATAAGCCTTTATGATCCTTTAGTTTTCAACTTGTAGTATCACTTTATGCTTTGATCAATGATGTTTTGTCGCTCTGCATGATTATGGCCATTATTGCTCTCTTAGTTGGTCGCTCCCAGTCTTTTGCTAGCCTCCGTAACCAAGTATGAGTTCCACTCATGCATCCAACTCCTAAAACCAAGTTATTCCAAAGAGTCCACCATACCTACCTACTAGCATATGCTATTCCAAGTATATTCATGTTTTTGTCTACCTTCCGAATTAAACTTGTTATGAAAAAATTAGTGATTAAAGCTCTCACGAACTTGATGGCACACTTTACTTTCTTGCACTTAATAAACTTGAACCATTGTGTCCATCTTTGTTGAGTATATGCTTGCGCTTTATAATTTGAAGTTAGCAGAACCATGTATCATGGGGAACGCTTTCAACATTGCACCTGTACTTTGTACCCCGTTGATATCATGTTCTTTTGCTTATGGATCCCGGCGGTGTGAAATAAAAGTGGAACTTGTAAGATCATGGAGTTTGTATGTGTGTTACAGAAACGCTTGGGCCGCTAGCCTAAGCCATGCCTAATCTTGGTGGAAACTTTCAGCACTACCATAATGAGCACTCTATGAAGCATCCTCAATAAAAACCTATGCAAATAGTAAATAAAAAGATCGCTGAGATGCTCATTATCTGCTTGCCTTGTCATTTTGATTATGGGATAGCTCATGTATCATGTGCAAGGGGTACCCTGTTGGCGGTTCTTTATGATACACATGTACTTACAATGACAAGAGCTTACTTGTGACTAAAGTTGAGTAGCATGAGGTTCGGTCTTCATAAGTAAGGGGCATGAGATTTCGGTTTATAACTTGTCAAGCATATCCTCTTAGTTGTGTCACTTTAACCTTAATCACCTTCAAGATGCTTATGATAGGGGCAATGAGAGCTGAAAGCTAACAAGTATCATAATTTTTGGAAGCTCTTTATGAAACTTGAATCCCTACTTCCTTCTATGAAGGCCTTTCTTTTACTTTTATGTTGAGTCTCCACCTTCTATCTTTATGCACCTACTTTGAGAGCATAGTGGCCATTCTTAGTTCTATGTGCATTGTCCCAAGACTTGTTGATTGATGCATAACTTGATATTGCTTGTTTTAAACTATTTGTATCTAGTCACTCTTATGAACTTTGAAGGTGTCCTATGCATTTATATTTGCTACTCTATGAGGGACAAGCTGAATGCCATTATGCTATGTTTTCTTTACGTGAAACAAACAAACGTCTTGCAAAGCATTGTTATTCATGAATCTTTTGTTTGTGCCTTTTCATGTTGCAACATAGTTGCTTTGTCTTATTGTTAGAACTTTATCTTTCATGCTATGTTGAAGTACTATGATCCCAGCTATCAATGTTTTACAAATACTTTGATCAAGTTTATGATGGTGCATGTCACCTCAAAAATTGTTCTTTCTTTTTATCACTTACCTACTCGAGGACGAGCAGGAGTTAAGCTTGGGGATGTTGATACATTGCAAATGTATCTATAATTTTTGATGTTCCATGCTTGGTTTTATCTACTTTCTTATGTTTTGTCCACACTTTGGAGTACTTTTCATATGATTTCTTGGACTAACCTATTAACAAGAGCCACAGTGCCAGTTGCCTGTTTTGTGCTGTTTTTGGTTCCAGGAAAGTCAGAAAATCAATATTCTCGGAATTGGACCGGACAAAAGCCAAAGTCGATATTTTCCCGGAAGATTCACTGAGCCAGAAGGAGAGCCGGAGAGGGGCCACAGGGTGGCCAGACCATCCCTAGGTACGGGTCCCCCCAGGCCGCGCCAGGGCATGGTGTGGGCCCCCTGGCTGGCCACCGACCTTGCCCCTTTGCCTATATATCCCCCCGAGGCAAAAACCCTAAATAGTCAATCAAAAATGCATGAAAAGTTCCGCAGCGCCGCCGCCACCGAAGGGGAGATTCGGGGGATAGAAAGTCTCTGTTCCGGCACCCTGCCGGGACGGGGAAGTGCCCCCGGAGCCATCTCCATCGATCTCCACCACCACCTCCATCGCCATTGTTGATTCCCATGATGAGGAGGGAGTAGTTCTCTCTCGAGGCTAAGGGTTCTACCGGTAGCTATGTGTTCATCTCTCTCTCTCTATGCATGATCATATTGTGATCATGAGCTTTGTAATCAAGTAGATCTACCTTGCTACTCAAGTGCTTTAATATATCTCTGCTCTCCCCATGTGTGTGAAAGTGACAGCGTGCACACCATGGTGGCACTTAGGCTAGAGATTACAAATACTTGTTATGAGTTATATTTGGAGTTGGATGTCTCTATGAAATTGTGGTATTTGTTTGAACCATCTAGTGCTCAAGGTGACAGTGTGGGGTTATCTAGATGCGGAAAGCGAACTTTGAGGTGTGCTGTTATAGCCCTACCATCGATTAGAGTGTCCAACCGGAGAGTAGTTCAGAGTAGTATCATAAAGAGAAGATATTTATATGAGAGTGTTCACTAGCGAAAGTATGATCCCTAGGCCTTGTTTCTAAGCATTGACACACCGTTTGCAATTAGATTTGTTACATGTTTGCTTGCTTCCATCTTTATTTCAGTTTGTCTTTAGTCTCTTCCACACCATCAAGCTATTTTCTATCACCGTTGCCACTTATAATTATCCATACTACTTGTATTTCACTATCTCTTTGCCGAACTAGTGCACCTATACACCTGACAAGTGTATTGGGTGTGTTGGGGACACAAGATACTTCTTGTATCTTGATTGCAGGGTTGCTTGAGAGGGAATACCTTTGACCACTTCCTCCCTTAGTTCGATAAACCTTGGGTGATCCATGATACATTGCAAATGTATCTATAATTTTTGATGTTCCATGCTTGGTTTTATCCACTTTCTTGTGTTTTGTTCCAACTTTGGAGTACTTCTATTATGATTTCTTGGACTAACCTATTAACAAGAGCCACAGTGCCAGCTGCCTGTTTTCTGCTGTTTTTGGTTCCAGGAAAGTCAGAAAATGAATATTCTCGGAATTGGACGGGACAAAAGCCAAAGTGCCTATTTTTCGGAAGGGATCAAGTGCCAGAATACGAGACAGAGAGGGGACAGGGGCCAGCCACACCACCTGGCCACACAGCCAGGCTTGGCCCGCGCCAGGGGGTGGTCTGGCCGACCCCAGCACCCCCTCGGCCTCTCCTTCCGCCTATAAGTTGCCCTCGAGACGAAAACCCTAGGCACCCGACCAAAAATCCACGAAAGAGTCTGTAGCCGCCGTCGTCTCTGTCCCTAGATCGGGGGATCTGAAGCTCTTCCCGGCACCCTGCCGGAGAGGGGAATTCACCCTGGAGGCCTTCTTCATCACCATGCAAGCCTCCGGTGTGATGCGTGAGTAGTTCATCCTTGGACTACGGATCCATGTAGTAGCTAGATGGCTGGTTTCTCCTCCTTTGTGCTTTCATGTTTAGATCTTGTGAGCTCCGTTCATGATCAAGATCATCTATTTGTAATCCATACATGTTGTGTTTGCGGGGATCCGATGGATATTGAGATGCTATTTCAGATTGATTATTGATTCTATCATGTCTTTGTTATTTGAGATCTTGCATGCTTTCCGTTGTTAGTAGCTATCTTGGCCAAGTAGATGCTAGCAAATCCAAGAGTTAGTATTTATTTATGCTCGATAGTGGGTTCATGCCTCTGGTAATCTGGGGAAGTGACAGATATCTCTAAGGTACTAGATGTGCTGTTGCTACTAGGGAGAAAACAACGATCTTTTGTTCATAGAACAATCGTATTGTTTACTTTACACGCAGTTCGTAAAGCAATAATCTGTTGCTTGCAACTTAATACTGGAGGGGGGGTTAGATGATAACCTGAAGGTGGATTATTAGTCATAGATGCAGTTGGATGGCGGTTTATGTATTATGTTGTAATGCCCAATCAAGTCTCAAAGGAGTCAAGATGATTAGTATATGCATGTATTGCTTTCTCGGTGTTTGTCAATTGCCCCGCTGTAATTTGTTCACCTAGCATGTTATCTATCTAAGGAGAGCCACCTCTAGTGAACTATGGATCCCGGTCCTTTGTCTTTACATACAATCTACAATCTTTTACTGCTTTGTGTTTATTTTCTGCAAACTAATACTTCTTTCCATTCAATACGTTTAATCCTTTGTTTTCCGCAAAACACGGTGAGATTGACAACCTCATCGCAAGTTGGGGACAAAGTTCTGCGGTTGTGTTGTGCAGGTCTCCACGTTGCTACTAGCACCGGTAGTGCGCCCTGCCAAAGCTCAGCTAGTAACACCTTTGAGGTGTTTCCTTGCTCCTAGTGGTTCGATTAAACCTTGGTTTCTTAACTGAGGGAAACTTGCTGCTGTGCTCATCATACCTTCCTCTTGGGGTTCCCAACGAGCTCTACATCAACACCGCCATCAAGCATTTTTCTGGGCGCCGTGCATTGAGCCATCAAGCATTTTTCTGGCGCCGTTGTCGGGGAGTCAAGGACATCTTCACAAGGGGAGTCCCTCATAACCAATCTCTTTACTTTGTTGTTTTTGTTTTGCTTAGTTTTCTTTTTGCTTTGTTTGCTTGTTTTGTTCTTCAAAAACACAAAAAAATAGTTTTACTTGTTTGCTTCTTATTTGAAAACCCCAAAAAAATGACTACTCTTGAAAACACTAAGTTGTGTGACTTCACTAGCACCAACAACAATGATTTTATGAGCACACCTATTGCTCCACCTATGGCTGAAAATACTTTCTTTGAGATAAAACCTGCTTTGCTCAATCTTTTTATGAGAGAGCAATTTTCTGGTATTGGTAATGAAGATGTTGCTTCCCATCTAAATAACTTTGTTGAACTTTGTGAGATGCAAAAGCATAGGGATATAGATGGTGATATTATTAAACTTAAATTGTTTCCTTTCTCCTTGAGAGGAAAAGCTAAAGAATGGTTGAATTCCTTAACTAGGAATAGTATTGATTCTTGGACTAAATGCAAAGATGCTTTTATTGGAAAATACTATCCTCTTTCTAAGATTATATCCATGAGAAGTGAAATAATGAAGTTTAAACAACTTGATAATGAGCATGTTGCTCAAGATTGGGAAAGAATGAAATCTTTGGTTAAGAATTGTCCCACTCATGGACTGACTGCTTGGATGATCATCCAAACTTTTTATGCAGGATTGAACTATTCTTCAAGGAACCTATTGGATTCAGTTGCTGGAGGTACCTTTATGACCATCACTTTGGGTGCTGCAACAAAACTTTTGGACAATATGATGGTTAATTATTCTGAATGGCATACTGAGAGAGATCCACAAGGTAAGAAGGTAAATTCTGTTGAGGAAACCTCCTCCTTGAGTGATAAGATTGATATAATTATGTCTATGCTTGTTAGTGGGAAAGCCCATATTGATCCAAATAATGTTCCTTTAGCCTCTTTGGTTGCTCAAGGAGAGCAAGTTGATGTGAACTTCATAAGAAATAACAACTTTGGCAACAATGCTTATGGTAATAATGCTTATAGGAACAATTTTGGTAACAACAATTATAAGCCATATCCTCCAAACAATGGTAATGCTTACGGAAATTCTTACAACAATAATAAGAGTGCTCCCTCTGAACTTGAAGTTATGCTTAACGAGTTTATTAGTAAACAAACTGCTTTCAATAAAACTATTGACGAATAACTCTCTAATGCTGAAAGAAATATAGCATCTTTGGCTGAAGCTCAATATACTTTGAATAAAATGGCTGCTAAACCTGAAACTAATGAGAATCCCTTTGCAGATACTAATGCCAAACAAGTAAGAATTGATGAAAATGTTAGACTATTAGCTGAATTACATGCTAAGTGGGAAAGAGAAGATGAAATTGCTAGAAACATTAGTGTTTCTACTATTACCACCACTAGTGTTGAGGCTAGTAATAGTTCTACTACTTTAGATGATAAAGTTGATTTTGATCTTGATGGTTGCAATATCTCTGAAGTTATTAAGTTCCTACAAAAGCTTGCTAACAGTCCTAATGCTAGTGCTATGAACATGGCTTTTACAAAACACATTACTGATGCTCTCATAAAGATTAAAGAAGAAAAGATGAAACATAAAGCTTCTATTCCTATAAAGCAAGAAGATGGTTGGGAACCCATCATTAATATGAAAGTGAATGACTTTGATTTCAAAGCTTTGTGTGATCTTGATAGTAGTGTTTCTATTATGCCTAGAAGGATTTATGATATGCTTGATTTGCCTCCTCTTGAAGATTGTTATTTGAATGTCCCACTTGATGCTAATGCTAAAAAGAAACTCATGGGGAGTCTTAATGATGTCCTTATTATGATTAATGATTCCTATGCCCTCGTTGATTTCTATGTTTTGGATGTTGAATACAATGCTTCTTGTTCTATTACTTTGGGAAGACCTTTTCTTAGAACTGTTGGTGCCATCATTGATATGAAAGAAGGCACCATTAAATATCAACTCCCACTAAAGAAAGGTATAGAACACTTCCCTAAAAAGAGAGAAAATATTTCCTTTGCTTCTCCTATGAAAACAAAATTTGGTCTTAATGCTTCTTCATTTGAGAACACTTGATTCTTTCTTTGCTTCTTATGCCTAACTTAAAGGCGTTAAAGAAAAGTACTTGTTGGGAGATAACCCAAGAGTTTTAGATGAGTCTTGGAAGTTATTACCTCTGTAATAACCTCTCCTTATCCTTTTTATTTGCTTTTTGTGCCAAGAATAACCTCTAATGAGAGTGAAGTAATGATTGAGAAAGTTGCTGTCCCGAAACAGATTTCTGTGCTTCACTGTAAAAATTCCTGAGAGATCTCTGTACGTCGGATTAAGGTGTAATTTTTTGTGCTTCTGCCCCAGGTTGTTATCTAACTTTCGTTAGTTCAACACTTTTTGATTTGAGCAACAGAAGGTCTTAGATAAAATTCGTCTTTACCTGCTTGTCTGTTTTGACAGATTTCTGCCATTTTCTGCATTTGCTTCTTGTTAGTTCCTTCTTAAGTTCCTTTGGGGAATTGAGCTTTTTGAGGGAAGTGCTACAGTATCTAGTGTTCTAATGGAAGTTTATTTGGTGTTAGAACTGAAACTTGAGACTTATTTATCTTAAGTGCACTAATGTTGCTAATGAGATTGTGTGAAGTTTTGTATGAAGGAAAAATTTCAGGTGTATGGAAGGAATGAGTAATGAGATGAAGGATGGACTAAAGCTCAAGCTTGGGGATGCCACGCGTGTCACCCCAAGAAATATCCAAGAAGTACAAGCGTCAAAGCTTGGGGATGCCCAAGGCATCCCCTTCTTCATCAATAAAAATTCCAGGTTTCTTCCAAACACTTCATTTTTATTGTTTCATGCACAGTTGTGTTGTTCTTGGAGCGTCTTCTTTTTCGTTTTTGTTTTGGTTTTTAGTTTGCTTGGTTTTCTTAGTTTTTTGAATAAATTGGTTGGACCCCCTCTTTCATACATTGGTTTTCAAATAGTTTGGTTTGGTTTGGAAAAGAGTAGGAAAGTTCATGCTTATGTGGTAAAAAGAGCTTGTTTTTGACTGTGGCCTATGCTTTGTCATGCCATGATTGATATTGTTTTGGCTTTATGCTTAGTATTCTTTGTTGTAGCATGACTTGTTATAAACAATTGATATTGCTTAATGTGCCTTGGATGAATCATGCGTTGTTTTAGCATATTAAAACATAGTATAGTGGTATTCTCCTTTGATGCTTTATTTGGGTTGACTTGGCGCATGCTCACACCATGTTATGACTATCTCAAGTCACCATAGCCTTTATGATCCTTTAGTTTTCAACTTGTATTATCACTTTATGCTTTGATCAATGATGTTTTGTCGCTCTGCAGGATTATGGCCATTATTGCTCTCTTAGTTTGTCGCTCCCAGTCTTTTGCTAGCCTCCACAACAAAGTATGAGTTCCACTCATGCATCCAACTCCCTAAACCGAGTTATTCCCAAGAGTCCAACATACCTACCTACTAGCTTATGCTATTCCAAGTATATTCATGCTTTTGTTTACCTTCCACTTGTTATGAGAAAACTAGTGATTAAAGCTCTCACGAACTTGATGGCACACTTTACTTTATTGCCTCTAATAAACTTGAACCATTGGGTCCTTCTTTGTTGCGTATATGCTTGCGCTTTATAAGTTGAAATTAGCAGAACCATGTTTCATGGGGAACGCTTTCAACATTGCACTTGTACTTTGTACCCCGTTGATATCATGTTCTTTTGCTTACGGATCCCGACGGTGTGAAATAAAAGTGGAACTTGTAAGATCATGGAGTTTGTATGTGTGTTAGAGAAATGCCTGAGCCGCTAGCCTAAGCCATGCCTAATCATGGTGGAAACTTGCAGCATCACCATAATGAGCACTCTATGAAGCATCCTCAATAAAAACCTATGCAAATAGCAAATAAAAAGATCGCTGAGATGCTCATTGTCTGCTTGCCTTGTCATTTTGATTATGGGAAAGCTCCCGTATCATGTGCAAGGGGTACCCCGTTGGCGGTTCTTAATGATACACATATACTTACAATGACAAGAGCTTACTCGTGACTGAAGTTGAGTAGCATGAGGATCGGTCTTCGTAAGTAAGGGGCATGAGGTTTCGGTTTATAACTTGTCAAGCATATCCTCTTAGTTGTGTCACTTTAACCTTAATCACCTTAAAGATGCTTATGATAGGGGCAATGAGAGCTGAAAGCTATAAGTACCATAATTTTTGGAAGCTCTTTATGAGACTTGAATCCTTACTTCCTTTTACAAAAGGCTTTTCTTCCACCATTATATTGAGTCTCCACCTTCTATCTTTATGCACCTACTTTGAGAGCATAGTGGCCATTCTTAGTTCTATGTGCATTGTCCCAAGACTAGTTGATTGATGCATAACTTGTTATTGCTTGTTTGAAACTACTGTATCTAGTCACTTTTATGAACTTTGAAGGTGTCCTATGCATTTATATTTGCTACTCTATTGAGGGACAAGCTGAATACTTTTATGCTATGTTTTCTTTATGTGAAACAAACAAACGTCTTGCAAAGCATGTTATTCATGAATCTTTTGTTTGTGCCTTTTCATGTTGCATCATAGTTTCTTTGCTTATTGCTAGAACTTTGTCTTTCATGTTATGATTGAAGTACTATGATCCCAGCTTTGAATGTTTTGCAAACACTTTGATCAAGTCTTTGATGGTGCATGTCACCTCAAAAATTATTTCTTTTTATCACTTACCTACTCGAGGACGAGCAGGAGTTAAGCTTGGGGATGTTGATACATTGCAAATGTATCTATAATTTTTGATGTTCCATGCTTGGTTTTATCCACTTTATTGTGTTTTGTTCCAACTTTGGAGTACTTTTATTATGATTTCTTGGACTAACCTATTAACAAGAGCCACAGTGCCAGCTGTCTGTTTTCTGCTGTTTTTGGTTCCAGGAATTAATATTCTCGGAATTGGACGGGACAAAAGCCAAAGTGCCTATTTTTCCGGAAGGGATCAAGTGCCAGAATATGAGACGGAGAGGGGCCAGGGGCTGGCCACACCACCTGGCCACACGGCCAGGCTTGGCCCGTGCCAGGGGGTGGTCTGGCCGACCCTAGCACCCCCTCGGCCTCTCCTTCCGCCTATAAGTTGCCCTCGGGACGAAAACCCTAGGCACCCGACCAAAAATCCACGAAAGAGTCTGTAGCCGCCGTCGTCTCTGTCCCTAGATCGGGGGGATCTGAAGCTCTTCCTGGCACCTTGCCGGAGAGGGGAATTCACCCTGGAGGCCTTCTTCATCACCATGCAAGCCTCCGGTGTGATGCGTGAGTAGTTCATCCTTGGACTACGGATCCATGTAGTAGCTAGATGGCTGGTTTCTCCTCCTTTGTGCTTTCATGTTTAGATCTTGTGAGCTCCGTTCATGATCAAGATCATCTATTTGTAATCCATACATGTTGTGTTTGCGGGGATCCGATGGATATTGAGATGCTATTTCAGATTGATTATTGATTCTATCATGTCTTTGTTATTTGAGATCTTGCATGCTTTCCGTTGTTAGTAGCTATCTTGGCCAAGTAGATGCTAGTAACTCCAAGAGTTAGTATTTATGCGCGATAGTGGGTTCATGCCTCTGGTAATCTGGGGAAGTGACAGAAATCTCTAAGGTACTAGATGTGCTGTTTCTACTCGGGAGAAACAACGATCTTTTGTTCATAGAACAATCGTATTGTTTACTTTACACGCAGTTCGTAAAGCAATAATCTGTTGCTTGCAACTTAATACTGGAGGGGGTTCGGATGATAACCTGAAGGTGGATTATTAGTCATAGATGCAGTTGGATGGCGGTCTATGTATTATGTTGTAATGCCCAATCAAGTCTCAAAGGAGTCAAGATGATTAGTATATGCATGTATTGCTTTCTTGGTGTTTGTCAATTGCCTCGCTGTAATTTGTTCACCCAGCATGTTATCTATCTAAGGAGAGCCACCTCTAGTGAACTATGGATCCCGGTCCTTTGTCTTTACATACAATCTACAATCTTTTACCGCTTTGTGTTTACTTTCTACAAACTTTTACTTCTTTCCATTCGATACGTTTAATCCTTTGTTTTCCGCAAAACACGGTGAGATTGACAACCTCATCGCAAGTTGGGAACAGAGTTCTGCGGTTGTGTTGTGCAGGTCTCCACGTTGCTACTAGCACCGGTAGTGCGCCCTGCCAAAGCTCAGCTAGTAACACCTTTGAGGTGTTTCCTTGCTCCTACTGGTTCGATTAAACCTTGGTTTCATAACTGAGGGAAACTTGCTGCTGTGCTCATCATACCTTACTCTTGGGGTTCCCAACGAGCTCTACATCAACACCGCCATCAAGCATTTTTCTGGGCGCCGTGCATTGAGCCATCAATCCACTTAAGGGAAAACTTGCTGCTGTTCTACAAACCTCTGCACTTGGAGGCCCAACAACTGTCTACAAGAATAGAAGTGCGTAGACATCACACACCACCTGGTGGCGCGGCCACACCAGGGGCACGCCTAGCCATGGTGTGGGCCACCCCTGGCCCTCCACTCACTCTCTCACTTGCCACTGCTCTCTCTCTCTCCCGAGAAAACATCAGTTCATTTCTCAAACTCGCGTTCTTGCTGTTGTTGCTCGTGATTTTTCGATCTCCTTGCTTAGCCCATCTTTGCTGCTGAAATTTGGAGCATTTGTTCTCCGGTATATGACTCCTCTACTTGTCCAAGTAGATTTGTGTTTAGTGGATTATATCTTGAATATTTTTCTACTGTAGGTGACAGGTTATGAGAGCTTGTAAGCTTGTTCAATGCTTAGAGAAATTATTTTGATGCATGTTTAGGCCTCTTACAAGTCCCTATAAGTAGTTCCTTTCATTTTGTAAACATTTTGCAATCACTTGTATGATGGATGTTTAAATTTCAGAATAGAAGAAGATGAACAACCACACTTTTGGAGAGATATTAGGGAGAGACACACCCAGGAGGGCAAGGCCTTCAAGATCGGCCTCTCAATTTAGGCCATCATATAATGAAGATCTTATTGTACCACGCTTTGGCAA
Organism: Avena sativa; assembly: GCA_916181665.1. Classification (NCBI taxonomy): domain Eukaryota; kingdom Viridiplantae; phylum Streptophyta; class Magnoliopsida; order Poales; family Poaceae; genus Avena; species Avena sativa. The sequence continues at coordinate 550,782,780 of OV702290.1, read as the reverse complement.
CGAAGGAGATGATGAGATGCTCACCCATCTACTTTCCCTTGTTTTACCTTTTTGCAAGCTGCAGGGATCCTCGACGAGTTATTACTCCTCGTTCAGAGGGTTGGGCTGACTACTTACATGGAGGATGAGAGTGAGCAATATGCTGCGCTCACCAAAACTTTCGTTGAGAGTTTCGCTTTCACTAACACCCCTTATCAATCCACTGTTTCGTTCAAAATTTATGATCTGCCTATTACCATGCAATTGGAAAGATTTTGCAGCATTATAGGCATAGGCATGACTGGGACAGTGAAGAAGATTCAAGGTCGACCCGCTGATTTGCTAGAGCTCTACCGAAGTGTGATAAATGACGATGACCGCGCAACTCAGCGCGGGAAGATAATGAACATTCAACTCCCAGCTCTTAGATATTTTGCTTATTATCTTGCCACTAGTAATCTTGGTAGGGAGAACACTAGTAACATTTATAATTATCATTTAGCCTTCCTCGCTGCTGCACTTAATAATGATACCAAGTATAATCTTGGTTCTCTCATTGCTCGCCGCCTAGCCGCTAGAGGACCTATTTATGGGGGTAGTATTGCCTCACGCATGGTTACTGCTCTGGAACTTGCTGTTGATCCTAATGATACTGTGTTGACACCACAAAGGATTGATCTTGTTGCTATGAAAACACATCACTTTGTTACTACTGACTCTAGTACCCAGAATCTAGTATATAGGATGTTGTTTACTGACGGAGACGAGAGAGAAATTTCTTTGCCACAATCCACTTTGTTCAGTATTCATAGGAGGCCATGGTCGCGTTCCAAGGAGGAGGTGGACGAGCAGCTCCGCTTGCTGGGTTTCCACAGGCAGCACCAGGAAGATGTGCCCTCTTATGACTATTCTGCGCACTACGCGGGGGCATCCTCGAGCTCGTACCAGGACGAGGGCGCCTCCTCGCCGTACCACGGAGGCGCTCCATCTTGGCCAGCTTGGGATTGATACCCACTTAGGCCAAAAGCCTAAGCTTGTGGGAAGGTACTCCGACAGCACAGTCATCTACTTATCATGTTTAGTCGGCACTTTGTATATCCATGTTTCGCTTTCTTTTTATTTTCGTTCTTGCTTTGTTTCTGCTTTCCAAAACACAAAAAGACCAAAAATATTTTCGTTGCTTCTCTTTGTTTGCTTCTTTTTCTTTTTGCCCTGGTTTGCCTTTTTCCTTTCCGCTTTGCTTGTTCTTCCTTTTTGGTTCTTGCCTTTAAAAATCAAAAACCCAAAAATATTTGTTGTTCTTCTTTGGTTTTGTGAAGTTCATTGCAGGGTCCAGCAGTCCTCAGTGGAGTTTGGTTTCATGTTATTATTCAAGCCACACAATTGAAGGGCAAGAATGAAGATTAATGACAACTTGAGGTGTGGTAAGAGGCTGGTAACAAACTCTATTTGTTTTCAATTTTATACATATACTCATCATTGTGGGCATGCTTAGTCCGTTCATGTAAGGTGTATGTTATTTATGGATGCTTAGTAGTTCTTGATTTCTTATGATTAGCTCCAGGTTGCTAATAGTTTGTAGCATGTCATATGAATGTTTGCTTGCATTGTTCTATTCATAACTTGGTATGACACTGTGGTATCCTCCTTTGAATGTTTCACTTGAATTGACTTGGCACTTGTTCACACATGCATATGACTGAAATAATCAGTTAAGCCTCGATGAATTATTTTGCCTCAGGGTTCTTGAATTACTTTCATGCCATAGTTAGTCATGTTTTGTTGCAAGCATGATTATGACAGTTATTGCTCTCTTGTTTGTCGCTCCCTTTCTATTGCTAGCCTTCACTCGTGCTGAGTATATGCTTTACTTGTGCATCCAACTCCCCAAAACCAATATTGCCAAAAGTGTCCACAATACCTACCTATTAACATCATTTGTTATTCCGTGCATATTAAGTATGCCTTGTTTTCCTCTGAATAAAATGTTTGCTTGTTATGAGAAAGTTAGTTAGTAAAGCTCTCACGAACTTGTTGGCACACTTTACTTTTCCTGCACTTAATAAACTTGAACCATTGTGTCCATCTTTGTTGCGTATATGCTTGCGCTTTATAAGTTGAAGTTAGTAGAACCATGTATCATGGGGAACGCTTTCAACATTGCACTTATTATTTCGTTGATATCATGATTCTTTTGCTTATGGATCCCGGCAGTGTGAAATAAAAGTGGAACTTGTAAGATCATGGAGTTTGTATGTGTGTTAGAGAAACGCCTGGGCCGCTAGCCTAAGCCATGCCTAATCATGGTGGAAACTTGCAGCATAACCATAATGAGCATTCTATGAAGCATCCTCAATAAAAACCTATGCAAATAGCAAATAAAAAGATCGCTAAGATGATTTTGATTATGGGATAGCTCCTGTATCATGTGCAAGGGGTACCCCATTGGCGGTTCTCTATGATTCATATGTACTTACAATGACAAGAGCTTACTTGTGACTGAACTTGAGTAGCATGAGGTTCGGTCTTCATAAGTAAGGGGCATGAGACTTTGACTTATAACTTGTCAAGCATATCCTCCTAGTTGTGTCACTTTAACCTTAATCACCTAAAAGATGCTTATGATAGGGGCAATGAGAGCTCAAAGCTAATGAGTACCATACTTTCAGCATTTGGAAGCCTTTCAAACTTTTCAAAACCTTTTCACTTCCTTGTTGAGTCACCACTTATTCTATGAGCACTTTCTTGAGAGCATAGTTGTCATTCTTAGTGTAATGTGCTTGTTTCAAAACTTGGTTAATTATGTCATGACTTTGATGCTTGTATCCCTGATATCTTTACTTCTAGTCTTCACCTAAACTTCAGAGGTGCCTTGGCATTAATATTTGCCCAACAATCAAAGGCAAGCGAGATACCACTCTATCATACCTTTTTATGAGCATTGCAATGTTGCTTATGTTTATGTTCCATGCCACTTATTATTTTTGAGTTGAAATCTCTTCATAGCTTGAAATGGCTATTGAGTGACCTTATTTTGCATACTCCTTATTATGAATTGTCTAAGTATTTGATCATATGCTGAGAATATATACATCATATGAAGCAAATGTGTTCGTGAAAGTTTCTTTTATTGCACTCAGTGTTCAACTGAATTGCTTGAGGACAAGCAATAAGCTAAGCTTGGGGGGTGTTGATACGTCCAAAACGTATCTACTTTCCTGAACACTTTTGCTATTGTTTTTCCTCTAAAGTTGTGTGATTTGGATACAACTAACACGAACTGACACTGTTTTCAGCAGAATTACCTTGGTGTCTAGTTTTTGTGCAGAAAATCAACTATCAGGAAAAATCCTAGAAAATATGCCAAAAATCCTATTTCACCAGAAGACTCACGGAGCCATAAGAAGAGACGGAGTAGGGCCACGAGGGGCCCGCACCACCTGGCCGCGCGGGCCAGGCCTGGCCGCGCCAGGGGGTGGTGTGGCCGCCTCGGCTGCCCCCTCGGCCCCCCTCTTCGCCTATAAGATGCCTCTTGACCTAAAAACTGAGGGGGGTTCGACGTTTTTCCACAGAGAGTTCCGTTATGCCGCCACCATCAGATTCCGCGACTCGGAACTAGAAACTCCATTCTAGCACCCTGCCGGGACGGGGAATTGGAGAAGATCATCGCCATCATCGTCACCATCGCTTCTCCATCAACTATCCATGTTTCCCCCATCTATGAGTGAGTAATCCCCCGCTGTAGGCTACGGGGATGGTAGGGATTGGATGAGATCATTCATGTAATGGCATCAGATTGTTAGGGCATGGTGCCTAGTATCTATTACTAGTGATTTTTGACTTTGTTGCAACTTATTATACTTAATGCTTATCACTAGGGCCCGAGTGCCATGATTTCAGATCTGAACATGTTATTGATTCATTATGATAGTATTGTTTACAATCTTACCTGCAAATTGTATACACATATTGTTGTCCGGGACCGAAGGCCCCGAAGTGACAATAATCGGGATAACCGGAGGGAATGGCTTTGATGTGAGGATCACATGTGTTCATGGAGTGTTAATGCTTTGCTCCGGTGCTCTATTAAAAGGAGCACCTTAATTGCCAGTAGTTCCCTTGAGGATGTGCTCCGGTCTTAGAGTTTAAAGCTGTGGTTAGGTTTCTACCTTAATTACTTTCTTGTACTTACGGATGTTTGCAAGGGGTATAATCACAAGTATGTATTAGTCCTAGGAAGGTCGGTACATTAGCACAGGTTCACCCACACAACACTTAGCAAGCTAAAGAAGATTAATCAACTATATGAAGCGAAATCACTTGACAGTCTTCCCATGTGTCCTCGAGAACGTTTGGTCATCTTAAGTAATACAACTGACTTGTCCTTTGCCGCATAAATGATTGGGCCACTTGCTACATTTATTCCTACTGTCTTTTATTTACTCGTACTTTGTTTACTTGCTTTATCGAAAACCCCTAAAAATCCATTTGCTAAGTATTTGCAGAGAATTCCTGATCCATATCACTAGCCAGCACCTTCTGCTCCTCGTTGGGTTCGACACTCTTACTTCTCAAAAATACTGCGATACACCCCCTATACTTGTGGGTCATCAAGACTATTTTCTGGCGCCGTTGCCGGGGAGTGAAGCGCTATGGGAGAGTGGAACTGGTAAAGGAAACTTCTACTATGAGTATTGTTTACTTCTGCTAGTTGCTTTATTTTCGTTATGGATAATTCGCTGAGTTTCTTATTTGGTAATGCTACTACCACTGCTAAGGTAGTAGATAAGCCACCACCTGCTGAGAATGATGTTTTCAAAATACCTACAAGAATTATTGATCGTGTTATGGATAACTACTATGTTGGGGATGGATCTGTCCATCCTGGTGATCATTTGCTTTTTATACACGAATTATGCAGGTTGTTCAAGTGTGCAGGTGTGGCATCCCGCTAAAACCACTACTAGAAAATCGATGTGTTTTTGTGCATTGCATCATCATGCCGCATGCTCATGTCATCATGCCACATTGCATTTGAGCATCGTCATCATCTTGCATGGTTTGTTTAAAAACTATTTTTGAAAAGCCTGGTTCTATTTTCTAAATGCCCCGTCTTTATTTCAAATGAAAACCCGGGTCTCCGGAATATTTTGTTTCGTCTACAATCGGATTCCAAAAGCCCTGTTTTAAATAATAAAATATTTAAGTGGTTTTTAGGAGGCAGCCCGCCAGGCCCGAAAGCCCGGCCGGCCACCTCCAAACCCTAGTCTAAAATACCCCGACAAACCCTACCCTAACCTATCTAACCCTCCCTCTCTCTACCTAGCCCACACCAACCCCCACAGCAAACACACGCTATTGTCGCACCAGGCCAGCTGCAGCCAGCAACACCACCCGCGTGCGCTGTCTCCTCCCCCAACACGCACACACCCGCCGACACGCTCCCGCGCCCAACCCCAAGCCCCGGGCACCACACCTCGCAAACCGCGCATGCTGCCCTGCCCAATCCCCACCCCACCGACCGACTGCACCCTATCTCCTGCCCAGGCTCCCACCTGCACGCTTCCCCAACCACTTGGTCTCCACCATCGATCCCCACCCTCTCTCTCGCACGCCTTTCCGTGCACGACACCCCGCTCCCGCCTGCTAGCCCCACCCCACGTGCCAGCCCGCGTCCACCCCGCGTGAACCACCAACCCCCCCGCTCGCACCTACCACCTGCTAGCCCCAGGATTCCCCCTGGCCCCACCTGCCGCCTCCTCTGCCCCACCTTCCTCTCTCTCGCATGCCTCCTTCCTCCCCTGCTCGCTCTGCTCCCGCAGCAACCACGCCACCTCGGCCTCCCTTCTCCTCCCCCCGCGTCGACCTCCCTGCCGCCAGATGCGCCGCTGCCGAGCCCTGCTCCGAGGTCGCCGAGCCCCGCTCCGAGGTCGCCAGCCTACGCCGCCACCTCCAGTCCCTGTCTCTGCCGCCGGGACCTCGCCTCTCCCCACCAACCACCAATCCTCCTTCACCAACCACCGCTAGCGAGCCCAGTTCGCCTCCGTCCGCCTTTCTACGCGACCTCGCCTCTGGCTGTCGTCCTATGTCCGCGCGCCGCGTCCCCTGTCCCCGGTCCTGCGCCTCCTTCCTCACCGCACGACCTCGCCTCTCCTCTCAGCAGAGCCGCCGCCGCCGGCCACTCCTTCGTCGAGCCCCTCCCCCTGCCTATGTCCCTCACTGTCAAGCCGCACGGGCCCGCGCTCGCCTCCTTCCCCAACGGATCTCGGCCGCCGCTGCCTCAAGCTCCGCCACCCGTCGCCTTCCCCATCATGAGCGCCTCCATCCTGTTCTCCGGCCGCTGCTTCGGCCGCTCCCTGCCTCGCCACCTGGAGCCCCGTCCCCGGCAGCAAGCTCTCCTTCCAGGCCGCCCTCAACCCGACGCGCTCGCTCGGGCCCGAGATCTGCAGCATTGAGACCTCCTCTCTGCAGAACCGCTGCCCTCGTGATGCATCCCTGGAGAAGTGCGTCCACCAGCGCGCGGTTTCCACCAGACCCGGCATCACATCTGCCTCTCACTAGGGTGCTTCTGGTCAAGAGACGGACAGGTTGTTCCCTGAGTGTAGCATGCATCTGCAGGCTTGCTGTTGCCTGTGTGTGTTTTTGCGAGCTAGCAAAGCGATTGGTGTTCCGAGGGTTTGACCCTGTGTGTCCAAGGTCGGCACCGCCAAGATCTTCTCGTTGCCCGATACCTCTGAAGAAGGAACATGGTACCATGCGAGGACCGTACCGAACCCGGCGCCATGCCAAGAACGCTTTCCCAGAGCCCGAAGACCATCGGTACCCGATCCATCCAAGTTCTCCACGGATGCGACAAGATTCCCCTTCCCGAACCCGAAGACCACCAAGATCTCCAATCGGAATCCAAGAACACCGAGACCCTGGATGACAAGTTCTCCTTCCCGGAAGCGTTGACACCGGTACGACAAGACCTCTTTCCCGGATGCGATGCCCGCGGACCCGGATGCCAAGGTCGCCGACGTGGAACACCAAGTTCTTCATCCCACACGCCAAGACCGACCCGATACGCCGACCCGACAAGATCTTCGCGACGACAAGATCGACTCTGACCAGGGCGAATCCGATGAGCCCGGACGCCAAACCAAGTCCTTCTTCCCAGAACGCCAAGCTCTCCTTCTGTTGTCCGAGACCGATCCCGTCGAACCGCTCCCCCTGTCGAACCCTGAGACTGGACCCTGGACCCCCGGAACCCAAGATCTCCCGAACCCAGATGTGTGAACCTTTTTCCCGAGCCCCTATTTTATAAATGCTATATATAAAACTATCGCATAATAAACTGTTCATACATTCGTACCTATTTGTGGTTTGGGGGCATTATGCTGATTCACCTCATAATTAAATATGGAGTCGATATGCGGGATATCTTTGTCTTATTTCGGACTCCATTTAAATTGGTTTAGCGAACCGATGCCATGTTTTGTCTTGTTAATTCAACAATTAAATTGCGGGGTTCTAAATAACTTGAACCGTGTAATTAATTACCGGGACCGCGGTTCAGCTTAATATTGCCTAATTGCACCGTATCTGTGCCATGCCATGCATCATATCATAAGCATGCTGGATCTTTTGTCGTAGTATTAAATATTGCATCCGGTGTTTCTTCTAGTGTTTGCTTCTTCGCGGATTAGGCCGACGAGTTGATGCGAGTATCGACAAGTTCTCCGAATATGATCCGTCGGCAGTGTTTCCCAGGCGAGCATCTCCCCCTTTCTACCTATTTTGCATTTATAGTCTTTATTTCCTCCTGTTGATCTATTGCTATCCGTGTTGTGATGCTTTAGTTTCCGTGCCCCATTTATACTCCTTGCAGCCTCCATATTGCCATGGACACATCATATTGTCTGTTGTTTGATACATAGTCAGCCTTGCGAGTCGTAGTTGCTTGCTTATGTGTTGCTTCGTGTCGTTGTCGTTTCACCGTTGATGGCAAGTTGACACATGATAAATGGTGGAGATGCTTTGGAGATGATCATGAATTTAAATACAACTATTAAAATGCTAGATATAACTAATGAGAGGCATTGGTGGGCAATAGATGTTATTTGGTTCTTCCATGCTCACTTGTGTCCCGTAGGACCCCGAGTACTTGATACTTGTTCCTTGACTATTCGCACTATCCACATACGGGAGAGTCTATGAATCCCCCTTAGCCAGAGCTTGATTCATTTCTTATTTCTTGGGGCCACAAACTAGTTTGGGGCTTTATTACTATCTTGTACTTATGCCAAGCTTTACTGCTTTATTTAAGATTGTGTGTGGAGCACCTGTACTGTTTTGGATCGCGGCATGATTTCACGGTATCGACAAGCCCAGTCACACTTTCGGGTTCCTAGTCGTTTACAACCGTTCTCGCAAACCCTGGGTCCGTTCCGGAGCCGGCCAACTTTGTTGCGGGTAGCTTAGTGGGGTGGCCCCCTGAAATATTTTATGAATCCTGTGATTGCTTTGTCGAGAAATCCTCGTTGGGTTTTGATTTGGTTTTTCCGAGGTTGATCGTGTGTGTGTTGCTATTTCTGCACCCCTGCAGGGTAAATCTTTCTGAAAGTCGTGTCTGTGGTTATGGACGACTTGGAGCATAGTATCTCGATCATAGACAAGCATAACTAAAGTAGTGATATAAATTTGACTTAATATGTGACTAGTAATCAGCTTCACTACAATGGAATGGATAATAAAAATGCCAACAACTGGTGGATCTGTGGTGATCTATGTCATACTATACCTGCCTAGTAAGTATTGCAACTCCAATGGAATGTGATAAAAGTGCCAACAACTGCTGGGTTTTGGGATTCCTCAGGACAATTATATCTGACTAGTAAATGTTCCAACTACCACTGAATGGTTAACTAAAACTGCCCACTACTTATGCTATCAGGATGACTCATTCTATCTATATCTGACTAGTAAACGCTGCAACTATAACGGAATGAGTAAAACTGCCAACTGTGTGAGTTCCTTGGTCCGACTTCCTCGTTTGGTCTCGAGGGGGAAATACCAGGATGGGTATGATGGGTTCATAGCATGGAAAACAAAAAAATTCTACCGCAAGAACGAACAAAACCCAGATCTAATCTAGATAAAAGCCAAGATCTAATCTATTAGATATGTGCAACGAGATAGATCTGTACTAACCCTCGTAGATCCGAAAGCGTTACGAGATTAGGTCTCGGGGTTGATGTAGTCGATCACTTGCCGATCTCAAGATCGTGTGGACGATCCTTCCGGCGCCACGTTCCAGCGGCGCTTCCGCAGTCGGTCACACGTGCGGAGTCGAAGCAGACCTTCCTCTCCCTGTTCCAGCAAGCAGCGGAGATAGTAGATCTTCTCCACGGAATCCCAGCAACACGACGGTGTGGTGGTGGTGGAGTAGAGATTTCTGCAGGGCTTCGCCTAAGCCGGAGCAGAGCGAAGGAGGAGGAGAGAGGCGGCGGCTAGGGTTTGTTATGGGAGAGGTCTAGGGGGTGGCGCCCCCTCCCCTCTATTTAAAGGAGGGAGGCGCCATGGGAGGGGGAGTCCTAGTAGGACTCCCCTCTCTCCTTGGCCGGCGGATTGGGAGGGGGGAGGAATCCTCCTCCCCCACGAATCCGTGTCTTGCCCCACAAAGACTCCTTGATCCTTTCTTGGTTTTCAAGCAAACTCCAAGAAATCTTCTAGAACCTTCCAGAACATTTCGAAACCTTCTAGAATCTCCATACAAACACTCCAGAACATTTCCTAACTTAGAAAATGATCCCCAATATATGAATCTTATTCTCCAGATAATTCCGGATCTCCTCGTGATGTCCTGGATCCAATCCGAGACTCCGAACAACATTCGGTCTCCAACGCATATTCCATATCTACTTAAAACAACTTCGAACCTTAAGTGTGTCACCCTACGGTTCGTGAATATGCAGACATGATGAAGACACCTCTCCGATCAATAACCATCAGCGGGATTTGGAGATACATAACGGCTCCCACATACTCAACGATGACTTTGTGATCGATAGAACCATTAACATACGAAACCAATTCCCTTTGTCACGCGATATTCTACTTATCCAAGGTTTGATTGTCAGTATCTCCATACCTAGTTCTTCCTCGTTACTGATAAGTACTCTTTACTCGTTCCATGTTATGTCATCCCTTTTGACCCAGTCACATGCTTGCAAGCTAACTAGATGACATTCCACCGAGAGGGCCCAGAGCATATCTATCCGTCATATGGATGGACAAATCCCAATCTTGGTCCATGCGCTTCAACACATACTTTCAGAATACCCAATGACACCTTTATAACCACCCAGTTACGAAGCGGTGTTAGATGTCATCAAAGTACCCATCCGGTGATGGTGATTAACATAACCTCATGGTTGAAGTTGGGTTACTATGCATTTGAAAGCTTATAGCAATACGAACTTAATGACTTGATCTTATGCTACGCTTACTATGGGTGTGTGTCCATCACATCATTCTCCTAATGATATAACCTTGTTATTAATGACATCCAATGGCCATGATCAGGAAACCATGATCATCATTTAATCAACAAGCTAGTTTAACAAGAGGCTTACTAGGGACTCTTTTATGTTTACAAAACACATAAGTATTAATGTTTCCGGTTAATACAATTATAGCATGGGATGTAAACATTTATCATAAACATAAAGATATAATAATAACCACTTTATTATTGCCTCTTGGGCATATCTCCAATAGTCTCCCACTTGCACTAGAGTCAATAATCTAGTTAATAACTTCTGCATTCAACACCTATGGCTTTCTGGTGTTGTATAGACACTATTGCTAGTGGTAAACATAATCTTCGGATCTGACACTTCCAGGTCTGTGTGTATCTGCATGTCCTTGCGTCTCTACGCATTACTCATTCTCCAATGAGATGGCATTGTATAAATTTGGTCATTTGGTGAGACCTTTAGTTCCTTGGGATTAAATCATGTTGATACAATTGTCATACAATGTATCTTCATAGTATTATCCCGCTATGAACCCCACCTAGTTTGACAACAAACTACTTGACGCAAATGCCCTCACTTGCTGCTACAATAGCAGTCATATACTTAGCCTTTTGTTGTAGTATCTGTCACAATGTTTTAACTTTGGTACTCAACCAAATCCGTTATGGAACTTCCTTTCCATTACAGTGTGCCACCCATAGTTTAAATTGAGATAAACTTAATTTGTGACAAAACTAGTATCAATGCAACAATTTATAATGAACTATTTGTCACCACTATATAAATAATATATTCTTAGTTCTTCCAAAGATCATAGGAATATCCCTACTATTGTCCAATGATCATCTTATGAGTCATTCTGGTATATGCTCATAACATTTAGAGCATAGGACATATCTGGATGTGTACATCTCAAAGAATGATTGATCAAAATATTCTTGTGATTTCACCAAGTGTCAAAACACTTGAATCTCATGTCAACACACTTGAATCTTGATTCAGTCCTTTCTGTGCATCAAGAACCTTTCTTGTTGTTTCCATATTGAACTCATTCAACATCTTATCTATGTACATTTGGCAAAACCATATTAGCGCCTCAATCTATCCATATAGACATTGATGCCTAATTCTTGGGTTATGCCTAAGTCTTTCATCGAAATGAAATTCTTAACCTGTGTCAATAAAAGATACATCATTTCTAATCAACAATATGTCTTTCACATAATGTATTAGAAATATGTCTTAGCGCTCCCACTTAATTTCTTGCAAAATGCAAACATCTTCATCGTCTCTGATGAAATTAAACCTTTTAACGGTTTCATCACGGTGAAGATTCCAACTCCGCGATGCTCACTTCAACCATTGAAGTTTTGCATACTCTTTTAGCATCCTTTGAATTAACAAAACCCTTTGGATCGTGTCATGTACACGTCCTAGGTAACCATTCTATTAGAAGAACTTGTTTTGTTTGTTCAACTACCATATACCAAAATATATGTAGTGGTTGCTACATTAATCCGTCCAGACTAAATATCGCTATGAAAGATCAAATCTTATCATAGTCAATTCCTTGAACATTGTCGTAAACTCTTTCCGACATGTCGACTATTTCATAGATGTGAAACATCCATGTCTATTTCTTTATAGATCCATATATGACTGTAAGGTCTTGCACCTTTCTAGAGGGTCTTTCAAATTCAAAGCTTGATTTCTCGTGTATGGAATTATCACGGATTTTATGGCTTCAAGCCACTCAACAAATTAAGGGCCCATCATTGATTATTTGCATGTAGTCGGTTCATCATTGTCAAACAACAATGATTTAACTCTCAAATCTTGGCATTTGATTACTTACCCGACCTACTTGGTTCAATAGTAACTTAGATCTCCGTGACCACAACCTTTGAGGCACGTGAGCCATGAGCATTGTTGCTGCCTCCGGGACACTTACCGACGCTGTGCAACTCAGCACATATTAGCCAAGGTTCAACAACCTTGTCAAAGTTCTATTGTCCTCCCACTTAACTTTTCACCAAAAATTCCTTCTCAAGAAACTCGACATTCTAAATGACAAACACTTTTGTTTTCGGTGTTATGGAGGAATACCCAATGGTTATTCGAAATAACCTACAAAGACATGCTCATCCGACTTTGGTTGTAAACATTTTACTTATTCCTAGCATACCAAAAATTTAAGAAAGGACAACCTGGGTTTTATCCCAAACCATGACTTATATGGTGTCATTTCAACGGATCACGATGGAGCTCTTTTCAGTGTAAAAGCGGTAGTCACTAAAGCTTTAATCTTTAAAATATAATGGCAGTTTTATAAATGACACCTTTGATCTTACCATGTCAAACAAGGTTTCATTACATATCTTGAACACTCCATACTCCTATGGTGTTTTTGGGAAATGCAAATCCATGGAACGATTCCTCAAATCTTAGGTGTTTTGCTAAACTTGTAACTCAAACATCTTTATGATCCAATCATAAACTTTTTTTATTTTCTTGCTACAATAATTTTCCACTTCATCTTGAAAGTCTTTGAACATTTTCAAATGTTTCATACTTCTTCCTTATTGAGTAAGTATATACATATACTCACTCAAATCTTCGGAGAAAGCATATGAAGTTGAAATCCATCGCCCACGACTACACATAATGGACTATATACATCAATATGTACAAATTCCAATCAGTTAGTCGTCCGTTCCTCTTTTGGCCTACGAACGGAGTTTTAATTATCTCCAGGAAAGTATCACAAGCATCATTTGATCAAAATCAAAGACTCGAAAAATCCATCAACATGGAGTTTCTTCATGTATCCCTTTCAATATAATTTAAACAGCGATGTCACTTCGCAAGTGATCTTTCAATCATTTGTCTTGCGACATTTTAGCATTAGTTTTATGGTTGTTATTTCTCCAACCAGACTTGTATATCATCCATCTATTATGGAATACGGTAATTATTTGAACAACCTTTTGTCGTCATAATACCTTATCAAAATAACAATTATTGAAACAAATCTTGAAGGCAAGCTTTGATGTTAACGAGTAACACAACAACCCTTTGTTTGTTTTTCGATGAACATCATCACATATTCTCTTGCTAGTTACTTAGGCCATTGCAGTTCATGAATTGTGTTGTCCTGTATGACACTTCATACCAACCAATTCGGTATCCAATACCGCAGAACCACATTGTTTAACAACCAAGGAATGCAGCCATAACATGTATCTTCTATATACCTAAGTTGGATATCTCCAATCTTTTCTTTTCTGCCAAATATTTTATAGATTCTCTTTCAACAATTCCTTTTCTTTTAAAAGACTCTATCAACATCAATAGTGGTGTCATTCACATAGTACAAAGTGTGTATAGTAAAATACTAATACCTTTGGACTTGCACTTTGAAGTGGATCACCTTCATCAAATGTTTGGCATTCTTTCAAAATTCCATTATTTAGTAATCTTTTAGTGTAGTAAACATTTTACTTACATCCTCTATTCATCCTTATCATGACAACTTTCATGATCAAGCTGCTATAGCTTATAAAGGTGAATTGCGAGTATAATGTTTCTTTTCCAAAACCTTTTGGAGGATTAGGACGACTGGCGTCTCCAACCTTCACAAATTCTCATCAAATATGAGGACATATACTCTATCATGTTGTAACCAACACATTGTTTTAGATATCGCAATACCTTTCACATATGATGGTTTCTGAAACATTGCTTTCAGCTCTTAGATAAACTTGATTTTAAAAACAATCTTTTGAGTATCAAGAATCATGGAGGCAAACATGATACATTAGATACTAACACTGGAATTGTTACTCTTGATTTAATACTGTTTATTAAACTTCACAGAGTAAACGGAGTTTGCTGAAGGTTTGCAACAGGACTTTTAAACTTTAGATTGACACTCAAAACAATACGATACCAGTTCGTAAAGCAAATATCCAGAATTTCTATAGTTCCACTATCTCAACTATAACTAAGCGTAAGGTGGTGAACGGATGCCAATGACTACAACAAACTATGCAAATTCACTTTGATTGTGTTTATGATAAATTGAGTTTGACTAATCCAAATTACAAATGAACTCCCACTCAAAACAACATCCCTCGAGTTGTTTTAGTGATTACACGAACCAAATCCACTACACCAAGTCTGATCATCACGTGAGATGATGTAGCTTTAAAGGCGAACAATCAACATGTTCATCATATCATCCATATGACTCATGCTTTACCTTTCGGTATTCCGTGTTCCGAGACCATGTCTGTACATGCTAGGCTCGTCAAGGTTAACCTTAGTATCCACATGTGCAAATCTGGCTTGCACCCGTCGTATGCACACGTAGAATCTATCACACCCGATCATCACGAGATGCTTCGAAACGACGAGTCTTAGCAACGGTGCCTACTAAGGACGAGCACTTTATTACTTGATATTTAGTGAGAGGGATCATCTTATAATGCTACCGTCGCGATCTAAGCAATACAAGATGCATAAGGATTAACATCACAGGCAATTCATAACTAGTGTGATATGATATGGCCCTTTCTTCTTATGCCTTTGATCTCCATCTCCAAAGCACGGACATGATCTCCATCATCACCAGCATTGTGTCAAGGTCAGTGGCGCCGCTTCATGGTTGTCCATCATCACTAGCAACTATTACAACTACTTGAAACAAAGCTATTACAAGATGAATAGACACGCAGGTCTTAACAGAATTAAAGACAACCATTAGGCTCCTGCCGGTTGCCATATTACAACAAGGATCATTGCATACATCAAATATAATCACAATCACATGATGGCCATATCACATCACAAAAACCCTGCAAAAACAAGTTAGACGCCTCTAATTTTCTTTGCATGTTTTACGTGGTTTGGGGCTTTCGAATATGAACGGATCTTACCTACGAAACTGAACCACAATGTTGATACAAGTGCTATCAAGTGCAAAATGTAAATTGGATCTATACTATGATGGGAGAGACAGACACCCGCAAAGCCACTTGTGCAATACGAGTTGCACGTCAACTGTGGAGCAAGTCTCATGTGCGATGACATGTAAGGTTAGCCCGGGCCGCTTCATCCCACCATACCGCAAGATGCAAAGTACACAAAGCAAAAGACGGCACGAGCACCAACGCCCACAAAAACATTGTGTTCTACTCGTGCAACAGATCTACGCATTGACACGGCTCTGATACCACTGATGGGTTCGTAGCATGGAAAACAAAAAATTTCTACCGCAAGAACGAACAAAACTCAGATCTAATCTAGATAAAAGCCAAGATCTAATCTATTAGATATGTTCAACAAGATAGATCCGTACTAACCCTCGTAGATCCGAAAGCGTTACGAGATTAGATCTCGGGGTTGATGTAGTCGATCACTTGCCGATCTCAAGATCGTGTGGACGATCCTTCTGGCGCCACGTTCCGGCAGCGCTTTCGCAGTCGGTCACACGTGCGGAGTCGAAGCAGACCTTCCTCTCCCCGTTCCAGCGAGCAGCGGAGATAGTAGATCTTCTCCATGGAATCCCAGCAGCAGGACGGTGTGGTGGTGGTGGTGGAGTAGAGATTTTTGCAGGGCTTCGCCTAAGCCAGAGCAGAGCGAAGGAGGAGGAGAGAGGCGGCGTCTAGGGTTTGTTATGGGAGAGGTCTAGGGGGTGGCGCCCCCTCCCCTCTATTTAAAGGAGGAGGCGCCATGGGAGGGGGAGTCCTAGTAGGACTCCCCTCCCTCCTTGGCCGGCGGATTGGGAGGGGGGAGGAATCCTCCTCCCCCACGAATCCGTGTCTTGCCCCACAAAGACTCCTTGATCCTTTCTTGGTTTTCCTATAGGTTGTTTAGTGCCGTTGCGCTGCCGCTTCAGTCCACCATACCTATGTAGGCGAGAGCCGCCGAATTCTAGCCTCGCCATGTACTGGCCTCAGTACTGACGCTCCTCTTTTTCCTTTGCCCTTTGTCGGCACCCCTTTTGTTTTAGCAGGTATAAGATCGACGTTGTTAGCGGGGTTACCCTTCCGGCTTGGCCTGGGCAGGGTTATGGACGCCATTGGTTATTCTTCAGGGCTCTTAGCCCCATTTGCATCTTGTCCGTACTCGGACGCTGTATCGTTTTCAAGGTGATTTGGATCTTTGTAGTGTATACCTGTATTCTTGACTCTTGGAGTCGTGTTGTATATATATATATATATCTGTTTTGTGGGTTCCATCAAGGACTGTTGTGTAATGGTATTACTTCGTTCTCCACCCACACGCAAGTGCCTGGTGGGCATCCTTGAATCATTTCTATGCGGGTTTGGCGGGAAGCGCTAAAACTTGCATAGGGCCGATTTGAGGGTGTTACAGTAGGTATTACTACAGATCAAGTCAAGAAGAAGTTATTCTCATTATCACTGAAAGGAAGAGCTGAGGAATGGTATAAGCTGCTGAAGAATGGTCAAGCTCTGGAATGGGAGGAAATAGTGCCTCTCTTTTATTCAAAGTTTTATCCTCCTAGTGAGATTCATAAAGATCGGAATCAAATATACAACTTTTGGTCTATTGATGGAGAGAGTACAGCCCAAGCTTGGGGGAGATTGAAGTTATTAATGCTCAAATGTCCCATTCATGAGCTCCCCAACAATATTATTATCAATAACTTTTATGCAAGGCTCCCTTTACATGACAAGGATTTATTGGATGCTTCTTGTGCTGGATCATTCACTCGCATGGAAGAAGAAGCTAAATGGGATCTTCTGGATCGTATTCAAGACAATGTTGAAGCTTGGGAGAATGACAAAGGTAGAAAGTCAGGTATAAATTATGATTATGAATGCATTGAATCTTTTATGGGAACTGATGACTTTCAAAATATTAAAAATGCTTATGGTCTAGACTCTCAAGCTATTGCTTCTTATTTTAAGGCTTTTGCTTCATATATTGAAGTGCCTAAAAAGAAGTGAAATAAGTATCATGAACCTTATAAAGATATTGCTAAGAGTGTTCCTGCAAGAAATACTGAAGTTTATACTACTAATCATGTCTTACCTAAACCTTACATTGAGAAAATGCCTTTCCCAGTTAAGATAAAGGAACATTCTATGATAGCTAGTATGGTTGATGAAAGTGCAAATAAAGCTGTTGAACCTGATAAACAAAAGGTTGATGAACCTATAATAGCAAATGTGAAAGACTTTGTTACTAAGTATGAAGAAGAGGGACACACTATCCTTTGTAAGGATACCTCTAATATTGTTTCACAAAGTAGTGTTATGAGAGCTAGTATTCCTGTTTTTTCTGTTAGAATAAGCAATCATTGCTATGATGGCCCTTGTGATAGTTATATTGTTAAGTTTATGCATGATACTGAAAGTTACTATGAAAGAGGAAAAAGTGTTCTTATGCATCTCAATAATATCAAGTTTCCTCGTTTTATGCTAAAAGTTTTTATGTTGCACTTGTTTTGCCTTCTTATGCTTGTAGCCTCTGGTTTCAACAACTTGTTTGTTTACAAAATTCCCTTGCATAGGAATTGGGTTAGACTTAAATGCCTGTATGTTTGCTTCTTAATGCTCTCTTTCGCTTCAATTCATATTCCTATGTGAGCATCTTCAAAATTATCATGCCCATCTTAATGGCTATAAAGAAAGAGCTTTATGGGAGACAACCCAATTTGTTTTTTCTTTCAGTTTGTTTTTGTTTCTTTGAGTCTTGGAAGTTATTATTTCAGTAATAACCGCTTCTTATCCGTTTTGTTCGGTTTTTGCATCAAGATCAATCTCTAATGAGAGAGAAGTAATATTTGGGGAAGTTGCTGTCCCGAAACAGATTTTTGTGCTTCACCATAAAAATTCGTGAGAGATCTCTGTATGTCGGATTGAGCTGTAATTTTTTATTCTTCTGCCCCAGGTTGTTATTTAAATTTCTTTAGTTTTGAACATTTTTATTTGAGCAACATAAGATTTTCGAAAAAATTGATCTTTACCTGCTGGTCCGTTTTCACAGATTTTGCCACTCTTGCATTTGCTTCTTTATTCGATTTCCTTTTGGGGTTTTCGGAAGGAGTTGCTACAGTATCTTTTGTTTTGATGGTTTTCAGTTGAAGTTGTACTCAAAAGGTTTTATTATTTCACTTATACTAATGTTGCTAATGAGAACTGTGTGAAGTTTTATGTGAAAGAAATTTCCAGAAAGTGGAGACAATGGTGTAATAAGGAAGAGAAGGGTTTTATGACTCAAGTAATAAGTGTATGAAGATGAAGATATTGATATTATTCAAGTGGTGACTCCAGAAGAATCTACTAGATACCAAATTCAGAGACCTGCAGAGTCCGTTTCCAACTAGGTAACAATTCTGGTAAGAAAAGTTCCGCGAAAACACAATCCAACTATGTTTTTGCAGTTTTTAGTCAATAAGGAAAGCTACGAAGCGAAAAAGGGACGGAAACGGAGCCAGGGTGGCCCACACCACCCTGTGGCGCGGGCCCACCCCTGGCCGCGCCACCAGGTAGTGAGTCCACCCCGGACTCCGCCTCCGACTCGTTTTCTCCCAGTACTTTCCTTTTGATGTGAAACTTCGTAATATATAACCCCCGGATCCCCCGAGGTTCATATATCGTGTTTTTGTCGTGTTTTTGTTTCGATCTGTTTCTGCCAGGACATACTCTTTGAAGGTTTAGAAGCACAATGGTGTCCGCTAAGGATAAAGGGAAGGAGCCTATGGAGGAAGATCTCCAAGACCCCAAGCAGGTGCTGGTACCTTTAGTCACTTGCCCTGCATCAACGGAAGCCCTACGAGTCACTAAGTAGTTATGCGATAAGTACCGAGACTTGAGGAGGAAGGTGGACATGCTTCAATGGGAGAATAATAGGCTTCGCAAGATGCTGGAAGATTTCCACACGTCAACTAAGAAAATATTACCACCACCACCGAAGGAGTAATTCGTCATCAGGTTTGGCATCCCCTTGGTTTGTTCCAAGCTTGGGGGAGTGTCGCGGTATCACATCACTATCTTCTATCTTTTTACCTTTTTAGTAGAGTCATATCATGAATAGAGAACTTATGTAGTATGGTTTGCATTATGGAAGTGTTCCCTCTCTCGTTAGATATGTATCCCTTGGTGTGAGTTGCCGATATGGAATATTAATGAGAAGTTCTATCATTTACTCTTTTGCATAGCTTAGATTTGTTTTCAATTCATGGTTATATGATTGATCTTATTGTTAGTATTGGTATCACTTTGGGATAATTGAGTTAATTTAGTTGGTTTTGGCAAACCTGGCTCGGTCAGTAGCAACACTATTTTTGAGAGTTGAAAGAAAAGATAGAAGTACTCTAGAGAAAAATATTTTCATCATCTTTCTTTCTTGATTTACTCATAAGTTTAGTATTCTCTAGTTAAGATCTTTTGTGCTTCCAAGGAAGATTGCATGTTTATTTTTATCACTTGTATGTTTGGTTGTTTCCTTCAACTCTTGTACTTGTTACCCAGCCTTGCTAGCCAAAAACCTGTACTGAGAGGGAATTCTTCTCGTGCATCCACTCCTTAAACCAAAACCTTTGCCATTTGTGTCCACCATACCTACCTAGTAGCATTATTGCTATTTGATGCGCTCGACTTTCGACGTAGAGCTCGTTGGGAACCCCAAGAGGAAGGTATGATGAGCACAACAGTAAGTTTTCCCTCAGTTATGAAACCAAGGTTTAATCGAACCAGTAGGAGCAAGGAAACACCCCAAAGGTGTTACTAGCTGAGCTTTGGCAGGGCGCACTACCGGTGCTAGTAGCAACATGGAGACCTGCACAACACAACCACAGAACTTTGTCCCCAACTTGCGATGAGGTTGTCAATCTCACCGTGTTTTGCAGAAAACAAAGGATTAAACGTAACGAATGGAAAGAAGTAAAAGTTTGCAAAAAGTAAACACAAAGCAGAAACAGTTTATAGATTGTATGTAAAGAAAGAGGACTGGGATCCATAGTTCACTAGAGGTGTCTCTCCTTAGATAGATAACATGCTGGGTGAACAAATTACAGCGGGGCAATTGACAAACACCGAGAAAGCAATACATGCATATACTAATCATCTTGACTCCTCCGAGACTTGATTGAGCATTACAACATAATACATAGACCGCCATCCAACTTCATCTATGACTAATAATCCACCTTCACGTTATCATCCGAACCCCCTCCAGTATTAAGTTGCAAGCAACAGATTATTGCTTTACGAACTGCGTGTAAAGTAAACAATACGATTGTTCTATGAACAAAGGATTGTTGTTTTCGCCCTAGTAGCAACAACACATCTAGTACCTTAGAGATTTCTGTCACTTCCCCAGATTACCAGAGGCATGAACCCACTATCGAGCATAAATACTAACTCTTGGAGTTGCTAGCATCTACTTGGCCAAGATAGCTACTAACAACGTAAAGCATGCAAGATCTCAAATAACAAAGACATGATAGAATCAATAATCAATCTGAAATAGCATCTCAATATCCATCGGATCCCCGCAAACACAACATGTATGAATTACAAATAGATGATCTTGATCATGAACGGAGCTCACAAGATCTAAACATGAAAGCACAAAGGAGGAGAAACCAGCCATCTAGCTACTACATGGATCCGTAGTCCAAGGATGAACTACTCACGCATCACACCGGAGGCTTGCATGGTGATGAAGAAGGCCTCCAGGGTGAATTCCCCTCTCCGGCAGGGTGCCGGGAAGAGCTTCAGATCCCTCCCGATCTAGGGATGGAGATGACGGCGGCTACAAACTCTTTCGTGGATTTTTGATCGGGTACTTAGGGTTTTTGTCCCGAGGGAAATATATAGGCGGAAGGAGAGGCCGAGGGGGTGCCGGGAGCGGCCACACCACCCCCTGACGCGAGCCAGGCCTGGCCACACGGCCAGGTGGTGTGGTGGCTCCCTGACCCTTCTCCGTCTCGTATTCTGGCACTTGGTCCCTTCCGGAAAAATAGGCACTTTGGCTTTTGTCTTGTCCAATTCCGAGAATATTCATTTTCTGACTTTCCTGGAACCAAAAACAGTAGAAAACAGGCAGCTGGCACTGTGGCTCTTGTTAATAGGTTAGTCCAAGAAATCATATGAAAAGTACTCCAAAGTTGGAACAAAACACAAGAAAGTGGATAAAACCAAGCATGGAACATAAAAAATTATAGATACATTTGCAATGTATCAACATCCCCAAGCTTAACTCCTGCTCGTCCTCGAGTAGGTAAGTGATAAAAAGAATAATTTTTGAGGTGACATGCACCATCAAAGATTTGATCAAAGTATTTAAAACATTCAAAGCTAGGATCATAGTACTTCAATCATAACATGAAAGACAAAGTTCTAGCAATAAGCAAAGAAACTATGATGCAACATGAAAAGGCACAAACAAAAGATTCATGAATAACATGCTTTGCAAGACGTTTGTTTGTTTCACATAAAGAAAACATAGCATAAAAGTATTCAACTTGTCCCTCAATAGAGTAGCAAATATAAATGCATAGGACACCTTGAAAGTTCATAAGAGTGACTAGATACAATAGTTTCAAACAAGCAATATCAAGTTATGCATCAATCAACTAGTCTTGGTACAATGCATATAGAACTAAGAATGGCCACTATGCTCTCAAAGTAGGTGCATAAAGATAGAAGGTGGAGACTCAATATAATGGTGGAAGAAAGGCCTTTTGTAAAAGGAAGTAGGGATTCAAGTCTCATAAAGAGCTTCCAAAAATTATGGTACTTAAAGCTTTCAGCTCTCATTGCCCCTATCATAAGCATCTTGAAGTGATTAAGGTTAAAGTGAACAAACTATGGTGTACATGCTTGACGAAGTATAAGTCAGAAATCTCATGTCCCTTGTATACGAGGGCCTCTCCTCATGCTACTCAAGTTTAGTCAACGGTAAGTTCTTGTCATCATAAGTACATGTGTATCATTGAGAACTGCCAATGGGGTACCCCTTGCCCGATGATACGGAAGAATCCCCATATCAAAATGACAAGGCAAGCAGACAAAGAGCATCTCAGCATTCTTCTTATTTACCATGGGAATATGGTGCTTTTTTCTCTCTTTCCTCTTTTCATAGTATCTCTTTTTTTCTTTTTCTCTTTTCTTTTTTTTCTCAATATAGGACTCTTTTTTTATAAGAAGAATGCTTCTTAGACAGCTCATTATGGTTACGCTGTAGGTTTCCACCATGTCAGCATGGATTAGACCAGCGGCCCAGGTGTTTCTCTAACACATATACATAACTCCATGGACTTACAAGCTCCCCTTTCATTTCACACCGACGACATCCATATACAAAAGAACATGATATCAACTAGGTACAAGTACCAAGTGCAATGTTGAAAGTGTTCCCCATGACAACATGGTTCTGCTAATTCCCAACAAATAAGTGCAAGCATATACAACATAGAAGACACAATCGTTCAAGTTTATTAAGGGCAAGTAAAGTAAAGCGTGCCATCAAGTTTGTGATTGCTTTAATCACTAGTTTTCTCATAACAAGTGGAAGGTAAACAAAAGCATGAATATACTTGGAATAGCATAAGCTAGTAGGTAGGTATGGTGGACTCTTTGGAATAACTTGGTTTAGGGAGTTGGATGCATGACTGGAACTCATACTTTGTTGTGGAGGCTAGCAAAAGACTAGGAGCGACAAACTAAGAGAGCAATAATGACCATAATCATGCAGAGCGACAAAACATCATTAATCAAAGCATAAAGTGATACTACAAGTTGAAAACTAAAGGATCATAAAGGCTATGGTGACTTGATATAGTCATAACATGGTGTGAGCATGTGCCAAGTCAACCCAAATAAAGCATCAAAGGAGAATACCACTATACTATGCTTTAATATGCTAAAACAACGCATGATTCATCCAAGGCACATTAAGCAATCTCAATTGTTTATAACAAGTCATGATACATCAAAGAATACTAAGCATAAAGCCAAAACAATATCAAGCATGGCATGACAAAGCATAGCCACAGTCAAAAACGAGCTCTTTTTACCACATAAGCATGAACTTTCCTACTCTTTTCCAAACCAAACCAAACTAATTGCAAACCAATGTATGAAAGAGGGGGTCCAACCAACTTATTCAGAAAACTAAGCAAGCCAAAGAAAACGAAAACAAAAATGAAAAAGAAGACGCTCCAAGAAAAACACAATTGTGCATGAAGCAATAAAAATGAAGCGTTCGGAAGGAACCTGGAATTTTTATTGATGAAGAAGGGGATGCCTTGGGTATCCCCAAGCTTTGACGCTTGTACTTCTTGGATATTTCTTAGAGTGACACGCGTGGCATCCCCAAGCTTGAGCTTTAGTCCATTCTTCATCTCATTACTCATTCCTTCCATACACCTGAAATTTTTCCTTCATACAAAACTTCACACAATCTTTATTAGCAACATTAGTGCACTTAAGATAAATAAGTCTCAAGGTTCAGTTATAACACCAAATAAACTTCCATTAGAACACTAGATACTGTATCACTTCCCTCAAAAAAGCTCAATTCCCCAAAAGAACTCAAGAAGGAACTAACAAGAAGCAAATGCAGAAAATGGCAGAAATCTGTCAAAACAGACCAGCAGGTAAAGACGAATTTTTTCGAAGACCTTCTGTTGCTCAAATAAAAAAGTATTGAACTAAGGAAAGTTAGATAATAACCTGGGGCAGAAGCACAAAAAAGTACAGCTCAATCCGACATACATAGCTCTCTCTGAAATGTTTACGGTGAAGCACAAAAATCTGTTTCGGGACAGCAACTTTCCCAATCATTACTTCTCTCTCATTAGAGGTTACTCTTGGAACAAAAAGCAAATAAAAAGGATAAGGGGAGGTTATTACAGAGGTAATAACTTCCAAGACTCATCTAAAACTCTTGGGTTATCTCCCAATAAGTACTTTTCTTTAACGCCTTTAAGTTAGGCATAAGAAGCAAAGAAAGAATCAAGTGTTCTCAAATGAAGAAGCATTAAGACCAAATTTTGTTTTCATAGGAGAAGCAAAAGAAATCTTTTCTCTATTTTTAGGGAAGTGTTCTATACCTTTCTTGAGTGGGAGTTGATATTTAATGGTGCCTTCTTTCATATCAATGATGGCACCAACAGTTCTAAGAAAAGGTCTTCCCAAAGTAATAGGACAAGAAGCATTATATTCAACATCCAAAACATAGAAATCAACGGGGACATAGGAATCGTTAACCATAATAAGAACATCATTAAGACTCCCATGAGTTTCTTTTTAGCATTATCATCAAGTGGGACATTCAAATAACAATCTTCAAGAGGAGGCAAATCAAGCATATCATAAATCCTTCTAGGCATAATAGAAACACTACTATCAAGATCACACAAAGCTTTGAAATCAAAGTCATTTACTTTCATATTAATGATGGGTTCCCAACCATCCTCTTGTTTTATAGGAATAGAAGCTTTATGTTTCATCTTTTCTTCTTTAATCTTTATGAGAGCATCAGTAATGTGTTTTGTAAAAGCCATTTTCATAGTACTAGCATTAGGACTTTTAGCAAGCTTTTGTAGGAACTTAATAACTTCAGAGATGTTGCAGCCATCAAGATCAAAATCAACTTTATCATCTAAAGTAGTAGAACTATTGCTAGCCTCAACACTAGTGGTGATGATAGTAGAAACACTAATGTTTCTAGCAATTTCATCTTCTCTTTCCCACTTAGCATGTAATTCAGCTAATAGTTTAACATTTTCATCAATTCTTACTTGTATAGCATTAGTAGCTGCAAAGGGATTCTCATTAGTTTCAGGTTTAGCAGCCATTTTATTCAAAGTAGATTGAGCTTCAGCCAAAGATGCTATATTTCTTTCAGCATTAGAGAGTTTTTCCTCAATAGTTTTATTGAAAGCAGTTAGTTTACCAATAAACTCTTTAAGCATAACTTCAAGTTCATAGGGACCACTCTCATTATTGTTGTAAGAATTTCCATAAGCATTACCATTGTTGGGAGGATATGGCTTATAATTGTTGTTACCAAAATTGTTCCTATAAGCATTATTACCATAAGCATTGTTGCCAAAGTTTTTATTTCTTATGAAGTTCACATCAACTTGCTCTTCTTGAGCAAACAAAGAGGCTAAAGGAACATTATTTGGATCAATATGGGCTTTCCTATTAACAAGCATAGACATAATTATATCAATCTTATCACTCAAGGAGGAGGTTTCCTCAACAGAATTTACCTTCTTACCTTGTGGAGCTCTCTCAGTATGCCATTCAGAATAATTAACCATCATATTGTCCAGAAATTTTGTTGAAGCACCCAAAGTGATGGTCATAAAGGTACCTCCAACAGCTGAATCCAATAGGTTCCTTGAAGAATAGTTCAATCCCGCATAAAAAGTTTGGATGATCATCCAAGCAGTCAGTCCATGAGTGGGACAATTCTTTTACCAAAGATTTCATTCTTTCCCAAGCTTGAGCAACATGCTCATTATCAAGTTGTTTAAACTACATTATTTCACTTCTCATAGATATAATATTAGCAGGAGGATAGTATTTTCCAGTAAAAGCATCTTTGCACTTAGTCCAAGAATCAATACTATTCCTAGTTAAGGAATTCAACCATTCTTTAGCTTTTCCTCTCAAAGAGAAAGGAAACAATTTCAGTTTAATACCATCTATATCCCTATGCTTTTGCATCTCACAAAGTTCAACAAAGTTATTTAGATGGGAAGCAGCATCTTCATTATCAATACCAGAAAATTGCTCTCTCATAACAAGATTGAGTAAAGCAGGTTTTATCTCAAAGAAAGTATTTTCAGCCACAGGTGGAGCAATAGGTGTGCTCATAAAATCATTGTTGTTGGTGCTAGTGAAGTCACACAACTTAGTGTTTTCAAGAGTAGTCATTTTTTTGGGTTTTCAAATAAGAAAGCAAACAAGTAAAACTAATTTTTTTTGTGTTTTTTGAAGAACAAAACAAGCAAACAAAGCAAAAAGAAACTAAGCAAAACAAAAACAACAAAATAAAGAGATTGGTTATGAGGGACTCCCCTTGTGAAGATGTCCTTGACTCCCCGGCAACGGCGCCAGAAAATATCTTGATGCACTCGACTTTCGACGTAGAGCTCGTTGGGAACCCCAAGAGGAAGGTATGATGAGCACAGGAGTAAGTTTTCCCTCAGTTATGAAACCAAGGTTTAATCGAACCAGTAGGAGCAAGGAAACACCCCAAAGGTGTTACTAGCTGAGCTTTGGCAGGGCGCACTACCGGTGCTAGTAGCAACGTGGAGACCTGGACAACACAACCACAGAACTTTGTCCCCAACTTGCGATGAGGTTGTCAATCTCACCGTGTTTTGCGGAAAACAAAGGATTAAACGTATCGAATGGAAAGAAGTATTAGTTTGCAGAAAGTAAACACAAAGCAGAAACAATTTATAGATTGTATGTAAAGAAAGAGGACCGGGATCCATAGTTCACTAGAGGTGGCTATCCTTAGATAGATAATATGCTGGGTGAACAAATTACAGCGGGGCAATTGACAAACACCGAGAAAGCAATACATGCATATACTAATCATCTTGACTCCTCTGAGACTTGATTGGGCACTACAACATAATACATACACCGCCATCCAACTTCATCTATGACTAATAATCCACCTTCAAGTTATCATCTGAACCCCCTCCAGTATTAAGTTGCAAGCAACAGATTATTGCTTTACGAACTGCGTGTAAAGTAAACAATAAAATTGTTCTATGAACAAAGGATTGTTGTTTTCTCCCTAGTAGTAACAGCACATCTAGTACCTTAGAGATTTCTGTCACTTCCCTAGAGGCATCAACCCACTATCGAGCATAAATACTAACTCTTGGAGTTGCTAGCATCTACTTGGCCAAGATAGCTACTAACAACGGAAAGCATCAATATCTCAAATAACAAAGACATGATAGAATCAATAATCAATCTGAAATAGCATCTCAATATCCATCGGATCCCCGCAAACACAACATGTATGAATTACAAATAGATGATCTTGATCATGAACGGAGCTCACAAGATCTAAACATGAAAGCACAAAGGAGGAGAAACCAGCCATCTAGCTACTACATGGATCCGTAGTCCAAGGATGAACTACTCACGCATCACACCAGAGGCTTGCATGGTGATGAAGAAGGCCTCCAGGGTGAATTCCCCTCTCCGGCAGGGTGCCAAGAAGAGCTTCAGATCCCTCCCGGTCTAGGGATGGAGATGACGGCAGCTACAAACTCTTTCGTGGATTTTTGATCGGGTACTTAGGGTTTTCGTCCCGAGGGCAATATATAGGCGAAAGGAGAGGCGAAAGGAGAAACCAGGCCTGGCCGCTCGGCCAGGTGGTGTGGTGGCTCCCTGGCCCTTCTCTGTCTCGTATTCTGGCACTTGATCCCTTCCGGAAAAATAGGCACTTTGGCTTTTGTCCCGTCCAATTCCGAGAATATTCATTTTCTGACTTTTCTGGAACCAAAAACAGCAGAAAACAGGCAGCTGGCACTGTGGCTCTTATTAATAGGTTAGTCCAAGAAATCATCTGAAAAGTACTCCAAAGTTGGAACAAAACACAAAAAAGTGGATAAAACCAAGCATGGAACATCAAAAATTATAGATACATTTGCAATGTATCACTATTCCAAGTAAATTCTTGTTTTGTCTACCTCCCAAATTAAACTTGTTATGTGAAAAGTAGTGATTAAAGCTCTCACGAACTTGATGGAACACTTTACTTTCTTGCACTTAATAAACTTGAACAATTGTGCTCACCTATGTTGCGTATATGCTTGCGCTTTGTAAGTTGTGAATTAGCAGAACCATGCTATCATGGGGAATGCTTTCAACATTGCATTGGTACTTTGTACCAAATTGATATCATGTTCTTTTGTCTATGGATGTCGTTAGTGTGAAATGAAAGGGGAGCTTGTAAGTCCATGGAGTTATGCATATGTGTTAGAGAAACGCCTGGGCCGCTGGTCCAATCCATGCTGACATGGTGGAATCCTGCAGTGTAACCATAACGAGTATCTATGAAGCATTCTTCTTATAAAAAAGAGTCCGAGAGAAAAGAAAAAAAAGAGATCTTATGAAAAGAGGAAAGAGAGAAAAAAGCACCATATTCCCATGGTAAATAAGAAGATTGCTGAGATACTTGTTGTCTACTTGCCTTGTCATTTTAATATGGGGATTCTTTCGTATCATCGGGCAAGGGGTACCCCATTGGCGGTTCTCTATGATACACATATGCTTACGATGACAAGAACTTACCGGTGACTAAACTTGAGTAGCATGAGGAGCGGCCCTCGTATTCAAGGGACATGAGATTCTCAATTTACAACTTGTTAATGCATATCCTCATATTTGATCACTTTAACCTTAATCACCTAAAGATGCCTATGATAGGGGCAACGAGAGCTGAAAGCTAGTAAGTATCATAATTTTTGAGAGCTCTTTATGAGACTTGCAATCCCTGCTTCCCTCTTTGAAGGGCCTTTCTTTTGCTTTGTAGTTGAGTCAGTAAACCTATTCCCTTCCACCTCAACAAATATTTTGAGTTGTTGTGTTTCATCCATTCATATGATGATTTATTCAAACCATGTTTCTTATGTTCCTTGTTTTGCACATTGCTCTTATCTTGATGTTTACTACTTTGAAAGCTATCATTGAAAACCAGTTATTTGTGAACTCCAGCAAATTATCAACTATTCTTCGACCAAGAGCTAAGTTTGCCATTACCAATTATGATTCACTTTATGTATCTTTATTGTGTTTCCTTCACTCATTACAAGTTGATTTATATAATAGTGAGTTGTCTTCTATTATGATCTATGTATTTGATGAATGTGATGCTTCTTGTCCGTATTCTTTTATCGACTCTTCACTCCATAAACCTGAGGCCATGTTTATTGAGCTCAGTTTCGCTTGGGGACAAGCGAAGTCTAAGCTTGGGGGGAGTTGATACGTCCATTTTGCATCACTATTCTATGTCATAATTCACTGTTATTCATTGATATATTTCGTATTGAGAGGTGATACTTTGTTACTTCATCTGTTTTTGCATGGTTGATGACTTTTGGAGCATGGACTGCTGCAGTCAGGATTCTGATGGAAAAGGTGCTGTTTGGAGGCAAAATTCGTGAAGATCAGAAAATTCGGGAAAATATACGGAAAATCCTATTTTTCTAGAAGACTAAGGATGCCAGAAGAGGGAGTGGAGATGGGCCATAGGGGGCCCACACCACCCCCTAGCGTGGGCAGCCCTAGGCCGCACCAGGAGGTGGTCTGGCCGCCCTGGCCCACCTCTGGCTCTCCCCTCTGGCGTATATCATCCTCCCGAAACCCTAAGACTCGGGGAGCGACCACAGAAAGATTCCGCCGCCTCTGCTGGGCGGAAAACACCGAGAGAGAAAGATCTCTCTGGCAGATAGATTTCTGCCAGGGGAATTCCTTCCCGGAGAGGGGAGATCGTCGCCATCAACACTACCATCAAGTTGGACTTTATCGGGATCATCATCATCATTACCACCATGATCACCCTCATCACCATCTCCATATTGCTATAACAATTGAATCTTGCAATAGTTCATAGGGGAAACGTTCCCGGTGTTGATTACTCTTTGTAGTTGATGCTATTGAGTGAACCATTGAATTTTTGTTTATGTTCAGATTGTTATACATCATTATTCCATCTCTGATCATGATCCATATGATGTCTTGTGAGTAGTTCGTTTTGTTCTTGAGGACATGGGAGAAGTCATGTTGTTAGTAGTGGAGTTGTGTTGAGAAAGATTCAATAGATTGTTATTTAAGTTGTGGTGTACTTCTTCTAGTGGTGTCATGTGAACGTCGACTACATGACACTTCACCTATATGGGCCTAGGGGAATGCATTGTGTATTTGGCTACTAATCATAGGGGTTGCCAGAGTGACAGAAACCTAAACCCCCATTAGGAAACCATTGCACAAGGGACGTAAGGGTCTTAGAGTTTAAAGCTGTGGTTAGGTTTTTACCTTAATTACTTTCTTGTACTTACATATGTTTGCAAGGGGTATAATCACAAGTATGTATTTGTCCTAGGAAGGTTGGTACATTAGCACAGGTTCACCCACACAACACTTAGCAAGCTAAAGAAGATTAATCAACTATATGAAGCGAAAGCACTTGACAGTCTTCCCATGTGTCCTCGAGAACGTTTGGTCATCTTAAGTAATACAACTGGCTTGTCCTTTGCTGCATAAAGGATTGGGCCACTTGCTGCATTTATTCCTACTGTCTTTTATTTACTCGTACTTTGTTTACTTGCTTTATCGAAAACCCCTAAAAATCCGTTTGCTAAGTATTTGCAGAGATTCCTGATCCATACCACTAGCCAGCACCTTCTGCTCCTTGTTGGGTTCGACACTCTTACTTATCGAAAATACTGCAATACACCCCCTATACTTGTGGGTCATCAGTGGTGTGCAATATGTAAAGAGCTCCTGAGGATATACATGGAAAGGGAAAATATACTAACACTTATTTGGTTGTCCAGAGTGTTGGGGCAAAAATATGAAAAATTTAGCTAAAAGAGCATCACAAGTGGGATAGGAGCCAAAGTGATTATGAACCAAACACAACTGTTCTTGCCTAAGTAACCCAATCCAACACAACAGTTGTGGACAAAATATAATCTCAGTTATCTTCAAAATAACTGTAGGGGTTCCGCGCATAAACACAATAAATTTTACTCTATGCCCTTGAACCCCTGAAGTTGCTAGGACCTATCTATTAGTAATACAGTAACGGGAGGGGCTTTTCACGAACTTACCCTTGAAGACCGAAAAGCATTGTCAATGCTCAAGAGAGCATGGTTGATGTAGACAAGCCGAAGCCGACCTCAAGGTCGTGATGAAGTCCTTGCGCTCCTTCTGGCTCCAACGACTTGAATGCCTCAAGTGCGACACCTCGCGGGGAGTTACACACGTCCGGTGCCTGACGATGACTCCCGCTTCCCTGATCCAGGAGCAGTTGCGAAAGTAGAGCTCCCGGATCTGAATCCCGTAGCGCGACGGCGCTCCACGGTGAAGATGTCTCTCGCTCGCGCAGTCCAGACTTGGGACCACGGTCACGAGAGAGAGAGGGGGAGAGAGAAAATATCAATTGGAGGTCCTCCCAAAAGTGGGGAGACCTTTATTGATTATTGGTGTATTTATCTGGCCAAATACCCCCACTATATATAGGGGGAGGAGGGGGTACACCCTCCCTCGAAGTCCTAGGGTGGGACTAATCAAGGGGAGGGGTGGGGAGGCGCGCCGGCCAGCCCCCCACCATGGTCCCCACATGGGGAAAGCCCAGTAGGGCCGCCGGCCACTCCCTAGGCCCCTCCTAGGGGTGGGATCCCCTCTTGGGCCTTTTCCCCTCCGGGAATTGGCCCATTAAGCCTTTTAACCTTTTAATTGATTTTTCTCTTTATTAAATAATTATGAATAAATGATTAAATCAATATTTAACATTCATTCACATATTATCTAATCTCCGTGGCTATGGAACACCTTCCACCTCCACTCCGGACATCCTCCGGACATACCGAAACCCTTCCAGTTTTCTTCCTTCTCTTCTTCGGTGATTCTACCGATCTTATAAAAACTCTCTAAGCATCACCAAGCCCTTAAGCGTGATACCCCACGGTTTGGGAACACTCCAGACATGGTCAGGACACTCTCGCACCAATGATCGACAGAGGGACCTGGATGGCCATGTGACTCCTGTGCGTTCCACGAAGATCTTTCGTCGTTTGAACCGGGACAGTCGTGTCTTATTCCCTTTGTCACTCCATACTTGCATTGCCCGAGATCTGATCAATGACATCACCATGTCGTGTTCAATCTCGTTACTGAACAATGCTACTTGACTCGTTCCGACAAGTGATATCCCCGTGATCTAATCACACGCTGCGCAGCTATTGGATATAACTTCTCCGAGTGGGCCCTTGAGTATCTTCCCATCACATGGACGGACAAATCCCGCTCTTGACATATATTGCCTCTACGGTTTCCTCCGAATACCTGAACACACCTTTATAACCACCGTTTTACCAGATGGCGTTTGATGCTATCTAAGTACTCTCGGGAGACAGTGATTGATATAGCCTCACGGTCTAAGGAATAGTCTACGAGGATCCATTTCTAATCATCGTAACTTGAACTTCGTGACATGATTGGGTCACGATGTTTAGGTTGGGTATTGGTTCATCATCTCATTCTCAGAATGACCTCATTTCCAACTGGCATAAATGCCACATGATCAGGAAACATGATCATCTGTTGACCAATGAACCAGTGACTAGAGTTTCACTAGGAACCCCTGGTTGTTTGTATATCACACGTGTATTGATGTTTCCACTCAATACAGTTATAGCATGATATAAAACTTAATCATAAACTATATGAAATATGATAATAGTCCTTACTACTATTTGTCTCTAGGGCATATTTCCAATAGTCTCCCACTTGCACTAGAGTACAAATACACTAGCTGCATTTGTTCTCAATCACTGGCACCATATATCCGGTACCCTGAACATTCTTGCTCATGGAAGAGGTTGAGTCTTGGGTCTGTACTTTATAGTCCCAAATCCTTTGCAACTTACTAATGTCACCTTGATTGACATTAATACTTTATCATCATATGATAGCATCTGTGTGAATGCATCGTCGCTATGGAAGCAGAACGAGGCCTGATTCCAGGAGCCTACAGTGACCTTAGATCAACCTCGAGGGCTTTCTCATGGGCACTGTGCCCTGGGACACATCATTCTACGTTAAAAGCGAACTAGCCCCGCCATAACATTATACAACACTTTAGATGGTACCCTTATCTATTATTATAAATGTATTCATCGAAACTCCCGTGCACTCTGTGCAACTTTCGATGTTTTGTTCACCTCGCTTCCTATTTGACTCTGATTGGTATCTACAGGAGTTTCCAACATATTCCCTTATAACATAACTCTTTATGCTTTAAGATATGTTATCCTTTATGGATTTGGAAAATATGTCTACAGTTCTCTACTAGACACTGCGGACAAAAACTCAGCTCAACATTCTATAATCCTAACTTAATCACTTTCAAACGTTCCTTATTGGATCACATATTGTGCTAAGTTATCATCATGGTTTCTAAGATAGAAC
Organism: Avena sativa; assembly: GCA_916181665.1. Taxonomy (NCBI): domain Eukaryota; kingdom Viridiplantae; phylum Streptophyta; class Magnoliopsida; order Poales; family Poaceae; genus Avena; species Avena sativa. Next base: position 550,749,062 of record OV702290.1, on the reverse strand, counting down.
CTATGTCTTAACATAGTGGATGATGATCATCCTATTATTTCTTTCAACCATTGATGTTAAACTTAATACTATTCCTAATTTGACTTCTATTTCGAAACCCTTTTCAGAATCCCTTGAGGAATACTACATAATATCATAATACACCTATTATCAACTTCTACACCTTATGAATCATTATTCATAAGTATTTGCGCTTTCATTCTTAACATACTTAAGAATTACTCCTATAAGCTCCCACTCAAAAATATGTCAATCACATATTGTTTTAGGAATACTTTCATAGCTCCCACTCAATTTTATGCAAATTGCATATCTCCTTACTATTTTGAATAACTTCAAAATCCTTTGATCAAATATGAAACTTGGAGATTTATTATGATATACTAGTACTTTACTAGTTTTAAATCCAATAGACATTTAGCACACATGAATCAAATTCATTTGAATTTGTCCAATACTTGACAAATTGTGCTTTTGTCATTCACCCCCTTTTTCCACTATGGCTTTGTAGTCATATGGGAAAATTCCAAGTAACCCCTTTTACTTGTGAGATTCAGTAGTGAATTGCTTTCTAATCTCAAGGGAAGTTTGCTTCTAGGATTTCTCATAATTTAGTTTACCATTATTTCCTTTGTAGTTCGTAGGTATGTCGTATTTCAAAAAATCATGACAAGTGATTCACAAATGTCTCCATACAAGATATGGATTTACATTTCAAATCTTACTTCATGTAGTGAAAAACAATAGTGGAGGGAAAAACACAATGATCAAAATCATTGATTCATTCCTTCTGTGAAGAGAATCGTTCAGGAACACTGTCCATTGCGCTTCTCAACACTCTGATGCAAGGTTTTGAATCCTCATCGTGTTTTACACTATCTTCCATTTGCTCCATAATTGAGAAACATCACTAGAAGTGAGCTTTCTCAAGAATGCACCAAAATCCAAGCAATACCAGTTTTGCTTCTCTTTTGGTTTCAGCTATGGATTTCATATTCAAAGTTTCCAATGAATACTCTACGAGGACTTATTCGCTGTTGTTTTGTTATATCGAATAACCCCAAAACTTTCACGAATTCAAATGGTTCACTACATTCTAATTGAGTGCTAACTATTTCTAACTAATGGTCTCTACATCTACACTACAACGATTTATTTGGTGCCTTCTATTCAACCCCCTTTGATATCTAATATCATATTGTGATGCTTTGTATTTTGACGTTTCAAAACGCTTTGCATTCCACAATTTCTTTTATGCCATTCTTATAAATTCAAACTCCATTACTATTGATCAAATCATAGTAATTGGATTCCCTTTTATATTTATACCCATTGTTGATGAAACACTTTGATCAAATCAAATGGTTTCATATTCATGTTTCCTTTGGTAAACTTATTTACACATTTAAACAATCATACAATGATAATTACCATTTTCGTTAAGACACAATACATCGAATATGTATTTACTTTTAACAATTCATTAAACACTTTGTATTCGAGTAATACACGGTGTTCAAGTTATTTTGCCGAACTTATAGGCATGATTTATATGTGATAAGAAATCGAATGTCTTTCACATATTATCACATAACTTTGGTTTCATTCATTAATGAAATATCATTAAGTTGGGTATTTTTTAAAACAAGGCATTTTAATGTTTTAAAAATGTTCATGCATTATCAATTAGTTTCAAGCAACAAGGATAATTCACAAGTAATAAAAAAGATATGAACATGAATAAAAATCATTCATAAAAGTGGAACAACTGTTTGTTACAAACTTATATGAATAACCGTCTCACGAAGTGTGAGACACACTAAAGAAGTTCACAATCTCTTGATTGCAATAATCATCCTAAACATAAACTAAATGATAAATGTCGAGGGAGAGTGTCATCGGTCATCATCATCATGCTCGCCATCAACACGCAACGTCGCCTCCTCTCCAGCAAGCACCTCTCATGCAGAAGGACCTGTTTTCAGTAAAACAGAACAAGTATCAGATATACTTAACACTGCAAATGTGTTTGTAAGATTATAACATTTATAAAACTGTATATCAAATATATACCTTTGTCATTGACGACCTGAGCGACATCTGGTTCAACCAACACATTCCTGAGATGTGTCAAGAACTGGTGGAACTCCATTGATTCCGCGTCACCCCTCATAACGCAAGTCCTGACTTGTGCTTGGTAGCTTGGTGGCAGAGACCGTAGCACAACAACGTTTGCAAAAGAGCCCGCCATCCAGATATCCAGGAAGTATGCAGGCCTCATGTACACATCATGCATGTGCTCCAAGTGGTCGTCCAGTGATGAGTTCTCCTCCATCTTAATGGAGAGGAAGTCTCCCATCTTCTCATGCTCCCAAATGCGTGTCCGCTCCACGAAATGTGTCCTAAGCTGTAGCATCACCGAACGAGGGTTGACATCACCCACGAAAGGCCACAGCTCATCCACCATTCCGAAACGCATCACAACTGAAATGTAGGAGGCCATCTCACGACGGAGATAGCAGTCTTTCCGCTCCTCTGGGGTCTCAAGGTCAGTGGGCTGATCCAAATCCATCCCGTCGAGTATGTAGTCGACCATGTCGTTCTCGCTAAGGAGAACATGGAGACTGGCAACCCAAATGGAGAAGTTCGATCCATCTAATCTAAGCTTCTCTCCTTCTAACCATTCAATTGTCAACACGAAAGGTCCCATCTACATTTATAATTTGCAAAGAGAATTTAGACTAAGTTTATAATTAAATGAGTTAATAATAACTCCACTCAGTAACACCTATCCCCAATGAGGGTTCCTAGTGATAACACGACCCCTATCAGCCACATCTCGCCCAATCATCATGGCCATCAATGTGGGTTCAAGGGTGGACGCTAAACGTCGGTCACATCATTCATGCGACTCGTGCTAGATCTTTCGACCATCCGCGTTCCGAGGCCATGTCTGTGCATGCTAGGCTTGCCAACTCAACCTTAGTGTTTTCACTGTGCAACATGGCTTTCATCCACTGTATGTGAACGTAGATATGTCTGACACCCGATCATCACGGCCTGCCTCATACCGAAGAACTTTCTTGGTGATGCACACTAAGGGAGAACACAATCGTTAGTTATTTTAACAGGGATCATCTTATTAGGCTACCGTCGAGTATCTAATACTAGCACACAATAAGACATACAAACAATAACATTGAATGTAAATGCTATGTGATATGGTCCTTCACGTCGTGATCTCCATCCGCCGTCATCGGGTTCCGGCGCCAGGGTTCCGGCGCCGTAGACACCAGGGTACCAGTGTCATTCCGGCGTGGTAGTTCATCACCTCCGTGACTATCTACTACTATGCAACAAAAGGTAATTACTTTACCTTTGCCACAACCATATCACAAAGCAATGCCCCCCCTTCAAAACAAAGTTAGACGCCTCTACTTTATCTTTGCATGTTTTACATGGCTGAATGGGCTTTCGCACAAGAACCGTTCTTACCTACGAACTTTCAGCACAACGCTGATCAAGTAGTTGTCTCTACTACACCCCTTTCGGGGCCCTCCATTACAAATGGCATACCAACTAATGCGAGAGAGACAGACACCCCCTAAGCCACTTTATACGGTACAAGCCGTATGTCAAGCGTGGACCAGTCTCACGAATGAACGCGTAAAGTCGGTTGGGGGCCGCTTCATCAAGCATTACTGTGGTATACACAAGTACACGTGGGAGGGTAACAACGAAAAGATCAATGCCCACATGCTACATCTCGTGTGTTCTACCCGTACTAGCATTACTACGCATAGATCTAGCTCTGATACCACTATAGGGGTTCCGCGCATAAAAACAATAAATTTTACTCTACGCCCCTGAACCCCTGAAGCTGCCAGGACCTATCTATTAGTAATACAGTAACGGGAGGGACTTTTCGCGAACTTACCCTTGAAGACCGAAAAACGTTGTCAACGCTCAGGAGAGCGTGGTTGATGTAGACGGGCCGAAGCCGACCTCAAGGTCGTGATGAAGTCCTTGCGCTCCTTCTTCCTCCAATGACTTGAGTGCCTCAAGTGCGACACCTCGCGGGGAGTTACACACGTCCGGTGCCTGACGATGACTCCCGCTTCCCCGATCTAGCAGTAGTTACGGAAGTAGAGCTCCCGGATCTGAATCCCGCAGCGCGACGGCGCTCCGCGGTAAAGATGTCTCTCGCTCGCGCAGTCCAGACTTGGGACCACGGTCATGAGAGAGAGGGGGGGAGAGAGAAAATATCAATTGGAGGTCCTCCCAAAAGTGGGGAGACCTTTATTGATTATTGTTGTATTTATCTGGCCAAATACCCCCACTATATATAGGGGGAGGAGGGGGTACACCCTCCCTCAAAGTCCCGGGGTGGGACTAATCAAGGGGAGGGGGTGGGAGGCACGCCGGCCAGCCCCCCACCATGGGCCCCACGTGGGGCAGGCCCACTAGGGCCACCGACCACTCCCTAGGCCCCTCCTAGGGGTGGGATCCCCTCTTGGGCCTTTTCCCCTCCAGGAATTGGCCCATTAAGCCTTTTGACCTTTTAATTGATTTTTCTCTTTATTAAATAACTAGCTAAATGTTCGTGCGTTGTCACGGCTACGAAAGAATTAATTTTATCAATAATATTAAAAAATATTACTCTTTTTTAATAACTCTTAGAGTTTATTTTACCACTATATAAGTATAATGCACCAAAATATTTATATATTTAATGGCAACACCTTCCAACCAAGGAAAAGAGCAATCTGGTACACAAACTATTTTGCAAAAGCTTTTAAAACAAAATAGAAAATAAGTGAATAACGGTTTTCAGAACCCTACCTTAGCACCTTTGCAATCAGACCCTCCCCCGCCAGTTGTAAATGCGATCGGGTCCTGGTACCAGCCCCTGCCCCTCTCTCTATTGCCTTCCTCCCGAGCGCTCCTGCTCTGCCTCCTCATGCCCCAGTTTTTGTAGGCACTCCTCATCCCTGCTCGCCCTACTCCATGCCGATAGCACCCTCTACCTCCCTGCATATCCCACTCAATGCCAGCGTGCAAGGACCCAAGGTGTCGCCTCCTTCAACCTCGATGCCAAGCACGACGCTACCGCTCGGCTGCTCTGACGCATGTGCGCCTCTCGATGCTCGACCGCGACCCTACAACACGTCAAGACCCGTGCCGGCAAGCGCTGGCCCATGCCAAACAGCCTCACCGAGCTCGTCTCCGATGGCCCACTTCTACTTGACACCTATTTAAGCGGCTCATCTCGCTGCTACCTTATCCTATTTCCATACGTATGTCGCTTCATCTCTATATGGGTGGAGAACTCGTCACTGTCTCGGTTGTGATACCGTAGGCTCTAGGGAAGTCGGAGGAGAGAGCACTCATCTTGGGATGGGCTCAAAGAATTTGTGTCCCCACACTATTGTTATCAGCTTCACTACAAGGTCGATACCATACAATTTTAGTGATGCAAAATTGTTTAAAAATATTAGAAAAAATCATATCTAAAAAGCAGAGCTTTGATTTGATTGATACTTTTCTTGGATGTGTTACTAAAAATTGCTTACTGATAGCTGTTCTGACAACATGTCATGCTTCTTGGTTGTAAATTGTCTTCTTTCTTTAATTTATTCAAGAGTTTGGCTGTTGTACTCACTCCATCCAATTTTAGTTGTCTACTCCCTGTGTTTTTAAACTGAATTATCTCTATTACAAGGTGGAATACTATACCTCACATTCTCGGAAAAAACAGCACACTTGCGCACCCTGTATAGTATGAACTTATTTTGCTCTGTTCTATTTGGATTCCAGGAGGTATGCGCCAAGGCTTTCTATCAAGAAGCTCATGGCTCGTGTTAGGAGCACGGGCTTGGTTTCCGCTATGCTCACACTCACGTCGAGCACGGCCATGAGGTTGATTGCCGACGGGCGTGAGCTCGCCAATGCTGCTAGAAGATGCAGAGCCTTCAGTCTTCCGTTGGATCAAGATGGCAAACCTCTCCTCTGTCACGGACTGCTGGATGGCTTGGAATTCGGTGACTGATACAATATCCTCACAGCCTCATTCATCTCTTCGTCATTGCCTTCCAGTATTCAGCTTGGAGCCTCTTCCTATCCCGGAAGATGACCGCGGCTGGGTGGTGGTACTCATTCCCGCCTTCCAGGCCATCGAGCTCCTCAGGTCCAGCGGCAACTCGAACATGGTTGAGGAGCTTCTGAAGGCCGCAAGGGTGAAAGAGGACTAGCAGGCAAGGAACACCGCGTGCAACATCTTCCTTCTCTCCGATAGATTAGGTAGCCGCGAAGCCAGAACATGGCCATACAGATGACCCAGCATGGACTACGGCGTGTTTGTCCCGCGCTCCATCCGCCCGGGGTCCGGCCACCACGAGCGGATCAACGCCTTCGGCGCTGACCATGACACCACGGTGATGTGCAATGTCGCTGAGATGTTCTCCTTCATCAACATGTTGGGGTTGATCCCATACAAGTTGTATCGCTGCATCGGTGGTCTGCGCAGCGTGGTGGCGCTGGAAGATCGATCCCGGACTCTAGAACCGAGCCTAGTTGCCGACAAAAAACAAAACAGATGGAAAAAAACCTAACCGGACTCGCCGCTTGCGTGATGATATCATGACTCACGGAGACATATGAAAAAACTCGGTAGGTACCACAGACCTTTTCTTTAGACATCTCAATTCATCCAGATCCCATGGCATCTCTACAATTCTAGACTTCTAGCCACCTCGATCTCAATCCCTCGTGAATGTTCCTCCGTTTTTGATTCGTCTCTCCGACGATGGACGAGAAGGCCCAGATCTCATTGCGCAGTTCCTTCTCATCCTCCCTCGCCATGGAGATTCTTCATGCATGTACATGCCTCCATCGACGTTCTTCATGACGAGGGCGCACACGAAGTAGCCATAGGACACGCACGCGAAGTAGCCATAGGATATCGACATGCCCGAACGTCGGGCCGGATCGAGGCCATTGGCCTCTATCTTGCGAGTCTCTAGGTTCACGGATGCCGGTGGCCTTGGCGAGCGCGGAGCTCCCAGGCGATTAGCTCCCTCCCGATGACATCCATCTAGACCACCACCAAGCGCATCCTCCCGCCGCCCCAGCCACGTGCCGGCACTCTCACCACCGGTGGCGTGCACAACATCTTCAATGACCTATGCTTCATACTAGCAGTGTTGGACGTAGAACCACGTGGACCGGTGCTCTGTTTCCAACTTTCCTCTCCTTTCTCCGCTGCTGCCGAATCTCAAGGCGTTTTTGTTTCTTGGAGGGACAAGAAGAATGGAGGTTGCGCTATATGCAGGAGGGCGGACGACTTGCTGTTGCGATGATCATCCGGGCTCTGTGCTAACTTACTAACCTTTTTTTAGGAACTAGCTAAAACATTGAGGCGTGGGTAGATGAAAGAGAGTATTTAGTGGAGCGGGTAGAGAGAGGGGCGTGGAGTTTGTTGAGTAGTGGCATTTGTTTTGTAATTAAGTGAAGTGTGACACCAGGCATTCACCATGGGTTTGCTTTTACTACTAAAGATTATGAATAAATGATTAAATCAATATTTAACATTCATTCACATATTATCTAATCTCCGTGGCTATGGAACACCTTCCACCTCCACTCTGGACATCCTCCGGACTTACCGAAACCCTTCCGGTTTTCTTCCTTCTCTTCTTCGGTGATTCTACCGATCCTATAAACACTCTATAAGCATCATCAAGCTCTTAAGCATGATACCCCACGGTTCGGGAACACTCCAGACATGGTCGGGACACTCCCGCACCAATGATCGACAGAGGGACCTGGATGGCCATGTGACCCCTGTGTGTTCCATGAAGATCTTTCGTCGTTTGAACCGGGACAATCGTGTCTTATTCCCTTTGTCACTCGATACTTGCATTGCCCGAGATCTGATCAATGACATCACCATGTCGTGTTCAATCTCGTTACTGAACAATGCTACTTAACTCGTTCTGACAAGTGATATCCCCGTGATCTAATCACACGCTGCGCAGCTATTGGATATAACTTCTCCGAGTGGGCCCTTGAGTATCTTCCCGTCACATGGATGGACAAATTCTGCTCTTGACATATATTGCCTCTACGGTTTCCTCCGAATACCTGAACACACCTTTATAACCACCGTTTTACCAGATGACATTTGATGCTATCTAAGTACTCTCAGGAGACAGTGATTGATATAGCCTCACGGTCTAAGGAATAGTCTACGAGGATCCATTTCTAATCATCATAACTTGAACTTCGTGACATGATCGGGTCACGATGTTTAGGTTGGGCATTGGTTCATCATCTCATTCTCAGAATGAGATGATCTCATTTCCAACTGGCATAAATGCCACATGATCAGGAAACATGATCATCCGTTCACCAATGAACCAGTGACTAGAGTTTCACTGGGAACCCCTGGTTGTTTGTATATCACACGTGTATTGATGTTTCCACTCAATACAGTTATAGCATGATATAAAACTTAATCATAAACTATATGAAATGTGATAATAGTCCTTACTACTATTTGTCTCTAGGGCATATTTCCAACAATAACCACCTTAAAGAGCACTAACACATGCCATGTCATGGCTCTGGGTATGAAGTAGTACGAGACCAAACAAAAACATATAGTTTGGTTGAACATTGGTAATAAGAAACCTTCATGTGCCCAGAAAAGTTTGATCCACTATCACATATTTGTATTGTATGGGTCATGCACGATAGTACATGTTGAGTCACAATATATGTCATAAAACTAGAGCATCTCATAAAACATGTAACTAAAAATACTGGTTCCAGTTCTAACATCAGCTTATCATAGCGTATCCGGTAAAGCCTTAGAAACAATAAAGTTGTCCATTCTCGCTCATGAGGTAACAAAAGCAAGGAAGTTGCAAACTAAGGTTTGAGACCCACATGATTAACGCCTACCACAAGGTCCATCACATGACCTTGGACCAGGAGGAGAGAATTGGAGGTGCAATCCGTACAATTTGGGTCATGTATGTCAAACATGTTACCTGAAGAAACAAGGGTCATGGTTCATTTCAAACCCACAATCGAATAAGTTTCTAGTTAATGCTATAACACTGACAATATGTACAAAGGCCTAAAGTTTATCATCTATAGAACAGAGTTTTAATGTAGTGAAACACTAAAGAAGGGAAAAAATAGTAGTGGAAATGCACCACATTTGTCACAACATTTAGGTTAAAGCTATCGGGCAGATGTTGGATATCAAATGAATAAACTTATATACGGTAAAATGTGTGATACATAAATGATAGTAAATGCCTATCCTATTGGAAGTGAAACATAGTAGAAAAAATAGGACAAGTGGATGTATTTTATGTGCAAATCCTAGAATGTAAAGTCTAGCTCGATAATAATAGGAAAGTTGTCTGAATATACAATGAGATAGTCAATAAGGTTTGACGATTAACCGTAAGTACTTATGTAAGAGACACAATTTAGGAAAACGGTAACATTTATGCAGGAGGATATGCAAAACACAACTCAACAAGAATTGGTAGCATGAGTATTAAGTATAATACTAGAATGTAAGAGACACAACTTAGGTTGACTATGATACTATATTCACCTTGTAGAGACTCCATGGTATAAAAGGCTTGGAAAGGAGTGTCAAAGTCAACAAAAGCTATTACATGTCTATCATTAAATCCTCGGTTACTAGTGTTGGGGATATACTTTCCGAGTATCCTCACAGTTCCTCACTGACCAGGGTGGCCCACTTTGGGTTAGAGCTTTGCTTCACAGGCGGCCCAATCAGGGAGAAAGACGGAGTCCAATCCGGCTACGGGAAGGCCCAGAAGACTTACCGACTTAGGCCCATAATGTTACTTGTAGTTCAAGATGTACTCTGTAACCGACTCTTAGTCGTAGCCGGATAGATCTCTCCTGTAAACCCTAGGACGGATATCTATATAAGCCGTCCTAGGGAGAGCCTTTACGGCACCTCAATAGTCTACAATCTCAACTCGCACATGCGAAACCCTTGTAACCCATATTCCGGCTCTGCCGTATTACTGGATTGCTAGCAGGAGTAGGATTCGTCCAAAGCCGGCGGATTCGAACCTGGGTAAACTTGTGTGCTCATCATCCCGAAATACCGTACGTCTCACACCCCTCTCTTCCGCACGCCTCGAGGACCCCCTCATGGCGTACTTGTCCTCAATCCGACGACAGTTGGCGCCCACCGTGGGGCAAGTGAGCTTCGGATCTGCGTTCCGAGCGGAACCTGCAAAAATCGGAATCGGCGAGACTATCGCTGTCGGTCACATCCTCTACGCTAGCGACGTCCCTCTCATCATTCTCGACGAGACCTGGATTCCGGCTAGGGAGGCCGTGACTGCCTACACAATCATGTCTTTTGGCGAGATCGATGTTTACATCGGTTTCGCTGAACCTGCCCAACCCACCCCAGTGGTTATGATAGAGGCAAAAGAATCTTCTGGGTCCCCTTTGTCCGCGGAGGCGGCAGAGTTCCAGATCTCAGAAAATCCTAATCCCACCCAGCCCGCACCAGTTGCGGAGATAGTGGAGAAATCCGAGCCTGAAAAAGACCTAGCAGTCCAAGTCGAATCTGGAGTGGATCTTCCTGGAGAAGCCGAATCCCAGATCGACCCACCCGTGGAAGTCGAAATTCAGGAGGAGCTTATCAACGACACTGATTCCGGCTCTGACGACGCCGGGACAGACATGCCTTTCCTGAGGTACACACTAAGACGTATGATACTGCAAGGCGAAAGCGCAGATGCAATCCTCGAAACCATCAAAAGTTTCGACATGGCTGATCGCGAAAGCCGCAGGTACCTCAAGAAGCACGCATCGCACTTCATCGGATATGTGGGATCCGGATCCACCTCTGCTGATGCTGGAGAAAACACCGACTCTGTGCTAGAGGCAATTGGAAAAAACGCCGATGTACCCGCATCCTCGGATGAATCGATGACGTCAGCAGATTTCCGAAAGTTCTCCGCGGAATATGAAGAGGAGTATAACTCCAAAGCTGCAGAAGAAGGAGAAGCCATGGTTGAAGGATCCAGGGAACACTCTCCCAAAGCGCAGGATGACATGGACGTCGGAGATAATCCCGAAATCCAGATGTCAGAAAGTAGCGATCCGAGCTTGACTCTGGGAAACGGACCCAAAGCTGTCTTTGCTACCGGTGCTGCCAAGAAGGCAAAGAAGAAGAATAAGAAGAACAAGACCTCGGCAAAAGACCCTCTGACAGAGGAGGTGATTGTCGAGGAATACGAAGAAGACTCGGATGGAGCACTTATCCCAGAAGAGCCGAAAAAAGAAGAATCGATGGATGGACACGTGATCACCGAAGGTGCACGTAAACTCATTGATGCTGCATTAACCACACCTATCCCTACAGCTGCAGAACTTACTGCTGAAGAGCTGGACGAAAGGGCCCAAACCCTAGAAGCGCATCGTCAACAACTCCTCGATGAAGCCAAAAACATCGAGGTGGAGAAGAAACGCATGGCAACTAAGGACTACATCTCTCGGTTGCATCAGAAGACACGGAAACGTCACACCGATGACGACCAGTTCCCAACTGTCTGTGCCGTCCTTTTCGGAGATGAGATGGGGAAGCCACGGAAAGATAGCAAAGGAGATTGGGTATACCCAACCCCAGTACAGAATACCGTGGCGGCCCGAGAAATTCTATCGGCTAATCTAGGACCAGAGGAGATCCGTTTGGGTATCAAACTACTCAACAAAGGACTGGAGCAGCAAAAGGTCGCCCTGTCAGGAAGTCAAAAACTGGTCTCGGATTCTGACCAATGTCGCACAGATCCGGCATGGGCTGGCGTAAGATCCCATTACGTCCGGGCGCAGTATCATCACCCCGAACGCCGGGAAGACAATTATTCAAGAACCGGATCGTCAGGACAACATCACAGAACTTCGCGTAACTGGAGCAACGTCGCTCCAGCGGCCGAGAAAAACGCCATCGCTGCACTGAATCCGAAGAACCCTCCCCGACGAGAATCTAACGATCGAAGGGGAGAAGATAAAGAGAAACGACGGGAGGAGGATCGTCAAAAAATGCCACCTCCTAAACATGCAAGCCGTCCGGCTGAGCCTCACCATGGTGGGAACGACGGACGAAGGAACGACGGAAACCATGATGGAACAAGCTAGCAGGGGGCTCGTCATAGTCAAGATCCTCCCCGAAACCAGAATAATGACGCTCTGGACGGAGGCCGACGATCAGCCGGAAACTATCCAGCTGCCCCACCCTCTCCACCACACAGTCATCACAACGGCTCCCATGGAGGGCAAGGAGGACGACATGGTGGAGGAGGTGGTGGCAGAAGCCGAAGTCCGGCTCCACGGCACCGCAGCCACAGTCGGCATTCGGGACAATCTCTATCCCCGAACGATGCAAGGCACAGGATCAATTCCAACATAGAGGCGCGACGCTATGAAAACGATGACATGTACGTGGGCCCAAAGTTCTTCGGACCACGCATCAGAGCTACAAGATTCCCGGAAGGATTTTCTATCTCAAGGCACATCCAAGCCTACGACGGCATTGCTCGGCCAAACACTTGGCTACAGGATTTTTTCCAAGCTTGCTGCATCGCCAAAGGCGGAAACAGCCTGGTCGCAACCCGATATCTCCCACTTATGCTACGGAAGACGGCACGATCATGGCTCAATGAACTTCTGGAGAACACCATCCATAACTGGTATGACATGCAAAGTGCGTTCTTTCGGAATTTCGAAGGCACATATCGGAGGCCCTGTTCGGTCGGAGACCTACAGCGTTGCACCCAGAAAGCCGGAGAAACTTGCCGAGATTATCTCGGACGATGGATCGACACCAAGAACTCCTGTGAAGGAGTAAACGATCAAACCGCGATTGAAGCTTTTATCACAGGGCTCCCAATTGGTCTACTACGTCATCGCTTGAAGTGTGACAAGGTCACTGATTTGGGAGAGATGATAGAAACAGCGAGCAAGTATGCAGATGCTGACGACGATGCAGAGGGATTACTCAACGTCCTAGCCGTACCTCAGTCAGCAAAAACAAAGCAACAAGCTCAGAAGCGCAAAAATACCTCAGAAGAAAAACCCAACACGGAAACATCGGTGGTTACTACTGTTTCCGGGTCTGGAGGACGAGGAGGACGTGGCGGAGGCCGTAGGCGTGGCCGTGGGACTTCAAGAGTCCAAGGTAGAGGAGAACAGCAACCAGGATAAACCTACTCTTGGGCCGACATTGCGAATAACCCATGTGTGCATCACTTAGACGCCAATGGGGGCTCGTCCCACACCAACGCTGAATGTCGTTTCAATGACGACATCAAAAGAGATGATACCGCGGGCTACAAAGCTAAGCGGAAGAAGGGAAAGAAAAATCCCGAAAAGGACAAGGAGACCAAGGAAGATTCCGACATGGAGGAAGCTGATGCTTCAAATCCCAAGCCGGAAGGGAAGAAGACTTTTCCCACCAAGAAGGACACGTACGTCACCTTCCTCGGATCTCAACCAGCAAAGGTCAAGAAAGCAGTTCTTCACGAGCTCAATGCAACAGTTCCGGCTGTCCCTCAATATCTAGACTGGTCGGAAGTGGCAATCACATTTGACCGTGCTGATCATCCACCTAAGTTGCATAGGCGAGGAAAATACGCCTTAATCGTCAATCCACTTATTGACGGTTATGGTTTCTCCAAGACCCTCATGGACGGTGGTAGCAGCATCAATATTCTCTATGTCAAAACGCTACGCCGGATGAAGATCTCAGAAACCCAGCTGAACCATAGCTCTGTGATCTTTCACGGAGTTGTCCCAGGAAGACAAGCTAATTCCCTGGGAGAGATTACTTTGGATGTTACCTTTGGAACTCCAAAGAATTATCGGATGGAGGCAGTTTCCTTCGAAGTGGTCCCGTTCAAGAGCGCATACCATGCTATATTCGGACGTCCGGCTTACTGGGCTTTTATGGCTCGTCCGTGTTACATTTACAATATGATGAAAATTCCAGGTCCCAACGGCGTGATCACCATCAGGGGAGACCCGAAGAAGGCGTGAGAGTGCGAGGATGGAAATGTCGCCTTTGCCGAAGCCGTGCTGCACGCCCAGGAGTACCAGGAGATCAAGAAGAGCATAGATCCGTCCGAGATGCCCGCAACGAAGAAGGAGGTGACAAAGCCAAATCCGGAGTTCAAGGCATCAGAAGAGACGAAGAAGGCACCGCTGAAGGATGATGACCCCTCCAAGGTGACCCAGATAGGCGCAGGCCTAAGTAGCACATAGGAAAGCGTGCTCGTCAAGTTCCTCCAAGCAAATCAAGACATCTTTGCATGGCAGCCATCTAACATGACTGGAGTACCTAGGGAACTTGCCTAGCACTCTCTAAATATAAACCCAAAAGTTAAACCCGTCAAACAATCCCTACGACGATTTGGCGACAAAAAGCGTAAGGCAATAGCTAAGGAACTAGCACGGCTCGAGTTAGCCGGATTCATAGAAGAGGTCATCCACACTGAGTGGTTGGCTAATCCTGTAATGGTTCGTAAAAAGGACACCACTGATTTAAGGATGTGTGTTGAGTATACTGCCTTGAACAAGGCTTGTCCAAAAGATCCGTTCGCTCTGCCTAGAATTGATCAAGTTATTGATTCTATGGCAGACTCCGAACTCCTTTGTTTTCTCAACGCATATTCCGGTTATCACCAAATCCGGATGAAGGAATATGACAAAGTCAAAACTTCATTCATAACCCCCTTCGGAACCTTCTATTTTGTTACGATGCCCTTTGGGCTGAAGAACGCAGGAGCTACGTACTAGCGCACGATGCAGCGTTGCCACCACGACCAACTCAGACACAATGTACATGCATACGCGGATGATATCGCGGTGATGTCCAAAAAGAAGGAAACACTGATTTCCGACTTAGAGGAGACATTTGCCAATCTACGAAAGTACAACATCATGCTTAACTTGAAGAAATGTTTCTTTGGAATACCAACCGGAAAATTGTTAGGTTTCATCGTGTCTCAGAGAGGCATAGAGGTGGACCGAGAAAAAATCAAGGCTATACTCAATATTTCCAGGCCAACACGCCTGAAGGACGTACAAAGATTAACTGGCTGCATCGCTGCGGTCAGTAAATTTGTAAGCCGGCTTGGTGAAAGAGCCGCACCATTATACAAACTCCTGAAAAAGACCAAGGATTTTGTTTGGACTGACGAAGCTGAAGCTGCACTACAAGACCTGAAGAGAGTACTCTCATCTGCTCCTATCCTTGCAGCGCCGGAACCTTAGGAACCGATGTTGCTTTACATTGCTGCGACAAATAAAGTCGTTAGTATCGTCATGGTAGTGGAGAGACCAGAGGAAAATCAGGAACACCTGGTGCAGCGTTCGACTTACTTTGTCAGCAAGGTCCTGACAGAATCAAAACAGCGGTATCCGGACTATTAAAAGTTGGCTTACGGTGTTTTTCTAGCATCCCGTAAGTTATGACACTACTTTCAGGAGCATCCAATTACCATGGTGAGCAAAGCCCCCATGAGAGATATAATCAACAACAATGACGCCACAGGACGTGTCGCCAAATGGGGCATAGAGCTTTCAGCTTTCGATATTGAGTATAAACCTCGGACATCAATCAAATCCCAGATCCTTGCTGACTTTGTCGCTGATTGGACAGATATAAAGGAGAACATGATCCTCCCTGAGTCGGAATATTGGACCCTCTTTTTCGATGGGTCTAAGGATCGAGGGGGCTCGGGGGCTGGCGTGGTGCTCAAATCACCCCAAGGAGATAAACTTTTATACGTGTTGCAGATCCACTTCACAGCAACAAACAATATTGCCGAGTATGAAGCACTGCTGCATGGAATCCAGATTGCTAAGGATATTGGCATCTGACGCTTGATGTGTTACGGAGATTCTGATCTTGTTGCTCAGCAAGTGTCGGATATTTGTAATGCAAATAAACACATGGCAACATATAAAGTTGTCATGGATGATCTATCTAAATCGTTCGAAGGGTTTGAAGTTCAACACATCCCTCGAGCAGAAAATGAGGAAGCAGATGCACTATCTCGGATAGGTTCTGCACAGAAAGAGGTCCCGGATGGCGCTTTTTTAGAGCACCTCAAAGTTTCCTCAATAAAGGGAGTATATGAGGAGTATCCGACCAAATCCGACTCACCCTTGATAGCGGTTCTGGCTATAATTCCCAGCTGGACTCAACCCTACCTTGATTATTTGGTATATGGCAAATTACCCGAAGACGAGGTGCTGAGCCGGCAGATTATCCGACGAGCAAAAGCCTATACTATTGTTAAAGGTGAGCTCCATAAATGGAGTGTTTCTGGGGATTTTCAGCGCTGTGTATCTCCGGAAGAAGGAGTGGAAATCTTAAGAGAAATCCATGAAGGCGAGTGTGGTCACCAGGCTGCAGCCAAATCTTTAGTGGCAAAAGCTTTTCGACACGGATTTTTCTGACTTACAGCTCAGGCAGATGCCGAACGATTAGTCAAGACGTGCAAAGGCTGCCAAAAATAAACCAAGCAAACTCATGTTCTGGCTGATCAGCTGCGAACAATACCTATAGCATGGCCCTTTGCGGTCTGGGGGCTTGATATGGTAGGACCGTTTAAACGAGCTCCAAGTGGATTTACTCACCTCTTAGTGATGGTGGATAAATTCACCAAATGGATTGAGGCTAAACCTGTCACTAGTTGTGATGGAGCAACAGCCAAAAGATTTATCGAGGATGTTATAATCCGGTATGGTTATCCGCATAGCATTATCACGGACAACGGGAGTAACTTTTCTATGGGAGAATTGGCTGAATTCTGCGACGAGCAAAATATCCGGCCTGACATTGCGTCAGTCGCACATCCACAGGCTAACGGACAAGTCGAAAGAGCAAATGGTTTAATCTTACAAGGCCTAAAACCGAGACTCGAAGCGCCACTACGACGTGCTGTGGGGGCTTGGGCAGAAGAATTACCTTCTGTAATTTGGAGTTTACGAACAACTCCAAACAGGTCAACAGGATACACACCTTTCTTCTTGGTCTATGGTGCAGAAGCAGTTCTTCCTAGTGATTTGATTCATACTTCTCCTAGAGTGGCCGCGTATATCGAAGAGGATGCCGAGATTTCTCGACAAAATGATCTCGACTTAGTCGAAGAAGTTCGCGTCATTGCTGAAATGAGATCTACAGCCTATCATCAGAAGTTACGCAAGTATCATAGCCAGAGAGTCCGAAATAGATCTTTCAATAAAGGGGATTTGGTTCTCTGGCTTGTGCAACAAAGAAAGCACAAACTTTCCCCAGTATGGGAAGGGCCCTTTTTAGTTAGTCGAGTATCGCACAATGGATCGTACTACTTAACTGACATGAGGCCAGTCAAAGAAAGACCTGCTACTACAAAGAGAAAGAGAGATGGAGGCAGTACAAATCCGGATGAGTTAGACAGACCGTGGAATATTGCTCAGCTACGTCCCTTTCATTCTTAGTTTATCCTTCTTTGTAATCATACATATGTACATGTTCTGTGAGAAATAAAAGTTTTGGTTGCCTCAAGTTTTTCTGAGAAGTTTTTACCATCTTATTTCCAAATGATCATGTCATAGTCGAAAATCCTAGAATGCTTGAAAGTACTTTATGCTCATGTTCGTTCTGGTTTAGATTTCCGATTCTAAAACTGCTACCTTCGGGTATAACTCTAAAATTTCTAGTCTTTACTTTGGTTATTTGTCTGATTGCTGGATGCGGGCATTTTCCGAGTAGTGAATTGTTGGTACTGGAAGCCAGCTTTGTTTCCGAGTTTAAACTAGTTTAGCAATTGAGCTCCATTGCTCGGCAAAGCTTCCGGCGGAAGGTTTAGCCAGCTCACGAAAGGGACGAGGCGGAAAGCCAGATAAACGATAAGTAGAGACGAAAAAATACAAGTGCTTATGTAAACATTTCAGGCACACAAAAAAAATTCAAAGCCAAAAAGTGTTGAATAGATTAAAAGCTTAGCACTAGCAAAAAAATTACATATTTACAAACGCATCATGTTTTTTCGGGATAATGCAAAAATTTCTGGTCTATGATGCAGGAGGAGATGAAGGAGCTGCCGGCTCGCTGGTTACGCCGCCTTGATATCGTTCCGAGATGTCCGCATCCGAGGTGGTGCGTTCATCATCGGAAACTTCTGCGAATTCTTCTGGAGGAGGAGGCAGAGTAGCCACGCGGGTGAAGAAGGGGATCTCATAGCTGGTCAGATCAGCCACGTGACACCCGTATCCGGCACAGGAGTGCATGATGGCTTGAAGGTCCTGCTCCTGGCCGTATTCGTCTATCTTGCAGTACCCTCTGGTCACTTGCCATATCTCCATGTTTCCATGGTGGCTCATGACCATGGTGAGAGCGTTCTGCGCAGCAGTCCGCGCGTAGGACATGTTCCAGTCCTGAACAAGCTGCGGCATCTCCTTGGCCTTGTCCCGCACCTGAAAATTCGACATGCTTGGCATGTCCGGAATCTTGAGAGCTTCGCCGATGTCCTCAAGGGACTGGCGGAAGTCATGAAGCAGGTCATTGACTTGGGTAAGCCAGTGGGTGCGGGGCTCGGAGGAGGAAGAGTCCGTCAAGTTCAGAGGACCTATACACAAAACAAGTTAAGAAAAAATCCGACATTGAAGAAAGTCGAAGAAAGAGGCAAGTCAGATAGTTGGAACATACCGAAAATGACGTCGTCAATTTTGGTCTTCTCCTCCCGGAGACTCCGGAGTTCAGCCTGGAGTGCCTGGGACATGTCCTTCTCTCTGCCAAGCTCATTCTTGAGGTCCGAGATTATTTTATCTTGAGCGAAGATCCTGCGATCACGCTCTTCAGTAGCCATGGAGGAGGATTCAAGGACTTGAGCTATGCTCTTTTCATGATCTACCTTGAGCTGACCCAGCTCTTGGCGAAGCTCCTTGTTCTCCACCACCAAGGTCTTGAGGTTCTCGGCCTCTTCAATCATAGCGACAGATTGTTTCACCAGCGTTGTAAGTCAAAAAAGAACAACAGTTCAGAAAAATTTGACATTGAAAATAGCAAAGACAAGGCTTGAGTCTCGGAATGTTTACCTTCGGCCTCATCCTTGGCAACTTTAAGTTCAGCATTTTTAAGCCGGAGAGCTTTTATCTCTCTCCGCTTATCACAGACATTGGTCAATAATTCCTGGTTATAGGAACATACTTTCTGTAAGTCAGAATACCCAAAGTCAGAAAGCTACTTAAGACTCGGGCTAATATTTTTGCTAAATATCAGCATGAGCCTTGGGGGCTACAATAGTTCGTTCTTTGGCATCCTAATGAAGCATAAACCCGGATTCTATATCCTACTTCATGATTGGGGGCTAGAGGATATGATATAACATAATGGAAAAAACAGGAGTTGGAATTCCGACTTACATATTGCTCGCGGGTGAGTTTATCCAAACCCGCGTTCACTTCAGCGGCCACCTTCTCGGCGAGAGTCAAAGGAATCACTAGGGTTGTTGGAAGCTCGCCAGTCCTAATCCTCTCGTCGCAAAGGCGGACTTGGGCAAGAAGGTCAGAGAACTTGACGTCCTCTGCTTCTTGCGCTTCTTCTTCGGGAGACAAATGGTTTTTCTCCAGGCATTGCTTGGCTAGCCACTAGATTTCTTTGGCAGATTTCCGAGACAGGCCAAACTTGGCAAGTCCCAGATTGCCAATGAGGTTTTTGGCGAAGGTTTCTACCGAGGGATCATTACCCGAAGAGGGTTCACCCTTATCTAGATCTGACGCACCCATGGTAACGTCAGTTTGCGACCCAAGGTTCGCAGGCTCCGCTGAAGGAGCCGGATCTTCTGCGACGACCGGGAAAGGAATGGTCACCGGCGTTGCAGAAGGTTGAGGGGTAGGAGTCGATGGAGCTACGGAAGGGTAAGCTATGGTAAGCTTCGTCTGGCGCAAGGGCTTCGAAGAAATCCCTTTCCCCTTGCCCTTGATGATTGATTTTGCTTTGAGAATGTAGTAAAGTCGAAAACATTACATCTCGGAAAGAAATTCGAATAAAGTACAAAGGCGGAAAGTTGTGAGTGAAAGTTACCTCTTCACAACTGGCACCTCCTTTGTGCCAACGGCCACTGTCGGAGCTTTGCGCTTTTTGAGCGCAAGGTCCGGCAATGGAACCACTTCTGTCTTCTGAGAAAACTCAGGAGGATATCCTTCGAGCGGAGCAAGTTCCGACTCGGAGAGGTCAGCAAGCTGGAAAGAAGAAAACATATCAATATTGCAATGTAACCCGAAGATTGAAACACATAAAAAGTGTGATGATGGAAGCTTACCGGGACCACGGGGTTTTCCGCCGTGTGCATATCCAGAGAAACCTCCGAGATTCTCCTCTCGATCCGCTCCTTGATCAGCCACTTGATCTGGCTTATGTAGCCTTGAGTGGTGTAGGCTTTGGGGCTGATGCGGAGGGAGTCGGTTTTGGATGACGTGATGGAATGCATTAGTCGATCCCCGTGGTACTGAAGGGGCTAGATCCGACGTGAGACCCAGCACTGGAACAAGTCGAATCCCTTTAGACCCTTGTGTTTGATCAAATATTCGATCCGCCTCTTAGCGAGGATTAGATCGTCGGAAAGATCCGGAGCAGCCTCGTCCCAGGAAGGCTGGGCCGTGGCAGCTCCGTCGACAAAAGCCGGCAAAGCAGTAGCTTTATCGGGAGCTGGAATATCCCTATGGTAGAAAAATGTGGCTGTCCATTGTTTGACCGAGTCACTGGCTAGAATTTTGGGATAAGCCCGCTCGCGTCTAAGCGAAAAGCTGATAGTGCTGGTGATATAAGGAACACCGGCAGTAATGGAATTTCTCCGGACATGGAAATAGTACCGGAAGAGAGTCATACTCGGCCTAATGCCGAGAAAGCCCTCACACAGCAAAGCATACACACTCATCTCTAAGAGACAGTTGGCAGGAAGATTGTGGAGTTGAACTCCGTAATGATCTATCACCTCGGAGAAGAACTCCGAGGGAGGAAAGGACAGACCTCTATCGAGGTGGGTGCCGAAGTGGACGTGCTCGTCGTCGCGCGGGTTGGGGACGGTTTCCCCGTAGCCGCTCTGCCAGTCGCCGGCGACGAGAAGCCCCTCCTTCTCCATGTTCTTGAGGCCCTCCTCGTTGAGAGCGCATGGAATCCAGATCCCACGGAAGCTCTCTTTCTCCACTGCTGCTTCCACCGTCGCTGCCACCGCCGCTGCCGCCAAGCCGGAGGAAGAAGATGAAGCCATTTCTCCGGCGAGAGATTGACCTAAAAGGGGCGGCGCTGGGAGTTCTGTGGGGGAAGAACGAGGAAGCTCTGTGCGCATAGGAGGATTGGGAGGAAAGGAAACGACAAAGGACTTGTGGAAAGGAGAAGGAAAAATCCAAACCCCTTATATCCACCTACTATGCCAAGATTCATGCAAATGCTACAGTGTAACCGCCACGCGTCGTGGAAGGAACTGGGAAGGGCCCACGCGATGATTGCGTCGCCTCGATCTCCATGCACGCATTGAAACGACGCCTCAGTTCCGTGAACCGCGGACCCACCAACGGTCGTGCTGACGGAATGCCTATCAGATGACGTGACTTGACCATGACTTGTGTCAGGTGGCGTTAGAGACCAAGTTCCGGCTTAGTTTGAAATCGGGCTGGAAAATCCGAGTAACCTGTTGATAGGTCCGACTTATTGTTAAGACCCGAATCATATTTTTTGTTGTGAAGTTTCAGGAACCCTTCAAGATTCTGCAAGCCGAAGATCAAGCTAGACGATGATAAATCCGACTTTGGATCTTGGAGGCCTCCGGGGGGTGCTGTTGGGGATATACTTTCCGGGAATCCTCACAGTTCCTCACTGACCAGGGTGGCCCACTTTGGGTTAGAGCTTTGCTTCACGGGCGGCCCAGTCAGGGAGAAAGACGGAGTCCAATCCGGCTACGGGAAGGCCCAGAAGACTTACCGACTTAGGCCCATAATGTTACTTGTAGTTCAAGATGTACTCTGTAACCGACTCTTAGTCGTAGCTGGATAGATCTCTCCTGTAAACCCTAGGTCGGATATCTATATAAGCCGTCCTAGGGAGAGCCTTTAGGGCACCTCAATAGTCTACAATCTCAACTCGCACAGGCGAAACCCTTGTAACCCATATTCCGGCTCTGCCGTATTACTGGATTGCTAGCAGGAGTAGGATTCGTCCAAAGCCGGCAGATTCGAACCTGGGTAAACTTGTGTGCTCACCGTCCCGGAATACCATACGTCTCACACCCCTCTCTTCCGCACGCCTCGAGGACCCCCTCATGGCGTACTTGTCCTCAATCCGACGACAACTAGCCTTACTTCAAAGAACCCGGTAAAACGATGAAATATGTCTGGAGAAGCAAGATTCAAGAAGTTGAAGCATTAAATAGTGAAAGCTAAAGAACAAAAGAAAAGATTGAGACAAAGATTGATGACAACATAAACATAGAGTCATATGGATACGTGTAAGTCCTCGTCTAGTATAATTGGTAGGGAGACCATCAACATAGAGTGTTCGATGCATTTGAAGGAAGAGAGCACTCATAAGAACCACTAGAAGGCATCTGTGTACGGATGTACCAGGTCATTTTTTTTGAGGAAAGCAACTTCGTCCTGCCGCAGACTTTATTGATTAAATAATAGTTACACCGTCGATTAATAGAGCACTCATAAGAACCACCGGAAGGCATATGTACAGATGTACGAGGTCATGTTAGTGATCAGGTACTTCATATTTATTGAATAAGTTGCTAGTCTTACACTCTTATCGATCAATAAGTAATTACTGTGTTGCCACATTATGTGTGCAAGGCCTAGAAGGCAGACAAATTGATTCACCTGATCCATCCATTTCCTGCTCATAACCTACCATCTGCTGTCCAAAAGGCGTGTCTGCAAAAGGAGTGCAAAAACTAAATTACTTGCACATGTTGGATAGTTGGCGTACAATTCTAAAAGATACTGAATGTAACGTGAGATGATGCATAATTTAACTATCTTGTAGACCAATGACTACAATAAATCTATAACTAAACTCCTAAATGGCAGTCATGCTCTTGATAAAATACTATAAGGGTGCTAAAAGGAAAAAAGGAACCAACAAACAAGCAGTTGACTACTGACGCAACAATAGAATCATAATTTTGACAACCATAATAGAGTTACAGTCTGGCTTTCCTACTTGTGTCTAACCATAATGGCTACTTTTTTGTAACAGGCTCGCAAGGAAAAGTTAACAATAAATCTAATGGTCAAAATACTACAAGCCAACGTGACACAAAAATCACAAAAAAAAATCCTATATTGCAAAAGGAACAAACTAGCATTGCAACATACCAGCTCTACCAAGAAGATCCAAAGCATACTTCTTCTATGAAAGGAACAAACTATCCTTGCTACGCTTGACTAAGATGCCCAGAAAATAACGAAAATCACCCATATCTGTCATACTGAACTTGGTACGAAGAGAGGTAATCAAACTATGCAGCAAAGTTGAGTAAGACATAGTTAGGATTATGCCATCCACAATTCCACATAGAATAGGAGATAGGCCATGTCAGCGCCACGTCGATAGACGAGCTATCGTACTTGGAACCAATGAACCCAATAGATGCAATGTAAGAGGAAGATCACTAAAACCATGCTCGAGGTGCCTACTTTAAACCACACAGAGATTTGTTGAGATGACACACCTTGTTAGGAAAATTGGGATTAGTAAAACCTGAAGGTTGATGAGCATACATGGTCTTGGTTAGAGTGCCATCGAGGAACACATTCTTGATGTTGATACGTTGCTAACGTATCCAGAATACGAGACAGAGAGGGGCTAGGGACCGGCCACACCACCTGGCCGTGCGGCCAGGCCTGGCCCACGCCAGTGGGTGGTCTGGCCGCCCCAGGCACCCCCTCGGCCTCTCCTTCCGCCTATAAGTTTCCTCCGATATAGAAACCCTAAGCACCCGATCAAAATTCCATGAAAGAGTATGTAGCCACCATCATCTCCATCCCTAGATCGGGAGGGATCCGAAGCTCTTCCCGGCACCCTGCCGGAGAGGGGAATTCACCCTGGAGGCCTTCTTCATCATCATGCAAGCCTCCGATGTGATGTGTGAGTAGTTCATCTCTGGACTACGGGTCCATGTAGTAGCTAGATGGTTGGTTCTCCTCCTTTGGGCTATCATGTTTAGATCTTGTGAGCTCCGTTCATGATCAAGATCATCTATTTGTAATTCTTACATGTTGTGTTTGCGGGGATCCGATGGATATTGAGATGCTATTCAGATTGATTATTGATTCTATCATGTCTTTGTTATTTGTGATCTTGCATGCTTTCCATTGTTAGTGGCTATCTTGGCCAAGTAGATGCTAGCAACTCCAAGAGTTAGTATTTATGCTCGATAGTGGGTTCATGCCTCTAGTAATCTGGGGAAGTGACAGAAATCTCTAAGGTACTAGATGTGCTGTTGCTACTAGGGAGAAAACAACAATCCTTTGTTCATAGAACAATCGTATTGTTTACTTTACACACAATTCGTAATGCAATTATCCGTTGCTTGCAACTTAATACTGGAGGGGGTTCGGATGATAACCTGAAGGTGGATTATTAGTCATAGATGCAGTTGGATGGCGGTCTATGTATAATGTTGTAACGCCCAATCAAATCTCAAAGGAGTCAAGATGAGTAGTATATTCTTGTATGCTTTCTCGATGTTTGTCAATTTCCCCGTTGTAATTTGTTCACCCAACATGTCATCTATCTTAAGGAGAGCCACCTCTAGTGAACTATGGAACCCGGTTCTTTCTTTTACCATCAATCTACAATCAACTATTTACTGCTTTGTGTTTACTTTCTGTAAACTATTACTTTCTTCCACTCGATACATTTAATCTTTTGTTTTTAGCAAAACCAGTGAGATTGACAACCTCATCGTAAGTTGGGGACAGAGTTCTGTGGTTGTGTTGTGCAGGTCTCCATGTTGCTGCTGGCACCGGTAGTGCGCCCTGCCAAAGTTCAGCTAGCTACACCTTTGGGGTGTTTCCTTGTTCCTACTGGATTGATAACCTTGGTTTCATAACTAAGGGAAACTTACTGTTGTGCTCATCATACCTTTCTCTTGGGGTTCCCCAACGAGCTCGTTAATACACGAGTCACCAAGTATTTTTCTGGCGCTGTTGCCGGGGAGTCAAGGACATCTTCACAAGGGGAGTCCCTCATAACCAATCTCTTTACTTTGTTTGTTTTGCTTAGTTTACTTTTGCTTTGTTTGCTTGTTTCTTTATCAAAAACACACAAAAAATAGTTTTACAAGTTTGCTTCCTTTATTAAAAAACACACAAAAAAATAGTTCATATCTTAAGTTGCCATTATGTCTAGCATTGCTCCAATCACTATGTCACCCGAGGAAATGATTTTCACTTTTAAACAAGGAATTGAAGAGAGTTTCAAAGAAGTTTGGTCCAGAATCTCTGATCTTCATGAAAAAACTGAACCTAAAATGACTCAAAGCTTGTTCCTTAGCAGTTTTTACCTTGGAATTGCTCTTTGCTATAGTTATGCTTTAGATGCTGTTGTGGGAGGAAATTTCCTCCAATGCAATGAGGATGATGTTGTTAATGTCATAAAGAAATTGGTCTTTACTTACAACTTGCCTAGCAAATCTGATTCTTCTTTCATAAACATATTTGCTAGATTGAATACTCTTGAGACCAGCACTGCTAGTTTGAAAGATTGCTATAATACACTTAGAGAGCATCATAACTATGTGCCAATAAATTCTGAACCCTCAGAATGGCTTCCCACAGTAAAGATTTCTATAAACAATGAAACTTTTCATGCTCGCTGTGATATCATGTCTGAATTTTGTCTTATGCCCAAAGATATTTATGAATCTTTGAATCTTTGGGGGCTTTCTGAAGGAGGAGAAGAAATTTTTCTTGCTAATAATGCCACAATATTACCCATTGGAATAGCTGAAGGAGTGTTTACAAATATCCTAGGGAAAATGGTTTCTACTGATTATCTTGTTATTGAATGTGTAGGAAAAGGACAAATCACACTTGGAAGATCCCTATTGAAACTCCTTGGAGCAATAATAGATGTGGAAAAGGGCACCATGCACTTTGTTTCTCCACCAAGAATTCATAAGTTCCCCAAGGTTAAGAATAAAAGTAAGAGAGGTAAGGGCAAGAAATTTAGTTTTAATGCTTCTTCGAACACTTGATTCTTTTTCTTGCTTCTTATGCCTAACTTAAAGGCGTTAAAGAAAAGTACTTATTGGGAGATAACCCAAAAGTTTTAGATGAGTCTTGGAAGTTATTACTTCTCTAATAACCGCTCCTTATCCTTTTTATTTGCTTTTTGTGCCAAGAGTAACCTCTAATGAGAGAGAAATAATGATTGGGAAAGTTGCTGTCCCGAAACAGATTTCTGTGCTTCACCGTAAAAATTCGTGTAAAATCTCTGTGCATCCTTTTGAGGCATGAATTTTTGTGCTTCTGCCCCAGGTTATTATCTAACTTTCGTTAGTTCAACAATTTTCTATTTGAGGAACAGAAGGTCTTTGAAAAAATTCATCTTTACCTGCTGGTCTGCTTTGACAGATTTCTGCCATAATTTGCATTTGCTTCCTGTTGGTTCCTTTTTGAGTTCTTTTGGGGAATTGAGATTTTTGAGGGAAGTGCTACAGTAGCTAGTGTTTTAATGGAAGTTTTATTGGTGTTAGAACTGAACCCAAAGACTTATTATCTTGAGTGCACTAATGTTGCTAATAAAGATTGTGTGAAGTTTTGTATGAAGGAACAATTTCAGGTGTATGGAAGGAATGAGTAATGAGATGAAGGATGGACTAAAGCTCAAGCTTAGGGATGCCACACGTGTCACCCCAAAAAATATCCAAGAAGTACAAGTGTCAAAGCTTGGGGATGCCCAAGGCATCCCCTTCTTCATCAACAAAAATTTCAAGTTTCTTCCAAACGCTTCATTTTTGTTGTTTCATTCACAGTTGTGTTGTTCTTGGAGCATCTTCTTTTCCATTTTTGTTTTTGTTTTTCGTTTTCTTTGTTTGCTTAGTTTTCTGAATAAATTGGTTGGACCTCCTCTTTCATGCATTGGTTTTCAAATAGTTTGGTTTGGATTTGAAAAGAGTAGGAAAGTTCATGCTTAAGTGGTAAAGAGAGCTTGTTTTTGACTGTGGCCCATGCTTTGTCATGCCATGCTTGATATTTTTTTGGCTTTATGCTTAGTATTCCTTGTCGTAGCATTACTTGTTATAAACAATTGAGATTGCTTAATGTGCCTTGGAGGAATCATGCGTTGTTTTAGCATATTAAAGCATAGTATTGTGGTATTCTCCTTTGATGCTTTATTTGGGTTGACTTGGCGCATGATCACACCATGTTATGACTATCCCAAGTCACCATAAGCCTTTATGATCCTTTAGTTTTCAACTTGTAGTATCACTTTATGCTTTGATCAATGATGTTTTGTCGCTCTGCATGATTATGGCCATTATTGCTCTCTTAGTTGGTCGCTCCCAGTCTTTTGCTAGCCTCCGTAACCAAGTATGAGTTCCACTCATGCATCCAACTCCTAAAACCAACTTATTCCAAAGAGTCCACCATACCTACCTACTAGCATATGCTATTCCAAGTATATTCATGTTTTTGTCTACCTTCCGAATTAAACTTGTTATGAAAAAATTAGTGATTAAAGCTCTCACGAACTTGATGGCACACTTTACTTTCTTGCACTTAATAAACTTGAACCATTGTGTCCATCTTTGTTGAGTATATGCTTGCGCTTTACAATTTGAAGTTAGCAGAACTATGTATCATGGGGAACGCTTTCAACATTGCACTTGTACTTTGGCCCTGTTGATATCATGTTCTTTTGCTTATGGATCCCGGCAGTATGAAATAAAAGTGGAACTTGTAAGATCATGGAGTTTGTATGTGTGTTAGAGAAACACCTGGGCCGCTAGCCTAAGCCATGCCTAATCATGGTGGAAACTTGCAGCATCACCATGATGAGCACTCTATGAAGCATCCTCAATAAAAACCTATGCAAATAGCAAATAAAAAGATCGCTGAGATGCTCATTGTCTGCTTGCCTTGTCATTTTGATTATGGGATAGCTCCTGTATTATCTGCAAGGGGTACCCCGTTGGCGGTTCTCTATGATACATATGTACTTACAATGACAAGAGCTTACTTGTGACTAAAGTTGAGTAGCACGAGGTTCGATCTTCGTAAGTAAGGGGCATGAGATTTTGGCTTATAACTTGTCAAGCATATCCTCTTAGTTGTGTCACTTTAACCTTAATCACCTTCAAGATGCTTATGATAGGGGCAACGAGAGCTGAAAGCTAATAAGTACCATAATTTTTGGAAGCTCTTTATGAGGCTTGAATCCCTACTTCCTTCTATGAAGGCCCTTCTTTTACTTTTTTGTTGAGTCTCCACCTTCCATCTTTATACACCTATTTGAGAGCATAGTGGCCATTCTTAGTTCTATGTGCATTGTCCCAAGACTTGTTGATTGATGCATAACTTTGATATTGCTTGTTTTAAACTATTTGTATCTAGTCACTCTTATGAACTTTGAAGGTGTCCTATGCATTTATGTTTGCTACTCTATGAGGGACAAGATGAATGCCACTATGCTATTTTTTGTTTATGTGAAACAAACAAACGTCTTGCAAAGCATTGTTACTCATTAATCTTTTGTTTGTGCCTTTTCATGTGCAACATAGTTTCTTTGTCTTATTGCTAGAACTTTGTCTTTCATGTTATGATTGAAGTACTATGATCCCAGCTTTGAATGTTTTACAAATACTTTGATCAAGCTTATGATGGTGCATGTCACCTCAAAAATTATTCTTTCTTTTTATCACTTACCTACTCAAGGACGAGCAGGAGTTAAGCTTGGGGATGTTGATACGTTGCTAACGTATCCATAATTTTTGATGTTCCATGCTTGATTTTATCTACTTTCTTGTGTTTTGTCCACACTTTGGAGTACTTTTCATATGGTTTCTTGGACTCACCTATTAACAAGAGCCACAGTGCCAACTGCCTATTTTCTGTTGTTTTTGGTTCCAGGAAAGTCAGAAAATGAATATTCTCAGAATTGGACGGGACAAAAGCCAAAGTCAGTTTTTCACCGAGGGATACCTGGAGCTAGAATACGAGACGGAGAGGGGCTGGGGCCTGGCCACACCACCTGGCCGCGCGGCCAGGCCTGGCCTGCACTAGGGGTGGTATGGCCGCCCCAGGCACCCCCTTAGCCTCTCCTTCCGCCTATAAGTTGCCTCCAATACAGAAACCCTAAGCATCCGATCAAAACTCCACGAAAGAGTCTGTAGCCACCGTCATCTCCATCCCTAGATCAGGAGGGATCTGAAGCTCTTCCCGGCACCCTGCCGGAGAGGGGAATTCACCCTGGAGGCCTTCTTCATCATCATGCAAGCCTCCGGTGTGATGTGTGAGTAGTTCATCTCTGGACTATAGGTCCATGTTGTAGCTAGATGGCTGGTTCTCCTCCTTTGTGCTATCATGTTTAGATCTTGTGAGCTCCGTTCATGATCAAGATCATCTATTTGTAATTCTTACATGTTGTTTTTGCGGGGATCCGATGGATATTGAGATGCTATTTTAGATTGATTATTGATTCTATCATGTCTTTGTTATTTGTGATCTTGCATGCTTTCCGTTGTTAGTAGCTATCTTGTCCAAATAGATGCTAGCAACTCCAAGAGTTAGTATTTATGCTCGATAGTGGGTTCATGCCTCTAGTAATCTGGGGAAGTGACAGAAATCTCTAAGGTACTAGATGTGTTGTTGCTACTAGGGAGAAAACAACAATCCTTTGTTCATAGAACAATCATATTGTTTACTCTACATGCAATTCGTAATGCAATTATCCGTTGCTTGCAACTTAATACTAGAGGGGGTTTGGATGATAACCTGAAGGTGGATTATTAGTCATAGATGCAGTTGGATGGCGGTCTATGTATAATGTTGTAACGCCCAATCGGATCTCAAAGGAGTCAAGATGAGTAGTATATGCGTGTATGCTTTCTCGATGTTTGTCAATTGCCCCGCTGTAATTTGTTCACCCAACATGTCATCTATCTTAAGGAGAGCCACCTCTAGTGAACTATGGAAACCAGTCCTTTCTTTTACCATCAATCTACAATCAACTGTTTACTGCTTTGTGTTTACTTTCTGCAAACTATTACTTTTTCCACTCGATACGTTTAATCCTTTGTTTTCAGCAAAACCGGTGAGATTGACAACCTCATCGTAAGTTGGGGACAGAGTTCTGTGGTTGTGTTGTGCATGTCTCCACGTTGCTGCTGACACCGGTAGTGCGCCCTGCAAAAGTTCAGCTAGCTACACCTTTGGGGTGTTTTCTTGCTCCTACCGGATTGATAACCTTGATTTCATAATTGAGGGAAACTTACTGTTGTGCTCATCATACCTTCCTCTTGGGGTTCCCCAACAAGCTCATTAATACACGAGTCAGCAGACGTCAAGTTGATGAATTGGCCAGTCACTAGAGAGTGCAAGAGATAACATTGTGCGAATAGTGGCTGGCTTGACGACAAGGCTGAAAGTTTCATCAAAATCAATACGTTCATGCTGAGTAAATCCACGCAGGACCCAACGAGCTTTGTATCGTTCCCGAGAACCATCAGACTTCATATTGTGACGATATACCCACTTGCTTGTAACAATATTAGCGTTGTGAGGTGGATCAATGAGGTCCCAAGTATTGTTGGAGAGAAGAGTGTTGTATTCCTCAATGTCGTATTCGTGGAACACAAGGTCATCGGATCCTGCCTAGCCAAGCCGCAGCAGAAGGCCCTGATCAGGGCCACGTGTTCCAGACCTGCGTAGCCGAGAGAATCCTGGCTAGACTCCTGCTCTAACAGAAGGCATGACATGTCAGAACTACGAGGTCGTGGGGGCTAGGCCCTAGACCTACTCTGCCATGCGAAGACTATGCTGAAAAGTCCCTCCACGTTGTATTCATGCAGGCCTCGTCTGACCATGTGTCCTTGCTAGGTTGACGTGTGTATTTCTCCTGACCCCTGTGGTGTCCCCTTATCCTTATAAAAGGAGGCCCATGTAGAGATTAGGAGAGAAGAGGTTTTTTTTAGCATAGATCCTTCCTAGGGAAGGAAGCGTTGTAACTGTGATTATCCACCAGATAGTCGATAGTTGCAGGACATAGGGATCCTCATATCGAGGACCTGAACCTGGGTAAAAACACGTGTCCCTGTGTGTGTGTGTGTGTGTGTGTGTTCGTCTAGCTCGCTGGACGTTGCGCCTCTGGCTGAACTAACAAAGGGGATCCCTATCCCTAGTGTCGCAAATCGAGACACGACATCTCATGCGCCAAGTAGGGGGCGCAAGCACGACCAACTCATTCGGGGCAACCGCCAATGGCCGCAACGATGCCGAAGAAGGAGGGCAACCCCAGATGCAGCTCAGGGGTTCCCCGATGCCAAGGAGCCGCCAGAAGGCTCGCCCAACATCATCAACTTCAAGTGAAGAACTCGTCATAAAAAATCATCCCCTGATCGAGTCCCCGCCACCCTCCACCGGAGTCAGAACAAAATCATAGCTACTACGCGCGGCGTGCCCTCCCATTCCTATCAAACAGGAATGGAACACCTTGCAGACCGCCTGCTTGTTTGGTCTTGTGCAAGATCCTGACGAAGATCTTCAAAGCTACATTCAGTGTTTCGTCATCACCCTTAGCTCCGACCTCCACACCATCCCTGGCATGGCCATCGATGCCTTCTAACGAGGCCTGCGTAGCACACCCCTGAGGCGGAGGATCTACGATCGAGATTTCGGGTCGCTGGCAGAGCTACTCACCGAAGCCGACCATTTCGCGAGAGGTGAGGCTGGGGGCTCGGCACAGCCTTAGGAGAAGGCTGCCGCCCCCCGCAATAGTCACGAATCCCGGGCGTAGGATGGGGATGCTCGACGGCACCCAGCGCCCTGCGTCTACAAAGAACCTAGAACGGCCGCTTTCAGTCAAGCGACCACTTAAGGCGTCTCCGAGCGAGCCACCAGGAAGAGAATTTCCCGCATCGCCCATAGCCCGTGTACTAGCGAACAAGTCCCGGCTATGTGGGGCGAGGGCTTGCTCCCTCAAGGAACTCAGTTGCGATCATTGGGCTTGCTCTTCTACGGCCCGCTCCCGTGATCAGCAAAACTCCACTTCCCAGTGAAAGAACGCATTTTCACCCGTGCGGGGCTGAGGGTGGAATAGGTGGCTGTAAAAGGTTGCAGACACTTCCTCTTCCCCACATTGCGAAGCCGGGAAGGCATAGGGAAGTGTGTCGTATGCAGTGGGTGGGCTCCCCAGCGAAAAGTGTGCCTTCCCCGTGGGTGGCGCGTGCCATCCCGGTAGCATGACGCGCCCGCTGAGCGGACCCGTGAAGCCAAGTGTGTGATGCCACTTTCCCGCCAGGAGCTCTAGAAAACTAGGGCATCGTGACCTGGGGAAACCTGGGACACACATGCATGGGGTTACCCCCCAAAGCGGGCTTTGAGTGGCGGCTTACGTGTTGCTCCACGGGATGCCTCTCCGGGCTTGCCCGCGATTGGTCTCATGCGGTGGTTACGTAGATAGATTGATTTCCCGAGAGGGGTGTCCCCCACGAAAGTAGTGGTTACGTAGATAGATTGATTTCCTCTGAGTAAGTACCACCTCTCTAGAGGCAGATCTCGTGCATGGACACAGATGAAGTGGTTTGTCAAGCACTCATCTTGATTATCATCCATCCGAGTTGCCTTGCTAATGGAGAATTGCGTTGACTGGTCACATCTTTCTCAGAATCACTCTCCCGGGGACACCACCGTGGACAAGCACGCGTACAGAATCCCGGGGCTCTCGCCACCTGCGTTTCTCTGGATAACCTGAGCGTTTTCGAGATCTGAACCTCCTTCATAATGCGGATAGAGAGAGGCCTCGAGTAAGTCCCGGGAACAGGGTTCTGGTCAATGTCTACTTGTCGACAGCGTCCAAGCGGGCCGCCAGGGTTGGCGCCTCCCTGCAATGCGGCTAAGTAAGGACAATGGCCAGCCCAAGAGAATAGAAGCAAGTCTTTCCCCTCACTTACATTCCTGAGGGCAGGAAGAAGTGGAGGGCGAGCTTGTGCAAGAAAATGGCGGCCCGACTAGCGCCTATCCATAGGCACCTCCCCGCACTACGGTCGCAGAGAGGCGATAGCCGGGCTAGCCGAAGGGTTCGTGGTTGTTGCCTAGTTCGCTTCCCTCCACAGTCGGGGACAAAGCTACAACTGCGTGCCCGAGACAAGACCTTGAGACAAGAGATCGCATGGGTACTCCCATACCCCCTCAGACATTTCCCGCAATACCAACCTGAGAATCGATCTTCCAACATTCAAATAATCACAAGCGTCAGGGTAGGGCGACCACTCTTGATCTGATACCCAACGTGTCTTATTCCAGTCCCACCTCGCTTTGTACGAGTTTACAATTCTACTTGACTACATGACATTAGTGACATTTGATTATCGAGGCAATTGTAGCATTTGGGTTCATCATTTCTCCATTTTCCTAATCTTGAAGCACGAGCTAACCATTTCTCCATTTTCTAGAGCTCGGGAGCAGGAGCTTATGCACCTAATGACGGCGAGAGACACAAAGGTTAAGTGTAACAAGCGAAGTGGAGATGGGCACAAAATGATGCACTGTGTGTGGCCCATAGTTTCTTTACCTCACCCCTTCCCCCAATCTCCGGTCTCATTGGCACGAATAGCCCCTTCCTCATCCCCTTTGCCCTCGCATTATTCGCATCTCTCTACTCAGTTTTCTTTATGTTATTTTGGATCAGAGGAAGTACATAGATTGGAGTTCACTCCTTTCACACGAATGCGAGGAAAGGCACGACACGCCTAAGAGCGCGTCGGATTGTTGGGACGGAGACGTTAATAGTGTTGTTGTCGAACCAGGTGGATGTATTCCAGCCATGGTGGATTTGGCAGTACGATTTGAAGCAGACCGATTTGAGTTTGTGACCATTCAACTAAGCACAGTGTTAGGTTCGCAAAAAGAAGAAAAAAAGTCCCAACCCCGTAAAGTCCCGGTAGTTTGGTCAGACGTGATGCCACACCGATCACACTTCCGGTTTAAAAATGATTGCTCCGATAATTGCGTTCGTCCTTTGCCAGATTGAAAACAACAAGCGTCAGCAAATACAGCATCAGCGAATTCGTGCAGGTGCGATGCAACCAGGCGAAGTTCACGAGGGGGATCTTTGACGTCAGAACATCATGGAGAGAGGACCTGACCTGCCACGGAGGGGCTCGTCTCCTACGGGTGGCACCTGGCACGGGGTTAGGTTGGGCGCGGGGCCGGAGGGAGCTGGTGGGGTGGCCCGTCCCGCGAGACCCCCGTTGGTGCCAGACGGCCCTCGCAAGTCGCAACGACGCCACATCCTAGTAACACGATGTCGCCTCACCTGCTACGTCTGCGAGTCTACGTGAACGTGACGCCGGCGGCTTGTGAAGCGCGACGCGACTCGATGAGGGGCCTTTTCGCCTCTGGTCTCCACCATTTCCCCAGGCGCCCACCGACCAGCGACCGAGGAGACTCCTGCTCCCCGACTCGAGCCGGAGATGGGTGGTTGGTGCCTCGCGCTGCGCCGTGTGACAGCGACATTCTTTACCTCGCCCTTGCCCCACAAACCCCGGCCTCCTCGCCGCGAATATACCTCCCGTCCTCCCCCCTCCGCCTCGCCTGAGTCGCCTCCTCACCCCCCCCCCCCCCCCTTCTATTATATAGAGTTGAGCTCACTCCATTCTCGCGGACGGACGGACGGGTGAGCGGCGCCGCGAGGAAAAGCCACCGACACCTGCGCCGAGGAGTGTGGAGCGGCGGCGATGGGGCTGCTGTCCAACCGGGTGGAGCGGTCGGAGATCAGGCCGGGCGACCACATCTACACCTGGAGGGCCGTCTACGCCTACTCCCACCACGGTACGCCACTGCCCCCCTCCCCCTCTCCCCGTCCCCTCCTCCGGCCGCGCCGTCACTCTGAATTCCAATCTCTGAATTTTCGCCAACGGTGTTGCCGTGCGCTTCAGACTTTCCACCCCCCATCCGACTACTCTGCCGGGGTGCGCTGCACACTGTTGATGCGTGCGAGCGGTATGCGATACAGAACCGCTGACTTGGAAGGGAATTCTGCCCGTGACTGGCGAATGCCGCCGCAGAAATTCAGTCACGGCTGTGTTTTGCGCGCGTCTGGTGGTCATTGATTTGGTGTGCGTCTGCATGTTTCATCTCGGCTGGGGCAATCTGGGGTTTCCCTTCCAGAGCAATGTGCCCTGCTCCAAGCAGCGATCGGGTCGCTTGATAGCTAGGAGATGCGCGTCGACCATCGAGTCTCCCTGCCTGTATTGCTTGCAAGGGCAAGTTACCGGATAAGGAGAAACTTCACAGCTGACCAGCTGCAGCGCCCCAATTCTGCACAATATCTACACTTTTCCCTTTAGTGTTAAGTATTCTGTAACTGTGACAACATTAGTTTTGGTTCAAAAGTGTAACCGCAGACAAACAAATATATTAACTGTAGATGGTGTTAAAGTATTCATGCCATGTTTCTACTCCATCTCATCTCAGTTGGTCAGGCGTTGAATTGAGGGGTTCGAGTTTCTAGTGAAGCTCCCGAGCCGTATCCCCAAATCATCCCAGATGGCTGTGAGCCTGTGACGCCACATGCCGCGTCTCTTGCTCTACATATAGAACAAATGACACTTGTAGTAGCTGCTCACCTACTGCTAACCAACTTGTCTGTCCGTATCTGTTATTTGTTGCCTTAGAACGTGGAGCTGCCTTCCTATTGTTAATTCCAGGCTGCTCTCAAGAGATAAGAACTTGGAGCCTTCTTATTATTGATTTGTTCTGATGCAACTGTAAACTAATATCTCCAAAGAGGCAACCCATAATTTTACTTTGTCTTTTTTTAAAGTTTTAATCAAAGTTACCCATTTTTATCTTTGATCCTCACCTCCTGCTGTGTTTACGGCAATTCTCTTACTCAGCTTTCCTGTACATAAGTCAGAGATCTTTGGTATCCAGTTAGGAAGCGTGGATCGCGCTTCTACATCGTGTCACTGTGCCCTGGGCGTGGTGTCAAGATGATAGTGCTTTTTATTGGCTGATACAGTGTTGTATATATTGTGGTGGTCCTTTATGTGCATCCGATCAGCGGCATAGCCCATATGTAGGGAGGACATGCTGTAGGTTTTGCACATGATGCCATGCCCACCTGCATGGAAAAGCTTGCATTATTTGTCAAAACTGTCGTATCCCCGTGCCCCACATCCACCTACTCACACACCAATCTGTCTGTTTTTTGTGTGTCTGTTTCTCTTTTTATCGATTCCTTTTATGGAGAAATTGTTCCAAGTGTTTTCTTATTCAGTTTCCACTAATTGCATCTTCAGGTATTTATGTTGGGGGAAGCAAGGTGGTCCATTTTACGCGAAAGAAGGAAGTTGAATCTTCAGATTCGTCCAATTCCTTCTCCAGCCTGATCTCATTCTCAGATGCTTCATCAGAGTGCCCAACATTCCCAGACTGTGGTTTTCAGCTGGATGACAGTGGTGTCGTACTTACCTGTTTGGATTGCTTTCTTCGCAACGGCTCACTCTACTGCTTCGAGTATGGAGTGCCATCCGCAGTTTTCCTAGCAAAACTGCGTGGAGGGACCTGCACCATTGCCCAATCAGACCCATCAGAGGTCGTGGTCAGGAGAGCAATGCACTTGCTCCAAAATGGGTTTGGCAACTACGACATATTCGAGAAG
Source organism: Avena sativa (assembly GCA_916181665.1). Classification (NCBI taxonomy): domain Eukaryota; kingdom Viridiplantae; phylum Streptophyta; class Magnoliopsida; order Poales; family Poaceae; genus Avena; species Avena sativa. The sequence continues at coordinate 550,712,113 of OV702290.1, read as the reverse complement.
AATTGCGAGGACTTTGCACTCTACTGCAAGACCGGACTTCTATCCATCAATGAACCAGGCATCGGGACTAGCGGGCAGGCGTCTTCTGCCATTGGGATCCCATTAGCAGCTCTTCTGTCGAGTCCGTTCAAGATTTTCGCCGCCGGTCCACTGGGGATGGCCACCGTCACGGCTGGGATGTACTGTGCTGGCAGATACATCACTGACATAGGAGTACGGAAGGATGTCACGAAAGTCGAAGTGGAGGACTTATCGTCGCACCTCAGTTTCCGCCGCATTGAAGATGCCGGATCGGTGAACAACAGCCCAGATACAGCAAAGAAGACCCTGCTCCCGATGAAGAGAAAACGTGAGAGGTGACTCTTCCGCGTTACGGTCCGGTAGTATGGACTCTTCTGCCCTTCGTCGGTAGTTGGTGCAGGAATGTGGATAATATCACATCTATGCTTCAGCACAATAAGCTCGATATATAGTCGTAGATATTATGTACTCCCTCCGTTTCAAAATATAAGATGTTTTAGCTTTGTAAAGGGAGTGTATCTAGACTTCTTCTAGTGTCTAGGTTCATTTAGATTTAGAGTGAACCTAGACATTAAAAAGGGTCTAGATACACTCCCTTCACAAAACTAAAACATCTTATATTTTGAAACGGAGGGAGTAACTGTGAAGGGTGGTCTCATCTAGTTGAGTGCACACTTCACACCATCAGTTGGACAACTCTCCAAACTGGATTTGTGATGAAAATTTGACTTCTACTAAATTCAGTTGCATTTAATTGTTCAGTCTAGTATTATGATAGTGCACATTCAAGGTGTTTCGCTCCCTGTTACTTCACTTGTGCTGCAAACTGAGAGCAAATATTTTCAGAAGGTTCTGTGTCCTGGCTAAGGCCTAATTTTTGTTGATTTGTTTTTCATTATGAACTTAGAAGGTGAGCACAATGGAGGCTGAACTCCAGTGCCAGAATCCTCCATTTGGGCATTCCTCCGTCACTCGAGATGGCAAACTGTCGGCAGAGTGTGTGTTTCCACTTTTCACCATGTAGAGTGCAATAATGTACTAGTACCACTGAAAATGGCAAGCTGTCCGCAGACTGTGTATTTTCGCTTCGATAATCATACTGTATCACTGTATAATGAGCACAACTTTGGTCCAGGCGCCATGATTGTGAAATGAGGGCAACTTGCCCGGATTCTACCAGATGCAGATGCAGCCGCAGAGGAACCAGGGAACTTCACTGCCTTTTCAGCATGTGGAAGATGAAAATCCTGGACAGCCGCTGTAGCTGCCGTGCCCGTTTCCTTGGAAATTACACAACTACTACTCGCGCAGCCTCTGATCTCTTTTCACCTGTCCCTTTGTCTTCTGCCTTTAATCATTGATCTCGCAGCTTGACCCCCTCGGCTCGAATCATTTCTCCCTTTTGTTTTCGACTGATCCTGTCGTGTCCCTGGATCTAAAGGCTGGCTGGATGGCTGCCAGGTTGTGCATGGAGATCTGGCTGGGCGTGGATTTGGCCGGAGAGAATGGAGAAAAATATCATCGTCAGGACCACTATCACAGATTGTTTAATCAGAGGCAGGAAATGTTATCCCAAAGCTTCCATGTCCCGGTGTTGTACAATCTGCAGCACAAGAAATTAGTATTCTGTCAGTAGCGGGTCTGGTTGACTTGGACTGTACTGTACATGCTCTACTCCGTAGTCTGTATGTATGCAAGTGCACTTCCGGAGTGCACGTGTGACCTCACTAGTAACACAGTTTTTTTTCCCGGTGTTATGGGCCGCTCTGGTGCCAATTTTGCTTAGTCCCCACCCTGTGAATGGTTGGCAGGCCGGTGAATGCCGCGGCATGCAATATCCCTTATGAGCGACTAGGGGGAGAAAATGCTTCGCTCTGTTGGAAACGGAACAGCCAGGGCTCACTGGAGGCCCGTTAAGAATGCAGCAAATGACGGTCGAGAAAAACACAGCTTCATAGCTCCAAATCCATTCGTTTAAATTGTTTGGATTTTTTCTCGATAAAGTTCTAAATTTCAGGATTATACATACTGCCATCGTTCTGCAAAAGAAGACGTACTTTTTATTCAGGATTTTTTTTTTTGAAACGAGGTTATTCCGGAAGTTAAACCATGTAATATATCTACTAATAAAATTGAGTGTACAATTTTATGCAGGGGCCGTAATTTTATCTAAATTTTCTACGGATCAAACTTTACATGGTTAAATTTATAGTCCTGTTTTTACGAAAGGATGGATTATAAGAAAAGTTCATACAAACTCCGTCCCAAGGCTTAAGGCCTATAATTTTTTTTTAAATCTAACTATGTAAAGTCAAATGGAGGGAGTATTATCTAAATAGTACTAATTTTTCTTCTAGTCGGGCATTACTTGAGGTGTTTGAATGTTGGGTGCTATTATCTTCTTGGAAGAGCCGCATCCATCGTAGGTGCATATCCATCCAAGCAAAGAGATATACATGCACGATACATCAACATCCACCAGCACCATGGATGACCAAAAAGAAGAACGGGACGCTGACACGAACGCCATGCCATGCCGAGCAGTTAACGCGATGTGGGGAGGTCGTTACCCACACTCCTCCGCAGGAATCAGACCGTGACCGGACTTGCGTCCGGAGCAGTAGAACCCAAATCGCACGAAGCGAACGAACGAACCCCACGTTCAATTCCGTGTGCCCTGTTCAGTTGCTGATGAGCGTGCGCACGCTGACCACGGATAGAAGAAAAACACGCCTATTTCCGTGTGTGTCGTTGGGCGATAGCTCCCGGGATTTTTGGGGATGAGACGGATGGAGACTGGGATAGGAACGTTGGTGATCGGACGGGGCGCAGCGGGATACCCGCCGCGCGCCGAGAGAGAGGATTATTTGTCCCCCGACCGAGGCCGACGGCGACGCGTTCGCTCACGGATGTTCTGTTGTTTGTCACGCAGGATCCGCGGTGCGTCGCCGCTTGCCAAATTCAAAACGAGCCTTCAATTCGAGAGCGCTGGAACTGGAAGCAGGCGATCGGCGGTAGAGAAGTACGGAATATCTTGAGATCCCAAAAAATATTTACGTACGGGTACGCTGCGTGCGTGGTGCGTCCAACTGTACGCTCGCGTCGCCCGGCACGACACGGCACGTATCCTCCTGCGGCATATATATCCGTCATCACGATCCCGAGCGGCGGCGCGTGCAACAAAAAACCCCACCAGGTGTCCAACAGCGAGAGATCGAACAAGGGATACACAGAACCAGATGGCGATCGGCGGCGCTGGCGACGGCGACGGCGACGGGAGCGTTGAGGGGAGGAGCGTGCTGGTGACGGGCGGCGCGGGCTTCATCGGCACGCACACGGTGCTGCAGCTCCTGGGCAAGGGCTACGCCGTCACCGTCGTCGACAACTTCCACAACTCCGTCCCCGAGGCGCTCGACCGCGTCCGCCACATCGCCGGCCCCGCCCTCTCCGCCCGCCTCCACTTCATATTCGTACGTCCGCCCCTACTACCGTTTCTCCATCTGCTCGATCGTCCCGTAACCTGCGCCTGATTGGTTCGGTTAATTACAGGGGGATTTGACGATCAAGGATGACGTCGAGAAGGTGTTCGCCGCCAAGAGGTATTACCTAGCTAGTAGTTGCCGATGATAGATCGATCGTTTTTTTTTTCAAGCCATTAATTTCTTCCTAATTAAACGGCCGCTGACGAAGTAGTCATGGGTTTTGCGACGTGTCTGAAGGTACGACGCCGTGATACACTTCGCCGGGCTCAAGGCGGTGGCGGAGAGCGTGGCGCACCCGGAGCTCTACAACCGCAACAACATCGTCGGCACCGTGAACCTATACGACGCCATGAAGGAACACGGATGCAACAAGGTACTGCTCTCACCGCCGTAAAACCCTCTCGATCGTAGTATTGCTCGCTGACACTTGCGAGAACGTACCTACCAGCTGGTGTTCTCGTCGTCGGCGACCGTGTACGGCCAGCCGGAGAAGGTCCCCTGCGTCGAGGACTCCCCGCTCAAGGCCCTCAACCCCTACGGCAGGACCAAGGTAACTATCTACAGTCTGTCAGATTGGCCTCGGTGTGATCGGAAATCAATTTAACCATTCCACTGAAACTGGCATCGATGTGATTATACTGGTGCAGCTGTACCTGGAGGAGATGCTGCGCGACTACAACCACGCGAACCCGGGGTGCAGGACGATCCTGCTGCGCTACTTCAACCCCATCGGCGCGCACGAGAGCGGCGACATCGGGGAGGACCCCAAGGGCATCCCCAACAACCTGCTCCCTTACATCCAGCAGGTGGCCGTCGGCAGGCTCCCCGTGCTCAACGTCTACGGCCACGACTACCGCACCAGGGACGGAACCGCCGTCAGGGACTACATCCACGTCGTCGACCTCGCCGACGGCCACATCGCCGCGCTCGAGAAGCTCTTCGCCACCCCCGACATCGGCTGCGTGGCCTACAACCTGGGGACCGGCCGCGGGACGACGGTGCTGGAGATGGTGCACGCGTTCGAGAAGGCGTACGGCAAGGTTGGTTTCCGTTGATGTTTTCTCCGTCAGTTAGTTTCCGATGAAAACGGGGTGAGTTGAGACTGACGGTTTCTGGCTGCAGAAAATCCCGGTGAAGATGTGCCCCAGGAGGCCGGGCGACTCGGAGCAGGTGTTCGCGTCCACCGCCAAGGCCGAGAGGGAGCTCGGCTGGAGGTACGTTATCGATCACCATGAACAGCAATGATTTCGTAGCTTCTCAAACTGTCTAACTTCGCGCTATTCTCGCGCAGAGCCAAGTACGGGATCGAGGAGATGTGCAGGGACCAGTGGAACTGGGCCAGGAAGAACCCCTATGGCTACTGCGGCGACGCCGAGATGATTTGGCCGTCTTGTAGCTTATGATCGAGCTCCTCCTGGCCGTACGTGGAGCCTTGTAATCGGATGTCAATAAGCCAAAGGGCATTCAACTGTGCCCCTAAAATGTTTCTTGCGTTCTACAGTATTCCTCAGCTGGACTGGTGCCTGGCCAGAATTGACCGTCTAGGTCTTTGTTGGGTTTGGAACATGGGCCATACCGACCAATATAAAAAGACCCAGCATGGCAGAAAAACAGTGTTACACGTCGCACTCACATCTTAAAACAAACGAAAACCATCAAGTCAAACCACATTGCCCACATCAATCACTCGCTTCGTTTTCCCCTTGCCCGCCACTCGCCGACTGACGAACATTGCCTATGGCCCCCGCCCTGCCCCACCCCCGCTAAGGCCTTGTTTGTTACTAGAGTATTTGTAGGGATTAGAGGGGATAATCCCCACTAAACCCCAAATCCCCACTTGCTTCAAATAGTATGTTTGGTTCTAGAGTATTTGACTGATTCAATCCCCTCTAATCCCCACTAATCCCCAAGTTCTAGTGTATTTTTCTTCAAATCCAATACACTACTCCTACCTAGTGGATTGGTGGGGATTGTGATTTTGTGGGGATTATAGAGGTTTGGGTGTAGGTGGGGGTTTCACCCAATCCCCTTAGGGATTATCCCCTCTAATCCCTACTAAGACACTAGTACCAAACAAGGCCTAACGGAAAATGCCCCCAATCAATTTTCCCAGCCACACGACACCGTCGAGCCTTCTTTTTAGCTCGCTTCACACGCTGCCGCCCTGCTCAGAGGGAGGACCTTGTTGTCGAGGACATGACGGGGGACTCTATTGGCGAGGAAGCCACCTCGCCCTGCGCAATGGGAGGACCCTGTAGTCTAGGATGTGCCGCCCTCCATGACGTCGTATGCAGGCCGCTACCTTACCTGGCGCGAGGATGCATTCGACATGCAACTGTCATCGATCTACACGCCCACTTCACACGCCCGTACCCTACACCTCATTCTTCCAGGCATGGACCCGTCGTCAGAAATTTGAAGGTATATCGAATGCATAAAGTTAACTGGATTCAATTACATAGTTTATTGATAGTGTCTCTCATTATCTTCTCCGAAAAAATAAGGCAGTGCACAGTTTTTCGGAATAATGGCTCGCTGTTATGGAGGCTTGTGGGAAGGTCAGTTTACACCATTGAATTGTGGTCCTTTCTATTTATTTGAATCCAATATCTCGGTGGTATATGATTTCGGACCATTGGATTGTTTTATTCGACGGGAGTTCAATGCATATATATAGCTTTAGTTTCATACCAACCCGGGACAAGAAATTAGATTAATGATCTGATGAGGAAACTGAGGACATTATTAAGGATTTACGAAATGAAAAGTTTACGGGGATAGATGGATTTAATAATGACTTTATAAAATATTGTTGGTCTATTATTGCTAAATACATCAAAGAGCTTATCAAAGATTTCTATGATGGAAAAGTATCATTGGAAAGCATAAACAGTTCATTCATCACACTGGTCCCAAAGATTGACAACCCCTCAACTGCTAATGATTTCAGACCTATATCTTTGCTGAATATTGTCCTGAAAATAATTATCAAGTTGCTAGCCATAAATCAAAGGAGGAGATATTCGTGCTCAATTTGGACCTTGGATTACCACTTGGCATTTCTTAAACAAAGGTCAATCCAGGATTTTTTGGGGTGGACTTTTGAATAACGATTCTAATGTCATAAATGAAAGGAGGAGATTTTGGGTGCTCAATTTGGACTTAAAAAACTTTCTATAGGATAGAGCACAACACTATTCTAGCAATTCTGAAAGCAAGGGTTTTAACACCAAATGGATACAATGGATTGAAATGATTCTAAATTCTGACACTTTTGTTGTCTTACTAAATGGAGTTCCATGAAAGGAATTTTATTGTAGAAGAGGGGTAAGACAGGGACATCCTTTATCCCCTCTTATTTTTGTCTTGGCAGCTGATCTCCTGCAATCAATTATTAGCAAAGCTATGCACTAAGGTCTTCTTGATCCACCTCTACCTTGCCCAGCATGCACTGACTTCCCAGTAATACAATATGCAAATGACAACTTAGTTGTGTTAAAAGCAAATCAACTGGTATGTCTGAAGGCACTACTACATACATTTGTTGAATCCATAGGTTTAAAAGTGAACTAACATAAATCAAATATGATACCTATCATTATGGATGATAAAAGGCAGACACCATGAACTACCAAGAAGGAAGCTTTCCCTTCACATACTCGGATTACCACTTGGCATTATCAAACAAATACTTGAATATTTTCTACGTATAGTACAAAGAGTTCATAGAATACTTGGAGGTATTAGGTGTAAAAGAAGACTTGGAGGTACTGATGATTTCCTAGACTATGCTGGCAAATTATTGATTGTTAAATCTGTTTTGGCATTTTTTCCAATCTTCTTCATGCGATGCTTAGATGTCCCTATCACAATCAAGAAGCAAGTGATAAAATGCATGAGACATTGCCTATGGAGGAAAATAATAATGATGTACGGTCAAATGGAACTGCTTTGGTACCAGGGACAAAAATATGAAAGTCAAAAAGACAAGGTGGACTGGGAGTTTTAAACTTGGACATACACAACATTGGTTTGCTACTAAAAAACCTACAAAAATTGTACAAAAGACATGACATGCCTTGGGTTCAGCTAGTTTGGAGTACTTACTATTCAAATGGTATTTTGCTTGGGCATCATACTAAAGGATACGTTTGGTGGAGAGCACATTTGAAGATGATTGATTTTTTTAAGGGTATGGCCACTTGCTCTATTGGAGATGTCAAATTAGCACTAGTTTGGACATGTAATTGGAACACAAATCCTTTACATCAGCTTTACCCACATCTGGTATCATTTGCCAAGAAGACTGACATCTCTGTGCATGAGGCTATATAGACTGAATATTATGAAGACATATTTCACTTACCTCTCTCTCAACAGGTTTACACTAAATTCCTACAATTCGAAGATATGTGCCAAAACACACTGCAAATAGTACATGCAGAAATAATGATTCTTGGAACAACAGTTAGGGTAGTAGCTCTTTTTCTTCGCAAAAAAGGTATAAGGTCTTGGTTGGAAGACAACCACCGCCACCACACTTCACATGGATATGGAATTCCTCTTGTTAGGAAAATCATAAGTTCTTTTTTGGCTCCTTCTTAATGACATACTATATACCGGAAATTTGCTTGCAAGGAAAAACTTTAAACTTCAGTCCTATATTTTTGCAACCTTGGATTTTTCACATGAAGAAACATTACATCATCTGTTCTGGAAATGTTCCACAATGCTGGGATTTTATCCTCCCATTAAGAAGAAGAAATATTCTATCTTGGAGGCATTGACAGAAATCAAGGATAGGTTACAAGTCGCTTTTTCATGGAGATCATAATTTCAGCAGTTTGGAGCATCTAGATTTTAAGAAATAAAAAAAAATCAAGAAACAAGCACCTAGTTTGGAGAATTGGAAGGAAATTTATTTTCCAGAGTTAAGGCTTGTTAGCCATGGGAACACGAGCGAGTATACTCAGCCCCTTGAGGATTGGTTGCAATCACAACTATAGATTTATTTTTTGATCTTTTTATGTCATGATCACTTGACCATTGTACATAATTTGTAACTATGTACATATTTTATTAATATAAAATTTACAGTGGGAGCCTTTCCACCGTTTCATCCTAAAAAAGGTATGAAGTGTCTAGTCACGTTTTTCCGATTGTACCGGAACGTCAACATTCATCTTACTACTGCTATGTCTCCTACTCCATGTTCCTTCTTTTCATTTCTATTGGAGAAACAATAATGTATGTCACATATCTAGCTATTACAATTCCTACTGATATATCACTATCCATAATACAAGGTTTGCACATGTAGTATAAACATATTTTAACGGCAAGTTATGGAACATAAGGGTGGACCTCTGCAAAATTCTCCTACCAACAAAATTACACCAGAACCCATGATCACCGGTACCTCACTTGGTGGAATTCCGGTCTTTTTCCTCTGTTTTTGTAGGTTAAAGCAAATCTCAAGATGTTCTTCCGTTTCACTGTACCAAGTACTCCAAAAGCGTTTGAATACCTAACACTCCTTAACCTACACACTCACCTTCTCTTGACGCACCAGCACACACATTTCACTAAGCAGAGCTCAGATCCGTTATGATCTACCATTATTGAATCTTATTTGTATGTTTATACCACCCCATTTAGGGGTATGACGATGATAGTTCTATTGTTTATATTTATGCTTCTGTTTCATTTGAAGTATCATTTATGTTTGATTTTTCGTTTCTGTATATGGAGCTCAGAAAATAGTGGCATTTACACATCAGTTCTGAAACCCCACAACTATCATATATGTCCATTCTATAATAAGCTCAAACAAGATTTTATTATTTTTTAGAAGCACAAAGTTCCCGTTGTGTGTCTAACAAATACTTTTTAGGAAGCTCAAACAAGATTTGGTTTACGGGGTCACAACTATTCAATCCTACTAGACCTTCTTTTTCGATAAGGAACACTTGGAGGATTAAACCAAAATAATATGTAAGGTATGTAGACCCTTATGCCTTTTCCTAACATTAATTATTCTATTTGGACTTTTTAATAGAATATTTATGGATAGGGATTGCTAGCATCGTCGTTTAGTTCTGGATCAAACCTAAACTGATTGCACATCTAATATTTTGAGATATATAGAAATATGATTTGATGTTAAAAAAATACCGTGAGTTTACTTTTTCTCAACACGAATATGTAAACGATTTTCCGTTTTTAACTAGCACACAAAATGCCTGCTTGAGAAATTCAGTTTCTAATTGTTGTGTTTGATGGTTCAACACAACAGTCACATGCTTATATTTCTTGGTCATGGGTATGTGGCAACTTACAAGAGGTAACCAAGTAAGAAAAACCATGTATGACAATTTAGAAATATATCCCATGCTAATGCATTCTAACATTAACATTGCCACATTTTATTCCGAAAAAGGGAATAAAACCCCGGCGGGTTGATGCACACTGACTTTATTAAAATATCATCCAACCAGCTAAACTCAAGTTTCTGGAGAAAAGCCAAATCGGGGACCATGGATCATCCCATGCTATAGGCGTCTCTGTCATCTCCAAGAGCAACGGCATGACTCTTTTATCTCTCATGTTATACACGCCGGAATCCATCATAGGATTCTCACAAATCATCTCCATGTTCGTATCCACGTACTTCCCACACTCGTTTATAAAGTAGATACAGTCTTCTCGAACTCCAAATTCGTGATTCTGACCCACGGCAGGGAGCGACTCTGAGCAGCTACCGCTGACAACGAGCGCGCGTCCCATCAACGAATCGACCTCAATCCACCGTCCACATCCACTGCTGAGGCCTATCGCTTCAAAACCCTTGAAGTAGCGAGTCCGTCTCTTAATCTCCGAGTCTCTCGGCAAAATCGGCGACAGATTGATCATCCGTTGCACCAGCAACAGCCGATTGCCGAGTAACGCTACACATACGGATGTTTTCTACGGAACCATACCAATGCGCTGACATGTTGTGCGGGTGGAGGATTACGGCCCAAACATCACGGAAGGTGAAAGGATCTCCACCAGTCTGCTACACCCACGTAATCCCGTAAGGTTGTTCCCGTAACAAAGAGTCCGTAGGTGTAGCTCCCCCCACATGTCAGTCGAGTAAGGATTACGCTCCTTGCAGTCATAGTCACTGTGAACTTTTGGGATACATTGTATGGCTGTCTGCTCTTGCCCGCTGTCCATGACATGAAGCTCCCGTTGATAGTGTTTCATTTCCGTGGTGAGGATGTAGAGCTTTCCTTTGAAAAGTGCAACGTCGTCGATGAGGCTGCCTGCAGGCTGCTGCCACTCCGTTGTGGAGCATGCCGCGATGCCCCATTGCTGGCCACGAGCAGAGATGATGACTTTCACGGTCGTGGAGACGTTGAACTTCTTGACAATGACCAGAGCGGCGATGAGGTGATCGGTCACGACCACCTTCCGGACGACCGGCTTTGTTGTAAACCAGATGGCTAGCTCGGCAACTGGCGTCGTCGTCCCAGAGGTAGGGCCCATCAGGGAGCACGTGTGGTCGCCGTGCACCAGGAAGAGCGCACAGCCGGTGGATACTTGGCTGGAGACGTCGTTGGCAACGAGCATGCGGTGGACTGCGCCGTCTGGGAGGCTGAGGAAGGTGCCGTCGCAGAGGCCGAGTAACGGTAGCAGCGGGGCCAATGGCTGCTGCAGCTGCGCGCTGGAGCGCCATGGAAGGCAGACGGCCCGGACGCGGACGCGGTCGGCGTGCGACGGCAGTCGCGAGAGCATGAGGCCCAACAGCTCCGGCGGGAGGTCCGGCCACGAGTGGCCGCTAGGGGAGCCTGCTGACGCGACAATCTTCCTGGGATAGAGGCACGATGGATCGATACGTCCTCTGTTAAAAGGTGATCTGATGACCAGTCCGTTCCAATCTCCAGTTCGATTGTTTTTCTTGCTGATCTCGTACCTACTATGTCGGGGATCCCCTATTTTTCACGCGAGATCAGGCTTATAGATACGGAACTACTGATGCAGCTCGAGTTCATGCGTCTGATGAGCTCCTCTTCCTCACCGGCGACAACCCATGCTCCGTCAGAAACTATTCTTCTCTACATACGCAGACGCAGACCATTAACTACTTCTGTGTCCGATCCTACTCTAATTGTCTAAGTAGAAAAAACGACTACTACTTGTGCAGATCCATGATTCCCGATTTCTTTTCTGGTCTGTCAGTATACTCCCTTGGTTTTTTTTGTTTTTTTGGACAATAGTATACTCCCTTGGATTGAGAAAGCAAGCAAAAAGGATCACGTATGTAAGCAAAATCATAAACCGAAGTGATCAGGATCCAGGGGCTAGTTAGACAAGTTTGTTTGTTCACCTAGAGTGGAAAAAAATGAAATGTGTATTCACTGCACCACGTTCTAAATTAGGAGGCATTTTGAAAAGCCTCAAAAGGTGGACAAAATGCCTTAAAAATCCCCCATGTTTCAGTTCAGATTCAGTTGCTGAACCTTCATGTTTGTCATGGTGCATTTGCTCTGCTTGTCATGTGCACTTGATTTGCAATTCTGGAACAGATTAAGAACCAAGCCCTCTGTTTACTTGTGAAGAGTTACATTTTCAAACACATTATAAAATAGTCGAACCACCTCCAGAGATAAAATTGACATGACACTTATCAATACTACCAGCCTTAATAACTTGCTACTACTAGATTTCAAGCCAGAGTTAAACTAACAAGTACCATAACCATGGACCCTCGTCGGTTCAGTTTAAGAATGATGATAGAAATGAAAGCCGCAGATACAGCATCAGCACCAGGTTCAACATAAAAATTATATTACTACCCAAGGTTTTGGTTACCGGTCGGGAAATCCGGTTACCGGTCGGTAACCGGATATCCCGACCACCCTCGGGAAATCAGTTTACCGGACAAAAAATCCCGAATTTATTTGAATTGTATGAAATTTATGAATTTTAACAAAAAACGATGTAAATGGTCATACCGAGAACTTTGAATTCGAATTTTGAAATTTAAATTCGTCCGGTAACCGGTCGGGATTTCTCGGTAACCGCGGTAACCGGAAATCCCGACCACCCTCGGGATTTTTTTCGTACCGGGAACCAAAACCTTGTTACTACCTCATCTCAAAATAGATGTTAAAAATTTGTCTAAATTTGAATGTATCTAGACATTATTTAGTAATAGATAAATCCAAATTTAGAAAAAAAAATTGAGACATCTATTTCGAGGTGGGGGAGTATTTAAGTTCATAGTAGTATTACAGTATCACACACAGTACAACTCGTTCATGAATCTCTAGTGCGCTTTATCTAGATAGTATCACACACATGCCAATCCAACCAAGATAAACCAAACAGTTTCTTACAGCATACGGACATATATCCTGCCAACACATAATCAGTTGACCAGATTCTTGAGGATAAATACTCCCTAGAAGTTTTTATTTGGTAATGTGAAAGAAAAGGACATTGCAAAATATATATAGTACCCCCCTCCCCGTCCCAAATTAGATGTATCTATAGACTAAAATGCGTCTACGTACATGTAAATCTAGACAAATCCGCGATATCTAACTCAGAACAGAGGAAGTACATATATATTCAATCACTAACATCAAAGAAATTTTTACCAATTCATAGTACCACATAACCAGCGTAACTCAAGTCTCTGGAAAAAGCCAAGTCGAAAACCATGGACCATCGCTTGCTGCAGGGGTCACCATAGTCTCCAACAGCAACGGCATCACTGTCTTGTCTCTCATATTGTACACGCCGGAGTCCAGCATGGGACTCTCACGAATCTTCTTGTGGGTGGCCCTGTATTTGTCGTTCTCGTTTATAAAGTAGATGCAATCTTCTCGAACTCCGATGTCGCCACATTGACCCATGGCAGAGAGCGACTCTGAGCAGCCTTCGCTGACAAAGAGCGCATGTCCCATCAACGTATCAACCTCCATCCACCTTCCACACCCTCTGCTTAGATCAACCGCTTCAAACACCTTGAAGTGGCGAGTACACATCTCAATCCCCGAGTTTCTCGGAAACATTGGCGGCAGCTTGATCCAACGATTGATCCTACGTTCAACCATCAGCAGCCGATCACCCGAGACGACGAGATAGTGCCGCTGCATGAAATTGTCAATCGAGTAAGGATCATAACTTGAAATCCCGTAGCCATGGTCAACTCTTGGGGTGCTGCTTATAGCTTTCTCCTCTTGCCCGTCATCCAAGATATGGAGCTCCGGTTGATCGTGCTTCAATTTTATGGTGAGAATGTAGAGCTTTCCTTCGAAGAGTGCAATGTCGTTGATGAAACTACCTGCAGGCGGCTCCCACGTCACTCTCAAGCACCTCGTGGTGTCCCATTGCTACCCCCGAGCAGAGATGATGACTTTCATGGTCGTCGCGTCGTTGGACATTTTGACAATGACCAGAGCGGCGATGAGATGATCGGACACGACCACCTTCCGGACGACTGGCTTTCTCCGAAGCAAGAAGGCCAGCTCGGAGATACGGGTCTTCTTCGTATGGGAAGGGTCCATTAGGAAGCAAGTGGCGTCACCGTGCACTAATAAGAGCCTGCTTCCGGTGGAGACTCGGCTCGAGACATCTTCCTCGATGGGCAGGCGGTGGATCGCGTCGTCGGGCAGGCTGAGGAAGGTGCCATCACAGAGAGCGAGCCAGGGGAGAAGAGGGGGCAGAGGCCGCAGCAGCCGCGCGTTGGAACGCCATGGGCGGCATACCGCGGCGATGCGGACGCGGTCGGCGTGCGTCGGCAGCCGCAATAGCACGAGCCCCAACATCTCCTGTGGGAGGTCCGACCATGAGTGGCCGCTGGACGAACCTGACCCCACGGCCATCGTCGTGTGATCCAGCCGGCCGCAAGGTGAAGCCATGGAGTTCGCGGCCGCAGCCTAGGGATTTCGATTTTGGGGCTATGGAGCCGGGGAAAACTGGATAATGGGAACCAATTGGGTTTTGTTTGGGCCAGACAGGCAGGCCTATTTTGCCTATCAAGCTCCCTAAGTTCCGGGAAAACCCATATCCAGCTCATTGCGGGCGTTAAACAGTCCACGCTCACGCGCGGACGGATTTAGGTCGCGGCCCGTTAACTAGGCAGCAGCGGAGAATGGTTCTGCTCAGTTTTTATGGCTTTTTGACCGTTTTTTCCTACTATTGTGTTGTTTAGGCCCGTTTTATTTTTATTTTTTTAGTTTCTTCCTTTTTCATGTGAACAATTATTGTATCCGAAAATTATTAAATATGAATAATTTTTAAATATGAATATTTATAAAATCTGAACAACTTTCGAATCTGAATTAGTTTTAAATTTGAACATTTTTAAAACCTAAATAAATTTCAAATTTGAATATTTTTCAAAATCTGAACAAATTTCAACTTTGATTTTTTTCAGAATATGAACAGTTTAAAAATCTGAACAATTTTCAACTTTGATTTTTTTTTAGAATTCTCAAATTCTTTTTATAGTGTAATCACTAGAGATAGCATGACAAGGCTAATCAATCCATTAGCTGCCTCGTATCTACTACTCCCTCCGATTTATAATAAGTATCGTTGATTATAAATCTACTAAATCAGCGACACTTGATGAGGGAATACCCAACAGTGTAGGCCTAGGTTGCGAGTCGACACGAAGGCTGCGGGAGTCTGGAAGCCCATAGCACGGAGTGGAGACTCGGAGCTCAAGTAGTGGGCCGACTCGGCCCTTTAGACGACTCGGCCCTTTAGACGACTCGGATCCGAAACCCCCACGGATCATATCTTGTAAAACCCTAGCAGAGGTCCTTTATAAACCTCCGTAGGGAGCCATAGAAGGAGAGAACACATCTCACGCTATAGCGCGAGCCCTCTCTCTACTTTCTTCCACTCGTCGCCTATGACGACTCCCTGTACTCTCATAATCAATACAATCACAATAGGAGTAGGTCTTTTCCTCCAAAGCAAGGGGGCCGAACCTAGGTAAAACCAAGCGTGTCCATCTCGTGCAGAGAATGCTTAAGCTCCCTCACTTTCCCCCTTACGAAAGTACCTCTTGTACCATGTGCCGAAACTATGCACCGCCAATACTTATTATGGACCAGAGGAAGTACTAGTTCCTAATTTTAAGGAAATTAGTGTTTCGCTCGTGTCGTTTAGAAAAAAACTCATTTGCACATAATTTATCGTGGCTTTGTAACGGGCCTTGCCTAGAACTGAGCGGGGTATAGGTGATCCTCCAATTTCTAGGGTTGGTTTAGAATATGATCAGTTTTTTTTGAACCCAGGAGCGCCCCGAAGGGCGTAGAAGCTTTCATTAAAAACAGACGGTGGGTGTACAGCTTATCACAAAGGACCCCATAAAATTGAAAATTACACATAGGTCCCTAGTAAATGTAGAAAGGACCCTCCTGAGAGATAAACCAACGCCATCGAGTCCTTCTCTCTCCCCTCCGTTGAGCGCGAGGCCGGTGACGCCGCCGCTGGGCACCGAAGCGGGGACGAACCACTTGCTTCGGAGGCGGCGATGAACGCGGCGGCCGTCCTCAGAAAGGGCCTCCAGTTGGAGGTTGAAGATTTGCCGAAATTCTTTGCCGGCTCAGATGACGAACGGCATAAGCGTCGCCGATGTGTTGCTCTTGCTCGGTGAAGAAGCTCCTCTACTCCTGCGCTGTCGTGCCTCGAATCTCCGCCTTCATCGACGATGAGAAACAACCGGCCCCAAGCCCCACTCCTGCCACGGGTGAGCAATGGCCAGCGGGAAAGAATACGTCGCTAGAGATTGCGGCTCAACGGCAGAAACCCACCAGCCTCCCTCCGTCTGCCGATGCCCGCCTCCGCCTCTGCAGAACCACTCCCTCCCTCGCCGCCACGGCCGGCCAAGGGAGCAGATGAAGAGGACGAATCCAGACCGCTAGGGCGGCCGGACTTATTGACCAGGCCCCAACCGAGCTCCCGTCATCGCCCCCACCTTGGGAGTTCGCCGTCGAAGCTCCGCACCCCTCCACCGATGACGCGCCACTGTGCTGGAAGAGAAGAGCCCCATGAGATCTTATTTGAGGAGATGCCTGGCCTCTGCAGATCTCCGCCGCACCACCCCCGCCGGAGAAGTATGCCGAGAAAGGCAACCACCAGGGCGAGCCAGAGTAGATCTCGGCGCTTCGACCACCTACTCCTAGATGCCACGATGGGACAAAAGACACTATACCTAAACCTACTATACAGAGGGGAAGGCCGGCCGCTCCCCCACCATCGCCTCCGAGCGGCCCGGCCGCCGGAGAGGAAGGGGAGAGGGGCCGGGAGACGGCAGCGGACTCTCAAAGCGCGTGAAGAAAGGGGAAGCGAGGGGTGAAGAAAGGATATAGAATATGATCAGTTGATCACCTCATCTTCACTCCACAGTCGCTTGTGCGCTGCCAAATCAAATCATGTACACATATTACTTCCTGTGATTTTTACCCACTATCAAAAAATCATATAGGTTTCTCGGGACATTATTTACTATATGAATTTAAATATTTTGAGAATATTATAATTTTTCTTCACACTACACATAGTAATAATTTTTCCCACACACTTTGGAGGCTTAAATGGTCGCTCTGCCATGCTGCATCGCATCCTTGTCCACTTCAACCTTTGTTCCCATCACCTTAGTCCACAAGATCGTCCTGATGTAGAAGCCTTGCGTAGCTTTTTCCTCCATTGTTCCACGTAATCCTTGTTTTTATTTTTTCTGCTTCTATCCCCTTGTAACCCCCTGTTTGTTTTGTTTCTGATACTTCGTATGTGGATTTGACCCTTGAGGTTGCTTCGAGTTATCTAACCGTGGGGAATCATCTTCCGCATGAATCTCGAAAACAAAATATTTATATAACCGTGGGGAATCGTCTCCCCATAAATCTCGATCACAAAATGTTTAAGTGTACCAACCATAAAACACATGTTAACATCAAATAAAAACTATAATAGGTTGACTTTTAGAGCACCCATATGCGGGATTATGTGGGCTCCCGCTTGCATCCCCAAACATGGATGCAAATTTGTGAATTTCCTCACATTTGTTTTCCACGGTGCAATAGTTTACGTTTTCATATCGTTGGATGTTCTGGATTAATTACCCCCATTAATTTAGCTCTTGTAGATTGTGGCATGCCCACCAACTGATCCTCCCTCAAAGACACAATACTGTGTGAAGTGAGCAGACCGGGTAAAGTCAATTCTCTTTGCATTACAGTGCTAGTACCTAAATTGACTCGCTAGTGCACAATTCAAGATGTTATATCACAAGACAAAGGTCACAGCTCTAGTTCAGAAATTTAATATAATCTCATACAACTTGCTTAGTCGAAGGGCCAGCTCAACACAAATAAAATTTAGCACCGAAGAACAAATAAACTGTAAGGAGGTCGGGCTTCTGAGTAACTTGTAACATAAAACTGGTCAATGCATTGAATGTATTGGCCTTCAGTAAACTAGCTCAACCTATCTTCTACACGTATATTCAGCTAAGTGGAGGTCGGGCTGAATTTGTTGAAAGAAGTTGTTTTGTCTTGTCATTTTTAATATATTTTTATCTAATTAAAGCCATATCACGATACACATCAGTGACCCTGGGTAATGAACCATCCTACCCTTTTCCTCCAATCAAAATTTAATATAAGAAAATGGGATGATGAGATCTTCCAATTAGCATCGATGAGCTCCGGGTTTCGTCATGGACATCGCTACGGTTTGAATGATAGAGACATAAGTGGCAGAGGTGAACCGCTAGAGGGAGGGAATAAGAAGGGGCCAAAAAAGGGCAACGCTTACCATCTAGGCCGATGGCGATGGTAAGAAAATGGCGGCGGACGTTGGAGTAACTCCGGAGAGCAATTCAGGCAGCCTAGAGGCGTTATAGAGAGGGAGGGGTAGGGAAAATAGAGAGGGGTCTAGGGGATTTACATGGGGGCGCAGATCGACCGGGGACGCTCGGGAGTGGGGGTTCTTGGAGGAGTAGAGTAACTAGGTCACCGGCTTCTAGGACCGTGGGAAGGGAGTTGGGGCGGGAAGTTTGGGTTGAGACTAACACGTAGGCCCCATGTCAGTATGAGAGAGAGAGAGGAGTTGAGGGCCACTCGGGTGGGATTTTGGCCTAAAGATGGTTTGAGCCTTTTTTGTCCCCGCGGCATTTTCTTTTCTTTATTTTCTTTTTTCTTCATTGTTTCAATTGTTTTGAAAATTTAATTGAACAAAATTTAGTTCAAATCAACTCGGAAAGACTTGGCTAACATATCAGTGGATTTCTTGTTATATAAAGAACACTTCGGCGCCAATTATATTTCAATTTTTTTTATAAAATCAAAGTATTTCATGTAAGCCTATAAGGCTTTTTATGCAAATCTTTTTCTTAATAAGGTTTAGGGTTTTATATAATTCCTAAAATAAAACAAACTCCTAGAATCCTTAATAGAACATGGAAAATAGTATTTTAATTTCCAAATAAAATTCAAAATAGTTATTCTATGACAAGATTTCCATTATGGCTTTATGGAATAATTTCCAAAATTCTTTTATGGAATTTTAAATGCTCAAAGTTTTCCTATAATTCTACAAAAAGAGTTTGAATCATGAGATGCATAAGAGTAATATAAAATCATCCAAGGTCCATTATACATAAATAAGTTTTCTTAGAAAATTATATAACAAGCGCCTTCAAAAAATCCAGCAATGGTAAAAAATAAAACATATCATTAAATATATTTTAGCGTTCCAAAATTTGGAAAAATTTGGGACCATCCCTACATAACTATTTGACCATATTGTTTGTATTGTTTGCAAATGATATCCTTAAAGTACATATGTCTCTATATGGGCAATTTGTATCCTATCAGGTTTTCTGATTTACTGAGGTTGTTGACATGGGCATCGAACTCTATCTATCTATGTTCTGATAGCTCACTCAGAGAGTCAAACATTCTACCTTGGAAAATACACTCTTACAATCTTACTATCTCCCGGATTACAATACCAGCTATGCAGTGTCCTAGCATTCCAATACATGTTGTAGAGTGCGAGTCGTTGGCATAACACTTATGAAAGTCTTCTTCCGTAAATATTACACCTCTCGGAGTGGTACAACAAAACCGTTGCGGATCCAACTAATTATTTATTTCTTAATCATAACACAAGAGCAATACAAGTTTCAAGATCCTCCTCGGTCAGTGAGGGTTCATTTGTACTAACAAATTTAAAAGCACTAGCTTTAGAATGATGGTACTTTTAAGCTACGAACCATCGGAGCATTGCAACTATATAGGGTTTTGTCTAGGTTGCTCATCCCAGCTATCCTACACATGCGAAACTATACTCTAGTTCTACGTTTCCTCTTCTGTTCCAAATTCTATTCCATAGTCTACACCTTCAATTCCTGCTAAGAGATCGAGTTCATCGTAATAATCCTTATCGGTGGTGCCCTTTGTAGTAGTTGTATCTTCGGTCTTCGTGGTACCTATGTAAGGGTTTTAAGAAGTATAGATTGAGTACGAGCATACTCAACAAGTTCTATAGTGGTTGTCTGATGCTCTATCTATAACTGTGGATAAGAATCCTGGGTATATGCTTAGTTTCCGAAATCGGGATTTTAGAACAGGTTAGTTTTAATCTTTTAAAAACTATGTTCATCAGCCTTCACGAGTTGAACAGGATTTCACGAAATACCTTTCCTGCTGTGTTCGCAATCCTTTCCCAGGATAGGGAGTAACATGTCACGGTTCATACATTCTCAAGAGGGGCACTACTTTTTCCGCCAATGATCTTAAACTTGAGTGCATAATAGGATATGTCTTCCCGTTCAAACTTTTTTTGTTTGAGGCTCATTTAAGATCCAAGTCAATCACTATCCTTCGCCACGACCCCGTAGTCCACGCATTGTAATGAGTTTCGATCAAGGTACCTACGCTCAATTACCCTCCCTTCTAATATACTAATTCGTTACCCTAGTACACAGGATAGGGACGTCACCGGCTCCCATCCGCTGATCTCCACTCTGGATCTCAACCCGACTTAGGATACGAGGACATATGAAAGAAAAACGGTACAACTGACTTCTCTATCCCATTTCAGAACTCTTGGTTAGCACGTTTTATATGGCACAAGAATCGTTGACTATATTGGTTGTTAATCCAAGTGAATACTCGCTACAATGGAATCTCTACCATATGGCTTCCCAACCATATCTTCACCATGATTCCACTAGCCACCATTTTTTATTATCCGACTACCATGAGCTGGCAATCCACATTTCATATTCATTATGAAAATAATGCTTTTCTTTTAAATGCAGGTGATAAGGTTTTGCAAATGCTTTATCAAATATGTCAATGTACATGTAAGAATTCTATTGCAATGAGTATTGCACGTCTGGTCTCACAAGGTAATGCGAGAGTGAACTTGCGTGTGTTTTTCGAATTAAGGCAATTCAAGGGTTCTATACTACTCTGGACCTCTATTTCTAAAAGGAAGCATCATTGTCCGGTAAAAACAATGTATAAAATCCAAATGCATGCTTAAGGTTCTAGATAACTATTTGATTTTGGTTGGTTGTTCCCTTCCACATAATATAGGTGTTTTAGTTTTTATTTAAGTAGTTTCGAGTTGTGAATTTTATTCACTTTAGAATTTTCATATATTCTTTAAGGTTTTCTTTTTATTTATTGTGAATTTAGATAATATTATTATTAGGAGTTTTATTCCACATTCAATAAACATGAATACTCAAAGAACCATTTTAATAATTGATTTTGCAATAATTTTTGAAGCATTAATATTTTTTTGGATAATTATTATTTAGTATTGAGTTTTATTAGGCTCTTCTTAATATAGTATTTTTATAATTCTATCTAAATAGGAAATTTCATTCCATGTATTTTTCCCTATTTGGAACTATTATTTTATTGGATTATACATTTTATTTTAGGGATTAATTCCTTATTAATTAGATTGTGATTTTCATCAATCCTAAAAAATTACTTTCAAAATTCTACTCATTTTTATTTTTCTAGGGGTATTTTAATTTTATTTTTCCAAAATGCCCACTATGGTTTTTGGTTAACTGGGCATTTATAATATTATGAAAATACCAAAATGCCCCTGGTCCCACCAGTTAGCCTAGTCACTTAAGTGACTAGACCCATTGCGTCCATTGGAACGACCCACTCATCTCTCTCTCTCTCTCTCTCTCTCTCTCTCTCTCTCTCTCTCTCTCTCTCTCTCTCTCTCTCTCTAGGAAATGGCGACTAGCGTTGCCACCGCTCTGCTTTGCTGCTCCGGCTGCCTCCGGCCTCTCTTGTCGCCACGCTTCCACCTAAAATACTCCCCCGCTCCTGCTATAATATCCTACCGGCTACATTCTGTTGGGAAAATGCCCTAGAGGCAATCATGGTTGATGATGTTTCTCAATGTATTCATAAAGTTATAGTCCATGTATGAGCTATTGATATGTATCATCGAATATGTGATTCGATTGTGAAACTATATATTCATATTGTTTATGTTAATTGTCCTTGGTCATTGAGGTTGTGCTGGACACATAACTTAGATCAATGTGAAAGTCGACAGATGACTAGGTTCCACTTGTCATGGGCATAGAGATGGTATTCCGACTTACAGGATTCGGCTAAAGAGTTTAGCGAGTCGGACTGACCCATATTGAGATACAACGAGTAAGTCGTCATTCGTATATCTCAATCAGTGTAATCCTTAGACCTGGGGTTATTGCACAATCCGAGTTGAGAATCACCGACTTAGGTTCTGTCAAACGTTGTTCCATCACTGGGCAGTTATAAAGGCGGAGTTCGGGTCGACTGAGAATCAAGTTGCATGATGTGAATAACCGAGATGGGATTTTGCCCCTCTGACTGGAGAGATATTCTCTGGGCCCTCTCAGAAGATATGATTCGGAAAACATGGCCATACGTGACTCGGTAAGTGTTAACCAAGGCAACCGACTAAGAGTTAGTCAGATGAATCACTTATCTCGGATCGAGAAAGAGAGTCGGACTATTTAAGGGATGACGATCATTCGCCTATAGTCCGACAAGGTATATCGCGAGGCAAAAGGGACTCAGACAAAAGTCGCATTGGAAGGTATGTCGTCATGACTCTTTGGTACTTGGGAGTTGGCACGTTCTGCTAGGAGCCGCTACCAACTGATCGGTCACGAGTGAGACTCAGATCGTGTTCGGGTCACCATGAGCCTGTCGGGTCACACACTTAAGAGCAGGAGCATATTTGGGTTGGACCCAAAAAGGAAACGGACAGGGTCAGTGAGTTGGACTCGCAGTAACTAATATAGGCCTTTTAGTGAATGGGCCACGAGTGAGTGGAGCCCACTTTTACTCCCTATATAAGCTGGGGCGCAGGTGCTTAGAGCACACGGTTAGGTCACTCCATGTGTTGGAAACCCTAGCTCTAGTCCAGTCCAGTCCTATCGCCACCGTACCGGACCTAGAAGTCCATCGCTGGCGCTCCTCCTCGTACGTGTGGATACTGGCAGAGGTGCTGTACGTTCAGCACTTTGACGATCATGGATCGAAACGGATCATGAGGACTACACTGCATCAAGTGACGTGCTTCATCGATTCCGCAACCGCGCGTCTAGTGGTAATTCTCGTGGCCTACTACCTCAGCTAGATCTTGGGATCACCGTGTAGGAAAAAGTTTTGTTTTTCTCTGCGTGGCCTAACAGTGGTATCAGAGTGTTAGCTTCTGGTTTTAGGCTCGAGATCGCGCATATGTGATATGCAGTTGGCGTTAGATTGGATCTATTTGCAGTTTTGGTGGTCGATCTATGAGATAGATCGGTTTTGTAGAAAGTTGATTGGATCAACTGTACTCGGGGGAATGGATGATCTGGTTTCCGTGATCTAACTGCTAAGGTCGTGGAACGACATACCCCTACTGGTCGGCTTTCGCCATCGGGGTAGACTGTGACACGTAAACCCAGATGTGGTGATTGAAGATCAAAGATTTTGGTCGAATCGGAGTCCGGATCGGATTTTGGTAAAATTGTTTTATTCGATGACGAAATCCATGTCCGGAATGCGGATGAGATGAGATCTGCGTTATTCGGAAAAATCGTAGGGCGCTGCCCGCACCCGCGAGGACCGCCGGCTTTGCCCTGTCGTAGCGCCTTAGATGTCGTTGCGAGTTTCACATCGTCGGTAGATTTCGTATCTATGCATAACTTATTTTTGCAGGATGATGTTGTGAATGGTATGGCTTATGTGTATGTGATGTGTGTAATCCATACGTGATCTGTGTATCACGGTTTTTTGTCAGCCGGCTGGAGCCTAGGTGCTGTCACTTTATTGTATAACGACCTGCGTGTCGGATTTTCTATGTAATTTTCTTTATAAGCTAGTGTAGCTGTTTGGAGAACCCGGATGGCATGCAAGTCAATGTTCAAGTCGGCTACATGGTGTAAGCCGGCACGTGACAAGAGTTGACACGAGTCGAATTACAAGCTTTGTGGAGATGGAGATCGCCATGAAGAGAGCCATACCATTTCACATAATAATTGCTTTATTTTGTTTTATTGTTATGTCTCTGTTTTACCTCTATTAGATAGTTGGTAGAAAATAATCCCTCAAAGAAGGTCTGGTCGGTTTCCCCGCCAGTGCTGCACCATCACAAGTCGGACATTTTTGGTAGTGGGCTCATAAAATTGAGGTGCTATCAATTCTTTCCGACTAGGTGGGTTCGAGTCGGACTCTTACAGTGGAAGCACTTGGTAATCTAGACGGGTCTATCATAACGGTTGTGGGACTCGGGGAAAAGTCGGATGGGAGCCGGGGCATGTGATGCCACCCATCCAACGGGAGTCGTATGAGATACGATTGACAAGGAGTTGTCTACCTAGATCACTTGACGGCTAGCGGTGATGCTAAAGCTCACTAGTCGACTTGCTTATTTAGGGTCCTGAATCACTAAGTAACCATCGGAGGGGTGTTGGTTCTAGTGGGAGCATAAATATTAAAATGTTTAATATGCTTGCTCTTTTATGGATACATGTCTTAAGTGTTTTGCATATTTTCTGTTGTAGATCAATGGCACCTAGCAGTCTCCCTCAGATTTCCAGTTTTGCTTTGAGAACCATCTTAGAGAAATATAAGCTAAATGGAACTAACTTCACCAACTGGTATCGTAATCTGAGAATTGTTCTCAAGCAAGAAAAGAGGGACCATGTTCTAGACAACCCACTTCCAGATGAGCCGAATGAGAATGCAATTGTCGCAGCCACCAATGCCTACCGTCGGATTTGTGATGAATCCACGGAGATTAGTTGTCTTATGCTTGCTCACATGGAACCGGACTTGCAGCAGCAGTTCGAGAATGTTGAGGCCTATGATATGATCGAAAGCCTCAAAAGTATGTTCCAGGCTCAGGCAAATACTGAGAGGTATCAAGTCTCTCAGGCTTTGTTGAGCTGCAAGCTTAAGGATGGTGATCCACTGAGTCTGCATGTGATCAAGATGGTTGGTTACGTGCAGTCTCTGGAAAGGCTAGGCTACCCCATTAGTGAAGAGTTCGCTACGGACATAATTCTAAACTCTCTTCCTAGTGCGTATGGTCAGTTCATATCGAACTACCACATGCATGGTATGGATAAAAAGCTCACTGAATTACATGGGATGCTCAAGCAGGCTGAGGCGGATCTCAAGAAAGGTGCCAGTCAAGTGTTGATGGTACAGAATAAGGCTAAGTTCAAGAAGAGTTCTTGGACTAAGAAGAAGAAGGCTAAGTCGGGAGGTAAGGCTGAGGACCCGGTCCAAAGCGCTTCCTCAGGGACTAAGCCATCTCCTGCAGCCGGATCCACTTGCTTCTACTGCAAGGCGGATGGCCACTGGAAGAGGAATTGCAACAAGTATCTGGCTGATAAAGCCAAGAGTGAAGGTGTGACTTCCGGCTCAGGTACGCTTGTTTGCAATGTTATAGACATTTATCTTGCTGATGCACCTGGTAGTTCTTGGGTATATGATACTGGATCAGTTATTCACATCTGCAACTCGTTGCAGGGACTGGTAGGAACTAGGAGCGTGGCGAGAGGCGAGGTTGACATTTGAGTCGGCAACAAAGCGAGATTCGCTGCGTTGGAAGTCGGCACGATGCAACTTCATTTACCTTCCAGATTCTTAATGGAGCTGAATAATTGTTATTATGTTCCAGTGCTTAGTCGAAACATTATTTCTGCCTCATGTTTGATGAGACAAGGCTATGAGTCAAATATTAAGAATAATGGTTGTTCTTTATATTTGAATGATATGTTTCACGGCTTTGCACCCGTCCAGGACGGGTTATTTATTTTGAATCTTGATAGTGAATCTGTCTATAACATAAATGTGAAAAGGTTGAAACCAAATGATCTGAATATGACTTACTTTTGGCATTGTCGGCTTGGTCATATAAGTTGGAAACGCATGAAGAAGCTCCATGATGATGGACTCCTAACTTCGTTCAACTTGGAGTCATTCGAGACATGCGAATCCTGCCTACTCGGCAAGATGACCAAGACACATTTTGCAAAGAGTTGTGAAAGGGCATCCGACTTATTGGGACTAGTGCATAGTGATGTATGTGGCCCGATGAGCACGACAGCCAGAGGTGGTTATGAGTACTTCATTACCTTTACTGATGATTTGAGTAGGTATGGATATATCTACTTGATGAAACATAAGTCGGAAGCCTTTAAAAGTTCAAGGAATTCCAGAATGAAACAGAATCAACTCGGCAAGAAAATAAAGTTTCTTCGGTCGGACCGAGGGGGCGAGTACATGAGCCATGAGTTTGATGACCATCTGAAGAGTTGTGGAATAGTTCCCCAACTCACTCCTCCAGGAACACCGTAGAGAAACGGTGTGTCGGAATGGAGAAATCGGACCTTGTTGGACATGGTACGATCAATGATGAGTCGGAAAGATCTGCCTTTATCATTTTGGGGTTATTGTCTAGAAACTGCAGCGTTCACACTAAACAGAGTACCATCAAAGTCGGTAGAGAAGACACCGCATGAGATGTGGACTAGCAAGAAGCCGAGTTTATCTTTTCTTAAGATTTGGGGTTGTGAAGCTTTTGTAAAGCGACTTCAGTCGGACAAACTTACAGCTAAGTCGGATAAGTGTATTTTCATAGGATATCCGAGGGAAACCTTGGGTTACTACTTCTACAACCGAGAAGAGGGCAAAGTGTTTGTCGCTCGGAAGGTGTCTTCCTTGAGAAAGAGTTTCTCAGTCGGGGAATCAGTGGGAGCACGGTGCAACTCGAAGAAATTCGAGAGGTATCGGCCAGTAGCGAGTAGGCAAAAGCCTTGGAGGTTGAGCCGGTCGTGGTACCTGAGCCGGAAATAGCACCGACACTGCGAAGATCGGCCAGATTGCGAAGTGTTCGTGATGTGTTACTGTTAGACAGTGATGAGCCAGCAACTTATTTGGAAGCGATGGTGGGTTCTGATTCTGAGTCATGGCTTGGAGCCATGAGATCCGAGTTAAAATCCATGGATGAAAATCAAGTTTGGAACTTGGTTGATATGCCAGACGGTGCAAGACCCGTCGAGTGCAAATGGGTCTGATATGGATGGAAATGTTTCTATCTATAAGGCACGGCTTGTCACGAAGGGGTTCCGACAAGTTCAAGGAGTTGACTATGATGAGACTTTCTCTCCCGTGGCGATGCTTAAATCAGTTCGGATCATGTTAGCTATAGCAGCCTATTTCGACTATGAGATATGGCAGATGGATGTCAAGACGGCTTTCCTTAATGCAAATTTAACCGAGGACGTGTATATGATACAACCCGAGGGTTTTGTCGATCCGGCTAATGCTGACGAGGTATGCAAACTTCGGAAATCCATTTATGGGTTGAAGCAAGCATCTCGGAGTTAGAACATTCGCTTTGATGAGGTAGTCAAATCGTTTGGCTTCATCAAGAGTGATCATGATTCTTGTTTATACAAGAAGTTTAGTGGGAGCAAAGTAAACTTTCTGATCTTATATGTGGATGACATATTACTGATTGGAAATGATGTCCAGTTGCAAGAGACCAAGGAATCATTGGAAAGGAGTTTTTCGATGAAAGACTTGGGTGAGGCGACTTACATACTAGGAATCCAGATCTATAGAGATAGATCAAGGCGGCTCATTGGATTGAGTCAGGGTACATATTTGGACAAAGTGTTGAAGAAGTTCAACATGGAATCATCTAAGAAGGGGTTCTTACCGATGTCCCATGGTGTAAAACTTAGCAAGACTCAGTGTCCTTCGACAACTGATGAGCGAAGTCGGATGAGTGCGATTCCGTATGCTTCTGCAGTCGGATCCATCATGTACGCTATGATTTGTACTAGGTGATACGTCCAAAACGTATCTACTTTCCCGAACACTTTTGCTATCATTTATCCTCTATACTTGTGTGATTTGGATGCAACTAATGCGGACTGACGCTGTTTTCAACAGAATTGCCTTGGTGTCTACTTTTTGTGCAGAAAATCAACTATCAGGAAAAATCCCGGAAAATATGCCAAAAATCCTATTTCACCCGAAGACTCCAGGAGCCAGAATACGAGACGGAGAAGAGCTAGGGGGTGGCCACACCAGAATCCCGGAAAATATGCCTATAAGGAGCCTTCTGACCTAAAAACTTTGGGGGGTTCGATGTTTTTCCAGAAGGAGTTCTGCTCCGCCGCCACCACCAGATTCCACGAAACAGCACCAGAAACTCCGTTCTGGCACCCTGCCGGGACGGGGAATTGGAGGAGATCATCGCCGTCATCATCACCATCGCTTCTCCATCGACCATCCATGTTTCCCCCATCTATGAGTGAGTAATCCCCCGCTGTAGGCTATGGGGATGGTAGAGATTGGATGAGATCGTTCATGTAATGGCATCAGGTTGTTAGGGCATGGTGCCTAGTATCTTTTATTAGTGCTTTATGACTTTGTTGCGACTTGTTGTGCTTAATGCTTGTCACTAGGGCCTGAGTGCCATGATTTCAGATCTGAACATGTTATTGATTCATTATGATAGTATTGTTTTTGGTCTTATCTGCAAGTTGTATACACACGTTGTTGTCCGGAACCTATGGCCCCGAAGTGACAGAAATCGGGATAACCGGAAGGGAATGGCTTTGATGTGAGGATCATGTGTGTTCATGGAGTGTTAATGCTTTGATCCGGTGCTCTATTAAAAGGAGCACCTTAATTGCTAGTAGTTCCCTAGAGGCCCCGCTACAAACGGGCTGGCAGGACAAAAGATGTTGTGCAAGTTCTCATTGTGAACACGTATGACTATATATGGAACACATGCCTAGGATTGTCTAGTACTTGGATGCTTTATCTTATTTATCTGCAATTGCCCTATGTTCTGATTGCTATTTGAATTGTCTTGTCCATGCAACGCCCGTCCATCAATCCCTATGCCTACCGCACTCGAATCCCACTGTTTACGGCTTTTGTTACTATTGTATTTGCTTTACTACTGCTGTTACTTTACTATTCCTACTACAAAACTATTGCTACTGATAAACTGTTGTGAGCAAGATTGTTTCCAGGTGCAGCTGAATTGACAACTCAGTTGTTAAGGCTGATAAATATTCTTTGGCTCCCCTTGTGTCGAATCAATAAATTGGGTTTCACTTCCCTCGAAAATACCGCGATACACCCCCTATACTTGTGGGTCATCAAGACTATTTTCTAGCACCGTTGCCGGGGAGCATAACTTTATTTGTTAAGTTCACTTGGATTCTCTATTGCTCGCTGCTATCCATCCATCATGGGTAAGTCTCGTGATGGCAAGGTTCCTATTTTACCATCCACTACAAGAAGAGGTACGGTTCTAAACACCTCTGCTGCTCTTGATTCACCGTCTGTTTTGAGTAAGTTCCTTACACCACCACATACACATGCTACACACACTGCTACTACTGCTGAATCTGAAACTTCTGATGCTTATAATGCTGCTTCTACTGTGCTTGATAAGAGTGGTTCATTAGGTCCTTTCCTAGATGCTACGATTGCTAGAACTATAGTTGGAAATATCGAAGCTCCTAATGAAGACACTACCACACCTGTTAGCTCACCTGAGTCTAGTGAGAGTTATGATATTGAAGATGGTTATGTTGAGATGACCGATGAGTTTATTAAAGAATGTAAGAACACCCATGATAGGAGCGCTGCTAAGAGTCTCCTTGAGAGGCGTACTATTAGACCCAAATTATCTCCTGCTGCTAAGTTTGCTGCTTCTCCCATAAACATTATAGATGAAGATTATGATTTCTCTCTCGATCTATCTTACATAGCTATTATCAAGAAAGAACCTTTTTGTGGGACTAAGAATGAAAGTGCGGTAGCACATATGAATGAACTTTCTACCATGAGTGGCTTGTTTTCTGATGATATTAAGATGCGTACTTACTTTGTTGCTAAGATTTTTCCCTTTTCACTGAAAGGAGAAGCTAAAACTTGGTTTAGTAATTTACCTCCTGGATCTATTGATAGCCCTGAATGCTTGATTAGTACTTTCCTGCAGAAATATTTTCCTCCTAGTGCTAGACATGCTATTTTGCAGGAACTTTTTGATTTTAAACAGGGAGAAAAAGAGGCATTGCCCGAATCTTGGGCAAGGTTTTGTGCTTTGATTCATGCACATGCTGGAAGTCCATTACCTAAGAATGAGCTTCTTGATATATTTTATAATGGACTAACAGAGGAATCTAGGACATACCTAGATAGTTGTGCTGATTGTGTTTTCAAGAATAGGACTCCTAAGGAAGCTGAAGAATTAATGGCTAAAATAAGCAAGAACTATGAAGATTGGACTCCTCCTAAACAAGCTATACCTGAAGTAATTGTACCTGAACCTACTATTCCGGTGCCTATTCTAACATCAAAGAAGAGGGGAGTTATTGAATTAAATGATGAAGTGATGAAGGAAGCTAAGAAATGTCTTAAGGAGAAGGGAATTAAAGCTGCAGATGTCAAGAATTTACCTCCTATAGAAGAATTATGTAAGCCTATTCCCTCCTCATCCACTATTGAGGTACACTCTCTCTAACACTTTGATGAAGGTGATATCCCTTACTCTAAACCTCCTGATCAATTCTTAGAAGAATTTGATATCTTTACTGTTAAGCAAGATAACTTTAATAAAAGGGTGCAAAATCATCTAATGGAAAACACTAGAGCTATTGTTGAGTTGAAAGATATTGTGGAAAGAACCTCTAATGATGTTAAAATGATTGTTAAACACTTTCAAATGGTTCAAACTCAAATAGATCAACTCGTTGAAGTGCAAAACGACTTGCTAGTTAATGCTGCTAAAGAAAAACATGCTTATGAAATTAGAACTAGAAGTGGTGCTGCTACCCAGGATCCTCTATATCCTAAGGGGCATCCCAAAAGAATTGAGAAGGATTCTCAACAAGCTGAAAATAGTGGTTCTACTCGTAAGAAAAGGAACAAGAAACATAAAACTGTTGTAGAACCCTCTGAACCTGCTATAGATCCTAATAGTATATCTATCTCTGATGCTGAAACTGAAAGTGGTAATGAAGAAAATGTTGTTCCTAATGAAGAAAAAGTTGAAGAAGAACCTGAAAACCACACTAAGAATACTAAATACACCAAAGAAGATTTTATTGCTAAGAAACATGGTAGTGAAAGAGAACCTTGGGTCCAAAACCTATGCCTTTCCCTGATAAGAAACACAAGTCAAAGGAAGATGAACGCTATAATAAGTTTTTTGAGTGGATGAAGCCTTTATTCTTGCAAATTCCTTTGACTGATGCTATTAAATTGCCTTCTTACTAAAAGTATATGAAGGACATTGTCTCGAATAAAAGGAAGATCCCTAATGAAGAAATTTCTACTTTGCTTGCTAATTATTCCTTCAATGGTAAGGTTCCTAAAAAACTTGGAGAACCAGGGATTCCAACTATCCCTTGCTCTATTAAGAACAGTTGTGTTAGAACTGCTTTGTGTGATTTGGGAGCTGGAGTTAGTGTTATGCCTTTCTCTCTCTATAAGAGGCTTCAACTTGAAAAATTAATACCAACTAATATATCTTTGCAAATGGCTGATAAATCTACCACTATTCCTGTGGGTATATGTGAGGATGTACCTGTTCAGGTGGCTCACAATTGCTTGATATTAACTGATTTTGTTGTGCTTGAAATGCCTGAAGATGATAATATTTCTATTATTCTTGGGAGACCTTTTCTTAATACTGCAGGAGCTGCTATTAATTGTAATCAAGGAAAGGTGACCTTCAATGTTAATGACAAGGAACATACTGTCTATTTCCCCAAGAAGATTGAAAGGACTTATGGTTTGAATTCAATTGAACATGTTGAAGGCATTCAAGTTGGAGAAATATATTGTCTCATACCAAGAGAAAAATTTGAAACTATTATGATTGGGACCATTGCTATCAAGGTTGAGGTAACATAATCATTAGTGGAATACAAAGTTTTGTCTCACATGCAATTGTTTTGGTAGCAAGACTTGATCAACCTTGGTAACAAAAGGATTCCATTGAACAAAACAATGTTTTCATTATGATTATCTCCGTTTATTTCTATCCTTTGCATTTTAGTTTTTGCTTTCATTTAGTTTTCTTTTTGTTGTTAGTTGCTCGCATGTTAGAGCTTCTGTAGTTTAGCCTTGTTTTGTCCTTGCATCATGTTTCCAAAAGAAAAAAAAATCTGTCTGTTAGAAAAACCATTCTTCTATTTCTGAAAAATGCCCAAAAATAAAGTGTCTCGAAAAATTCCAAAAAATTCATATTAAATTTTTACGTGAAGAAAGGGGCAGAGGAGTACCTGGGAGGTACCAGGGGGGCCCACCAGGCAGGCACACCACATGGTGGCGCGACCAGCCTTGGGTGGCGCCATGCCCTAGTGTAGGCCACCCCTGGCCCCCCCACTAACTCTCTCACCTGTCACTTTATTCTCTCTCCCGAGTAAGCTCCAGTTCATATCTCAAAGTCACGTTCTTGCTGTGCTTGCTCTCGATTTTTTCGATCTCCTTGCTCAGCCCATCTTTCTTGCTGAAATTTGGAGAATTGTTCCCTGGTGTTTAAATTTTAGAATACCAAGCATGAATAACCATACTTTTGAAGAGATATTTGAGAGTGATGCACCTAGGAGGTCGAGGCCCTCAAGAACAGCCTCTCAAGCTAGGCCATCATACAATGAAGATCTCATTGCAACTCGTATTGGCAGTGAAAGGGATGATGGGGATGCTCACCCATCCTCTTTTCCTTGTTTTACTTTCTTACAAGCTGCAGGTATTCTTGATGATTTCTTGCTACTAATTGAGAGGGTTGGTTTGACCTCATATATGCAAGATGAGAGTGCACAATACGCTATACTCACCAAAACTTTTGTTGAGAGCTTCACATTTACTAACACACCCTATCAGTCTAGTGTCTCTTTTAAAATCTATGATCTGCCCTTCACCATGCCTATGGAGAGATTTTGTAGTATTGTAGGTGTGCGTATGACAGGGACCGTGAAGAAAATTCAAGGGCGACCCGCTGATTTGTTGGAGCTTTATCGAGGGGTGACCAATGATGATGACCGCGTGGCGCAGCGCGAAAGATAAGAAATATCCAACTCTCTGCTCTTAGATACTTTGCATATTATCTCGCTACTAGTGTACTGGGTAGGGAGAACACAAGTAATATCTTCAACTATCATTTAGCTTTCCTTGCTGCTGTGCTCAACAATGACATTCGGTACAATCTTGGCTCACTTATTGCTCGCCGTTTAGCTGCTAGGGGGCCTATCTATGGGGGCATCATTGCATCACACATAGTCATTGCATTAGGTCTTTCAGTGGATCCCTATGATGCTATGCTGGCACCACAGAGGCTTGACCTTGTTGCCATGAAAACTCATCACTTTGTCACTGCTACCTATGATTTGAACAATCTAGTATATATGATGCTTTTCACTGACGGGGATGAAAGGGAGATCCTTTTGCCACAGCCTGCTTTGTTTAGTGTTCATAGGAGACCATGGTCGGGCTCCAAGGAGGAGGTGGACGAGCAGCTTCGCTTGCTGGGTTTCCACGAGCAGCACCAGGAGGATGTTCCCTCCTATGATTACTCTGCGCATTACGGAGGGACGTACTCAAGCTTGCACCAGGATGAGGGGACCTCTTCATCGTACCAGGGTGACACTTCATCCTGGCCAGCTTGGGATTGATACCCACTTAGGCCAAAAGCCTAAGCTTGGGGGGAGGTACGCCGACACCGCACTCATCTCCATATCATGTTGTGTCGGTACTTTGTATATTCATATTTTTGTTCTCTTTTTAGTTTTCGTTCTTCTTTGCTTTTGCTTTCTAAAAACACAAAAAGACCAAAAATATTTCTGTTGTTCCTCTTTGATTTGCTTCTTCTTTTTGCCTTGGTTTGCTTTTCCCTTTTTTTTGCTTTGTTTGAACTATTCGAAAAACCCAAAAAGATTTTGCTTTGCTTGTTTTTCTCTTTTGGTTCTTATTTAAAATTCGAAAACACCAAAAATATTTGTCGTTCTTCTTTGGTTTTTGCGAGTTTGCTACAGTGTTCGGCAGTTCTCAGTGGATATTGGTTTCATATTATTATTCAAGCCACACAAGTGAAGAGCAATAATGAAGATCAATGAAAACTTGAGGCGTGGTAAGAGGCTGGTAACGAACTCTATTTGTTTTCATTTTTGTACATATACTCATCACTGTGGGCTTGCTTAGTCTGTTCGAGTAGGGTGTATGTTATCTTTGGATGGTTAGTAGTTCTTGCTTTCTTATGATTAGCTCCAGCTCGCTAATAGTTTGTAGCATGTCTTATGAATGTTTGCTTGCATTGCTCTATTCATAAATTGGTATGACACCGCGGTATCCTCCTCTGAATGTTTCATTTGAATTGACTTGGCACATGCTCACGAATGCACATGATTGTAATAATCAGTTGAGCCTCGATGAATTATTTTGACTTGAGGATCTTGAATCACTTTCATGCCATGAGTAGTCATGTTTTGTTGCAAGCATGATAATGACAGCTATTGCTCTCTCGTTTGTCGCTCCCTTACTATTGCTAGCCTTCACTTCCACTGAGTGTTTTACTCATGTTTCCAACTCCCTAAACCAAATATTTCCAAAGTGTCCACCATACCTACCTATTAGCATCATTTGCTACACCCGTGCATATTCAATATGCCTGTTTTCTTCCGAATAAAATGTTTGCTTGTTATGGGAAAATTAGTTAGTAAAGCTCTCACGAACTTGATGGCACACTTTATTTCCTGTACTTAATAAACCTGAACCATTGTGAACTCTCCATGAAAGTTATATGCTTACAAATTATAGGCTGGGGATTAGCAGAACCATGCTGTCACGAGGAACGCTTTCAACACTTGTAAATATATACCCAGTTGATACCTTGCTCTTTTGTTTGCGGATGTCGTCGGTGTGAAATAAAAGGGGAGCTTGTAAGTCCATGGAGTTATGTATGTGTGTTAGAGAAACGCCCGGGCCGCTGGTCTAATCCATGCTGACATGGTGGAAACCTGCAGCGTAACCATAATGATATCTATGAAGCATTCTTATTATAAAAAAAGAGAGAGGTAGCTATTGAGAAAAGGAAAAAAAAGAGTTTTATGAAAAGAGGAAAGAGAGAAAAAACACCATTTTCCCATGGTAAATAAGAAGATTGATGAGATACTCATTGTCTGCTTGCCTTGTCATTTTGATATGGAGATTCTTCCGTATCATCGGGCAAGGGGTACCCCGTTGGCGGTTCTCAATGATACGCACATACTTACGATGACAAGAACTTACCGGTAACTAAAGTTGAGTAGCATGAGGAGCGACCCTCGTACTCAAGGGACTTGGGATTTTCAGTTTATAGTCTGTCAAGCATATAACTCAGATTGGACCTCACTTTCACCTTAACCACATTAAAGATGCTTATGATAGGGGCAATGAGAGCTCAAAGCTAACGAGTACCATACTTTCAACATTTGGAAGCCTTTCAAACTATTCAAAACCTTTTTCCTTACTTGTTGAGTCTCCACATATTCTTTGAGCACCTTCTTGAGAGCACAATTGTCATTCTTTGTGTTTGTTCCATTACTTGATTATTTGTGTTACGACTTTGATGCTTGTATCCTTGATAGCTTTACTTCTAGTCATCACTTGAACTTCAGAGGTGCCTTGATATTCATAATCAAAGGGCAAGCAAGATACCACTCTATCATACCTTTTTATGAGCATTGTAATGATGCTTATGTTTGTGCTTTATGCTACTTATTATTCTTGAGTTGGAATCTCTTCATAGCTTGCAATGACTATTAAGTAGACTCAATTGCATACTCTTTATTATGAACTGTCTGAGTAGTTGATCACATTGCTGAGAATATTTACATCATATGAAGCAAATGTGTTCGTGAAAGTCCTTTTATCGCACTCAATTTTCAACTGAATTTCTTGAGGACAAGCAATAAGCTAAGCTTGGGGGGGAGTTGATATGTCCAAAACATATCTACTTTCCCGAACACTTTTGCTATTGTTTCTCCTCTATACTTGTGTGATTTGGATGCAACTAATGCGGACTGACACTGTTTTCAACAGAATTGCCTTGGTGTCTACTTTTTATGCATAAAATCAACTATGAGGAAAAATCCTGGAAAATATGCCAAAAATCCTATTTCACACGAAGACTCCAGGAGCCAGAATACGAGATGGAGAAGAGCCAGGGGATGGACACACCACCTAGTGGCGCGGGCCAGGCCAGGCCGCGCCAGGGGTGGTGTGGGCCCCCCCATGCACCCCCTCGGCGTCTCTCTTCGCCTATAAGGAGCCTTCTGACCTAAAAACTTCGGGTGATTCGACGTTTTTCCAGAAGGAGTTCAGCTCCACCGCCACCACCAGATTCCATGAAACAGCACCAGAAACTCCGTTCTGGCACCCTGCCGGGACGGGGAATTGGAGGAGATCATCGCCGTCATCATCACCATCGCTTCTCCATCAACCATCCATGTTTCCCCCATCTATGAGTGAGTAATTCCCCGCTGTAGGCTATGGGGTTGGTAGGGATTGGATGGGATCGTTCATGTAATGGCATCAGATTGTTAGGGCATGGTGCCTAGTATCTTTTATTAGTGCTTTATTACTTTGTTGCGACTTGTTGTGCTTAATGCTTGTCATTAGGGCCCGAGTGCCATGATTTCAGATCTGAACATGTTATTGATTCATTATGATAGTATTGTTTTTGGTCTTCTCTGCAAGTTGTATACACACGTTGTTGTCTGGAACCTATGGCCCCGAAGTGACAGAAATCAGGATAACCGGAAGGGAATGGCTTTGATGTGAGGATCACGTGTGTTCACGGAGTGTTAATGCTTTGCTCCGGTGCTCTATTAAAAGGAGCACCTTAATTTCCAGTAGTTCCCTAGAGGCCCCGCTGCAAACGGGCTGGCAAGACAAAAGATGTTGTGCAAGTTCTCATTGCGAGCACGTATGACTATATATGGAACACATGCCTAGGATTGCCTAGTACTTGGATGATTTATCTTATTTATCTGCAATTGCCCTATGTTCTGATTGCTATTTGAATTGTCTTGTCCATGCAACGCCCGTCCATACATCCCTATGCCTACCGCACTCGAATCCCACTGTTTACTGCTTTTGTTACTACTGTCTTTGCTTTACTACTGCTATTACTTTACTATTCCTACTACAAAACTGTTGCTACTGATAAACTGCTGTGAGCAAGATTGTTTCTAGGTGCAGCTGAATTGACAACTCAGTTGTTAATACTGATAAATATTTTTTGGCTCCCCTTGTGTCGAATCAATAAATTGGGTTTCACTTCCCTCGAAAATACTGCGATACACCCCCTATACTTGTGGGTCATCACTAGGCTGGATGTTTCCTATGCTCTAAGTGTTGTGAGCAGGTACCAGGCTGACCCTGGATAAATCCACTGGGCAGCGGCTAAAAATATCCTCAAGTACTTGAGAAGGACTAAGGATATGTTCCTGGTTTATGGAGGTGAGGATGAACTCAGTGTAAGGGGTTACACGGATGTGAGTTATTTCACTGACTCGGATGATTCTCGTTCGCAATCCGGATATGTGTTTGTAATAAACGGAGGGACTGTGAGCTGGAAGAGTTCCAAGCAAGAGACGGTGACTGCATCTACAACAAAGGTTGAGTATATTGCTGCCTCAGAGGCGGCAAAGGAAGCCGTTTGGATGAGGAATTTCCTCATGGATCTTGGTGTGGTTCAGGGCTCGTCCAATCCGTTAGACGTGTATTGTGACAATAATGGTGCTATCGCACAAGCCAAGGAACCTAGACAACACCAGAAGAACAAACATATACTCATGCGATACCACCTTATTCGCCAATTCGTGGATCAAGGTGATATCAAGTTATGCAAGGTACACACAGATGCAAACATTGCGGATCCGTTGACAAAGCCACTTCCACAGCCGAAGCATGAGGCGCACTTGAGAGCTATGGGCATTAGATGCCTAGACATGTGATGTCGGATGATTGACTCTAGTGCAAGTGAGAGACTGTTGGGAAAATGCCCTAGAGGAAATCATGGTTGATGATATTTCTCAATGTATTCATAAAGTTATAGTCCATGTATGAACTATTGATATGTATCATCGAATATGTGATTCGATTGTGGAACTATATATTCATATTGTTTATGCTAATTGTCCTTGGTCATTGAGGTTGTGCTGGACACAAAACTTAGATCAATGTGAAAGTCGGCAGATGACTAGGTTCCACTTGTCATGGGCATAGAGATGCTATTCCGACTTAAACGGATTCGGCTAAAGAGTTTAGCGAGTCGGACTGACCCATATTGAGATACAACGAGTAAGTCGTCATTTGTATATCTCAATCAATGTAATCCTTAGACCTGAGGTTATTGCACAATCCGAGTTGAGGATCACCGACTTAGGTTCTGTCAAACGTTGTTCCGTCACTGGGCAGTTATAAAGGCGGAGTTCGGGTCGACTGAGAATCAAGCTGCGTGATGTGAATAACCGAGATGGGATTTTGCCCCTCCGACTGGAGAGATATCCTCTGGGCCCTCTCGGAAGATATGATTCGGAAAGCATGGCCATGCGTGACTCGGTTAAGTGTTAACCGAGACAACCGACTAAGAGTTAGTCGGATGAATCACTTATCTCGGATCGAGAAAGAGAGTCAGACTATTTAAGGGATGACGATTATTCGCCTATAGTCCGACAAGGTATATCGCGAGGCAAAAGGGACTCAGACGAAAGTCGCATTGGAAGGTATGTCATCATGACTCTTTGGTACTTGGGAGTTGGCACGTTCTGCTAGGAGCCGCTACCAACTGATCGGTCACGAGTGAGACTCGGATCGTGTCCGGGTCACCATGAGCCTGTTGGGTCACACACTTAAGAGCGGGAGCATATTTCGTTGATCGAAACAGATTGTGAGGACTGCACTGCATCAAGCGACGTGCTTCATCGATTCCACAACCGCGTGTCTAGTGGTAATTCTCGTGGCCTACTACCTCAGCTAGATCTTGGGATCACCGTGTAGGAAAAAGTTTTGTTTTTCTTTGCGTGGCCCAACACATTCGTCTCTCCCCCTCTCTACTGTTCGCTCGCAACCCTAACCCATTCTAGGGTTTCGGTGATGCCGATGCGGTCGCCTCTGGCGCAACTCCAGCGTCCTCCACGTCGTCGAGATGGTCTTTGGTGATGGCTACAACGCCTTTTCTGGCTTCTTTGGTAGGAGAAGGTCAAGACAATGCCCTCTGGGTACTCCCTATGCCGTCATTGCTACTCTACTTCCTCTCTCAATCAGTGTGAGTAAGGCTCCCATGTTTTGAAGGTAAATCCCTCTCCTCTCACTCTTCTTTTCTACGACAATTTCTACTGCTGGTTCACTTGGGGAATTATTCCCAATTTCTAGGGTTTCTTGTCTATAATTCTATCGTGGTATCGATTCTAGGTGAACAAGCCCTCTTCTGATTAGATCGAGCTTTCCACGCAAAGCTACATATCGCTCCTGCCAGGGTTATGACGATGCTTCATCATCTATGCCACCTAGAAATGGAAACCAAGAAGATCAACCATTTCCATGAATAAGAGACTATAAAGCCTCTTCCATGCCACGACCGACTGTTGCTTAATCCCTAGAGCCACATCGGCAAAATTAACACCGAGAAGTCCCGAGGCCATTGCACCTCCATAAATGCAATTCATCCAGGGGTTCGTCACAACGTGCCATCCGCAAGGACTCATGTGGTGCAATGAGATAAAACCCTATGACGTTGTCTGCTATGCTTTGCCAGCCGACTTCTTTCGACAGCGATGAGTTGACAAAAAAGGAAGGAGACAAAAAGGAGACGAGACATGGGCGTCGACAACTAGAGCTTCGCCTGGCTGCCCCCTTGGGAGCGACTCAAGTGAGTGGTAGAAAAAGGTTGGGACAAAGAATATCCATTGTTTGGGAAAATGTTATAGCCATCAGATAGAGCAGGTATTGGTACGGAATGTAACACCACACCCTGTCCTTGTGTGCTGTTGTACAATTTTTACCCGTGAGTCAAGATATCAAAGGGTACCTCCATAATTTTTTGAGTGAGTTTGTGAACTTACAATGTATGATTGTTTATGACGAGTATATGTCATTGTTTATTATGTGATGTTGTTTATAAGTATGTTCTACTGTTTGTGATGTGTTGTAAATTATGAACATATGTTGATTGCGGAAACCTGTTTGCCTTGACGAGCAATGGGTGTGAAAAAAATGTACTTGTCGACAGGCACAGATCATGGATAAGCTTAGGAAGGATAGGTAACAGTTTGAGGTGGTTCCTAAACCCAAACCTGACGTGTATGGCACAACAATTCCTCGAGACAAACAGCATACTCATGTTGCTGGAGTATATTTATAGAGAGAAAGTGGCCGAAGTATAGAGAAGCACTAAAAATGGGAGTTGGAGTTGTAGCACTTCTAAGAAATTAGGTGGTTTATAAGCTTTAAAAGACTTTGTACTGGTGATTTCTATTTTTACCTATCCGTTCAGAAAGTTTTGCCTAACGGAACTGTAATAAATAAATAATCTTGTACTTGTATGCAGCATCTTTATTGAAGCTGGGGGCTAGGCCCTATATTCAAAAATAAATAAATAGCCGAAGTGTAGAGAAGTTTCGAATAGTAGGCTGAAGAATACAGAAGCTTCGAATAGTATAGGGTGACAAAAGAGCACAAATACCAAGTCCCCAGCGTATAAATCCAGGTCCCCTCCGATACTAAAATCTTATCTGAATCGCCGGCCAGATGGTCGACACGTGCACCAATCCAGCCTGGCCCAAGCCCGCGCCTACCCGAAACTTCGAGAACGCCCAGCCGCGACAAATCCGTCGAAACTTCTCGCTCTTTCCTAACGCCGTGACCCCACCGCACCCATGCCGCGGGCCATCCACGCAGAACCAAATCCGTCCCGACGGGCAACCGCAGCCGTCCGTCTCCACCAGATCCCCATCCGACGGCGGAGACATCACCGCCGGGAGATATCTTTTCCGTGCCGGGTCCACGCGCCGCGGCTTTCTCGGTACGAGTGGTCTGTGTCGTGTCGCAGTCCAAAAATTCATTTATCAAACAGTGCATTTTCTTTTGCCTAGACTTTATTTTTTCTTCCAATCTCATCTCTTCTTTTTCTCCGGCTTTGTTTCTCCTCCTCCCGTTCGCGTATAAATTTTCCTAATCCGCGGGCGAAGCTTCCAGAAGGCTACATCCGTACGTTCCTTTCCCCGGTGAGGTGGCCTCTCCTCGCATCTAGAACCTACTACGGCTTTCCCCGGGTCAGATCCGGCCGGCAGCAAGGCTTACCGGCCCGGCCAGATGGCCGCCGAGCAGGGCGCCGCGGCGGACGGGGCTGGCGCAGAGCCTCCTCCGGCACCGATGCCGGGGCTAGCGTCCCCGGCGGACGCGGCGGGGCAGAGGTCGCTGCCCACGCCGTTCCTCACCAAGACGTACCAGCTCGTCGAGGACCCGGCGGTGGACGACGTGATCTCGTGGGGCGACGACGGGTCGACCTTCGTGGTGTGGCGGCCGGCGGAGTTCGCGCGGGACCTGCTCCCTAAATACTTCAAGCACAACAACTTCTCAAGCTTCGTGCGGCAGCTCAACACCTACGTATGTGCTGGGTTGATTTGATTCCTCGGGCTTGGTTGGGATTTTGCCGTTTTGGCGTGGGATGCCCATGTCGGTTATAGTTTGATTTCGGTTGCTGTGACGTGTAGGGATTTAGGAAGATCGTGCCGGACCGTTGGGAGTTCGCCAACGATTGCTTCCGGCGAGGCGAGAAGCGCCTGCTCTGCGACATACATCGACGGAAGGTGGTGCAGTCGGCGGGGCTGGCGGCTGCGGCCGCGGCAGCCGCGGCCGCCGGAGCGGTGACGGTCGCCACGACGGCGATCCCGATGGCGCTGCCCGTGACGCACTCGGGTTCGCCGGAGCCGCAGCTCTCGTCGGAGGAGCAGGTTCTCTCGTCCAACTCCGCGTCCGCGGAGGAGCTCCCTTTGGCGCCGTCCGGCTCCGGTTCCGGCCTCGGCGGCGGTGCCGGGGTCGGGTCCTCGTCCGGCGACGTGGGCGACGAGAACGAGCGTCTCCGCCGGGACAACGCGCGGCTGACCCGAGAGCTGGGGCAGATGAAGAAGCTCTGCAACAACATCGTCAGCCTCATGTCCAAGTTCGCCTCCAGCCAGCAGGTGGACGGCTCCGCGTCACTGTCCTCCGTGGTGAACTGCTCGGGCGAGTCCGCCCTGGCGCCCGCGCCGCAGCTCCCCGCGGCGATACTGGACCTAATGCCCTCGTG
Source organism: Avena sativa (assembly GCA_916181665.1). Classification (NCBI taxonomy): domain Eukaryota; kingdom Viridiplantae; phylum Streptophyta; class Magnoliopsida; order Poales; family Poaceae; genus Avena; species Avena sativa. Next base: position 550,669,700 of record OV702290.1, on the reverse strand, counting down.
CACGGCGGCGCTGGCCACCGCCGCGGGGCTCGCCGTCGACGGCGCCGACCCGGACGCGAGCGCCAGGCTCTTCGGCGTCTCCATCGGGCTAAAACGGTCGCGAGACGAGGAGGACGACGAAGACGGCGGCCGCGAGGAGCATCCGGCAGAGGAGGGCGGCGAGGATGTGAAATCGGAGCCGGCGAATCGGCGCACGGAGGAGTCGCCGAACCAGCACTCGTGGCCGATATACCGGCCCAAGCCCGTGTACCGGGCCTGCAACGGGCAGGACGGGGCCGGGTCGGATCAAGACAGGTCCAACTCAAGGTGAGCGGACCCACGATCCAGAACCTTCCAGGTTCCAAGCACCAGCTAATTATTAATCAATCCATCAAGCACCAAATAATAATATAGTAGTACAAGCACTAGAGACATGATAGAGTCTTGAACTGCTTTGCTTTCGCTAGCTAGCTCGCTCGCCGGGGAACTTCTCCCCACTATCTGTAATTGTAATGTAATCTGCCAATTTCATTTTCCTATATGTACCTGTACCCTTAATTTGTCGTCGTTGTAGAGCGCACCGTGGGAATGGGAGATCCATTTCCCGGATCTGTACATAGTACCTTTCCGGCAAAGATAGTCAGCTAGCTGCAAACCTGTTGCCCAACATTCGCTTGTGTGAAACGTGCACGATATCTGTAAGCATCTTGCGTGCACTTTGTGTAGCGGTGTTCAGACGGGTCAATTCAGATGGTGGTGTATTGTTTCCAAAGAAGTTCAGATGAGATGCTTCGAGCAAATTTGGTTTTGGCGCCGTGCCGCCGTGGCACGTAACCCAGTGTAGTAGACGTCACCGCAGCACTCGCTAGAAGGCTCGAGCGGAGAATGCGATTTGTTTGTTCTCGGCATGGGGGCAAAGATGGGGACGCGTCGTCCAATGGCAGCCAGTCAGGCTAGCGAACGTGCGCTGCCTTTTCACGGTCGTGTTCTCTTCTTTTTTATTGCCGTCTTTTCCAGTTTTCTGAAGGCGTAGATCTCCACGTCGGGAGAACAGGTGCTGTGTCGCTACTCGCCGGTGGAGTCCGTTTGGGATCTCCAAAAAATAAATTCTGCCAAGCTCCTGGCCCCACAGGCACCTCGCGGTGCTAGTCCCATCTCCCATGTTGGGGCACCTGGGGCACCGCCGCACCGGGTTCTTGTGGAGTGTGGACTATGGCGGCATGGGTAAACCTCCGGCGTTTCGCTCCGGCACGACGCAACAGCCTGGGCATTTGGGCTTTGCCCGGCTACCAACTACGGGAGTTTAAATAAGGGCGCGTTATATTCCCGTGGTCTTTCTTCCACCTCCCTCCCTTGCTTTGAGAGTCGCCACCACGTGCCCCGGGCCGACCCTGACTCATCTTAGGCGGCGCAGCCGGCCGGAGATGGAGAAGGGAAGGCGCCAGTGTAGTTTTTAGGGGTTGATTTCTTAGTTTTGGCAGTTTGCCAGTAGTTTGGAGCTGCTCTCCAGATCTTGGTGCCCAGATTTGGGACGTAGGACCTCTGTTCTTGCGTTCCTGGCTCCTCCGGTTGGAGCAGAGTTGTGAGAGGATGGTCACTGTCTCCGAAAATAAATTAGGGGCTGCAATAGGTGTGTGGGTGTTGCTGAGATGCTTCGTCGCAGCGATTCTCCTGGCTGGCTGTGTGGAGGGGGGGGGGGGGGGGAAGCAAGGTGATGTGGTCATGCGTGTGGTGGACGCTCTCTTGCTCTCTTGGCCGGCCGTGGAGGCGAGGAGGGGAGTCAAATTCGACCGTCTTTCTCGGCAGCAACTACCGGCCGGCTCTGGCCACGATTCCTCCAGCTGACGCTGCCCGGAGCCCTTCTTCCCCTCCTCGTGGTCGTGGTGATATATAGGAGGTTAGAGAGGGCTACTGGTGGTCAATTTGGAGCTCATGGTCTGGGTCGTGGGCGTGCGGTTCGTCGTACGCTGGAAGCTGTCTTCCTCGGAGATTCCAAGCTTCGGCAACATCATGCCGCGGCTATCCCTGGCCAGAGAGGCTGCTCCGGGCGCAGGTGTGTTCTTCGCCTGTGCATCTTCGTCCTCCAGGGCCTCGTCCTGGTGCGGAGGATCTTTATTGAGCTTCAGCTGGGAGTTCTTGCCAGCTTCGCCCCAAGTGCTGCCGTCCCTGGCGGTGAAGAGGGTGCCCGGCGTTGGAGCTTGCTGGTGTGTTGTCGTGGTGGAGAAGACCAAGGACCCGGTTGCTTTTTTATTTCTTGTCCTAGGGTCTTTTTTACAATTTTCGAGCCCTTGTCTTTAGCAAGAATTGTAAGGGGCCTCGGTATATTTTTATACCCACCTGATTAATACAGCTTCCTGGTCTTTCAAAAAAAAAGAAAATTAGGGGCGCGTTTGGTAGCTGCACCACCCTAGGCCCGGTGCTGGCGAGCCAAAATCGGTTCGATTGGTTGCACATTGTACCCCGCGCTGGTGAAAGCACTCCCCAGCCAGCCCCGTTAGGAACTGCCGAATCAACCGTTTTTGTGGAGCTAGGTTCGAGAGAGCACGAGGAGCAATTTCAGCTGCATGTGTGGGGAAGGAGAGCGGAGGGGGCACAACATCCCTTCGCGAACACGCACAACAAATCCCCTCGTCGTCCACTCCTATCCCTCTCCCTCGTATCACCTTTTTGTCACATGACATTGCGATTCCACCGTTGTCGGCCCATCCTCCCCGAAAGCGCGAGGAGGAAGGTCCGGACCTCGGCCGTGAAGTTAGACCGGACATGCATCGTCGTGGTCCCCACGCATCACTACCTTGACTACTTCCTCGGCCGTTCATCAATGGTTGTAAGCCTCACTCTGACCCTTACCTAATTTTTGCCTTCGTAGATCAACATGTATAGGACGTGTGGATGGGTTATGGATGACATGCATTGTAGCTCTGATTAGGTAATCACTGTGCCAGGGCTCGGACTTTGGATTAGTACCGTTGCTTTCAAATTTGGACCAATGTGTGATGGATTCTTGTCTTCTTGTGTGATGTTTTGATTTCACTAGTTATGATGGACCGATTAGAGTTAGGGTTTCAGTTTTATATCTATCAGGCCATGATTTACTGTTCACGATTGTGCATTTCCTTTGATTGGGGTTTTTTATTCGGCCTATGATTGAAGTATGCCACATGCATCAAATTTTAGAGATGCCTTTTTTGTTTGGCCTATTGAAGTGTGCCAGATGCAGCAAATTATTCTATGAGTCTTGCATTTTAATTTTCAGCAAATTATTCTATGAGGTTTGCATTTTAATTTCTTCCTATGACCAATGATTTAAATGTGCCCCAATAGAGTGTAAGGAATTAACCTTTGCATTGTGTCTTATTTTTTCAGGGGTGAGTTAGTGGAGCTGGTGCAATGTACAAAAATATAGGTTGTGCTTGGTCTTGTTTCACTAGCTCCATTATTGATAAACTTATGAGACCCTAAATTGATTCAACAGTTTTCATCTACGGTTGGCCAATGATGTTAACAGTTCACTCACAACCTAGATCTGCTAATCTATATATAGCTTGTGTTTGTACAACCGCATAGTTTGTGCATTGTACTAGCTATATGTTAGATTATCTTATTGAATTGTGTGTGCTCTGTTCGTATGAGGTCTCCCATATGGTTGCAGTATTTTGTTGTTGACGCCAGTGATTAAAATGTGCCACTACAATTGTTAACGAGGTCATGTGTATCTACCTATTGTTGTATACAACCTCATTTGTTATATATGCTCGTTGGTAGATGAGGATTCATCTCGTTGACTATGTTTGTGTGAAAATAGTATGGGGCAAAGTATGTGTAACTTCTTAGGGTCCCTACTTCTTATGAGATATTTTGTAGATTTTGTGTGTGTTTCTTTTTCTGCCGCTCATATCTTGCATAGGTAACCAAGCTTGCTTGCTTTTTTGCAACATCTTCAACTACTCATCCCTATGGAAGTCCTTGAAGAGTAGCTGACGAGGGTTTAACTCATCCATGCCCATTGTTATGGACTTAGGTTTGAGGAATAGGGGTGCGCTGGAAGTCTCGATCGGCTAGGAAACAAGCACACAGGTAACACGAGGTTTACCCAGGTCCATGCCTCGTAGAGGACCCTACTCCTTCTTGTCTGCTCTTGATTGATGATGATCCGAGGGATTACAATGTCACCGATGGCGGTAGATGCGCAGATTGGATCTGGCATATGTGTATGCTACGGGTTTTGTCTAGATCTGTTGTGTTCTATCTATTGCCTAGATCTGTCTATTGGGTATTGTGGGAGTCGCCCTTATCGTTGGACCCTCCTAGCCTTTATATATGAGGAGGCTAGGTCTCGGGTACCAATACGAGTTGGTTACAAGTTAGATTCAAACTCTAGTATTGAGATTTCCTTGTATTGTGCGTTTCGGAGTCCGTGTCTATATGAGCTTCGCACCACCTAAACTATCTTGGGCATCATGGACCTTGATATATTTTTGAGTGGGCCTTCTGTCAGGACGCACTAGGTAGGCCGTAGTCGAGTGCCTGTTGGGCATACCTATGTCAGTAGCCCTCGAGTGTCCATGCGAATCGTAGATTCGGGTGGAGACTTAAAAGTCTTGAGTCTTGCATTAGGATGTCGGAGTCGACAATTGTGTCGAGTGCGAAGCACTTCACCCAGAAGTTCACCGAGTCAGTCAAATTCATAGTAGTTCATAGGGATGATGGTAAACGTGCCTGGTACGCTCGACGCATCAGGACCAGTTAATTGCTCTAGGGCAAAAACAACGCTATATACCTACTCAAACTTGAGTCCCCGGACTCAAATTCGGAAATTGCTGGCGTAGTTCGACTCATGCTGCGGAGGCCTTACTGGGCTGAACTCCAGTTTTAATGCATATGTACCCAATGCGTCCGTCGGGATTTTCTTCATGTCGTGGATAAGATATTTATCTGGTAGAGCGTAGCGGATGCGGTTGCTAGGCCATCAGATTGTATCTGTAGGTCTTATCTTTACGTCGTAGACGCAACATCCGAATGTTTGTCACTGCGAAGATGATTCGGGTGGCCAAGGAGACGTTGTCTCTAAACTTGACATTGGAATGTAAGTGAGCGGAATCGCTAATGAGTTCAGTTGTTGTAAGCGAGTCGACATTGTGGACGCGGTCGACACAGTGGACTATGTTGTGAGTCTTTTGTTTTCTATAGGGTGCGCGACAGCGCTCCCTATGGGAGTAGTCCCCGAGTATTTGTTCGAGTCGTAGAATCAAGCAGAGACTTGTAGTCGTTGGTTGCGTAGATAGAACGATTCGGAAGTACTTCGGAAGATCTTGCGAATGCCATGAACACCGACACTTTTTCGAATGCGCGACCATCGTGCCCTATGGGAGTAGCCCCCGAGTCCTTTATCGAATCATGGATTCGAGTGAGGATTCGGAGCGTGCCACTCGAAGATCTTGTATATGCGTGTCTAGCGCTCCAGTTTGGAGTAGCCCCAAGTATCTGGCGGAGTCGTAGACTCGGGCAAAGACTCGAGTCTTATATCTTGATGTCGTAGTCGAAAATCATGCAAGGCGAAACCACTGACCCGAAAGTGCATCGAGTCAGTATCTCACGCATAAGGAGCCAAGAGTCGACGATGTAGTCGGAGTCGACATAGCAGATTCATGCGGCGATTAGCCGGGTGATTCGATGATGCGAATGGAGTCAACGCAGTCACTTCTGTCGGGTGCACAGCCAACGTCGTGTGTATGTAGCATCAAGCGATGCAACCATCCGAGGAGGGAGTCGACTCGGGTCTTGAGTGTATGTCGTAGCCAGTTGTTTTGTCGACTTCTGTTGGAGGACTCGATAGAATAGCTCGACGCAGTCGACATCCTTGTAAGCGGCATAACACACTAAGAATTGTGAAGTACTTCTATCTTGTAAAGAATATTTGCATGTTGGTTTGTAAAGTAAAATTCCGGTGCCAATCGAGTCGACACTTTTGCACTACATGCTAGGCCTTTTCGTTAGCCTGATTACCCTTAGTCTCAGTACCTTGCCGAGGTACTCGGAGTTCAAGGATTCGATGATCAGGCAGAATCAGCTACTCGGGCTGTCGCGTATGAGGTGTTCAAGTGCGTGTAATCGATGGCACATTAGGTTACTCGAAGAGGGCGCAACCCCCGAGTGTTTTGAGTGCGATTAAAGTAAGAAAGAAATCATCTCTAAGTAGAGAACTTAGCTTTATGGGTAGTTGTCGTGGACGAAATCGATGCAGCCACGGAGCGATGCGGTAACGAGACGCGTGATGGGGTCGAAGGTTGTAACCGGTTCCTATTGCCGAAGGAGGCAACATCTCGCCGGAGTCGAAGGCCACGACGAGTAGCTGGGTCACCAATGCTGAGGGAGCCCCCGAGTCGCTGGAGTCGAGGACCAAAGCGGGTCGCACGACGGAGTCAAAGGGGCCCCCGAGTGTAGGGTCGATGTAGTCAAGGCAGCGTTCAAGAGCTGATGCGGCGGAGCGGAGTTGACGCGACAGTGGGTCGCCGAAGCCGATGGTGGTAGCGGGTCGCCATATCCGAAGGTCGTAGCGGGTCACCGTAGCCGAAGACCGCAGCGGGTCATCGGGGTCGAAGACCGCAACGGGTCGTTGGAGCTGAGGGAGCCCCCGAGTTGCTGGATCCGAAGACCGCAACATGGCATCAGAGTCGAAGACCGTAGAGGGTCGTTCGGTAGAGTTGGCGTAGTCGATGCGACAACTGGTCGCTGAAGCCTATGGCGAGAGCAGTTTGCCGCAACCGAAGATCGCAGTGGCACGCCGTAGCTGAAAGATCTCCCGAGTCGCCGGACCTAAGATCGCAGCAGGTCGCATGGTGGAGTCGAAGGATCCCTCGGGTCGCCAGAGCCGAAGACCGTAGCGAGTCACCTTAACTGAAGGCTGTAACGGGCCTCGCGACGGAGTCTGCGGAGCCCCCCGAGTGTAGAGTCGGCGTGGTCGACGCGGCGGACCGGAGTCGCGTGGTGGATTGAGTCGACACGGAAGCGGGTGACCGAGCTTGGAGCCGATGCGGCGGCGGGTCGCGATCGCGAGAGCCGATACGACCGTCAGGTCGGGAGAGTGGATGCGATCGGTGGATCTCTGTAGTAGGTGTAACCTACGGGTTGTACGGTGGACGGAGTCGAAGTGGTGATGACGAGTTGCCGCATCCGAAGACCTCATCGGGTCGCAGCAGTTGAAGACCGCAGCGGGTCGTGCGGCGGGATCGTCGGGGCGGACATGTCGATACGGCCCCCGAATCACCGGAGCCGATGGCGGTAGCGGGTCGTATGATGGAGTCGACACAGCACCTGAGTGTAGAGCCATTAGACACGGCCAGATGTGATAAAGCACATGTGTTTTTGGCCGGTAGAAGTTCTCTGCCGTGCGTGACAAAGTCACCTCGCTATACTTTGATCTGATTAAATTTTGTCCCGATTGGTTTTTTTTTCAGGTGGATCTCTTTCTCCTTTGAAGATTTTCTTTGCAGCCCACGCACACAAGCTGGTACTCACAAATCCAATCAGAGTATACTCTTGTCATCCTTTATTTTTGCATGTGATACCATGCATTTCAGCTGATGCTTTTTTTTTCTCTGACTTGATTTCACCTAGGATAGATGTGGATTCATGATCCGAGTTGGAGGCAAAAACACGTGTTAGCTTTTGCCCAATCCAAACTGTTGCATCTTGGTTTTTTCTTTCTTTGATTGCTTTGCTTGCCGGTCTCCATCCTGGACACAGGAGACGTGTTGTCCATCCTAGGCTGAAGAACGGATCCTTTAGTTAACAATTGGTGAAAATTTAGTCATTATCCTTGGGATTGTTAGCTTTCTAGTTGCCCGGCTAATTTCATACGGAAAGAACAGCAGGCTCGGTCCGACCTAGGTCCCATGGTGACTCGAAAAATCATCCGCACATGCACGAGGCGTGTGTGCCCGTGATGAACACAACTTTTAATTCCTGATGTAGATTATTGTTGATCCGCTTATCCAACTTAGGACCGGATTATGACAACGAAGCTTGACAACACTGTCGGCAATAAACGTCTAGGAGATCTGATTTTCCCGGTCTGGTGCGACGATGAAGCCGTCGCCTATTGTTGATGAAGATGTCGAGCGCTCCAAAGTGCGTGATCAGACCAGACGTGGTCTGGCCGACGACGGCGATGGTCGAGTGATCCCTCCCGTACGAAGACGCATAGGAGCCGAAGAAGATATGGCCTCTCGTGGATGATTGGATCGTAGATTGCAGGTGATGAGGCCGTCAAGATCGCAACATCAGCGCACCCGATTCCCACAGACGCCACCAATTGACGAGGGATTAACTCATCAATGCCCATTGTTATAGACTTGGGTTTTGGAGAAGGAGGGAGCGCTGGAGGCATCAATCGGCTAGCAAACAAGCACACAGGGACGCAAGATTTACGCAGGTTCAGGCCTCGTAGAGGTCCCCACTCCTGCTTGTCTGCTCTTGGAATTATCGAGGGAGTCGAAAGTTACAGGGGGTGCGCAGATGCAATTTGGCGATGTTTGTGGAAACTAGGGTTGTGATTGTCCTCCTCGCCGCCCCTCCTAGCCTTTATATAGATAGCTAGGTCTCGGGTAGCAGGTCGAGTCGGTTACAGATTAAGGTTCGTCCCTTTAAACTTTCTATCTTAATCTTTGTCTTGTGCTACAAGCAATCGGAGTCTCCTTGAATCACCTGAATCCTGTATTGGGTCCTGGTAACGTCGTGGGCTTCTGCCATACCTGGACCGTATATGCCAAACTCGAGTATGTGTAAGGTATGCCCACGTCAGTAGCCAAACAAAAATTTGAAAGGAAGGCCCCCACTGTTGGGCATTACCATGATAAGGTCTCGCCAACTCACTTTGTCAAGATGCTGATGGCACTAGGGCCCCTCAAAGCCTTCAGTCCATATTTGGGGTTGGTTCCTGCGAAGATCACCGTCAGGATCTCCACTGGATGCCAATGAAACATGAACCTTAAGGATGTGAATGGCAAAGCCATCATGAATGTGGGATGGCCACGATTTGCCACTGTGCATGGCCTACAGCTTGTCTACTTCCTCTTCTTTGAGACACTAAACCCTAAGGAGTACAGAGTTGTCTTGTGCAACCACTCGTGTTGTGAGGTGGTCAAGCGGTGCCCTTAGCACCTATATGACATGCCTAAGGTGAGCAAACTAGATGAGGATCGACTCTAGTTGCTGCTTAGGGTTAGGATTTCAAGAACTCCATGTTATCATGTTATTATGTCTCATTGTTAAACTGTTTGTTATTGATACTATGTGACGTACTACTTTTAACTGTAGTACTCTATCTATATGTTAGTGTTTTTCGTGTTCTGATTGTCTTGATGCTGATGTTCATATTCCTATTCTTGTGTTCTTCTTAATGGTCATGTTCATGTTATTCTGTGCCTGGTAACCTCACCACTCTAAAGAAGAGATACCACATCGGCTATCGAGAACAACCAAACATATCAAGCCTTGCACATCACTGGCCAATGCATGCAACCAAACACTGGCCAACCTAATCTGACGATGGCCAACCACTTGCCTTCACAGACAACTAAATAACTGTAAGAACATGCGTTTTCACCTGTTTTCTGCATGGTGATGCCCCTAGGGGCTATCCCTCGGGAGCTCCAAAATACGCCTAGGCAACCCACACGCCCTAGCGGTTAAGGTTCATGTACTTGAGTGCATGGTTTGATTTAGTCCCCGTACTCACATTTTGCAGAATCGTTGCCATGTACTCCTTCTGTCCCAAAATATAAGGCGTCTAAGAATAATCAGAAGTCAATGTTTTCTAGGTTTGATCAAGTTTATAAACAAAAATATGAATATATACAATACTAAATCAATATCAATAAATTTACCGTAAACTATATTCTACTTGATTTCATCCTGAACCAGATATTACACGTGGATGTGGGTCCCGCGCACAAGATAGTAGCTGCCTTGAAACTTTGCACGCCCTTCCGCATGAGTCAGTTAGGCCAATGTGGCACAAAAAGGACAAATGTGATAGACTTTAGTTCTAGATTTTTTTATAAAATTTCAAAACCTATCTCTCTAAAAACAAACCAGCGAGCACCACATCATCCATGTTGTATGTATAGCCTAAGAGCATGCACACGGCACGACACGTCTTATGAATCATCTCCTAAATTCAATATATCTATATATCATGGTTGTCACTACACATTTTAACAAGCGTGGTGCTCCCTGTGACGATCATGGAAGTTAGGCGGGAGCTCTGGACGCCGTGAATGGTCATCGCCATCGATACATGAGCACAACAATAGGACTCGCTCTATGTCTCGTGTGGCTGCATGGTGGTGTTTGAAATATTCCCTAGAGGCAATAATAAAGTTGTTATTTTCATATATCTAGTTCATGATAAATCTATACTTCCATGCTATAATTAATGGGAAATATAATACTTATGTGGTTTAATAAACAACACTGAGTCGCTAGCAATCCTCTACTATGCTAGCTCATTGATTAATGATGGTTAAACTGTTTGTTATTATGTCTCATTGTTAAACTGTTTGTTGTTGATACTATGTGACGTACTCCTATTAACTGTGGTACTCTATCTATATGTTAAGTGTTGTTCATGTTCTAATTGTGTTGATGTTGATATTCATATTTCTATTCTTATGTTCTTCTTCATGGTCATGTTCTTATTATTCCGTGCCTGGTAACCTCACCACACTAAAGAAGAGATTACCATAGCGTCTATCGAGAACAACCAAACATACCAAGCCTTGCACATCACTAGCCAATGCATGCAACCAAACACCTGCACACCCATCTGACGATGGCCAACCACTTGCGTTCACACAGGCAACCAAACAAACATAAGAACATGCGTTTTCACCTGTTTTTGCATGGTGATGCCCTAGGGGCTATCGCTCCGGAGCTCCAAAATACGCCCAGGCAACCAACACGCCCTAGCGGTTCAGGTTCATCTACTTGAGTGGATGGTTCGATTTAGTCCCCGTACTCACATTTTGCAGAATCATTGTCATGTACCCCTTCTGTCCCAAAATATAAGCCGTCTAAGAATAGTCAAAAGTCAATGTTTTCTAAGTTTAACCAAGTTTATAAACAAAAATATGAATATATACAATACTAAATCAATATCAATAAATTCACCATAAACTATATTCTACTTGATTTCATCTTGAACTAGATACTACACGTGGATGTAGGCCCCGCGCACAGGACATTAGCTGCCTTGAAACTTTGCACGCCCTTTCGCATGAGTCGGTTAGGCCGGTGTGGCAACAAATAGGGAAAATGGGATAAACTTTAGTTCTAGATTTTTTATAAAATTTCAAAACCTATCTCTCTAAACAAACCAGCAAGCACCACAATATCCATGTTGTATGTTAGCCTAAGAGCATGCACGTGGCATGACACATCTTATGAACTATCTCCTAAATTCAATCTATCTATATATATCATGATTGTCATTACACGTTTTAACAAGCGTGGTGCTCCCTGTGACGATCATGGCAGCTAGGCGGGAGCTCTGGACACCGTGAACGGTCGTCGCCATCGCTACATGAGCACAACAATAGGCCCCGCTCTATGTCCCGTGTGGCTGCATGGTGGTGTCTGAAATATTTCCTAGAGTCAATAATAAAGTTGTTATTTTTATATATCTAGTTCATAATAAATCTGTAAATTCCATGCTATAATTGTATTAATAGGAAATATAATACTTATATGGTTTTATAAATAGCACTGAGTCCCTAGCAATTCTCTACTATGCTAGCTCATTGATTAATGATGGTTATGATTTTCTAACCATGATAGGTGTTATCAATTAATAACGGGATCATGGCATTAGGGGAATGACATGATGGATAGACCCAACTAAGCAAAGAAATTAGATGGTGTCACTGAAGGGTTTCGCAGCATAGTAAATCAAAATTTTCTATGGAAGCGAACAGAGGGAAAGCCAAGATCTAATCTAGGAGATGCAAACAACGAGAGAGATTGGATTAGATCTTCATACCCTTGAAGATTCGCACAGCGGAACGTTCGTCGGAACGTGGGTGATGTAGTCGTACTCGCTTCTCCTCCTCGCAATCCGATCCGATCTAGCACCACAAGTGGCGGTGCCTCCGTGAGATGCACACGTGCGGCACCTCGACGTCTCCTCCTTCCTCGGACCAGCAAGTAGGGTGGAGAGATGGATTGGATCTACAACACGACGGCGTGGTGTATATGGTGGAGAATTTCTACAGCAGGGCTTCGCCTACAAACAGTCGGGAGGGAGAGAGGAAGTCAGCAGGGCTACTAGGGCTTGGAGGGAGATGTGTGTAGGGGGGAGGGGGCGCACCAGCCCTCTATATATAGAGGGGGTGGCGGCGGCCAGCCCTAGCCCCTCCTCCAAGCCTATCTCCAGTTTAAACGATTTAAACTCTCCCCTTATCTAGAAATTCTATCCCTAGATTTAAACGAGTTAAATCTATCTAGAATCGGCTGGGCCCTATGGGGCCTTGTGACCCTGGCCCAATGCGGCCAGGACACTCCCTCATAGGCCCATGCCCCCTCCCGGAAGGTGGGACCACGTTGGCCCCCTTCCGGAAGGTTCTAGAAGCTTCCGGTACAATACCGATTAATCCGGAACAATTCCGAACTCCAAAAACTGCACTGCCTTATATGAATCTTATTCTCCGGACCATTCCAGAACCTCTCGTGATGTCCCGGATCCCATCCGAGACTCCGAACAAAAATTCATAAACCAAGTATCCAATCTATCCTAGCGTCGAGACACGTTAAGTGTGTGACCCTGCGGGTTCGAGAATATGCAGACATGATCTTCTATCAATAATCAACAGCGGGGTCTGGGCACCCATATTGACTCCCACACATTCATCGATGATCATATCGGATGAACCACGATGCCAGGATTCAATCAATCCCATATTTATATTCCCTTCGTCTCGCGATATTTTACTTGCCCGAGATTCGATCGTCGGTATTGTCATACCTAGTTCAATCTCGTTCATAGCAAGTACTTTACTCGTTCCATAATCCGATATCACTTTGTGATTAACTCCTTAACCACATGCTTGCAAGCGGTGTTGATATCGATTACCGAGTGGGCCCGAAGTATATCTCTCCGACTTGGGAGGGACAAATTCCATCTCGATACATACAACCCAACAGATACTTTCCGATCACCTGAGAGACACCTTTATGATCACCCTCTCATAGGATGACGTTTGATGACCTCAAAGCTTTCTTCCGGTACCAGGGAGTTGTATTATCTCATGGTCTAAGGAATACAATATTTGACATAAGAAAAGCTTCGCAAAGACGAACACGATGACACGATCTAATTGCTTCGCTTAGTTTGGGTCTGTCCACCATATCATTCTCCCAATGATATGATCTCATTATCAATTGACAACTCATGTCTATGGTTAGGAAACCTTAACCATCATTGATCAATGAGCTAGTCCATAGAGGCGTACTAGGGACACGGTGTTGTTCACAAACCACACAAGTATTAATGTTTCCGCTTAATACAATTCTAGCATGGAATATAAACTTTATCATGAACAAGAATTATAATAATAACATCTTTATTATTGCCTCTAGGGCATAATTCCAACAGTCTCCCACTTGCACTAGAGTCAATAATCTAGTTTATATTTGGCAACAATCTCACACCCATGGCACTGAGGTGCTGATCATGTTTTACACGTGGAAGAGGTTTAGTCAATGGATCTGCGACATTCAGATCTGTATGTACTTTGCTGATCTTCAGATCTCCATCTGCTATATAATCTCGGATTATATGAAACTTGCGGTTGATATGCTTGGTCTTTGGATGATATCTTGGTTCCTTAGCGAGTGCTATGGCGCCAGTGTTGTCACACAATATCTCCAGTGGGTCCAATGCACTTGGAACCACGCCAAGCTCAGTGATGAAGTTTCTGATCCAAACTCCTTCACTTGACGCTTCTGCAGCAGCCATGTATTCCGCTTCTACTGTATATCCCGCGATCACGCTTTGCTTGCAGCTTCTCCAGCTCACAGCTCCTCCATTCAAAATATACACGTATCCTGTCTGAGATTTACAATCATCCTTGTCGGTATCGAAACTAGCATCGACGTAACCTTTTACGACGAGCTGTTCATCACCCCCATAGACTAAGAACATTTCTTTAGTCCTATTTAGGTACCTTAGGATGTTCTTCACGGCTTTCCAGTGTTCCTCTCCTGGATCACTTTGATATCTGCTCGTCAAACTAAGAGCATTGGACACATCCGGTCTAGTACACAGCATGGCATACATGATGGAACCTATGGCCGAGGCATAAGGCACTTTGCTCATAGCTTCCCTATCATTTACCGTAGCTGGACACTGAGCCTTGCTCAATATCTTACCTGACAACATAGGCACTGAACCTTTCAATGCCTTATCCATTCTGAACCTTTTCAGAACTTTGTCTAGGTATGTACTCTGGCTTAAAGCTATCAGGCGTCTTTGTCTATTTCTATAGATTTTGATGCCCAATATATAAGCAGCTTCACCTAGGTCTTTCATTGAAAAACACTTGTTCAAATAACTCTTCACATCGTTAAGCATGTTGATGTCATTTACAATAATCAATATGTCATCCACATATAGTACCAGAAACGTCACCGAGCTCCCACTCACTTTCTTGTAGATGCAAGCTTCGTAGCAATTTGGAACAAATCCAAAGCTCTTGATCACTTGATCAAAACGAAGGTTCCAACTCCGAGATGCTTGCTTCAGTCCATAAATGGAACGCTGAAGTTTGCATACTTTATTAGCATCCTTAGGATCGACAAAACCTTCGGGTTGTATCATATACAACTCTTCATCAATGTTGCCATTGAGGAAAGCAGTCTTGACATCCATTTGCCATATTTCATAATCATGAAACGCAGCAATTGCTAATAAAATCCGAATGGACTTAAACATCGCTACGGGAGAGAAAGTCTCATCGTAGTCAACACCTTGAACTTGTCGAAAACCTTTCGCAACAAGCCGTGCTTTATAGACGGTAACATTACCATCCGCGTCCGTTTTCCTTTTGAAGATCCATTTGCACTCAACGGCCTTTCGGTTGCTAGGAGGATCCACCAAAGTCCATACTTTGTTTTCGCTCATGGATCCCAATTCGGATTTCATGGCTTCTAGCCATTTCTCAGAGTCTGGGCTCATCATCGCTTCCTCATAGTTCGTAGGTTCACTGTCTTCTACTAACAAGACAGTCAAGACAGGGTTGCCATACAACTCAGGAGGGGCACGCGACCTTGTCGACCTGCGACGTTCAGTAGCAGCATCGTCCGAAGCTTCATGATCCTTGTCATTTGCTTCCTCTATTGTTGGTGCAGGCGGCACTGGAACAATTTCTGGTGCTGCGCTACTCTCCAATTCAAGAGAAGGTTCAATAACCTCGTCTAGCTCTACTTTCCTCCCACTCACTTCTTTCGAGAGAAACTCGTTCTCAAGAAAGGAACCGTTCTTTGCGACAAACACTTTGCCTTCGGTTCTGTGATAGAAGGTATACCCAATAGTTTCCTTAGGGTATCCTATGAAGACGCATTTCTCCGCTTTGGGTTCGAGCTTGTCCGGCATCAACTTCTTGACGTAAGCTTCGCATCCCCAAACTTTAAGAAACGACAACTTAGGTTTAGCACCAAACCACAGTTCATACGGTGTCGTCTTAACGGATTTAGATGGAGCCCTATTTAAAGTGAATGCAGCGGTTTCTAATGCATAACCCCAAAATGATAACGGCAAATCAGTAAGAGACATCATCGATCGGACCATATCTAATAGGGTTCGATTCCGGCGTTCAGACACACCATTGCGCTGTGGTGTTCCGGGTGGCGTGAGTTGTGAAACGATTCCACTTGCCTTGAGATGCGTGAGAAAATCATAACTCAAATATTCGCCCCCACGATCGGATCGTAGAAACTTAATCTTTCTGTTACGATGGTTCTCCACTTCATTCTGAAATTCTTTGAACTTTTCAAACGTTTCAGATTTATGTTTCATTAAATAGATATACCCATATCTACTTAAGTCATCGGTAAAAGTGAGAAAATAGCGATATCCACCGCGCGTCGAAACACTCATCGGTCCGCATACATCGGTATGTATGATTTCCAACAAGTCCGTTGCTCGCTCCATCATACCGGAGAACGGGGTTTTGATCATCTTGCCCATGAGGCATGGTTCGCATGTGTCAAATGATTCAAAATCAAGAGACTCCAAAAGTCCATCAGAATGGAGTTTCTTCATGCGCTTTACTCCAATATGACCTAGACGACAGTGCCACAAATAAGTAGTATTATCACTATCTACTTTGCATCTCTTAGCCTCAATGTTATGGATATGTGTTTCATCCCTTTAGAGATTTAGAAGAAATAAACCACTCACAAGAGGTGCATGACCATAAAAGATGTTACTCGTATAAATAGAACAACCATTATTCTCCGATTTAAATGAATAACCGTCTTGCAATAAACACGATCCAGAAATAATGTTCATGCTCAACGCAGGCACATAATAACATTTATTAAGGTTTAAAACTAATCCCGAAGGTAAAACTAAGGAGAGCGTGCCGACGGCCATCACATCAACTCTTGATCCGTTGCCAACGCGCATCGTCACCTCATCCCTCGCAAGCCGCCATCTATTCCGCAGCTCCTGTTTCGAGTTACAAATATTAGCAACTGAACCGGTGTCAAATACCCAGGCACTACAACGAGGGCTAGTAAGGAAAACATCAATAACATGTATATCAAATATACCTTTGATGGTGCCAGCCTTCTTGTCCGCTAAGTACTTCGGACAGTTGCGCTTCTAGTGACCCTTGTCCTTGCAATAGAAGCACTCAGTGTCCGGCTTAGGACCAGACCTGAGCTTCCTCTCAGCAGGGGCAACGCGCTTGCCGCCGCCTTTCTTGAAGGGCTTCCTTGCACCCTTACCTTTCTTAAAGGTGGGGGGCTTGTTGACCATCAACACATGATTATTCTTTTTGATGTTCTCCTCCGCTACTTTCATCTTAGCAAAGAGCTCAGTGATCATATCAGTGGAACCAATCTGATTGTGATCAACTACAAAACTTTTGCAGCTAGGAGTGTCAATCTTGAGCTCCTCTGGAATCTTGCAGTCCAGTTGCTCAAGGCGTTGAGTGTAGCCCGACATCTTAATGGCGTGCTCACTAACGGAACTCCCTTCCTCCATCTTGTAGTTAAAGAATTTCTTAGAGATCTCATATCTCTCAGAACAGGCTTGAGTCTGAAACATGTTTTTCAGCTCATCGAGAATCTCAAAGGGCCCGGCGAACTCCTCAAAACGATTTTGAAGATCCGATTCCATAGCATACAACATGTCGATCTTAATCAAATCATAATCATCCTTGCGCGACTGATAAACAGCTTTTTCATCAGCCGGCGCATCTACAGTAGGGGCGTCACCTAGCGCTTTCTCAAGGACATAGTCCTTTTGTCCGCCAGCGAGAATGATTCTCAGAATGCGGAACCATTTGGTGAAGTTAGACCCATTGTTTCTAAGCTTTTCTATCTCAGCAAAAACGTTGAAGTTGAAGTTGGACTTGGCCATGTGATCTACAGTATTTGCAAGTACAATTTAGACTATGTTCATGATAAATAGTTCAACTTAATCAAATTACTAGATGAACTCCCACTAAATTCAACATCCCTCAAGTTGTTTAGTGAACACGATCCAAATTCACCACACCTAATCCGATCATCACGAGAAGAGATGTGGTTTCAATGGTGGACAACGAAGTGTCGATCATATCATTCATATGACTCATGCTTAACCTTTCGGTTCTTGTGTTCCGAGGCCATGTCTGTACATGCTAGGCTCGTCAAGTTAGACCCAAGTATTTCCGCGTGTGCAAAACTGGCTTGCACCCGTTGTATGTGAGCGTAGAGTCTATAGCACCCGGTCATCACGTGATGCTTGGACACGACGAACTTTCGCAACGGTGCATACTTGGGGAGAACACAGTTTTATCTTGATCTTTAAGTGAGGAATCATCTTATAATGCTACCGTCGCGATCTAAGCATAATAAGATACATAAAAGGATAAACATCACATGCATATAACTTTATGTGATATGGTATAGCCAATCTTCGCGCAATGATCTCCATCTTGTGCGTTCCGGCATGATCTCCATCACTCCACCATGATTGCCTCCACCACGAATAGCAACTACAACTATTGCTAACTACTTAGCGATAAAGTAAAGCTATTACATGGCGTATAAGAAGTTGACTCGCAGGTCATACACAATTATAAAGACAACCATATGGCTCCTGCCGGTTGTGTACTCATCGACATGCAAGTCGTGAAACATTACAAAACATGATCATCGCATACAATATACACATCACATCTTGGGCCATACCATATCACAGAAAACACTCCCTGCAAAAACAAGTTAGACGCCTCTACTTTGTTGTTGCATGTTTTACGTGGCTTATGGGAGTAGATGCTAAGAACGATTCTTACCTACGGAAAGCCACAACGGTGATATTATGGTTGCCAAACTCCGGTGTTAATCCCATGACAACTATAGTGAGAGAAACTGACATCCACCAGCCGCATGTGTGGTACAAGCCACACGTCAAGTGCGGAGCCGGTCTCGCGAACGACGTCGCGTAAGGTTGGCCTGGACCGCTTCAATCTCACTATCCCGCGTCATAAGAAGAACACAAACAAGAGGCTTGCAACAGAAAACATCAACGCCCGCAACAACCATGTTGCGTTCTACTCGTGAAACACATCTACGCATAGATCTAGCTCTGATACCACTGAAGGGTTTCGCAGCATAGTAAATCAAAATTTTCTACGGAAGCGAACAGAGGGAAAGCCAAGATCTAATCTAGGAGATGCAAACAACGAGAGAGATTGGATTAGATCTTCATACCCTTGAAGATTCGCACAGCGGAACGTTCGTCGGAACGTGGGTGATGTAGTCGTACTCGCTTCTCCTCCTCGCAATCCGATCCGATCTAGCACCACAAGTGGCGGTGCCTCCGTGAGATGCACACGTGCGGAACCTAGACGTCTCCTCCTTCCTCGGACCAGCAAGTAGGGTGGAGAGATGGATTGGATCTACAACACGACGGCGTGGTGTATATGGTGGAGAATTTCTACAGCAGGGCTTCGCCTACAAACAGTCGGGAGGGAGAGAGGAAGGCAGCAGGGCTACTAGGGCTTGGAGGGAGATGTGTGTAGGGGGGAGGGGGTGCACCAGCCCTCTATATATAGAGGGGGTGGCGGCGGCCAGCCCTATCCCCTCCTCCAAGCCTATCTCCAGTTTAAACGATTTAAACTCTCCCCTTATCTAGAAATTCTATCCCTAGATTTAAACGAGTTAAATCTATCTAGAATCGGCTGGGCCCTATGGGGCCTTGTGACCCTGGCCCAATGCGGCCAGGACACTCCCTCATAGGCCCATGCCCCCTCCCGGAAGGTGGGACCACGTTGGCCCCCTTCCGGAAGGTTCTAGAAGCTTCCGGTACAATACCGATTAATCCGGAACAATTCCAAACTCCAAAAACTGCACTGCCTTATATGAATCTTATTCTCCGGACCATTCCGGAACCTCTCGTGATGTCCCGGATCCCATCCGAGACTCCGAACAAAAATTCATAAACCAAGTATCCAATCTATTCTAGCGTCGAGACACGTTAAGTGTGTGACCCTGCGGGTTCGAGAATATGCAGACATGATCTTCTATCAATAATCAACAGCGGGGTCTGGGCACCCATATTGACTCCCACACATTCATCGATGATCATATCGGATGAACCACGATGCCAGGATTCAATCAATCCCATATTTATATTCCCTTCATCTCGCGATATTTTACTTGCCCGAGATTCGATCGTCGGTATTGTCATACCTAGTTCAATCTCGTTCACAGCAAGTACTTTACTCGTTCCGTAATCCGATATCACTTTGTGATTAACTCCTTAACCACATGCTTGCAAGCGGTGTTGATATCGATTACCGAGTGGGCCCGAAGTATATCTCTCCGACTTGGGAGGGACAAATTCCATCTCGATACATACAACCCAACAGATACTTTCCGATCACCTGAGAGACACCTTTATGATCACCCTCTCATAGGATGACGTTTGATGACCTCAAAGCTTTCTTCCGATACCAGGGAGTTGTATTATCTCATGGTCTAAGGAATACAATATTTGACATAAGAAAAGCTTCGCAAAGACGAACACGATGACACGATCTAATTGCTTCGCTTAGTTTGGGTCTGTCCACCATATCATTCTCCCAATGATATGATCTCATTATCAATTGACAACTCATGTCTATGGTTAGGAAACCTTAACCATCATTGATCAATGAGCTAGTCCATAGAGGCGTACTAGGGACACGGTGTTGTTCACAAACCACACAAGTATTAATGTTTCCGCTTAATACAATTCTAGCATGGAATATAAACTTTATCATGAACAAGAATTATAATAATAACATCTTTATTATTGCCTCTAGGGCATAATTCCAACAGTCACATAGTTTAAATTTCCCAAGTTGGTATATGTCATGTATCCTAATCCTTATACCATGATCTATGTTACTCACTTATACTAGAAGAATGCTTTGGGGCATCAACCATCACACCATAATAGGGTGACTACAAATGTGTCTTTTAGGTACTTCAAAAAGGACTTGTTGAGTTGCATGAATCAAGACAAGGATTTGTCCCTCCATGTGTTGGAGAGCTATACTCTGGCCCACTTAGTAATACACATCTTAATAGCTTGCAAGCACATGACCAATCAGTTTGGACATAGGGTATACTATATTACAATATGAGTAAAGTACCTTCTAGTGATGAGATAGAACTGGGTATATTAATCAAGGTGTTGATTATGGAGTATCCACGATTGGATCTCAGGAAAGTAAAATATCATGAGACAAAGGGAATGGAATATGGGATCAAGTCAATCCTCGACATCGTGGTTCGAACCGATAAATATTTTTGTTGAATATGTGGTAGTCAATGTAGACATCCATGTCCTGCTAATGGTTATTAATCGGAGAGGTGTCTCAGTCATGTTGGCATGTTCTCGAACCTGTAGGATCACACACTTAAACATTCAGTAACGATAGGTTTGTTGAATTCCATAGTTAGACCACTGAAGCTGATTTTTTTAGAATATGAAGCCACACACATTTTTTGGACAATTTTGGAATAATACTGGTTTTATAGTTCTGCTATTTCATCTTGGACCATTAGTATACGGTACCGATTTCAGTGTTGATGGCAACAACTCTGTGTGTACCAAAACATTGTGACTCCAAGTGTAGAGTGTTGTAGCAAGCATCTTTTCTCCGAAAGGGTGACTCGAGGATTTATATCGAACTCTCGGGGATCCTCATCTAGCAACCTGCAAAACAAAGTTTTTTTCTTCTGTCTCCAATTCTACTATGTGGTTATCAAGCACATGGTTTCGTATTCGTAAAAATGAAATAAAACTATAAAATGAATAATAGTAAAACAATCTACAACTAGACAAGAAGGTAAAAACAATAAAATAAAGTTCTTTTGGGTTTTCGTTTGTGTTTGTAGAAAGCAAAAGTATTTTTGTATTTTCGAATTTAATTCTTGCAAAAAATGTAAAGGACAGTAAAAACAAGTAAAAGTGGTTTCTTATAATAAAAAGGTGGATTGGGGTTCACGGGTTCACTTGTCTACTCTCTCATAAGGTGTGGTGGACATAAAACTGCTCACATTTGATATAATATTACTTGGGACTTCATTGAGTGTTTGATTAGCATTCATATGAGCATCATCTCCTGATATAAAGATGATGTAAGACATCTTACTTCTACTCCTCTAGAAAAGAAAAACTCCATGCAATCTAGAATTAAGAATAAATAGAGTATAGCCTTAGGTAATTTGACATGATGTTGAATAAAAAATGTGCTACCTTGAGAAAACAAGATCATCTTTGCTGTCACAAGACAATTATAACACATGTATTCACTTTATCCCTAGTGAGGTAATAAAAAAGGTAAAAAGATAGCGGATCTCAAATTTTCTGTCACTATACGAACACCACTACCATGTTTTACTCCCAACTAATATACATGTTCCTCCACCCATGCTCTTGCATACAAGTATGATAAAAACAAGTACTTAAGAACAGGGAACATAATATACATCTACCAATACATCTTACACATGATAGAATTATAATCTCAAATATCATCTCATAAAACAAAGGTCCACCACACAGAAATTACATAGATGACCATAATCGTGTTGGGAAACTCATATGGTTGATGGCAACAATCATGGCCACTTTTTGTTGGGACTCCAAGTGCAGAGTGTTGTAGCAAGCTTCTTTCCCCCACAAGGGTGACTCGAGGGTTTAAATCGAACTCATGGGGAACTAGCTTAGAAGTTATTCGCCTTCTCCTTGTCAAGCAACCTATAAAGCAAAATAATTTGTCTTGTGTCCCCAACTCCACCAATTGGTTGTCAAGCACAAGGTTTTGTATCAGTAATGTGAAATAAAATATAGTAAACTAAAATAAATAAAGTAAATAAAATAAAACAACGCAAACTATATGAGATATGTGAATATAAAGTTTTTTTGGGGGTTTTTATGAGTGATTGCAAGTAGGAAAAGTATTTTTGTATTTTCGAAATAATAAATTGCAGAAAATAAAAGTGATGATAATTGCACTGGAAAGGTGTTTCTTATGATTAAAATTGAACCTGGGTTCATGGGTTCACTTCTCTACTCTCTTTTTAAGTTGTGGTGATCATAAACCAATTCATCAATGATAAATATGCATGGAATTTCTATATGTGTATGATAAGCATTCATATGGGCACCACACCCTAACATAGAGATGAAACACATCTCCCTTATACTCCTCAAAAAGGGAAACATCCATGCAATCTTAAATTAAGAACAAATCAGAGTATAACTTTAAGTAATATGACATGATGTTTGAAATACGAATATCCTACATTGACCTAACAAGATTATCTCACTGTCACAAGATAATTTTAGCACATGATTTCACTTTATCCCTTGTGAGGCATCAAAAGAAAGGCAAAAACAAAAGTAGATCTTGAATATTGTTGTCACAATTCAATCATTACCACCAGGCTACTCCATCTAATAACCACTTCTCCCCATACAAATTCTTGTATAAAAGTTGGATCAAAACAAGCAATTAAGAACAGGGTACATGATATGCATATACCAATACATCTTACACAAAATAGGTTCCAATCTCATATATCAAATCATAGAATAAAGATCCACCACATAGAATTACATATATATGACCATAATCATGTTGGGCAGCTCATATGGTACTAGATCTATGAAGAACAAGAGAGAAATAGATCAAGCTACTGCCACAAACCCATAGTATAGGGGTGGACTACTCCCTCTTCATCATGGTGATGATGGTAGAGATGGTCGAGAGGATGGAGATCCCTCCAGAGGCGACTCCGGTGGAGTTTCCCCTCCAATCTTTGCTAAATCTGACTCTGTTTGGTGGTGTTTTCGTCTCTGGTGTGTCCTGTCTCGAGGACTCCCCGGGGGTCCTTATATAGGGTTTTTATGTCAAGATAACTCCTTGGGAAAAGAATCAAGGCGATTGGACGGCCGAGGAGGAAACATAGGCAGGAGCGTCCAACTGGGCTGGGCGCGCCCTCTCAGCTCTTTTGGGCCTCCTGGCCCTTCTCCCAAGGTTCTTGCGCTCCTGATGCTTCTCATGGTAAAATATTGACATCCCCAAAAGCTCAGGTCCGTTTGACTCCGTATAGGTCCTGAAATATCAAAAACATAGAAAACATAGTTTTTCTGCCCTGCAGGGTTATAACCAAAATAAAGGGGATCATTGGTAAATCCCCCAAAATCAATGTAAAACATGGATATAATATTATATATGATGCAAATGTGTGGGTCAACATGTCAACAAACTACAAATTTCATGTATGCATTTTACATGCATCAACATCCCCAAGCTTAACCTATGCTCGTCCTTGAGCATAAAGGTGATAAAAATAAACCTGGACTTTGGAGTTTGTTACTTTGCTTCTTTCATTATCACACCAAGTTCATAGGTTCAAATCTTTCCAATCAAACATAATAAGCAAGTGTAATATCAAGTTGTATCTTTTGCACATCTATAATCATGTTAAACAATAAGTAATGGTGTGCTAAAACAAATGAGGAACAAAACAAACCTTCAAGCACACTTTGATGATCCTATAGTGTTAGGGGCTAACCCCAGGTACCCCAGAGTTGGTGTATCAAGTGACTCATTGGAACATTGAGCGATTCAATTGAAGATGTGAAATATAAATAGAATAAAGAAAAGAAGGAGAAAAATGGATTTGGGCTGAATTAGATTGAAGTCGGCCTAGTTCGGTCCCTCCCATGCCGAATTAGGGCTCTATGGTCCAGCTTGCCACTCAACTTGCCGAATCTGGTCCTAACCCGGTTGGGCCGAATCGCCAGTTTGACCCACCTACCTCGGACAGCACCACTCTGTTCCACCAGCCTCTCCCGTACGCTCCAGCTTTACCGAACTCCTGCCTCATTCCCGCGTCGCGCATAGCGCTCCCGCACCAAGCTCCCTCGTCATCGCCCGGGTGGGCCGAACCCCACCGTGGGGACTCTCCCACCTCGCTCTACCTCACCAAGCGCAACATCTCCCCCGCCGACCTCCCCCGAGTGGGTCGACCTTGGTCTCCTCGATCCACCATGGGCCGCCTCCCCGACGCCTGCTCCGCTTCACCGCCTTGCCACCTCCCACCCCAGATAGGCCGACGTATGGGGGACACGGCCCACCTCGGGCTAGTCTGCCCCGCCACCTCAGCTAGGATCCGGCTGGGCTGGGTTGTAGAGAAACCCTGGCTGACTGTCTATAGTGCCAAACGAGCTCCTTCTAGCCTGGGCTGACTTCGGGAGAACTCCGACAGGGCCCCTATTTCTATCCTAGCTGGGCCGAATAAGGCCTAATTCGGCTGGGAGAGAGGTAACTCGGCTGGGGCACTGTTCATCACCCAGCTGGGCCCATTTCACCCACGGGCCGAGTTACCTCTCCCCAGGGCCGAATTTGACTTCACCAGGCTGAATTACATAATCATGGATGCCCCTTTGTACATATTTGGATGCCCCTTGACCTATACATCGACACACCTCCAAGTCAAGTCAAGCTTACGTCAGGTGCCAGTCTTGGGACGCCCCTGGCTCAGACTGGCACCATTAGTCCAAGATGCTAAGGAATATGTTGGGCATCTTGGGAGATGCTAGAGAATATGCTGGGCATCTCCTAAGATGCCGAGGAATATGCCAAAGAGATAAGATCGGTGACCCACTAAAGGACAAGATGACAGGGAAAGGACCCACTAGACATCTCATAGAGAGTACCTGTGATGACATACCTTGTCCCCTGGGCTCCCCTTTATAAGGAGCACCAGGGGGATCGTTGCACGAGAGGCCCCCGAAGGGCTCCTCTCCCTCTACTCACTAGGAGCATGGTTTCTTCTTCCTTTGTTCTCTCCATGAGAGGCATAAGAGTACAACTCATGGAGCACCATTGTATCCACAAGCATGGCAAAATATATGAGATTAGATGTAGGAGTAGAGGTGTTATCTCACTAGGAGAGCCTCGAACCTGGGTATATCGTGTCTCTCTAAGTTCTTCTGTATGATGTCTTCACTTCATCATCTATCCCCGTATTCCTCCATTGTCCATCAGCCCCAACTTTAGCCTATACTAGGCATATGCCGTGACACCACCACAACATTTGGTGCCCATAATGGGGCTGATCAGAGGCGCTAGTTGGGTTCCCATCCGGACGAGAACGTCTTCATCAAGCTCTACTTCATCATCGATCAAAAGCCTCTGCATCCTCTTCCTCAACGTACAAGATATCAGGGGAGTTGGCATATAGGCCTCCCTTGTTGAGATGACTCAACCTCAACCTCCACCTCTTCACCAATAGTACTGTAAGTATTAGATGACTCAACGAGTGTGACTCAACTAACATAACTCAACCTCCTCACCAAGAATACAGTGAGTAACGAGTAACTCAACCAACACACACATGAGATAACCCCGAATGTCACTCGGGGACTATCACCCTCAATCACATAAGTGTTCACCCCGGGAAAGAGATAACTCAACCCGGGGACTAGCCAACGTATCATTTGGGTCACCTAAGGGTAGAAAAAGTATCTCAGGGAATCGGTGTCTCCATGTATAGAACTGTAACTCAGAGCAGACATAAGATATGCCATGATCTCATATGTGTCAATTGCTTTATTTCTTTAGGCTACATTTGATGATAAGAAAACTCACCAAGTATTTGCAGCTAATTATAACTCGGACTTAACTTAGATTTACTTAAGCTTGCCTAATTACATGGTAACTCGGATTTACTTCAGCTTGCCTAGTGACATGGTAACTCGGATTTACCTCAGCTTGCTTAGTTACATGGTAACTCGGATTTACTTCAGCTTTCCTAGTTACATGGTAACTCGGATTTACTTTAGCTTTCCTAGTTACATGGTAACTCAAATTTAACTCGGTTTGGTATTTACTTCAGCTTTCCTAGTTACATGGTAACTCATATTTACTTCAGCTTGCCTGGTTACCTTGTAACTCGGATTTAACTCGGATTGGTATTTGCTTCAGCTTGCCAGGTTATCTTTAACTCGAATTGGTATTTACTTCAGCTTTCCAGGTTACCCTTAACTCGGATTGGTATTTACTTTAGCTTGCCAGGTTACCCTTAACTCGGATTTAGTTCAGCTTGCCTAGTTACCTTGTAACTTGGACTTAACTCAGCTTGCCAGGTTATTCCATATCCCCGATGGAAATTTGCCAAAGTATCTTGAGCTCATCATACTCAATCTCGGATCTATATCTCGGACCCATATCAATGGAAGTTTGCCACCATATCATAATGTCATATCATATCTCGGATCTATATCTTAGATCCATATCAATGGCAGTTTGCCACCATATCATAATGTCATATCATATCTCGGATCTATATCTCGGATCCATGTCTATGGCGGTTTGCTAGCATACCATAAGGTTATATCCTATCTAAGAAAAAGTAACTCGGATTTGGAGTAAACTAACTCGGATTTGAGTAAAGTAACTCGGATTTGAGTAAAGTAACTTGGATTTTGAGTCAAGTAACTCAGATTTGAGTAAAGTAACTTGGATTTGAGTCAAGTAACTCAGATTTTGAGTCAGGTAACTTGGATTTGAGTAAAGTAACTTAGATTTGAGTCAAGTAACTCGGATCTGAAGCATATGCAGATTTGAGTCATGTAATTCAGCAATTATATCTCGGATGGGATAACTCGGATTGAAATTTATAAGACCAGAGCCAAAGCAAGCCAAAAGTCACAAACTTACCAAAAGGGTTAAGGCCAGAGCCAAAGAAGGCTAGAAGCCATGTACTTACCCAAAAGGGTTATGTCCAGAGCCAAAGCAGGCCAGAAGCCACAAACTTACCCAAAAGGGTTAAGGCTAGAGCCAAATAAGGCCAGAAGCCATGTACTTACCCAAAAGGGTTATGGCCAGAGCCAAAGCAGGCCAGAAGTCACAAACTTACCCAAAAGGGTTAAGGCTAGAGCCAAAGAAGGCTAGAAGCCATGTACTTACCCGAAAGGGTTATGGCTAGTGCCCAAGAAGGCTAGAAGCCACAAACTTACCCAAAAGGGTTAAGGCTAGAGCCAAAGAAGGCCAGAAGCCATGTACTTACCCAAAAGGGTTAAGCCCAGAGCCAAAGCAGGCCAGAAGCCACAAACTTACCCAAACGGGTTATGGCCAGTGCCAAAAAAGGCCAGAAGCCACAAACTTACCCAAAAGGGTTAAGGCCAGAGCCAAAGAAGGCTAGAAGCCATTTACTTACCCAAAAGGGTTAAGGCTAGAGCCAAAGCAGGCCAGAAGCCACAAACTTACCTAAAAGGGTTAAGGCTAGAGCCAAAGCAGGCCAGAAGCCACAAACTTACCTAAAAGGGTTAAGGCTAGAGCCAAAGCAGGCCAGAAGCCACAAACTTACCTAAAAGGGTTAAGGCCAGAGCCAAAGCAGGCCAGAAGCCACAAACTTACCCAAAAGGGTTAAGGTCAGAGCCAAAGCAGGCCATAAGCCACAAACTTAACAAAAGGGTTATGTATAGTGCCAAAGAAGGCCAGAAGCCACAAATTTACCCAAAAGGGTTATGGTCAGTGCCCAAGAAGGCCAAAAGCCACAAACTTACCCAAAAGGGTTAAGACCAAAGCCAAAGAAGGTCAGAAGTCATAAACTTACCCAAAGGGGTTGTGGCCAGTGCCCAAGAAGGCCAGAAGCCACAAACTTACCCAAAAGGGTTAAGGCCAGAGCCAAAGAAGGCCTGAAGTCAGGGATATATGAAAATGATAATATGTCAGTAAACAACTCTGGAGATATTTTTCGAAGCCTGTGCACGATTCTAAGAATCCCACATAGCCTCAAGGACTAATGTAGGGGGTGTAACCCCAGGTACCCTAGAGTTGGTGTATCAAGTGACTCATTGGAACATTGAGTGATTCAATTGAAGATGTGAAATATAAATAGAATAAAGAAAAGGAGGAGAAAAAATGGATTTGGGCCGAATTAGATTGAAGTCGACCTAGTTCGGTCCCTCCCAGACCGAATTAGGGCTCTATGGTCCATCTTGCCACTCAACTGGCTGAATCTGGTCCTAACCCGGCTGGGCTGAATCGCCAGTCCGACCCACCTACGCTCCAGCTTCACCGAACTCCTGCCTTGTTCCCGTGTTGCCCATAGCGCTCCCGCGCCAAGCTCCCTCATCATCGCCCGGGTGGGCCGAACCCGGCCAACTGCAGGGACTCTCCCACCTTGCTCTACCTCGCCAAGCGCAGCATTGCCCCCGCCGATCTCCCCCAGGTGCGCCGACCTTGGTCTCCTTGGCCCACCACAAACCCCCTCCCTGACACCTTCTCCGCTTCACCGTCCCGCCACCTCCCACCCCGGATGGGCCAACGTATAGGGGACACGACCCACCTCGAGCTGGTCCGCCCTGCCGCCTCAGCTAGGATCCGACTGGGCTGGGTTGTAGAGAAACCCGACTGGGCTGTCTACAACACCAAACGAGCTCCTTCCAGCCTAGGCTGACTTTGGAAGAACTCCAGCAGGGCCCCTGTTTCTATCCCAGCCGGGCCGAATAAGACCTAATTCGGCTGGGAGAGAGGTAACTCGGCTGGGGCACTATTCATCACCCAGCTAGGCCCCATTTCACCCTCGGGCCGAGTTACCTCTCCCCATGGCCGAATTTGACTTCACCAGGCCAAAGTACATCGTCATGGATGCCCCTTTGTACATATTTGGATGCCCGTTGACCTATACATCGACACACCTCCAAGTCAAGTCAAGCTTACGTCAGGTGCCAGTCTTGGGACGCCCCTGGCTCAGACTGGCACCATTAGTCCATGATGCTAAGGAATATGCTGGGCATCTTGGGAGATGCTAGGGAATATGCTGGGCATCTCCTAAGATGCTGAGGAATATGCCAAAGAGATAAGACCGGTGACCCACTAAAGGACAAGATGACAGGACAAGGACCCACTAGACATCTCATAGAGAGTATTGTGATAACATACCTTGTCCTCTGGGCTCCCCTTTATAAGGATCACCAGGGGGATCGTTGCACAAGAGGCCCCCGAAGGCCTCCTCTCCCTCTGCTCACTAGGAGCATGGTTTCTTCTTCCTTTGTTCTCTCCATGAGAGGCATAAGAGTATAGCTCATGGAGCACCATTGTATCCACAAGCATGGCAAAATATATGAGATTAGATGTAGGAGTAGAGGTGTTATTGTAGGGTTCTGTAGTAGATAACAAAAAATTTACCTACGCGGAATACCCTGAATACCAAGGACCTATCTAGAAGTAATGCAGTAATGGAGGAAGATAGCGATAACATACCCTTGAAGACCGAGAAAGCGTTACGCTCATGCAGGAGCATGGATGATGTAGTCGTACATCCTCGCACGTTACCCCTTGTCCAGGTCCTTGTACGGTGGCCCGGAAGCTTCGATAGCCCCACCGAGTTATCACATGCATATGGTGCAATGCGACGACTCCCGAAACTCCTTGATCCCTGTTGGGGTTGCGGAAGTAGATCCCCTGGTAGAATCCCCGCAGCAAAACGACATGTCGCGAATGCGTGCTTACTCAATATGTAGAGCTTGTTGGGGAACCCTAAGAGGAAGGTATAATGAGCACATCAACAATTTTTCCCTCAGTTATGAAACCAAGGTTATCGAACCAGTAGGAGCAAGGAAACACCTCCAAGGTGTTGTTTCCAACTTGGAATCCTGCACAACACAACCACAGAACTTTGCCCCCAACTTACAGTGAGGTTGTCAATCTCACCGGTTATGCTGAAAACAAAGGATTAAACGTATTGTGTGGAAGATAGTAATTGCTTTGCAGAAAGTAAACACAAAACAATAAATAGATTGTAGATTGATGGTAAAAGAATGGACTGAGGTCCATAGTTCACTAGTGGTGATTCTCCTTAAGATAGATGACATGATGGGTGAACAAATTACAGCGGGGCAATTGACAAACATCGAGAAAGCATACATGCATATACCAATCATCTTGACTTCTATGAGATTTGATTGGGCATTACAACATTATACATATACGATAATCCAACTGCATCTATGACTAATAATCCACCTTCAGGTTATCATCTGAACCCCCTCCAATATTAAGTTGCAAGCAACAGATAATTGCATTAAGCAAAGTGTGTAAAGTAAACAATACGATTGTTCTATGAACAAAGGATTGATGTTTTCTCCCTAGTAGCAACAACACATCTAGTACCTTAGAGATTTCTGTCACTTCCCTAGATTCCTAGAGGCATGAACCCACTATCGAGCATAAATACTCCCTCTTGGAGTTGCTAGCATCTACTCGGCCAAGATATCTACTAACAACAGAGAGCATGCAAGATCACAAATAACAAAGATATGATAGAATCAATAATCAATCTGAAATAGCATCTCAATATCCAGCGGCTCCCCGCAAACACAACATGTAGGTTTACAAATAGATGATCTTGATCATGAATGGAGCTCACAAGATCTAAACATGGTAGCACAAAGGAGAAGAACCAACCATCTAGCTACTACATGGACCCGTAGTCCAGGGATGAACTACTCACGCATCACACCGGAGGCAGGCATGGTGATGAAGAAGGCTTCTAGGGTGATCTCTCCCCTCCGATAGGGTGCTGGGAAGAGCTTCAGATCTCTCCCGATCTAGGGATAGAGATGACGGCGGCTACAGACTCTTTCGTGGAATTTTGATCAGGTACTTAGGGTTTCTGTATCAGAGGCTTCTTATAGGGGAAGGGCAAGGTCGGTGGAGTACCAGGGGGCCCACACCACCCCCTGGCATGGCTTGGCCTGTCCCGCACCACCAGGTGGTGTGGCCGGCCCCTGGCCCCTCTCCGTCTCGTCTTCTTGCTCTGTGACTCTTTCGGTAAAATATTGACTTCGGCTTTTGTCCCGTCCAATTCTGAGAATATTCATTTTCTGGCTTTTCTGGAACCAAAAACAGCAGAAAACAGGCAACTGGCACTATGGTATCTTGTTAATAGGTTAGTCCCAGAAAGTGTATAAAAATACTCCAAAGTGTGGACAAAACATAAGAAAGTAGATATAAAACAAGCATGAAACATCAAAAATTATAGATACATTTGCAACGTATCAACATCCCCAAGCTTAACTCCTGCTCGTCCTCGAGTAGGTAAGTGATAAAAATAAAGAGTAATTTTTGAGGTGACATGCACCATCATAATCTTGATCAAAGTATTTGTAGAACATTGATAGCTGGGATCATAGTACTTTAACATAGCATGAAAGATATAGTTCTAACAATAAGACATAACAACTATGTTGTAACATGAAAAGGTAAAAACAAAAGATTCATGAATAACAATGCTTTGAAAGACGTTTGTTTGTTTCACATAAATAAAACATAATGAGAATGGTATTTAGCTTGTCCCTCATAGTGTAGCAAAACATAAATGCATCGGACACCTTCAAAGTTCATAAGGGTGACTAGATACAAATAGTTTAAGAACAAGCAGTATCAAAGTTATGCATCAATCAATAAGTCTTGGGACAATGCACATTAAACTAAGAATGGACAATATGCTCTCTCGATAGGTGCATAAAGATATAAGATGGAGACTCAACATAAAAGTAAAAGAAAGGCCTTCATAGAAGGAAGCAGGGATTCAAGTCTCATAAAAAGCTTCCAAAAATTATGGTACTTATTAGCTTTCAGCTCTCATTGCCCCTATCATAAGGATCTTGAAGTGATTAAGGTTAAAGTGAACAAACTATGGAGTATATGCTTGACAAAGTATAAGTTGGCAATCTCATGTCCCTTGAATATGAGGGCCGCTCATCATGCTACTCAAGTTTAGTTACCGGTAAGTTCTTGTCATAGTAAGTACATGTGTATCATAGAGAACCGCCAACGGGGTACCCCTTGCCTGATGATATGGAAGAATCCCCATATCAAAATGACAAGGCAAGCAGACAATAAGCATCTCAGCATCTTATTATTTACCATGGGAAAATGGTGCTTTTTTCTCTCTTTCCTCTTTTCTCATTTTTTTTCTTTTTTTCTCAATCTCCATCTTTTTTTATATAAGAAGAATGCTTCATAGACTGTTCATTATGGTTACGCTGCAGGTTTCCACCATGATTAGGCATGGATTAAGCCAGTCGCCCAGGCGTTTCTCTAACACACATACATAACTTTATGGACTTACAAGCTCCCCTCTCATTTCACACCGATGACATCCATAAACAAAAGAGCATGATATCAACTGGGTACAATGTACAAGTGCAATGTTGAAAGCGTACCCCATGGCAACATGGTTCTGCTAAACCCCAACGTATAAGTGCAAACATATACAACATAGATGACACAATGGTTCAAGTTTATTAGGTGTAAGAAAAGTAAAGCGTGCCTTCAAGTTTGTGAGATCTTGTAACAAGTTTAATTCGGAAGGTAGATAAAAACATGAATATACTTGGAATAACAAATGCCAATAGGTAGGTATGGTGGACTCTTTGGAATAACTTGGTTTTAGTTGGGGTTGGATGCATGAGTGGAACTCATACTTGGTATGGAGACTAGCAAAAGACTGGGAGCGGCCAACTAAGAGAGCAATAATGGCCATAATCATGCAAAGCGACAAAACATCATTAATTAAAGCATAAAGTGATATTACAATTCAACAACTATAGGATCATAAAGGCTATGGTGACTTGGTATAGTCTTAACATGGTGTGAGCATGCGCCAAGTCAACCCAAATAAAGCATCAAAGGAGAATACCACAATACTATGATTTAATATGCTAAAACAACGCATGATTCTTTCAAACCACATTAAGCAATCTCAATTATTTGTAACATGTCATGCTACAGCAAAAATCACTAACTATAAAGCTAAAACAATATCAAGCATGACATGACAAAGCATAGGCCACAGTCAAAAACAAGCTCCTTTTTACCACTTAAGCATGAACTTTTCCTACTCTCTTCCAATCCAAACCAATCTTACTTGAAAACTAATGTATGAACGAGGGGGTCCAACCAATTTATTCAAGCAAACTAAGCAAACTAAGCAAACGAAAACCAAAAATAAAAACGAAGACGCTCCAAAAACAACACAATTGTGCATGAAACAATAAAAATGAAGTGTTTCGAAGAAACCTGGAATTTTTATTGATGAAGAAGGGGGTGCCTTGGGCATCCCCAAGCTTTGATGCTTGTACTTCTTGGATATTTCTTGGGGTGAAATGGGTGGCATCCCCAAGCTTGAGCTTTTGTCCATACTTCATCTTATCACATTACTCTTCCCTACACTTTAAAATTTTCCTTCATACAAAACTTCACACAATCTTCATTACCAACATTAGTGTACTCAAGGTAATAAGTCTTTTGGTTCAGTTCCAACACAAATAAAACTTCCATTAAAATAAAATCTACCGTAGCATTTCCTTTACAAAGTTCAAATGATCAAAGAGAACTCAGGCCTCCTTTGATTCATGGGGTAGGAAAACCAAAGGAAAAGGAATTAGATAGGATTGGAGTGCCCTGTCCAAGTTGATCCTATGGACACAGGATTGCAACGAAGGAATTTTTTGTGAGGTCAGACTTCATGTACTTTTTCCTGTGAAATTGCACTACCGAGTTCCTACAGGATTAATTCCTACAGGATTACTTCCCATGAATCAAACGGCTTCAAAAGGAACAAATCCATAGGATCCCAATCCTATAAAAATCCTGAGCAAATCCTATGAATCAAAGGAGGCCTCAAAGAGAAAGAGATTAAGAGGCAAATGCAAATAATGGCAGAAATCTGTCAAAACAGACCAGCAGGTAAAAATCAATTTTTTCGAAGACCTTATGTTGCTCAAATCGAAAAGTGTTGAACTAACGAAAGTTGGATAACAACCGGAGTCAGAAGCACAAAAAATTACAGCTCAAACCGACGTACATAGATTTTTCACGAATTTTTACAGTGAGGCACAAAAATCTGTTTCGGGACAGCAACTTTCCCAAGCATTACTTCTCTCTTATTAGAGGTTAATCTTGGCACAAAAGCCACACAAAATGATAAGGAGAGGTTATTACTAAAGCAATAACTTCCAAGACTCAACTAAAACTTTTGGGTTATCTCCCAATAAGTACTTTTCTTTAATGCCTTTAAGTTAGGCATAAGAAGCAAGAAAAGAATGAAGTATTCTCAAATGAAGAAGTATTAAGAGCAAATTTTGTTTTAATAGGAAACTCAAAAGGAATCTTCTCTCTCTTCTTAGGGAAGTGTTCTATACCTTTCTTGAGTGGGAGTTGATATTTAATGGTGCCTTCTTTCATGTCAATAATGACACCAACAGTTCTAAGAAAAGGTCTTCCCAAAGTAATAGGACAAGAAGCATTGCATTCAACATCCAAAACATAGAAATGAACGGGGACATATGCATTGTTAACCATAATAAGAACATCATTAGTACTCCCCATGAGTTTATTTTTAGCATTATCATCAAGTGGAACATTTAAATAACAATCCTCCAACGGTGGTAAATAAAGCATTTCATAAATCTTTCTAGGCATAATAGAAACACTACTATCAAGGTCACATAAAGCTTTGAAATCAAAATCATTCACTTTCATATTAATGATGGGATCCCAACCATCCTCTAATTTCATAGGAATAGAAGTTTTATGTTTTATCTTTTCTTCTTTAATTTTTATGAGAGCATCAGTAATGTGTTTTGTAAAGGCCATATTCATAGCACTAGCATTAGGACTTTTAGCAAGCTTTTGTAGGAACATAATTACTTCAGAGATATTGCAACCATCAAGATCAAAATCATAATTATCATCTAAAGTAGTAGAGCTATTGTTTCTCATATTTCGAAGAATTTCAGCATTTTTATTAGAAAAGGTTCCATTGGGTTTACTAGCTTCAACATTAGTGGTAGTGATAGTAGAAATACTGATATCTCTAGCAATTTCATCTTCTCTTTCCCACTTAGCATGCAATTCAGCTAATATTCTAACATTTTCATCAATTCTAACTTGTATGGCATTAGTAGCAGCAAAGGGATTTTCAATAGTTTTCGGTTTAGCAGCCATTTTGTTCAAAGAAGATTGTGCTTCACACAATGATGCTATATTTCTTTCAACATTAGAGAGTTTTTCCTCAATAGTTTTATTGAAAGCAGTTTGTTTACTAATAAAAACTTTAAGCATGACTTCAAGTTTAGAGAGTGCACTCCTATTATTATTGTAGGAATTTCCATAAGCATTACCATTATTGGGAGGATATGGCCTATAATTATTATTACCAAAATTATTCCTGTAGGCATTGTTGCTAAAATTATTATTTCTTATAAAGTTCACATTAACTTGCTCTTCTTGAGCAACCAAAGAGGCTAAGGGAACATGATTTGGATCAATATAAGCTTTCCCATTAACAAGCATAGACATAATAACATCAATTTTATCACTCAAGGAAGAGGTCTCTTCAACAGAATTTACCTTCTTACCTTGTGGAGCTCTCTTAGTGTGCCATTCAGAATAGTTAACCATCATATTATCCAGAAGCTTTGTTGCAGCACCCAAAGTAATGGTCATAAAGGTACCTCCAGCAGCAGAATCCAGTAGATTTCTTGAAGAATAATTCAGTCCTGCATAAAAGGTTTGGATAATCATCCAAGAAGTCAGTCCATGAGTGGGACAATTCTTTACCAAAGATTTAATTCTTTCCCAAGCTCGAGCAACATGTTCATTATCAGATTGTTTAAATTTCATTATTTCACTTCTCATAGATATAGTCTTAGCAGGAGGATAGTATTTTCCAATGAAAGCATCTTTGCATTTAGTCCAAGAATCAATACTATTTCTAGTTAGGGATTGCAACCATTCTTTAGCTTTTCCTCTCAAAGAGAAAGGAAACAATTTAAGCTTAATAATATCTCCATCTATATCCCTATGTTTTTGCATCTCACAAAGTTCAACAAAGTTATTAAGATGAGCAGCAACATCTTCAGTACCAATTCTAGAAAATTGTTCTCTCATAACAAGATTAAGAAAAGCAGGTTTAATTTCAAAGAAAGTAGCTTCAGGAACAGGTGGAGCAGTAGGTGTGCACATGAAATCATTGTTGTTGGTGATAGTGAAGTCACACAACTTAGTGTTTTCAAGAGTAGTCATTTTTTGTGTTTTTAATAAAGAAAGCAAACTAGTACAACTAATTTTGTGTGTGTGTTTTTAATAAAGAAACACGCAAACAAAGCAGAAATAAAC
Source organism: Avena sativa (assembly GCA_916181665.1). Lineage (NCBI taxonomy): Eukaryota > Viridiplantae > Streptophyta > Magnoliopsida > Poales > Poaceae > Avena > Avena sativa. The sequence goes on along the minus strand of OV702290.1, from coordinate 550,632,750 downwards.
TAAGCAAAACAAATAAAACAAAGTAAAGAGATTGGTTATGAGGGAATCCCCTTGTGAAGATGTCCTTGACTCCCTGGCAACGGCGCCAGAAAAAGTCTTGCTTACTCAATATGTAGAGCTCGTTGGGGAACCCCAAGAGGAAGGTATGATGAGCACATCAACAAGTTTTCCCTCAGTTATGAAACCAAGATTATCGAACTAGTAGGAGCAAGGAAACACCTCCAAGGTGTTGTTTCCAACTTGGAATCCCACACAAAACAATGATAGAACTTTGCCCCCAATTTATAGTGAGGTTATCAATCTCACCGGTTTTGTTGAAATCAAAGGATTAAACGTATTGTGTGGAAGATAGTAATTGCTTTGCAGAAAATAAACACAAAACAGTAAATAGATTGTAGATTGATGGTAAAAGAATGGACCAGGGTCCATAGTTCACTAGTGGTGATTCTCCTTAAGATAGATGACATGTTGGGTGAACAAATTACAGCAGGGAAATTGACAAACATCGAGAAAGCATACATGCATATACTAATCATCTTGACTTCTATGAGATTTGATTGGGCATTACAACATTATACATAGACCATAATTCAACTGCATTTATGACTAATAATCCACCTTCAGGTTATCATGCGAACTCCCTCCAGTATTAAGTTGGAAGCAACAGATAATTGCATTAAGCAAAGTGTGTAAAGTAAACAATACGATTGTTTTATGAACAAAGGATTGCTATTTTCTCCCTAGTAGCAACAACACATCTAGTACCTTAGAGGTTTCTGTCACTTCCCCAGATTCCTAGAGGCATGAACACACTATCGAGCATAAATACTCCCTCTTGGAGTTGCTAGCATCTACTCGGCCAAGATAGCTACTAACATCGGAGAGCATGCAAGATCACAAATAACAAAGACATGATAGAATCAATAATCAATATAAAATAGCATCTCAATATCCATCAGATCCCCGCAAACACAACATGTAGGTTTATAAATAGATGATCTTGATCATGAATGGAGCTCACAAGATCTAAACATGGTAGCACAAAGGAGAAGAACTAACCATCTATCTACTACATGGACCCGTAGTCTAGGGATGAACTACTCACGCATCACACGGAGGAAGGCATGGTGATGAAGAAGGCCTCCAGGGTGATCTCTCCCCTCCGGCAGGGTGCCGGGAAGATCTTCAGATCCCTCCCGATCTAGGGATGGAGCAGCTTCAGACTCTTTCGTGGAATTTTGATCGGGTACTTAGGGTTTCTATATCGGAGGCTTCTTATAGGTGAAGGGGCGAGGTCGGTGGAGTACCAAGGGGCCCACACCACCCCCTGGCGTGGCCTGGCCTGGCTCGTGCCACCAGGTGGTGTGGCCGGCCCCTGGCCCCTCTCCGTCTTGTCTTCTGGCTCCGTGACTCTTCCGGTAAAATATTGACTTCGGCTTTTGTCCCGTCCAATTCTGAGAATATTCATTTTCTGGTTTTTCTGGAACCAAAAACAGCAGAAAATAGGCAACTGGCACTGTGACATCTTGTTAATAGGTTAGTCCCAGAAAATGTATAAAAATACTCCAAAGTATGGACAAAACATAAGAAAGTAGATATAAAACAAGCATGGAACTTCAAAAATTATAGATACATTTGCAACGTATCAATGCGTTGACTTCGCGCGCACAGTCCTAACTTGAGACCGCGCCATGACAAAGACAACTATAGAGAGAGGGGTATTCTCTGAGGAAGAACGAATCATAGAATAGCTTATTTTGTGTATTGGTGTATTTTAATCCCACCCATAGGCACCTATTTATATAGGCTAAGGGAGGTGTGCCCTCCCTCTTAGGTGCCCCATGTGGGACAAAATAATAAAGGAAAAAGAGGGAGAAAAGACTCCCAGCCGGCTATGCCAAAACCGGCCCAGCACAGCTGAAACAGCAGCAGCTAGGCAGCCTAGCCGGGTGGGCTGGCGAGCTCCACCCCGCGGCCCAGCACACAGCGCCTGGGTGGGCCGACCCTGATCGCACAGCTCGCGAGAGGTAGCAGCTGCAGCCAGCCGGGTGGGCTGGCACCACCTCACAGCCCAGCGCGTGTGGCTTCCAGGCAGCCCAGCGCGCGTGGCTACCAAGCAGCCCGCGATTGGTGGCCCGGGTGGGCCGCCACCTCGCCCCGCGGCCCGTCAGCGCATGCCCGACCATGCTCCCCCGGGATCTCCTTATGGGTCGGGGTTGAGCAGGCTTTGGCGGCGGCTGGTGGTTGGGGCTCGCCCCGTGCTGTGGTTATTACCCGCCGCTCACTTCGGCTTGGGCTGGTCAAACCAGCCCTGTTTGCTGTTATTTTCCTGTGCCTTTTTCCTAGGCCAATTTCCTCCAGGATGTTGGTCTAATGATAAAGTCACTTTATAAATTTGAATTTAAATATTTATTTAGTATAAGTTAATTCATAATTAACATATGATAAATATGGACTATGCCATAGCCCAGTGGTTGGGGTGGGCTGATGCACCCCCGCCCGCCCAGGTTCAAGTCTCCGTACTTGCATCTCAGGTCGTACGCATATTTCTACTATATCAAAAGCGCTTTGGGTTTCTCCCCTTAAAGCTATTCGTCTTTTTTAACATATAATAAATGCATATATTAAATTTCCATTTATCCAAAATAACTTTTGGCCTTTTCCTTTCCTTCTTTCTGCGAACAACTTCCGATCTTTCTGGAACGATTCCGATTTCTCTCTCTTTCATGATTCCATCTAGCAGGACGATCTCCAAGCGTCGTATTGCCCTTAAGCATGTTTTCCTCGGTTTGGGAGTACTATAGAAATGACCTATATCGATGATCAACAGGGGGACCGGGGTGCCCATATTGACCCCTATGCACTCCACGATTCTCATCGTGTTCGAACCTAAAACGATATATCCAATTACCTTGTTCACGATACAAGACTTGTCCGAGATTTGATCATTGGTATCCCGATACCTTGTTCAATCTCATTTCTAACAAGTACTGTTTTACTTGTTCTGTGAAATACCATCTCCATGAACCAGTCATGTGTTGCGCAACATAAATGTAATTTACCGACTGGGCCCAGTTGTATCTTACCCTCACACGGGAGAACAATTCCCGCTCTTGAAGCATATTGCCTCTACGTGCTCCTTCAGCTACCCAACATGCACCTTTATGCCCACCCTTTTACAAAATGACGGTTGATACAGTCAAAACACCCTCCGGTAATAGTGATTGATATGATCTCATGGTCTAAGGATTAAGACAATCTGTTTCTTTGACAATTGCAACATGAACTAAGTGACATGATCGTGTTGCAACAATCATTGGTGGGAAATGGTCCATCACATCATTCCAGATGATATGACCTTATTGTCAGTGACTTTTGTTTAGCCCATGATTAGGAAACCTTGATCATCGTCTGCCTAATGAACTAGTTAAATAGAGGCTACTAGGGACCTGGGTTGTTTGTATCCACATCGGTATCAGTGTTTCCGCTTGATATAGTTATAGCATGATATAAAAATATTATGAACTTATGAGATATGATAATAATATTCTTTTATTACTTGCCTCTAGGGCATATCTCCTTCAGTTATCTCACTAGGAGAGCCTCGAACCTGGGTATATTGTGTCTCTTTGAGTTCTTCCATATGAGGTATTTATTTCATCATCCCTCCCCAGATTCCTCTAGTGTCCATCGGCCCCAACTTTATCCTATACTAGGAATATGCCGTGACACCACCACGACATATTGAATAATAGACTCTTCCTATCATCGGCATTGGTTTTTTATGCCTCTACTTTTATTTTTGGTCCCACTTCTTAGTTTAATGCCCGACTAGAAGACTCACTTCTTAGTTTCATGTCTTCCCCTGAGATTTTTTGCATCTCGTACCAAAAGTAAGCATTGAATACATATGTTAACCCTCCATAAAGAATGTTAAATAAAGTTTTGAGCTATGTAGTTCATGTCAACAATACTAATAAGTATGGGGTTCCAAGTAGCATTTGTTTCGAAAGTTGCATATGGTTTATGTGTTAAACATTTTACAAGTTGAATGTCTCATGCTCCTTTACCAATGAAATGACACTACATCCTGTCATTGTGTAGCATAGGTTGTCATAAAAATTGCATCACTAAGGTACCTCTTGCCCCTATGTGACTATAAGCCCAACATTCGTTTGGTAGCTAGGAAACATGCTTCTTTTGCATTATTTCCATAAGGGGCATATCTCCACATTTTAGAAGACAAGACAAACAGACATATGAGTCCTCTCGACAAATTTATTTTGAAAAGAGCATCATTGATTGTCATGTTGTAAGTTTCCACCATTGGCTAGTGGCCCAGGAGCATTTTCTCTTTCCTTATGCTTACTCTAGTGTGTAGTGCAGGACAAAGCAAGAACAAACATGATATTTCAATAACGGATATTGTAAGCTTGTGCCATGACATCATGGTTTGGCCAACAAACAACATATAAAATGTAAAGCACATAAAGTTCCATAGTGGTATCACTCCAAACCTTACTTTCTTATGAGCTTTAAATTACACAAAAGATATGATTTTGAATATTTTGGAGGATCAACATCCATATTATACTTGGAAGTAGCTTTTGCCACAAATAGGTAGATATTCCTAATCTAGTTTAAGGGGTTTGGAACAAGTCTTAGCTTACATTTTTAAGGCTTAGCAAAAAGAGATCTAAAGAGTGTGCCATCTAGTTCATAATGTCTATATTTATTTTCCCACCTTGCTCCTTATCGTTGAACTTAAATATACATGATCAAAGGGTACAAATTAATAGGCACAAACAAATCATATTTCATGTAAAGTATTTGAGCTTAGTAACTGGGCATAACATGAATTTCAACTTTTTTGCTTTTATCCCCCTTTTCTTTTATTTCAACGCATTCATATTCAGTTTTAATCTCATCATGGAAAAGTTTCTTTTCAGTAGATTAATCATAAACATGCATAATGATTCATGATGGTGGTATTTTTGTTGCAAACAAAAGTAAAATAAACAAAACAGACGCTCCAAGTTTCTATGATAGTCTTATGTTGCTCGAAAAACAAAGTTTAGAGGTTTGCAAACCGATAGTCTAATAGGTCCAGTGGGGTGCCTCGGGCATCCCCAAGATTATGGTTTTCACCATTGTTGGATTGCTCTTGGTGTGGTGTTCTGATACATTGCAAATGTATCTATAATTTTTGATGTTCCATGCTTGGTTTTATATACTTTCTTATGTTTTGTCCACACTTTGGAGTACTTTTCATATGATTTCTTGGACTAACCTATTAACAAGAGCCACAGTGCCAGTTGCCTATTTTCTGCTGTTTTTGGTTCCAGGAATTCAGAAAATGAATATTCTCGGAATTGGACGGGACAAAAGCCAAAGTTACTATTTTCCCGGAAGACTCACGGAGCCAGAAGGAGAGTCAGAGAGGGGCCATAGGGTGGCCACCCCCCCCTTGGCGTGGGCCAGCCCAGGCCGCACCAGGGCATGGTGTGGGCCCCCTGGCCGGCCACCGACCTTGCCTCCTTCGCCTATATATTCCCCCCGAGGCAAAAACCCTAAAGAGTCAATCAGAAAGCCACGAAAAGTTCCGCAGCGCTGCCGCCACCGAAGGGGAGATTTGGGGGACAGAAAGTCTCTGTTCCGGCACCCTGCCGGGACGGGGAAGTGCCCCCGGAGCCATCTCCATCGATCTCCACCGCCATCTCCATCACTGTTGTTGATTCCCATGACGAGGAGGGAGTAGTTCTCTCTCGAGGCTAAGGGTTCTACCGGTAGCTATGTGTTCATCTCTCTATATGCATGATCTTATTGTGATCATGAGCTTGTAATCTATAGATCTACCTTGTTACTAAAGTGCTTTATTAGATCTCTGCTCTCCCCATGTGTGTGAAAGTGACAGCGTGCACATCATGGTGGCACTTAGGCTAGACATTACAAATACTTGTTATGAGTTATATTTGGAGTTGGATGTATCTATGAAATTGTGGTGTTTGTTGGACCTATCTAGTACTCAAGGTGACAGTGTGGGGTTCTCTAGATGGGAAAAATGAACTTTGAGGTGTGCTGTTATAGCCCTACCATCGATTAGAGTGTTCAACCGGAGAGTAGTTAAGAGTAGTATCATAAAGAGAAGATATTTATATGAGAGTGTTCACTAGTGAAAGTATGATCCCTAGGTCTTGTTTCTAAGCATTGAAACACCATTTGCTATTAGATTTGTTATATGTTTGCTTGCTTCCATCTTTATTTCAGTTTGGGTTTAGTCTCTTCCACGCCATCAAGCTATTTTCTATCACCGTTACCACTTATAATTATCTATACCACATGTATTTCACTATCTCTTCGCCGAACTAGTGCACCTATACACCTGATAAGTGTATTGGGTGTGTTGGGGACAGAAGAGACTTCTTGTATCTTGATTGCAGGGTTGCTTGAGATGGGATACCTTTGACCACTTCCTCCCTGAGTTTTAGATGAGTCTTGAAAGTTATTACTTCAGTAATAACCTCTTCTTATCCTTTTTATTTGCTTTTTGTGCCAAGAGTAACCTCTAATGAGAGAGAAGTAATGATTGAGAAAGTTGTTGTCCCGAAACAGATTTCTCTGCTTCACCGTAAACATTCGTGTAAAATATGTGTACGTCCCTTTGAGGCGTGAATTTTTGTGCTTCTGCCCCAGGTTGTTATCTAACTTTTGTTAGTTCAACACTTTTAGATTTGAGCAACAGAAGGTCTTCAAAAAAATTCGTCTTTACCTGCTGGTCTGTTTTGACAGATTTCGGACATTATTTGCATTTGCTTCTTATTGGTTCCTTTTTGAGTTCTTTTGGGGAATTGAGATTTTTGAGGGAAGTGCTACAATAGCTAGTATTTTAATGGTAGTTTTATTGGTGTTAGAACTGAACCCTAAAGACTTATTATCTTGAGTGCACTAATGTTGCTAATAAAGATTGTGTGAAGTTTTGTATGAAGGAAAAATTTCACGTGTATGGAAGGAATGAGTAATGATATGAAGGATGGACTAAAGCTCAAGCTTGGGGATGCCACGCGTGTCACCCCAAGAAATATCCAAGAAGTACAAGCGTCAAAGCTTGGGGATGCCCAAGGCATCCCCTTCTTCATCAATAAAAATCCCAGGTTTCTTCCAAACACTTCATTTTTATTGTTTCATACACAGTTGTGTTGTTCTTGGAGCGTCTTCTTTTTTATTTTCGTTTTGGTTTTTCGTTTGCTTTGTTTTCTTAGTTTGCTGAATAAATTGGTTGGACCCCATCTTTCATGCATTGGTTTTCAAATAGTTTGGTTTGGATTGGAAAAGAGTAGGAAAGTTCATGCTTAAGTGGTAAAGAGAGCTTGTTTTTGACTGTGGCCTATGCTTTGTCATACCATGCTCGATATTGTTTTGGCTTTATGCTTAGTATTCTTTGTTGTAGCATGACTTGTTATAAACAATTGAGAATGCTTAATGCGCCTTGGATGAATCATGCGTTGTTTTAGCATATTAAAGCATAGTATAGTGGTATTCTCCTTTGATGCTTTATTTGGGTTGACTTGGCACATGCTCACACCATGTTATGACTATCACGAGTCACCATAAGCCTTTATGATCCTTTAGTTTTCAACTTGTAGTATCACTTTATGCTTTGATCAATGATGTTTTGTCACTCTGCATGATTATGGCCATTATTGCTCTCTTAGTTTGTCGCTCCTAGTCTTTTGCTAGCCTCCATAACCAAGTATGAGTTCCACTCATGCATCGAACTCCCTAAACCAAGTTATTCCAAAGAGTCCACCATACCTACCTATTAGCTTATGCTATTCCAAGTATATCCATGCTTTTGTTTACCTTCCGAATTAAACTTGTTATGAGAAAACTAGTGATTAAAGCTCTCACGAACTTGATGCCACACTTTACTTTTTTGCATCTAATAAACTTGAACCATTGGGTCCTTCTTTGTTGCGTATATGCTTGCGCTTTATAAGTTGAAATTAGCAGAACCATGTATCATGGGGAACGCTTTCAACATTGCACTTGTACTTTGTACCCCGTTGATATCATGTTCTTTTGCTTACGGATCCCGACGGTGTGAAATAAAAGTGGAACTTGTAAGATCATGGAGTTTTTATGTGTGTTAGAGAAACGCCTGGGCTGCTAGCCTAAGCCGTGCCTAATCATGGTGGAAACTTGCAGCATCACCATAATGAGAACTCTATGAAGCATCCTCAATAAAAACCTATGCAAATAGCAAATAAAAAGATCGCTGAGATGCTCATTGTCTGCTTGCCTTGTCATTTTGATTATGGGATAGCTCCTGTATCATGTGCAAGGGGTACCCCGTTGGCGGTTCTTTATGATACATATGTACTTACAATGACAAGAGCTTACTTGTGACTAAAGTTGAGTAGCACGAGGATCGGTCTTAGTAAGTAAGGGGCATGAGATTTCGGTTTATAACTTGTCAAGCATATCCTCTTAGTTGTGTTACTTTAACCTTAATCACCTTCAAGATGCTTATGATAGGGGTAATGAGAGATGAAAGCTATAAGTACCATAATTTTTGGAAGCTCTTTATGAGACTTGAATCCCTACTTCCTTCTATGAAGGCCTTTCTTCCACCATTATATTGAGTCTCCACCTTCTACCTTTATGCACTTACTTTGAGAGCATAGTGGCCATTCTTAGTTCTATGTGCATTGTCCCAAGACTAGTTGATTGATGCATAATTTTGATATTGCTTGTTCTTAAACTATTTGTATCTAGTCACTCTTATAAACTTTGAAGGTGTCCTATGCATTTATGTTTGCTACTCTATGAGGGACAAGCTGAATGCCACTATGCTATTGATACATTGCAAATGTATCTATAATTTTTGATGTTCCACGTTTGGTTTTATCCACTTTCTTGTGTTTTGTCCACACTTTGGAGTACTTTTCATATGATTTCTTGGACTAACCTATTAACAAGAGCCACAGTGCCAGCTACCTGTTTTCTGCTGTTTTTGGTTCCAAGAAAGTCAGAAAATGAATATTCTCGGAATTGGACGGGACAAAAGCCAAAGTGCCTATTTTTCCGAAAGACTCACGGAGCCAAAATACGAGACGGAGAAGAGCCAGGGGTGGCCACACCACCTGGTGGCACGGGCCAGGCCAGGCCGCGCCAGGGGGTGGTGTGGGCCCCCCAGGCACCCCCTCGGTCTCCCTCTTTGCCTATAAGAAGCCTTCTGACCTAAAAACTCCGGGGGGTCGACGTTTTTCCACAAGGAGTTCCGCTCCGCCGCCACCACCAGATTCCACGAAACAGCACCAGAAACTCCGTTCTGGCACCCTGCCGGGACGAGGAATTGGAGGAGATCATCGCCACCATCATCAGCATCACTTCTCCATCGACCATCCATGTTTCCCCCATCTATGAGTGAGTAATCCCCCGATGTAGGCTATGGGGATGGTAGGGATTTGATGAGATCGTTCATGTAATGGCATCAGATTGTTAGGGCATGGTGCCTTGTATCTTTTATTAGTGCTTTATGACTTTGTTGCGACTTGTTGTGCTTAATGCTTGTCACTAGGGCCCGAGTGCCATGATTTCAGATATGAACATGTTATTGATTCATTATGATAGTATTTTTTATGGTCTTATCTACAAGTTGTATACACACGTTGTTGTCCGGAACCAATGGCCCCGAAGTGACAGAAATCGGGATAACCGGAGGGAATGGCTTTGATGTGAGGATCACATGTGTTCACGGAGTGTTAATGCTTTGCTCCGGTGCTCTACTAAAAGGAGCACCTTAATTGCCAGTAGTTCCCTTGAGGCCCCGCTGCAAACGGGCTAGCAGGACAAAAGATGTGCAAGTTCTCATTGCGAGCACGTATGACTATATATGGAACACATGCCTAGGATTATCTAGTACTGGGATGCTTTATCTTATTTATCTGCAATTGCCCTATGTTCTGATTGCTATGTGGAACACATGCCTAGGATTATCTAGTACTGGGATGCTTTATCTTATTTATCTGCAATTGCCCTATGTTCTGATTGCTATGTGAATTATCTTGTCCATGCAACGCCCGTCCATCCATCCCTATGCCTACCGCACTCGAATCCCACTGTTTGCTGCTATTGTTACTATTGTCTTTACTTTACTACTACTGCTACTTTACTATTCCTACTACAAAGTTGTTGCTACTGATAAACTGCTGTGAGCAAGATTGTTTCCAGGTGCAGCTGAATTGACAACTCAGTTGTTAAGGCTTATAAATATTCTTTGGCTCCCCTTGTGTCGAATCAATAAATTGGGTTTCACTTCCCTCGAAAATACTGCGATACACCCCCTATACTTGTGGGTCACCAAGACTATTTTCTGGCGCCATTGCCGGGGAGCATAGCTTTATTTATCAAGTCCACTTGGAATCACTATTGTTCAAGCTAAGTTTATTTTTGCCTTGTTTGCTTGTTTCTTTATCAAAAATGCAAAAAAAGGTAGTTCCTACTCTAGTTGTTATTTTTGTTGGTCTGTTATTGTCTTGCTTTATCATGCTTGTTGTCAATAGTTGGTTTCTTTGAAACTGAATCTTATTGGCAAGATGGGTTCACGGAAGATCAAAAATATTATTATAAGGAACACCGCTTGTCACAAAAAGGGAAACACTTATGGGAACAAATTGATAGATTGTATACCATTGCTAGAAACATGTGCTCTACTTATAATGTTACTTATTGTTGTGATAAATCTTATTGCAGAAAGAGGTATAAACACCTCCCTTTTCAATGTGAGTATAATCATAATGATACCATATCTTCTGATGCTAAAGGAATTTATGACTTTTATGATGCGGAACAAATTGAAGAATTTATTGCTTGGAAGGGTGCTTTTGAACTTGCTAGTTTGCTTGAAAATATTGATGATTCACCTTACAAATATGAGGTTTATGGTATACTTAAATTTTGCTTTGATAATTACAAGGAAGAAAATGGCTATATTCTTGAATATTTTAATAGATGCTTTCCACAAATGGAAGAGACTAATGCCTTGCAGGATCCTATGGAAGAAGAAATTGATGAACCTGAAATCTCATTAGATGAAAAAGAGGAGGAGAGTGATGAACAAAAGGAGGAAGAATGGATTAGCTACCCATGCCTACCTTCTAATGAGAGTAACTCTTTATCCCTTACATTATTTGATTGTCCTCCATGCTTACTAAAGGAGGATGAATGTTATGTTCCTGAGGATTCTTTTGAAAATGTTTATAATAAAGCTCTAGTGCTTGTAGATCATGAAAAGCATGCTTTATGTGATAGTTATATTGTTGAGTTTATTCATGAGGCTACTGGAAATTATTATGAGAGAGGAAAATATGGTTGTAGAAGTTTTCATGGTATTGAAACACCTCTCTATGTGCTGAAAGTTTTGAAGTCACTCTTGTTTTATCTTCCTATGCCTGTCACTTTGTTCTTTGCGAATTTATTTGCATACAAGATTCCTATGCATAGGAAGTGGGTTAGACTTAAATGTGTTTTGAATTTGCTTCTTGATGCTCTCTTTTACTTCAACTCATATTTCTTATGTGAGCATCCTCTCAAACTATCATGCCTGAAGATGATAATATGTCTATTATTCTTGGGAGACCTTTTCTTAATACTTCAGGAGCTGTTATTAATTATAATCAAGGGAAGGTGACCTTCAGTGTTAATGACAAGGAACATATTGTCTATTTCCCCAAGAAGATTGAAAGGACTTATGGTTAGAATTCAATTGAACATGTTGAGGGCATTCAAGTTGGAGAAATATATTGTCCCATACCAAGAGAAAATTTGAAACTATTATGATTGGGACCATTGCTATCAAGGTTGAGGTAACATAATCATTAGTGGAATACAAAGTTTTAGATGAGTCTTGGAGGTTATTACTTCAGTAATAACCGCTCCTTATCCTCTTTATTTGCTTTTTGTGCCAAGAGTAACCTCTAATGAGAGAGAAGTAATGGTTGGGAAAGTTGCTGTCTCGAAACAGATTTCTGTGCTTTACTGTAAAAATTCGTGTAAAATATCTGTACGTCCTTTGGAGGCGTGAATTTTTGTGCTTCTGACCCACGTTGTTATATAACTTTCGTTAGTTCAACACTTTTTGATTTGAGCAACAGAAGGTCTTCGAAAAAATTCGTCTTTACCGGCTGGTCTGTTTTGATAGATTTCTGCCATTTTCTGAATTTGCTTCTTGTTGATTCCTTTTTGAGTTCTTTTGGGGAATTGAGCTTTTTGAGGGAAGTGCTTCATTATCTAGTGTTCTAATGGAAGTTTATTGGTGTTACAACTGAACCTTAAGACTTATTTATCTTAAGTGCACTAATGTTGCTAATAAAGATTGTGTGAAGTTTTGTATGAAGGAAAAATTTCAGGTGTATGGAAGGAATGAGTAATGAGATGAAGGATGGACTAAAGCTCAAGCTTGGGGATGCCACGCGTGTCACCCCAAGAAATATCCAAGAAGTACAAGCGTCAAAGCTTGGGGATGCCCAAGGCATCCCCTTCTTCATCAATAAAAATCCCAGGTTTCTTCCAAACACTTTATTTTTATTGTTTCATGCACGGTTGTGTTGTTCTTGGAGCGTCTTCTTTTTCGTTTTTGTTTTGGTTTTTGTTTGCTTTGTTTGCTTGGTTTGCTTAATAAATTGGTTGGACCTCCTCTTTCATACATTGGTGTTCAAATAGTTTGGTTTGGTTTGGAAAAGAATAGGAAAGCTCATGCTTAAGTGGTAAAGTGAGCTTGTTTTTGACTGTGGCCTATGCTTTGTCATTCCATGCTTGATATTGTTTTGGCTTTATGCTTAGTATTCTTTGATATAGCATGACTTGTTATAAACAATTGAGATTGCTTAATGTGACTTGAATGAATCATGCGTTGTTTTAGCATATTAAAGCATAGTATAGTGGTATTCTCCTTTGATGCTTTATTTGGGTTGACTTGGCGCATGCTCACACCATGTTATGACTATCTCAAGTCACCATAGCCTTTATGATCCTTTAGTTTTCAACTTGTAGTATCACTTTATGCTTTGATCAATGATATTTCGCTTTGCATGATTATGGCCATTATTGCTCTCTTAGTTTGTCTCTCCTAGTCTTTTGCTAGCCTCCACAACCAAGTATGAGTTCCACTCATGCATCCAACTCCCTAAACCAAGTTATTCCAAAGAGTCCACCATACCTACCTATTAGCTTATGATATTCCAAGTATATTCATGCTTTTGTTTACCTTCCAAATTAAACTTGTTATGAGAAAACTAGTGATTAAAGCTCTCACGAACTTGATGGCACACTTTACTTTTCTTGCCCTTAATAAACTTGAACCATTGTGTCGTCTATGTTGTATATGCTTGCACTTATTTGTTGGGAATTAGCAGAACCATGCTTTCATGGGGAACACTTTCAACATTGCACTTGGTACTTATACCTAGTTGATATCATGCTCTTTTGTATATGGATGTCGTCGGTGTGAAATGAAAGGGGAGCTTGTAAGTCCATGGAGTTATGTATATGCGTTAGAGAAACGCCTGGGCCGCTGGTCTAATCCATGCTGACATGGTGGAAACCTGCAGCGTAACCATAATGAGCTGTCTATGAAGCATTCTTATTATTAAAAAAAGAGTCCTATATTGAGAAAAAGAAAAGAGAAAAAAAGAGATTATGAAAAGAGGAAAGAGAGAAAAAAGCACCATATTCCCATGGTAAATAAGAAGATTGCTGAGATGCTCATTGTCTGCTTGCCTTGTCATTTTGATATGGGGATTCTTCCGTATCATCGGGCAAGGGGTACCCCGTTGGCGGTTCTCTATGATACACATGTACTTACGATGACAAGAACTTACCGGTGACTAAACTTGAGTAGCATGAGGAGCGGCCCTCGTATACAAGGGACATGAGATTTCTAACTTATACTTCGTCAAGCATGTACACCATAGTTTGTTCACTTTAACCTTAATCACTTCAAGATGCTTATGATAGGGGCAATGAGAGCTGAAAGCTATAAGTACCATAATTTTTGGAAGCTCTTTATGAGACTTGAATCCCTACTTCCTTCTATGAAGGCCTTTCTTCCACCATTATATTGAGTCTCCACCTTCTACCTTTATGCACCTACTTTGAGAGCATAGTGGCCATTCTTAGTTCTATGTGCATTGTCCCAAGACTTGTTGATTGATGCATACCTTGATATTGCTTGTTTTAAACTATTTGTATCTAGTCACTCTTATAAACTTTGAAGGTGTCCTATGCATTTATACTTGCTACTCTATGAGGGACAAGCTGATTGCCATTATGCTATGTTTTCTTTATGTGAAACAAACAAACGTCTTGCAAAGCATTGTTATTCATGAATCTTTTGTTTGTGCCTTTTCATGTTGCATCATAGTTTCTTTGTCTTATTGTTAGAACTTTATCTTTCATGTTATGTTGAAGTACTATGATCCCAGCTTTGAATGTTTTACAAATATTTTGATCAAGTTTATGATGGTGCATGTCACCTCAAAAATTATTCTTTCTTTTTATCACTTACCTACTCGAGGACGAGCAGGAGTTAAGCTTGGGGATGTTGATACATTGCAAATGTATCTATAATTTTTGATGTTCCATGCTTGGCTTTATCCACTTTCTTGTGTTTTGTCCACACTTTGGAGTACTTTTCATATGATTTCTTGTACTAACCTATTAACAAGAGCCACATTGCCAGCTGCCTGTTTTCTGCTGTTTTTGGTTCCAGGAAAGTCGGAAAATGAATATTCTCGGAATTGGACGGGACAAAAGCCAAAGTGCCTATTTTTTCGGAAGACTCACGGAGCCAGAATAAGAGACGGAGAAGAGCCAGGGGGTGGCCACACCACCTGGTGGCGCGGGCCAGGCCAGGCCACGCCAGGGGGTGGTGTGGGCCCCCCAGGCACCCCCTCGGTCTCCCTCTTCGCCTATAATAAGCCTTCTGACCTAAAAACTCTGGGGGGTTCGATGTTTTTCCAGAAGGAGTTCCGCTCCGCCGTCACCACCAGATTCCACGAAACAACACCAGAAACTCCGTTCTGGCACCCTGCCGGGACGGGGAATTGGAGGAGATCATCGTCACCATCATCACCATCGCTTCTCCATCGACCATCCATGTTTCCCCCATCTATGAGTGAGTAATCCCCCGATGTAGGCTATGGGGATGGTAGGGATTGGATGAGATCGTTCATGTAATGGCATCAGATTGTTAGGGCATGATGCCTAGTATCTTTTATTAGTGCTTTATGACTTTGTTGCGACTTGTTGTGCTTAATGCTTGTCACTAGGGCCCGAGTGTCATGATTTTAGATCTGAACATGTTATTGATTCATTATGATAGTATTTTTTATGGTCTTATCTGCAAGTTGTATACACACGTTGTTGTCCGGAACCAATGGCCCCTAAGTGACAGAAATCGGGATAACCGGAGGGAATGGCTTTGATGTGAGGATCACATGTGTTCATGGAGTGTTAATGCTTTGCTCCGGTGCTCTATTAAAAGGAGCACCTTAATTTCCATTAGTTCCCTTGAGGCCCCGCTACAAACGGGCTGGCAGGACAAAAGATGTTGTGCAAGTTCTCATTGCGAGCACGTATGACTATATATGGAAAACATGCCTAGGATTATCTAGTACTGGGATGCTTTATCTTATTTATCTGCAATTGCCCTATGTTTTGATTGCTATGTGAATTGTCTTGTCCATGCAACGCCCGTCCATCCATCCCTATGCCTACCGCACTCGAATCCCACTGTTTACTGCTATTGTTACTGCTGTCTTTACTTTACTATTGTTGCTACCTTACTATTCCTACTACAAAGCTGTTGCTACTGATAAACTGCTGTGAGCAAGATTGTTTCCAGGTGCAGCTGAATTGACAACTCAATTGTTAAGGCTTATAAATATTCTTTGGCTCCCCTTGTGTCGAATCAATAAATTGGGTTTCACTTCCCTCGAAAATACTGCGATACACCCCCTATACTTGTGGGTCATCAGCTATGTTTTCTTTATGTGAAACAAACAAACGTCTTGCAAAGCATTGTTATTCATGAATCTTTTTTTTGTGCCTTTTCATGTTGCAACATAGTTTCTTTGTCTTATTGCCAGAACTTTGTCTTTCATGTTATGATTGAAGTCCTATGATCCCAGCCTTGAATTTTTACAAATACTTCGATCAAGTTTATGATGGTGCATGTCACCTCAAAAATTATTCTTTCTTTTTATCACTTACCTACTCGAGGACGAGCAGGAGTTAAGCTTGGGGATGTTGATACATTGCAAATGTATCTATAATTTTTGATGTTCCATGCTTAGTTTTATCTACTTTCTTATGTTTTGTCCACACTTTGGAGTACTTTTCATATGATCTCTTGGACTAACCTATTAACAAGAGCCACAGTGCCAGTTGCCTGTTTTCTGCTGTTTTTGGTTCCAGGAAGTCAGAAAATGAATATTCTCGGAATTGGACGGGACAAAAGCCAAAGTTACTATTTTCCCGGAAGACTCACGGAGCCAGAAGGAGAGTCGGAGAGGGGCCACAGGTTGGCCACACCCCCCCTTGGCGCAGGCCAGCCCAGGCTGTGCCAGGGAATGGTGTGGGCCCCCTGGCCGGCCACCGACCTTGCCTCCTTCGCCTATATATTCCCCCCGAGGCAAAAACCCTAAAGAGTCAATCAGAAAGCCACGAAAATTTCCACGGCGCCGCCGCCCTCGAAGGGGAGATTCGGGGGACAGAAAGTCTCTGTTCCAGCACCCTGCCGGGACAGGGAAGTGCCCCCGGAGCCATCTCCATCGATCTCCACCGCCATCTCCATCACCGTTGCTGATTCCCATGATGAGGAGGGAGTAGTTCTCTCTCGAGGCTAAGGGTTCAGCGGTAGCTATGTGTTCATCTCTCTCTCTATGCATGATCTTATTATGATCATGAGCTTGTAATATATAGATCTACCTTGCTACTCAAGTGCTTTATTAGATCTCTGCTCTCCCCATGTGTGTGAAAGTAACAGCGTGCACACCATGGTGGCACTTAGTCTAGAGATTACAAATACTTATTATGAGTTATATTTGGAGTTGGATGTCTCTATGAAATTGTGGTGTTTGTTGGACCTATCTAGTACTCAAGGTGACAGTGTGGGGTTCTCTAGATGGGAAAGATGAACTTTGAGGTGTGCTATTATAGCCCTACCATCGATTAGAGTGTTCAACCGGAGAGTAGTTAAGAGTAGTATCATAAAGAGAAGATATTTATATGAGAGTGTTCACTAGTGAAAGTATGATCCCTAGGCCTTGTTTCTAAGTATTGAAACACCGTTTGCTATTAGATTTGTTATATGTTTGATTGCTTCCATCTTTATTTCAGTTTGTGTTTAGTCTCTTCCACGCCATCAAGCTATTTTCTATCACCGTTACCACTTATAATTATCTATACCACTTGTATTTCACTATCTCTACGCCGAACTAGTGCACCTATACACCTGACAAGTGTATTGGGTGTGTTGGGGACACAAGAGACTTCTTGTGTCTTGATTGCAGGGTTGCTTGAGAGGGGATACCTTTGACCACTTCCTCCCTGAGTTCGATAAACCTTGTGTGATCCACTTAAAGGAAAACTTGCTACTGTTCTACAAACCTCTGCACTTGGAGGCCCAACAACTGTCTAAAAGAATAGAAGTGCGTAGACATCATGTTCCTCTATTCCCTGTCAAAAAAACTTCAACACAAAACTTTTCTCCCATCTCTTTTCTGAGTGGTGACATTAGTGGCACAAAAGCATAATAGTTGCTGCATATATATCAAAGAAAAAATTCTTTCTAAATTTTCCATCAAGCATATAATGTTTCTACACATGCCTAGCATATAATATAGCTCATAGAAATCATTTTAGGACACTTGGGAATGGTTAAAACAAAACATGGCAGAATCTATCCAGATTTTCAGCAGCAGCAAAACGAATTTATTTCGCCCACTTAAACATGTCAGGAATTTTAGAATTTTTTTGTTCAAATAGAGGATGAAAAGTTGTAAATTCTATGCAAATATTAGCACAAACGGATTTACATAAAAAATCAGAGAATTTTTCTACTAAAAACTATTCTGCAGGAATTTGCTAATCCATATGTTTTACAATTTTTATCATCCAAGATGAGTTCCACTTGGTACTTTATTACTACTATACATCAAAGACACTAAAAAGGACTCTTTTAACAGCAAGTAAACATAAAAATAAATGATGGGTTGCCTCCCGAAAAGCAGTTTCTTTATAGCCATATAGCTAGGCTTTACTTACTTCGTTTAAGTGATATGGAATTCATGTGGTAGCTTGTGTTTCTTTGCTACCTCCTTCTTCCTTGGAAAGTGTTCCATAAACTTCTTGTGAGGAAACTTAAACTTCACATTTCCTTCTTTTACATCAATGATTGCACCTATGGTTCTCAAGAAAGGTCTACCAAGTATTATAGGACTTGAGGTATTGCTCCCCATGTCCATGCCAATAAAATCAACATGTAAAAATGTCATATGTAATTCAACCATGATATCTTTAACTTTCGCTAAGGCATGTTTGGTTGAATCATCAGCAAGTAAAAGATCTATAGAGCATTTTTTCATGGGTTTAAAATTAAGCAAATCATATAGATATTTGGATAAAACTGAGACACTAGATCCTAAATATGGAATGGCATGATGTGTCTCTTTTGCAATAGTGATTAATATCTTGGAGAGCCATGCACTCCCAAGCTTTGGTGGTATCATAGCTTCATTACTATATCTTTGAATTTTTTCTTTTATAACATAATTTGCTATATATGAACCAAATCCTGCTTGATGAACATCAATAGATGGATCATTAGCAAAATTTTGCAATATAGTAATGAGTTCATGCAAGCTACATTTATCAAGATCAAGTAGAGGTTCTTTTGTTTCACTTAGCATTTTAACTTCCTCTACTTGTTTATCTCTATTGTATAAGTTGAAGATTTCATATCTATTATCAAATACATCTTCCGGCACTTTACCTTTTTCAAGGCTTTCCTTGACTTCTACTTCTAAGAGTAGACCATCTAACAATATATAAGCATTGTTGGCTATTATATTCATGAAAGAACCTCCACTTTCTTTATCTAAATAGGCCATTGAACTTTTAGTTAACCCTCTATAGAAGATATGGATTAACATCCAATCTCTAAAACCGTGTTCTGTTCCATAAGCTAGTTCTCTAAATCTTTCCAAAGTTCTTATAAGAGGTTCTTCTTTATTTTGTTTAAGCATGATAATCATTTCCCTAAGATGTCCTATTATTTCAGGTGTCCCAAATATTTCAACAAAAGCATCTTTAACATTAAACCAAGAGCTAAAATTTCTAGGTGGCCATTTTAATATCCAATCTAATGCCTTACCGACAAGTGAATATGGAAAAAGTTTAACTTTGATCATGCTATTATTTTTATTACTCATGTTGAAATGTTTGCATCTTTCATTAAAAGTCCTCAAATGTTGCATGGGGTTTTCATCAGGTTTCCCATAAAAATAGTTTTCATAAATAGCTTTAGTAGCTACAGGGTCTATTTCAAATGATTTAAAGGGTATCTCACCTTCTTTTGGGAAGTTCTTTACACTAAAGGGCCAATAAGCTCTCTCTTCCATTTTTATGTGTTTTTGTGTTTTAAGGAAAGACTAAAAACAAACCAAAGTAAAGTGCTTTAAAAATCTAAAAGGAGAAGAAAAAGCTCACAGTGGTGCAACCTCCCCAAGCTTGGGTTGTTACACAAGTTGATGAAGATGATGGCTCCACTAGTGATGTCCTTCTTGCAGTTCCCTGGAAACAGCGTTAGAACTTCTTGATGGCAACAATCATGGCCACTTTTCGTTGGGACTCCAAGTGCACAGTGTTGTAGCAAGCTTCTTTGCCCCACAAGGGTGTCTCGAGGGTTAAAATCGAACTCTCGGGGAACTAGCTTAGAAGTTATTCGCCTTCTCCTTGTCAAGCAACCTATAAAGAAAAATAAATTGTCTTATGTCCCCAACTCCACCAAGTGGTTGTCAAGCACAAGGTTTTGTATTAGTAACGTGAAATAAAATATAGTAAACTGAAATAAATAAAGTAAATAAAATAAAACAATGCAAACTATATGAGATATGTGAATATAAAGTTGTTTTTGGGTTTTTATGAGTGATTGCAAGTAGGAAAAGTATTTTTGTATTTTCGAAATAATAAATTGCAGAAAATAAAAGTGATGATAATTGCAATGGAAAGGTGTTTCTTATGATTAAAATTGGACCGGGGTTCATGGGTTCAGTTTTCAACTCTCTTTTTAAGTTGTGGTGATCATAAAACAATTAATCAATGATAAATATTCATGGAACTTCTATATGTGTATGATAAGCATTCATATGGGCATCATGTCCTAACATAGAGATGAAACACATCTCTCTTATACTCCTCAAGAAAGGGAAACCTCCATGCAATCTTGAATTAAGAACAAATCAGAGTATAGCTTTAAGTAATATGACATGATGTTTGAAATAGAAATATGTTACCTTGACCTAACAAGATTATCTCGCTATCACAAGATAATTATAGTACGTGATTTCACTTTATCCCTAGTGAGGTAGCAAAAGAAAGGTAAAAACCAAAGTAGATATTGAATATTGCTGTCACAATTCAATCACTACCGCCATGTTACTCCATCTAATATACACTTCTCCCCATACAAGTTATTGCATACAAGTTGGATCAAAACAAGCAATTAAGAATGGGGTACATAATATGCATCTACCAATACATCTTACACGAAATAGGTTGCAATCTCATATATCAAATCATAGAATAAAGATCCACCACATACTAATTACATATATATGACCATAATCATGTTGGGCAACTCATATGGTACTAGATATATGAAGAACAAGAGAGAAATAGATCAAGCTACTGCCACAAACCCATAGTCCAGGGGTGGACTACTCCCTCTTCATCATGATGATGATGCTGGAGATGTTGGAGAGGGTGGAGATCCCTCTAGAGGCGGCTCGAAGTTTCCCGCTCCAATCTTTGCTGAATCTGACTCTATTTGGTGGTGTTTTCGTTTCTGGTGTGCCCTATCTCGATGACTCCCCGTGGGTCCTTATATAGGGGTTTTAGGTCAAGAGAACTCCGTGGGCAAAAGAATCAAGGTGATCGGACGACCGAGGAGGAAATGGAGGCAGGGGTGTGACCACATGGGCTGGGCACGCCCTATGGGTTCTTTTGGGCCTCCTGGCCCTTCTCCCGAGGTTCTTGCGCTCTAGATGCTTCTCATGGTAAAATATTGACATTCCCAAAAGCTCAGGTCCATGTGACTCTGTATAGGTCCTGAAACATCAAAGCATAGAAAACAGGGTTTTTCTGCCCTGTAGGGTTATAACCAAAATAAAGGGGATCATTGGTAAATCCCCCAAAATCAATGTAAAACATGGATATAACATTATATATGATGCAAATACGTGGGTAAACATGTCAACAAACTACAAAGTTCATGTATGCATTTTACATGCATCAATTGTACTAAACAACGATAGCACGACAGAGATATAGATCAAGCTATTGCCACAAATCCATAGTCCAGAGGTGCACTACTCCCTCTTTATCATGGAGACGGTGTTGATGATGTTGGAGAGGGTGGATATCCAACCAGAGATGGATTAGGCCATGATTCCCCCTCCAATCTTCGCTGGTTCTGGCTCTATTTCGGTGTTTTGTGTTTTCTCCGCCTCCTCCGATATCATGTTAGGGGACCCTTTTATAGGCATTTTAGGTCAAGACTTCGAGTTAGGTTTGAAGACAGAAGGCTTCGAATTCTCGAGGAGGGAACGTACATGGGTGGCGCGGCCTAGAGGGTGGGCCATGCCAGCTAGGCTTGTTTGGGCCTCCTGGCTCCCCTCTAGTGATCCAATTGCCCCAACTCATTGTTTCCGCGAAAAAATAGTCCTCGAATAATCTCAGGTCTATTTGTCTCCTATATCCTTTATAGTTAAAAATACACAAAACAAAGTTTTCCTGTCCTATAGTGTTATAAACCAAAAATAAAGGGGATTAGTTTTAAATCCAGATAAATCAATGTAAAACATGGATATAATATTGTATATATGATGCAAATATGTGGGAATATGTGACAATAAACTAGAAAGTTCATGTATGAATTTTACATGCATCAACATCCCCAAGCTTGACCTATACTTGTCCTTGAGCATTAAGGTGATAAAACTAAACATAGACTGTTGGGGATATACATAATGGGTATCACCCTAGCATAACTCTATTCCGGATAACCTGGGTGGCCCACAGTTGATATCAGGGAGTATGGATTGATGGGCGACCCAGTTAGATAGATCTAGAAGGGAGGCCCATGCTGGATAAAGGAAGACTACGATACCAACATAGACCAAGTCGGAGCCTTGGAGTACAATACACGAGGACTAGTTAGTTTTAGTGTAGGACTCTATAACATGTCCGATATGGATTCTACCTTGTAATCCTAGGTTCTAGGTGCCGGTATTGGCGTTGATGACTGCACACTGGTAGCGGTTGATGTAGACATTGCTTCCACAACTTTCTGGACCGGATCCGATGTCGTCGTCTTCTTTATAAAAAGAACCTATGAGTATTACATCACTGTATCCTCAAACGATTCCTCCCATCAGGAGCATTTATAATCTTCACCCGAGAAAATAAGAAGCAGATTACTTCAGCTATTCCAACAGCCAAACAAGGCCGTCGATGAAATCTAAAAAAATATCGGACCGCGCCCGACGCGATAATAAGACTGAATGCCGTGTCCACGATATGAAGGTAAGACCCCAGGATTTATCCTGTGTGTTCTGGTAACCGCACATGAATGCGCCCTGCCAGTAAATTATCTGTATCGACGATACAATGAAAAATCCCGATGGACGCGTTGGGTACCCGAAATAATAGAACTGAAATTCAGTATTCGATAAGACCTCAATGTCCCGAACTTAATTACGCCAAAAAACCCCAAGTTCAAGCCTGAGGACTTGAATTTGACGTAGTTTCACGGTATTTTTGCCCTGGACCAATTAACTGATTCCCGATTGTAGCACCCCGGTAAAACCACTACTAGAAAATTGCGTGTTGTTTTTATTTCGTGCATCATCATGACAACATGCTCATGTCATCATGCCATATTGCATTTGAGCATCGTCATCATCATGCATATGTTTGCCTAAAACTATTTTCCAAAAGGTTATCTTTGTTTTCTAATTGTCCCCCTCTTTTATTCAAAGTTAAACCCCGGTCCTGGCCGGGTATTTTATTTGCCTAAAAACTATTTGTAAAAGTCTATTTAAAATAAAATAAATAGATCAACAAATAAAAGTGACCCTACACTCGCGACAAGTCCCCGGCCCCACCTCGACGCGTGACCCCACAGCCCGCTCGTCCCCGAAATCTCTGCCTCGCGATCCCCCTTCGCCCCGCAATCGCCGCCGCCCTGAGGCTGCCCCCTGCAAGTCATCCTCCGGCCCGAGCTCTCCTCGCTGCCTTGGCCCTCCACTCGACCAAGCTTGGCCCCGCCACCGTGGACGGCCGCGACGCCCTCGCCCGAGCTCCTCCGATTGCAAGCTCCACCGCCCGAGACAAGAAGAGCCACCTCCACCTCGTCTTCCGCCTCTGTCCACCGCCCCCTCCTCTCCTCGGGCCCGCCGCTGTCGTCATCCCCTGCGGAGCGCCACCTCCCCTGTCGTCTCCTTCCCAGACCGAGGCCTGGCCTCCTCAGAGCGCTGCCGTGCCACCTCAGCCGCTCAAGCCTAGCGCCCCGCCTCCTCTCTGTGCACCCTCGCCAGGTCTCCATCACCCCGGCCGTCCTTGATCTTGCCGCGCCCTCCTCTCTCCGGTCATCGCCACCCTCTACCTTCCTATGAGCACACTCGACGCCATGTTCTCTGTCGGCTCGCCCTTGCTGTTGTTCTACGCCTGGAGCCACGCCACCGGCCGAGCCCTGCAGGTTACCTCCTTCCTCTTTGTAGCAGGCAGCAACAAGTCCTCCTCCGTTGTCTATTATTTGACCATGTTTGTGACCCCTGTAGCACCCGAGGGGCCTCCTCTTTGTTCTGAAGACGTCGCGCTTGTCTCCGCGTCGGTGTTTGTTCTGGCCAGTAGAATTCGTTCGCAGATGTTCCCGGTGAACACCGCAGGAATATGGAAGCCGAAGGCTGCCTAATCAAGTTCTACGCCGACATTAAAGCCGAAACAATATATCTGAGCCTGAAGAACAACATCAAGAACCCGTGAGATCCGAAGACCGTACCAGATCTGGTGGCACTCGATGAACCATCGACGGATTATCGTCACGGTCGAGACCCCGAAGACCGATCCCGCCGAGCCCGAAACCCGTCGAACCCTCGGAACCCCAAGATCTTTGGACCTTGATGTATGCCCTTTTCCGAGACCCGTATTTTTATAATATATGATATCTACCTATTGCATATAATTGTACATGCTTGCACTCATATGTTGTGGTTTGGGGGCATTATGACGATTCACTCATAATTAAATATGGAGACCATATGCGGGCAAATTTATCTTATATGGCCCTTCATTTAAATTTGTGTAGCAAACTGAGGCCATGTTTTGTCTTATTAAGTCAACATTTAAATTGCAGGGTACCTAAACAACAGGAACCTATAAATTAATTGTCGGGACCCTGGTTCCGCTTAATATTGTCTAGTTGCACCGCATCATTGCCATGTCATGCATCATACATGTATCATGCCCGATCTTCTGCCGTAGTATTAAATAGTGCATCCGGTGTTTCTTTTAGTGTTTGCTTCTTCACGGATTAGGCCGTTGAGTGGATGCGAGTATCGACAAGTCCTTCGCATATGTATCTTCGGCAATGTTCCCCAGGGGAGTATTCTCCCTCTTTCTACCTATTTTGCTTTTATAGTCTTTACTTCCTCCTATTGATCTATTGCTATCCTTGTTGCGATGCTTTAGTTTTAGGCACCATTTATATTCCCTGCAGCCTCTATATTGCCTTGGACACATCCTATTGCCTATTGTTTGATAGACAGTCGACCTTGCGAGTCGTAGTTGCTTGCTTAGGTGTTGCTTCGCGTGTTGGGTCCGCAGCATAGAAAACAAAAAATTTCCTACGGTGTGAACTACACGCCAAGATCTATCTACTAGGTACAAAGCAAACGAGTGGACATACATCCATAGATAACTTACCCTCGAAGACAAAGAGCTTTGTTAACGAGTAGGAACTCGTGGTTGATGTAGTCGTACACTTGCCGATCTCAAGATCGTGAGGAAGTCCGAGCGCCGCAACTCAGCAGTGCATCCGCACTCGCACACACGTTCAAGCCACCGGACAACCTCCACCTCCTCGCTCCAGCAATCCAGCGGAAGCAGCAACTCCTTCCAGACGAAATGCCACCGGGAACATGTATCTCGCTAATCCGAGACCATGGGGGAATAATTCTAGAGGGGGAGAGAGATCCTTCACAAGGAGGTGTGAGGATGAAGGAGGGAATGGGTGGCCTTTTATAGGAGGAGGGGGGGGTGCCCCCTCTCTCCATGGCCGGCGCATGGGGGGGTGACCCCTCACCTCCCCCATTCATGTGGTGGTAACTCCTCCACATTAAAATGCCTCTTCACATTCCCTTTTAAAGTCTCCACTTTAAATGCATTAAGTTTCTCCAAATTTAATGCTCTCTCATTTAATAAAACTCTTTTATTATTTTTATTCAGAATTTTGTTAATTACTTTAATTAACAAACATTCACATAAAACCCCCTGCAACATTTCAATATTACATGCAAAACCAATTTCAGCAATTTCACCCGAAATAGTTTCGGTGTCTATTGAAATAATTCCAGCGCTTTCTTAAATCTTTATCTGAAACATATTTGCTCCAAATGGTGTCGGTATCCCTTAAGTGTGTCACCCTACGGTTCACAAATAATGCAGACATGATCGAGACCCCTCTCCGATCAATAATCAGCAGCGGGACCTGGAGATCCATACTGACTCCTACACATTCAACGATGACTTCTGTGATCGTGAGAACCTTTAACACTAGTAACTAAATCCCTTTGTCCCGCGATATATTACATGTCCGAGATTCGATCATCGGTATCTCCATACCTAGTTTGATCTCGTTACTGACATGCACTCTTTTCTCGTTCCCGTGATATAACATTCTAGTGATCACATCACTTGCTTGCAAGCTATTTCAATGTGATATCACCGAGAGGGCCCAGAGTATATCTATCCGTCATCGGGATTGACAAATTCCACTCTTGATCCATGAGCCTCAACATAACACCTTCGTAGCACTGAACCCATCTTTATAGTCACCCTGTTACGGTGTGACGTTTGATGTTATCAAGATACTCTTCCGGTGTTAGCAATTAACATGATCTCATGGTCTAAGGATAAAGATTACTTCGTATGATGTTATAGCAATATAAACACAATGACTTGATTGTAATGCTATACTTCGGATGAATGTTCATCACATCATTCCACCAATGGTGTGACCTTGTTATTAACAACATCCAATGTCCATGATCAGGAAACCTTGATCATCCTGTTAATCAACAAGCTAGTCTATAAGAGAGGCATGACTAGGAACCCTTTTTGTTTATTAAACACACATGTATTGATGTTTCCTATCAATACAATTATAGCATGTAAAATAAACATCTATCATATATAAGGAATATATAATAACAACTTTATTATTGCCTCTCAGGGCATATTTCCTTCATCGCGTTGTTGTCGTTCCACCGTTGATGGAAGGTTCGCACATGCTTAATGGTGGAGATGATCATGACTTTAATTACAACTTGATATTAAAATGCTGGGAATAGATATAACTAATGCAGAGGCACCGGTGGGCAATAGATAATATTTGGTTCTTCCACGCTCACTTGTGTCCCGTAGGCCCCGAGTACTTGATACCTGTTCCTTGACTATTTGCACTATCCACATACGGGAGACTATGAATCCCCCTTTGCCTGAGCTTGATTCGCACTTTATTTCTTGGGGCCACAAAGTAGTTTGGGGCTTTATTACTATCATGTACTTATGCCATGCTTTACTGCTTTATTTACGATTGTGCGTGGAGCACCTGTACTGTTTTGGAATGTGGAATGTTTTCGCGGTATCGACAAGCCCAGTCACACTTTTGGGTTCCCAGTCGTTTATAGCCATTGACACAAACCCTGGGTCCGTCTCGGAGCCGGCCAACTTCGTTGCGGGTAGCTTAGTGGGGTGGCCCCCTGAAATGATTTATGAATCTTGTGAATGCTTTGTCGTGAGGCCTCGTTGCGTTTTATTTGGTTCTTCTCGAGGTTGATCGTGTGTGTGTTGCTGTTTGTGCACCCATGCAGGGTAAATCTTTCTGAAAGCCATGTCCGTGGTTATGGACGACTTGGAGCACAGTATCTCGATCATAGACAAGCATAACTAAAGTAGTGCTATAAATTTGACTTAATATGTGACTAGTAATCAACTTCACTACAATGGAATGGATAATAAAAGTGCCAACAACTGCTAGAATTGGGGTGCATCATGTCATATTATACCTGCCTAGTAAGTGTTGCAACTGCAACAGAACGGTTAACTAAAACTGCCACTGCTTATGATATCAAGATGACTCATGTTATCTATATCTGACTAGTAAGTGTTGCAACTATAATGGAATGAATAAAACTGCCAACTGTGTGAGTTCCTCAGTTTGACTTCCTCATTTGGTCTCGAGGGGGAATAATAGGATGGGTATGATTGGTGTTAGTATCAGGTTGGATTTGAATAGCTCTTTCTTATCCCCCTCTAACAGTCAATAGTTGAATCGAGTCTCTATAGTTTTTTAGTGCATGATGCGCTGCCGCTTTAGCCCACCATACATATGTAGGCGAGAGCCGCCGAATTCTAGCCTCGTCGTGTACTGGCCTCAGTACTGACCGCTCTCTTTTTCCTTTGCCCTTTGTCAGCACCCCTTTTGTTTTAGCAGGTTTAAGTTTGACGTCGTTAGCAGGGTTACCCTTCTGGCTTGGCGTGGGCAGGGTTATGGACGCCATTGGTTATTCTTCAGGGCTCTTAGCCCCATTTACATCTTATCCGTACTCGGATGTTGTAATGTTTTCAAGGTGATTTGGATCTTTGTACTGTATATCTGTATCCTTGACTCTTTGAGTCGTTGTTGTATATAAATGTTTCTGTGGGTTCCTTCGTGAACTATTGTGTAATGTTATTAATTTGTTTTCCACCCGCAAGCAAGTGCCCGGTGGATGTCCTTGAATCGTTTCTATGCGGGTTCGGCGGGAAGCGCTAAAACTTGCATAGGGTTGATCCGAGGGTGTTACAAAGTGGTATCAGAGCTCAGCAGTTGTGATACCCCACTGGTGCAACCTGTAGGATAACCTAGCTAACGGCCGATGTAGAGTGTCAAAACTATTTTTGCAAAATCGGTTGGATAGATCTGATTAGGTCCGCTTTTACTCCTTACCCCTATGCTATTCTCCTCTTACCTCTCCGTGTTTTGAATCTACTCTTATCTTTTCTTCGAGTCCAGGATTTCTCGCGATTGGGTTTCTGTCGTACCTACAGGGTTTCGCTCCCCCCTTTTATAACGGTAGTGTTATAGTCATCAGTCTGCATCTCGCTTGTTGTACCCTTCATCCGATCTTCTTGGTCCTTGAACTCTTTATCGGTATCTGCACCTAGATGGATATCCGTATCGTTGATAGACATATGAGAAGGATGAGCATTGGTGAAGTTGGAGTATACCTTGAGCATGTGTTGTTCATGTCAATGGAACCATCGCGAAACCTAATCATTGTGTATTTTCATACAATTTCTTTTGTATCTTCCGGTGGTTTCCAACGTGACGATATCATCTATGCCAGATCCGATGAAGAGCCCGGATCATTCATTTGTTTCCTGAACATCATTTATCAAGACCTTCAGTCTGAATTCCAAGAGTTGGTTGCATAACTCTTCTATTCGTGTACAGAGTAATGCTTTGAGTGTGGGATGGAGTCGCGACCATACAACTACTCTTATCACTCGCTTTTGTACATTGAATGGTGAATCGATGCAATATTTACTCCTTCCATGGAAGTTAGAGGTGGCCTTATCTTTTGATACCTCTACCTTCGTCTTTGTTTCTCCGGGGTATTCTCTCGACAAACATGAGCAACAATCCATTGTTGGTGGTGTCGCTGAATTCAAGATGCAGCAGGATCTATGTTAGTGGTGTCGCGAGGATCTACACTAAGCGAGAAGACCCAGATTGTCGGCCTTCTTCCCCATACCATGAGGCGGATCTCGAGGACGAGATCCATTGTTAGTGGTGTCAAATTATAGCACCCCGGTAAAACAACTACTAGAAAATTGTGTGTTGTTTTTATTTTGTGCATCATCATGACAACATGCTCATGTCATCATGCAACATTGCATTTGAGCATCGTCATCATCATGCATATGTTTGCCTAAAACTATTTTCCAAAAGGCTATCTTTATTTTCTAATTGTCCCCCTCTTTTATTCAAAGTTAAACCCCGGTCCTGGCCGGGTATTTTATTTGCCTAAAAACTATTTGCAAAAGTCTATTTAAAATAAAATAAATAGATCAACAAATAAAAGTGTTTTAGGGGGAGGCAGCCAGCCGTTGGGCCTAGCCACCTACGACCCCCACTAGCCTAAACCCGATCCACCCCGACCACCACCCTTCTCTCCCTAAACCCTAACCCTAAAACTACCCAACCCCCCACAGTCGCTGCCGCCACTCACCCACCCCACGTGCGCTTCTGCTCGTTTTCCGCTCGGTACACGCCACCCCGTCACTCCCTGTCACACACGCACACCCACCAGCCTCGCTGCCCCGCTCCCGGACCCACCTCCCTGCACTACCGTACGCACTCGCGACAAGTCCCCGGCCCCACCTCGACGCGTGACCCCACAACCCGCTCGTCCCTGAAATCTCTGCCTCGCAATCCCCCTCCGCCCCGCAATCGTCGCCGCCCTGAGGCTTCCCCCTGCAAGTCATCCTACGGCCCAAGCTCTCCTTGCTGCCTTGGCCCTCCACTCGACCAAGCTCGGCCCCGCCGCCGTGGGCGGTCGCGACGCCCGCGCCCAATCTCCTCCGGTTGCAAGCTCCGCCGCCTGAGACAAGCAGAGCCACCTCCACCTCGTCTTCCGCCTCTGTCCACCGCCCCCTCCTCTCCTCGGGCCCGCCACTGTCGTCATCCCCTATGGAGCGCCACCTCCCCTGTCGTCTCCTTCCCGGACCGAGGCCTGGCCTCCTCAGAGCGCTACCGTGCCGCCTCAGCCGCTCAAGCCTGGCGCCCCGCCTCCTCTCTGTGCACCCTCGCCAGGTCTCCATCACCCCGGCCGTCCTTGATCTTGCCGCGCCCTCCTCTCTCCGGTCATCGCCACCCTCTACCTTCCTATGAGCACACTCGACGCCATGTTCTCTGTCGGCTCGCCCTTGCTGTTGTTCTACGCCTGGAGCCACGCCACCGGCCGAGCCCTGCAGGTTACCTCCTTCCTCTTTGTAGCAGGCAGCAACAAGTCCTCCTCCGTTGTCTATTATTTGACCATGTTTGTGACCCCTGTAGCACCCGAGGGGCCTCCTCTTTGTTCTGAAGACGTCGCGCTTGTCTCCGCGTCGGTGTTTGTTCTGGCCAGTAGAATTCGTTCGCAGATGTTCCCGGTGAACACCGCAGGAATATGGAAGCCGAAGGCTGCCTAATCAAGTTCTACGCCGACATTAAAGCCGAAACAATATATCTGAGCCTGAAGAACAACATCAAGAACCCGTGAGATCCGAAGACCGTACCGGATCCGGTGGCACTCGATGAACCATCGACGGATTATCGTCACGGTCGAGACCCCGAAGACCGATCCCGCCGAGCCCGAAACCCGACGAACCCTCGGAACCCCAAGATCTTTGGACCTTGATGTATGCCCTTTTCCGAGACCCGTATTTTTATAATATATGATATCTACCTATTGCATATAATTGTACATGCTTGCACTCATATGTTGTGGTTTGGGGGCATTATGACGATTCACTCATAATTAAATATGGAGACCATATGCGGGCAAATTTATCTTATATGGCCTTCATTTAAATTTGTGTAGCAAACTGATGCCATGTTTTGTCTTATTAAGTCAACATTTAAATTGTAGGGTACCTAAACAACAGGAACCTATTAATTAATTGTCGGGACCCCGGTTCCGCTTAATTTTGTCTAGTTGCACCGCATCATTGCCATTTCATGCATCATACCCGATCTTCTGCCGTAGTATTAAATAGTGCATCCGGTGTTTCTTTTAGTGTTTGCTTCTTCACGGATTAGGACGTTGAGTGGATGTGAGTATGGACAAATCCTTCGGATATGTATCTTCGGCAGTGTTCCCCAGGCGAGCATTCTCCCTCTTTCTATCTATTTTGCTTTTATAGTCTTTACTTCCTCCTGTCGATCTATTGCTATCCTTGTTGCGATGCTTTAGTTTTTGGCACCATTTATATTCCCTGTAGCCTCTATATTGCCTTGGACACATCCTATTGCCTATTGTTTGATAGACAGTCGATCTTGCGAGTCGTAGTTGCTTGCTTAGGTGCTGCTTCGTGTTGTTGTCGTTCCACCGTTGATGGAAGGTTCACACATGCTTAATGATGGAGATGATCATGACTTTAATTACAACTTGATATTAAAATGCTGGGAATAGATATAACTAATGCAGAGGCACCGATGGGCAATAGATAATATTTGGTTCTTCCACGCTCACTTGTGTCCCATAGGCCCCGAGTACTTGATACCTGTTCCTTGACTATTCGCACTATCCACATACGGGAGACTATGAATCCCCCTTTGCCTGAGTTTGATTCGCACTTTATTTCTTGGGGCCACAAAGTAGTTTGGGGCTTTATTACTATCCTATACTTATGCCATGCTTTACTTCTTTATTTATGATTGTGCGTGGAGCACATGTACTGTTTTGGAACGTGGAATGTTTTCGCGGTATCGACAAGCCCAGTCACACTTTCGGGTTCCCAATCGTTTACAACCATTGACACAAACCCTGGGTCCATCTCGGAGCCGGCCAACTTCGTTGCGGGTAGCTTAGTGGGGTGGCCCCCTGAAATGATTTATGAATCTTGTGACTGCTTTGTCGTGAGGCCTCGTTGTGTTTTATTTAGTTCTTCCCGAGGTTGATCGTGTGTGTTGCTATTTGTGCACCCCTGCAGGGTAAATCTTTTTGAAAGCAGTGTCCGTGGTTATGGACGACTTGGAGCACAATATCTCGATCATAGACAAGCATAACTAAAGTAGTGCTATAAATTTGACTTAATATGTGACTAGTAATCAGCTTCACTACAATGGAATGGATAATAAAAGTGCCAACAACTGCTGGAATTGGGGTGCATCATGTCATATTATACCTGCCTAGTAAGTATTGCAACTGCAACAGAACGGTTAACTAAAACTGCCACTGCTTATGATATCATGATGACTCATGCTATCTATATCTGACTAGTAAGTGCTGCAACTATAACGGAATGAATAAAACTGCCAACTGTATGAGTTCCTCGGTTTGACTTCCTCGTTTGGTCTCGAGGGGGAATACCAGGATGGGTATGATTGGTGTTAGTATCAGGTTGGATTCGAATAGGTATTTCTTATCCCTCTCTAATAGCCGACAGTTGAATCGAGTCTCTATAGATTTTTAGTGCATGTTGCGCTGCCGCTTCAGCCCACCATACCTATGTAGGCGAGAGCCGCCGAATTCTAGCCTCGTCGTGTACTGGCCTCAGTACTGACCGCTCTCTTTTTCCTTTGCCCTTTGTCGGCACCCCTTTTGTTTTAGCAGGTTTAAGTTCGACGTCGTTAGCAGGGTTATCCTTCCGGCTTGGCCTGGGCAGGGTTATGGACGCCATTGGTTATTCTTCAGGGCTCTTAGCTCCATTTGCATCTTATCCGTACTCGGATGTTGTACCGTTTTCAAGGTGATTTAGATCTTTGTACTGTATATCTGTATCCTTGACTCTTTGAGTCGTTATTGTATATAAATGTTTCTGTGGGTTCCTTCGTGAACTATTGTGTAACGGTATTACTTTGTTTTCCACCCGCACGCAAGTGCCTGGTGGGCGTCCTTGAATCGTTTCTATGCGGGTTTGGCGGGAAGCGCTAAAACTTGCATAGGGCCGATCCGAGGTTGTTACACCGATCTTTCAGATGCATCAGACCTGCCATGCCAAATCCCTACAATGATTAAAATAAACGAAAATTTTGGCTTACGATAAAAATTGTGTTTGAGGCTCAACTCGAATCTACGACTCAGATGGAGTCTAGGGGGCTACTAACAGGGGTATGATTACCCGGATTATTGTGATTGGTTACTCTAGGCTTACAGCCCGCCGGGCCCAAGAAGGAACCAAGGAAGGCCCAAAAAAACATCCAACGAAAGACATATCATGCTAGACAAGGAAGGAGTAGGAACCGACGATGTATTAGTGTTGTAATCATAACGTATAACCTATTTGTATACGGTCTCGGGACCCAGCCTATTATATATAGGCTGGGAGGAGCCAATAGAGAGGTACCGAGAAAAACCTTGAGCAATCTGTAATCGATTTGTTCATAAGCAATCAAACGAATTTAACTCCTTGTTTGTCTGATCAACCGACAAAATATCTAGCGTTCTCTTTTTCACGAAACCTAAGTCTATCACTATGGACATTTCTGAGGTTAACCCTCGTCATCGTGGTTTTAGGTTTTGTGCCTTGATAAATTAAACACTAGTTTTATAGCTTCTATTAGAGTCTAAACCGTAATTATTTTAAAATCATATTCACACCCTCTAGGCGATATTTGTTGTCCTTTCACCCCCGTCGGAGTTCCACGACACGACACCGTCGGAACCAACCCCCGTGATGGCTCCGGTGCCGCGGAAGCAGTTGGGCACTACCGGCATGGTGCGGGCGTCGGGGAAGGGCGGCAAGACGACCATGATGGCAGCAAAGGTGGGCCGCCCGCCCCTTGCGTCGGTGGTGAGCGGCCCGTAGGCGCGGAAGCTGACGGAGGCCATGAAGGCTCTCTCTGTGGTGACGGAGGAGAAGAACAGGAAGGCCGTAGCATCGACCATGATGGTTTCTTCGACCACGACTGCTCGGAAGACAGTTGCTGCCACCACCACTCCCAGGCCGATGGCGCGCTCGGCGGTCGTAGCTCGCGGTCGCGCCTCCGCCCTCGAGGTGGTCGGCGAAATGTCCGGCCAAGGGCAACCTAGTGCGACCGAAATCACGGTCGCCGAATTCATGTCCCAATTGGATTCCTAGTGGGACCGAAATTTGGTGTGTTCAAATACCTTTTAGTTGTTGAATTTAAATCATTTGAATGTTCGAATGTTTGATCATATTTCATGGTATTGTTAGTGTATGTGATAGAGGAGTGAAAATGAAGCTTAGTTTTTTATCATCTAAGTATAGGGGTGCAGAATTGGGCCGCTGAGTTTTATATGATCAAAAATTTGATGTATAGAGGGGTTTTATCATCTAAGTTAAAAATTTGATGTATAGAGGGGTTTTATCATCTAAGTTTTAGGGGTTCGGATAGAGGTGCTCTTATATGAAGTAGACCCAAATTGCAAGTCAATATATTATTATTTCGGGGAATGACCAAAGGCAATTACGGATTAATGGCCTAATTCCCCACGCATGATCGAGGCAATTTCGTGCATTCGCATCAGATCAGCAATGCGCCTTCCATCCAAATTCCACATACCCAATATATCGTACTAGTATGATAGTATCTACACTATGATCAAATAAGGACCGTTCGAGTCACGGTTCAAGTCTTCGATTCGAGTCGTCTATCTTTTGCACTATCCGTTGACGCGTCTGCACTTTAAAGCGCCCCGACTCTGAAGCTTCCATGAACATGTCGTCGTCTATCTTCGGAATGAAACCGCTGAGTCCGTATCCAATACAGGTTACTGAGGAACCCGTAACGGAAAGAAAATCACATGCCTAAAGCGAGACGGATAGAGGTCTCTGACTCGACCTCTACCTCTTGCCTGAGTCAGCCCGCAACGCGTTTGCCGTTCGATATAAATTTCGCACGCGGAAGTACCATCGATCGAACTCGTAAGCAACCCGACCGATCAACAATGGCGCTCAAGGGCAAGCCCCAGTTCAGCGCGGAGTGCTGCTCGTCGTCGTCGCCGTCTCCGTTCGCGACGCAGCCTGCACTGTCGTCACTGACGACCCTGGAGGTGACCGTGCTGTCCGCGGAGGAGGTCGTCCTCGGGGGCACCGCCCGGCGCAAGCCGCTGGACCGCGGCGCGTACGCCGTGGTGCACACGGACACGGACACGCCGGCACGCACCCGCGATAACGACGAGGGCCGCCACTGCAACGGGTACCCCTACTGGGGCGAGACGGTGCGCGTGACGGTCTCCGAGCGTGCGGCTGCGATCGAAGTGGAGATCAAGCGGCGGAGGAGCGACGGCAGCGAAGAGTCCGTGGCGGCCGCGCGCGTCCCCGTCGCCGACTTCAGCTGCTGCCCGCCGGGATACCTGCATTGCCTCAGCTACCGGCTCTTCGACAGCGGGTACAAGATGCAGACCCGCAACGGCATCGTCAACATCAGAGTCAAGAGGCTGAACGGCGCGGCGCCACCGAGCACAGGGAAAGGCGGCAAGACCGTGGACGAGGCCGCGAGCGGGAGTGATGATTCTTGCTGTGGCAATGTCGCCAAGGACGGGAAGGTGCCTTCGACCTCGGCGGCGGCGGCACCAGCCGGCGTGGTGATGGGATTCCCCGTCGGGTTCAATGCTGCTGCTGGGCAGGTCAATGGCAAGGGCCAGTAGTAGAATCAATCTTGTTTCGAACCAAACAGTGATAACGAACTGTGATCAGTGTTGGCAACGATAAAATTGACAATGAGCTAGTAGGATGTAGCCATTAAACTTTCGGCGCTGCTATACGTACGACAATTTTTGTCCGATATGCGTACGATCCGACGTGGCAGCGAGCCTCACGCGCGGCAGACAGACGCATGTAGTATGGGTCGCGGTTGGGCTGGGACTTGGATTTGGATCAGTTCAGCTCGTATCGTGTTCTGATAAGCCTTATCCCCTTATGCTTTGCTCAGACGTACAACTCTAGGCTCTTCCTTATCTCTTTAGCTCTACTACTGATTTCACCATGGCTAGCTCCATGAGGCGCAAATTGCAGCCTCGATGCGTAGGCTGGGAGGGGCATCTTGATTGGCTTCGCCTGAATCGTGTTGGCGCATAAGAAGAGGGGGAGGAGCGCACAAGGAGAGGGGGACAGTGCGCCAGCCGCCTGGATGCAGGCAGGAGCTCGGGAGAGACGGCCTGCTGCTCAACATGTAAGCTCGATGCAAGCTCCAAGAGGCAAAGATGGATGGCGTTTATCATGTACAGGTACTCCCGCTGTAGGCTGTAGCATATGGGAAGGGTCTAGTTGGTGTTTCTGCATCAGATTACTTTAGATGCCTTTGCTACAAGATACAGTTTATACTGTAAACTGTAGCAAAATTCCTAAAAGCAGTCAATTCATTTTCAAATCTGATGAGTACTGTGATAATTGAGAGCAAATATGATGCAGTAGTTAGTGACTTGAAAAGCGCAAAAATGTACTGAGCAAATATAAGACTTCACACCATCTTTCAGTCATACATAGTTCATGTTGAACAATAGCATGCTGAAGGATAAAACTATGGGTTACAATAACCAAAATAAACAGTTGCATAAAGTAATTATAATCTAGATTGTCCAATCCATTCGTTCATGCTGAACAATAGCACGTCTAACAGCTAGCAAATCCATGACATCTGCCTTTCCCTTCAAAGTTCAAAAAATCCAATTAGCCATAGACATAAATTTTATACAATAAATAGTTGATACTAGTGTAGCACCTGGAGAATATCAACGAAAGATTCTTTCTCTACCTTGTCTCTTAATGCATTTTCATACTGCTCCACAAATTGCTTCAGAGTTGTTCTAGCATGGACATAGCCATCAAAGAAAGCATTCACACTCTCACTCCTTTGTGTTGAAGACATTCCTGCCCAAAAAGTATCTTTTACATATGCTGGTGCCCATCGATATCTATTATCGTATAATCCATCAAGCCAATCATTGTCCTGAAGATCATATTTGTTGATCATCTTAACCCAAGATTCATCAAAATCAAGTTTGGTCAAGGAATCATACACCACATTTGACAAGGTGTATTTAATATTTTCATACTTATCATACCCACTAAGCTTTTCGGGAATCTTCTTCATGATATGCCATATACACCATCTATGACGAGCGTGAGGGAAAACTTCTTCAATAGCATTCTGCATTGCTTTGCACTAGTCTGTGATTATAGCACTGGGTGGTTTGTTTAACATACAACATAACCAAGATTTAAATAACCAAACAAACGTTTCTGTATCTTCATTGGACAAAAGACCACAACCTAATAAAACTGATTCTCCATGATGATTTACGCCAACAAATGGAGCAAACGGCATGCTGTACTTATTTGTTAAGTATGTAGTGTCAAATGTGATGACATCCGAATAAGATTCATATGTAGCTCTGCTTCTTGCATCTGCCCAAAAGACATTTCTCAACCTTCCATCCTCGGCCACATCCATAAGATGAAAAAAATCCGGATCTTTTGACTGCATACGAAGAAAATACTGATAAACTGCATGTGCATCTCCAGCACCAAGCTTCAATCTTCTTGTCTCTTGCAAATAGTTTCTGCACTCCTTTTCACCAAACTCAAGTTTTTCATAGCCACCAGCTTGAGTAACAAGAGAACCAAAATTCTTGTTCATGCGGATTCCTGCTTGATCATTCAATTCTAACCTTCTCTTGGCATCTAAG
The DNA here is from genome assembly GCA_916181665.1 of Avena sativa. Taxonomy (NCBI): domain Eukaryota; kingdom Viridiplantae; phylum Streptophyta; class Magnoliopsida; order Poales; family Poaceae; genus Avena; species Avena sativa. The sequence continues at coordinate 550,594,786 of OV702290.1, read as the reverse complement.
TCTAGTTTCTTGTGGCATCTCAGAAATCTGGATTTACTTGGACTTGTAGGATGATTGTGGTCAAGCGTAACAGATGTAATGGAAAACTTTTCTCCACGACGACAGAAATTTATCTTACATGGGCATTGCATCCTTGTCGATGGATTCGGCTTAAATAAGTTCTTTAATGAGTACTGAGCCTTCCCTTGTCTGCTACAAGCAAGTGTAAAATACTTAATCTTGTTATCTTCACCATTCCTAGTGGTTCTTATTACACCAAATCTCTTCTTTTTGGCATAACCTTTGTAGAACATCATAGCATCATCCTCATTATCGAACATCATCCCCTTTCTAGGTTCCAACATGTTGATCGGCTCTGCTTGTTGCTCATCCAAAAAATCCTCATTCTCCTCCAAGATGAAATCATCTTGATTATCTCTGAGGAATACTATATTTTGTGAAGCTACTTCATCGGAAGATAAATTTGACTCCATCACCTACATATAATAGCCAACAAAAATAGAGGTTGTTAAGTGAGGCTAGGGATTTCACACTGAACAGAGTCGTCATAGTTTTTTTTACAGGAGCACATTGAAGTGCTACTACTGTCATCTTTGCCATGAATAAGCTACTAAAAAGGAATAGATCTAAACAATGAAAGAAATAGATCTAACATTAGTCCACAGGTTGACAGTGTGAATTACCAACAATCTGCATCATCCAATCTCTGAACTTTCCCATAAAAGAAAAATAGATCTTTTTTCAAAAAGGAGAAAAGAAATAGATCTAAACAATGGAAGATATAAACCAAGAATTGCACATACCTCGTTTTTCTTTCCCTTCTGATTAAACTTCTTTTTATTGGACACGGATCGAAATTCGTTGCAGATTAATCGTGATTGATTTCCAAATCGGCCAAGGAGGGATGGTGATTGGTGAAGAAGATGGACAGTCAAGTTCTGGAGGGAAGAAGAAGAGGCGTGGAAAGGTATGCAGGGAAGAGGTGGAGTCGTGGACAGATTTTGATGGGGTTCGGCAATATTGCGGGTTTGGGCTTGGGCTGGGCTTGGGCATGTGGGGCAGGATTAATTAGCAGATTTGTAACTGGCATGAGTTGGCGGATGTATCGTACAGGAATCGTACGTGAATTGTCGTGTGTGAAGCAATTTTGTTAAACTTTTGGACATGTTACTTTTTGTTTTATAACTAGCGAGGTGGTTCTCGCAAATGCGAGGGCAGCATCTGTACTCTTTAATGATATAGTCTTATTTCTCTTTAAATATAATAATCTCATATGTTCATACTATACTAAGGGATGATATGGCTTTGTGCGAGGTTAGCATCAGTACTCTTTAATGATATAGCCTTGTTTCTCTTTAAATATAATAATCTCATATGTTCATACTATACCACAATGTTTTAAGGGATGATATGGTTTTATAACCAACTGATATAACGTGCGAATAAGATATGACAACTACATTTTAATCATATTCGCTTTCTATACAAACGGCGGTAGAGTTATTTAGAAATATTAGACTAACCATGATATATCTTGTTTGTATAGGGTATTATATTTCCACATAGAATTAAAGATAGTTATCTAGCAATCTTGGAGTGCTTATTCAATGTTAATATATGATGAGTTTAAGAAACCAAATAGTGTTCCATTTCTAATTGGTGCAACCAATAGAATTTCTTTAAGGATCTAATTATATTGATCAAACAATATGCCTTCTAGGTGACTTCTTCTATAAAAAATATATGTTCGACTCACACTGCTTTTTATGATAATGATGTCGTTCTCCCGCGGGCACATACATGCCTAATGATATACAACACTAAGATTCCTTCTTGCACCACTAAACCTTTCTCTTTCATTTGAGAGTGATTCTGCATATAGGTTATTGATCCCAGCTCCATTGCAAAACGCTCGTCCGGTTCATCTTCCGTCATAATACTGGTAGAATTATAGAGGTAAATCTTCCACGTTCTGATATACTTGTGTGTCAAGATATCATTGTGATTACTTCTTATGATTATAGCGGTCTATTTAGTGTAATCTCATGTAGACATGGTTATGAAAAATTACCATCTGTGATCTACTAATAAAGACGACCCATCTGATTGGAGGTCTTATTTATTGTGCTCAGATATGACAGATGTTCACATAGATGATTGACAGTAAATGCTTTACTATTTTGTGAGGTATCATGATGTCTGCATTCACATAGATTGATATGTGCATGCTTCGATGTTCTATGAGATATTCTAATAAATAACATATATAATAATTTTGTAATCAACTATTATATGGATCAAATTCTTAATCCACGCAAGACATAAAATGGGATGCTAGTGAGTCTTTTAATTAGATTGGTATTGAAATTCAGAAATATTTTTATATCTCTTGTCGGTTTTAAGTTTTTTCTCTAGACTGCAGCCTTGAAAGGAAAATTTTAGCTTTTTCTCAGAACTTGTGTCCACATTTTTACGACGTGCACAACAATGTGAATGTATTCTAATTACTATCTCGGTTCAAAATTAGTTGTTGCAGCTTTTGTCAGATTTGGTATGATGTATTTAGACGACTTTCAGTGTGTAGTGTTCTCTCATTTTAAAACAATGTTGCACAACTAATTTAGGACGATGGAAGTACCATTTTTCATATACTCAGTGCATGTATGCATGTCTCTAATACGTTGCAAATAAATCTAGTTTTATTTTTGAACAGGAAATAATTACCTTGAGAGCTAGTCCAAATTGAACCGGACTCTATCAGGTGAGCTTTTTTTATGTCGTGCATGACGTGCCTTAAAAGAGCTAAACAAACTAAACAGGACTCTATCACGCGTGCTGTTTTTGAAGCCGTGCATAACGTGGATTGTGTTATGAGTCCAAATTGAACATGACTTTAGGTACGCATTACTAATTAAATCGTGGCCTTATGTTATAGATCTAATGGTTAATATAGGTGATGTGGAGCAACCTCGTGCCTCGAAAAGACCCTTATATTTCTTTTAGTATATAATAGATAGATTGTAATTAGATTTTCCTAAAAAATTATGAGTACTATAACATGATAAAATCACAATAAAAAAGTATCAGAAAAACGGTGTTGTCTAACTCATACAAACAAACAAGTGTGGTAGCTAATAAATATGAACTCATAAAATTTTGTTCTCTTTTGTTTCTAGCAAACAACAAAACTTATGAGCGCGGAACTTTTCTCAGCAATATAAATTTGTACTGCAATTTGTAGATCTTTTTTTGGTTTTTTACACTAAAGATACATAAAATAAGTAGGTATCATCTGCTCAAATAATCCACTTCTCTATTCGAGGATTATTTAAGTTTAAAGTTTATTATTTAAATGATTGACACAATTTATTGCAGAAGATAGACGTCAAAGCTTGAAAACCAACTCACAGGAGAGGTTTGTCACAATTTCCTAGTAGTAAAGGCTCATGTGATACAGGTTAATACCAAACACGAATAATGTTTACTATAGTCCAACCCAATTATGTGATGTTTGGGAGTTTATTGGTGCCATGTTTCTAGGTTTCCATGGTCCGACATGTTCGAGCTGAGTGGAGGAATAGTGAGAGCCAGACGGGGCATCTTTATACTTGGTATATGCTTCCGTCCCCACGAATAAGATGCACATGTTTTTCAGAAAGGCATATCTTTGACGAACAATCATGTCCATCATACAAGGATTCATTGATCAAAAAATTGAAATCATTAGAATGTGTTTTTTCTTAGAAATTCAAATAGACAACAATTTCTTACAAGATGGAGTTATCGAGATTGTTTCTCAAATTTTTGGTCAAAGATTTACTTAGCAAAAACGTGTGCCTCTTATTCATGGAACAGAGAGAGTAAATATAAGTAAAACATACTTAAGTCAATGTTGGAATGACCGAGATAATTACGGATTAATGGACTAATTCCCCACTTTGGACCGCGGCAATGGCGTGCATTTGCATCAGATTAGCTAGCAAATGCGCGTTACATATCCAATGTCTACCAAATATATCGTACCACGGTTCAACTATTTCCATCGTCTATATCCCTTTACATTTTGGTTCACGCGCATGCGTGAGATAAGCAAATCCTGAAGCTTCAACGAAGATGTTGCCATCTATGTTCAGAAACAAAATCGAAGAAATCCGTCTCCGATTCAGGCAGCGAAGTTACAGGAGAACCTGAAACGGAAAGAGGGAAATCACGCCCTAAAACCTCGGCACGCTACACGCGTTTTGCCGTTGGCGATATAATCTCCGCAGATGCCCCGCCGATCGAACTCGATCACCAGCCACCAGCAACCAACCACGACCAGCAATGGCGCTCAAGGGCACGCCCCAGTTCGCCGCGGGGTGCTCCTCCGCGTCTTCGTGTTCGCCGTACCCGACAAAGCCGACCCTGGACCTGGAGGTGACCGTGCTGTCCGCGGAGGAGGTCGTCCTCGGGGGCACCGCCCGGCGCAAGCCGCTGGACCGGCGCGCGTACGTCGTGGTGCACACGGACAAGGAGGCGGCGCGCACCCGCGCTAACGACGAGGACGGTAACTGCAACGGGTACCCCTACTGGGGCGAGACGGTGCACGTGACGGTCTCCGAGCGGGCGGCGGCGATCGACGTGGAGATCTACCGGATGAGGAGCGACGGCCGCAAAGAGTCCGTGGCGGCGGCGCGCGTGCCCGTAGCCGACTTCAGCTGCTGCCCGCCGGGCTACCTGCATTGCCTCAGCTACCGGCTCTTCGACAGCGGGTCCAGGATGCAGACCCGCAACGGCATCGTCAACATCAGGGTCAGGAGGCTCACCGGCGTGGCGCCACCTGGCGGACTGGAGAAAGGCGGGAAGGCCGTGGACGACGATGCTGCCAGTGGGAGTGGTGATTCCTGCTGTGGTGGTGTCGCCAAGGAAGGGAAGGTGCCTTCGGCTTCGGCTGTGGCGGCGGCGGCACCGGCACCAGCTGGCGTGGTGATGGGGTACCCCGTCGGGTACAATCCTGGTGGGCAAGCCAATGGCAAGGGCTCCGCGTAGACTATTGCAGTTCCGACATTACATTTGATCGTGCAATGTAAATTGTGATATTTGTGCGACAGTTGTGAGGATCTTATAATTAGCTTAAATTCGAGCAATCCATATTTCAAAAGTGCAACGTAAATTACTATGATAGGAGTACTATATTTTGCTACTTTTTGCCAGTATGTTAATACCTCTGTTCCACAATATAGAAACATCTTATATTTAGGAACGGAGATAATAATTAAGAATGTGCTTCTAAGGTGGAACAAGGGTATTGCCATACCGTGTGTTACCAACAAAAGAGGGTACGTCCCAAGTTATACTTGCAAAATTGAAAATTCAGGTAGCCACAAGTTAGCAAAGGTGAGGTGCAAATCGAAGCCAGAGATACAGAATAGGATGACTCTATTGGAATATATATGATGCAAATTATCAGTTGGTCCAAATTGAAATGAACTATTTTTTATTGTGTAATCGATTATTATTGCAACAAGTGTCAAGAAGCATAGTTTTTGTGTTGTGTCACAAAAGTATATTCCTTATCTTATTGGATAAGGCAAGCCTGTAGACTTGACCGAAGTCTTCGCTTTGGGTCATGGTCTTGGACAGAAGTCAATGCCAGATCCAGAGTAGTACTCCAGTTTGTAAGAAGAATTTCGTCCCAGTTCTGTGCACTGAAATCCACCGTTTTGACAAAAGAGTTCGGAGTAGGAAAGCACTGCTGGATTTTTTTTCTTCTACCTATTCAAGTACGAATTACAAATATGTTGCACAACGTGAACTCACACCGAGCTCTTAACTGGCAGATTCAGAACGTTGCAGGTGCAGTAGCGTAGCCCTACTTGCAGATCATCTCTGAAGCTTCAACACTATAGCTGATCCAACTCTTCCTGTTAAACTGACATTTGCAATTTCAGTATCGTGCTCTTAGTCTGGGGTTTCAGCGATGCGTACACTCTCTTTGGTCGTGCAATGCAATGTAAATTATGATGTATTTTGCTACTCTCTCTTGACTCAAATTTATCAAGATACGGATGAATCTAATACTAAATAATGTATAGATACAATTGGATCTAGATAAATCTAAGTCAACTAATTTGGATCGCATGGTACTATCTTTATCTTCACGATGTTAACTAAGCCGTAAGCGAAAATGTTTTTCCAAGTTGGACCCGGGTATTCGCCACACAGTCACGCCACATGAGCACAGACAAAAGAAGCACATCCCACTAGATCTGATGTAGAATTAGAGCATCTCCACCGGGCCGACCCATCCTGTCTGAGCACGTCCGGACGCGTCCGCTTGAACGTGTGGGACGTACGCGGCCTTCTAGCGGCACGATCCAACCGAACAGACGTGTCCGGCTCGACCCATCCGTGCATTAAATTTAGGCAATGATTGCGTCGGCCCGGACAACGCGCTTGTCCTAGCGTGTCCTCTCTTCACCTTTGATGGTCCCTACCACTAGTGGCACACAAACCACTCCACTTCTTCCTCCAAAAACCCTCTCCCAATTTCCACTGGCAGAAGCGGGAGGGAAGACGATGGATCCCGCCGCCACGACCGATGTTGCGCCCTCCGGCGTTCTGGCTGCAAAGAAGCGCGGCCGGCCGAAGAAGTTGAGTCGGACAAGCACGCTGGCCGCAGAGTAGCGGCGAGAGCTCGACTCGTCGCAGTCAGGCTCGAGAAGGAGCGCCGAGAGGACAACGAGCGCTTTCTCGCCGCGCAGAACAGGGTCAACACCGACGAGCTGGCAGTGAATGCTGCCAACCACGACGTCAATATGATGAAGCAGGAGGCGCTGACCGCCACTTTCAGTGGCACCGTGGCTTTCGATGGCGGCGCCGTCGCTCTTCCAGGCCTGTCCATGGCCGGCGCATCCGCTACCAGCTCTGTCACTTCCACGCCTTGTGGCTGGCCACTAGGTCATCCCAGGACGCCAGGACCTCACACACCATTGCTTGGAAGCCACACTAGGATCGTGGCCTTGCTCTCCCGGTTCTTCAATCGCCGCACGGCGTCGTCGGAGGCGGGAGAGCCCACCGTCGACCTCAACCGCACTCCAATGACCGGGGACACAACCCCGGAGGCATCTAGGAAGAGGTGGCCCATCTCCGTCGCGGACATACCGGCGCCAGTCAACCTTTTCGGCAAAATGTCCGAAGAGCCGTCGACCGCCGACGGCACGGTATGGCCGCGGTATTTCTTTGCCTTTGCCAGCATACTGCTCTTGCCTCTTTGTCATAGCCAAATTGGGTGTAGGATTCCGTGGCCAACAATGTTGAGGGCATCATGCACGACATGATCAATGAGGATGGCGACGGCTATGGCAACGACGGAGAGACCCAGCAAAAGACCCAACAAGACAGTCAACAAGATACCTATAATATTGCGGACGTTTCAGCGATGCGTACTATAGCTGATCCAACTCTTCCTGTTAAACTGACATTTGCAATTTCAGTATCGTGCTCTTTGTCTGGGGTTTCAGCGATGCGTACACTCTCTTTGGTCGTGCAATGCAATGTAAATTATGATGTATTTTGCTACTCTCTCTGATCCAAATTAGTTGACTTAAATTTATCAAGATACGGATGAATCTAATACTAAATAATGTATAGATACAATTGAATCTAGATAAATCTAAGTCAACTAATTTGGATCGTATGGTACTATCTTTATCTTCACGATGTTAACTAAGCCGCAGGCGAAAATGTTCTTCCAAGTTGGACCCGGGTATTCGCCACAGAGTCACGCCACATGAGCACAGACAAAAGAAGCACATCCCACTAGATCTGATGTAGAATTAGAGCATCTCCACCGGGCCGACCCATCCTGTCTAAGCACGTCTGGACGCGTCCGCTTGAACGTGTGCGACGTACGCGGCCTTCCAGCGGCACGATCCAACCGAACAGACGTGTCCGGCTCGATCCATCCGTGCATTAAATTTGGGCAATGATTGCGTCGGCCCGGACAACGCGCTTGTCCTCGCGTGTCCTCTCTTCACCTTTGGTGGTCCCTATCACTAGTGGCACACAAACCACTCCACTTCTTCCTCCAAAAACCCTCTCCCAATTTCCACTGGCAGAAGCGGGAGGGAAGACGATGGATCCCGCCGCCACGACCGATGCTGCGCCCTCCGGCGTTCTTGCTGCAAAGAAGCGCGGCCGGCCGAACAAGTTGAGTCAGACAAGCACGCTAGCCGTGGAGTAGCGGCGAGAGCTCGACTCGTCGCAGTCAGACTCGAGAAGGAGCGCCGGGAGGACAACGAGCGCTTTCTCGCCGCGCAGAACAGGGTCAACACCGACGAGCTGGCAGTGAATGCTGCCAACCACGACATCAATATGATGAAGCAGGAGGCGCTGACCGCCACTTTCAGTGGTACCGCGGCTTTTGATGGCGGCGCCGTCGCTCTTCCTGGCCTGTCCATGGCCGGCGCATCCGCTACCATCTCTGTCACTTCCACACCTTGTGGCTGGCCACTAGGTCATCCCAGGACGCCAAGACCTCACACACCATTGCTTGGAGGCCACACTAGGATCGTGGCCTCGCTCTCCCGGTTCTTCAATCGCCGCACGACGTCGTCGGAGGCGGGAGAGCCCACCGTCGACCTCAACCGCACTCCAATGACCGGGGACACAACCCCGGAGGCATCTAGGAAGCAGTGGCCCATCTCCGTCGCGGACATGCCGGCGCTAGTCAACCTTTTCGGCAAAATGTCCGAAGAGCCGCCGACCGCCGACGGCACGGTATGGTCGCGGTATTTCTTTGCCTTTGCCAACATACTGCTCTTGCCTCTTTGTCATGGCCAAATTGGGTGTAGGATTCCGTGGCCAACAATGTTGAGGGCATCATGCACGACATGATCAATGAGGGTGGCGACGGCTATGGCAACGACGGAGAGACCCAGCAAAAGACCCAACAAGACACTCAACAAGATACCTATAATATTGCGGACGAGTCATTGTTAACGATGGCACTTTCATGGGTGAGGGGGTTACATCCGCGTCGTTGGTCGCTTCACTTGCGACGTCACTTGTCGACAGCAAGAAGTTGAGTCAACGAACCTCGAGCTACACCACTGACGAGGACAAGATCCTATGCAAGGCATGGATGGAGATTTCACAAGATCGACTATGCGGCGCCGAGCAAAAGGGCTTTGCCTATTGGAAAAAGGTTGACAAGTTCTTTCATGAGCATAGAAGAAAGGACGTCTTCTATAGCGATCGAAATGATCTCTCCCTCTCCAATGGACGTGGCACCATCCATGCCGAGTGTAGAAAGTTCTAAGGCTCCTACGAGATGGTGATAAATAGGAAAATAAGCGACATGATGTCGGTTGACATGGTAAAACCTCTTCCTCTCACTGTCGATGTCTTGCATATGCATTGAGCTCATCGTTCCCACCTGTGACTTGAGGAACATAGTCTTGGATAAAAGTCAATGCTAGACCCATGGTATTTCTTTAGCACTTTGACTTATACCATACTACATTTGTATGAGGAATTTCGTGCACTTAGATCCATAGCATTGAACAAACCTGGCCGTCGGGCCAGCCAGGTCGGGCCGTGTCTTGGGCTGGCGCGCAAGCACACGTACTTTGACACATCACGGCCGGACCAGGCCGGGCCAACACGCCACTTAACGGACCAGGCCGGGCCAGCACGCCACTTAATTGGACCAGGCTCGGCCCGTGTCCTGGTTGGGGCCGTACCTGGGGTTGCTACCCTGAACCCACATGACGGCACGACACCACCCGTTAAAAGTTTTTTTCTCGCTTTTATACCATCATAACTTTTTTATATTAATTTCAACAAAAACATCATTAAAAGGTCTTAACGAGTCTGCACGTTAGCCCTATTTAGTTAATATGCCGTGTCTGGGCCTCAAGGTGAACCCCATCGGCTGACACGACACGACATGTTAGCTTAACGTGCCACGCTAAGGCCTTAGCGGGCTGTGTCGTGCCGTGGGCCAGCCCTTTGGCTAGGTTAGGTTTGCCTTTGACGAAGGAGATGCCGTGTCGTTCACGGTTAATTCAGAGCAGGACAGGAAAACACATCTAAGAGCATCTCTAACAGATCCCATAAAACTGCAGCCAGACCCATTTGGCCTCCTGCAGAATAGATACCAAAAAATGAACCCACAACACAATTGGGACCCACAATTTTTTTTCGGCGTCCTCCTCCTATCCTCTTCTTCATGTCGCTCGTCTAATTCCACTTGAGCGCCGAAGCCTCCTCCGCCTAGGCCGCCAGCGCCGCCACCTGTACCCTGCGGCGCCTGACCCCGCGATGGGACACTGGAACTCGGCGTGACCCCTGTTGTTGTCCCGAGTTCCGACAACTACAACGCCGTTCAGCAACCGGGGTGGTGGAACTGCGGCGGCGGAAAAGGGGAGGCGGTAAACGACAGAGGTGAAATGTCCCTCCCGCCAAACGACCAACGCGTCTACTGGCCCTCCTCAGTTCGGCAACGGATCCACCTCTTCCTGTTAAACTGGCATCTGCAATGTCAGCATCGCGTGCTTAGTTTGGGAGGATGGAGATCGCATCCAGTCACCGGTTGGGTGGAGAACATGTTCAGAAACACATCGCAGAAGAAACTCTGAAGTGTAATCTCCCAACTGAAGGAAGCGGAACGGTTTTCTCCTCGGCTCTGATCTGAGCACCGGAGGAGACGAAACTTGGAAAGCAAGAAAGAAAGCTTTGATTTCAAAATTAATGATCTCTTGGCTTCTTGTGGAACCTGGAAAGTCGAAGCCAGAGCAGAGGTAGTATCTGTATCCAGCTGCTAAAATCGTGCACGAATACAGTAATGACGCGGATCTGCTCTTAACGAGACACGCGTGACGTGGAGGCATATATATGGCCGTGATACGTGGGCCGATCAATTTTTCCCAATCTTGGCGCGGCTGTTTGTTCTCTACCTCTTTATATCAAACGACGTTTAGGCAGAAAAACCATCAGAAAACCATCAGAAAAACGCGTGATACGTTTAAGCGTCGTCTCCATGGACAAGCCTCCCAACGCATCGGCATCGGCATCGGCATCGGCATCGGCCCTTCTCCTCCTGGTGTCGATTCTTCTCGCGTCCTTCGCTCCCCGTGCACACTGTAAGCGCAGATTGGATACTGTTTCTGTCCGTCGCCCTCTTTTGTTTGGTTTGATGACGATCGAACACTGATGCTATTCTCCATGTATTTGTTTCTGTTGTTTACATAGGCACGTACAGGCCATGCGTCGAGGGAATTGCTTCAGCCTGCAGCGATCGTTCGGATCCGGCCGTCGTCGTCTTCGATGACGACGAGCAGACCACGACGCACATCCGGCCAGCAGGCGCATTGTCCAACGGATCGCTCGTCGTCAAGACGCACACCGAGTGGTCGGCGGTCGCCAGGAACGCGTCCAGCGACAACTTCGCCGTGCTCGTGCACGTCACGGCTCCCGGGATAGCCGAGGCCGGCGACGCGCAGGCGCAGCCGCGCGCGCCGCTGGACCTGGTGACGGTGCTGGACGTGAGCGGCAGCATGCACGGGCAGAAGCTGGCGCTGCTGAAGCGGGCGATGCGGTTCGTCGTCGACAACCTCGGCCCCGACGACCGCCTCTCCGTCGTCTCCTTCTCCTCCCGGGCGCGCCGCGTCACCAGGCTCGCGCGCATGACGGAGGACGGGAAGGCCCTGGCCGTGAGCGCCGTGGAGGCCCTCGTCGCGGGCGGCGGCACCAACATCGCCGAGGGGCTCCGCACGGCCGCCAAGGTGCTCGACGAGCGCAGGCACCGGAACGCCGTCTCCAGCGTCGTGCTCCTCTCCGACGGCCAGGACACCTTCACCGTGCTCAGAGCGAGACGACGGGGCGGCGAGGCCAACAACGACTACGAGGCGCTCGTGCCGCCCTCCTTTCTGCGCCCGGGTGGTGTTACGTCGGCGCCGGTCCACACGTTCGGCTTCGGCAACGACCACGACGCGGCGGCCATGAACGTGATCGCCGAGGCCACGGGCGGCACGTTCTCCTTCATCGAGAACGAGGCGGTGGTCCAGGACGCGTTCGCGCAGTGCATCGGTGGGCTGCTTTCTGTCGCGCCAGTGCCTAATCCCACGCCTCCACCGTTTCCCCCCAGCCGGTAGCCGTCCGCCCCACCGGCTAACTCTCCACCATCGATCTATCCCCTTACCCATCACGCTCGAAGCACCTGGCAAGCGGTGACATGTTAGATTGTGGAGCCGACGGCTTGGTTGGATTGCGCATTGGCTGCTATAAGACCAACATGGCGAAGCCAACCACGATGTATGCCGCCACCTGCACCATATTCTCATTTTCTGTATTTTCTGTTGTGGCACCTCCCATCTGAACTTCCATGCGGTTTGGGATATGGACGACGGTGGCGCTGCTCACAACCTACCAATTCCTTCATCAGCCTGCACGACTCTGCCGGCCGAGGTGGTGATGATCCATTGATAAGAGGTGGGTTTATGAAGACAAGAAGATTTTTGCAAGCAAAGCATCATCGAGTTTGAATTTGATGCATTTTTCTGGTTTCAGATTTATGTGCTTATAATGATTATTATTATTCATAGAATTTGCATAATGAAACGATGGACTGCTGCTTGAAAGTTTCTCCTAGCTACAGGCTAGAAAGTCTGAGAATTAAGACAATACAGAGTGTATGAGATTACTAAAATTGGTATTATTTCCCCTTTTTGAGTTGTGTCCGTCCTTAAAATATCTGGAGTTATGCAATAAGGTTATCATAATAATATGTACATAAAAGCATATTTGTAGTTTTTCAAAATGCAGTTAACACTTCAACTATTGCAGCATGGGCGTACCCTTGAATATATTAACAAGTCGATGTCCAACAGAACAAAGGGTGTGCATGGATGCTCTGGTATTATTGATTCTGAATTCACCTTCTAATCAGATTGCATCCTTTATTTTATCTGAGTGTGTTAGAGCATCTCCACTCGTTGGCCGTTTCTGGACCGAAATCCGGACCTAAATAGCATCGGACAGAGGAAGTTTTCGGTCCGGGAACAGCCGATTTCCCCCTCGTGTTCCCAGACCGAGTTCCCAGGCGAAGCAAAAAAAGGGCAAAATTTTCGAATTTTCTTGTTCCCGCGGCAAAATCTTGGCCATAGGGTGTTCGGCAGAAGTACGCCCAAAAGAGTCCGGCCATCAAATTATTACATAACAAGATAAAATGGGTCGGCGATCAGTCGTCGATGGGGGTGATCTCCTCCGGCGTGTCCGGTGCGACGTGGATGGATTCGTCGGCGTTCCTGCCGGCCGACTGGTCGGAGGATGTCCAAGCAGAGCTCGGCGAGGGCACGGCGGCGGAGGTGTTTGGCGGAGATCTTGGCGCGCTCTCGGCGTTGTCCTCCTCGAGGATGTCCTTGCACCGCGCCATATACCATGCCTTGACCGGCGAGCTCATCGCCGAGGTATCTTCACCGCTCATGAGGAACTCCAGATCCGTGTTCCTCTTCTTGGCGGCGAAGTTCGCTTTGAGGAGGTCGAGCTTGCGGTCTTGGTTCTGTAGCAGCTGCGCCCATCTCTGCTCGGTCTTCTCCTCCCTCTTCTTGGTATGGGCCTTCGTGTCGATGATGCACCTCTCGATGGATTCCTGGAGGCGCTCGGCGGGAGGTCTTGCGACTTTGAGCATCTTCGCCTTATTCTGGCCGAGCTCTAGCCTTCCTTCGTCGGCAGCAGGTGGAGGAGCCCCCGGGTTGTACACGCCATCCTTCTTCTTGGCGAGGGTCAGCCGAGTATCCGCCAATTTCTGGCATTTCTCAATCGAAGAAAACACGTGATGGAACTTGAACTCCGTCCCGGTATCATCCCGGTACATGCCGAGTGCGCGGAGTAGCTGCAAAGGCAAGGCAAAGTGTGTCAGGATAGGGATGAACAAGTACCTTCGGCTAGTGTTCGGCGAAGTAGCTTGCCATCCATGCTCTCGCCGCTGACGGGTGTGCGTTCGACCTCCTCGAGAAGGCTATGCCACTTGCTGCACGCCTGCTGGATGAGCCCCTAGTGGTTGGTCATGGTTTTTTTGCCGCGCTCCATGTGGACTTTATTGTACGTCGGGTCGCAAAGGTTGCGTTCGTCGAACGCTAGCTTCACGCGCTTTCACTAGTTGTCCGAATTTCTGTTGGCACCAGTGATGGGATCCATGCTCACCGATTTCCAGGCATCGGCGAGGCAAAGGTCCTCAAGCGCCATCCACTTGATCCGGGGCTCCGTCGCCGAGGTGCTTGCCTTCTTCTTGCCTTTGCCTTTGCCCTTCGCCGGAGCCAGGCCATCGCCTTCCTCTTCCTCCTCGGTCTGGGTCTTCTTGGCAAAATCCTAAGACTCGATGCCGTGTTCAGCGTCGGCCCGGGACTGTTCTTGGGTGAAGAAACTGGCATTGCTGGCCGCAGCCGCCGCCGATCCTTCAGCAATCATGCCCTGCATGTAGGCTTTGGTCGACATTTCGTTGAACATGTTCTGGGCGTCGGTCTCGCTGTGGGTCGCGTGCGACGAGCTTCCGACGAAGGACAGAGGGTTGCGGCGCGCCGTCGAGGAAGCGACGTATGCCGGAGAGGAGGAGTAGGGGGCGTTGATGTCGATGCTGAAAGCCGAAGGAGGGCGTGGTGCGGGGCAGGGGAAGACGGTGTTTGGCTTGAACCCTCCGTCGAACTCGGGGGAGGAGGAGTACCTCTGCCGTGGGTTCGCCTGGTTCTCTTGGAACATCGTCGGCGAGATCGGAGAGAAACCAACCAATGAGTATCCGACAGTTGAAGCGACGCTTGGCTGGCTCCCCCAAACACCGTCGTATTGCGCGTGACGACGCCGCTGCCGCTTCCCTCACCGCCTGCACCTAGGCCTCCGCTCCCCTCATCGCCTGATGAAAGGGAAATGGACGTCGCCTAGAGGGGGGGTGAATAGGCGATTTAAAATTATTACGGTTTAGGCTCTAATAAATGCGGAATAAAACTTAACGTTTCATTTATCAAGCCAAAACCTATATCCACTAGTTTCACTAAGTGCACCAACAACCTATGCTAAGCAAGACAAGCAACAAGGTGATAGCAAGATATAGTACTTCAAGCACGATGGCTATCACGATGTAAATTGCATAAGTAAAGGGCTCGGTTGAGAGATAACCGATGGACGCAGAGACGATGATTTGTTTTCCGAAGTTCACTTCCAAAGAAGCTACGTCTCCGTTGGAGAGGTGCGGGGGCGCAATGTACTCCGAACGCCACAAATGGCTCACCTCGAGGTGTGGTGGCTCGATGCTCACCCAACGCCACACAAGGCCTCACCCCAAGATGCGAAGGCACGCAACCTACCGACACCACAAAAGGCTCACCCTATTCTCCCGTGAGCTCGCCACAAAGGCCTACTCATGTTCCACTATGGGACACTTGAGGGCGGTCACCGAACCCGTACAAGGTTGGGGCAATCTCCACAACTGAATTGGAGGCTCCCAACAACAATGCCACAAAGGCTACAAAGCCACAAAAGGCAACAAGGCCACAAAAGGCTACAAGACCACAAAAGGTCAACAATCCAACCACACAACCGTCTAGGGTTTCAAGAACCCAAGAGAAACAAGCCCAAGGTCTTGAACTCGTTGAATCTCCAAGGAGAACTCAAACTTATGCACCAAATGCAAGAGGCAAGTCCTTCACTCTCAAATTCCACCAAAGATACAAAATATATTGGGGGAATAAGGGAGGAAGAACACAAGAGGAGAACACAAAAACTCTCCAAGATCTAGATCCCAAGGATTCCTTCACAAAGAAGGGATTTGATTTGGTGGGGATTGTAGATCTAGATCTCCTCTCTCAAATCCCTCAAAGAGATGCAAGAATAATGGGAGGGAGAAGGGAAGGGGCCAAGCTTTTGAAGGTCAACAATGGAGGAGAGAGAGTGGAAGAGCTAGCAAAAATGACCTCCAAAGTTGGGGAAACTTTTGGGAAGAGGGGGCCCTTAAATAGGGCAAGAGAAATCTGCCCGTTTGGGCCAGATTCGCGCCCCACGGGAACTACCGGTGCCCCACCGGTACTACCTCTAAATAGAAACACAAGATACAGAAGAAAAACGAGATTTACCGGAACTTTGGCCGGAACTTGGGCCGGTACTACCGCTCAAGCAAAAACGTTGGACAGTATTGTACGAAAACTTCAATAACTTTTTACTCCGGACTCTGATTTCAATGATCTTGGGCTCGTATTAAAGAGAACAAAAATCTCTACAAGATTATACAAAGAAACATAATAGTCCAACAAGAGAGGATAAAAATAAAATGGAGAAAGGTATGACCTCTCAGAAGCGACGAACCGGTAAAACCTCTAGAACCCAAAACGCAAGAAGTTGAGCTTGGAAACTCTAATTGGGATGAAACCAGTTTTGTTGGAAAGATAATAAAGAGTAGAATCCAACAAAAGGTGAAATATTGGGTATCACGAAGGGAGAAAATACCATGAATATATATGTGAGATACCTCCCAAGGTGTGGAGCCGGAAAAACCCGCAAGATCAAAAACGCAATAAGATATGCAAGGAAAATCCGTTTTTGACGAACTAGAGTTTGTTATGAAGATAACCAAAAGCTCTAGATCCTCACATGGACAAGAACCAAACAACAACCAAGAAAAATGATGCTATGTATGCAAAGGTTTGAGCTCTCTTCGAAAGATACAAACGAGTCACCCACTCGAGAGCCCCTCTTGATAATACGGCTATCTATCCTAAACTCGGTTTCCCAACACTACAAGAACACTACAAGAGACCGGTAAAATAGAAACCCTATCACGATCATACCTTTGCCTTGAGCATCCCACTTGAGCTTGATCTAGATGATCTTGTCACCTTCAAGATGGAACACTTTTCTTGATTGCACTTGCTTGATGAAGTTTTGAGAAATGCTCTCCCATACTCCATGGGGAAGCCTCTTCTTCGAACTTGTCTTCATCATTCCATGATTGCCGAGGATGGCAAGCTTCAAGAATGAGATCTTCTAGAGATGACGCATTTTGAGCTTGCACTTCAATTCTTGATGATGTCTTGAAGATTGCCATGAGGAACTCCATATTCTTCTTCTTCTTCAAGACATACTTGATCTTCTTCTTCTACTTGATTCCAATAGGCACAAAGCCCTTGGACATTGCTTCTTCTTTTTCATACTTGAAACCAACACATGGTCCAAGCGATGCCAATGGACAAACCTACAAGTGAAACTCAATTTGCACATTAGTCCATAGGGATTGTCATTAATTACCAAAACCACACATGGGGGCATACATGCCCTTTCAATCTCCCCCATTTTGGTAATTGATGACAATCC
Source organism: Avena sativa (assembly GCA_916181665.1). Lineage (NCBI taxonomy): Eukaryota > Viridiplantae > Streptophyta > Magnoliopsida > Poales > Poaceae > Avena > Avena sativa. Next base: position 550,577,446 of record OV702290.1, on the reverse strand, counting down.
CTTTGAGAGGGTTTAAATATGGAATTTAACAAACAAAATGGTTGCCCCAACATCAAATACTACATAAGTATGTGATGTTGGTACAACCACAATATATAGAGCAAACTCCCCCACAATCTATGCACGTGTGATGAACTTGAATTTCATTGCATAGATTGCCAACCATTATCAGTGGTTGAGTTTCCTCTATATATTAAACATGCAAAGGAGCAACAAAGATGCAAGAGTATGCAAGGCTAAAGCATAATAATCAACTCAAAGCATAAACCAACTTCCCTTAAACCCTCTAAAACTTCTCCCCCATTGGCATCGATTGCCAAAATGGGTGAAAAGTTCTAGATGGCCAATATAGTGAGAATTCCTCAAAGGTGTGCATATGCACATATCCAATGATGAATACTTGGGAGGAAGTAACACTATATTGAGGACCCAAAGATTGCAAAAAGAAAAGGAAAAAGAACAAAGCTTCAACAAATGAAGCGAGCAACCAAAAGATCCAAAAGGACCAATTGACAACAACAATTGATACCAAAAGAAAAACACAAGATATTATGATACGAACAAATGAGTGTTTAGATGTAATAGGGAGGCTCCCCAATCTTTGTGCACAAATTAGAATCATTGATTTGAATACATCATGCACAAGTATGGAATCCTCACTCCCCCATAGACATTTAAACCTCAAACAAAGAGAAAGGCAAATTAGCATTCTTAAGTGAGTTAGAGAAGCTCCCCAAGGATTATGCACCAATTATAATAATTATATTTGGAAACAAAGTGCACAATCATGGAATCCTCACTTCTACAAACTCATTTAACAATACACGGCAAGAGAGATCAAATTATGAGTGCTCGGAGATTCAAGCAAATGGGACAAGCACTCATAGGCAAATAACTTTGGAAGCCACCAAAGAGTCACAAAGAGATAAATGGTGGTATCCAAGGGAAACAAACACAACCAAAGATTTATCTTCTATTGTGTGTATAAGTTTCTAGGTGGAGAATATCACATAGACATATGCCCACAAAGAAACATGCACACACAAAATAGATACTCAAGAAAGCACATGAAAAACAAGAGGAAGTCATATAATATACGAATAAGATTTTTGCTTGAAAGCATGGCCAAAGGCTCAAATATATCTTATTGTACATCAATGAGCTTCAAGCACCAACACACTACATACATTGCAACTATTACCAAGGGAAAAGGGAATAGTTGGAATATATGGAGAAAGGCAACAAGTCACAAAAATAAATCAACTTGGCAAAATACTCACTATTGCACATGAGAGAAAATGAGGAAGACATATACAATAAAATTGCTAGATTGACATATTTGGGATTGGTGAATCATGAGCATGATTTTGTATAGTCCCACTTATATGCACTCATCTCACCATACTCACATTTTCAATAGAGGAGAACTTGCAGAAACCAAAATAAGAACCACAAAAATTGTACAAACACAAATTCATGCCAACAAGGAACCTACAAAAGGTTGGAAACAAGATATGTATGCATGAGAGAGATACTTGTTACCGAGATATAATTGGTAGGATGTAGAGGATAAGAATTTGTTGATCATCCTAGCTTGCGTCCAATTGACATGAAAACATCACTTCTTCCTTGTTCAATATACAAGCACCCAATATATCTCCAATGTACCTAAAACACAATTAAGTACACTAGGTTCCCAAACAAATTGGGCCCAAAGTAGTTAGTGCAACTACAATATATAGGAGAAGCTCCACATAAATATGTGCATATTAATATGAAATTGAATTTCATGCACATCTTAGCCAATAGGATTTGGTGGAGTTTCCCCTATACATTGGATCATAGAAAGAAAGCATGTGGTACTATATACAAGAAGTAAATATGCATGCACTAGACTTTCAAGAACCAAAAAGGAGATACAATTTGAACTAAAACACCAAGTAAACCAAGAAGTATCACACAAGAGTGTGACATGACAAAAGGTGTCCAAATTGTATCAAAGAGCCAAATCAACACATGAAAGGACACAAATTTAACAAATGGACAAGGCAAAAGCCAAAGAGCGAAAGATGCACAAAACACACAATGCTCAAGGATTTATCTCATCCTAAAAGATCACACAAGTAAAGAGGATGAGACAAAACCAACTCCCAAAACAGAGCAAAGTTCCAACACACAAACCCACACTCTCTACACTTTTCATGATGGCACAAAGTACCAAGAGAAAAGATCAAGCTTCCAAGCACAAGAAACACTATATGGAACAAAATAAGAAGCATAAAAGGAGTGTTCTAGATAATATAGGAGAGCTCCCCCAAGAATGGTGCATTATATAGAATTTTGCTTTTGAATGCAAAATGCACACAAATGAGATCATCACTACTACCTACATTAAATAAAACACAAGCTAATACTAATAAACTAAAAGATACACAAGAGGCAAGGAAGACATGGTAGTAAAAGGAACCAATCTCATGGCCAAAGATGGGACAAAGAAAAGCAAAGGCCAAAGTGAATATGATCAACAAATTCTACCGCATGTGGAGTATTGTCTAATGACAATAGTTATAGGGAAATTTTTTCGAGGTAGTTTGCAAGGAAATCATGATCATATTCACACAAAGAAGCATGTAACATGATATAAAAATTATGCTTGACGCTTCGAGAGAGATTCTTGATAGCTCCAAATAGTCACACAATCATCAAAGATTAAAGTAACTTGAGGCGAATGATTTCCAAGGAGGATATGGAGGTCCAAATATGAGGAAACACATATCAAGAAAAACTCTCACAAACAAGATCCAAAAGATGAGCAATAAAATCAATCCAAAGTAGTTGGAACTTGTTTGAGCTAAATGTGCCACTTAGGAGTTATATAAATATCAATATCAATTCTAAGTGACACTACCTCAAATGTCCATATTTTCTAGGTTTGTAATATGCACAAAGCATATGACTCCCCCATAATGTGATAAAACAAGAAAACTCAACAAGAGGTAAAAACATCCAAATGGAGAGGATTAATGGACATTATGGAATTCTAAGTCTTGATGAGAATGACATACCACATAGAGACAAGATAAACATGTAATGTCAACACTAAGTGGTATTCCTCATGTACACACATTTTAGGATTATGGAATGCCTAAGCATAACACTCCTCCAAAATGGGATAGTCCATTAATTTCTCGAAAGAGCCCAAAAAGATACCAAAGAATTCAACAAAGGCTCAAACACAAGAACACAAATACATGATGTGCCAACCAACATACACAAATATACTTGACGACTCAATATAAGTATGAGAGAAGCACAACATATACAAACGCATATAATGGTACAAAACCAACACATGCACAAGGGAGCAAGTAACTTTCAATGTAAAGAGTTGAGCACATGTTACCGCAAGGAGGAACATTGGATATGAGATAGAGGCAAGATAATCCAATTGGCTTGACTTGACAAAAATAAATGATGAAGATCCCTCAATTCTTCATAATGTAGCCAAGCCTCCAATTCCCTCCAACCAACACCTATTGATCAAGTTTTAGCTTGTTGGTCCCCAACCAAGTTGGGTCCTAAGAGGTTTGTCACAATAGGCTTGGCCACCCAAATGGTTCTTTTCTTGACACCACTTTGGGCACCAACATATTTGGCAAACACATTGCCCACCTCATCCTTACCAAGAGAATATGCATCATATATCAAGATAGGCTTGGATGAGGAGTTACCCATGGTGCATGAGGAAGAAAGGTGCCCCTTATCGTGGCAAATGTAGCAAGTTCTTCTCTTGCTATCTTTCTTCTTAGAAGATGCCACTCCTTCAGGAAGAGCTTGAGTCTTGGGAAGGGGCCCGCTTCTAGCTTGAGGTGGAGCTTGACGTAGAGCTTGAGGCTACTTCCCTTGTTGCTTATTCTTCAATGGGCAACATCTCACATGATGGCCTTCTTCCTTGCACTTGAAGCACACAATGTTGGCCGGATTCTTCACTTGACCTTGGCCATTCTTCTTGTTGCCCTTGTGCTTCAACAAGTTGGTGGGCTTGTTCTTGATGTTTGAGTTATATCCAAGCCCACTCTTGTCATTTGGGGATCTTCGCACACCCAAGATGTTCTTGAGTGTGGTCTTCCCTTCATGACACTTTTTCAAGTCATTCTTCAAAGAATTGACTTGAGCCTTGAGCTTCTTGTTTTCCTCTACATGGTTAGTATCAACAACAATACTAGAGGAAGTAGATTATATGTTGTTAGAGCAACAAGGCAAGGGATGCAATTCATCACAAGATATAGCAATAGCATGAGTGGATGAATTACAAGGACTAGCACATGGCAATATGATACTAGGAGTAGATATAGTGCTAATGTCCACATGAGACATACTTGATGTTACCTTTGACAAAATAGCCTCATGAGCCAACTTTAGACTACCATGGGAAACTAGAAGATCCTCATGCGAGCTTGAGAGATTAGCATGACTCTCTTCCAATTTCCCATAGTTGCTAGTTATCAAAGCAAGTTGAGCATGTAGCTCAATATTCTCCTTCACAATAGATGCTTCACAAGAGATAGAGTTAGTAGCACAAGCATCATCAATAGTAGTAAGAGGTGAGGGCAACTTGGAAAGCTCTTTAGAGTATGAAGCTTTAAGTTTCTCATGTGACTCGATGAGTTTGATGAGCTCCCCCTTGATGACCCTAGAGCCATTGTTGAGGTGCTCAAAATCCTCAAGGAGTTTGGCATAAGAAACTTCAAGCTCATCATTCTTAATTTGGAGGGAACTTGCCACCTCAAATTCTCTATCATGAGATTTCTTCACTCTAGATAGCTCTAGAGCAAAGGTCTCCTCAAGAGATTCCTTGGTGGTTTGTTCCTCTTCAAGAGCTTCATTTAGGTTAGCAATGTCATTAGCATACTCACGCTCAAGACTACCCATTTTTTCAATTGTGTCCTCATGCTCATAAATTAGTTTCTTACTTTCAATGGCAAAGTTCAATATTTCAATGAAAGTGGAGCAAGCATTTTTATTTTTGTGTAGAGCATGAAGGACTAGCTCCCCCTTCTCTTTTAGAGAAGCAACATCATCATCTACTTCATCTAAGTCAACATTCACATCATCAAGAGGTGCATTGGGGTCCAAAGGAGAATTTACCTTTGATTCCTTAACCATGAGGCATAAGTGAATGTTGGAAGAAGGTGATGATGGGGGAACACTTGAAGCTCCAACAGAAACCTTGCCTTGGCCCACACATTCTTCGATTTCCTCTACATGGTTAGAAACACAAGTACTAGAGGAAATAGAAGCACATTTATCATGGCAACAAGGCAAAGCAAGCATATCATCATGAGATATATTCAATCCATTTCTACATGATATGCAAGGGCAATCACCACTAGGATGTAAATCACATATGGTCCTACATGTGTTCATGCCCAAAGATACAACATTGCAATGAGATAGATATGAAGAATCATCAATGACAAGTTCACTATCCACATTGCAAGTTCTATCACCACTCACCATGTCATTACCTTGTGACAACTCACATGTAGGTGAAGTGGAGGAAGATGAGAACTCATCACGGCCGGAGGTGGAGGGAACACAATCATCCTCAATAATCTTGGACACATCATATTTTGCTTGAAGCTTGGTCCAAATATCATAAGCATTCCGAAAAGGCATGATTAAGGAAAGAACTACAAAGCTCACAATATTAACAAGCAAATTAGATGATTGAGCTTCGAGATAAGAGTTTGTCTCCTCCTCCAAAGATAGATTTTGGGGATCCTTAGGAGGAGACAAGCCCATATCTAGAATTCGCTCAATATTTGGGTCAATGACCTGGAAATGACTAAGCATGCGAATACGCCAAACATCATAATTTGTGCCATCAAAAGTAAATGTGTGAGAGTGCACTAAACCCCTAGGAGACATCCTTACTCTCGAGGCGGTGAAGCCTAAGAAGCGAGAGACCTCGCTCTGATACCAATTGAAAGGGAAATGGACGTCGCCTAGAGGGGGGGGTGAATAGGCGATTTAAAATTATTACGGTCTAGGCTCTAATAGATGTGGAATAAAACTTAACGTTTAATTTATCAAGCCAAAACCTATATCCACTAGTTTCACTAAGTGCACCAACAACCTATGCTAAGCAAGACAAGCAACAAGGTGATAGCAAGATATAGTACTTCAAGCACGATGGCTATCACGATGTAAATTGCATAAGTAAAGGGCTCGGTTGAGAGATAACCGATGGACGCAGAGACAATGATTTGTTTCCCGAAGTTCACTTCCAAAGGAGCTACGTCTCCGTTGGAGAGGTGCGGGGGCGCAATGTACTTCGAACGCCACAAATGGCTCACCTCGAGGTGTGGTGGCTCGATGCTCACCCAACGCCACACAAGGCCTCACCCCAAGATGCGAAGGCACGCAACCTACCGACACCACAAAAGTCTCACCCTATTCTCCCGTGAGCTCGCCACAAAGGCCTACTCATGTTCCACTATGGGACACTTGAGGGCGGTCACCGAACCCGTACAAGGTTGGGGCAATCTCCACAACTCAATTGGAGGATCCCAACAACAATGCCACAAAGGCTACAAAGCTACAAAAGGAAACAAGGCCACAAAAGGCTACAAGACCACAAAAGGTCAACAATCCAACCACACAACCGTTTAGGGTTCCAAGAACCCAAGAGAAACAAGCCCAAGGGCTTGAACTCGCCGAATCTCCGAGGAGAACTCAAACTTATGCACCAAATGCAAGAGGCAAGTCCTTCACTCTCAAATTCCACCAAAGCTACAAAAGATATTGGGGGAATAAGGGAGAAAGAACACAAAAACTCTCCAAGATCTAGATTCCAAGGATTCCTTCACAAAAAAGGGATTTGATTTGGTGGGGATTGTAGATCTAGATCTCCTCTCTCAAATCCCTCAAAGAGATGCAAGAATAATGGGAGGGAGAAGGGAAGAGGCCAAGCTTTTGAAGGTCAACAATGGAGGAGAGAGAGTGGAAGAGCTAGCAAAAATAACCTCCAAAGTTGGGGAAACTTTTGGGAAGAGGGGGCCCTTAAATAGGGCAAGAGAAATCTGCCCGTTTGGGCCAGATTCGCGCCCCACCGGAACTACCGGTGCCCCACCAGTACTACCTCTAAATAGAAACACAAGATACAGAAGAAAAACGAGATTTAATGGAACTTTGGCCGGAACTTGGGCCGGTACTACCGCTCAAGCAAAAACGTTGGACAACATTGCACGAAAACATTGCACGACGCTGCTGCCCGGACTAGTCCTAGGGTTTCCCCTGGTGTGCTTTGAGAGGTGGGGAAGAGGTACACCCGACGCCCTTCAGGAAGGACAATGCCACCCGTAGGTGTCACCGTGTCGGTGTCAAGAAGACAAGGATTTCTCCCGACCCCTCAAAAAACACACACTCGGACGCTTCGCAGTGCTCCACCATGCTCGCCGCTCGCCAACGCACGACACCACGATCTTATCGCTGCCCGCCAACGCACGCCACCACGATCTTATCGCCGCCCCCGCCGTCTCACCGTGACACACGAAGCAAGGCCAGTAAGATAGAGAAAAGGAGCTTCGGTCGGGGTTACCGGAACAACAGCGCGCGGGAGGGAACAACCTCCACCACCAGAAGGCGGCAGCCGACCAGATACGACCGCAGAGGCAAACCAGGCCCTCCTGGCCTGACCGAACCCAGTGGTCCGTGAAGCCCCGTCATCGCACTACAGCAGGGGAACCGTCGACCAAAGTAACCCCCACACTAGCCCCTATTTCTCCATCCACCAGAGGAACAACTGCCACCATCGCTCCCTGCCGCCAAGTAGCCGCACCGCCACCACCACGCTCACCCAGAGGACCCGGACCATCGCCGGTCTGAGCAACTCCACCTGGACTCTAAGGACGCAAAGGGACGATCATGGCGAGCACAGCAGCTTCGTGCCTCCCGCGGGGCCCGATCAAGATTCACGCGAGTACCAGATCTAGGCCCGCTCGGCCCAGATCCAATACCCCGGCCACAGCGCAGCCAGGGGGAGGAGCCCACTTGTGGTGAGCAAGGGCCCTGGCCGGAGCCCGCTTAGCCCAAGCTAGCCCAGATCTGGCCCTGCAGGTGTCGCCGCTGGGATCCCAGGTCCTCCCGTCGCCTACCTTGAGCGCATCCACCGCAACAGAGGAGCTGGCAGCTCGCCAGGGTCGTGACCCACTGCCCTCCCCCCGACTGCCCCGAGGAGCTCCGCCACCGGCTGCAAGCTCCCGCGCCACTACCGCCGCCGCCGGGTGAAAGCTCCGCCGCCTCCGGCACCGCAGGGGCTTTGCCCGGCGGCAAGGGCCGACGGCGGAGGGAGGGGGAGGGCGAGGGGAGGGTGCGAGGAGCGGCGGCGGCGCGGTCCCGCCCCGTCGCCCACGCGGGGGGCGAGCGAGACGGGGTCAGGAAAGACGGGTCCGCCCAATGCTTCTCTCTGGTATTACTTCCTGCCACCGACCCATATGGCCGAGTGGCGGCTGCTCGTAGCTCTAGTGCCGGCCTCCGCCCGGCTCCATCTCATCTTCAACCTCTAGGCCGTCGTGCCATTTCGGAGGCCCTTTGCTAGCTGCGTCGTGGGAAGCTCCGGCTGCACCACCCCAAGTGGCATTGTCCCCGGTGGTGGCGTCGACGCCCGTGATCTGGAGCTCAAGGTCGATTCCGGTGGAGAGGGACCTGATGGCGTTTTTGCGTTTTATTTCGAGGTCCTAAGCGTAAAGTCGGAGGCCTTTGTAATAGTTTTGTTTTCTTTTGAGGACCTCCTTGTAATGTGTAACTCCACCGCTGATGATTAATGCAGTTTTCTAGGCCCTTTGGGGCCCTTCCCGAGTTAAAAAGAACATCATCATACTACAATAATTTTGAAGAACATGCTGAAGTTATTAGCAGTAAGTACAAGAGCAGGAGTAAATAACTGTCAGTCTCACCGATCGCTGAAAGAGATGCTAGCGCTGTGACGATCGAATCCGTGGAGCTTATTGCCCTTCTATATTAACAACAACAAGCCCCAGATTTATAGCTCGCAGGTCATCTACAGTCAACATAATGCTTGTGTTCAGTTCACACACCTCAGAACACAATAATTTTGAAGAACATGCTCAAGTTATTTGTATAGCAGCAGTTAATTAACCGACTCATCTTTTCCTCTTTTCGTCAGGCTACTACAGCTGCACGCCTAGCTAAGCTTCTCGCTGAAAGAGACGCGAGCGCTAGCGCTGACGCTTCAACACACAGGTTATTATTGCCCTTTAAGATCAACAAGATGAGTCCCAGATTTTATAGCTCGCAGGCCATTTACACTCAACATAATGTGTGTGTTCAGACAATATATCATACACCACCCCAAGACAAACACATTGATTTTGAAGAACATGCTGAAGTTATTAACAGTAAAGTTATAGAAGAAGTAGTAGTAATTAACTGTCAATCTCATCGATCGCTGAAAGAGATGCGACCGCTCTGACAACGATTCCGTGCAGGTTATTGCCCAGTCTACTATGAACACCAGCAAGCCCCGGATTTATAGCTTGCAGGCCATTTACAGTCACCTCAGACCACACATTGATTTTGAAGAACATGCTGAAGTTATTAGCAGTACAATACATGCTAATAACACATTAATTTTGAAGTACATGCAGAAGTTACTAACGGTGTAGTAATTAACTATCAATCTCATAGGAAATTGAAAATTCAAAAAAATATCATAGTAAATTGCAATGCTTCAGGAAATAACCACCACTTGTGATGCAATCTGGTGGGTCTTTGACAACTTTGCCCGAAACGCGTTTTGTTTTCCAGTTTACTCTGCTGAAACAGATGCGAGCATCCGACAGGTTATTGCCCTTCTATTAACACCAGCAAGCCCCCGATTTATAGCTCGCAGGCCATTTACAGTCACCTCAGACCACAGACTGATTTCGAAGAACATGCTGAAGTTATTACCAGTACAGTGTAGAAGTAGGGAGTAATTAAACTGCCGATCTCATCAAGCGATTTTAATGAGAAACTTAAATTTGGTTCCAGGGAAAAGCACATGTGCATGAATGTATCTCTGACCCTGACCCCGAGTGGCACTAAATGTGCGGTAACATGTAGCAGTAAAATTTCACTATATCGAAACCTTAGTGTTCGTCTGCTGGTACTGTTTACTCGTTGTTTCAAACGTTAGTACTGGCCAGTGTACCAGACGCTAAGCTTTTCTCATCAAGCCATGAATCATAAAACGAGATATGAAATCAGCCTGTAAAGCTTGCTTCAAACAGAAAGTAGGGGTGAAGCTTTACACAGAAGTGTGCCATAATGTCAAATAGTCGCTACATGAGTAGTAATTGTTCATCAGTTTGTGTCAGCTGGAGTTATAAACCCAGTTAATGAAAATTTGCAGGACGATCAATCGGGTCATCATCCAAGATTTATTATACGTCAATTCAAACGGCCACATTCAGGGTCTGGGTTCCACCATATCTGGAAGCAACATAATTCAGCTCGTGAGCGTTATTGGCATCCCTGATGGACGCAGCTGGCATATTATCTCCATATCTGTATAACTCTATCCCTGCCTCGATTTATATGGCAATATTACCCGATAGTGGTAGGAGCCAACATAACTGGGAATTTGAAAGCGCCACCAAAATTTACTCCACCAAGCCTGTAGCTGGGTTGGTAGGGGGCATGTGTTTAAATCACCCACGAGGCAGAATTTCGAGCCTATTTTCGGTAACATGAAAACACTTGCTTTGCCCCGAAGAATAATTGCAAGGAATTAAATCATGCTGTCTCAAAGCTCTAACCGATCTGCTGAGGTATCCTCTCTCGGCATTCTCTTTTATGCTATTGACTTCACCTTGCAACCCTAACCATTTTAGTGAGGTCTCTTGTGTTGGCTGCTAACTTGCCATGTTAATTCGTGATTTCTATTTTCGTGCTCTGGTTCCTTAGGCGTACTCAGTTTTTCCTCAGTCGCTAAATTTTTCATCACTTTTGCCCATGCACTTCTCTGAATCTCCCATAGAGGTTGTCTGCCAGCCTTACCGTTACGTGCTAACGAGTGGGGCCGTGTTGTCTCGGGTCCCGTAGTGGACACCTCTCTCCGCTTATCCAGATCAGCGTGGGACCCACAGCTTATCCACGTGAGCGTCAGACCCACAATTATCCAGGTTAGCGTTGCAAGATGGGAGCCTGAGCCCTGAGCCAGCCCTGCGCCCATGCCCGTGCCGTCGCCTCCCCTTTCTTTTCCCGCACCCCATTCTTCTTCTTCTCCGGCAACGGCAACCCTTCTCCGGCCGGCGTGTGATGTCTAGATTTACCTCGGCCTCCCATTCGTACCAAATTTTTCTGATTTCTTTCTATTTTCTTTTTATTCCCTCAGAATTTGGGATTTAGGGTTCGTGTGGCCATTTTCAGATCCTAAAAAAATGCAGACATTTCGAGTGGATCAATGTGTACATTGATAAGCTGATTGGAGGAATTAATTGGTTCAACTCGGGAGCTTGGGGTGGGGTTGGGGGTGGGGGTGGGAGGCTTGATGTGGAGAATGCGGCCGACAGAGTAGCCATCCCGATGATTCCCAATGCTAGTTTGGATGCTTAAGAAAAATTCAATTTGTTTATCGAGTTAGTGTCCCGGTTGCAATCAAATAAATCTATGAGGTGAAAGTTAAAATTTAAGATTTAGGGAGATGGAAGTATAAGCAATAAGAAAGAAAATGACACAACTCTTGAACACTTTCAAATTAAAAACATTATACAACTTTTGATGTAAAAAAGAGAGTTTTTCATTTTTCAGAGGATACAAAATAATGCATTCACTAAAATCTTTATGTCTAATGCATATACCAAAATTATACAACTCTTGAACACTTTCAAATTACACTTTGAACATGATAATGTTGCCCTAAGAAAATCTTGAGAGTTTACCATTTTTAGAGCGTGAAAAATAAATGCATAAACTAAAGGGATCCTAAACTAAAATCTTTTTAGCTCATGCATATGTCAAAATTATAGACCTCTTGAACACTTTCACATTACACTTTGGATATAATAACGTTGTCCTAATAAAATCTTGAGAGTTTACTATTTTTAGAGTGTGAAAAGAAATATGAAAACTAAAGGGATCCCTAATTTTTTTTGTCTAATGCATATACCAAAATTATAGAACTCTTGAACACTTTTAAATTACACTATGGATATGATAAGGTTGTCCTAAGAAAATCTTGAGAGTTTACCATTTTTAGAGCGTGAAAAGAAATGGATAAACTAAAGGGATCCCTAAACTAAAATATTTCTATCTCATGCATATACCAAAATTATACAACTCTTGAACACTTTCAAATTACACTTTGAACATGATAATGTTGTCCTAAGAAAATCTTGAGAGTTTACCATTTTTAGAGCGTGAAAAGAAATGCATAAACTAAAGGGATCTCTAAACTAAAAAATTATGTCTCATGCATATACCAAAATTATACAACTCTCGAACACTTTTAAATTACACTTTAGATGGGTAATGTTGTCCTAAGAAAATCTTTAGATTTTACCATTTTTAGAGCATGAAATGAAATGCATAAACTAAAGGGATCCCTAAACTAAAATCTTTATGTCTCACACATATACAAAAAATTATACAAATCTTGAACACTTTTATATTATACTTTGAACATGATAATGTTGTGCTAATAAAATGTTGACAGTTTACCATTTTAGAGCGTGAAAAATCCATAAACTAAACTGATCCCTAACTAAAATCTTTATGTCTCATGCATATACCAAAATTATACAACTCTTAAACATTTTCAAATTACACTCTATACATGATAATGTTGTCCTTTGAACATGTTCCCTTCATTTTCATTTGTTTATGGAGGTAAAGTATCAGTGACACAGATGGAGAGGGGATATCCTGCCCATTGGATCATAGAGGATCAACGGTTGGTGGGCACGATCCGTGTGACAACTGTGTCGACCAATCAGGGTGTAGCAGTCAAAGTGAGCACATGTTTGGGATTTTCTGAGAGTTTATGATTAAGAGAGGGGATAAAACTGAGTAGTATAAAAAACCAAGGGCAAAACAGACTAAGGGATTTAAATAGAAAATAGAAACAGATTTTAAAAAAAATGGAAATGCGTGTTTTATGCAGTGAAATACATCTTGGCCTACATAAAATTATTTGCAATTCAAATATACATGAGTGTGCCAATTATGGCCTCATTTAGACAAATTATGTTTTTTGGAAGGATGTTTTGGGAAAGGGTTTGAGTAGAAAGCCATGCACCTTCATAGCTAGTAGGTGATTTGAGAAGTGGTGATTTAGGACAAAACTTGATTTCTCTATGTTTCTTATGGTTTCCTAAATAGCAGGTCACATAAGAAGACTCCATTAGTAGGTGTCACCATGTTTTGATCTTTTTTGAATTAGTTGGATATAAAATGACCCAATTAGAAACTAAAACCCATTCATTGACTCTGTGTTGACCAGCCACTTGAGGAAAAAGCTGAGTATATTGCACACCCAGGGTTAGTACTCGAGGATAAAAGTGAGTAGAACTAACGCGGCATTGTTACTCTCGAGGGTATAAATGAGTATGCCTAACGTGCTGGGGTTAGATTCGAGGGGAAAATGTGATGTACCGTACGTGTGTCGCAGTGCACGGTGCCGTAATGGACACGTGTCGTGGTGGACGGTGTAGTAGCGAACTCAGTTAGTACACGGTGGTGCAACGAAACGTCCCTTCCCTTCACCTTTATTATAGAGCCCCTCTTCCTCTCCGCCTACCCACTCACTCACTCACGCAATCGTCTCCATGATCCCATTACCTTCAGAAAACCTACAGAAAACCCCAACTGCACCGACGATGGAGAAGAAGGATGTGGTGGCCATCGTCGCCTCCAAGGCCACCGGCGAGGAGGCCCTCATCTCCATCTAGGCCCCTGTCGAGGCATTGAAGGCACCCGCCGCCCCTGTCCAGGCCCTCGTCCCTGCTTTCAACGTAGCCGCCAGCGAGGAGGCCCCCACCGGTCATGGGCATATCCTGCTTGACTGGGACCCCTATAAAGAGGAGGAGTACATATGTCCAGAGAACCCCTACGACACCAGCATCATTGATCCATGGTCGGAGGTAACTATGATTTTCTCCCCTTCTCTTGTTCTTCTCCCATTTCCATCATTGGATGCTAGATCATGTGTTATTAGTGTTTGGTTGTTCGTATTTCAATTGTTGGATGCTAGATTGATCTTCTTACAACAGCTAATCTTCTTGTGTTTGATCTTGTGTTTCGATGAATTTTCATGTTCGCATTTTAATCCTATTTTATTTGTGTTTCGAGTTGTAGTTAAGGGATTTCCTAGTTAATACTAGCGCTGATCTGTAGTTGTACTCAGTATTTGATTTTGTTTGAGATTTGGGGATTGGGGTTTAAAACCACACGGTTAATTTTTGCCAATAATCATGGAATCTCAATCGGTTAATTTATGCAAATAAACAATCTCGATAATCAAGGGATCTCAACCATGTCCTTATTATCATGCATGCTACTATTTATTCCAACAGGTGTAGAGCAGGGACGTCTGCAGCAACGACGAGTCTATCTACACCAAGACTCGTCAGGTATTGAGGAGGCTGTAATCCAGTAAGTATGACGCCTACTTTGCTTGAGACATCTACAGGTGCCCTTCTACAAAAGGAGACTCGGCGCCACCGATTTCAACTGCCTCGTGAGGCATGCCGATGACACGAGCTCGTGCAACCCCAAGGTTAGCGAGACCGTGAATGTCCATGCCTTCTTTGCTAAGCACAAGGCGCTCGGCATTCACCTCCGCAACCTGCAACAGGTGGCCATCACAGAGGATCGCATGCCTCCGATCAAGCCCAAGGTGCCCAAGATCAAGGGATAGGGAAACAAGAAGTGGTGGAAGCGCTAGGGGGTGGAGGCGTAGGCCAGGAGGGGCTGAACGTGTGTGTAGCTGTTGTTGTAAAGTAGATTCTTTTATTTTTATATGTTGTGTGTTGGCTGCTGGGCAGTGAATGTATTGAACCTTGTTAAGTACCCTACTATCTATCGCTAATATATCCTACATTAGCTGTTGTGAGCGGTTTATCTATATTTGTTTCGTTTTCTAAATATATGTATGTTGCTGGTGTGATTTTCTTCTCTAGATTTGCTACTAGATTGGGCAAAAACGAGGGCCAAAAGGAATACATGATTGAAGAGAGAAACTGCTCTAGATTTGCTACCAATTTGGAGAAAAAGAAACACTGTTAGCGACAGAGAGGAAAAAGACGCTCTAAAAATTGCCAATTAACGATTAAAAATAAAACTGCCAATTTGGGCGAGAGAGATAGAACCCACTCGTCCGCACTACCAAATTTGGTCCCGACCTATCGGCCCCACACGGCGTGGCCCCATACGTCATCATAATGCGGTCCCGATCTTCTGGCCCCCACACGGTCCCACACAACATGGCCCCACACGTCAGCATAACGTTTAACCTGATGGTAGCTGCCTTTCGAGCTCTTTGTGGAAGTTTCAGAGAAGCGCTTAGTGGCTGGGGAAAACTGGGTACATCTAAGTACCTAAGTGGACGAAAATTTATCAAAAACATTATAGCCACACAGTTGAGGGGGAGGTGGAGATTCTACTAAACGGAACATTTTCTCCCACTACATAAATAAAGCCCCAAACGACCACAACATACAGCATTCTAGATCTACTGGTTATCAGGCCAAGATAAAAGTTCACAAAACAACTAAAGTAGTTTATCGAGCTAAGTATTTATTCACACCACTAAAAAATCTTTCTCTATTGTTTGCGAGGTTAATATAAAAGTTCATAAAACAACTAAAGCAGTTTATTGACCTAAGTCTCTATTCGCATCACCAAAATGTTCACCACCTTCTATGCTTGGAACACTCTTGTGTCTTGCCTTGTGGCTTTCTGGGATGCCACACATCTAGCCATTGTGGTTTGGTACTTCCACTTCCTTATGGTTAGATATCTCTTGTTAGCTGATTTACCACTCTTTTCTCTAATGCTGCTCGTTAAAACTACAATGTTGCTTCTGTTTTCTCAGGCTCCTCTTTTGACATTTATCTCGTGTTCGTCTCAAAGTTGTTATCTTCGAGTTTTAGAACTTGCAATGTTTTGTGTCCATGGTTTAAATTAACTTGTAGGAACCAGACAAGCGTGTTTCTCGTCTTGATAAACACTAAATAAATGCTATTGTTTGCTTTTGATCTGAAGTAAGACATATGTTTTGCAATAACAACTTTATTTTTTTGCACTAAAATGGCTCGCCAATACTATTTCACTAATATGTGTCACTTCATGAGGGTGTTAACCACCTCATATGCTACCCTTTATGTATTATTTAACAATCTAGGGAAATAAGGTTCCATTCGGGATTATTGGAACACATCTAGTTGTTTCAAGGTTTTGTGACCTATGGCAGGGCTATGTCCCTTGCAAAGTTCGATCTTTGGCCCTCATCATCACCTATGGAACTTGGTGAGGTGACAACTAAGTTTTTGGGAATAAAGGTGATGCTATATCTCCCTTGCTTTCATTGTTGTGCCAATGAATGGGTTCTTTGGTCCTATCGATGCTGAGATCCTGCTCGGAAATATCTTATTAAGGATCTGTAGGGTTTCGTAGCAGAAAACAAAAAAATTCTATCTACTAGAACACTAATACTAGGATCTATACTATGTAGACATAAGTAATGGAGGAGAGAGACGGTATTCATACCTTTGAAGAACGAGGCACGCCTTACGCAGGAAGGCGCATATTGATGAAGACGAGCAGCACCCCAGGTGTGGTGCCTCCGAAGTTCGTCACACGTTCGGTGTAGGAGACGTCAACCGGACTCCGATCCAGCCGAGCATCGAAAGAAGTAGATGCCGGATCACAGATCACATGACGGTGGTGTGAAGGTGGAGAACTCACCCACGAGGTCCTCTCCAATATTACAGAGAAGTCCTCAATGGATGAGAGAGAGAGAATGAGAGTGAATGGGATGATTCCAAAGGGGGAGGGGAGACCCCTGTATATAGTGGGAGGGGGTGATGACCCACAAGTATAGGGGGTGTATCGCAGTATTTTCGAGGGAAGTGAAACCCAATTTATTGATTCGACACAAGGGGAGGCAAAGAATATTTATAAGCCTTAACAACTGAGTTGTCAGTTCAGCTGCACCTGGAAACAATCTTGCTCACAACATTTTATCAGTAGCAACAGTTTTGTAGTAGGAATAGTAAAGTAACAACAGTAGTAAAAGTAAAGACAGCAGTAACAATTGCAGTAAACAGTAGGATTCGAGTGTGGTAGGCATAGGGATGGATGGACGGGCATTGCATGGACATGACAATTTACATAGCAATCAGAACATAGGGCAATTGCAGATAAATAAGATAAAGCATCCAAGTACTAGATAATCCTAGGCATGTGTTCCATAAATAGTCATACGTGCTCGCAATGAGAACTTGCACAACATCTTTTGTCCTGCCAGCCCGTTTGCAGCGGAGCCTCAAGGGAACTACTGGCAATTAAGGTGCTCCTTTTAATAGAGCACCGGAGTAAAGCATTAACACTCTGTGAACACATGTGATCCTCACATCAAAACCATTCCCTCCGGTTATCCCGATTTCTGTCACTTCAGGGCCATTGGTTCCGGACAACAACGTGTGTATACAACTTGCAGGTAAGACCATAAACAATACTATCATAATGAATCAATAATATGTTCAGATCTGAAATCATGGCACTCGGGCCCTAGTGACAAGCATTAAGCATAACAAGTCGCAACAAAGTCAAAAAGCACTAATAGTAGATACTAGGCACCATACCCTAACAATCTGATGACATTACATGAACGATCTCATCCAATCTCTATCATCCCCATAGCCTACAGCGGGGGATTACTCACTCATAGATGGGGAAAACATGGATGGTCGATGGTGAAGCGATGGTGATGATGATGGCGATGATCTCCTCCAATTCCCCGTCTCGGCAGGGTGCCAGAACGAAGTTTCTGGTGCTGTTTCGTGGAATCTGGTGGTGGCGGCGAAGCGGAACTCCTTCTAGAAAAACGTCGAACCCCCTGAGTTTTTAGGTCAGAAGGCATCTTATAGGCGAAGACGGAGACCAAGGGGGGTGTCTGGGGCGGCTAGACCACCCCTGGCGCGGCCTGGGCTAGCCTGCGTGGCCAGGTGGTGTAGACTGGGCCCAGCCCCCCTCCGTCTCGTATTCTAGCTCCGGGAGTCTTCTGGTGAAATAAGATTTTTGGCATATTTTCCGGGATTTTTCCTGATAGTTGATTTTCTGCACAAAAACTAGACACCAACGCAATTCTGCTAAAAACAGCGTTAGTCCGTGTTAGTTGCATCCAAACCACACAAGTTTAGAGGAGAAACAATAGCAAAAGTGTTCGGGAAAGTTGATACGTTTTGGACGTATCAGGGGGCGCACCATCCAGGGGCCAGGCGGTGTGGGACTAAACCCCACACCCGCCGGCCACCTAGGGGCAGCCTCCGGCCCTAGGTGGGCCCCACTAGGGTGGCCCACCAAGCCCAGGCCGGCTGGCTCCTCTCCCTAGGCGCCATGCCCTATTGGGCCTCCCTTCGGGTGAGGCCCATTAGCATTATGAAGCCTTTAATAATAAAATAAAATATATATTTAATATTAATTCTCCAATTAACATTCAAATACATATATTATATTATTCCTTCACTCCGGAACACCTTCCGGACCCCTTCCGATCTCCATCGGATGTTACCCGAAACTATTCCGGTTTCTCTTTATATTTCTCCTACAATACCTCATCTACCCTAAGCGTCCCTACCCTTAAGCGTGACATCCTTCGGTTCGGAAACACTCCGGACATGATCGAGACTACTCTCACATCAATGATCAACAGAGGGATCTGGATGGCCATGTGACCCCCGTGCATTTCACGAATATAATCGCTCGAACCGTGAGATAGTCGTTTCTGTTCCCTTTGTCATATGATACCTAATTCATTCAACACTTGATCTTCGGTATCCCCATACCTTAGTTTGGTCTCGTTACCAATGAACTTGTTTCGTTCTCATGTCGTTGCATTCCGTGACCAAGTCACATGCTTGCAAGCTTCATTAATGCAACATCGCCGAGATGGCCACATGTATCTATCCGTTACATGGATTAGATAAATCTTGGTCTTGATATGTACTCCTCTACACATCCCTTTGGAAAACCTGAGTGACACCTTTTTGATCACCCTGTTACGAGATGATTCTTGATAACCATCTAAGCTTCCTCTGGACTGGTGATTTGCATTACCTCACAGTCAAAGGATCAGGTTGCAAGGTTCTCTGTGTTTTATCATCAATGGTGAACTTTGTAACTAGATCTCATTCAAGATATAACGGTCGGATGTTTGTCTATCATGTTATTCAACTAATAACATGACCCCATTGTCAATCGGCATAAATTCCCATGATCTTGAAACCCAGACCATCCTCATGACCAATGAACTAGTTCGCTAGAGGTAACTAGAGACACGGTTTGTTTATATACCACACATGTATTAACGTTTCGTATTAACACAGTTATAACACAGTATGAAACGTATTATGAACATATAGGAGATATATCAAATAATACACTTTATTATTTGCCTCTAGGGAATAACTCCTTCAGGATCATGGAGTTATGTTCTCCCATTTGTTTGCCTTCTATAGTCCCTGCAACATACACAACATCTAAAGTTTGTCATTTTTTAACTAGTATGTTATTTGGTTTAGTTTCTGTAGCCTTTTTTTATTTTCCTTGGCTGTTTAATTTTTTACTCTGGTGCTCTGGAAATTGGTTTATGCTAGTTGTTTGCATGTCATAATACGGTATAGAAAACAAAACTTACGATAGTAATATCCATTGGATTCAGAGAGGATGTGTTCTTCTCCCACTCTGTATCACTTTAGGTATGCACAATAGGACTTAAATATTTTTCCTCTTCTTCCACAAGAGATCCATGCAGAGATACTTTGCCCACTTCTTGTGTCATCTATTGCACCATATGTCTCTTCACGTACCTACCATTCGCTCCATCAAGTAGCCAAGCTATCTTCAGCACCACCTCCAAGCCACCCTTAACATTGGAGATCAATGTGGTGATAAACCCATCATAGTCTAGTTGATGGAGTGATGCTCAATAGATGTGAGGAGGGTTCTAATTGGTGTGGAGTTTACAGAGAAAACCTTGAGGCACATATGTCACAGCAAACAAAAACAACAGTGAAGTGGGGTCTCCACTGCAATTCCCATGATTGATTAACTTGGTTTTTCGAGAACGAGGTGTGCTATGGTGACTCCATCAGCTAACAAACAATAGGGGCACAATTTACCCAAGGTTCAGCCCCCCGAATAGTAATACCCTATTTCCTGTTTGTCTGTTCTTGATTGATGGATATGAAAGTTACAATGTCACCGAGATGGCTGTGGATGCGTAGATTGGATCTGGCATAAGCTACGAGTGTTGTGGTTGTGTATCCCCTTCTTGGTGGCCCCTCCTAGCCTTTATATCAGGAGGCTTGGACTTGGGTACTATTTGAGTCGGTTACAAGTTGAACTCTAGTTTCCTAATCAGGATCTTCTCTTGCTAGGCATGCTAGGAGTCGTTATCCTTGTGGGCTTCGGAGTAGCCAAATTGTCATGGGCTTGTTGGACCTTAGCAGATCGTCATGTGGGCCTCCTGTTGGGCTGAGGTAGGTACGCTAGAGGCAGGTGCCTGCTGGGGTATACCTATATTAGTAGCCCCCAAGTGTCTAGTCAAATCATGGATTTGGGTGGAGACTTTGAAGTCCTGAGTGCATACTCAAAGTCGATAGTTTCATAAGGTAAGGTATTAACCCAAAAGTGCATCGGATCAATAGTATATATATGCTTAGTAGTGATAGGGATGCTGGTAAACGTGCATGGTGATCTCGATGGATCGGAACTAGTTAATTACCCACTATTAGGAAGTAGGCTATAGGCGCATGACAGTTAGTAGCGCTCCCTCTTTTCCCCATGCTACAGATATTATTTGTAGCATTCGAAAAAGTCCCACACTACAGATAAGCATTATTGTAGCGTGGGCATTTGAGAAGAACGCTATAGGTGTGTGGGTCCGACAAGCACGTGTAGTCCAAAAACATCTACAACGTGGCCGAATAAGCGCATGCTATAGGTATGAAACTATCTGTAGCGTGGACCTTTTATCGATGTTTCTGATATATCTAGGCCCACATACGCGTATAACATACACGATCTATAGCGTGCGATTATTTCGAACACTGTAGATAGTTTGTTTACTTGTAGTGTGGGACTTGTAGCGCACGCTACTAACCTCCACGAACCTACCACTTTAATTTCAGCCACCTACCATACTCCCCCTCTTCATTTCACTTTGCTTGTTTTTCTCCCCCTCCTCCCCTCATCCCCCACTTCCCTCTCTCCCCCCACTTTATTAATTATACCTAGTGAGATCAATTGAACAACATCTAGCTTATCTAAATTACTCTCCCACAAGCTACAACAACTAGATCTACTTGTTAAGTACTACAAGATCCTAGATCTAGACCTAGGTACTTATCACTCTCCTCCATACTCTCTTCTCTTTTCATTAATGATGCATTAACTGTAGCTCTTGCAATATGTTGGTGCCCACACCACACTCTCCATCGGTGCGCTTGTATGTGTGGGTCGGTGAATATTTGGCGTGGCGGAGAGTCGTATGTTTGCATCCAGGAACCGACGAGATACATAAAATTGTACTATGTGTTTTGGTCCCGTGACTCAATTTGAAAATGTGCAGGTTGAGTTGCCTATGTTTTGAAACATCGATTCACTTCCTTTTCGAAAAATTCTGGTCAACCTCGAGACTTATCAAACATACGATATCAATGGATACATGTTCTACATGGAGGCCAAAGACAATAAGAGTGAGTACCAGAACTCAGGGGTGACGATGGAATCCTATTCTGGGGACGTACAAGTTAGGTACTATGGAAGGATCAAAAACATATGGGAGCTTAAATACTCTGGAAAGTACACGGTGGCAATGTTCCGTTGAAGATGGGCTAGGAATGTCGTGAAAGAAGACCGTTATTTCACTACTATGGTTATACTCGAAGCCAAATTCAAGCCTGACAGTGTGACCATGACTATGAGAAATGAGCCATGGGTAATGGCAAGTCAGGTGGCTCAATGCTTTTACATAACCGACTGTTGTCGTGAGGAGAGGAAAAATATGCATCATAAGAATGGACAGTGTCACGCAAGTGGATGACTACCAATACGGTGACGTGGAGATGGATTATAATGATGATAATAAAGAAACATACGTTAAAAGTATAAAAAAGAATACATTACCTAAGACCGGTCATCCGTTCGAGAGAAAAATGCACAATATTGGCCTAAGTTATTCGCAATCAAACAAAAAAGGCAAGAAAGGCTATGTGAAACGACGTTGAGAAACAATGTATTTTTGTTTAATTTATATTTTGTGTAAACATGATCATGACAAGCACTTTATTTCTATATATGTAAGCACTTTATTCTTAATTAGTCCTTTATTTTATGTAAGATTTTTGTTGTGTAAGTACTTATAAATGACTAACAACTAAAACTATATATAAAAAAAGAAAATACTAGAAAAAATCCCAGGTTACCTGTAGTGTGGGAGGCTCGCTACAGATAACGTTACCTGTAGCGTGGGGGCTCGCTATAGATAACATTATCTATAGCGTGGAGGGTGGCACGCTACAGAGAACCTGGGGATAACCCAGTGGCAACGGCCACTCCCCTGCTTCTCCTCCCAATGCATGCTTCTTCCCAGATTCCTTCACTACCTCCAATCGCCGCTGCCAGAGTCGCTCCACGCCTCGTCGCACGCGCCTCTCCGCCCGCAGCTCTCCCCACCGCCCGCACCTCTTCATTCCCCACGCCGTCCGAGCCGTGCCTCGCTCCTCTCTGCCCGCACCTCTCACCGCCCCGCGCCGCCCGCGCCGCTCCTCTCCTCTCTCCGCCCGTGCCGCCCGAGCCGCTCCTCTCCCCTCTCCGCCCGCCCTGTGCCTCGCCACGCCTCACACACAGGGGTAATCCCTTCTTCTCCTAGCTAAGGTTATTTTTCCTTAAGCTGACGCTGATTCAGTTGCCCGCTGCTTGGCAATGCTACTAGTTGCTTGATAATGTTGTTGTGATGATGCAATTTTATTAATATGGTGAATGTGGCGAATATGGTGCATTTGGCGAATGTGGTGTATTTGGCAGTGTGATGAATGTGTCTCGTTTGCGAATATGTGTACTTGCAGGTTGAGTTGCCTATGTTTTGCCGAAACATCGATTCACTTCTGTTTCGGCAAATTCCAAGCACTCCATATGTCCTATTTTTAGCAAAGGTCATGCCAAAATTTTCTATAAATTTTGGTATGACTTGCCAAAAATAGGATATATGAAGTGCTCCGAAACCGGTACTAACTATTTTCAAATTTACTGTTAGATGTCGGCACCTCAGGACTCCCACAACGCCGGGTGTTCTCGGTTGCTGACTGAACAAGAGGTGGACAAGTACTAGGTGCACTTTAGGGCACCGGATGCTCCTACCACCCATGGAAACGAGGGAAGCGATGAAGGCAACGAGGCTGACTCGGATGAAGAGGACGTTAGGACTAGTGATCGCCAAACCACTGATGGCAATGAGACCGCTGGTGGGACCGTAGAGTAGACAGATGGTATCCAGGGCAAGAGGGTGCAGAAGGAAAGGCGCCAAAACAAGCTCAACGCTATGAGATCCATAGTTCATAGAGTGGACGAGAAAAATGGTGAGCCTATCAGCCCAAAGAATGTGAAAGCGAGCTACGACAACGACTGCGCATGCTAGTTACTTGGAGTTTCAGAGGAAGAACAACAACAAGATGAAGAACTACATATTTGGCATGTTGTTTATGCTCATGATGATTGCATTTCTCTATGTCATCATTGTTTAGATTATGACTAGATGATTGTATGTTGTAGATGCTACTCGATTGAGATCGACTTGTATTACTTTCCTTAGACTATTATATGTAATGGGAAACTACTTTCTACTATGCTCTACTATGTATGTATTTGAATATGTGAGTACCTTATACTACCTGCAAAATACCTGTTTATACGCTTACACGACCCCAAAAATATGGCAGAAATGAAAAAAGGATTATCTATAGGAATAAAACATCTGTAGCGTGGGGGAGCATGCTTTAGGTAAGTGCATAATATCAGTAGCGTGTGAGGCACGCTGCGGGTACTCTATTTACGTATAGTGTGGGGGTGGCATGCTGCAGATAGTCTAATTACCTGTATCGTGGGGGGTGCACGCTGCAGGTAGTCTATATACCTATAGCGTGGGGGTACACGCTACATGTAGTTATCATCGGTGGCGCGATACCTACAGCATGGGAGGGCACTCTGCAAAGTCCAAAAATCGCACGCTACAAGTGGCCTATTTCCTAGTAGTGTCCCTTGGACAAAAATAATGATGTCGAGACTCGAGTCCTAGGACTCGAAAAGGGTATGAGCTATGGTAATTCGACTCATGTTATGGTGGCCTTACTAAGTGAAACTCCAACCGATTAGTATATATCTGATGACTGCAAGTGCACAGATCAATTATAGCTAGTTTCAAAAGTAAAAGTATCGGACCATAGAGAGCTATTGGTAGAGGTCTTTATTTCCTCATTACTACTTACTAGAGAGTACTTGTAAGTTATCTATAATTCTAAGTAATGGTGTATAAAGTTTGTTGAATGTTTGAGAACAATAGTAAACAAGAACAAAGTAATTAACTAAAGTAACTAAAAGTAACGAGTGTGATTGTGGGAGTGAAAATATGGCTAAAGAGTTCTCGGGAAGTGTAGGATACACCGCTGGCACTGGTATTAAATACGATTAGGATAAACCTATGTCTTTGGTTATAACATGTGTGGGGACAACTCCATAATCATATGTGCCAAAAAACCGGTCATCACATCTCTAAATAACCACTGCAACAATCTTCGACCACCACCTGTAGATCCATTAGAATTAAGGGTTACCCCATGGATATCGATATGAGCTTAGTGAATCTCTTCTTATCCTCCTTGTCCATATGATAGAGCGCTGATCACAGTATGTCACTTCATTCCATACACAATACCATACTTCCAAGAGTAATTCCCTCTCTAGTCTTGAAGGCAAATATTACATGGTCGAATTCATATAATATCTAGAGAGAGAACTAACACATAATTGAAGGAGATATGCCCTAGAGGCAAATAATAAAGGGTGGTAATTATCATATCTCATTAATTCATAATAGTTTTATACCATGCTATAATTGTATCAATCGGAAACATTAATACATGTGTGGTATGTAAATAAACCAAAGTTCCTAGTAGCCTCTATTCAACTAGTTCAGTGGGCAACTGATGATCAAAGTTTCCTAATCATGGTGCATTTATGTAAATTGACAATAAAGTCATATCGTTAGTGAATGATGTGATGACATTATCCATATAAGTATTACAACATGATCATGTCACAGAGTTCACGTTGCAATGGTTAGAAACGAAGCATTCTAATCCTTAGACCGTGAGATCCTGTTTAATCACTGTCACCCACGACTGCTTTGACTATATCAACCATCACACCGTAGAAGGGTGATCATAAAGGTGCATGTTGTTTATTCCATAGAGGCACGTTGAGGCACATGTATCAATATCAAGATTTGTTCTCCTGTGTGATGGGAAGATATAGAGGGCCCACTCAGTGAGATTACATTTATAAATATTACGCAACATGTGACTAGGTCACAGGGATGGAATATCACAGAGTGAGTAAAACAACACTTGTCG
The DNA here is from genome assembly GCA_916181665.1 of Avena sativa. Lineage (NCBI taxonomy): Eukaryota > Viridiplantae > Streptophyta > Magnoliopsida > Poales > Poaceae > Avena > Avena sativa. The sequence continues at coordinate 550,551,530 of OV702290.1, read as the reverse complement.
GTAATAGGATTGAATGAGGTATAGATGATACCAATTGTCAGGTCTCAGATAAGTCGAGTATCAAAGTAACAAAGGGAATTGGACTCAACGTTTATGATTCAAACAAAAATAGACATTGTGGAATGCACATGGGTCATTATGGGCATCCCGGTCCCGCCGTTGATCATTGATATGAGAAAGTTGATTATGTCTATGATGCTATCAAACCATAGGGTAACACACTTAAGGGTACGATGACAATTAGAGATCGTACTAGTAGTAATGGATTCATAGAAAACAAATACTAGAACTGTTCTGAGAGATAACCGGAATTGTTTCGGGAGGATCTGAAGTCGTTCAGAACGAACCGAACGGTGTTTCAGATCAAGAGAAATTTAATAATATGTATTTATATATTAATTAATAGTATTAGTTTTAAATAAATATTTTAAATTAAAATAAATGTGGCAACTTCCCTAATGGGCCAAAACAGAGGAGGGAATTGACCCAAGAGGGCAAGCCACCCAAGGGGTTATGGCTGACGCCACCTACGAGGCTGCATGGGTGGGGCCTACCCGACCGCCGACCCTTCCTTCGGTCGTGCGCGCGCAAGGCCCACCCGGACGACCGACCCCTCCCCCATTGGCGCCTCCACCTCCCCTTCCTTTAGTCCTACCTCGGGACTTGAGGAGGATGGGTTCTCCACTTTTCCCTATATATAGGAGGATCCTATAGGAGGAAAAGAGAACAAAAAATAATTGAGATATTTTCTAAGGCATTTTCCTTACATTGTGTTTGGATGTTGGAAAACAGGCTTGGAATTGGAATTCTGGAATCGTTGGGCCGACTTCTAGCGTTTGGGAGGGTCATGGAATTAAAGCATGGAAAGAGGAAGCAATTCTGAGCCTCGACCCCACTAGCACTCGCCCAACCTCGGAAGTTTCCGAGCTCACCGGCTCGGAAACGCATGGAATTTCCTCCCTCGCATACCTATTTGTTTTCGTCTATGATAGAAAGGAACGAGCGACACCTCGCTATGGAGACCGACGCGACCGCTCCCTGTTGTTCCTAGCACCAACGCCGGTTAGCGCCTCGTCTCTCCTCTTCCCCGCCCCATCTCCCCCTTCACTGACTCCACTCCCTACCCCTTCCCCTATCCCTCTCTAACCGGTGAGGGAATCCCGCCCTAACCCTAATGGCCGGCAACTGTGGCCATGAGCCTGTCCTAAACCTAGACAGTGACGAGAGTGGTGGCGGTTCCCTGGTCGTCATCAGGTCAACATCTCCATGTCAAGACTCAACAAAACTTTCAATTACATGGTTTGTCCATCCAAACATGATTTGGAATTGCGCGCCTCCCTTTGTTTCCAAGGGAAAATTCCATGCACATCCAAACACCGGATTTGGAAATCAAGCCCATTTCCTTTCCATCATAGATTTGGAATTTTCAGTCCAATTTAATTCCGAGCCTATTTTCCAACATCCAAACACAGGATTAGAGAATTCCCCTCTCTATTCTGTCTTGCAATTGTGGCCCCAAGTTAGGGCCGCGTTTGTAAGTGAGTGCTCTGCTATCATACGCCATCGTGCTGCAAGGATCCCATCCAGAAGATCTACTTGCACACTATCTACATGGATCAAAGAGCCGGAGGTCATCATCGCACATCGAACGTGCGTGAAACCACTTAGGTGGTGCCATTAGTGGCACCTGTGCTATCCTGCAAGGACCTGGCGTGACTTGTGAGGACGTCACGACCTTGAGGTCGGCTACGGTTCGACTACTTCATCCACGTTCCCCTAGAAACGTCAAGAGATTTCGGTCTTCAGGGGTATGTTACCAAAACCTTCTCCATTATAGCATTATGCATAGATAGATTTGGGCAATTGGTATTTCGCTAGCTAAGAAATTTTTGTGTTTTCTGGTACCGAGTCCCTTCAATAATCATAACACAAAGTTATAGATCATTTTATTTCATATCATAATATTGCAAGGATTTCTCCATCTTCCCAAGAACAAGGTAAACTACTCACACATGGAGACAATCAATAACATCATCATAATCATATGGATGGAATGAAAGTATATGGGGGAATTCAAGTACAAATCCACAATGCCAGTTGGAATTATATCTAATGGAGATGAATGATATGGGGGAATAGTTATGTTGATAGAGATGCAGCGATTGATGATGAAGGGGTGATGCCTTGTTCTCCAATGATCCAAGTTCCTTCTCCTTGTATGTGGTGGTGCTGATGGTGATCCGAGTGGAGGCGGTGGTTACGGCAGGCTCCATCATGGAGGTATGTGTGGATGTCCCTAGAGGTGGCTAGGGTTCCCTCCTTAAATAGCAATTCTAGATACTCGTGAGGCGGTTCTAGGAGGATCCCTCGCGAATATGCCCATCAAGACTTCACAAATGTTGTTCCATTTGACGAAATAGAGTCAACAGAGGGTGGTACAGCCAAACGGTATGACCGGTCCCAAACCGTATCGATGATCGTTATGCTTGCAGCTGCCTGTAGTGTTTTGGCCATCATTTCACTACAAGAAATATGGCTATAGATGGTCCTCCATATTGGTCACTGAAAGGTCATGGTTTTTGATCTATGACTTTTCTGTGACTAAATACAGTTGGTCAAAATCTTAGCGTCACTAGTTAAACATCATGACCCTTTTTTATAAATTGTTCATAGGTGTCTATGACCAAAATAGATGGTCATAGATTCTATGACCAAAATATTTGGTCATGGGTTATTTTTCCCATGCACGTGAGATCCTACGTGGAAAAACTGTGACCAAGTCAAATGATTGTAGATCAGATTCAGCCTGGTCCATGTCGGTTCTTTAGATGGGCCAAGCCCAATATTTCTGGCCTTTTATATTGTGTTTCTTGTCAATTCTTGTTTGCTTCATGGGCCAAGCCAAAAATCCTGGATTTTTTATTTGCTAGGCCGTGGTTGTTTAATTCTTTTAATTTTGACCAAATTTATTGGATTTGTGCGCTGTTCTAGTTAAATTTTATGTGGGACGTGGCCATTTTAGAGCCTAGAAAACTTTTGGTTCATCTCTGACATCAAGGAAGTAATAAATAACCAATAATTCATAAGCGGAGCCCAAATCACATTGGATTTCACAATAAAAACTAAAAATTAGAACATGTCTTACAATCAGGATATAATTCACAATAGGTTGTCATATAAAATAGCTACAAGAATATAACCATGTAGTTCACTATCACCTTGAAACACATCTAGATATTACTTTGCTGACTACTACTACTCTACTATTTCCTGAGAATGAAATCCCGATTCTTCTAACTTCCTTAGCCTGGAGCTCCTAGAATTCCAAAGTTATTGAAAAATGTGAGACATGCAAACTGACATAAACAGAACATAAAAGGTTCTTCCAGTATTGCATCATCAAAGTATATTATGTTGATTGTACGCAACACATTATAGAACAAACTGGACTAAGGTTCAAATATATCACTTTAAAATGGACATGTTCCTGGAATAAATCAAATTGAAGCAATTATTTTCCAACCCAACTAACTATATGAATTACTTCAAAAGCAAAATCATAAATGCATTGTATCCACTAACTAGTTCCTGGAAGGTTCAAGTTAGCAACAATTTCAAGAAAAGGGGACATAATGTTTGTCTACCACCATATGAGGGAGAACACATAATATGGAAACTTATAAGGCATCACATGATACGTGCATCAAGCATTAGGCCCGTATATTTCTCTTTGTACAATGAAGAATTTCTTGATTTTTAGTAAGAGCAAATCAGGACAATGTACGTTGACAAAGATGGTTCTGCGGGACCAGAAGGTCTATTCAATCAAAATGGTTCTACATTTCCTCTGATTCTGGTAGCACCAGCTTTATCATGAAGGGTTCGCAGCATAGAAAACAAAAAATTTCCTACGATGGGAATTATACGCCAAGATCTATCTATTAGATACAAGCAATGGGTGGATATACATCCATGGAGAACTTACCCTCGAAGACAACAAAACTTTGTTAATGAGATGGAACTCGTGGATGTTGTAGTCGTTGATGACCCACAAGTATAGGGGGTGTATCGCAGTATTTTCGAGGGAAGTGAAACCCAATTTATTGATTCGACACAAGGGGAGCCAAAGAATACTTATCAGCCTTAACAACTGAGTTGTCAATTCAGCTGCACCTGGAAACAGTCTTGCTCACAGCAGTTTGTCAGTAGCAACAGTTTTGTAGTAGGAATAGTAAAGTAACAGTAGCAGCAAAACAAAGACAGTAGTAACAAAAGCAGTAAACAGTGGGATTCGAGTGCGGTAGGCATAGGGATGGATGGACGAGCGTTGCATGGACAAGACAATTCACATAGCAATCAGATAATAGGGCAACTGCAGATAAATAAGATAAAGCATCCAAGTACTAGACAATCCTAGGCATGTGTTCCATATATAGTCATACGTGCTCGCAATGAGAACTTGCACAACATCTTTTGTCCTGCCAGCCCATTTGCAGCGGGGCCTCTAGGGAACTACTGGCAATTAACGTGCTCCTTTTAATAAAGCACCGGAGCAAAGCATTAACACTACGTGAACACATGTGATCCTCACATCAAAGCCTTTCCCTTCCGGCTACCCCGATTTCTGTCACTTCGGGACCATAGGTTCCGGACAACGACATGTGTAAACAACTTGTAGATAAGACCCAAAACAATACTATCATGATGAATCAATAATAAGTTCAGATCTGAAATCATGGCACTCGGGCCCTAGTGACAAGCATTAAGCACAACAAGGTTGCAACAAAGTCATAAAGCACTAATAGAGATATTAGGCACTATGCCCAAACAATCTGATGCCATTACATGAACGATCTCATCCAATCCCTACCATCCCCATAGCCTACAGCGGGGGATTACCCACTCATAGATGGGGGAAACATGGATGGTCGATGGAGAAGCAATGGTGATGATGATGGCGATGATCTTCTCCAATTCCCCGTCCCGGCAGGGTGCCAGAACGGAGTTTCTGGTGCTGTTTCGTGGAATCTGGTGGTGGCGGCGGAGCGGAACTCCTTCTGGAAAAACATCGACCCCCCTGAAGTTTTTAGGTCAGAAGGCTCCTTATAGGCGAAGAGAGAGAACGAGGGGGTGCCTGGGGGGGCCCACACCACCCCCTGGCGTGGCCTGGCCTGGCTCGCGCCAGCAGGTGGTGTGGCCACCCCAGGGCTCTTCTCCGTCTCGTATTCTGGCTCCTGGAGTCTTCGGGTAAAATAGGATTTTTGGCATATTTTCCGGGATTTTTCCTGATAGTTGATTTTCTGCACAAAAAGAAGACACCAAGGCAATTCTGCTGAAAACAGCGTCAGTTTGCATTAGTTGCATCCAAATCACACAAGTATAGAGGAGAAACAATAGCAAAAGTGTTCGGGAAAGTAGATACGTTTTGGACGTATCAACTGCCCCAAGCTTAGCTTATTGCTTGTCCTCAAGCAATTCAGTTGAAAACTGAGTGCGATAAAAGAACTTTCACGAACACATTTGCTTCATATGATGTAAATATTCTCAGCAATGTGATCAACTACTTAGACAATTCATAATAAAGAGTATGCAACTGAGTCTACTTAATAGTCATTGCAAGCTATGAAGAGATTCCAACTCAAGAATAATAAGTAGCATGAAGCACAAACATAAGCAACATTACAATGCTCATAGAAAGGTATGATAGAGTGGTATCTCGCTTGCCTTTGATTATGAATGTCAAGGCACCTCTGAAGTTCAAGTAATGGCTAGAAGTAAAGATATCAAGGATACAAGCATCAAAGTCATAACACAAATAATCAAGTAATGAAACAAACATAAATAATGACAACTATGCTCTCAAGAAGGTGCTCAAAGAATATGTGGAGACTCAACAAGTGGAAGAAAAAGGTTTTGAATAATTTTGAAAGGCTTCCAAATGCTGAAAGTATGGTACTTGTTAGCTTTGAGCTCTCATTGCCCCTATCATAAGCATCTTTAATGTGGTTAAGGTGAAAGTGACACAACTAAGAGGATATGCTTGACAAGTTATAAATTGAAGTCTCATGCCCCTTACTTACGAAGACCGATCCTCATGCTACTCAACTTCAGTCACAAGTAAGCTCTTGTCATTGTAAGTACATATGTATCATAGAGAACCGCCAACGGGGTACCCCTTGCATATGATACATGAGCTATCCCATAATCAAAATGACAAGGCGAGCAGACAATGAGCAATCTCAGCGATCTTTTTATTTACTATGTGCATAGATTTTTATTGAGGATGCTTCATAGAATGCTCATTACAGTTATGCTGCAAGTTTCCACCATGATTAGGCATGGCTTAGGCTAGTGGCCCAGGCGTTTCTCTAACATACATACAAACTCCATGATCTTACAAGTTCCACTTTTATTTCACACCGCCGGGATCCATAAGCAAAAGAACATGATATCAACTAAGTACAAAGTACCTATGAAGCGCTCAAAGCGGTCCCCATGATACATGGTTCTGCTAACTTCAACTCATAAAGCGCAAGCATATGCGCAACAAAGAAGGACGCAATGGTTCAGGTTTATTAAGCGCAAGAAAATAAAGCGTGCCATCAAGTTCGTGAGAGCTTTACTAACTAACTTTCTCAGAACAAGCAAACATTTTATTCGGAAGAAAACAAGGCATATTGAATATGCACGGAGATAACAAACGATGCTAATAGGTAGGTATGGTGGACACTTTGGAAATATTTGGTTTAGGGAGTTGGAAACATGAGTAAAACACTCAGTGGAAATGAAGGCTAGCAATAGTAAGGGAGCGACAAACGAGAGAGCAATAGCTGCCATTATCATGCTTACAACAAAACAAGACTACTCACGGCATGAAAATGATTCAAGATCCTCAAGGCAAAATAATTCGTCAAGGCTTAACTGATTATTACAGTCATGTGCATGCGTGAGCATGTGCCAAGTCGATCAAATGAAACATTCAGAGGAGGATACCACAGTGTCATACCAATTTATGAATAGAGTAATGCAAGCAAACATTCATGAGACATGCTACAAACTATTAGCGGGCTGGAGCTAATCACAAGAAAGCAAGAACTACTAAGCATCCAAAGAAAACATACACTCTACATGAACGGACTAAGCAAGCTCACAATGATGAGTATATGTATAAAAATGAAGACAAATAGAGTTCGTTACCAGCCTCTTACCACGCCTCAAGTTGTCATTGATCCTCATTATTGCTCTTCACTTGTGTGGCTTGAATAATAATATGGAACCAATAATCCACTGAGAACTGCCGAACCCTGTAGTCAACTCGCAAAAACCAAAGAAGAACGACAAATATTTTTGGTGTTTTCAATTTTAAACAAAAACCAAACGAGAAAAACAAGCAAAGCAAAATCTTTTTGGGTTTTTCGAATAGTTCAAACAAAGCAAAAAGGAACAAGCAAACCAAAGCAGAAAGAAGAAGCAAACCAAAGAGAAAACAACAAAAATATTTTTGGTCTTTTTGTGTTTTTAGAAAGCAAAAGCAAAGAAGAACAAAAACATGAATATACAAAGAACCGACGCAACATGATATGGAGATGAGTGCAGTGTCGGCGTACCTCCCCCCAAGCATAGGCTTTTGGCCTAAGTGGGTATCAATCCCAGGCTGGCCAAGATGAAGTGTCACCAGGGTACGATGAGGAGGTACCCTCGTCCTGGTGTGAGCCAGAGTACATCCCTCCGTAATGTGCGGAATAATCATAGGAGGGCACATCCTCCTGGTGCTGCTCGTGGAAACCCAACAAGCGAAGCTGCTCGTCCACCTCCTCCTTGGAGCGCGACCACGGTCTCCTGTCAACACTAAACAAAGCAGGCTGGGGCAAAAGGATCTCCCTTTCATCCCCGTCAGTGAAAAGCATCCTATATACTAGATTGTTCAATTCAGAGGTAGCAGTGACAAAGTGATGAGTTTTCATGGCAACAAGGTCGAGCCTCTGTGGTGCTAGCATAACATCATCAGGAGCCACAGAAAGATCTAATGCATCAACTACACGAGAAGCAATGATGCGCCCATAGATAGGCCCCCTAGCAGCTAGGTGGCGAGCAATAAGAGAGCCAAGATTGTACCGAGTATCATTGTTGAGCGCAGCAGCAAGGAAATCTAAGTGATAGTTGGAGATATTACTAGTGTTCTCCCTACCCAAAACACTAGTGGCAAGATAGTAAGAAAAGTATCTAAGAGCAGTTGGATATTTCTTATCTGTCCGCATTGCGCCACGCGGTCATCATCATTGGTCACTCCTCGGTAAAGCTGCAACAAATTAGCGGATCGCCCTTGAATTTTATTCACGGTCCCTGCCATACGCACACCTACAATACTGCAAAATCTCTCCAAAGGCATGGTGAAGGGCATATCATAGATCTTAAATGAGACAGTAGAATGATAGGATGTGTTAGAAAATGAGAAGCTCTCAACAAAAGTTTTAGTGAGCATAGCGTATTGTGCACTCTCATCTTGCATATAAGAGGTCAAGTCAACCCTCTCAATCAGTAGCAAGAAATCATCAAGAATACCTGCAGCTTGCAAGAAAGTAAAACAAGGGAAAGAGGATGGGTGAGCATCTCCATCATCTCTTTCACTGCCAATACGTGATATAATGAGGTCTTCATTGTATGATGGCCTAGCTTGAGAGGCTATTATTGTTGGGTCCGCAGCATAGAAAACAAAAAAAATTCCTACGGTGTGAACTACATGCCAAGATCTATCTACTAGGTACAAAGCAACGGGTGGACATACATCCAAAGAGAACTTACCCTTGTAGACAGCGAGCTTTGTTAACGAGTAGGAACTCGTGGTTGATGTAGTCGTACACTTGCCGATCTCAAGATCGTGATGAAGTCCAGCAGGTCCGGCTCCAGCACGTCCATCAGATCCAGCTCCAGCACCACCAAGTCCAGCACCGCAAAGCAGCAGTGCGTCCGTGATCGCACACACGTCCGGTACCCCGACAACCTCCGTCCCTCGCTCCAGCAAAGCAGCGGAAGCAGCAACTCCTTTCCAGATAAAGCCACCGGGAACATGTATCTCGCTAATCCGAGACCATGGGGGAATAATACTAGAGGGGGAGAGAGATCCTTCACAAGGAGGTGTGTGTGAGAAGTGAGGAGGGGGTGGCCTTTTATAGGAGGAGGGGGGTGCCCCTCCTTCATGGCCGGCGCATGGAGGAGGTGTCTCTTCACCTCCTCCATTCATGTGGTGGTAACTCCCTCCACATAAATTTGCCCCTTCACATTCTCTTTTAAAGTCTCCACTTTAAATGCATTAAATTTCTCCAAATTTAATGCTCTCTCATTTAATAAAACTCTTTTATTATTTTTATTCAGAATTTTGTTAATTACTTTAATTAACAAACATTCACATAAAACCCCCTGCAACATTTCAATATTACATGCAAAACCAATTTCAGCAATTTCACCCGAAATAGTTTCGGTGTCTATTGAAATAATTCCAGCGCTTTCTTAAATCTTTATCTGAAACATATTTGCTCCAAATGGTGTCGGTATCCCTTAAGTGTGTCACCCTACGGTTCACAAATAATGCAGACATGATCGAGACCCCTCTCCGATCAATAATAAGCAGCGGGACCTGGAGATCCATACTGACTCCTACACATTCAACGATGACTTCTGTGATCGTGAGAACCTTTAACACTAGTAACTAAATCCCTTTGTCCCGCGATATATTACATGTCCGAGATTCGATCATCGGTATCTCCATACCTAGTTTGATCTCGTTACTGACATGCACTCTTTTCTCGTTCCCGTGATATAACATTCTAGTGATCACATCACTTGCTTGCAAGCTATTTCAATGTGATATCACCGAGAGGGCCCAGAGTATATCTATCCGTCATCGGGATTGACAAATTCCACTCTTGATCCATGAGCCTCAACATAACACCTTCGTAGCACTGAACCCATCTTTATAGTCACCCTGTTACGGTGTGACGTTTGATGTTATCAAGATACTCTTCCGGTGTTAGCAATTAACATGATCTCATGGTCTAAGGATAAAGATTACTTCGTATGATGTTATAGCAATATAAACATAATGACTTTGATCGTAATGCTATACTTCGGATGAATGTTCATCACATCATTCCACCAATGGTGTGACCTTGTTATTAACAACATCCAATGTCCATGATCAGGAAACCTTGATCATCTTGTTAATCAACAAGCTAGTCTATGAAAGAGAGGCATAACTAGGAACCCCTTTTGTTTATTAAACACACATGTATTGATGTTTCCGATCAATACAATTCTAGCATGTAAAATAAACATTTATCATAAACATGGTATAAGATAATAACCACTTTATTATTGCCTCTCGGGCATATTCCCTGCAGTTCTTGAGGGCCTCGACCTCCTAGTTGCATCACTCTCAAATATCTCTCCAAAAGTGTGGTTGTTCATGCTTGGTATTCTGAAATTTAAACACCTATTAAACAAGTGATTGTAAAGTAAATATAATGAAGGATTCTACTTACAGGGACTAGCAAGAGGCCTAAACATGCATCAAAACTATATCTCTAAGCATCAAACAAGCTTACAAGCTCTCATAACTAGTCACCTACAGCAGTAAAATACTCAACATATAATCCACTAAACACAAATCTACTTGGACAAGGGGAGGAGTCACATACCAAGGAACAATTGCTCCAAATTTCAGCAAGAAAGATGCGCTGAGCAAAGAGATCGAAGAAATCGAGAGCAAGCATAGAAAGAACGCGATTTTGAGCTATGAACTGGAGCTTACTCGGGAGAGAGAAGAAAGTGGCAGGTGAGAGAAGTAGTGGGGGGCAGGGGTGGCCCACACTAGGGCATGGCGCCACAAAGGTCTGGCCGCGCCACCATGTGGTGTGCCTGCCTGGTGGGCCCCCCGGTACCTACCAGGTACTCCTCTGCCCCTTTTTTCACGTAAAAATTTAATATGAATTTTCTGGAATTTTTCGAGACACTTTATTTTTGGGCATTTTTTAGAAATAGAAGAATGATTTTTTTGACAAACAGATTTTTTTATTTTTTTTTGGAAACATGATGCAAGGACAAAATAAGGCTAGAACTACAGAAGTCCTAGTATGCAAGCAACTAGCAACACAAAGAAAGCTAAACGAAAGCAAAAACTAAAAATGCAAAGGATAAAAATAAACAGAGATAATCATAATGAAAACCATATTAGCGCCTTAATCTATCCATATAGATATTGATGCCTAATATTCTGGGTTTGCCCAAGTCTTTCATCGAAATCTTATTTTAATGAAATCCTTAACTTGTGTCAATTCAAGATACATCATTTCCAATCAACAATATGTCATCTACATAATGTATTAGAAATATGTCTCAGCGCTCCCACTTAATTTCTTGCAAATGCAAGCATCTTCATCATCTCCGATGAATTTAAACTCTTTTAACAGTTTCATCATGGTGAAGATTCTTTCCGACATGTTGACTATTTTATAGATGTTAAACATCCATGTCTTATTTCTTTATAGATCCAAACACGACCGATAGGCTTCACGCCTTTCCGGAGGGTCTTCTAAGTTCAGAAACTTGATTTCTCGTGTATGGATACTATCACGGATTCTATGACTTCTAGTTGTTTTATGGAGTCAGGGCCCATCACCGCTTCTTTGCATGTAGTCGGTTCATCATTGTCAAAACAATAACGACTTGCTTATCAAATCTTACTATTTGATTCTTACCGACTCACACGGTTCTATAGGAACTCTAATCTCCGAGATCACACCTTTTGTAATCACGAGAGCCATGAGCATTGTGGCCGCCACCGGGACACTTTCCGGCGCTGCGCTACTTAGCACATATAGCTAAGGTTCAACAACCTTATCAAAGTTCTATTGTCCTTCCACTTAACTTTTCACGAAAAATTCCTTCTCGAGAAACTTGACGTTCCAAGTAACAAACTCTTTTGTCCTCGGTGTTATGGAGAAATTCCCAACAAATTCTTTGGGATAACCTACAAAGACGTGCTTATCCGACTTTAGTTGTAAACATTTTACTTATGCATAGCATACCAAAATTTTAGAAAAGACAATTCGGGTTTTATCCCAAACCATAACTCATATGGTGTCATTTCAATGGATCACGATGGTGCTCTTTTCAGTGTAAAAGCGGTAGTCTGTAAAGCTTCAATCCTTAAAACATAATGGCAGTTTTATAAATGACACCCTTGATCTTACCATGTCAAGCATGGTTTGATTTTATCTCTCGAATATGCCATACTCCTATGGTTTATCGGGAAACACAAATCATGGAACAATTCCTCAAGTCTTAGGTGTTTTTGCTCAACATGTAACTCAAATATCTTCCTTTATGATCGAATCATAAACTCTTTATTTTCTTGTTACAATGATTTTCCACTTCATCTTGAAAGTCTTTGAACAATTTTCAAATGTTTCATACTTCTTCCTTATTAAGTAAATATACAGATATATTCACTCAAATTTTCGGAGAAAGCATATGAAGCAAAAAGATCCATCGCATATGGCTACACATAATGGACTATGCACATCAGCATGCACAATTTCCAATAAGCTAGTCATCCGTTCCTCTCTGGCCTATGGACGGAGTTTCAATTATCTCGAAGAAAGTCTAACATGCGTCAATTGATCAAAATTAAAGGCTCCAAAAATCCATCAACATGGAGTTTCTTCATGTTTTCTTTCAAATATAATTTAAACAGCGATGTCACTTCATAAGTGATCTTTCATTCATTTGTCTTGCGACATTTTAGCAATAGTGTTTATGGATGTGATTTCTCCAACTAGACTTGTAAAAGTTCATCCATCCTTTATAGAATGCGGTAATTATTTGAACAGCCATTGTTCTCATGATACCGGAACAAAATAACAATTATTTAAACAAATCTTGAAGGCTTGGTTTGATGACAATGAAAAACACAATAACACTTTATTTGTTTTCGATGAACATCATCACTCATTCTCTTGCTGGTTACTTAGGCCATTGTAGTTCATGAATTGCGTTGTCCTGTATGACACTTCATACCAACCAATTCGGTGTCCAATACCTAAGAACCACATTGTTTAACAAGCAAGGAATATAGCCATAACATGTATATCTTCTATATACCTAAGTTGGACATCTCCAACCTTTTATTTTTCTGCCAAATATTTTACAGATTCTCTTTCAGCAATTCCTTTTCTTTTAAAAGAATCTATCAACATCAATAGTGGTTTCATCAACATGACACATGGTACAACGCGTATATAGTCAACTACTAATACCTTTGGACTTGCACTTTGAAGTGGATCACCATCATCAAATGTTTGGTGTTCTTTCAAAAATCCATTCTTTAGTAATCTATTAGTGTAGTAAACATTTTACTTACATCTTCTATTCATCCTTATCATGACAACTTTCATGATCAAGCTACTATAGCTTATAAGGAAGAATCACGAGTATAATATCAGTTCCCAAAACCTTTTTGGTAGATTCGGATGCCTAGCATCTCCATCCTTCACAAATTCTCATACAATATGAGAACATGTATTTTGCTAAATTATACTCTTTCATAATGCAACCAAAAACATTGTTTCAGATATCACAATATCTTTCACACATGATGGTTTCTGAAACAATTTCCAGCTCCAATATAATCTTGATATTAAAACAACTTTTGAATATCAATAATCATGGAGGCAAACATGATACTTTAGATACTAACATTGGAATTCTTACTCTTGATTTAATACTACTTATTAAACTTCATGGAGTAAATAGAGTTTGCTGAAAGTTTGCAATAGGACTTATAAACTTTAAATTGACATTCAAAACAATACGATACCAGTTCGTAAAGTAAATATCCAGAATTCTATAGTTCTATTATCTCAATTAAAACTAAGCATAAGGTAGTGAACAGATGCCAATGACTACAACAAATTATGCAAATTCACTTCGATTTAGTTTATGACAAATTGAGTTTGACTAATCCAAATTAGAAATGAACTCCCACTCAAAAACGACATCCCTCGTGCCTTTTTGGTGATTACATGAACCAAATCCACTACACCAAGTCCGATCATCACGTGAGTCGGTGTAGCTTCAAAGGCGAGCATCTATATGGGCATCATATCAACTATATGACTCATGCTTAACCTTTCGGTCCGTGTTTCGAGGCCATGTCTGTACATGCTAGGCTCGCCAAGTAAGAACCTTAGTATCCGCGTGTGTAAAACTGTCTTACACCCGTTGTATGAAAGCGTAGAGTCGAGAACACCCGATCATCACGTGATGCCTCAAAACACGGTCCACAAAATGGTGCATACTTAAGGAAGAACACATTTTTTATCTTGATATCTAAATGAGGGATCATCTTACAATGCTACAGAAAGCGCCAAACTAGCAGTATAAGATGCTAACATCTAATGTGTAAAGTGAGAGGATATGGTCCATGCATTTGATCTCTATCACTTGCATCGTGGTATGATCTCTATCATTCCTTTGTGTGTAAGGCCAAGGTCTATGGAACTTACACGTTGAGTGTGTTGTAAGAGTATATATCATACATCTACTTACAACAATACCATATCAATACACTAGCCCAGCAACAATCTAAACTAGACGCCTCTAATTTATCAATTGCAAGTTTTACGTGGCTTAGGGCTTTCGGAGATAGAACCGTTCTTACCTACGAACATGAACCACAACGAGGATAACTAAGTTATTAGCAACTCGTTGTAAATCAGATATTGACTATAGTAGGAGAGACAGACACTCGCCAGCCACTTATGCAAAACAAGTTGCATGTCAGTCGTGGAACCGGTCTCATGTACGATGACATGTAAGGTTGGTCCGGGCCGCTTCATCCCACTATGCCACCAATATCTAAAATACATAGAAGATGCAATAACATGATCATCATCGCCCACATATCAACATATGTGTACTACCCGTGCTAAGCACCTACGCATAGATCAGGCTCTGATACCACTGTTGGGTCCGCAACATAGAAAACAAAAAAAATCCTACGGTGTGAACTACACGCCAAGATCTATCTACTAGGTACAAAGCAACGGGTGCACATACATCCAAAGAGAACTTACCCTCGTAGACAGCGAGATTTGTTAACGAGTAGGAACTCGTGGTTGATGTAGTCGTACACTTGCCGATCTCAAGATCGTGATGAAGTCCAGCAGGTCCGGCTCCAGCACGTCCATCAGATCCAGCTCCAGCACCACCAAGTCCAGCACCGCAAAGCAGCGGTGCATCCGTGATCGCACACACGTCCGGTACCCCGACAACCTCCGTCCCTCGCTCCAGCAAAGCAGCGGAAGCAGCAACTCCTTTCCAGATAAAGCCACCGGGAACATGTATCTCGCTAATCCGAGACCATGGGGGAATAATACTAGAGGGGAGAGAGATCCTTCACAGGGAGGTGTGTGTGAGAAGTGAGGAGGGGGTGGCCTTTTATAGGAGGAGGGGGTGCCCCTCCTTCATGGCTGGCGCATGGAGGAGGTGTCTCTTCACCTCCTCCATTCATGTGGTGGTAACTCCCTCCACATAAATTTGCCCCTTCGCATTCTCTTTTAAAGTCTCCACTTTAAATGCATTAAATTTCTCCAAATTTAATGCTCTCTCATTTAATAAAACTCTTTTATTATTTTTATTCAGAATTTTGTTAATTACTTTAATTAACAAACATTCACATAAAACCCCCTGCAACATTTCAATATTACATGCAAAACCAATTTCAGCAATTTCACCCGAAACAGTTTCGGTGTCTATTGAAATAATTCCAGCGCTTTCTTAAATCTTTATCTGAAACATATTTGCTCCAAATGGTGTCGGTATCCCTTAAGTGTGTCACCCTACGGTTCACGAATAATGCAGACATGATCGAGACCCCTCTCCGATCAATAATCAGCAGCGGGACCTGGAGATACATACTGACTCCTACACATTCAACGATGACTTCTGTGATCGTGAGAACCTTTAACACTAGTAACTAAATCCCTTTGTCCTGCGATATATTACATGTTCGAGATTCGATCATCGGTATCTCCATACCTAGTTTGATCTCGTTACCGACATGCACTCTTTTCTCGTTCCCGTGATATAACATTCTAGTGATCACATCACTTGCTTGCAAGCTATTTCAATGTGATATCACCGAGGGGGCCCAGAGTATATCTATCCGTCATCGGGATTGACAAATTCCACTCTTGATCCATGAGCCTCAACATAACACCTTCGTAGCACTGAACCCATCTTTATAGTCACCCTGTTATCAAGATACTCTTCCGGTGTTAGCAATTAACATGATCTCATGGTCTAAGGATAAAGATTACTTCGTATGATGTTATAGCAATATAAACATAATGACTTTGATCATAATGCTATACTTCGGATGAATGTTCATCACATCATTCCACCAATGGTGTGACCTTGTTATTAACAACATCCAATGTCCATGATCAGGAAACCTTGATCATCTTGTTAATCAACAAGCTAGTCTATGAAAGAGAGGCATAACTAGGAACCCCTTTTGTTTATTAAACACACATGTATTGATGTTTTCGATCAATACAATTCTAGCATGTAAAATAAACATTTATCATAAACATGGAATAAGATAATAACCACTTTATTATTGCCTCTCGGGCATATTCCCTTCAGTTCTTGAGGGCCTCGACCTCCTAGGTGCATCACTCTCAAATATCTCTCCAAAACTGTGGTTGTTCATGCTTGGTATTCTGAAATTTAAACACCAATTAAACAAGTGATTGTAAAGTAAATATAATGAAGGATTCTACTCACAGGGACTAGAAAGAGGCCTAAACATGCATCAAAACTATATCTCTAAGCATCAAACAAGCTTACAATCTCTCATAACTAGTCATCTATAGCAGCAAAATACTCAACATATAATCCACTAAACACAAATCTACTTGGACAAGGGGAGGAGTCACATACCAAGGAACAATTGCTCCAAATTTCAGCAAGAAAGATGGGCTGAGCAAAGAGATCGAAGAAATCGAGAGCAAGCACAGAAAGAATGCGATTTTGAGCTATGAACTAGAGCTTACTCGGGAGAGAGAAGAAAGTGGCAGGTGAGAGAAGTAGTAGGGGGCCAGGGGTGGCCCACACTAGGGCATGGCGCCACCCAGGTCTGGCCACGCCACCATGTGGTGTGCCTGCCTGGTGGGCCCCCCTGGTACCTACCAGGTACTCCTCTGCCCCTTTTTCACGTAAAAATTTAATATGAATTTTCTGGAATTTTTCGAGACACTTTATTTTTGGGCATTTTTCAGAAATAGAAGAATGATTTTTCTGACAGACAGATTTTTTTTCTTTTTTTTGGAAACATGATGCAAGGACAAAATAAGGCTAGAACTACAGAAGTCCTAGTATGCAAGCAACTAGCAACACAAAGAAAGCTAAATGAAAGCAAAAACTAAAAATGCAAAGGATAGAAATAAACGGAGATAATCATAATGAAAACATTGTTTTGTTCAATGGAATCCTTTTGTTAGCAAGGTTGATCAAGTCTTGCTACCAAAACAATTGCATATGAGACAAAACTTTGTACTCCACTAATGATTATGTGACCTCAACCTTGATAGCAATGGTCCCAATCATAATAGTTTTAAATTTTTCTCTTGGTATGGGACAATATATTTCTCCAACTTGAATGCCTTCAACATGTTCAATTGAATTCAAACCATAAGTCCTTTCAATCTTCTTGGGGAAATAGACAGTATGTTCCTTTTCATTAACATTGAAGGTCGCCTTTCCTTGATTACAATTAATAACAGCTCCTGCAGTATTAAGAAAAGGTCTCCCAAGAATAAAAGACATATTATCATCTTCAGGCATTTCAAGAACAACAAAATCAGTTAATATCAAGCAATTATGAGCCACCTGGACAGGTACATCCTCACATATACCCACAGGAATAGTGGTAGACTTATCAGCCATTTGCAAAGATATATCAGTTGGTATCAATTTTTCAAGCTGAAGCCTCTTATAGAGAGAGAAAGGCATAACACTAACTCCATCTCCCAAATCACACAAAGCAGTTCTAACATAACTGTTCTTAATAGAGCAAGGGATAGTTGGAATCCCTGGGTCTCCAAGTTTCTTAGGAACCTTACCATTGAAGGAATAATTAGCCAGCAAAGTAGAGATTTCTTCATTAGGGATCTTCCTTTTATTCGAGACAATGTCCTTCATATACTTTGAATAAGGAGGCAATTTAATAGCATCAGTCAAAGGAATTTGCAAGAATAAAGCTTTCATCCACTCACAAAACTTATTATAGTGTTCATCTTCCTTTAACTTGTGTTTCTTATCAGGGAAGGCATAGATTTTTGGACCCAAGGTTCTCTTTCACTACCATGTTTCTTAGCAATAAAATCTTCTTTGGTGTATTTAGTAGTCTTAGTGTGGTTTTCAGGTTCTTTTTCAACTTTTTCTTCATTAGGAACTTCATTTTCTTCACTACCACTTTCAGTTTCAGCATCAGAGATAGATATACTATTAGGATATATAGCAGGTTCAGAGGGTTCTACAATAGTTTTATGTTTCTTTTTCCTTTTCTTATGAGTAGAACCACTATTTTCAGCTTGTTGAGAATCCTGCTCAATTCTTTTGGGATGCCCCTCAGGATATAGAGGATCCTGGGTAGTAGCACCACTTCTAGTTCTAATTTCATAAGCATGTTTTTCTTTAGCAGCATTAACTAGCAAGTCGTTTTGCACTTTAACGAGTTGATCTATTTGAGTTTGAACCATTTGAAAGTGTTTAACAATCATTTTAACATCATTAGAGGTTATTTCCACAATATCTTTCAACTCAACAATAGCTCTAGTGTTTTCCATTAGATGATTTTGCACCCTTTTATTAAAGTTATCTTGCTTAACAATAAAGATATCAAATTCTTCTAAGCATTGATCAGGAGGTTTCAAGTAAGGGATATCACCTTCATCAATGTGCTGGAGAGAGTGTACCTCAATAGTGGGTGAGTAGGGAATAGGTTACATAATTCTTCTATAGGAGGTAAATTCTTGACATCTGCAGCTTTAATTCCCTTCTCCTTAAGACATTTCTTAGCTTCCTTCATCACTTCATCATTTAATTCAATAACTCCCCTCTTCTTTGATGTTGGAATAGGCACAGGAATAGATGGTTCAGGTACAATTACTTCAGGTATAGCTTGTTTAGGAGGAGTCCAATCTTCATAATTCTTGCTTATTTTAGCCATTAATTCCTCAGCTTCCTTGGGAGTCCTATTCATGAAAACACAATCAGCACAACTATCTAGGTATGTCCTAGATTCTTCGGTTAGTCCATTATAAAATATATCAAGTAGTTCATTCTTAGGTAATGGACTTCCAGCCTGTGCATGAATCAAAGCACAAAACCTTGCCCAAGATTCGGGCAATACCTCTTTTTCTCCCTGTTTAAAATCAAAAAGTTCCTGCAAAACAGCATGTCTAGCACTAGGAGGAAAATATTTCTACAGGAAAGTATTAAACAAGCACTCAGGGCTATCAATAGATCCAGGAGGTAAATTACCAAACCAAGTTTTAGCTTCTCCTTTCAGTGAAAAAGGGAAAATCTTAGCAACAAAGTAAGTACGCATTTTAATATCATCAGAAAACAAGCCACTCATGGTAGAAAGTTCATTCATATGTGCTACCGCACTTTCATTCTTAGTCCCGCCAAAAGGTTCTTTCTCGATAATAGCTATGTAGGATAGATCGAGAGAGAAATCATAATCTTCATCTATAATGTTTACAGGAGAAGCAGCAAACTTAGCAGCAGGATATAATTTGGGTCTAATAGTACGCCTCTCAAGGAGATTCTTAGCGGCTCTCCTATCATGGGTGTTCCTACATTCTTCAATAAACTCATCAGTCATCTCAACATAATCTTCTTCAGCATCATAACTCTCACTAGACTCAGGTGAGCTAACAGGTGTAGCAGTGTGTTCATTAGGAGTTTCGGTATTTCCAACTATAGTTCTAGCAATCGTAGCATCTAGGAAAGGACCTAATGAACCACTCTTGTCAAGCACAGTAGAAGCAGCATCATAAGCATCAGAAGTTTCAGATCCAGCAGTAGTAGCAGTGTGTGTAGCATGTGTATGTGGTGGAGTAAGGAACTTACTCAGAACAGACGGTGAATCAAGAGCAGTAGAGGTGTTCAGAACCGTACCTCTTCTTGTAGTGGATGGTAAAATAGGAACCTTGCCATCACGAGACTTACCCATGATGGATGGAAAGCAGCGAACAATAGAGAATCCAAGTGAACTTGATAAATAAAGCTATGCTCCCCGGCAACGGCGCCAGAAAATAGTCTTGATGACCCACAAGTATAGGGGATGTATCGCAGTATTTTCGAGGGAAGTGAAACCCAATTTATTGATTCGACACAAGGGGAGCCAAAGAATACTTATCAGCCTTAACAACTGAGTTGTCAATTCAGCTGCACCTGGAAACAGTCTTGCTCACAGCAGTTTATCAGTAGCAACAGTTTTGTAGTAGGAATAGTAAAAAAACAGTAGCAGCAAAACAAAGACAATAGTAACAAAAGCAGTAAACAGTGGGATTCGAGTGCGGTAGGCATAGGGATGGATGGACGGGCGTTGCATGGACAAGACAATTCACATAGCAATCAGAACATAGGGCAACTGCAGATAAATAAGATAAAGCATCCAAGTACTAGACAATCCTAGGCATGTGTTCCATATATAGTTATACGTGCTCGCAATGAGAACTTGCACAACATCTTTTGTCCTGCCAGCCCGTCTGCAGCGGGGCCTCTAGGGAACTACAGGCAATTAAGGTGCTCCTTTTAACAAAGCACCAGAGAAAAGCATTAACACTCTGTGAACACACGTGATCCTCACATCAAAGCCTTTCCCTTCTGGCTACCCCAATTTCTGTCACTTCGGGACCATAGGTTCGGGACAACGACGTGTGTAAACAACTTGTAGATAAGACCCAAAACAATACTATCATGATGAATCAATAATAAGTTCAGATCTGAAATCATGGCACTCGGGCCCGAGTGACAAGCATTACGCACAACAAGGCTGCAACAAAGTCATAAAGCACTAATAGAGATACTAGGCACTATGCCCTAACAATCAGATGCCATTACATGAACAATCTCATCCAATCCCTACCATCCCCATAGCCTACAACGGGGGATTACTCACTCATAGATGGGGGAAACATGGATGGTCGATGGAGAAGCGATGGTGATGATGATGGCGATGATCTCCTCCAATTCCTCGTCTTGGCAGGGTGCCAGAACGGAGTTTCTGGTGCTATTTCGTGGAATTTGGTGGTGGCGGCGGAGCGGAACTCCTTCTGGAAAAACGTCGAACCCCCCGAAGTTTTTAGGTCAGAAGGCTCCTTATAGGCGAAGAGAGACACCGAGGGGGTGCCTGGGGGGCCCACACCACCCCCTGGCGTGGCCTGGCCTAGCCCGCACCAGCAGGTGGTGTGGCCACCCTAGGGCTCTTCTCCGTCTCGTATTCTGGCTCCTGGAGTCTTTGGGTAAAATAGGATTTTTGGCATATTTTTCGGGATTTTTCCTAATAGTTGATTTTCTGCACAAAAAGAAGACACCAAGGCAATTCTGCTGAAAATAGCGTCAGTTCGCATTAGTTGCATCCAAATCACACAAGTATAGAGGAGAAACAATAGCAAAAGTGTTCGGGAAAGTAGATACATTTTGGACGTATCAGTCGTACACTTGCTAATCTCAAGATCGTGATGAAGTCCAGCAGGTCTGGCTCCAGCACGTCCTTCAGATCCAGCTCCAGCAAGTCCAGCACCACCAAGTCTAGCACCGCAAAGCAGCGGTGCATCCGTGATCGCACACACGTCCGGTACCCTGACAACCTTCATCCCTCGCTCCAGCAAAGTAGCGGAAGCAGCAACTCCTTTCCAGATAAAGCCACCGAGAACATGTATCTCGCTAACCCGAGACCATGGGGGAATAATACTAGAGGGGGAGAGAGATCCTTCACGAGGAGGTGTGAGTGTGAAGGTGTGAGAGGGGGCACTTTTATAGGAGGAGGGGAGGGTACCCCTCCCCATGGCCGGCGCCTCAAGGGGTGACCCTTCACCTCCTCATTCATGTGGTGGTAACTCCCTCCACATAAATTTGCCCCTTCACATTCTCTTTTAAAGTCTCCACTTTAAATGCATTAAATTTCTCCAAATTTAATGCTCTCTCATTTAATAAAACTCTTTTATTAATTTTATTCAGAATTTTGTTAATTACTTTAATTAACAAACATTCACATAAAACCCCCTGCAACATTTCAATATTACTTGCAGAACCAATTTCAGCAATTTCACCCGAAACAGTTTTGGTGTCTATTGAAATAATTCCAGCGCTTTCTTAAATCTTTATCTGAAACTTTTTTTGTCAGTATCCCTTAAGTGTGTCACCCTACGGTTCGCGAATAATGCAGACATGATCGAGACCCCTCTCAGATCAATAATCAGAAGCGGGACCTGGAGATCCATACTGACTCCTACACATTCAACGATGACTTATGTGATCGTGAGAACCTTTAACGCTAGTAACTAAATCCCTTTGTCTCGCGATATATTACATGTCCAAGATTCGATCATCGGTATCTCCATACCTAGTTTGATCTCGTTGCCGACATGCACTCTTTTCTCGTTCCCGTGATATAACATTCTAGTGATCACATCACTTGCTTGCAAGCTATCTTAATGGGATATCACCGAGAGGGCCCAGAGTATATCTATCCGTCATCGGGATGTACAAATCCCACTTTTGATCCATGAGCCTCAACATAACACCTTTGTTGCACTGAACCCACCTTTATAGTCACCCTGTTACGGTGTGACGTTTGATGTTATCAAGATACTCTTCCGGTGTCAGCAATTAACATGATCTCATGGTCTAAGGACTAAGATTACTTTGTATGATGTTATAGCAATATAAACATAATGACTTTGATCGTAATGCTATACTTCAGATGAATGTTCATCACATCATTCCACCAATGTTGTGACCTCGTTATTAACAACATCCAATGTCCATGATCAGGAAACCTTGATCATCTTGTTAATCAATGAGCTAGTTTATATGAGAGGCATTACTAGGAACTTTGTATTTTGTTTATTAAACACACATGTATTAACGTTTCCAATTAATACAATTATAGCATGAAAAATAAACATTTATCATAAACATGGAATAAGATAATAACCACTTTATTATTGCCTCTCGGGCATATTCCCTTCAGTCTCCCACTTGCACTAGAGTCAATAATCTAGTTTGAAAAACTTTGCGTATTGA
Organism: Avena sativa; assembly: GCA_916181665.1. Classification (NCBI taxonomy): domain Eukaryota; kingdom Viridiplantae; phylum Streptophyta; class Magnoliopsida; order Poales; family Poaceae; genus Avena; species Avena sativa. The sequence continues at coordinate 550,528,148 of OV702290.1, read as the reverse complement.
ACACCTATGGCTTTCTGGTGTTGCATATACGCTATTGCTAGTGCTTAACATAATCTCTGGATCTGACAGTTTCAGGTCCGTGTGTATTTGCATGTCTTTGCGTCTCTACGCATCACTCATTCTCAAATGAGATGGCATTGTAAAAATTTGGTCCTTTGGTGAGACCTTTAGTTTGTTCGGGTTAAAATATGTTGATATTATTGTCATACAATATATCTTCATAGTATTATCCCACTTTGAACCACACCTAGTTTGATAGCAAACTTCTTAACACAAATGGCCTCCTTTGCTGCTACTATAGTTGTCATATACTTAGCCTTTTGTTGTAGTATCCGTCACAATGTTTCAACTTTGGAACTTATACAAATCCATCATGGAACATCCTTTCCATTACATTGTGCCACCCATAGTCTAAATTGAGATAAATTTAATTTGTATCTTGTGACAAAACTAGTAGCAATGTAACACTTTACAATGAACTACCTTTAACTATTTGTCACTTATACATGATATATTCTTAGTTCTTCCAAAGCTCATAAGAATATCTTTACTATTGTCCAATGATCATCTTATGAATCATTCTGGTATGTGCTCATAACATTTAGAGCATAGGGCATTCTGAATATATACATATCACGGTATAATCGATCAAAATCTTCATGTGATTTTACTCACCAAGTGTTGAAACACTTGAATTTTGATACAATCCTTTCCATGCAGCAAGAACCTTTCTTGTTGTTTCCATATTGAACCCTTTCAATATCTCATATATGTATGTCTAGCACAACCATATTAGCGCCTCAATCTATCCATATAGATACTGATGCCAAATATTCTGGTTTTGCCCAAGTCTTTCATCGAAATATTATTTTAATGAAATTCTTAACTTGTGTCAATACAAGATACATCATTTCCAATCAACAATATGTTCTCTATATAATGTATTAGAAATATGTCTTAGCGCTCCCACTTAATTTCTTGCAAATGCAAGCATCTTCATCATCTCCGATGAATTTAAACTCTTTTAACAATTTCATCATGGTGAAGGTTCCAACTCCGCTATGCTTACTTCAACTATTGAAGTTTGCATGCCCTTTTAGCACCCTTTGAATTAACAAAACCCTTCGGACCATGTCATGTACACGTCCTAGGTAACCGTTCTATTAGAAGAACCTTGTTTTGTTTATTCAACTACCATATACCAAATTATATGTAGTGGTTGCTACATTAATCCGTCAAGACTATATATCGCTATAAAAGATCAAATCTTGTCATAGTCAACTCCTTGAACATTGCCGTAAACTTATTTCCGACATGTCGACTATTTCATAGATGTTAAACATCCATGTATATTTGTTTATAGATCCAAACACGACCGATAGGCTTTACACCTTTTCAGAGGGTCTTCCAAGTTCAGAAACTTGATTCTCGTGTATGGATACTATCATGGATTCTATGACTTCTAGTCATTTTATGGAGTCAGGGCCCATCATCGCTTCTTTGCATGCAGTCGGTTCATCATTGTCAAAACAATAACGACTTGTTTATCAAATATCACTATTTGATTCTTACTGACCCACACAGTTCAATATGAACTCTAATCTCCGAGATTACAACCTTTGTAATCACGGGAGCCATGAGCATTGTGGTCGCCACCAGGACACTTTTCGGCGCTGCGCTACTTAGCACATATAGCTAAGGTTCAACAACCTTATCAAAGTTCTATTGTCCTCCCACTTAAATTTTCGCAAAAAATTCCTTCTCAAGAAACTTGACGTTCCAAGTAACAAACTCTTTTGTCCTCGGTGTTATGGAGAAATTCCCAACAAATTCTTTGGGATAACCTACAAAGACGTGCTTATCCAACTTTGGTTGTAAACATTTTACTTATGCATAGCATTCCAAAATTTAAGAAAAGACAATTCGGGTTTTATCCCAAACCATAACTTATATGGTGTCATTTCAACGGATCACGATGGTGCTCTTTTCAGTGTAAAATCGGTAGTCTCTAAAGATTCAATCCTTGAAACATATTGGCAATTTTATAAATGACACCTTTGATCTTACCATGTCAAACAAGGTTTGATTTGATCTCTCGAACATACCATACTTCTATGGTTTATCGGGAAATGTAAATTCATGGAACAATTCCTGAAATCTTAGGTGTTTTGCTAAACCTGTAACTCAAATATATTCCTTTATGATCAAATCATAAACTCTTTTATTTTCTTGTTACAATGATTTTTCACTTCATCTTGAAAGTCTTTGAACAATTTTCAAATGTTTCATACTTCTTCCTTATTAAGTAAATATATAGATATATTCACTCAAATTTCTGGAGAAAGCATATGAAGCCAAAAGATCCATCGCATATGGCTACACATAATGGACTATATACATCAACATGCATAATATCCAATAAATTAGTCATCTGTTCCTCTTTCGCCTGTGGACGGAGTTTCAATTATCTCGAGGAAAGTTTCATAAGTGTCAATTGATCAAAATCAAAAGACTCCAAAATTCCATCAACATAGAGTTTCTTCATGTTTACTTTCCAATATAATTCAAACAGCGATGTCACTTCATAAGTGATCTTCCAATCATTTGTCTTACGACATTTTAGCAATAATTTTTATGGATGTGATTTCTCCCACTAGACTTGTAAAAGTTCATCCATCCTTTATGGAATACGGTAATTATTTGAACAACTATTGTTCTCATAATACCGGAACTAAATAATAATTATTAAAACAAATCTTGAAGGCTAGGTTTGACGACAATGAAAAACACAATAACACTTTATTTGTTTTCGATGAACATCATCACTTATTCTCTTGCCAGTTACTTAGGCCATTGCAGTTCATGAATTGCGTTGTCCTGTATGACACTTCATACCAACCAATTCGGTATCCAATACCGGATTCCAATACCTAAGAACCACATTGTTTAACAACCAAGGAATACAACCATACCATGTATATCTTCTATATACCTAAACTGGACATTTCCAACTTTTTCTTTTCTGCCAAATATTTTATAGATTCTCTTTCATCAATTCCTTTTCGTTTTAAAAGAATCTATCAACATCAATAGTGGTGTCATTCACATGACACATAGTACAAAGTGTGCGAGTATAATGTTAATTCCCAAAACCTTTTTGGGAGATCCGGATGCCTAGCATCTCCATCCTTCACAAATTCTCATACAATATGAGAACATGTATTTTGCTAGATTATACTCTATCATAATGCAACCAAAAACATTGTTTCAAATATCACAATATCGTCCACACATGATGGTTTCTGAAACACCTTTTCAGCTCCTATATAATCTTGATATTAAAACAACTTTTGAATATCAATAATCATGGAGGCAAACATGATACTTTAGATACTAACATTGGAATTCTTACTCTTGATTTAATACTACTTATTAAACTTCATGGAGTAAATAGAGTTTGCTGAAAGTTTGCAATAGGACTTATAAACTTTAAATTGACATTCAAAACAATACGATACCAGTTCGTAAAGTAAATATCCAGAATTCTATAGTTCTATTATCTCAATTAAAACTAAGCATAAGGTAGTGAACAGATGCCAATGACTACAACAAATTATGCAAATTCACTTCGATTTAGTTTATGACAAATTGAGTTTGACTAATCCAAATTAGAAATGAACTCCCACTCAAAAACGACATCCCTTGTGCCTTTTTGGTGATTACATGAACCAAATCCACTACACCAAGTCCGATCATCGCGTGAGTCGGTGTAGCTTCAAAGGCGAGCATCAATATGGGCATCATATCAACTATATGACTCATGCTTAACCTTTCGGTCCGTGTTGCGAGGCCATGTTTGTACATGCTAGGCTCGCCAAGTAAGAACCTTAGTATCCGCGTGTGTAAAACTGTCTTACACCCGTTATATGAAAGCGTGGAGTAGAGTACACCAGATCATTGATGGCTCAATGCACGGCGCCTAGAAAAATGCTTGATGGCGGTGTTGATGTAGATCTTGTTGGGAACCCCAAGAGGAAGGTATGATGAGCACAGCAACAAGTTTCCCTCAGTTATGAAACCAAGGTTTAATCGAACCAGTAGGAGCAAGGAAACACCCCAAAGGTGTTACTAGCTGAGCTTTGGCAGGGCACACTACCGGTGCCAGTAGCAACGTGGAGACCTGCACAACACAACCACAGAACTTTGTCCCCAACTTGCGATGAGGTTATCAATCTCACCGTGTTTTGCGGAAAACAAAGGATTAAACGTATCGAATGGAAATAAGTAATAGCTTGCAGAAAGTAAACACAAAACAGTAAACAGTTTATAGATTGTATGTAAAGAAAAGGACCGAGACCCATAGTTCACTACAAGTGGCTCTCCTTAGATAGAAATCATGCTGGGTGAACAAATTACAGCGGGGCAATTGATAAACACCGAGAAAGCAATACATGCATATACTAATCATCTTGACTCCTTTGAGACTTGATTGGGCATTACAACATTATACATAGACCGCCATCCAACTGCATCTATGACTAATAATCCACCTTCAGGTTATCATCCGAACCCCCTCCAGTATTAAGTTACAAGCAACAGATTATTGCTTTACGAACTATGTGTAAGGTAAACAATACAATTGTTCTATGAACAAAGGATTGTTGTTTTCTCCCTAGTAGCAACAGCACATCTAGTACCTTAGAGATTTCTGTCACTTCCCCAGATTGCCAGAGGCATGTACCCATTATCGAGCATAAATACTAACTCTTGGAGTTGCTAGCATCTACTTGGACAAGATAGCTACTAACAACGGAAAGCATGCAAGATCACAAATAACAAAGACATGATAGAATCAATAATCAATCTGAAATAGCATCTCCATATCCATCGGATCCCCGCAAACACAACATGTATGAATTACAAATAGATGATCTTGATCATGAACGGAGCTCACAAGATCTAAACATGAAAGCACAAAGGAGGAGAACCAGCCATCTAGCTACTACATGGATCCGTAGTCCAAGGATGAACTACTCACGCATCACACCGGAGGCTTGCATGGTGATGAAGAAGGCCTCCAGGGTGAATTCCCCTTTCCGGTAGGGTGCCGGGAAGAGCTTCAGATCCCTCCCGGTCTAGGGATGGAGATGACGGCGGCTACAGACTCTTTCGTGGATTTTTGATCGGGCCCTTAGGGTTTATGTCCCGAGGGCAATATATAGGCGGAAGGAGAGGCCGAGGGGGTGCCGGGAGCGACCACACCCCCCCTGGTGCGAACCAGGCCTGGCCGCGTGGCCAGGTGGTATGGTGGCCCCCTGGACCCTCTCCGTCTCATATGCTGGCACTTGATGACATCCTGAAAAATAGGCACTTTGGCTTTTGTCCCGTCCAATTCCGAGAATATTCATTTTCTGACTTTCCTGGAACCAAAAACAGCAGAAAACAGGCAGCTGGCATTGTGGCTCTTATTAATAGGTTAGTCCAAGAAATCATATGAAAAGTACTCCAAAGTGTGGACAAAACACAAGAAAGTGGATAAAACCAAGCATGGAACATCAAAAATTATAGATACATTTGCAATGTATCAACTGTAGGGGTTCCGCGCATAAAAATAATAAATTTTACTCTACGCCCCTGAACCCCTGACGCTACCAGGACCTATCTATTAGTAATACAGTAACGGGAGAGGCTTTTTGCGAACTTACCCTTGAAGACCGAAAAGCGTTGTCAACGCTCAGGAGAGCGTGGTTGATGTAGATGAGGCGAAGCCGACCTCAAGGTCGTGATGAAGTCCTTGCGCTCCTTCTGGCTCCAACGACTTGAGTACCTCAAGTGTGACACCTCATGGGAGTTACACACGTCCGGTGCCTAACAATGACTCCTGCTTCCCCGATCCAGCAGCAGTTGCGGAAGTAGAGCTCCCGGATCCGAATCCCGTAGCACGAGGCGCTCCGCGGTGAAGATGTCTCTCGCTTGCGCAGTCTAGACTTGGGACCACGGTCACGAGAGAGAGAGAGGGGAGAGAGAAAATATCAATTGGAGGTCCTCCCAAAAGTGGGGAGACCTTTATTGATTTTTGGGTGTGATTATCTGGCCAAATACCCCCACTATATATAGGGGGAGGGGAGGTACTACCTCCCCTCAAGTCCCGGGGTGGGACTAAAGGTGAGGAGGGGGTGGGGTGGCCGCCGGCCAACCCCTAGTGGGCCCCGCGGGGGGGAAGGCCCAGCCGGCCTCCCCCTTTGGCCCCTCTCTCCTTTCCCTAATGGGCCCTCTCCCTCCAGAAATTGGCCCATTAAGCCTTTTGACCTTTTAATTTTTTTCTCTTTATTAAATAATTATGAATAAATGATTAAATCAATATTTAACATTCATTCACACATTATCTAATCTCCGTGGCCATGGAACACCTTCCACCTCCACTCCGGACTTACCAAAACCCTTCCGATTTTCTCCCTTCTTTTCTTCGGTGATTCTACCGATCCCATAAACACTCTCTAAGCATCATCAAGCCCTTAAGCGTGATAGCCTAGGTTCGGGAACACTCTAGACATGGTCAGGACACTCCCGCACCAATGATCAACAGAGGGACCTGGATGACCATGTGACCCCTGTGCGTTCCACGAAGATCTTTCGTCGTCTGAACCGGGACAGTCGTGTCTTATTCCCTTTGTCATTCGATACTTGCATTGTCCGAGATCTAATCATTGACATCACCATGTCGGGTTCAATCTCGTTACTGAACAATGCTACTTAACTCGTCCCGACAAGTGATATCCCCGTGATCTAATCACACGCTGCGCAGCTATTGGATATAACTTCTCCGAGTGGGCCCTTGAGTATCTTCCCGTCACATGGACGGACAAATCCTGCTCTCGACATACAATCTACAATCTTTTACTGCTTTGTGTTTACTTTCTGCAAACTTTTACTTCTTTCCAACCGATACGTTTAATCCTTTGTTTTCCGCAAAACATGGTGAGATTGACAACCTCATCGCAAGTTGGGGACAAAGTTCTGTGGTTGTGTTGTGCAGGTCTCCACGTTGCTACTAGCACCGGTAGTGCGCCCTGCCAAAGCTCAGCTAGTAACACCTTTGGGGTGTTTCCTTGCTCCTACTGGTTCGATTAAACCTTGGTTTCATAACTGAGGGAAACTTGCTGTTGTGCTCATCATACCTTCCTCTTGGGGTTCCCAATGAGCTCTACATCAACCACGAGCCATCAACACTTTTCTAGGCATCGTGCATTGAGCCATCAAGCATTTTTCTGGCGCCGTTTCCGGGGAACAAAGACGAACAAAATCCCACGTCAACTACACGCTAGCAAAGATTTTTCTGGCGCCGTTGCCGGGGAGTCAAGAACATCTTCACAAGGGGAGTCCCTCATAACCAATCTCTTTACTTTGTTGTTTTTGTTTTGCTTAGTTTCTTTTTTTTCCTTGTTTGCTTGTTTTGTTCTTCAAAAAACACAAAAAAATTAGTTCTACTTGTTTGCTTTCTTATTTGAATAACACAAAAAAAATAAGTCTCCTTTAGTTGTCACCCCTTCCTTAGCTCACCATGTTGATCCCTACTTTCACCTTGAAAGACCTTCCAATTGGTAGTGGTTCTATAATTGGGAAAGATAATATTGAAGAATTCTTTAATCATGTTAGCAAACATGAAGATACTGAGGATAGATCCCTTGTAGAACTTGCTCCAAATTTTGAGATTGATGTAGCTTCTTTAATTCACATGTTAGAAGCTAGGTTGGTTAACCTCAACCCCTTAATTCAAGTAATGTTTCTTAAGCTTAAAGAAATTGAGGACCATGAAAAGAAGGATTTTATTCTAGAAACTTTGTTTAAGGAGTTCTTTGATGTTGCCAAGGAAGCTAGAAAAGTTTTTGAACGTTTCAATATGCTAGGCTCATGTGTAGATGTTGTTGGTACACGAGAAAAGATGAACAAAACCGAACCTAATGGGGAGGAACCTAAGATACCAATACCCTTTAAACTAGTAGCAATACATGATGCCATAGAAAAGAATCTTGACTGGATTATTCCTGCAAACCCTTTTGATGAGAATAGTGAACCTAAGAGCATTGAGAGAGGATCCTCTAGAACTTATTTGGATGATATACCTTGCCTTGTTGAAAATATTTCTGGTATGGATCTTAATGCTTCTTCATTTGAGAACACTTGATCCTTTCTTTGCTTCTTATGCCTAACTTAAAGGCGTTAAAGAAAAGTACTTGTTGGGAGATAACCCAAGAGTTTTAGATGAGTCTTGGAAGTTATTGCCTCTGTAATAACCTCTCTTTATCCTTTTTATTTGCTTTTTGTGCCAAGAGTAACCTCTAATGAGAGTGAAGTAATGATTGGGAAAGTTGCTGTCCCGAAACAGATTTCTGTGCTTCACCGTAAAAATTCCTGAGAGAGTTCTGTATGTCCGATTGAGCTGTAATTTTTTGTTCTTCTGCCCCAGGTTGTTATCTAACTTTCTTTAGTTCAAAAGTTTTTGATTTGAGCAACAAAAGGTCTTCGAAAAAATTCGTCTTTACCTGCTGGTCTGTTTTGATAGATTTCTGCCATTTTCTGCATTTGCTTCTTGTTGGTTCCTTCTTGAGTTCCTTTGGGGAACTGAGCTTTTTGAGGGAAGTGCTACAATAGACAGTGTTCTAATGGAAGTTTATTTGGTGTTAGAACTGAACCTTGAGACTTATTTATCTTAAGTGCACTAATGTTGCTAAAGAGATTGTGTGAAGTTTTGTATGAAGGAAAATTTTCAGGTGTATGAAAGGAATGAGTAATGAGATGAAGGATGGACTAAAGCTCAAGCTTGGGGATGCCACACGTGTCACCCCAAGAAACATCCAAGAAGTACAAGTGTCAAAGCTTGGGGATGCCTAAGGCATCCCCTTCTTCATCAATAAAAATTCCAGGTTTCTTCCAAACGCTTCATTTTTATTGTTTCATGCACAGTTATGTTTTTCTTGGAGCGTCTTCCTTTTCGTTTTCGTTTTAGTTTTTAGTTTGCTTGGTTTGCTTAGTTTTCTGAATAAGTTGGTTGGACCCCCTCTTTCACACTTTGGTTTGCAAATAGTTTGGTTTGGTTTGGAAAAGAGTAGGAAAGTTCATGCTTATGTGGTAAAAAGAGCTCGTTTTTTACTGTGGCTATGCTTTGTCATGCCATGCTTGATATTGTTTTGGCTTTATGCTTAGTATACTTTGCTGTAGCATGACTTGTTATAAACAATTGAGATTGCTTAATGTGCCTTGGATGAATCATGCGTTGTTTTAGCATATTAAAGCATAGTATAGTGGTATTCTCCTTTGATGCTTTATTTGGGTTGACTTGGCACATGCTCACACCATGTTATGACTATCTCAAGTCACCATAGCCTTTATGATCCTTTAGTTTTCAACCTGTAGTATCACTTTATGCTTTGATCAATGATGTTTTGTCGCTCTGCATGATTATGGCCATTATTGCTCTCTTAGTTTGTCGCTCCCAGTCTTTTGCTAGCCTCCACAACAAAGTATGAGTTCCACTCATGCATGCAACTCCCTAAACCAAGTTATCCCAAAGAGTCCACCATACCTACCTACTAGCTTATGCTATTCCAAGTATATTCATGCTTTTGTTTACCTTCCAAATTAAACTTGTTATGAGAAAACTAGTGATTAAAGCTCTCACGAACTTGATGGCACACTTTACTTTATTGCCTCTAATAAACTTGAACCATTGGGTCCTTCTTTGTTGCGTATATGCTTGCGCTTTATAAAGTTGAAATTAGCAGAACCATGTTTCATGGGGAACGCTTTCAACATTGCACTTGTACTTTGTACCCCGTTGATATCATGTTCTTTTGCTTACAGATCCCGGCGATGTGAAATAAAAGTGGAACTTGTAAGATCATGGAGTTTGTATGTGTGTTAGAGAAACGCCTGGGCCACTAGCCTAAGCCATGCTTAATCATGGTGGAAACTTGCAGCATCACCATAATGAGCACTCTATGAAGCATCCTCAATAAAAACCTATGCAAATAGCAAATAAAAAGATCGCTGAGATGCTCATTGTCTGCTTGCCTTGTCATTTTGATTATGGGAAAGCTCCCGTATCATGTGCAAGGGGTACCCCGTTGGCGCTTCTTAATGATACACATATACTTACAATGACAAGAGCTTACTCGTGACTGAAGTTGAGTAGCATGAGGATCGGTCTTCGTAAGTAAGGGGCATGAGATTTCGGTTTATACCTTGTCAAGCATATCCTCTTAGTTGTGTCACTTTAACCTTAATCACCTTCAAGATGCTTATGATAGGGGCAATGAGAGCTGAAAGCTATAAGTACCATAATTTTTGGAAGCTCTTTATGAGACTTGAATCCCTACTTCCTTTTACAAAAGGCCTTTATTCCACCATTATATTGAGTCTCCACCTTCTATCTTTATGCACCTACTTTGAGAGCATAGTGGCCATTCTTGGTTCTATGTGCATTGTCCCAAGACTAGTTGATTGATGCATAACTTGATATTGCTTGTTTGAAACTATTGTATCTAGTCACTCTTATGAACTTTTAAGGTGTCCTTTGCATTTATATTTGCTACTCTATTGAGGGACAAGCTGAATACTTTTATGCTATGTTTTCTTTATGTGAAACAAACAAACGTCTTGCAAAGCATTGTTATTCATGATTCTTTTGTTTGTGCCTTTTCATGTTGCATCATAGTTTCTTTGCTTATTGCTAGAACTTTGTATTTCATGTTATGATTGAAGTACTTTGATCCCAGCTTTGATGTTTTGCAAATACTTTGATCAAGTCTTTGAGGGTGCATGTCACCTCAAAAATTCTTTCTTTTTATCACTTACCTACTCGAGGACGAGCAGGAGTTAAGCTTAGGGATGTTGATACATTGCAAATGTATCTATAATTTTTGTTGTTCCATGCTTGGTTTTATCCACTTTCTTGTGTTTTGTTCCAACTTTGGAGTACTTTTCATATGATTTCTTGGACTAACCTATTAACAAGAGCCACAGTGCCAGCTGCCTGTTTTCTGCTGTTTTGGGTTCCAGGAAAGTCAGAAAATGAATATTCTCGGAGTTGGACGGGACAAAAGCCAAAGTGCCTATTTTTCCGGAAGGGATCAAGTGCCAGATTACGAGATGGAGAGGGGCCAGGGGCCGGCCACACCACCTGGCCGCGTGGCTAGGCCTGGCCCGCGCCAGGGGGTGGTCTGGCCGACCCCAGCACTCCCTCGGCCTCTCCTTCCGCCTATAAGATGCCCTCGGGACGAAAACCCTAAGTACCCGATCAAAAATCCACGAAAGAGTCTGTAGCCGCCGTCATCTCCATCCCTAGATCGGGAGGGATCTGAAGCTCTTCCCGGCACCCTGCCAGAGAGGGGAATTCACCCTGGAGGCCTTCTTCATCACCATGCAAGCCTCCGGTGTGATGCGTGAGTAGTTCATCCTTGGACTACGGATCCATGTAGTAGCTAGATGGCTGGTTTCTCCTCCTTTGTGCTTTCATGTTTAGATCTTGTGAGCTCCATTCATGATCAAGATCATCTTTTTATAATTCATACATGTTGTGTTTGCGGGGATCCGATGGATATTGAGATGCTATTTCAGATTGATTATTGATTCTATCATGTCTTTGTTATTTGAGATCTTGCATGCTTTCCGTTGTTAGTAGCTATCTTGGCCAAGTAGATGCTAGCAACTCCAATAGTTAGTATTTATGCTCGATAGTGGGTTCATGCCTCTGGTAATCTGGGGAAGTGACAGAAATCTCTAAGGTACTAGATGTGTTGTTGCTACTAGGGAGAAAACAACAATCCTTTGTTCATAGAACAATTGTATTGTTTACCTTACACGCAGTTCGTAAAGCAATAATCTGTTGCTTGCAACTTAATACTGGAGGGGGTTCGGATGATAACCTGAAGGTGGATTATTAGTCATAGATGCAGTTGGATGGCGGTCTATGTATTATGTTGTATTTCCCAATCAAGTCTCAAAGGAGTCAAGATGATTAGTATATGCATGTATTGCTTTATCGGTGTTTGTCAATTGCCCCGCTGTAATTTGTTCACCCAGCATGTTATCTATCTAAGGAGAGCCACCTCTAGTGAACTATGGATCCCGGTCCTTGTCTTTTACATACAATCTACAATCTTTTACTGCTTTGTGTTTACTTTCTGCAAACTTTTACTTCTTTCCAATCGATATGTTTAATCCTTTGTTTTCCGCAAAACACTGTGAGATTGACAACCTCATCGCAAGTTGGGGACAAAGTTCTGTGGTTGTGTTGTGCAGGTCTCCATGTTGCTACTAGCACCGGTAGTGCGCCCTGCCAAAGCTCAGCTAGTAACACCTTTGGGATGTTTCCTTGCTCCTACTGGTTCGATTAAACATTGGTTTCATAACTGAGGGAAACTTGCTGCTGTGCTCATCATACCTTCCTCTTGGGGTTCCCAACAAGCTCTAGATCAACCACGAGCCATCAACACTTTTCTGGGCGCCGTGCATTGAGCCATCACTTGCTCATGGAAGAGGTTGAGTCTTGGGTCTGTACTTTTACAGTCCCAAATCCTTTGCAACTTACTAATGTCACCTTGATTGACATCAATACTCTATCATCACATGATAGCATCTGTGTGTATGCATCATAGCTATGGCAACAGAACGAGGCCTGATTCCAGGAGCCTACAGTGACGTTAGATCAACCTCGAGGGCTTTCTCATGGGCACTGTGCCCTGGGACACATAATTCTACGTTAAAAGCGAACTAGCCCCGCCATAACATTATACAACACTTTAGATGGTACCCTTATCTTTTAATATAAATGTATTCATCGAAACACTAGTGCACTCTGTGCAACTTTCGATGTTTTTTGTTCACCTCGCTTCCTACTTGACTCTAATTGGTATCTAGAGGAGTTTCCAACATATTCCCTTATAACATAACTCTTTATGCTTTAAGATATGTTATCCTTTATGGATTTGGAAAATATGTCTACAGTTCTCTACTAGATACTGCGGACAAACTTATCTCAACGTTATGTGATTCGAACTAAATCACTTTTAAACGTTCCTCATTTAGATCACATATTATGCTAAGTTATCATCATGGTTTATAACCTATGTCTTAACACAGTGGATGACGATCATCCTTTTGTTTCTTTTAACCATTGATGTTAAACTTAATGCTATTCCTAATTTGAATTATTAAGGACCAGTTCCTTAATTAACTTCTATTCTGAAACCCCTTTCAGAATCCCTTAAGAAATACTACATAATATCATAATACACTTATTATCAACTTCTACATCTTATAAATCATTATTTATAAGTATTTGCGCTTTCATCCTTAACTTACTTAAGAATTACCCCTATAAGCTCCCACTCAAACAATGTTGTTACCATATTTGGGTATTAGTCAGTACTCTTAGTCAAACAATGTTCTTACATATTTGAATTTAAGTCTTATATTGCTCCCACTTAAAAATATGTCAATTACATATTGTTTTAGGAAGACTTTCATAGCTCCCACTCAATTTTATGCAAATTTCATATCTCCTTAACTATTTTGAACAATTTCAAAATCCTTCGATCAAATATCAAACTTGGAGATTTATTATGAGATACTAGTACTTTACTAGTTTTTTAAATCCACTTGACATTTAGCACACATGAATCAAATTCATTTGAATTCATCCAATGTTTGACAAATTGTGCTTTTGTCATTTACCCCCTTTTTTCCTACTATGGCTTTGCAGTCATTTGGGAAAATTCCAAGTAACTCCTTTTGCTTGTGAGATTCAGCAACGAATTGCTTTCTAATCTCAAGGGAATTTTACTATTATGATTTCTCATAATTCTAGTTTACCATTATTTCCTTTGTAGTTCGTAGGTATGTCATATTCCAAAAATCATGACAAGTGATTCACAAATGTTTCCATACCAGATATGGATTTACATTTTGAATCCTACTTCTTATAGTGAAAAACAATAGTGGAGGAAAAAACACAATGATCAGAATCATTGATTCTTTCCTTTCATGAAGAGAATCATTCAGGAACATTGTCCGTTGCGCTTCTCAACACTCTGATGCAGGGTTTTGAATCCTCATCGTGTTTTACACTATTTTCCATTTGCTTCATAATTGAGAAACATCACTAGAAGTGAGCTTTCTCAAGAATGGACCAAAATCCAAGCAATACGAATTTTGCTTTCCTTTTGGTTTCAGCTATGGATTTCGTATTCAAAGTTTCCAATGAATACGCTACAAGGACTTATTCGCTATTATTTTGGTTATATCGAATAACCCCAAAACTTTCACGAATTCTAATGGTTTACCAATTCTGATTGAGTGCTAACTATTTCTAAGCTAATGGTCTCTACATATACACTACAATGATTTATTCAGTGCCTTCTATTCAACCCCTTTTTGATATCTTATATCACATTGTGATGCTTTGTATTTTGACGTTTCAAAACACTTTGCATTTCACAATTTCTTTCATGCCATTCTTATAAAGTTGAATTTCATTACTATTGATCAAATCATAGTAATTAGATTCTCTTTTATACTTATACCCTTTTATTGATGAAACATTTTGATCAAATCAAAATAGTTTCATATTCATGTTTCCTGTGGCAAACTACTTTGCACTTTTAAACAATCAATTAATGATAATTATCATTGATGTTAAAATCCAATACATCAAATATGTATTTACTTTTAACTATTCTTTAAACACATTGTATTCAAGTAATACACGGTGTTCAAGTTATTTTGCCGAACTTAGGCATGATTTATATGTGAAAAGAAATCGAATGACTTTCACATATTATCACATAACTTTGAATTTAAACAATGATTTCATTCATTAATGAAATATCATTAAGTTGGGTATTTTAAACAAGGCATTTTAACATTTTACAAATGTTCATACATTATCAATTAGTTTCAAATAACAAGGATAATTCACACATAATCAAAAAAGACATGAACATGAATAGAAATCATTCATAAAAGCAGAACAACTGTTTGTTACAAACTCATATGAATAACCGTCTCACGAAGTGTGAGACACACTAAAGAATTTCACAATCTCTTGATTACAAAAATCATCCTAAACACAAACTAAGTGATAAACGTCGAGGGAGAGTGTCGTCGGCCATCATCATCATGCTCGCCATCAACACGCAACGTCGCCTCCTTTCTAGCAAGCACCTCTATGCAGAAGGACCTGTTTTCACCAAAACAGAACAAGTATCAGATATACTTAACACTGCAATGTGTTTGCAAGATTATAACATTTATAAAATTGTATATCAAATATATACCTTCGTTGTTGACGACTCCAGCGACGTTGGTTTCATCTATCACATTTCTAAAATGTGATATGAACTCAAGGAAATCCAGTGTTTCCGTGTCGCCTCTCATAACGCAGATCCTGACTTGTGCTTGGAAGCTTGGAGAAAGCGACCGAAGCACAACTCCCATCGCAAATGAGCTTGAGTACTAGTTGTCCAGGTAGTATGCCAGACTCATATACGCATCGTAGAGGCGCAATAAGTGCTCATCCAGTGAGGAGCCCTCCTCCATCTTTATGGAGAGGAAGTCTCCCATCAGCTCATACTCCCACATACGCACTTGTTCCACGAAATGTGCTCTCAGATGTGCCATGACCATTCGGGGCTTGAGACTCCCCACCATTGGCCATATCCCATCCTCCATTCCGAGGTGCATGGTCACTAATATAAATGTGGCCATCACACAACAACGACAACGCAGATCCCGCTGCTCCTGGGTCTCATGGGAATAGGGTGGCTCCAAAAACATCTCGCATGTCAAGTAGTCATCTACATCGTTCTCCCCAAGGAGATCAAAAAGGTGTATGACCCATGCAGAAAAGTTGGATCCATCTAACTTTAGCTTCTCTCCTTTTAACCAATCGTCGATAGGAAAGGTAATCTCAGTAGAAACCATTTTCTACATTTATAATTGCAAAAGGAATTTATACTAAGTTTATAATTAAATGAGTTAATAATAACTCCACTCAGAAACACCTATCCCCAAAGAGGGTTCCTAGTGATAACACGACCCCTATCAGCCACATCTCCTCCGATCATCATGGCCATCAATGTGGGTTCAAGGGTGGACACTAAACATCGGTCACATCATTCATGCGACTCGTGCTCGATCTTTCAACCATCCGCGTTCCGAGGCCACACTTCTCTAGCGTGCTAGGCTCGCCAACTCAACCTTAGTGTATTCGCTGTGCAACATGACTTGCACCCACTGTATGCGAACATAGATATGTCTGACACCCGATCATCACGGCCTGCCTTATACCGAAGAACTTTCTTGGTGGTGCACACTAAGGGGGAACAAAATCGTTGGTAATTTTAACAGGGATCATCTTATTAGGCTACCGTCGAGTATCTAATACTAGAACACAATAAGACATACAAACAACAACATTGAATGTAAATGCTATGTGATATGGTCCTTCACGTCGTGATCTCCATCCGTTGTCACCGGGTTCCGGCGCCAGGGTTCTGGCGCCGTAGACACTAGGGTACCAGTGTCATTCTGGCGTGGTAGTTCGTCACCTTCATGACTATCTACTACTATGTAACAAAAGGTAATCACTTTACCTTTGCCACAACCATATCACAAAGCAACGCCCCCCTGCAAAACAAAGTTAGACGCCTCTACTTTATCTTTGCATGTTTTACGTGGCTGAATGGGCTTTCGCACAAGAACCGTTCTTACCTTCGAACTTTCAGCACAACGCTGATCAAGTAGTTGTCTATACTACACCCCTTTCGGGGCCCTCCGTTGCAAATGGTATACCAACTAATGCGAGAGAGACAGACACCCCCTAAGCCACTTTATACGGTACAAGCCGTATGTCAAGCGTGGACTAGTCTCGCGAATGAACGCGTAAAGTCAGTTGGGGGCCGCTTCATCAAGCATTACTGCGGTATACACAAATACACGTGGGAGGGTAACAACTAAAAGATCAGCGCCCACACGCTACATCTCGTGTGTTCTACCCGTACTAGCATTACTACACATAGATCTAGCTCTGATACCACTGTAGGGGTTCCGCGCATAAAAACAATAAATTTTACTCTACGCCCCTGAAGCTGCCAGGACCTATCTATTAGTAATACAGTAACAGGAGAGGCTTTTCGCGAACTTACCCTTGAAGACCGAAAAGCGTTGTCAACGCTCAGGAGAGCATGGTTGATGTAGACGAGCCGAAGCCGACCTCAAGGTCATGATGAAGTCCTTGCGCTCCTTCTGGCTCCAACGACTTGAGTGCCCCAAGTGTGACACCTCATGGGAGTTACACACGTCCGGTGCCTGACGATGACTCCCGCTTCCTCGATCCAGCAGCAGTTGCAGAAGTAGAGCTCCCGAATCCGAATCCCGCAGCATGACGGCGCTCCGTGGTGAAGATGTATCTCGCTTGCGCAGTCCAGACTTGGGACCACAGTCACGAGAGAGGGAGGAGGAGAGAGAAAATATCAATTGGAGGTCCTCCCAAAAGTGGGAGACCTTTATTGATTATTGGGTGTGATTATCTGGCCAAATACCCCCACTATATATAGGGGGAGGGGAGGTACTACCAACCCTCAAGTCCCGGGTGGGACTAAAGGAGAGGAGGGGGTGGGGTGGCCGCCGGCCAGCCCCTAGTAGGCCCCGCGGGGGGGGGAAGGCCCAGCCGGCCTCCCCCTTTGGCCCCTCTCCCTCTCTCCTTTCCCTAATGGGCCCTCTCCCTCCGAAAATTGGCCCATTAAGTCTTTTGACCTTTAATTTATTTTCTCTTTATTAAATAATAATGAATAAATGATTAAATCAATATTTAACATTCATTCACACATTATCTAATCTCCGTGGCCATGGAACACCTTCCACCTCCACTCCGGAATTCCTCCGGACTTACCGAAACCCTTCCGGTTTTCTCCCTTCTTTTCTTCAGTGATTCTACCAATCCCATAAACACTCTCTAAGCATCATCAAGCCCTTAAGCGTGATACCCTACGGTTCGGGAACACTCCAGACATGGTCGGGACACTCCCGCACCAATGATCAACAGAGGGACCTGGATGGCCATGTGACCCCTGTGTGTTCCACGAAGATCTTTCGTCATTTGAACCGGGACAGTCGTGTCTTATTCCCTTTTTCATTCGATACTTGCATTGTCTGAGATCTGATCATTGACATCACCATGTCGGGTTCAATCTCATTACTGAACAATGCTACTTGATGCACTCGACTTTCAATGTAGAGATCGTTGGGAACCCCAAGAGGAAGGTATGATGAGCACAGCAGTAAGTTTTCCCTCAGTTATGAAACCAAGGTTTAATCGAACCAGTAGGAGCAAGGAAACACCCCAAAGGTGTTACTAGCTGAGCTTTGGCAGGGCGCACTACCGGTGCTAGTAGCAACATGGAGACCTGCACAACACAACCACAGAACTTTGTCCCCAATTTGCGATGAGGTTGTCAATCTCACCGTGTTTTGCGGAAAACAAAGGATTAAACGTATCGAATGGAAAGAAGTAAAAGTTTGCAGAAAGTAAACACAAAGCAGAAACAGTTTATAGATTGTATGTAAAAGACAAGGACCGGGATCCATAGTTCACTAGAGGTGGCTCTCCTTAGATAGATAACATGCTAGGTGAACAAATAACAGCGGGGCAATTGACAAACACCGAGAAAGCAATACATGCATATACTAATCATCTTGACTCCCTTGAGACTTGATTGGGCAATACAACATAATACATAGACCGCCATCCAACTGCATCTATGACTAATAATCCACCTTCAGGTTATCATCCGAACCCCCTCCAGTATTAAGTTGCAAGCAACAGATTATTGCTTTACGAACTATGTGTAAGGTAAACAATACAATTGTTCTATGAACAAAGGATCGTTATTTTCTCCCTAGTAGCAACAGCACATCTAGTACCTTAGAGATTTCTGTCACTTCCCCAGATTACCAGAGGCATGAACCCACTATCGAGCATAAATAGTAACTCTTAGAGTTGCTAGCATCTACTTGGCCAAGATAGCTACTAACAACGGAAAGCATGCAAGATCTCAAATAACAAAGACATGATAGAATCAATAATCAATTTGAAATAGAATCTCAATATCCATCGGATCCCCGCAAACACAACATGTATGGATTACAAATAGATGATCTTGATCATGAACGGAGCTCACAAGATCTAAACATGAAAGCACAAAGGAGGAGAAACCAGCCATCTAGCTACTACATGGATCCGTAGTCCAAGGATGAACTACTCACGCATCACACCGGAGGCTTGCATGGTGATGAAGAAGGCCTCCAGGGTGAATTCCCCTCTCCGGCAGGGTGCCGGGAAGAGCATCAGATCCCTCCCGATCTAGGGATGGAGATGACGACGGCTACAGACTCTTTCGTGGATTTTTGATCGGGTACCTAGGGTTTTTGTCCTGAGGGCAACTTATAGGCGGAAGGAGAGGCCGAGGGGGTGCTGGGGTCGGCCAGACCACCCCTGGCACGGGCCAAGCCTGGTCGCGCGGCCAGGTGGTGTGGCCGGCCCCTGGCCCCTCTCTGTCTCGTATTCTAGCACTTGATCCCTTCCGGAAAAATAGGCACTTTGGCTTTTGTCCCGTCCAATTCCGAGAATATTCATTTTCTGACTTTCCTCGAACCAAAAACAGCAGAAAACAGGCAGCTGGCACTGTGTCTCTTGTCAATAGGTTAGTCTAAGAAATCATATGAAAAGTACTCCAAAGTTGGAACAAAACACAAGAAAGTGGATAAAACCAAGCATGGAACATAAAAAATTATAAATACATTTGAAATGTATCACTACTTAACTCGTCCCGACAAGTGATATCCCCGTGATCTAATCACACGCTGCGCAGCTATTGGATATAACTTCTCTGAGTGGGCCCTTGAGTATCTTCCCGTCACATGGACGGACAAATCCCGCTCTCGACATATATTGCCTCTACGGTTTCCTCCGAATACCTGAACACACCTTTATAACCACTGTTTTACCAGATGGCGTTTGATGATATCTAAGCAGCCTCGGGAGACAGTGATTGATATAGCCTCACGGTCTAAGGAATAGTCTACGAGGATCCATTTCTAATCATCGTAACTTGAACTTCGTGACATGATCGGGTCACGATGTTTAGGTTGGGTATTGGTTCATCATCTCATTCTCTGAGTGAGATGACCTCATTTCCAACTGGCATAAACGCCACACGATCAGGAAACATGATCATCTGTTGACCAATGAACCAGTGACTAGAGTTTCACTGGAACCCCTGGTTGTTTGTATATCACACGTGTATTGATGTTTCCACTCAATACAGTTATAGCATGATATAAAACTTAATCATAATCTATATGAAATATGATAATAGTTATTACTAATATTTGTCTCTAGGGCATATTTCCAACATCAACATCCCCAAGCTTAACTCCTGCTTGTCCTCGAGTAGGTAAGTGATAAAAAGAAAGAATAATTTTTGAGGTGACATGCACCTTCAAAGACATGATTAAAGTATTTGTAAAACATTCAAATCTGGGATCATAGTACTTCAATCATAACATGAAAGACAAAGTTCTAGCAATAAGCAAAGAAACTATGATGCAACATGAAAAGGCACAAACAAAAGATTCATGAATAACAATGCTTTGCAAGAAGTTTGTTTGTTTCACATAAAGAAAACATAGCATAAAAGTATTCAGCTTGTCCCTCATAGAGTAGCAAATATAAATGCATAGGACACCTTCAAAGTTCATAAGAGTGACTAGATACAATAGTTTAAAACAAGCAATAACAAGTTATGCATCAATCAACTAGTCTTGGGACAATGCACATAGAACTAAGAATGGCCACTATGCTCTCAAAGTAGGTGCATAAAGGTAGAAGGTGGAGACTCAATATAATGGTGGAAGAAAGGCCTTTTAAAAGGAAGTAGGGATTCAAGTCTCATAAAGAGCTTCCAAAAATTATGGTACTTATAGCTTTCAGCTCTCATTGCCCCTATCATAAGCATCTTGAAGGTGATTAAGGTTAAAGTGACACAACTAAGAGGATATGCTTGACAAGTTATAAACCGAAATCTCATGCCCCTTACTTACGAAGACCGATCCTCATGCTACTCAACTTTAGTCGCGAGCAAACTCTTGTCATTGTAAGTATATGTGTATCATTAAGAAGCGCCAACGGGGTACCCCTTGCACATGATACGGGAGCTTTCCCATAATCAAAATTACAAGGCAAGCAGACAATGAGCATCTCCGCGATATTTTTATTTGCTATTTGCATAGGTTTTTATTGAGGATGCTTAATAGAATGCTCATTATGGTGATGCTGCAAGTTTCCACCATGATTAGGCATGGATTAGGCTAGCGGCCCAGGCGTTTCTCTAACACACATACAAACTCCATGATCTTACAAGTTCCACTTTTATTTCACACCGTCGGGATCCGTAAGCAAAAGAACATGATATCAACGGGGTACAAAGTACAAGTGCAATGTTGAAAGCGTTCCCCATGAAACATGGTTCTGCTAATTTCAACTTTATAAAGCGCAAGCATATACGCAACAAAGAAGGACCCAATGGTTCAAGTTTATTAGAGGCAATAAAGTAAAGTGTGCCATCAAGTTCGTGAGAGCTTTAATCACTAGTTTTCTCATAACAAGTTTAATTTGGAAGGTAAACAAAAGCATGAATATACTTGGAATAGCATAAGCTAGTAGGTAGGTATGGTGGACTCTTTGGGATAACTTGGTTTAGGGAGTTGCATGCATGAGTGGAACTCATACTTTGTTGTGGAGGCTAGCAAAAGACTGGGAGCGACAAACTAAGAGAGCAATAATGGCCATAATCATGCAGAGCGACAAAACATCATTGATCAAAGCATAAAGTGATACTACAGGTTGAAAACTAAAGGATCATAAAGGCTATGGTGACTTGAGATAGTCATAACATGGTGTGAGCATGTGCCAAGTCAACCCAAATAAAGCATCAAAGGAGAATACCACTATACTATGCTTTAATATGCTAAAACAACGCATGATTCATCCAAGGCACATTAAGCAATCTCAATTGTTTACAACAAGTCATGCTACAGCAAAGAATACTAATCATAAAGCCAAAAAAATATCAAGCATGGCATGACAAAGCATAGGCCACAGTCAAAAACGAGCTCTTTTTACCACATAAGAATGAACTTTCCTACTCTTTTCCAAACCAAACCAAACTATTTGCAAACCAATGTATGAAAGAGGGGGTCCAACCAATTTATTCAGAAAACTAAGAAAACCAAGCAAAAGAAAAACCAGAACAAAAACTAAAAAGAAGATGCTCCAAGAACAACACAACTGTGCATGAAACAATAAAAATGAAGCGTTTGGAAGAAACCTAGGATTTTATTGATGAAGAAGGGGATGCCTTGGGCATCCCCAAGCTTTGACGCTTGTACTTCTTGGATATTTCTTGGGGTGACACGTGTGGCATCCCCAAGCTTGAGCTTTAGTCCATCCTTCATCTTATTACTCATTCCTTCCATACACCTGAAATTTTCCTTCATACAAAACTTCACACAATCTTTATTAGCAACATTAGTGCACTCAAGATAAAAAAGTCTTAAGGTTCAGTTCTAACACCAAATAAACTTCCATTAGAACACTAGCTACTGTAGCACTTCCCTCAAAAAGCTTAATTCTCCAAAAGAACTCAAGAAGGAACCAACAAGAAGCAAATGCAGAAAATGGCAGAAATCTATCAAAATAGACCAGCAGGTAAATACGAATTTTTTCGAAGACCTTTTGTTGATCAAATCAAAAAGTGTTGAACTAACGAAAGTTAGATAACAGCCTGGGGCAGAAGCACAAACATTCACGCCTCAAAAAGACGTTCAGAGATTTTACACGAATTTTTACGGTGAAGCACAAAAATCTGTTTCGGGACAGCAACTTTCCCAATCATTACTTCTCTTTCATTAGAGGTTACTCTTGGCACAAAAAGCAAATAAAAAGGATAAGGAGCGCTTATTACTGAAGTAATAACTTCCAAGACTCATCTAAAACTTTTGGGTTATCTCCCAATAAGTACTTTTCTTTAACGCCTTTAAGTTAGGCATAAGAAGCAAAGAAAGAATCAAGTGTTCTCAAATGAAGAAGCATTAAGATCAATACCAGAAATATTTTCAACAAGGCAAGGTATATAATCCAAGTAAGTTCTAGAGGATCCTCTCTCAATACTCTTAGGTTCACTATTCTCATCAAAAGGGTTTGCAGGAACAATCCAATCAAGATTCTTTTCTATGGCATCATGTATTGCTACTAGTTTAAAGGGTGTTGGTATCTTAGGTTCCTCCCCATTAGGTTCGGTTTTGTTCATCTTTTCTCGTGTAACAACAACATCTACACATGAGCCTAGCATAAACGTTCAAAGACTTTCCTAGCTTCCTTGGCAACATCATAGAACTCCTTAAACAAAGTTTCTAGAATAAAATCCCTCTTTTCAGGGTCTTCAATTTCTTTAAGCTTAAGAAACATTACTTGCATTAAGCGGTTGAGATTAACAAACCTAGCTTCTAACATGTGAATTAAAGAAGCTGCAGCAATCTCATAATTTGGAGCAAGTTTTGCAACGGATCTATCCTTAGTATCTTCATGTTTGCTAACATGATTAAAGAATTCTTCAATGTTATCTTTCCCAATTATAGAACCACTACCAATTGAAAGGTCTTTCAGGGTGAAAGTAGGGATCAACATGGTGAGCTAAGGAAGAGGTAACAACTAAAGGGGACTTAATTTTTTGTGTTTTTCAAATAAGAAAGCAAACTAGTAAAACTATTTTTTTGTGTTTTTGAATAACAAAACAAGCAAACAAAGCAAAAAGAAACTAAGCAAAACAAAAACAACAAAGTAAAGAGATTGGTTATGAGGGACTCCCCTTGTGCAGATGTCCTTGACTACCCGGCAACGGCGCCAAAAAAATGCTTGATGGCTCAATGCATGGTGCCCAGAAAAATGCTTGATGGCGGTGTTGATGTAGAGCTCGTTGGGAACCCCAAGAGGAAGGTATGATGAGCACAGCAGGAAGTTTCCCTCAGTTATGAAACCAAGGTTTAATCGAACTACTAGGAGCAAGGAAACACCCCAAAGGTGTTACTAGCTGAGCTTTGGCAGGGCGCACTACCGGTGCTAGTAGCAACGTGGAGACCTGCACAACACAACCACAGAACTTTGTCCCCAACTTGCGATGAGGTTGTCAATCTCACCGTGTTTTGCGGAAAACAAAGGATTAAACGTATCGAATGGAAAGAAGTAAAAGCTTGCAAAAATTAAACACAAAACAGTAAACAGTTTATAGATTGTATGTAAAGAAAAGGACCGGGATCCATAGTTCACTAGAGGTGGCTCTCCTTAGATAGAAAACATGTTGGGTGAACAAATTACAGCGGGGCGATAGACAAACACCGAGAAAGCAATACATGCATATATTAATCATCTTGACTCCTTTGAGACTTGATTGGGCATTACAACATTATACATAGACCGCCATCTAACTACATATATGACTAATAATCCACCTTCAGGTTATCATCCGAACCCCCTCCAGTATTAAGTTGCAAGCAACAGATTATTGCTTTACGAACTACATGTAAATTAAACAATACGATTGTTCTATGAACAAAGGATTGTTGTTTTCTCCCTAGTAGCAACAGCACATCTAGTACCTTAGAGATTTTTGTCACTTCCCCAGATTACCAGAGGCATGAACCCACTATCGAGCATAAATACTAACTCTTGGAGTTGCTAGCATCTACTTGGCCAAGATAGCTACTAACAACGGAAAGCATGCAAGATCACAAATAACAAAGACATGATAGAATCAATAATCAATCTGAAATAGCATCTCAATATCCATTGGATCCCCGCAAACACAACATGTATGAATTACAAATAGATGATCTTGATCATGAACGGAGCTCACAAGATCTAAACGTGAAAGCACAAAGGAGGAGAACCAGCCATCTAGCTACTACATGGATCCGTAGTCCAAGGATGAACTACTCACGCATCACACCGGAGGCTTGCATGGTGATGAAGAAGGCCTCCAGGGTGAATTCCCCTCTCCGGCAGGGTGCCGGGAAGAGCTTCAGATCCCTCCCGATCTAGGGATGGAGATGACGGAGGCTACAGACTCTTTCATGGATTTTTGATCGGGCTCTTAGGGTTTACGTCCCGAGGGCAATATATAGGCGGAAGGAGAGGCCGAGGGGGTGCCGGGAGCGGCCACACCACCCCCTGGCGCGGGCCAGGCCTGGCCACGCGGCCAGGTGGTGTGGTGGCCCCCTGGCCCCTCTCCGTCTCGTATGCTAACACTTGATGACATCCGAAAAATAGGCACTTTGGCTTTTGTCCCGTCCAATTCCGAGAATTTTCATTTTCTGACTTTCCTGGAACACAAAACAGCAGAAAACAGGTAGCTGGCACTGTGGCTCTTGTTAATAGGTTAGTCCAAGAAATCATATGAAAAGTACTCCAAAGTGTGGACAAAACACAAGAAAGTGGATAAAACCAAGCATGGAACATCCAAAATTATAGATACATTTGCAATGTATCAATCATCACGTGATGTCTCGAAACACGATCCGCAGAAGGGTGCATACTTAAGGAAGAACACGTTTTATCTCGATATTTAAATGAGTGATCATCTTATAATGCTACTAAAACGCCAAACAAGCAATATAAGATGCTAACATCTAATGTGTAAAGTGAGATGATATGGTCCATGCATTTGATCTCTATCATTTGCATCGTGGTATGATCTCTATCATTCCTTTGTGTGTAAGGCCAAGGTCTATGGAACTTACACGTTGAGTGTGTTGTAAGAGTATCTATCATACATCTACTTACAACAATACCATATCAAGACACTAGCCCAACAACGATCTAAACTAGAGGCCTCTAATTTATCCATTGCAAGTTTTACGTGGCTTAGGGCTTTCAGAGATAGAACCGTTCTTACCTACGAACATGGAACCACAACGAGGATAACCAAGTTATTAGCAACTCGTTGTAAATTAGATATTGACTATAGTAGGAGAGACAGACACCCGCCAGCCACTGATGACCCACAAGTATAGGGGGTGTATCGCAGTATTTTCGAGGGAAGTGAAACCCAATTTATTGATTCGACACAAGGGGAGCCAAAGAATATTTATCAGCCTTAACAACTGAGTTGTCAATTCAGCTGCACCTCGAAACAATCTTGCTCATAGCAGTTTATTAGTAGCAACAGTTTTGTAGTAGGAATAGAAGAGTAGCAGCAGTAGTAAAGCAAAGACAGTAGTAACAAAAGCAGTAAATAGTGGGATTCGAGTGCGGTGGGCATAGGGATGGTTGGACGGGCGTTGCATGGACAAGACAATTCACATAACAATCAGAACATAGGGCAATTGCAAATAAATAAGATAAAGCATCCAAGTACTAGACAATCCTAGGCATGTGTTCCATATATAGTCATACATGCTCGCAATGAGAACTTACACAACATCTTTTGTCCTGCCAGCCCGTTTGCAGCGGGGCCTCTAGGGAACTACTGGCAATTAAGGTGCTCCTTTTAATAGAGCACCGGAGCAAAGCATTAACACTCCGTGAACACATGTGATCCTCACATCAAAGCCTTTCCCTTCCGGTTATCCCGAATTCTATCACTTCGGGGCCATAGGTTCCGGACAACGACGTGTGTAAACAACTTGTAGATAAGACCAAGAACAATACTATCATAATGAATCAATAACATGTTCAGATCTGAAATCATGGCACTCGGGCCCTAGTGACAAGCATTAAGCACAACAAAGTTGCAACAGTCATAAAGCACTAATAAAAGATACTAGGCACCATGCCCTAACAATCTGATGCCATTACATGAACGATCTCATCCAATCCCTACCATCCCCATGGCCTACAGTGGGGGATTACTCACTCATAGATGGGGAAACATGGATGGTCGATGGAGAAGCGATGGTGATGATGATGGCGATGATCTCCTCCAATTCCCTGTCCCGGCAGGGTGCCAGAACGGAGTTTCTGGTGCTGTTTCGTGGAATCTGGTGGTGGCGGCAGAGCGGAACTCCTTTTGGGAAAACGTCGAACCCCACGAAGTTTTTAGGTCAGAAGGCTCCTTATAGGCGAAGAGAGAGGCCGAGGGGGTGCCTGGGGGGCCCACACCACCCCTTGGCGCGGCCTGGCCTGGCCCGCGCCAGCAGGTGGTGTGGCCACCCCCTGGCTCTTCTCCGTCTCGTATTCTGGCTCCTGGAGACTTCGGGTGAAATAGGATTTTTGGCATATTTTCCGGGATTTTTCCTGATAGTTGATTTTCTGCACAAAAAGTAGACACCAAGGCAATTCTGCTGAAAACAGCGTCAGTCCGCATTAGTTGTATCCAAATCACACAAGTATAGAGGAGAAACAATAGTAAAAGTGTTCGGGGAAGTAGATACGTTTTGGACGTATCAACTCCCCCCAAGCTTAGCTTATTGCTTGTCCTCAAGCAATTCAGTTGAAAACTGAGTGCGATAAAAGAACTTTCACGAACACATTTGCTTCATAAGATGTAAATATTCTCAGCAATGTGATCAACTACTCAGACAGTTCATAATAAAGAGTATGCAACTGAGTCTACTTAATAGTCATTGCAAGCTATGAAGAGATTCCAACTCAAGAATAATAAGTAGCATGAAGCACAAACATAAGCAACATTACAATGCTCACAGAAAGGTATGATAGAGTGGTATCTCGCTTGCCTTTGATTATGAATTCCAAGGCACCTCTAAAGTTCAAGTGATGACTAGAAGTAAAGATATCAAAGATACAAGCATCAAAGTCATAACACAAATAATCAAGTATTGGAACAAACACAAAGGATGACAACTATGCTCTTAAGAAGGTGCTCAAAGAATAAGTGGAGACTCAACAAGTAGAAGAAAAGGTTTTGAATAATTTGAAAGGCTTCCAAATGCTGAAAGTATGGTACTCGTTAGCTTTGAGCTCTCATTGCCCCTATCATAAGCATCTTTAATATGGTTGGGGTGAAAGTGACACAACTAAGAGGATATGCTTAACAAGTTATAAACCGAAATCTCATGCCCCTTACTTACGAAGACCGATCCTCATGCTACTCAACTTCAGTCACGAGTAAGCTCTTGTCATTGTAAGTACATACGTATCATAGAGAACCGCCAACGGGGTACCCCTTGCACATGACACGGGAGCTATCCCATGATCAAAATACAAGGCAAGCAGACAATGAGCATCTCGGCGATCTTTTTATTTACTATGTGCATAGATTTTTATTGAGGATGCTTCATAGAATGCTCATTATGGTTATGCTGCAAGTTTCCACCATGATTAGGCATGGCTTAGGCTAGCGGCCCAGGCGTTTCTCTAACATACATACAAACTCCATGATCTTACAAGTTCCACTTTTATTTCACACCTTCGGGATCCATAAGCAAAAGAACATGATATCAACTAGGTACAGAGTACCTATGAAGCATTGAAAGCGGTCCCCATGATACATGGTTCTGCTAACTTCAACTCATAAAGCGCAAGCATATGCACAACAAAGAAGGACGCAATGGTTCAGGTTTATTAAGTGCAAGAAAATAAATTTTGCCATCAAGTCTGTGAGAGCTTTACTAACTAACTTTCTCATAACAAGCAAACATTTTATTCGGAAGAAAACAAAGCATATTGAATATGCACGGAGGTAGCAAATGATGCTAATGGGTAGGTATGGTGGACACTTTGGAAATATTTGGTTTAGGGAGTTGGAAACTTGAGTAAAACACTCAGTGGAAGTGAGGGCTAGCAATAGTAAGGGAGCGACAAACGAGAGAGCACTAGCTGTCATTATCATGCGTGCAACAAAACAGGACTACTCATGGCATGAAAGTGATTCAAGATCCTCAAGGCAAAATAATTCATCGAGGCTTAACTGATTATTACAGTCATGTGCATGCGTGAGCATGTGCCAAGTTAATTCAAATGAAACATTCAGAGGAGGATACCACGGTGTCATACCAATTTATGAATAGAGCAATGCAAGCAAACATTCATAAGACATGCTACAAACTATTAGCGAGCTGGAGCTAATCATAAGAAAGCAAGAACTACTAAGCATCCAAAGAAAACATACATCCTACATGAACGGACTAAGCAAGCTCACAATGATGAGTATATGTACAAAAATGAAGACAAATAGAGTTCGTTACCAGCCTCTTACCACGCCTCAAGTTGTCATTAATCCTCATTATTGCTCTTCACTTGTGTGGCTTGAATAATAATATGAAACCAATAATCCACTGAGAACTGCCGAACTCTGTAGCAAACTCACAAAAACCAAAGAAGAACGACAAATATTTTTGGTGTTTTCGATTTTTAAATAAGAACCAAAAGAGAAAAACAAGCAAAGCAAAATCTTTTTGGGTTTTTCGAATAGTTCAAACAAAGCAAAAAGGAAAAAGCAAACCAAGGAAAAAAGAAGAAGCAAGCCAAAGAGAAACAACAAAAATATTTTTGGTCTTTTTGTGTTTTTAGAAAGCAAAAGCAAAGAAGAACGAAAACTAAAAAGAGAACGAAAACATGAATATATAAAGTACCGACGCAACATGATATGGAGATGAGTGCGGTGTCGGCGTACCTCCCCCCAAGCTTAGGCTTTTGGCCTAAGTGGATATCAATCCATATACGAATAGGGGTTCCAAGCGGGCGGATCTTGGTAAGAATGGTCGTAGCTGGGCCCATGAGAAGAAGAGGAATCTCCCCAATCATAAGCGGGCTGCTGATATGAAGACTCTCCCTCATTTGAGGGCTGGATCGAATCATTCGTGACCTTCCTTCTAGTGTCCTGCTCCTGTTGGGAGAGCTCTCCCAAGTACGTGTCGAGCTCATCCTCAGTGAGGGACCATCCTTCCATGTTATCAAGGTTAAACAAAACAGGTGCAGGCAAAAGAACAACACGCTCGGACTTGCTCTTTCTCCAACCAACTTTGAGAAAGGTTATTTCATAAGATAACTCACTCAAACTAGCCCACGAGGAAATAAATTTATGCTGTATCATGGAATTAAAATCAAGCCTCTCTGTGGGAAACTGTAGGTCTAGATGATGAGGCACTAAACCATGCAATGCTAGCAAACGAGAAGCAATGAGGCCTCCACAAATTCCACCTTTCTCGTGGTTAGCAGCAAGACGGAAAGCTATCAAAGGTCCCAAGTTGTAAGACCTATCTCGTCTAAGAGCAGCAGAGATAAATGCTAGATCAAACGAAGATAACTTATTGGCAATTTTCCTAGCAAGAACACACTTGGCAATAAAGTAGGCAAAGTAGCGAATGGAGGAAAGATGAATGTTACGGATTTTTCCATTCTCCTTCGAGAAGCTACTCCCTTGACAAATTTCTGCATATAAATCCATGAGTGGTCCCGGTCTCTCTTTAATCTTCCTACATGATCCCCATTGAGGTACCTTAATAGCTGCACAAAAATCATCAAGAGGAAGATTGACAACAATATTGTAAATTTTGTAATGGACCATGAGGTTAGGCAAAGAGTGACTAAATTGGAAATCCTGCACCACAAACATGGTTAGCTTCACAAATTGACAAGGTTCATCTTCCAAGAAGCGCTCTAACCCTGCATTAGAAACCAAAGTGTGGAAATCTTGTAGAATTCCTGCAGCTCTCATGAACTCAGGGCATGGATAAATGGAGGGAAAAACTTCCTCCTCCCGATGGACCTTCATGACCTCAGGCACCCAAAGCTCATGTTGGTTTAGGTGGTGTTCACTCATCTTCTATTCTGAAATTTAAACACCTATTAAACAAGTGATTGCAAAGTAAATATAATGAAGGATTCTACTCATAGGGACTTGCAAGAGGCCTAAACATGCATCAAAACTATATCTCTAAGCATCATACAAGCTTTCATAACCAGTCACCTACAGCAGCAAAATACTCAACATATAATCCACTAAACACAAATCTACTTGGACAAGGGGAGGAGTCACATACCAAGGAACAAATGCTCCAAATTTCAGCAAGAAAGATGGGATGAGCAAGGAGATCGAAGAAATCGAGAGCAAGCACAGAAAGAACGCGATTTTGACCTATGAACTGGAGCTTACTAGAGAGAGAGAAGAAAGTGGCAGGTGAGAGAGTTGGTGGGGGGCCAGGGGTGGCCCACACAAGGGCATGGCGCCACCCAGGGCTGGCCGCGCCACCACATGGTGTGCCTGCCTGGTGGGCCCCCTTGGTACCTACCAGGTACTCCTCTGCCCCTTTTTTCACGTAAAAATTTAATATGAATTTTCTGGAATTTTTCGAGACACTTTATTTTTGGGCTTTTTTCAGAAATAGAAGAATGATTTTTCGGACAGACAATTTTTTTTCTTTTGGAAACATTATGCAAGGACAAAACAACGCTAGAACTATAGAAGTTCTAACATGCAAGCAACTAACAACACAAAGAAAACTAAACAAAAACAAAAACTAAAATGCAAAGGATAGAAATAAACGGAGATAATCATAATGAAAACATTGTATTGTTCAATGGAATCCTTTTGTTAGCAAGGTTGATCAAGTCTTGCTACCAAAACAATTGCATATGAGACAAAACTTTGTACTCCACTAATGATTATGTGACCTCAACCTTGATAGCAATGGTCCCAATCATAATAGTTTCAAAATTTTCTCTTGGTATGGGACAATATATTTCTCCAACTTGAATGCCTTCAACATGTTCAATTGAATTCAAACCATAAGTCCTTTCAATCTTCTTGGAGAAATAGACGGTATGTTCCTTTTCATTAACATTGAAGGCCGCCTTTCCTTGATTACAATTAATAACAGCTCCTGCAGTATTAAGAAAAGGTCTCCCAAGAATAATAGACATATTATCATCTTCAGGCATTTCAAGCACAACAAAATCAGTTAATATCAAGCAATTATGAGCCACCTGGACAGGTACATCCTCACATATACCCACAGGAATAGTGGTAGACTTATCAGCCATTTGCAAAGATATATCAGTTGGTATCAATTTTTCAAGCTGAAGCCTCTTATAGAGAGAGAAAGGCATAACACTAACTCCATCTCCCAAATCACACAAAGCAGTTCTAACATAACTGTTCTTAATAGAGCAAGGGATAGTTGGAATCCCTGGGTCTCCAAGTTTCTTAGGAACCTTACCATTGAAGGAATAATTAGCCAGCAAAGTAGAGATTTCTTCATTAGGGATCTTCCTTTTATTCGAGACAATGTCCTTCATATACTTTGAATAAGTAGGCAATTTAATAGCATCAGTCAAAGGAATTTGCAAGAATAAAGCTTTCATCCACTCACAAAACTTATTATAGTGTTCATCTTCCTTTAACTTGTGTTTCTTATCAGGGAAAGGCGTAGGTTTTTGGACCCAAGGTTCTCTTTCACTACCATGTTTCTTAGCAATAAAATCTTCTTTGGTGTATTTAGTAGTCTTAGTGTGGTTTTCAGGTTCTTTTTCAACTTTTTCTTCATTAGGAACTTCATTTTCTTCATTACCACTTTCAGTTTCAGCATCAGAGATAGATATACTATTAGGATCTATAGCAGGTTCAGAGGGTTCTACAACAGTTTTATGTTTCTTTTTTCCTTTTCTTACGAGTAGAACCACTATTTTCAGCTTGTTGAGAATCCTGCTCAATTCTTTTGGGATTCCCCTCAGGATATAGAGGATCCTGGGTAGCAGCTCCACTTCTAGTTCTAATTTCATAGGCATGTTTTTCTTTAGCAGCATTAACTAGCAAGTCGTTTTGCACTTTAACGAGTTGATCTATTTGAGTTTGAACCATTTGAAAGTGTTTAACAATCACTTTAACATCATTAGAGATTATTTCCACAATATCTTTCAACTCAACAATAGCTCTAGTGTTTTCCATTAGATGATTTTGCACCCTTTTATTAAAGTTATCTTGCTTAACAATAAAGATATCAAATTCTTCTAAGCATTGATCAGGAGGCTTCAAGTAAGGGATATCACCTTCATCAAAGTGTTGGAGAGAGTGTACCTCAATAGTGGATGAGTAGGGAATAGGCTTACATAATTCTTCTATAGGAGGTAAATTCTTGACATCTGCAGCTTTAATTCCCTTCTCCTTAAGACATTTCTTAGCTTCCTTCATCACTTCATCATTTAATTCAATAACTCCCCTCCTCTTTGATGTTGGAATAGGCACCGGAATAGATGGTTTAGGTACAATTACTTCAGGTATAGCTTGTTTAGGAGGAGTCCAATCTTCATAATTCTTGCTTATTTTAGCCATTAATTCCTCAGCTTCCTTAGGACTCCTATTCCTGAAAACACAATCAACACAACTATCTAGGTATGTCCTAGATTCTTCGATTAGTCCATTATAAAATATATCAAGAAGCTCATTCTTAGGTAATGGACTTCCAGCCTGTGCATGAATCAAAGCACAAAGCCTTGCCCAAGATTCAGGCAATACCTCTTTTTCTCCCTGTTTAAAATCAAAAAGTTCCTGCAAAATAGCATGTCTAGCACTAGGAGGAAAATATTTCTGCAGGAAAGTACTAATCAAGCACTCAGGGCTATCAATAGATCCAGGAGGTAAATTACTAAACCAAGTTTTAGCTTCTCCTTTCAGTGAAAAGGGAAAAATCTTAGCAACAAAGTAAGTACGCATCTTAATATCATCAGAAAACAAGCCACTCATGGTAGAAAGTTCATTCATATGTGCTACCGCACTTTCATTCTTAGTCCCACAAAAAGGTTCTTTCTCAACAATAGCTATGTAAGATAGATCGAGAGAGAATTCATAATCTTCATCTATAATGTTTATGGGAGAAGCAGCAAACTTAGCATCAAGAGACAATTTGGGTCTAATAGTACGCCTCTCAAGGAGACTCTTAGCAGCTCTCCTATCATGGGTGTTCCTACATTCTTCAATAAACTCATCAGTCATCTCAACATAATCTTCTTCAGCATCATAACTCTTACTAGACTCAGGTGAGCTAACAGGTGTGGCAGTGTCTTCATTAGGAGTTTCGGTATTTCCAACTATAGTTCTAGCAATCGTAGCATCTAGGAAACGACCTAATGAACCACTCTTATCAAGCATAGTAGAAGCAACATCATAAGTATCAGAAGTTTCAGATTCAGCAGTAGTAGCAGTGTGTGTAGCATGTGCATGTGGTGGTGTAAGGAACTTACTTAGAACAGATGGTGAATCAAGAGCAGTAGAGGTGTTCAGAACCGTACCTCTTCTTGTAGTGGATGGTAAAATAGGAACTTTGCCATCACGAGACTTACCCATGAGGGATGGATAGCAGCGAACAATAGAGAATCCAAGTGAACTTGATAAATAAAGCTATGCTCCCCGGCAACGGCGCCAGAAAATAGTCTTAATGACCCACAAGTATAGGGGGTGTATCGCAGTATTTTCGAGGGAAGTGAAACCCAATTTATTGATTCGACACAAGGGGAGCCAAAGAATATTTATCAGCCTTAACAACTGAGTTGTCAATTCAGCTGCACCTGGAAACAATCTTGCTCACAGCAGTTTATTAGTAGCAACAGTTTTGTAGTAGGAATAGCAGAGTAGCAGTAGTAGTAAAGCAAAGACAATAGTAACAAAAGCAGTAAACAGTGGGATTCGAGTGCAGTAGGCATAGGGATGGATGGACGGGCGTTGCATGGACACGACAATTCACATAGCAATCAGAACATAGGGCAATTGCAAATAAATAAGATAAAGCATCCAAGTACTAGACAATCCTAGGCATGTGTTCCATATATAGTCATACGTGCTCGCAATGAGAACTTGCACAACATCTTTTGTCCTGCCAGCCCGTTTGCAGCGAGGCCTCTAGGGAACTACTGGCAATTAAGGTGCTCCTTTTAATAGAGCACCGGAGCAAAGCATTAACACTCCGTGAACACATGTGATCCTCACATCAAAGCCTTTCCCTTTCGGTTATCCCGATTTCTGTCACTTCGGGGCCATAGGTTCCGGACAACGACATGTGTAAACAACTTGTAGATAAGACCCAAAACAATACTATCATGATGAATCAATAATAAGTTCAGATCTGAAATCATGGCACTCGGGCCCTAGTGACAAGCATTAAGCACAACAAGGCTGCAACAAAGTCATAAAGCACTAATAGAGATACTAGGCACTATGCCCTAACAATCAGATGCCATTACATGAACGATCTCATCCAATCCCTACCATCCCCATAGCCTACAACAGGGGATTACTCACTCATAGATGGGGGAAACATGGATGGTCGATGGAGAAGCGATGGTGATGATGATGGCGATGATCTCCTCCAATTCCTCGTCTTGGCAGGGTGCCAGAACGGAGTTTCTGGTGCTATTTCGTGGAATCTGGTGGTGGCGGCGGAGCGGAACTCCTTCTGGAAAAACATCGAACCCCACGAAGTTTTTAGGTCAGAAGGCTCCTTATAGGCGAAGAGAGAGGCCGAGGGGGTGCCTGGGGGGGCCCACAATACCCCCTGGCGCGGCTTGGCCTGGCCCGTTCCAGCAGGTGGTGTGGCCACCCCCTGGCTCTTCTTCGTCTCGTATTCTGGCTCCTGGAGTCTTCGGGTGAAATAGGATTTTTGGCATATTTTCCAGGATTTTTCCTGATAGTTGATTTTCTGCACAAAAAGTAGACACCAAGGCAATTCTGCTGAAAACAGCGTCAGTCCGCATTAGTTGTATCCAAATCACACAAGTATAGAGGAGAAACAATAGCAAAAGTGTTCGGTAAAGTAGCTACGTTTTGGACGTATCAGCCACTTATGCAAAACTAGTTGCATGTCAGTCATGGAACCGGTCTCATGTGCGATGACATGTAAGGTTGGTCCATGCCGCTTCATCCCACTATGCCACCAATATCCAAAATACATGAAAGATGCAATAACATGATCATCATCGCCCACATATAAACATATGTGTACTACCCGTGCAAAGCACCTACGCATAGATCGGGCTCTAATACCACTGAAGGGTTCGCAGCATAGAAAACAAAAAAATTCCTATGATGGGAACTATACGCCAAGATCTATCTACTAGATACAAGCAACGGGTGGATATACATCCATGGAGAACTTACCCTCAAAGACAACAAAGCTTTGTTAACAAGATGGAACTCATGGATGATGTAGTCGTACACTTGCTGATCTCAAGATCGTGATGAAGTCCAATAGGTCCGGCTCTAGCACGTCCTTTAGATCCAGCTCCAGCAAGTCCAGCACCACGAAGTCCAGCACCGCAAAGCAGCGGTGCATCCGTGATCGCACACACGTCCGGTACCCCGACAACCTCCGTCCCTCGCTCCAGCAAAGTAGCGGAAGCAGCAACTCCTTTCCAGATAAAGCCACCGGGAACATGTATCTCGCTAATCCGAGACCATGGGGGAATAATACTAGAGGGGAGACAGATCCTTCATGAGGAGGTGTGAGTGTGAAGGTGTGAGAGGGGGGACTTTTATAGGAGGAGGGGAGGGTACCCCTCCCCATGGCCGGTGCCTCAAGGGGTGACCCTTCACCTCCTCATTCATGTGGTGGTAACTCCCTCCACATAAATTTGCCCCTTCACATTCTCTTTTAAAGTCTCCACTTTAAATGCATTAAATTTCTCCAAATTTAATGCTCTCTCATTTAATAAAACTCTTTTATTAATTTTATTCATAATTTTGTTAATTACTTTAATTAACAAACATTCACATAAAACCCCCTACAACATTTCAATATTACTTGCAGAACCAATTTCACCCGAAAAAGTTTCGGTGTCTATTGAAATAATTCTAGCGCTTTCTTAAATCTTTATCTGAAACATATTTGCTTCAAATGGTGTCGATATCCCTTAAGTGTGTCACCCTACGGTTCGTGAATAATGCAGACATGATCGAGACCCCTCTCAGATCAATAATCAGAAGCGGGACCTGGAGATCCATACTGACTCCTACACATGCAATGATGACTTATGTGATCGTGAGAACCTTTAACGCTAGTAACTAAACCCCTTTGTCTCACGATATATTACATGTCCGAGATTCGATCATCGGTATCTCCATACCTAGTTTGATCTCGTTGCCGACATGCAGTCTTTTCTCGTTCCCGTGATATAACATTCTAGTGATCACATCACTTGCTTGCAAGCTACCTTAATGTGATATCACCGAGAGGGCCCAGAGTATATCTATTCGTCATCCTGAAAGACAAATCCCACTCTTGATCCATGAGCCTCAACATAACACCTTTGTTGCACTAAACCCACCTTTATAGTCACCCTGTTAGAGTGTGACGTTTGATGTTATCAAGATACTCTTCTGGAGTCAGCAATTAACATGATCTCATGGTCTAAGGACTAATATTACTTTGTATGATGTTATAGCAATATAAACATAATGACTTTGATCGTAATGTTATACTTCGGATGAATGTTCATCACATCATTCCACCAATGTTATGACCTCGTTATTAACAACATCCAATGTCCATGATCAGGAAACCTTGATCATCTTGTTAATCAACGAGCTAGTTTATATGAGAGGCATTACTAGAAACTTTGTATTTTGTTTATTAAACACACATGTATTATAATACAATTATAGCATGAAAAATAAACATTTATCATAAACATGGAATAAGATAATAACCACTTTATTATTGCCTCTCGGGCATATTCCCTTCATATTAAACCAATATGGTTGTGATATGCTGATGCTCTATATTTGTTGCAATTCTAACCATTATTGTCTTTTTATAGGCACTTCATCTAGGTGGACCTATGGAGGTAGAGGGGGAGGGATCCAGCAAGAGACAGAGAGGAAGGCATGTCAATGTTGGGCACTTCCATGAAGAGTGCAGCCCTACGCACTTCATCAAGTGCCTCTTTGCATCCGGGTTGGGAGTGCTGCAAATCCCTCCCTGATTCAGGAAGTACTTGGGCACACTACTACGAAAGGTGATCCCGAGGACTCACATTGACTTCAACTAGGAAGTGAAGCTGAAGGAGGAGGGTGGCAAAGCCATCATCGACCAGGGCTGGACGGCTTTTGCCATTGCCCATGCCCCGAGGGTCGGCTACTTTATCACCTTCAAGAAGCTCAACGAGGAGTATCGTGTAGTCATCTTCGACTACTCCTGCTGTGAGGTGGTGACAAAGTGCCCAGATCACGGCGATGCCACCATGAGGATCCTCGACGAGAACGAGTAGACTTGTTGTTGATGATGTGACGAACTTAGTTTATGTATTGCCTACGAATAACCTATCATAGATTATCGTTGACTATGCCACTGTTATAAGTTAACTGCTATGCCACTACTAAGTATTATCGTAGTACTATGATGTGTATGTTGTGTGATGTGCTTGCTGATGTGTTCTATTGGAGTAAGCTGATAACCTCACCAGTCGTGAGAAGAGATGCCACCACCTGCTACTTTGCATAGAATCAAACAACACTACACTGTTTCTGTAGGCTGCAACGTGAGTAACCAAACATGTGTGAGGCCAATCTCTGTAGGGCCAACCAAACAAAATACCCAACGTGGCTAGACCATTGGCCATGTCTTTCAGGACCTAGTCAGGACAACGAAAAATAGTCGCGCTCCAAC
Organism: Avena sativa; assembly: GCA_916181665.1. NCBI lineage: Eukaryota > Viridiplantae > Streptophyta > Magnoliopsida > Poales > Poaceae > Avena > Avena sativa. The sequence continues at coordinate 550,489,424 of OV702290.1, read as the reverse complement.
AAAGGCGGCGCTCTAGATGTAAGGAGGTTTCTGGTTGATGTTGAGCTCAGGGTGCAACGCTTATGTCGGTGCAAACAAAATACAAGAGCCGCAACCTGCAGCATGGGTTTTACGTTCTCATTTTCTTTTGACTTCCCGTCTGTGTACTACAACAAGCTCTATTACGATAAGTTTTGCATGACTCTGATGATGGAGGGGCGAAGACGGCGCCGTGCCTTCGGCTTGCATTAGTGTCTATAGTCGTCGCTAGGTGGTCTATGGATCTATTTATAATTTTTATTACTTTTGGATCTCTTTGTACTGCTGTTGATGATTATTAATAGAACGATAAAATTTCCACAGGAAAAAATAGAACGTATTTTATCGCAAGATCATTAAAATGTGTGTGTGGCGGTAGTGTTTGGTTCCCAAATGGAACGTACGCACGGAAACACGGACCAGTATGCACCACCAATTTTATTTTTTTGCGGTGTACACCACCAAATTAACCAGCGAGGCATGGCAGCCGTTCAGAACGTACGTACTACTACGTTACGTACTCCATGAACGTACTAGGTATACGGACGTACATAAATACACGACGGTCCATATCGTTCGATCCCACGAAACGTTGCCACGCGACACCGGCTACACGTAGGCGACACCCCAATCAATACGGCGGCACCCTCACCGAACGACGCAAAGCACAGCACGCATCCATCCACCGCGCGCCCGTGGCACGGCGCCAGCCTCGCCTCGCCTCGCTCGCGCGGCGCACGGCTGCCTGCCCGCGGCCGGCATTTACTCCGTCCGTTTGGCGTTGCCGTTGCCAGCCCAGCGCGGCTAGCTGCCTCCCCGCCCGCCCGGCCGGACGGACGTTACACCAGCCATCACCACCACGGTCCACCGCCACCTCCCCTCCATTTATGATCGATCTCCCTTCCACACACACGCGCGCGCTCTCCCGTCCCTGCCCCTGCCGCGGCCCGTGCGCCGGCGCGCCCGTCCCGGATCGGACACGGGGGCCGTTCGGGCAATTCGTGCTGCCGGGAGAGGGGGACCGTACGGGGGGCTAGTAGTAGTAGTATGTGTGTGCAGCAGCGGCGTCCGATCCAGAAAAAGACCCCACCCGTGAGAAGTCCGCGTCACGACTCACTCACGCACCTCCTTTTCCGCTTTTCTATTTTCTCCGCCTCGCCCCTAGCTCCTCGCTCCTCAGCACAGCACGGCTGACAGCGAGCGGTTAATCGCGAGGTACTGTAAAATCAACCAATCAATTGATAATTAATTACCAGCACTAATAACTACCCCGTCCGTCGCTCTGAAAAGATTTGGTGCATCATCGGTTAGCAGCAGCCCGTGCCCGTGCCGCGTGCCAGATCCGCGGTGGAGTACGGTACTGGACGAAACGAGGCTCTACGGCCATCGGTGTCGGCGGTGGGGGCCATTTGACTCTCGCACCCCGTGTGCGAGTCAGCCCCACTTGATTTTTCCCTGCTGCTCCTGGCCTGGCCCGTCTGCGTTGTACGTTGCTCTCGCCATTTTCTCCCTTCCACGTACTACCTTTTACACGGCCATGGATGGCACGAGAGAGAGTGGGGACTCGAGTAGTAGCGCTAGCAGACAGCGGTAACAGAAGCGGAGGACCCCTGTTATCTCCCCCCGTAGACGTAAACCCTCCTTCCCTCCCTCCACATGTCTCGCTTTATCTAGCACGCTCTTCCCTTCCCTTCCCTTCCCTTGGTTATATCCATTCCATACCCCCAAGCTGCCAGCCTCCCAACCCCTCTTCTTCTTCCACGAACGACCTCATGCACTTCAGCTACCCGCTAATTTTGGCAGTGATAGCAGCCTGATAGGGCCGCTCGTCGCCATCGCCGCCGCCGTTGTTGTGAGCGGCGCGGAGAGTTTGGTTGGTACTTGGTGTATCTCTTCGGGGAGAGAGATCAGGGAATTCAGAAGGGTATCATATCGGAGAGATTGCACGTCGCGATTCTTTCCTCCTTCGCGCTTTGCCTCCATGATTCCCTCCCATCTCGGCGCCCGCCATACCATGTATAGCAGCAGCGCCGCGGCCGCCATCCTGCCCTTTTAATGCAAACCCCTCCATCTCTCTCCTCGCGTCAAAAAATATCCCATAAATCGTCGGGATCCGACGGGATCCACTGGGGTTGGTACGATCAATTCCCGGGATACCACACCCAGATTTTACTAGTTTATAGCCCGATCGAGAAAAAATATACGACTCTCTCTTTCCCTGTCGTCCTCGTTCCTACCTAGCTATCCGTCCGTCGCGGCCCTGATCGGGATGAGCTTCGGCGGCATGTTCGACGGCGCCGGCTCCGGCGTCTTCTCCTACGACTCCGGCGGGGTTGGCGCCGCCGGGATGCACAACCCCGCCCGCCTTCTCTCCGCGCCCAACCTCCCCAGACCCGGCAACGGCGGCGGCTTCTCCAACTCCACCGGCCTCTCCCTCGGCCTGGTACACTCTCCTCCGGCCTTTCGTGCGCTCGCAACTTTCTGTACTACTCCGTGTTTAATCTGGTCTTAATTTGTCAGTTTTCTAGTATATTTCTTTACTCAGGGTGGGTGTTTAATTGCGTTGAATTTTCTCGGTTTAATTAGCAGGCGAACATGGAAGGCCGGCACCTCGGCGATCCGAACCGCCTCGGCGGCCTGCTGGGGAGCACCGGCAGCGGCGGCGACGGCGACTCGCTCGGCCGCGCAAGGGAGGACGAGAACGACAGCCGCTCCGGGAGCGACAACCTCGACGGCGCCTCCGGCGACGACCTCGACCCCGACAACGGCAACCCGCGCAAGAAGAAGAAGCGCTACCACCGCCACACGCCGCAGCAAATCCAGGAGCTCGAAGCGTAAGCCCAGTCTGAATCTTGACATGGAAAAAAGAATTCCAAGGTTTTCGGTCGACTGGTTTTTAGACCTAATTTAATTTAATTAACAAACCGCTTGGCGTACGTGGCGCAGCGTGTTCAAGGAATGCCCGCACCCCGACGAGAAGCAGCGGATGGAGCTCAGCCGGCGGCTCAACCTGGAGAGCCGCCAGGTCAAGTTCTGGTTCCAGAACCGGCGCACCCAGATGAAGGTTCGTTCCCAAAGATCAATCCATTGATGATGACATCGGGTGTTTCTTTCCACACGTACGCGTTGGTCTGACAAGGTAATTAATAATCCTGTTGATCGATCGATGGTTGTGGATCGCAGACGCAGATCGAGCGGCACGAGAACGCGCTGCTGCGGCAGGAGAACGACAAGCTGCGCACGGAGAACATGACGATCCGGGAGGCGATGCGGAGCCCCATGTGCGGCAACTGCGGCGGCGCGGCCGTGCTGGGGGACGTCTCGCTGGAGGAGCAGCACCTGCGCATCGAGAACTCGCGCCTGAAAGACGAGCTGGACCGCGTCTGCGCGCTCGCCGGCAAGTTCCTCGGGAGGCCAGTCTCCGCAATCTCCTCCCCGATGAGCCTCCCGCCGTCGCTCCAGAACGCGTGCTCCGGCCTCGACCTGGCTGTCGGCAACGCCAACGGGTTCATGGGCGGCGGCTCGGTGCTGCAGTCCATCCCCGACCTGATGGGCGGCGGCTCTGGGGCCATGCGGCTGCCTGCCGGTATGATCGGAGGCGGCGGCCTCGACGACGGCACTGGCGGCAGCGACGCCATCGACCGCGGCGTGCTCCTGGAGCTCGGGCTGGCGGCCATGGAAGAGCTGGTGAAGGTGGCGCAGGTGGACGACCCGCTGTGGCTGCCCAGCCTGGACACCGGGTTCGAGACGCTCAACTACGACGAGTACCGCCGCGCCTTCGCCCGCGTGCTCGGCCCCAGCCCCGCGGGGTTCGTCTCCGAGGCCACCCGCGACGTGGGCGTGGCCATCGTCGGCAGCGCCGACCTCGTCAACAGCCTCATGGACGCGGTACGTGCGCGCGCGCGCACCCACATACAGGCCATAACAACACGAGGTAAACTTACAACTTACTGACGGATCGATCGGTGCAAACTCGATGCAGGCCCGGTGGTCGGAGATGTTCCCGTGCGTGGTGGCCAGGGCGAGCACGGTGGAGATGATCTCGAGCGGCATGGGCGGCACGCTGAACGGCACGATCCAACTGGTGAGCATGCACCCGCGCGCGCGCTGCTCCTCGTTCGTCCACACTACCTCGCTCTCCTGCTCCACACCACAGCTCGTGTGCCTGACATACGTTGGCGGTGCAGATGCGCGCGGAGCTGCAGGTGCTGTCGCCGCTGGTGCCGATCCGGGAGGTGACGTTCCTGCGGTTCTGCAAGCAGCACGCGGAGGGGCTGTGGGCCGTGGTGGACGTCTCTGTGGACGGCGTCCTCCGCCCCGACGCCGGCGGTGCCGCGGCGGGCTACATGGGCTGCCGCCTCCTCCCTTCCGGCTGCGTCGTGGAGGACATGCGCAACGGCTACTCCAAGGTACACCTACGCTCGATCGTACACATCCAAACCCCACCCGTCCCGTCGTCATCAACCGCACGCGTCACCCGTACTCCGGCTTAATTATCCATGGCCGCCACCGCCAGCCGCCATGAATCGGTTGCCTTGATTGCGTCGGAACCGGCCGCACGGCGCGTCGGCATGTGGTGCCTACAGTGGCCGCATTAAGAGCACGTACGTACACGCGCACGCACGTCCCTGTATTCTATGCCGTTCATGGAACGACGTGGACGAAGGTGAGTCCAAGGCTTTGCGCTCGCGCAGTAGGCCGGCGCGCAGGTCAATGCTCTCGCTCGCCGTGCATGCAGACAGGATCATATGAGTCGGTTCCCGTGCCGCCTGCCGACGACCCCGCTAGCTAGCTTGCGTCACATTTGTTTCCGCGCTTCGATTCCAAATTTTCAATGGCTTGGAAGCTGCTTCCGAATGCAGCAGCCTCCTCGCTCCGTGTGCGTCCGTCCGTGCACGTACGCGATATACCTGGATATAGATACTCTACTGGCTACTGGAGGAGCAGTAGCAGCAGATCCAGTATTTTAGGGCTTTCTTGGCTGTTTTAGTTTACTCAATCATGCGCGGCCTCGATTGCGCATGATGGATCATATCACTATTTGGGTTCTGTTGACGCCCACGTGACACCCTGCCGTGCAGCTCGCTGCAGTCCAAACCTAAGCATATCTACAGCCAGATTAAGATCGTGCACTGGGCATGCATGCTCGTGTCTCTTGTGTTTTTTACTCGACGCATGCATATTCTAGTCTTCCTTGCCACTGTAGTTGCACCGCACTGTGCGATTCCTTCAGATAGATAGGGGATTTGCAGTGGTCAAGTCAACTGTGTTTTCGTCTGAATCTCTGAATCCTCTCTCTGCATTCCACTTTACCGATCGATGATATCATGACCAGCAAGTTATCGAGGCTATACCATCAGCATCGACTGTTGCTGTTGAGGGCTCACCCGGCTTGTCCTCTTCCTCTTGCTTCACGTAATCTCTTGCACGTGATGCAACTAGCACCGCTAGCTGCATGCTCGATCTCATCTCACCGGCCGGCCTCCGGCAGCCATTACTGCGTTGTCGCGGCAAGTGGCCGGAGCCAGCGGGGAAAGCTGCATGGCTAGTGTAGTAACTGACGCCCGCTTTCTGTTGGCACGTACTGTGCCGTGTGCCGCGTTGCGTTGCATTGCAGGTCACGTGGGTGGTTCACGCGGAGTACGACGAGGCCGCGGCGCACGAGCTGTACCGCCCGCTGCTCCGCTCCGGCCAGGCGCTGGGCGCGCGCCGCTGGCTCGCCTCGCTGCAGCGCCAGTGCGAGTACCTCGCCATCCTCTGCTCCAACCCGCTGCCCTCTGGCGGCGTCGACGGCGGCCACCACGAGGCCATCTCGCCCGTGGGCCGCCGCTGCATGCTCAAGCTCGCGCAGCGCATGGCCGACAACTTCTGCGCCGGGGTCTGCGCCACGGCCGCGCAGAAGTGGCGCCGCCTCGACGAGTGGCGCGTCGAGGGCGGGGACCAGCAGCAGGCGCGTGGCGGCGGGGAGGACAAGGTGCGGATGATGGCGCGCCAGAGCGTCGGCGCGCCCGGGGAGCCACCCGGCGTCGTGCTCAGCGCCACCACCTCCGTGCGCCTCCCAGGCACCCCACCGCAGCGCGTCTTCGATTACCTCCGCGACGAGCAGCGCCGCGGGGAGTGGGACATACTCGCCAACGGGGAGGCCATGCAGGAGATGGACCACATCGCCAAGGGCCAGCACCACGGCAACGCCGTCTCCCTCCTCCGTCCCAACGTAAGTATCATTTCCATGCTGTACTCAAGCTAGTTACTCTTCCATTATTTTTAGTTTTACCTTCTTGGGACATTGTTTCTGCCTCTCATAAATATCTGCTTCGATCGTCTGACACTGCTTCTTTCCGGAATTAATTAAAAGATCTCTGCTTCAAACATTAATTAGTTGCAATTAAACTCACAAAACTCCCTCGGCTAAAACAATGAGTAGCTTTTTAACAAGAGGTTTGACAAGTACTACCTCTCCTAGTACTGTACCACATGCTGCAGGTTTCAATGGCCTCATTGGCAATGCATGGGTACAGTGACAGTGGGAAGAGGACGAAGCAGTAGAAAACTTCCAAGGAATTATTGGGCTGCCTAGCGAACTGGGGTCTCTGGGTAGTGTAGTAGGGTTGACATTTTATGAGAGAAAGCTAGCTGTGAACTTTTCCCGTTGTTTGGAGCCATGCTTGCATGCAGCCTATCTGCCCTTGTCCTTCCTTGCCCACCAAAGCCTGTCAGGATTGGCTTTATCTTCTCTTTGCCTTTTCAGATCGATGACGTCTTTTTTCAGCCGTTGTTTAGGCCATGGCCAACGCTCCAGCCTGGACCACTGCCCCATGGATCCACCTAGATCGAGCAGCCACCGTGGAGGAGAGATCCAAAAAAGACGGTAGCCTGTGGAGCATACTACTGCCCGCAGATGATCCCACTTCCCCAGCCAAAAAGAGATTGAAAAAGGCAAAGAAAGGAACAGAGAAGAGATAAAGGCCGGAAGAGATGAGATCGATCGGGCAAAAAGTTAGATGTGGAGAGAGAGAGAGCATATGGCCCACAACCCTACAGGAGATGCTGCTTCCGTTGGACAAAAGAAAATTAAACGGTAGCCTCATTATTTTTTTTCTTAGGTGGAGGCTGAAACCACCGCTTGCCGTTGCCCCCATAGTCCATGCCCTTATTTCTCTTCATTGTTGTTTTTCATAAATTTGGGTGCATCCAGAATGATTGATAGAACCTTAAATGTCCAAGCAAGTACACCAGGATTTTAGCAAAGACAGTTGCTCCAAACATTATCAGTTGATCATCTAAGATTGGAAACTATGCATGTATAAATTTAGTTTGCTCCAAAATTGGCCACAAATCTTTGCCAGCTTATTCATTTTTGGAGTACTGGAAACAAAATTTTAACACTGCATTAAAGCAAATTGAATGTACCAATCTGGTTGTTGCATGTGACTTGCATAAATGCTGAGTAGTAATTAGTAGTACTAGCTTGTTGGAAAGACAAATGTTATTTTTGATCGAACATTTCTAAAGTACTTCAATTTGTTGATGCATTTTTCATGCATAATCAATATCTTTCGTTGCAGGCAACGAGCGGGAACCAGAACAACATGCTCATCTTGCAGGAGACGTGCACCGACCCGTCCGGCTCCCTGGTGGTGTACGCGCCGGTGGACGTGCAGTCCATGCACGTCGTCATGGGCGGCGGTGACTCGGCCTATGTCTCCCTGCTGCCATCCGGCTTCGCCATCCTCCCCGACGGCCACAACACTACGCCGACCATCGCCCCTCCAGACGACGGTTCACCAAGTGTTCATGGCGGCAGCATTGGGAGCAACAACACAACGGGGTCGCTCGTCACCGTGGCATTCCAGATACTGGTGAACAACCTGCCGACGGCGAAGCTCACCGTCGAGTCGGTCGACACCGTCAGCAACCTGCTCTCCTGCACCATCCAGAAGATCAAGTCCGCCCTGCAGGCAAACATCATCTCCCCCTAGCTTGCTAGCTAGCGGGCATTTGACATGGATTCCGGCCAACACACCAATGTAATGCCGGATGCCAGGTCAAATGTCTAACTAGTTTGATCACAAAGCTAGAGGAAGAAGAACAAGACTCAAGCAGGCAAGAACTCATAGATCATACCGTCGTTTAAATGAGAGTGAGGTGCATGCAGAGAGGGAAATAAATTATATAATGTGGAGATCGAGTTAAAAATTTCGCATAGAGGAAGATGAATATGGGGTGCGAGTCAAAGGGATTAAGTCAAGAACGAACCGCGCGCTTGGCTTCCACTAGCTGATGTGGTGCATGGTTCGGGTATTGACTTGAACTCTAGTGAAAACAATCCCTAGGGCTTCATTTACTATATGTTAGTGGTTTGATGTAGTTAATCCATGGTCATGCTGAGTTTTCACTTTCTTTTACTCCAAAACGCGGGAATATATAATGTTTGTTTTTGTTGGTATATGTTGGTAATAGTGTCTTTGGAACGAGCTCTTTGAGTGGAGATTTGGCACACATGGGCACTAGTGATTTTTTTAAGATCAAAAATCATATTTTTGAAACCCATTTTTTTAAACAAATCAGGAGGTAGCTAATGATTTATTTCACAAAATTGAAAATAATGTGTAGTTTAAACTACACAAAAATAACAAAATTGTAGATATGAGTACTCCCTTCGTTTCAAAATTACTTGTTGCTAAAATCTGTCTAGGATCAATGAATCTGTGACAAGCGATTTGGATAGAGGGAGTATTACATTTTCAAATCTCCAAAAAATATTATGTTTTATCCTTTTATGTAGCCTATGATGAAAATGATTTCGCATTGGGATTTTGCATACTTGTAGGAATATTATTGACGATAGTTCAGAATTGCGTTCAACTTTTTTTGAAGCGTATAACTATAATTTTTGAATTTTTTAATACGAAGGGATCACTAGAGCTCATGTGAACTTCAAGCTATGTTTTTTTTGGCTATCTGCGGCATCAACTTGGATATAGTACATTATACACTGGTACTACGTACATCCAACTACACAGGTCGACAGATGCCTGGCATTACGTACATTATAATTTCTAGTGCAAGTACATGACACTTTTATGTTGGTTCGTCATTTATTCCCACATACCTAACATTGCAGAGTACGATAATACACAGTAATTACATAGACTTTAGCATTCTATGCCAACATATAGATGTATCCATCGAAGCTAGTACCTAGAAGTGTTGCAGAAAAACATTCGATGTGGTATAGGTATGTAGAGCTCCTCCCCCCGATCATCGCCCGTGTATATGCATCACAATAGAATTGTAGGAGTACGTACTTTTGCAGCTCACATTTACGGTCATCTCAAGATAATCCCCTTGATCATCGCCGTGTATATGCAACATTCGACGGTTCACCAAATTGTAGTACGTACTCTTGTACAAGCTGTATCCACGACTGCACAAGTGCCGAAGGTAGCTTAAGAACTGAATATTTGCAGCTCACATTTACAGTCATCTCAAGATAATTACCTGATTATACATTTATACTCCTGCTCCTGCAATGGAACTAAAATAATTAGGGCACGCTTTTGCGTATAACACTAACAAATAGTGTGGTGGGTAATTTATAAAACTCGCCCCATAAACATCTAGATAGCATCGGAGGATAAATTATGCATGAACCAACACATCGTTTCAACAAAAGAGTACTGCCAATACTTCATGGCCAGCCATCTAAATTCCCTAGCACTAGTAGAAACCAAGGCTTTTGTTTGGAGCTGTCCAAGGCTTTTGAACCGGTTGTGCCACCAACCCAGACAAAAGGTTCTATTTGCACCGGTTCATATGGCCTAGACCACGCGCGGAGCCCTCAGAGCATTTGCACCGGTTCGTGTCATGAACTGGTGCAAAAGGTTCCGCGCTAGACGCGTGGCAGGCGCGAAACCTTTAGCACCGGTTCGCGGCACGAACCGGTGCTAAAGGCGCCCCTTTTGCACCAGTTTGTAGCATGAACCGGTGCTAAAGGTCCTGCCTATAAATACCCTCGCCCAGCCAGCCCTCTCCTCTATTTTTTTTTGTGTGAGTTGTGCTACTTTGTTTTTTCTTTCCTACGCATATGAGGTGTTTGATGAAATGCCTAAGAGAATGATGTCACTTGATTTTACACAAAATAAAAATGATATGAGGTGCCCGAGCCACACTTAAGCTTTCTCTTCTTTCTTTCCTCCTCGACCGAGGTTAGCAACTTTATCCTTTCATTTGTACAGTGGCATTTCACTATTCATGATGTTCTGTAATGGTGTTTGATAAACTTAATTATATGATGATGCAGATGAACCAGCGTGGATAAATTTACCGATGTGGCTAAGGCAAACAAAGTGAATGGTTTTATGTGTTGCCCATGTGTTGACTGTCGGAACTTAAAGGATTACTCTTCCTGGAAAGTCCCTCACTCCCTCCTGATTCGGAAAGGTTTCATGCCCAGCTATAATTGTTGGACCAAGCACGGAGAAAGAGGGGTTATGATGGAAGACAATGAAGAAGAAGAGGATGATGATATATCTCTGAATACGCTGATACTACAACGGGAGCTGAAGATGAAGGGATAGGGGAAGCTGAAGATGAAGAGGCATCAGATGAGCATGTTGATGATCTTGGTCAGACCATCGCTGATGCACACAGAGAAGAAGAAAGTTTAATCGAGAAGCAGAAGTTGAAGGGAATGTTAGATGATCACAAAAAACTGTTGTACCCAAATTGCGAAGATGGAAGCACAAAGCTCGATACGATATTGGAATTGCTGAAATGGAAGACAGAGAATGGTTTATCTGACAAGGGATTTGAGAAGTTACTGAAAATAATGAAGTCGGAGCTTCCAAAGGATAACGAATTGCTCGAGAGCACATACGAAGCAAAGAAGACTCTCTGCCCTCTAGGATTAGACATGCAGAAGATACATGCATGCATTAATGACTGCATCCACTACCGCGGTGAGTACGAGAATTTGGATAAATGCCTGGTATGCACTGCACTGCGGTATAAGATCATACCAGATGACCCTAGTGATGTTGAGGGCGAGCCCCCCAGGAAGATGGTTCCTGCTAAGGTTATGTGGTATGCTCCTATAATACCACGGTCGAAACGTCTGTTCAGCAACAAAGAGCATGCAACGTTGTTGCGATGGCATAAAGAAGACCATAAAAAAGATGAAATGTTGAGACACCCCGCTGATGGCTCGCAGTGGAGAAAAATCGAGAGAGGCTTCTCGGACTTTACAGGTGACGCAAGGAACTTATGGTTTGGTCTAAGTACAGATGGCATGAATCCTTTTGGGGAGCAGAGCTGCAGTTACACCACATGGCCTGTGCCTCTATGTATCTAAAACCTTCCTCCTTGGTTGTGCATGAAGCAGAAGTTCATTATGATGCCAGTGCTAATCCAAGGCCCGAAGCAACCCGGCAACGACATTGATGTGTACCTAAGGCCATTAGTTGAAGAACTCTTATAGTTGTGGGCCAAACCAGGTGTACGTGTGTGGGATGAGCACAAACAGGAGGAATTAGACCTAAAAGCGTTGCTTTTCATAACCATCAATGGTTGGCCTGCTCTTAGTAACCTTTTAGGACAGACAAACAAGGGATACAATGCACGCACACACTGTTTAGATAAGACTAAAGGTATATATTTGGGAAAATGTAAGAAGGTTGTGTACCTTGCGTATCGTCGATTTCTTCCAACCAATCATCTCGTAAAAAAGAAAGGCAAGCATTTCAAAGGTGACGCAGATCACCGGAAGAAGCCTGACCTCCCTACTGGTGATGATGTATTTGCTATGGTCAATGACATAGAAGTAATATTTGGAAAGGGTCCTAGCGGTCAATCTGTTCCGAACGACGTCGCTACCGGACATGCGCTCATGTGAAAGAAGAAATCTATATTTTGGGAGCTGCCCTATTAGAAAGCCCTACATGTCCGCTCTTTGATCGACATGATGCACGTGACGAAGAATCTTTGCGTGAACCTGCCAGGCTTCCTGGGCATGTATGAGAAGACAAAAGATACACCAGAGGCACGGGAGGACCAGCAACATATAAAAGACCCAGACAACAGGCATCCATAGAACAAGACAGATAAAGGGCGTCACCTAAGTCATGCCAGCTATGCTCTTACCAAAGCAGAGAAGGAAATCTTTTTTGCAGTACTTTATAGTATCAAGGTGCCATCTAGCTTCTCATCGAATATAAAGGGGATAATAAATATAGCATAGAAAAAATTCCAAAACCTGAAGTCGCATGATTGCCACGTGATTATGACGCAGTTGCTTCCGGTTGCATTGAGGGGGATTCTACCAGAAAATGTTCGAGTTCCCATTGTGAAGCTATGTGCATTCCTCAACGCAATATCTCAGAAGGTAATCAATCCAGATGATCTGCTAAGGTTCTAGAAGGATGTGGTCCAATGTCTTGTTAGTTTTGAGTTGGTGTTCCCACCATCCTTCTTCAATATTATGACACATCTCCTGGTTCACCTTGTCGAAGATATTGCCATTCTCGGTCCTGTGTTCCTACACAATATGTTCCCCTTCGAGAGGTTTATGGGAGTCTTAAAGAAATATGTTCATAATCGTGCTAGGCCAGAAGGAAGAATCTCCAAGGGCTATGGAACAGAGGAGGTCATTGAGTTCTGTGTTGACTTTATTCCTGAGCTTAAGTCGATTGGTGTTCCTGAATCGCGGCATGAGGGAAGACTACGTGGAAAAGGCACGTTAGGAAAGAAATCAATGATATGTAGGGACGAGATTTCTTTCACTCAAGCACACTACATAGTTCTACAAAATTCCAGCGTGGTGGCCCCGTATATCACTAAACACATTAATATTGTACGCTCCCAACACCCGGGGCAGTCTGACCCCTGGATTACACATGAACATGTGAAAACTTTCGGCAGTTAGTTGCGAACACATCTCATGAATAACAACACTATTGGAAATCATCTGTACTTGTTGGTCGGGACACCATCTTCGACTATATCCACTTAACAAGGGTACGAGATATAGGTGAATACCTTCTACACGATCGCCCATGATAAAAAGAGCACCAACCAAAGCAGTGGTGTCCGCATGGATGCAACAAACAACAACAGCCAAAAGGACACCTGTTATGGTTACATAGAGGAGATATGGGAACTTGACTATGGACCTTCTTTTAAGGTTCCTTTGTTTCGGTGCAAATGGGTCAAGCTTGATGGAGTAGGGGTAAAGGTAGACCAGCTGTACGGAATGACAACTGTGGATCTCAACAATCTTGGTTACACAAACGAAGCATTCATCCTAGCGAATGATGTGGCTCAGGTTTTCTATGTGAAGGACATGTCCTCCAAACCAAAAAAAGAAAACGTAAGCAAACGAATACATCATACGATGAACCAAAGCGTCACATAGTTCTTTCAGGGAAAAGAAATATCATGGGAGTCAAGGACAAGACAGACATGTCAGAATATTATAATAAGCTTCATGAAATTCTACCCTTCAAAGTGAACGTTGACCCAAGCATCGCGTTAAATGATGAAGATACTCCATGGTTACGCCGAAGCAATCATAAGCAACGGACATACGCGAACATGATAGGTAATTTTGTGAACGTTGGTGATGCGTAATAATGTATTAAAACTTTTATGTAAATATATTTGATGTATTAAACCTTTTTCGTGATGTTTGAAATTTTCCAAGTTTCATATTTTTCCTTTTTTGTGATGCTTTTATTTAATAAATCCAAATGCTTGCACATAGCTGGCCTTTCTATGACACCACATGAAGATTCTAGGGTTTAGAGTTTAGGGGTCTAGGGTTTAGGGTTCTAGGGTTTAGGGTTCTAGGGTTTCAGGTTTCGGGTTTAGAGTTTAGGGTTCTAGGGTTTAGGGTTTAGGGTTCTAGGGTTTAGGGTTTTAGGGTCTAACTATTAAAACTAGTAACAGGGACTTAAGATATTTCGGGGGCCTTTAGTCCCGGTTGGAGCCAATAACCGGGACTTAAGATATGTCCCGCCCTTCTTAGAGCCGTTAAGCCACGCGTCATGCTTTCCTGCCATTTCCCTCCGCTTCCCGCCATATTTTCTCGCCATTTCCTTCTATTTCTAGGCTGACCACCATGGCCACCCACACATCCACAACTTTCCCTCTCACAATAATGGACACCACATACTGGGTCATTCTGACCCTAGAGGAGATCGAGGCACTGTGGGCCTCTAGCTACCCATGCCCTCCAGGCTACCGGTTGCCCGTCGACTATATGCTGAGCGTTGGAGGAGTTCCTATCCCTCCTGTGCCTCAAGGTTCCGCCCGCCAGGTGGCCATCACGAACCACTTCTACCTCGAGCTCACGCTGGAGCAGCGGATGGATCTCCATTAGGATCCCGACAACTACGATACCTGGAGTGTCTTCTTCGCTAACTAGCAGGAAATGGAGCTCGCTAGGTACGAGGGTGACGGCCTGCCCCCGTTGAACCACAACGAGGCTGCTCACCGCCTGTGGTGGGCAAACCGGACTATCATTGGTGTGATGCGCTACATCGCCCAGGTAGATCATCCTCGCCTATAGTGCCCGCACTTTGACCCTCCATAGAGCCACACGAAGGGTGGCAATGGTGAAGGCCACAGGCTACACGGTGTCGTCATCCAGGAGCCCCTCCCTCGCGTGTCGTGAATCCGAGGCTGGAGTGGTAGGTACCCCTGGAATATGCCTTAGCTGGGCTTAGGATCCAGCCGCGTGCGCCTAGCGATGATGCCGGCGATGATGACAAAGATGAAGGCGACCCTGAAGCCGTGTACTATAGGGTTAGACATGAGTATGACTAAAGGGGGGCCTTTAGTCCCGATTCCTTAGTCCTAGTTTTTTAATAATAATAAATATCTTGAGTGTTAGTCCTAGTTTGTGGCTGGACCGGTGGGACTAAAGGGGGGCTTTAGTCATGATTCCGTAGTCCCAGTTAGGAAACCGGGACTAATGGATCAGTTCATACTAGCTAGTGTAGTCCCAGTTAGGAAACCGGGACTAATGTCTTGAGTGCATCTATGGCCGGGGCTGAGCCTCGCTAAACTTGTAGTGGATCTCTGATGAAATAGCATGTTGTGAACCTAAAAATTATTTTCAAAAAAATTCATGAGCATTATATCATGTAGTTATAGTTCAAATCTACCCGGCCTCCTACCAATTCGGCAGGAATTTGTCTTTTTCATGAGGGATGGACGGAAAGGTTTCAGATACACCGGTTGGAAAATTGTCCATCTAAGGTGGTCTAGTATTTTTGAAAAATGGGTTGGTACCAATTTTAAACTTTAATTTGGTGGCTGCTTCAAAAAACACCCTGATTTCGGCACCTCAAAAATGGAAATTGCCTTTTTCGTGCGATGAAAAGGAAAACTTCCTCCTGCAACATCGTAAGCCATCCTAAGATGCACATGTGTGCACAATATGGGCATATTATCACAAACTATGCCGTGATTCTAGCCATAACATTGGTGGTTTGACCTAAATACCATGAAACCTCGAACATGATAGGTCATTTTGTGAAGGATTTTTTGTAATGTTTGAAATTTTCCATGTTCCATATTTTTCCTTGCAACTATGACACATAATATGACAACACGTGAAGATTTCACATTGTTTGGATAGTTTTTGAATTTTTTATGCCCGTTTCAAGCTATACTCAGAACGGCGGGCATGAAGATTCCTAGACCGGGGCTGAGCCTCGCTAAAGTTGCGGTGGATCTTTGATGAAATAGCATGTTGTGAACCTAAAAATGATTTTTAAAGAAATTCATGAGCATTATATCATGTAGCTGTAGTTCAAATCTATCCGGCCTCTTACCGATTCAGCAGGAATTTGTCTTTCTCATGAGGGGTGGACAGAAAGGTTTTAGATACACCGGTTGAGAAATTGTCCATCTAAGGTGGTCTAGTATTTTTGAAAAAGGGTTGGTATCAATTCCAAACTTTAATTTGGTAGTTGCTTCACAAAACACCCCGATTTTGGCACCTCAAAAATGGAAATTAGCTTTTTCGTGCGATGAAAAGGAAAACTTCCTCTTGCAACAACATAAGCCATCCTAAGATGCACATGTGTGCACAATATGAGCATATATAACAAACTATGATGTGATTCTAGCCATAACATTGGTGGTTTGACCTAAATACCATGAAACCTCGAACATGATAGGTCATTTTGTGAAGGATTTTTTGTGATGTTTGAAATTTTCCAAGTTTCATATTTTTCCTTGCAACTATGACACATAATATGACACCACGCGAAGATTTCACATTGTTTGGATAGTTTTTGAATTTTTATGCCCATTTCAAACTATATTCAAAATGGCGGGCATGAAGATTCCTAGCCCGGGGCTGAGCCTTGCTAAACTTGAAGTGGATCTCTGATGAAATAGGTTGTTGTGAACCTAAAAATGATTTTTAAAAAATCATGAGCATTATATCATGTATCTATAGTTCAAATCTACCCGGCCTCCTACCGATTCGGCAGGAGTTTGTCTTTTTCATGAGGGGTGGACAGAAAGGTTTCAGATACACCGGTTGGGAAATTGTCCATCTAAGGTGGTCTAGTATTTTTGAAAAATGGCTTCGTACCAATTCCAAACTTTAATTTGGTGGTTGCTTCATAAAACACCCCGATTTCGGCACCTCAAAAATGGAAATTGGCATTTTTGCGCAATGAAAAGGAAAACTTCCTCCTGCAACATCGTAAGCCATCCTAAGATGCACATGTGTGCAGAATATGGGCATATTATCACACACTATGTCGTGATTCTAGCCATAACATTGGTGGTTTGACCTAAATACCATGAAACCTCGAACATGATAGGCCATTTTGTGAAGGATTTTTTGTGATATTTGAAATTTTCCAAGTTTCATATTTTTCCTTGCAACTATGACACATAATATGACACCACGCGAAGGTTTCACATTGTTTGGGTTGTTTTTGAATTTTTATGCCTATTTCTAATTATATTCAAAACGGCGGGCATGAAGATTCCAAGCCCGGGGCTGAGCCTTGCTAAACTTGCAGTGGATCTCTGATGAAATAACATGTTGTGAACCTAAAAATTATTTTAAAAAAATTCATGAGCATTATATCATGTAGCTGTAATTCCAATCTACCTGGCCTCCTACCGATTTTGAATTTTTTCATGAGCCTCATGATTTTTAAAAAGTAATTTTCAGCATCCAATTCTGTTGTACTATTATAGATATTTCTTTTCTGAACATTTTGATATGATATATGTTTTTTTCTGATTTATAAACATTGCTTCAACTCTAAATAAGGCGGGAACCAAATTTCACCCTAACAAGTTCAAAAAAATTCTGAAAATAGACCTTTAGAACCTGTTCATAACACGAACCGGTTTTAAAGGTTTAGCCCTGTGCACCAGAAACTGCAGGGCAAAAGAACCTTTAGCACCGGTTGTTGTGTACAACCGGTTAGAACCGGTTTTTGACTGGAACCGGTGCAAAAGGTATTTGCCTTATAAAGTGCTTCCTCTTCCTTCTCCCCCAAAATCCAATTGACGCCAAATCGCAAAGACCCCTCGTGAGGAGCTACACGACACCGTCAGGCTGTCGTTTTTTCCGTTGTCGCCGTGCCGCACTGCCGCTGCCCATGGCCGCTATCGTCGACCCTACGCCCCCACCTCACCTCGCCGGCCGGCCGCGCGCCCGCGCCCCCCCACCTCACCTCATCGATGCCTGCACGCCGGAGGTCGCCGATTCCCGCGCGCCTCCCTCGCCGACACCCGCACCACCACGCGCCACCGTGACGCCGGCACCACCGCACGCCTCCGTGACGCCGACACCACCGCGCGCCTCCGGTAAGTTTTTTTGTAATTTTGTTCGTATTTTTTCCTTGGGATTTAGAATTAATTAGGTTTTAGAATTATTTCTTAGGATTTAGTTTCTTAGGATTTTAATATAAATAGAATTAGGTTTTAGAATTATTTCTTAGGATTTTAATATTATTTGCTAAGTATTATTGCTTAATATTATTTGCTTAGTATTATTGCTTAGTATTATTGCTTAATATTATTTGCTTAGTATTATTGCTTTGAAAAAATGGAACAAAAATAGGATTTTGTTATCAGTGGACGATGCCGATCCGTCAACGCGGCGGCTACGTTGGGCATGTACTGGCCTCCGTGCTATGTATTAGGGTAAAATAAAAATGAACCCGAGCTATGTATTACTAGATTATTCGAGTTGTATTAGGGTAAAATAAAAAAAATGCTTTGTTGTGTTTATTTGAGCTATATATGTACTCCAATCTCTGTTTTTAGCATTGCCCTTAATTAATTACTGCTTCCCTATGTTTATATCTTTACAATAACTTGTAAGTCTTTGCGCAGAAACTATGGATCCACACGTAAGAAACGAAGAAAAGGAACAATTGCTCCAGGATATGATCTTTGAAAATGAGCAACCAGATGTCACCTCGCTGTTTTTGAACCCATCCGGTGAGGGAGACGAGCAAAACTGAAGAGATGTCCCTGGTGAGGGAGAGGAGAAGAGCAAAGAGAGAGCTCTAATGAGGGAGAAGGAGATGTCGACTTCGACGAGGGAGAAGCCGATGGCTCTGGTGGAACTATTATAATTACAAAGTCCGCGAGGTATATATATTAATTAATTAAGCGTTTGATGTCTAGATGTATTATTTGATTTGTGTATATACATATATTAACGTTGTTTCTTCTTTTAGCCCTCCGGATCGGGCCAATCTTCTGCAAATAAACATGGCGCAGCCAAAAGGTTGGACGAACATGAAAGGTACACAATTACAGAAATCGATGAAGATGGTGGGCCGGCTGCTCCCGAGGACCATGCAAACAAGTTTAAATCTCAGATGGGAGTTGTTGTCCCTGATCACCGTGCAAGAATGGAAGAAGCCAAAGACGGAAGGAGTTAGTTATGTGGAGAAGAGAGCCAAAGATAACCTTTGGAGAATGCTCAAGGTAAATTTCACCCTGCCGGTGCCAGAGGAGGATCCTGATGAAGAGGAGGTTCCAGATCAGGAGGATCCTAATCTGAATACCATCGAGAAAAAAGTCAAGAAGTGGGCTCTTTTGAATATGACAATAATGTTCAACAACTGGAATAAAAGATTGGACAAGAATTTTATGTAGAAAAAGAAGACTCCGGTGTTTGAAGGAGCCTATTTGAAGATACAAGACCAGTGAGTCGATTTTGTGCGGTACAATACATTGGAGGAAGCTAAGAAAAGGTCAGAAATAAATAAGAAAAATGCGGCTAAAAAGTTGTATCACCATACTATGGGGCAAGGAGGCTACAGGTCTAGCAAGCCAAAGTGGAAGAAATGGGAGGACGATCTATTGCTAAAGGGATCGAGCCAGAGATACTGAAATAGAACAATCAGGCAAGGGATTGGTTTTACGGGCATGGGGGCATGTTGGACTCAGAAGGGAAGTGTGTTTATAATAGAAGACATAAGGAAAGCCCACTTCACATCGATGCCTTTAGAAAGGTTCACAAGGAGGTTGAAGAGGGGAGGTTCCACCCTGAAAGAGAGAAGGACGAGCTCACACGCACCCTTGGGAATCCTGAACACTTTGGACGAACACGAAGCACAGAAGGCTCCAAACCGTGGAAATATGGGTTTCCACCCGAAAGGAAGAAATATCCCGATAAAAGACATCCGAGGAAAAAGGAAAGGGAGGCAAACCATTTGGCTAAGATAGAAGATGAACTAAGGCAGCAACGGGATTTAATAGCCCAGCTTAGCCAGCAAGGTACCGCTAGCTCATCTCGGTCGCAGATAGAAGCTGCTCCCGATGCTACCGACCCACCATCTCAGCAAAAAAGCAACGTGGCTTCCACCGAGCAGCTGGGTGGTGATGATGACGTGGCTCTTTGGTACCCATAGATGATATCATGGGCTCAACACCCTGCGAGCTACATGTGAAGGTTGTGAAATTAAGCGTGAAGGCAGCGGTCGGCTATGCCTTACCCACGTGCACGCCAACTTACCATTTTAAACCGGTTCCACAAAGCTATGTTGTTGCCGGGATTAATAAAGTTACGAGCGGGTTTGAGCAGCTGGTGCTTGACTACCCTGCCGGTGAAGGGGATTTGCTTGTGCTGGGAGATTCCATAAACACCACCGTTCTATGGCGAAAGGAATACATTATGCTTCCAAATTGGACGCCAAGGTCTCTAGTGCGTCACCCGTCTCCACAGCATCAGCTGTCTTCGTCTCCTCACTCGTCTCCAGCGCGTCAACCTACTCCGCCGTCGTGTCAGCCTACTCCGCCGCATCAGCCTTCTCCTTTGCCGCATTAGCAGTCTCCACCGCCACCACCGTCCACTAATGCTGAGAGCCAAAAGCGGAAGCATACTAGCATAGCTCCATCGATGATGAGTCTTAACTGATCACCATCCATCGACCGGAGCCCCTCCCAAAAGTATAGGAAGAAGTGAAACAGTTCCTTGGAAGGAAGAAGAAGCCCGCCGAGCCGCCTATAGAGAAGGAAAAATGTTAAAAATGCTGAAGACCCTATCAAAACCCGAGCCAAGGCTTATATCAGACTATGACCGCTCTATTCTCAAGTCACATAAGGCATCAAAAGAGCGGTCAAGAAGTAGTAGTGCAAAAGGGAAATCAGTTCCCAAGCTCGGAGAACATAAAAACTCGTGCCCCTGCTACAAGTGTATTCCATCGAGTGCTTGGATCCGGAGATGGTAAAACTATACAAAGATGAAGCCGAAGCTTTTGATATGAGTATTCCTGAGTACTTAAGACGGGTCAAATTCCCTGCGGGTGATCAAGTAGCATACCAATACACGTACGGGGACCCTCTCGACAGATCTGAGCAGATCCCGTATCTACCAACACAATTGTGAAAGTTGCATCGGTGGTACGTGCAAGCCTATAAGGATGGGCTGACTGAATCATAATGGGACTTAAACTGGATCATTACGGGCATGGAGATGACGAGATATACATCGAATTTATTGAATTATTCCAGCTCTACAATCAAGACGCCCTTGACAAATCACTCATCAGTGCCTATTGTCTGTAAGTATTAATTTTGTATTTAAATGTTCTCTAGCTCAGGTCGTCATTGCATATACGTACTCATCACTATATTAATTATGCAGATTGAAGATTCTCGAATGCAGGAAAGGACGAATAATCTATGACATTGGGTTCATTGACCCATTTACCGTGAATGAACATAATCTCCATAACTATCCCAAGGACACAGAGGATAACTTGGTACGCGCGTTAAGGTTTAATGACACCAAATCATAAATACTATTTCCTTACAACTACCAGTGAGTGTTACCGTCTTGTACATATTCTATTTCGCTTGCTCGATGTTAAGTGTAGTTGATGAGTTATGCGTGTGCACAACTTCCATTTTATTCTCCTAATCATAACCCCTGACCGAGGACTAGTAAAAGTCATGGACTCAAAACGTAAACCCCTTGAGACGTGGGGGGACATGCAGGATATGCTCCAGAGGTAATTTCAACATTATAAAACTATATCGGCAACTTCATTTCCTATCAAGTAACTAATAACTCCTTTCTTCATTTTCTTTGTCGAGCAGTGCTTGAAAACGGTTCACGAAGAGGGCTCCGGGTGCGTGGAAACCGGAGCTTCCATTTGAACATATATCGGTAAGTATTACTAGCTAGGTTCACGCATATTTTTGATTCTAGTTTCAATACAATTATCATCCTTGATTATTATTTTGATTGAACTTTGTTCTTGTAAAGTGCTTGAAGCAGGGGGAATAATTTATGTGGATCTTACGTTTGCGAGTTCATTCGCCAGATGACCTGTGAGAAGGGCGATCGTATTATAAATCAAATTCATGTACGTAAACAATATTCTCAACATTTTACTTTATTACCATCAGTTGTGTGTTGAGTTTCATTCATATATATTGACCCCCTTCTTTAAATTAGATGGAAAGGTTGTGGGACGAGCTTCTAGCAACCGAGCGTGTACAAACAATTCAAGAGGAACTGGCGGGATTCCTACTTGACCAGGTCTTAGACTCAGCCGGATAATACCATAAGTCCTACAATTTTGGACAATAGGAATTGTAATAGAAATTATACTGTTTATATGCATGAACACGTGTACCGTTAAGTAAATATGTCCGACTGATACATTGCAAATGTATCTATAATTTTTGATATTCCATGCTTGGTTTTATCTATATGTTTTGTCCATATTTTAGAGTAGTTTTATATGATTTCTTGGACTAACCTATTAACAAGAGCCATAGTGCCAGCTGCCTGTTTTCTGCTTTTTTGGTTCCAGGAAGTCAGAAAATGAATATTCTCGGAATTGGACGGGACAAAAGCCAAAGTTATTATTTCATAGGGGGACATCTGGAGCCAGAATACGAGACGGAGAGGGGCTGGGGCCTGGCCACACCACCTGGCCGCGCGGCCAGGCCTGGCCCGCGCCAGGGGGTGGTCTGGCCACCCCAGGCACCCCCTCGGCCTCTCCTTCTGCCTATATATTGTCTCTGATACGGAAACCCTAAGTATCCGATCAAAATTCCACGAAAGAGTCTGTAGCCGCCGTCATCTCCATCTCTAGATCGGGAGGGATCTAAAGCTCTTCTCGGCACCCTGCCAAAGAGGGGAATTCACCCTGGAGGCCTTCTTCATCATCATGCAAGCCTCCGGTGTGATGCGTGAGTAGTTCATCTCTGGACTACGGGTCCATGTAGTAGCTAGATGGCTGGTTCTCCTCCTTTGTGCTTTCATGTCTAGATCTTGTGAGCTCCGTTCATGATCAAGATCATCTATTTGTAATTCTGCATGTTGTGTTTGCGGGGATCTGATGGATATTGAGATGCTATTTTAGATTGATTATTGATTCTATCACGTCTTTGTTATTTGTGATCTTGCATGCTTTCCGTTGTTAGTAGCTATCTTGGCCAAGTAGATGCTAGCAACTCCAAGAGTTAGTATTTATGCTCGATAGTGGGTTCATGCCTCTGGTAATCTGGGGAAGTGACAGAAATCTCTAAGGTACTAGATGTGTTGTTGCTACTAGGGAGAAAACAACAATCCTTTGTTCATAGAACAATCATATTGTTTACTTTACACGCAATTCAGAATGCAATAATCTGTTGCTTGCAACTTAATACTAGAGGGGGTTCGAATGATAACCTGAAGGTGGATTATTAGTCATAGATGCAGTTGGATGGCGGTCTATGTATAATGTTGTAATGCCCAGTCGAATCTCAAAGGAGTCAAGATGATTAGTATATGCTTGTATGCTTTCTCGATGTTTGTCAATTGCCCCGCTGTAATTTGTTCACCCAGCATGTTATCTATCTTAAGGAGAGCCACCTCTAGTGAACTATGGACCCCGGTCCTTTCTTTTAAATTCAATCTACAATCAAATTGTTTACTGCTTTGTGTTTACTTTCTACAAACTATTACTTCCTTCCATTCGATACGTTTAATCCTTTGTTTTCAGCAAAACCGGTGAGATTGACAACCTCATCGCAAGTTGGGGGCAAAGTTCTGTGGTTGTGTTGTGCAGGTCTCCACGTTGCTACTAGCACCGGTAGTGCGCCCTGCCAACGTTCAGCTAGCTACACCTTTGGGGTATTTCCTTGCTCCTACTGGATTGATAACCTTGGTTTCGTACTGAGGGAAAACTTGCTGCTGTGCTCAGCATACCTTCCTCTTGGGGTTCCCCAACGAGCTCGATATATTTTGGGCCATCACCGACCAAGTACGATGAAAGAGGTCACTTCGATCTCTATATTAATGACGATTTTGTGTAATATAATGGTTTGATGCATGTGTGTGCGTTAACATGTTCCAAATAGCGAGCCATGGGCGTGGCTGCGGGTTCTACTACGGCAGAGATTTGGGGCATTTTCCTGCCGCGGCAGAACCCGCAGCCACGCCCATGGCTCGCCACGTGGTCACCCTTTAGCACCGGTTCGTAAACACCATTCACTAGTATTACATCCCTCAGAGTGGTACAACAGAAACACAGCAGGTCCAAGACATGACTATAGATTACAACTCGACTCTTTACAAAAGATCTAGATAACACTATAGGTTACAGAGAGAGAAAGAAACTTCTTACAATGAAGAACCAAAAATAATAACTCAGAACTATCTAGCTAATAAGACTAGCATCTAAACTATCTGGCTTGCAATGGCTGCTAGTGCAATGTTCTACAGAAGTAGGTGTTATGGCTAGAGTATCTACTCCTATCTAATCAAGATCTTCGCCTTTGCTTCAGTTGATGTATATGTTGACTTTATTGACTTTATTGAAGAACTTGAGCGGCCGATGATGGTTTCTTGAGCAGAAATTGATGTTGACATCATCTTCAACGGCTTAGAACCTAGCAATGGTTAAGAAGGTACGGTTGAGTACGAGCGTACTCTGAAAGTTCACTAAAAAGGAGTGTTTGATGCACTATCTCTACAGCCATAGACCAAAGGTCGTAGGCAATGTAGGTTTTCGTAAACATTTCTTCAAAGGTTGGTTTTATTCTGAAAACTATGTCCATCAGCCTTCACAGGTTTACCAGAACTTTCATGGAGTTCCTTTCCTGCCGCGTTCGTAGCTCCTTCCCAAAACAGGGAGTAACATGTCACAATGCTTACACTCTGCAGAGGTGCGTCACTTTTCCAATGAGAGAGCTTAAGCTTTGTTGCACGGCCAGGAGTATATCCCCATTCAAACTTCCTTGGTTTCAGGCTCAACCTAAGAACCAAGCCAATCACTGGTATCTCCACGACCCCGCATGAATACACGACCCCCCAAGCAGGTTTACCACGAGTACAGTCCGGGTAGCCTCTCGAAGACTCTGTAAGCAGCTCTGCCTGACAGCCACCATCAGCTATGGTGAACCTCCACCATGACAGCTATGCATATATAATCTAGACACCTAGATCACAGGGCACTGAGGGGTCCCACCCATGTGCTGGATTCTCCACGAGAAATCTGCAGCTTCACGATAAGGTCATCCATCCATGCGAAAGGAAGAGAATACAGCTGACTTCTCTGTCCCATTCCAAATCTCATGGTTAACGAGTAATATACGGCTCTAGAATCACTAGCGATATTGGTTGTTAAGTCCTAGATATTATGTTCCTTTACCACTGGAACTGTATCAATGGATTATTACCATTTGGTAAACAATCCATAATCATATTATTATGAAAATAGTGTTTTCCGACCTTTTTGAAATGCAGGCGATGACAACATTTGAGTTACAAGTATTTGATAGAAAATAACCAAAGGACATGAGCAAGTGTGAACTTGCCTTTTGTGATTGCAAGACTATGCACTCACGGTCTTCAAGATAGTAGAAGATCCAAATTCTATAAATAACATCATTGGTCCGGTAAGGACTAATTTTTAAAGAAGAAAGATGCAATTATGCATAAGTAATGTAATGCAGTTTGATAAACGCAAATCCCTGGAATAATCATATATGATCTAGGGTTCAGAAACTGGAGATGGTTTCTTTAGAATGTGTTTCACTTTTATACCAGCTTCACGCTTGTGCTTCTTATTAAGGCTTGTGAGAGTGTGTGAAACGATATGTAAATATAACAAGTAGCATACAATATTAAATCACTCAAATGGGGCATGGTATCTAAAAGATTTCCTTAAGCAAGATTATTAATTAATTAGAGCCTTTATAGAAATGCTTAAGGGTTACTTTTAATATTTCTTAAAAGAATAAATTTTTGAGGAAATATTACTTAACAAAGGAAAGTATTCAAATTTGAAGTTAATACCTTTTTGGGGTTCCTTATTAACTATAAGAATTCAAGAACAAATAAGTAGCATCTTTGAACAGCTATTCTACTAGCAAGTGGAGACTTATAAATCATGAGTATGACATTATATTATGGATGGTTCACTTCATAAGGTTTCACAATAAAGGTAAATGCAAGTAGTGTTACTTTTATAGAGATGGGGTTTCCTTAATGTTATACTTCATAAATTTAGAATAATCATTACTTTAATTACTTAAAAACTTGGTTTACATCTTTAAGTGGATTTCTCAAACTTGTGAAAGAATTAGTAAATAAGAGTTTGCTGATTTTTATAAGTGAATAAAATCCTTGTGATAAACAATATACTATTTTAGTTGATTTTATAATTGATAAAATCTTTTTAAAGAAAGTTAAGATACACTTAATTTTAAGTGGTAGATTTAGTAGATACATCTTAAAAGGGTTAGGCCTATTTTGTATTATTGTACACATCAATTAAACTTGTTATTACACTTTTAGACTTTAAACAAATAATCATAAAGGCAATAGTAAAGATTTAAATATTTTTAATGAATTAAAATAATAGAAAATAGTTTTAATCAAGACTTATTAAACTTTTATCTTTATTTGGCTTCAAATGTGCAAGAGGATATTTTTAATGTCTAGACTTTATTTTTGTGATCATTTTGGTATATTATAAGTATTTTTGTGATTTTTAAATAATAAAATATGATTTTTATAACTTTTATCATTTTATAAAGACTTAATAAATAATAATGTTTAGTTAAGTGACACCAAAATATATGGAACAAGGTTAAAAATGTATACTTTGTTTTTCTAAGAATTTTGATATATTATACTTATATTTCTGAATTTTAAATAATAGAATATATTTATTTGAGATTTATCCCTAATAGGGTATTTAGTAATTAATACTAATTATTTTATTTAAGTTGGAAAATAAAATATGATAATAGGTTTATATTTTAGAGTTTATTTTTCTGAACATTTGATATATAATATATATTTTTTAAATTATAAAACAAAAGATATTAAACTAATAAAATTTAATCATTTTCTGAAATTCTAAATAAAAATATCTAAATGTTTTATTGCGTCACTACTGACGTCAGCATGACACAGTAAAAGCGGTTCAGACTTTTTATACCCAACCAGTTCTACCCTAAGCCACTAACTAGTGGGACCTATGCCACGTCATACCCTAGGTATTTATCCATTACCAAAAATAAAAACTAATAAATAAATAAAACTGTATTATGACATCAGCATGATGTCATGCTGACATCACCCGAGATTGATCCTCCCAGGTTGATGATCAATCCATCAATCCACTGCGCAGGGGCTTGTGCGTAGGCTAGTTGGAATGAGGACGACGCAAAGAACCAGATAGCGGCGGCGCCGCACGAGAATGGTCACCAAAATATTGACCACGACGACGAACAGCCGCAGCGGTGGCAGTCATGCGATGGTACAATGATTCAAAGTGCGAGGGAGGGATTGGAGAGCACAGGAAGATGTGTAAGCTCACCGTGATGCTCGCACCGAGGTCGACGAGGACCGGCGTGGTCGGGGACGAGTTCTCCAACAAGAATTCCGGCGAAGACCGGCAAAAGGGAATGATCAAATTCAGCCTCCTCTGATCTCCCCTTGTTCAATCTTTGCTATAGGCTTGAAGAAGAAGGCGAGGAGCTTCCTCCAAGCCACTCTGCGGAGCTCGAGGTGAACTCTGCCAGCGGTTAGCCGGAGACCAAAACTAGGATTAGGGTTCCAGGGCGTGCGGAGAAGAGAGAGAGAGGAAGGGGTGGCGTGCAGGGCTTCTCCATGCAGCGTCGGGCCTTCTTATAGGGAGGCAGAAGCGGCGGAGCTGGACAGCGAGCTGCTTCGGCCGTTGTGCGAGGTGAACGATGACAATAGGGAGGACGGATCGGTATCTGGGCCTGGGCTTCTATTGGGCCACGACAAAGTGAGAGGAACATGGTTGTGGTTGCTCACGGCGTTAGATAGGACGAAAGGTTACTAGGTCGTGGGCCGTTTCAGCTGCCAGTTCCTTTTCCTTTTCTATTTGCTATTTCTGTTTTCTCTTTTTGTAATACCTTTTTAAATATGAATTTTCTCAAGGATTTAAATATCCATAGAATTTGTAAGTCAAGAATATTATTGTATAAAGAAAATATGACCCTCTTCTCCTCCTTTCTCATTGTGTATAAAGATATTCATAACTATATGAAGAATCCTTTTCATTAGGAAATATTAATAGGAATTAGTGTTTAAGGAATTACTTCTTATTTAGAAGATCATTTTAAGATGATTTGTTTTCACTTGATAACTTTGATGGTAATGGTTTAAAATGGTTAATTATGTATATATAATCTTATTAATACTTAACCTCCTAAAGGAATTATATAAATATATTACAAGGTATTAAACCCTGGGGTTTATAGTGATTTAAATTTTAAGGTTCTTTTAAAGTTTGGAATTTCTTTTGTTCCAATTCCATTACAATTTCTTCATAGCCATTCTACTCTTTTTCAAAGTAGGCATGGATCACTTCTTGAACTGGTTGTTCACTACTTTCTTAAGTGTGGTTAATGTTTTGATAGAGGTTTATTACATAATGGTGAACAACCATTATCATTCATGTGGCACAAGTGATCTCAATGCCTAGCAACATCTACTAAGGGTTTCTAATACCACACTTACTATGGACCCCTATAGGATACACTACCCTCAAATTTATTAGTGAATGTTGCTAGGGATCAAGGTTTAAGTATTGATCCTAACTTCATAATCCTGAATGATATCTCAACTTAGAGTGAGCTATAAAGATTACTTCTTAATGTGGTCTTAATGATTCCATGAGACTAGGTTTTTATTAGGGTGTAAGATAATAAAGTAGACAAGGCTTTCATACATAAACATTCATCTAGTTCTCTAATTATCTCTTGGAAACTTTATTTGACTAATAGGTACTATTCATCGATTGCCTACAGAATTCCTCTTGATTCTAGGGTTTTAAACAAAGAGGTAGACATGGGTTTTGTCATGGGTTGATATGATCTTGGTTAAGGCTTCTAAAAAATTCCAATCCTCACACTTCACTAAGCTTGGATCATAGTTAAGGAATTCCTTTCCTAAATATACTCTATTTAAATCTCTCATCTGCTTCACTAAGATCTTTTCTGTCTAAATGATCTAGTCATCTGGCTCCACCATATACATCATCATATGATGACATGGTCATGCCACTTCAACAATACTCATTCTCTATTCATCCTTTAGTATGAGGCTTACATTTCTAAACTACCCTTGAGAAAGTCATTCATCTAGCTAGTTCTCACTTCATTAATCCATTATTGTAACATTCTTCCTTCACTACACAACTTGCACTTCTTAACTACCCTTGGTGAATCCATCAATGTAGCTATTTCTAGTTCCATATATTAACTCCTTTTATATTCACCTTGCATTAGCTTCCAAGGCTTGCAAGATTACAATCCTCACTATATATAACAAGGGATATCAATCCTCTAGAAGAGGTATGGTATTATTCCCCATAAGACAAGATTACTCTTGTATTAACCTGGTTAAGCTACCATCACTTCCACTACTTTGCTTCTCTTAGGTTCTAAACTTCATAACACCCTAGCTTAACTTCTCATGATCAAGCTAGGTGATTCAGCTTACTAGGGTTTTGCCTAATTTGGTATACTCAGAACTCTACTTCAACACCTAGACATATATCCTCAAGTGACTTGATAATAATGACCACCATCCTTTGATCATACTAAGGTTAGGCTTTTAATTGTCTGATCAACATCTATCATCAACTAAGTAGTATACTTGTACTAGTATTTCTATAAGACTTATCTTGTTAAAGAAAATTTCTTTAAGCTTATTCCTACTTGGCTTAACAAGATTATTATTTAATACACTAATACTGTTGGGTCCGCAGCATAGAAAACAAAAAATTTCCTACGGTGTGAACTACAAGCCAAGATCTATCTACTAGGTACAAAGCAACGGGTGGACATACATCCAACGAGAACTTACCCTCGTAGACAACGAGCTTTGTTAACGAGTAGGAACTCGTGGTTGATGTAGTCATACACTTGCCGATCTCAAGATCGTGAGGAAGTCCGAGCACCACAACTCACCGGCGCATCTGCACTCGCACACACGTTCAAGCCACCGGACAACCTCCTCGCTCCAGCGATCCAGCAGAAGCAGCAACTCCTTCCAGACGAAATGCCACCGGGAACATGTATCTCGCTAATCCGAGACCATGGGGGAATAATTCTAGAGGGGGAGAGAGATCCTTCACAAGGAGGTGTGAGGATGAAGGAGGGAATGGGTGGTCTTTTATAGGAGGAGGGGGTGCCCCCTCTCTCCATGCCGGCGCATGGGGGGTGACCCCTCACCTCCCCCATTCATGTGGTGGTAACCCCCCACATTAAAATGCCTCTTCACATTCCCTTTTAAAGTCTCCACTTTAAATGCATTAAATTTCTCCAAATTTAATGCTCTCTCATTTAATAAAACTCTTTTTATTAAATTTATTCAGAATTTTGTTAATTACTTTAATTAACAAACATTCACATATAGCCCCTTGCAATATTTCAATATCACATGCAGAACCACCTTCTGCAATTTCACCCGAAACAATTTCCGGTTTCTATTGAAACAATTCCTGCGCTTTGCAATTCTTTCATCTAAAACATATGTGCTCCAAAATGGTGTCCGGTAACTCTTAAGTGTGCCACCCTACGGTTCACGAATAATGCAGACATGATCGAGACCCTTCTCCGATCAATAATCAGCAGCGGGACCTGGAGATCCGTACTGACTCCTACACATTGAATGATGACTCCTGTGATCGTGAGAACACTTAACGCTTGTAACTAAATCCCTTTGTCTCTGGATATATTACATGTCCGAGATTCGATCATTGGTATCTCCATACCTAGTTTGATCTCGTTACCGACATGCACTCTTTTCTCGTTCCCGTGATATAACATTTTAGTGATCACATCACTTGCTGGCAAGCTATCCTAATGTGATATCACCGAGAGGGCCCAGAGTATATCTATCTGTCATCTGGATTGACAAATTCCACTCTTGATCCATGAGCCTCAACATAACACCTTCGTAGTACTGAACCCATCTTTATAGTCACCCTGTTACGGTGTGACGTTTGATGTTATCAAGATACTCTTCCGGTGTCAGCAACATGATCTCATGGTCTAAGGATAAAGATTACTTCGTATGATGTTATAGCAATATAAACATAATGACTTGATCGTAATGCTATACTTCGGATGAATGTTCATCACATCATTCCACCAATGGTGTGACCTTGTTATTAACAACATCCAATGTCCATGATCAGGAAACCTTGATCATCATGTTAATCAACAGGCTAGTCTATAAGAGAGGCATGACTAGGAACCCTTTTTGTTTATTAAACACACATGTATTGATGTTTCTGAATCAATACATTTCTAGCATGTAAAATAAACATCCATGTATAAGGAATATATAATAACAACTTTATTATTGCCTCTCAGGGCATATTTCCTTCAGTCTCCCACTTGCACTAGAGACAATAATCTAGTTCACATAGTGATAAATCTAACACCCATGGAGTTCTGGTGTTGATCATGTTTTGCCCTAGGGAGAACTTTAGTCAACGGATCTGCTACATTTAGGTCCGTGAGTACTTTACAAATCTTTATATCTCCATCCTTGACATGCTCGCGGATCGAGTGAAACCGGCGCTTAATATGCTTGGAATTCTTGTGAGACCTTGGTTCCTTTACGTTGTCTATGGCTCCATTGTTGTCACAATAGATCACCATCGGGTCCAACGCACTGGGAACCGCACCCAGTTCCGTAATGAACTCTTTCATCCAAACTGCTTCCTGCGCCGCTTCTGAAGCAGCAACATATTCCGCCTCCGTTGTTGATCCAGCCACCACAGGTTGTTTGGAACTCCTCCAACTAACTGCTGCTCCGTTCAAGAGAAATACGTATCTAGATTGAGACTTAGAGTCATCCGGATCAGTGTCAAAGCTAGCATCGACATAACACTTAGCGACTAGCTCTTCTTCACCTCCGTATATAAGAAACATATCCTTAGTTCTTCTTAAGTACTTGAGGATGTTCTTTACCGCGATCCAGTGTTCCGAACCTGGATCAGATTGGTACCTACTAGTCAAACTAATAGCATGTGCCACATCCGGTCTTGTACATAGCAAGGCATACATAATAGAGCCTATGGCCGAGGCATAGGGGATCTTATCCATCATCTCTCTTTCTTCCGCCGTAACCGGACTTTGAGTCTTACTCAATGTCTTGCCTTGCAACATAGGTAAGAACCCCTTCTTACTTTCGTCCATATTAAACTTCTTTAATATCTTATCAAGGTATGTACTCTGCGATAGCCCAATTAGGCGCCTTGATCTATCTCTATAGATTTTAATGCCTAATATATATGATGCTTCACCAAGGTCTTTCATCGAAAATTTGTTGTTTAGATAACTTTTAACACTGTTTAAAGTTCTATATCATTTCCAATCAATAATATGTCGTCCACATATAATATCAGAAATGCCACATTGCTCCCACTCACTTTCTTGTAAATACAAGCCTCTCCATAAGTTTGGAGAAATCCAAACTCTTTGATCACCTCATCAAAGCGGAGATTCCAACTTCGTGATGCTTGCTTCAGTCCATAGATGGATCGCTGAAGTTTGCACACCTTATTAGCATCCTTAGGATCGACAAAACCCTTAGGTTGTATCATATACAACTCTTCTTCAATCTTACCATTGAGGAACGCAGTTTTGACATCCATCTGCCATATTTCATAATCAAAATATGCAGCAATTGCTAACATAATACTAACTGACTTAAGCATCGCTACGGGAGAGAATGTCTCAGCGTAGTCAACTCTTTGAATTTGTCGAAACCCCTTTGCGACAAGTCGAGCCTTATAGATGGTCACATTACCATCAGCATCAGTTTTCCTTTTGAAAATCCATTTATTCTCCACGGCCTTTCGGTCGTGAGGTAAGTCCACCAAGTTCCAAACTTGGTTCTCGTACATGGATTCCATATCGGATTTCATGGCTTCTAGCCATTTGTTGGAATCCGGGCTCATCATCGCTTCTTCATACGTCGCAGGGTCATCCATTTCATCAACCATGAAATTCACAACAGGATTGCCGTACAGTTCAGGAGCTGCACGTGTCATGCTTGACCTGCGAGGTTCGGTAGTGTCCTCTTTCGGAGTTTCATGATCATTATCATTAGCTCTCTCTTCATCAGGTGAAGTCAACTCCGAAACAACTTCCGGTGCCGCGCCACTCGCCATTCCATGAAGAGAAGGTTCAATAACCTCTTCGAGTTCTACCTTCCGACTACTCACACCTTTCGCGAGAAACTCCTTCTCAAGAAAGGATCCATTCTTGGCAACAAAAACCTTGCCCTCGGATCTGTGATAGAAGGTATACCCAATTGTTTCCTTAGGGTATCCTATGAAGACGCATTTTCCGCTTTGGGTTCGAGTTTATCTGGTTGAAGTTTCTTCACATAAACATCGCATCCCCAAACCTTAAGAAATGACAGCTTAGGTTTGTTTCCAAACCATAATTCATACGGTGTCGTTTCAACGGATTTAGATGGTGCCCGATTTAAAGTGAATGCAGCTGTTTCTAGTGCATAACCCCAAAATGACAGAGGTAAGTCGGTCAGAGACATCATAGATTGAACCATATCCAATAAGGTACGATTACGACGCTCCGACACACCATTACGTTGTGGTGTTCCGGCAGGCGTGAGTTGTGAAACTATTCCACACTCTTTCATGTATGTGCTAAACTCGTAACTTAGATACTCTCCTCCACGGTCAGACCGTAGAAATTTGATCTTTCTATTACGATGATTTTCCACTTCATTCTGAAATTCCTTGAACTTTTCAAAAGTTTCAGACTTGTGTTTCATCAAATAGATATACCCATATCTACTCAAATCATCCGTGAAAGTAAGAAAATAACAATATCCACCTCGCGCCGACACACTCATTGGTCCACACACATCAGTATGTATGATTTCCAATAGATCTGTCGCCCGTTCCATTGAACCGGAAAACGGCATTCTAGTCATCTTGCCCATAAGGCATGGCTCACATGTATCAAATGATTCAAAATCAAGTGATTCCAAAAATCCATCAGAATGGAGTTTCTTCATGCGTTTAACGCCAATATGACCTAGACGGTAGTGCCACATATATGTAGACATATCATCATCAAGTTTAATATTTTTAGCATTAACATTATGAATGTGCGTAATATTACTATCGAGATCCAATAGAAATAAACCATTAAACATAGGTGCATGACCATAAAAGATATCATTCTTATAAATCGAAAAACCATTGTTTTCAGATTTAAAGGAATGACCACTTTGCATCAAACACGATCCAGATACAATGTTCATGCTCAGTGCAGGCACCAAATAACAATTATTTAGGTTTATAACTAATCCCAATGGCAAATGGAGAGGTGGCGTACCGACGGCGATCACATCAACTCTTGATCCATTGCCGACCCGCATCCTGACCTCATCCCTTGCTAGTTGTCGCTTGTTCCGTAGCCCCTGAACCGAGTTACATATATTAGCAACCGATCCGGTATCAAATACCCAGGTGCTACTGCGAGTACTAGTCAAGTACACATCAATAACATGTATATCACATATACCTTTGTTTGCCTTGCTGGACTTCTTGTCCGCCAAATACTTGGGGCAGTTGTGCTTCCAATGGCCAGTCCCCTTGCAATAGTAGCACTCGGTGTCAGACTTAGGGCCAGCCCGGGGTTTCTTTTTAGGCGTGGCAACAGACTTGCCACCCTTCTTTCCCTTGTGCTTGCCTTTCTTATCCTTCTTGAAACCGGTGGTCCTATTGATCATCAACACTTGATGTTCTTTCCTAATCTCCACTTCTGTAGTCTTAAGCATTGACAGAAGATCGAGAAGAGAATTCTTCATGCCCTGCATATTATAGTTCATCACGAAGCTCTTGTAGCTAGGTTGCAGAGATTGGAGAACACGATGTATGCCTAAGTCAATGGGAATCGTTATTTCCAAGGACACAAGCTTATCGGCGTACCCAGACATTTTGAGTACGTGCTCACTAACGGAGCTGTTTTCCTCCATCATGCAGCTAAAGAACTTTTCTGTAGCATTATAACTCTCTACGGCAGCATGGGTATCGAAAATCATTTTCAATTCTCCCATGGTATCAAAGGCATTACCATTTTCGAAACGCTTTCGAAGTTTTGGCTCTAGCCCATACAGTATGCCGCAATGAACTAAGTTGTGGTCCTCCTGACGAGTCACATAGACATTCTTTTCCTCGTCAGGGGCATCAGGAGCTGGTGGGGGGCCTAGCGGCGCATCTAGCACATATTGCTTTTGTGCAGCAGTGAGGAGAATCCTCAAATTCATAGCCCAGTTGGTGAAGTCGCTACCATTCGCATCAAGTTTCTCTTTCTCCATGAACACATTGAAATTAAAAGCAGGTGGTGCCATCTACAACAAAATTTGTAAATTTTATTTAGACTAAGTTTATGATAGATTGAGTTCAACTAATCCAAATTACTAATGAACTCCCACTCAAAAACGACATCCCTCGTGTCCTTTTGGTGATTACATGAACCAAATCCACTATATCAAGTCTGATCATCACGTGAGTTGATATAGCTTCAAAGGCGAGCATCTATATGGGCATCATATCAACCATATGACTTATTCTTAACCTTTCGGTCCGTGTTCCGAGGCCATGTCTGTACATGCTAGGCTCGCCAAGTAAGAACCTTAGTATTCGCGTGTGTAAAACTGTCTTACACCCGTTCCTATGATGAAAGCATAGATTCGAGTACACCCGATCATCACGTGATGTCTCGAAACACGATCCATAGAACGATGCATACTCAAGGAAGAACACATTTTTATCTTGATATCTAAATGAGGGATCATCTTATAATGCTACCAAAGGCGCCAAACTAGCAGTATAAGATGCTAACATCTAATGTGTAAAGTGAGATGATATGGTCCATGCATTTGATCTCTATCACTTGCATCATGGTATGATCTCTATCATTCCTTTGTGTGTAAGGCCAAGGTCTATGGAACTTACACGTTGACTGTGTTGTAAGACTATCTACCATACATCTACTTACAACAATATCATATCAATACACTAGCCCAGCAACGATCTAAACTAGACGCCTCTAATTTATCAATTGCAAGTTTTACGTGGCTTAGGGCTTTCGGAGATAGAACCGTTCTCACCTACGAACATGAACCACAACAAGGATAACTAAGTTATTAGCAACTCGTTGTAAATCAGATATTGACTATAGTAGGAGAGACAGACACCCGCCAGCCACTTATGCAAAACAAGTTGCATGTCAGTCGTGGAACCGGTCTCATGTACGATGACATGTAAGGTTGGTCCGGGCTGCTTCATCCCACTATGCCACCAATATCCAAAATACATAGAAGATGCAATAACATGATCATCATCGCCCACATATCAACCATATGTGTACTACCCATGCTAAGCACCTACGCATAGATCAGGCTCTGATACCACTGTTGGGTCCGCAGCATAGAAAACAAAAAAATTCCTACGGTGTGAACTACACGCCAAGATCTATCTACTAGGTACAAAGCAACGGGTGGACATACATCCAACGAGAACTTACCCTCATAGACAACGAGCTTTATTAACGAGTAGGAACTCGTGGTTGATGTAGTCGTACACTTGCCGATATCAAGATCGTGAGGAAGTCCGAGCGCCGCAACTCAGCGGCGCATCTGCACTCGCACACACGTTCAAGCCACCGGACAACCTCCACCTCCTCGCTCCAGCGATCCAGCGGAAGCAGCAACTCCTTCCAAACGAAATGCCACCGGGAACATGTATCTTGCTAATCCGAGACCATGGGGGAATAATTCTAGAGGGGGAGAGATATCCTTCACAAGGAGGTGTGAGGATGAAGGAGGGAATGGGTGGCCTTTTATAGGAGGAGGAGGGTGCCCCCTCTCTCCATGGCCGGCGCATGGGGGGGTGACCCCTCACCTCCCCCATTCATGTGGTGGTAACCCCCCACATTAAAATGCCTCTTCACATTCCCTTTTAAAGTCTCCACTTTAAATGCATTAAATTTCTCCAAATTTAATGCTCTCTCATTTAATAAAACTCTTTTTATTTAATTTATTCAGAATTTTGTTAATTACTTTAATTAACAAACATTCACATATAGCCCCTTGCAATATTTCAATATCACATGCAGAACCACCTTCTGCAATTTCACCCGAAACAATTTCTGGTTTCTATTGAAACAATTCATGCGCTTTGCAATTCTTTCGTCTGAAACATATGTGCTCCAAAATGGTGTCCGGTAACTCTTAAGTGTGCCACCCTACGGTTCGCGAATAATGCAGACATGATCGAGACTCTTCTCTGATCAATAATCAGCAGCGGGACCTGGAGATCCGTACTGACTCCTACACATTCAACAATGACTCTTGTGATTGGGAGAACCTTTAACGCTTGTAACTAAATCCCTTTGTCTCTCGATATATTACATGTCCGAGATTTGATCATCGGTATCTCCATACCTAGTTTGATCTCGTTACCGACATGCACTCTTTTCTCGTTCCCGTGATATAACATTCTAGTGATCACATCACTTGCTTGCAAGCTATCCTAATGTGATATCACCGAGAGGGCCCAGAGTATATCTATCCGTCATATGGATTGACAAATCCCACTCTTGATCCATGAGCCTCAACATAACACCTTCATAGTACTGAACCCATCTTTATAGTCACCCTGTTACGGTATGACGTTTGATGTTATCAAGATACTCTTTCGGTGTCAGCAATTAACATGATCTCATGGTCTAAGGATAAAGATTACTTCGTATGATGTTATAGCAATATAAACATAATGACTTGATCGTAATGCTATACTTCAGATGAATGTTCATCACATCATTCCACCAATGGTGTCACCTTGTTATTAACAACATCCAATGTCCATGATCAGGAAACCTTGATCATCCTGTTAATCAACAAGCTAGTCTATAAGAGAGGCATGACTAGGAACCCTTTTTGTTTATTAAACACACATGTATTGATGTTTCCGAATCAATACATTTCTAGCATGTAAAATAAACATCTATCATGTATAAGGAATATATAATAACAACTTTATTATTTCCTCTCAGGGCATATTTCCTTCAAATACTACTAGCTTTCTCATGGCTCCTCAAGCACTAGTTACTTCTTGGGTGAGGATGCTTCTGCTAGTTAACTTATGAGTGAGTTCACTCCTCCAATATCAAATGTTTTGATCACCACTAAGGATCACATTCCATTGATTATGGCACACTCTACAATGTCTAGTTCCTTCTTCTTATTAATTTACTTAATGTCTTTGGAAGGTCAATATAATGGGTCAAGGGCTAAAGGTTAATAGGTTCTAGGTCAGGAATTGATCCCTCGATCATTGATGATCAATAGACACTAGGACTTAGCTATTTAGGAATGTCATATGTTAATATGACAACAAAGGTATGTGATGAATGGTCTTGGCTTGACTTCTATTTTCTCTCTATGTGTGATAAGAGTCAGTATTTAAGTACTACCATGATACCCATGGTAGGTACAACCATGGCAAGCAAGTGTATCAAGATTTAGTTATTGAGTTTCTTTTCTTAAGTTATATACTTAACTTGGTATTCAAGGTTTTTGGTAGATAATACCTTGATATCATCTTTGGAATATTAAGTATTCATCCTTGAGTTGTTGTATGGAATACCATGTAATGATCTCTAGAAGATCAAGTACTCCTTATTAAGTAGTGTGTTGTGACTTAGTTTTATTACATTTGATCTACCCTTAGATCAAATTATATTACCCAAAGATAAGGTTTTAGCAAAGGTCATATTGAAACTTATCATAGTCAACTTGATGATCTACTTTAGTTCCACCAAGTTAAGAGAAGCTTCAATCACTTTGACAAGTTTTATTTAAAAGCGCGAAAATTATCCAGATTTTCTATGCATGAATGCAATGCACACACCTCATCTCAGCTTATTTCTAAGCTCTAATGTTGGGATGTTACAGCCGAGCCAGAGGCACCCACGTGGAGCCCCTTTAGCACCGGTTTGCAGCACAACCGGTGCTAAAGGGTTGGACCTTTAGTCCCGATTGCTTTGCACCGATTGCACAACCGGTGCAAATGGGACTTAAAACCTGGTGCAAATGGCCCGGTTTCTACTAGTGTAGGTAACTTGATGCCTTGAACAAATATCTAAGCCTGGTAAAAAAGAACAATACCTTTGAATGCAAAAAAGGGACAGTAATCCGCGTCATATCTCCAACCATCTTCTTGGCTTCGGGGAGCCATGTAGATCTTCTCTCTCGGATGCTCGCCTCGGTAGACAACTAGTCTCAAGTTCTTGAATCCCCATAAATTTGTGAGAAAGTCCTTTAGTCTACAAGCCAGCATCACTAAACAATTTTCTAGGAGCTGTGATTCCTGTGACACTATGCAAATATGGAGGAAAGATGATTATATTGACTCCGGCATGTCCTCCTTGAAGATGAGCTTCCAATGTTTCATTGAACTTAGGATCATTATCCATATCTGCTTAAGATCAATCCAAGTTTGACCAATAAAATCATATTATTTCTAGAACTCCTAATGCACCATAAAACACAAGAAGTATCATAACTCAGAACCTCATGTTTAGTGTTTCCCTACCCACAACTTAGTAATGGGTTCATAGTTATAGGCCAATTTAAGTTTGAAAGGAGTATGAAATAACTATGCACCTTACTTTGCTTCTTTCCATTTAAGGACAAACTTAATTATGGTTCAATGATTAACTCAGGAATCACCTCAAGACAATCTCTTTGAACCAGATACTTGGGCCATATTACGTCGATTATACAATATAGTTGTATGCAGGAACCTATGGCTGAGGCATAGGAGATGCAACACATCTCTTTCTTTGTTTTAACCATAGTTGTATTACCGAGGCTAACTCAATGCTTCATACAAATAAGAACTTCTTTCTAACTCGTTCCATTCTAAACTACTTCAGAATCTTGTCTAGGATATTCTGACCATTTTCAGAATCAAGTCTAGAAATCATTCGACAATGATGTTTATTAAACTTACCAATCTATCTCGATAGATCTCATTGTTTAATAACTTGTTAAAATTCATCCATATTTATTAACTCAAATGTTATTAATGCCAATCACATCATTCATATGTGTTGTGTTATCCACATATTTTAGAATAATTTCACCCTTCCACTCAAATATGGCATCCATATATGAGATCCAGTCATTTTCACTTAGCTCCCACTCAAAATATGTCTGCTACATATTATGATTCAGCCAAGCTACTTAGCTCCCAATCAAAATATGGCTCTTACATATTAAGATTTGGCCAAGCTCATTAGCTCCCACTCAAATGCAGGTCCTCTCAATAATCTTGGACACTCTAATTTTTTTGATTACCATCAAATCGAGAATTCCAGTGACAAGACTTCAATATCCATATATTGCTGGTGTAAATCCAGTACACTCAAGCATCGCTACAATTGTCAACTCCTTGAATTTTTCCATACTTGTGACAAATCAAGCTTTATGTCATTCTGTAAGTTTCATTTCCATCCTTATGACTTTGCAGTCATTTAGAAATATCAAGTACACATATTTACTTAATAAGATCAAGTAACATATTACTTTGCAATCTTAAATGTAACTTAAGATAGGATTTTATGACTCCTAGTCATTTCTCGCACTTAGGTCCATCACGCTTCTTTTGTAGTTCACAGGTATGTCTTGTTCAAGTAACATGACAAGTGAATCAATAATATAATTCTACAATCCTATAGAATATGTATTGATGAATCCTACTTTACTAAAAGTATTCACTGAAACTTTATGATCATAATCATTAGTTTCTCCTCTATTTGTAGAATTCGGTTTCATGGAACAAATTCTGCTGCGCCACTCAACAATCTGGAGGCAAGGTCAAATACCTTGTTTTGATCTTTTACTTTATTCCTCGCGTGTCTTTATCAAGACACATGAAACTTAGGTCAACAGCAGGTTTGTCCTTTGTGGAACATTCATTCATAGTTTCCTAAGAATGCTCTACAAAGACTTGTTTATTCGCTACTATTTTGATTTATCAAAATCTGCAGAAACTCGAACATGCCATAACTCTTATGGTGTTGTTTCCATCAATCTTTAGGTGTTCCTTTGTACTTCAAATGAGTGTTTGCTTATTTTGATTTCTAACTCTAAATGACAGCTATAACCCTGATAAGAGATAATATTATACCATATGTATCTAATACAACATGATTATGATATTTAGACATTTCAATACAATTTGAATTTGTCCAATTGCCATAATTTGTGAAACCTCTTTCACATGTCCTTTTTGCCCAAAAATTAACTTGAATACTTTCGTCATGTTGATCAAATCGAAGAGACTTTGTATTTTTGTTAATTCAATATCCCACTTTGTTGTGAACTCATTTGAATAATTCAAATCATTTCAAACTCGTGTTTCCTTAAGTAAATACACTTATTCATTTAAGTCCACAATTAACTAATGATTTCCACTATTTGTTGAAAATACGATACATCACTATGTATAAAGTTGAACATTTCTTCGTATATCACTATTTTACCAGAACACGGAGTTTTAGTCATTTTGTCAAACGAGGCATGGTTTTGCAAAGTCTCTAGATCAAGTATCTAAGACCTCGATCTTCATTTAGAATGAAGAACATGCAATAACTACCATGACTTAAACAATAGTGTCATGTCATTATTAAACTTCAGATATCTTTTAGCATTCTAATCCTTTATAAATGCTTAAACTATTATCATTAACATAGTGATGAGAATAACTCATTTATAATCGTAATGTGACCATAAAGGTATTATTCATAAAGCAGTACAACTGGCTTGTAACTTATTCATATGAATAATCATCTCGCTAAAAGCAAGGCACACAAACAAGGATTACAAAATTATATTCAAGCCCACTAATCCAAATGATAAACCTTGAGGTAAGTGGGTGATGTCGGCCATCAACTATTTTGCTTGTCGTCATCAAGCCACATTTCCTCAATTCCAGCAATTCTCAAGCATAGCATCATGTTTTCACAAAACGGGACAAGTATCCAATACTTTTGTAAACTGCAGTGAGTTTTGCAAGAATTACATTTATAACTTTGTATATCTAACATATATGCTTTTCATCCATGACCTCCATTGCAATCAAGCCCTTCTGAGAGTTCTCAAATCTAATGCAAGATCGCTAAGTGATTCTCCAAATATTCTATTTTCATCCATGATAGAGGAAAACTCATCAACGGCTCATACTTTATGTGCCAGATCTTGCATAATACAAAATTGCAGTCCAACTCTCCATCACATGGAGAATGGCTTATTGGATGATTATGGAGAAAACACAAATGTTGTGGAGTCATCGGATTATCTCCTAATGGTTATTGTATCAAGAAGAGAAGATCATCTTATTACGAGGATATGCCTCAGGTGTGGGTATTAATCTATGAAGTTTGACCCTTTTGCTAAGTTCCACACCAGGCAGGAAATTTCCCATGGTCGCAAAGGACCTCAATGGCATAGGCCATGGTCTACTAAGATATTTGCAAATAGACATCTAGACTAAGTTCATAATATGAGTTCAGTCCTAATTTGAGCTCCCACTAAAATTTCCCTGGACAATTTTAGTAATCACACGATCCCAATCTGCTACACTACCCCCCGATCATCACAGTCGGCAATGCAGTTTCAAAGGTAGAAATTCCCCAATGTCAATCACATCATCCATGTGACTCATGCTCAACATTTTGGTATCTTGTGTTCTGAGGCCATGTCTACAGATGCTAGGCTCGCCAAATATAACTTGTGTGTATTTGCGGTGCAACATGGCTTACACCCAATGTATGAAAACGCAGATATGTCTAACACCCGGTCACCACAGCCTAACTCATAACGGAGAACTTTCTTGGTGGTGCACACACAAGGGGAACACTATCATCGGAATATTTAGGGATTATCTTATTTTCTACCGTTGAGTATATAATACCAACATATAATAAGATGTAAAACATGTATCAACATCACATGTATATTGTGGTATGATATGGTCCTTCTTCTTGCGCCTTGTTCTCCATCGAGTGCTCCGGCATGATCTCCATCTTGCCCCTGGTTTTATGCCAAGTCCATGATGCTACCAGTAGGTTGTTCATCGAACAACGACTATTACTATACTACTTAGTAATATAAAAGTAAACTACTTTATCTTCGTAACAACCAATACCATATCATAACACAAGCCTTCTTGCAAAACAAAGTTAGACGCCTCTACTTTATCTTTTGCAAGTTTTACGTGGTTGTTAGGGCTTTCGTAATAGAACTGTTTCTAATCTACAAACTTTCCAACCACAACATGGATCCAATAGTTGTCTCTACTATACCCCTTTCGGGTCCCTCCATTGTAAATGTCATATCAACTATTGAATGAGATACAGACACCCGCTAGCCACTTATACGGAACAAGTTGTATGTCGAGCGTAGAACCAGTCTCGCTACAAATACGCGTAAGGTCGGTCCGGGCCGCTTCATCAAACAATATCGTGATATAAACAAGTACACGTTAGAGGGTAAAAACTAAGGGATCAATGCTCGCACAATACTTGTGTGTATTGGCTGTATAGCACTCCTATGCATTGATCAACTCTGATACCACTGAAGGGTTTCGTAGTAGAAAACAAAAAAAAATCTACGTTGGAACTTCCTAACGCCCAAGATCTGTCTATGTAGTAATGCAGTAACAACTGGAGCATATAGAACACAAACCCTTGTAGACCGTACGCGGTTAACATTCCGAGGGGAACGTGGTTGAAGTAGTCAAACTCGTAGCCGACCTTAAGGTCGCGATGCTCCTTGCAGGTCACCCCTTGCTCCATCTTCATCGTGCAACGACTCCGGCTCACGACATCCAAGATTCCCTCGTATGAGGCACCCTCGAGGTTTCGTACACATACAGTGTAAGATGATGACCTCTG
The DNA here is from genome assembly GCA_916181665.1 of Avena sativa. Lineage (NCBI taxonomy): Eukaryota > Viridiplantae > Streptophyta > Magnoliopsida > Poales > Poaceae > Avena > Avena sativa. Next base: position 550,445,408 of record OV702290.1, on the reverse strand, counting down.
GCTCCCCGATCCCGCCAGGAGTGCGGAAGTAGATCTCTGGCTAGGAATCCCCATAGCAGAACGGTGCGCCGCGATGAAGCCTTGTTCGCACAGCCCATACATGGGGCCATGGTCACAAGGGAGAGAGAGAGGGGAGACAAAGGCATCCAAAGGCCTTCTACTTTTTGGTGTGTTGGTGTCATGTGTTTATTCCCACCCATGGACACCACTTTATATAGGGGAGGGAGGTGTGCCCTTCCCTTTGGGTTTTCCATGTGGGACTAAACAAGGGAGAGAGGGGGAGGTGGCGCCATGGGCCGGCCGTCCAGGGGTGGGCCCCACCCCGCGCGGAGCCCAAGGCTGGCCAGGTGGGTCCCATGTGGCGGCTAGGCCTTGGCCTCTTTGGCCCTTGGCCCCTCCCTTTTGCGGTTTTCCCTCATGGGCCCTTTTCCCTAGGAATTTGGCCCATTAGTGGAATACCCTTTCAAATTAGATTTTAATATTATATTTAATATTGATTACATTAATTAACATGTAAATACATATTAACAAATCCGATTTGATCCAAAACACCTTTTGGTTCCCTTTCAATTTCCTCTGAACAACTTCAGAACTTTCCTGGAACGATTCCGGTTCTCGCACGGAACTTTTCCGGTTTCCTTTTCTCTTTCATATGGTGATTCCAATTTACAAAGGATCTCTAGATCATCGTACCTTTAAGTGTATTTACCCACGGCTCGAGAATGGCACATACATCATCTCCATCAATGATTAATAGAGGGACCAGGATGCCCATAATGACCCTTGTGCATTCCATGATGATAATGTCGTTTGAACCGTAAGACGTCAAGTCCAATTCCCTCTGTTTCTCTGATATGAATTGTCCGAGATCCGATCATTGGTATGGCATACCTTGTTCAATATCGTTACCGACAAGTTCTGTTTTACTTGTTACCACGATATTACATCCCCATGACCTAGTCACATGTTGCAACATTATGGATGTAATCTCACTAAACTGGTTGTATGCATCTTACCCGTCACGTGGGTGAACAAATCCCGCTCTTGTGTGATATGTCATCTACTGTTCCTCTAGATACCCAAACACACCTTTATGATCACTGTATCACCAGTTGACATTTGATGCTATCTAAGTATCATCGGGAAACAGTGAGTAATATGATCTTACGGTCTAAGGAGAAGGAGACTACGTTTCTAACTATTGCAATAATAAACTCTGTACTTAATCGTGTCACAATCTTTGGCTGATGTCCATCACATCATTCACCAATGATATGACCTCGTCGTCAATTGGCATAAATGACCCATGATCAGGAAACCTTGATCATCGCTTGACCAACGAACTAGTATGAATAGAGGCTACTAGGGACTTGGTTTGTTTCATACCACACCTGTACCAATGTTTCCACTTGATAGAGTTATAGCACAATATGAAACTATTATGAACTAATTGATATATGACAATAAAAACCTATTTATTATTTGCCTCTAGGGCATATCTCCTTCACGCCAAAATCGAGCGTTTTTGTAGGGATGAGCCCTAGGAAGCCAAGAGAAGGCACGCGGCTGCACGCGGGGAGAATAGCAGGAGACGGCATGGCGCATCGAGAACGCGCGCCATAAATCCCCTTGTCGCTCTCTCACCACTCCCACTCTCTCCCCATTCACAGCCAATCTTCCTCTCGTCTCACCATCGATGGTTCCTCTTCCACCGAAAGATCGAAGACCACCGCGAGGAGAGCAGGCGGTGGCAGATCCATGCAAGAACTTCCCTTCTCCTGCCTGCAGCGGATCTTCTACTACGACTGCCTCTTCCCCTTCGTCTGCAAGCCCCAAGCTCCAACACCTGCATCAAGGGCGGCAAGTCTTTGAACCACCAACTCTGTAAGCTCATAGCAGCGCAGATCTATCAGTTACTGTGTGATTCTCCTAGTATGATTGACATGCACGGTACATTTGTACCGACTTGTGCTTATTTTGGTAGATTAGATGGGTTAGGTTCTTTTTTTCATTGTTATGCCTTCGTAAGCACTAGATTTGTCGTCACGTTTGTACCGATTTGTGCTTGTTTGTGGCTAGTTGTATGCCCAGTTTTAGTTTTAGGGTTTCGCAGACCTTGAAATTTGGGGATTATTACACTGTTCATGTTCTTCATATAGGCCGATGATTAATTTGCATTCTATGGCCAAGATACCAATAGGTTGCTTCATAGCATGCATGTTATGATTGATCTTGGACACACAGTTCCTAATATGATGCATACAATCTAGTTGTTCATTTATGAGACTACCGATGATTATATACACACCGCACAAAAGTGGAAGCGATGATCCTCTCAAACCTGGTTCTGGCATCTATTCAAGCTGATGGAACTTGGTTTGGTATGATCATCGCTTCATGCTGCAAATGCTGTGAACTATGAGGCAAATGTTGTTTATGCTCTGAACCCGGCTTGTGATGTTACTTTGTACAATATGTTTATAGAGCTGGTGCTATAGGAATCGGATGGTGTGCACAATAAAATTGGTTGTGCACCTCATCTAGATCCCCGTAGCACCAGCTCTACCTTGTTTGTGCAAGTTATTCTAAAGCTGGGAATTATGTTTTGCTTCCTTTGCCCGATGATTACAAAGTAGCACAATGAAATGCAAGGGGATCATCTTCATGAACAAACTTGTGTGCTACCCAAATGCAGTGTTCATTTGTGTTGCTCATGAGGGGTATCCCTTTGCATCTGTGCCATTCTATATGAGGACATGTTTGATTGTTCATGTATGATCACCTGAATGTATGTGCTTACATGTGTTGTTTCTTTTTTCAGTGCTCGAAGGTGTTGATCGGAGGTGCTCTCCCCACCAATGGAGGAGCATGCTCCAAGGATGGTGGTGAGGGCAGTGCCTCCAAGAGAGCGAACAATGGTGGTGAGGGCAGCGACGCCAAGAGGCTGAGGGGGAGACCTCTGAATATTGGACGCTTCCACCTGTCTCACCATCGGCGGTTCCTCTTCCACCGAAAGATCAAAGACCACCGCGGGGATAGCAGGCGGTGGCAGATCCATGCAAGAACTGCCCTCCTCCTGCCTACAGCGGATCTTCTACTACGACTGCCTCTTCCCCTTCGTCTGCAAGCCCCAAGCTCCAACACCCGCAGCAATGGCGGCAAGTCTTCGAACCACCAACTCTGTAAGCTCATAGCAACACAGATTTATCAGTTATCATGCGATTCTCCTAGTATGATTGACATGCATGGTACATTTGTACTGATTTGTGCTTGTTTTGGTAGATTAGATGGGTTAGGTTCTTTTTTTTGCATTGTTATGCCTTCGTAAGCACTAGATCTGTTGTCACATTTGTACCGATTTATGCTTGTTTGTGGCTAGTTATATGCCCAGTTTTAGTTTTAGCATTTTGCAGACCTTGAAATTTGGGGATTATTACACTGTTCATGTTCTTCATATAGGACGATGATTAATTTGCATTCCGTGACCAAGATACCAATAGGTTGCTTCATAGCATGCCTGTTATGATTGATCTTGGACACACAATGCCTAGTATGAGGCACACAATCTAGTTGTTCATTTAAGGGACTACCGATGATTATATACGCACGGTGCAAAAATGGAAGCAATGATCCTCTCGAACCTAGTTCTGGCATCTAATCAAGCTGATGGAACTTGGTTCGGTATGATCATCGCTTCATGCTACAAATGTTGTGAACTATGAGGCAAATGTTGTTTACGCTCTGAACCCAGCTTGTGATGTTACTTTGTACAATGTCAATACGTTTATAGAGCTGGTGTTATAGGAACCAGATGGTGTGCACAACAAAATTGGTTGTGCACCTCCTCTGGATCCTTGTAGCACCAGCTCTACCTTGTTTGTGCAAGTTATTCTAAAGCTAGGCATTGTGTTTTGCTTCCTTTGGCCGATGATTACAAAGTAGCACCATGAAATGCAAGGGGATCCTCTTCATGAACAAACCTGCGTGCTTCCCAAATGCAGTGTTCATTTGTGTTGCTCATGAGGAGTATCCCTTTGCATCTGTGCCATTCTATATGAGGCCATGTTTGATTGTTCATGTATGATCACCTGAATGTATGTGCTTACATGTGTTGTTTCTTTTTCAGTGCTCGAAGGTGCTGGCCGGAGGTGCTCTCCCCACCAATGGAGGAGCCTACTCTAGGGATGGTGGTGAGGGCAGTGCCTCCAAGAGAGCAAACGATGGTGGTGAGGGCAGCGGTGCCAAGAGGCCGAGGGGGAGACCTCTGGAGATTGGATGCTTCCACGACCAGGTAAGACTAACCCATTTTGCCAAGGTCATCTTGGGACCTGGGTTAGACCTGTTGCCTATCCTTGATGGCTTCAGGCCTTTCCCCGGCACTGTACCAAGGACGATCGTGTTGAAGACGAACACCGGATGCAGCTGGATGGTGAAGGTCCAGGACGTCAGCGGGAGGATTTGCCTTGACCAGGGGTGGGCTGGCTTCGCCATTGCCCACCAGATCAAGATCGGGTACTTCATGACCTTCAGGATGCTGAAGGGTGACCTGTTCAAGGTCACCATCTTCGACTACACCATGACTGAAGTGATGAAGAAGTGCCCAGAGCATGATCCTGCACTTGCCATGATCGACCCGTGAACTTTGCTGTGAAATTTGTCTGTCCTCATTGCTGTGAACTTTGTCCGTATGCCGTGTGAACTTTGTCCGTATGCCGTGTGGTTGCCGTGCTACAATGTTTATGTCGGCGTCGTTAAATATGTTATGTTAACATATATTTTGCTCATTTTATGCATATTAGTGTGTGCTTGTTGTGGTTTTTAGCCTCATTGATGAGACCTGGTAAACTCACCGTCTGGGGAAGAGGTTACCAGACTATACAAGAATGCTGGAACCAAACATGGGCAATGGACTAATACAGCCCACCAAACAACAGGGCCTCATTTCTGCCCTAGTGCTGAATAGCGTCAATACGGGCAAATAAATAACTGGAAGATTTTGGTCCAGATGCGGATACACGCGTGCAGTCCCTGCGAGTGCAACTTGCATGCGGGGAAAAAAAACTCGCACCAGAACCCAAACCCTCCAAGGAGGACGAGACCACACTGTGCAACCACGACACCAGTTACTGTTGGATTGGATCCGGAAGAAGTTGTTGACCTCCGAACAATGGGGACCGGCACGTCGGGCTCGCCGCAGTCACTGCTGGCGGCGCCTAACGCACACACAGCTGGAAGCACGCGCTACAGCTGCATGCTCAAGACTTCGCCGTGTGAAGCAAATTAGCCCGTACTGTCGTACTCTTCCCTTCCCTGCCGTACACGTACACGCGCAGGGCTACGTACGGATCGTAGGAGAAAAACGTACAGCGATAATGCTAAAATTGAGCCGTTTTTAATCGACTGATCTGGTACACGTTCACATTCAGAAGAAGAGAGTACAGATCCCCTCCCCATATCACGTACACTACACTGTTTGTCTCCAGACCCAGCGTTCACTTCACATGTTCAGTTTCTCCAACCAAATACGGAACGAAGGTTAACTTCGCGCACACTGGCACACACACATAGTATAATCAGGGACGATTACGACACTAGTAGCAGTAGATTCCAAGATAAACAAAACAAGTAACACCAAGATGACCATCGCTCGACCTTGCTAGACAAGAAAATGAGTTTTTTATTGATGCTGATCTGATAACGTTATCGTTCACATTCGAAAGAAGAAAAATAGACCCCTCTACATATCATGCACACTGTTCACATGTTGTTATTAGTAGCTTCAAAAGGTTTCCTGGGAACACTTCCAGACGAACATAAAAAAAAAATGTGCTGGCTGGCGACCATTGCTTCAGTACGCCGCATGCTGAGCTGCAAACTTGCAACGTCAAATCTTTCACATGTTGCGATAGTGCAACACGCGACGAAACAAAAAGGTAAACAGAGAAAAGGAGCAACTGACAGTTACTGGGACCTGTCGTGATCACGAGATCGCTGAAAAGTGAGGATGCAGGCTCCTGATTCAGCCGTACCGTAAGTACTTGGCAGAGAAGATGCAGAAATACCATACATGAAGCGAGGGCAGTCCTCATTTTATTTTCGTAAGAACGGGACCTAGCCATGTGATAACAGAGCATGTGAAGCGTTCCGTTCTTCACGTGCACATGTTGTCAAACCTACCACATTAATTCATTCTTTCTTTCTTTGCGATCTATCAGAAGCACCGGGGGAAAATAGCAAGGCAACCTGCATCTTTTCGAGGCAATAGCAGCACAAGTGCTCTTAACGCAACGGCCCATTCAGTGACAGCTGCTGCTAGGATCTTGGCACTGATACAGCAACCACACAATGGCCTTTGACACACAACAAGGACGGCTGACGGAGACGAGACAGTTTAGTTCAATGCTAGCTTCAGAAAGTGCTGGAATATACCAGAATGCAACGAAACACCATTGTAGCTTGAACTGACTGGAATAAGAGTTTGATACCTTGGGTCCAGCCGGTTACAGTAAGCTCCGTTTTATCTGATTTGACTGACTGCGGCAACTTCAGGATTCCATAAAGTAACACTATTGAATTCCGCATGAGAAGCCTTTTGTTTGATTAAACCACCATGTGTTTAACAAAAGATCCCGAGTCCGTAGCAGTCAGGAGACACCTAATATCAATTAATGACCTCCAATGATGGATGTGCCTCCAGCCAAACACGGCCCTGGATCAATCCAACCACCTAATTAGAAAGGCTTGACAGAAAATGGCAATTAATCTCGACAGTACCCAGACAAACCTACATAACGCGTCAATATATACACTCTTAATTTCAAGTAATAATCAAGAATTGAAAGCCTGTGCAAGGTCACCATACCTGTAGGCCAAGAGAATCAACCTAATTTAGGCAACATACACGACCATATATCCCCAGATCTAGCAGTTATGCAATGTATGGCATATGACACCTCTTGTTGTTGTGGACCATTCAGGAAAAGTAGTTAGCTCAGCTCCAGACAACAAGACACCGCACAATCTTGTAAGAAGAAACCAATTAAATACCAGGACATATGGCCTTGGCCTTTGCCACATTAAAGGGAAGCTAACTTCAGTGGTTTTTTTTCCTAAATGGAGTGATAACATAACAGGGAGAAGAAATACGTGGCTAGTGAGCTATCCAGACCTGAAAGCAAAGTTTGGAAAAATGATAGGAATGCTAAGTAGTTGTCAAAGGACTTACACTGATTGAGAGTGACCTTTGTATGCCAGTTGGATAGCACGCAACATGGCCCATCTTGTACATTTCAATCTTGTGCTGCACTTTCACACCATAAATGTGGTTTGGGCTTGATTGGTGTACAATGCGGTGTCCTTGAACCCCATGCTGTCATCAGTACAAGATAAAGAAAACGATCATTAACTGTAAGCATCTCACAACACAAGCAAACAAAGAGTTTTTCACAAAAAGGGGCAGAGATAGATAGCAAGCACAAGCAGAACTAGTAGTAAGTTCAATCACAGGAGGAGGCCAAATGAAAACTGACAAAGCACTCCCTGCTGCTATATGCAAGACAATATTATTATTGCTAAAGGATCGAAGTCTTACTGTTTGGAACGAAGAGCTGACAATCTCAAGTGGCAAGCTGACAGCAGGCCAGTTCAGAACTTGGATTGAACTGTATAAAATTGTGAACTGTTCCAAAAGAACCAGTACAGAATCTTTGAAAGTAGACCGGTCAACAATACAGAAAAACAAATCAAACACCATCATTTAGGAAATTAAAACATCTGCAGGGAAATAACGAGTAACCAAAAGATGGTAGCATCTTTTGCAGACAATGTCAGACATTGTAACTGTACATGGTATCATGTACAGTACCAACCAGTGGCTTTGCAATAATTTGTAACTTGCACTTCAGAGCCTTCAACTGATAGTTAGACGAACAGACAAGGTTGAAAACTTTCGCCGGAAAGGTGTTCAAAGGGTTCAGAGGTTGAGCGCCTGAGGGCACTGGGCAGGCCCAAATATTTTTCTCCAAGCGCCTCGACAAGAATATCCCTTTGATAATTGCGTCGCTGTGCCTGGGCTGAGTATGATCCACGGATCAAATTAAAGCCATGAAACAAGTAGCAGGCAAGACTTCACATGAACATCATGTTTCATCTCCTGGGTGCAGTTTGCACTAAAAAGACAGCAGATTTGCTTGTATTCACCATCTGTCCAGAGCCTACTTTGTACAGGATTTCCCGGAGACGAGAGGCCCCTGCAGCCAAGGCCTGAGAGAAGACCAAGCAGTCATCAGCAAAGAGTAAAATGCGAAATCCAGGGAGCATGAATCCCCCACACGCACACCTCTAGATAGATAGGCAGACCCACTGTTCTTTAGCATACAGCTATCCCTCATTCCCTCTGGACTTGGAAGTGCAACCGACAGTATGACTTCGAAAAGAAGCTATACAAGATCTGCCACTAACAAAATTATGCATATTCTCACCTGTTGTTTTCTTTGACAAATTTCCATCAGTAGCTTATTTCGCGATGAGATGAAACTGGTGATAAATACTAAGTTGAAAGGCAGGTGACATTTTTTGTGTTCCTACATTGCTAAGTTTAACATTGCTCCCAATGATATAATGGTTCTTCAAATTGTATATCGTTACTTACGGTCTTACAACAAAGACATTTTAATGCACAGAACAGCCTGAAACGATCCTCAGATTATTCTTACATTGAGCTTACTACTTTGTAAATCGTTACAAAAACTATCAACTAAGCATCTATTCTACATGCTATGTTAGAATAAAAGGTATTACCAGCGGATAGAAAAGCATACTGGAGGATGGCGCACTTGCAGTCATCGCAAGTTAGCAAAAGATGACAAACCAACATCTCCACAGGTCTCACATATAGAAGTTCATAAACACTGACTCTGAAAAATAAACCTAACAGAATGCAATAATTCTCGGTTAACTAAGTGCCTAGAGCAAGGATTAAGGCCTCAAAAAAATTAAAGCACATCCATCAAACATAAGACAGGCCATAAGTACACGCCACACATTTAAAGGATCCCAAGAGTAGTCACCTTAACAGGATGGTTATTATGTAAAACTGTGTACACAATAGAAACCCTTAAAATGGAATTTTAAAATTTACAAGGATTATCTTATTTTTAGCTTACATTACTTTACCCTAAGATGAACATTGCCTCAAATCTCAAAGTTATAACATGCAAGGTACCAAAATATTAGTGGAACTGAGTTTCATTTTACAACAATTCGTTCCATATAAAGTATCATTTAAACTAGTGCATAATTCTGAAACAGAACACCTTCGTCTTTGTTTCAATGCATATCATAGTTCTTCATTTATTTAGCTTCTCAAATAAATTCTTTCACTCTATTCATGCTAAACCAGGATGCAAACGTGAACAAGTTTATTCTCATATCTTATGGTTGATATTCCAACCAAGTATACATAATAACCATCCAACTATTTGTATGAAAGAGATGCACTCCTTCTGATAGATTACTCACAAGTCAAAACACACAGATCAGATTAGCTTGGGAGCAGAAAGGGATTCTTCTGCCTATGTCTGTCTCTTCAAACAACTGGTGCAAGTGAAGATGCCAACAGCCATTTGACGTAGATGCATGGTATTGGTACCACCCAGGGTGATCACTTTAGCAATTCAGAAGTGTCATCGGTTTGAGCATGACACACACCTCACTCCAATTTTCACCTCAGAATGTAGCATTCTCTAATCAAGATCAATAAGCCACCGAGACACTACTCATGCCAATTTCAGAATCTGGGCTTCCCAGGATGACATTCAGTGACATTGTATGGTTCCAATCCTCATTCAATGTAGAGTGACTCAACACCTGAGTCCTCCCCGCTATCAGCACCATCATTATCATCACCATCAATTTTTCTCTTTCGGCCACCAGCATCCCCAAGAAACCTCTCCCTCAATTCTGCTCCTCCACGACGACCACCACCAAGCTCATCCCATCCACGACCCATGCTGGTGAACATACGATCCAAATTCGCCTTCTCTGGGCTCATCAAGAGCAGCTCCTCCTGCTTCCTCCTTGCGTCATGTATCTCGTTGGAATCCACAAGCTCCCCTTTGTAGTATGCCTCCCTGAGGAACACGGTGTGCAGCTTCCCCTGGTTTCCCCTTGTGGATATGTAAAATATGCCCTGGTACTTAAGCAAGAACTCCTTAATCTTCTTGGGCACACCAAGAGCGTCGCGGAACAGTGCGAGACGCTCCAGCGTGGTACGCTTCTCAACGGTGAGACAGAGCAGCTCATGGACAGCAGCGACAGCGCGTTTCTCCATGCGGCGTTGTGCCTCAAGTGAGCGCAGGTCGTGGCCAGAGACGTCCGCGTACGGAGACGCGTAGGGGAGGCGCTGCCATTTCCAAACTGCGATGCGGAAGTACTTGCCAATCTTAAAGCCCGGCGGAAAGCGGGTGGGGAACGCGAAGCGCGCATCCTCCTCGCCGGATCCCGGAGCGCGGTGCTCTCGGTAGTGGCGCTCCCGGGAGCGCTCGACGGCAGCGACGGTGAGGTCGGGTGGGTCGTCAGGTGAGGGCACAAACTCGACGAACCCGTCAGAGGTGAGGCGGAAGAGGGCGGGATTGGATTGGATGATGGACTCGGCGAAGTCGTCAGGGAGGCCGAAGTCGCGGCGGAGGATGCGGATGTTCTCGAGGCGGAGCCGGTGATGCGGGGGCGCCAGGAGGAGGAGCTTGCGAAGGCGGAGAATGGCGTCGGGGCGCAGGGAAGAGATGGCGTCGGCCTCGAGGCGGAGCGCCGCGGCGGCGCGCGGGGTGAGCCGCACGTGGAGGATGCGGTGGACGGGGTGGAGGAAGAGGTGGAAGGCGTACGGGTGGCGCAGCATGAAGTGGCCGGCGTCGATGGGCGCGAGGCGGAGCTGGCGGCGCGAGAGGGCCCCGAGGCGGGAGAAGGCCACGGACACGGCGCCGCTTCCACCCGCAGAGAAGGCGCCCGAGGGCGCCGTGGGAGCAGCGGCGTAGAGGAGCAGGGCGTGGAGCGCGAGGAAGCGGCGGACGCGCTTCTGGACCTCCATGATGCCGTCGAAGGCGTGGTCGCGGACGCGCTTCTGCTTCTGAGGGAGGGAGGTGGACTTGGAAGAGTAGCCGGCGTTGGCCCCGCCCACGGGCGCCGCCGCCGCCGCCGCGCGTGGTGGCGGCGGCCGTAGCGCGGCGATGCGACGGAGCATCGGGGCTTTGGGGGAAGGTTTTGGACGGGATTGGGCCGTTTGACCGGTAGGAGAGACTGGTGTTGGGATGTATTAGGTCGAGTCTGTTAGATGGGCCGATTTTATTCAAAATAAAGTTTGGCTTTGGGCTGATTTGTTATAAACCGTCCGTTCTGTGCAAAGTCAAATCAACTGGACTCACATCATTACCTCATTTCCAGAAAACAAAACATCGATACCACATTCTCATTTGTATATAAAACGCAATACTCGTTCTTTCCACTGTTGTTGAAGCTCGTTCCTTCTAGGGATGCAGAAGTGGGATAATTGGGACAAGTGCGATACCATTTTTAGACTACTAGACTAACTCAAAATTAAATGGGATAAGTGGGATAAGCTAGATTTGACATATCCCGCTTATCCCATTTATCCAAGCACCTTTGAGCCTCCAAACACCAGCTTGAAGACAGGCCGGTCAGATCTCAGAAATCTGGACAGAAATCATCTCTCCTTCTTCTTCATCTCTTCTCACTAGGTTATGGTGTTCTTGTGTGTTCTCTTACCCTCTCACAGCAGCCACGATGGCTTGCTTGCTCAGCTCTCACGCTCACTGATTGAGTCACACACAGCCACCCCACAGCCACCAAAGGTGGCTAGAGTTTTCTTTTCTACTCCTCTCTCAAGGAGCGCATCAGTCGTTGGATACGAACATCGATCAACTGTTGAAGCGTGTTAGACTTCACGGGCTGATGTTGGACTACCAACACACCTCCATGTGGAGGGACATGGCCCAACAGTTTCGCTGTTCAAACGTGTCTCTTTATAGCATTCGAGCTTGGTCCAACTTCCACATATTTGGTGTCCCCATCTTTTGCTGACTATAGGCTCAAGAGAAAAGCTAAGAGGCAAAAGATCTTTTTAGGTAACTTTCATTTTCACTATGGGCCTTATGCATGTAAAAAATCCTTTGTGCTATCAAATTATATAGCCATTTAGTGCCATCCATCTAAGCTCCACCGACCGATTCATTCCACGTCATCAAGCCTGACCAGATGGCACAAGCTAGCGATGGCTCTGTGTCACCGGTGCATAATTTCTCCAGACAGGTGCGGATGTAATCATAGGAATAATCTTGTTCTGTCTGTCTACAATTGGAAGCGGATGAATGGGGTCGCACGGACAGCTGCCTGCCCTGCCTACCACTCCAGTAGAAACGATTGGGTCATCGAGACACAGTCATGAGTCATGACACGGCTCTCAAAGCTACCCGAAATGCTGCTACACTACACCAGTTGGAGTCTGGGAGTGCGCCATGTGCCAGCAATTATAAAGGTGATGATTATTTCTATCAGAACGTCTTCTCGTACCAGATGGCGAGTCGAAAGAAAGTGACAAGTCACTACGGTAAAGACGTAGTACAGTTAATGGCTATGCGACAAGAAGAACGAAATGCTGCTACACAACACAGGGACTGACACCGTTGGACAGTTGGATCCGTTTGGACTATGGACCAGATTAGCTTGCTAGCATTTGGCAGCACATTACGCCACGGCTAGCCTGCCCACGAGCTACGTGCTACTATACCTCAAGCTCTCACATGGAAGCTCTCGCGCACTCGCCCGAGAGTGAGGACGCCGTACGTGAAGGTGGAGAGAGCGACCGGCCGGGCCATTGATGGTCCGGATGTCGACGGTGGAAGTGGAACGTTCGGTGGTGCAGCGTCGACGGTTGCATCGCGTACGCGACCGTCGGTTTTTAACTCCAGACCAAGCTGGCAAGTGGATGCATGCGCATGGATGCGACGCACATGACAAAGTACGGACCAAACGGATGCACATGAAAAGCTCCATTTACCGCACGGTCGGTTGCGGCGCGGTGATTACCTGATCCTACTCACTTCCACTGTGATGCCGGTCCGGATGTCACCGGCCGGGCTCGGGGCCAGGTCTAGCCCCCACGACCTACTCTAGTACCCGGTGGCGGGTCCAAAACTCCACCAGATCTCCACCCCGGGTACCCCTGACCAGTGGCGGACCTAGGACTTAATCAAAGCCTAGATAAACTATGAATTTAAAGGTTAATAACACTACTTTCGGTTTTATTGAATAGTAAATTAGGTTGCTCCGGTCCGCCGGAAGCCCGGGCGAGCGCCGGGGAATAGGGGCGCTGCATCCACCTATGCGCATGACCCACCAGGTACCTGCGAATTTTGCACAACACAACACCAAAACAGCATGCCAACATACAATATGACTGAAAATGGCAAAAATAGTCAGCAAAACAGTTGCATATTAACAGTTAGAAAATGGCAGGAAATCGCATATCAGAACTCACACAAATACAATTGCAGGGGGATCTCTCGTCTTCCCCGGCGTAGATCGGCGACGCGGGACGCCAATCCTCGTTGCGGATGGAGTGCGCGTCAGGCACCTCAGTGGTGTGGCAGCTCTGGCGTGTGACGGCAGCGGCATAGCCGGAGGAGCAACGACGTGGCGGACGACGATCTGATGCCCCTCATCCCTCTAGCCAAGAAAACTCCGGGGGAAACCTCAGATCCCGCGGGATCGAGCGATGACGGTGTCATGTGCATCGTTCCCCTCTTGAGGGCATCGCTTTTGGAGTTCTCACCGGCTGTAGGGATCAGTGGCGGTAGTACCGAGGTTGCGGTGGCCTTGTTTCTTCGCGTCGCTGGACTGCGAGTGCGAGATTTGCAGCAACTTGCGGCATGGAGGTGGTGGCTGTAGGCAACAGCCTGCAGTCGGTCTAGCGGCGGCGCACTGGCCGCACTTTTCTGGCTGCATCGTTTCATGGCGTCCCAGGAGTTTGGACATGGGGCGGCGGCCCAACTTTTTTGACGACAGCAACCTCTATGGTCATGTGGATGACGCGAAGGCTGGATCTTCGCTAGTGGTTTCCACTTTGAGATCGGGTTCATTTCGACTCAACAGGTGCTACGCACGATGGTCCTAGAGGAGGTGTCAAGTCATGCCTGACCGGCGGTGGCGATGTGGTGTCTCGTTGGAGACTTCATGTTTGGCCTGATCCCGGCGGGTGCTACGCACGACGTCTCCTCTGGGGCGTCAAGTCATGCCTGTTTGGTTGATCGAAGGCGGTGCGACAGTGTTGGAGGCGTGGCGGTATGGGACGTCTCGTTTCCAGTCTCTTCTCCAACGGTATCTGGTCAGCGAGTTGTTGTTGTCGAACATGTGATGATGGTATAAGCTTCTTCATCGAGTCTACACACTTCGGTGGAAACATTGATGGCACTGTAGACGTATGCTCGCATCGTGTCCTTGATGAAGGTGATGTCCTGAAGCTCGTCTTTGGGGATGAAAATTTTGAGCTCAACCGCTGGTTGGACTCATCACTAACGGCGCGTGTGCGGCTTTTCCTTCTTAAAGGTTGTGTCTAGAAGTTGCGTATTTTTCTCTTTGTTATAGTCTTTGCCATAGGGTTAGTGGTAGTCTGGTGAAGTTACTATCGCGAGGCTTTGGGCTCGGATTTGTTTACTTTGTAATTCTTGCACTCTTAAAATAAACGGGATGTGTGCATCGTTTCGATACAGAGGCCTGGGCTTTGTTCCCCTTTTCAAAAAAAAAGTTTGAATAACGATAGGGACAAATGTCCAGCACTTGTTTCAACAATATAATTACACAAATGACAACATGACAGTAACAATGAGACAAACAAGTTGAGAAACCAGGAGTCCGGAACAAACAACTCACACATAATGTCCAACAACAATAATAGTTTCACCGCAAATACACAATGTTCAACACTAATTCAACGACACAAATTAACAACAAATTATCCAACAAACTGATGGTAGTTGCAAATGCCCTCCCATTTTCCATTCACAAACTGCTTTGTCATCTCGTTCCACACATCAAAAGTGAGCTTGCCTGTCCTTCCACCTTGCACCTCCACCACTTCATCTTCTTCATCATCGAAAATATAGTTCACAGATTCAGATAGGGCTTGGCTACTACAGCTTGTAGCACAACATCAAACAAATCACATGGGGAGGATCATGGACGCAATGATCCAAATCACCCGCTACCACTCCGACCCCCATGACGGGAGAACCGCCTTGCCAACGCCGTTCATGATCTTGTTGATCATGAGAAGCTTGTTGCTGAGTGGTTTAATGACGTAGCGCATTCCCTCAGTCGGTAATCGCCACTCTTACTCCATAGATCTTGGCCTCGCCAGTGTCTAGCCTTGTAGGGAACGTGAAGAGGTCCTTGCCGTTAGTGAGCATGCGAAGCCTCCCTTCGTGATATCTGATCTTGTAGAATGCCCTTTTGGGATTTTAGCAATGCTGGTTGTCCTATCCCTCCACGCCTGACACCGTTGGTCGCGCTCGTCACCTTCCTATGGATCTCGTTCGACTTCACCCTCACATTCCTGTGCATGTATGTCAACCTGCAGTGTTGCAGAGCTCTACGTCTTGTACACCTACCATATGATGGGCATCAGGCTCATCGCGGAAGTGGATCAGGCACCTCCACCTAAGAAGGGAAGTCCGAGCATCTTCTTCGTGTGCAACCAATGTAGCGTGGCAAAGTGTAGTGCTTATAAGATTTTTTTAAAGTCAAACACAGTTTAAGTTTGAGCAAGTATGTAGAAAAGAATTAATAATACTAAATCAATATCATGAGATTCATCATTATGTATATTTTATATGGTATATGTGCGGTATTATAAACATAATTAATTTTCTCAAATAAACTTGGTCAAAATTGATGAACTTTGACTTTTATAAAAACTTATATGCACTATATTATGTCAACATAGTACAAACCAGAGTAGAGCAGTGGGTAGCCTCGCTGGCGTACATGTGTTTTTTTGACAAATCTAGCCTCTATTCAAAAGAAATTTCCGATCTTACCCTTAGCTCAGCGTCCTCTAAAATGGAGAAAAAGTTGTGCAGATTGGCGTCAACATGGAGCCAAAGACACCTTTGATCGATTTCTCATGTGTTTTGTGTGTTCTACTCACTCTGTTTCAAATTACTCCACCCACACGTTTATGTAGGTGAGCTAGTACTCTCATTTTTCATTAAAAAAATCATAGAATATTTTAAATAGATAGTATGAAATGTGTACTACGTATACAAAAAAACTTAGAAATTTTTTGGATGAAAAATAAGAGAGTACTAGTCCACCTAGGTAAGCATACGCGCGGAGTAATTTGAAACAGAGAGAGTAGGTAAATAACTATTCATGCACTTTTTTCCTCGTTTTACATCCTTTGTTTTATACTCACTCCGGTTTAAATTAATGTTCTCAGATTTGTTTAAATTCGATTGTATTTAATTATATTTTAGTCCTAGATATGTTTGAATCTAGATAAATTAATTTGGAGCGGAGGACTACGTACAATCCTACGAAATTCCTAGGTTTTATAGTCTTGTGATCAAAAAAAAAAAGAACGCGCGTTTGCCAGGTCTCCTGCCGACCTGCCGTGCCGCCGCACCATGACCAGGACCGGACACCGGAGGGATATCGGGAACCAGAAAGCCGACGACGACCGCTGAATCGCTTCGAGCCCGACATGTGGCCCATCCACAACTCACCACCGCAACCCCTGATGACGCTGCCACGACACCACGAATCCTGCCGCTGCTCGCCTGCTCCACTGGCCACTCCTCCGCGTACACGCGCCTGGCGCCTCGTCACGTCACGGCCCGTTCCCACTCCACGCGCACCAGTCACGACGACGCCGCTGCCGCTGCCGCCGCCGAATCCCCTCACGTCTCCCGCGCTCCCCGCCCCTTTCCCTTCTTCCTCGCGCGGATCGGTTACAGCTACTCCTATAGTCCTCCTACTATTCCGAGTTACCACGCCAAACCGCGTACGTACCCGTCCCGTGCGCGCGCGGGGACAGCAACGCCTCACCGCGCGGTGGCCCCGCTCGCCAGCACCCACCACCCGGCCACCGTCGCTGTCCGTTTCCCCCGCGCGTCAATTCCCTTCTCCGTCTGTCTGTCCGTGTCCCCCCTTTCCATTCTGCTCTCCTCGCTTCCAAGCTAAACGTACACCCAGCGCCACTTGACGCCAGCCCAGCAGCTGCAGCTTCTTCCGCATCCTTCTCTCCCTTCCTTGCCTTCCACACCACACCAGCGACAGCGAGACCAGAGGGAAGTATGGAGGGGAGCGGCGCGGGGAAGGGCCGCGTGGCGGCGGCGCCGGTGGGGGGCGGGTACGAGGGGGCCGGGGAGCGCAAGTGGTGGCCCTGGCTCGTGCCCACCGTCATCGTCGCCTGCATCGCCGTCTTCGTCGTCGAGATGTGGGTCAACGACTGCCCCAAGCACGGCAGCGCGCTCGGCGGAGGCTGCGTCGCGGGATTCCTACGCCGCTTCTCATTCCAGCCGCTCCGCGAGAACCCGCTACTCGGCCCATCATCCACCACGTACGTCCGTTCGTTTGTTCTTCCGTTTCCCCGGCCCTGCTCCCTTCTGGTTTGGCTGCGCTCCCCCCGTGGCGCCGACTACTTACTTCTCTGATGGCGTGCTTGGGTGCACGGATTTGGGGGTTTACTTTGCAGTTTCGTTGGGCTGCTACTAGGAATACGAAATCGAGATTTCTTCCATTGCCTGCGTTCCTAGTTATAATTTCTCCAGTTGAGAATTTTGGGGCGTTTTGTTCGTGGTTATTATAGCTCTGACAGAGCCAGAGGTTTACTGCTAGTGTGAATTCTCAAGTGTAAAAACTATTCCGCTGAAATACCAGAGCAGCGAATTTTGCTTCTGAATTTCTCCACCGCCTAACAATTGGGGAGTTCAAACAACAGGGGTGTCTGTCCTATGATGGTGGTGGCAATCCAGATCTCTCCGTTGAACAGCTTGAACTGTTCTGAACATGTGCAATTTGATTCCGTCGTCCACTCCAGTACACAAGTTCATTTACCCTGCAGTTCGTCCATAGCTACTACGTAGATACTGGAGTATTACGATCCACCTCCGCACAACCCCAAAACGCTCCAGGTTTCTTTGAATTTTGTGCC
This sequence comes from Avena sativa, assembly GCA_916181665.1. NCBI lineage: Eukaryota > Viridiplantae > Streptophyta > Magnoliopsida > Poales > Poaceae > Avena > Avena sativa. Next base: position 550,427,185 of record OV702290.1, on the reverse strand, counting down.
AAAATTGCTTACGGAGAGAATTCCCCTTACTGACAGAGTCGATCATGATATTTCGTATACTACTTTTGTTGGATTGCAGCCGCTAATTGACCAGGTTGTGCGGCAGGTCGATGGATTATGTCATGTGTTACTACTATAATCTGGCAGATGGATTTAGGGAATCTGTTTTGACTTTTGCAAAATCTTTCTATTAGTACCGTTGTACTAAACAACACAAGCTATTGCTAGACTCTGGAGTTTTCTCTTCGACACTTCTGGCATGCCTGCTTATTTTAATTGCAACTTGTTATGTATGTACGATCTCACAGAGTTGCAGTTCAGTCACCAACCATTGACCACAAAGTCCAATGTTGGTTTTCATTTGTGGAGTCAGTCAAGAACTTATTTATCTCGCTAAGATACTGTAAGTTGCAAGATATTTTAGTTAATAGCTTAGCTTTGTCTTGCAGTTTGGGGAAAATGGGAGCTCTTGACTGGAACAAAGTCGTTCATCAGCACCAAGGGTGGCGCCTCATTAGCTGCATCTGGCTCCACGCTGGCCTCATCCATTTGCTTGTGAACATGCTCAGTTTGCTGTTCATTGGGATTCGTCTTGAGCAGCAGTTTGGGTTCGGTAAGCTTCTTACAATGCCGAATAATCAGTGTGACTAGCATCATTTGGAATTATGTTCTACGTGTGAACATAACTCGTTTGAATGGCTGTGATCTTGTAAACTACTGTAACATTTAGCTTTCTGGTCATACTATCTGAAGAATCTAACATTGTATTGTGGAATTTGAAGCAGAGGCAAGAAAAATCATTTCTGATCTGTTAACAATATGTTAAAGCAACTTACAGGAACTGTGTTATTAATATTCAAATGTAGATCGAATTTTTCGATGTCGAGCATGAACTATGTTATTAATATTCAATAATGTGTGCACTGACACTAGCTTTTTTGCTTGCAAGTTCGCATTGGTGCCATCTACCTACTGTCTGGTTTTGGCGGCAGCGTGTTGTCTGCCCTTTTCCTACAGAATAACTACATCTCCGTTGGTGCATCTGGAGCTTTGTTTGGCCTGCTTGGATCCATGCTTTCTGAGCTACTTATGAACTGGACTATTTATTCCAACAAGGTCAAAAGGAGATAGAAACACACATATATTTTTCTTCCATTCAGTTGCCTCACCTTTATTTTTGCTCATCGAGTTAATGTGATACTGCAGGTAGCAGCAATAATAACTCTCCTGTTCATAATCGTGATCAACGTGGCAATCGGCATACTACCGCATGCCGATAACTTTGCTCATATTGGTGGATTTATCGCGGGCTTCCTTCTGGGATTTGTGTTGTTGGCAAGACCCCAATTTGGTTGGATGGAACGCAGTGAGTTGCCCCATACTAACCAGCCTCCCAAGTACAAGGCATACCAATATGTTCTGTGGGTTGTGGCGCTCGTCTTGCTGCTAGTCGGGTAAGTCTGACAAATAACAAGACAGTTGGCATAGTTGATGCTACCATTATGTACTCCCTCCGTTCGGAAATATAAGACGTTTTAGCTTTGTGAATCGAATCTATCTAGACGTCTTTTAGTCTATAGGTTCATAGAGTTTTGGAGTGAACCTATACACTAAACAGCGTCCAGATACATTTGTTTATATTTCTGAACGGAGGGAGTACATGCTTAGACATGAAATTAATCTGATACCAAGGACTCGTTTTGCAGGTTCACGCTTTCATTGGTGATGCTCTTCAAGGGCAAGAATGGGAACGATGGTTGCCACTGGTGCCACTACCTGAACTGTGTGCCGACGTCCAAGTGGAAGTGCGATACCTAGGCAGTTTCTTCTTCAGTTTACTGTTCAGTTTTCAGCGAGATACGTAGCGTCTGGAGGACCATTTTCATGCTTGTATGTTTGTAGATATCGGCCGTGGCCGTCGATTACCTTTGTTCGTTAGCGAATTCTGTAAATTTGTTTGTCAGGCACGATAATTTTATAACTCGAGATTTCTACTGTGATCTCCCATCTCCATCTGTTGATGTTTCGCCAGACCGACTCTTTCCTTGCATCAGCCAGCTATAATTTGATGCCCTTTTATTGTAGGAAAAAGTTAAAGTTAACCATGATTCTCTGCATCAAAACAGATTTGATGCCCTTTTATTGTAGGAAAAGTTAAAGTTAATCGTGATTCTCTGCATCAAAACAGCCCAGCCGTCCTAGCTCAGTGGTAGAGCGCTTGGCTTTTAACCACGTGGTCGTGAGTTCGATCCCCACGGACGGCGACATTGGATTAATTTTTTTCAAACATTTTATATTTGGAAAATGATATCCTCCCCGGGGGATCGCACGTTGCCATCCCGGGTACGCGTCCTTCGTGTGGCCCCACCCATAATCGCGTCGCCTTTGTAGAAGGATAGAGAGGGAGAGAGATTGGCGGAATATGATGGATATATTATTGAGTCTCATGGACCGAGTATATATAGGCGGTACAGGGGATCATCTTAAAGTACAAGACAAGTTAGGCTAGAGTCCTAACTATCCTACACTACCTCAATTACCACGTGCGAGGGGTCGCCGTGGTCGATGTCGTGGCATGTGTCGAGGAAGCCGCACATACCGGGCATGCGAGGGGTGGGAACCATCATGAACTTGTCGCCATGTCAGAGGGACTAGCAGAGGAGGCCTCCGGAATCGTCACGGTCGCAGATCGACGAAGATGTCGACCCTGCCCGCGGTTCTCAGAGTAGAGTAGCAGGTGGTGTAGACGGGGACGAGGCGATGACGCGGGCAACAAAGTCGAGACAGTCGAAGATGTAGAAGGCGGCGGACCAGCAGTGGCCTGAGTGCTCATGCTGGACGCCTAGAGGGCGCGGGTAGTCGGCGGGACCTGCGATGGCGAGAAGTCAGCCTGCAGGTTACCTAGTGGAGCGCGGCGGCGGTGCTCGAAGTAGAGCCAGACGCGGACGAGGTCAACGCGGACGGTGTCGCAGGCCCTGGCGTCGTGGGACCGGGTGAGGCGACGAAGACGCGCGCAGACGGCGGCGTTCCGCGCCGTAGAAGAGGCGCGGTGGAGGCCGAGGGCGTCGATGCGCGGGCACAACGAAGTCGCGCAGCAATGCCACGGCCCGAAGGCGCGGCGTGGCTGTAGGGCGCAAGTCGGGGCAGCAGCTGGAGGCCACCGACACGTACACGCTTGTGAGGCGCGTTGGCAGCCGGTAGGCGGAGACCTAGGCGGCGGTGCTGCGACCCGAAGGGGCGACGCAGCGGCAACCCGTAGCTCGATCGGTCGTAGGCGCGTGCTCGGGGACGTGCTTGATGTAGACGGGCGCGGGACCGGTTGATCAGACCGACGGTGCGCCGTATGCACCATGGCGTGGACGACGCGTAGATCGGAGGCGATGGCGACGTTGTCCGTGTAGTCCTGGGAAATGACGACGAAGATGATCCGAGGGGGGTCGGCCGCGGCAGCCTCCCGAGGAAGCCTCAGCAGCCGGCCGCGGGGCGCGGCAGCCTGCCGAAGCAAGCGCGGTGGCGGAGATGGCAGACGCACGGGCGCGGTAGATCGTCGATGCCGATTGTCGGAGTAGAGGCGCGGCGATGACGATGGCGGTGAGCGACTCAATCCGATCTAAGATCGGTAAACCAAAAAATAAAATCGATCAAGAGATCGGAAAAAAACAGACTTGCAGGGCAGCCGATCACGGATCGGCAGACGAACCCTGCGTACGGGTTGCGCGGCCCCCGGCGGAGATCATGGAGATCGACCTCCCCGGAGGCGGCGCTACGCGGAAGCGTGTGCGGTGGCTAGCGCGACGCCATGGCGGGCAACGGCACTAGGGTTTGGTGGCGGGGGAGCCGGCGGCGCCTGGGGGAGGGTGGGCGGCGGCTAGGGTAGAAGAATCGTGGTTAGGCTGATACCATGTAGAAGGATAGAGAGGGAGAGAGATTGGCGGAATATGATGGATGTATTATTGAGCCTCATGTGCGAGTATATATAGGCGGTACAGGGGATCATCTTGGAGTATAAGACAAGTTAGGCTAGAGTCCTAACTATCCTACACTACCTCAATTACCACGTACACGTATACTCTAACAGTCTTTTCTTATCTTCTTCTCCCCGCGCTCTGCTGCCAGGCTCTGCGTGCCTCCGCCGCGTCGAGCCGCCACCGCACGTCCTGCGTGCGCGCGCCCCTCCGCCGTTGTTGCGCTGCGTTGCCACCACCTGCCCCTCGTGTCACCCACCTCGTCGGAGCGCTGCGCTGCCATCCCGCTCAACCGTCCCTCTCCTGCGCAGCAGCCGCCGCCGCGGGAACCTCACCGGAGCCTCCATACACTACTGACGTTGCTACCTACGATATGAAGGTTTGCTACATAGGGTTAACGACACTGCTACTTACTGTCACTGACGCTGCTACCAACGACATCGAGATTTGCTAAATAGGGTTAGTGGCGCTGCTACCTACTACAACCCCCGCTGCTACCTACGGCGTCGAGGTTTTGCTACGTGCGGTCGGCGGCGGTGTTACAAGTATATCTTGAGTTTTGCTACAATGTCTCTGGCGAGATTTCCGGCGAGGTCGGATTTGCTACATTATGTTATTTTTTTTGCTACATACGTTTTGTGGTTTTGCTATACTAGCGCAAAGTTTTTGCTACACGGTCTCCGGCGAGGTCTACTAGCGAAAGCCTCCGACGTGTCTCCGGCGAGATCGAATATGCTACATTGGCACAACTTTTTTGCTACACGGTCTCCGGCGAGGTCCCGTCTGTTTTCCTATTTTCTGGATCGAACTGTTTTTTGCTACATGTAGTAAAAGCGAGACAATTTGTAGCAAAAATGGCTTAATGTAGCAAAAGCGGGAGGAAGTGCTGTTTGGAGGGACACGTGTCGCGCTGTCGACCCGGGGATCCGGGGCAAATATCCCCGGGGGACGCATAGCACTGCCCTTTATATTTTTGCAAAAATCAGCCAGAAAAGCTTATTTAGCATCCACCACTAAAAATAATTCGCGATTCATTTGGTTATGTTGGTTGAGGGATGCCTATTTAAATCTGCCGTGTAAAAATTAAAATAAATTTACTTACTCCCTTCAACCTAAATTAACTGACACAAGTTTGTTTAGATACTGCACGTTTCGGTATATATAACTCTTAGTCAATTAATTTAGGAGAGAGGGAATACATTTGGAGTACTCCTCCGTTACGTTGGATTAAAAATCTTCAAACATTTATATTTTTGCAAAAAATTAAAGCTTATTTAGCACCCACCACTATGTAGAATAATTCGCTATTCATTTGATTATGTTGGTCGACAGCCGCCTATTTAAATCTACCATGCAAAAATTAAAATAAATTTACTAACTCCCTCGGTCCTAAATTAATTGACGCAACTTTGTTTAATTACGACACGTTTCACTATGGAGAAGAGCATCTACACTCGGATTCCCGGAGTCTTCACATACCGTGTTTTTATCCGGATGGCGAGTTTTCGTCCACTCGCTTTCGCAAGAGCCAAAATTTCATCAGATTTGACCCAAATTACTTCTAGCGTTTCCAGGCCAAACTCAAGGCGTTGGGTGTGGCCAGGAAACGCCGTATGAAGCTAAATTGACGGGAAAAAACATCTTTGATGGTAGGCCAATCCTGTCAAGTGAGTGAAGCCGACTCGTCCTCACCGCTTCGCCTCAACTCCCGGGTCACACAACGACTGCCTTTACACTCGCCCCACGTGTTGCCATAATGGCACGCCACAAGGCACGCCACAACCCATCCACCTTCCCCTAGGGCTTTATCGACCCATGTACATTCTCTTTTTCCTCTTTAGGACGGACTCCAAAGTTTACTGTTGAATCTTACACAAGATACTCGATGATAGGAAGGGAGTTCGATCAGGAATGGAACTGGAGAATCTTAAATTGTCTCTCGGCCATGCCTTGCTTTGTTTACCTGTCCTCTTTTCCTATTTCACGCCCTCGTTGCACATTCCCCAAATGACTATAAAAACCTGCAGCCTCACCATCTTCGGCACCAGTTCCACTCCTCCATTTCCTCTCCCAAACGACTAAGGCAGAAGCTCGGCAAAACTATGGCGGAGAGGTACCCAGTGGCGGCGAATGGCTTCGTCCACCGCTCCCTTCAATCGTGGGAGGCCCGGATCGTCCACGACGCCGCCTATCCGGCACCGCCGAATTTCCGGTGCCCGCCGACGTGGAAACTGAGCACGAGCGGCGTGCCCATGTCGCCGGTGCCGGAGGGAACCGATAGGGTCAACGAGATCCAGGCATCCATCACCGCCATGGACGACCCCGAGCTCGCCGAGGACCCCGACAACCACGCCTACTGGAACCAATTCTTCGCCGACCTGCGGGAGGAGCAAATGGTCACAACGCCGAAGGACGATGCTGTTGGTGGAGTGCACCCGACTGCACCCTCGCCGCCGTCCTCGAGCACATCATCGTCGGGAACACCACGCGGCTAGGCTACCCGCCACGCTCGTCGCCGTCATTCTCACGTCACCAAGGGGCGGCTTCCTGGATGCCGAGGAGGATGGCTGTCGCGTCGTCATCATCTTCATCTTCGGTGCCGTGTTCGTCCGGCTCGACGCCTCACCGCGGGTCACGGCAGGAGCCATAGTCTCCAGCGCGTTCACCACCGCGCATGCGCTCCCTCGGCCTCGTTATCAACGAGCTCCGCGCTGTGTCACCGTCAAGCGGTCATCTTTGGCTTTGTCGGAGAGATCGTGTGTGTTTGAGGAGTTCGTCTTTGTCGGACACAAGGCGTGGCCTCTGATCCTAGGTCTAGGGGCTCTTGTATCAGGCACAGATGATGTGCCATGAGTTGTAGTGTGTGGTCTTTGCCGGTTTCTCTAAATTAATCGCGTTATGTATGGTTTTTGGTCCAGTTTCTCTTATTAACCGGATCGTTTTCACTCTTTTATAATGCAAAGGCAGAGCTTCTACCTGTTCACGGTCAAAAAAAACCCCAAAAAGAAAAATACACACTTCACCCACCCCGCCACACCAAACAAACAGTTATGTTAAGGATTCTTACGTTTCGGACCTAGCGCTCTGGCTTTTGTCACGCGACTAGGGTTCTAGTCCTCCGCCGCCGGACTCCGATCCGGAGGGGAGTTCCTCGTCGTCCCGGGTGTGCTCAACGCCCGGTATCTTCTGTTCTGCTCTGTCCGTGTGAGTTTCTTCGACCCTTCGTTCGCTTAGGGTTTGGAGTAGCGACAAAAGCTTGACGCTATGGCGGCGAGATCTGAACCATACGCGTCTGATTTCGTGGAAGAATCTGGGAAGAAGAAAGCCGTGGATCTTGATGATCTGCTGCAAAAACTTGGGATTGATGAAGATGAGATTGATGACCTAGTTTTTGAAGAGGAAGCGGAGGTGCCTAAGGAGGGCATCAAGTGGCTTGCCTTGGAAAGGGTGCACACCACCAACTATTTTAGCCCGGCTACGTTCGAACAACATATGCGCAATGCCTGGAGCCCGGCGAAAGAGGTGATCATTAAGCCTTTAGAGGAAAATCTCTTTACAATTCAGTGCCATTGCCTCGGGGATTGGCTGAAGGTTGAACAAGGAGGACCATGGCTCTTTCGACAAAACGCCGTCATCATTGAACCTTATGATGGTCTAGAGTCGACAGATTCCATTGATCTTAACTCGGTGGCTGTGTGGATCCAAATTCATAAGTTGACTATTGGGTACAGGGATAAAACTCTTATAACCAATCTGGTTCAGAAAAAGGTTGGCGTTGTGATGGAGGTAGAGACGGCAATACCAGGGATAAATAATTTTGTCCGTGTTCGGGTAAAACTGGATGTGCGTAAGGTGCTGGCCAGATTTGTGACAGTTGTGAGAGAAGGGAAGCGAGAATTCTTCCATATCAAATTTGAAAAAATTCCACAATTCTGTGGAGCCTGTGGTTTCCTTGGACACACCCATCTAGAGTGTGGGACTGGAGAACACGATGATAGCAAGTTGAAGTGGGGAGACTGGTTGAAGGCGGACTGGGAAACTTGGCGCGGCAGAACTGTCGGTGGCTTCCGAGGTGCTGGTAGAGGCGGCCGTGGAAGAGATAATGGTGGAGGTGGCCATGGATGGGAGCCTGCAAGAGGCGGACGTGGAAGAAATATAGGGGCGCGAGGTTATGATCCCTCAACTCCCTGGCACCACAATGCTCTCCATAATGTTGTGGCTAATTCTGGTAAGGATGAGGATTTGGCTGATACGGCGTCCAGCCCGACCAAAACTACTGACATGGAAGTCGAAGAGAAAGAGAATTCTAGCACAGGTGCCAAGAGAAATTTAATAGCAGAATTAGATAATATTGATGGAAATTCTTTGAAGGATGATGTTCTTATGATCACGGATGGTACAACTATTCCACATGATAATGATGATACAAATGTTGAGAAGGACAGAAGTAAGCGCACCAAGAAGGATGGAGCTATCTCCCCTTTACTAGGATCGGCGGGCTCCCTTGAGGAGCCTGTCCGGACGCAATGAAAATGCTGTCGCTAAACTGTCAGGGCTTGGGGAACACCCCGACAGTTCCGCTCGCTTTTGCAAAGGCGTTATAACCCCGAGGTGTTGTTTTTGTCGGAGACACATCTAGACGATTATCCGGCTGACTGTTTACGGAGAAGATTAAAAATGGACTTCAAAATTGTGAACCCAAGTGATGGACGGAGTGGAGGTGTCATCATGTTTTGGAAGAGAGAAGTGGTGATTCATCAACTTTTTTGGGCCCCCAAATATATTGATGTTAGGGTGGTTGAAGGCACTGGGAAAATCTGGAGACTTACAGGTATCTATGGGAAGCCACGTTGGGAAAATAAATATAAAACCTGGGATAAGCTGCGAGAATTGAAGAATGACCATGATTTACCTTGGGTTATCATGGGTGACTTTAACGAGATTTTGTTTTCGCATGAGAAGGAGGGAGGTAACCCTCGTCCGCAGCGTTATATGCAGGCCTTTAGAGATGCTCTATCAGATTGTATGCTAGAAGATATTGGCTACTCTGGTAATATTTTTACGTGGAAAAGGGGGCGAATCAGACAACAACTTGATAGGGCAGTGGCCAATGCAGCTTGGATTACTATGCATTCTGGAGCAGTAGTTCAACACCTAGATTATACTCGTTCCGATCATTGACCGATAATGATTGATACAGAGTACCAAGTCCCTCTGAACACACGTGACAGACCTAGACGATTTGAAGCCAAGTGGATACGTGAGAAGGGTTTTGCCGATGTGGTTCAGCAGGCGTGGGAAGCTGCGGCCTTGGCCTCCCCGGCCGGTGGCGTGTTAGGAAAGCTTGGTCATCTACATGGGACTTTACATGCATGGGATGCATCGGTCCTCAAAAAACAGAAAAAGAGTTTAAAAAAATCATAGAAAGAATTGGAGAAGGCCATCAGTGGTCCAATGAATGAAGAGAATGAAACGATTGCAAAAGAAAAGGCAGCGCTGATTGAAATTCTACTAGAGCAAGAAGAGGTACACTGGATGCAACGTTCACGCGCTAACTGGCTCCAACACGGAGATAGGAACACGTCCTTCTTCCACAGTTTTGCTACGGCAAGACGAAAGAGAAACTTTATCAAGAAGTTGAAGGACAATAATGACAATTGGGTGAAAGGTACGGAACAATTAAAACCTCTCGTTTTTGAGTACTTTGCTAACTTGTTCACTTCTGAAATTGTTGAGCTGGATCCGGCAATGATGGATAAGATCCAACCAAAAATAACGGACGTGATGAATGAAAAACTGTTGGCCCCGTTTTTGGCTGAGGAGGTGAAGAAGGCAACCTTCAGTATTGCCGACTATAAGGCTCCTGGCCCGGATGGACTTCATGCTATCTTTTATAAAAAGTTTTGGAACATTTGTGGCGAGGAGATTACTCAAGAAATTTTGCAAGCTATGGAGTCGGGGGTGATACCTGAAGGATGGAACGATACTATAATGGTTCTTATTCCAAAGATTGATAACCTAGAGTTGGTCACTCAGTTTCGTCCCATTAGTTTATGCAATGTAATTTACAAAATTATCTCGAAAATACTTGCAGTTAGGTTGAAGGGCGTTCTCCCTGAGGTGATATCACCAATGCAGAGCGCCTTTGTCCCTGGACGCCTAATCACAGATAATGTTTTGTTGGCCTATGAGTGTGTTCATGCCATCAAGAATAAAAGATCCGGGGCGATTGGTACTTGTGCGGTGAAATTGGACATGCACAAGGCCTATGATCGGGTGGAGTGGATTTTTTTGGAGAATATGATGCGGAAGCTTGGGTTTGATGACAGATGGATTATGCTTATGATGGCTTGTGTGAAATCGGTAAGATACCAAGTGAGATTTAATTCAGTGGAAACCGATATGTTTTTACCTACTAGGGGGCTCCGACAGGGAGACCCTCTTTCACCTTATTTGTTCCTCCTATGTGCGGAGGGGTTATCCAGTCTTTTGTTGTACGAAGAAGAAGTTGGTGGCATGGATGGGATAAGGGTGTGCAGAAATGCACCGTCAGTTTCACACCTTTTATTTGCTGATGATTCTCTGATTCTCATGAAAGCTGATACGACTAATGCAACTTCCTTACAACAAGTGTTGGACACGTACTGCGCTAATTCAGGACAACTGGTGAGTTTGGCAAAGTCTAGTGTTTATTTCTCCCCAAACACTAATTCCCTTTTGAGAGCAGAAATTTATGAGGCTCTTCATATTGACACATAAGCACTCTCGGATAAATATCTGGGGCTCCCGGCACTGGTAGGAGCGGACAGGAGTGATTGCTTCCAGCACTTCATTGAAAGGATAATTCAAAGGATTAATGGATGGAAGGAGAAAATTTTATCAATAGGAGGTAAAGAAATTCTACTTAAGGCAGTAGTACAAGCAATTCCAATTTATGCAATGTCGGTATTTCAAATCCCAAAGGCGGTATGCAAAGCTATGATGGACGCAATTGCGAAATTCTGGTGGGGAGACGATGAGAACAGTAACAAAATGCATTGGTATGCTTGGTGAAAATTATGTTACCCAAAAAATGAAGGAGGTATGGGATTTAGGGATTTTCACTCTTTTAATCTAGCGATGCTTGCAAAGCAAGGATGGAGGCTTATCAACGAACTAGAATCTTTGTGTGCTCGTGTCCTTCGTGCTAAGTACTATCCACAAGGTGATTTTCTTCGGGCCGGACCGAAGACGGGTGCATCATTTACTTGGCAGAGTATCCTGGCTGGTCTAACCACTTTTAAAAGGGGGTACATCTGGAGAGTTGGTAATGGTGAGAATATTGATATTTGGAGAGACCCTTGGATCCCTGCTAGTCCGAACATGAGAGTTATTTCGACAAGGAGAGGGGTGGTTTATACAAAGGTATGTGAGCTTATCGACCCTACTACTGGCGGATGGGATGAAACCCTCTTACGAGACATTTTCTTAACAGTGGATGTCAACCGTATTTTGCAAATCCCATTGAACAACCAAGGTTTTTCTGATTTTATTGCATGGGGACTCACAAAGCATGGAAAGTATACAGTACGTTCTGGATATCATGTACAATGGAGACATCAATTTGGCCATGCGGCTAGTCAACTTACACTTCCAGGAAGTTCAACCACGAACCCAGTGTGGAAATCACTATGGAGGCTGAAAATTCCGAGCAAGGTCAAAATCTTCATGTGGCGCTCTCTACATGGGATCATTCCCTTAAAAAGTATTTTGGTGAACCGGCATATTGGAACCTCGGGTGAGTGTCCCATATGCCAGCAAGGTCCTGAAGATTTAAAGCATCTTCTATTTCAATGTCCTTCCGCTTGTGAATTATGGGAATCCCTTGGTTTAACTGCTACTATTGAGGAGGCAATGATTGAGAAAAGAGCAGGATCGGGAGTTTTAGAAGTACTGCTTAGAAAGCAAGATAATACGTACCAAAACTTTGAGAACTTTGGGTTGACGGAAACTATAGCTGTCACTTGTTGGTATCTTTGGTGGTTGCGACGGAGACGTGTGTGTACCCCCTACGTATCAATGTAAAATCTCTATATTGATAATTACAGCTAATGCAGCGAAGGCAGCCAAACATGGGAGTCCAAACCTTGAAGCTAAATGAACAAGACCTGAACCGAGACAGGTGAAACTCAATGTGGATGCCTCATTCCACGTCGATGTTTGTGCAGGTGCCTCTGGGGCTGTTATTCGGGATTATCAGGGTCAGTTTATAGCGGCAGCCAGCCGATTTCTACCGAACATCTCTTCGGCAACGATGGCAGAAGCTGTAGCTATGAAGGATGGGTTGGCCCTTGCATGCAGATTTGGATGTAACTCGGTGATGGCAGAATCGGACTCCTCGGAAACTATTAATGCTTGTGCTGGAACAGAGACTTGGTGGAATGAATCAGCAGCCATCTTTGCTGACATTGTTGATCTTTCCACAAACATAGGCTCAGTTCAGTTTAAACATATTCCGAGGGAAGCAAATAGGGTAGCGCATGAGATAGCTAGAGAGTATTTTATTCATAAATATCAATGTATTTGGAACGATGATCCCCTAGCTTCGTTCTTAGTAGCTTTATTAATGATGTAACTGTTATTGATAATTAATAAAGCTCACAGCAGGTTGTTTCCTAAAAAAAAAAAAAAACAGTTATGTTTCTCCATCGCCGCTCCATCCATTTCGAAGCGAAGGCAAATAAACCGCGCGCCTGCGGTTCCCGTGCTCGGCGGTTTACAACTCATCCCCACTCCACTCGCCGGGCACAGTCTCCCCCACTTCGCCACCGCGACGGCAATCGCCGATGGCTCCTCCTCCTGCTCGGTCCGCTCTCCCCGCTGCGCTCCTTCTCCTCCTCACCGCCGCCGCCGCCCTATTCGCGACCGGCGGCGGCTTGGAGATCCTCTCCAAGTCCCGTCTCGAGCGCTGCGTCCTGGACTCGGGGGCCGGCGGCAGCCTCGCCTGCGACCACAAGATCGTTCTCAACCTCGCCGTCCCCAGCGGCTTCGTAAGCCTCTCCTCCTCCTCCTCCTCCTCGCGACCCGATTCCCCCGCCGCGGAACCTTGCGTTTTACTGACGGTGTGTTTGGGGGTGCTGTATGCAGAACGGCAACGAGGCCTCGCTGGTGGCGCAGGTGGTAGAGGTGGAGGCGAACGCCACTCAGGCGATGCAGACGGTGCGGGACCCGCCCGTCATCACCATCAACAAGTCCGCCACCTACGCGATCTACGAACTCTCCTACATCAGGGTAAAGCCTTTTTGCCTGTAGCTGTCGTGCCTCCCTAATTAACAACGCAAATGCAGTTACTACTACGAATTCATTGTTCCAGAGTCAAGTTATCTCTGATTTCGGTATAAGGCTGCCGTCCTTTCCCATCACTTTGCACCCCTATTGTAAAATGTTGTGTTCTAGGTTTTGGAATAGGCACACCGCGCACCATGGGGATACTTGTCATGGTATAATAAGTGCGAATCAACTATGCGGGTTTCCAAATGTGCCGAGATTCGGAACTATTCGAATTCTATTCCATATGCTACGATATTGCTGGATGAGGACTGTTTTTGAGGATGCTTCTGTGGTCTACACAGATCGTCATGCTTTTACAGCAGTCCCATTTGCATCTAAAAGTGTAGCCAGAATTTTGCTGTCTAATTTCTGTGATATGCAGATTGTTGTACTGAAGAAGTTAGTTATATCACTGATAGTATCGACTGTTATCTGCCAGTATCTACAATGCTCTAACAAATCGTGTGGATCGAGATCTGATTTGTTTTCTGTGGTCGTTTCTTCAGGATGTTGCTTACAAACCACTGGAAAGGTTTTCCAGGACCCACAAATGTGAGTCAGATGCTGGTGCCGATGTTGTTAGAGAATGTGAAAGGTAAATCACTTAGGGACTCGATCCAGTTGATAGGTTGTAATCATCAGTACTTCTGAGAGGTATTCCAGTGCATAGATCGTCAAAATTGCGCACCTATCTTCTTAGTATTAGCACAACCATAATCTGTGTGTGGCACTCCTGGAGTGAGTTCATTAACATATTATAACTCTTTTTGTACATTTATGTGGCTCATACAGTTTAGCTGCGCATAGCTAATGTTTTATGTTTGGAGTAATAATTACTAATTGGTAACTAGACCTTGATGTTTGGAAATGTAACTTGTTGTGCCTTTTCACAGATGTTTTTATTTTCAAGGCCGTTCATTCATATCAATGGACTTTCTTTAGATTTCTGGATCCATTATTTTCTTTGACATTTCCAAATGTTGTATTACTAATGATATTTATTTCATGAATATGTTTAGGTTATGGGATCAGAACGGCCACGTAATTGAGCATACTGAGGTGAGGCACATTTGCCTTTGTCATCCTTATTATCTTGATGTCTCAAGTAGTAGATAATATTGAACCAGCTAGTTTTGACCAAATCAACCTAGTATTCTTAATGGCTGAACACATTTAAGGAAAACAAAGGCACATATGAAGTTCTTGCCAACATTCTTGTGCAATGGATGCATCTGTATGTAGTATACTCTTTTGGTTTATATTATTGTATTTACAACTAGGTATGATTTACTATCTCACGATGTCTAATTTTTCCTCTCATTTTTCATGGAAATCTAATGATTCCTCTAAACTTTGCCATTCTACTAGCCGGTTTGCTGTCCATGTGGGCCTAATCGCCGTGTTGCTTCTTCTTGTGGATCAATTTGTAAGTTAACAAATTGGAATTTTGTGCATTCCTGCATTTTCAATAAAACACCATTGTGTTACGCTTTTCACACACATCTTCCTTGCAGTTGACAAAATGGTTAAAGGCAAAGCTAATACGGCTCACTGTGTACGTTTTCCAGGTGATTGGTATGGGCATTAATTGTGATGTATCAGCATAATATTTATCAATATTAGCTTAATAAATCCACCTGCTGAGTTCACTAAAAGAAGCTTCTGTGTTACCTATGACTTTTGGACTTTCAGTTTAAATTGGCAAATCTCTATATTTCTATATGATTTGACTAAAGGCAGCCTAGTTGTTACCCAATATCATAATATTTATTGTCTTAGTTCAGTCTGACATGGTAGTATCTGTATTCATTTTGTTGCTAACATCATCAAGTAGGCATTTCACATATTGGGGAACAAATGTGATCTAGTTTATTCACTTGTTTTCAAGTACAGGACTAGGGTAATACTTATATACTCATGCCAAACTTATATGCTGTCCACAGCATCCCATGGTTCTTTTAGTTATTGTGTAGGTCAAAATTCGAGTAAATTTGTCCATCTCCTAAACAGGTATCATGTTTTTGGAATTGGGACAAGGAAAATTGGTTTCAGCATCAGAGTACAAGTAAAGAAAGGCTCTTCTGTAATGGTAGGAACTGAAACTCTGCACTGTTACTTATGTATGCTGACAATATGTTAGCACAAGCAAAGTCATCCGTCCTGACGATGATATTATATTTTCTACATGCCTTTTCTAATTGGATTCTTGTGAGGTTTGGAAACCTTAGTTTGGTGTGCTTTTATTTTCTGATTTTATGCCCTTTTAAGGCCTAAGATTCTGAACATTTTATGTATTTATCAAATCAAGGTGTCATTCGATGGACTATTTAGCTATTCTTATATCCAGTGTGTTGTTTTGGACTTTAAATTAACTTCACCAATTTGGCATTACACTGCAGGAGGTTGTTGTTGGTCCAGAGAATAGAACAGTTGTTTCTAAAGACAACTTTCTGAGAGTAAATATCATCGGTGACTTTGTTGGTTACGAAAGTATCCCAACATTTGAAGACTTCTATCTTGTGACTCCACGAAAGGTACTCAGCTAATTACGATAGGCGTATGGCTGTCATGTGACTTCATAATTTCATCCTATATCTGAAATATTGAAGGGTGATGGTGAGGGTCATCCGCAAGTTCTTGATGATGATTACTCCAGGTGGATGTTGTTGGAGAGAGTTCGCTTTACATTAGATGGTCTTGAGTGCAATAAGATTGGTGTTGGGTATGAGGCTTACAGAAACCAGCCTAACTTATGTTCATCACCATATTGGAGCTGCTTGTACAATCAGCTTTGGAATTTTTGGGAGGTGAGATTGCGTATTATCAAGTTTGAAGTGAAAAATTTCAAGTTTCTTGTTGCTTAAACATGATATGTTAGTATTGTAATCACAATACTCTATCTCTCCAATGCAATGAAGCCCTTTGCGTTTTCTCAAAAAAAAAAGAGTTAGTATTGAAACTTTTTAGTCTTGACTCATGAGTTTTCTTTGACCATTTGTTTCAGTCTGACGACAACCGAATATACAGAAACCAAGAGCCCCAGTATATGGTGCAGGGAAGATTTGATAGGATCAACGAACATCCGGTAAAATTCCCACCAGTTATTTCTTGAGTTCCATTGTTATACTAGTGTTGGGAAAACATTGATAAATACCCGTTACAGCATGCAGGAGCTCAAACCTTCTCTATTGGGATCACAGAAGTTATGAATACCAACTTGCTGATAGAGCTGAGTGCTGATGATATAAATTATGTATACCAAAGGTATTGATAATGCTTTTGCATTTTTATTATGCATTTACAATTAGGTTTACAGTACAAGCACAATGCTGGTACAATTTCGAATATAGCATCTTAAATGTATGGCATTTGGACAAACTTTAGGGAAACAAAATTTAATATTCTAGTGTTGCACCTTACCGTGCTGCTCAGTACTTGTTTCCCCTTTATAGAAACTATCTTAGTTCCACATGCAATTGTGTGGCTAGATACTTCGATTTGTATGTATATATTTTAAAATGAGGTAAAGAGGGATTTGTTTGCTATCGACTATAATGATTTTGATTGGAAATATAATTGTCCTGTTGTAATCTGGACCCACCGAAAATAAGCGGAGTAGACATTCCCATTCCTCTCGAATTAATGTGGGGATTTCTAACCTTGTAGAGGTTAGAGCAATGTGGAAGTTCAAGGTTAGAGCAATGTGGAAGTTCCTTCTAACCTTGTTTTGATGATATAATAGATAGTTGTATATGTAATACCGTGCCCTTATTTCTCAATTTCAGGAGCCCAGGGAAGATAATTGGCATTAATGTCCCTACATTTGAAGCCTTAAGTCAAGTTGGTACTGCGCAGGTCACAATTAAGAACATTGGCAAACTGGAAGCTTCATATAGCTTGACGGTATGATTGTCAAGGAAATTACATTTTTCTTTCCAAGTACCTTTTCATATACTCCCTCTGTCCCGAAATAAGTGACATGGATCTGTCTAGATTCTATGTATCTACACACTAAAACGCGTCTAGATACATGCGAATTTAGACAAATCCAAGTCACTTATTTCTGGACGGAGGGAGTATGTTTTTAGATACTAGGCTACCTTTTGATACATCATTAATTGTATTTTGTATTTTCTATGAAGATGGGTCCATGAACTAGCTTCGTAACCATCCTCCTTGCTTGGATATCCTTTCTATACCCACATATGCTGTCACACCAAATTGTTCAATTGTGGTATATTTCACTAACACATTTTTATTTTTAATCTAGTTCTAAAACGATATGTAAACATAATGTAGTATGTGATTTACTTGGCCTCTTTAGTTTTCCTGAAATTTGACGAGTGGCTTACTCCTTTTACAGTTCAACTGCTTAAGTGGCATCACTTATGTAGAGGTAACAGTTATTGCACTCTTCATATTTCCTGCCATTATACTCTTTCTTGAGTTCTGAGTTCGGTAGTATTAATACTCTCTCTTGATTGACAATCTCCAACACTTCATTTCATTCTGAAATTTACTCGCGTCTGAATCCAATTTTTACTGTTAATTACCCATCACCACAGTTCCCTGTTCTGGTTATATGCTTATCCAATTTCTTCTCTTGAAGCTACTTTGTAATTTCATTTGCAGGAGCAATTCTTCATCCTGAAACCTGATGAAGTGATTATTCGCTCATTTTATTTGCGTTCGGCAACAGACCAAGCATCAAAATATCGATGCACGAGTGAGTTTGAAATTAAAGACAGCTCATCATTGTTTTAAAATCCAAAATCTTGTTTTAGGAATTAACATGGGATTTGCTTGTGGTCAATTGCAGCTATTTTGAAAGGGTCAGACTTCAGTGAACTTGACAGAGCAGAATGCCAATTCGCGACTACAGCTACAGTTCTTGACAACGGAACGCAGGTTCGGAAATGTTTGTGCTCTTGTAGTGATTCCATTAGGATTTATTAGCTTTTGTTTCTTGCTAAAATAAGTGCAGCAAGATAGTTTAAATATGCATGTAATCTTTCATTCTGATCTTCAGCGTGTGTGTGTATCGCTTGCTTTGATAAAGTTTTGACATTACAGATATTTGCCTTATCCAATCACCCATACCATCTACGAATAAGCAACTTCCTGACCTTTTTGTCAAGCTATGCTAGATTAATATGTTTCTTTGTCTTCTAGTACCCTGAGAAATCCAATCTGCATAGAGTTTTTGCCAATCTTTATTCCTTTGTACCATGACAAATAAGTGTTAGTCCCTGGCATTGTATGCTTACTTCTTGCCTTCGAATCTCTCTGCAGATTAGTCCACCGAAGCAGCTTCCGAAGGGTGGCATCAAGGGTTTCATCGAAGCCATCAAAGATTTGTGGCGTAACACATGGGACAGTGTGACCGATTTCTTCACCGGCAAATCATGCAGGTACGCAATTCCCCTGGTGAATGTCCATGGGCAGCGAGCAACTGAGAATAATGTAGTGGTAGCTTTTTTTGGTTTGGGTCTCTTCCTCTGAATCTCGCTTCGCGTGTAATGTCCTGACCCTTTCCTTATTGATCTCTTCCCGTGGTGCAGTACCAAGTGCTCGAGCTTCTTCGACCTGAGCTGCCACATCCAGTACATATGCATCGGCTGGCTCGTCATGTTCGGCCTGTTCCTTGCTCTAGTGCCCGCAGGTTTGTACGCGTCATGTTCATATCAGGTTTACGAGCACTTGAACCGCATCATGTTGACGTCGCCAACCAAACAAATTTTCCGTGTTACGTTTGCCTGCAGTTGGGGTGCTCCTGTGGCTTCTCCACCAGAATGGCCTCTTCGACCCGCTGTACGACTGGTGGGAGGACGTGTTCGACCCGCCGGAGACAGCACACGCGAAGCACAGGAGAGGCCACCACGCGCACGCCCACGACCACCACCACAGCCGACACCCGCACGCGCACGCGCACAAGAAGCACCGGAGCGGGGTCCCGGGCCACCATCACCACCACCACCACCACCACGTCCTCCACAGGCACGGTGCCCAGCCCGACGAGCGGCACTGGCACAGCCCGGCACTCGACGTGCAGCACAGGGACAGGGACAGGGACAGCAAGCACCACAGGCACGGCAAGGCGCCGGCTGCGCTCCAGTGGGACAGGGACGGCGGTGGGGTGGAGTTCAAGGAGAAGCGCAGGCATCGTGAGAGGCACGCCGGGCGCGACCGTGACCGCGACCTCGAGCGCCATCACTTCAGGGCGGTGTAGATAGAAGATGGTTGTGATCAATGTCAGGGGGCCCCAATGTAGGTCGATGATGTAGGATGCTCAGGAAATTAGAACCTATTTATTCACGTTGTAGACCTGTGATTAACGCTGTCAAGTTGTACCGGTATGTCTAGGTAAGTTCATGACAAACGCTGTCAAGTTGCACCGGTATGTCTAGGTAAGTTCATGACAGTACCATTTAGAAACGAATATGCTAACAGTCACTTCAGTGTTCTTCAATGCCCTATCATCGTCTCATTTTCATCTTCCATGTTTCGATAACCAGTGCACGTTTCATCCATAAAAAATACCCCCTCTTTGAATTTGTCTAGATTAAAATGTGTCTAGATACATGTGTATTTAGACAAATCTGTGACAAGTAATTCGGGACAGAGAGTTTTTGACTTCTTTGGACATTAAAGATGCAGTTGGGATACGAGTTTAACTGCATTGTTTGCTTAATTGTTACGGTCTAAACACTTCTGAAGTCACGACTTCGATTTTTTGTGACGGCTTTGCAATGATCGATGTGCAAAAAGAAAAAAAAAAGTGTGGCCTGGAGTCGTGGAGTCACCGGAAGAAAAGGACAAACGATCAAAGTATACCTGGAAAGTCCGGGTTAAAGATGAGATTCCACGTGAGACGTGGAGTCACCGTTACGCGCTTAAGCAAACTCTAGTCACCTCTCCCTCCCCTCCCCGGCCACCACTTGACAGAGAACTCTCCTCCCCTCCGAGTTTGCCTTCTCCCCCACGCTCATCTTCTCTCCCTTCTCTCTCTGCACGAGAGCGTCGCATCGCGTCGGTCCCCCGCTCCCGCCATGGCGCCGCCGCAGCAGGAGGCGATCGACACCTTCATCGGCATCACCGGGGCCGACGAGGCCGTCGCCGTCCGCAAGCTCGAGGTACCGCCCAAGTACTCCTATCCCCCTTACTGGATTCATGTGCCCCGCCCAATCGGCTCGACCCCAGCGGCGGATTTGGCCGCGCCGGGTATGGATCGCTCGGTGTAAGGTTTCGGTTCAGCTGTTTGGCCGGGGCTAGGGACAAGGGCGCGTGGTGTGCCCGATTTGTTGGTGAATCCTTGAGCTCTTGTACTGCTGCTCCTGCAGATTGGTCACATCACCGCCAATTTGCAGTTACTGCTCCAAACTAGCATTACAACCAAGCAACAGCTTTGGTATCGCAGCTTATTTCCAAAGTTAGGCTGATCTGGTATTGGCACCCAAATTCAATTCCAGCAGCCAAATATTCACATCCAAACAATATGTGTGTGTGTGTGTGGGGGGGGGGGGGGGGGGGGGGTGGTAATTTTTCTCGAAAAAAATCAATTTCTGGACACGTCTCAAAGTTAGGCTTGTAGATTTAGCGGATTTTCCCCGTACTTGTTCATCCAAGCTCCGTAATTAGAGTGGAGCGTGCACAAGCAGATAAGTGTATAGGGTGGTTTCCCAATGAGCCTATCGCCTGTGTTTCCTCTCATCCAATTGTGCTAGACTCGATATTTCCAAATTTTAACTTGGAGCACACATAACAACCGGGATACCATGTTACTTCAAATGGCAATCTTATTTCTGAAGTCCCTAAAATCTTCTAGGGTATCGCCTCCGTATCGATGGTTCAAATGCAGCATTACGTTGCCTAAAAACAGCAAGCATTGTGCCATCGATGTCATACTTGTCATCTATATATTTGGTAACAATGGTTTTATCGATGAATGTCACACAGGAACATGCTGGCGACCTTAATCAGGCAGTCAATGCGTACTTCAATGACGGACCCGGCACAGCGTACGTGTTTCAAGTTTTCTGTATCGCTTGTTATTTCGGTTTTCTGAAGCCACCTTTTCCTCCGATATCCCTATGAATTGCTTATTGGTAGTAAAAGGCTGCACGTACAGTTAACAAGGGTAATCTGTCTCAAAGTTTAAGCCACTAATTTCTCATGCTATGTGCATTTTAGCTAGTAAATTTGATCAGTAGGGAGAACAGTTACCCTCCAGTTACCGTGTTGCGCTAGAGCAGATAATAGATGTCCTCGTATTTTCCAGGAACACGATCAATCAAAGTATCGGACCTGTTAATCACGATGATATGGAGCTGGACGGACCACTTGATAATGCATTTCAAAGATCTTTGTACCCTGAAGCTTTGCATGATCCTTTTGCACTGATGGATCCAAATTTCCAGCAAAGGTTTTTTGACAGAGCTGGCTCAGCTGGTAATACCAACCATGATTCACAAGGTTCACAACCTAGAGAGGCAACTGTCGAAGTTAAAGATAGCAACATTCAAACAGGTCCTTCTGGTCAGGCTTCTGTCGTTGGGAATGTCACTGGACATGGGTCTTCATATGGTCCAGAATTTCGTGAGACTATCATAATTGATGATGACGAGGATGAGTTGGCATATGGGTTATCCTCTCAGCATGCTAATATCCCTAGCAGTGTATCACAGCCAAACCCTCCTTTGCCAACTGCTCCTCCACTGGTTCATATGACAGACAATGACATAGAAGAGGAGATGATCCGGGCCGCAATTGAAGCTTCAAAAAGAGAGGCTGAAGAGCTGGCAAATGTAAGCTGTTGATTCTCTGCGCATAGGGGATAGATCAGAACGAGCTTCTGAGTATTGATTTACCTAATTCTTTGTTAAACAAATATCAGATAGCAGAGCAAGAACGGACTCAACATCTAGATGGAATAAACTTGGGAGATCATTCTTCTGATGAATACATGGAAACTGCAGGTGGAACAGTGGGAAGGTGAATATTAACTTTTACCTTGTAGTTCTTCATCCTCAGGCTACCTTATGGTGGTAGGTAATAGCAACTGATTCCTTTTGTGTTCTCTTTCTTTCTGGAGGCAAGAATTAGTTACAGGAAGGGTTGGAACATCTACACAACTAACAGATGAAGAGAGCTCACAGGAGGAGACTGAGGATGTTGAAGAAGAGCCATTAGTTAGACGGCGTTCTAGGCGCATCCCTTCTGGAGACACAGATTCAACTCAACCTATCCCAGATGATAGCCCTCCCTCAAGTTCGCAGCCTCAAAACAATGATCACCAGTACAACAGAACTGATTTCCCATCAGAGGTATTATAACCTTAATCTGCACCTTATTTATATTAAATAGTAAACAGTATTTACTTCATTGCTCACATTCTTATTTTGGATAAGTGGGGTGGCATTTCTTCGGAGGAACATGATGAAGCTGTTATGCTTGAGGCTGCGATGTTTGGCGGGATTCCTGAAGCACCAACATATCCATTATCTATTCCATCTCATGGAAGCTCGAGCCATTATCCCCAAGTAGTGCATTCTCCACCACCAGAACTAACTGAACAACGGTTATTACGAGAGCAACAGGTTTGAATTTGAAGCTTTTTACAGTGTTGGTGAATGCAACAAATATTGAATGTTGACTGCTAGTATGTCGATTACAGGATGACGAGTACCTGGCATCACTCCAAGCTGATCAAGAAAAGGAGATGAAGACTCTACAAGAAGCTGAGCTGCGTCAGTTGGAAGAAATTGCTGCAAGAGAAGCTGCTCTTGAGAAACAAAAGCAAGAGGAGGAGGAAAGGCGTAAAAAGCAACTTGAGAAAGAGGTACCTTTCTGTTACAGATAATTCGGAGGACTATTGGATGATAAGTAACAATCTTTCCGATATGTGAATGGTTGATAGTTAGACCATCAGTGTGATCATATGAAATTTAGTGCTTTAAAAAAACTGGTGTTTTAGTTTGTCTTATGTTACAGTGATTTAATTTTTGATTTGGTTGCCACACAAAATCTTCAATGATATTTAGCTTTGATGGAGATGTCATGAGATCAGTGCATTGTTATAGTCCTGTAGCTGATCTGTTTTTGGTTTAGTTGGCAAGAAATACTTGTCAGAGCATATCATGATTAGTGGAAGCAATGTAGCCAAGACACAAGAGTATGTGCCCGGTGTTTTTAACCTTCAAAATTTCTGTGTTAGTTAATCCATGTTCAGCTTGGAGATGTAATATACTACTAGGTGGCAATAGTGTCTAGTTTCGAGAACATTTGGGGCATGTTTGTTCATAGCTAAAATTTGCCACACTTGTTAAATTGTGACAAGCCACAAGGCATGGCATAAATTGGTCAGGACAGTTGTGGCAAGACTTGTAACTTTTTTCTCTAGAATACATTAAACATGCCATTAAGTATTTGGCCACAAGATCTCGGCTACCAAACTACAGAGGTTTGTCAAAAATATGAGTCGATGAAAGGTGGGCCCAGCTAAGGAAGTGTGGCAGTGAAAGAAACATTAGACACAAACAGCTGCCACACCCGTGGCAAGTTTGGCAAAGTCTAGCTATGAATCGAAGTATCAAACATGCCCAATATGATAACCAAGCTCTTTGCTTGTGTTGTTTTGTTAAGGCTTTCTCGATATTTATTACTCCCTCCATCCAGAAATAAGTGACTTGGATTTATCTAGATTCGAATGTATCTAGACATGTTTTAGTTATAGATACATCCAAATTTAGACAAATCTAAGTCACTTATTTATGGACGGATGGAGTATTTGTTTCTCATATATCAATGTCTGGTGCGCTTTTGGTGATATGCCAGTCATGCTATTCCTGATGTTTTATGTAACTAGGAGCTCGAGTCAAGTCTTGCCGCCAAACAAGCATCATTGCCATCGGAGCCACCGTCAGACAAGGAAGGTGTTATCACACTTGTAGTTCGCATGCCTGATGGTAGTCGACAGGGGCGTCGCTTTTTAAAGTCTGATAAATTCCAGGTGAACTGCTTTTGACCTGCCAGGTTCCAACATAGAAGCATTCCTCACACTTGCCTCTTGGCACTAATACTGTCCTCTGACATGCTGGTTTGCTTGCAGTCCCTTTTTGATTTCTTAGATGTTGGCAGGATTTGCAGGCCAGGAACCTACAGACTGGTAATTCACTAGTGTTATTTTGTATAATATTTCATATAGATACTACAACAAAGAAGAAATTGTGTTCATAAAAATGAGCGGAATCTCCTTATCAACTGGTATGTCAGGCACTAATGGTCACCTGCGAGTTTGTAAATAAAATACTATCAAGAGCTACTCAAAACAGTAATAGGTTCATATGATCCTAAGAGCATATTTGTTTTCCCCAGTAAATTAAATACTACAATGAGCTACCCAAACTAATGATAGGTTGATATGATCATAAGAGCATTTTTCCCCGCTGTTTCCCCGCTGTATACTTTGTTGAATTTTGTAATCCATTGTCCACACAGTTCAGTATGCTATTTTCTTTATGGGTCCAGCTAGTATTCCTTGACCTATCCGTGGAGGTTTATTTCATCTAAGCTTTCTCTAGCATTTTTTTTTTTTTGCAAGAAGCTTCTGTAGCATTTATAGATCCATAATTGTGCATGAACCATGTGGCTCTCCAGGGAGAATCATGGATTGACTTATTCTTAAGCTTTGGGTGTCTTTGATGTCTTGGTGTTATTATAACTAACACCTTCTATTAGCACATCTCCAAAAGGAAGCACCAACTATACTACTGTATATCACGTTGGTATATACTTCAATGGATCACTACCAAAAATGGATATTCTGAAATCTTGCACTGCCTATTTGAGATGCATGGCTGTGGCAGCCAGCTGGCAGGACTATACCTAATTTCGCTCATTTAAGAAATCTTAGACGCAAGAAAAGGATTGACATGGTGATTGAAGAAGGATGTGTGCGTGTGTGTGTGTGCCAGTGTGTGTTGCGTCGACAGTTTTATGCTTCCGTAGTTGCTTCTAGTAAGCAACAAACTCATGCTCGCTCTAGAATACATTATAAATTAAGCGCTACTCGTATCAGAGGACATCAGGTAGAGCTATTTGCTCCTTTGGCTGCTATGAGCTGTCAGGGGAGACCATTCATCTCTGCCAACATTATTTTTCGTGTTGGTGCAGTGCCCACGACCTATGTTTGGTGTAAGCAATGTTTACAATGTTATGTTTGCGTGTTGATTATAGCACTAGTAGTGTATATATGATTTCTCAGCCTTGCCAGCGAGGGGCTTCAGACCATTTTTTTAAACCTGGCTTCCGACAAAATATTAACCCAACAGAAGCATAAGCACGGACAGGAGTAGAACATTCTGTTTGTAGAAACTGCATGGTACCTGGTGGTACTGTGAGGTTATCTTCTTCCTTTTTATTGCGTTTTCTGAGTTCACTGTGATTCACGAACTATCTACATTCATGTCTATCTAGTGGGAATAACAAATTGAAAATAGACAGAAACTTCCCTAGCCTGCAGCCCTGCAGGGATTGCTGTGACTGTTTCAATAACTGTTAAAATGTAACATCAAATGAGGAAGCATTTAATGAATTTTTTCTTTCATTTAGTTGATTTTTGTGGGTATCGTTTTCATTCCTCTGCTTTTTTCAGCATTAAGTCGTACAAGTCTTACAATCGCCTGGTCTCATATTCTTTTGTTCCTATGAATCGTGCAGGTACGGACGTATCCCAGGCGCGCTTTTACCCCTGCTGATGGCGACCTATCCTTTAGTGAACTTGGGTTAACGAGCAAGCAGGAAGCCTTATTTATAGAGCAGATCACTGAATAGAGGCAAAGATTTTTAGACACGACTAGGGATAGCATTTCAGAGTTGGGGTTTTACATATTTATATACTTGCATATGAATTGTGTTACTACAGAATTTAGATTTGTTGTTAGGATTTGTGTCCGATGAAATTGTGTTTTCTTTTATGCTCCTGGATGGTGGCTATACTTTGTGCCTTCGGTTTTATGTACGTAATATATAGTATCAGGGTAATCGAAACGTCAACCCACACAGATCTAGGATATGTAGCTATTTCCTCTGTTTCAAAATATAAGATGTTTTAGGTTTTGTGAAGCGAATGTATCTAGACGTCTTTCGGTGTGTAGGTTTGGAGTGAATCTACACATAAAAAATGTCTAGATCTATTTGTTTCACAAAAACTAAAACATCTTATATTTTGACACGGAGGTAGTACGTTATAAGTTCAGTTAAATCCACCATCTTGATTGTTTCAGTCTGAAGGCAAGAAATTGCAGCCGTTTTCGGCGGTGTAAAGTTTCAGTAATTTGTTATTGATGGAAGTTTCAGTAAACACTACTAGTACTGTTGCCACTACTCCAGAAACACAGCTGGATTCGGCTGCTACTCGACGGTTGCTCGGACCACCGGCATCTTCTTATTCATCATCGTCGTCTTCAACTCCTCCTTGGTGCATGGAGCTAGCTAGCTGCACCAGCTAGCAGTCACTCTGCAGTGACCAACAAGTCGATGGAAAAATATCAGTAGTCTGTCAGCTAACGAGCATGCAAAGAAACGCAGCACGTGAATGAGCAACAGAGCAGCGAGGATGGGATGATTGATTCTTACGGCAGGAGACGCGCGGGAGGCCGCACTTGGCGGGGAGGCTGTTGATGATGTCGATGGCGCCGCATGCGCAGTCGTGGGACACGGCGCCCAGCGCGGAGCAGCACTCCGGCCCGGGCACGGGCAGCGCCTGCCCCGGCGCCGGCGGCACGCTGTAGCGCGCGCACGGGGCCAGCCCGGTCAGCTGCGCCCCGCAGGTGCCCTGCTGCGCCTGCGCCTCGGCCGCGCGCATCCCCAGCAGCAGCAGGACCACGAGCGCCGCCAGCGCGCGCGGCTGCAGCTGGGCCTTGCTCATCGCCATTGCACTCGGTCGAAGATGGCTTCTCGGCTACGTACGTGTGTGCGGTGGCTCGAGCGGTGTAGTGCTGTGCTGATGCGTGAGGCTGGGTGCGGCAGGACGGCGTGATTTATAGGAGTCGCGAGGAGGGAGGGGTGTGAGGCGGCGAGCCTCGCGTTGATCACCTACCCACGCAGCGGCGCGCCGGGCGCTCCGGTCGGCGTAGGCCGGGAGGAGCGGGGCACTGCAAGCGTGTGAGTGTGACCCAACCGAACGCAGGCGAAGCGACGAACAGATAGTTCATTCGCGCGCCATTTCATTTAGAAAACCGGTAATTAGTAAGATTGTTTAGAGGTCCCATTGCCCCACGGAGACAAATAAGGCTGCACGCAATTTGGCTAGAACTAGTTTTAATTTAAATATTACTTGTAACTGGGACGATAAGCCTCCTAGGTTTTTGATGCAAATCCTCCTGGACGATGTAAAACTTGTTTAATTGGCTGCAAGTTTCTTACGTACTCTTTTTCTTTACCAGGGTATCTAAGGGGATTGGAAGGTTTTAATAAGACGACTTGCATGCCTAATATATGTTGGAGATTTCAAAAAAAAAACATCATAGTAAGTTCCATGAGCCACAAGCGGCGACCTCGGAGCATCTACACTCGCAACACCCAATTTAACCCCCGCGTAAGACCATACCGGGGGGGGGGGCAAGAACCGGCTACGGGGGAGCCGGTCTCCAGCCGTTACCCCAAATCGACCCCCAAATTCGAAATTCGAAATTCGAACAAGAAAAAATATGGCGGATAGGGGCCGATCGCATAGCCGAACATAAATAGTCTGGGCGTTTAACGGTTACAAAACAAAGTCTCGACGTCTCATCGTCGCAAATCGCTGCAAATCATCATAGTCTAGCGATCAAAAGAAGCCACGTCGGCATCACAAAGCATAGCGGCGCATCAGACGACGGCGTCGACATCGACGACCGGCGGGGGAGTGCCTGTCGCCGGTGCGCGCGCAGGTGCTGGGATAGTGGATGCCGCAGGTGCTAGGGTAGTGGATGTCGTAGGTGCTAGTGAAGTGGATGCTGGTGGACCTCGGACCTCGTACAGGATCGCGGTGCTCTGTGCCTCCCACCACGCCCGCACATCGACGTCCATGTCCCTAGTGTCGACCATGAGGATCGACAGGTCATCCCTCCTCTTCTTCGCGGCCACATTGGCACTGATCAGCTCGAGCTTGGCGTCCTACCTCTCGATGGCCGACGCCCACCTAATCGCGGTAACCTGCTCCATCTTGGCGGCCTGCTTCGCCCTCTCGGTAGTGTGCGAGGCGGCATCCGCCATGCAGGCCATGATCGAGCTGTGCAGCTTCTCGATGCCCGGTGCGGCATCCCTCGTCACCTTGGCCTTCTTCTGCCCGATCAGACGGCCTCCCGAGGAGAGAGCTGGCGGCGCGTCGAGGTTGTACTTGCCCTTGGACGATGAATCCATTACGATACCGGTGTTGATCAACCATATGATCAAACTAATAATCATTGATATTAATTAAAATTTTACAGCAAGATTTCTTAACAAAATATTTGACTTAACACATAATTTCAAAATTATACCAAGACAAAGTTCATTCGCACAGGGATTTAGCCGCTTTTGTAGTACCATGTTCGGCGGATTCATCGTCTTCATCAGGGGCGCCATCAGAATTATTGCTGAGATCAACTTCATCCACGTCAGCCTCCTCGAGGACTTCGACATCAGCCTGATCTACGAACTTACGTTTTGATCCAAACGCCATTGCAATCTCTGAATAATGAACAAACCAACATGTCGTTGGGTGGCTAGGAGGATGGTTGTATCCCTAACCCACTAGAGTTCAAGTGTGTGTTGTATAAAAGACGGAATATTCTTTCAGTGAGAGACGACGTTCCCGTCGACAGCAAGGCGTCCGTGGTGACTTCGTCAATCTCAAGACCAGATTCGCCGGCTTAGTTTCTCAGAGGTGCTCATAGGGGTAGGGTGTGCCTGTGTGCGTTCATAAGGATGAGCGCATGTACGTGTTGTGAGCGTCTACGATTGTACTGTGTTTCTAAAAAAAAAATCTCTGAATAATGAACAAAATTGTAAATAAAAAGCAAGCACTGTATTCACAGAACAAACACCCAACCGAACGCCCGTCGCGTGCGTGCAGCGAGGCGAGGCGACGAACATATAGTTCATTCGCGCGCCATTTGTTTTTAGAACAACCGGTAATTAATAAGATTGTTTACACCAATAGAAATACTCCCTCCATCCAAAAATAATAGACTTAAGTTTATCTAAGTTTAAATATATCTAGATACATTTTAATATATAAATACATTCAAATCTAATCCAACTCAGTTATTTCTACACGAAGGGAGTACTAAACATGGTAGTAAGTTCCATGAGCCACAAGTGACGACCTGCACCCAGAAGTAGAGGGTAAGAGCATCTCTAGCAATCCCGAAACCCCCGTTATGGAAAATAACTGATACTCCCCCCTTTCATGTTAACAAACACAACTTTGTTTACATAGAAATGCATTTAGTCTAAATATTATTTTTTCGGGTATCTAGTCTAAATAGTTAACTAGATTCATACTAATCTAGACAAAAGTTGGGCCATTAATATGGACCGAAGGGAGTACTCCCATGAAGATCTTGAAAAAGAGTTGGGCCAGTTAAAAATTTCGGAGAGCGGAATATTCAACCTTGCACCTGTCATATCACCA
Organism: Avena sativa; assembly: GCA_916181665.1. Lineage (NCBI taxonomy): Eukaryota > Viridiplantae > Streptophyta > Magnoliopsida > Poales > Poaceae > Avena > Avena sativa. The sequence goes on along the minus strand of OV702290.1, from coordinate 550,397,254 downwards.
GTTTTCGGAAGGTGAAATCCTGCACCCCGATCGCGGTGAAATCTTGGCGCGCTTGGACATTCAGCTCCCTCCCCCTTCCTCCCTGTCGCCTCCTCCCCCGTCCTGTCCCAGACAACGTTCCATTCTAGCCCCTAGTGGAGCTCGCGGCTGGTTGTTTTGTTAGCGCCCACCCCCACCACAGTCACGGCCGGTGCCACGAAGGATCTTCTAGGAACCGGCACCAGAGGCCCCGCGAAGCTTAGGACGGGCCCCGCTTTCGTTGTTGAGAAACTACGTCGAAGTCATTGTTGCCGCCTGCACGCATCTAGAAGGCCACTCGTCCGTTGCCGTTTGTCCTCTCCGGTCTTGGTTTGACAATCCCCTCTCCGTCAAAAGGTAAATTTCTCTACACCCTTGTTCTAATTAAGAATCGAGTCCGGAAAAGCCCTTTTTGTAGATGTCATCTGTGTCCAAGAAATTTTCTTGAGGACTCATCGTCATCCAATGATTCGTACATAGAGGACTATCTTTTTGACGACGATGTGGAGACACTCATTATGTTGGCCGCCGCGAAGGAACTCGATGATGGTAAAAGGAAGAAGTGCCGAGGCTCGACGGTTGTTGGCTATCTTTGCATTCCGTGCAATCGAGCTCATGGCCATGAGATGCTCATGAGGATTACTTGATGAAGGTTTGCACCTGCCCGCCTAATCTATTTCGGTGTTATTGAATGCTGCAAGCTTGCGAGGCAAACTACCATTTTTCACTCGCTTGAGAAATTGTGGCGGTCTCATTGGATAATCACGTTAATCTCGTCTTGTATAATGTTTTAACAAGATTAGGTAAAATTAAGTAAGTCCTTATAAGCATTATTCAATATGACAAAATAAAACCAATAATACTTATTCGTTGTACTGCTTGATTTAACATTCTAAAATTTATAATTGCTCTATCCATCGCTCTATCAATCTGTGATTGTTTGCTCTCCATTTCCTATCAAGCGCTCTATCAATTTGTAATTGTTTGAATATTAACGAGGTTGTGATTATGGTATTTGTATTATATATTAGTGTATGGATGTTCAGGCTAGTCCAATAACATTTTAGGATCGATTCGAGTTAAAAAATAATAATTTTCGCTTGTTTATACTAATCTTGTTTACTTACTTATAACTTATTTTGCCAACATAAGCTTGTAATCAGAGGCATGTGTATTTGGTTATACTTAACATGATTAACCACATAATTTTCATGCTAAATTTTAAGATGCAATCTTTTGTGTTTTTTCATGCTGTCTATGTTTTAAAAAAGGTTGTGCTAAACTAGCATTGTATATTATACTTATGTTTTGTTCATTTTCATTATGTTCGATACATTGGTACAAAAAACTTACAAGTTTAGGCTCGAATTTCAAGACATAGGTATAGTGTATTTTTATACATTTGTGACTATTTTAATTAGTATCTTAAAATATCTTTGAAAAGAGCTCTAGAGCGCAAGTTTCTAAAAAATATGATGATTGAGATTTCTACTATGTATGGCTGCTTATCTTAGTTGTAGTGAGTAGAACATTGTAGAATATGAAATTTGCAAATTGTCCTCCACCAAAATATTATCATTGCTCACTTCCTTGATCTACCATGGACAAATATGCATTAATTCCTTGGTGTTCTAAGGGTTCAATAGTTGGTTGGCGACACTTTTATGCTTGATACATAGTAGCCAAAGCAACCACATAAAATAACTTTAAACACAACCAAGAATCAACATAAAAACACAACCCTAGATGGTGTTTTTTTCTGTTCCTATATTTTGAGATACCCGGTAATCAAGAGGCCTAAATTTTGCGACACTTTTATGTTTTTCTATTCCTACATTTTGATATTCCTAATAATCAAGAGGCCCTAAATTTGGCAGCACTTCTATGTTTTTTCCATTCCTACATTTAGAGATTCTTAATAATCAAGAGGCCTTGGGAAGAGGTGTTTTTCTCTCTTTATAAGATCTTCTACATTTTAACACAGATTTACTCTCAGGAGTGGGGATGTTAATGGGTTGCCACCAAAAAACTAAGGGAGCATTTGGGATCAAAGTATTTTTGAAGTATTCTTATAATACCACGGTTTATAGAAAAATCATGGTTTGAAATACTTTGAGGTGTTTGACTCTGGCTGAAACCGTAATTTTCTAAACTGTAGTATCTACAATACTACAATATTTTTGTTGTTTCTAAGAAGAGATCCTAAGAAGAGGTCCTGGCCTCTTTAAAAAAACTGAGAAAGGAAACGAAACCATAGTATTCAGTGCCCAAGACATACAAAACCGTAGTATCACAATACTAAAGTTTGTAGAGAATTACTTCCAAACAGATCCTAAAAGGCATATTCAAATCAAGGTTAAAACAAATACAAAGATAAGCTTAGGTCATTATTTGTGCAACCTATGGCCTTTTTCCTACTCTTTGTGCATATACTATGGAAGGGAAGTTTAAATGAATTGTATACAATTTCTTTGTTTTCTTGTTGAAACCTAAACCGAGGGAAAATTTCCTATTTCTCACGTGGCTTGTTCTTCAGAATCAAATGGATGAGTAGTGTCACTAAATAAGAAATTTCCTTCCTTTTATTTTCCTCCACTATTCCATGAATGAAAGAAGGCATTATGCTCGGTGAATATGAGTGTGAAAAGGGAGGCTTGAGTGGATATTAGAATTTTGTTTTGCCTTCTTTAAACCTAAGACTAGTCATAAAGGGGAGTAAACACTAGCTTAAGTTACCATCTTCGTAGCGCATAGTAACCAATAGATAGTGTCATAGATGACTATGTTAATTAGTTTATAAACTCATTTTATTTAGAAAAGTGTGACTTTATGTAACAAAGCTAATAACCACAACTATTTCTTCTCATTTAACAACATGCTATGTCATCAAAATGTTAGCACTATGTTATTACCTATTTATTCCCACTATGAGTCTATGACTAGCCTAAACAATGGAAAGAAAATCTCTATTTTTCCGATGCCTTGTTCCTCAGAATCAAATGGACGAGTAGTGTCATCACTAAGCAAAAATAAATAAAAATCCTCTTCCTATTATTTTCCTCCACTATTCCATGAATCAAAGAAGGCGTTATGGTTGGTGACAGAGTGTGTCGTCGTCGTTAACGAATTAGCCGTGCTACACTCGTCTTGGAATATCCAAGTGGTAGAAAGACGACCATGTCGCCATCTTTTCCGGACCTCGGTCTCCAGCATCTGCACCACTTAAAAAACATGACATTTCTGACGAAAACGCAGCACTTTTCCATTTTTTCTACCGATCAGTGTCCTATCCTATGGATCCCTGGTTTGTGACGGTGACATGCCACCGATCTCGGTACACAGAATCCCCTGTCGTGACGGTTGCAGCCTGCGTATCTCGTTGCAACGGGATGCGAATATGTGGTGTGTTCGTCAGTCGTCTGCGTAAGAGATCTGAATGCAGAATGCGTCCGCCTGCACGCAGCACATCTTTTGCAAAAATTAAATTCTGGCTTGTACGTGCGTACACTCTAACATGGTGGTAAACTTTGCAAAAGGCAGAGCTCAAGCAGTGCACGTTGGTAGATACAGAAAGATCACGGTTGGAGACCATGGCAATCGAGCTCGGTGATGGCTTGATTTTATTTGATTTGATTTGGTTGTGTCGATTTGATTGTTCCATACTGGAACAATGGTGGTTGGGTTGTACACGTCACATAAGGAAGTTCTGCTAACTATGTGAGGGCACCTCCACCGGCACGAACCAAACGGGCGACCCAAACGGTCCAATTCTGTCCGTTTGATTGGGCCGTGGACAATTTTGGATCGTGGTGCGGCCTATCCGGCCAACCTCGTCCAGCGGCACGATCCATCTGTCAACGCTGACCACCATTGACGGGAGGGCCCAGTCGGACTAGGGGGGGGGGGGGGGGATGCGGAAGGACAAGCGCGTTGTCCGGGTCGACGCAACCGTGACCCAGATTTGGTTCATTGATGGGTCGGTCCACGCGAGTCGATCCGTATGAGTCGCCCTGCTAGGCTATCTCGCAGCTGTCCGCCTGTCCGTGCGGACCGGTTCGGACGCCAACGAACACATTGGGTCATACCAGTAGAGATGCCCTGAGGTCCTGGGTATTGGAAGACTTACCCCTCACATGAGCAGCCGCCGCCACCAGATCCAGCCTTTCTGGTCCCCCTCCTCCCTTCCGTTCGGTGGCCACGCCGGCGGATAGAGGAGCGGGGACCCATCCTCTTCATCATTTGCTTTTTTGTAGGTCTATTTTCTCTTGGTTTTGTCTCCCTAGCGGCATTGGCAAAGAGGCGACGATGGAGTGTTGGAATAAGGTCTCTCCTACTTCTCCCTACCTCGTGGGTGTCCGATTCGGAGTCAACGAAAGGATCGTGAGGGTTAGCGTCACTAGATCTGTTGATTCTCTTCGGATCTGGGCAATTGGTGTGTCTATCGAAGGGGACCTTTTCTTGCTATGGAGATCTACGGATTATCAAGGAGCTTCATCGGCGGTTACTTCTTCCTCTTCGTCTTCGGGGCGGTTGTGGTCTTCTAGACCCGTTCAGCGACTTCCCATCCGCAACCAACAATGTCCGGCCGACTTAGGGAGGAGCGGCAGCGACGGCGCGCCATCGACACAGTATGGAGGTTGAGATGAAGGGCATCTCGAGGATTTCGTTGTAATTTTCATTTTTTCTTGTGGTGCTTTGTACCATCGTATGTTTCTTTTAATGCCACGTTTCTATCAAAAAAAAAAATACAAGAAAAATGGCGTTTTCCCTAGAAGGATGTCCCGCGTTGCCTTCCCGATTGACAAGTGGGTTGACTTGAAGCTTTCTGTGCCCACGTGTTCCATTCCTTGCTCGCCATATGTCGATGCTGATTCTTTTTTCTCTTAGATTTGTACACGAACAACGGAATATCTTCGAACCGAGCATTCAAATCAAGATCTTTTTTCACTATTGTGCTAATTCTGTCAAGATATTCAAATCACGTGTCGATAGGTTGCGACGAATTATTTCTTTCACCCTAAGTTTAGACTGCCTTATGTTGTGCATTGTATGGGGTGGTGCATAACCAGTACACTGTACATGAACTGCCTTCCTGATATTGAATCGCGGTGCACTAGACGGCGCACTGGTATTGCATTGTTTTTCCATTTCTATTTTGCACCGCCTGTGTATAGCTTTTTTGTGTGGTCTAATGCACATAAAAAAAGGGAAAAGGAGGAAACATGATGCAGAATAACCAGCCATTCCCGTGTCAGGCTTGATTCTGTAAAATTTAGAACGTGTCGCATAGGAAGTCCTAATTCCATCGATCCAACGCAACGTGCGCACGTCGTCATCTGCTGCCGCCACGTGTCACCCTCCACACGCACGCCTCGAGAAGCCCACACACCCTCCACGGGCGATGGCAGAGCTCGCCCTTGTGCTAGTCGATCCCAAACAAACTAGTTTTGGTAGGGATATCGGTGGATTAAAACCTTTACAAAATAATACTGCATGAATTGTTTCATTTTTAGGGCTTGGTATAGTTTTTCTTGAGATTATTCTCTCTTTACTGCAATCAAACAATCTGTGACGCGGGTTTATCATGTAAGATTCAACTGGACATGATGTTTAGACTTATGTCCATCTCTCCCTCACCACGGTAAGAGGCAAGCATGTCGGGATTCTCCTCTCTGGCTCTAGACGTCCTCTGTCTAACCTAATCGCAACAGTGGTGGAATGTTATGTGATGGCATAGGGCAGAGAGCTATCGGCCGAGGTGGCGTGGTGCCCATGGGCCATAAGGGATCCGATGCAGAGCTTTTGGCATTTCAAACGCAATCCTTGATTTCTAAAAGTAAACCCAAAAGATATAACCTTCACTTGTTGAACTAGACAATGCCGAGATACATTTGTTGTTTCCTTAGACTCGTGACCCGTCAACAATGGTACGCGCACTCACATAATCACATTGGTATCCGTCAAAGCAGGGTGCTTTCAAAAGCTTAGTAGGTCTATTCTAGAAGACGCTACTTAAGAAGATGAAGATGTTGACTTGATTCCTTTGGGTGTTTTTGGTATGGCCTTTGCTAGTTTGACCGTTTTACCGTTTTAGGACCATCGTGCAAGATGGTTGTCACTTCATTTATCACGATCATAGTCGATATTGACTGCGGTTTGCCACTTGCGACATCTTCTACTCAAAACAAAAATGTGTGCATTCTTTAAAATTGGTAGTCAATTATATGATTTTGCCAATTGCTCTATCTATGAGATAATTTTGCAGTTATGTTAACTCTTTTTGTATCTAGAGTTTGATTTATCGTACTCACCCTATCTTCCTTATGTTTTTAGATGCAGTCGATGCTAACAGGCGGAAGATGTCGCCATTGGTGGAGTGGGACAAATCAATAGGTGGGAAGCATCGCAGGGAATCTATTTGCTTTTGTAAATATAAATAAACTTATAAAATTAATATATATATATATGAGCTTCTCGAGATCCACCGTGTCGGTTAATGTGTGCTTTTCTAGCCTTGCGTGTGTATAATCCTCCTGGCCTATAGGCACGGGGAGGCTATCATTTTTCGAGACCTGATCTCCATGCGTGACAACATGTCAATCCAATAATTTTATAGGACCAACGCGAGTTCAAAAACATAGTTTCCGCTTGTTTATACTAATCTTGTTTACTTGTTTATGACTTATGTTGCCAACATAATATAGCATCCCATCTGTCTAACATCTGTAATGCTACATGGTCTAATAATAAAATGTTACTTCCTACATATAATTGTTGCATCATCATTATATCATGCTCATGTCATCATGCCACCTTGCATTTGAGCATCATATAAAACCCTTTTTCATTTGGTTCTTATCTCATATGCATTATTAATTGTATTTGCCTCTTGATATATTGTATTTGGTTCTTGATAAGTGCTTGATGCCCAAGTTGAGTTAGGGGCATATCTTGTATTAACTCCACCACCTTTCTTGTCACCATCCTATAATCCCACCATCCAACTATATGTGAGCTTTGCATTTCATTTGGTTTTACCTCTAGCTCATGTGGGTTGAGATGGATCCACTTCTAATTCCACATGCATATATGCATCATGTTGTTTTCACATTATTGATATGTGGAGCCACATGACCACCTTTGCATGCTATGTGAGTGGTACCCCTTTTCAAGCTTCCATATGGGTTGATTTTAAATGAATGCTCATGTTGGAATATTGTTGAGTATATTATACACCTAGTGGAATATACACACTAGCATGTCCAAATTATATTCAAAATTTGAGCATCTCCATCTACCCCACATGGAACATCCTTTTAATTCTTTTGGTTTGGCCCTAGATCCATATTTTTAGAATGCATGTGAATCAAGGCCATGAGATTTTATTTTGTTTTCACAAGATTAAACATGGCACTTAATAAATATGCATGGGCCATGCAACAATCACCACCATTCTATTCTTTTGGGTTTTACTTGGCTTTTGAGTGAATCTTTTCTTTTGTTGAGCTCTACTCCCTTCTCTCTCAACCCTCACCATCTTGGTTGTTCTCTCCTTACCATGTGCCCACAAAATCTCACCCCTCACATGTGTATGTCCCATGCATGGCCATGTGTGGCCATCTCAAAACCTCCCCTTCAAACCCATCCCTCTCCATACCCATCTCACCCCTCGATGGGGCTTGATCTTGCCATGATCTTGGGAGGCATGTAAACCCCAAACCTCACCTCACCTTCCTCTCCTTCCCACCACTCCATCCATGCATGATCAAGTGTGATCACAGCTAAACCCTAACCCTCCACCTTACCCCAACCCTAACCCATCTACCCCATCAGCCTAACCAGCCCCATGCCGAAGCACCACCCCCATCTACCCCTTCTCAAAACCCTAACCCTACCCGAGCCTCCCCTCTCCTCTCTCTCTCGCTGCAACCAGGCCCCACCCGAGCCTCTCCTTCCCCTCTGCTGGCCCAGCTGCAGCCACCACCCTCCTGTCCCCGAGAACAGCCGAGCACGTGAGGAGGAGAGAAAAAGGTGGCGGTAGCCACTTTTCCACCGGAGCCACCCACGGCATCTCCCTCTCCCCTCGTTCTTATCTACTCCCTTCCCCCTACCGTGCAGCTACCCCAGACCCCCAGGGCCTGCCGCCGCAGCCCCCTTCCTCCCTTCTCCCCTGCCAACTTTCCCTTCCACCTCCGGCCACCACCGTCGGCATCCACCACTTACACCAGACCGAGGAGGCGGGCGTGGCGTCGAGGTTGTCGAGGAAGGCCACGAGGTCCTCGGCGTTCCCCCTATTCACGGCGTCGAGGAGGAGAAGCCCACCCCCGCAGCACGTCGATGTCGCCCGAGAGAAACCCTAACCGGCGGTGCGCCTGCTTCTCCGGTGACTCTCCGCTTCCCGGCCCGATCCAGCTCCACCAACCCCACCGCGGTGAGCCCCCGAAAACCGCAGACAACCTCCCCTCTCGCCTTGGCTTCCTGCTCTCGCCGGACTTTTTGTTGAGCGCGCTCTATGCGCCGGCGTGCGCGCGCTTCTGCTCGTCGTCGCGTCGTGTAGGAGCTTATCTAGCCGCCGATCTTTTCCTTAGCAACATCCCTCTACCCACCGCAGTGGCTCCGCCTCTCTGCGCGAGCGCCCCAGGTCGCGGGTTCGAACCCCCGCGCCGCGTGTCGCACACCGACCTGTCCGCCGTCAGTTGTTTCAGAGAAGAGAAACCGTGGGCTGTTGGCAGTCTTGCAAATACCCCACCACACCTTTTTCCTCAACCCGCAATCCACCAGGTCCCACCCGTAGGTCTCCTCGGCATTATACAAAAAGGTACCCCAGGTTCCCTAAACCTAAACCCGCAGTCCCCCCTCTGCGCCGCGTGGCCAGCCCACTCCCTGCCTCTGACGCGTGGGGCCGTTTCACCTGCGGACCCACCAGACCATCGCTGTGCCTGGGTATCACACGGTGAGAAAAACCCGCTGCGCGCCGTTTTCGCCCAGTCAGCGTAGGCCCCACCTATCGGTGTCTGGGGCTAGATCTGCCTGGGTATAAAAAGTTTCGGGTTTATCTGTTTTTATAAAATAATTTCAGAAAATGTTTAACTATGAATTTAAATTCTGTTTTAATGTCTTTTAATTGCTAATTCCAAATAATACAAATAATATATGTTTTTAAATCAGAAAAATGTGAGGAATTCAAATATGCTATTCAAAATATTATTTGAGCACTTTAAATTTTCGAGATAATTAAAATTGTAATGAAATGCCTTTTCTTAATTAATTAATAACTTTAAATCTACAACTCCAAATTTGAAAAATAATATGTCTAAATCGATCAGCGCGACGAGCCCCTTCTGTTTATGCAGTCCGTGTTCTGAATTGCAGCATGCATTATATAAATATTAAGTGTACAGAAGTGTTATGGGAGCAAAACATGACTAAAACTTAATAAAATGCTTTATTCTTGTACCCCACACCTCACCCATGCCATGCTATATTATTGCCATGTAAACTGTGCATCATTCATCATGGCATGCTTGTTTGCTTGTCGCATTTTATTCATATGCTTGTGCACTTTATTTATGTTAGCCCTTGTTTGTTTGGTTCTTCTTCGAATAGACGCCGAGCAGGGGAAATACCAGGAATCCCAGGAGTACTACCCAGATCCGTCTCTCGCTTCAACTGAGCTGTCAGGCAAGAACTACCACATGCTTGCATACATATAGTACCTATTGCTTCTATCTTATTCTTGCATCATTGAGTCGCGATTGCATTAAATTGAATCCCAAGTACTGCATAGTCTTTACTTTTAAACCCCACCGAAGCTTGTCCTCCAACCCATGAGCCATTACTACAGGAGTTGTTTGAGCCATGCGAGTCGTAGAACATCATGTGTAGGGTATGTGAGTGTCTGATGGATAACGAGGTACCTAAACAACTTAACCTGAGTAATAATGGGATAACTAATGAAAGAGACACCGGTGGGCAATATCTGCTATTTGGTTTTTCATGCTCACTTGTGTCCCGTAGGACCCCGAGTACTTGATTCCTGTTCCTTGACTATTCGCACTATCCACATCCGGGAGGCCTTATGGACCCCCCTGAGCCAGAGCTTGATTCATTTCTATTTCTTAGAGCCACAAAGTAGTTTGGGGCTTTATTACTATCCTGTACTTATGCCATGTTTTACTACTTTATTTAAGATTGTGCGTGGAGCACCTGTACTGTTTTGGATGTGGAGTGTTTTCGCGGTATCGACAAGCCCAGTCACATTTTCGGGTTCCCAGTCGTTTACAACCATTGACGCAAACCTTGGGTTCGTCTCGGAGTCGGCCAACTTCGTTGCGGGTAGCTTAATGGGGTGGCCCCCTGAAATATTTTATAAATCCTGTGATTGCTTTGTCGTGAATGCGTCGTTTGGTTTTGAGTTGGTTTTTCCGAGGTTGATCGAGTGTGTGTTGCTATTTGTGCACCCCTGCAGGGTAAATCTTTCTGAAAGCCGTGTCCGCGGTTATGGACGACTTGGAACACAGTTTCTCGATCATAGACAAGTATAACTAAAGTACCGCTTTTAACCTGACTAAATACCTGACTAGTAAATAGTGCAATACTCATGGAATGGTTAATAAAACTGCCAACGGAGGGGTTGTTCGTCCGCTTTCTCGTTGGTAAGCGAGAAGGAGGATGGATCTATTACTTTATACTGTTATAACTGTTGTTACTAATTAACGGACATCCGTCTATCATGGTTAGGCGGATGGTTAGCGAGTATCTATAGACTTGTTAGTTATTATCGTTTGCTGCAATTGCGTCACCCCAGGTATATGTCCCCTTTAGAGGCATAAAGACTTGCTGAGTACCCCTAGGGTCTCACACGATAAATTGTTTGATTCAGATGAACATGTGTATTCACAAGATGGATACTGGGTGGAGGAGATAGATGATGTTGGCAACGATCACTCGGTGTAGAGATTCCGGGGATGGGGATCCGCGAGATCTATGGGCGGGATGTGTTTATTTATGTGGCATTTTATGCCGATTTGCTTCTTATCCGTACTCGGATCTTGTTTTCCGCTTCCGCCTGATACTCTGATGTTTGATGTATGAGGAGCTATCCTAAACTATTATCTCTATCTAGGATATTTGGATCTTGCCGTATAGCGTTGCAATATTTCTATTTCTTTTAGATGGTATGGCTCTGAGAACTGTTGTAAGGTAGCTTGCATACATACTCACTTGTGTATGTATTTGATCTCTTCGCCTGTTGCCTACGCCGCTCGCTCTTGTCCCGATGTCTTGGAAGTGGTTAGGACGGCCGACGGGTCTACACGTGGGTGGCCCCTGGGCCCCCGCTGTACTATTTTAACCACTTCTGGATCATCCAGGCTTGAACTTAGAGCGTAGGGTCCGAGGTTGTTACAATTGGTATCAGAGCCATCCCGCCCTTCAGGGTCTCAGCCAAATGGTCGTTGTCAGTCTAGCAAATATTTTTGGTAGCTATGTATACTAGGGAAAAACAAAATGTGAGAGTAGGACCGCTTCCATTTTTCTTTTTACCCACCCACCCACCCTTTTCTGGTAAGGAAGTATAACGTTTTCAATCCTCTTCTAAAATTCAAACTAGGATTCACGTAGTCTGGGTTCCGTAGTACCATAGGTTGTGTGTGTGTGTAATTCCTTGTCTATCTGTTGCATCCAACTTGTTGTCGCTATCTGTCTTTTGGTTATCAACTGTCGGTACATTCCATATCGACATGCTTTTGTAAACCGACGCGATCTATCTGATTCGTTGTATACCGACGCGATCTATCTTACTCTTTGTTACCCGACGCTATCTTATTAGGGGTGTTTGTTTTCCATAGTTGCTAATCTTTAGGTTCATCTTAAGAAGAATGGGAGTTGGGATATATGTTTTACTTATTCATGTGCGGAGTAATGATTTGAGTGCGGGATGGAGTCGCGACCATACCACTACTTTTATCATTCGCTCTTGTATATTGAATTGGTAGAGTTACTAATCTTGATTCGTTAAGTGGTTTTGCGCATATAGTGGTATTTTAATGCCGAAATTTGCGGAAAATTTTTCTTTGATAGTTTTGTGTACCACACTCCTTGTTCAGTCGTGTGCAATATGATTAATATCTTCTAGGTGCTTTGAACTTTGTTGATATTTTAATATCATGTTAGTAATTTGTATCCTTTAATCTTGGTTAATTCCATTTTGGTACTATTTTGGATTATTATTATTCTCCATTATGGTACTGACTTGAGTTTTATATCAATCACAGGATGGCACCACCACGCCGTTCTGAGGAGGACATACCACCTGAATTGGGGGCTGCGTTGGCAAGTATTGCTAATGCCTTGGGAGCAATGCAGCAGAACCAACATCGTTTTGAAGAAAGTGTCAGGAGGAATGAGTTTGTTCCGCTACCTCCACCTCCCAAGCGAGGAGACATCAAGGGTTTTCTAAAGTTCAACCTGCGCCACGTGTCTGATCAGCCTCTAGACGCAGATGATTGGCCGCGTGAGATGTCAAGGTTGCTGATGACTGCTGATGTTCCTGAGCAAGAATGGGTAAAATGTGCCACTCACCTTCTGAAGAAAGACACAGCTCTGTGGTGGGAGAATTACCTGAAGGCAAACCACTCTGGTTTTCAGCCTACTTGGGAGCAGTTCACTAGGGCTTTCAAAGAGCAATATCTGTCAGAAATTGTCATGGAAAGGATGAAGGAAGTGTTTCTCAACCTCAAGCAGGGCAATGACAATGTCAATACCTATATCATAAACTTCATGAATCTTTCTCGGTATGGTGGCGATGAGATATCTGATGATAAGAAGAAGCAAAAGAGGTTTAGGCAAGGGCTCAATGCATCTATCAAATATGCAATCACTCATGAAAGGCTAGGGTCTTTTCTAGAACTCCAACATACAGCTCTACAGGAGGAAGCAAGTAGGCAAGTGTTTGAGGAGTCCAAGAAACACAACCGTGACGCAGCAAGCTCTTCAGCTATGATAGCTCCTTCTAAGCGCCACGTGTGGGTTCCTAACACCCCACTGTCGCTCCTGGCTCGACCAAGACCTTCAAGCTACGCGGCAAGGCCACCAAACTCCTTCATCGCGGCTCCTAGGGGCTACAACCACAACTACCCTGGAGCGCCTGGCAGAGTCCCTGGCTACGCTGCTCCACGTCCACCTGGTGCTTGCTACACTTGTGGAAACACTGGGCATCAACACTGGAGTTGTCCCATGAACAACAAAGCTCTTCCTCCACCACCTCCAAGACCTGCAGCAAGTTCTTCTATGGTTCGTGCACCTCCACCGCGGGCTCTCAACATCAACACTAAGCCCGGGTCTACTGTTGCTCGTGCCAACTGTGTCAACATCGCTCAAGCTGAGCATGCACCTGGAGTTGTGATGGGTATGCTTCCTGTTAACTCAGTTCCTGCACGAGTTTTGTTCGATTCTGGTGCATCGCATTCTTTTGTTTCTCACAAGTTTGCAAATGAGAATGAGTTAGCAATGGATCCTCTCCCTAAATGGTTAATGGTCCTTTCTCCTGGAGCAACAATGGCATCTTCTAAAATCAGCCATGGCAATCAAATTGAGATTGGTGGTTCTTCGTTCCCGGCTTCCTTAATTATTCTGGGCAATTCTGACATTGATGTTATCTTGGGCATGGATTAGTTGATAGAAAATGCAGCTGTGATTGATTGTGCTGAACGCTCAGTTTCTCTGAAAATTCCTGAAGGCCATATAGTCTATTCCCCAAGTCTGACTCCTGCAATTCAGCTTTTCTCTTTGGCGGCTCTGAATGATGAAGCTATGGAGGCTATTCAGAGTGTTCCGGTGGTCTGTGAGTTCCCAGATGTTTTTCCTGAAGAGTTGCCAGGTATGCCTCCTGACCGAGAGGTCGAGTTTGTGATTGAGCTTGAACCTGGAACCGCTCCTATCTCCAAGCGGCCTTATAAAATGGGTCCTGCTGAATTGGCTGAACTCAAACGTCAGCTTGATGAACAAGAGAAGTTGGATTTCATTCAGCATAGTACATCTTCTTGGGGTAGCCCAACCATCTTTGTGAAGAAGCGAGACAAGACTGATAGACTTTGTGTTGACTATCGGGCTCTCAATGCTAAAACCATCAAGAATAAATATCCCCTTCCGCGGATTAATGATCTCTTCGATCAGCTAGCTGGAGCTGTGGTATTCTCTAAGCTTGACTTGAGAAGTGGATATCATCAAATCAAGATTCACAAGTAAGATGTCCCCAAAACAACTTTCACCACCCGCTATGGCTTGTACGAGTACACGGTCATGTCTTTCGGTCTCACCAACGCAACTGCCACCTTCTCGAGGCTTATGAACTCAGTTTTCATGGAGTATCTTGATAAGTTCGTTGTGGTCTATCTAGATGACATTCTAGTCTATTCTAAGTCAAAGGAAGAACATGAAGAACACCTTCGGTGTGTCCTAAACAAGCTTCGTGAGAACCGCATGTATGCAAAGTTCTCCAAGTGTGAGTTCTGGCTGCCTGAAGTCACCTACCTTGGTCACGTCATCTCTGCCAAGGGCATTGCCGTCAACCCAGAAACTGTTCGGACAATTGTTGACTGGCTTCCACCCATAAATGTCAAAGAAGTCTGGAGTTTCCTTGGCTTGGCTAGTTACTGTCGTCGCTTCGTTCAGAATTTCTTGAAGATTGCGAAGCCTCTTACCGATCTCCTCAAGAAAGGCAAGAAATACTTTTGGTCTCCTGCATGTCAAGCTAGCTTTGAAACACTCAAAGAGAAGCTCACTTCCACACCAGTCTTGATTCCTCCAGATACATCAAAGCCTTTCCAGATATTCTATGACGCCTCCTTGCAAGGATTGGGTGCGGTCCTTATGCAAGAAAAATAAGTTGTTGCTTATGCCTCTCGATAGTTGAAGACGCATGAGCTCAACTATCCAACACATGACCTTGAACTTGCAACAGTTGTCTTTGCTTTGAAAATATGGAGGCACTACTTGCTTGGCAACCGTTGCGAAATCTTTTCTGATCACAAGAGTCTGAAGTATATATTCACACAACCTGATCTCAACCTTCGTCAGAGGAGGTGGATTGAAGCAATTAATGATTTCAATTTGACCATCGACTACACTCTGGGCAAAGCTAATGTGATGGTCGATGCTCTCAACCGAAAAGCTTATGTCAACAACCTCATGGTGGAAGAACAACAGCCTCTCTTGTGCGAGGTATTCCGCCAGCTCAACCTTGAAATTGTGGATCAAGGGTATCTTCTGAATCTTCTGGCAACCCCTCTCTTGGAAGAAAAAGTTCGCTCCATTCAACTTGGTGATCCTTACACTAAAAAGATCATCTCCAACATTCAGCTTCCGAAGTATGAGTCCTTCCACGTCGACGACCAAGGCACTCTTTTCTTTGAACACCAGATGTTTGTTCCGAACTACCCGGGTTTAAGAGAGCAAGTTCTCAAGGAGGCGCATGATTCTGTTCTTTCTATCCACCCTGGCAGCACTAAGATGTACATGGACTTGAAAACACAGTATTGGTGGCCTGGGTTGAAACGATATTGTGCCAAGTATGTCTCGGAGTGTGATGTCTACCGCAGAGTTAAAGCTGTCCATCAGAAACCTTCCGGTCTTCTACAACCATTGAAGCCTCCGGAATGGAAATGGGAGAAAGTAGAGATGGACTTCATAACTGGTTTTCCAAGGTCGCAGAAGGGCAACAATGCAATCTTTGTTGTCATCGACAGGCTTTCTAAAGTGGCTCACTTCTTTCCCGTCAAGGAAACAATTTCTGCAATTCAGTTGGCGGAGCTCTATATCAATAGAATTGTCTCTATGTATGGGGTTCCTCTTGAGATCAGTTCAGACTGTGGAAGCATCTTCACTTCCAAGTTCTGGGGAAGTTTCCAAAATGCTTTGGGAACAAAGTTGAACTTCAGCACGGCTTACCATCCTCAGTCGCAAGGACAAGTTGAAAGGATCAATCAGATTCTGGAAGATATGCTCCGTGCTTGCGTCATCTCTTTCGGCATGAAGTGGGAAGAATGCCTTCCTTATGCTGAATTCTCTTACAACAACAGCTTCCAGAAGAGTCTAAAGATGGCACCATTTGAGGTTCTCTATGGACGCAAATGCAGAACTCCGATTGGTTGGTCGGGCGCAGGTGAAACAACATTGTTTGGCCCTGACATTGTAACTCAAGCGGAGGAGAAGGTTCACATCATTCTTGAAAACCTGAAGGTTGCTCAAAGTCGCCAGAAGAGCAACTATGACAGAAAGCACACGAACATGGAGTATGTCCCTGGTGATCTCGTTTACCTTCGTGTCACTCCCATGAGGGGCACGCACCGGTTTGGTATCAAAGCAAAGCTGGCTCCTAGATACATCGGTCCTTTCAAAGTTCGTGGAAGAAGAGGAGAAGTCGCTTATGCTCTTGAGCTCCCTGAAAAACTCAAGGTCCATGATGTTTTCCATATCTCTCAACTCAAGAAATGCTTCAAGGATCCCGGCAGGACCGTGGACCATGAACTCATCAATCTCCAAGAAGATCTGTCTTATCAAGAACACCCCATAAAAATCCTAGAAGTCGTAGAAAGAAGGACTCGCAACAAGTCCATCAAGTTCTACAAGGTGCAGTGGTCGCACCATTCCGTTGATGAAGCCACTTGGGAACGCGAGGACAAGCTCCGTGCCAAGTATCCTACCCTCTTCGTGTCTTCTTCTTCTTCCTAGAATCTCGGGGCGAGATTCCTGTTTAGTGGGGGAGAGTTGTAGCATCCCATCTGTCTAACATCTGTAATGCTACATGGTCTAATAATAAAATGCTACTTACTACATATAATTGTTGCATCATCATTATATCATGCTCATGTCATCATGCCACCTTGCATTTGAGCATCATATAAAACCCTTTTTTCATTTGGTTCTTATCTCATATGCATTATTAATTGTATTTGCCTCTTGATATATTGTATTTGGTTCTTGATAAGTGCTTGATGCCCAAGTTGAGTTGGGGGCATATCTTGTATTAACTCCACCACCTTTCTTGTCACCACCCTATAATCCCACCATCCAACTATATGTGAGCTTTGCATTTCGTTTGGTTTTACCTCTAGCTCATGTGGGTTGAGATGGATCCACTTCTAATTCCACATGCATATATGCATCATGTTGTTTTCACATTATTGATATGTGGAGCCACATGGCCACCTTTGCATGCTATGTGAGTGGTACCCCTTTTCAAGCTTCCATATGGGTTGATTTTGAATGAATGCTCATGTTGGAATATTGTTGAGGATATTATACACCTAGTGGAATATACACACTAGCATGTCCAAATTATATTAAAAATTTGAGCATCTCCATCTACCCCACATGGAACATCCTTTTAATTCTTTTGGTTTGGCCCTAGATCCATATTTTTGGAATGCATGTGAATCAAGGCCATGAGATTTTATTTTGTTTTCACAAGATTAAACATGGCACTTAATAAATATGCATGGGCCATGCAACAATCACCACCATTCTATTCTTTTGGGTTTTACTTGGCTTTTGAGTGAATCTTTTCTTTTGTTGAGCTCTACTCCCTTCTCTCTCAACCCTCACCATCTTGGTTGTTCTCTTCTTACCATGTGCCTACAAAATCTCACCCCTCACATGTGTATGTCCCATGCATGGCCATGTGTGGCCATCTCAAAACCTCCCCTTCAAACCCATCCCTCTCCATATCCATCTCACCCCTTGATGGGGCTTGATCTTGCCATGATCTTGGGAGGCATGTAAACCCCAAACCTCACCTCTCCTTCCTCTCCTTCCCACCACTCCATCCATGCATGATCAAGTGTGATCACAGCTAAACCCTAACCCTCCACCTTACCCCAACCCTAACCCATCTACCCCACCACCCTAACCAGCCCCATGCCGAAGCACCACCCCCATCTACCCCTTCTCAAAACCCTAACCCTACCCGAGCCTCCCCTCTCCTCTCTCTCGCTGCAACCAGGCCCCACCCGAGCCCCAGGGCCTGCCGCCGCAGCCCCCTTCCTCCCTTCTCCCCTGCCAACTTTCCCTTCCACCTCCGGCCACCACTGTCGGCATCCACCACTTACACCAGATCGAGGAGGCGGGCGTGGCGTCGAGGTTGTCGAGGAAGGCCACGAGGTCCCCGGTGTTCCCCCTGTTCACGGCGTCGAGGAGGAGAAGCCCACCCCCGCGGCACGTCGACGTCGCCCGAGAGAAACCCTAACCGGCGATGCGCCTGCTTCTCCGGCGACTCTCCGCTTCCCGGCCCGATCCAGCTCCACCAACCCCACCGCGGTGAGCCCCCGAAAACCGCAGACAACCTCCCCTCTCGCCTTGGCTTCCTGCTCTCGCTGGACTTTTTGTCGAGCGGCTCTGTGCGCCGGCGTGCGCGCGCTTCTGCTCGTCGTCGCGCCGCGTAGGAGCTTAGCTAGCCGCCGATCTTTTCTTTAGTAACATCCCCCTACCCACCACAGTGGCTCCGCCTCTCTGCGCGAGTGCCCCAGGTCGCGGGTTCGAACCCCCGCGCCGTGCGTCGCACACCGACCTGTCCGCCGTCAGTTAGTTCAGAGAAGAGAAACAGTGGGTTGTTGGCAGTCTTGCAAATACCCCCCCACACCTTTTTCCTCAACCCGCAATCCACCAGGTCCCACCCGTAGGTCTCCTCGGCCTTGTACAAAAAGGTACCCCAGGTTCCCTAAACCTAAACCCGCAGTCCCCCCTCTGCGCCGCGTGGCCAGCCCAGTCCCTGCCTCTGACGCGTGGGGCCGTTTCACCTGCGGACCCACTGGACCGTCGCTGTGCCTGGGTATCACACGGTGAGAAAAACCCGCTGCCCGCCGTTTTCGCCCAGTCAGCATAGGCCCCACCTGTCGGTGTCTAGGGCTAGATCTGCCTGGGTATAAAAAGTTTCGGGTTTATCTGTTTTTATAAAATAATTTCAGAAAATGTTTCACTATGAATTTAAATTCTGTTTTAATAACTTGTAATTGCTAATTCCAAATAATATATGTTTTTGAATCAGAAAAATGTGAGGAATTCAAATATGCTATTCAAAATATTATTTGAGCACTTTAAATTTTCGAGATAATTAAAATTGTAATGAAATGCCTTTTCTTAATTAATTAATAACTTTAAATCTACAACTCCAAATTTGACAAATAATATGTCTAAATCGATCAGCGTGACGATCCCGTTCTGTTTATGCAGTCTGTGTTCTGAATTGCAGCATGCATCATATAAATATTAAGTGTATAGCAAGTGTTATGGGAGCAAAACATGACTAAAACTTAGTAAAATGCTTTATTCTTGTACCCCACACCTCACCCATGCCATGCTACATTATTGCCATGTAAATTGTGCATCATTCATCATGGCATGCTTGTTTGCTTGTCGCATTTTATTCATATGCTTGTGCACTTTATTTATATTGGCCCTTGTTTGTTTGGTTCTTCTTCGAATAGACGCCGAGCAGGGGAAATACCAGGAATCCCAGGAGTACTACCCAGATCCATCTCTCGCTTCAACTGAGCTGCCAGACAAGCACTACCACATGCTTGCATACATATAGTACCTATTGCTTCTATCTTATTCTTGCATCATTGAGTCGCGATTGCATTAAATTGAATCCCAAGTACTGCATAGCCTTTACTTTTAAACCCCACCGAAGCTTATTTCTCCAACCCATGAGCCATTACTACAGGAGTTTTTTGAGACATGCGAGTCATAGAACAACATGCGTAGGGTATGTGAGTGTCTGATGGATAACGAGGTACCTAAACAACTTAATTTGAGTAGTAATGGGATAACTAATGAAAGAGGCACCGGTGGGCAATATCTGCTATTTGGTTTTTTATGCTCACTTGTGTCCCATAGGACCCCGAGTACTTGATTCCTGTTCCTTGACTATTCGCACTATCCACATTCGGGAGGCCTTATGGACCCCCCTGAGCCAGAGCTTGATTCATTTCTATTTCTTGGGGCCACAAAGTAGTTTGTGGCTTTATTACTATCCTGTACTTATGCCATGTTTTACTGCTTTATTTAAGATTGTGCGTGGAGCACCTGTACCATTTTGGATGCGGAGTGTTTTCGCGGTATCGACAAGCCCAGTCACATTTTCGGGTTCCCAGTCGTTTACAGCCATTGACGCAAACCTTGGGTCCATCTCGGAGTCGACCAACTTCGTTGCGGGTAGCTTAATGGGGTGGCCCCCTGAAATATTGTATGAATCCTGTGATCGCTTTGTCGTGAATGCCTCATTGGGTTTTGAGTTGGTTTTTCCGAGGTTGATCGAGTGTGTGTTGCTATTTGTACACCCCTGCAGGGTAAATCTTTCTGAAAGCCGTGTCCGCGGTTATGGACGACTTGGAGCACAGTTTCTCGATCATAGACAAGTATAACTAAAGTACCGCTTTAACCTGACTAAATAGCTGACTAGTAAATAGTGCAATACTCATGGAATGATTAATAAAACTGCCAATGGAGGGGTTGTTCGTCCGCTTTCTCATTGGTAAGCGAGAAGGAGGATGGATTTGTTACTTTATACTGTTATAACTGTTGTTACTAATTAACGGACATCCGTCTATCATTGGTTAGGCGGATGGTTAGCGAGTATCTATAGACTTGTTAGTTATTATCTTTTGCTGCAATTGCGTCACCCCAGGTATATGTCTCCTTTAGAGGCATAAAGACTTGCTGAGTACCCCTAGGGTCTCACACGATAAATTGTTTGATTCAGATGAACAGGTGTATTCGCAAGATGGATACTGGGTGGAGGAGACAGATGATGTTGGCAACGATCACTCGGTGTAGAGATTCCGGGGATGGGGATCCACGAGATCTATGGACGGGATGTGTTTATTTATGTGGCATCTTATGCCGATTTGCTTCTTATCCGTACTCGGATCTTATTTTCCGCTTCCGCCTGATACTCTGATGTTTGATGTATGAGGAGCTATCCTAAACTATTATCTCTATCTAGGATATTTGGATCTTGCCGTATGGCGTTGCAATATTTATATTTCTTTTAGATGGTATGGCTCTGAGAACTGTTGTAAGGTAGCTTGCATACATACTCACTTGTGTATGTATTTGATCTCTTCGCCTGTTGCCTACGCCGCTCGCTCTTGTCCCGATGTCTTGGAAGTGGTTAGGATGGCCGACGGGTCTACACGTGGGTGGCCCCTGGGCCCCGCTGTACTATTTTAACCACTTCTGGATCATCCAGGCTTGAACTTAGAGCGTAGGGTCCGAGGTTGTTACACATAAGCTTGTAATTGGAGCCATGTGTATTTGGTTATAGTTAACACAATTAGCCACATGATGTTGATGCTAAATATTAAGATGCAATGTTTTATGTTTTGTCATGATATTTATGTTTTCAAATACAAATGTGCGAAGCTGATATTGTATATTGAGTTTATGTTTTGTTCATTTTCATTCTGTTTGAGACATTGCTAAGAAAAACCGTACAAGTTTAGGCTATAATTTCAAGACATCATTAAAGTGTGTTTTTATGCCTTTGTGACTATTTTAATAGTATCTTTAAATATCTCCGAAAAGGGCTCTAGAGCGTAAGTGCCTACCAAATATGATGATAGAGATTTCTAGCATGTATTGTAACTTATATTAGTTATAAATTAATAGAAGATTATAGTGTATGAGATTTGTACAAGTGACCTCGATCAAAACATTGTCGTTGCTCATTTCCTTGATCTATTATGGATAAATATGCATTTATTCCTTTGTTTTCTTAGGGTTCAATAGTTAGTTGGCGACACTTCCGTGCTAGATACATACTAGACAAAGCAAACATATAAATAATTTACAGGACAATCTGGAAATCAACATGAATATACAACCCTATCTATATTGTCGGGTCTCATACTACCTATTACATATTATGTCTCCCCCACCACCACCACCACGTCGTGCCCTCGGGGTGGGTGACCCAATTTACTTGGCATGGGCTGGTACTAACCCCCAATGTTCGTCAAGAGCATGGTCGTAGTCCATCAAATGCATTAGCATTATAAGACTATACATATTATTCATACAAATACAAGATCTTGATAAGATGACTATATGTTCTAACCGAGAAATTACTGTTTCAAATATCGACTAGGCTATATTTAATTTCTTGTGTAATAGTGGCACATCACTCAATCAAAATCGTTCATGGGCAACCAATTAGCACAAAAATCTTAAATGATTTAAGGATGAAGGGAGTTAGCACGAGATGGAAGGGGTTGATACCGCCATGTCAGGAAGTCTATGATGATCAATTCATGTTGTAAATATGCGTGACATATTTCTTATTATTCTGTCCAAGAACACACACACACACAAGTTTATGTTAAAAATTTAATGAATAACATAAATGAGTCATCTATTTGTTATTTTGTTAACCTTTCATTAGGAAATAATAATATTCGTTAGGTTTGTAGAACTATCACCCCTCTCCCACACACACACTTATATCATAACACTTCTATTAATGCAATTATCTTGATGCCTAAGTATACACCAACTACGTGTCACCAATTTGTATTTTGATCTAAAATGGATTCATAACTAGTGAATTTGTGTTTTTTGGCAACACAAAAAGAGGGGTTATTTTGATTCAAATGAATTTCATAAAATTCCAAGAGGATTCATATCCTCTGAAAAATTCTATGTTGATTATTTGATTGTAGGATTGGATTTCTTAGCATTTTTACTAGGGACTCCTTCATACATCATTAGTGAAAATTTTCCATTGTCTCAAACCTCTTGCTAGGACTCCTTTGTTTTTTCTTGCGATATTAAACACTCTCTGGTTTGATTTACTATATTTTTCTAAATCCTATAGGATTGAATAGGACATGCCACTCAAATCTTGTGTTTTTTCCATTCCTACATTCTGGGATTCCTAATAATCAAGAGGCCTAAACTTTTATGCACGGGTATTTTTTTTTTTGTAAGATCTTATTATTTTAACACAACATTACTCTCAGGAATATGGATGTTAGCGGGATGACACAAGAAACCTAAAAAGAAATTCAAATCAATGTCAAAAAAAAAAGGTTAGGTCATTATTTGTGCAACTTATGACCTTTTCCCTGCTCTTTGTGCTTATGAATGCGAAAGGGATGTTTGAGTGGATAGTAGAATTTTCTTTTGTCTTCTTCAACCCTGAACCAAGGGAAAATTTCCTCTATTTTTTGTGTGTGCCATCGTCCTCAGAATCAAACGGATGAGCAGTGTCACTATATAAAAAAATACCCTTCCTATTATTTTCCTCCACTATTCCATGAAGCAAAGAAGGCGTTATGGTTGGTGATACAGTGTGTCGTCGTCGTTAACCAATCTGCTGTGCTGCACTTGCACTCGTATTGGAATATCCAAGTGGTACTAGAAAGACGATGATGCCTAGCAACCTTTTGACTCATGCTCACGGCGCTGTCGACTTCACCACTGTAACCAACGGCAGAACGGCCGGCCATCTGTCCCCAGGGCATTTCTGAAGAAAACGCAGCACTTTTCCATTTTTTCTACCGGTCAGTGCAGTGCACGTAGAGGCAGCTGCAGCGAGGAAAGGGACGGGGCCCTGGACGGACGACATGGACGGCGACCTCGATAGCGAGAAGAAACGGCAAGGCGCCGGATGGGGTTAGGAATCACGATCAACGTCGGTCCCAATCCTGTGAAACGACTTCATTTTGGAAGGTGCCGAGTCAGACGTCACCCGTGTGCAAGTGTCGGTGTCCTATCCTATGGATCCCTGGTCTGTGACGGAGACATGCCACCGATCTCGGTACTGTACACAGAATCCCCTTTCGTGACGGTTGGAGCCTGCGTATCTCGTTGTGGAGGGATGCGAATATATACGTGGTGTGTCCGTCCGTCAGTGTGCCTACGCAGGAGATCTGAATGCAGAATGCGTTCGCCTGCACGTACGCAGCACAGCACATCTTTTGCAAAACTAAATTCTGGCTTGTACGTAGTATACGTAGGTACACTCTACCATCGTGGTAAACTTTGCAGAAGGCAGAGTTCAAGCAGCAGGGCGCGCCGGTGGATTCAGAAAGGGTTTGCGTACAGAGAGCACACGGTTGCAAACCGTGGCGATCGAGCTCGGTGATGCCTTGAGTTGATTTGGCTGGGTCGATTGGATTGTTCCGTACTGGAACGATGGCGGTTGTTCTGTACGTCACACAGGGAATTTTTTTTATTACTGAAGACACACTTGAAGACCGTTCTTCGTCTAAATAAACTACCTCCTCCGTCGTTCTAAAAAGGATGTCACGAAATTATTTAGATTCACATGTATCTTACATGCGCGACAAATTCGCGACATCCTTTTTGGACACAAAAGAATGTGTTGTTTTCATAGGGAAAGCGGTGGATTAAAATCTTTACAACAAAATTACTACTCCCTAAGGCCTTGTTTTGTACCAGGATGTTTTGGTATATCAGGGAGTACTAACTCCACGGTTATTTGGTGGAACTAATCCGTTCGCCCAAAACACGGGAGTTGCCGAGAGTGGCAGAAAATGCGAGGCAGGGCTAGCGTTTCTATCCAGCCACATATCAGAGGGATTCAAGTGGGGTTTGCCCGGTTCCTGGGACTAAGTCCATCAAAAACTGGCCTACAAAACACACAATCGAGGATTTGCCGGGCTCACGGGTTGGGTCGGGGATAAACTCGCCGATCCCCAAAAAAAACTGTGTACAAAACGAGGCCTAAGGTCCAAATTATTCTTCGTACAATTTAAAATTTGCCAAAAACTCTCCCTATTACACTCAAAGTGTTTCAAATTTGGCATTACTATAAAATTTAAATTCGGATCTTGTCTTCGTCTTTGTCCGCGTTTGTCCGCCCGTGCTAGGTCGATGTCCTACTAACACACGGACAATGCAACCGTTACATGGATTCGGCCTCAGTGGTGTTCATATCTGTTAGGCAACCGACGTCGCCGGCCCATTAGCCCAGCCGCCGGCGGTTAGGGTTTAGGCTTGTTGGTGGCGGCAGGAGGAGGGATGAGATCGGTGTTGGTGGTGGTGTTGGGTGGGGCGGCAGTGTTGTGGGCAGCGGTTAGCTGCTGGGTGAGGGAGGCCTCTCGCGCATCAAGGTCTCTGGCGTGGGCCTCGAGCTCGCGCTCCTTAGTGGAGATCTCGTATGGTGTCATGGTGGAAGGTTGGAGGGAGGGAGGGGTTTGGGGATTTAGGGTTTCGGCGGCGGCCAGGGAGAGGAGGGGCAGTGGCTCGGCTAGGTCAGGATGGCCTGCTCTGATACCATGAAATAATATGGTCATGGGTGACTCGATGGCCCTCCTCGTGCCTGAACATACATATATATATATATATATATATATATATAGATGGAGTACATCTTGGGTTACAAGTTAACTTAGGGCACAAGCCTAAACCCTAACCCCCGGCGGCTGGGCTAATGGGCCGGCGATGTCGACTGCCTAACAATATCCAAGCTCGTTAGGAAACTAATATACTTGATGATGCTAACTAAAACACTAATTAGGCGAGATTAAGCTAACGGCATGAGTTTGAAACAATAGTTTTTACTTGTTTATACTAAACTTCTATACTTGTTTATGACTTATGGTACCAACATAAGCTTGTAGTTCGAATCATGTGTATTTGATTACACTAAACATAATTAGCCACATAATGGTGATGATAAGTTTTAAGATACAATGTTATGTGTTTGTGTCACGGCATCTATGTTTCCAAATACATTTGTACTAAATTGATATTGCATATTAAATTTATATTGTGTTCATTTTTATTGACTTCTGTTGAGATATTGTAAGATATTGTAAGAAGAACCTTAAAAGTTTTGGTATGATTTCAAGACATCTTTATAGTGTATATTTAAATGATTGCACATGTTTTAATCTGTATCTTGAGATACCTTGGAAAAGATCTCTAGAGCCTAAGGTCCAAATTATTGTTCGTACAATTTAAAATTTGCCAAAAACTCCCTATTACACTCAAAATGTTTCAAATTTAGCCCGCAAATTTAAAATTCAAATTCAGATCTTGTCTTCGTCTCTGTCCGCATCTGTCCGCCCGCGCTAGATCGCCGTCCGCATTCGTGCCACCGTGCCAGGTTGCCATCGTCGTCCTCCCGCTCCTCCGTCCACCTACAACAGGTCGCCATTGTTGGGCTCCCGCGCCGAGTCCGCGAGGGCAGATCGAGGCAGAACCCGAGGGTCACCATCCCCAGGCAACACGGCCATTCTCCAGCAACCTGCGCCGAAGTCCGGCCAGCGCCACCACCTATGTCGTGCCGCCGCGGACAAGCCTTTGCGGCGCTTGACACGCCCTCGTCGTCTGCGCCTTACACGCGTCAATCACGGCCCCTTGGGAACAGCCTCTCTGGTGGGGAATGTTTTTTTCTTCCAAAACTTTTGTGAGCCAACATATAGTGTTCGGACATACACATGAAATTTTTGTTCGGAATTTTTTGACAAATTGAAATACATTTTTTATGTATTTTCTATAATAGGTGCATTTACATCTATGAGCTAAAACATCGTATGTTTCCATTCTTTTGTTTCACAAGACTGTAGGTTTACACTTCACGCCCTATTTGATTCCTATAGAGTTTCATATTCCTGTGTTTTGGATTCCTATGAACCGAACAAGGCCTCAACATAAGATCTAGTTTGAAGATCTCGTCGAAACGAAATCAACGATGAATACGGATCTAAATTTTGACTTGAGATAAAACATTTTGAAATTTGAAAACCAAAAAAGAACTACGTGGCTCCAGCCTCCATGCACGAGTCAAGTCAGTTGCCATATTAAAACTGTGTCCACGAGAAGCTAATCTGGAACAACTACACTTATTATCAGAGTCCATTACTAGTAGAAAGGAAAGACTTAAAATATGGAAGCATGCAACACCTAACAGAAATTATGGTGACTAGGCGTGATCCTTGCAAATACTCCCTCCTTCTAAAATATAGTATTCATATAGTTTTTTGTTAAAATCAAACTTTTTAAAGTTTGAGAAACCATATTAAAAGGAATATGAATATCTATATAATACCAAACATACAAAATGAAAATATATTTCATAAATACTAATTTAAGATTATAATTTACAATTCTTCTATGTAGTACATTAAAATTTAAAAAGCCTTTGATAAAAAACTATATACTCACCCTGTCCTGAAATAAGTGACTTTTGGTTTTTTAATTCGTATGTATTTAGGTACTAAAACATACTAGGAATCTAAATAAATTCAAGTTACTTATTTAGTTATTTTAAGACAGAGGGGGTACATTCTATTTTGAGATGGAGGGGGTCGTTAAATGGAAGCAAATCAATTAGTAGGCTAGTGCACGTGTCGTGCATCAATCGGACGCTGAATGAGATTTCCATCATGTATCGCTATAATCGGCATCCGATCGAAGGAAATTAATAAATTTCGCTGTTAAGACAAGAACAGCGGACACAAAGAAAGAGAGATGCAAATCAAGAAAAACCAGAAAGGGGAGAAGAGATACCAGTAGGGAGTCTCCATCAGTTTGACTCGGGAGCAACCGCGACCACGTCTGTTTCATAAAGCTTCTCGCGTGCGCACGGCTGGGCGGCTGGCTAGAGAGAGAAAGCGAGAGAGAGAGAGAGGTGGGAGAGAGGCGGGGCGGCAGAGGCGGCACCGGCACTCTGTTCTTCCGCTGATCTCTAAAAAGACGGAGCAGCAGGCGAGGTACGCATATCCTCGATCCCCCCTCAGTTTCTTCCGAGAATTATTGGGAGAATTGTGTGCTCTTGATCCGCAACAAATCTTTCTCTCCCTCTCCGCCCTTTTCTCTGCCTCTTCATACGATTTCCCCAACCGAAAATTCTCAGATATATTATTCTTTAGATTCCGTCTTTTCCCCTTTCTGTTCTTGGGCATGCCCTCCATCTCATCGGTCCAGAATTGGACCGACTAATGTATTCTCTATATCAGGATCGATAAAATAGTACTTATGTTCGATAATAATAGTATCAAATTGGATTTTAATGTTCATCTTCTTCAGACATTCGTACCCTTTTAGGTGATATCGAAATCATGACTGCTTTTAAGAGTAGAATTTAGCTGTACTTATTTGGAGGGTGTGATCTTCTACCTGTATTTATTTGGAGTAGTAATGGCTGATAAGTTTTTTCCTCTCAAAAAGGAAGTATATACTGCGCAATTATTTGCTTCCCATACAGATAGCTTATGAAGATTATATCTGTAGTGTTGCATTTACTTGATTTATTTAATAGGACGTTCACTGACAAAATTGTCGCAGGGAAGTGTCACAGTTCATCAATGGCAGCTCCCAATACCTACGCAGTCCACGTCTCCTCGGAGACCCACAAGATTGAGGCCTGGTGCCAATCCGATGAAGCTTTGGCTAGGCAGTTGCAAGATGAAGAGGATTCCCGTGATGCTGCCGCGATGAGGGAATTCGCTGGTAATAATACAGTGCTACCAATCCCAGTCTCCAAGCATCTTTTGATTTGCTTCAAGTGGATTCATTAGCTGTACTCAACTAATACTCACGCTTGCTACATGTTGTGATGGTGCATTTGTTTTTTAGGTAATGTATCCTTGGAAACATCAGCAGCAGCTGTTGAGTATGTACCTGCCAATAATGCAGCTCAGGTTTGTTGCTTTTCTGCTCCCCTGCTTCTTCTATTGGTTCATTGGGATCATCACCACGGGCCACTGGAAGGGATTCCAGATGTCTGTGGGGGTCTGGAATGATGAGCTGATGACAAGTTGTATCTGCAGGTGGCGAGGGAAGACAATGTCGACCCGGATAATATGTCATACGAGGTATGTTTCTTTTCTTTTGTGGAAGGAACAACTATAAAGTTATCCTATCCTTTAGGTTGTAGAGATACTGCGATTACTTGATGGTTTAGAGAGATTAGACAAACTTATGAAGATATACTGAAAATGTTATTCGTAGTTTCTTCATGAGAAACTAAGTGTAATTGGGCATACTTATTCGTGCCACTAAGATTAACCATCTCTTGGTAGGCTACTTACCTGCATTTCTTAGAAGTTTGGAACAGAAATTTTGGTCAACACATAGACACGAGTTCATTTATACAACTTGTATAAAAAGTTCACTTATTCTACTTCTCATCTCTGATTTCATTGACCTGTCATTTCTAGGCAATATTTTTATTGTATTGTGTATTTTTTATAGCAACTACAAGCGATTGGTGAAGCAGTCGGAACTCAATCCAGAGGCTTATCTGATGACCTGATAAACTATTTGGTCCCCTTCAGGAACAAGTGTTACTTCTTCTCCAGCAAAAAGGATACTGAGGAGTACGTTACAACTAATTTTTCTCCCCAAGATTTGTTTGCCCTTTCTTAATTTAGCAGCAGCCATAGGCCATGTTGTAAGTTGGCTCATAAAGTATCTATACAACATCTCCGTGCAGATGTGTGATCTGCAAATCAACCTATAAAAGCCGACAGAAGTTGATAAGACTGCCCTGCAGCCATTGTTACCATGCAAATTGCATAACTCGCTGGCTTAAGATCAACAAGGTGAGGTTCATTTTTTACTTTGACTAAATAATATGATACCTCTACAATTCAAAACAGAAGATTTTATGTTCTCCCTTTAGATGCTAATATAAACCTACTGCATTTCAATGTCTGTCAAGAAAAGCAATTCACAGATGCCCAGAATGTGCAAATTTCAGTATATGTATTGTCTAAGCTCCATTTGATCCAATACATATTTGTTGATATCCTAAATTATCTGATATTAGAATGATTATCTGATATTCCACTATATAAACCTTTGTCTTTTTCCAGGCATGCCCGGTCTGCAATGAGGCGGTATTCGGGTGAGCTGGCGATGTTCGTGGCGAATAACCCAGCCTCGTCGTCGTGATTCCAGGCCACGTTGCTCTGCTGCGAGCTATTATGCTACGGAAAACCTAGTTGATCTTTCATTTCGGCCATGGCTCAGTTTTTTTATCACAAGACAATAGATCTGTGTCGGTACTACTACGGTTGCCAGTTTTCTAAGAATGCAACTTGAGCAGTAGCAGTTCAGTAAATGATAGTATGGCTTGCTATGGTATTGTGTTGCACTATTCTGGAAGTTAACCCATTGTGTATAGTAAGAAGCATGATTTTCAATGTTAGTATATACCTCTAGGGACCTGCCATCTTTGCTTATTTCAATAATACTGGACAGCTGCGTACTCTTCCTTCCGATAATCACGAACAGGTAGAAGCTTCCCCGCCGCTTATTATATTAACTCGAAAGATAACATCATGTTACAAAGTTGCACACACTTGTTTCAGTCAACAAGTTAGACACTGGAACTTATTTTATCTATAGAGGGTAGATGAAACAAACATATCCTAAATTAAAACCAGAAACTTGGTGATGCCAACATCAGTTGAAGCTAAAGCCGATGACTTCGGATGATCCTGATATAAACTTACGTTTATCAGGGCTTTTGTTGTTCGTATGTGTTTCAGTTTCTTGGATGTGGTGTATTTTTTTGGTTATTCAATAAATTCAGGTTGTTCACTAAAAAAAATCAGTGGATTCTCTCTAGAAAAAAAACATTCGATTCCTTCGCCCACGCAAGAAGAGGTTTTATAATTTAGACCCTCTAATCCTCTTGTCAGTGGAAATTTTGCTTGTAATATTATCCTTCTTTTAGTGGGTGCACACCAATAATATCCTTGATCTTGCATAGATCTCGGTGTGATTGGTGGTTGCTTAAACAATTGAGTACCTATGAATTGTAGTTAGTTAATTAATCATGGAGCATGATCCAATGCTGACACTGATCCACTCCATCCGGTGTAGATTCCTGTGCTGATAGGCGGTTCTTGTCAGCTCCTCCTTTCGCATTGTTAAATTGCTCTTTTCCTGCTTCATTATTCTCTGGTTGGATTGTAGTATATAAGGGCTGTAAAGTGTGGATGTGGTCATGCAACTAACATCACAAATGAACACTATGGCTTGTCACTTGTCACGCATGATCTCATCCGGTGGGTTCCTCAAGGTTAGCAGCTTCTGGAAGAAAAAAACTGTCCTTTTGTAATGGTTATATTCTTTCAGCACCCAACACACACACAGCACGCACTGAAAGTCTAGGAGGAGGATCTGAACCTGGCTACCTAAAAAAGTAGGGTTTTGATCCGTAGAAATATCTCGTGGAGCGGTTGTTTAATTTGTTCGCCTAGAAACCTCAAGAACTCTCTATGAACCAATCTACACTAAAATTCGAAAGAAAACCTCCATCTGAGTCTGATCTCTTAAAATGGTGTTCATGTGTTTTCTCTATGGTGTTTATTTATTGAACACACTTTGTATCAATTCTTAGAAATATCTCTTGTAGCCGTTGTTTAATTTGTTGGACTTGAAACATTCCACTCGATTTCAAAGGAAAACTTTTGTATCAATTCCCTAACTGTTCCCATGTTTTCTCTATTGTGTTCACTGAACATACTCTTGTATCAATTCTTATTGTTTATAATACTGTAATTCTGGAAGGCAAGACGGCCTTGCAATTCTCAACTGTTCTATCTCTACCTTCAGGCAAAGGAGGATCAAAGAATGCAAAATGGCAAGCTGACAGAAAATTTAAAAAAAATCAAGGGAAACTTGATTCAACCAAGCTTTGGCAAACAAGGATTAGGTGCCACAGAACTTCACACAACAACCATGTACATATGTCACTAAAATTCACAATTTACAAGTGTGACATAGTCCTAGAGGGACAAGAGGAAATAAAAATCACTCGTCCCTTCAATTACATTACAGGATTCGAAAACATGAATAACCGCAAAGCACACTAGGACAGAAAGAAGCAAAACCATCTTCTTTCTTTCTATAGGTATCCAGCTTTAACCTGCTCAAAAACCATATTCATGACTCCGAGGTCCCTTCTTCCGCGCAAGGTATTGAGGTCTTACAACCACTGAATCCACACAGAGACCTCCTTTAGTGTGTGTGCAGTCTATCTGAACCATTGCAAACTGGATCTTCAGCGGCTCGTTCGAGTTCTTCACGACAAAATCGCCAACATGATGGTAGATCCAGACACCTGGATCAGTTAGATAACACTTGGACTGAGCCTGCTGCCCATCAGAAGTCGATAGTTGGAAGCGCACCGGCTTTATGTCCCAGCCATGGATGTGCTCGGCGCTATAAACCCGGCGGCCAAGCCGCTTGAAAGGTCTGCCCAGATGAACCCGGAAGAACAGGCTGTATGTACCTTCTGGGAAGCAGAACTCTACCTCCCCTCTGACTTCAAACCACCAAATTTGCGAGAGATAAGCAACCGAGCGGAACCTGCAAGAGAGAAAAAAACAGCATACTTCTCATCACTTCTCTTACCCGCCAAATGTTTGGAACACTGGCTGTACAACCATACAGTTGAGACAAAGTACAAGCAACATAAAGTTTGTACTGTATTTAAAACGGAATGAGTTGCCATATGCCAGTAAAGCAAATATGCTCAATTATGTCACATGAAAAGCATGATTAATCAATGCAGGCATCATTAGAACTACCAGTATGGAACAGCTTATCATTCTCCAACTGGCATACATTTCAGGGTCCAACAAGTACAGAAATAAAGAACATGTGATCTTTTAAGTGAACTGAATATGCCCTTTTAGACCACTAAAAGGTAACCCCATCTTACTCATCACTCATGAGTACAAAGCTCCTAGTTGGTGACCAGGAGCAAGAATTGTGCATGCCATTTTTTCTTTTCCCAACACAAACTATAGCTAATTGTCAGTTGATCACAGATAGACCCAATGTAGTTTGCACCATTTGGAATTTT
Organism: Avena sativa; assembly: GCA_916181665.1. Classification (NCBI taxonomy): domain Eukaryota; kingdom Viridiplantae; phylum Streptophyta; class Magnoliopsida; order Poales; family Poaceae; genus Avena; species Avena sativa. The sequence goes on along the minus strand of OV702290.1, from coordinate 550,364,385 downwards.
TAAGTGGGTAAAACACAAACCATACCTAACTGACAGTTGCAACTTCTAACACAAGTTGAGCACATATATATATTTTTTGAACTAGTTGAGCACATATATGACTCAATGTAGTTTGGACCATTTTGATTTTCAAGTGGCAAGAACATATGCCGAATGGCACAACAAATACCAGGAGGTTCTGCTTTGCTTCAGCAATACTCGCGCAAAATTCAGATACTCGCCTGAAACCAAATGGAACTTAAAACAGAAACACATTTCCAAGCAACATACAAGAAAACTCATATCTCCTACTCATGGCACAGAGTTTCTATAGAATGGAACCCATTATAAGTTGCCACATTCGGTTTTGATGAAATCACCTTGATTCATCGTTTGGAATGAAGTTCCAATATCTCCGATCATCAATGCCCGTGATCGAGAGCGCCCTTGAATAGATTGTCATGCAGGTGCCTCCACCAGCCTTGTCAAGCCAGAACTCCTGCACAATGTGACAGATACTAAATTTCATTTGCAGTAGTAGCAGTAATAAATTAGCAACAGTGATTCAAGGAAAACCAGATAAGACTGAAAAATAGCTCCTCTTCAGATTGAAATAAACTTCCTCTTAAACTCAAATAATCACGAACTTTACCACAAAATAAACCCAAATTCCCAAAAGGTTTTGTCTTAATTTTTTTTGAAAGAAGACAGCGTTTTGGCGATGTCAACCAGAAATTAAGATGATTCTGTTAAAAAAATCAGGAATTAAGATGGGACAAAGCACACACCTTGGTGCCACCGTCGAGGCCGTTGCGGCGGCAGAGCCGCGCGTACACCTCCTTCTTCGGGATCCCCTCCGCCTCCAACGCGGCGGCTTCCTCGTTGCCACCGCCTTCGCCCGCGGCGGCGAGGAGCCATGCGTAGTTGCGCGGCAGCTTGGCCTCCCAGACGCCGTCCCCGGACGCGGCGCCGCGGAAGGTGCGGCTGAGCCGCGCCATCCCGCAGATCTCCGTCGGGTTCAGCCTGAGCATCACTTCGGCGACGCAGCTCTCCGGCAGGTCCCCCAGCGCCGTCCCCCCGCCCCGCCTCGCCGTCGACGAGGATACGGCGCCCATGGATGACCCGACCCAGAGAAGAAACAGCCGCCCGCGCGGTGCTCAGCAGTAGAGGGTGAGCAGCTTGGAGAGCAGCAGCAGGGACGCCGGCGACTTGGAGAAGAGCGGCGGGTTACGCCTCACCGCCAAAAGGCCCATCCCGCCGGCGCCGCTGCCACCTCGGCCGCCGTCTGAAAGCGGAAAGCTCCTGGTGTCGTCGTCGTCGTCGTCTCCCCTGAAATCAACTGCCGTCGCCGCCTTGCTACCTTCCTCCCTCGCCTGTGCCAGCAAGTTCTTGCAAAGGCCGGATCGACTGCAAATTCTGTTTGCGCCCGACTGTTCTTGATCGATGACAGAAGGTTCTGGCTTCTGAGCTTGCCTGATGTGCCGGTTGCTTGGTCTTGGCGTCTGCGGGGTTAGGCTGGTACTGGGGCAGGAAACGGAAACGGGGTAGCGGCTGCGGGAAGGGGGTGGAGACCGTGAAAACTTGCAGGGGAAAGTGGGTTTTGTTCTCCTCCATGGGGAGAGGTGCGCAAGATTTCTCGCTTTTTTCTCTATATATGGGTGGTGGTGGCCGCGTGTCGCGAGGTTGTTTCGTGCTTGTCTGCCCCCTAGCCGCGGTGGAGGTCGCTTTCGACGATTCATTCAGTTCTCCTCCTCATCTCCTGATCGTCAAAATCGACCGTCACTGTGAGCCTGAATTTTTACCTTTGAGCAAATCGAAAGGTCTTTCTTTTCAGGGCAAACAAATGTTTTTGGTTTAATAGGACCTTTTCTTTTTTCTTTTTTTTCGGGGAATTTAGGACCTTTTCGGTTTAAAATAAATTCATAGTGATTTTGAAAGATATCCTTTCCTGGCGGATATTTGAGAACAATATTGCTGAACAGGTTTTACCACATTTTCAAAACCATGCTACCAAAAGACCTATAGCAAGACCCTAAAACTTTTTTTTGGGTCTCAGGCCAAGAGCAAAAAAACACTCCTGCGTAGCCTTACCCAATTTCTACAGCCAATTTGTTCTCGATAAAAATCTCCACATGTTTGGTTTGATGATGATATAGCAATGTTGATTGCTTATTTGCACACATTGAGACACCCCTCTCTCTCTATGTTTAGATTCCGCAGTTGACCTGCACACCATAAGTTTCTTCTTACTCCGATATGACACCAAGATTCACACCAACAAAGACACATTAGCCTGAGGTTCATATCCTGCCATCCAAACAATTCGCCCAATCAGCATCGTCGTACCCATCAGCTCTCAAGTACTCGTTGCTCCTAAACCATTCTCCTTTTACTAGAGTACCCTACAAATGCTTCAAGATATGATAAACATTATTTAGATGTCTGCTCCTTGGTTCATGCATATGTCTACACACAAAACTCACTACATAAACAATGTAGGGCCTTGTTTGACACAAATAGAATAACCGCCCAACAAGCTTTTGATATTTAATTTTATCAACTATTCACTAGACATAGAAACCAGTTTATGATTTTGATCGATGGGAGTTGGATTTGCCCGACATCCAAGCACCCATATCACTTAGAAGATCCCCGGTTTATTTTCTTTGGGACAATGAAATTCCCTTCATAGACCTAGCTACTTCTATGTCCAGAAAATATTTGAGTTAGACAAGATATTTGACTTCAAATGCTTTACTCAAGCACCCTTTCAGTTTCATGATTTCTACTTCATCATCACTTGTAATTATGATGTCACCAACATATATTACTAGTGACATTCTAGTTGTGACATCTATAGAAGACAATGTGCTCCCTATTGCATTATATGTACGACCCCATATCCCAAACTGCACTACTGAACCTATCAACCATGCCTTTGGAGACTATTCGAAGCAATAAGGAGACTTCCTAAATCTTCATGTTTGCCTATAGTTTCTGATGTCGAAATCCTAGTGGGAGTCCCATGTACACTTGCTCTTGTAGATCACCATGCAAGAACGCATTCTTAGCATTTGGCTTAAAGGCAACCCAAAATTAGAGAACAAGAAATCATGATCCTTGTTGTGTTCATTTTCTCCAATGGAACAAATGTTTTATCTTATGTCACATCCCTAGCTACATCCCCTCACAACAAGCTTCCCTTGTAGCGTTCGATCTTTCCTTCCACATTGTGTGTAATTGTACAAATGCACTTTTAGGTCACAGTCTTCTTTCCCTCTAGAAGATGTGCCAGTTCTAGGCTCCATGCTTTCTCAAAGCATCCAACTCATTGACATGAGCCTGCCTCTAGTTTGGGTCTTGTTTAGCTACTTCCAATCATTTGGAATTGACACAGATTGCAAACAAGCCAAGAAAGACTTTGTATGAGGGAACCAAGACTTCACAAGACTCATAGTTACCAATGTCATGGTCAAAGCCATATATGTCATGGTCAAAGTCATATTTCAGACTTCACCATTCCTTAATGCATTGGAAAAATTTCAGACTTAACACTGCCACTAGATAAACTTTCATTACTACAACCCTCTTGTTGCTCCCCTATCACATGTTGCTCTTGTTTCTCCCACCGGTGAGGTCTCTGTGGTTACATCAGTGTGCCCCATTTAGCATTAACCACCGTCCTAAATATTCAAGATGTACAACTGGAAGTTGGAAGGACAATATTTACCATTGGTGGGTTTTGGTGACATTGATTGAGCTCTTACTTTATGTTAGTCAATTTCCTCAAACGACATACTTAGATGAGTATTTTCACCATGGAAGAGCTCAAATTATCTAAAGGTGGCATTGTAGACAAGCTTCCCATGCATTCGGCCACTCTCAGGTCAAGTATATCAAGTGATGGCATGTGATCTCTGATGAAATAGATACAACCAAACAACTTGGGAGGAATTAGGAATGTGTTCTCACTGATTAACATCTCACAAGGTGACTTCATGCCCATCACTCATGAAGAAATTATGTTGATCAAGTAGATTGTAGACATCATTGGTTAACACTACAAGAACTTAGGCACAATCAGAACTTAGGCACAATCGAAGTATATATAATTTTTGTAGAGATCACGTACCCTCCAAAATGTGTCGATTCCTTCCTCTATGTTGCTCATTTATGTGAAGATGTGTGTGGACATGAGGTCTGATGCATGATTCTCTCACCAAAAAGGCGCTAAATCATTTATTGACACATTATGTTCCATTTTCACTTTTGTTCATTTGTACCAACATATTATTGCATTAGATTGCAAGTTTGGAAATATTTGAATACTTCACACTTGTGGTGCATCAGATAATCCCAAGTAGAGAGAATGACAGTCAATAGAGGTCACAAAATACTTCATGCAACGCATAGATACAAAAAGACATGTCTACACATCTGAACAAATAAGCATAAATATGGATATACTTTTAATCCCCTTACTCACATAAATGGTTCTCGTGTGTTTGGCATACTCGCAACTTCGGAAGCATCGCATTTAAATTGTTCTTACCAGCCACATGCATTACATCTGGGAAGACTCTAGTCATCTTACATAAAGACATATGACCCATTCTGCAATGATGAATCATGGCCACATTCTTGCTTTCATCAACAACACCAACAAACACCAGACTCCCTATCTAACTATGTCCTCCATAATCCATGTACCATAGTCCTCTACACCTGGTTCTAATCCCAATCAACCTGACCTCCAGCATCTCCTGAATCAAGCAATTTTATTATCAAAATATATTTGAGGTCTCGTTGATCAAATAAAGAACTTAAAGATACCAAATTGACATGAAACACATGAACATTAACACTTTAGACAATTTTATGCCTGGAGACATTGAACAACCCCTATGAATTTAATGGGTTGTGATGTGTCATCATGAGTGTTTATGGTTTCAATTTGATTACAAGATATTTATCATAAGATTCAAACTCTTTGATTTTACTAGTCACGTGTTTAGATGACCCCCAAGTCAAGGATCCAATCTCGGTCAATTTTTATGAGTAGTTGTATATGTCCTTTTGTTTTTGCCTTCATTTTAAGCAAATATGCAAAGTTTCCAAAGATAGCGTCCCCTCACCCTCTGTTATTTTTCTCTACATGATTTGATGCACTTAGCAACCTTCCTTAGAAACAATGACATTTTCCCTCTAAAGATGTGAGTTCTTGTGGCCACCTCGACCTCTACCTCCTTAGTAATTCCATTTGTTGTAGAATAGTTATCCACCATACCGTGGAGTTGTGCAATAGTGAATCATATGTAGTTGAAAACATCCATGGTCATGTGCCTCTCTATCACGATGAAGGTATGACGAGAGATATGCTCACCTCCTTTTCCAAGATTTAGCCTCATATCCTCCCATGCCATAGATTTTACAGCCTCTCCAATTTATTGGAGTTTAGTTTGATGATGAAGAGTTCCCTTCTTCCTACAAAATAGGGGTTTAACCCCTTTAGGAGCTACATTACACACATGTGCCCTATCCACTATTTTGTAGAGACTCATGTGCATATCTCAAATGGATCATGATCATCAAGATGATACCATGCATATATGTTGTAGTTTAGCCACCATTGGTGGTTTTTCTCCTTACTTTAAATCATGCACATTGTCCTCTTTGCGCCATCAACATCAATTTCCCTTTCTCGTGTACATATTTCAAAATATACTCCATACCCCTTCTACAATGAGAGAGCTTACGCCAATGCAACAATCATCCGAACCAAGGATTTTGAAAGTGCATGTGTGCCCACATAATGTGTGGTTTTGGTAATTAATGACAATCTCTATGGACTAATGTTTGCATTGAGTTACACTTGTAGGATTTGTCCATTGGCATCGCTTGGACCATGTGTTGGCTTCAAGGTTTAAAGATGAAGAAAAGAAGCAGAATAAGCAATGTCCAAGGGCATTGCGCCTATTGGAATCATGTTGAAGAAATAAGAACATACAAGGTTGATCAAGACAAGTGCAAAGAGAGGTTTCAAGTGGATCAACACTCAACAAGAAATGAAGAAGTGCAAGTTCAAGATGAGCCATCTCGAGGAGATCACATATTTGAAGCTTGCTATCTTTGGTGATAATGGATAGATGAAGGCAAATTCAAGGAAGAGGTTTTCCCAGGGTGTATGGGGGAGCAATTCGCAAGTCTTCAACAAACAAGCGCGGACAAGATAAATCAAGAAAGGCGTTCCATATTGAGGAGGACAAGATCGTTGATGGCTCAAGATATGTAGAGCTCGTTAGGAACCCCAAGAAGAAGGTATGATGAGCACAACAACAAGTTTCCCTCAGTTATGAAACCAAGGTTATCGAACCAGTAGGAGTAAGTAAACAACTCCAAGGTGTTGCTAACAACTTGGAATCCTGCACAACACAACCACAAAACTTTGCCCCAACTTATAGTGAGTTGTCAATCTCACTAGTTTTGCTGAAAACAAAGGATTAAACATATAGTGTGGAAGATAGTAATTGCTTGCAGAAAGTAAACAAGAAATGATAAACAGTAGATGGTATATCAATGGTAAAGGAATGGACTAGGGTCCATAGTTCAGTAGAGGTGTTTCTCCTTAAGATAAATAGCATGTTGGGTGAACAAATTACAGCGGGGCAATTGACAGATTGAGAAAGCATAACAATGCATATACTAGACATCTTGACTCCTATGAGATTTGATTGGGCATTACAACATAATACATAGACCATAATCCAACTGCATCTATGACTAATAATCCACCTTCAGGTTATCATCCGAACCCCTTCTAGTATTAAGTTGCAAGCAACAGATAATTGCATTAAGCAAAGTGTGTAAGTAAACAATACAATTGCTCCATGGACAAAGGATTGTTGTTTTCTCCCTAGTAGCAACAACACATCTACAACCTTAGAGATTTCTGTCACTTTCCCAGATTACTAGAGGCATGAACCTACTATTGAGCATAAATACTCCCTCTTGGAGTTACAAGAATCTACTTGGCCAAGATAGCTACTAGCAACGGAGAGCATGCAAGATCACAAATAACATAGACATGATAGAATCAATAATCAATCTAACATATTATCTCAATATCCATCGGATCCTCGCAAACACAACATATTAGATTACAAATAGATGATCTCGATCATGAACAGAGCTCACAAGATCTAAACATGATAACACATAGGAGGAGAACCAACCATCTAGCTACTATATGGACCCATAGTCCAAGGGTGAACTACTCACGCATCACTTCGGAGGCTGGAATGGTGATGAACAAGGCCTCCAGGAAGATCTCTCCCCTCCGACAGGGTGCCGGGAAGAGCTTCGGATCCCCCCGATCTAGGGATGGAGATGGCAGCGGCTACAAACTCTTTCGTGGAATTTTGATCGGGGTCCTTAGGATTTCTGCATCGGGGTACTTTTATAGGCGAAAGGGCAAGGTCGGTGGCCGCCCGAGGGGGCCACACCAGGGGCTGGCGCGCCTAGGGGGCCGTGCCACCCTATTGTGTGGCCACCTCATGGCCCCACTTTGGCTGCCCTTCGGACTCCGTGTTCCTTCTGGTAAAATATTGACTTTGGCTGTTGTCCCATCCAATTCCGAGAATATTTTCTTACTAGCTTTTCTGAAACCAAAAACAGCAGAAAACAGGCAACTGGCACTGCAGCATCTTGTTAATAGGTTAGTTCCAGAAAATGTATAAAAATACCTCAAGTGTAAACAAAAACATAAGAAAGTTGATATAAAACAAGCATGGAGCATCAAAAATTATAGATACGTTTATGACGTATCAATCGTATACATCAAGCTCAAGTGGAATTCTCAAGGAAAAAGTACGATCTTGATAGGTTTTACTTTTTGCCGGTCTCATGTTGTTAGTTGGGAGACCGGATTTAGGATAAATAGCTGTACTATCAAGTGGGGCTCTCGAGTGAGTAACTCGATCATATCTTTCGGAGAGAGCTCAAACCTTTGCATTCTTAGCATCATTCTTCTTGGTTGTTATTTGGATCTTATCCTTGCGAGGTTCTAGAGCTTGTGGCTATCTTTATAACAAGCTCTAGTTCATCAAAAATGGATTTCACTTCTATATCTTATTGTGTTTTTTTATCTTGGTGATTTTACCGGCTCCACACCTTGGGAGGTATCTCACATATTTATACTTGATATTTTCTCTCTTGGTGGTTATCAATATTTCTACATGTCGTTATCTTTCGAACAAAATTTGTTTCATCTCAATCCGAGTTCTGATGGTCGAGTTCTCACAGTTTCGGTTTCTACTATTTTTCTGCACTAGCAGTGTAGGTCCTAGCTCCGACAGTGTTTCTCAAGCGGTACTGCAGCTGCTAGTTCCACTTATAGTGTCACTTATATGTTTTCAATTCCGTATAGGGGATCGGCAGTTACGCGACATCGCCACAGAAGTGCTGCTACTTTTTCTCCTGAATTTTTCCATGTTCTTTGGACCGGTAGTGTCGCTCCTAGTGCCTCTACCAGTACCGCTTTGTTGGGGGGATACCCCCAGGTAGGGTGACGCCGGGGTATAAAGGCCGAGTTAGCCGAGGTATGGTGCGGTCAAAGCAAGTGCTGACCGGGTCACCTCAAGGCAGGCCGAACCACGGAGTGACCTGGCCCGTGGAGCATCTCCTTGACCGTAGTCCGGCCGACATAAAATATATGCCGGCCATGTTTGTCTATCTGTTTTGCAGGTAACTTGATAGCCGGATTAGCCACATGCTAGCCGGACTATCTTATGGCTTCCAAGAGAAGGAATCCCCCGCTGGTCAAAAGGTGGCTTTATTAGCTGTAGCGTGAGCGAAGCAAAGCAAAGAGGAGGACTAGCGGGTCAGAGGCCACCACGGTGACGCGGGCAGTGTCGGCTGCCCGTGTCTGGTGACGCTTAAAGACAACGATTACACTGTGGGTTACGTCCAAAGCCCGGACAAGCCGCTAAAAGAGAATAAAGAAGCATCTAGCTTTAGGCGAGGAGCATATTCTCCGAATATGCTGCCACATGTGCCCTAATATTGTAACCCGGGCTCCCCTATATAAGGAGCACCGGGGCCTCCATAGAGAGGGATCGATCATTTTCTCTGTCTAAGATAGAACTCTAGAGCTAGTTTGTAGGGAGTAAGAGACATAGTCTCCTTCTTACCAAGAGCTTGAAGAGTACTTGTAAACACCATTGATAGAGATAATATAAGAACATTTGTGCGTGGAATCACCACATTCTCCCTCCCTGGATTCCCCTAGCACTCATTGGCCCCATCTTTAGCCTATCCATGGCATCTGTCGTGCCACCACCACGACAGTTGGCGACCACCGTGGGGCTAGCAGTGCTAGCAGGGGTGAAAATCCAAACAGGAAGCTTCTCCAGCACCGGCGAGCGCGTCGTCTCCGGTCTGGTTCAGCGCTTTGGAGCGCTGGACTACGTCAGCGACAATGCAGGAAGCTTCGGCAGGCACCCCACTCCGCGCAACGGTGTCTTCATCAAGATTGGAACACACAAGATCTACATCGGCGTGGACGAGTCCAACGTTCATCCATGGCACATCGTCGAGGGAGGTGAACCACCTCTCAGCGCAGCTCGTGGAGTGTGAATCACTCGCCCCACCAGCAGCGTTGAGGTCCCGATGACCGCGCCAGACGCGGAACCAAGCAAGGACCCGGCACCAGAGCCGAAGGTCACGCCAAAGCAGACCAGGTCTAGGTTTCCTCCACTAGAAAGGCTAGAGAATGTGCTCCAGCAAGCAATAGATATCCTAGCAACGCCAATAGCACCTATGGTAGATCCAGCTCAGGCACAAGCTGAGTTAGAGGAAACTAGGCAGAAAATGTTAGCTGGGCAAACAAGGTAGCAGAGCTGCATCAGTCTTTGAACATTACCTTGAGAGAATATGCTAAGGCACAACGCATATATGGAGTGAAAATCTGAGGCAGTAACCTGATTACTGAGATTGACAAGGAATACGAGCCTAGGCCGGGTCAGACAGCCACGGTAGTAACAGGAGGGATGTATCGGTACAATACCCCGGCAAAGAACCTCAGGGCAGCAAATGCGGTCATGTCCGAGTTAGAAGGTTTAACTGGAGAGGCCCGGCAAAGGCAACAAGAGAGGGTGAATCACTTGCTGAGAGTTGCTTGCCAGCAAAATGAAGAAATGAACAAGGTAAACCCGGTGCCACCAGGAGCGTCACATGTGGTACATTCGGCTAGGAATAATCCGGCAAGATCCAGAGGAGCCGCGTCATCTCCGGGTCACAATCCCAGGAGAGAAGAAGTAGTAAACTTCGGAAGAAGATACAAACAGATGGTTCCCTATGATCCAGTAAGGGCCGGAAAAGGCAAAGCAGTGCAAGTTGATGAAGATCGGCACAGTACTAGTCGAGGTGCGGTCGGGCGAGGTAACCGTGACCAAGGCAATGCCGGTCAGAGAAACGCTGCCAATGGCAATGCCGAAAAGCGTGATCCCATGGGAACGAGGCAAAATGTACCTCGGTAGCAGCAACAGCACACACCTCGGCAAGAGGGAAGTGCAGGACAAGCATCACAACAACAAAATGCTTGCCCAGATCAGGAAAGATACAATGATGGCTATTCGGCTATGATCAACGACGGATATCCCAGACCGAATCACCACATAATTGGGTCAAGGTTGGGAAGCAGGAACTTGTAGCCAGATGATGCGAGGCTGAAGCTGGATAGGATTTATAGGTCGGAGCTAATCGAGGTATAGGGTCCACCGGGTCCGGCATGTTTTGGGCCCCAGATCATGAAGGAGCCACCAGTATCGAACTTTCAGCAGGCCAGAGGAACTAGAACCTATGATGGTAGTACTAGGCTAGAGGATTGGCTGATTGATTACGCCACAACGATCAAGATTGCAACAGGAAATTTGAGATGGGCAGTAAGATATGTGCCACAGATGTTGGAAGGACCAGCGAGAGTTTGGCTGAACAATTTGCCGCCAGGAAGTGTCAACTGTTGGCTGGACTTTGAGGAGTTGTTCATTAGCAACTTCTCGAGCACCTACAAGAGGCCCAACATGCCACAAACTCTAGCACTATGCCGTCAAAGATTGAATGAGCCAGATCGAGATTTCCTAACTCGGTGGTGCAACGTGCATAACTCGTGCGAGGGAGTAATTGAATCACAAGCTATTGTGTGGTTCGCCTAGGGATGCAGATATGGAAGTATGTTGTGGCAGAGGCTGCAGCGAGATATGCCAACCACTTTGGCTGAGACGATCCGGATCACGGATTCATATGCCTTGGGATATCCAACGTAACCCCGGCTAATGTCGAGCGAGGCAAACGAGGAATATCACAACCGAGATGGCTCTGGATCATCGAGGATGAATGATTTTCGAGGAAAGAGAAGGGATGAGCGCCCGAATTATTGATATAACTCACAGTAGGTGGCAGCGGTAGACCGGGATTAGCCTAATGCCGGTGTCAGCCAACGCCAAAAAACTAGAGGACAAAACTGGCAACAAAAAAATGAAGGAAAAAGCCTTGGACCCTGGAGCAGAAAAAGCAATGGCAAGAGCGAAAAGATAGACCGAGGTATACGTTCGAGTCTATGTTGGATCAACCTTACAAGTTCCATACACCAAGTCCGAATAGTCTGGCAAACCATACAACCCGACAGTGTGAGTGGATGAGAAAGTTAGAGCAGGGCAGTTCGGGGAATGCTCAGGCACCTCGGAACGAGGCACCTAGGAATGAGGCACCACGGCAACCATTACTAACAGGGGGAATGGACAACAACTGATGTTGCCACCACCTCCGCCGAGGTACGAGAATCAGGAAAGAAGGGATGCAGTACATCAAGTAGGTAATAACCAGCAACAAAGTCAAGGTTACCACGAGAATGAGGGACAAAACGAGTACAGGGAGCATCATCAAAGCTACTGTGTGTTTACCACGGAAGAAAATGACCAGAAAAGCTTGCAGCACCGGCATATGGAGGTAAATGCAGTAATGCCGGTAGTAGTGAAATACATGCCCTGGGCAGATCAAGAAATCAAGTGGAGTATCAAGGATCACCCAAAGATCATGCCTAGCCCTGGGACCTATCCACTGGTCCTGGATCCAACGTTCATCAGGTCGAATCTCAATGTGAGGTTTTCCAAGGTACTGATTGACAATGGCAGTAGTATCAACATTATGTATAAGGATACCATGCACAAGTTGGGAATAACAAAGAACATGTTGCAAGCAACGAGGACCACTTTTCATGGCATTGTACCGGGTATTTCCTGTGAGCCAATTGATAAGGTCCGGGTTGATGTGTTATTCGGCACGAGAGATAATTGCCAGACTAAAAATTTAGAGTTCGAAGTGGTGAATCTGGAGAGCGCTTATCACGCGTTACTCGGCAGGCCAGCGCTGAACAAGTTCATGGCAACTACTCACATTAGCTACCTTAAGATGAAGCTGGCTGGGCCAAGGGGCATGATAACTATATCAGGGGACTTCCGGCGTTCGATCGAGTGCGCCTCAGCCGGATCTAACTTAGCCGAGTCACTCATGATAGCTCAGGAAAAAAGGAAGATACTAGAAGTAGCGGCATTGTCTCAATCCGTGCAACAGCATATGCCGGCTCTGACCAACCCACATGGAAGCGTGTCGTTCCAAGCAACCAAGGACACAAAGAAAGTTCCAATCGATGATCAGTTCCCAGAGTGCACTGTAACCATTGGTGCCGGGTTAAGCATCAAATAGGAAAGCAAGCTCATCAACTTCCTCCGTGAGAATCGGGATATCTTTGCTTGGTCCACTCGGGATCTGCAAGGTGTACCGAGGGAGTTGGCAACACTCATTAAACGTAAGGCCCGGGGCTAAGCCGGTAAAGCAGCCTCTCCGGTGTTTCGCAGAAGACAGAAGGAAAGTCATTGGGGATGAAATAGCTAGGCTCCTAGTGGCTGGATTTATCATGTAAGTACTCTATCCGGATTGGCTCTCTAATCCGGTGCTTGTGGAAAAGAAGAAGGATGATCCGAACGTGGTTGTGGTATGGCACATGTGCATTGATTACACGAACCTGAATAAGGCATGTCCCAAAGATCCATTTCCACTCCCTAGAATAGATCAAGTCATAGACTCAACAGCCGGATGTGAGCTACTGTCATTCATTGATGCGTATTCTGGTTTCCACCAAATACCCCTGAAATTGGATGATCAAATAAAGACTGTGTTTATTACCCCGTACGGGGCTTATTGCTATCATACTATGTCGTTTGGACTACATAATGTAGGAGCAACGTACCAACGATGCATGCAAAAATGCTTACATGACCAAATATGTCGGAATGTGCAAGTTTATGTGGATGATGTGGTGATAAAGACCAAGGAAAGCAATACGCTCCTTGATGATATCCGGCAAACATTCACGAATTTAAGAAGGTTTCGAATGAAGCTAAACCCGGAGAAGTGCACCTTTGGCGTGCCCGCTAGAAAGTTACTCGGTTTTTTAGTGTCTAGCCGTGGTATTGAAGCTAACCCGACGAAAATCCGGGCCATAGAGAGAATGGAACAACCAAAATGCCTTAACGATGTGCAGAGGTTCACTGGTTGCCTGGCATCATTAAGTCGGTTCGTATGTCGGTTGGGACAGAAGGCCTTGCCCCTCTACCAACTAATGAAAAAGGTAGACAAATTCACATGGATGCCACAAGCGGACCTTGCGTTACGAGAATTAAAAAAAATGTTATCTACTACGCCGATCCTAGCAGCACCACTGCCCAAGGAGCCAATGTTGCTCTACGTAGCCGCGACCAACCGAGTCGTAAGTGCAGTAATCGTGGTAGAGCGCGAGGAAGAAGGAAAGTCGGTGCAAGGCCGGTGTATTATCTGAGCGAAGTATTGTCAGCTTCAAAACAGAACTACCCTCACTATCAAAAGATGGCGTATGGCGTATGTCGGCCAAGAAACTCAAACACTATTTTGAGGAACATCCCATCAAAGTGATATGTGAGGCACCCATATCAGAGATTATGAGTAACAAAGATGAAAGTGGCAGGATAGCAAAGTGGGAAATTGAATTAGCCCCATATGCGCCACAATTTGACAGAAGAGATGCTATAAAGTCGCAAGCTGTGGCGGATTTCTTCGTGGACTGGGCTGAAATGCAATACGAGCCACCTCTGTCAGACTCCAATTATTGTCGAATGCACTTCGACGGATCGAAACTGAAAGATGGGCTGGGCGTCGGAGTAGTGCTTACCTCACCCAAGAAGGATCAACTGAAATATGTCCTTCAAACCCACTTCAGTGCCTCGAATAATGTTGCGGAGTACGAAGCATTGGTACATGGTCTCAAGGTAGCGAAAGAAGTGGGGATATGTCGGATAGAATGCTTTGGAGATTCAGATTTTGGTGGTGCAACAAGTGTCTAGAAATTGGGATGCCTTGGATGCTAACATGGCCCTATACAGATTCCATGTTCAAAAGATAAGTGGGTTTTTTGAAGGGTGTGAGTTCCATCACATACCTCGGATTGAAAACAAGGCAGCAGATACGCTGTCCAAGTTAGGCTCATCCCGGCAGCCAATCCCGCCAAATGTTGCTTTGGAGCACCTGAGAAAACCATCTATCACGCCATCGCCTGAATTAGACTCAATTTATATCCCGACACTCTCTGGATCAGGAGTTGCACCTATGGAGATAGAGTGGGGAAGCACCTCAGCAAACCCGAGGACTGCTTTGGCAAACCTTTGGACTGCCTCAGCAAACCCGGGGACTGATCAGCCTGACCCGGCAGGAGTTATGTCGATGGATGCGATGGAAATTGATGAGGAACCGTTTCCCGTCCGGACTATACCAACTTGGGCCAAGCCAATTTTTGATTTCTTGAAAGAGGGAACCTTGCCGGATGACGATATAATCTCAAGGCAGATCCAGAGAAGGGCAAAGGCCTATACAATTATCAACGCCGAACTATACAAAACAAGTGTGATAACGATACTGCAGCGGTGTGTTGATCTGGAGGAAGGACTTGACATACTCCGGGATATTCACCAAGGGGAATGTGTTGGGTTTCGTAGCATGGAAAACAAAAAATTTCTACCGCATACAAACAAACAAGCCAAGATCTATCTACTAGATTGTAGCAACGAGTCGATGGAATAACTCACCCTCGAAGATTCCAAAGTGTTTAACGAGAGCAGATTCTCGTGGGTGATGTAGTCGTACTCTTTCCGATCTCAAGATCGCGTAGACGATCCTTCCGACGCCGCGTTCCAGCAGCGCTCCCGCAGTCGGTCACACGTTCGGTACTCGATGAAGACCTTCCTCTCCCTTGTTCCAGCAGGCAGCGGAGGTTGTAGCACTCTCCTCGCGATTCCGGCAGCACAACGGCGTGGTACCGGAAGTAGAGGGGAGATCTCGCAGGGCTTCGCCTTAAGCCGGAGCGAGTATGGTGGAGTATGAGAGAGCTTTGGTGATCTAGGGTTTAGACACACCAATTAGAAGGCTCTAAACCGGAGGCTAGGGCAATTAGAAGCTCTAACTTGACGGCTTGGGAGAAATCCCTAGGCTGTGGCTAGGGTTTTAGGTTTAGAGGAGAGGGACTTGTGTGTTAGGAGGGGCAGCCCTTCCCCTCCCTTTTATAGGTGGGAGGCGCGGCCAAGGGGAGGGGAGTCCCTCCCCAACTCGGCTTGGAGGTGGGCCGGCGGTTGGAGGAGGGAATCCCTCCCCAACTCGGTTTCCCACTCCTCCTCCTCTTTCCAAAACTTGCCGTTTGACTTTCAAACTAGCCGTTTGACTTTTCAAATTAGGATTTGAATAAACCCTTTATTTTGGACAGCAAAGACACCTAGTACATGATGCAATCATTCCAACTCACAATGACACATTCATGTACCCTTCCCCCTTTGGAGTGCCGGACATTCCGGAACCTTCTAGAATGTTCCCGATGAAAACACCGGAACCATTCCCCAACTCCGAAACGGGACTTTCCTTATATGAATCTTATTCTCCGGACCATTCCGGATCTCCTCGTGATATCCCGGATCCCATCCGAGACTCCGAACAACATTCGGTCTCTTTCTCATCATTCCATAACTACTCAAACAACGTCGAATCCTTAAGTGTGTCTCCCTACGGTTCGTGAACTATGCGGACATGATCGAGACACTTCTCCGAACAATAACCAATAGAGGAATCTGGAAATTCATATGGCTCCCACATATTTCTACGATTACTTTGCGATCGAATGAACCACTTACATACGATATCAATTTCCCTTTGTCTCACGATAGTTAACTTATCCGAGGTTATGATCGTCGGTATCTCTGCATAC
The DNA here is from genome assembly GCA_916181665.1 of Avena sativa. NCBI lineage: Eukaryota > Viridiplantae > Streptophyta > Magnoliopsida > Poales > Poaceae > Avena > Avena sativa. The sequence continues at coordinate 550,348,070 of OV702290.1, read as the reverse complement.
CTAGTTCAACCTCGTTACTGATAAGTACTCTTTTCTCGTTCCCGTGATATGTGATCCCTTGTGAGCCAGTCACATGCTTGCAAGCTAATTGGATGACATTTCACCGAGAGGGCCCAGAGTATATCTATCCGTCATATGGATGGACAAATCCCACTCTTGATCCATGTGTTTCAACCAATACTTTCCGAACACTCAATGCCACCTTTATAGCCACCCAGTTACGGTGTGGTGTTTGATGTTATCAAAGCATCCATCCGGTAAAGGTGATATGCATGATCTCATGGTCTAAGGAATTAGATTACTATGTATCAGAAAGCATATAGCAATTGAACTATTAAAATGACTTGATCTTTATGCTACGCTTATCTATAGGAGTATGTCCACCATATCATTCTCCTAATGATATGATCTTGTTGTTAATAACATCTCAATGTTCATGATAGGGAAACCACAATCATCTATTAACCAACAAGCTAGTATTATACAAAGGCTTTACTAGGGACTTCAAATTAAGTTTACAAATCACACAAGTATTAATGTTTCCTTGTTAATACTATTATAGCATGAATGTAAACATTTATCATAAACACAAAGATATAATAATAACTACATTTATTATTGCCTCTAGGGCATATCTCCAACAGTCTCCCACTTGCACTAGATTCATCTAATCTAGATTACATGGTAATATACCGAACACCCATGGCAGTTTGGTGCTGGTCATGTTTTGCCCTCGAGAGAGGTTTAGTCAACGGATCCGCCACATTCAGATCTGTGTGTACTTTGCAAATCTTTATATCCCCATCTTGGATATGTTCTCGAATAGCGTAAAAACGTAGCTTGATATGCTTCAGCTTCTTGTGTGACCTTGGTTCTTGCGCATTGGCTATGGCGCCCATGTTATCACAGTAGATAGACATTGGGTCCAGCGTACTAGGAACCACACCCAGCTCTGTAATGAACTCTTTCATCCATATTGCTTCTTGTGAAGCCTCCGAAGCAGCCATGTATTCCGATTCAGTTGAAGATCTCGCCACAACGCTTTGCTTTGCACTCCTCCAGCTAACTGCTGCACCATTCAAAATAAATACGTATCCAGATTGTGATTTAGAATCATCCGGATCGGTGTTCCAACTAGCATCTGTGTAACCATTGACAACGAGCTGTTCATCACCTCCATAAGAAAGAACCATATCCTTAGTTCTTCTCAAGTACTTAAGGATGTTTTTGACCGCTGTCCAATGATCCACTCCTGGATCACTTTGATATCTGCTAGTCAAACTACAACATATGCAATGTCGGGTCTAGTACATAGCATGGCATACATTAGAGATCCTATGGCTGAGGCATAGGGAGTCTTACTCATCCTTTCTCTATCTTCTGCCGATGTCGGACTTTGAGTTTTACTCAAGGTCGTATTGGGCAACATGGGCAAGAACCCTTTCTTGCTATCTTCCATTCCAAACCTCTTTAGAACTTTGTCCAAATATGTACTTTGTGATAATGATATTTGGCGTTTTGATCTATCTCTATAAATCTTTATGCCTAATATGTAAGCTTCTTCGCCAAGATCCTTCATTGAAAAACTTTTATTCAAATATTCTTTGACACTATTAAGAAGGTCTACATCATTCCCAATCAACAATATGTCATCCACATATAGTATTAAGAATGCTACAGAGCTCCCATTCACTTTCTTGTAAATACAAGCTTCTCCATAAGTTTGTATAAAACCAAAACTTTTGATTACCTTATCAAAACGTTGATTCCAACTTTGGGATGCTTGCTTCAATCCATAGATGGACCGTTGAAGTTTGCATACCTTGTTAGCATCTTTAGGATCGACAAAACCTTTGGGTTGCATCATATACAACTCTTCATCAATGTCTCCATTGAGGAATGCTGTTTTGACATCCATCTGCCATATCTCATAATCGTAATATGCAGCGATTGCTAACATAATCCTCACAGACTTTAGCTTCGCTACTGGTGAGAAAGTCTCATCGTAGTCAACTCCTTGAATTTGTCGAAACCCTTTTGCGACAAGTCGAGCTTTATAGACAGTAACATTACCATCAGCATCTGTTTTCTTCTTGAAGATCCATTTGTTCTCGACAGCCTTCCGGCCATCCGGTAAGTCCACCAAAGTCCATACTTGGTTTTCGTACATGGATCCAATCTCGGATTTCATGGCTTCCTGCCATTTATTGGAATCTAGGCTCATCATTGCTTCCTCATATGTCTCAGGGTCATCGGTGTTGTCCACCAACATGACACTCATAACGGGATCATACCAATCTGGAGTGGTATGAGTTCTCGTTGACCTGCGAGGCTCTGTAGCAACTTCGACCGAAGTTTCATGATCATCATCATTAGCTTCCTCTCTAATTGGTGCAGGCACCACAGGAACTTCTTCCGGCGCTGCGCTACTCGCAATTTCGAGAGAAGGTTCGACAACCTCGTCGAGTTCTACTTTCCTTCCAGTCACTTCTTTCGAGAGAAATTCCTTCTCTAGAAAGGATCCATTCTTGGCAACGAAGATTTTGCCTTCGGATCTATGATAGAAAGTATAGCCAATAGTTTCCTTCGGGTATCCTATGAAGACGCATTTTTGCACTTTGGGTTCAAGCTTGTCCGGCTGTAACTTCTTTACATAGGCTTCGCATCCCCAAACTTTAAGGAACGACAATTTAGGTTTCTTCCCAAACCATAATTCATACGGTGTCGTTTTAACGGATTTAGACGGTGCCCTATTTAAAGTGAATGCGGCTGTTTCTAATGCATAACCCCAAAATGATAGCGGTAAATCTGTAAGTGACATCATAGAATGAACCATATCTAAGAGAGTTCGATTACGACGTTCAGACACACCATTACGCTGTGGTGTTCCCGGCGGTGTCAATTGTGAAAGTATTCCGCATTTCTTCAAATGCTCGCCAAACTCGTAACTTAGATATTCACCTCCACGATCAGAACGTAGAAATTTAATCTTCTTGTTATGTTGATTCTCTACCTCACTTTGGAACTCCTTAAACTTCTCGAAAGTTTCGAATTTATGTTTCATGAAATAGATATACCCATATCTACTCAAGTCATCCATGAAGGTAAGAACATAACGATAACCACCGCGCGATGCTACACTCATTGGACCACACACATCGGTATGTATGATTTCCAATAAGTCCGTAGCTCGCTCCATCATTCCAGAAAATGGAGTCTTAATCATTTTTCCCATTAGACATGCTTTACATCTTTCAAGTGATTCAAAATCAAGTGATTCAAGAAGTCCATCGGAATGGAGTTTCTTCATACGCTTCATTCCAATGTGACCAAGACGACAGTGCCACATATAGGTCGAGTTATCGCTTGATTTCAAACGTTTAGCTTCAATGTTATTAATATGTGTATTTCCACCATCGAGATTCAACAAGAATAGACCATCTATCAAAGGTGCATGTGCATAAAACATATTACTCATATAAATCGAACAACCATTATTCTCGGATTTAAACAAGTAACCGTCTCGCAATAAACAAGATCCCGATATAATGTTCATGCTCAACGCAGGCACCAAATAACAATTATTTAAGTATAAAACTAATCCCGATGGTAGATGAAGGGGTAGCGTGCCGACCGTGATCACATCAACCTTTGATCCGTTTCCCACGCGCATCGTCACCTCGTTCTTCACTAGCTTCCGTTTATTCTGCAGCTCCTGTTTCGAGTTACAAATATGAGCAACCGAACCAGTATCAAATACCCAGGCACTACTACGAATACTAGTGAGATACACATCAATAACATGTATATCAGATATACCTTTCTTTTTGATGTTGTCGTTCTTCAAATCCGCCAAGCACTTTGGGCAATTCCGCTTCCAGTGACCCTCTCCTTTGCAGTAAAAGCACTTAGTATCAGGCTTGGGTCCAGCCTTGGTCCTCTTCGTCGGTGTGGCAACTTTCTTGCCACCCTTCTTGAAGTGTCCCTTCTGCTTAGACTTGCCTTTCTTGAATTTGGTGGTCTTATTGACCAGCAACACTTGGTGCTCTTTATTGATCTCCACTTCTGCAGACTTTAACATAGCAAACAGTTCTGGCAACTGCTTGTTCATGTTTTGCATGTTGTAGTTCATCACAAAGTTCTTGTAACTTGGTGGTAGTGATTGGAGGACACGGTAAATCCCCAAAGCATTAGGAATCACTATACCCAAGCTTTGAAGTTTGTTTGCGTGCCCAGACATCTTAAGCACATGCTCACTGACGGAGCTGCCCTCTTCCATCTTGCAGTTAAAGAACTTTTCAGAAGCCTCATAACTCTCAATCGCCGCGTGAGTCTCAAATATCAATTTGAGATCACGGACAATATCATGTGGGTCTGAATTCTCAAACCTTTTCTGAAGCTCCGATTCTAAACCATACAAGATAGCACACTGAACTATGGTGTACTTGTAGGGGTTCGTAGCATGGAAAACAAAAATTTTCTATCGCATACAAACAAACAAGCCAAGATCTATCTACTAGATTGTAGCAACGAGTCGATGGAATAACTCACCCTCGAAGATTCCAAAGTGTTTAACGAGAGCAGATTCTCGTGGGTGATGTAGTCGTACTCTTTCCGATCTCAAGATCGCGTAGACGATCCTTCCGGCGCCGCGTTCCCGCAGCGCTCCCGCAGTCGGTCACACGTTCGGTACTCGACGAAGACCTTCCTCTCCCTTGTTCCAGCAGGCAGCGGAGGTTGTAGCACTCTCCTCGCGATTCCGGCAGCACAACGGCGTGGTACCGGAGGTAGAGGGGAGATCCCGCAGGGCTTCGCCTTAAGCCGGTGCGAGTATGGTGGAGCTTATGAGAGAGGCTATTAGTGGTCTAGTAATTAGACACACCAATTAGAGGGCTCTAAACCAATTAGAAGGCTCTAAACCGAAACAGCTCTAAACCGGGGTCTAGGTCTAGTTTCTAGTTTAGAGGATAGGAACTTGTGTGTCCTAGGAGGGGAGCCCTGCCCCTCCTTATATAGGTGGGAGGGCTGGCTGCGCCATGGGGAGGAGAGTCCCTCCCCAAGTCGGCTTGGTGGGGCGCCGGCCAAGGGAGGAGTCCTCCCCCAATTCGGCCTCCACCAATCCTCCTCTTTTCCCACTTCCCAAAATTGGCAGTTTGACTTTCAAATTAGCCGTTTGACTTTTCCAATTTAGGAATTAAATAAACCCTTTATTTTGGACAGCGAGAACACCTAGTACATGATGCAATCATTCCAACTTGCAATGACACATTCATGTACCCCTTCCCCCCCGGAGTGCCGGACATTCCAGGACCTTCTAGAATGTTCCCGATGAAAACACCGGAACCATTCCCCAACTCCGAAATGGGACTTTCCTTATATGAATCTTATTCTCCGGACCATTCTGGATCACCTCGTGATATCCCGGATCCCATCCGAGACTCCGAACAACATTCGGTCTCTTTCTCATAATACCATAACTACTCAAACAACGTCGAATCCTTAAGTGTGTCTCCCTACGGTTCGTGAATTATGCGGACATGATCGAGACACTTCTCCGAACAATAACCAATAGAGGAATCTGGAAATTCATATGGCTCCCACATATTTCTACGATTACTTTGCGATCGAATGAACCACTTACATACGATACCAATTTCCCTTTGTCTCACGATATGTTACTTATCCGAGGTCATGATCGTCGGTATCTCTGCATACCTAGTTCAACCTCGTTACTGATAAGTACTCTTTTCTCGTTCCCGTGATATGTGATCCCTTGTGACCAAGTCACATGCTTGCAAGCTAATTGGATGACATTTCACCGAGAGGGCCCAGAGAATATCTATCCGTCATGTGGATGGACAAATCCCACTCTTGATCCATGTGTTTCAACCAATACTTTCCGAACACCCAATGCCACTTTTATAGCCACCCTGTTACGGTGTGGTGTTTGATGACATCAAAGCATCCATCCAGTAAAGGCAATATGCATGATCTCATGGTCGAAGGAATTAGGTTACTATGTATCAGAAAGCATATAGCAATTGAACTATTGAAATGACTTGATCTTTATGCTACGCTTGTCTATAGGAGTATGTCCACCATATCATTCTCCTAACGATATGATCTTGTTGTTGATAACATCTCAATGTTCATGACAAAGAAACCACATCATCAATCAACCAACAAGCTAGCGAAGTATAGAGGCCATACTAGGGACTTCAAATTAAGTTTACAAATCACACAAGTATTAATGGTTTCCTTGTTAATACTATTATAGCATGAATGTAAACATTTATCATAAACACAAAGATATATAATAATAACTACATTTATTATTACCTCTAGGGCATATCTCCAACAGTCTCCCACTTGCACTAGAGTCATCTAATCTAGATTACATGGTAATATACCGAACACCCATGGCAGTTTGGTGTTGGTCATGTTTTGCCCTCGGGAGAGGTTTAGTCAACGGATCCGCCACATTCAGATCTGTGTGTACTTTGCAAATCTTTATATCCCCATCCTGGATATGTTCTCGAATAGCGTGAAAACGCAGTTTGATATGCTTCAGCTTCTTGTGTGACCTTGGTTCTTGCGCATTGGCTATGGCGCCCATGTTATCACAGTAGATAGACATTGGGTCCAGCGCACTTGGAACCACACCCAGCTCTGTAATGAACTCTTTCATCCATATCGCTTCTTGTGAAGCCTCCGAAGCAGCCATGTATTCCGATTCAGTTGAAGATCTCGCCACAACGCTTTGCTTTGCACTCCTCCAGCTAACTGCTGCACCATTCAAAATAAATACGTATCCAGATTGTGATTTAGAATCATCCGGATCGGTGTTCCAACTAGCATCGGTGTAACCATTAACAACGAGCTGTTCATCACCTCCATAAGAAAGAACCATATCCTTAGTTCTTCTCAAGTACTTAAGGATGTTTTTGACCGCTGTCCAATGATCCACTCCTGGATCACTTTGATATCTGCTAGTTAGACTAACAGCATATGCGATGTCGGGTCTAGTACATAGCATGGCATACATTAGAGATCCTATGGCTGAGGCATAGGGAGTCTTACTCATCTTTTCTCTATCTTCTGCCGATGTCGGACTTTGAGTTTTACTCAAGGTCGTATTGGGCAACATGGGCAAGAACCCTTTCTTGCTATCTTCCATTCCAAACCTCTTTAGAACTTTGTCCAAATACGTACTTTGTGACAATGATATTTGGCGTTTCGATCTATCTCTATAAATCTTTATGCCTAATATGTAAGCTGCTTCGCCAAGATCCTTCATTGAAAAACTATTATTCAAATATTCCTTGACACTATTAAGAAGGTCTACATCATTCCCAATCAACAATATGTCATCCACATACAGTATTAAGAATGCTACAGAGCTCCCACTCACTTTCTTGTAAATACAAGCTTCTCCATAAGTTTGTATAAAACCAAAACTTTTGATTACCTTATCAAAACGTTGATTCCAACTTCGGGATGCTTGCTTCAATCCATAGATGGACCGTTGAAGCTTGCATACCTTGTTAGCATCTTTAGGATCGACAAAACCTTTGGGTTGTATCATATACAACTCTTCATCAATGTCTCCATTGAGGAATGCTGTTTTGACATCCATCTGCCATATCTCATAATCATAATATGCAGCGATTGCTAACATAATCCTCACAGACTTTAGCTTTGCTACCGGTGAGAAAGTCTCATCGTAGTCAACTCCTTGAATTTGTCGAAACCCTTTTGCGACAAGTCGAGCTTTATAGACAGTAACATTACCATCAGCATCTGTTTTCTTCTTGAAAATCCATTTGTTCTCGACAGCCTTCCGGCCATCCGGTAAGTCCACCAAAGTCCATACTTGGTTTTCGTACATGGATCCAATCTCGGATTTCATGGCTTCTTGCCATTTATTGGAATCTGGGCTCATCATCGCTTCCTCATATGTCTCGGGGTTATCGGTGTTGTCCACCAACATGACATTCATAACGGAATCATACCAATCTGGAGTGGTACGAGTTCTCGTTGACCTCCGAGGCTCTGTAGTAACTTCAACCGAAGTTTCATGATCACCATCATTAGCTTCCTCTCTTATTGGTGCAGGCACCACAGGAACTTCTTCCGGTGCTGCGCTACTCGCAATTTCGAGAGAAGGTTCGACAACCTCGTCGAGTTCTACTTTCCTTCCAGTCACTTCTTTCGAGAGAAATTCCTTCTCTAGAAAGGATCCATTCTTAGCAACGAAGATTTTGCCTTCGGATCTATGATAGAAGGTATACCCAACAGTTTCCTTCGGGTATCCTATGAAGACGCATTTTTCCGCTTTGGGTTCAAGCTTGTCCGGCTGTAACTTCTTTACATAGGCTTCGCATCCCCAAACTTTAAGGAACGACAATTTAGGTTTCTTCCCAAACCATAATTCATACGGTGTCGTTTCAACGGATTTAGACGGTGCCCTATTTAAAGTGAATGCGGCTGTTTCTAATGCATAACCCCAAAATGATAGTGGCAAATCTGTAAGTGACATCATAGAACGAACCATATCTAAGAGAGTTCGATTACGACGTTCAGACACACCATTACGCTGTGGTGTTCCCGGCGGTGTCAACTGCGAAAGTATTCCACATTTCTTCAAATGCTCGCCAAACTCGTAACTTAGATATTCACCTCCACGATCAGATCGTAGAAATTTAATCTTCTTGTTACGTTGATTCTCTACCTCACTTTGAAACTCCTTAAACTTCTCGAAAGTTTCGGACTTATGTTTCATAAAATAGATATACCCATATCTACTCAAGTCATCCGTGAAGGTAAGAACATAACGATAACCACTGCGCGATGCTACACTCATTGGACCACACACATCGGTATGTATGATTTCCAATAAGTCTGTAGCTCGCTCCATCATACCAGAAAATGGAGTCTTAGTCATTTTACCCATCAGACATGCTTCGCATCTTTCAAGTGATTCAAAATCAAGTGATTCAAGAAGTCCATCGGAATGGAGTTTCTTCATACGCTTCACTCCAATGTGACCAAGACGACAGTGCCACATATAGGTCAAATTATCGCTTGATTTCAAACGTTTAGCCTCAATGTTATTAATATGTGTATTTCTACTATCGAGATTCAATATGAATAGACCATCTATCAAAGGTGCATGTGCATAAAACATATTACTCATATAAATCGAACAACCATTATTCTCGGATTTAAACAAGTAACCGTCTCGCAATAAACAAGATCCCGATATAATGTTCATGCTCAACGCAGGCACCAAATAACAATTATTTAAGTATAAAACTAATCCCGATGGTAGATGAAGAGGTAGTGTGCCGACCGCGATCACATCAACCTTTGATCCGTTTCCCACGCGCATCGTCACCTCGTTCTTCACTAGCTTCCGTTTATTCTGCAGCTCCTGTTTCGAGTTACAAATATGAGCAACCGAACCAGTATCAAATACCCAGGCACTACTACGAGTACTAGTGAGATACACATCAATAACATGTATATCAGATATACCTTTCTTCTTGATGTTGCCGTTCTTCAAATCCGCCAAGTACCTTGGGCAATTCCGCTTCCAGTGACCTTCTCCCTTGCAGTAAAAGCACTCAGTATCAGGCTTGGGTCCAGCCTTGGTCCTCTTCGTCGGCGTGGTAACTTTCTTACCACCCTTCTTGAAGTGTCCCTTCTGCTTAGACTTGCCTTTCTTGAATTTGGTGGTCTTATTGACCATCAACACTTGGTGCTCTTTCTTGATCTCCACTTCTGCAGATTTTAACATAGCAAATAGTTCTGGCAACTCTTTGTTCATGTTCTGCATGTTGTAGTTCATCACAAAGTTCTTGTAACTTGGTGGTAGTGATTGGAGGATGCGGTAAACTCCCAAAGTATTAGGAATCACTATACCCAAACTTTGAAGTTTATTTGCGTGCCCAGACATTTTAAGCACATGCTCACTGACGGAGCTACCCTCTTCCATCTTGCAGTTAAAGAACTTTTCAGAAGCTTCATAACTTTCAATTGCCGCATGAGTCTCAAAGATTAATTTGAGATCCTCGACAATATCATATGGATCTGACTCTTCAAACCTTTTCTGAAGCTCCGATTCTAAACCATACAAGATAGCACACTGAACTATGGAGTACTGATTCTTCCGAGCGAGGTAAACATTCTTTACTTCATCGGTAGCATCAGCTGCAGGTGGGTCACCTAGCGGTGCATCCAGCACATAGGTCAAATTACCAGCTGTGAGGACAATCCTCAAATTTCGGAACCAATCCGCGAAGTTGCTTCCATTGTTTTTCAACTTTTCTTTCTCTAGGAACGCATTAAAATTGATGGTAGGGGCTGCCATTGATCTACAACATATTTGCAATAGTTTAGACTAAGTTTATGACAAATTGAGTTCAAATTAATTAATGAAATTAAACTAGGTGAACTCCCACTCAAAACAACATCCCTCACATTGTTTTAGTGATCACACGAACCAAATCCACTACATCAACACCGATCATCACGAGAGCTGATATAGTTTTAATGGCGAACAATCATCATGTTCATCACATCTACTATATGATTCATGCTTTGCCTTTCGGCGATCCGTGTTCCTGAGGCCATGTCTGTACATGCTAGGCTCGTCAAGATCAAACCTTAGCTTCCGCATAAGCAAATCTGGCTTGCTTACGTTGTAGTCACCCGCGGAATCAAAGACACCCGATCATCACGTGGTGCTTCGAAGCAGCAAGCTTTGGCAACGGTGCATACTAAGGGTGAACACTTTTAGAACTTGAAATTTATGTGCATGAGGGATCATCTTATAATGCTACCGTCGTCTACTAAGCAATACAAGATGCATAAAGGATTAACATCACATGCAATTCATAATATGTGATATGATATGGCCTTTCTTCTTTGTGCTTCCGATCTCCATCTTCAAGCACGAATATGATCTCCATCATCACCGGCATAGCATCAAGGTCAATGACGCTTCTTCATGGTTGTCGTCCGCCAACTTCAACTATTACAACTATTTTGAATAGACACGCAGGCCTTAACAGAAATTAAAGACAACCATATGGCTCCTGCCGGTTGCCAACTTACAATAAGGATCATTGCATACATCAAATATAATCACAATCATGGCCATATCACATCACTGCACACCCCTGCAAAACAAAGTTAGACGCTTCTACTTTCTTTGCATATTTTACGTGGTTTGGGGCTTTCCATAAGTGTCGTTCTAACTTACGAACAAGAACCACAACATTGATACTAGCATTGTTGATCACCCGTTGTAAATTGGATCTTTACTATGCTAGGAGAAACAGGCACCCGCAAAGCCACTTATGCAAAACGAGTTGCATGTCAAGCGTGGAGCAAGTCTCATGAACGATGTCATGTAAGGTTAGCCCGGGCCGCTTCATCCCAACATACCGCAAGATGCAAAGTACACAAAAAGCAATCTACAATAAAAGCATCAACGCCCACAATGACCATTGTGTTCTACTCGTGCAACAGATCTACATATAGACACGGCTCTGATACCACTGTAGGGGTTCGTAGCATGGAAAACAAAAATTTTCTATCGCATACAAACAAACAAGCCAAGATCTATCTACTAGATTGTAGCAACGAGTCGATGGAATAACTCACCCTCGAAGATTCCAAAGTGTTTAACGAGAGCAGATTCTCGTGGGTGATGTAGTCGTACTCTTTCCGATCTCAAGATCGCGTAGACGATCCTTCCGGCGCCGCGTTCCCGCAGCGCTCCCGCAGTCGGTCACACGTTCGGTACTCGACGAAGACCTTCCTCTCCCTTGTTCCAGCAGGCAGCGGAGGTTGTAGCACTCTCCTCGCGATTCCGGCAGCACAACGGCGTGGTACCGGAGGTAGAGGGGAGATCCCGCAGGGCTTCGCCTTAAGCCGGTGCGAGTATGGTGGAGCTTATGAGAGAGGCTATTAGTGGTCTAGTAATTAGACACACCAATTAGAGGGCTCTAAACCAATTAGAAGGCTCTAAACCGAAACAGCTCTAAACCGGGGTCTAGGTCTAGTTTCTAGTTTAGAGGATAGGAACTTGTGTGTCCTAGGAGGGGAGCCCTGCCCCTCCTTATATAGGTGGGAGGGCTGGCTGCGCCATGGGGAGGAGAGTCCCTCCCCAAGTCGGCTTGGTGGGGCGCCGGCCAAGGGAGGAGTCCTCCCCCAATTCGGCCTCCACCAATCCTCCTCTTTTCCCACTTCCCAAAATTGGCAGTTTGACTTTCAAATTAGCCGTTTGACTTTTCCAATTTAGGAATTAAATAAACCCTTTATTTTGGACAGCGAGAACACCTAGTACATGATGCAATCATTCCAACTTGCAATGACACATTCATGTACCCCTTCCCCCCCGGAGTGCCGGACATTCCAGGACCTTCTAGAATGTTCCCGATGAAAACACCGGAACCATTCCCCAACTCCGAAATGGGACTTTCCTTATATGAATCTTATTCTCCGGACCATTCCGGATCACCTCGTGATATCCCGGATCCCATCCGAGACTCCGAACAACATTCGGTCTCTTTCTCATAATACCATAACTACTCAAACAACGTCGAATCCTTAAGTGTGTCTCCCTACGGTTCGTGAATTATGCGGACATGATCGAGACACTTCTCCGAACAATAACCAATAGAGGAATCTGGAAATTCATATGGCTCCCACATATTTCTACGATTACTTTGCGATCGAATGAACCACTTACATACGATACCAATTTCCCTTTGTCTCACGATATGTTACTTATCCGAGGTCATGATCGTCGGTATCTCTGCATACCTAGTTCAACCTCGTTACTGATAAGTACTCTTTTCTCGTTCCCGTGATATGTGATCCCTTGTGACCAAGTCACATGCTTGCAAGCTAATTGGATGACATTTCACCGAGAGGGCCCAGAGAATATCTATCCGTCATGTGGATGGACAAATCCCACTCTTGATCCATGTGTTTCAACCAATACTTTCCGAACACCCAATGCCACTTTTATAGCCACCCTGTTACGGTGTGGTGTTTGATGACATCAAAGCATCCATCCAGTAAAGGCAATATGCATGATCTCATGGTCGAAGGAATTAGGTTACTATGTATCAGAAAGCATATAGCAATTGAACTATTGAAATGACTTGATCTTTATGCTACGCTTGTCTATAGGAGTATGTCCACCATATCATTCTCCTAACGATATGATCTTGTTGTTGATAACATCTCAATGTTCATGACAAAGAAACCACATCATCAATCAACCAACAAGCTAGCGAAGTATAGAGGCCATACTAGGGACTTCAAATTAAGTTTACAAATCACACAAGTATTAATGGTTTCCTTGTTAATACTATTATAGCATGAATGTAAACATTTATCATAAACACAAAGATATATAATAATAACTACATTTATTATTACCTCTAGGGCATATCTCCAACAGTACTGATTCTTCCGAGCAAGGTAAACATTCTTTACTTCATCGGTAGCATCAGCTGCAGGTGGGTCACCCAGCGGTGCATCCAGCACATAGGTCAAATTACCAGTTGTGAGGACAATCCTCAAATTGCGGAACCAATCCACGAAGTTGCTTCCATTGTTTTTCAACTTTTCTTTCTCTAGGAACGCATTAAAATTGATGGTAGGGGCTGCCATTGATCTACAACATATTTGCAATAGTTTAGACTAAGTTTATGACAAATTGAGTTCAAATTAATAATAAAGTTTAATCTAGGTGAACTCCCACTCAAAACAACATCCCTCACATTGTTTTAGTGATCACACGAACCAAATCCACCATATCAAAACCGATCATCACGAGAGTTGATATAGTTTCAATGGCGAACAATCGACATGTTCATCATATCTACTATATGATTCATGCTTTACCTTTCGGTGATTCGTGTTCCTGAGACCATGTCTGTACATGCTAGGCTCGTCAAGATCAAACCTTAGTTACCGCATAAGCAAATCTGACTTGCTTACGTTGTATTCACTTGCGGAATCTAACACACCCGATCATCACGTGGTGCTTCGAAACAACAAGCTTTAGCAACGGTGCATACTAAGGGTGAACACTTTAGAACTTGAAATTTATGTGCATGAGGGATCATCTTATAATGCTACCGTCGTCTACTAAGCAATACAAGATGCATAAAGGATTAACATCACATGCAATTCATAATATGTGATATGATATGGCCTTTCTTCTTTGTGCTTCCGATCTCCATCTTCAAGCACGAACATGATCTCCATCTTCAAGCACGAACATGATCTCCATCATCACCGGCATTGCATCAAGGTCAATGACGCTTCTCCATGGTTGTCGTCCACCGGCTTCAACTATTACAACTACTTTGAATAGACACGCGGGTCTTAACAGAAATTAAAGACAACCATATGGCTCCTGTCGGTTGCCAACTTACAATAAGGAACATTGCATACATCAAATATAATCACAATCATGGCCATATCACATCACTGCACACCCCTGCAAAACAAAGTTAGACGCCTCTACTTTCTTTGCATATTTTACGTGGTTTGGGGCTTTCAATAAGTGTCGTTCTAACTTACGAACAAGAACCACAACATTGATACTAGTATTGTTAATCACCCGTTGTAAATTGGATCTCCACTATGCTGGGAGAAACAGGCACCCGCAAAGCCACTTATGCAATACGAGTTGCATGTCAAGCGTGGAGCAAGTCTCATGAACGATGTCATGTAAGGTTAGCCCGGGCCACTTCATCCCAACATCCCACAAGATGCAAAGTACACAAGAAGCAATCGACAATAAAAGCATCAATGCCCACAATGACCATTGTGTTCTACTCGTGCAACAGATCTACATATAGACACGGCTCTGATACCACTGTTGGGTTTCGTAGCATGGAAAACAAAAAATTTCTACCGCATACAAACAAACAAGCCAAGATCTATCTACTAGATTGTAGCAACGAGTCGATGGAATAACTCACCCTCGAAGATTCCAAAGTGTTTAACGAGAGCAGATTCTCGTGGGTGATGTAGTCGTACTCTTTCCGATCTCAAGATCGCGTAGACGATCCTTCCGGCGCCGCGTTCCAGCAGCGCTCTCGCAGTCGGTCACACGTTCGGTACTCGATGAAGACCTTCCTCTCCCTTGTTCCAGCAGGCAGCGGAGGTTGTAGCACTCTCCTCGCGATTCCGGCAGCACAACGGCGTGGTACCGGAAGTAGAGGGGAGATCTCGCAGGGCTTCGCCTTAAGCTAGAGCGAGTATGGTGGAGTATGAGAGAGCTTTGGTGATCTAGGGTTTAGACACACCAATTAGAAGGCTCTAAACCGGAGGCTAGGGCAATTAGAAGCTCTAACTTGACGGCTTGGGAGAAATCCCTAGGCTGTGGCTAGGGTTTTAGGTTTAGAGGAGAGGGACTTGTGTGTTAGGAGGGGCAGCCCTTCCCCTCCCTTTTATAGGTGGGAGGCGCGGCCAAGGGGAGGGGAGTCCCTCCCCAACTCGGCTTGGAGGTGGGCCGGCGGTTGGAGGAGGGAATCCCTCCCCAACTCGGTTTCCCACTCCTCCTCCTCTTTCCAAAACTTGCCGTTTGACTTTCAAACTAGCCGTTTGACTTTTCAAATTAGGATTTGAATAAACCCTTTATTTTGGACAGCAAAGACACCTAGTACATGATGCAATCATTCCAACTCACAATGACACATTCATGTACCCTTCCCCCTTTGGAGTGCCGGACATTCCGGAACCTTCTAGAATGTTCCCGATGAAAACACCGGAACCATTCCCCAACTCCGAAACGGGACTTTCCTTATATGAATCTTATTCTCCGGACCATTCCGGATCTCCTCGTGATATCCCGGATCCCATCCGAGACTCCGAACAACATTCGGTCTCTTTCTCATCATTCCATAACTACTCAAACAACGTCGAATCCTTAAGTGTGTCTCCCTACGGTTCGTGAACTATGCGGACATGATCGAGACACTTCTCCGAACAATAACCAATAGAGGAATCTGGAAATTCATATGGCTCCCACATATTTCTACGATTACTTTGCGATCGAATGAACCACTTACATACGATATCAATTTCCCTTTGTCTCACGATAGTTAACTTATCCGAGGTTATGATCGTCGGTATCTCTGCATACCTAGTTCAACCTCGTTACTGATAAGTACTCTTTTCTCGTTCCCGTGATATGTGATCCCTTGTGAGCCAGTCACATGCTTGCAAGCTAATTGGATGACATTTCACCGAGAGGGCCCAGAGTATATCTATCCGTCATATGGATGGACAAATCCCACTCTTGATCCATGTGTTTCAACCAATACTTTCCGAACACTCAATGCCACCTTTATAGCCACCCAGTTACGGTGTGGTGTTTGATGTTATCAAAGCATCCATCCGGTAAAGGTGATATGCATGATCTCATGGTCTAAGGAATTAGATTACTATGTATCAGAAAGCATATAGCAATTGAACTATTAAAATGACTTGATCTTTATGCTACGCTTATCTATAGGAGTATGTCCACCATATCATTCTCCTAATGATATGATCTTGTTGTTAATAACATCTCAATGTTCATGATAGGGAAACCACAATCATCTATTAACCAACAAGCTAGTATTATACAGAGGCTTTACTAGGGACTTCAAATTAAGTTTACAAATCACACAAGTATTAATGTTTCCTTGTTAATACTATTATAGCATGAATGTAAACATTTATCATAAACACAAAGATATAATAATAACTACATTTATTATTGCCTCTAGGGCATATCTCCAACAGAATGTGGCCATCATGCCTCCTCAAGGGCCTTAGCGGCGAAAGCTTTCCGGCATGGATTCTATTGGCCCAATGCTTTGGAGCAAGCAGAGGATCTGGTGAGAAAATGCAATGGCTGTCAAAGATACGCCACGAAAACTCATTTACCAATGTCGGAGCTGAAAACTATCCCCATTACCTGGCCATTTGTTTCATGGTTCCTAGATATGGTAGGGCCATTTAAGCCGGCTAAAGGAGGGATGACCCATATCCTAGTCATGGTTGACAAGTTCACCAAATGGATTGAAGTGAAACCAATTCGAAAATGTGATGGGGAAACAGCAGTAAGATTCCTCAAGGATATAATCCTGAGATATGGCTATCCCCATAGCATCATAACTGATAATGGAACAAATTTCGCTGAAGGAGCATTTGTGAGGTTCTTCCAAGAGAAGAAGATCCGGCTAGATGTCGCCTCAGTCGCCCACCCCGCCTCGAACGGGCAAGTGGAAAGATCCAACGGACTGGTATTGTCCGGGATAAAACCCCGGCTCATAGAGCCGCTGCAAAGATCAGCGGGGTGCTGGATAGAAGAACTACCAGCGGTACTATGGAGTTTAAGAATAACTCCAAATTGATCAACATGCTATACGCCATTCTTTCTGGTATATGGGGCAGAAGCTGTATTACCAGCCGACATAGAGCATGATTCGCCAAGAGTCACCCAATACACAGAAGCCGAAGTGCGTGAAGCCCGGCAAAATGATGTTGATCTGCTGGAAGAAGCGAGAGAATTGGCCTTGTCCAGATCCGCCATATATCAGCAAAATGTCCGATGCTATCATAGCCGGAAAGTAAACCCCCGAGTCTTCCGGGAAGGTGACCTGGTACTCCGGCTGATACAGCGCACAGCTGGCATGCATAAGCTATCCCCTCCATGGGAAGGACCTTTCGTTGAAAGCAAAGCCTTGCACAATGATTCCTACTATCTTATTGATGCACACCCCCAGAAAAGAACAAGGAGGATGATACGTCTAAAACGTATCTACTTTCCCGAACACTTTTGCTATTGTTTCTCCTCTATACTTGTGTGATTTGGCTGCAACTAATGTGAACTGACGCTGTTTTCAGCAGAATTGCCTTGGTGTCTACTTTTTGTGCAGAAAATCAACTATCAGGAAAAATCCCGGAAAATATGCCAAAAATCCTATTTCACCCGAAGACTCCAGGAGCCAGAATACGAGACGGAGAAGAGCCCTGGGGTGGCCACACCACCTACTGGCGTGGGCCAGGCCAGGCCGCGCCAAGGGGTGGTGTGGGCCCCCAGGCACCCCCTCGGCCTCTCTCTTCGCCTATAAGGAGCCTTCTGACCTAAAAACTTTGGCGAGGGGGGGCGACGTTTTTCCAGAAGGAGTTCCGCTTCACCGCCACCACCAGATTCCACGAAACAGCACCAGAAACTCCATTCTGGCATCCTGCCGGGATGGGGAATTGGAGGAGATCATCGCCATCATCATCACCATCGCTTCTCCATCGACCATCCATGTTTCCCCATCTATGAGTGAGTAATCCCCCGATGTAGGCTATGGGGATGGTAGGGATTGGATGAGATCGTTCATGTAATGGCATCAGATTGTTAGGGCATGGTGCCTAGTATCTTTTATTAGTGCTTTATGACTTTGTTACGACTTGTTGTGCTTAATGCTTGTCACTAGGGCCCGAGTGCCATGATTTCAGATCTGAACTTGTTATTGATTCATTATGATAGTATTGTTCTTGGTCTTATCTACAAGTTGTATACACACGTTGTTGTCCGGAACCTATGGCCCCGAAGTGACAGAAATTGGGATAACCAGAAGGGAAAGGCTTTGATGTGAGGATCACATGTGTTCACGGAGTGTTAACGCTTTGCTCCGGTGCTCTATTAAAAGGAGCACCTTAATTGCCAGTAGTTCCCTAGAGGCCCCGCTGCAAACGGGCTGGCAGGACAAAAGATGTCGTGTAAGTTCTCATTGCGAGCACGTATGACTATATATGGAACACATGCCTAGGATTCTCTAGTACTTGGATGCTTTATCTTATTTATCTGCAATTGCCCTATGTTCTGATTGCGATGTGAATTGTCTTGTCCATGCAACGCCCGTCCATCCATTCCTATGCCTACTGTACTTGAATCCCACTATTACTGCTTTTGTTACTACTGTCTTTGCTTTGCTACTGCTGTTACTTTACTATTCCTACTACAAAACTGTTGCTACTGATAAACTGCTGTGAGCAAGATTGTTTCCAGGTGCAGCTGAATTGACAACTCAGTTGTTAAGGCTTATAAATATTCTTTGGCTCCCCTTGTGTCGAATGAATAAATTGGGTTTCACTTCCCTCGAAAATACTGCGATACACCCCCTATACTTGTGGGTCATCAAGACTATTTTCTGGCGTCGTTGCCGGGGAGCATAGCTTTATTTATCAAGTTCACTTGGATTCTTTATTGTTCGCTGCTATCCATCCATCATGGGTAAGTCTCGTGATGGCAAGGTTCCTATTTTACCATCCACTACAAGAAGAGGTACGGTTCTAAACACCTCTGCTGCTCTTGATTCACCATCTGTTATAAGTAAGCTCGTTACACCACCACATACACATGCTACACACACTGCTACTACTGCTGAATCTGAAACTTCTGATGCTTATGATGCTGCTTCTACTGTGCTTGATAAGAGTGGTTCATTAGGTCCTTTCCTAGATGCTACGATTGCTAGAACTATAGCTGGAAATACCGAAACTCCTAATGAAGACACTACTACGCCTATTAGCTCACCTAAGTCTAGTAAGAGTTATGATGTTGAAGAAGATTATGTTGAGATGACTGATGAGTTTATTGAAGAATGTAGGAACACCCATGATAGGAGCGCTGCTAAGAATCTCCTTGAGAGGCGTACTATTAGACCCAAATTATCTCCTGATGCTAAGTTTGCTGCTTCTCCCATAAACATTATAGATGAAGATTATGATTTCTCTCTCGATCTATCTTACATAGCTATTGTCGAGAAAGAACCTTTTTGTGGGACTAAGAATGAAAGTGCGGTAGCACATATGAATGAACTTTCTACCATGAGTGGCTTGTTTTCTGATGATATTAAGATGCGTACTTACTTTGTTGCTAAGATTTTCCCTTTTTCACTGAAAGGAGAAGCTAAAACTTGGTTTAGTAATTTACCTCCTGGATCTATTGATAGCCCTGAGTGCTTGATTAGTACTTTCCTGCAGAAATATTTTCCTCCCAGTGCTAGACATGCTATTTTGCAGGAACTTTTTGATTTCAAACAGGGAGAAAAGGAGGTATTGCCCGAATCTTGGGCAAGGTTTTGTGCTCTGATTCATGCACAGGCTGGAAGTCCATTACCTAAGAATGAGCTTCTTGATATATTTTATAATGGACTAACCGAAGAATGTAGGACATACCTAGATAGTTGTGCTGATTGTGTTTTCAGGAATAGGACTCCTAAGAAAGCTGAGGAATTGATGGCTAAAATAAGCAAGAATTATGAAGATTGGACTCCTCCTAAACAAGCTATACCTGAAGTAATTGTACCTGAACCATCTATTCCTGTGCCTATTCCAACATCAAAGAAGAGGGGAGTTATTGAATTAAATGATGAAGTGATGAAGGAAGCTAAGAAATGTCTTAAGGAGAAGGGAATTAAAGCTGCAGATGTCAAGAATTTACCTCCTATAGAAGAATTATGTAAGCCTATTCCCTACTCACCCACTATTGAGGTACACTCTCTCCAACACTTTGATGAAGGTGATATCCCTTACTCTAAACCTCCGGATCAATGCTTAGAAGAATTTGATATCTTTATTGTTAAGCAAGATAACTTTAATAAAAGGGTGCAAAATCATCTAATGGAAAACACTAGAGCTATTGTTGAGTTGAAAGATATTGTGGAAAGAACCTCTAATGATGTTAAAATGATTGTTAAACACTTTCAAATGGTTCAAACTCAAATAGATCAACTCGTTAAAGTGCAAAACGACTTGCTAGTTAATGCTGCTAAAGAAAAACATGCTTATGAAATTAGAACTAGAAGTGGTGCTACTACCTAGGATCCTCTATATCCCGAGGGGCATCCCAAAAGAATTGAGCAGGATTCTCAACAAGCTGAAAATAGTGGTTCTACTCGTAAGAAAAGAAAAAAGAAACATAAAACTGTTGTAGAACCCTCTGAACCTGCTATAGATCCTAATAGTATATCTATCTCTGATGCTGAAACTGAAAGTGGTAATGCAAAAAATGAAGTGCCTAATGAAGAAAAAGTTGTAGAAGAACCTGAAAACCACACTAAGAATAGTAAATACACTAAAGAAGATTTTATTGCTAAGAAACATGGTAGTGAAAGAGAACCTTGGGTCCAAAAACCTATGCCTTTCCCTGATAAGAAACACAAGTCAAAAGAAGATGAACACTATAATAAGTTTTGTGAGTGGATGAAGCCTTTATTCTTGCAAATTCCTTTGACTGATGCTATTAAATTGCCTTCTCACTCAAAGTATATGAAGGACATTGTCTCGAATAAAAGGAAGATCCCTAATAAAGAAATTTCTACTTTTGCTTGCTACTTATTCCTTCAATGGTAAGGTTCCTAAGAAACTTGGAGACGCAGGGATTCCAACTATCCCTTGCTCTATTAAGAACAGTTATGTTAGAACTGCTTTGTGTGATTTGGGAGCTGGAGTTAGTGTTATGCCTTTCTCTCTCTATAAGAGACTTCAGCTTGAAAAATTGATTCCAACTGATATATCTTTGCAAATGGCTGATAAATCTACCACTATTCCTGTAGGTATATGTGAGGATGTACCTGTTCAGGTGGCTCACAATTGCTTGATATTAACTGATTTTGTCGTGCTTGAAATGCCAGAAGATGATAATATGTCTATTATTCTTAGGAGACCTTTTCTTAATACTACAGGAGCTGTTATTAATTGTAATCAAGGAAAGGTGACCTTCAATGTTAATGACAAGGAACATACTGTATATTTTCCCAAGAAGATTGAAAGGACTTATGATCTGAATTCAATTGAACATGTTGAAGGCATTCAAGTTGGAGAAATATACTGTCCCATACCAAGAGAAAAATTTGAAACTATTATGATTGGGACCATTGCTATCAAGGTCAAGGTAACATAATCATTAGTGGAGTACAAAGTTTTGTCTCATATGCAATTGTTTTGGTAGCAAGACTTCATCAACCTTGCTAACAAAAGGATTCCATTGAACAAAACAATGTTTTCACTATGATTAGCTCCGTTTATTTCTATCCTTTGCATTTTAGTTTTTGCTTTCGTTTAGTTTTCTTTGTGTTGTTAGTTGCTTGCATGCTAGAACTTCTGTAGTTCTATCCTTGTTTTGTCCTTGCATCTTGTTTCCAAAAGAAAAAGAAAAAAATCTGTCTGTCAGAAAAATCATTCTTCTATTTCTGAAAAAAGCCCAAAAATAAAGTGTCTCGAAAAATTCTAGAAAATTCATATTAAATTTTTACGTGAAAAAGGGGCAGAGGAGTATCTGGTAGGTACACCAGGCAGGAACACCATGTGGTGGCGCGGCCAGCCCTGGGTGGCGCCATGCCCTGGTGTGGGCCACCCTGGCCCCCCACTACTTCTCTCACCTGCCACTTTCTTCTCTCTCCCGAGTAAGCTCGAGTTCATAACTCAAAATCATGTTCTTTCTGTGCTTGCTCTCGATTTTTTCGATCTCCTTGCTCAGCCCATCTTTCTTGCTGAAATTTGGAGCAATTGTTCCCTGGTATGTGACTCCTCCCCTTGTCCAATGTAGATTTGTGTTTAGTGGATTATATGTTGAGTATTTTGCTGCTGTAGGTGATTGGTTATGAGAGCTTGTAAGCTTGTTTGATGCTTAGAGATATAGTTTTGATGCATTTTTAGGCCTCTTGCAAGTCCCTATGAGTAGAATCCTTCATTATATTTACTTTGCAATCACTTGTTTAATAGGTGTTTAAATTTCAGAATAGAAGATGAGTGAATACCACCTAAACCAACATGAGCTTTGGGTGCCTGAGGTCATGAAGGTCCATCGGGAGGAGGAAGTTTTTCCCTCCATTTATCCATGTCCTGAGTTCATGAGAGCTGCAGGAATTCTACAAGATTTCCACACTTTGGTTTCTAATGCAGGGTTAGAGCGTTTCTTGGAAGATGAACCTTGCCAATTTGTGAAACTAACCATGTCTGTGGTGCAGGATTTCCAATTTAGTCACTCTTTTCCTAACCCCATGGTCCATTACAAAATTTACAATATTGCTGTCAATCTTTCTCTTGATAATTTTTGTGCAGCTATTAAGGTACCTTAATGGGGATCATGTAAGAAGATTAAAGAGAGACCGGAACCACTCATGGATTTATACGCAGAAATTTGTCAAGGGAGTAGCTTCTCGAAGGAGAATGGAAAAATCCGTAACATTCATCTTCCCTCCATTCGCTACTTTGCCTACTTTATTGCCAAGTGTGTTCTTGCTAGGAAAACGGCCAATAAGTTATCTTCGTTTGATCTAGAATTTATCTCTGCTACTCTTAGACGAGATAGGTCTTACAACTTGGGTGCTTTGATAGCCTTCCGTCTTGCTGCTAACCGTGAGAAAGGTGGAATTTGTGGAGGCCTCATTGCTTCTCGTTTGCTAGCATTGCATGGTTTAGTGCCTCATCATCTAGACCTACAGTTCCCCATAGAGATGCTTGATCTTAATTCCATGATACAGCATAAATTTATTTCCTCGTGGGCTAGTTTGAGTGAGTTATCTTATGAAATAACCTTTCTTAAGGCTGGCTGGAGAAAGAGCAAGTCCGAGCGTGTTGTTATTTTGCCTGCACCTGTTTTGTTTAACCTTGATAACAGGGAAGGATGGTCCCTCACTGAGGAGGAGCTTGATACGTACTTGGGAGAGCTTTCCCAGCAGGAGCAGGACACTAGAAGGGAGGTCACGGATGATTCGGTCCAGCCCTCGAATGAGGGCGAGTCTTCATATCAGCAGGCCGCTTATGATTGGGGAGCTTCTTCTTCCTCTCATGGGCCCAGTTACGACCATTCTTACCAAGATCCACCCGCTTGGAACCCCTATTCGTACATGGATTGATACCCACTTAGGCCAAAAGCCTAAGCTTGGGGGGAGGTACGCCGACACCGCACTCATCTCCATATCATGTTGCGTCGGTACTTTGTATATTCATGTTTTCGTTCTCTTTTTAGTTTTTGTTCTTCTTTGCTTTTGCTTTCTAAAAACACAAAAGACCAAAAATATTTTTGTTGTTTCTCTTTGGTTTGCTTCTTCTTTTCGCCTTGGTTTGCTTTTCCCTTTTTGTTTTGTTTGAACTATTCGAAAAACCCAAAAAGATTTTGCTTTGCTTGTTTTTCTCTTTGGGTTCCTGTTTAAAAATCGAAAACACCAAAAATATTTGTCGTTCTTCTTTGGTTTTCGTGAGTTTGCTACAGGGTTCGGCAGTTCAAAATGTATCTACTTTCCCGAACACTTTTGCTATTGTTTCTCCTCTATACTTGTGTGATTTGGATGCAACTAATGCGAACTGACGCTGTTTTCAGCAGAATTGCCTTGGTGTCTACTTTTTGTGCAGAAAATCAACTATCAGGAAAAATCCCGGAAAATATGCCAAAAATCCTATTTCACCCGAAGACTCCAGGAGCCAGAATACGAGACAGAGAAGAGCCCTGGGATGGCCACACCACCTGCTGGCGCGGGCCAGGCTAGGCCGCACCAGGGGGTGGTGTGGGGCCCCCAGGCACCCCCTCGGCCTCTCTATTCACCTATAAGGAGCCTTCTGACCTAAAAACTTCGAGGGGGTCGACGTTTTTCTAGAAGGAGTTCTGCTCCATCGCCACCACCAGATTCCACGAAACAACACTAGAAACTCCCTTCTGGCATCCTGCCAGGACGGGGAATTGGAGGAGATCATCGCCATCGCTTCTCCATCGACCATCCATGTTTCCGCCATCTATGAGTGAGTAATCCCCCGCTGTAGGCTATGGGGATGGTAGGGATTGGATGAGATCGTTCATGTAATGGCATCAGATTGTTAGGGCATGGTGCCTAGTATCTTTTATTAGTGCTTTATGACTTTGTTGCGACTTGTTGTGCTTAATACTTGTCACTAGGGCCCGAGTGCCATGATTTCAGATCTGAACTTGTTATTGATTCATTATGATAGTATTGTTCTTGGTCTTATCTACAAGTTGTATACACACGTTGTTGTCTGGAACCTATGGCCCCGAAGTGACAGAAATCGGGATAACCGGAAGGGAAAGGCTTTGATGTGAGGATCACATGTGTTCACGGAGTGTTAATGCTTTGCTCCGGTGCTCTATTAAAAGGAGCACCTTAATTGCCAGTAGTTCCCTAGAGGCCCCGCCATAAACGGGCTGGCAGGACAAAAGATGTTGTGCAAGTTCTCATTGCGAGCACGTATGACTATATATGGAACACATGCCTAGGATTCTCTAGTACTTGGATGCTTTATCTTATTTATCTGCAATTGCCCTATGTTCTGATTGCTATGTGAATTGTCTTGTCCATGCAACGCCCGTCCATCCATTCCTATGCCTACTATACTCGAATCCCACTGTTACTGCTTTTGTTACTACTGTCTTTGCTTTGCTACTGCTGTTACTTTACTATTCCTACTACAAAATTGTTGCTACTGATAAACTGCTGTGAGCAAGATTGTTTCCAGGTGCAGCTGAATTGACAACTCAGTTGTTAAGGCTTATAAATATTCTTTGGCTCCCCTTGTGTCGAATGAATAAATTGGGTTTCACTTCCCTCGAAAATACTGCGATACACCCCCTATACTTGTGGGTCATCAAGACTATTTTCTAGCGTTGTTGCCGGGGAGCATAGCTTTATTTATCAAGTTCACTTGGATTCTTTATTGTTCGCTGCTATCCATCCATCATGGGTAAGTCTCATGATGGCAAGGTTCCAATTTTACCATCCACTACAAGAAGAGGTACGGTTCTAAACACCTCTGCTGCTCTTGATTCACCATCTGTTATAAGTAAGATCGTTACACCACCACATACACATGCTACACACACTGCTACTACTACTGAATCTGAAACTTCTGATGCTTATGATGCTGCTTCTACTGTGCTTGATAAGAGTGGTTCATTAGGTCCTTTCCTAGGTGCTACGATTGCTAGAACTATAGCTGGAAATACCGAAACTCCTAATGAAGACACTACTACGCCTATTAGCTCACCTGAGTCTAGTAAGAGTTATGATGCTGAAGAAGATTATGTTGAGATGACTGATGAGTTTACTGAAGAATGTAGGAACACCCATGATAGGAGCGCTGCTAAGAATCTCCTTGAGAGGCATACTATTAGACCCAAATTATCTCCTGATGCTAAGTTTGCTGCTTCTCCCATAAACATTATAGATGAAGATTATGATTTCTCTCTCGATCTATCTTACATAGCTATTGTCGAGAAAGAACCTTTTTGTGGGACTAAGAATGAAAGTGCGGTAGCACATATGAATGAACTTTCTACCATGAGTGGCTTGTTTTCTGATGATATTAAGATGCGTACTTACTTTGTTGCTAAGATTTTCCCTTTTTCACTGAAAGGAGAAGCTAAAACTTGGTTTAGTAATTTACCTCCTGGATCTATTGATAGCCCTGAGTGCTTGATTAGTACTTTCCTGCAGAAATATTTTCCTCCCAGTGCTAGACATGCTATTTTGTAGGAACTTTTTGATTTCAAACAGGGAGAAAAAGAGGTATTGCCCGAATCTTGGGCAAGGTTTTGTGCTCTGATTCATGCACAGGCTGGAAGTCCATTACCTAAGAATGAGCTTCTTGATATATTTTATAATGGACTAACTGAAGAATGTAGGACATACCTAGATAGTTGTGCTGATTGTGTTTTCAGGAATAGGACTCCTAAGGAAGCTGGGGAATTGATGGCTAAAATAAGCAAGAATTATGAAGATTGGACTCTTCCTAAACAAGCTATACCTGAAGTAATTGTACCTGAACCTTCTATTCTTGTGCCTATTCCAACATCAAAGAAGAGGGGTGACGAGGGTTTAACTCATCAATGCCCATTGTTATGGGCTTGGGTTTTGGAGAAGGAGGGAGCACTGGAGACATCTATCGGCTAGCAAACAAGCACACAGGGGACAAAGGATTTACCCAGCTTCAGGCCTCGTAGAGGTCCCTACTCCTGCTTGTCTGCTCGTGGAATTATCGAAGGAGTCGAGAGTTACAATGGTGCGCAGATGCAATCTGGCGAGGGTTTGTGGAAACTAGGGTTGTGTGTGTCCTCCTCGCCGCCCCTCCTACCCTTTATATAGATAGGCTAGGTCTCGGGTAGCAGGTCGAGTCAGTTACAAGTTAGGGTTTCCCCTTTCAAACTTTCTATCTTTAGCTTTTTCTTGATCTTCAAGCAATCGAGAGTCCGCAGGTTACTCGAGTCCTTCCATCTGGGCCTTGGCGACACCATGGGCCTATACGTATTTGGACCGTATATACCAAGATCGAGTACCTGTAGGGTATACCCATGTCAGTAGCCCCCGAGTGTCCAGTGGAATCGCAGATTCGACTGGGGACTTTTTTGAAGTCTTCGAGTGCCTAAATGAGTACATTTCGACTGCTTTTATTTATGTCATAGGGATTGTTGATATACGTGCCTGATATAACTGAAGTATCGGTATCAGTTAACCACCTTAGGGTGAAACAACACAATCTACTCAAATTCGAGTCCCCGGACTCGAATCCGGAAAAGTGCTGGTGTAATTCGACTCAGGCCGCGGAGGTCTTACAGGAGTCGAATTCCAGTTATATGGGTGTGAGCACTCAACGCGTCCGTCAAGGCATGTTCATCGTGCCTGTAGGCACGGATATATTTCTGGTAGTGCGCAGTTAAATGCGTTGCCAGGCCTTATTCAGGTCTTACCTTCACGCCGTAAGCGTGGCATCTGAATTTTATCATCGCGGAGACGATTCGGGAGTCCCAGGAGACGTAGTCTCTTTGTAGGGAAAATTTGTGAGGCGGTGTCACCAAAGGTTGCGAGTGCGGATGTTATCAACACACAGCTTTTGTGCAAATAATCATACGATGCGCGACCAGTGCTCCCTATGGGAGTAGCCCCCGAGTGCCTGGTTGAGTCGAAGACTCAGGCAGGGACTAAAGAACTTTTGCGACTGCTATCGTCTTTTTGTTTATTTGTTTCAGTCGATGACTCAGGCAGGGACTAAATATTTTCGCGACTGCTGTCATCTTTTGTCTGCTTGTTTCAGTCGAATTTGTTTCCGGCGCTCCCTATGAGAGTAACCCATGTCCATAATCGAACTGTGATTCGAGTGGCTGGGTTTGTTTTTGTGATTGTCTTCGTGCCTGCAACAAGAAAAGAAAAGTCGTAGGGTGCACGGCCAGCGCTCCCTATGGGAATAGCCCCCGAGTGCTTGGTGGAGTCGAAGACTCCAACAAGGACTAAAGTAGCCTTTGATGACGTCAGTGGTGACGCTTGCATGACCTCAGTTGCCCGCGTGAGCAATTTTGACGGGACGTGACGAGCGATGGGTCCCACTTTCTGACTTTGGTTTAAATGTGCGTGCGTAATCTTATTATTAACTGTGCCTCCTCGATTTCCGCGCGTAATGGGAGCAGTGGAGGGACGGTTCGCGCTTCCTCTTCTCCACGTGTCGAGCGCGATGCACGCCACGCGTCTAGTAGGGTTTTTGTGAGTCGTTGGATTGCATCTCCTAGGGGTTAAGTAGCGGCGCTACGGCGGTAATTTTCCATCTGCACTCTTTTCTTCCTTGCTGCCATCGCCATTGCTGCTGCTCATCTGCTTTTCCCTGCGCTCATCTCCTCCTCAACTCTGTACCACCTCCGTTCGTTTCCAAGTTATTTTTTGCGCTCTCATCGCCGCCGCGCAATGGGAAAGAAGAAAGGAGGCGCTACCGCTGAAGCCGCGGCCACCGTTGCTGCGACGAAGAAGAAGGGTGGCCCCGCTACTACGGGCACCAGTGCCGCCGCCGGCGGGAAAAAGAAGGTCGCGGGCACCCGCGTGACCAATGGCGCATGGCGCCCTTCTATCATCAAGGCGTCGGATCTCCGTCTTCTTCGCCAAGACGAAGTTATTTCTGCAGCAGTCGCCGATTCGCGCGTCCCCAGCGGTGAGACCATTCCTGTGCCTCCCGCTGGTTTTCGAGTGATGTTTCTTGCATTCGTCATTCGCGGCCTTTCTTTGCCTCTCCACCCCTTTCTTAGGGGTCTCCTTTGTTTCTACGGGCTCCAGCTCCATCAGTTGTCCCCAAACTCGATTCTCCACATCACCTGTTTCATTACTCTTTGCGAGTGCTGGCTCAGAATCGAGCCGCACTTTGGCCTTTTCAAGCGCTTGTTTAAATTGAAGCGCCACTCCGCCTCTGGCTCTTTAGTTTATGACGTAGGTGGTTGCGGTATCCATGTCGACCCATCCGCCACCTACTTTGACATCAAGCTTACCAAGTCCGTCCAGGGATGGAGGGACAAATGGTTCTATGTCCGCGATCAGAAGGCCAAAGATGAGCACTTTGGACTTGCGCCCTTCGATCCGGCGACTCCCTGCAAGAAGATGCGTTCTTGGAAGAACGTAGTTATGCCTGGCGAACTCGCGGAGACGGACGTGCTGTATCAGCGTGTCTGCGACCTCGAAAGTCGCATACGCGTAGAAGAGGGAGGCTGCGCTCTTATCAGGACTTGGCTACGCCGTCGCGTCCAGCCTCTCCAAGCTAGAGTCCATCCCATGTTTCAATGGAGTGGCCCTGATGATGCCACTCGCGTGTCTGCCGATAGCATGTCCGCGAGTGGGGTGGATAAGAGGATTCGACTGGTTACGAAGTGCACTGTTAAGGATGTGCTTCCAAGCGAACCAGTTGTTCCTCCTTTTGATGCTTCGAATCCTCCTCCCGAGGTATAGTTATGCTACGCAGTAGCTTATTTTCACGATTGCTTTTCTGTTTGCTTACTTGTTCTATTTGTATGCAGGATTGGGCGGTGTCGCCTTGTATGCCTCCTCTCCCTGAGGGGATTATTCCTCGTGAATCTTTGGAAGAGGACGAGTCTGAGTCGACTGTCCCTTCTGATGTGGAAGAGGAAGCCCCCGAGTCCGAGAGCCCGGATACTCACAAGCGTTCGCGTAGCAAGGACTCCGACGCGTCGACTCCTTCGACTCCAGGAGGCGTGGCTGTTGGCACGGAGTCGCCAATTCCAGCCGTTCCTGTGAGGGCTGTGGCACCGTCTTCTCGCAAGAAGATGCGATTGCCCAAGGAGTCTTCGTCGGAATCGGCGGCTGCCACGTTTGATCTTGACAACTTTAACTAGTAAGTTTGCTGAGTCATTCATTCTTTGCTGTTTTCTTCTTGTTGGTTTTGCCCTGGAGTTTGCCCTTTTCTCAATGTGGACTTGGTCTTGTAGTCAAGAGGCGTCGTCATCTTCTGGCGACGTCAAGTTTTTGAAAGAATCGGGAGTCGCGACTTCAAGGGCCAAGGTAGAGGTCGAGCGCGCTCCTTCTCCTCTGGCGGCGGCCCACTCCGGGCACAATTCTTCGAGCTCTCCTCACGTAGGGGAGCATCGAATGGTTGCTCGGATGACGGTTTAGCAAAGTTCTTCGGAGTCGCTAGAGGACCATGTAAGTATATATTTCCTTCTTTTTTAATATGGCAGTCAATGCTTTCTGCTGCCCTCTTCTGACTCCTTGTTTTGTGTGACAGCTCCTTGTAAAGGAAGCCGCGCAGGTGGCGGAGCAGGTGATGGCGATGGCTCGCCAGCATGCAATGCTGGAGACGCGTCACCGCGTGGTCGAAAGTGAGTGCTCTACACTTATTCTTTTCGTCTTCTCTCTGTTTTGATATAATCGACTGATAGCCAATTATTGACTGCCATGTAGCTGAGCATAACGCTTTACTGCGCAACGTCGCCACGTTGGATAAAACACTAGCCGCAGCTGTGAAGGGGCACGACGAGGCAATCGTGGCTCGTGACGATGCCCAGAAGCGCGAAGAGGATCTGCGTGCCTCCTTTGCGGCCAGGGAAAAGTTGTTCGAAGAGCAACTGTTCTCAGTCGCCAAGGCCCTCTCAGGTACCTTTACTGGTAGATATTTTATTGATGTTCCTCTCTGCATCTAGAGTTTTTGCCGATGGCGCTATAGATTTCATCCATGTGTGGGTTTTCTGTGCAGATGCTGGCGATTTGAGCTTTGACCCGCAAGCCCTTTGTCGCGATGACGCTCTGGCGGGCGCGGTGTCTGCGGTCGAGGATCGTAGCGCCGCTGTCCAAAATACGTTGTCCAAGGCCAAGGTCACCCTTAGTCGCCTCTGGGAGGAGTTGATGCCGAAGGCGGAGCTGGTCGACAATGTGGAAGAGCTGGTGGAGTCGCTCGCCGGGGGTGTGCCTGCCATGTACAAGGACTCCCTTCGCGTGGCTGGCGCGACCATGTCACTTGCCATGGTGCAAGCCCACGGAGTCGAAATAGATCCCTCTGCGGTGTGGAAGATGATGCCTGTTGGCACGGATGGTTAGCAGGTAGTATTCGCTCCCTTTGCGACTGCCTGTGCCAAATATGGCCATTCCTTGATAAATACTGTTGCCAAGTATTCGGAGGATCTCTAGCGTGCTAAGAAGATCGCGAAGGCTTCGGCCTCAGGAGCTGGCGGAAAGTCTGTGGCGTCTGATACTGCCACAGACTTGATGAAGCCCCCGAAGCCGTCGAAGTCGAAGAAGCTAGTTGCTCCGTAGTTAGTTTTTTGTAATAGTTGATGAATTGTCCTCTTGATTGGAGAACATGCCTGCTGGCGAGTGTGTTTGTAAACACTTATGCTTATCTTGAATGCGTCTGTTCCCCTTGCCTTTGTGTTGATTTGGTCGCCTTATTTGCTTTTGTCTTGACTTGTGGTAGGGCACATCGAGTGGTCCTGTGGGGGGAAACCAGGATTCGCCATCTCTTGATGAGACAGTGGCACCACCGTGCTCCAGGGTAGAGGAGCCTGTCGCGACTTCATGATCGCGTGAAGCAGCTGGAGCGTGAGTTGCCCCTGATCCGTGGTAATGCGGACGTGTGGAAGTCGAAGGCGGAAAAATCCGCCGCCCGCGAGCAATATCTTCTTGGCGAGGTGACGCGGCTGGGCGACCAGTTTAAGTGTTAGTTTGCTCGTCCTCATATTTTCCTTTGTAGTTAGTCGCAATGGTACGTTGTACTCATGTTGTTGGTGCTTCTTCGTGTAGTTGTTAGCGCACGCCGTCCGCAGGAGGAGAAGGATAGGATTGCCATCCGCCTTCATGATCTCACCCAGGAGCAACTTCAAGAGAGTGGATACTTCTGGGTAGATCATGATCCTGTGACTGCATTGGCGACCCTGCAGGATCGCGCTTCGTGAGTGCTGCTCTTCCTGAAGAAGTCACAGTCGTGTTTGAAGAACATCTATCGGGTGATGTTCCCGTTGGATGACACTCCATCAAGCCTGCTGGCTCTCCTGGCCAAATTTCAAGATATGTCCGCGGTTCGCGAGTGCGTGAGGCAGCAGTTGGTGGCTGGTGCCAAGGCTGCCCTCTCAATGGTGCGTTTGCACAGGCCTGACGTGGATGCCTCCGCCATTGCCTCTGGGCCACCGGCGCCACCAGCAGGATCTTCCTGGAATATGGTGTCGCATTATCAGGCGGTGGACCGCCCAGCCGAGGAGATCGTCGACTTCTTCGAGGAACAAACTAATGTTCTTCTGTTGCAAGGGTAGCCAAATATGTATCCTGCACATAAGTGTACTTGTGTTGTAAAGTTCATATATATTTGTAGATAATTTATTGTTGAATGTGTACAAACAGCTTTGTCAGCGTTAGGTGCGTTGCACTATGCGATTCCTTTTTGTTAGCCTGGCCATCCCTTTGTCAACCTGCCGGGCGCGTTGCGGCTGGGTTGAGTTTGCGTTAAGGGGTTCGATTGATGTGCCAGCTACTCAGTATATCGCGTTTATTGGTTTGAAGAACAGATGTAGGTAGGGTGGCGTAGCCCCCGAGTATAAAATTGACAAAAGTGAAAGAAAAACACAGAGTTTTGGGGCACTTAGCTTTTATTTATTTGAAGAGCAGTACGAGGTACAATGTGTGGCTAAGTAGCCTTGGCTGAGTAGCCTTATTTGCGTTGTAAAAAGTAAAACAACTAGGGGTAGAAGTGTCGCAGTTGTGCGACGTTCCAAGGATTGGATTATGCGACTCCTGTCTCTAAATCTTGAAGGCGATAGGCGCCACCTGGGACTACTTCTGTAATCACGTACGGTCCTTCCCAGGGGGATTCAAGCTTGAGATGCCCCTGCTGCTTCAGTCGCAGGACCAGGTCACCTTCGACGAAGGATCTAGGGCGAAGCCTTCTACTGTGGTAGTTGCACAGGTTCTGCTGGTAGATCGTGGATCTTTCTGCGGCGATTTCTCTTGCCTCGTCGAGGAGGTCGACGGAGTCTTCGAGTGCAAGAGAGGACTCTTGTTCCCTATAAGCGACTACGCGTGGTGCCTTGTACCTCACTTCGGCGGGTAGTACTACTTCTGCTTTGTGTACCATAAAGAATGGCGTGTAGCCCGTGGCGCTGTTTGGAGTTGTACGTAGGCTCTAGAGTACGGATTGGAGCTCATCTGGCCAGCAACCCGAGGCTTGTTCGAGTGGTCGAAGGAGTCCCTTCTTGATGCCGCTGCAGACGAGCCTGTTTGCTTTTTCCACCTGACCGTTGGTCTGTGGATGCGCGACTGAGGCATAACTGATGTTGATCCCCAGGTTCCCACAGAATTCTTGGAACTCCTTGGATGTGAAGTTCGTCCCGTTGTCAATGATGATGATGTGCCGCACGCCAAAGCGGTACACAATGGACTCGAAGAACTTGACCGCACTGTGCCCTGATTGTTTGGTCACTGGCATGGCCTCAATCCACTTGGTGAACTTGTCGACTGCGACCAAGAGGTAGACGTAGCCTCCTTGCGAGGACCTTGGGAGCTTGCCCACCATGTCGAGCCCCCATTGTGTGAAGGGCCAGGCCAATGGAATAGCCCGTAGCTCTGCGCCTGGTGCGTGTGGCTTGTCCGCGAATCGCTGACAAGCGTTGCACTTTTGGACTATGTCCTTGGCGTCGTGCATGGCCGTGGGCCAGTAAAATCCAGCTCGTAGAGCTTTGGCAACGAGGGCACGACTGCCGGCGTGGTGCCCGCAGGTCCCTTCATGGATGTCGAGGAGGACTGCTCTTCCATCGGCCAGGGAGACGCATCGTTGTAGCACTCCTATGATGCTGCGTTTATACAGTTCGCCGTTGAGAACGGCGAATGCCTTGGAGCGCCAGGCGATGTGCCGTGCATCTGTCGGATCGTCCGGTAGTCTCTTGCTGAGGAGGTACGTAATGTACGGCTGCGTCCAAGATTGTTCGATCATCATGACGCTCATTGGTCCCTCGAGTCCTGTGTCCAGCTCCAAGTCATCGAGTGCCATTGGCTCATTGGGTGGCATAGCCCCCGAGTCCGTTGTTGCGCTTGTTTTCTTCTCTACAACCTTTGGCTTGATGGAGCGTTCGCATATGCGCTCGAGAAATACCCTAGGTGGTATGGGGGCGCAGGTAGAGCCTATGTTGGCGAGTGTGTCCGCCTCCTCGTTGCTTTCGCGACCTATGTGTCGCAACTCGCAACCATCAAAGTCTCCTTCGAGTGTGTCGTAGAGGTCGCGGTACGCGATCATGTTGTCGTTCAGTGTATCGCACTCGTGCATTGTTTAATTGACGACCAACTTGGAGTCGCCATATATGATGAGCCTTTTGGCGCCACAGGCTTTTGCCATCCTCATCCCATGTAACAGGGCCTCGTATTCAGCCTCGTTGTTTGAGGCTGTGAACTGCATTCGAGGGATATATTTCAGCTTGTCCCCTTGAGGTGATGTCAATATGACACCTGCGCCTACTCCATCTTTCCGTTTGGACCCATCGAAGTGCATTGTCCAGAGGTAGGACATATCTGGCTTGTCCGGGAGTTGGTTCTCCATCCAGTGCACGAGGAAGTCAGGGAGCACTTGCGACTTGATGGCGTTGC
This sequence comes from Avena sativa, assembly GCA_916181665.1. Classification (NCBI taxonomy): domain Eukaryota; kingdom Viridiplantae; phylum Streptophyta; class Magnoliopsida; order Poales; family Poaceae; genus Avena; species Avena sativa. The sequence continues at coordinate 550,313,148 of OV702290.1, read as the reverse complement.
GCTTTTCGTATGTGATGTCTCATGGAGACAGCTCTATTCCCCAAAGCGCGACTTGCCCCGTGGCGTCGGGGTTATTGAGGATATGCCCCAACGGGGCATCGTTGACTACCACGATTGGGTGTTCCTGGAAGTAGTGGCGCAGTCGCCGGGCGGTCATAAAGACGCCGTACGCTAGCTTCTGGTAGTGCGGGTACTGCTGTTTTGTTGGCGTGAGGACCTCGCTGAGGTAGTATACCGGGCGTTGTACGCCGTGGACTTTGTTTTCCTCGGCTCGCTCGACGACGAGCACCGTTCTCACCACCTGGTTGGTGGCGGAGATGTACAGCAACAGCGGTTCCCTTTCTCGTGGAGTTACCAGTACCGACGAAGTGGATAGCAAGCGCTTGAGATCTTCGAATGCTTCTTGTGCTTCATTGGTCCACTCGAATTTTTCGGTCTTGCGGAGGAGCTGGTAGAAGTGCAGTGCCTTTTCACCCATCCGACTGATAAATCGACTGAGGGCCGCGATTCGTCCGGCCAGTTGCTGGACGCCTCTTATGTTCTTCGGCTTCTCCATGGCCAGTATGGCTTTTATCTTCTTCGGGTTCGCCTCGATCCCCCTCGCGGAGATGAGGTATCCGAGTAGCTGCCCAGATGGTACACCGAAGGCGCATTTGTCCGGATTGAGCTTGATCCGGTAGCGATCGAGGTTGGCGAAGGTTTCACGCAAATCATCGATTAGAGAGGCTTCCTCCTTGGTCTTGATTACTATGTCGTCGGCATAGACTTGGATGTTGTGACCTAGTTGTTCCTTGAGGCAAGCCTGCATGCATCGCTGGTAGGTGGCTCCCGCGTTTTTTAGCCCGAAGGGCTTTGTGTTGTAGCAGAACACACCAAAGGGCGTTGTAAACGCTGTTTTCTCCTGATCTTCCTCCTTCATTCGAATTTGGTTATAGCCTGAGTAGGAGTCGAGGAAGCAGAGGTGCTCACATCCAGCGGTGGAGTCGATGATCTGATCGATCCGTGGCAGCGGGAAGTGATCTTTTGGGCAGTGCTTGTTTAAAGAAGTGAAGTCCATGCACATCCGTAGGATATTCGTGTCCTTTTCTGGTACCAGCACTGTATTGGCGAGCCAAGTGCTTTCCTTGATCTCGCGTATGAATTTGGCCTCGAGGAGTCTGTTGATCTCCATTCTGACTGCCTGCGCTCATGGCTCAGACAGTCGCCTGATTGTTTGCTTGACTGGCCTTGCGTCGGGGTTGACGTTGAGTGCGTGCTCGGCGAATTCCCTGGGAACTCCTGGCATGTCCGTAGGACACCAAGAAAAAAATTCCCAGTGCTCACGGAGGAATTCGACGAGAGCGAGTTCCTATGCGGGACTCAAGTTGTTGGCGATGAGAGCCATCTTGGCGGGATCCGATGGATGGACCTGCACCATCTTTGTGTGCACAGATGAGTCGAAGGAGAGATCAGGTGAGCTTGGCCTACTCAAGGGAGGCAGACTATTGTCTGTCGTCTCTTTCAGTCTTGCGAGTTCCTCCTGCATACCGAAGGACTAGGAGATTCTGTTGAATTCCCTGTCGCAAGCGTCAGATCGCTCGAAGTTCACGTTGATTGTTATGACGCTGTTGGGACCTGGCATTTTCATCTGCAGGTAGGCGTAGTGGGGTACTGCCATGAACCTGGCGAATGCGACATGCCCAAGGATGCAATGGTATTGTGAGGGCCAGTCGACGACCTCAAAGTTGATGCGCTCGCACCGGAAGTTCTTTGGCATGCCAAAGATGACGTCCAGGTTGATTTTGCCCAGGGGGTATACGCCTTTCCCTAGGACGATGCCGTGGAACGTTGTGTCCGATGCCTCCAAGCAGGTTAGAGGGATCCTCATTGCTCGCAAGGTACTCGCGAATATGAGGTTGATGCCGCTTCTGCCGTCCATGAATACGCGACTCATGTCAAAGCCTCCAATTTGCGCCTTGAGTACGAGGGGGCAATGACATGGGCGAGGTATTTGGGGCGGGTGGTCGTGTTTGTCGAAGGTAATGCACGACTCACTGCCACTGAGGTACTCAGTGGTGGATGGTGGCGAGTGCATGGCCAAGTTGACTTGGCGAGTGATGGCCTTCTGCACCCTATTGGAGGGGCGCCCCTTTTGGATCATCATGGTACCCATGGCCCGTGGGTACGGTTCGCCTCCATGGTGCTGGTACGGTGCAGCTCCGTTCGGGGGTGGCCCAGGTGGTGGTGGTGGTGCGCCATGTGCCACGACGCCTGGAGCGGCTCCATAGCCTCTTTCGACTGCATTGCGATTCACCCAAACCAATCCCTCGTGTAGCTTGAGGAACTCGCGACAGTCCTTAAGGAGGTGGCTGGACTTTCTCTTGCCATCATGCTTGTTGATGTAGAAGTGTACCGTGCATGGCCCAGACAGTTTGTCCTCGATGGAGGTCGCGGGTGCTTCATCGCGAGTGCGGCGTTGCCACACTTGCGTGGTTTTCCCGGAGTCGCGGTATCCGCTGTTGCGGTTATTGTCGCGTCTATCAGCGTAGCCAGCTGCGACCATATTGACGTCATCGCGATCGTCGTAGACGCTCATGCGACGCTTACTCCGGCGGTCGCGTCTTCATTCGAGTTCTGCCTCCTCATCAGAGTGAACGCGATTCTTCACCGAATCTTCTCCATCGGCCCACCGATTCGTGATCTCCATCAGGTGGTTGATGGTCTAGGGCTTTGAGCGGCCTATCTCCTCCCTGAGTTCCATGCGGCGGACACCACCGTTGAATGCGTCAATCGCGCGGTCTTCCGAGATGTTCTCCACGAAGTTCTTGATGATGGACCACCTTTGGATGTAAGAGCGCAGCGATTCGCCAGATCTTTGCTGGCAGCATCTCAGTACTTCGATTGAGGCGAGGTGTTTGTACATGCCCTTAAAGTTGCGCACGAAGCTGTAGACTAGCTCATCCCAACTGCGAATGGATCCGCGTGGGAGGTTATTGAGCCATGCCCGGGCGGCGCCCTGCAGCTGTAGCTGCAAGCATTACATGGCAGTACTTCGACTGCCTCCATGTAGCCTGACGGAGGAGATGTGATCCTCCAGCCAGATCTTGGGGTCCTGCAGACCGTCAAATTTCGGGTTCTCCGATGGGAGTTTAAACCCTTTAGGCATTCGCTTTTGTCTGATGGATTTGCTAAAGCATCTGGCACCACAGAGCTCCCCATCTTCCTCTTCCGAATAAGTCGACCGAGCACGTCATGCCCTTGACTTGTCGATCTTGCGCTGCGTGAGTTCGTCGCGTGCATCGTAGTCGCGATCGTGTCGTCGTGAGCGGCAGCGTCGAGACAGGTCGTGACTGTCATCGCTAGACGAGGGCGAGGAGTAGCGCTTTGCCCTTTTTTGGGTCTGGTACCGGCTCCTTGTCGAGGGCGGCCTCGATTTAGCCCCAAACCCGCGATCGTAGATCGGTGCATGGCAGTTCGGGGATCTCCAGCTAGCGGCTGGTTATTGAGGAGGTACATGGTGGCTGCTGTCACCGCGGCCTGCGGTGTCCTGGGAACCACGTTGCCTCTTGTGTTGACTGTCATAGAACCGAAGTCGAGGACTTTCACGGCATCTATGCGTTCTTGCTCGGTGAGGTGAGCCATCCGCGACTGCCTCTTCTTGGAGAGGTACTCATTGCCTCTTGAGGAGGATCTTCCGTAGGAGGAGAGCCCGGCGCGACGAAGGCTTGATTCGTCCGCTGCCTTTTTACGCGCCTCAAGTTGCGCGATTGCTTGTTTTTGGCACTTGAATTCCTCTTTTAGGAGCCAGTGGTAGCCCATCAGCAGTTCCTGTGGAGACCCGAAGGGTAGAGGTGCACCTCGTAGGGCTTCACGGCAGCGATCCCACTCTTGCTCGTTGAGCCTGATCACAACGCGTTCGCCGGTTTGCTCGTTGATCATGCTAGGAGGTTCGACTGCTCCTCCATTGCCACTGTTACCGCCGCTGCCGCCGTTGCCACCATTGCCGGCGTTGGGTGGGTCGGTGCCGTTGCCGGTGTTACCACCGTTGCCGCGATTGGGTGGATCGGTTCCGTTGCCGGTGTTGCCACCGTTACCGTGATTGGCGGAGGTGTCGCCCGTGTTGATGACGGCGCACATGAAGTGATTAGGGAAGCTGTTGCTTCCACAACTTTCAGATCCAGAACCGTAGGTTCCATCTTCAGTGGCCAGATCGCTTAGATCGGAGTCGCGACTGCTGTCGCTGACCGTGTTCTCGACTGCCACCGGAGTGTTGAGCTCGCTGAGGGTGCCAATCGATGGAGGGAACCATGATGCCGGGGAAATCGCGGTGCTGTCGGTTGATCAGGCATGCGAAGCGTGCCCATCTGACCAACTTGGAAGCAGAAGCTCCCAATCGCCAGGCTAATTCCGTCGCCCACGGACTCGAAGGCCGGGCAGGTGGCCGGCGTGTGGACGGTGAAGTCGAAGGCTGTTGGGGGGATACCCCCGGGTAGGGTCACTCTGGGGTATAAAGGCCGAGTTAGCCGAGGTTCAGCAGGGTCAAAGCGGATGCTGGCCAGGTCACCTCAAGGCAGGCCGGATCACGGAGTAACCCGGACCAGGGGGGTCGCCTAACATTATCTCAGCCGACTTAAGGAGTAAGTCGGAAGTGCTTGTCTAACTTGTGTGCAGGAACAGGTATAGCCGGATCTACCATGATCCGGGTCCCGTTTAGCTTCTGGGAGAAGGAAGGAATCTCGCTGCTCAAAAAGAAAGCCCGGTACGCACTGCATGAGCGAAGCAGGCAAGGGCAGGACCACCGGGTCATGGCCGACAAGGGTGACGACGACCATGTCGGCTGACACGGGCGCCGCAGAGGCTCACGTAGCTAAAGCATGTGTGACGCGGGGGAAAAGCACCCCGGTTGGGTTACCACTTTGATAGGAGGCATATTCTTAGGAATATGCCTCCACGTATGCCCTAGGCAGAGACCAAGCCACCTCTATATAAGGGGGGCTAGGGTTTCAGTAGAGGGGGTTGGGTCTTCTTCTATACTGATTTGGCTAAGGTTTTAGGTGTGAACTGTGGGTGAGAGTAAGAGAGCTCCTTCTTCCTCCTCTCGCCAATACAGCTCTAGGAGCGCTTGTAATCTTGAAAGGAAAGCAATACAAACTTCAGTGTGGAGAATCACTTCACTATCCCTCCCTGGATTCCCCTAGCGTGTATTAGTCCCCACCTTTAGCATATCCATGGCATCTTCCGTGACACCACCACGACAGTTGGCGCCCACCGTGGGGCTAGCGGCGCTAGCAGGGGTCAAGATCCGGACGGGAAACTTCATCGCCACCGGCGAACGCGTCGTCTCCGGGCTAGTTCAGCGCTTTGGAGCTTTGGACTTCGTCAGCAACAACGCAGGCTGCTTCGACACGCGCCCACTTCCGCGCAACGGCCTCTTCGTCAAGCTCGGCGCGCACAAGGTCTACGTTGCTATGGACGTAACATGCGCTCATCCGCGTCGCGTCGTCGAAGCAGGGGAACCCCCCCTCACTGTGGCTCGCGGGGCGCATATCGTTCGCTCCCCGGACCATGCAGAGGTGATGACGACCGCGCCTGATGCAGGCAAAAACAAGGATCCGGCGCCAGATCCGGAGGTAACGCCTAAGGCACCAAGGAAAGCTAGAGGTCCTCCACTAGAGAGGCCGGAAAATGTGCTGAGAGAGGCGATGGATAGCTTGGCAAACCCTGTAGTAGCAGCAGTAGATCCGACTCGGGCATAGGCTGAGCTGGAGGAAACTAGGCAAAAGATACTAGAAGGCGCAAAGAAAATAGCCGCGGATCAGCAGTCGTTGAACATGACGCTGCGCGAATATGCAAAAGCAAACAAAGTTGACACGATAAAAGTAAAAGGGAGAAATCTCATGAGTGAGATGAATAGAGAAGGTGATACTAGGATTGAGGAGTCAGAGAACTGTTTGTCCGTGGGGCTGCCGAAGTATAGTACCCCGGCAAAGAACCTCAGAGCAGCGGATGCGGCTGCATCCGAGTGAGAGTGTCTAATGGGTGAGGCCCGTTAAAGACAATAAGATAGGGTTAATGAGCTAGTTCGGATCGCGAACAGACAGAACGAAGAGCTATTCAGAGCTAACCCGAAGAGAGCTAGCGCCTCCAAAATCGTCCATTCGGCGATGGGTAACCCGGAGAAATCCGCTGGAGCCGCATCGTCTCCTCATGGTGGTCCAAGGAGAGAAGAGGTAGTAACCTCGGCCAGACGGAACAAACAGATCGTCTTGTATGACCCGACGCGGGCAGGAAAAGGAAAAGAAGCACAAAAAAATGATGATCAACGAAGTGTGAGCCGAGGTGAAGCTAACCGAGGTAACTACGACCAAGGCAATGCCAGTCAAGGGAACGCTGCCAACGGCAATGCCGGACAGCGAAACTCGGCAGGAGCAGGACAACCGCAGCAGCGGAATATACCAAGGCAAGGGCAAAGTGCTGGCCGAGGTATGCAACAGAGAGGTGCGCTACAAGAGCAAAACCGGTACAACGACGATGATTCGGAGATGGTGAACGCGGGGTACCCAAGACCGGACTATCATGTGATAGGGTCAAGATTGGGAAGCAGGGATTTGATGCCGGATGACGCCAGGTTGAAACTGGATCGCTTGTATAGGTCAGAACAGATCGAATGTCAAGGTCCATCGGGTCCAGCGTGCTTTGGACCCCGGATCATGAAGGAGCCACCGGTACCCAACTTCCAGCTGCCTAGGGCACAAAGACGTATGACGGTAGTACCAAGCTGGAGGATTGGCTGATAAACTATGCTATGGCTGTGAAAATTGCCACTGGAAACTTGAGATGGGCTGTACGATACGTACCCCAGATGTTGGAAGGTCCAGCCAGAGTATGGTTGAACAATTTACCACCCGGAAGCATAAACTGCTGGATAGATTTTGAGGAAATGTTTATCAGCAATTTCTCAAGCACATATCAGAGGCCAAATAGGCCGCAAACCCTAGCAATGTGTAGGCAAAGGCCTAATGAGACAGACCATGAGTTCTTGACCCGGTGGTGTACCGTGAGAAACTCGTGTGAGGGTGTCATAGAGTCACAGGCCATAGCGTGGTTTGCGCAAGGGTGCAGATATGGCAGCGAGCTGTGGATGAAGTTGCAAAGGAAAATGCCAATTACGTTGGCAGAGATGATCTGGATTGCCGATTCGTATGCTTTGGGTGATCCGACTCAACCTAGGCTCGCATCAAACGAGTAAAACAAGGAATACTATCAGAGGGATGGAGCCGGGTCATCTCGGAGGAATGACTACAGAGGAAAAATAAGGGATGATAGACCGGATCATCGCTACGGTTTGCAACAAGTTGCGGCTGTGAATCAAGATCAACCCGGAGCAGGGAGCAACCAACGCCAGAAAACTGGAGGGCAATGGACTCCAAGAAACGATGGCAAGAAAACATGGACGCTGGAGCAAAAGAGATAGTGGCAAGAAAAGAAAGACCGTCCGAAGTATACCTATGAGTCGATGTTGGACCAGCCGTGTAAGTTTCACACACCAAACCCGAGTAATCCAGCGGGTCATACGACGAGGCAATGTGAGTGGATGCGCAAGATTGAACAAGGTGGTTCGGGGAATGCTCAGGCACCCCGGAATGATCAACCTCGGCAGGAGTTACCCCGGCAGCAATTGCTCTCCGGAGCGAACATGCAATAGCTAATGTTGCCTCCCCCCCCCCACCGAGGTATGATAACATTGAGTGAAGGGATGCAGTGCATCAAGTGGAAAACCAACATCAGCCGGATCAGAGGAACCTGGAAATGAGGGGAGAAATGAGTACAGGGAGCATCATCAGAGCTATTGCGTGTTCACCACTGAGGAAACCGACAGAAAAAGCCTGCAGCGTAGGCATATGGAGGTAAATGCAGTGATGCCGGCAGTGATGAGGTACATGCCTTGGTCGGACCAGGAAATCACCTAGAGCATAAAGGATCATCCCAAGCTTATGCCAAGCCCTGGCTCGTATGCGTTAGTGCTGGACCCGACATTCATTGGGCCTAACATTAATGTGAAGTTCTCCAAGGTACTGATTGACAATGGTAGTAGCATCAACATTATGTATGCGGATACAATGCGCAAGTTGGGTATCTCGGAGAACATGCTCCAGGCTACAAGGACAACTTTCCATGGTATTGTACCAGGCATTTCTTGTGAGCCCATAGGCAAAATCCGGGTCGACGTATTGTTCGGCACGAGAGATAATTGCCGAACTGAGAATCTGGAGTTCGAGGTGGTGAACTTGGAAAGTGCGCATCACGCATTACTCGGAAGGCCAGCATTGAACAAGTTCATGGCGAGCTGCCACATCAGTTATCTGAAGATGAAGCTGCCTGGGCCAAATGGAGTGATTACCATTGCAGGAGATTTCTGACGTTCCATTGAGTGTGCCTCAGTCGGGTCTAACTTAGCCGAATCGCTTGTGATCGCGCAGGAGAAAAGGAAAATTCAAGAGGTGGTAGCTTTGGCTCAGTCCGCATAGCAGTATATGCCGGCGCTGAGTAACCCGCATGGATCTGTCTCCTTCCAAGCCACGAAAGATACCAAGAAGGTTCCAGTTGATGACATGTTCCCGGAGTGCACCGTAACAATTGGTGTCGGGTTAACTGATAAATAGGAAAGCGAGCTCGTCAGCTTCCTCCGTGAGAATCAGGACATTTTTGCTTGGTCCATACAGGATTTGCAAGGTGTTCCGAGGTAGTTGGCCGAGCACTCTTTGAACGTAAGACCCGAAGCAAGGCCGGTGAAGCAACCTCTCCGCCGCTTCGCCGAGGATAGGAGAAAATTCATTGGAGACGAGATAGCTCGGTTGCTAGCAGCAGGATTTATCATGGAAGTACTGTATCCTGATTGGCTCTCTAATCCGGTGCTGGTAGAAAAGAAGAAGGATGATCCGAACGTGGCAGTAGTTTGGCGTATGTGTATCGATTACACGAACCTGAACAAGGCGTGTCCAAAAGATCCATTTCCACTGCCGAGGATAGATCAGGTCATAGACTCAACCGCGGGATGTGAACTATTGTCATTCATTGATGCATATTCTGGTTTCCACCAGATACCGCTGAATCCGGATGATCAAATAAAGACCGCATTTATCACCCCGTACTGGGCTTATTGCTATCGCACTATGCCGTTTGGTTTACGTAATGCAGGTGCAACGTACCAAAGATGTATGCAAAAATGTTTGCACGACCAAATAGGTCGAAATGTACAAGTATATGTGGATGATGTGGTTATCAAGACCAAGGAAAGCAAAACGCTCCTTGACGACATCAGGTAGACATTCGCGAACTTGAGAAGGTTCCGAATGAAGCTTAACCCAAAAAAATGTACCTTCGGTGTCCCGGCTGGAAAATTACTCGGATTTCTCGTCTCCAGCCGAGGTATCGAGGTTAATCCAACTAAGATCCGGGCCATTGAACGAATGGAGTTGCCGAAGTGTCTTAACGATGTCCAGAAGTTCACTGGGTGCCTAGCATCGTTGAGTCGGTTTGTATGTCGGTTGGGAGAAAAGGCATTGCCTCTCTACTAACTCATGAAAAAGTCAGATAAGTTAGTTTGGACGCCATAGGCCGATGAAGCCTTTTCCCACCTAAAAAAGATGTTGGCCACTGCACCAGTGTTAGCCTCACCACTATCAAAGGAGCCAATGTTGCTCTACATAGCCGCAACCAACCGAGTTGTAAGTGCAGTGATTGTAGTAGAGCGCAATGAAGAGGGTAAGTCGATGCAGAGGCCAATGTATTACTTGAGCGAGGTATTATCTGCCTCAAAATAGAACTACCCGCACTTTCAAAAGGTGGCATATGGTGTCTATATGGCGGCAAAGAAGTTAAAGCATTACTTTGAGGAGCACCCCATCAAAGTAATATGTGAGGCTCCCATATCCGAGATAATGGGTAACAAGGATGCGAGTGGTCGAATCGAAAAATGGGCAATTGAACTAGCTCCTTATGCGCCACAATATGACAGAAGAGAAGCAATCAAGTCTCAGGCTGTGGTGGACTTTTTTGTAGATTGGGCCGAGGTACAATACGAACCACCGCCACCAGATCCGAACTACTGGAGGATGCACTTTGATGGGTCAAAAACAAAAACCAGACTAGGCGCCGGAGTTGTGCTTACCTCACCGAAGAAGGACCAGCTAAAATACGTGTTGCAGATCCATTTCGCGGCATCAAACAATGTCGCAGAGTATGAAGCACTTGTGCATGGGCTCAAAGTGGCAAAAGAGATTGGGATACGTCGGATCATATGCTTTGGTGACTCGGATTTGGTGGTGCAGCAAGTGTCCGGAGTGTGAGACGCCCTGGATCCAAACATGGCATTGTACAGATTTCATGTGCAGAAGATATCTGGTTACTTTGAGGGATGCGGATTTCACCATGTACCCCGGGTGGAAAACGAGGCTGCCGACATGCTATCGAAGCTCGGATCGACCTGACAGGCAATTCCACCGGGTGTAGCATTGGAACACCTCAGAAAACCATCTATCAGGCCGTCCCCAGGAACCGACTCGATCTATGTCCCGAAAGATACAGAATCCAGAGCTGAGCCCATGGACATTGACATGGGAGGTAGTGCGCAAAACCCGGGGACTGCATCAGCAAACCCGGGGACTGCCTCAGCAAACCCGGGGACTACCTCGCTGGACCCGGGGACTGCTCAGCGTGATCCGGCTGAAGTTATGCCGGTGGATCAGATGGAAATTGATGAGGACGTGTTCCCTACACGAGCAATACCAGCTTGGGCACGACCTATATTCCAATTCCTGAAAGATGGAATGTTACCCACTAAGGAGGTGTTAGCCAGGCAAACTCAGAGGAGAGCGAAAGCATACACGATTATCAATTCCGAGCTGTACAAACGGAGTGTAACCAATGTCCTCCAGCGATGCGTTGACCCGGAAGAAGGGCTCGACATTCTCCGAGATATACACCAAGGAGAGTGCGGGCATCATGCCTCATCCCGAGCCTTGGTGGCAAAAGCGTTCCGGCATGGATTCTACTGGCCAAGTGCCTTAGAACAAGCAGAAGATCTGGTGAGAAAATGCAATAGTTGTCAGAGGTACGCTACCAAGACACATATGCCGATGTCGGAATTCAAGACCATACCAATTACGTGGCCATTTGCCATATGGTGCTTGGATATGGTTGGCCCGTTTAAACCAACAAGGGGAAACATGACTCACATTTTGGTCATGGTGGATAAGTTTACAAAATGGATTGAAGTGAAGCCTATAAGAAAATGTGATGGAGCTACGGCCGTAACATTTCTCAAAGACATTATCTTGAGATACGGTTATCCTCACAGTATCATAACTGATAATGGCACAAATTTTGCGAAAGGAGCATTTGTGCGCTTCTGCCGGGACAAGAAGATCCGACTCGACGTAGCCTCGGTAGCTCACCCTACATCGAACGGACAAGTGGAAAGATCCAACGGATTAGTATTATCCAGGATAAAACCTCGACTCATTGAGCCGCTGCAAAGATCAGCGGGGTGCTGGATAGAAGAGCTACCAGCGGTACTGTGGAGTTTAAGAACAACTCCAAATCGATCAACAGGCTATACGCCATTTTTTCTGGTATATGGGGCAGAAGCTGTATTACCAGCCGACATAGAGCATGATTCGCCTAGGGTCACCCAATACACAGAAGCCGAAGTTAAAGAAGCCCGACAAAATGATGTTGATCTGCTGGAAGAAGCGAGAGAACTGGCACTGTCCAGATCCGCCATATATCAGCAAAATCTTCGACGCTACCATAGCCGGAAAGTGTGCCCCCGAGTCTTTCGGGAAGGCGATCTGGTGCTCCGGTTGGTACAACGTACTACCGGCATGCATAAATTATCCCCCCATGGGAAGGGCCATTCATCGTGAGCAAAGCATTGCACAATGATTCTTATTATCTTATAGATGCAAAGCCAAAGGAAAAGAACAAGGCGGACAGGTCCGGAGAAGAATCTAAGCGACCATGGAATGTAGCACTACTTCGTCCTTTCTACACTTAGCTAAGAAGGATATGTATCCGAGTCGTCTCATATCTGTAGGGGTTCGTAGCATGGAAAACAAAAATTTTCTATCGCATACAAACAAACAAGCCAAGATCTATCTACTAGATTGTAGCAACGAGTCGATGGAATAACTCACCCTCGAAGATTCCAAAGTGTTTAACGAGAGCAGATTCTCGTGGGTGATGTAGTCGTACTCTTTCCGATCTCAAGATCGCGTAGACGATCCTTCCGGCGCCACGTTCCGGCAGCGCTCCCGTAGTCGGTCACACGTTCGGTACTCGACGAAGACCTTCCTCTCCCTTGTTCCAGCAGGCAGCGGAGGTTGTAGTACTCTCCTCGTGATTCCGGCAGCACAACGGCGTGGTACCGGAGGTAGAGGGGAGATCCCGCAGGGCTTCGCCTTAAGCCGGTGCGAGTATGGTGGAGCTTATGAGAGAGGCTATTAGTGGTCTAGTAATTAGACACACCAATTAGAGGGCTCTAAACCAATTAGAAGGCTCTAAACCAAAATAGCTCTAAACCGGGGGTTTAGATCTAGGGTTTAGTTTAGAGGGGTAGGAACTAGTGTGTCTAGAGAGGGGAGCCCTGCCCCTCCCTTTATAGGTGGGAGGGCCGGCGGCCAAGGGGAGGAGTTCCTCCCCAACTCGGCCTTGGGAGGTGCGCCGGCCAAGGGGAGGAACCCTCCTCCAACTCGGCCTCCACCTCTCCTCCTCTTTCTCCTCTTTCCGAAAACTGGCAGTTTGACCGAAAACTGGCAGTTTGACTTTTCCAATTAGGATTTGAATTAACCCTTTATTTCGGACAGCGAGAACACTTAGTACATGATGCAATCATTCCAACATGCAATGACACATTCATGTACCCTTCCCCCTCCGGAGTGCCGGACATTCCGGGACCTTCTAGAATGTTCCCGATGAAAACACCGGAACCATTCCCGAACTCCGAAACGGGACTTTCCTTATATGAATCTTATTCTCCGGACCATTCCGGATCACCTCGTGATATCCCGGATCCCATCCGAGACTCCGAACAACATTCGGTCTCTTTCTCATAATACCATAACTACTCAAACAACGTCGAATCCTTAAGTGTGTCTCCCTACGGTTCGTGAATTATGCGGACATGATCGAGACACTTCTCCGAACAATAACCAATAGAGGAATCTGGAAATTCATATGGCTCCCACATATTTCTACGATTACTTTGCGATCGAATGAACCACTTACATACGATACCAATTTCCCTTTGTCTCACGATATGTTACTTATCCGAGGTTATGATCGTCGGTATCTCTGCATACCTAGTTCAACCTCGTTACTGATAAGTACTCTTTTCTCGTTCCCGTGATATGTGATCCCTTGTGACCAAGTCACATGCTTGCAAGCTAATTGGATGACATTTCACCGAGAGGGCCCAGAGAATATCTATCCGTCATGTGGATGGACAAATCCCACTCTTGATCCATGTGTTTCAACCAATACTTTCCGAACACTCAATGCCACCTTTATAGCCACCCTGTTACGGTGTGGTGTTTGATGATATCAAAGCATCCATCTGGTAAAGGTGATATGCATGATCTCATGGTCGAAGGAATTAGGTTACTATGTATCAGAAAGCATATAGCAATTGAACTATTGAAATGACTTGATCTTTATGCTACGCTTGTCTATAGGAGTATGTCCACCATATCATTCTCCTAACGATATGATCTTGTTGTTGATAACATCTCAATGTTCATGACAAAGAAACCACATCATCAATCAACCAACAAGCTAGTGAAGTATAGAGGCTATACTAGGGACTTCAAATTAAGTTTACAAATCACACAAGTATTAATGGTTTCCTTGTTAATACTATTATAGCATGAATGCAAACATTTATCATAAACACAAAGATATATAATAATAACTATATTTATTATTGCCTCTAGGGCATATCTCCAACAGTCTCCCACTTGCACTAGAGTCATCTAATCTAGATTACATGGTAATATACCGAACACCCATGGCAGTTTGGTGTTGGTCATGTTTTGCCCTCGGGAGAGGTTTAGTCAACGGATCCGCCACATTCAGATCTGTGTGTACTTTGCAAATCTTTATATCCCCATCCTGGATATGTTCTCGAATAGCGTGAAAACGCAGCTTGATATGCTTCAGCTTCTTGTGTGACCTTGGTTCTTGCGCATTGGCTATGGCGCCCATGTTATCACAGTAGATAGACATTGGGTCCAGCGCACTAGGAACCACACCCAGCTCTGTAATGAACTCTTTCATCCATATCGCTTCTTGTGAAGCCTCCGAAGCAGCCATGTATTCCGATTCAGTTGAAGATCTCGCCACAACGCTTTGCTTTGCACTCCTCCAGCTAACTGCTGCACCATTCAAAATAAATACGTATCCAGATTGTGATTTAGAATCATCCGGATCGGTGTTCCAACTAGCATCGGTGTAACCATTAACAACGAGCTGTTCATCACCTCCATAAGAAAGAACCATATTCTTAGTTCTTCTCAAGTACTTAAGGATGTTTTTGACCGCTGTCCAATGATCCACTCCTGGATCACTTTGATATCTGCTAGTTAAACTAACAGCATATGCAATGTCGGGTCTAGTACATAGCATGGCATACATTAGAGATCCTATGGCTGAGGCATAGGGAGTCTTACTCATCCTTTCTCTATCTTCTGCCGATGTCGGACTTTGAGTTTTACTCAAGGTCGTATTGGGCAACATGGGCAAGAACCCTTTCTTGCTTTCTTCCATTCCAAACTTCTTTAGAACTTTGTCCAAATATGTACTTTGTGACAATGATATTTGGCGTTTCGATCTATCTCTATAAATCGTTATGCCTAATATGTAAGCTGCTTCGCCAAGATCCTTCATTGAAAAACTATTATTCAAATATTCTTTGACACTATTAAGAAGGTCTACATCATTCCCAATCAATAATATGTCATCCACATATAGTATTAAGAACGCTACAGAGCTCCCACTCACTTTCTTGTAAATACAAGCTTCTCCATAAGTTTGTATAAAACCAAAACTTTTGATTACCTTATCAAAACGTTGATTCCAACTTCGGGATGCTTGCTTCAATCCATAGATGGACCGTTGAAGTTTGCATACCTTGTTAGCATCTTTAGGATCGACAAAACCTTTGGGTTGCATCATATACAATTCTTCATCAATGTCTCCATTGAGGAATGCTGTTTTGACATCCATCTGCCATATCTCATAATCATAATATGCAGCGATTGCTAACATAATCCTCACAGACTTTAGCTTCGCTACTGGTGAGAAAGTCTCATCGTAGTCAACTCCTTGAATTTGTCGAAACCCTTTTGCGACAAGTCGAGCTTTATAGACAGTAACATTACCATCAGCATCTGTTTTCTTCTTGAAAATCCATTTGTTCTCGACAGCCTTCCGGCCATCCGGTAAGTCCACCAAAGTCCATACTTGGTTTTCGTACATGGATCCAATCTCGGATTTCATGGCTTCTTGCCATTTATTGGAATCTGGGCTCATCATCGCTTCCTCATATGTCTCGGGATCATCGGTGTTGTCCACCAACATGACATTCATAACGGAATCATACCAATCTGGAGTGGTACGAGTTCTCGTTGACCTCCGAGGCTCTGTAGCAACCTCAACCGAAGTTTCATGATCACTATCATTAGCTTCCTCCCTCATTGGTGCAGGCACCACAGGAACTTCTTCCGGTGCTGCGCTACTCGCAATTTCGAGAGAAGGTTCGACAACCTCGTCGAGTTCTACTTTCCTTCCAGTCACTTCTTTCGAGAGAAATTCCTTCTCTAGAAAGGATCCATTCTTGGCAACGAAGATTTTGCCTTCGGATCTATGATAGAAGGTATACCCAATAGTTTCCTTCGGGTATCCTATGAAGACGCATTTTTCCGCTTTGGGTTCAAGCTTGTCCGGCTGTAACTTCTTTACATAGGCTTCGCACCCCCAAATTTTAAGGAACGACAATTTAGGTTTCTTCCCAAACCATAATTCATACGGTGTCGTTTCAACGGATTTAGATGGTGCCCTATTTAAAGTGAATGCGGCTGTTTCTAATGCATAACCCCAAAATGATAGCGGTAAATTTGTAAGTGACATCATAGAACGAACCATATCTAAGAGAGTTCGATTACGACGTTCAGACACACCATTACGCTGTGGTGTTCCCGGCGGTGTCAACTGCGAAAGTATTCCACATTTCTTCAAATGCTCGCCAAACTCGTAACTTAGATATTCACCTCCACGATCAGAACGTAGAAATTTAATCTTCTTGTTACGTTGATTCTCTACCTCACTTTGAAACTCCTTAAACTTCTCGAAAGTTTCGGACTTATGTTTCATGAAATAGATATACCATATCTACTCAAGTCATCCGTGAAGGTAAGAACATAACGATAACCACCGCGCGATGCTACACTCATTGGACCACACACATCGGTATGTATGATTTCCAATAAGTCCGTAGCTCGCTCCATCATACCAGAAAATGGAGTCTTAGTCATTTTACCCATCAGACATGCTTCGCATCTTTCAAGTGATTCAAAATCAAGTGATTCAAGAAGTCCATCGGAATGGAGTTTCTTCATACGCTTCACTCCAATGTGACCAAGACGACAGTGCCACATATAGGTTAAGTTATCGCTTGATTTCAAACGTTTAGCTTCAATGTTATTAATATGTGTATTTCCACTATCGAGATTCAATATGAATAGACCATCTATCAAAGGTGCATGTGCATAAAACATATTACTCATATAAATCGAACAACCATTATTCTCGGATTTAAACAAGTAACCGTCTCGCAATAAACAAGATCCCGATATAATGTTCATGCTCAACGCAGGCACCAAATAACAATTATTTAAGTATAAAACTAATCCCGATGGTAGATGAAGAGGTAGCGTGCCGACCGCGATCACATCAACCTTTGATCCGTTTCCTACGCGCATCGTCACCTCGTTCTTCGCTAGCTTTCGTTTATTCTGCAGCTCCTGTTTCGAGTTACAAATATGAGCAACCGAACCAGTATCAAATACCCAGGCACTACTACGAATACTAGTGAAATACACATCAATAACATGTATATCAGATATACCTTTCTTCTTGATGTTGCCGTTCTTCAAATCCGCCAAGTACTTTGGGCAATTCCGCTTCCAGTGACCTTCTCCCTTGCAGTAAAAGCACTCAGTATCAGGCTTGGGTCCAGCCTTGGTCCTCTTCGTCAGCATGGTAGCTTTCTTACCACCCTTCTTGAAGTGTCCCTTCTGCTTAGACTTGCCTTTCTTGAATTTGGTGGTCTTATTGACCATCAACACTTGGTGCTCTTTCTTGATCTCCACTTCTGCAGATTTTAACATAGCAAATAGTTCTGGCAACTCTTTGTTCATGTTCTGCATGTTGTAGTTCATCACAAAGTTCTTGTAACTTGGTGGTAGTGATTGGAGGATGCGGTAAACTCCCAAAGTATTAGGAATCACTATACCCAAGCTTTGAAGTTTATTCGCGTGCCCAGACATTTTAAGCACATGCTCACTGACGGAGCTACCCTCTTCCATCTTGCAGTTAAAGAACTTTTCAGAAGCTTCATAACTTTCAATTGCCGCATGAGTCTCAAAAATTAATTTGAGATCCTCGACAATATCATATGGGTCTGACTCTTCAAACCTTTTCTGAAGCTCCGATTCTAAACCATACAAGATAGCACACTGAACTATGGAGTACTGATTCTTCCGAGCGAGGTAAACATTCTTTACTTCATCGGAAGCATCAGCTGCAGGTGGGTCACCTAGCGGTGCATCCAGCACATAGGTCAAATTACCAGCTGTGAGGACAATCCTCAAATTGCGGAACCAATCCGCGAAGTTGCTTCCATTGTTTTTCAACTTTTCTTTCTCTAGGAACGCATTAAAATTGATGGTAGGGGCTGCCATTGATCTACAACATATTTGCAATAGTTTAGACTAAGTTTATGACAAATTGAGTTCAAATTAATTAATGAAATTAAACTAGGTGAACTCCCACTCAAAACAACATCCCTCACATTGTTTTAGTGATCACACGAACCAAATCCACTACATCAACACCGATCATCACGAGAGCTGATATAGTTTTAATGGCGAACAATCATCATGTTCATCATATCTACTATATGATTCATGCTTTGCCTTTCGGCGATCCGTGTTCCTGAGGCCATGTCTGTACATGCTAGGCTCGTCAAGATCAAACCTTAGCTACCGCATAAGCAAATCTGGCTTGCTTACGTTGTATTCACCCGTGGAATCAAAGACACCCGATCATCACGTGGTGCTTCGAAGCAACAAGCTTTAGCAACGGTGCTAACTAAGGGCGAACACTTTAGAACTTGAAATTTATGTGCATGAGGGATCATCTTATAATGCTACCGTCGTCTACTAAGCAATACAAGATGCATAAAGGATTAACATCACATGCAATTCATAATATGTGATATGATATGGCCTTTCTTCTTTGTGCTTCCGATCTCCATCTTCAAGCACGAACATGATCTCCATCATCACCGGCATAGCATCAAGATCAATGACGCTTCTTCATGGTTGTCGTCCACCAGCTTCAACTATTACAACTATTTTGAATAGACACGCAGGTCTTAACAGAAATTAAAGACAACCATATGGCTCCTGCCGGTTGCCAACTTACAATAAGGAACATTGCATACATCAAATATAATCACAATCATGGCCATATCACATCACTGCACACCCCTGCAAAACAAAGTTAGACGCTTCTACTTTCTTTGCATATTTTACGTGGTTTGGGGCTTTCCATAAGTGTCGTTCTAACTTACGAACAATAACCACAACATTGATACTAGCATTGTTGATCACCCGTTGTAAATTGGATCTTTACTATGCTAGGAGAAACAGGCACCCGCAAAGCCACTTATGCAAAACGAGTTGCATGTCAAGCGTGGAGCAAGTCTCATGAACGATGTCATGTAAGGTTAGCCCGGGCCGCTTCATCCCAACATACCGCAAGATGCAAAGTACACAAAAAGCAATCTACAATAAAAGCATCAACGCCCACAATGACCATTGTGTTCTACTCGTGCAACAGATCTACATATAGACACGGCTCTGATACCACTGTAGGGGTTCGTAGCATGGAAAACAAAAATTTTCTATCGCATACAAACAAACAAGCCAAGATCTATCTACTAGATTGTAGCAACGAGTCGATGGAATAACTCACCCTCGAAGATTCCAAAGTGTTTAACGAGAGCAGATTCTCGTGGGTGATGTAGTCGTACTCTTTCCGATCTCAAGATCGCGTAGACGATCCTTCCGGCGCCACGTTCCGGCAGCGCTCCCGTAGTCGGTCACACGTTCGGTACTCGACGAAGACCTTCCTCTCCCTTGTTCCAGCAGGCAGCGGAGGTTGTAGTACTCTCCTCGTGATTCCGGCAGCACAACGGCGTGGTACCGGAGGTAGAGGGGAGATCCCGCAGGGCTTCGCCTTAAGCCGGTGCGAGTATGGTGGAGCTTATGAGAGAGGCTATTAGTGGTCTAGTAATTAGACACACCAATTAGAGGGCTCTAAACCAATTAGAAGGCTCTAAACCAAAATAGCTCTAAACCGGGGGTTTAGATCTAGGGTTTAGTTTAGAGGGGTAGGAACTAGTGTGTCTAGAGAGGGGAGCCCTGCCCCTCCCTTTATAGGTGGGAGGGCCGGCGGCCAAGGGGAGGAGTTCCTCCCCAACTCGGCCTTGGGAGGTGCGCCGGCCAAGGGGAGGAACCCTCCTCCAACTCGGCCTCCACCTCTCCTCCTCTTTCTCCTCTTTCCGAAAACTGGCAGTTTGACCGAAAACTGGCAGTTTGACTTTTCCAATTAGGATTTGAATTAACCCTTTATTTCGGACAGCGAGAACACTTAGTACATGATGCAATCATTCCAACATGCAATGACACATTCATGTACCCTTCCCCCTCCGGAGTGCCGGACATTCCGGGACCTTCTAGAATGTTCCCGATGAAAACACCGGAACCATTCCCGAACTCCGAAACGGGACTTTCCT
Organism: Avena sativa; assembly: GCA_916181665.1. Classification (NCBI taxonomy): domain Eukaryota; kingdom Viridiplantae; phylum Streptophyta; class Magnoliopsida; order Poales; family Poaceae; genus Avena; species Avena sativa. The sequence goes on along the minus strand of OV702290.1, from coordinate 550,293,032 downwards.
TATATGAATCTTATTCTCCGGACCATTCCGGATCACCTCGTGATATCCCGGATCCCATCCGAGACTCCGAACAACATTCGGTCTCTTTCTCATAATACCATAACTACTCAAACAACGTCGAATCCTTAAGTGTGTCTCCCTACGGTTCGTGAATTATGCGGACATGATCGAGACACTTCTCCGAACAATAACCAATAGAGGAATCTGGAAATTCATATGGCTCCCACATATTTCTACGATTACTTTGCGATCGAATGAACCACTTACATACGATACCAATTTCCCTTTGTCTCACGATATGTTACTTATCCGAGGTTATGATCGTCGGTATCTCTGCATACCTAGTTCAACCTCGTTACTGATAAGTACTCTTTTCTCGTTCCCGTGATATGTGATCCCTTGTGACCAAGTCACATGCTTGCAAGCTAATTGGATGACATTTCACCGAGAGGGCCCAGAGAATATCTATCCGTCATGTGGATGGACAAATCCCACTCTTGATCCATGTGTTTCAACCAATACTTTCCGAACACTCAATGCCACCTTTATAGCCACCCTGTTACGGTGTGGTGTTTGATGATATCAAAGCATCCATCTGGTAAAGGTGATATGCATGATCTCATGGTCGAAGGAATTAGGTTACTATGTATCAGAAAGCATATAGCAATTGAACTATTGAAATGACTTGATCTTTATGCTACGCTTGTCTATAGGAGTATGTCCACCATATCATTCTCCTAACGATATGATCTTGTTGTTGATAACATCTCAATGTTCATGACAAAGAAACCACATCATCAATCAACCAACAAGCTAGTGAAGTATAGAGGCTATACTAGGGACTTCAAATTAAGTTTACAAATCACACAAGTATTAATGGTTTCCTTGTTAATACTATTATAGCATGAATGCAAACATTTATCATAAACACAAAGATATATAATAATAACTATATTTATTATTGCCTCTAGGGCATATCTCCAACAGTCGGTATGTATGTCGGCAATGAGCTTATCAATGAAATATTAGCACCTCGAGCAGTAACCCGGGGACTGCCTTAATAATTTTTGTTGTTGTCTCTTGTGCGTTAGCTGTAATAAGTTGTTCTACTTAACTCGGATTAGTAATGTGTGAGCACCAAAAACCCAACTCTTCGACTTGCTGCTGTCCAACAAGAATTGGCTTCATGGCAAGCAAGAGAACAAGTTTGGAATTGCGTAGCACATGAAAAGCGACTAAGGAAACAAATTTATTCGAGCTAACGTTTGTTTTTCGGACTAACCCTGTATTTATTTTCAAGTTATTATGCAGCTTTATTTTTGAGCTAAGTCTGAAAGTTTCTTAGTATTGTTAAGACAATTTTTGAAGCTCGGATTCGTAAGTCATAAAACCGAGTCAAGGTAGAAACGATCTGAGCCAAAAGATTGGACGAACAAGAAAAAGAAACTTGGGGACTACGCCCAAGTTAACCCGGCATAAGAACTTAGTAGCAAAATATCACATATACACGGGATACAGTTCCGCCCGGCATACCGGGGATCTGATAATTTTTCAAGTTTTTTTTAACCTAAGGAGCAGCAGGAGGAGGAAGTTCGGCGTCGTCTTTGCTGTCTTCAATATCTGAGGCATCGCCTTCTTCGTCCTCATCCGACCCGTCTTCAGCGTTCTCAGCGTTCTCGTCCCCAGCGGATTCCAGGAAGCTCGGTCCTTCAACCCATTCATGGATAGGAGAATATTCGATGAGGCTGTAGGCGCAAGCCTGGCACCGAGCTACCCACTCCGGGTCATTAGTCCATCTGGATCCAGTGCGCACGCGTGTAAGGAGGCTGAGGTCGATCTTCTCATACCATGTGAGTATGTGGTGAAGGATAGTATCAGCTGCGGCACGCCCAGCGGACTCTCTCCAGAGATCGAGCTGGGTCTCAATCTCCATTAGCTTCTCGACGAGAATCGCGGTGGTCTCCGGGCTATCTTCTCCGGGCCAGAACGTGTTGAAGATGCGAACTGCAACTTCGAGGATATCCTTGCCATAATTCTTGATGAGTTCCATGTGAGATGACAAGCTGACCAATAGGTCCTCCATGTTGTAAGGAACCTCTTCACCAGCAGGAGCGGCAGGACTACCCCTCGCTCGGCAAAAATCTGCAACTGCTGTGCTTGCAATAGTGATGCTCTCAGGAAATTTGCCTAGAAGCAAGACAAGGGAAGAAGGTAAAGAAAAGACAGATGAAGCAACCCGGAAAAGTATGTCGGAAGGAACTTACGTGATATATGGCTGAGGATCCGGGTCAACTCCTTGATGCAGTCATCACGTCTCTTGCGAAGTTGCTCAAGCTCAGCGTTTGCCGATCCAAGCTGGATGTCGGATTCTTTGAGTAGGTCCTGGTCCTTGGAGATCTGGAGAGTAAGGCGCTCGTGCTCTTCTGTGAAGTTCTGGCCAACCTTTTGGAGCTCGGTTTGGTGCTGGGCCTTCATCTTCTCCATCTCAGCCTTGAGCCTGGCAATCTCATTGTCCTTGGTCCGGAGGAGAGCGAGTTCATCATCTTTTTTCTTCAGCTCGGCTTGATGCTGCCCTGCTTGTTTGAGAAAATGCAGCATCATATCAGGCACGGGCACACTATCCTCAAGTGATGCTAAAATAGTATGTTGACCCGGCAGAGCCGAGGAATGAATGTTTGCCGAGCCAAGGAGAAAAGGAAATGGAAAACACTACAAGGTGGGACAAAAAGGACATACCTTTGATTTTCTCCAAGTTCTTCCGCATGATCTTGTTCTCAACCTCCACCCCAGCTGCAGAGACCGAATGATGAGATTAGTTCGGCAGAAGAAGATGAAGAAAAACGGAAAAGCCCTAAGGGAGAAACTTACCCCTTTTTTCATGTTCCACGATAAGTGCAACGTGCTTTGCGCATAGCATCTTGTGGGTATCCAGCAGGCGTTGGAATTCAGCACTCCGGCGATTGGTGGTTACCTGAAGAAAGTACAGAAGCATAAATTAGCTTGGTGCATATTCGAAGTGTACAAGATCTGGGCCAAGTGGAACTTAACCCGGCTCTAGGTGTGTGCATATTCGAAGTGTACAAGATCCGGGCCAAGTGTAACTTAACCCGGCTCTAGGTATGTGCATATTCAAAGTGTACAAGATCCGGGCCAAGTGGGACTTAACCCGGCTCTAGGTGTGTGCATATTCGAAGTGTACAAGATCCGGGCCAAGTGGGACTTAACCCAGCTCTAGGTGTGTGCATATTCGAAGTGTACAAGATCCAGGCCAAGTGGAACTTAACCCGGCTCTAGGTGTGTGCATATTCGAAGTGTACAAGATCCGGGCCAAGTGGAACTTAACCCGGCTCTAGGTGTGTGCATATTCGAAGTGTACAAGATCCGGGCCAAGTGGAACTTAACCCGGCTCTAGGTGTGTGCATATTTGAAGTTCTCATAGAGCTACGTTAGTTTTCTAATGAGCATCTGGCCGAGTAACAAGTTACTCCACCGGAGGCTCGGGGACTAATGGTTATTATCTACAACATGTAAAGGAGAAGCGACATACCTCCATCATCTGCCCCGCGAGGTTAATTGCCTTAGCGGTTGTGTTCATTTGGGCAGAAAATTCTGCGGGGCCGAACTTTTCTGGGAGATCGTCATTGTGGACGAACTCCGCCTTGTTCCAGTTCATGATGAACTCAATCAGGCTCGGAGAGTACCGCTCACCGGTGGGCATATGGGGTGCCACCAAGCCCTTCGCATGCGCTTCTTTCCTCTCAACCAAGGCAAGGGCTGGGCTGGTATGCAGAACCATTTGCTACACATCAGCTGACTCGGCAGGGGCATCCTTCGCTGCTGGAGCTTTCTTGAGAAGCATTGACGCTAGGGTTCGCTGCCCAGCCTCGACGAATGGTGACTTGGTAGCATCCGGAGCCTTTTTTCCCTTGGCTTGCTGGGAAGAAGTAACTGCAACGGATTTCCCCTTAGGAGCTGCTGGGATATTTCCTCGCCGAGGTTGAGATGACTCGGACGAGGCGGAAGAACATGGCGCTGGAGCTCTTATAGATGGACTTGGAGCGGTTGTTGATTTTCTTGGTGCCGGAACAGGTGCTGGTGCTGGTTCGGTCACTGGTACTGGAACTGCTGCTGGTGCTGGGGCCGGTGCTGGTGTCGAGGTAGTCTCGGTGGCTGCTGGTTGCGGCAATGTCGAAGTTGTGGACGCCGTCGCCTCGGCTAGGCTGGTATCTCCCGCTCTGAGGTTGCACTCCTCTCGATGAGGTAGTGCGGAACCCGGAGCAGCCGCAGAACCCTCTGGAATAGGGCTCAGCGGACGTGAGTCACGAGAGGGAGAAGGGCTAGATCGGAGCGGTGAAGAGATGCTAGATCCGCTCTGAGGGACCTCCACCGGAGCCCTGCAGAAGAGAACAATGTCAGAAGAGAAATTACAACAATGCAAGGAAAAGGGGGTTACGGAAAGAAAAATGACTTACGCATCCGAGGTTTGGGCCTCCTTGGGTTTCCGAGCCCTTCGTGTCGGGGCTTTGCCTGCCGGCTTGGAGGCAGTTTTGTCTCCGGCCTTCTTTCGCCTTTTTGCGGGCTGAGAAGGTCCGGAGGAGGAACTTGGTGTGGCTCCGCGCCTCTTCTTCGGCGCCACCAGAACCGGTTCGTCCGTAGCAAGCGGAGGATCCTCGTGGATATGCCCACCAGGGTTAGCTGATGCCGGAAAGGCAAAAGAAAGAGGGACAGCCTCAACAGGTTCAATCACGTCGACATCCGAGTCATCCTCATCATCGGGCCAGTCTCTAAGAGAAGAGAATTTACCGCTGGGTCGTTTTGTAGCGTCGGTCATAGGGAGAAACATCTCCTGGTTCGGCTCCTCCTTATCCGGGGTTTCTCGGTCCGGCGCCCACTTAAGGGTCGGATTCGTGCCGTCCTCAAGGGTTTGCTGAAGGAATAGCTGAGAAAAGGAATGAAGAACATAGTCAAAAATACAACAAAAACCGACATATATTTAATCCGAAGTAAGTTTGCCCCGCGAAGCTTACCGCAGGAGGGAGCCTGTCACGACAAAAGTGCTCAATTCCCCACGTCCATTCAGCGGAGAAATCTTTGTGGGTGGTGAAGAGAGCCTTAACTCGGCGAAAAATCTCCGTGTTGCTCAGCTCGAAGGAGGAGGTCCGGTTGGGGTCGCGGCCGAAACTCATGTGGCACACCTTGTGGGTGCGCTTCTAGAGAGGAGAGATTCGGTTGCGCACGAACGTGATCATAGCATCCTTGTTGCGCAATCCGAGTTTCTTCAGTTCCGTGAACCTCTTGTTAACCTGGTTGGCCAAGGCCGTGGGCTTCTTGGAGATCTCCTCCCAAAATTCCGGGCTAGGTGGACCCGGAGTATAGGGGAGCAACCGAATCAAATCTTTAGTGCCCGTATTCCGGACATAGAAGAAAGTCCGGGCCCATCCTTTGCAGGAGTCAAGCCCGGCGACCCGGGGGAAAACGGAAGTCCTCCGAGGAGAGATGGACGTAGCTCCGAATTGGGTGAGCTGCTTGTCCTCTGACTCAACTTGGATGTTGGGGATGACGTTACGACGGAGGCCGAAAAACCGGATCCATAGCTCCTTCGTGGGCCACAGTCCGGTGTAGCCTTTGATTGTAGAAGCAAAAGCAAAGAGAGAAGTGATAGCGTTGGCTGGAAGGTGGTGCGGCTGCAGCCGGTAGGTGCTAAGCCAATCCCGGAAGAAGTCGCTCACCGGCAAGCCGAAGCCCCGTTGGAAGTGGGACAAGAACATGACGAACTCACCCGAATTGGGTGAGGGGGCCAGTTCGGCGGAGGGGAGACGAGCGACGACGCCGGCAGGGATGCGTCGCCAGTCAAGGTCATCTTGACAGACCCAAGACCCGGCCCACGCGCCGCGGTCCGCCGCAGCGGCGTCCTCCTCCATTTCTTGCTCGGCGATGACGAGCTCCTCCTCCGTCATCTCGTACTCGCTACCCTCGCTGGCGCTAGCGGCGGCGGGGGTCAGAGGCCTGGATTGGTGAGGACCCGTGGCGAGGGAGCTGCGCAGCGGTGGTCGCGATGCAGTGGCACGGGGAAAGGTGCGGCAGCGGCGCTGCTGCTAGGAGCACTGGCGGCGGCGCGGTCGCAAGGAAGACGAAGAAGAATAGCAACGGGCAGAGGGGCGCGGAAGAGGAAAAAATCCTAAGGGGTGCGCCCCTCCGCTATTTAACCACTCCCTAAAGGGGTGAGTGGGATCGCACCCTGCAGATGAGCCACATGGTGTGGCCGTGTATCACCTGCCTTAGCCAATCAGTGAGGAGCCACAGGGCAGAGGCGATCCCGTGACGTGACGCACTATGCGGTAAACGAGGAGGCAGGCGTGACATGACCCTCGCACAGTGATAACTGACAATTACTATGGTGATTACTATGCAGTCCCTTAAAATAAGACAACATAATGATTGGCCTCCATGTGGGTTGGCGTATGAAGGAAGGAAACAAGGCCCGGATCGAACCATGGAAACCCGGACAGCCAGTAAAAACTTAGAATGTGCAGAGGGAAAGTAAAGCCATGAGATCCGAGTCAAAGTGGTAACCCGGCTGGCAAGTGAATACTTGGAACGTGCGAAGGGAACATAAATCCATATAATCCGAGATAAAGAGCTAACCCGGAAATAACGGCCAAGGCTCGAACATAAATGAACCTGATGTGGCCTTAGCGGCCAAGGCAGCTAAGACCGCACCAGCTTCGGGGACTAATGTTGGGGGGATACCCCTGGGTAGGGTCACTCCGGGGTATAAAGGCCGAGTTAGCCGAGGTTCAGCAGGGTCAAAGCGGATGCTGGCCGGGTCACCTCAAGGCAGGCCGGATCACGGAGTAACCCGGACCAGGGGGGTCGCCTAACATTATCTCAGCCGACTTAAGGAGTAAGTCGGAAGTGCTTGTCTAACTTGTGTGCAGGAACAGGTATAGCCAGATCTACCATGATCCGGGTCCCGTTTAGCTTCTAGGAGAAGGAAGGAATCTCTCTGGTCAAAAAGAAAGCCCGGTACGCACTGCATGAGCGAAGCAGGCAAGGGCAGGACCACCGGGTCATGGCCGACAAGGGTGACGCTGACCGTGTCGGCTGACGCAGGCGCCGCAGAGGCTCACGTAGCTAAAGCATGTGTGACGCGGGGGAAAAGCACCCCGGTCGGGTTACCACTTTGAGAGGAGGCATATTCTAAGAATATGCCTCCACGTATGCCCTAGGCAGAGACCAAGCCACCTCTATATAAGGGGGGCTAGGGTTTTAGTAGAGGGGGTTGGGTCTTCTTCTATACTGATTTGGCTAAGGTCTTAGGTGTGAACTGTGGGTGAGAGTAAGAGAGCTCCTTCTTCCTCCTCTCGCCAATACAGCTCTAGGAGCGCTTGTAATCTTGAAAGGAAAGCAATACAAACTTCAGTGTGGAGAATCACTTAACTATCCCTCCCTGGATTCCCCTAGTGTGTATTAGTCCCCACCTTTAGCCTATCCATGGCATCTGCCGTGACACCACCACGACAAAGGCGCCGAAGAGCTAGCGAATCTCCGCTGTTGCGGAGTTGTAGATTGCAATTGATGGGGCCGAAGAAGCCGCAACATCAGCACTCCCAATTCCCACAGACGGCGCCAATTGACGAGGGTTTAACTCATCAATGCCCATTGTTATGGACTTGGGTTTTGGAGAAGGAGGGAGCGCTGGAGACATCTATCGGCTAGCAAACAAGCACACAGGGGACACAAGATTTGCCCAGGTTTAGGCCTCGTAGAGGTCCCTACTCCTGCTTGTCTGCTCGTGGACATACCTAGATAGTTGTGCTGATTGTGTTTTCAGGAATAGGACTCCTAAGAAAGCTGAGGAATTGATGGCTAAAATAAGCAAGAATTATGAAAATTGGACTCCTCCTAAACAAGCTATACCTGAAGTAATTGTACCTGAACCATCTATTCCTGTCTATTCCAACATCAAAGAAGAGGGGAGTTATTGAATTAAATGATGAAGTGATGAAGGAAGCTAAGAAATTAAAGTTGCAGATGTCAAGAATTTACCTCCTATAGAAGAATTATGTAAGCCTATTCCCTACTCACCCACTATTGAGGTACACTCTCTCCAACACTTTGATGAAGGTGATATCCCTTACTCTAAACCTCCTGATCAATGCTTAGAATAATTTGATATCTTTATTGTTAAGCAATATAACTTTAATAAAAGGGTGCAAAATCATCTAATGGAAAACACTAGAGCTATTGTTGAGTTGAAAGATATTGTGGAAAGAACCTCTAATGATGTTAAAATGATTGTTAAACACTTTCAAATGGTTCAAACTCAAATAGATCAACTCGTTAAAGTGCAAAACGACTTGCTAGTTAATGCTGCTAAAGAAAAACATGCTTATGAAATTAGAACTAGAAGTGGTGCTGCTACCCAGGATCCTCTATATCCTGAGGGGCATCCCAAAAGAATTGAGCAGGATTCTCAACAAGCTGAAAATAGTGGTTCTACTCGTAAGAAAAGGAAAAAGAAACATAAAACTGTTGTAGAACCCTCTGAACCTGCTATAGATCCTAATAGTATATCTATCTCTGATGCTGAAACTAAAAGTGGTAATGCAGAAAATGAAGTGCCTAATGAATAAAAAGTTGAAGAAGAACCTGAAAACCACACTAAGAATACTAAATACACTAAAGAAGATTTTATTGCTAAGAAACATGGTAGTGAAAGAGAACCTTGGGTCCAAAAACCTATGCCTTTCCCTGATAAGAAACACAAGTCAAAAGAAGATGAACACTATAATAAGTTTTGTGAGTGGATGAAGCCTTTATTCTTGCAAATTCCTTTGACTGATGCTATTAAATTGCCTCCTTACTCAAAGTATATGAAGGACATTGTCTCGAATAAAAGGAAGATCCCTAATGAAGAAATTTCTACTTTGCTTGCTAATTATTCCTTCAATGGTAAGGTTCCTAAGAAACTTGGAGACCCAGGGATTCCAACTATCCCTTGCTCTATTAATAACAGTTATGTTAGAACTGCTTTGTGTGATTTGGGAGCTGAGTTAGTGTTATGCCTTTCTCTCTCTATAAGAGGCTTCAGCTTGAAAAATTGATTCCAACTGATATATCTTTGCAAATGGCTGATAAATCTACCACTATTCATGTGGGTATATGTGAGGATGTACCTGTTCAGGTGGCTCACAATTGCTTGATATTAACTGATTTTGTCATGCTTGAAATGCCAGAAGATGATAATATGTCTATTATTCTTGGGAGACCTTTTCTTAATACTACAGGAGCTGTTATTAATTGTAATCAAGGAAAGGTGACCTTCAATGTTAATGACAAGGAACATACTGTCTATTTCCCCAAGAAGATTGAAAGGACTTATGGTCTGAATTCAATTGAACATGTTGAAGGCATTCAAGTTGGAGAAATATATTGTCCCATACCAAGAGAAAAATTTGAAACTATTATGATTGGGACCATTGCTATCAAGGTTAAGGTAACCTAATCATTAGTGGAGTACAAAGTTTTGTCTCATATGCAATTGTTTTGGTAGCAAGACTTGATCAACCTTGCTAACAAAAGGATTCCATTGAACAAAACAATGTTTTCACTATGATTAGCTCCGTTTATTTCTATCCTTTGCATTTTAGTTTTTGCTTTCATTTAGTTTTCTTTGTGTTGTTAGTTGCTTGCATGCTAGAACTTCTGTAGTTCTAGCCTTGTTTTGTCCTTGCATCTTGTTTCCAAAAGAAAAAGAAAAAAATCTGTCTGCAAGAAAAATCATTCTTCTATTTCTGAAAAAAGCCCAAAAATAAAGTGTCTCGAAAAATTCCAGAAAATTCATATTAAATTTTTACGTGAAAAAGGGGCAGAGGAGTACCTGGTAGGTACTAGGGAGGCCCACCAGGCAGGCACACCATGTGGTGGCGCGGCCAGCCCTAGGTGGCGCCATGCCCTGGTGTGGGCCACCCCAGCCCCCCCACTACTTCTCTCACCTGCCACTTTCTTCTCTCTCCCGAGTAAGCTCCAGTTCATAGCTCAAAATCGCGTTCTTTCTGTGCTTGCTCTCGATTTTTTTCGATCTCCTTGCTCATCCCATATTTCTTGCTGAAATTTGGAGCAATTGTTCCCTGGTATGTGACTCCTCCCCTTGTCCAATGTAGATTTGTGTTTAGTGGATTATATGTTGAGTATTTTGCTGTTGTAGGTGACTGGTTATGAGAGCTTGTAAGCTTGTTTGATGCTTAGAGATATAGTTTTGATGCATGTTTAGGCCTCTTGCAAGTCCCTATGAGTAGAATCCTTCATTATATTTACTTTGCAATCACTTGTTTAATAGGTGTTTAAATTTCAGAATAGAAGATGAGTGAACACCACCTAAACCAACATGAGCTTTGGGTTCCTGAGGTCATGAAGGTCCGTCGGGAGGAGGAAGTTTTTCCCTCCATTTATCCATGTCCTGAGTTCATGAGAGCTGCAGGAATTCTACAAGATTTCCACACTTTGGTTTCTAATGCAGGGTTAGAGCGTTTCTTGGAAGATGAACCTTGTCAATTTGTAAAACTAACCATGTCTGTGGTGTAGGATTTCCAATTTAGTCACTCTTTGCCTAACCCCTGGGTCCATTACAAAATTTACAATATTGCTGTCAATCTTTCTCTTGATGATTTTTGTGCAGCTATTAAGGTACCTCAATGGGGATCATGTAAGAAGATTAAAGAGAGACCGGAACCACTCATGGATTTATACACAGAAATTTGTCAAGGGAGTAGCTTCTCGAAGTAGAATGGAAAAATTCGTAACATTCATCTTCCTCCATTCGCTACTTTGCCTACTTTATTGCCAAGTGTGTTCTTGCTAGGAAAACTGCCAATAAGTTATGTTCGTTTGATCTAGCATTTATCTCTACTGCTCTTAGACGAGATAGGTCTTACAACTTGGGTGCTTTAATAGCCTTCCGTCTTGCTGCTAACCGTGAGAAAGGTGGAATTTGTGGAGGCCTCATTGCTTCTCGTTTGCTAGCATTGCATGGTTTAGTGCCTCATCATCTAGACCTACAGTTCCCCATAGAGATGCTTGATCTTAATTCCATGATACAGCATAAATTTATTTCCTCATGGGCTAGTTTGAGTGAGTTATCTTATGAAATAACCTTTCTTAAGGCTGGCTGGAGAAAGAGCAAGTCCGAGCATGTTGTTCTTTTGCCTGCACCTGTTTTGTTTAACCTTGATAACAGGGAAGGATGGTCCCTCACTGAGGAGGAGCTTGACACGTACTTGGGAGAGCTTTCCCAGCAGGAGCAGGACACTAGAAGGGAGGTCACGGATGATTCGGTCCAGCCCTCAAATGATGGCGAGTCTTCATATCAGCAGCCCGCTTATGATTGTGGAGCTTCTTCTTCCTCTCATGGGCCCAGTTACGACCATTCTTACCAAGATCCGCCCGCTTGGAACCCCTATTCGTACATGGATTGATACCCACTTAGGCCAAAAGCCTAAGCTTGGGGGGAGGTATGCCGACACCGCACTCATCTCCATATCATGTTGCATCGGTACTTTGTATATTCATGTTTTTGTTCTCTTTTTAGTTTTCGTTCTTCTTTGCTTTTGCTTTCTAAAAACACAAAAAGACCAAAAATATTTTTGTTGTTTCTCTTTGGTTTGCTTCTTCTTTTCGCCTTGGTTTGCTTTTCCCTTTTTGTTTTGTTTGAACTATTCAAAAACCCAAAAATATTTTGCTTTGCTTGTTTTCCTGTTTGAACTATTCAAAAACACCAAAAATATTTGTCGTTCTTCTTTGGTTTTTGCGAGTTTGCTACAGGGTTCGGCAGTTCTCAGTGGATTATTGGTTTCATATTATTATTCAAGCCACACAAGTGAAGAGCAATAATGAGGATTAATGACAACTTGAGGCGTGGTAAGAGGCTGGTAACGAACTCTATTTGTCTTCATTTTTGTACATATACTCATCATTGTGAGCTTGTTTAGTCCGTTCATGTAGAGTGTATGTTATCTTTGGATGCTTAGTAGTTCTTGCTTTCTTGTGATTAGCTCCAGCCCGCTAATAGTTTGTAGCATGTCTCATGAATGTTTGCTTGCATTACTCTATTCATAAATTGGTATGACACCGTGGTATCCTCCTCTGAATGTTTCATTTGATTGACGTGGCACATGCTCACGCATGCACATGACTGTGATAATCAGTTAAGACTTGATGAATTATTTTGCCTTGAGGATCTTGAATCACTTTCATGCCATGAGTAGTCCTGTTTTGTTGCAACCATGATAATGACAGCTATTGCTCTCTCGTTTGTCGCTCCCTTACTATTGCTAGCCTTCACTTCCACTGAGTGTTTTACTCAAATTTCCAACTCCCTAAACCAAATAGTTCCAAAGTGTCCACCATACCTACCTATTAGCATCATTTGCTATCTCCGTGCATATTCAATATGCCTTGTTTTTTTGCGAATAAAATGTTTGCTTGTTATGAGAATGTTAGTTAGTAAAGGTCTCACGAACTTGATGGAACACTTTACTTTATTGCACTTAATAAACCTGAACCATTGCGTCCTTCTTTGTTGCGCATATGCTTACGCTTTATGAGTTGAAGTTAGCAGAACCATGTATCATGGGGACCGCTTTCAACGCTTCATAGGTACTCTGTACCTAGTTGATATCATGTTCTTTTGCTTATGGATCCCGGCGGTGTGAAATAAAAGTGGAACTTGTAAGATCATAGAGTTTGTATGTATGTTAGAGAAACGCTTGGGCCGCTAGCCTAAGCCATGCCTAATCATGGTGGTAACTTGTAGCATAACCATAATGAGCATTCTATGAAGCATCCTCAATAAAAATCTATGCACATAGTAAATAAAGAGATCGCTGAGATGCTCATTGTCTGCTTGCCTTGTCATTTTGAGCAAGATTGTTTTGCTACTGCTGTTACTTTACTATTCCTACTACAAAACTGTTGCTACTGATAAACTGCTGTGAGCAAGATTGTTTCCAGGTGCAGCTGAATTGACAACTCAGTTGTTAAGGCTTATAAATATTCTTTGGCTCCCCTTGTGTCGAACCAATAAATTGGGTTTCACTTCCCTCAAAAATACTGCGATACACCCCCTATACTTGTGGGTCATCAGAGGACAGGTCCGGAGAGGAATCCAAGCGACCTGGAATGTAGCACTACTTCATCGTTTCTACACCTAACAAAGAGGTGAATGTATCCGAGCTACTCATATGTCGGTATGTATGTTGGTAATGAGCTTATTAATAAAACGTTGGCACCCCAAGTAGAGACTCGGGGACTGCCATAATAATTGTCTCTCGTTTTTGTATTTTTATGTCGGTTGGGTTAAGTCGCTTATATCTTAGTCGGGTTAGTGATGTGTGAGCACCAAAAACCCAACGACTTTGTTGTTGTCCAACAAGAATTGGCTTCATGGCAAGCAAGAGAACAAGTTTGGATTGGCAAAGCACATGAAAAACGACTAAGGAAAAGAACTTAAACGAGCTGACATTGGTTATTTTGACTAACCCTTAGTTTATTATATTCATTAAATGCCGGATCATTTTGAGCTAGTCTCAAAGTTTCAAGTATTGTTAAATCAATTTTTTTAACCTCGGACTCGTAAGTCGAAAAGCCGAATCAAGGTAGATGCGAGCCGAGTCAAAAATTGGGGGAACAAGAAAACGAAACTCGGGGACTTCGCCCACGATAATCCAACATTAAGAACTTAGTTCCAAGCGATAAGTTGTAGAATAACCAAAATAAAGTATTCAAATACACTTCCGCCCGGCATTCCGGGGATCTGACAAATATGATAAGTGTTTTTTAAGGAGCGGGAGTAGCAGCCGAATCGCCAGCCGATGGAGGTGGCACTTCGGAGTTTGGGGGAGGGGCGCTAGCCTCAGCTTCATCCTCAGGGACGAACTCACCATCCTCCGGGTCTTAGGCCTCATCGCCAAGCTCGGAGGCCTCGCCCTCACTCCCTTCTTCTTCATTCTCTTCATCTCTAGAAACAGCTTCATCATCAAAAACGTCGAGATAACTCGGCCATTTGTTCCAAGCGTGGCAGAAGGAGTATTGAATAAGCTTGTTGGCACAGTCTTTGCGACGCGTGATCCAATCCGGATCTTCGCACCACTTAGACCCAGTGCGCATGCGATTAAGCAACCCTAGATCAATTCCTTAATACCACGAAAGGACAAACTGCAAGGCAATGTCAGCCCCAGCCCGTGCGGCAGATTCACGCCACAGATCCAGCTGCATATCACACTCCATTAATTTGGCTATGAAAGCCGAACTTCTTTTTGGAATGGTCTCAGTGGGCCATAGGGAGCTGAACAACCGCGTCACAACTGGCATGATGTCAGCACCATAGTTCTTTACCAGTTCCAGGCGAGCAGCAAGGCTAACAAGCAGATCCTTCATCGAATAAGGGACGGACCCGGATCTAGGACCCATAGGAACACCACGTTCATCGCGGGACCGATTTACGACAGCGCTAGCAAGAGTGTCACTTTCTGGAAATTTGCCTGAGAACACAAAGGAGACAGTGAGCAAAAGCACCAAACCCGGAGGAAGGAAAATTAAGCAAGGGCAAAGAAACTCACGGGAAATCTAGAAAAGGAGGCGCTAGAGCTCGGCATCAACATTGGCATTGCTGGCCTGGTGCTTCTCGTATTCAGAGGTTACCAATGTAAGTTTTACGTCGGCTTCCTCCAATAGATCCTTTTCCTTGGAAATTTGAATCGTCAAACGCTCTTTTTACTCGGCAAACTCCTGGTCTGCCTTCTCCAGCTCAGTCTTGTGGAGGTCTTTGAGCCTCCGGATTTCGGCATTCAGCCGAGTAATTTCTGAGTCCTGGAGCTGCAACCGAGCTATCTCTTCATCCTTTTTCTTTAGCTCAGCCTCATGCTTACTTGCTTGTTCGAGGAAATAGGTCATCATTTCAGGCATAGTAACGTTGTCTTCAAGAGCAACTGCAACAACGTCATAATCCGGAGAAACCAAATTATAAATGTCTACCCGGTAAAGAAAGGAGCTACAGTGATCGTGCGAAGGATATAAGATTACCTTTGATCTCAACAAGGTTCTTCCGCATGATAATATTCTCAGCTTCAACCTCGGCTGCATGTTTGGATAACAAATTAATATGGATCATAGACAACTCGAATGAACGAAAATGGAAGAAGAAAAGGTCTAAATAAGGAACATTACCCTTCTTCTGGTAATCTTCCAGGAGTTTGCCATAATGCGCACGAAGGTCCTTATAGGAGTCCAGCAGACGCTGGAACTCAGCGGATCGGCGGTTAGTGGTAATCTGAAACAAGCAACGCGATGTCAAGATCAAAAGTAAGATAAAGAAATATTCGAAGTCTACAAGATCCGGGCCAAGTGGAACTTAACCTGGCTCTAGGTGTGTGGATATTCGAAGTCTACAAGATCCGGGCCAAGTGGAACTTAATCCGGCTCTAGGTGTGTGAATACTCGAGGTCTACAAGATCCGGGCCAAGGGGAACTTAACCCGGCTCTAGGTGTGTGGATATTCGAAGTCTACAAGATCCGGGCCAAGTGGAACTTAACCCGGCTCTATGTGTGTGGATATTCGAGGTCTACAAGATCCAGGCCAAGGGGAACTTAACCCGGCTCTAGGTGTGTGGATATTCGAAGTCTACAAGATTCGGGCCAAGTGGAACCTAACCCGGCTCTAGGTGTGTGGATATTCGAAGTCTACAAGATCCAGGCCAAGTGGAACTTAACCCGGCTCTAGGTGTGTGGATATTCGAAGTCTACAAGATCCAGGCCAAGTGGAACTTAACCCGGCTCTAGGTGTGTGGATATTCGAATTCTACAAGATCCGGGCCAAGTGGAACTTAACCCGGCTCTAGGTGTGTGGATATTCGAAGTGTACAAGATCCGGGCCAAGTGGAACTTAACCCGTCTCTAAATTTGTTAAAATTTGAAGTTACTACGAACAGAAATTAAAATCTCTAAGGAGCATCTGACCGAGTAACAAGTTACTCCCTCGGAGGCTCGGGGACTAGGGGATATATCTACAAGTGCTCAGCTATACAAGGTACTAACAGCAGAAGAAAAGAATTACCTCCATCATCCAGCCAGCCAAAGAGATGGCCTTGGTAGCGGAGTTCATTTGTGCGTTGAACTCGGCTGGGACGAACTTATCTGACAGATCATCTCGTGGGTCGATGAATTCAGCGTTATTCCAGTTCTTCACGTACTCCAGGAGCAGTGGACTGTAGCTTTCTCCGCTGGGAGAGTAGTTCACCACAAGGCCTTTGACGTGGGCCTCTCGCCTGGCGGATTGAGCTGCAGCAGGGCTGGTATGCACAACCAGCTGCCTGCTACCCTCTGATCTGGCAGCCTGTGACCCAAAGGAGATACCTTTAGCTGATCCGGAAGTTTTCTTGAGCTTGCCGGATGAGGCCTGAGGAGCTGGCTGGAAGATATCCGTGACCGAGGTGTTGATCCGGAGGGAGCTGACGGGGCCTTCCTCTTGGGAGGCTTGCTGGAGCCTGTTGGTGTTGCTGTTGCTACTGCTGGTGTTGCTGCTGCTGGTATTGCTGGTTCGGAGGAGACTGGAATAGGTGAGAAACTTGATTGGGGTGGTGCCGATGGAGCTGGCACCTCATCACTTGGCGCTGGGGCCGAAGAGGAACTGGGGAGATCAGGCATGGCTGTATCCGAAGCTGTCCCACTACCCCTCGCGCCGACATTGCCCTCCTCGTGACGAGGTGGGCTCTGGTCAGGCGCAGCCGTGGAGCCCTCTTGGATAGGGCTGAGCGGGCGAGTGTCGTCATCACGGGGGGAGAAGGGATGCTCCGGATTGGAGATGCTATGTCGGAGCCGCTCTGGGGAATGACCCTAGGAGCTCTGAGAAGCAGAAAAGAACCAAGTCAAAAAGAGAGAGAACCAGTAAGAGACAAGAGCAAACACATAAAGGGAAAAAACTTGAAGGGCAAATGCAAAAGACTTACTCGTTTGAGGTTGGGGAAGCCCGAGGTTTGGGCGCCCTCTAGACCGTGCTCTTGGCGGCCAGCTTAGTCGAGGCTTTCACCCCGGACTTCTTCTGCCTCTTCTTGGGCAGCGGCACCTCCGAAGCTGCGGCCGAGGCAGCCACGCGCTTCTGGGAAGAAGCAGGGGCCGGACCACCAGTGGCGAGGGGAGGAACCTTGTGGACCTGACCGGCTGGGTTAGCTGAAGATTCGGACATAACCAGATGCGTGTAAGAGATGGGAACCGGATCAAGTACCTCCAGGACCTCAACGTCCGAGTCATTGTCATCAGGCCAGCGCTGCGTTTGACGATGTCCAGGGTAGGCAAAAAGGTATCCGGATCAGGCTCCTCCTCATCCTCCTCGGTGCGGTCCGGTACCCACTTGCTTGCCATCCTCCAGTGGCTGCTGGAGGAATCACTGAGAACAAGACAACAATTGCCAAGTTATGAAAGTAAACCGACATACAGAGAAGATCCGGAAAACAGTAAGAAGTAAGTTTACCTTTAGAGGAGGGTTGTCCCGGGTGAAGGGCTCGAGCCCCCATTCCCAATCTTCGGTGAATTCCTTCTCCACATTGAAAATGGCCTTAACCCGGCGGTAAACTACCGAGTTATCAAGCTCGAAAGATGAAGTCCAGTGGGGGTTGAGGGGGCCACTCAAGTAATAGATCTTTTGGGCTTGCTTCTGAAGGGGGGAGACCCAGCTGCGGACAAAAGTAATCATGTTGTCCTTCCCCCGGAGCTTCTCCTTGATCTGGCGCTCCACCTGATTTGCCAGGGTCGTGGGTCGCTTGGGAATGCTCTCCCAAAGCGAGGTATCTAGAGGGCCAAGCTTGAAGGGGAGGAGCCGGATCAAGTCCTCATCGGTGGTGTTCCAGATGTGGAAGAAAGTCCAGGCCCAGCCTTTGCAGGACTCGAGTCTAGTGACCCGGGGGAATGCAGAGTTCTTGCAGGGAGAAATGGAAGCAGCGCCGCATTGGGTCAGGTGCTTATCCTCCAGAGCAAGCTCCTTATCAGGAACCACGTTCCTCTGGAGACCGAAGAATTTGATCCAAAGTTCCTTGGTTGGCCAGAGGCCAATGTATCCCTCAATGCTAGAGGCAAAGGAGGACAAAGAATTGATGGCATTGGCGGGGAGATGATGCGGTTGCAGTTTGTAGGTAGAAATGAAATTGGAAAAGAAATCTGAGGTAGGAAGGCCGAAGCCACGCTGAAAATGCGAAAGAAAAACAACATATTCCCCAGGATTGGGGGAAGGAGAAATCTCGCTAGAGGCGAGGCAACAGGCGACGCCGGTGGGGATGCGGCGCGTGGCATGGAGCCAATCCAAGTCGTCCTCGCAGACGAACGCGCCATCCCAGTAGCCGCGCTCGCGACCCTCTGCTTCTTCCTCTGCTATGCCACCATGGATGCTTCCTCCTCAGTCATGGTGGACTCAAGGTATTCGAGAGAGAAATTGGAGTAGAAATAACCGGAGGAGGGGAAACGGGAAGCGCAAGGCCCCGTGATGAAGATCTTAGGCAGAAACGGCAGCGTAGGCGCAAGGTGCTGCCTGTGCGCAGTCGCGACGGAGATGGAGCAACAAGGAACTAGCGGCGGTGGCAAGGTTACAGTGAAAGAGAAAGGAGGCTGGGAATCGAAGAGAAAATGGGGAACTTCCCCAGAGGTTGGTTGCCCTAGACCCTCTACTTAACCGCGCAACAGGCGTGTAGTGGGATCCTTTGCGGTTGCCACGCCGCGCGCAACGGGCGTGTACGCGGCCGAATCAACCAATCAGAGCGTGGCCACAGCAAGGGCCACAGGGGCAGAGGATCCCATGACGCGATGTAATGTTCCAGTTAACGAGGCGCCACAGTGAAGGGACGTGCGCAACAGTTATTCCTGACATTGCGACAGTAACCGACGCGTTGAATGCGCATAGCCCTTAAAATGAGGCAAAATGATGATTACCCTCCACGTAAGATATGGGGAAGCGTACAAGGGAAGGAACGGTAACCCGGATAAACAGGCAAAAACCCGGCCAGCGAGGAATAATTCGGTATGAGCCAAGGGATCCCAAGAGGAGAAGCCCCGGGTTCCTGGATAAACTCGGCCAAAGAGGCAGAGTTTCGGTTATGGGAACCTGATGTGGCCTTAACAACCAAAAGTTGCTAAGACCGCACCAGCTTCGGGGACTAATGTTGGGGGGATACCCCCGGGTAGGGTGACGCCGGGGTATAAAGGCCGAGTTAGACGGGGTACGACACGGTCAAAGCAAGTGCTGACCGGGTCACCTCAAGGCAGGCCGAACCACGGAGTGACCTGGCCCGTGGAGCATCTCCTTGACTGTAGTTCGGCTGGCATAAAATATATGTCGGCCATGTTTGTCTATCTGTTTTGCAGGTAACTTGATAGCCGGATTAGCCACATGCTAGCCAGACTATCTTATGGCTTCCAAGAGAAGGAATCCCCCGCTGGTCAAAAGGTGGCTTTATTAGCTGTAGCGTGAGCGAAGCAAAGCAAAGATGAGGACCAGTGGGTCAGAGGCCACCAAGGTGACGCGGCAGTGTCGGTTGATGTAGCCCGTGTCTAGTGACGCTTAAAGACAAAGATTACAATGTAGGTTACGTCCAAAGCCTGGACGAGCTGTTAAAAGAGAATAAAGAAGCATCTAGCTTTAGGCGAGGAGCATATTCTCCGAATATGCTGCCACGTGTGCCCTAATATTGTAACCCGGGCTCCCCTATATAAGGAGCACCGGGGCCTCCATAGAGAGGGATCGATCATTTTCTCTGTCTAAGGTAGAACTCTAGATCTAGTTTGTAGGGAGTAATAGACATAGTCTCCTTCTTACCAAGAGCTTGAAGAGTACTTGTAAACACTATTGATAGAGAGAATACAAGAACATCTGTACATGGAATCACCACGTTCTCCCTCCATGGATTCCCCTAGCACTCATTGGCCCCATCTTTAGCCTATCCATGGCATCTGTCGTGCCACCACCATGACACACTTAATTGAATTTTAGTTCCATACTGGTGCATTAGTGGAATAGTAGTGCTACCGCCATGCTGCTTCACTTCTCGCATCAGGTGTTGCCTATGGACCACCGAGGCAACCTACAGTGTTAGGGTTGGGTCTGGTAGTGTCGCTTGTTTTCTGGTGGCGTGAGTAAAGCCATAACGGTTGGATTTCGTGGCCTCCTATTTAAGGGGCCCTCCTTCTTCCTCCCAACCTAACCTTTTGAGATCTTCTACTCTCTCTCTCCTCGATTGTTGACCTTCAATAGCTTATCCTCTCCCCTTACCCCTCCAATGATTATTGCATCTTTTTGAAGGATTTGAGAGAGGAGATCTAGATCTACAACCCTACAAAACCAAATCCCTTCTCTGTGAAGGAATCCTTGGGACCTAGAACTGAGAGAATTTGGTGTTATTTTCTTGTGTTCTTCATCACTTATTCCCCTAATAGCTTTTGTAGGTCTAGTGGAATTTGGGAGTGAAGGACTTGCCATTGCATTAGGTACATGGGTTTGAGTTCTCTACAGAGAATCGGTTGGTGAAAGCTTGTTATTCTTTGGTTCTTGGAACCCTGTACGGTTGTGGCGTTGGCGGTGTTCCTTGGGGCCTCCAATTGAGTTGTGGGGATTGCCTCAAACTTGTTGGCATTTTTTGGGAGCCTCCAATTAAGTCTTGGAGATTTCTCCAAGCTTGTACGAGCTCGGTGACCATCCTCAAGTGTCCCATAGTGGATCGAGGTCATCCCCTTTGGTGGGAGGGCTCGAGGAGAATACGGTGAGCCATTTGTGGCATTTGGGGAGCCTTGTGCCTCTACACCATTTCAACAGAGACATAGCTTCTTCGAAAGTGAACTTCGGGATAAAATCACTATCTCCGTGTCCATCAGTTATATGTATACCTGAGTCCTTTTCTTATGCACTTTATATTGTGATAGCCTTCGTGTTTCAAGTACTATATATTACTATCACCTTGTTGCTTGTCTTTCTTAGCATAGATTATTGGTGCAAATCCAGTGAATTTAGATTTTATGCTTGATAAATTAAATGATAGCTTTATTCTGTATTTAATAGAGCCTAAACTGTAATTATTTTAAAATGTCTTCACCTCCTTTTAGATTTTAACGGCCACACAAATCACCACATAATTGGTGGTACTCCACCTTTTCCACCCCGAATTCTGTTGTCCCCTAGCTCACTGACCTTACCATACACATATCCTTCAAATCCTTGGTATTTAGGAGCAGAAGTGCCCTTATTCACTATCTTAGGAAATTTCTCGCACCTTCCAGGTTGATCTCATTTGTCATGAGACTAATCTTTTGAACCACCTTTATCCATTAATCAACCACAATGGAGGAACCAACACTATTGAAGTTCTGTATAAGGGTAATTGCATAGGTTTCTACAAGATCATAGCCACATGTTGGTTGTTGTTGTCCCCCCAATCGTCTTCTTCTACCACCACTACTGCAAAACACACTTGTATGTCAACACCATCAGCGCCAAATCCATTGCCTTCTCCACCAGATCTAGACTTTTTGTTTCCTTCTTCACACTACCAGAGAGGTGTACCTCTCAGCAGCAGTCCCCACCACCATCACCATCACCGTCGAACGTTTCTATGATACCATGTAGATCAGAGGAGGTACAAAGGTAGCTAACCTACTCATTAGGGTTTCTCCAGTAGACACCCCCTACAAAATATATCTAGCCCCAACTCCAGAGTGGGGCCAAATGGGCCAGATACTAGATAATATCTATTAGTGGTTCAACATGTTGTTGTCGCACTAACGACTACCCTAGCACGTCGTCGCCACCTCCAACAACACCCCGCCTCCCGGACTACTATGACATGCTACCACCACCGACTCTTGGCCTTCCTGCCGCATTGCCGTGCTGCCTCGTGGCCGCCGACTTCCAACCTCATGCGACAACACTGCCTCTCCCATGCAGCTCCGCCACCTCTTGAGTGCCACCCCACCGACCAGATCCCGGCCGATGCTCCCTCCCACGTTCCTTTCTTAGTGTGTCATAAGGAAGACAAAGGTTAAACGGGTATTGAGCTGGTGGCGAATGGTCTAATGTGTCATTAAGTACACAAAGGAAATAAGGGTCGTGAAATGTTTATGTGCCATTCAAAAATTCCCTCTTCCATACAACCATCCAAGACTTGTCTAAATGCTTAGGTGTCACGGAAATTTCCCCTCTTCCAAATATGCCACCAATTGGCAAAAAAATTGAGTACTACATATATGTAATTTTCTGAATAAATTGTTTGTGGTATATTATTCTCTAAACTTTCAAGAACCTAATCCAGGACTTGTCAGAAAAAAAGAAAAAAGGCGGTGCCGAAAGTACACATGGGACACACAATCTTGCCATGCCTTCCGCCAGAGGAACAATCCGCAGATGCGTGCCTACTGCCTAACTGGTACCACGACAGCAAGAAAGTTGTCATTCTTATCCCAGGACAGCGACAGAATTGTTAGTTTCGTTTAAGATCCGCTGGCCTCGATCATCATCCGCAAGTTCTAGAAAAGGGTTCAAAAGCGTCGTCTCGATGCAAGCAGCCGCAATCAAGCAACCAGGTGTGCGTCCGTCCCACCCACTCGTGCCTTTTCGCCTTTCCTCGCCATCAAATAATAGTAACACAGAGTAGATGAGGAAAAGAAAAAATATTTCGCTTTCGGACAAAAGTCAGCAACGTTTGCATAGATTCATGGTAGAATACGTGCCGTGGATACCTATTTATTATTTTTGGGTGGTTTGCATCACACAATATATCTGATGACGACGTGGATTAAAGCGTTGGTGATATAGCCATTTCGCCATCGTATAATTAATAAAGGAACCACTAGATGGATCTCTCGTTTGGATTCCTATATATGAACACAAAGAAAATGATGGTTGTTTTTCTTCTTACAGTAGTTATTGATGATGCAAACTGCAAATCCTCACTTTAACCTACTCTCTCTCATCCATATTAATGGCCGTCCCCTCAACTTTGTCTAGATAGTTTAAATATTAAACTAGATATATACGAATCTAAATAAAGTTGAGGCTGGATAAAAGGGAGTATCATTTTAGTGTTGTCTGATATAGTTCCCTAGAGATAGCAATGAATTTTAACTTCTCTCCAAGTGGGACTAGTAGCTTTAAAAAAAATGCAATCGAGCTGCAGGATTCTGGGTAAGATTTTGTCATGCAGACAACGGCCACCTACCTACCATGGACATCTACGCTTCAAGCAAGCATCTGGTAATCTGAATTCTGATCTGACATCTATGTACAGTACCACATTTCCTTCCAAGGCATCACATGAATCTAGTACCAGTAGAAGGCTTATATTGTAGAACAGGCCTGCAGGCATGACTGGGCAACTGCTGACCTGTCACCTGCTCTGCTTATCTCAACTGTCTCTGTCTGCGTCTCCAGCTTGGCCAGATGGATTCATCAAAACCAAAAGGGAGTTCGGCCAACTGTTACTACTCTGATGAATGAGTTGAGGCAGTAGTTAAATTTATCTGCTTCCATGTGTCGGAGCAACCTGCAATGGGCGCCCTGGTGGCAATTGCCAGGGCCATAACCAAGTGTTGGACCGTAGATGCCTCCAGCTGTATGTAAGAAAAGAAATGGACAAAATAGTTGTTAGTTTAACACAGATAATGAAGCTCTGCCCAGGTTTTTTACTTGGTCAGAGAAGGGTGGAAAGCAGCAAATGGACCAAATATTATATCCACGGTTTCGATTCTTCAATTGCTTGTAACTTTTACTCATGGTTGCTGATGAATACCTGCGGCGCTCTAAAGAGCTATTAGGCGCGCCGGACGTGCTAACGCGCCCAGTCGCGAGCCCTAAAGACACATTTGGTCCGGCGCGGCCCAATAGCTTGTCCGGTGCGCCCACCCTGATTCTTCTGGGCGCGCCGGACACAACGCACGTGCCGCGTGGGCCAGCGGTGGCAGCGACCTAGCCCACGGTCAAAGCGGCCGGTTAGCGTAGTAGACACAGCGAGTCCCGCCGATTTTGGTGGCCTCTCGCCACGCCTAGGCGTTTTGCCGCCCTTGTTTCCTGTATGTTCTGGATTTCCCGCCGATTCTGGTGGCCTCTCGCCGCGTCTAGGCGTTTTCCCGACTGTTCTGGATTTCCTGCTGATTCTGGTGGCCTCCCGCCGCGCCCCAGGTGTTTTACCGCCCTCGTTTCTCGCCTGGTTCTGGATTTCTCGTCGCTTCTGACTGGCTATAAAAGGAGACGAGAACCGCGGGCAGTGGCACAACACCATCCACCATGCCTGGTCGCCGTCTTCCCGCAACTAGCACTCAATCCAGCTGGAGGAGAGCCGGAGACGTCGCCGGTGCGCGGGCAGCAGCAGCGCCGGAGCTCCCGGAGGACGGCGCTACTGTATCATAACCGGATAACTGGCGAACCTTTCGGACGGGATGTCCTCCGCCGCATCATGCTGTCGCAACACCTCCGGCGACAACAACTTGACAAGGCTCAGTTGGAATGCCTCCTAGCGGTGCGCGCCAACCCGACGACGTGATGGCGCGTGCCCGCCACGAGCAAGCTACGGAAGCGCGGGAGGCTCATAAGAAGGTCCTCCGCGCTCTATCAGAGTGGGGTCTAGGCACGACAGGGCTGTGACCTAGCAGCGGCGGCGCCGCAAAGGAGCAACATCAACGGCACCAGAGAAGGGCGAAGGAGCAGCAGCGGCGCCATTTTTTAGTTTATTTTATTTATGTTCAGTTAAACTTCATTCAAATCATGTAAAATATCTCATAAGGTTTGAATGAAATATGAATTTTTCTGCATTTTATTAGAACCTTTAGGGAGCGCGGCTGGAGAGTGCCGCTCCCTAAAGCCATCGGTTCGTGTCGGCAGTCCCCAAGCGAGCGATCCGGCGCTGCTGCCAGATGCCGCTTGGGAGCACGGTTGGACATGCTCTAAGAACAATAAAAAAATAAAACAAAAGCGCTGGCATAACTCAATGACCAGAAAGATCAATAGCCCGTTGTATAACCAAGTGAACAACAAGTTTGAGTATTTCGTCATCGTAATTACGCCTCGGAATTAAAGGAACCACTAAATGGATCTCCTTTTCCTCTATATGAGGAGGAATTATAAATGGCTGGTTTTCTTCTTATCTCCTACTGGCTGAACATGCTGCTAAGTACAAATCATCACTTTAACCTGTTGTTTTAGGGCTGTTTGACTAGATAGTTCCTGAATAGAGATAGTCATTAATTTCTCTCTTGGTGGACGAGTTGTTTTCAAGC
This sequence comes from Avena sativa, assembly GCA_916181665.1. Taxonomy (NCBI): domain Eukaryota; kingdom Viridiplantae; phylum Streptophyta; class Magnoliopsida; order Poales; family Poaceae; genus Avena; species Avena sativa. Next base: position 550,267,736 of record OV702290.1, on the reverse strand, counting down.
AGCAGGTTTTGCATAGATTCTGGATAAGATCTAGCTACCATGCAGACACATCAACCTACCAACCATGAGCATCTATTCTTAAAGCATGCATCTGGTGATCTATGTACAGCAATTCCTTCCAAGGCATCACATGAATCTAGTAGTGCATGATTGAGCAACTGCTCAGCTACTCAGTCGTGTGTTTATCTGAACTGTCCCTGTCAGTTTGCTCCACCTTGGCCATACATATTCATTAAAATCTACTATACCTCTGTCCCAGAATATAAGACGGTTTGGTGGGTTACTTTAGCTTACTAAAACATCTTGTACTTTGGAATAGACATAGTAGTAGGGAGTTCTGCCAACTATTACTAAAAGGCTTACATTGTGGAACAGAGGTAGTATTACTTATTCATGATTAAAAATGAACAAGTGTGAAGCAGTGGTTAAAGTTATCTGTTTCCATGTGTTGGAGCAATCTGCAATGGGCTTCCTGGTGACAATTACCACGGGCGGCCGTAACCAAGTGTTGGACAGTAGATGCTTCCAGCTATATGTAGGAGCGGAATTGACAAAGCAGATGTTAGGTTTAAGACAAATATGTCTTCTTTCGGTCAAATGATCAGTTCAGTTGCACTGAACAAATATAGTTCAGGAATACTCAACTGAAAGTTCTGCTAAGGTTTCTTACTTGATCAGAAAAGGTTGAAAGCAGCAAATGAAAAATATTATATCCATGGTTTGAGTTTACAATAGCATGTTTTTACCAGCAACCAGAGCTCAACTATATAAATTATGGTCTATGGATAACTTTTACTCATGGTTGCTGATGAATATCTGGGACATTAGGACAACAACAAAATAGTAAAAACGAGGCGCTGGTATAACTCAGTGAGCAGAAAGAAGACAAGCCCAGAATCACCCTACAGGCAGCTTGAGGGGCATTCTCATGCACCACCCCCATCCCTTCGGTATGGCATGTAGCGATGATCTTTCGAGGCATTCTTCTTCCTTCGCTTCTCTATATAGGCATCGAGCTTTCCTGACTCCTGTAAATGGTCAATACAAATTGAAGCGTAAGGTCAGAGAAGTCCATAAGTGTGGAACATTAGCAGTCACATGAACCCTGGGTGCGTTACCTTGAGCTCATTGTACTTTTCCATCAACTTCCTTTGGCGAATTTCAGCTGGCCAACAAACGAAAATAGACTTAAGATATGCAGAGAAGCACAGTGTGAAAGAGGACGGAATTGGATTGAGGAACAAACATTTCTTCAGATAATATGGCTGTTTTCCGGCCTTTGCTGCTTCCCTCTCTTTCTTGATATGTCCTCGCAGAATTTCTGATTCAACGTTCTTCTGAGGATTAGACCTCAACTGCTTATCCTGAAGATAAACAAATGTTCCATCAACCGGTCAACAGGATAGGAAAACCTGATAACATTGCTCAATACAAGGAACTCATTCCTAAAATAATCGCACTTCATATTTGGTCTAAAATATACACATGTAACAGTCAAATTTAAAATAAGATTAAACAAGCATTTCCTTCAGTATGTTCTCTAACATTATATTGAGTTGGACAAGTCCAGGTAGTTTCCTACTATTTCTGATTGTACAATGCACATGCCTCATCTCCACCTGGCAACATAAAAAATGAAGCCTGCGCATCGTTCTGGAGTTGTAAAATATAAATAGTTGACACTTGACAAATAAGTCTAAATCATGCACATAGTGCACCGCACCTACTTAGTGGCCATTATGATTTACAAGGAGGATGAAGTCAATTGCCTGATAGTCCAATATTCCAACATTCAAATATAAATTCGTACAGATTTGTTATAATAATCGTCAGCATGATTATCTAGGTATTTGAATGTTTCACCGCCAAGTACAACAAAATAACATCAATTGGAAAACTGTCAGAATCATTTACAAAATATCAAGTCGTCAACAAGTATAAAAAACTTACAATCCAGGTGATTTGGCTCTTCACTTCTTCAATGGCATTAGGGTCCTTCAATTTCTTAATCGACATTTGGAGTTTCTGGAGAGACAGATTAAGACAGTGCAAGATACACATTTTAATTCTGTCAAATAAAAGTATCTATGATGACTCATGAGATGGGATTGGACAGACAGAGGTATAGAATATACCTCTTTCTCTTTAGGGAGTTGTTCATCGAATAAGAAATTGTATCTTTTCCTAAAACTGCACGCCAGTAAGATTGACCAAGGTGTCAAACACACTAAAATTGAAAATGATATCTAAACCACTTGATACAGCTTACGAAACCATAGATGATTAAACCTTACGAAACCATACAGATTACGAAAATGATACCAAAACCACTTAATACAAAATGGAAATGATGAAAATAATCGGCTATGCAAAGAAAACCAGTTATTTGCCCAAATATTTTTGGCAGGATTCGAACAGAGCATGATAAGACTAAAAGTCATAAGAATCCTGCACTTCGAAATGGTATAAAGCAAAGCATGTTCTTTAACAAATGATACAAGTATGTTTTAGTGACACTCTCACCCGTCTTTGTCAACATCTCCATATACAGGTTCGAATCTTGGATCCCTTACAACCTACAGAAAAATAGAAGTTTCGTAAATAGAACAAACTTGTACAATCACTGCCTCACCAAAGCTGAGCTATGGTAAATTACACCCAACAGCACAGTGAGCAAATCAATAACCTGAACTGCAGCATAATATGGTGAGATAGAGAAATTTCATATACCAACTTATTTTGAATTTACATTGACTTTAAAATCTAAGTATATCAACAAAAAATGGAAATTGAACTGAACATAGATTAAGAGCAAAAGACAGATTTAAGGTAGTCTTTTTTCTATGTAGATAGCGGGTTTTTCAAAAGAACACTTAACTGGATTAAGCAAGAAGGAAGGAAACCAATAGTTTATGATTTCTGCCGGTGCACCAGAGACTCAAACAGCAACAAACAAAAACTGGCACGGAAGTTAAATCGAACAATGGTAAAACCTTGGTGCACAAAGTATCAATGGATTCACGAAAACATCACAACAGCATTTCTCAAGCTGTTTTATCCAGGAGAATAGCATATGTAAAGCAGCAAGACATGCCTAATTTCAGTATGTGGTTTAAAATCCAGGGTAATAAGGCGCCGAGTATGCATGCTATCTGATGTACAAGTTCATGCAACGACAATAACAAGGACAAGATGAACTGACAGAGGACAAAGTTGAATTAGCGGTGTGCATATACTCTACTTCACTACCAAATACTACTAATCCAATGGAATTGAAAACACGCTACATCTGAATTGAATTGCAGAAGCAACTAACCTTCTTGGGAACCTGGATCACCTCCCTGAACCTCGGCGGCCGCACATTTGTGCTTATCTCCATGGGCCTGTACACAACAACAATAAACACATCAGCACGAGCATTCACTCCACTGAACCTGGCTAATCCTAAACAGGAACCAGCACGGGGTGGAGCCGGACCTCTTCCTGCTCTCCCTGCGAGCCTTCTTCTGCGCGGCGGCGGCGGCAGAGGCGCCCCGCGCGGCGAGCGAGCCGTCGGCGCGCGCGCGCTGCAGCTCCCCGAAGGGCACGTCGGCGAGCACGCCCTCCAGCTCCCGCTCCCGCTCCGCGAGGTCGTCGCTGTCCGACTCTGACCCCGACGACGAGGAAGCATCCTCCTTCTGCGAATCGAACGAAACCGCCGATGAGGGTCCTGCGGGTAAGCGCGGCGGCGGTTTAGGTGAACACGAGGGCTTGGGGTTTACCTCCTCGTCGCCCGATTCCTCAGAGGCTGATGCGGGATCGTCCTCCGGGTAGCGCTTGGTGGAGGTGGAGGTGGAGGTACCGGCGGCGGAGGAGGGAGCGGCCCCGCGGTGGTTGAAGCGGCCTCTCATGGCGGCGGCGGAGGTGGGAGCGGCGGCAAGTCTCGTCTCAGGGTTCTCGCCTAACGGATTTTGGATTCGGGATTTGTTTTTTCGTGCAGGTTGGCCATTACAACCTGAGCGCTACTTGGGCCCGGCTCGGTTCAGCTCTTCCCGGACCACAACTAGAACAAAATAAGCAGCCCAAGTAGGTTAAGACTCAGATTCGAAAAAAAAAAAAGACTCTTCTTCTAGTTTCTTGATGACACTGCCATTGCGCGAAAATACGATGAAGCTTTTTTTAGGGAAAAAATATGGTGATATTGATTATGAAGAACTTAGTTGCGATGGTCTCACCGAAGCCTATACATGTGACTGTTCTTTGTTGAATGATATCCGTGTCGTGTGAGACGTTTGGATTTTCCGGATAGTTGGAGTAGAATGTATGAAGAAATGGCATACAATGAGTTCTGCACTATGACTTTCCTGGGAAGTGTAGCAATTCTGAATGAATTTGAGAAAAAGTATGATGTGTTCAGTTTCTGCATTCACTACTAGCGTATTCAGAGTTTAAGAAAATCAGCTCAAAATTTAAGAATGCACTACTGATACCGTGTTTTGGAATCCAGATTGATAGGTGTTCCAGATTTACAGCATTTTTTTAAGGAAATTGGAAACAAAATTCTGTCGGCCTACTACTCCCTCCGTTCAGAAATATAAGATGTTTTAGCTTTATGAAAGGAATATATCTAGACATGTTTTAGTGTGTAGGTTCATCAAAGTTTAGAGTGAACCTACATACTAAAAGAGGTCTAGATATACTTCTTTCACAAAGCTAAAACATCTTATATTTCCGAACGGAGGAAGTACATGCTAAGAGGTATGCCTGAATGGTTGGCAGCTTGCTAACTTACTTCAGTGTACATCTTTAGGTATAAATAAATCTGGTACTCCCTCCGATCCAAATTAATTGACTTAGTTTTTGTCTAGATTCGAATATATCTAGCAGTAAAACATGTCCAAATACATCTGAATCTAGACAAATCCAAATCATCTAATTTGGATCGGAGGGAGTAGAATATACAATTACAATTAAATTTTGGCACACATACAGGACCTGAATCATTCACTTCCCACAATACAGGGCTATCTAAGTAGTAATACAAAGTGAAGTTCCAGTCTTTCACATCGCTTTCTCATGCAAAGAAGGCAAGTACTGATAAAGCCAAGAAATAATTGGAATAAATGTACTCTTACAAAATACCAACATAATGGAATCAGCTACACTTTAGCTCATGAGCATCAGGTGCAGATTATCAGGCGAAGACATATTATCTGTTAGATTGCAGTGTAAAAGTGCAACTATGCATCAAGTACATGATGGTTGAAAGAAACAACACAAGTAGTGGAGACTGCCAGGAACCATATCCATTTGTGTAATCCATATATGTATACCATTAACAAGGTTGTCTCATCAACCCAGTATGTGTAATCCATATCCATTTGACAGGCCAGGAACCAACACGAAATGGTCTGAACTCTGAAGCACTAAAAGAAGGGTGGGGAGAGAACCGACACAGACTGCAGGTTGGTTCAGAGAAACCATGGTTTCACAACCCAGTGCTCTCTAACCCACCCACACACACACACGAAAACTTGAGCGCTCACTCCACCAGACCACCACAACATTTTGGAAATGAAAAAAAGGAGATGCAAAGCGCAGTTATCATTTCAGAACTAGAGCCATCTCTCAGTTATTCAATCCCAGCAGATGCATGATGTTCCTGTGAACTCCAGGGTCGATCACTCAGCATTCAGCGTTGTTGTCCAGCTCCACCAGCGCCATCCTGCTGCCTTCGTCGCTGGCGATGGTCAGCTTCTTCCCTTCCTGCATTACAGATCAGGTAGGAAAGTTAGTAAGCAATTTATTTCACTAGATAAAACAATGGAGACACGAAATATTTATTGGTGACAACAGAGATTTGGCATTACCTTGGCAGCAATGAGGCTCTCCTTGTAAACGCTTTTCAGCTTCCTTAGGCTCATTTCCTTGCCAACTTTCGGCTGCTTCTTCTCCTTTGCGCACTCTTCTTTTTTCTCCTCGGTGATGGTGACCTTATCCAGGGACTCGACAATGGTCTCGACGTGCTGAGTAATCACATCCCCCTCGCTGGATACTTCTGTCTCTTCAGTAATGACAGATTCAACCGTCTTAGCAGCAGATGAGGCAGCAGCAGCAGCATCGATTGCCTCCAGCGCCACAGGCAAGCTGTCGCTTGCAGTTTCAGCATCACTGAAATCCCCGAGATCGTCAAACTCTGATGACAGATCACCGCTGAAATCATCTTCCTCTCCGGTGAGCAAGTGGCTCTCCTCGACTTCCTTTGTCTCTTCACCACCTGTCTTCAGCATCTTGAGCTGCTCCTCTTCTTCATCTGAATCGAAGTTCACGTCAATGGAGTCGCTCACCTCAATGGTATAATCACTCTCTTCATCGACTGATTCATCCTCCTCATCGAGGTCATCCATCTCGCTGCTCTCCTCGGTGAGGTCAGCTTCCTCACTGCTTTCTCCAGTGAGATCATAATCCTCAGCACTCTCGTCGTCTGTCAGATCAGCCTGAGGCAAATCATCAGCAGAAACTTCCTTCTTAGTCACAGCAGCTGAGACCATGTTGTTAGGTGCAGCAGCAGACTCAATGGTCTCGGCACTTTCTTCATCGACGGTCTTGTCGGCCTTCAGTATATCCTCCTCCTGCTCATCAGCAGAAACTTCCTTCTCAGTCACAGCAGCTGAGACCATGTTGTTAGGTGCAGCAGCAGACTCAATGGTGTCATCACTTTCTTCATCGACTGTCTGGTCAGCCTTTAGCATATCCTCCTCCTGTTCATCGAGGCCATCCACCTCGCTGCCCTCCTTGCTAACGTCAGCTTCCTCGGTGCTCTCTCCAACAAGATCATATTCTTCAGCACTCTCAACAGCGACTTCCTTCTCAGTCATAGCAGTTGGGACTATCTTGTTAGGTGCAGCAGCAGCCTGAAGGCCCTCAACGGTAGAATTGGAAGCATCTTCCTTGACGGCTTCCTCTGACACTTCAACATCAACAACTTCCTTAACTTCACTAGCACTCTTGGCCTCATCAGCCATCTCCAACACAGGTGACCAATTGCCAAAAACCTCATGACCTTCAGTCGAGCTATTTTCAACATTCTTCATGGCTGGTGCAGGTGCCACCTTGGAAAGGACACCCAAGATGGGTGAACCTTCCATGGCTGGTGCAGGTACCCCCTTGGAAAGGATACCCAGGATTGGTGAGCCCTCCATGGCTGACAAGGGAGCAGAGTTCTCAGCATTGACAGGCTTCTCTTCTTCCTGAATTGCAGCTCCTGTTTCGTCGTAGTTAGAAATTAGCAAATCGAATCAACAGATAAAAATACACAATTAGAAACAGAAAAACTAGGGATAAAGCAAGGAACAAATGGACGAGTTACAGAATGCGGCAGTTCAGTCCTAACTGCTACAGATGCGAGCAAGGAACACATGTGTATAATTCAGAAAGCCACAGTTCAGGGTCTTAATCAGTACCGATGAACAACAAACAAGTAACTGAATTTGAAATGCCACATTCTAGGGATGTAATCGGTAAAGGAAATATATGCTTGACAGATTCTTATGATTTACGAGTCATTGTGCATTTATGCTTAATGGTTTCCTGCTCACAAACTTCACACATAAGCCTTGGAAGGAAAAAAAAAAAAGTAATCTAGTCAGTAACAAATCTTACCTTCCTTTCCCTGCTCTGCTTCATCGGTTTTGCTGTTTTCTTCTTCTGGAAGCATTGTAGCTTCCTCCTCCTCAGGGTTGTCACATTTCTCATCAGATACAACACCTGGATTCTCATCAGAAGTAACACCTGCATGACCACAAAACTCGCATCAAAACCGCACTGCTCCGATCTAACTCACCGAACAAATTGTCTAGGGAAAAAACAAACTATTCTCACCCTTGGGATCCACTTGCTGCACCTCCTCCAGTGCCGCCGCCGCATCCTCCTCTTCCTGGTCAAAATCAATCACCTTTGGTATCGCGGCCTTCCTCGTCGACCTCTTTGTAGTGGACACGCCGACCTCCGCTGGCGCCGTGGCCTTGCGAACCGTCGACCTCTGGCTCCTCCGCAGGGTCCCAGCCGCGGGGGTCGGGAGCGGCGCGGGCGTGGCCCGTGGGCGGCGGCTCGTGCTGCGCAGCGCGACGCCGGGGGTCCGCACGATCTCCCTGACGAGGTCCCGCTTCGTGTCGTCCTCCTCGCCCTCGGCGTCCATCCTGATGGCCTCCGGCGACTTGACCGACACGCGGCGGCCGCGGGGGAGCGGGCTCCCTTGCTGCTGCTGGTCGGCCGCCGCCGCGGTCCTCAGGACGGACTTCATCGCCGACTTTCCCGGGGTCGGGAGGCAGAGCGTGGTGCCGACCTGGTCGATCCCGTCCACCTGATCCGCGACACATTAAAAAAATACCGCATCAAACAGCGTGCCCAAAATCATCATCAGCCGGAATCGCCATCGGCGCAGAACGGAAAGGAAAAGCGTGAATCGGAAGGGGGAATTGGGGAGGACGCGTCGTTTACCGAGGGGAGGGACTGGAGCGCCTCGACCATGGCGAGGTTTGTCATGTTGGCGCGGACGCCGTTGAGCTTGCAGAGCGCCTGGAGCTCGCGGCGCGAGAGGGTGTTCAGGTCCACCATGGCCGCCGCCGCCGCCTCCATCTCCATCTCTCGCGACTCCTTCCTACCTTCCTTCACCTACCTATCGGCCTCGGGCTACCTTCTCCGATGATGTGACGCGGCGGATTTGCTGATGACGAAATGCTGAGATGCGGCGGCACAGTTGGGGGCGGGAGGGCTTATATGGGTGGGGGGCTTGATATGACCGTTGGGGCGGCGCTCGCCTAGGGTTTGGACACGGATCCTCTTTTTTTTTTTCGCTTCTGAAGGTTTGAAATGGACAGAAGAGTCCAGAAGGGGGCAGATCGAGCCCCGCGTTATGCACAGATCTAGCCGCTTGTTTTTTCCCCCGGTGGCTCTCGCTGCCGTGTGGGTCCCGGAAAAATGTAGAGTGTATAAAGTGTAAACACGGTTAGCTTTGCGAGTTTGGAAGGCTTTGATACAGAGAATACACGTATTGTTTGAGGGTTTCCTTGATTCCTTCTCTGACTTTACTCCCTCGATTTGTTTTCTCTCTCAATAGGATTTCGTCCCGGCATACTAATATAGCAATCACATCAATACATGAGTTCGAACCGAAGGAAATACCAGAGCAACAACACATACATGACAAAAAGAAAAGGAATGTAAACAAAAGTGAATCGACTTGACGATAATGACCCGTAATCGCCGCGTCCTCCGACTTGGCCCACCACGCTCGAAGCAAACCGAAACGCCGAGTACCTAGCAGCCCCTTTCCGAAAAAAGCACTGTCGACAAGGTATTGCTACCTGAACCATGGTCCTAGGGTTTCCCGCGGCACTCCGAGTCAAGTAGAGACAGAGGCTTCCCTCGACGCCCTCCAGGAAGGGATGGTACCACCCGGAGGCGGGCTCGCGTCAGGGTTGGATAAATCAACGTGGATTTCTCCTAACCTCTGCCACCACAAAATCGTGGCGCAACGGAACACCACCACCTAGCTTCGCCACCAACCAGCATGCGCCACCACGACCTTGGAATCACCATCACATTCTCTTCATAGACACTAACACGTGCCCTGAACGACCGAGGAACACGTCATTGCCTGAACGAGGGACAATAGCCCTACAACCCGCCGGAGGAACCCACCTCCTATGTCGGGAGGCAGTCATCGACCGGACATACCAGCCGGGGCACACCAGGCCCGACTGGTCCCAGACAGATCCGTAAAGCCCTAGTCGTCGTTGCTGCAATGGGTAGGGGACATATGAAAGGACACAAATGCCGCCTAGAGGGGATGAATAGGTGCTTTAAAACTTTTACGAGACAGGCTTAACAAATGCAAAATAAAACTAGGGTTTACTTTGTCAAGCACAAAGTCTATATATATTATGGTTCACCTATGTGCATCAACAACTTATGCTAAGCAAGACAAGCAATAAGGTGATATCAAGATAGAATACTTCAAGCACGAAGGCTATCATAATGTAAAGTACATAAGTAAAGGGTTCAGGTATAGAGATAACCGAGACAGGCGAAGACGGTGATGCATCCTGAAGTTCCTTCCTTTTGAGGGGAAGTATGTCTCCGTTAGAGGGGTGGGCGGTACTAAGGCCACCAACGCCACAAGAGGTCCCACCCTATTCTCCTGAGCACCCATTGCACGATAAGCACCTGATCCACTATGGGACACTTGAGGGCGGTCGCCAAACCCGTATAAGATTGGAGCAATCTCCACAACTTAATTAGAGGCTCATAAGAATCACCACCAAGGCCACTAACTTTAAGAGAGCTCCAAAACTTAATTGGAGGTCCCAAGAACTCACCAAAAAAGGCCACTTAACCGTCTAGGGTTCCAAGAACCCAAGAGAAACAAGATTCTTGATTTCACCAACCAAATCCTCTGAGCAGAACTCAAACCGATGCACCTAATGTAATGACAAGTCCTTCACCCCCAAATTTCACCAAAGCTACAAAACCTATTGGGGAATAAGAGAGGAAGAACAAAGAGGAGAACACCAAATTACTCCAAGATCTATATCTAGAGGGTTCCCCTCACTTAGAGAGGATATTGGTTGGTGGAAATGTTGATCTAGATCTCCTCTCTCTTCTCCCCCAAGAATATGCAAGAATCATGGCAGTATTAAAGAGAACGGGCAGAGTCTTCAAGGTCAACAATGTGGGATAGAGAATGTGAAGAAGCAACCATTCCCTTGGGGGATAAGGGTACCTTTTATAGGTTCCCCACGAAATATAGCCGTTGTTGGACACTTACCCCGGCATCTCCGGGGTCCAACCCCCCGAGTCTCTGGCCCTTCGAAACATCTAGGTTGAGGGGAGGCACTAACACGAGTTCCTGGCGAAACCCCGGAGTTAGGCCCGAAGTCTTGACCCAGAGACTCCGGGGTGCGAACCCTGGAGTCTCCGCCCCTATGAAAACTGTCAGAAACACCAATACAAAAACAATCATAACTTTTGCATATGTACTCTGATTTTGGTGATCTTGGGCTCGTTTTGGAAGATAGTAACAAGCTCTACAAGATTATGCAGGGAATAGTAATAGTCCAGCAAGGGAATATAGAACCAAATGATGAAATGTTTAACCTATCTATAAAAAATAAATCGGTAAAACCTCCAACATCGAAAACGAAATAGAGAATGCATGTGAAATCTATTTTCAAAGAACTTGAGTTTGTCATGGAGATTCACACAAGATCTAAATCCTATCATGGATACGAACCAAATAAGAACGAAGAAATATGATGCCAAGTATGCAAAGAGGTTTGAGCTCTCTCTGAAAGATATGATCAAGTTACTCACTCGAGAGTCCCTCTTGATAGTACGGTTATCTATCCTATAAACCGGTCTCGCAACTAACAATATGAGATCGGCAAAAGGTAAAACCTATGAAGATCATAACTTGACCTTGAGAATTCCACTTGAGCTTGGAGTAGACGATCTTGTCCTCCTCAAGATAGAACTTCTTTTTTGATTGCTCGCACTTGCGCTTGCTTGATGAAGACTTGCAAATTACCCCCATACACCATAGGAAAATGACTTCTTTGAATTTGTCTTCATCAATCCATGATCATCGAGGATGTCAAGATTCAATCATGTGATCTCCTATAGATGGAGAATCTTGAGCTTGCACTTCATTTCTTCTAACTCCATTAGGATGAAGTCTTGAAGATACACACGATGAACTCTATCTTCTTCTTCAACATTCTTTATTATTCTAATTCTTCTTCTTCAACATAATTCCAATAGGCCCAAATCCCTTGGACACTGCTTATTGGTCTTCATCTTTCAACCGTGAAGCCAACACATGGTTCAAACATTGCGAGTGGACAATTCCTACAAGTGTGACCCAATGCAAGCATTAGTTCATAGAGATTGTCATTAATTACCAAAACTACACATGGCGGCACACATGCCCTTTTAGCAGCTCCACATCCCCAACCCTAGATAGTTGTCGTCGCCTCCTTCAAAGAGCCCCATGGAGGTAGCACCTGGCCCGCCCAAGCCCATCTGAGCTCACCCGAGCCCATCTAAGCTCGGGGCGGCCAGAGATGGCAACCAGCAACACTCCCAGCTATGGCGCCTACCGCTCTAGGATAACACCACCTCCAAGGCCACCCGGACGCGCCGAGCCCGAGCCTCCCGGAGTGCACCGCCACCGTGAAGAGGAAGGACCTTGACCCCAACTCCTTGGCATCGGGAAGGACGTTCTGTCGCTGCCTCCATCATCACTAGGGCTTCGCCCTGGGATCCAGTTTGGTGCCTGTGAAGGAGGAGGGGAGGTTGGAGAGGTGGGGGTGGCCGGAGGTGGAGATGGATCCTGCCACCATTGGGGGAGCGATAGACGCGGGGGAGTTTTTTTCGTCTTTCGTTGTCCTGTGAAGAGCCTTTTCCCCCTCGATTCGTTTTCACCACTCCACTCTACTTTTCCATATATATTTTCAAGTATCTAGAGATGAAAATCCTTCCTTTTGGCATGGTTCCTTGTTGTTAAATCTTCGGGTTATCCTCTCAGTCTCATTAGCATTTAGTTTATGTCTTTGTTCTGCTTGTTTGTAGTGGCTTCGGTTGTGCCTCTGAATCAGGTCATCTAATTTGTTTGTGAAGCAGTCACTTTCTAAGCACACTTCACCGTGCATAATCCATTTTTTTCACGATGTCAATCTACAAAGTCCTTTACCATCAAATCTAGTATTTATTACATCTCATGGGTAAGATTTGTCTCATTGGATTTATAGATCTAAGCAGCTCTTCTTTCCATGTTTTAGAGATGGGAACAATGAGATCAAATACCCACTTCAACATTGTTTTGGTGGATTTTTTTATGATTCCCAAGTACCCTCTAGGAACCCGAATATCTCTCCATATTTTAACCTTTGAATCGTTAACAATTCACCATATTATGCCTTTTTAAGAGTTTCAACATGTGCCTTATGCCTTGCCAACACGCTGATGTATTCTGAATGAAAGAGCATGCCATCCAATGAATCTTCTTTCTGTCAACTTCATCAGCCCACCAAAAGGTTGTGATGATCTTTGCTAGGTCATCACAAAGCCACATTATACTAATAAATGCTCATGGCATAAGTGGATATAGCTTGTACTACCGATTTTACAAGTGTCTCTTTTGCCATGTCTGACATATGAGCATCACTTCAACAATTCTTCTTTAGTTGGTTGAAACTTTTCATCTTTCATCCTTCCCTCAGGCACCCAATAGTCCTAGTTATTTCCCATCAAATGAGATAGTTTAGATGTTCGTGATTGCTTCCACTTGATTTACAACATGCAGAGTGTCATCCTCCATTTTTTTTAAACTTAATTTCCATCATTTTCTAAACATTTATGTCTGAGAATGAGAGAGCATTTTCTGGGACTATGGATTTGTCCAGTACCATTTTTCATATGTTCTTAGCATGTCATTTACCTTCATATATTGATCAACATTGGATTTTTTTGAATTGGGATTTATTAAAGAAGGATATTGTTAAGGCAATGAAGGAATTCTTTTCTACATGCTACATGCCGAGTGGAGTCAACAATACCTTTATTGTCCTCATTCCCAAAAATGACAACCCACTAGAGCTTAAGGATTTTTGCCCAACTAGGTTATGTAATGTGCTCTAAAAATTGGTATCAAAATGTCTAGTTAATAGGCTTAGGCCTCTCCTTGGTGAAGTTATGTATGAAAATCAAAGTGCATTTGTGTGTGGGAGGTTAATCAGGGATAATTCTCTCGCGTTCGAATGTTTACATTATATGGAACATGGTACAAGTCCTAATTCTTCCTTCTATGCCTACAAATTGGATATTTTGAAAGTGTATGATAGAGTTGATTGGTTGTTTTCGGAGTCTACTATGCATAAAATGGGGTTCTTTCAGTGTTGGGTACAATGGACTATGTTGTGTGTTACCATGAGATATTTTATCAAATTTAATGGAACCATATTGGAAGCATTTTCTCCTACTCGATGGTTAAGACAGGGAGATCCTCTATCCCCGTTCTTGTCCCTTCTAGGTGCTCATGGTTTGTCTACTTGGTTGAAGCATGAGGTGGATCTAAACAATAACTCTGCAATTAAGGTGTATTGGGGGGATCTCGTAATTTCTCACTTGCTTTTTGTAGACGAGTTAAGCACATGATTGTATGCACATGCTAAAGGTACTAGCCAATTGATAAACCCTGAAAAATGTTCGATCATTTTTAGTTGGGGTTGTCCACTAGAAGACTGATACGTTGCTAACGTATCTATAATTTTTGATGTTTCATGCTTGGTTTATATCTACTTTCTTATGTTTTGTCCACACTTTGGAGTACTTTTTATACACTTTTTTGGAATAACCTATTAACAAGATGCCATAGTGCCAGCTACCTGTTTTCTGCTGTTTTTGGTTCCAGGAAAGTCAGAAAATGAATATTTTCGGAATTGGATGGGACAAAAGCCGAAGTCAACATTTCACTGAGGGGGACACGGAACCAGAATACGAGACAGATAGGGGACAGGGGCCGCCCACACCACCTGGCCGTGCGGCCAGGCCTAACCCACGCTAGGGGGTGGTGCGGCCGCCTACGGCACCCCCTCGGTCTCCCCTTTTGCCTATAAGATGCCTCCGATACAGAAACCCTAAGTACCCGATCAAAATTCCACGAATGAGTCTGTAACCGCCGTCGTCTCCATCCCTAGATCGGGAGGCATCTGAAGCTCTTCTCGGCACCCTGCCGGAGAGGAGAATTCACCCTGAAGGCCTTCTTCATCACCATGCAAGCCTCCGGTGTGATGCGTGAGTAGTTCATCCCTGGACTACGGGTCCATGTAGTAGCTAGATGGTTGGTTCTTCTCCTTTGTGCTATCATGTCTAGATCTTGTGAGCTCCGTTCATGATGAAGATCACCTATTTGTAATCCTACATGTTGCGTTTGTGGGGATCCGATGGATATTGAGATGCTATTTTAGATTGATTATTGATTCTATCATGTCTTTGTTATTTGTGATTGATGACCCACAAGTATAGGGGGTGTATCGCAGTATTTTCGATAAGTAAGAGTGTCGAACCCAACGAGGAGCAGAAGGTGCTGGCTAGTGGTATGGATCAGGAATTCTCTACAAATACTTAGCAAATGGATTTTTAGGGGTTTTTGATATAGCAAGTAAACAAAGTACGAGTAAATAAAAGACAGTAGGAATAAATGCAGCAAGTGGCCCAATCCTTTATGCAGCAAAGGACAAGCCAGTTGTATTACTTAAGATGACCAAACGTTCTCGGGGACACATGGGAAGACTGTCAAGTGCTTTCGCTTCATATAGTTGATTAATCTTCTTTAGCTTGCTAAGTGTTGTGTGGGTGAACCTGTGCTAATGTACCGCCCCATACAAGACTAATACATACTTGTGATTATACCCCTTGCAAACATCTGTAAGTACAAGAAAGTAATTAAGATAGAAACCTAACCACAACTTTAAACTCTAAGACCCTTACGTCCCTTGTGCAATGGTTTCCTAACGAGGGTTCAGGTTTCTGTCACTCCGGCAACCCCTACAATTAGTAGCCAAATACACAATGCATTCCCCTAGGCCCATATAGGTGAAGTGTCATATAGTCGATGTTCACATGACACCACTAGAAGAAGTACATCACAACTTAAATAACAATCTATTGAATCTTTCTCAACACAACTCCACTACTAACAACAAGACTTCTCCCATGTCCTCAAGAACAAAACGAACTACTCATAATACATCATATGGATCATGATCAGAGATGGAATAATGATGTATAACAGTCTGAACATAAACAATAATTCAATGGTTCACTCAATAGCATCAACTACAAAGAGTAATCAACACCGGGAAAGTTTCCCCTATGAACTATGCAAGATTCAACGCAATTGTTACAGCAATATGGAGATGGTGATGAGGGTGCTGATGGTGATGATGGTGGTGATGATGATATGATGATCCCGATGAAGTCCAACTTGATGGTGGTGTTGATGGCGACGATCTCCCCCTCCGGGAAGGAATTCCCCCGGCAGAAATCTGTCTGTCGGAGAGATCTTTCTCTCTCGGTGTTTTCCGCCCCTCAAAGGCGGCGGAATCTTTCTGTGGTCGCTCCCTGAGTCTTAGGGTTTCGGGAGGTTGATATACGCTAGAGGGGAGAGGCTGGAGTGGGCCAGGGTGGCCACACCACCTCCTGCCCGCGCCATGGGGTGGTGTGGGCCCCCTGTGGCCCATCTTCACTCCATCTTCTGGCATCCTTAGTCTTCTGGAAAAATAGGATTTTCCATATATTTTCCTGGATTTTCTGATCTTCGCGAATTTTGCCTCCGAACATCACCTTTTCCATCAGAATCCTGACTGCAGCGGTCCATGCTCCAAAAGTCATCAACCATGCAAAAACAGATGAAATAACATAAGTATCACCTCTCAATACAAAATATATCAATGAATAATAGTGAATTAAGACATATGATAGTGATGCAAAATGGACGTATCAACTCCCCCAAGGTTAGACTTCGCTTGTCCCCAAGCGAAACTGAGCTCAATAAACATGGCCTCGGGTTTATGGAGTGAAGAGTCGATAAAATAATACGGACAAGAAGCATCACATTCATCAATACATAGATCATAATAGAAGACAACTCACTATTATATAACTCAACTCGTAACGAGTAAAGGAAACACAATAAAGATACATAAAGTGAATCATAATTGGTAATGGCAAACTTAGCTCTTGGTCGAAGAATAGTTGATAATTTGCTGGAGTTCACAAATAGCTGATTTTTCAATGAAAGCTTTCAAAGTAGTAAACATCAAGATAAGAGCAATGTGCAAAACAAGGAACATAAGACATGACTGAATAAATCATCATATGAATGAATGAAACACATCAACTCAAAATACTTGCTGAGATAGAAAGGAGTAGGTTTACTGACTCAACTACAAAGTAAAAGAAAGGGCCCTTCAAAGAGGGAAGCAGGGATTGCAAGTCTCATAAAGAGCTCCCAAAAATTATGATACTTACTAGCTTTTAGCTCTCATTGCCCCTATCATAGGCATCTTTAGGTGATTAAGGTTAAAGTGATCAAATATGAGGATATGCATTAACAAGTTATAAGTTGAGAATCTCATGTCCCTTGAATACGAGGGCCGCTCCTCATCCTACTCAAGTTTAGTCACCGGTAAGTTCTTGTCATTGTAAGCATATGTGTATTATAGAGAATCGCCAACGGGGTACCCCTTGCCCGATGATACGGAAGAATCCCCATATCAAAATGACAAGGCAAGCAGACATCAAGCATCTCTGCAATCTTCTTATTTACCATGGGAATATGGTGCTTTTGTCTCTCTTTCCTCTTTTCATAATATCTCTTTTTTTCTTTTTCTCTTTTTCTCAATATCAGACTCTTTTTTTATAAGAAGAATGCTTCATAGATACTCGTTATGGTTACGCTGCAGGTTTCCACCATGTCAGCATGGATTAGACCAGTGGCCCAGGCGTTTCTCTAACACACATGCATAACTCCATGGACTTACAAGCTCCCCTTTCATTTCACACCGACGACATCCATAGACAAAAGAACATGATATCAACTTGGTACAAAGTACCAGTGCAATGTTGAAAGCGTTCCCCATGACAACATGGTTCTGCTAATTTACAACTTACAAAGCACAAGCATATACGCAACATAGGTGAGCACAATGGTTCAAGTTTATTAAGTGCAAGGAAGTAAAGTGTGCCATCAAGTTCGTGAGAGCTTTAATCACTAATTTTCACATAACAAGTTTAATTTGGGAGGTAGATAAAATAGGAATTTACTTGGAATAGCAATAATGCTACTAGGTAGGTATGGTGGACACAAATGGCAAAGGTTTTGGTTTAAAGGAGTGGATGCACGAGAAGGGTTCCCTCTTAGTACAGGTTTTTGGCTAGCAAGGCTGGGTAGCAAGTATAAGAGTTGAAGGAAACAAACAAACATACAAGTGATAAAGACAAACATGCAATCTTCCTTGGAAGCACAAAAGATCTTAACTAGAGAATACTAGACTTATGAGCAAATCAAGAAAGAAAGACGATGAAATAATTTTTCTTCAGAGTACCTTTATCTTTTTCATTCAACTCTCAAAAATAGTGTTGCTACTGACCGAGCCAGGTTTGCCAAAACCAACTAAATTAACTCAATGATTCCATAGTGCCACCAATACTAACAACAAGATCAATCATATAACCACGAATTGAAAACTAATATAAGTTATGCAAAAGAGTGAATGATAGAACTTCTCATTAATATTCCATAACGGAAACTCACACCAAGGGATACATATCTAACGAGAGAGGGGACACTTCCATAATGCAAACCATAGTACATAATAACTCCTCTATTCATGATATGACTCTACTAAAAAGGTAAAAAGATAGAAGATAGTGATGTGATACCGCAGCACTCCCCCAATCTTGGAACAAACCAAGGGGATGCCAAACCTGATGATGATTTACTCCTTAGGTGGTGGTGGTATCCTCTCGATGAGCTCTCTGATCAGTTTCCCCAAGTACTCAATCTCGAAAGTGAGAGTACGAATCAGCTCTGAGTTGTGCTCAATATGGCTCGTGATCATTTCAGTCTGTGGATCCCAGCTTTTGTGATTCTTTTTCCGTTCTTCCCTCTGGGAGTCTTCTTTTCCTGCATGGTTATGGGTGAAGGTATGGAAAGGATTCTTGGTGCATGGAGGAAGTGACCTTGGAGCCAAACTGTGACGGGGAACTTTCCCCCCAGTCTGCATCCATGTCATCCTTATAACCCTGGAAGGTTTCGTCACCACTCCAATGCTTGCAATAGTAGTGCCAGTGTGCGGATGTTGGCCTTGCTCCTCTTGACCTTCACTCTTGATCTCCTTCTCCTTCCCGGGGTCTTGGAGGTCTTCCTCCATGGGCTCCTTCCCTTTATCCTTGGCGGACACCATTGTGCTTCTAAGCTTTCAAAGAGTATGTCCTGACAGAAACATATCAAAACAAAAACACGACGAAAACATGATATATGGACCTCGGGGGATTCGGGGGGTTATATATTACGAAGTTTCATATCAAAGGAAGGTATTGGGAGAAAATGAGTCGGAGGCGGAGTCCGGGATGGACTCACCACCTGGTGGCGCGGCCAGGGGTGGGCCCGTGCCATGGGGTGGTGTGAGCCACCCTGGCTCCGGTTCCGTCCCTCTTTCGCTTTGTAACTTTCCATATTGACTGAAAACTGCAAAAATATAGTTGGATTGTATTTTCGCGGAACTTTTCTTACCAAAACTGTTACCTAGTTAGAGACGGACTCTGCAGGTCTATGAATTTGGTATCTAGTAGATTCTTTCGGAGTCACCACTTGAATATCATCGATATCTTCATCTTCATACACTTATTACTTGAGTCATAAAACCCTTCTCTTCCTTATTACACCATTGTCTCCACTTCCTGGAAATTTCTTTCACACAAAACTTCACATAGTTCCCATTAGCAACATTAGTATAAGTGAAGTGATAAAACCTTTTGAGTCCAACTTCAACTGAAAACCATCAAAACATAAGCTACTGTAGCAACTCCTTTCGAAGACCCAAAAAGAATTCAAAAAGGAAATCGAATAAAGAAGCAAATGCAAGAGTGGAAAAATCTGTCAAAACAGACCAGCAGGTAAAGATCAATTTTTCAAAAATCTTCTGTTGCTCATATCAAAAAGTGCAAAACTAAAGAAAGTTAAATAACAAGCTGGGCAGAAGCACAAAAAATTATAGCTCAATCCGACATACAGAGATCTCTCACGAATTTTTACGGTGAAGCACAAAAATCTGTTTCGGGACAACAACTTCCCCAAATATTACTTCTCTCCCATTAGAGGTTGATCTTGACACAAAAACCAAACAAAACGGATAAAGAGCGGTTATTACCGAAGTAATAACTTCCAAGACTCAAAGAAACAAAAACAAACTGAAAGCAAAAACAAATTGGGTTGTCTCCCATAAAGCTCTTTCTTTATAGCCTTTAAGATGGGCATGCTAATTTTAAAGAAGCTCTCATAGGGATATGAATTGAAGTGAAAGAGAGCATTAAGAAGCAAAAACACACACACATTTGAGTCTAACCCACTTCCTATGCAAGGGAATTTTGTAAACAAACAAGTTGTTGAAACCAGAGGCAACTTGCATAAGAAGGCAAAACAAGTGCAACATAAAAACTTTTAGCATAAAACGAGGAAACTTGATATTATTGAGACGCATAAGAACACTTTTCCCTCTCTCATAGTAGCCTTCAGTATCATGCATAAACTTAACGATGTAGCTATCACAAGAACCATCGTAGAAATGATCACTTATTCTAACAGAAAACACGGGAATACTAGCTCTCATAACACTACTTTGCGAAACAATATTAGAGGTATCCTTACAAAGGATAGGGTGTCCCTCTTTTTCATACTTGGTGACAAAGTCCTTCACATTTGCTATTATAGGTTCATCAACCATTTGTTTATTAGGTTCAACAGCTTTATTCATACTTTCATCTACCATACTAGCCATCATAGAATGTTCCTTTACCTTAACTGGGAAAGGCATTTTCTCAATATAAGGTTTAGGTAAAACATGATTAGCAGTATAAACTTCAGTATTTCTTGCAGGAACACTCTTAGCACTATCTTTATAAGGTTCATGATACTTATTCCACTTCTTTTTAGGCACTTCAATATAGCAAGCAAAAGCCTTAAAATAAGAAGCAATAGCTTGAGAGTCTAGACCATAAGCATTTTTAATATTTTGAAAGTCATCAGTTCCCATAAAAGATTCAATGCATTCATAATCATAATTTATATCTGACTTTCTACCTTTGTCATTCTCCCAAGCTTCAGCATTGTCTTGAATACGGTCCAGAAGATCCCATTTAGCTTCTTCTTCCATGCGAGTGAATGATCCAGCACAAGAAGCATCCAATAAATCTTTATCATGTAGAGGGAGCCTTGCATAAAAGTTATTGATAATAATATTATTGGAGAGCTCATGAATGGGACATTTGAGCATTAGTAACTTGAATGTCCCCCAAGCTTGAGATGTACTCTCTCCATCAAGAGGCCAAAAGTTGTATATTTGATTCCGATCTTTATGAATCTCACTAGGAGGATAAAACTTTGAATAAAAGAGAGGCACTATTTCCTCCCATTCCAGAGCTTGACCATTCTTCAGCAGCTTATACCATTCCTCAGCTCTTCCTTTCAGCGATAATGAAAATAACTTCTTCTTAACTTGATCTGTAGTAATACCTGCACACTTGAACAACCCGCATAATTCGTGTATAAAGAGTAAATGATCACCGGGATGGACAGTTCCATCCCCAACATAGTAGTTATCCATAACACGATCAATAATTCTTGTAGGTATTTTGAAAACATCATTCTCAGAAGGTGGTGGCTTATCTACTACCTTAGCAGTGGTAGTAGCATTACCAAATAAGAAACTCAGCGAATTATCCATAACGAAAATAAAGCAACTAACAGAAGTAAACAATACTCACAGTAGAAGTTTCCTTTACCAGTTCCACTCTCCAATAGCGTTTCACTCCCTGGCAATGGCGCCAGAAAATAGTCTTGATGACCCACAAGTATAGGGGGTGTATCGAGGGTGTATTGCAGTATTTTAGATAAGTAAGAGTGTCGAACCCAACGAGGAGCAGAAGGTGCTGGCTAGTGGTATGGATCAGGAATTCTCTACAAATACTTAGCAAATGGATTTTTAGGGTTTTTTGATATAGCAAGTAAACAAAGTACGAGTAAATAAAAGACAGTAGGAATAAATGCAGCAAGTGGCCCAATCCTTTATGTAGCAAAGGACAAGTCGGTTGTATTACTTAAGATGACCAAACATTCTCGAGGACACATGGGAAGACTGTCAAGTGCTTTCGCTTCATATAGTTGATTAATCTTCTTTAGCTTGCTAAGTGTTGTGTGGGTGAACCTGTGCTAATGTACCGCCCCATCCAAGACTAATACATACTTGTGATTATACCCCTTGCAAACATCCGTAAGTACAAGAAAGTAATTAAGATAGAAACCTAACCACAACTTTAAACTCTAAGACCCTTACGTCCCTTGTGCAATGGTTTCCTAACGGGGGTTCAGGTTTCTGTCACTCCGGCAACCCCTACGATTAGTAGCCAAATACATAATGCATTCCCCTAGGCCCATATAGGTGAAGTGTCATGTAGTCGACGTTCACATGACACCACTAGAAGAAGTACACCACAACTTAAATAACAATCTATTGAATCTTTCTCAACACAACTCCACTACTAACAACAAGGCTTCTCCCATGTCCTCAAGAACAAAACGACTACTCACAAGACATCATATGGATCATGATCAGAGATGGAATAATGATGTATAACAATCTGAACATAAACAATAATTCAATGGTTCACTCAATAGCATCAACTACAAAGAGTAATCAACACCAGGAAAGTTTCCCCTATGAACTATGCAAGATTCAACACAATTGTTACAACAATATGGAGATGGTGATGAGGGTGCTGATGGTGATGATGGTGGTGGTGATGATGATGATCCCAATGAAGTCCAGCTTGATGGTGGTGTTGATGGCGACGATCTCCCCCCTCCGGGAAGGAATTCCTCCGGCAGAAATCTGTCTATTGGAGAGATCTTTCTCTCTCAGTGTTTTCCACCCCGCAGAGGCGGCGGAATCTTTCTGTGGTTGCTCCCCGAGTCTTAGGGTTTTGGGAGGTTGATATACGCCAGAGGGGAGAGGCTGGAGTGGGCCAGGGTGGCCACACCACCTCCTGGCGCGGCCTAGGCCTGCCCACGCCATGGGGTGGTGTGGGCCCCCTATCGCCCATCTCCACTCCATCTTCTGGCATCCTTAGTCTTCTGGAAAAATAGGATTTTCCATATATTTTCCCGGATTTTCTGATCTTCGCGAATTTTGCCTCCGAACAGCACCTTTTCCATCAGAATCCTGACTGTAGCGGTCCATGCTCCAAAAGTCATCAACCATGCAAAAACAGATGAAATAACATAAGTATCACTCTCAATACGAAATATATCAATGAATAATAGTGAATTAAGACATAGAATAGTGATGCAAAATGGACGTATCAGTGATTGATGGCTCAGTGTTGATGTGGAGCTCGTTGGGGAACCCCAAGAGGAAGGTATGATGAGCACAGCAGTAAGTTTTCCCTCAGTTATGAAACCAAGGTTTAATCGAACCAGTAGGAGCAAGGAAACACCCCAATGGTGTTACTAGCTGAGCCTTGGCAGGGCGCACTACCGATGCTAGTAGCAACGTGGAGACCTGCACAACACAACCACAGAACTCTGTCCCCAACTTGCGATGAGGTTGTCAATCTCACCGGTTTTGCTGAAAACAAAGGATTAAATGTATCGAATGGAAGGAAGTAATAATTTGCATAAAGTAAACACAAAGCAGTAAATAGTTTGTAGATTGTATGTAAAAGAAAGGACCAGGGTCCATAGTTCACTAGAGGTGGCTCTCCTTAAGATAGATAACATGCTGGGTGAACAAATTACAGCGGAGCAATTGATAAACATTGAGAAAGCATACAAGCATATACTAATCATCTTGACTCCTTTGGAACTTGATTGGGCATTACAACATTATACATATACCGCCATCCAACTACATCTATGGCTAATAATCCACCTTCAGGTTATCATCCGAACCCCCTCCAGTATTAAGTTGCAAGCAACAGATTATTGCTTTACGAATTGCGTGTAATGTAAACAATATGATTGTTCTATGAACAAAGGATTGTTGTTTTCTCCCTAGTAGCAACAACACATCTAGTACCTTAGAGATTTTGTCACTTCCCCAGAATACTAGAGGCATGAACCCACTATCGAGCATAAATACTAACTCTTTGAGTTCCTAGCATCTACTTGGCCAAGATAGCTACTAACAACGGAAAGCATGCAAGATCACAAATAACAAAGACATGATAGAATCAATAATCAATCTAAAATAGCATCTCAATATCCATCGGATCCCCGCAAACACAACATGCAGAATTACAAATAGATGATCTTGATCATGAACGGAGCTCACAAGATCTAAACATGAAAGCACAAAGGAGGAGAACCAGCCATCTAGCTACTACATGGACCCGTAGTCCAGAGATGAACTACTCACGCATCACACCAGAGGCTTGCATGATGATGAAGAAGGCCTCCAGGGTGAATTCCCCTCTCGGCAGGGTGTGGGGAAGAGCTTTAGATCCCTCCCGATGTAGAGATGGAGATGACAGCGGCTATAGACTCTTTCGTGGATTTTTGATCGGGTACTTAGGGTTTTCGTCCTGAGGGCAATATATAGGCGGAAGGAGAGGCCGAGGGGGTGCTGGGGTCGGCCAGACCACCCCCTGGCGCGGGCCAGACATGGCCGCGTGGCCAGGTGGTGTGGCTGGCCCCCAGCCCTTCTCCGTCTCGTATTCTGGCATCAGATGTCTTCCGGAAAAATAGGCACTTTGACTTTTGTCCCGTCCAATTCCGAGAATATTCATTTTCTGACTTTCTGGAACCAAAAACAGCAAAAAACAAGCAGCCAGCACTATGGATCTTGTTAATAGGTTAGTCCAAGAAATCATATGAAAAGTACTCCAAAGTGTGGACAAAACACAAGAAAGTAGATAAAACCAAGCATGGAACATCAAAAATTATAGATACATTTGCAATGTATCAACATCCCCAAGCTTAACTCCTGCTCGTCCTCGAGTAGGTAAGTGATAAAAAGAAAGAATAATTTTTGAGGTGACATGCACCATCATGAACTTGATCAGAGTATTTGTAAAACAGTCAAAGCTGGGATCATAGTACTTCAATCATAACATGAAAGACAAAGTTCTAGCAATAAGACAAAAAAACTATGATGCAACATGAAAAGGCACAAACAAAAGATTCATGAATAACAATGCTTTGCAAGACGTTTGTTTGTTTCACATAAAGAAAACATAGCATAATAGTATTCAGCTTGTCCCTCATAGATTAGCAAATATAAATGCATAGGACACCTTCAAAGTTCATAAGAGTGACTAGATACAAATAGTTTAGAACAAGCAATATCAAGTTATGCATCAATCAAATAGTCTTGGGGCAATGCACATAGAACTAAGAATGGCCACTATGCTCTCAAAGTAGATGCATAAAGATAGAAGGTAGAGACTCAATATAATGGTGGAAGAAAGGCCTTCATAAAAGGAAGTAGAGATTCAAGTTTCATAAAGAGCTTCCAAATATTATGGTACTTAATAGCTTTCAGCTCTCATTGCCCCTACCATAAGCATCTTGAAGTGATTAAGGTTAAAGTGAACAAACTATAGTGTACATGCTTGACGAAGTATAAGTTAGAAATCTCATGTCCCTTGAATACGAGGGTCGCTCCTCATGCTACTCAAGTTTAGTCACCGCTAAGTTCTTGTCATCGTAAGTACATGTGCATCATAGAGAACCGCCAATGGGGTACCCCTTGCCCGATGATACGGAAGAATCCCCATATCAAAATGACAAGGCAAGCAGACAACGAGCATCTGAGCAATCTTCTTATTTACCATGGGAATATGGTGCTTTTTTTCTCTTTCCTCTTTTCATAATCTTTTTTTTTCTTTTTCTCTTTTTTCTCAATATAGGACTCTTTTTTTTATAAGAAGAATGCTTCATAGACAGCTCATTATGGTTACGCTTCAGGTTTCCACCATGTCAGCATGGATTAGACCAGCAGCCCAGGCGTTTCTCTAACACATATACATAACTCTATGGACTTACAAGCTCCCCTTTCATTTTACACCGACGACATCCATAGACAAAAGAGCATGATATCAACTAGGTACAAAGTACCAAGTGCAATGTTGAAAGCGTTCCCCATGACATCATGGTTCTGCTAATTCCCAACAAATAAGTGCAAGCATATACAACATATACGACACAATGGTTCAAGTTTATTAAGGGCAAGAAAAGTAAAGTGTGCCATCAAGTTCGTGAGAGCTTTAATCACTAGTTTTCTCATAACAAGTTTAATTCGGAAGGTAAACAAAAGCATGAATATACTTGGAATAGCATAAGCTAGTAGGTAGATATGGTGGACTCTTTGGAATAACTTGGTTTAGGGAGTTGGATGCATGAGTGGAACTCATACTTGGTTGTGGAGGCTAGCAAAAGACTGGGAGCGACAAACTAAGAGAGCAATAATGGCCATAATAATGCAGAGCGACAAAACATCATTGATCAAAGCATAAAGTGATACTACAAGTTGAAAACTAAAGGATCGTAAAGTCTTATGGTGACTTGACATAGTCATAACATGGTGTGAGCATGCGCTAAGTCAACCCAAATAAAGCATCAAAGGAGAATACCACTATACTATGCTTTAATATGCTAAAACAACGCATGATTCATCCAAGGCACATTAAGCAATCTCAATTGTTTATAACAAGTCATGCTATAGCAAAGAATACTAAGCATAAAGCCAAAATAATATCAAGCATGGCATGACAAAGCATAGGCCACAGTCAAAAACGAGCTCTCTTTACCACTTAAGCATGAACTTTCCTACTCTTTTCCAAACCAAACCAAACTATTTGAAAACCAATGTATGAAAGAGGGGGTCCAACCAATTTATTTAGAAAATTAATAAAACCAAGCAAACGAAAAACCAAAACAAAAACAAAAAAGAAGATGCTCCAAGAACAACACAATTGTGCATGAAACAATAAAAATGAAGCATTTGGAAGAAACCTAGGATTTTTATTGATGAAGAGGGGGATGCCTTGGGCATCCCCAAGATTTGACGCTTGTACTTCTTGGATATTTCTTGGGGTGACATGCGTGGCATCCCCAAGCTTGAGCTTTAGTCCATCTTTCATCTCATTACTCATTCCTTCCATACACCTGAAATTTGTCCTTCATACAAAACTTCACACAATCTTTATTAGCAACATTAGTGCACTCAAGATAATAAGTCTTAAGGTTCAGTTCTAACACCAATAAACTTCCATTAGAACACTAGCTACTGTAGCACTTCCCTCAAAAATCTATATTCCCCAAAAGAACTCAAAAAGGAACCAACAAGAAGCAAATGCAGAAAATGGCAGAAATCTGTCAAAACAGAACAACAGGTAAAGACGATTTTTTTCTAAGACCCTATGTTGCTCAAATCAAAAAGTGTTGAACTAACGAAAGTTAGATATCAACCTGGGGCAGAAGCACAAAAAATCACGCCTCAAAAGGATGTACAGAGATTTTACACGAATTTTTACGGTGAAGCATAGAAATCTGTTTCGGGACAGCAACTTTCTCAATCATTACTTCTCTCTCATTAGAGGTTACTCTTGGCACAAAAAGCAAATAAAAAGGATAAGGAGTGGTTATTACTGAAGTAATAACTTCCAAGACTCATCTAAAACTTTTGGGTTATCTCCCAATAAGTACTTTTCTTTAACGCCTTTAAGTTAGGCATAAGAAGCAAGAAAAAGAATCAAGTGTTCTCAAATGAAGAAGCATTAAAACCAAATTTTGTTTTCATAGGAGAGGCAAAAGAAATCTTCTCTCTATACTTAGGGAAGTGTTCTATACCTTTCTTGAGTGGGAGTTGATATTTAATGGTGCCTTCTGAAAGGGCATTTATGCCCTTCCTATTATTTTGATGTTTATTGAAAACACTTGGATAGGTTAATCTATTGTTAAATGTTGCAGGAGATATCAGATAGTCGAGAGTTGTTGCCTTAAGGAAAAGAGCTCCCCTGGATCCTGTCTGTGCTAAGAAACCTGTCCCAACCGGACTGTCCGGCTGATCTTCACCGGAGTGTCCGTCCCGGCCGGACTGTCCGGTTGGATCCGTCCGGACTTTCCGCCCCTGGGATGTGAGCGTCTTTCCTGGACAGTCAGAACACCATATCGGACTCCTCGCGGACACGGCCGGAATCTGGCCGAATCTTCTCTAGCCGGAGTGTCCGGTGAATTTGCCCGAGAGTGTCCGGCCCTAGGGGTTTATCGATCTGCCTGGACATTCAGAATGCCTTATCGGACTCCTCCCGGACTCGGTGCAGACACATGCCGGAAACTTTGCCAGGCCGGAGTATTCGGCGGGTGTCACCTGGAGTGTCCGGCTGGGCCGGACTGTCCGGCTTGTATTTGCCGGACTGTCCGGTGCAAGTGGCTCCCAACGGCTCTAATTCCAAGGGCCCTATAAATAGGCCCCTTCTTCTACCTTGGAAGCTGCTCGTTCAGTTCAAGGAAAGCATCACCATTTGAGCCACCAAATCCACAAGAACTCTTCACTCAACCATCCAAAGTCGTTGATCTTTGGAGAATCGAAGGAGGAGGCCTTGATCTACTACTTCACCAAGAGAGATTTCCATTTCCCCCTCATTCACTTGAGGGCCGCTTGTTCTAGGGTTTCCTTGGAAACCCTAGCTTGTGATTTGGTCTTACAAGCTTGTCTTTGATTGTTTGACAGCTTGCTTGTATTCGGGATCCTCCAATTAGGTTGTGGATGTGTGCCTCGAACTTGTTGTAAAGGTGCCGGCTTCCACCTCGAAGGTTGCCGTTATAGTGGAAGAGGTGAATCGAACCCTTTGGGGTGAGGTTCATCGGAGAACAAGGGAGGCCTCTCGTGGCGTTGGTGGTTTGATACCACCCCCTCTCCAAACGTAGACGTACTTCCCCTCAAAAGGAAGGAACTACGGGAAACAAATCCTTGTATCTCCGAGTGCTCCACTTTGGTTACCTCTATCCTTTACTGCACTTTACATCTCTAGTTCTTGCATAGTTCTGTGCTAGTTGACATATAGGTAAATTCACCTTAGTTGCATAATCTAGAGAATTTACCTTTTGTGTCGAACCCTAATTTGATTAAGAGTAAAAGTTGGAGTAGCACCTATTCACCCCCCTCTAGGTGCCCATACGATCCTTTCAATTGGTATCAGAGCCTCGGCTCTTTATTCGGGCTTAACCGCCTAAGAGATTATGGCCACCACCAGAGAAGGAGAAAGTGAGGATAGCCATTCGGTGACCATGGTAGATCTCAAGAAGTTGGAAACAAACTTGAGCTCTACCTTGGGCAACGAGATCCAACAATTGCGTCAACTCGTTGAGCAACTTGTTAAGGACAAGCAAACCTCACCTCCTCCCTCTCTAGAGGAAACACCACCTAACCCAAAGGCTAAGCCCTTGGAGGAGGTGGCGGGGGATGAACATAATTCCACTAACTCCACCACCAAAAAGGGTGATGGGAAAGAAGAGTTCCATGCGGTCCCCGGATGGTACTCTCCCGACCCTCCTATCCCACATCCACATATAAATAATAGAGGAGACCCACCTAAGTTATCTGCACATTCCTTTGCTCAATGGCAAGTTTTAATGAAATCTCATGTGCGCAGCTCTTGCATTGATTTGTGGAACATTATTGAAGAAGGACTCAAAATTGAGGATCCAACCAACTTGACTAGAAGAGAAGTGGTCAATAGCCAACTCAATGCGACTGCCTTGCACATGATTCAACTTGGTGTAGGGCCAAAGGATTTTCCCCACATTGAGCATTACAACACCGCCAAGGAATCTTGGGATGTTCTCATTGACTTGTTTGTTGGCAACAAGAGTATGAGAAGAAATAGATATGATGCCTTAAGCAATGAGGCCGAAGGGTTCTTCATGAAGGATGGTGAGGATCATGAAGACATGTACCGAAGACTCAAATCCACAGCCACCGCCTTTAGGAATGTTGGTGCCTCTCACATTGATGATGCTTGGATCAAGAGGAAGTATGTGAGTGCACTCATGCCTTTTGAGCCTACTGACTTGAAGAGTCTCCAAGGAAGACATAATTACCATCTCATGACCTCCAATGAAGTGATGCAAGAGATGGCCGCCTTCAAGGTCGCTGCCAAGAATGGCAAAGACGCCCGCGCTCGTGCCATTGGAATGAATAGCGGTGTCAATCTTGCCTTGAAGGCCAGGGTTGTGGAATATGATGAAGATGAAGGAAGTGATGAGGGACTTTCAATAAGCCACCTCGAAGATGTCAAGGTAGCTCATGGTGAATACATGGCCTTCTATGCAAGAAACTTTTGGAAAGATCCCGCCAAAGCCAAGATGGAAATGCAACGAAGAAACAACACCAATGGAAGAAGAGATAGTGGTTCCAAGTTGAGAACATGCTTCAACCATGGTGACCGCTATCACTTCGTTGCAGCTTGTCCCTATGAGAAAAGAGAAGATCATGGTGGTAAACTTGTGTTGAATAAGACCTCCAAAGCTCCCTACAAGAAACCTTTCGTCAAGAGGAACTCAACCAACAAGAAGCCGGGAGAAATTTCTTTGATCACACATGAAGAGTTCTCCTCTGATGATGATGAAGAAGAGGAAGATGAGGATACACCAAATGGTGTGGCGGATCTTGCCACCACCTCTACTCCTTCATTCTCACTCTTCGAGTCTCGAAATGAGAACCTCTCCAACAAGAACGTCACTTGTCTTATGGCAAGAGGAACGAAGGTATTATCATCATCACACTCCACTTCTTTAATCAATGATGATTTTGATGATGAGTTATCTCTTGAGGTCAAAAAGGAACTAGTTGCTTTTGATGTGTTCATGAATAACTTGCAAGGGGAACACAAGAAACATGTTGTGGACCTCTTAAATCAACTTTCACACACACAAGAACTTCTAGATGAGAGTTGTCAATTAGGAAGAGAGCACATGATTGAGATAGAAGCTCTTAATAATGCTCTAGAAGAAGAACAAGAAACTAGAATATCCCTTGAAACCAAACTAGAGGGCCTTGATGGTGATAATGATCTCATTATTAATAAACTCATCAAGGAACATGATCATGCTATTGATAAATACAAAAAGGCTAAAAAGGATAAGATTGAGTTTGGTGTTGTTCATGGAAAACTTGCCGAGGATTTTAGGACACTTGACAAGGCTCACAAGGCCTTGGAAAGTGAACTATTGTCACTCACAAAGTCTCATGAAAAGCTTCAAACTCAATTGATCAATACTCCCTCACCTAGTACATTCATTCCTTCTAGTTGTACAAATACTCTTGAAGAACATGCTAGGTTGAAGAAGAAGCTAGCTAAGACCTCCTTTCCCAAAGGAAACAAGTCTATTGATGATCTCTTAAACAAGCAAAGGTCAAATGGTGAAAAAGGGGGCATTGGCTTTGTCTCTATCGCCAAGAAGAATAAGAACAACAACAAGAAGAAGGCCAAGTCCGCCCAAGAAAAGAACAAGGTCATTGTGGGAAGTAAGACCACAAGTGGAAAAACTATGTCTCATGATAACTGTGCGGGAAGTGCTAACCCTCACTATGTCTTAATGCGTGATTATTATGGTGATGTGTATGCAAAATATGTTGGCCCTTTTGATGGTTATATTGCATGGTCTATTTGGGTTCCCAAGACCCTTGTTGCTAACACAAGAGGACCCATTGAAAAATGGGTACCTAAGAACTAGTTTGATCTTTTGTAGACCTATGCTTCCGGAGGGTCAAAATGGGTGCTTGATAGTGGATGCACAAGTCATATGACCGGAAGCGCGTCTAGTGTCAAGGAATTGAGACCAAATGTTGATCAAATATCCGTTACATATGCCGACAAGTCAAAATCTAAGGTAATGGGTTTCGGCAAAGTTGTGGTTACACACGATATCACTCTCGTGGACGTCATGCTTGTTGAGACCCTTGGGTATAACTTACTTTTAGTCCGTGCTCTAGGAAAGATGGGTTTCGCCATCTTTATTGATGTTGATATTGTGATCCTCTTGTGGAGCAAGTCTCTAAAGGTTGCTTTCGTTGGGTACGTTGAAGATGACTTGTATGTGGTGGACTTCTCGGGGAAAACCACAACAAGTACAATGTGCCTATTCGGAAAAGCCAACGTGGGTTGGCTATGGCATCGCCGCCTAGCCCATGTCAACATGAGAACTTTGCAAAGCCTTCACAAGGATGGTCATATTGTTGGACTAAAAGAAAATGTTTGCTTTGCCAAAGATCGTGTTTGCAGGGCATGTGTAGAAGGAAAAATGCATGACTCTCCCCACAAGCCAAAGAACTACATCAAGTCAAAGAGGATCTTGGAGCTCCTTCATGTGGATCTCTTTGGCCCTCCCTCTCATGCAAGCCTTGGTGGGAAAAAATATTGTCTGGTAATTGTTGATGACTACTCAAGATACACTTGGGTATATTTCTTCAAGCTAAAAAGTGAGACCCAAGAGAACTTCATTGACTTCATCAACATGGCTAAACGCCAACACAATGTCCCGGTTTTGAC
The DNA here is from genome assembly GCA_916181665.1 of Avena sativa. NCBI lineage: Eukaryota > Viridiplantae > Streptophyta > Magnoliopsida > Poales > Poaceae > Avena > Avena sativa. The sequence continues at coordinate 550,235,366 of OV702290.1, read as the reverse complement.
AATAAGAAGTGACAACGGTACCGAATTCAAGAACTACACATTGAATGGATTTCTTAGTGATGAGGGAATAAAACATCAATATTCCGCTGCATATACCCCTCAACAAAATGGTGTAGCTGAGAGGAAGAACCGGACTCTTATTGATATGGAAAGGACCATGTTGGCGGAGTTTAAGTCTCCATACAATTTTTGGGCTGAAGCCATCTCCACCGCATGCCATGCTTCAAACCGTCTCTACCTCCGCAAAGAATTGGTCAAGACCCCTTATGAGATACTTACCGGTAACAAGCCCAACGTCTCATACTTTCGGGTGTTCGGTTGTAAGTGCTTCTATCGTATTAAGGGTATTCGTTTGTCCAAGTTTGATTCCAAAGCATTAGAGGGTATTTTTCTTGGTTATGGTCTCGAATCCCACACTTATAGAGTCTATGACATGCTCTCTGGAGTTGTCATAGAATCTTGTAGTGTGGTGTTTGAAGAATATGATGGTCCCCAAGCGGGACGTGTTGATGTTTGTGATGTACATGATGAAATGCCTCAGGAAGCCATAGGAAGAATGGGTGCGGGCTTCATCCGTACTATTGAGGAACCCCTTATGGCGGATCGAGAAGAACTATGCTCTACTCAAGTGGAGCCCTCATCTTCACAACATCCACAAGCTCCGATCGAAGGGGACAATGATCCACACCAAGAACAAGTTATGGACCCTCAACCCACTGATCAAGAAGATGCCTCCAACCAAGAAGTGATTGAGTCTCCGTTTGCTAGAATGTCCAGTGGTGCTAAGGCCATTACACAAGGAAGATCTGTACAAACTGCCATAAGAACAGTCGAATACCTAGCCAGTCGAGGGCTTGATCAAGACCAAGGTCAATCTCTGCCTCCCGTAGAAGAGGATATCTCCAGTGATGATCAAGGTCAAGTTGATGGTCATGACGAGGACCAATATGATGAAGTGATTCCCACAAGAAACAACAAGGAAATCGAAACTCGTCGCCAAGCTAGAATGGATAGAATTTTGGAATTAAGAGACCACACTCTTGAGAATGTGGTAGGAGATGTAAGAAGAGGGATATCTACTCGAGCACAATTGAAGAACTTTGGTGAGCACCAAGCACACATTTCCATGGTGGAACCAATGAAAGTATGGGAAGCTATTGAAGATTCGGATTGGTTGGATACAATGCACAAAGAGCTCAACAACTTTGAGAGAAACAAAGTATGGAAGTTAGTGGAGAAGCCAAAATATTGCCGCAATGTCATAGGCACCAAGTGGATTTTCAAGAACAAGCAAGATGAGCATGGAATTGTGATAAGGAACAAGGCAAGATTGGTAGCACAAGGGTTCTCTCAAATTGAGGGCATTGATTATGGAGAGACTTATGCACCTGTGGCTCGTCTTGAGTCCATCCGTATCCTTCTTGCTTATGCGGCTCATCATAAATTTAAACTACAACAAATGGATGTAGAAAGTGCATTTCTTAATGGTCCATTGCATGAGTTGGTATATGTGAAACAACCCCCGGGGTTTGAGGATCCCAACTTCCCAAACCACGTCTACAAATTCGATAAGGCACTCTATGGGCTCAAACAAGCCCCACGCACGTGGTATGAGCACCTTAGAGAGTTGTTGTTAGATCGTGGGTTTGAGGTTGGGAAAATCGATCCCACTCTTTTTACTAAGAAGGTCAATGGGGAACTTTTTGTATGCCAAATCTATGTAGATGATATTATCTTTGGCTCATCTAACAAAGCCTTTAATGATGAATTCTCAAAGCTTATGACTGACAGGTTCAGGATGTCTATGATGGGAGAATTGAGAGTTTTTGTTGGCTTTGAGATCAAGCAAGTAAGAGGAGGAACATTGTTCAACCAAGCCAAGTATACTCAAGATATGCTCAAAAGATTCAACATGAAAGACCTAAATGGAGCTCCCACTCCCATGGCAACAAAGACTCATCTTGAACTAAATCCAAATGGTAAAGATGTGGATCAAAAGGTATATCGATCCATGATTGTCTCTTTGCTTTACCTTTGTGCATCTAGACCCGATATTGTGTTGAGTGTAGGAGTGTGTGCAAGATATCAAGCGGCTCCTAAAGAAAGCCATTTGATGGCGGTCAAGAGAATCTTTCGATATTTGGTTCATACCCCAAATTATGGTATCTGGTATCCTAGGGGCTCAACTTTCTCTCTTTGTGGGTACACGGATTCCGATTGGGCTGGTGACAAGGATGATAGAAAATCAACCTCCGGGGCTTGCCAATTCCTTGGGAGGTCCTTGGTGTGTTGGTCTTCTAAGAAGCAAAATTGTATATCCCTTTCCACCGCCGAAGCCGAGTATGTGGCAGCTGCTAGTGCTTGTACACAATTGCTATGGATGAGGCAAACTTTAAAGGAATACGGTGTCCATTGTGACAAAGTGCCTCTTCTATGTGACAATGAAAGTGCTATCAAGATTGCATATAACCCAGTGGATCATACAAGGACAAAGCATATTGAGATTTGTCATCACTTCATTAGAGATCATGTTGCCCGAGGTGATATTGAGCTATCATATGTGTCAACCAAAGACCAACTTGCCGACATTTTCATGAAGCCACTTGATGAAGCAAGATTTTGTTATTTGAGGAATGAACTAAATATCATGGATTCTAGGAGCTTGACTTGATTACCTTGCATACTCACCTATGTCTTGACCCATATTTGGTGTAGGTGCAAGCATGGAGATAGGGGGAGTGCGGTCCTAATACATTGGACTATCCCTCCCCCATAATGCCAACATTAATAAATTCAATACTATTAATATCACTTTGTGATATGTGAGTTTCATTGATGAGTAGTGGCTATGAACCCAAGGATAATTCTTCGCGGTGCCATGCCACAAACTCTTACATGATGGCCTCGGCCATCGCCCTCTTCTTATTAAAGAGTTGGTTCTTGGTCCGTTTGATTTGGAACTTAATTTGACTCTCTCTTGAAAATCCATGTTTTCTTGGTTCTTCACAGTACATCATCTGAATCCCATGCCTTTTCTCATCTCTAAACATGCTCCTCTAGCCAACACATTTGTCCACTACTTGAAACTAGAGTTTTTGGTCGTGGGGAGGCCGGACTGTCCGCCCTGAACCAACCGGAGTATCCGGCCGGACCGGACTCTCTGCTTGATTCACCCCGGACATTCCGGCTGGGCCGGACACTCCGGTGAATATCACCCGGACACTCCGGCCCCGACAGTTTCCAAATCATAATAGGGGGTCGGGGAGAAGTGGACGGTTCAGTCCTCCTTCTTCCTCCCGACTCCCTTTTGCTCTCTGCCTGCTGCCCCCGACCAAGGACTCCACCGGGAGGGCTCCTCCACCCCGGATCCAGCCGTTGCCGCCGACCATTCTCTTCCCTTTGCCGCTGGGATCCATTCCCCTCTGGTGAAGGACACCATGGATGCTGGTATAGTGCCCCTCCCCTTCCCCATACCTAGGGTTTGATCTAGATGAACTTTTGGGGGCTATGTCTCACCTAGATCCATGGATACATCATATAGCGTGCAATACTAGTCCTGGTAGTGGTCCTAGCAATCCCGATCTGCAATGGTTGAACACACTCGAACTGCCCCTAAAATCGTCAAGACTCCAGCCGGAATGTCCGGCGTGTACGGGTCGGACACTCCGGCCCGACCGGAATGTCCGGTTAGTACGCACCGGAATGTCTGGTCGAGGCGGAGTCTCCGGGATGATTTTGCCGGACAATCCGGGTGTTTTCCGCCAGTTCAGCTCCTGCATTACTTTGACTACTACTACGTGTGTGTATCTTCTGGACAAGTGTGCTTACCCCATATGCTACCCTTCTACTCTAATCTCACAGGTGGTTCTCGTCCTTGCCAGCCTCGGGCTGCTAAGCAGGCACATCCTCGCAGGTTCCGTGATGAAGAGTTTGACGTTCATGTAGATCCTTCTATGGTGAGACAGGCTGCTCGTGACCATGCTGCAGCAAAACAGGAAAAGGTTAGAAAACTGAAAAGAGATGAAGCCAAGTGCATGAAGTTTGAAGCATTGACCACTCTGGCAGATTTGGGTACCGAGGAGTTTGTGGAGATGAGAGTCCAGCAGTTCTACTCTCTGCCTTGCACCTTGGATGATGATCGCTTCTGGAGAAATGAACAAGCCCTACTTTTCTCTGAAGTGTGTTGTGGGTTCAGGACTGCTGTGTGCCCCATGCAGTGGTTGGATATCGAGAAGCTCCAAGCACACATGTACTTTGAGGACGCTCTTTGGGTGACAAAGAAAATGGGGCTGCACACCATCTTTCAAGTAAAAGAAGACTATAATGTTGAGTTGGTCCAGCAGTTCTATGCTACAGTGGTATTTGGGGACACTACGGATATTCCCCTTGAGTGGATCTCTGGCACTACTAGGTGCCGCTCCAGCATGGCTCATTTTGCATAGATTCTTGGATTGCCTTTCAATCCCAATGCTCCCAGTGGTCTCAGAATGCATGTTCATGGTCAGGCATATGACAAGCAGAGGTTGGCACCAATCTACTCTCAGAATGGTGTGGCTGGCCAAACCATCAACATCAAGCTCATCTACAACATTCTGCTTCGCATCTTTCGCCATACACTCACTCCCAAGGAGGGCAACAAGGATGAGATGAGAGGTGCAGAAATCAATCTTATGGCACATGCTCACTTTGTGTATACTCATGGTCCTGACCACCAAGGTGGTGCTATTGATGTCATGGATTTCATCTATCAGGACTTGTACAAGTGCATCACTGACAAGAAGTGCCCTCTGTTTGCTCCCTATGTGATGAAGCTCATTGCTGCTCAGGCTCCAGCAACTCCATTGCTCTTCACTGATCTTGTTCCACACCTTCCTGCCAAGCTATAGAGGAAGGCTGCCCCCACCACCAAGGCTCCTCGTGGCTACCCCCTGCTCAGGACATATTTGAGGATGATGTGATGGATGCAAATGATTCTGACAGTGATGATGAGGAGGTACCGGAGGCTGTGACCCATGGCCCTCGCATGAAGCATGCCATCAATGCATATCGCTTCACCACCTCTAAGGAGGAAGTACACAAGAAGGTGAAGAAGGCCTCCTGGTGGAAGAAGCTTCTCCTATGCGAGAACATTGACATTCGCCATGGACAGTATGAGGCATACAAGGCTAACAGGAATGTCATGAAGGAACTCAAGCGGATCAACCAGCCTATGGATGTTGATCCCTCTCAGCAGTAGGCATCAGATGGCACTCTTTCCTACGGTCACTGGAGTCAGGGTCGTGTGGATTGGTCCATGTTTGAGGACGTGACTTCTTCTTCTCACCCTCATGGCCAGAGCTCGAATCAGGGTGATCACCAGGGTGAGGATGACGATGAGGATGAGGACAAGGATGAGGAGGAGGATGCCGACTACGACTTGAGTGGCTAGAGTTGGCTTTGGGGACGTTTTAGTTGTGCTCTTTTCCCTTTTTGGCGTCTCGATGCCAAAGGGGAAGAAGTAGCCCCATTATTAGGTTGCTGCCAGGATTTGCATGGGTACACGAGTGCTTCACGTTTATTTCGATTTGCCTCTTTGAAGCCTCGTGTTCGCTATCTTACTTTACTTGTTTGAGTACTATGTTGTGTTGAACTCAGTTGTGTGTTGTGACATGCTTACCCGGTTTTGTTAACAACTTTGTTATGCCTAGCTTATCATTCTAGTGGTTATCATCATGTCATACCTTGTTAGCTACAAAACCTAGTGAGGATGTGATCCTTGGGTGTGTGATTGTCTTAAAATGCAAAGCTAAAATGGTCACACATCTAGGGGGAGCCTCACTATTTTTTGTATATCTCCTATTGTGAATTTTATTACCTATCCTGTTTGCAAATCCTTGGGTTGTCATCAAACACCAAAAAGGGGGAGATTGAAAGGGCATTTATGCCCTTCCTATTATTTTGATGTTTATTGACAACACTTGGATAGGTAATCTGTTGTTAAATGTTGCAGGAGATATCAGATAGTCGAGAGTTGTTGCCTTAAGGAAAAGAGCTCCCCTGGATCCTGTCTGTGCTAAGAAACCTGTCCCAACCGGACTGTCCGGCTGATCTTCACCGGAGTGTCCGCCCTGGCCGGACTGTCCAGTTGGATCCGTCTGGACTTTCCGCCCCTGGGATGTGAGCGTCTTTCCTGGACAGTCAGAACACCATATCGGACTCCTCGCGGACACGGTCTGGAATCTGGCCGGAATCTTCTCTGGCCAGAGTGTCCGGTGAATTTGCCCCGGAGTGTCCGGCCCTGGGGGCTTATCGATCTGCCTGGACATTCAGAATGCCTTATCGGACTCCTCCCGGACTCGGTGCGAACACAGGCCGGAAACTTTGCCAGGCTGGAGTATCCGGCGGGTGTCACCTGGAGTGTCCGGTTGGGCCGGACTGTCCGGCTTGTATTTGCCGGACTGTCCGGTGTAAGTGGCTCCCAACGACTCTAATTCCAGGGGCCCTATAAATAGGCCCCTTCTTCTACCTTGGAAGCTGCTCGTTCAGTTCAAGGAAAGCATCACCATTTGAGCCACCAAATCCACAAGAACTCTTCACTCAACCATCCAAAGTCGTTGATCTTTGGAGAATCGAAGGAAGAGGCCTTGATCTACTACTTCACCAAGAGAGATTTCCATTTCCCCCTCATTCACTTGAGGGCCCCTTGTTCTAGGGTTTCCTTGGAAACCCTAGCTTGTGATTTGGTCTTACAAGCTTGTCTTTGATTGTTTGACAGCTTGCTTGTATTCGGGAGCCTCCAATTAGGTTATGGATGTGTGCCTCGAACTTGTTGTACAGGTGCCGGCTTCCACCTCGAAGGTTGCCGTTATAGTGGAAGAGGTGAATCGAACCCTTTGGGGTGAGGTTCATCGGAGAACAAGGGAGGCCTCTCGTGGCGTTGGTGGTTTGATACCACCCCCTCTCCAAACGTAGACGTACTTCCCCTCAAAAGGAAGGAACTACGGGAAACAAATCCTTATATCTTCGAGCGCTCCACTTTGGTTACCTCTATCCTTTACTGCACTTTATATCTCTAGTTCTTGCATAGTTCTGTGCTAGTTGACATATAGGTAAATTCACCTTAGTTGCATAATCTAGAGAATTTACCTTTTGTGTCGAACCCTAATTTGATTAAGAGTAAAAGTTGGAGTAGCACCTATTCACCCCCCCTCTAGGTGCCCATACGACCCTTTCACCTTCTTTCATATCAATAATGGCACCAACATTTCTAAGAAAAGGTCTTCCCAAAGTAATAGGACAAGAAGCATTGCATTCAACATCCAAAACATAGAAATCAACGGGGACATAGGCATTGTTAACCATAATAAGAACATCATTAATACTCCCCATTAGTTTCTTTTTAGCATTATCATCAAGTGGGACATTCAAATAACAATCTTCAAGTGGAGGCAAATCAAGCATATCATAAATCCTTCTAGGCGTAATAGAAACACTACTATCAAGATCACATAAAGCTTTGAAATCAAAGTCATTAACTTTCATATTAATGATGGGTTCCCAACCATCTTCTTGTTTTATAGGAATAGAAGCTTTATGTTTCCTCTTTTCTTCTTTAATCTTTATGAGAGCATCAGTAATGTGTTTTGTAAAGGCTATGTTCATAGCACTAGCATTAGGACTTTTAGCAAGCTTTTGTAGGAACTTAATAACTTCATAGATATTGCAACCATCAAGATCAAAATCAAAATTATCATCTAGAGTGGTAGAACTATTACTAGCCTCAACACTGGTGGTGGTGATAGTAGAAACACTAATGTTTCTAGCAATTTCATCTTCTCTTTCCCACTTAGAATGTAATTCAGCTAATAGTCTAATATTCTCATCAATTCTTACTTGTATAGCATTAGTAGCTGCAAAGGGATTCTCATTAGTTTCAGGTTTAGCAGCCATTTTATTCAAAGAAGATTGAGCTTCAACCAAAGATGCTATATTTCTTTCAGCATTAGAGAGTTTCTCCTCAATAGTTTTATTGAAAGCAGTTTGTTTACTAATACAGTCTTTAAGCATAACTTCAAGTTCAGAGGGAGCACTCCTATTATTGTTGTAAGAATTTCCATAAGCATTACCATTGTTGGAAGGATATGCTCCTATTATTCTTGTAAGAATTTCCATAAGCATTACCATTGTTGGGAGGATATGGCTTATAATTGTTATTACCAAAATTGTTCTTGTAGGCATTGTTGCTAAAATTATTGTTTCTTATAAAGTTCACATCAACTTGCTCTTCTTGAGCAACCAAAGAGGCTAAAGGAACATTATTTGGATCAATATGGGCTTTCCCATTAACAAGCATAGACATAATAATATCAATCTTATCACTCAAGGCGGAAGTTTCCTCAACAGAATTTACCTTCTTACCTTGTGGAGCTCTCTCAGTATGCCATTCAGAATAGTTAACCATCATATTATCTAGAAGCTTTGTTGCAGCACCCAAAGTGATGGTCATAAAGGTACCTCCAGCAACAGAATACAATAGGTTCCTTGAAGAATAGTTCAATCCTGCATAAAAAGTTTGGATGATCATCCAAGCAGTCAGTCCATGAGTGGGACAATTCTTTACCAAAGATTTCATTTTTTCCCAAGCTTGAGCAACATGTTCATTATCAGATTGTTTAAACTTCATTATTTCACTTCTCATAGATATAACCTTAGCTGGAGGATAATATTTTCCAATGAAAGCATCTTTGCATTTAGTCCAAGAATCAATATTATTCCTAGTTAAGGAATTCAACCATTCTTTAGCTTTTCCTCTCAAAGAGAAAGGAAAAGATTTAAGCTTAATAATATCACCATCTATATCCCTATGCTTTTGCATCTCACAAAGTTCAACAAAGTTATTTAGATGGGCAGTGATGACCCACAAGTATAGGGGGTGTATCGTAGTATTTTCGAGGGAAGTGAAACCCAATTTATTGATTCGACACAAGGGGGGCCAAAGAATATTTATAAGCCTTAACAACTGAGTTGTCAATTCAGCTGCACCTGGAAACAATCTTGCTCACAACAGTTTATCAGTAGCAACGGTTTTGTAGTAGGAATAGTAAAGTAGCAACAGTAGTAAAGTAAAGACAGTAGTAACAATAGCAGCAAACAGTAGGATTCGAGTGCGATAGGCATAGGGATGGATGGACGGGCGTTGCATGGACTAGACAATTCACATAGCAATCAGAACATAGGGCAATTGCAGATAAAGAAGATAAAGCATCCAAGTTCTAGATAATCCTAGGCATGTGTTCCATATATAGTCATACGTGCTCGCAATGAGAACTTGTACAACATCTTTTGTCCTGCCAGCCCGTTTGCAGCGGGGCCTCAAGGGAACTACTGGCAATTAAGGTGCTCCTTTTAATAGAGCACCGGAGCAAAGCATTAACACTTCGTGAACACATGTGATCCTCATATCAAAGACATTCCCTTCGGTTATCCCGATTTCTGTCACTTCGGGGCCATTGGTTCCGGACAACAACGTGTGTATACAACTTGTAGATAAGACCATAAACAATACTATCATAATGTATCAATAACATGTTCAGATCTGAAATCATGGCACTCGGGCCCTAGTGACAAGCATTAAGCATAACAAGTCGCAACAAAGTCATAAAGCACTAATAAAAGATACCAGGCACCATGCCCTAACAATTTGATGCCATTACATGAACGATCTCATCCAATCCCTACCATCCCCATAGCCTACAGTGGGGGATTACTCACTCATAGATGGGGGAAACATGGATGGTCGATGGAGAAGTGATGGTGATGATGATGGCGATGATCTCCTCCAATTCCCCGTCCCGGCAAGGTGCCATAACGGAGTTTCTGATACTGTTTCGTGGAATCTAGTGGTGGCGGCGGAGTGGAACTCCTTCTGGAAAAAGGTCGACCCCCCCCCCCCCCCGAGTTTTTAGGTCAGAAGGCTTCTTATAGGCGAAGAGGGAGACCGAGAGGGTGCCTGGGGCGGCCAGACCATGCCCTGGCGTGGCCAGGCCCAGCCCGCGCCTGGGGGGTGTGTGGCCAGCCCCTGGCCCTCCTCCGTCTTGTATTCTGTGTCCGTGAGTCTTCCGGAAAAATAGGCACTTTGGCTTTTGTCCCGTCCAATTATGAGAATATTCATTTTCTGACTTTCCTGGAACCAAAAACAGCAGAAAACAGGCAGCTGGCACTGTGGCTCTTGTTAATAGGTTAGTCCAAGAAATCATATGAAAAGTACTCCAAAGTGTGGACAAAACACAAGAAAGGAGATAAAACCAAGCATGGAACATCAAAAATTATAGATACATTTGCAATGTATCAGGCAGCAGCATCTTCATTACCAATAGAAAATTGTTCTCTCATAACAAGATTGAGTAAAGCAGGTTTTATCTCAAAGAAAGTAGCTTCAGGCACAGGTGGAGCAATAGGTGTGCTCATAAAATCATTGTTGTTGGTGCTAGTGAAGTCACACAACTTAGTGTTTTCAAGAGTAGTCATTTTTTGTGTTTTTAATAAAGAAAGCAAGATAGTAAGACTAATTTTTGTGTGTTTTTGATAAAGAAACAAGCAAACAAAGCAAAAGTAAACTAAGCAAAACAAAAATAACAAAGTAAAGAGATTGGTTATGAGGGACTCCCCTTGTGAAGATGTCCTTGACTCCCCGGCAACGGCGCCACAAAAAATACTTGATGGCTCAGTGTTGATGTGGAGCGCGTTGGGGAACCCCAAGAGGAAGATATGATGAGCACAGCAGTAAGTTTTCCCTCAGTTATGAAACCAAGGTTTAATCGAACCAGTATGAGCAAGGAAACACCCCAAAGGTGTTGCTAGCTGAGCCTTGCAGGGCGCACTACCGGTGCTACTAGCAATGTGGAGACCTGCACAACACAACCACAGAACTCTGTCCCCAACTTGCGATGAGGTTGTCAATCTCACCGGTTTTGCTGAAAACAAAGGATTAAACGTATCGAATGGAAGGAAGTAATAGTTTGAAGAAAGTAAACACAAAGCAGTAAACAGTTTGTAGATTGTATGTAAAAGAAAGGATCGGGGTCCATAGTTCACTAGAGGTGGCTGTCCTTAAGATAGATAACATGCTGGGTGAACAAATTACAGCGGGGCAATTGACAAACATCGAGAAAGCATACAAGCATATACTAATCATCTTGACTCCTTTGGAACTTGATTGGGCATTACAACATTATACATAGACCGCCATCCAACTGCATCTATGACTAATAATCCACCTTCAGGTTATCATCCGAAGCTCCTCCAGTATTAAGTTGCAAGCAATAGATTATTGCTTTACGAATTGTGTGTAATGTAAACAATATGATTGTTCTATGAACAAAGAATTGTTGTTTTCTCCCTAGTAGCAACAACACATCTAGTACCTTAGAGATTTCTGTCACTTCCCAGATTACCAGAGGCATGAACCCACTATCGAGCATAAATACTAACTCTTGGAGTTGCTAGCATCTACTTGGCCAAGATAGCTACTAACAACGGAAAGCATGCAAGATCACAAATAACAAAGACATGATAGAATCAATAATCAATCTGAAATAGCATCTCAATATCCATCGGATCCCCGCAAACACAACATGCAGAATTACAAATAGATGATCTTGATCATGAACGGAGCTCACAAGATCTAAACATGAAAGCACAAAGGAGGAGAACCAGCCATCTAGCTACTACATGGACCCGTAGTCCAGAGATGAACTACTCACGCATCACACCGGAGGCTTGCATGATGATGAAGAAGGCCTCCTAGGTGAATTCCCCTCTCCGGCAGGGTGCCGGGAAGAGCTTCAGATCCCTCCCGATCTAGGGATGGAGATGATGGCGGCTACACACTCTTTCGTGGATTTTTGATTAGGTACTTAGGGTTTTTGTCCCGAGGGTAATATATAGGCGAAAGGAGAGGCCGAGGGGGTGCTGGGGTCGGCCAGACCACCCCCTGGCGCGGGCCAGGCCTGACCGCGCGACCACGTGGTGTGGCCGGCCCCCAGCCCTTCTCCGTCTCGTATTCTGATATCAGATGTCTTCTGGAAAAATAGGCACTTTGGCTTTTTTCCCGTCCAATTCCGAGAATATTTATTTTCTAACATTCCTGGAACCAAAACAGCAGAAAACAGGGAGCTGGCACTGTGGCTCTTGTTAATAGGTTAGTCCAAGAAATCATATGAAAAGTACTCCAAAGTGTGGACAAAACACAAGAAAGTAGATAAAACCAAGCATGGAACATCAAAAATTATAGATACATTAGTAATGTATCAGGGATCTTGCATGCTCTCCGTTGTTAGTAGCTATCTTGGCTGAGTAGATGCTAGCAACTCCAAGAGGGAGTATTTATGCTCGATAGTGGGTTCATGCCTCTAGTAATCTAGGGAAGTGACAGAAATCTCTAAGGTACTAGATGTGTTGTTGCTACTAGGGAAAACAACAATCCTTTGTTCATAGAACAATCGTATTGTTTACTTTACACGCAATGCGTAATGCAATTATCTGTTGCTTGCAACTTAATACTGGAGGGGGTTCGGATTGATAACCCGAAGGTGGATTATTAGTCATAGATGCAATTGGATTATGGTCTATATAATGTTGTAATGCGCAATCAAATCTCATAGGAGTCAAGATGATTAGTATATGCATGTATGCTTTCTCGATGTTTGTCAATTGCCCCGCTGTAATTTGTTCACCCAACATGTCATCTATCTTAAGGAGAATCACCACTAGTGAACTGTGGACCTCGGTCCTTTCTTTTACTATCAATCTGCAACTATTTACTGTTTTCTGTTTACTTTCTACAAGCTTTTACTTTCTTCCACACAATACATTTAATCCTTTGTTTTCAGCAAAACCGGTGAGATTGACAACCTCACTGTAAGTTGGGGGCAAAGTTTTGTGATTGTGTTGTGCAGGATTCCAAGTTGGAAACAACAGCTTGGAGGTGTTTCCTTGCTCCTACTGGTTCAATAACCTTGGTTTTATAACTGAGGGAAACTTACTGTTGTGCTCATCATACCTTTCTCTTGGGGTTCCCCAACGAGCTCGACATCAACCACGAGCCAGCAAGTATTTTTCTAGCGCCGTTGCCGGGGAGTCAAGGACATCTTCACAAGGGGAGTCCCTCATAACCAATCTCTTTACTTTGTTATATTTGTTTTGCTTAGTTTATTTTTGCTTTGTTTGCTTGTTTCTTTATCAAAAACACAAAAAAATTAGTTGTACTAAGTTTGATTTCTTTATTAAAAACACAACAAAATTAAGTCTTTCTATAGTTGCTACCTCTTTCTTATCTCACCATGTTGATCCCTAAGTTCACCCTTAAAGTCCTTTCAATAGGTAGTGGCTCTATAATTGGAAAAGATAATATTGAAGAATTCTTTAATAATGTTAGTAAGCATGAGGATATTGAGGATAGATCCCTTGCAGAACTTGCTCCAAATTATGAAATTGCTGCAGCTTCTTTAGTTCACATGTTGGAAACTAGGTTCGTTAACCTTAAACCCTTAATCCAAGTAATGTTTCTTAAACTTAAAGAAATTGAGGACCCTGAAAAGAGGGATTTTATTCTGAAAACTTTGCTTAAGGAATTCTATGATGTTGCTAAGGAAGCTAGAAAAGTCTTTGAATGTTTTAATATGCTAGGCTCATGTCTAGACGTTATTGGTACACGAGAAAATATGAACAAAACCGAACCTAATGGGGAGGAAATTAAGATAACGATACCTTTCAAACTTGTAGCAATGCATGAAGCCATAGAAAAGAATCTTGATTGGATTGTTCCTGAAAACCCGTTTGATGAAAGTAGTGAACCCAAGAGCATTAAGAGAGGATCCTCTAGAACTTATTTGGATGAGATATCTTGCCTTGTTGAAGATATTTCTGGTATCAATCTTAATGCTTCTTCATTTGAGAACACTTGATTCTTTTTCTTGCTTCTTATGCCTAACTTAAAGGCGTTAAAGAAAAGTACTTATTGGGAGATAACCCAAAAGTTTTAGATGAGTCTTGGAAGTTATTACCTCTGTAATAACCACTCCTTATCCTTTTTATTTGCTTTTTGTGCTAAGAGTAACCTCTAATGAGAGAGAAGTAATGCTTGGGAAAGTTGTTGTCTTGAAACAGATTTTTGTGCTTCACTGTAAAAATTTGTGTAAAATCTCTGTATGTCGTTTTGAGGCGTGAATTTTTTTGCTTCTGACCCAGGTTGTTATCTAACTTTCATTAGTTCAACACTTTTCTATTTGAGAAACAGAAGGTCTTCAAAAAAATTGGTTTTTACCTGCTGGTCTATTTTGAGAGATTTCTGCCATTATTTAAATTTGCTTTTGTTGGTTCCTTTTTGGGTTCTTTTTAGGGAATTGAGCTTTTCAAGGGAAGTGCTACAGTAGCTTGTGTTTTAATGGAAGTTTTATTGGTGTTGAAACTGAACCCAAAGACTTATTATCTTGACTGCACTAATGTTGCTAATAAAGATTGTGTGAAGTTTTGTATGAAGGAAGAATTTTAGGTGTATGGGGAGAATGATGTAATGAGATGAAGAATGGACTAAAGCTCAAGATTGGGGATGCCACCCGTGTCATCCCAAGAAATATCCAAGAAGTACAAGTGTCAAACCTTGGGGATGCCCAAGGCATCCCCTTCTTCATTAATAAAAATCTCAGGTTCTTCCAAACACTTCATTTTTATTGTTTCATGCATAGTTGTGTTGTTCTTGGAGCGTCTTTGTTTTTAGTTTTTCATTTGCTTGGTTTGCTTAGTTTGCTTGAATAAATTGGTTGGACTTCATACATTAGTTTTCAAATAGTTTGGTTTGGTTTGGAAAAGAGTAGGAAAAGTTCATGCTTAAGTGGTAAAAAGAGCTTGTTTTTTACTGTGGTCTATGCTTTGTCATGTCATGCTTGATATCGTTTTGGCTTTATGCTTAGTGATTTTTGCTGTAGCATGACATGTTATAAACAATTGAGATTGCATAATGTGCCTTGAAAGAATCATGCGTTGTTTTAGCATATTAAAGCATAGTATTATGGTATTCTCCTTTGATGCTTTATTTGGGTTGACTTGGCACATGCTCACACCACGTTATGACTATCCCAAGTCACCATAGCCTTTATGATCCTTTAGTTTTTGACTTGTAATATCACTTTATGCTTTAATTAATGATGTTTTGTCGCTTTGCATGATTATGGCCATTATTGCTCTCTTAGTTGGTCGCTCCCAGTCTTTTGCTAGCCTCCATAACCAAGTATGAGTTCCACTCATGCATCCAACTCCAAATAAAACCAAGTTGTTCCAAAGAGTCCACCATACCTACCTATTAGCATATGATATTCCAAGTATATTCATGTTTTTATCTATCTTCCGAATTAAACTTGGTATGTGAAAACTAGTGATTAAAGCTCTCACGAACTTGATGGCACACTTTACTTTCTTGCACTTAATAATCTTGAACCATTGCGTCCATCTTTGTTGCGTATATGCTTGCGCTTTATAAGTTGAAGTTAGCAGAACCATGTATCATGGGGAACGCTTTCAACATTACACTTATTATTTCATTGATATCATGATTCTTTTTCTTATGGATCCCGGCGGTGTGAAATAAAAGGGGAACTTGTAAGATCATGGAGTTTGTATGTGTGTTAGAGAAACACCTGGGCCGCTAGCCTAAGCCATGCCTAATCATGGTGGAAACTGATACATTGCAAATGTATCTATAATTTTTGATGCTCCATGCTTGGTTTTATCTACTTTCTTGTGTTTTGTCCACACTTTGGAGTACTTTTCATATGATTTCTTGGACTAACCTATTAACAAGAGCCACAGTGCCAGCTGTCTATTTTCTGCTGTTTTTGGTTCCAGGAAAGTCAGAAAATGAATATTCTCGGAATTGGACGGGACAAAAGCCAAAGTGCCTATTTTTCCAGAAGACTCACGGAGCCAGAATACGAGACGGAGGAGGGCCAGGGGCTGGCCACACCCCCCAGGCGTGGGCTAGGCCTGGCCGCGCCAGGGCCTGGTGTGGTGGCCCCAGGCACCCCCTCGGTCTCCCTCTTCGCCTATAAGAAGCCTTCTGACCTAAAAACTTCGGGGGGGGGGGGGGGGGGGGGGCGGGTTCGACGTTTTTCCACGAAAAGTTCCGCTATGCCACCGCCACCGAAGGGGAGATTCGGGGGACAGAAAGTCTCTGTTCCGGCACCCTGCCGGGACGGGGAAGTGCCCCCGGAGCCATCTCCATCGATCCCCACCATCATCTTCATCGACCATCCATGTTTCTTCCATCTATGAGTGAGTAATCCCCCGCTGTAGGCTTTGGGGATGGTAGGGATTGGATGAGATCGTTCATGTAATGACATCAGATTGTTAGGGCATAGTGCCTAGTATCTCTATTAGTGCTTTATGACTTTGTTGCAACCTTGTTGTGCTTAATGCTTGTCATTAGGGCCCGAGTGCCATGATTTCAGATCTGAACATGTTATTGATTTATTATGATAGTATTGTTCTTGGTCTTATCTACAAGTTGTATACACATGTTGTTGTCCGAAACCTATGGTCCCGAAGTGACAGAAATCGGGGTAGCCGGAAGGGAAAGGCTTTGATGTGAGGATCACATGTGTTCACGGAGTGTTAATGCTTTGCTCCGGTGCTCTATTAAAAGGAGCACCTTAATTGCCAGTAGTTCCCTAGAGGCCCCGCTACAAACGGGCTAGCAGGACAAAAGATGTTGTGCAAGTTCTCATTGCGAGCACGTATGACTATTTATGGAACACATGCCTAGGATTATCTAGTACTTGGATGCTTTATCTTATTTATCTGCAATTGCCCTATGTTCTGATTGCTATGTGAATTGTCTTGTCCATGCAACGCCCGTCCATCCATCCCTAATACCGCACTCGAATCCCACTGTTTACTGCTTTTGTTACTACTGTCTTTGCTTTGCTACTGTTGTTACTTTACTATTCCTACTACAAAACTGTTGCTACTGATAAACTGTTGTGAGCAAGATTGTTTCCAGGTGCAGCTGAATTGACAACTCAGTTGTTAAGGCTGATAAGTATTCTTTGGCTCCCCTTGTGTCGAATCAATAAATTGGGTTTCACTTCCCTCGAAAATACTGCGATACACCCCCTATACTTGTGTGTCATCAAGACTATTTTCTGGCGCCGTTGCCGGGGAGCATAGCTTCATTTATCAAGTCCACTTGGAATCACTATTGTTCAAGCTAAGTTTATTTCTTCCTTGTTTGTTTCTTTCTTTATTGAAAATACAAAAAAAAATTAGTTCCTACTCTAGTTGTTATTTTCGTTGGTCTATTATTGTCTTGCTTTATCATGCTTGTTGTCAATGGTTGGTTTCTTTGAAACTGAAGCTTATTGGCAAGGTGGGTTCACGGAAGATCAAAAATATTATTATAAGGAACACCGCTTGTCACAAAAAGGGAAACACTTATGGGAACAAATTGATAGATTGTATACCATTGCTAGAAACGTGTGCTCTATTTATAATGCTACTTATTGTTGTGATGGATCTCATTGAAAAAAGAGGTATAAACACCTCCCTTTTCAATGTGAGTATAATGATAATGATACCATATCTTCCTATGCTAAAGGAATTTATGACTTTATGATGCGGAACAAATTGAAGAATTTATTGCTTGGAAGGGTGCTTTTGAACTTGCTAGTTTGCTTGAAAATATTGATGATTCACCTTATAAGTATGAGGTTTATGGTATACTTAAATTTTGATTTGATAATTACAAGGATGAAAATAGCCATATCCTTGAATATTTTAATAGATGCTTTCCACAAATGGAAGAGACTAATGCCTTGCAGGACCCTATGGAAGAGACTAATGCCTTGCAGGATCCTATGGAAGAAGAAATTGATGAACCTGAAATCTCATTAGATGAAAAAGAGGAGGAGAGTGATGGACAAAAGGAGGAAGAATGGATCTACCCATGCCTACCTTCTAATGAGAGTAACTCTTTATCTCTTACATTATTTGATTGTCCCCCATGCTTATCAAAGGAGGGTGAATGTTATGTTCCCGAGGATTCTTTTGAAAATGTTTATAATAAAGCTCTAGTGCTTGTAGATCATGAAAAGCATGCCTTATGTGATAGTTATATTGTTGAGTTTATTCATGAGGCTACTGAAAATTATTATCAGAGAGGAAAATATGGTTGTAGAATTTTTTTTGGTAATGAAACACCTCTCTATGTGCTGAAAGTTTTGAAGTTACTTTTGTTTTATCTTCCTATGCCTGTCACTTTGCTCTTTGTGCATTTATTTGCATACGAGATTCCTATGCATAGAAAGTGGGTTAGACTTAAATGTGTTTTGAATTTGCTTCTTGATGCTCTTTTTTACTTCAATTCATATTTCCTATGAGAGCATCCTCTCAAATTTTCATGCCTAACTTAAAGGCGTTAAAGTACTTGTTGGGAGATAACCCAAGAGTTTTAGTTAGTCTTGGAAGTTATTACCTCTGTAATAACCTCTCCTTATCCTTTTTATTTTCTTTTTGTGCCAAGAGTAACCTCTAATGAGAGAGAAGTAATGATTGGGAAAGTTGCTGTCCCAAAACAGATTTTTGTGCTTCGCCGTAAAAATTCCTGAGAGAGCTCTGTATGTCGGATTGAGATGTAACTGTTTGTGCTTCTGCCCCAGGTTGTTATCTAACTTTCGTTATTTCAACACTTTTTGATTTGAGCAACATAAGGTCTTCGAAAAAATTCGTCTTTACCTGCTGGTCTGTTTTGACAGATTTCTGCCATTTTCTGCATTTGCTTCTTGTTAGTTCCTTCTTGAGTCCCTTTGGGGAATTGAGCTTTTTGAGGGAAGTGCTATAGTAGCTAGTGTTCTAATGGAAGTTTATTTGGTGTTAGAACTGAACCTTGAGACTTATTTATCTTAAGTGCACTAATGTTGCTAATGAAATTGTGTGAAATTTTGTATGAAGGAAAATTTTCAGGTGTATGGAAGGAATGAGTAACGAGATGAAGGATGGACTAAAGCTCAAGCTTGGGGATGCCACACGTGTCACCCCAAGAAATATCCAAGAAGTACAAGCGTCAAAGCTTGGGGATGCCCAAGGCATCCCCTTCTTCATCAATAAAAAATCCAGGTTCCTCCAAACGCTTCATTTTTATTGTTTCGTGCACAGTTGTGTTTCTCTTGGAGCGTCTTCTTTTTCTTTTTAGTTTGCTTGGTTTGTTTAGTTTTCTGAATAAGTTGGTTGGACCCCCTCTTTCACACTTTGGTTTGCAAATAGTTTGGTTTGGTTTGGAAAAGAGTAGGAAAGTTCATGCTTTTGTGGTAAAAAGAGCTCGTTTTTGACTGTGGCTATGCTTTGTCATGCCATGCTTGATATTGTTTTGGCTTTATTCTTAGTATTCTTTTCTGTAGCATGACTTGTTATAAACAATTGAGATTGCTTAATGTGCCTTGGATGAATCATGCGTTGTTTTAGCATATTAAAGCATAGTATAGTGGTATTCTCCTTTGATGCTTTATTTGGGTTGACTTGGCACATGCTCACGCCATGTTATGACTATCTCAAGTCACCATAGCCTTTATGATCCTTTAGTTTTCAACTTGTAGTATCACTTTATGCTTTGATCAATGATGTTTTGTCGCTCTGCATGATTATGGCCATTATTGCTCTCTTAGTTTGTCGCTCCAGTCTTTTGCTAGCCTCCACAACAAAGTATGAGTTCCACTCATGCATCCAACTCCCTAAACCAAGTTATTCCAAAGAGTCCACCATACCTACCTATTAGCTTATGCTATTCCAAGTATATTCATGCTTTTGTTTACCTTCCACTTGTTATGAGAAAACTAGTGATTAAAGCTCTCACGAACTTGATGGCACACTTTACTTTATTGCCTCTAATAAACTTGAACCATTGTGTCTTCTATTTGTATATGCTTGCACTTATTTGTTGGGAATTAGCAGAACCATGCTTTCATGGGGAACGTTTTCAACATTGAACTTGGTACTTGTACCTAGTTGATATCATGCTCTTTTGTATATGGATGTCGTCGGTGTGAAATGAAAGGGGAGCTTGTAAGTCCATGGAGTTATGTATATGTGTTAGAGAAACGCCTGGGCCGCTGGTCTAATCCATGCTGACATGGTGGAAACCTGCAGCGTAACCATAATGAGCTATCTATGAAGCATTCTTCTTATAAAAAAAGAGTCCTATTAAGAAAAAAAGAGAAAAGAAAAAAAAGATACTATGAAAAGAGGAAAGAGAGAAAAAAAGCACCATATTCCCATGGTAAATAAGAAGAATGCTGAGATGCTCGTTGTCTGCTTGCCTTCTCATTTTGATATGGGGATTCTTCCGTATCATCGGGCAAGGGGTACCCCGTTGGCGGTTCTCAATGATACACATGTACTTACAATGACAAGAACTTACCGGTGACTAAACTTGAGTAGCATGAGGAGCGGCCCTCGTATACAAGGGACATGAGATTTCTGACTTATACTTCGTCAAGCATGTACACCATAGTTTGTTCACTTTAACCTTAATCACTTCAAGATGCTTATGATAGGGGCAATGAGAGCTGAAAACTATAAGTACCATAATTTTTGGAAGCTCTTTATGAGACTTGAATCCCTACTTCCTTTTACAAAAGAACTTTCTTTTACCATTATATTGAGTCTCCACCTTCTATCTTTATGCACCTACTTTGAGAGCATAGTGGCCATTCTTAGTTCTATGTGCATTGTCCCAAGACTAGTTGATTGATGCATAACTTGTTATTGCTTGTTTTAAACTATTGTATCTAGTCACTCTTATAAACTTTGAAGGTGTCCTATGCATTTCTGTTTGCTACTCTATGAGGGACAAGCTGAATGCCACTATGTTATGTTTTCTTTATGTGAAACAAACAAACGTCTTGCAAAGCATTGTTATTCATGAATCTTTTGTTTGTGCCTTTTCATGTTGCATCATAGTTTCTTTGCTTATTGCTAGAACTTTGTCTTTCATGTTATGATTGAAGTACTATGATCCCAGCTTTGAATGTTTACAAATACTTTGGTCAAGTCTTTGATGGTGCATGTCACCTCAAAAATTATTCTTTCTTTTTATCACTTACCTACTCGAGGACGAGCAGGAGTTAAGCTTGGGGATGTTGATACATTGCAAATGTATCTATAATTTTTGATGCTCCATGCTTGGTTTTATCTACTTTCTTGTGTTTTGTCCACACTTTGGAGTACTTTTCATATGATTTCTTGGACTAACCTATTAACAAGAGCCACAGTGCCGGCTGCCTATTTTCTGCTGTTTTTGGTTCCAGGAAAGTCAGAAAATGAATATTCTCGGAATTGGATGGGACAAAAGCCAAAGTGCCTATTTTTCCAGAAGACTCACGGAGCCAGAATACGAGATGGAGGAGGGCCAGGGGCTGGACACACCCCCCCAGGCGCGGGCTAGGCCTGGCCGCGCTAGGGCCTGGTGTGGTGGCCCCAGGCACCCCCTCGGTCTCCCTCTTCGCCTATAAGAAGCCTTCTGACCTAAAAACTTCGAGGGGGTTCGATGTTTTTCCACGAAAAGTTCCGATGTGCCGCCGCCACTGAAGGGGAGATTCGAGGGACAGAAAGTCTCTATTCCGGCACCCTGCCAGGACGGGGAAGTGCCCCCGGAGCCATCTCCATCGGTCCACACCATCATCTTCATCGACCATCCATGTTTCTTCCATCTGTGAGTGAGTAATCCCCCGCTGTAGGCTATGGGGATGGTAGGGATTGGATGAGATCGTTCATGTAATGGCATCAGATTGTTAGGGCATAGTGCCTAGTATCTCTATTAGTGCTTTATGACTTTGTTGCAACCTTGTTGTGCATAATGCTTGTCACTAGGGCCCGAGTGCCATGATTTCAGATCTGAACATGTTATTGATTTATTATGATAGTATTGTTCTTGGTCTTATCTACAAGTTGTATACACACGTCGTTGTCCGGAACCTATGGTCCCGAAGTGACAGAAATCAGGGTAGCCGGAAGGGAAAGGCTTTGATGTGAGGATCACATGTGTTCACGGAGTGTTAATGCTTTGCTCCGGTGCTCTGTTAAAAGGAGCACCTTAATTGCCAGTAGTTCCTTAGAGGCCCCGCTACAAACGGGCTAGCAGGACAAAAGATGTTGTGCAAGTTCTCATTGCGAGCACGTATGACTATTTATGGAACACATGCCTAGGATTATCTAGTACTTGGATGCTTTATCTTATTTATCTGCAATTGCCCTATGTTCTGATTGCTATGTGAATTGTCTTGTCCATGCAACGCCCGTCCATCCATCCCTAATACCGCACTCGAATCCCACTGTTTACTGCTTTTGTTACTACTGTCTTTGCTTTGCTACTGCTGTTACTTTACTATTCCTACTACAAAACTGTTGCTACTGATAAACTGCTGTGAGCAAGATTGTTTCCAGGTGAAGCTGAATTGACAACTCAGTTGTTAAGGCTGATAAGTATTCTTTGGCTCCCCTTGTGTCGAATCAATAAATTGGGTTTCACTTCCCTCGAAAATACTGCGATACACCCCCTATACTTGTGGGTCATCCGAAACTTGCAGCATAACCATAATGAGCACTCTATGAAGCATCCTCAATAAAAACCTACGCAAATAGCAAATAAAAAGATTGCTGGGATGCTCGTTGTCTGCTTGTCTTGTCATTTTGATTATAGGATAGCTCATGTATCATGTGCAAGGGGTACCCCATTGGCGGTTCTTTATGATCCATATGTACTTACAATGACAAGAGCTTACTTGTGACTGAAGTTGAGTAGCATGAGGTTCGGTACTCGTAAGTAAGGGGCATGAGATTTCAACTTATAACTTGTCAAGCATATCCTCTTAGTTGTGTCACTTTAACCTTAATCACCTAAAGATGCTTATGATAGGGGCAATGAGAGCTGAAAGCTAATAAGTACCATAATTTTTGGAAGCTCTTTATGAGACTTGAATCCCTGCTTCCTTCTATGAAGGCCTTTCTTTTACTTTTATGTTGAGTCTCCACCTTCTATCTTTATGCACCTATTGAGAGAGCATAGTGGCCATTCTTAGTTTAATGTGCATTGTCCCAAGACTTGTTGATTGATGCATAACTTTGATATTGCTTGTTCTTAAACTATTTGTATCTAGTCACCCTTATGAACTTTGAAGGTGTCCTATGCATTTATGTTTTGCTACTCTATGAGGGACAAGCTGAATGCCACTTTGCTATGTTTTCTTTATGTGAAACAAACAAACGTCTTGCAAATCATTGTTATTCATGAATCTTTTGTTTGTGCGTTTTCATGTTACAACGTAGTTGCTATGTCTTATTGTTAGAACTTTATCTTTCATGCTATGTTCAAGTACTATGATCCCAGCTATCAATGTTTACAAATACTTTGATCAAGTTTATGATGTTGCATGTCACCTCAAAAATTATTCTTTCTTTTTATCACTTACCTACTCGAGGACGAGCAGGAGTTAAGCTTGGGGATGTTGATACGTTGCTAACGTATCTATAATTTTTGATGTTCCATGCTTGGTTTATATCTACTTTCTTATATATTATCCACACTTTGGAGTACTTTTTATACACTTTCTTGGACTAACCTATTAACAAGATGTCATAGTGCCAGCTGCCTGTTTTCTGCTGTTTTTGGTTCCAGGAAAGTCATAAAATGAATATTATCAGAATTGGACGGGACAAAAGCCGAAGTCAATATTTCACCGAGGGGGACACGGAGCCAGAATACGAGACGGAGAGGGGCCAGGGGCCGCCCACACCACCTGGCCGCGTGGTCAGGCCTGGCCCGCGCCTGGGGGTGGTGCGACCGCCTAGGGCACCCCCTCGGCCTCCCCTTTCGCCTATAATATGCCTTCGATACAGAAACCCTAAGTACCCAATCAAAATTCCACGAAAAGTCTATAGACGCTGTCATCTCCATCCCTAGATCGAGAGGGATCTAAAGCTCTTCCCGGCACCCTGCCGGAGGGGAGAATTCACCCTGGAGGCCTTCTTCATCACCATGCAAGCCTCCGGTGTGATGCGTGAGTAGTTCATCCCTGGACTATGGGTCCATGTAGTAGCTAGATGGTTGGTTCTTCTCCTTTGTGCTACCATGTCTAGATCTTGTGAGCTCCGTTCATGATCAAGATCATCTATTTGTAATCCTACATGTTGTGTTTGTGGGATCCGATGGATATTGAGATGCTATTTCAGATTGATTATTGATTCTATCATATCTTTGTTATTTGTGATCTTGCATGCTCTCTGTTGTTAGTAGCTATCTTGGCCGAGTAGATGCTAGCAACTCCAAGAAGGAGTATTTATGCTCGATAGTGGGTTCATGCCTCTAGTAATCTGGGGAAGTGATAGAAATCTCTAAGGTACTAGATGTGCTGTTGCTACTAGGGAGAAAACAACAATCCTTTGTTCATAGAACAATCGTATTGTTTACTTTACATGCAATGCGTAATGCAATTATCTGTTGCTTGTAACTTAATACTGGAAGGGGTTCGGATTAATAACCTGAAGGTGGATTATTAGTCATAGATGTAGTTGGATTACGGTCTATGTATAATGTTGTAATGCCCAATCAAATCTCATAGGAGTCAAGATGATTAGTATATGCATGTATGCTTTCTCGATGTTTGTCAATTGCCTCGCTGTAATTTGTTCACCCAACATGGCATCTATCTTAAGGAGAATCACCACTAGTGAACTATGGATCCCGGTCCTTTCTTTTACTATCAATCTACAACTATTTACTGTTTTCTGTTTACTTTCTGCAAGCTTTTACTTTCTTCCACACAATACGTTTAATCCTTTGTTTTCAGCAAAATCGGTGAGATTGACAACCTCACTGTAAGTTGGGGGCAAAGTTCTGTGATTGTGTTGTGCAGGATTTCAAGTTGGAAACAACACCTTGGAGGTGTTTCCTTGCACCTACTGGTTCGATAACCTTGATTTCATACTGAGGGAAACTTACTGTTGTGATCATCATACCTTCCTCTTGGGGTTCCCCAATGAGCTTGTCATCAACCACGAGTCAGCAAAGACCGGAGTTGTTTGTTCAGTATTACAAGTTCACCCGCATAATTTTGAAGACCAATATATGGGCTTGCCTACCCCTGAAGGGCGCATGAATAAGGTGTTGAAGTATGATCAAAATTGAATTAAGGAGGTTAACTTCTAACGAGCGGAGCGAGGCCCGTCGCTAGAGGCTTTTTTCCACCGATATATATATATATACCTCTTCTAAACCGCCGGCTAAGATGAGTTGCATCTGTGAAATACCCGGCATTGTGTGAATACTCCACGATATAGTGAAGTTTCTGGCTGGCGCCCGTGGTTTTTTCTCTCTTTGTTGGAGAGGTTTTTCCATGTTAAATATGTGTCCCCTTGTTGCGATTTTTTTTTCGTTCTTTCTTATTTGCTTGTCGCTTTTATAACAAGTGGTATCAAAGCCCTAGGTTCCAATCCAGGGTTTGCGACATGTCATCATTGAAGTTCGATCTACCACAACTGGACTACACCATAATATTCTCCTTGTGACAGGTGAAGATGCGTACGATTCTCGCCCAAACTTCTGATCTGAATGAAGCGCTAGATGGATTCGGCAATAGGATGCTACGAGGTGATCCGACAAAGAAAAGGCGGAAATACCATAAGGCTTTGTCTTCGATTCAACTTCATTTATCCAATAATATTTTGCAGAAAGTGTTGGCAGAAAAATCTATGGCATCCCTATGGGTGAAACTAGAATCGATCCGCATGTCAAAAGATCTAACCCGTAAGATGCATGTGAAGATGAAATTATTCTCGCATAGGCTGCAAGAAGGTGGATCGGTAATGAATTACTTATCTATTTTTAGAGAGATCGTTTCTGACTTGTAGTCTATGAAAGTAAAATATGATGATGAGGATCTAGGTCTCTTACTCTTATGCTCGCTGCCTAGTTCTTATACACACTTTCGTGATACAATATTGTGGAGCAGTGATGAACTAACCCTTAACGAAGTATAAGAGACCCTCAAACAAAGGAAAAATATAAAAACTATGGTCCAAGCAGATGAGTCATTCAAGGATGAAGCCCTGCAGGTTCGTGGCAGGGTCGAGCAGAGGTACAACAACTACGACAACAGAGATAAGAGCAAGGACGCCAAAGGTCGTTCAAAGTCCAAGAAAAAGGAAAAGTTCTATAGGTATTATAAGAAATATAATCATGTTATTGATGATTGTTGGAAGCTACAGAACAAGAAGAAAAGGAACAGAACTTAACAACCAAAATATAAGTCTAAAGGTGCTCGTAAGGCTACTATTGTTTCTAGTGATAGTTCTGATGGTGAATGTTTAACCATTTTTGCTGCTTGTGCTTCTCGTGATGATGAATGGATAATCGATACTGCATGTTCGTTTTATATTTGATATAACAAAGATTGGTTCAGTTCATATGAGTTTGTGCAGACTGGAGATTTTGTGCATGTGGGGAATGACAAATCGTGCCATATTGTTGGCGTTGGATCTGTTAAGATTAGGACACATGATGACGTGACACGTACGTTGACCGGGGTGAAGCATATACCATGGCCAAAAATTTGATCTCCCTGAGTACCATGTATGTTGATGGATACAAGTACGCTGGTGGGCATAGATTGTTCAAGGTATCAAAAATTCTCTTATTCACATGATTGGTGATATGAATTCTTCTAAATTATATATTCTTAGAGGTATCACTTTGCCTGGTATTGCTGCTGTTGTTACTTCTAATAATTCTTATTATTGTGGAAAGACCGTCTTGGGCATATGAGTGAACATGTCATGGCAGAATTGGTAAAGAGAGAGCTAATTGATGGTTACAACTTGAGTAAGTTTGAGTTCTGTGAGCACTACGTTTTTGGTAAGCATAAAAGAGTTTAATTCAATGCTTCTGTTCATACCACCAAATATATTATATACATGCTGATGTATGGGGACCTTTCCGTAAGACTTCTATTGGTGGTGCTAATTACATGCTTATTATTATTGATAACTACTCAAGAAAAATATGGCCATATTTTCTGAAACATAAATCTGATGTTTTTGATGCTTTTAAGAAGTGGAAAGTTATGATGGAAAAACAACCTGAGAGGCAGGTAAAAGTACCGCGTACTGATAATGGTATGAAATTATATTCTAATGAGTTTGATGTGTTTTGCAGTAACGATGGTATCATCACGCATCACACCATTCCTTACACTCCTCAGCAGAATGGCGGGCTGAGCTTGTGGATGAAACCATCATCTCGAGGGCTCGTTGTATGCTGTCTAATGCAGGTATGGGCAGACGTTTTTGGCCTGAAGCAGCCAACACAGCATGCTACCTTATCAATATGTCACATTTTATTTCACTTGAGAAGAAAACTCCTATTGAGGTATGGTCAGATTCGTTTGCTGATTATTCATAGTTAAGAGTTTTTGGTTGCACTACGTATGCTCATGTTGTTAGTGGAAATTTAGAGCCTAGACTGTTAAATGCGTAGTTCTTGGTTATGATTAAGGAGTTAAAGCATACAAACTATGAAATCCTGAAACTAAAACGGTTTTGTTGAGTAGAAATGTTTTCAATAAATCTGTTATGTATCATGACAACTTGCTCTTGTTGCTATTGAGAGGAGGAAGTTAGTGTGCAGGTGGAGCACCTGCAGAATGTTGAAACTGTTGATAATGATGCTGTTGTTGAAGATACACATGAGGAAAACATTGATGATTTTGTTGTTGAGCAACCACATGCTCCATTGCTGCTAATAGACTGAGGAGTGACAAAGGTCCTCGTCCTTGTTTAATTGAAGAGTGTAATCTTGTGCATTATGCTTTAAGTTGTGCTGAACTGGTGGAGAACGATTCTGAACCCGCTACATATAATGAAGCCATTGCATCCATTGACCGCGAGAAGTGAGGTTCTGCTATGCAAAAAGAGATGCAATCGCTGGAGAAAAATGGTATATGGGATGTTGTGCAATTTCCTAAACAAAAGAAGGCGGTCCGTTGCAAGTGGATCTTCAAGAAAAAGTAAGGTTTGTCTTCCCAAGAGGCTTCAAGGTATAAGGCAAGGTTAGAGAAAAATGGTTCAGCCAGATTCCAGATATTGATTATAATTATGTGTTCTCTCCGGTTGTAAAGCATAGTTCCATTCGCACTTTCTTTAATATTGTAGCTATGCGTGATCTTGAGCTTGAGCAATTAGATGTCAAGACTTCTTTTCTGCATTGAGAGCTTGAGGGAGATAGGTTCATAGTGCCTGGTAAATATATATCTTATATGTGCAACGTTCTATGATTCTCAAGATTAAACCATCTAGAAGGATGGCTGGAGATCTTATTGCGTGGCAAGTAAAGAAGCCGTTCTTTTCTCTGCTAAAAGTGCATACAAGTTATCGTTGAATGAACTTCTAGAGCAGCACTGCAGCAGTCCTTTAGTTCGTCAAGCGGACGTCCAACCAACGATGACCCGTGTTGGTCTAAGATCTGGAAAGCAAATGTACCTCCAAAGATAAAAGTTCTTACCTGGAAAGCTGCATCTAAAGCACTGGCTACATAAGAGAACAAACGGAGAAGGAACATGCGAGTTAGTGGAATTTGTAATATCTGTTGTTTGGAAAAAGAAGATGAGGCGCATGTCCTCGCTGCCCTCATGCTTTGAGCCTATGGCCTATGATGAGACATGTATAAAACCTGCCTTTGGGTGTAGACAGGCCCGAGCCGACAGGAGTGCGGCCTGTGCGGCCGCACAGGGCCCAAATATTTTTGGGGCCCAAATTTTCGAGTTCCAGCAGCAACCCATCAGCATTTCAAAGTTTTTTTTGTGTGGCAGGCCTCGACTCCATATGCGCCTGGAATAGCGACGCGAGAAGCCGAAATCTCTAATTCCCTAGGCCCATCTAGAATAGCAGCGCAACAACCTATCGTTGGAATCACATACGTTCATTTCCAGTTCGTCTGATACCTGTCGCCCCCGAATTCCTAGACCTAGAGCCACCTAGCGCAGCTTCTTCCCATAGACCGACCGAGATCAGAAGGAGCCCCCCCCCCCCCCCCCCCCCCAGCTGCACGGCCGGCGTGAGCGGCAAACGGAATTATGGAAAAGGGTTAGTTTACTTTTGTTTCTAATTCCCAAAATTTTGATTTTCTCGTTAGTTCGTTCTTAGATCATACCCGGGTACTTTTCATTTTGCACCTTTAGAACTATATAGAGGTACAATTGGATTATTATGCAACTTTAGAACTATGGAGGAAGAATTTGGAAACGAGCCCTTTGTTCCAGAATATAAAATGTAAGCAATAAATTTAAATTAACTTGAATACTTCACATGTTGCGGATGTTAAGGTAGAGGAAGATTTCATGAAATAAGGGCCTATTTTAGTGTTTCGCACAGGGCTCGAATTTTGCCCGCTCGGCCCTGGGTGTAGACATGCAATTTGATTCTTCAACATGGTTCAGATCCTTGATGTCTATCATACCGCCCAATATGGTTGACGCCAGCCTACTTGTGAACTCGGGGTTTGCCATTATCACAAGGAAGTTACACATGATAAGCCGTTGCCATCTGCTGAAGCATCCAAGAGGTTCCTATGTTCCTACTCGATAATTCTGTCAAATTATGAGGAATCTACGGGAAACAATTGGCCAGTGAGTTGGTGTCAGACTCTCGCCCTGAACGTCCCTCGAAGCCTCCTGATAAATTCTGGTCGAAGCCACCGGAAGGTTGGGTAAAACTATCCGTTGATGGCTCATTCAAAGTGAAAGATGTCATGGCAGGTTGTGGCATCGTACTCATGGCAAAATTATCTTCTCGGCGTGCAGGTTTCTCACACACTGTGCGGAAGCTTTTGAAGCTGAACTCTAGGCCTGTCGTGAAGGCCTTTGATCTTGCCTTGTCGCGGAGCATGTTGCCGATTATTGTGGAGTCTGATTGCACTCAGGTTATTGCTGCAGCTATGGAGAAGTCGTTCGACCACTCGCCGTACCTTGATATTATTTCAGACATCAAGCTGTTAGCTAATCAGGATAGATCTTGTAAGTTTGTAAAAGTGGACCGTCTGGAAGTTAGGGTTAGTCACAGCCTCGCAAATTTTGCGAGGATGGAACGTCGAACTGTTGTATGTGAACAAAATAGGGTTGCAAATTTTCTGGCTAATCATGGTAGATCTGGAGGTAGTACCGCTTGTTGGTTACACTAAATTCCAAACTGTATTTCATAACTAGTTTTAATTCACTATAATTCACTATAAATTGTTACACAAAATATTGATGGTTTCTCCGTAGAAAATAGGAAACAGTCGAATTCCAATTAGACTGACCCATTATTTATACATTAGTTAGTTAAACATATAGTCAGTAGATAGTGTTTGGGCTGCATTCCTAGAAGTTGATACCGTTGTGCTTGATCAGCTCGAGCTCCCAATCCACGGTTTGCTTGAAGGGCCTTACTGTAACCATTGGCCAGTTTAGATCTGAAGGAGAAGAAATTCAGAGATCATATAAATGGCAGATGGAGCCATGGAGGGAGAATGCCGAAGTGTGCTAGGACTCCAATTTTGCGTTGATCAGATTTTTATTTGCATATTCTTCTGTTGTAGCATCTGTCTGAAGCTTGGCTGATGTCGGCATTCTTTGGTACTGAAGTTCAGAAGCGCTCTACACTTTGATAGTTCTTGCAGGGGCGGAGCTCCCAATAGGGCGAGGTAGGGCAACCACATGTTTTTCCTGAACAATTTGAGTGGTTATACGTTGAAAACGGACCTCGTATGAGAAAGTTATGTTTGTTTTAGTGAACACCGTGTGAAACCGATTCCGAAGTGAAATAAAGACTAGATGTAGTCTAGTTTAATCAACTCTTTGTATTTCTAATATCTAATTCTCATCTAATTGTCCTAGATGGAGTATCTAAGGAGGACCCGAGAGTATTTTGGCCACCTCTAATTATGTGACTAGTTTATGGTTTTATGTTTCTACTTTGGCTTGTATATACTATAGATCTAAAATTCTAATTGGCATGCTTGCTCAATTGAAGAAATGATGGTTTAGAGCCCTTCATAAAGATGTGAATTCTTGTAAAAAAATGATATCATAATCCTTGGTATGGACAAAATGGTAACAAAATGAGTGAAAATAAACTAGGTCACTATTGATTATTTTGGAGCGCGTTCACCTTCTATTTTTCTATAGAATCTATTACAACTGATTTTGAGCATTGCTTTGATGAGTTGTTGTGAGTTGCTTTAGAACTTATTGTCTTAACTCAAGTGACTTATTTTATAGGTTCAATGTGAATAAGATTTCTCGGCTTAATTTTTTATCTTATAATGAGCATCCGCCTATATAAAATAACAACCTTGAGATATTCGATATTCATATATATGAAGAACTAAATACTTCGTAGATTATATTAATATTAGAATGCTACGTCATGCTTTATATCGTTTATCGTCTTATTGAGTTAGCATTGCTTTCACTAGTAGCGACAAAAATAGTTCAAATGGCTTTCTCGATGGCAAAGATCATCAATATCGAGTTGGCATTTACTTTTTTTTGGAGTTCGTCTTACCTCAATTTTTTTTCTATCCGCCGCCACTGAGTTCTTGCATAGTGTGAACTCTGAACCATGTCTTGTATTGTTTGGGCGGTTCAGCTATGCTTTTGTATACTGTTGAAGGCGTTGCAGGAGTAGATCGATTGGCCAGCAAAAGTAGATACTTTCTTGTGGATGTTAGCGACCCTTTAACAATTTATATCTCGGTTGGAAAGACCCTTTAAGAATGTACTAGCACATAATTTGCTTATTTGACCTGATACATCCATGGAAACACTCTTTTATTCAGTCAAGTGCAGTAGTAGTCACTGTACAACCTCCAAATGAAAAACATGGTTATAGAGAACCAATCCGAGGGCAGTGGTACCCCCAGATCATCAAGAATTGATGTTTTGGTGTCTTAAAAAGACGGGATATTCTTTCAATGGGAGGTAATGCTTCCGTCCACAACGAGACGTCTATGGTGACTTCAATTTGAAGAACCACCGGCTCAGTATCTCGGAGGTGCTCATATAGATAAGGGTGCATGTGTATGTTAATAGTAATAGTGTACACTAGTAGGGAAAATCCTATAGACGGATTCATTACCGCCGGCGAAGTGGGCACTCGGGTCGCCGGCGGTAAGGCCACCCAGACCTTCCTCGCATTACCGCCGGCGAGATGGAAACGGCTGCGCCGGGGCTGGCCCAATTATCGCCGGCGAAGAAGCCTGGTGCGTGTCAGGGATGTTGTGGGTCACATGCCCCCCGGATGGGCTGGCAGTTACCATTGGCAAATTAAGCCCATTTGCGCCGGGGGTACAGTGGGCTAGGTGGGCCTGCCCGGGCCGAAAGATTTTATCCCCGGCGAATTAGGCCCTTAGGTGTCGGGGGTCCACCTGTCAGCTATCTCACACGCTGACAAAAAATCCCCACCCCACTCCCATCGATCCATCTCACCCGGCCCCTCCCTACCCCCATCGATCCATCTCACACGCCGACGAAAAATCTCCACCCGTAACCCTAGCACTCGTCTCGCCTCGCCGTCACCGTCCTTGCTCCGTTGTCCGCCTCGCCGTCGAAGGGAAGGAGGAGGAGGCTATCCTCGCCCTCGTCGTCGCCCATCCAACCTCGTCGTCGCCGTCCGCCGCGCCTCGCCATCGCCCATCCAGGTCTGAGTCCCTGCTCCCACACATTTAGTATCGCTGTCTCCATGACCTAGCACGGTCGTCGTCGGTCGTCGAGCTTTGGGATCCTCGATCTGTTGTAGCTGGTTAGTTTTGGAAATCAAAATAGTGTTGAAACCAGTCCGAAATTGCAATGTGGATGGGATAAACTCAGAATTTGAGGTAGTTAG
The DNA here is from genome assembly GCA_916181665.1 of Avena sativa. Taxonomy (NCBI): domain Eukaryota; kingdom Viridiplantae; phylum Streptophyta; class Magnoliopsida; order Poales; family Poaceae; genus Avena; species Avena sativa. The sequence goes on along the minus strand of OV702290.1, from coordinate 550,202,432 downwards.
CACAATCTGTTTGTAGGAATGCACTTGCTATTTTTGAACAAAGGAGTCGGTGCAATCTGTTTGTAGGAATGCACTTGCTATTTTGTCCAGTGAACTAAGAATTTGATGCATCATCTGTCCATCCCCATGGGTAAATGTGGTTAGCGAAATCTGTTTGTAGAAATGCCTGGTAAAGAATCTATAGAAGCAACTTTTTTCCTTTAGACTTATAGCGTAGAAGATAGTGCTTCTATGTTAAGAAGGAACCATCTATGAGTCATTTTTGGTTGTTTAAACTGCCAGTCCTTATTGATGTTTGTTTATTATTGAAAATTTAAATCTTGGTGGTCTGTTTGAATAACCAAGTATGGGATAAATTGAAGTTGATGCCTATAAATCTAGTATGACAATTCAAGTACCATTTGCAAACTAAAAAAAGATATTTAGTTCCTCTGTCCACTGTCCATATTTATAAGTATATATGCACATTGCTATGCCTTAGCATCGTGAATGGATCATTTACTTTCTTGCTTGCCCTTTAGCTAAGTGGGATTTACTTGCTTATTACCAACTTCTCATCTTGCATGTTTTGCTTATTTAAATTAGCCACCATTATAATCTACTTCCTAGGTAGCTTAAACAGTTGATGCACTTATACTGAATGAAGGTTTTCATAAAAGGTTGCACTTGTACTTGTACTGAATGAAGAATTACAGTGTCCTAGCTATGATTCAGTTACTTGTACACTGTTTTTGCTAATATGCATGTTTGTCTTTTTAAGTAGTATGGCGCAGTGGGAGCCAAAGTACCGCGGTGTGTACAAGAAGTCGACAAGGATCCCCACTTGGGAGGCTAAGATCACCGTGGCTAGGATTAGGCGCCACCTTGGGACATGGCAGTCCCTCGAGGAGGCGGCATGTGCCTACGACTTCATGGCAGTCCAGCACAGAGGGGCTAAGGCGATCCTAAACTTCCTCGAGGATCGAGATAGGGCCATTCAGAATAAGCCCGTGGGTATGAGAGTCCCCACGAGAGCGGAGGAGCAGGAGCACCGACTGGTCGAGAGACAGCTTGTTGACCCCTTGGTCCAGACACTCCGCGCAGATCCTACGGTGATGCCGCAGCAGTACGAGGTCTTGGCGACCATTACGCGCCAACATCCCGTCCAGGAGGCGGGTCCCTCTAGGTCCAACTGCACGAGCTCCTCCACCGCGCGCCCTCAGGGCCTGTACTATGGGTTCAGCCCCGGTGACTTCACCGTCACACCCATGTCGTCTGCTGACCTAGGTTTCTTAGGTTTGTCGTTCGACGACGACAACGATGCCTGATCTAGCTAGACTTTATCATATATTACTTTAGACTTATCCTGCTAGACTTTGTCATATATATTACTTATCCTGCTAGATGTGGATCAACTACTTGTCATATATTATTTATCCTGCTACTTAATTACTTTATAACTATGTTTACTATGCGTCTTCTTTCCAGATAAATATATAGAACGGATCAAGTGTGCAACAACTATGCACAACCATTGGGGAGGTTCCTGGACAAGAAGTTCCCCATAGTGCTCCATGTAGAGTTTGAGGCTAGGACGGTATGTGCTCTGTGAGATACACATTATCATGGATGTCTCTATATGGAATCGAAAATAAATCATGGACTTTGTTGTATAGTTATTGTTTTACTCAGTCAATTCCTTGCGCTTGGAGACGGGACTTCATGGACCATTTCCACAGAAACACCATGGACGATGTCGTGTTTGAGGTCACTTTGATGTTAGATACTGATCTCAACAGGAGTTATGTGGTTATAGTGACTAACATAGCGATCAAGACATCTTTCAGTGAACCTGGCTAGATAAACTTCTTAAATGATCATGACATGCAATACAGAGACAAGATAAAGATCTTTCTCATTCATCAAGCAGCCGTAATCTACTACATGTACATGCCGCCGGACGATGATATCCAACAGTAAGCTAGCTATGTAGTTGAGACCATCGTATTATATGTCATTTACTCTATACATGCATTCTTTTTTATGTGACTTTCTTCTCAATATATGTAGATTGGATTATAGCGAAGAAGCGTGCGGCAATTGTGATCAACATAGTTGGCATTGCATGGATAGAAATATTACCATACCACTCCCTGCGAACTTTGGTGTTAGGATGGTATGTTCTCAGAAATTCATGTGGAGAATGTAAATATATATATGTTCAATGAAAATCACGACTAATAGTTCTGTCCTATGATTTTACTCAGTCAATACCTTACGGTGCACGACATGGCTTCGTGGACCATCTCCATAGAAGCATGGATGAGGTTGTCGTGTTTAGTGTCACTTTGACACATCATAATCATCCCGATAGGATGTACTAGGTTAGGGTCACCAACGAGGAGGCCTGAACATATTTTAGTGGTCCTGGATGGAACTGACTCCTCATATTGTACGACGACATGCAAGTGGGACGGGAGTTTAAGGTTTTGCTCAGTCATACTTATGGCATCTATATTTCACTTGCTTTCCTCCCGACTCTTTCGACGAGGGTGAAGATGAGTAAACTCTAGATAATGCTATATGAACCAATATCCTAGCTATATTGAACATTTGGTGGATACTGCTACTGTTTCCTGTATTAATATGTATTTTGCTGTCATTATCCTATATACTGTCTATTCCTGTATTCATTTGTGTATTCTGTCTATTTAATATTTTTTTGCTCTGATACATAATATTGTCGGTGAACCAATTATATTACCCCTGGCGAAGAGATGTGCGCCAGTGTTAGGGGACATTATCCCCGGTGAATGGGACTACTCGCTGGTGGTATGCTCAGTTATCGCTGGTGAACTGTGTAGTTCGCCGGCTGTAGTGCATTACCGCCGGCGAGATGGTCACCGGCGAACCGGAACTCGCCGGTGGTAGATGATTTTGGTGCGCCGGCGGTGAGCCTTTTCCTACTAGTGGTATGTTCGTATTTATGAGCCGATATGTTTGTACCGTGTTACTAAAAAAGGAAAACCATGTCTATAAGCTTGAGCTAGACTAGCAGGACGGCACCCTCCCCCGAGGGTGCGCTAAGGTCGCTATGGGGTTGACACGTGCGACACAGGAGGGGTCACGGACTGCTGGGCTGCACACACGGGTTCTTGGGCTACATATGCACGGTGGATTTTTCCGTTTTGCCCATTTGGTGCCATCTGGTACTTCTAGCGCAGCTATATTTTTAACATGCAGCGAGGGCTTACTTCCAAATATAAAACTTGTGATCAAGTTAGTTTTAGCATGCGGAGGTACTTCCATGTGTTGGATAGATCTCTCCCACGTTCGGGCCCAACGGCCCGAACGGAGTCCCTCATCGCGCCCTAATCGGGTGCGCCCAACCCTATCCATGGTTGCAGGCCTCTGTCGCCAGTGCGTATATAAATAGGTGGGGGGGACCGGACGCACACGGGTAGAGGTTCACTGTGCGCCGCAGCTCCCCACCTACACATCCACCGATTAGGGTTTCGCGCTAGGCCGACGGGAAGCTCCGCCGCCGCCACTCTCAACCACCCACGCCCACGCCGTCGCCCCTCTCCGTCATGGACACCACCTCTGGCATCCCCTCTGGCTCGTGTTCCTCGAGCCAAGGCGCAGGTAGTACCTCTCCGGTCTCTCTCTACTCTCTCAGATCCAACCCAAAGAGCGCTACTGTAATCATCTAGGCTAGAAGATCCAAAAGGCAAATTTGACATTGGTATCAGAGCAAGGTTCTAGTCCTATTTTTTCGGTAGAAAAGCAAAGAAGAAAAGAAACCCTAGATCTATAGTGCGCCTGCCCTTACGGCCGCGTCATTCCGCTCGATCTAGATGCGCATCCTATGCGAGGCATCTAGACAAAGAACACACCCCTCTGGGGCAAAGCAAACCACAGATCAAAACCCCAAAGTCCCTTTTTTTTCCTCCCAGATCCCGCAAGGAAAAGGCAAACAAATCCCCTGTTTTTTCCTTTTTCCCCAAAGCCCGATTCAAACAAAGCAACAAAAAAAGGAGGGTCCAACTGGCCGCCGCCGCGCGCCGGCAAGGGGCACCACCGCTATTCCTCTTGACGGTCGTGCGCCCACCCTCGGGTGGACGCACCGCCGGCAAGGGGGGCAGGGGGGGCGCCATGGCTTCGGCCGAGAGAGAGAGCAAGGTGGGGCAGAGGGAGGGGCGCGCCGCCTCAGCCACCTCGCCTCGGCCTCGGCCTCGCGCGGGGCTCGCGCCGCCACGAGGGAGGGGCTGTCGGACGGCGCCGCCTCTCCTCAGGCCGTGCTCGCGTACGCCGCCGGAGCCAAGGGAGAGGGAGGGGCCGCCGAGGGCGGCCACCTCGCCTCGGGCTCGCGTGCGCCGCTGGAGCAGAGTGAGAGGGAGGGGCGCGCCAGAGCGAGAGGAGAAAGGGGTGGCGATGGAGGAGAGGGAGGGGACCGTTGCCGACGCAGTCGCCGGACGGACGGCCGCCTCGCCTCCCCAACACCGCCAGAAAGTTTGCCGCCGGCCACCGCTGCCCACCGCGCGGACTCGAGGCTAAGGGGGGCGTGGGGAGGGAGGGGCTCGCCGCCGGCAACGCTGCCGGGCGGCGCAGCCGCCTCGCCATCCTCCACTGCGCCGACACAGAGAGGTGCCAGGGGACGCGGGGTGGACACGGGGCGAACGCGGTGCCGCCGCAGAGCGAACGCGGGGTGGACACGGGGGGAAATGGCTAGGGTTTTTGCGGGGGGCTGCGGCGCGGGGCGTTTTATACGGCCGAAAGGCGCGCCCCGTCGTCTGATCTAGGGCGACCGCAAATGGATGGCCGAGATCGAGCGGCGCGGGCGGCTGCGGGCTGAGTCCGTTAGCGGGCCGAGCGGGCGGAGCGGTGGCGGCCTTAGCGGGCCAAGTGGCTAGGCCGCAAGCTGGGCTGCTGTCGGGCCAAGCGGCAAGGCAGCGAGCAGGCGCTGGCCTGCCTTGGCGCTGCGCGCGGGCGGCAGATAACTCCAGGCGTGCTGGGCCGTTGTGGGCCGCGCGACACAGTACAGTTTTTCGGTTTTTTATTTTACAGAGTATGTTTAGCTGTTTTTTAATGGTTTTGCTTAGTTTTTAAGCAATTTTTACATAGTTTTCTCTAGTCATTTTATCTTTATGTATATTTTGACTAGAGAACATTACAAAGGCAGAATTTTTCTGCAAAGCATGAGTTTTTATGAAAGTCATTAATGAAAGTTTCCGCTGCAAATAGTTATTTTACATTGCAAATGTATGGTTTAAAATTGCACCAAATGCAATAAAAGTTGATTAAATCTTGACATAAAGATGTGATTAAAGTGATTATGCCTCATGCTATTAATTGACTAACGTTATTAATAAACATGACCATAATATTTTCCATTGAGTATTAAAGGTGCATTTAAATTTATTTCTGCCCAACGGTGATGTAATTTTAAATAGCACGAAACGATTGCATGCTTAATTTATACCAACGTTGAATTAACGCATACAGTTGTTTTACTTGGTGATCTCACATCTTTTGTGATTTTCAGGAGGTCTCAACCTCATGGCATGTTTGAAGGACATCCCGCTCCTAAGGGGGGACAACTACTCCGAATGGAGGAAGAAAGTTGACTTGGCGTTCGTATGCGCCGAAGTGGATTGGGTGATTGACACCAAGCAACCAGTCAAGCCCGCTGACCCGGTCAGGGGGGCTGCTGAGAAAAGTGCTGACTTTGAGAAAAGGAAGAGGGACCATGCTCCATTGGAGCTGGCCTACTCTATTGATAACCACAAATGGGTGAACGCCAACAAGAAGTGTCTGGCCTTCGTAAAGAACACAATTGAGAACGCAATAGTGGGCTCAATTGGAGAGTGTGCTACCGTGGGCGAGTATCTCGCCAAGATAAAGAGCCAGTTTACTAGCTCTTCAAAGATGTATGCGACCCAGCTGTTAAAGCAGCTGGTTACTGAAAAGTATACGGGAGGACCCCACGGAATAAGAGAGCACATCTTGAGGATGTCAAACATGGCAGCGAAGCTCAAGCCCATGGATGAGGACCTCAAGCTAAAGCCAGCACTCTTGGTGCACCTTGTGATGGCCTCACTTCCACAGCCTTTTGAAAACTTTGTAATAAACTATAATATGTCTCCTGAAAAGTGGGACATAGAAAAGACCATTGGGATGTGTTCCCAGGAAGAGGAAAGGCTGAAAGCCCTTCACGGCGGTTCTCTGAACTTCGTGAAGGACAACAGGAAGAGAGGCTTCACAGGTGGCAACCATGGTGGCTCACCCTCCAAGCCCCATGGCAAGGGTCCAATGCAGCACCAGTACCAGCATCACCAGTCCACCCCTGGGGAGAAGGATCAGTGCCATCACTGTAAAAAGCCGGGCCACTACAAGAAAGACTGCCCGATTTGGCTAAAGTACATCATGGCCAAAAATGGTAAAGATATTGTCTCTTTTGTTAATGAATCTCTGTATGAAAAGTTTACTAGATCCACTTGGTGGATTGATTCTGGAGCAACTGTTCACGTTGCCAACTCTTTACAGGGGTTCCATTCGACAAGGACCATGCCAAGAAGAGAAAGACACATTGAAGTGGCGAATGGAATAGAAGCAGAAGTGGAGGCCATTGGTGACGTCCCTCTGGAGCTGGCTGATGGCTCTTTGCTTTTGCTCAAAGATGTGCTTTTCGTTCCTTCATTACATAGGAATTTAATAAGTGTTTCCTGTTTGGACAAAGATTCTTACGAATGTTATTTTGGAAATGGCAAGTGTGCCATTTGGTTGAAAGACAAATGTGTGGGTGTTGCTACATTATTTGATAAGTTATATTTGTTATCCCTGCATGAGAAAGTTCTTTCTGTGTGTGATGTGAATGAAAAAGTTTCCTTGTCGAACAAAGAACAAAAGAAAATAAAGCGAACTCTTGACTCATCGAAACTATGGCACTACAGACTAGGCCATATTTCGAGGGAAAGAATAGAAAACCTCGTTAAAAATGACATTCTTCCTCCGTTAGAGTTCTCCGACATAGAACAATGCATAGATTGCATTAAAGGAAAGTATGTCAAACAAATTAAAAAGGGTGCAAACCGAAGCATAGCTACACTAGAAATAATCCACACGGATATTTGTGGACCGTTTCCGGTGAAAAGTGTGGATGGCTATGATTCATTCATAACATTCACGGATGACCACTCCCGGTATGGTTATATTTATCCAATTAAAGAAAGATCTGAAGCATTGGATAAATTTAAAATTTTCAAAGCTGAAGTAGAAAATCAGCATGATAAAAGAATTAAAATAGTTCGGTCCGATCGTGGGGGGGAGTACTACGGTCGGCATACTCCATATGGTCAAGTACCAGGACCCTTTGCAAGGTTCCTGCAAGAAAATGGAATAGTTGCCCAGTATTCTATGCCGGGCGAACCTCAGCAAAACGGAGTAGCTGAAAGGCGCAACCGTACCCTTATGGATATGGTGCGCAGCATGATGAGCTATTCCACCCTCCCATTGGGATTGTGGATGGAGGCGCTTAAAACCGCCATTCATATTCTCAACAGAGTACTAAGTAAGTCGGTGCCCAAAACACCGTATGAATTGTGGACAGGCAGAGTCCCCTCTCTGCACCACTTGAGGGTCTGGGGGAGCCCAGCTGAGGCAAAAGTTTTCAATCCAAACATCGCAAAGTTAGACCCCAAAACAGTATCTTGCCATTTTATTGGCTACCCAGATAAGTCCAAAGGCTATCGTTTCTACTGTCCCGACAGATACACAAAGTTTGTAGAAACGAGACATGCAGTCTTCTTGGAGGACGAACTGATGAGGGGGAGCACGGTAGCTAGGAAAATTGATCTTGAGGAGAAGAGGGTGCATGCACCTAATCCGATGACTCAGGAGCCATTTTTCTCGCTACCTGTTGTACCACCATCTACAACCCCTGAGGTTGTGGTGTCGGCACCTGTTGTGACTCCACACGTGACAACAATGGGCGAAAGTTCGGAACCTGTCCATCAGGAGCCACCTGAACCCACTGTTGAGCACGAAAGGGAGCCAGAACAGCCACCTACTATAAATGTGCCTGAACCCGAGGCAAGAAATGAGAAAGAGTCTGATGAACTCAGACGGTCTAAAAGAGAACAAAGACCAACCATTTCCAAAGACATCTACAAAGTTAACAATGTAGTTCATATGGAGGGCGATCCTACCTCATATGAAGAAGCCATGAGTAGCCCTCACTCAGCCAAGTGGGTGGAGGCAATGGGAGATGAAATGAAATCAATGAGTTCCAACAATGTTTGGGACTTAGAGGAAATTCCCAAAGGAGCCAAAACAGTAGGATGCAAGTGGGTCTACAAAACAAAGTATGACTCCAATGGGAATGTAGAAAAGTACAAAGCTAGACTCGTGGCAAAAGGCTTTACGCAAAGAGAAGGTGTAGATTACAATGAGACTTTTTCTCCGGTCTCATGTAAGGACTCCTTCAGAATCATCATGGCACTAGTTGCACATTTTGATTTAGAGTTACATCAAATGGATGTCAAGACGGCATTTCTAAATGGAGATTTAGAAGAAAATGTTTACATGAAACAACCCAAGGGTTTTTTCATGGAGGGGAAGGAACATTTGGGATGCCGCCTAAAGAAATCCATTTATGGGTTAAAGCAAGCCTCTAGGCAGTGGTATTTAAAGTTTAATGATACCATTAAAGGATTTGGATTCAAAGAAAATGTTGAGGACAATTGCATTTATGCAAAATTCAAAAGTGGGAAATATATTTTCCTAATTCTATATGTGGATGATATTCTGCTTGCTAGCAGTGATGTTAGTCTACTACTAGAAACAAAGAAGTTCTTGTCATCAAACTTTGACATGAAAGACCTTGGTGAAGCATCTTATGTTTTGGGCATAGAAATTTACCGAGACAGAAAGAATGGAGTGTTAGGACTGTCGCAGAAAGCGTATTGTGAAAAGATTTTAAAGAAATACAATATGCATGCGAGTAATTCAACACCTGCTCCCATAGTCAAGGGCGACAGTTTTGGGAAATCCCAATGTCCAAACAATCAATATGAGATCGATCAAATGAAGTCAGTACCATATGCTTCGGCTGTTGGAAGCTTACAGTATGCACAAGTGTGCACTCGCCCTGACTTAGCATTTATCACCGGGGTACTCGGTAGATATCAAGAGAATCCAGGCATAGAGCACTGGAAGATGGTAAAGAAAGTTTTGCGCTATGTGCAAGGCACAAAAGGCCTCATGCTAACATATAGACGATCTGATTCCCTAGAGATAAAAGGGTATTCAGATGCAGATTTTGCGGGAGATAAAGACGACCGAAAGTCCACGACAGGGTATGTCTTTACTCTCGCAGGAGGTGCTATTTCGTGGAGAAGCGCCAAACAGTCAATAGTTGCATCATCTACGATGTATGCAGAATTTATAGCATGTTATGAGGCCATGGGACAGGCGTTATGGTTAAAGAAATTCTTACCCGACTTGAAAGTGGTTGACTGCATCAGCAGGCCACTAAAGATGTACTGTGACAACGAGCCCGCAGTATTCTATGCTCACAACAACAAGTCGAGTAATGCTTCAAAGTCTATAGATATAAAGTATTATGTCGTGAAGGACAAAGTCCAGGATCAAACTATAAGTCTCGAGCATATAAGGACAAAGGATATGCTTGCGGATCCGCTAACGAAAGGCTTACCACCCAATGTGTTCAAAGAACACATAGCCGGCATGGGTTTAACGGCAAGCCTATGATTCCTGAACCATAGAGGCCCAAAAGTAACAGAATTTGTTTCAGAACATGAAGGTATATAGTAGCTGTCTGATTCTATCGGCAATTGAGCTGGGACGATGAAACATGCTCTATGTGTCATTCTGTGATGAAATAAGTAAAGAACAAAGTTAAAAGTAAAGTCGTGATCTAGGGGGAGAATGTTGGATAGATCTCTCCCACGTTCGGGCCCAACGGCCCGAACGGAGTCCCTCATCGCGCCCTAATCGGGTGCGCCCAACCCTATCCATGGTTGTCGCCAGTGCGTATATAAATATGTGGGGGGACCGGACGCACACGGGTAGAGGTTCACTGTGCGCCGCAGCTCCCTACCTACACACCCACCGATTAGGGTTTCGCGCTAGGCCGACGGGAAGCTCCGCCGCCGCCACTCTCAACCACCCACGCCCACGCCGTCGCCCCTTTCCGTCATGGACACCACCTCTGGCATCCCCTCTGGCTCGTGTTCCTCGAGCCAAGGCGCAGGTAGTACCTCTCCGGTCTCTCTCTACTCTCTCAGATCCAACCCAAAGAGCGCTACTGTAATCATCTAGGCTAGAAGATCCAAAAGGCAAATTTGACACCATGTAGTTTGTTCCATCGGCTGCCACGATTTTTGCAGTGTGCTTCTTTGTGGGACTGGAGAAACAAGTTATGTTTTAGTTTTTGCAAGTTTGTGATCACTATGATATGATTATGTGTAAAACTAAATTATGTTTCTTTAGTTTCTGTGTCCAGTGTGTATGAGTATGAGATGCACCTTACGTTTATGATCACTATGTCATGATTATGTGTAAGACTAAGTTATGTTTCTTCAGTTATATATCCTATATTCCTATGTTGTGTGACTTTGAGATGTTGTTATCTACAAGTTCAGTATTCCGTTATTCGGTAAATATGCAGGTACTATGATCTGCTACAGTTCTGTGAAATCTAGATAGTATTTAAAAAACCCAAATTCCAGGAATATCAATTATTCAACCAAAATACAGGTCACTATGAACTCTTACAATTAAGTGCAAATTTAGACAGTATTTCAGACACCCCAAATTTGATTTGCATACATAAGTTCGAGCCATTGGAATCCACAATGAGAGAGTAGAACACGACTTGTAGTCAAGGCTGGAAACGAACCTGATGAAGAAATCCGCTGGCATACGTCACACCTCAACCTTCAAATGATTCCGCAAGATGCTGAACTTAGCTAGTGCGCCCACCAAGTCCTTTGATGACACCTCCAATCGCGTCCCAGCACGGAAACCACGAGAGCCTGGCCCTGGAACTCCACCTCCATAGACAGAACGTGGCCGTCTGAAGTCGGACTTAGATCAGGTTCACCAAGTTGTCAGATCTCCTTCAGAAAGACTTCTCGTCCCAGTTCCATGACATGTTGGCAACGACAACGATGTCGAGATCCATTTGGGAAGGAGGGGAATGGATGAGGAGGCCAATGAAGCAGACTATTTGGCAACTAAGCGGCAACAGAATAACGGTGAGGGCAGGCCCAACCAGCAACACCGTTAAGGGGATATTTAAAGTTCAAATACTGTGTTGAAGGAGTTCCTCCCGAAATGGCCCCTCTTGATAATTGGCTACACGAACTACACTCAACTTGGGTATCCGTGCGGGGCATGGAACTTTGGTACTCAAATGTGTTGAAGGAGTACCAAATAGGAGATCGCCTGTCGGAAGATGCCACAACCCACTGTCGAGTTATTGACGCCCGCTGCATGGGGTCTAACTACAACCAACGAGAGGACGGTGCACGTTAGCGATATGGAAGCATGTCCCAAATGTTCATCTGACTCTCAGTGTGTAAGGGACACACCCTCAAATACAGTGCCGAGGGTTCCTACAGAAATATATATGAAGATGACAACCTAGGGCGGTTTAGAACCGAGATGTGACTATTCACAAAATCCCAACCATGAGCTATTTCGTGATTCCGGAAGCAGTCTTACAACTTACTTCGAACTTGCGTTAAAATTGACGTCACACACGGACAAAGTTCTGAAACTTACGTAAGAATGTAGAATCTACAAGCTTACTTTCCCATATTTGAAAAAAATAGCACATGGTGGTATTATTTGACGAAAACTTGCAAGGGCATTATATTAAGGTTCTATAGAACTTACAGAGAAAACTTTTTCCTAATATCCAGAAGGTATGTGTACAGAGAGTTGTTTCCTTTACACTGATCACCGCTAGGAATTCAGCTGATTGTCCAGACATTCAGACACATCGTCCCTACCTAGATAAGTTGGGGCTCTTTTGATTTATAGTATAGGAAAAGCCTAGAGAAAAGAAAGATTTAGGATTGGGATAGCATGTCTACTTATTTGAATCCTATGGAAAGAAGAACTCTCTCTTCGATTCTATTGTAGCAAAGAAAACATAATGTTTTTTCCTATAAAATTTACACTACAAGATTCTTATAGGTTGAGTTTCAATGACATATAATCCTATGAATCAAGCACACAACTTGTGCAGAATTGCGTTTTTTCCGTAGGATCCAAAACCTATTGAAAATACCAAAGGATCCCTTAGTATATTCGGATAATTGACCACCCATCAAAAGCCAAGTTGCCATGCTGCTACCGACAGACCAACTGAAGAAACTGTAGCCATAAAACGACTAATCTCCAGCCGTTCTGTACTTATGCTTGTCTACTAGCTCCTGGAACAACTCAGTCCCCGTGCATGGCTGAAAACTACTCCAGGATACGTGCAGGGACACACACTGACACTACGACACACTGAGCAGTGACACGTCTGAATCAGAGAGGCGGCAGCTAAGCTAAGCTAGACCCAGCCCAGCTTAGCTTGTCCGAACGATCGATCCTGGGTGGCTAATGGAGGCTGGCTTGATTGTCACCTGCTAAAAACTTTAGTTAATGCTGACAGCTGCACATCATCAGCTGCGAGGCGCTGGCTCCGCTTAACTAGCCTGCTTATGGGCGATCTCGTTGCCTCCTTTAAGGCAGAGACAGGTACGGTCGTGCTTGCCAACAGATTAGCAGTGACAGGCGATTCATTTCGCGGCTAAGGGACGTGCAGTACACTGTCCATCATATGCTTGCATGGTGTGTATGCATCCTTTTCATGTGCTTCTGTAGAATCATGCAAGCTTATGTATAATTTTGGGCAAGGGTTTGTGCATGGAGGCTATTTAATTATGGTGGCGAAGAAATACTTCATCTTATTTGGATCATTTATAATTAAATATGGCTCTGAAATTAGGTTTGGGAAGAAATGACTCTGCAACGCCACTCTCCGTGGTTGGATGGTTAGAAGGGCAGTGGCACCCCCAGCCCACCAGAGTTCAAACCCAAGATTTAACACTTTGATGACTCATCAAATGCGGAATATTCTTCGGTGGGAGATGACATTCTCGTCGATAGCGAAGCGCCCGTGATGACTTCGTCAAGCTCAAGACCCGTCGGATCAGTCTCAAGGCCCAGACTTTCGGGGGTGCTCATAGGGGTAGGGTGTGCGTGCGTGCGTTCATAGGAGTGAGTGTGAGTGTGTGTATCCGTGAGCGTCTGCGTTTGTACTGAGTTTCGCAAAAAAAAACGATACTATCGCCAAACTTGGAGACATCTTCGCCAAATATGACGTTTACATGAGATTTTATTGGTCCCATGCTTGCATCCTGGAACATCTTGCTACAACGATTGGCCTTGATCCAACTGTTGCAAGGGGTTAATTAGTTTAGATGGAACAGCCTTCATGAGAATGGTAAGTTCTCGGCTGATTCCATGTATAAAGTTTTAGTCCAGTTAGATGTGACAGTCGATAACAAAATAAAAATTTGAAAAATGAAAATACAACTGAATCTTCACACGGGGGTGTAATACTCACCAAAGACAACCTTGTGACACTCAATTGGCATGGAAGCAAAAAAATGTGTTTTTTGGTCATCATAAATGATACAACTAAACACTTGTTCTTTAAGTGCCAATTCACACGTTCTATATGGTCAGCCATCAAGTAGTTTTTAACCTGTATCACCATGTAGTGTTACAAATATATTTTGGCAACTCACATGGTATCTATTACATGTTTAGAATTCTTATTAAGGTGGGAACGCTTACGTTATTTGATCGTTGTTGCTACATAGAAATGGCAAGGTTTTGAAAGATAAAAATGCTTCTTTTATGTCGGTAATCTATTAGTGCACCGGTTTGTTCCGTTTATGGTTATCTCTACAGTGTGTGGAGCATCACGACCTATTTATGGAGGTGTCTACACGTTTGGAGGACACGCGAGAGATATTTTTATCCAACATGGACGACAGCTTGTTCTACGGGTTGATCCCCCACCAACATAGGCGTTTTACTGTTTCTTCATGATTACTTGTATTTCGTCTTTTTATCTTCTTTCAGTTTGGATTCGAGCGGTCGTATGCATCCAACATATGCAGAGACCGGGCAAAATTCTTAAAACTCTTTAAGTAATAAAACATTTTTTATTAAAAATTATAATTACGATGGCTGTTTATCTATTTATTTCACTTTAAACGTGCATGTAAGCGTGAAACTTCTCAGTTAGTTTGCTTACTTGCTTAGCTGATACTACTATATGCAGCATAATAAGGTGCCTTGCAAGTGATCGTGTCTCATCTTCTTGGCCTGGCTGTCACCTAGGCCTAACCAACAGATTTCCTTTTCGTAAACCCTTACAACACACTGAATGAAGTGGATAAATATTTTTGTTGTTAAGGTTTTTCTGAATAAAATGAGCAAAAAAATAAGCTAATTAATTGGGATGTGAAAAGGGAGAAGGTGGTAGGGAGAGTCTGTGTGCTTGTGCAACCGACAGACCAAATGGTGCATTTCCACCTTTATTTGGAAGAGACATGGCAAAGTGTTACTTAGTAGAGAGCGATCTGCCCTTTTCAGAAAGGCAGCACGATGCGTGTAGGAACATAAATATAGAAGAACTTGTTCGTTACACCAACAAAACAACACCACATTTGGAAGAGCTAAAACAACACGCTTCATTCCGATTCATCCATCATGTGCACAGCTGGCTAATCTATCTATCAGCCTAATGCCGCGCGAGGACCGTCAAATTTGTCGATATTTAAACATGGCAACAACGCTGATTAGACAATTCTTTACTTGGCACATGAGCTAGCTAGGGAATCTTAGGAGCAAAACTAGGGAAAGCTTGAGAAGAATCTGGTGATCGTGGTTAATTTTTGGCGCACACTAGATGCGCATATCGTGATCGACCGACCGGTGCTTGTAAAGCGCGCTTGCGATCGACCACAGAATTATGAGCTCATGATCGGTAATGAGAGAATATATCCCCAGAAACAAAAGCAAAGGCAGGCAGGAGGCAGAGACACACACTGCTAATTAATCATGCCAGGGAAAAGCAGCTCGGCGCCATGATCGCTACCGGCTGGCTATCATGCCTAAGATATATGTTCTTGCCTCATGCTTTGTTCTCGTACTTTCCTCTTTCCAACAATCGATCTTCCTTGTGTCTTGTTATTTTTCTCGGAGAAGTTTATGTGTGCCAACGATACTAGTATTTGGGGTCTACCGGGATGTGTTAATTTTTTTTCTCGCGAATTCCACCGATCTATTAATAATCATCAACAGTAGTACAAATCCTAACAGTAGTACAAATCCTGAAGTTAATAAGAATTATAATCTTGACAGCATGTTACCGAGATCTCGTAAGCAGTGTCACTGCGATACTATACGTGAAGAGAGACCGTGTTAGTTTATCCATGCATCTTGATCGGTCAACAAGTTGACCCGGGGAAAGTGCAGAACATGCACGCAGCTTTACTTCCATGGTAAAGAAAACGCAAGGTAGATAGATCGACCAGAGAACAAAAATCTTTTCTTAAAGAAAACTGAGCATTAGTCCGTGTCTATGCACAGTGAGGAAACCCTAGCTGGCATCATCATCATGACCTCCTAAAAAAGCGTCAGGAACCCTAGCTATAATCACCATCATCACCTCCTAAAAAAGTGTCAGGAACCCTTGATTAATGTTAGGATAATAGATCTCTTGTATTACCAGAGGATCAAAGGTCAGAATATATAGTACATGTACATGTGCAAATATACAGAAAGCCCCCTAACATATGGAGAAACTACAATACACAACTATACTCTAACACCCCCTCCCCCCTCAAACTCATGGTGGATCCACAACACTGAGTTTAGAGAGTAAGAAATCATGCTGAGCGCGGGTTTGTGCCTTTGTAAAGAAATCTGCCAACTGCAAGTCTGAAGGCACATAATGGAGCGCAACAACCTGATCCTGCACCTGAACACGTGTATAAAAAGCATCAACACCAATATGCTTGGTCAGCTCATGCTTGACCGGATCACGTGCAATACTGATAGCACCTGTACTGTCTGACAAAAGTGGAGTGGGTGTCGTAACAGAGACCCCAAAATCTACAAGTAACCACTGTAACCAGGTCACCTCAGCAGTCACCAAAGCCATAGCCCGCAACTCAGCCTCAACACTCGAACGGGAAACCGCTACCTGTTTCTTCGTCTTCCAAGCAACAAGCGAACCACCAAGAAACACACAGTAAGCAGAAAGTGAACGACGATCCGTAGGATCATTCGCCCACGTAGCATCCGAGTAGCACTGGAGCTGGAGAGAGCTAGAACGGGGGAAGAAAAGACGACGAGTAATCGTGCCACGAAGATAACGAAGGACACGGAGGAGATGACCGTAGTGAACAGTGGTAGGAGCTGAGACGAACTCACTCAGAATATGAACAGGATAAGAGATATCAGGACGGGTGACAGCAAGATAAACAAGACTCCCAACAAGATGGCGATAACGAGTGGGATCGGGAAGAGGATCACCATCCGTCGGACGAAGCTTAACATGAAGCTCCATAGGAGTCTCAACGGTGCGCTCATCCGCAAGAGCAGCCCGAGCAAGAAGATCCTGAATATACTTTTTCTGAGAGATAGAAAACCCATCAGAAGTGGAGAAAACCTCAATCCCAAGAAAGTAGCGAAGAGGACCAAGATCAGTCATAAGAAACTGATCACGAAGACGAGCCTTGACAAAGGCAATATACTCAGGATCATCACCAGTAATGATCATATCATCAACATAGAGAAGGAGAAGAGTGCGTCCACGAGGTGAAGTGTGAACAAAAAGCGCTGGATCATGAGAACTAGGAGAGAAACCAGCAGCAGTCACCACAGAGGCAAAGCGCTCAAACCAGGCACGAGGGGCCTGTTTCAGGCTATAAAGGGAACGTCGAAGACGACAAACCATCCCATCGGGAACAGAATACCCAGGAGGAGGCTGCATGTAAACCTCCTCACTCAACTTGCCATTAAGAAAAGCATTCTGAACATCAAGCTGGGACACATACCAGCGTCGAACAGAAGCAACAGCAAGAAGAGTACGCACAGTGGTCATATGAGCCACAGGTGCAAAGGTCTCATCATAGTCACGACCATGTTCCTGCTGAAAACCACGAGCCACAGGACGTGCTTTATAGCGCTCAAGAGATCCATCAGAGTGGGTTTTAATTTTATAGACCCACTTACACGTGATAGGACGAACACCGGAAGGAGGAGAGACAAGATCCCAGGTGCCAGTGCGCTCAAGCGCAGCGATCTCCTCAGCCATGGCAAGCTGCCATTCAGGATGACACGCGGCATCCCGATAAGAAGTCGGCTCGGAGACTACAAAGAGACCATACTGACTAGGGGAGTAATGGTCTGGAGCACGACACTGATGAACATGCCGTGAGGAAGAAAGCTCATCCGCAGAAGATGACTCATCAGAAGAGGAGGAAGAAGGAGTCGCGGAGGAAGGATCCGAAGCCGGAGACCGAGGAGAACTAGGAGAACTAGACGGAGGAGAGGAGGTCGCCGAAGAAGAAGGAGGCGCAGCAGAAGGAGGTGGAGGAGGTGGAAGAGAAGGGACAGCGGAAGGTGTATCAGGAAAAAGAAGAAAGGAGAGATCATCCGTTGGGTAAGTACCAGAGGTGGGGCGAGGATAGAAAGGACGCGTCTCATCGAACGTGACATCACGAGAGATGTGCATACGACGACCAACATGGTCCCAATAGCGATAGCCCTTATGCTCATCACTATAGCCAAGAAAAACACACTCAACAGACTGAGCGGTTAGTTTGGTGCGTTCACGAGGAGGGAGAAGGACATAGCAACAGCCAAATAAACGAAGAGTCGAGTAGTCTGGACAGGAGCCAGAGAGACGCTCGAGAGGAATGCCACCCTGAAGAGCAGCTGAAGGCTGGATATTAATGAGGTAAGTCGACGTAGCGACAGCCTCAGCCCAGAAATGCGGCGAAAGAGAGGAAGGAATCATCATAGCGCGGGTAGTCTCAAGATTATGACGATGCTTACGCTCGGCGACACCATTTTGAGCATGGGCGCCGAGACACGAGAACTGAGCAAGGGTGCCCTGATCAGCAAGAATGCCACGCAGGTGCTGGGAGATATACTCTCCTGCAGAATCAGCACGAAAAACACGAATAGGCGTGGAATACTGAGTACGAACCATGGCCGCAAAACGCTGATAAATAGCAAGCACCTCGCTGCGAGAGCGCATAAAAAATAACCAGGTGTACTGTGAAAACTCATCAATAAACAAAATATAGTATCGGTGGCCCCCTTTCGAAGCAAAGGGAGCAGGACCCCACACATCTGAATGGACTAAATCCAAAGGTCGCTGAGATACAGACACACTAGTAGGATAGGAAAGCTGAATCTGTTTACCTAACCTACAACCCTGACACGAATATAACGACGACACATCTCCTAAGACACACCCCAGAAGATCACGACGAACTAAGGATGATAAACGGGAGCCACAAAGATGACCCAGCCGATGATGCCACTGCTGAAACGAGCCAGTGACAGAAGCAGCAACCGCAGGAGAAGTGGCAGAAGAAGTGTCAGCGGAAGGAACGCGAAGCCAGTCTAACTCCCAGAGCCCCGGAGACTCAATGCTGCGAGGGCCAGCTCCAACCAAAGCCTGTGTATGACGGTCCTGAACAGCACAAGAATCAGCATCAAGAATGACACGACAACCAGAATCAGTAAGCTGACTAGCAGAGAAAAGGTTCATCTTAAGACTGGGAATATGAGAAACACCAGGAACGGAGAAGGAGGAAGTAGAGAGGGTGCCTCGACTGGAAACAGGAAGAGAGGTACCATCAGCCGTAATAACACGGACAGGAGAAATAAGGGAGCGAAGAGCAGAAAGAATAGAAGACGCAGAAGTCATATGAAAAGAAGCTTCAGAATCCAGATACCACGGGGATGACGTACCTGACTGTGTAGAAGATGATGGTCGCGTGGTGCCAGGAGAACTAGGCACAGAACCAGCAGTACCCGACGAGGAGGAGCCTGTAGCAGCAAGCAGACTACAAAGACCACGAATAATATCCTGATCAGACAGAGCACCAACAGGAGGTCCAGAAGCACCAGTAGGAGGTCCAGAAGCACCAGTAGGAGGTCTAGAGGCAACAACAGAAGATCCTGAAGAACCAGACTGGCGACGAGCAAGATACTACTGACGTAAGCGTGGATCCCTCGTCCAGCAACCAGAGATATCGTGGCCAGGCTTGCCACAGTGAGCACAGGGAGGACGAGAACCACGAGGCTGCTGAGAGTGACTCTGACCCTGGGCCGGTGGAGCAGAGAGTAACGGTAGCGCGAGAGACCGCGACGAAGTCGGCGACACGGGGGGACCA
Source organism: Avena sativa (assembly GCA_916181665.1). Taxonomy (NCBI): domain Eukaryota; kingdom Viridiplantae; phylum Streptophyta; class Magnoliopsida; order Poales; family Poaceae; genus Avena; species Avena sativa. The sequence continues at coordinate 550,182,939 of OV702290.1, read as the reverse complement.
CGAGCAGCAAGAACAGAAGGAACCTCAAGAAGGCCAGCACCACGAAGACGAGTCTCCTCAGCACGAAGCTCAGCCAGTACCTCAGAGAGCGGAACACGACCACGGGCAAGCAGCTAGGCACGACGTGGCTCAAACTCCTTGCGGAGCCGTGACAAGAACTCAAAGACACGCTGAAACTCCAGATCCGCGCGCACAATCAGACAACAGGGACAGGTGTTACACACCGCTGTACGAAGAGAGTCAAGCTGACGCCAAATAGCAGCACTCTGAGTATAGAAATCATCAATAGTAGAATCACCCTGCTTAAGCTCATGCTCCTGACGAACCACAGACAGATAAAGAGCATCTTCAGATGGCTGATAGCGCTGACGAAGAAAAGTCCACTGAGCAGCAGCAGTGGGAAGGCTCATGAACTCAGCAGCATACTGAGGCAGAACACTGGAAGTGAGAACAGCAGCAGCACGAGCATCCTCATCAATCCACTGAGTGTATTCAGCCAGATCCAGCCGGTAGGTCGTAGTAGCGGTAGAATGCGCCTGGACACGGCGCTCATAATCAGCCCGAGCAGAATCATCAGCACTCTGGGCTGCATCCTTGACCGCCTGAGTAGCATCGGGGGCAAGGACAACGGGCGTCGGTGCAAAAGGCACAGGAGGCACAACGGGGCGCGGTGGACAGGAGACCTCACCGGAAAGCACACCCCAAAGGCGAAGACCGCGCATGAAGGCAGCGAAATCAGGATAATTCGCCCCATCAAAAATCACCGGGCAGCGAGGAATCGCAACATAGCCCGACGAGGAAGACATTTTTTTTCTCTAAGCCGAACGAGATCAGACCAGACGGATCTGGAGGGCGGCGGCTGGGGGGCGGCGGCCGGGGGGCGGACCGGGGGGCGGCGGATCCGGGCGGCGAGGAAGAAGACGGGGCGGCGGTGGCCGGCGGTGGTTTCGGGCGGCGGCGGCCGGCGGCGGTGACGAGGGAGGCCGGCGGCGGGGCGACGGCGGCCGGGCGCGACGGCGGGGTGCCGGGGCGGACGGCGGCGGCGGCGACGAAAAAAAAGGCCTTATGGCTCTAATACCATGTTAGGGTAATAGATCTCTTGTATTACCAGAGGGCGAAATGCCAGAATATATAGTACATGTACAGACGCAAATATACATAAAACCCCCTAACATATGGGAAAACGACAATACAGAACTATACTCTAACAATTAACCGCCATCTTTTTCTCGCGATCTGTCTTTTGCAGCCTGTAATTAACCGTACTACGAACAGCTATAATGACCGGTCAAAGTACGGGGTCCGGTACGAGCACTTGTACCGGCAGCACGGCGGTACTAACCATGGAGCTAGATGATCTGCAAGAGAGAGTTGCGGCCAATTGATATCGGCGGCGAGTAATCAATCATCGTGGCCGTGATGACAAGTTTCGCTGGTAACTTGGCTGCGCGTACGTACAGCAGCTGACTTTTTCGCGTGGGTACGGTCGGTCCCCTTCTGACTACCCGCTAAGGCGTCTCCAATGTATATTTTCAAAAGAGGCCATAAGCTGGGTCCCACCACACGTGAAATAAGAGACTAAATTAATCGTAGTGTATAAGGTCGAGTTAAACCCTTAAGCTGGAGCCCATGGGCCGGTATTTTTCTTTTTCCTCCGAATCAGACCTTTCCTGTGACCGCGCGCGCACCCAACGGCTACATGTGAATAGTGCAAAGCTAGTCAAAGGAACAGTGGTTTTATTGTATTGTATTGCCTTGAGGCCTAACTTCACCGGTATGACCCGGTCTTAGACTATTTCTTGCTATGACCGACTCCCACGATGTATAAGGTCGACCTTAAGACCACTTTTGCTCCTATGGCCGAGTCTTAAATCCACATTGGAGACGCCCTTAATCAGTCCTGGCTAACTGGCGAGATCGATGGTTCGGGTATGGCAAGTTCTGCATCTGCAGCTAACTCTGCAGTACCGCAGTAGGCAGCTGAATATTTTTGGACCGTGTACGTACGTAGGGATGAGCTAAGGGGCTCGATCGAGGTCGTTATGTGGATACAGGTATCGGTTCGTAGATGAGGGGATAAGCCAGCATGCATCGGAAGCCTAAATACTACTGTAGAGCAGACATGTGAAATCGCAACCGATTTCTAGTTTGTCCCTTGCGATTTGTTGGTTGGGTGTGTGCATATGCAACCGATTGGAGAAATCGACGAGTGACATAGCGATCAAAGTGGTCGCCGTCGCCGTCGACGTCTGCAGGACCCGCGCGCATGGTGTAGTGTAGTACGTGGTCACGAGGCCGGCCGGAGCCGTGACAAGCACAAGCTGGAACGGAAGAATCATGGGCGGAGCCAGGCAAGCAAACCCGTGTGCTGCTTGCAACCGGCGAGCAGCTAGCACTAGATCAGTCTGTTGTACAGTACTTCCAGCGATTTTATTTGTCCGTTTCAAAGAAGTGCGCTGCACGTCCATATGAACGCACCACGCTGCGCGCTGATGGATGTTACCGTTACTACGGCCGTACGGACGTGAGGTCGGCGGTTTGTTTTTACCATATATATATAAACGTCGCCGACGTCGCCTGGGGTTCGCGAGCGACGGCGCGGCGCCGATGTGGGTGGTTCCCGCGTCGTCGCCTGCCTCCGGAAGTCCGGAGTCCACAGTCCAGCGACGGAGGTTGCACGGTCGCTGTCCGACCACCCTAGCCGCGCTCCGACGTGGAATCATCCTGGACGGGCAGCAGACGCGCCGGCGCGTGGACGGCGCTGTCGGTGCGGGTTTCTGGCCTCCTCTCTCCGTGACAGGCGGGGTCCCCCGCGCGCGTACGGAAGCGGCAGTTTGGCCGGGCCTGGGCTGGTCTTCGTGGCCGGCTGGCTCGTTCTTCGTGTGCGGTGGACGGCGTGGAGCCCACCTGCCTTCTTCCCCACCGCGTGGGGAAAAGTCAAAAGTGTTCGCTTCTCACCGCCGGCCGGAGTGCTTGTCAGTGTAAGTAAAACAGGGAAACGAGGTCTCTGAACTCTGGAGCTATTGTCTCGTCTGACCGAGTCAACTTATACAGCAGACGCTCTGCTACCACCGCCGCTACGCAGCCCGCCGACGGTGCGCGCGCGAGACCATGATGATCGATGCCTGGTACTCCCTTATATTATGAAATGGAGGGAGTAGGTAGGTAGCTTCTCGCCGCCGCCCCATCCTGCCATTCCCTTTGTCGAGCCGCACCTTCGCCTCATTGGGGAACCGCCGCCGTTGCCAGATACGGCAGCGGGCAGTACGGTGAGAGTTGTGTCACCGACTCTCCTTGCTAAGCGTAGCTGCTGGGAGCACAGCCACATGGCACTTGCCCAAACAGACCTCAGCTCCATTTTTAGTACTACTAAGCTTTCGGAGCTGATGAATGCTCATACGTCGGCGCATAGTTCCATAGGGACGGAGCACGCATGTCGCATGATGCTGCTACAAGTATGGAGTGTGCTGAGGTTTGTTTGCTGTCACCTCCACAATTATTACTCCAGGCATAGGCAACACTTGGAGGCAAAGGCACAGTACCGATCGAGGCTGTCAGTTCGCCGATGATTCGCTTCGCAAAGAGGCAATACGTCAAGGCAAAGAGGCTTTGCTTCGCAGGTTATCGCAGCGGTAGGGGAAAAGAGCAGAAAGGAGAAGGCGCACTGACTGCAGCAGGGGATAAAGGGCGAGATAGAGGAAAGGCAGGTAGGTGGCTTGCTGGCAATCGCCGCGGGAAGATAAGTGGCAGGTCTGGCAGAGACGCGACGGTTGCTTGGCGGCGAAGGCCGTCCCGACCGCCCCACTGCCGCGCGCCGCCGCCTTCCCTTTCCGTCCAAGCACTCGCCCGGTTCGGCACGACCAGAGAAACAGTTTAACGAAACATGGCAAAACGAGAGAAGGCGCCCGCGCGCGCGCGAGAAAAAAAGACAGAGCATTCCACGTACGCCACACCGCCTTCCCTGTCCCTCACGCCCATGGCGTGTTGGTGTCAGCCGTCACGAGAGAGAGCAGGGAAACAAACAGCAAGCTGCCGACGCGCGCAGAATGGCATGACAGGTTTGCCTTGCCTACCCCCGATTTATTCCCCGTCCTCACTCTCGCACCTAGGTGTCCCCGGCAAAGAAAAGGGAGTCGTCAGCTGGCTCGCTCGACCGATCGGCGGATGTTTTAGGGCGTGACATCGCGCGGAAAGAAATTAGCTCGTTCAAAGAGTTAGATCACATGTAAATGCTGCATCGCACGGTTCGTAAAGCAGGCAAAAACTGCACTTCCCTCATGAGAAAGTTGGAGGGAGTGCAGTTGGGAGAGGGGATGGACAGGATTAGCTGGGCCCTTGAACCGTCCGGGCGGTTCTCGGTCTGATCCCTCTTCCGTAAAACTCCTCTAGATCGTAAATACTGAGATTTTAACTGTAGGTTCAAATTTTATTGCTCTACACTCTCATAAATTTTTAGATTTGTCTGGGATGTCTAGTTGGCATTTCAAAAATCATTTTTTTGCAGTTACTGTTTTGAACAAATTCCGCCTTTTAGTTGTTTATAAGTGTCTTCTTTTGAGTTTATATGGGATTTTTCTTGAAAATTTCGGTGACTTGAGATGTTAGAAAATTAATTAACTATATGTACATTGGAAACCAAATTTATTTATGCGTCTTAATAAGAGCAAGCTTGTTATCTTATTGCCACTAACATAACCTAGCAGAAAAGAGTGGGAGAAATTTTGTGGTGATGCTTTTTCACATGGAATGAATGCAAACCAAACCAAGATGTATTCAAGAATGGTTCAAGCCATAATATTGGGTATTCCCAAGGCATCCCTCCTACACGAACACAATCTTGATTGGCAAATCTTTACTCTTTGTTTTTTGAGCACCATAAGAAAGTTGAATAAGCTTGGAGCGTCTTTGTCTAGTTTTTAGTTTTTCTTTTGAGCTACATATCTATCATTAGAATAAATACCACTTCCAGTATGATTGTTCTATGCTAACATTTTAGATACTGGAATAAACTCAATTAGGTTGCATGAAAAAAGCGGGAAGGGAAAATAGTTACAGGGCAGAAACGTATGGTTGCTTCTACTCGTTCGTGTAGTGTTTTTATTCTTGAGTAGGGGGTGCTTGCAAGTGTTTTAGTCATAGTATATTTCTGCCTCATTATTCTAAGTTCTTTAATTTAACTTAGACCAGGAAATGGGCCATCCTAATGAGCATTGTTGCATTCTTTTTAGCGGCCAACTCTCCGAAACATCAATTTGGAGGACGCCTCCATGGAGGACTTTTTTAAAAAAATTCAAAAAGCGTCAAAAAAAGGAAAAAAATTATATTCGTGTAGCCCACAATGTAAAATACATGTATGCAAAATTTTAAGTAAAAATACATTGTATTTTGTGCGCAGTAAAAAAGACAAATATAACAAATTCTGGAAAAAAGGAGGCCCGTTCAAAAAAAACGCTGTTCATGTCCAGATCTGAAATGTTCTTTTTTTTCTGAGGCCAGAATACAAATTGTTTTCACATGATTTTTTGTACGCGCTTATTATAAATCATTATCTACGTCCCTATATTTTTTTCGTATTTTTTTGAAACTTCAAATTTGAATTTTTCAGAGTGCCCGTCCGCCAAATCGACGCACTCCCAACTTTCTCCCTTTGCTAGGCTTTCACTTATGAACATGGTAAACTGTTTGTACATACAAATCCCTTTAACCCAATAGTATGATTTATATGTGCCCTGTATATTTGCCTATATGTGGTATTCCATTGCCATTCCTAGTAAATTTTCCATGTGCTATATTTGAACTTCAAAAATCCTCATTACTTTGTCTTCTTATCAGGAAGTGGTGAATTGATTGTTATCTTCCATACTAAAGCATAGTTTTCCCCTCATGCTTCAATGAGTATGAATTTACTTGTCTAAATTTTGGAGAGTTGGTGCAAAGGCATTCCTAGTCCCAAATAATAGACAAATGAAAAGTAAAGTACCCCCTCAAGGTTGAAAGTGTGGTGGGCACCCGTAAATTCAGTTAGCCATGATATGTGAAAGGAAAATGGTTGGGAGGAGTCAGGCCCGGCCCTGAGCAGGTGCAGCCGGTGCACCCACACAGGGCCTCCGAGTGCTAGGGGCCCCAACCCAGTACATAGGTTAGTTTAGCTATACGCCTTTTTACTCAGGAAAAAAAAGACCTGGACAAAATTAGCCCACGTAGCGACGCACACCAGCGCTTGAGGCCCCGACCGAGCGTTCCTTCTCCTCGTGGTGCGCCGCCTCCGGTCGCGATTTCTGGCTGTTTACCGAAATCGATGGTGGAGGAGGCCCCGATTTGTTGATTCCCAACATACTTGTCAATTTCTAAGGTTAGTATAATCCGCTTCTATAAATCTTAGGTTCATCCGGTTCGAGTTCATCTAGTGCTCGCTCGAATTCTGCAGTCTTGGTTTTCCTCTCAACTTGATTGCAAGGCGATTACTGGTGGCCGCTAGGGCGCTAGGCGGTGGTGGACTCAGTCCGTTCTCGTCGTGGCAGGCAACCAGCTCAGTTCGATTCTCTACCTGACTATCGGCACATGCTTTTGTTTCAACCTCTCATGATCTGAGATGTTTTGTCCTAAGGTTCCAAATAAATTGACTCAATTTGTCTACAAATAACAATATTAGTTCCTTATTAGAAAAACTATTTCTATTGTAAGTTTCATATATACTTCCTCCAACTAGTATTAGTTGACTCAAATTTGTCTAGGTATGGATCTAGACACATTTTAGTATTAGATACATCTGTATTTATAGACAAATCCAAATTAACTAATATGGGTTGGACGAGTATTAAATTTGCTATTGAAACATTCTTTTGTATTTGTATTATAAAAAACAAAAACGTTTTTCCATGTGTACAACGAGGGCCCACTTTGTTGTCTTGCACCGGGGCCTCGACATGTCAGGGCCGGCCCTGGGAAGAGTACTACCACATGGGTACCACTCCCAAAACTCAAAAATTGGGTTAGCATTGAAGTGATGAGTCTTTTGCTGCGAATCATTGGGGTGAGACATCCATATCTTGCAAAACTGTTTTATTTATCTTTTTAAAACTAAGCTCTAACACATGTTTAAACAATGCTTCCCTCTGGTCTTTCTATTCCTATTTGAATCAAAAGAGTTTTGTATCTCTTATAAATCCATCTTGTGACCAACAATTAGTTTCACACTTGCACAAGTTTTCTTCATTGTTCATTAGTATCCTGAAAAGGTAACTTTGTGCAATATATCTTATATTTCTTTATAATCTTGTTGATCAATGTTATCTACTACTTTATGAAGTGCTTGTAATTGTTGTTGTACTATCAATAAGTACTTCTTTACACATTGAGTAGAAGTATTCATATTACAACATTGTATCCTGGACCGGTCCTGATATTTTGAGGGCCTGGAGCGAAACTAAAATTATAGGCCCCTTAATTTTTTAATATAACAATATATGAAATGATGAAAAAATAAATATTTCAAGTATACCCAATTACAATATTAATATAAAAATAACAGTGTTTACATATTACGTTAGAACTTTATCCGTGTATTCCTAAAAGCAAAGTAAGTGATAATAACTTCTTCTCGATGTATAGAGTTGTCAAACCAGTTAACTTCACTTGAGACATTTTAGATCTCAAATAGTTCGTCAATAGTTTCAACTTTGAAAAGCTTCTTGATTGGGGAAAGATGTTTCGATACCTTTCGAGTTTCGAATTCCGTGTAGACAGCAGATTAGAATCAGAACTGCAGCGCCCGAATAACCTGTCCTTGCAATCTAGACAAGAGGCAGGTAGTGACGACGGGCGATGGGCCGATGGTGTGTGTACGGAGAGCCGAAATGAAAGACGATTAGACGAAGAGTTCACAAACGGGCAAGGCGAACGACTTAACCAGACTCGCATAGTCGCGTGAACGATGCAATCAACGATGACGCAATGACCGATATGATCTAATCGCTCTACCTCGACTCCTGGCCTGCTGGTACATATGTTTTATTTAGACTAGAATACTAAAACGCCTAATCTAGCCATAGTGTAAACTCTGAACTACTACTATTTTTAGGATATCAATACTAGGCTAAGTATGAAGCACATGTCTCTGAAGGGCCCCCAAAATTTTGGGTCCGGGGCAGCCGCCCCTCCAGACCTCCCTCGGAGCCGGCCCTTGTATCTATCAATAATAAACTTATGTTATTTATCACCTTTTTGACCAAGAACGAGCATATATTAAGATTGGAGGTGGGAATCCAGATCAGGTGTTCCTCCTCTTAGGAAAGGCAGGACAGGCAATGCATTGCTCGCGGTGTGGCGCTATATATATGTACACTGTTCCATCGAACCACGTCCCGCTGACCCTGATGGCTACAAATCATCGAGACCAAACGACGGCTCCGGCGCCGCACCGAACTTGGACGGCACGATCAGAGACGACGACACCTTGAACGCCTTCTCCGCACCCGTCTCCACGCCGCCGCCGGCCAACTCGAGAGCGTCCATGCCTGATTCCCAGACAACGTCTCCGTCTCCAAGCGTTACGGACTGAAGCGGCGCCTCCGTCCGCCTCGGCACGACGAAGCTCGGCTGCACGGCGCTGGCCGCCACGTGCACGGCTTCGGCCTCGGCACCGCAGCCTCGTGGCAGCATCTGCTGCGGCTGCGGGAGCGCCGGCTGCTGCCAGTGCCGGAACACCGCGGCGAGCGCGAACTGGTCACCCACCCCTGCCCCGCACGGAGAGGTCGACCTGCCCGCCGCCGCCCTCGCCATCACGTGCTGCAGGTTCTTGCTCAGCCTCGCCCTAGCCGCGGCGCCGTGCCGGGCGACGAAGTTGGTGCGGGTGTTCTCCCCGCGCAGCGCGCGCGCCGCCTCGTCGTAGGCGCTCGCCGCGTCCTCGGCGGTGTCGAACGTGCCGAGCCACAGTCGCACGCGCTGCGCGGAGTCCTTGATCTCGGCCACCCACCGCCCCGACGGCCTCTGCCGCACGCCAAGGAAGCGGCGTCCGCGGCGCACCGTCATCGCGGCGCCGCCGGTGGCTGTCGGGCTGCCGCTCTCCTGTGGCGCCATGTCGTTACGATATATACTGACCTGGACTTTAGTAGTATACCTTACTTGTTGTTAAGCACTTAGCCGGATCGAATACCATCCACAGTTCACACAGCAATGCAGGCTTTGCCACCAAATACGTATATATAGTACTCATCCAGTACTGATCATAATACACACCTGAACCAAAGAGAGATGGATGGAAGGCATCTTGTGCTTGCTAAATTCTCCCTGGCCCCTTTGTCTTTTCTCTAGTTCTTTTGCAGATGACACTTTGTAATCTGGAGCTGCTAGCTACCTCCTGTTCGGATTGGGGTGACATCGACATGCCTCTTCTCGATTAATCAACCACATAGATGGATGGGGTGGCCACTTGGACGCTAACACAAGTTCATCACTGCGCTGCAATCTTCTTGTTTAGTGCCAACATGATCACCCACTCGTGCTCCTAACTTTGTTTAGTCTAGCACCTGCACTACTCAGTCACTTACTGTACGGCTCCATTGAAGCGAGGCCTCTGTCATCTTCCAGAGCTACATGGTCCACCACGACCCAAACACTTGACCGTTTTTGCCTCGCTCGTCATGGTCTGAAATCCTACGTGTTTGTCGACACCCGCCACTTCACGCCGCGCTGCCAAGTGTGCGGCGTTGCAACGGTATACTGACTAAACTAATACGATCGACATCGTTTTCGGAAAAGAAATGAACGCCGTACCGAACTGTTGTGAGGTGAGATCATTGGACGGGGAATATACCTGTGATGTACGCAGATTGTGTACTGCGTATTGCATGAATGGAGGTAGTAGTATAATCGCCACAGGGCCTGTTTTGGCTTTGTTTACCATTCCACATTCCGTTGCGAGAAAGCAGTCGTTTGGTGCTTTCCCCGCCCGTCGCGATCGTGGCTGCTGCGATGGGCCTCGACGACGACAGAGATGAGAGCGCCGTGAGACGAACTGAATGGGAGCGGCCTGTACGTCCAGACAAGTGAGAAAAATCATAAATCATCCCGTGGTTTTGGACTCTCCGTTCAGTCGGCTCCTCTATCCAAGGCTCTCCTAACCTTGGCTAGTTTGGATATGTTCAACTGCATGAGATTTGGCTACTTCAGTTAGGTTTCCTGGGATACTTGAATAGCTCTTTCTGCGTACTTTCCCCTCTCTCTCTCTCCCGGAGTCTCCCACCGCCCCGTTTGAGAGTCGATTCTGCTCGACCGGTTCCGGTCCCTCTCGCCGGCGGCGGCCGCACTGGCTTTGGATGCTGGTTTTCCCTGTACAGTACTAGTTCTATGATTAGGTCTAGGTTTGGGCTAGATCCCGTGTCTACCCAAGTGGAGTCTCAGGGTCGGTCGGTGGTCTCTGGCAGCCGGATCCACCACGCCTCGAGTCGGCCAACTCTCCCGCATCTTGCCGGTGGCAGGTGATGCTGCAGGAGGACATGGCAGGCTCCTGCATTCCTCCTAATACGGTCAGCCTCTGGAGCTTTGAATCGGGCTATTTGGACCTCGCCCGATGCGTTGTGGTGCTGCTCCTGGTCGTGGTTGTGCTCTAGTGGACGGAGTCGATGACGATGAGGGGAGGACCACTGCAGGATCCCCAAATAAGGTCCTTGGTTTGAGCACCTACTGCTGCTATCTTATTGGCCAATCTCCTCCAACTCGTGGCAGAAGTCTGGAGTTTGATGGTGGCCGGTGTTTCGTGCAACAATGGTTGGAGGCTCGTCGTGTTGGCTGCCGGAGCTCGAATGCGAGCACTTTTGGGCCTTCTCCTTTGAGGTGTCATGGTGGCGATGAGGTGAGGCGGCGAGTTGGTGCTTTGGATCCTGGTTTCATCCTGCTTTGGAGCAGAGATGCCATTCACGCGGATGATTATCGGTGCCCTTTGTCTTGGCGTCTGACTTTGTTGGCCATCGGGTGTCCACCGCTGCTGGCGTTGCAAGCCCGTGAGATTTCAACCTCCAAGTGGAGGCCTTGTTCGGAGCTCAAGACAATGCTCCACTTCCTCTGGGTTCCAAGTGGTTTCGTTCTTGGCGCCGTTGAGGATGGCCATGCTTTGAGCTTTACGATGAGCGGCGGTTTCGAAGGACCTGATTGCTTTTCCAAATATTTGACTCAGGTCTTTTCTATAAGAAGTAGGGGTTTGGCTATATTTTCCTTTTCTAATGAGGTCCTTACTGTAATTTCTACCGGCACCGCTATTTAATTAGAGGCATCCAGACCCTTCGGGCCTCTCAAGTATTCAAAAAACATTAGGTTTCTCGGAACTTGTACTCAAACCGTTCCAAAATATAAGATGTTTTAACTTTTATGAAACTAATGCATCTAGACATCTTTTATGTGTAGATTCACTCTGAACCTACACACCAAAAATACATCATTTCACAAAAACAAAAATATCTTATATTTTGGAACAGAGGGGTAGTTGCCAGGTTGAGAGTTTGGCTCGAATAAACTCTATTTCGTTCCTCGAAAGTGAGACTGCGGAGGGATCATGAAAACTATCCTTAGTTGTGGAGCGAAGAATCGAAGATCCGAACGCACACCACACCCAGATTGGTTTGCTCCCGTTGGCCTAAACCAGCAACCCAATAGAATCCACTTGGAAGAGACACAAAGTTAGAGATCCAAGTAGGAAAGATTAGCAAGGAGCGGCTAGAATCTTCTTGTTAAGAGATTGCAAGGCAATAGAGATCACAAGATAGAAAGAGATCTCAAACAAGGGGAGGTTGTGGACATCTCATAGATTAGATCTAAGAGGCCTTGTTAACTTCAAGGGTCTTCTTCACAAGAGGAGGTCATGGAGCCATAGATCTATATCATCATCATATCTTATCTAGGGTTTACATAAGGAGAAGGTGCATATGTATAGACCAGCCATGAGCTAGGGGTAGTTTAGGCATAAACAGAGGGGTACATGGCCTGAGGCCCCATCTCTCAGGCGCGCAGGCCCATCGTGTAGGCCGGAGAGTCTGGTAGACGGACAAGAGACTCCGGTGCTAACTCGGCGGAGACTCTGGTCTGGAGTTGAACCTTCGGAGATTCTGGGTGGTGTCCACGTGGATTCCAATCTAGGCATCTACAAGGTGTCACCACTGGTGTCGTGGGTTCGGCCGAGCTGGGGCCGGAGACTCCGGGGTGTGGTTCTGCCGGACATTGTAGCGTGGCCAGAGATTGTAATGTGCAGATGTTCTAGTTTCTTCTTCCTTATCTTCCATCCTTCCGTGACGTCATATTTGAGTCTAGGCTTCCTCCCTGCTTCTGTACTTGTTGATACAAAACTAGAATGATCATAGGACGAAGTATGAAGTAGTATACCATTCAAATGTGTAGTAAGTGGATTTGCGTATAGGCCATAATTCACATTTATGGTTCATGACGAGTCGGCATATATTCGAGAGAGTGAGAAGGTACTTGATGTGGTAACAATTGTAGGTTGGGCTACATCACCTTATTATGCACAAGCTAATGGACAAGCCAAATCCACCAATAATGTTTTTATCAAACTTATCAAGAGGAAAATTCAAGTTCATCCTAAGAGGTGGCGTGAGGTGTTATCTGAAGCATTGTGGGCTCACCAAATCTCAAGGCATAGAGCTACTAAAGTAACTCCATTTAATTTAGTCTATGGACAAGCAGCCGTTTTACCTTTAGAGGTGAACCTGGCGGCTTTAAGATTAGCTTAGTGATGGCTCTGAGTATGGCGCCCAGAAAAGTGCTGGTGCGGTGTTGATGTAGAGCTCGTTGGGAACTCCAAGAGGAAGATATGATGAGCACAACAGCAAGTTTCCCTCAGTTATGAAACCAAGGTTTAATCGAACCAGTAGGAGCAAGGAAACACCCCAAAGGTGTTACTAGCTGAGCTTTGGCAGGGTGCACTACCGGTGCTAGTAGAAACGTGGAGACCTGCACAACACAACCACAGAACTTTATCCCCAACTTGCGATGAGGTTGTCAATCTCGCCGTGTTCTGTGGGAAACAAAGGATTAAACGTATCGAATGGAAAGAAGTAAAAGTTTGCAGAAAGTAAACACAAAAAGTAAAGGATTGTAGATTGTATGTAAAGAAAAGGACCGGGATCCATAGTTCACTAGAGGTGGCTCTCCTTAAGATAGATAACATGCTGGGTGAACAAATTACAGTGGGGAAATTGACAAACATCGAGAAAGCAATACATGCATATACTAATCATCTAGACTCCTTTGAGATTCGATTGGGCTTACAACATTATACATAGACCGTCATCCAACTTCATCTATGACTAATAATCCACCTTCAGGTTATCATCTGAACCCCCTCCAGTATTAAGTTGCAAGCAACAGATTATTGCTTTACGAACTGCGTGTAAAGTAAACAATACGATTGTTCTATGAACAAAGGATTGTTGTTTTCTCCCTAGTAGCAACAACACATCTAGTACCTTAGAGATTTCTGTCACTTCTCCAGATTACCAGAGGCATGAACCCACTATCGAGCATAAATACTAACTCTTGGAGTTGCTAGCATCTACTTGGCTAAGATAGCTACTAATAACGGAAAGCATGCAAGATCACAAATAACAAAGACATGATAGAATCAATAATCAATCTGAAATAGCATCTCAATATCCATCGGATCTCCGCAAACACAACATGTATGATTACAAATAGATGATCTTGATCATGAACGGAGCTCACAAGATCTAGACGTGAAAGCACAAAGGAGGAGAACCACCCATCTAGCTACTACATGGATCCGTAGTCCAATGATGAACTACTCACGCATCACACCGGAGGCTTGCATGGTGATGAAGAAGGCCTCCAGGGTGAATTCCCCTCTCCGGTAGGGTGCCGGGAAGATCTTTAGATCCCTCTCGATCTAGGGATGGAGATGACGGCGGCTACAGACTCTTTCTTAGATTTTTGATTGGGCACTTAGGGTTTTCGTCCCGAGGGCAATATATAGGTGGAAGGAGAGGCCGAGGGGGTGCCGGGAGCATCCACAACACCCCCTGGCGCGGGCCAGGCCTGGCCGCGCGGGCCAGGTGGTGTGGTGGCCCCTTGGCCCCTCTCCGTCTTGTATTCTGGCACTTGATGACTTCCGGAAAAATAGGCACTTTGGCTTTTGTCCCGTCCAATTCCGAGAATATTCATTTTCTGACTTTCCTGGAACCAAAAACAACAGAAAACAGGCAGCTGGCACTATGGCTCTTGTTAATAGGTTAGTCCAAGAAATCATATGAAAAGTACTCCAAAGTGTGGACAAAACACAAGAAAGTGGATAAAACCAAGCATGGAACATCAAAAATTATAGATACATTTGTAATGTATCAACATCCCCAAGCTTAACTCCTGCTCGTCCTCGAGTAGGTAAGTGATAAAAAGAAAGAATAATTTTTGAGGTGACATGCACCATCAAAGACTTGATCAAAGTATTTATAAAACATTCAAAGCTGGGATAATAGTACTTCAATCATAACATGAAAGACAAAGTTCTAGCAATAAGCAAAGAAACTATGATGCAACATGAAAAGACACAAACAAAAGATTCATGAATAACAATGCTTTGCAAGACGTCTGTTTGTTTCACATAAAGAAAACATAGCATAATAGTATTCAACTTGTCCCTCATAGAGTAGCAAATATAAATGCATAGGACACCTTCAAAGTTCATAAGAGTGACTAGATACAATAGTTTAAAACAAGCAATATCAAGTTATGCATTAATCAACTAGTCTTGGGACAATGCACATAGAACTAAGAATGGCCACTATGCTCTCAAAGTAGGTGCATAAAGATAGAAGATGGAGACTCAATATAATGGTGGAAGAAAGGCCTTTATAAAAGGAAGTAGGGATTCAAGTCTCATAAAGAGCTTCCAAAAATTATGGTACTTATAGCTTTCAGCTCTCATTGCCCCTATCATAAGCATCTTGAAGTGATTAAGGTTAAAGTGAACAAACTATGGTGTACATGCTTGACGAAGTATCAGTCAAAAATCTCATGTCCCTTGTATACGAGGGCCGCTCCTCATGCTACTCAAGTTTAGTCATCGGTAAGTTCTTGTCATTGTAAGTACATGTGTATCATAGAGAACCGCCAACGGGGTACCCCTTGCCCGATGATACGGAAGAATCCCCATATCAAAATGACAAGGCAAGCAGACAACGAGCATCTCAGCAATCTTCTTATTTACCATGGGAATATGGTGCTTTTTTCTCTCTTTCCTCTTTTCATAGTATTTTTTTTCTCTTTTTTCTTTTTTCTCAATATAGGACTTTTTTTATTAGAAGAATGCTTCATAGACAGCTCATTATGGTTACGCTGCAGGTTTCCACCATGTCAGCATGGATTAGACCAGCGGCCCAGGCATTTCTCTAACACATATACATAACTCCATGGACTTACAAGCTCCCCTTTCATTTCACACCGACGACATCCATATACAAAAGAGCATGATATCAACTAGGTACAAGTACCAAGTGCAATGTTGAAAGTGTTCCCCATGAAAGCATGGTTCTGCTAATTCCCAACAAATAAGTGCAAACATATACAACATAGACGACACAATGGTTCAAGTTTATTAAGGGCAATAAAAGTAAAGTGTGCCATCAAGTTCGTGAGAGCTTTAATCACTAGTTTTCTCATAACAAGTTTAATTTGGAAGGTAAACAAAAGCATGAATATACTTGGAATAGCATAAGCTAATAGGTAGTTATGGTGGAATCTTTGGAATAACTTGGTTTAAGGAGTTGGATGCATGAGTGGAACTCATACTTTGTTGTGGAGGCTAGCAAAAGACTGGGACCGATAAACTAAGAGGACAATAATGGTCATAATCATGCAGGGCGACAAAACATCATTGATCAAAGCATAAAGTGATACTACAAGTTGAAAACTAAAGGATCATAAAGGCTATGGTGACTTGAGATAGTCATAACATGGTGTGAGCATATGCCAAGTCAACCCAAATAAAGCATCAAAGGAGAATACCACTATACTATGCTTTAAAATGCTAAAACAACGCATGATTCATCCAAGGCATATTAAGCAATCTCAATTGTTTATAACAAGTCATGCTACGGCAAAGAATACTAAGCATAAAGCCAAAACAATATCAAGCATGGCATGACAAAGCATAGGCCACAGTCAAAAATGAGCTCTTTTTACCAAGCATGAAATTTCCTACTCTTTTCCAAACCAAACCAAACCAAACTATTTGCAAACCAATGTATGAAAGAGGGGGTCCAACCAATTTATTCAGAAAACTAAGCAAACAAAAGCAAACGAAAAACCAAAACGAAAACGAAAAAGAAGACGCTCCAAGAAAAACACAATTGTGCATGAAACAATAAAAACGAAGCGTTTGGAAGAAACCTGGGATTTTTATTGATGAAGAAGGGGATTGCCTTGGGCATCCCCAAGCTTTGATGCTTGTAATTCTTGGATATTTCTTGGGGTGACACGCATGGCATCCCCAAGCTTGAGCTTTCGTCCATCCTTCATCCCATTACTCATTCCTTCCATACACCTGGAATTTTTCCTTCATACAAAACTTCATACACCTGGATAAATAAGTCTTAAGGTTCAATTCTAACACCAAATAAACTTCCATTAGAACACTAGCTACTGTAGCACTTCCCTCAAAAAGCTCAATTCTCCAAAAGAACTCAAAAAGGAACCAACAAGAAGCAAATGCAGAAAATGATAGAAATCTGTCAAAACAGACCAGTAGGTAAAGACAAATTTTTTCGAAGACCTTCTGTTGCTCAAATCAAAAAGTGTTGAACTAACGAAAGTTAGATAACAACCCGGGGCAGAAGCACAAAAATTCATGCCTCAAAAGACAATCAGAGATTTTACACGAAGTTTTACGGTGAAGCACAAAAATCTGTTTCGAGACAGCAATTTTCCCAATCATTACTTCTCTCTCATTAGAGGTTACTCTTGGCACAAAAAGCAAATAAAAAGGATAAGGAGAGGTTATTACAGAGGTAATAACTTTCAAGATCATCTAAAACTTTTGGGTTATCTCCCAATAAGTACTTTTCTTTAACGCCTTTAAGTTAGGCATAAGAAGCAAAGAAAAAATCAAGTGTTCTCAAATGAAGAAGCATTAAGACCAAATTTCTTGCCCTTACCTCTCTTACTTTTATTCTTAACCTTGGCGAAAATATGATTGTTTGGTGGAGAAGAAAGGTGCATGGTCCCCTTTCCCACATCTATTATTGCTCCAAGGAGTTCTAATAAGGACCTTCCAAGTGTAATTTGTCCTTTTCCTACACATTCAATAACAAGATAATCAATAGAAATCATTTTCCCAAGGATCTTTATAAACACTCATTCAGCTATTCTAAGAGGTAATATGGTAGTATTATTAGCAAGAGATATTTCTTTTCCTCCTTCAGTAAGCCCCCAAGTATTCAGAGATTTATAAATATCTTTGGGCATAAGACAAAATTCAGACATGATATCACAGCGAGCTTGAAAAGTTTCAGTGTTTATCTCAATCTTTACTGTAGGGAGCCACTTTGATGGTTCAGAATTTATTGGAACATAATTGTGATGCTCCCTAAGCGTATTATAGTAATCTTTTAAGCTAGTAGTGCTAGTCTCAAGAGTGTTCAACCTAGCAAATATTTTTGCGAAAGAAATATCAGTTTGGCTAGGCATGTTGTAAGTGATAATCAATTTCTTTATAACATTAATAGCATCATCCTCATTACATTGGAGGAAATCTCCTCCCACAACAGCATCTAAAGCATATCTATAGCAAAGAGTAATCCCAAGGTAAAAACTGCTAAAGAACAAGCTTTGAGTCATTTTAGGCTCAGTTTTTTCATGTAGATCGAAGATTCTAGACCAAGCTTCCTTGAAACTCTCTTCCATTCCTTGTTTAAAAGTGAAAATCATTTCCTCGGGTGACATAGTGATTGGAGCAAGGCTAGACTAGTGGCAACTCAAAATAGGAACTAATTTTTTTTGTGTTTTTAAAATAAGAAAGCAAAGAAGTAAGACTAAATTTTTTGTGTTTTTGATAAAGAAATAAGCAAACAAAGCAAAAAGAAACTAAGCAAAACAAAAATAATAAAATAAAGAGATTGGTTATGAGGAACTCCCCTTGTGAAGATGTCCTTGACTCCCTGGCAACGGCGCCAGAAAAATGCTTGATGGCTCTGAGTATGGCGCCCAGAAAAGTGCTGGTGCGGTGTTGATGTAGAGCTCATTAGGAACCCCAAGATGAAGGTATGATGAGCACATCAGCAAGTTTCCCTCAGTTATGAAACCAAGGTTTAATCGAACTAGCAAGTTTTCCCAACTTGCGATGAGGTTGTCAATCTCGTCGTGTTTTGCGGAAAACAAAGGATTATGAAAAGAAGTAAAAGTTTGCAGAAAGTAAACACAAAATAGTAAAGAATTGTAGATTGCATGTAAAGAAAAGGACCGGGATCCATAGTTCACTAGAGGTGGCTCTCCTTAAAATAGATAACATGCTGGGTGAACAAATTACAGCGGGGCAATTGATAAACATCGAGAAAGCAATACATACATATACTAATCATCTTGATTCCTTTGAGATTTGATTGGGCATTACAACATTATACATAGACTGCCATCCAACTGCATCTATGACTAATAATCCACCTTATGGAAGTAGACTTGTCCTATGGAAGCTTAGCAAGATTTTGTCCTATGGAAGTAGACTTGTTGTAATCAGTGTTGTGTTTAGTAGTCTACCAATGTGTATGTTTTGTTTTCTCGAAGTGCGTAAGGGGGTGATATGTCCTAAATATATTTGTCCCTTTGAATTTTCATATAATTTTCTTTGAAATGCCTAAAGGGATGATTTTCCGTAGTACTACTATGTCAACATAGATGTAATTATTAGTGTACAGAACATAAATTTCCTATACAACCACATAAAAATTGCATGTAAAAAACATTTATATGCACCTACGTGTTGAATAGCATGTGTTTATGTATATGTATAGAGTGTTGATACTCATAATAAGAATGTTTATATAGAACACATAATGTTTTCATACATGTAAAAAAGCTTCATGTAACATGTAAAAATTGGAAATTTAGAAAAGGGGAAAAGTAACAAAAAAGTCAAAGTAAAAAAGATGAAAAGGTATGCAAAAACACAGCCTAGCCCACCATCGAGCTGCTATCTTGGATGCTAGTGGAGTCACCTCTCTCCTCTCCTCCCCCTGCTATAGTCTGTTTGTCTTCCACCGCCCGCCCTGGGTCGGTCCGTCGCCGATCTCGCCGGCGCCGCTGGTAGAGAGAGCTGAGGACCGATGCCGAGGGCCCCTCTGTAGATACTAGCTTAGGGTCTGGGCTGTTTGCCCGTTTCTGGCTGCATGTCGTCGAGGCTGCGATGGGATCCTGGGGCTGGATCCCTTGCCGATGGACGCTCCTATCTCTGGCCGTCGGCACGGCATTGGGATGGTGGAGGAAGGCCACCAAGGCCTCCAATAAAGCCCGGCGGTGTCTGCATCTACGGATTCTGCCCCCTTACTCGGTCGGCCTTGGCGGCGAGGGAGGATTGGGGGATGTGGGCCGTCTGTGCTGTGGACCTCGCCTCCTCGCGCTTTCTCCTCATCTGCGCGGTTGCTTGTCAACCTTTCCTCCTCCGGCCGGCCATGGCGGCGAGGGGAGGAGGATTTCTGGCGTGGCAGCGACCAAGGATTCCGGGGAAGGCGCTTCTTCGAGTTACTCTGCGACGCAGTGGAGCGGCGTCGGGAGGTCTCTGCTCCTACCCTTTGCTCACGCTTCAATGGTTGAAGCTTCTGTGGAGTGGCGAGGATTCGGAGGCTCGTTCATAAAGCTCTCTTGGGTCTCTGCTTTTGCGACAACGATGGCCCTTTCGCTTCTCCCTTGACCGGCCATGGTGGCGAGGTGGGGAGGGGGATTTGGTCGCTGCTGCCATTTTTGTAGAGTCCGGTTGAAGCTGCGTCATCTCGCTCTTCATCGCAGTGGCCCTATAGCAGCGGTGATGTTGGGTCTTTGCCTGTTCTGGCCGAAGGACGACCGAAGGCTCCAATCTCCATTGGAGGCCCTATCTCGAAGCACAGCTCCAGAGCTCGACAACTCGTCAATGGCAAGTGGTCCGTCCCCCGCGATTGGCAAGATGGCTGGCGGCTGTGCTTCTACTCCGGATTGGAAGGCGTCACGGGCAAGAGACCTCGTTGATCTCGTCGATTTCATCGGCTTGAGGTCGCTGGAGTGCTGTGGCAGAGGTGCTAAGGGACTTGATTGCTTTTGTACTTTTAGTTCTGAGGTGCTCTGTGTAATTTTGAGGTTCCTCTTTTTATTTTCTAGCCTGGCTAGGGTGTTAACGGTGAGGGGCCTCTCCAATCTTGTACCTGCCACGTGTTGATTTTGCAGCTTTCTGGGTCTTCTAGACCTTTTATTGTTTTAAAAAAACATCGAGCTGCTTGAGGCGGGGCGTCAGGAAATAAGCCTCAGCCTTGCTGGTTGAATCCAATTTATTTATTTTGTAAAGAAAGGCAAAAGTTTTGCTTTGATAATTCATTAAATAAGAGAAGCAGTAAAAAATGGTCTTATGCCCGAACGCTACAATACCATAAAAAGTCAAAAGGAGGTAAAAATTATGAATAGCGGGCATAATGAAGGAACTGATTTTTTTTGGATCAGTAACGATGGAACTGTTAGATGGGTTGTTGTTAAGGTTGACAATCTTATCCATGAGTATGGGTACCCGATGGGTATTGTACCTGGACATGATATGGACATATTTTTATACACTCATAGATAGTACTCATACCCTATCACTAAGTCATGGATCACAAATATACCCATGTCTTATCCATTTAAATTGACATGCGGATCTTACATGTAGAGCTTTAACCAGTGTCATGGTTTGGAAACGGCTATAGTACCGTGCATATACACATATTCTGTCCTTTTAAACTGACATGCGGGCCTTAACTGTAGAGCTCCAGCATATGCAGCTGAGAGCAGACCAATAGGGCACGGGGACGAGTATGAGTTTGTGCTTTTTAAATTTAGATAATTGTCATATAATCATCTAGCTATTACTATTGAGTTGCGAAAATTAACGTTTTTAGTCAAAATGTGCTATGTGAATAATTATTATTTGATCTACCCACCGGGTACCAAAGGGTATGGGTACCTAGCGGGTATGAGTACGGGTAAAGTTTTATATCCATAGATACGGGTATAAGTATAATTATGTACCTATTAACTGTACGAATATGAGTATGGTATATTGACTACCATGCCTGCCTATTGTCATGCTTAGTTGTTGTAGCGTTTTTGACCTACATGAACTGCGGAGAGGCCTACCGTAAAGAAACTTGGTATGGGGCCATCCTTCGTCATTTGATGATTGAATCCAAATGTTCATCACTAGCAGTACAACTGCAGATATAAGGCCAACTCCAAGGGTACCCTGCAAAACTGATAGTCCTTTTGACCGTTTCGGTCCGTTTGGGGGCGGGGTGGACAGGATCCCGTCCTATGTCCGGCCTGGCATGGCTGGTACACCCAACGGTGCCCCATCTATTTGGCCCTTTTTTCCTTGGAACAAATTGAACCAAATGATCAGCAAAGTACGAAAACAGGACACACGGTTGGTTCATACATGAACGCAAACATAAATAGAGCGAACAATCTATGCATCTCGCTCGTAGATCATCTTCCTCTTCTTCTCGAACCAACTCCGTTGAATTGGGTCCATGTCGGTGAGATCCGCGGTCATGATCTGATTTGGTTCGGTTCGGCAAGTCGCTTTAGCTCTACCTTCTCCTTCCTAGCACGGGCATTGATCTTTTTTATCTCAAGACGCTTTCACTAGATTTCATAATAGTTCTTCCCCGCATCTTCTCTCTCATTGCATTTCCTCTTTTCCCTCTTGTCGATTGACACCTCCTTCTCGACGATCATCCCTTTCAACATCTCCTGGATGGCAACTGACAAAGCTTCACGCTTGAGCTCTAGCTTGGAGTTGTTCCTCCCTCTCGGCCTTTTGCTTGTTGGCCCTTCCTCGTCGATGATGATTCCGGCGCCTATACCCTTTGCACTTCCCGCATAGAGCTCTTTCCACTTCTCGCAATATTTGAGCTTTGTCCAGCAATGGCCCATTGTGAAAGGTTTCTTCTCGTGGCAAGTCTTGAAGTGCTGCAATGCTTGCCACACCTAAACCAACAAGTTCAAGTTCATGTCTGAATGCAATATAGAAATGTAAAGCTCGTACGAACGAGAACATATAGATATGTAGCAACATATCATGTCTCCAAATCCAATGCCACTCATGAGCCTTGACTTAACATGGTCATAAGAGGCACAAAACTTAGCGCATTGCTCAGAGATGAATGCCCACCTCTTCGTAATTGAGTTCTCATTGTGATCACTCGCAAACGGATGCTCACCGAAATGTTTGTGATCATGGAAGTACTTCCATAACCGGTTCCAAAATACCCCACCCTTTTTGTTCCGCACCAGTTATTGGATCTTGCCCAATTTCCATCCATGCCTCGCAAAGCATCTCGTCCTTGAGGGATGTGTACGACCCGTTCCTTCGGCTACCACCTTGTGTTTGCCGGACTAGTCCGTCCACAAACAAAGGTTCGTGGTCAATGGAGATACCATCTTCTTGGGTACCATGGCCTGGGAAAGGATCCTACAAGGACGTCTCTCGTTGGATCATATACACCGACGAGAAAAGAACAAGAACCAGACAAGATACCTACGTCGGAGTGGGCATCAGAGTTGGGGTCGGAGTTAGGGTCGATGTTTCATCAAACAGCTTGCGGGGAGTGGGCATGCTGCCATCGGGGATGCTCCTCCCGGTCTTGCTACTGCATGAAGAGCCACCGCCGACAGGCGCCGCGTTCAGGTCGAGGGCAAGCAAAGCCAGCGACTAGTCGCCGACGATCTCCGGCCCACCGGCGACAGCTGCTTTGACAGGAGGTGGTTTGTTCGCAGATGCGGTCGAGCTTGCTGTGCCCGCGGCGAAGGCAGCTAGCTGCTACTCCTTTATCATGAGCAAAGTGTCAGCATTCGCAGCAAGGTCCTCGGCGGTGAACTTGGCCTGGACGGCGGTGGCGTGCTCAAGGGCGGTGGCCCTTTCCTGGGCGGCTTGGGCATCGTCAATGCGCTTTCGGGCCTTCTCTCGACGGCTAGCCCTCTTCCTCGACTCCTCCTTCCGCTGGTCGTCCGTCAATTCTTTCTTCACGCGGACGATGATAGCGGCAGCAACAACTTTGCCGACTGCTTTTGAAGGACGTGCAGATCAACGGCCGGTGGAGGTAGATCAGAGGCCTGAGCAGAGCCAGTCGTAGCCGGAGCAGCTCCTAGAGGCACGAACGGGTCACGGTCAGGGAGAGCAGGTGCCGGGGAGGGCGGCATCGGTGCGTCCATGGCAGTGTGTGCTAGGGATTGGTGGTGAGAGTGGTGGAAAGTGGAGACTGGTGCCGATGGGTCTCTGGCTGACGGGATCGTGCAGGACACCACACGGACGCGCGGACAGTCCGTGCCCCCGCAAACCGAGCTTAACTTTCGACCCGATTTGCGTCGAAACGGCCGGATCCAGGACTGGCTCTTGCTTTGCGGATGCGCGTTGGGCTGTGACCTTGGTCTGAAAAGACAGGATCGGACCCACAACGGTCCGTTGGCGTAACCGGCTCAAAACACAGCTACCGGACAGCTTTGCAGTACTATAGTAGTTGCACATCCAACAGGTTGCTATGCATGCAGTGACCAGCAGGCAGCATGACCCTCCATGGTTCTCGCTTTAAGAAGCCACCGCCGGCAGATCCAAGAGGAGAGGACGAGGAGCACGAGAGGCCAGTTCGTTCATCCGTGGCGTGCGTACAGCCGTACAGGTACAGCATGCAGCACTCGGACCCCGCTGCAGGACAGACAGGCGTACGTACGCACAAATCCCATTCGGTTCATCCCTCCTGGACTGAACGACGCAGGACCCCGGCCGTGCCGTGACGATCTCGCGTACACTGTGCTGTGCTGTGCTGCCCCCGCGGAACCACAGTGTAATGTACTGCTACATACTGTACCGTGCTGGTTCACGCGGCGACGAGTACAGTTTCGGAGTGCATCTATACCGTATGGTAGCAGTCCGTCCCCCAGCACGCACGCAGCTACGTACGGCGAGTTTCAGCGCTGGTACTACTACAACCATTCGATCTCCAGCTGGTGTTGGATCGGTCGTCCTCTCCTCCGCCTCCAGTAGTGGTTTCTCGATCGGTGGCTCGTCATGTGGCCCGTGTCCCTCGCTGTCGCTGGACTGGGCTCCCATGCATCTAGCCAGCTCCTCGTCTGGTACGATACGAGTACAGCGAGTACACACTGCCTTTAGCGGCGGCGGAACGGCATGGCAGTCCTGGAAGGACGCGCGTCGCCGTTCAGGCAGAAGAAAACCCGCGCGCCGTGTCGCGTGCTGTCCGTGTGCCACATTTCTCCTCATCCCCTCGGCACACGAGCTGCCGAACTGCTCCTGCCTAAACTAGATCTGCGGCGTAGTATAGCAACTTAGCATCATCTGAGAACGGGAGCACACGTACGCGCTTCGCGCGCCCGGCGAGCAGGTGGATGTCGGTCGCGGCATGGACTCAGTCTAGATTGGTCTTGGCATCTTGGACGAGCGAGAGTTGGTGGGCGCATGTGAGGGGTTAGGTCCATCGGGTTCGCCACTCTTTTGGTTGGTCATGTGGGAGCATAGCATCATCGGGTAGTGGTGGCGGGTTGCGCGCTCAGCTGGTGGTGTGGTGGTGGCTGGCTGCCACTTACACGTACCGGGGAGGAACCTACGGTCACCGTAGCTCACACCACGGCACCTGGATCTGGGAAGAACCGATGAAGCGAAGAATAATAGTCCTGTCTGTCTGATCCCAAACGTGCCCGTGTCAACTTGGCGTCCTTGTCGATCACATGGGAACCGTGGGTGGGTCGACTTCGTTCATTCTGCCTAAGTTGGCAGTCAAAGTTGGCTGCTTCGAGGATAACTCTTTCGAAATTTAGAGGAGCTTACCTGCCCCAGCTATCCAGTAAAGAAGCAGTACGTATGTAATCTGAAGTAGTATTTGCTTGCTACGGTTTGGTGTCCGACGACAACGACGGCTCGTCTGTTTTTGCAGCAGGGAAGTCGATAAGAGGAAAATGGGTACGCAAGACGGATGGGGAACGAACGAAGCAATCTGGTCTTGGCCTACAGAGGATCCAATTTCCAAACCACGGTCCCGTATGTGTAGTATGCCGTGTGCGTGCATATATATGCACGGGACGGGCGCTGAACCTTCCAAAAAAAGTCCACTTCCACCTCATCATTTGCCCCTCTCTTTCCGTGCCCACTCACTCACACTCCCCCACACCACGCCCTCCGACGACCCTTCCTTCCTCGCCTCAAGCAACGCATCTCCCTCTCCCAATCTCGTGCAGCCCAACGCAGGCAGATATTCTAGACGCCCATAGGTGCCTCCTGTCCGGCCGAAACAGCTCCCTTGACGACCCCCGATGCAGCGCAGATAGCACTACTTCTCTCACCGCGGCTGCCACTTGCAATATACTCGACGACGCAGCCTACTGGTAAGAATCTCAGCTAGCAGCATTTCCAGGAGGGTCTTCACGGACCTTTTTTCATTAGGACGACGAAAATTGTCTAGTCGTGTTCCCAGGTGTAACATCCGAGGGTTTTAGGTCATAAAAAGATACACCATAGATTACTGCATTGCATTCATTCATAAGAAAATTCGTGAAATTTTCGTGCAAACTAAAAGAGGATGGAGTGATCAAAATATCTCTTACTTCGATGGATTATAATTAGTTCATCTTAGTGACTGCTCTAGGTTTCGACATGACCTCTATGCTTTCTTGTTGGTTTGAGAAGGTTTTGGCAGAGCTCATTCGCCGCTAACACGCCGAGCTCTGTGCCGACGCTCTCCGCCACCACCCCATCGTCGAGCTCTGCCTCTACCTCCTCGAACTCGTCGACGAGCTCTGTCGCAACTGACCCAATGAAGGAGCCCATCCCATCGACGAGTGATCGCTGAATTTCATATTTTTGTAATAATCTGTCGACCGGACATGGACTGCTTGCCATCGCCGAACATTTTTGGGCGAGTTTCTATTGAACTATTTTGGACGAATTTCTTTCGAACACATTTGGGCAAGATTTCACCGACATGAAGAAATAATTTCAAATATGTCGCTGGATTCTAGCTTTGGTTGGAAACGCGGCTGGAAAACTGGCTATTTACAGAATAAAAGTTACATCTATCCGACGCTAAATAGCGCAAGATTTGGACGTGGAAACGTCGAATGAGTGGAGATGCTCTAATGGCTGGCCTTTGTTTAGCGTGACAGAAAGCATCGATTGAGACAAGAAAGCGTGTCATGTTAACACCGCTTTACACCTGCCTTCCTGCTCGTGTCTCCAAAACCAACCTGTAGTTTTCTATTCCTTCTCTTCCTCCACGGGGCCAGGCAAACCAATAGACTGATCAGATATGTGTGTGTAAGATGCGTTAAGTGGCATTATAAGAACATCTCTAGCTGAACCCTCAAATTCGATCAGAAGAGTAAATTATTAGGTTTTCTCCTCTAAATTATAAGAGTCATCCCTGAAAATGACCCCGCTCACTCAATTATACTCGGCCCCAACTAGCGCCGAGTAAAATTCCCCCCCCCCCCCTACCTTCCTGCCTTCCTGGACAAACTTGTGGCTGGCACCACCGATGCCCCCAACTCCTGCTGGGACGGAAGCCCAAGGATCTACCGCAACCCTGCCGGAGCTCGCCGTTGGAATTGACTCACGCGTTGTTGCCTACACCGAGAAAGAGATTGGGGAACAAGAACGTGGTGTGGGCTATGCTACCTCAAGCGAGGCCGGCGGGAAAGGCGTAGCCTCCACGGCAATGAGAGCTCTCCCACCCATTGCTCCAGTCATTAGTGGGCCACGGTCTAGAAAGCCGGCAGTGGCCAAGAAGGCGCTCGTCGATGAAGAGGAAAAGAAGAAAATATGAAGAAGGAGGGATCAACATATGTGCCTCCCTCTCATCCATTAGCTCGTACCTCGTCTTCTGCCATCCCTACACGCCATCCTCTGGCGCGTTCGGCTGGCACTTCCGCCATCGACGTACCTGGCTGCCAAGTGCTCGATCAAATGCCGAAATTGTGGGAGATATGCCCTAGAGGAAAATAATAAATGGTGTTTCTTATCATATCTTATTAGTTCATTATAGGTTTTGTACCATGCCATATCGGTATCAATCAGAAACATTGGTACACGTGTGGTTTGTAAATAAACGAAGTCTTTAGTAGCCTCTTATCATCTAGTTCATTGGTGAACTGGTGATCAAGGTTTACTAATCATGGACATTTATATCAATTGACAATAAGGTCATGTCATTACATGAATGATATGATGGACATGTACCCAATATAAGTATTACAAAACGATCAAGTCACACAATTCATCGTTGTAGCAATTAGGAAACAAAGTATATCTAATCAGATCACTATCACCCGAGGCTGTCTTGAATGCATCAACCGTCACACCGTAATAGGGTGATCATAAAAGTGTATCTCAGGTATTCCGAAGGGATAGGTTGAGTGATGGCTCTAAAATAGCCATCTTTTCCCGCGTTTAAAAATTATTTTTAGTCAAGCAATTGACAAATAACTCTCTAGCGTTGCCACTAATGACTAATAATTACGAAGATATGAAAACCATTGCTTTTATTTGTGTTGTGCTGAAAATCATGCTTTTTAATACGAAATCAGGAGTCATAATGAAGATTATGACAAAGTCCACACGACCAAGTACTTCTAGAGCAATTGCCAGGCGCATGCAGCTGTAACGACCACTAGATTGGCAGGGTCTGGCCGCCATGTGGTGGTGGCTTCGTCTTGTCAAACCCTACAACTTTTCACGAAGATGCCTATATATTTCGAGGACTCGGCCGCCGTGCAGAAGGCTGCCATTTCAGATTGCATCACAACAACACCAAAAAAGATCCACACCATAATTTATCCCTTCCATCTTCAATCCTCTCCATTAGCCATAGCCATTACTTTGTAATTAAGATTTACTTGATTCAGCGACCACTGTAAGAATATTTGATTTCAATCTAAGTATTTTGCTCGATGTTTTCTATCCTTGGTCTTATTGTTATGAGTGAGTAGTCCTCACGGGCTGCGGGCTGGGGAGAAACCTCGCAGCAATTATGTGCATCTAATTTATGGGCGTATTGTGTATTGTTTGAAAGAGGGATTTGTATCTTTTGTTTCTTTGTCTCTTGCCTCAATAGGGTATCAACATATCAGAAGACAATGAAGATGTAGATATAGCAAAAACAAAAGATGTAGAAATAGGTTCCACTATAGAAAGCATAGGTAGTTGAGCTCGAAATAGTGTAGCATTCATAATAAGTTTCTAGCTCCAATGGTAATAAGTTTAGTAGTACTGTTGATTAGAGAGCTATTCCATTTGAATTTCATCCAGCATGTGAATCTTCATTGGACCAACAAGGATCTTGAAGCTTTTGTACACACATTTGGTTCTTGAAATGAATATAAGTGAGCTTGGACCCACAATGTTTCTCTTGTAGCACTCCGAGGAATGTAATATTAACAGAGTAGGCCTTCCATGAGTGTTATATCAACGACTTGTACAGTACAACATGCACTAGTGTACCAAGTCACCGCAGGAACCTACATTTAAAACGACCCTAAGCATCGGTGTTCCGGCTCGATGGAACGGCCTCGTTGTCTTTCCCGGTGCCACGCATCCTGGCCTCCCAATCGGCCTGCTTTTGGGCCCACCTCGTGTTCCGTGCTTTCACCATCAGCCAGCGTGCCGGCGGCTCTGGGTGACACCCTTTAGCGCGTTGTCGGCCGTTTCGCGCCGCCTCAGTTTTTTCGTGAAACTGCTAGTAATAGTCGTTCTGAGCAATCCGGGTAACCTCACGAGCGGTGGCTCTAGCCTCATTCTCCGTGTTGATGTGAAGAATGGTATGCCGCTTCCTCTCCATGAGGAGACGAGTGTTCTCCTCCATTTGCGCCCTCTATAGAGATCTCCGCGTCGTGGGCTTCAAGGTACCGACCGATCTCGTCGAGTGGTGATATTTTAACGCCGGAGAAAGCAAGTATGGCTGCTAGCTCACATGAACGTTGTTGCAGAAGGCGACCAGACTAGATGCGCCCAGTCTCTGTGTTGGCAACGCGCCACTGCGACTATGGGACGACTCTCTGTGCTGGTCAAGCGCCACTGTGACAATGAAACGACTCTCTGCGCCGGCGACACGCCATTGCGACAACACGAACCAACACCACCATTAATAGTTTACGATGATCGGCAGTTGTGCGAATGACAGGGCTGGCTCGCCAAGCGCCATGTCGCCAGTGTGTTGCGCTCGAGGCACCCACGACGTCGAGCTGGCATCGGCGCGCCGGACATGCTATTGAGCCGCAACGGACTAAAAACTGGTTTGGAGCACGCGGCAGGGCTTTTTTTTTCTCGCGCGTGCCCCATTAGCATATGGACGTCGTTTGGCTCTATATATATAAAAAAGAGTTAACTATAAAGAGTAAGTTTTAGGAAATCGGGCTAGAGATGCTCCAATATCTAGTGGTCGTACGTAGGCATACGTACGAGAAAAAACTACCATAGCCTGGATAAGCGAGCTCAACAAAATGTTCAGATCTGGAAACAATACTGCAAACTGCAAGGCTAAGCCTAGTAGTAGTACAATGTTATGACAGTTATCGTCTCCAGCCGATCAGGTCTGAAGGCAAGAAAATGCAGGCCAGATGAATTTAGCAACAAAGCAACAGTAGATAGAACAAACAGAACCTTCTGATCTGGCCGACCAAACGCGACGATTAAAGCCGTTTTTACTGGATCCAGCCAGACGAGAGAGTGATCACACCGTAATAGGGTGATCATAAAGGTGTATCTCAGGTATTCCGAAGGGATTGGTTGAGTGATGGCTCTAAAAATAGCTATCCCGTGGTTGGATGGTTAGGAGGGCAGTGGTACCCCCAGTCCACCAGAGTTCAAACCCCAGGTTTGACGCTTTGGTGTCTCATAAAAACGGAATATTCTTTCAGTGGGAGGCGACGTTCCCGTCGATAGCGAGACGCCTGTGGTGACTTCGTCAATTTCAAGACCCGCCGGCTCAGTCTCTCGGAGGTGCTCATAGGGGTAGGGTGTGCGTGCGTGTGTTCATAGAGATGAGTGTGTACGCGTTGTGAGCGTCTGCGTTTGTACTGTGTTTCTCAAAAAAAAAATAGCTATCTTTTCCCGCGTTTAAACATTATTTTTAGTCAAGCAATGGACAAAAAACTCTCTAGCCTTACCACTAATGACTAATAATTGCAAACATATAAAAACCATTGCTTTTATTTGTGTTGTGCGGGAAATCCTGCTTTTTAATACGAAATCAGGAGTCATAATGAAGATTTTGAGAAAGACCCCACGACCAAGTACTTCTAG
This sequence comes from Avena sativa, assembly GCA_916181665.1. Classification (NCBI taxonomy): domain Eukaryota; kingdom Viridiplantae; phylum Streptophyta; class Magnoliopsida; order Poales; family Poaceae; genus Avena; species Avena sativa. The sequence goes on along the minus strand of OV702290.1, from coordinate 550,152,404 downwards.
AGAAATTGCCAGGCTTATGTAACAACCACTGGATTGGCAGGGTCCGCCCGCCATGTGGTGGCGGCTTCGTCTCATCAAACCGTACAACTTTCGTGAAGATGCCTATATATTTCGAGGACTCAGTCGTCGTGCAGAAGGCCGTCATTCTCAGATTGCATCACAACAACACCAAAGGAGATCCACACCATAGTTTATCCCTTCCATCTTCAATCCTCTCCATTAGCCATAGCCATTACTTTGTACTTGAGATTTACTTGATTCGGCGACCATTGTAAAAATATTTGATTTCAATCTAAGTATTTTACTCAATATTTTCTATCCTTCATCTTATTGTTATGAGTGAATAGTCCTCACGGGCTGCGGATTGGGGAGAAACCTCGCAGCAATTATGTGCATCTAATTTATGGGAGTGTTGTGTATTGTTTGAAAGAGGGATTTGTATCTTCTATTTCTTTGTCTCTTGCCTCGACAGGGTATCAAAATATCAGAAGATAATGAAGATGTACATATAGCAGAAACAAAAGATGTAGATATAGGGTCCACTATAGAAAGCATAGGTACTTGAGCTCGGAATAGTGTAGCATTCATACTAAGTTTTCAGCTCCAATGGTACTAAGCTTAGTAGTACTGTTGATTAGAGAGCTATTCCATTTGAATTTACTCCAGCATGTGAATCTTCATTGGACCGACGAGGATCTTGAAGCTTTTGTATACACTTTTGGTTCTTGAAATGAATATATATGAGTTTTGATCCATAATGTTTCTCTTGTAGCACTCTGAGGAATGTAATATTAACAGAGTAGGCCTTCCATGAATGTTATATCAACGACTTGTACAGTACAACATACAATAGTGTACCGGGTCACCGCAAGAACCTACATCTAAAACAACCCTAAGCATCATAGTTCTGGCTAGATGGACTGGCCTTGTCGTCTTTCGTGGCGCCAAGCATCATGGCCCCCCACTCGGCCTGCTTTTGGGCCCGTCTCGCTTGCCGTGCTTCCACCATCAGCCAGCGTGCCGACGGCTCTGGGCGACACCCTTTAGCGCGTTGTCGGTCAGTTGGCGTCACCTCGGTTGTTTCACGAAACTTCTAGTAATAGTCGTTCTGAGCAATCCGGGCAGCCTCACGAGCGGTGGTCTAGCCTCATTCTCCCTGTTGATGTGAAGAATGGTATGCCGCTCCCTCTCCGTGAGGAGACGAGTGTTCTCCTCCATTTGCGCCCTCTATAGAGATCTCTGCGTCGTGGGCTTCAAGGTACCGATCGATCTCGTCGAGTGGTGGTATTTAACGTTGGAGCAAGCAAGTATGGCCGCTGGCTTGCATTACCGCTACTGCAGAATGCGACCAGACTAGATGTGCCCGGTCTCTGCGCCGGCAATGCGCCACTGCGACTATGGGACGATTCGCTGTGCCGGTCAAGCGCCACTGTGACGCGGAACGACTCTCTGTGCGCCGACGACACGCCACTGCGACAACATGAACCGACGCCACCATTAATAATTTAGGATGATCGGATGATGGGCCGCCCGCTGTGCCAATGACAGGGTTGGCTCACCAAGCGCCATATCGCCACTTTTGGACGTGCCCCATTAGCATTTGGACGTCGTTTGGTGCAAAGGGCACACGACCGGAGATGCTCTATATATAAAGAGTAAGTTTTAGGAAATCGGGCTAGAGATGCTCCAATATCTAGTGGTCGTTTGAGTATGCAGGCATACCTGTTGTAATGGTACCAGAAAAAACTACCATAGCCAGGATAAGCAAGCTCAACAAATGTTCAGATCTGGAAACAGTACTGCAAGCTGCAAGGCTAAGCCTCTGAAGGCAAGAAAATGCAGGCCAGATGAATTTAGCAGCAAAGCAACCGTAGAACAAATGGAACCTTCTGATCTGGCCGACCAAACGCGACGATTAAAGCCGTTTTTACCGGAGCCCAGCCACACGAGAGAGTGTCAAGCGCGTCCAGGCACGCACGCACGATCGAACCACACTGTCACGGCCCCAGCCTTGCCTGGACCCAACCCGTTCCTGTCCCAGCCCTGTGCCGCGCGCTGATGCATACTCCATGGCCAACAATAATTCGTGCTCCGCCGCGCCCACACAGCACAGCCCCAACCCAATCAATCAACGAAACGGTGGGTTTGGATTCCACGGCACCAAATCTCACTCCTGATCCCTCGATCGTCTCTCGCAAGTAGCGGTACTAGTACGAGTCTTATGATGTGCTAACTAACCACCAGTTGCAATGGGGAATTTTTTTCAAGGCAATCATAGAGGAATCGATTAAATGTAGTACTTGCGTATGAATCAATCACATATACATTGCTATCTTTTATATATATGTCCATTTCCAAAAAACAATTATATATATGTATCTCGCCATGGAAAAAATCTTCACCATAAGACCCAACACCACTTATTTTCTGCACGGACTCACTGAATGAAGGAACAAGCTCGTCACGGGTCTCTCGTCTTCTGTCTGTCGATTTGATGTACACTCTGAAGAAAAAATAAAATGGGAGGGGGATGGGGGGAAGAAACGAGATCGAGAAAGGGGAAGAATGAACAGGGGAAGGAAACAATGGGGCACTAAAATAGGAGGGAGATCCATGGACAGGGAAGAGATCAAGGCGTGTACCGTGCGCTGTCACACGGGTGTTGACGACGGTGGCTAACTCTCTAGAAGAGCTCCCAGTCGAACCGCGGGATGGGCGACGAGTTGGGTGCCGTGGTCTTCGTGGTCGTGGCGGACGCCATGGTGGTGGTCGCCGTGGCTGAGGACGTCGACGGCATCGACGACAGCAGGTCGAACGTCTCCCAGCTCGCCGTGGGCGCTACCGCCGCCGCCTTGCCGTTCGCCGGCGCGGGCTGCTGCTTGAACTGCCGCCGCTGCGACACCGGCGGCGGCCGCGGCGGCAGGTGCAGCGACCGGTCGGCCTTCGCGTTGCCGTTGCCGTTGCCGTTCGATTTGGGTGCCGGCACCGCCGACGCGTTCTTGGCGCGGATGACGTCCAGCGTCTCCACGTACTTCTGCACCCGCTTCTCCTGAGATTCAGAGACGAGCCGGAATCAGTTGAGCTTTCCGCCGCGTGTAATAAATGTGTTCGTCAACGGTTTCGGCGAGGAATTTAATTGGGCGTGGGTGTGTGGGTGTACGTGCTGACCTGCAATCGACGCTGCGCCTTGACCTCGCCCTCGGCGGCGATGGCGTCCAGCTTGACCAGCTCCGTCATCAGCGCCTCCGTGAGGGCCACCACGTCCGCCTCCACCACCCTCCCGCCCTTGCCCACGACAGCCTCCAGCGCCGACACCTGCGACCCGACCTCGATCAAAATCCCAAACTCGATCGACGATTACGGCGGAACGAAGGGCACAGAGTCCTCGTTGTCTGGTAGTAGTACCTTGGTGGCGAGCTTGTCGACGTCGAGGCTGATGCGTGAGATGGCCTTGGCGGCGCGGTCGGCCTTGTCGGCGCGGCGCTGCTCGAGGAGTCGCTTGGCCTGCGCGGCGGGGTCCTCGAGCAGGACCATCTTGGATCGGTCCTTGACGCCGGACATGTCGAGGAAGGCCTTGGAGTCCCTCTCCTTGTCCTTGTAGACCAGCTTCTGGTCCTCGTGGTGCAGGCCCGTCTTGGCCGACATCATCTTCTTCAGCTCACCTGCACCCTCAAACAGTCCACCCAATCAGAGAACAGCTCGGCCTAACGAAATCCGGCAACCAAGCCGGGCAGGGGTGCATCGCATTTGCATTAGGAGTAGTAGTAGTGTATTACCGAAGGAAGCCTGGGCGCTGATGTAGATCTCGTGGTATACGGCGTTGAACTTGACCTTGACGCGGATGGTGGGTACGGGCGCGGCGGGGGCGTCGGCGTCCGGGCTGCGCTTCTGCACCAGCATCCCGCCGGGCCGCACCTCCCACTCGTCCTCCTTGGCTGCCGCCGCCGCCGAGGCCGGCGGAGCGGCGGGAGGGGCGGCGGTCTCCTTCATGGCGTCCAAGAATGTACCTCTGGCCTTGGCGCGCATCATCTTCTCATGGCAAGTGTACACCGCACACACACACGCGCAAAGAAGCAACCGATACTCCCGGCAACAAGAACCAACAAGGAGCAAGGAAAGGAAAGAAATTAACTGCCGCACGCGGCAAACAGAAATCAGTCCCTTGGCCGACGCGGAGTATTGATTCGGTCGAGAAAGAGCGAGGCGGATTTGCTGGCGCCGGATCCGGGCGGAGAGGAGATACTGCAGGTGCCCCCTGGGCTCAATTGGGGAAATGAATCAATCAGGAGGGATCAGGGGGAGAGAGGTAGGTGGGACTTGGGAGGGTAGGAGGTAGGAGAGGTGGTGGCAAGGAGGGAGGGAAGAAATAGAGGGAGATGGGGAAAACAGGGGAGGGTACTGGGCAATACTACAAGTGAGGGACAGGGCGGCACCGGAATATTTATACTGGTATGGTAGAGATAAAGAGGAAGGAAGGCGTGCGAGGGAGTGAGCGCATGTGGATTCTGTGCTGGAGTAACAGACAGGGCAAGTAGTCTGTAAAACATCATCCGCCCCCGATCGGTCGAGCCAGAGCGGCCCCCTTTTCTCTCCGGGGACGCGTGCGTGACTTGAGTGAGGACGGGGGAATAAATCGGGGGTAGGCAAGGCAACCTGCCATGCCATTCTGCGCGCGTCGGCGGCTTGCTGTTTGTTTCCCTGCCCTTTTCTCGTGACGGCTGACACCAACACGCCATGGGCGTGAAGAGAGACAGGGAAAGGCGGTGTGGCGTATGTGGAATGCTCTGTTTCTTTATTTTCCGCGCGGCGTAGCCATCTAGTACGCATCCTTCTGTTTCTCTGGTCGTGCCGAACCGGGCGAATGCTTGGACGGAACGGGAAGGCGGCGGCGCGACGGTCGGGACGGACTTCGCCGCCAAGCAACCGTGCCACTTATCTTCCCGCGGCGATTGCCACCAGGCCACCAACCAACCCAAAACCTTCTTTCCTCCGATCTCTCCCTTTCTCCCCTACCGCTGATGCTTCGCCTTTCTGCTCTTTTCCCCTACCGCTGCCAAGCATCGCGAAGCAAAGCCTCTTTATTGCCTTGACGTGTTGCCGGGAGCAGTAATCATCTGCGAACTGACAGCCTCGACCGACCGACCGACCCATCGATCGGTACTGTTCCTTTGCCTCAAAGTGTTGCCTAGCCTGGAATAATTGCCGGAAGTGACGGCGAACAAACCTTAGCACACTCCATACCTGTAGCATGCGTGCACCGCCCCTATGGATCATCCGCCGGCCGGCGTATCAGCTGAGAAAGCCAGAGTCTTTTTTGCCCAGTGCCATGGGCGGTGACACCATTGCGCTGCTCAACTCTTTACCGTATCTGGCAGCGGCAGCGGTTTCCGTTTCCCCAATGAGGCGAAGCTGCGGCTCGACAAAGGGAATGGTAGGATGGGGCGACAGGCGTCGCTCATCATGGTCGGTCTCGCGCACCGTCGGCGGCCGGCCGTAGCAGAGCGGAGTAGTAGCTAGAGGCGTGCGGTGCGGTACGGACACGGCGTCTGCTGTACAAGTTGACTCGGTCAAACGAGCCAATAGTGTGAACTGGTCGATCGCTCCAGCTGCTCGACCGACATGCTCCAGAGTTCAGATACTACTACCTCGTTTCACTGTTTTTACTACACTGGCTAGCACTCCGGCGGTGACAAGCGAACGCTTTTGACTTTTCCCCACGCGGTGGGGAAGAAGAAAGCAGGTGGGCTCCACGCAGTCCACCGCACACGAACGAGCCGGCCGGCCAAGAAGACCAGCTCAGGCCCCGCCAAACTGCCGCTTCCGTACGCACGCGCGCGCTGGGGGGACCCGCCTGTCAGGGACAGAGGTGCCGAGAAACCCGCACCGACACACGCGCCGGCGCGTCTGCCCGTCCAGGATGACTCCAGGTCGGAGCGATTCTAACGTGGTCCGACAGCGACCGTGCAACCTCCGGCGATTGACTGTGGACTCCGCACGCCGGCGACGCGGCACCCACCCACGTCCGCGCACCGCGTCGCTCACGAACTCAGCGCGAGCTAGCCATCAACACTCGTTCCCCCACCCCTCCCCAAACTTGTTATGGAGGCGCCAGCGTAAAAAATTGTCCAACCATGCTCCCAATTTAGTTTTGGCGCCGGACGCGTCTAGACCGAGCCCAGCGCGCAGGGAAGCTAGTAGGGACGCCAGATGGAGCGAAATAAAGGTGTGTTCAATTCGGGAACAAAGTGAAATGAAATATCATGGTTCTATTCCACTAGAATGGGTTGGTTCCGTTCTTGTGTTTGGTTAGGATAAAAAATGTGTAATGGAATGGTTCCATTCTCTGTTCGGTTGGGCAAAAAAGTGGAATGGAATGGTTCCATTCTATGTTTAGGTGCATTTAGCAAAAAGAATGATAAGAGAATAGAGAGAGTGAGAACGTTTGGGTGGCTTTAGCATAGAGGAACGGAGAGATTCCATCAATTTGGTGGAATGAGTGTATTCTGGATTTAGGGGGAATATTCTCTTTTGAGGAACCACCTCTCCATTCCATTTCTCAGCTGAACACTAAAACGGCTCTTAGATGTGGAACCATTTCATTCCATTCCACTTCGTGACACCAACCGAACACACCCTAAGTGCACGGGTCAACCCTGTCGGTGACACACCCCGATATTCTCTCCAAAACATTTATTTTCCTCCGCTTTGTCCGCCATATCACCTCGTATTCCCCATCTGCACGCTCACTCCCGCCATTTTCTCTCTCCAACCAGCCGAGTCGTGCCACGCTGCCATGGCACCGAAGAGGGGATATGTCACTCCCCGTTCAGTCGACGCCACACCGAAGAAGAGGGGGAATACCAAGAAGGAGCAGCTGGAGGGGATGACCAACACCGAGTGGGCTTTCGACTTCCAGTGTCGCAAGGTGGAGAACGCCAACCGTCGGCAGAGGGAGTTGAAGGCGAGTCAGCGAAAGGCTTTGGAGGCGGAGGCGGCCATAGCGCAGAGGGTCACGATGATGGCGGGGATGGGGGTGACGGCAACATCTCAAGCTGGCTAGTTCATTCCCGGCGCATGGGGGAGCCAAAGCAGCGTGTCCTCCCTCTACGTCAACCTCGTCTCCAGCGCAAGCGGACGGCTTCCCAGAAAGCCAAGATACACCGCAGCTCTCTCGCTTCTCGTCGGGCCTCCATGAGTTCAATCCCCTAGGCAACTTTAACCCCAACACCTTCACCGTCGCGGATCTGAGCTGCGACAACGCCGGATCTCCGGCACTCCGTCGTCCCATTTTCAACAACGCCCCTCCACCTCAGCCCGGCTTCCACCAGTTCTCCGCGGGCAGCAGCAGCCAGGGCGCCCATGGGCCGTTCAGTGGAATGCCCGATGGTAGCGACATCCTGGCCGACATCATCAACGAGTGCTCGCAGAACGCCTACACGCAGGAGGAAGCCGAGGCATACGGCGAGAAGGAGGATGGCAGCGCGGAGCCGTGGAAAATGAGGCCTACGCCTATGAAGAGGCCGAGCCCACCGAGCAGGAGGTGGAGGTGCCCGTGGCCGACCTAAAAAGGAAGAAGAAGGTGTCCGCGGCCACCTCGGGCGAGAAGAAGAAGAAAGTCGAGATCCTGGAACGAAGTGGAGCTCGAGGGAGGACGAGTGCCTCGCCGAGGCATGGAAGACTGTGAGCATCGACCCTTTCATCGGTGCCAACCAAAACACCGACAGCTATTGGAAGAGGGTGACGACGGCTTTCGACGATTGTCGCCTTTTGGATCCCTATGCCAAGAATTTGCGCCATGATCGTAATGACTTGGCCATATCTCACTGTTGGGCGTTGATCCAACATACTTGCAACAAGTGGCACGACATCGTGGGGGAGGTCCGACGAGTACACGTTAGCAGCACCAACTTTGACGATCAAGTAAGCAAACCTAGACGACAAGTATTGTGCATTATAGCCCCTGTGTTTGATGTTTTCATTGTGTCAATTGCATTGTACATGTGAGCCTTGATCACCGCCTACCATGAGGACAATGGAGACGTCGAATTCAAGTTCATCCATGTGTTCGCCCCGATTGAGACGTGCGACAAGTGGACGGAGACGCGTACAACGCATCTCCAGCAACAACGCCAGCTATGACCCCGACGCGACACCATCAGCTGCCTCCGAAGGTCGCCCCATTGGGCAAAAGAAGGCTAAGTCTTTGAAGGATTCGGCGCCGGCCATCAGGAAGTTGGTCGTCCATCAGGAAGTTGCACTCGTCCATCATGGCGTGCATGGCCGACGCCGCATCGCATGGCGTGCATGGCCGATGCCGCATCGCATATCGCGATTAGGGCAGAGCAGACCGCCAAGATAGAAGAGATAGTTGTGGCAAGGTGAGCGTCGGTGATCGAGAGGTAGGGCATCAAGCTCGCCCTGATCAAGGCCAACGTGGTGACGGAGAAGAGGAGGGAGGAATTGGCGATCCTGATGGTCGACACCACGGGATGGATGACGAGGTGAAGTCGTGGTGCCTCTACCAGTGCGCCGCCATCTTGTCTAGGAATAGAGTTCCACTGGCGACCTCAGCATCCTCGGCGACAGCGACTCCGGCAGCAGAGACCCCCTCCCCCCGGCGACAGCTACCCCGCCATCGGCTACCCCAGAGGAGGTGCTTTTCTACCCTGGCGAATGATCTCGTCATCTGATTTCGGTGGCTATGTAATGTGAGGCCGGCCGACATGCACCCTTTTTTATGGTGCGCGCTAGGCGTCCCCCGGACGATGGGAACCTTCCCATTGTCCTGCTTCTGCTGCTGCCACGTGTCCCCAAAATCGCCCTAAATCCCGCTTTTGCTGTAAAACACCCCATTTTCGCTACATATGTTCCCGCTTTTATTTCTGAAGAAAAAAATGGTTCATTTCAAAAATAGATCATCACCGAAAACCTCGCCGGAGACCATGCAGCAAAAAAATATGCTAATGTAGCAAATCGACTTCGCCACAGATATCGTCGGGAAAAACTCAATGGTGACTCTCGCCGGAGACCTTGTAGCAAAAGTTGACACTGTTGTAGCAAAATCACAAGACGGTTGTAGCAACAAAGTTCTTCTAATGTAGCAAAAAAAACTACTTCGTCGGAGACATCATCGGAAAATTTAGCCGGAAGACCTCGCCGGAGAACTTGTAGCAAAAACCAGGCCGGCCGCGCTGGCAGCAACCACGGCCGCCCATGGCAGCGACCAAGGCTGCCCATGGAAGCAAGCTCGGCCACCGCTGGAAGCAAGCTTGTCCGCCTGTGGAAGCAAACTCCGCCACCGCTGGAAGCAAGTTTGGTCGCCGCTAGCAGCAACCACGGTCGCCCATGGCAGCAAGGTCGGCTGGCCATGGAAGCAAGCGTCGGCGGCGGCGGGAGCGCCGCGAGGAGGGTCGGCGGAAGGCATCGACGGGCGCGGCGGCTGGTGGCGCAAGGCTGCGGCTGTGCTGCGCGGAGGTCGCCGGGGGTAGAGGTCGCCGGGGCGGAGGTGGGCAGAGCTCGCCGGAGACGAGGCGGAGGTCGTCAGGCAGAGCTCGCCGGAGCCAGAGGCGGGGGGAGGAGCTCTCGTCCACCGCGTTGCAGGAGGGAGGAGCTCGTGGAGCGGCGGCTGCTGGCGGAGGAGCCAGGACGCGGGGCGGAGCGGAGCACTGACGCGGGAGGATTAGCGTGGGCGCGGGGCGGACGATCTGGACGATGCATCATCCGGGGGATGTCCATCATTTTTCCTTTTTTATTCGTTAGATCCGACGCCGTATTCCCCCCTCCTCTCCCCCCTTCTCTCTCCTCCTCAATAAGACCATCCACCAGATGCCGTATTGGGGAGCTAGTGGAGATGCTCTGTGCTAGAAACTGAACTCCTTCATATATCGTGTCGGTGGAGTGGATATCCGGCCCTAGCGGCCGACCAGGTTTCTTTCGGATTCATCCAATTTTTGTAAATCTAACACATCTATTTTAAAAACGGAGGGAGTAAAAAAATCGCCGGTCTTGCGTCCGTACTGGCGTAACGGTAACATCCATCTGCGCGCACCGTGGTGCCGTTCGTGCGCGTGGACGTGTGCAGTTCACTTGTTTAGACGAACAAACAAATTACTGGAAATAAAACATACTGAGAAAAATATTGCACGCACACGGGTTTGCCTGCCTGGCTCTGGCCATGATTCCTCCATTCCAGCTTGTGATTGTCACGGCTCCGGCCTCGTGACCACGTACTACACCATGCGCGCGGGTCCTGCAAACGGCGACGTAGACGTCGACGGCGACCACTTGATCGTAACGTCACTTGTCGATATCGGGTTCAGCTCGTCTACAGTTGTGTAATTACTGTATAGGTGCTGTAGCTTGTAGATCTGCCGTCCACTCAGATCGAAAGACTCTCCTTCCCCTCTCTCTCTCATTAATTCTGTTATTAACTTGGAAAAACCTCTGCACCGGCGCGACGACGCCGGAGATCGGAAGATGACGCCGAAGACGACGGTCCTTGGGCTCCCCAAGCCGGCTGGCCGCCGGCCAACTCAATTGACGTTGCAACTGTTCGACGTCGTGTGAGGTCTCCCGCCATAGACGAGATGCAGAACAAAGTGCCGGTTACCGAACATGCAACATTAGTTTGATCAAATTCTGATTAGTACTCTGGTGCCCCACTGAAAAACTGAAGAGCGCATCTTCTATTCCAATTCATGGATCGAGCATGAATTCCTCCACCGCCAGTTAACGAGCAAGCTTTGACCAATTCCTCCATGCGACCATGGTCCAGCTAACAAGTAGAAGCTCTGTCTCAGGAACAAGAATGACGATGGTCGCCTTGACGATGTTCTGCAGCATTCATGTAGCTCTAGGAGGCTAGGGAGCCCCCGACCTTCTACGACATCTCCGGCGTATCTGCTTCGGCGCGGAGTTTTTTCTACTAATCAAATAGAGTATTAAGGGGAGAGAAAATATAGCCTTTGGATCCGAGTGGACGGCAGATCTATAAGCTACAGCACCTATACAGTAATTACACAACTGTAGACGAGCCGAATCTCCAGTTGGTTTGCATAGCCAACAAATCGCAACGGACAAACTAGAATATTTAGGCTTGGGATGCATGGCATGGCTCGTAGCATCTCCACTAGCTGGACGTTTCTTAGCCGAAATCCGGTGCTATTTACCGTCGGATGGATATAATTTTCAGCTCGAAAAAGGCTAGTTTCCCGGTCATGTTCCCAGGTATGGTCCGCAGGCAAGGCAAAATCAGCGACATTTCGCGTGAATTCGGCTCAAATTCACACAGTTCGGCATAAATATAAATACAGAGCAGTGTTTGCCATGAAATTAAACGCAATAAAGTTCGGCATAGTTCGGCATAGATTGAAAAATAAGAAAGTTCAGCATAGTTCGTCATAGATTGAAACACAACATAGCCGCGGCAAAGACGGGAGAAGGCGAAACAATGCCTACGCTGAGGGGAGAGGATGCGACGGCGGCATCAGACCTTTCTAAATGCGTGGATTCGACTGGGCAGGGCATCGCCGGCGACGACATGGCGGCGAGGAGGCGGGTGGGAGAAGGCTCTGTGCTACGGAAAAGCCGAATCGCGGTGAGAAATGGGCTATGTTGCTGACAGGGTTGGTCTACCCTTTTTTTTATTCATAAAAAATGGATTGAGGGGGTACTTGATTTTGACAAATAAACCAGAGGTGGGATCACACTTAACACACGATACTTTCTTTTTGAGAAACTTAACACACTATACTTACTCCAGAGTTAGCTGCAGACGAAGAACTCCCCGTACGGTGATCCACAGATCTCGCCACTTCGCAAGGACTGATTAACTAGTGGGTAATCCAAAGGGGACCGACCGTACCCACGCGAAAAGTCAGCAGCTGTAGGTACGCGCAACCAAGTTACTACCAACGAAACTTGTCATCATCACGGCCCCAAGATTACTCGCCGCCGATATAAATTGGCCGCAACTCTCTTGCAGATCATCTATAGCTCCATGGGTAGTACCGCCGTGCTGCCGGTACAAGTACTTGTACCGGACCCCGTACTTTGACTGGTCATTATAGCTGTTCGTACGGTTAATTACAAAGCTACAAAAGACTGATCGCAAGGAAAAGGTGGCAGTTAATCAAGGGTTATTACAGGTTGCTGATACTTTTTAAGAGGTGGTGATGATTATAGGTAGGGTTACTGACACTTTTGTAAGAGGCCATGATGATGCTAGCTAGGGTTGCATAGACAGAGACTAATGCTTTGTTTTCCTTAAGAATATGTATATTTTTTATGTGCTCTGACCGATCTGATCCAACTTGTGTCTTCTTTACCATGGAAATGAAACTGCGTGTATGTTCTGCACTTTCTCCGGGTCAACAAGTTGACCCGTCAAGATAAATGGATAAACTGAGTAGTATCGCAGTGACACACAGCTTACGAGATCAGCGATCATCTTTGTAGAGATCTCGCTAACATGGAAACATGCCTGCAGTCAAGATTAACACATCCCGACAAACCGCAAATTGACACCGCCATGATAGTTAAACTTCTGCAAGAAAAATAACAAGACACAAGGAAGATCGATGGTTAGAAAGAGGAAAGTACGAGAACAAGGAATATATCGTAGGCTTTAGCCAGCCGATAGCGATCACGGTGCCGAGCTGCTTTTCCCTGGCATGATTAGCAGTGTGTGCGCCTTTGCTTTTGTTTCTGGGGATATATGCTCTCATTACCGATCATGAGCTCATAATTCAGTGGTCGCAAGTGTGCTTTGCGATCACCGGTCGGTCGATTAAGATATGCGGATCTAGTGTGTGTGACAAAATTAACCTCGATCTTATCAGATTCTTCGCAAGTGTGCTTTTGCTCTTAAGATTCTCTATCTAGCTGATCTGCCAAATAAAAAAAAGTCTAACAGTGTGTTGTCATGTTTAAATATAGACAAATTTGGCGGTGCTCGCGCCGCATTAGGCTGATAGATAGATTAGCCAGCTGTGCACATGATGGGGGAATCGGAATGAAATGTGCTGTTTTAGCTCTTCCAATCATAATGTTGTTTCGTTAGTGTAACGAACAAGTTCTTCCAATCATAATATGATGCATCTAGCTCGAGTGATCCTGGGAAATCCGATCTGGAGTTGATGATGAAGAAGCTGGGACTTAGGGAGGATGATCTAGATGATGTCGTCTATGAAGATCGGGCACCCCGCCCATTGAAACTACTCGTTGGCTTGCCATAGCCAGGGTTCACACGGATCGCGAGTTTAGCGATTTCTGGTTTTACAGGAGTATGCGAACTGCTTGGAATTTGGCACAGGATGTTAAGTTCAGATCGCTGGAAGGTAATCGATACACCATGCAGTTTTCTTGTTTGGGAGATTGGGACAAAGTAATGGAGGGAGGTCCATGGACCTTAGAGATCATCATGTTTTACTAGCTGAATACGATGGCTTCACAAAGCCCTCTGAAGTGGAGCTGAATACCTTCAAAAATTGGATTCAAATCCATGACTTGCCAGATGGTTTTAAACCTTTTCTTGAGTCACTGGCCGGGAAGGTGGGGAAGGTGCTGAGCGCGGAACCTACCTCGGGAGATTTCTCTGGTAATTTTTACCGTGTTAGAATAAATCTGGATGTAAGGAAGCCTCTCAAATTGGTTGTTTCAATGGTCAGAGGAGGGAAGAGACCGCTTTTTTTGGTCAAATATGAGCGTCTACCCGACTGATGTGGTTTCTGTGGTATGGTGGGGCACCTGAGTACGGAGCACGGTGATGGTCTGCATCCACCGGAATCTCTTGTTTTTAAGGAGTTGAAAGCTGATTGGAGTATTAGAGGTCCTGGTCGTGGACGAGGACGTGGTAGAGGGTCAGGTCGTGGTTTTGGCAGGAGCTTTTCAGGAGGAAGTTTAGCACCGTATACTGCCGAAGATGAATTACCTGAGGAGTCTGTCCCAATGGCTGTTGATCCAAATAAAATACGTACTGGAGAAATTGCTAATTCTGCCTCGCAGGTGACTGATCTTGTCAATCAATTCCAAGTGGCAAATCAGACTGTTTCGGTCCCTCCTAGCCCTCCTATTCAGAGGGAGCCGAAGCGACGCAGGGCTGATCTGAATGGTGAGGAAACTGATAAGAGGATTGAAGGGAAGATGAACTTGGCGGGCTCCGAATCGGGGCGCCGCCCGTCCCAATGAATCTCTTCAGTTTGAACTGTCGAGGGGAGGGGGGGAATCCTTGGACAGTTCGAGATATATCGACTATTGTTCAGTCGAATTCCCCCACGTTGTTGTTTTTGTGTGAAACTAGACAAAAAGCAGATAAGATGAAGAGTTTTCGTCCTCGTTTTGGTCTGTGGGGTTTTGCTGGGATTGACAGTGACGGCCTTGCCCTTTACTGGCATGAGACGCTGCAAGTTACAGTAAAGGAGGTTACTGCAAGGTATATTGATGTACTTATTAGAGCTTCTGATAATGATGTCCAATGGAGACTGACATGTGTCTATGGTGAGCCGAGGACTGAGGATCGTCATCTAATGTGGGAAAAACTGGACGTTTTGAGGTCTCGCTTCGACCTACCCTTGCTTGTGGCCAGAGATTTTGATGAGTGTCTATGGGGCTTTGAACACTTCTTAGTCACCCCTCGTGCCGAGGCACAGATGGCAGCTTTCAGAGATGTTTTAGAGACATGTCAGCTGATTGATTTGGGTTTTTCGGGTGTGCCACACACATATGACAACAAGAGATCAGGTGCAGCAAATGTTAAAGTGATATTGGATCGTGCCGTGGCCACAAACAATTGGCGGAATTTGTTCCCGTTTTATTCAGTCATGCACGTTGTGACCCCATGCTTTGATCATGTAGGCTTGTTAATCAAAGGTGAGGTTGAGAACATAATACCCAACCGGAAGAGGAGTAGGCAGTTTGAAATCATGTGGGAACGAGAACATGCACTACCTGAGATAATTGAGAAGGCTTGGACCTCTGCCGGTGACATTAGTAACCTTGGTGATGTGGAGAAAGCCTTGGTTGCAACCATGTCCAAGCTCCACGAGTGGAGCAAGGTGAAGTTTGGTAGTGTTACACTTGAGTTGCAAAAATCCAGAACGCAACTTGAGGAACTTATGCATATGAACGCTGACAGAGCAGAAATCAGGAAAGTGACTGATAAAATGAATGAATTATTGTACCGGGAGGAGATGATGTGGATGCAACGCTCCCGCTTGAACTGGTTAAAAGAAGGGGATAGAAATACAAAATATTTTTATAATAAAGCAGTTTGGAGGGCGCGAAAAAATAAAATCAGGAGACTGACAGATGATCTTGGTGTGGTACATGATGATATGGAGACGTTGTATACTATGGCTAATGATTATTTTTAGAATCTTTTCACCGCTGATACTACTCTCAATCCGCAACCTATTGTTGATCTTTTTGAGAGATGTATTTCTGATGATGATAATGATCGACTGTGCTTGGATTTCTCGGAGAAGGAAATTTCTAATGCTTTGTTTCAAATTGGTCCACTAAAAGCCCCAGGCCCTGATGGTTTTCTTGCTAGATTTTTTCAGCGTAATTGGGGAGTGCTGAAAGAACAAATTGTCGGTGCGGTGCAGGAGTTTTTCAGAACAGGAGTTATGCCGGGATGGGGCAAATGCTACTTCTATCGTTCTTATTCCTAAGGTGACTAATCCTAGTGAACTGTCTGAGTACCGGCCGATAAGTTTATGTAACGTGGTCTATAAAGTGGTTTCAAAGTGCTTAGTGAATAGATTGCGGCCTTTTTTTTGGATGATATTATTTCTCCATCTCAAAGTGCTTTTGTCCCTGGTCGGATGATTACCGATAAGGCGTTGCTCGCCTTTGAGTGTATCCATCATATTAAGCAAGAGAAGGACCCTACAAAGAGCTTATGTGCTTATAAACTTGATCTATCAAAGTCATATAACCGGGTAGATTGGAATTTCTTGAGGCATGTGATGCAAAAGCTTGGGTTTCTCTCACCGTTTCGTCGATTGGATAATGACATGTGTGACTTTGGTGAGGTATTCTGTAAAATTCAACGGGACCCTCTTGGATTCATTTGCACCGTCGCGTGGGCTTCGGCAAGGTGATCCTCTTTCCCCGTTCTTGTTCCTTTTTGTAGCTGATGGTCCCTCGGCTCTCTTGAATAAAGGAATAGTTACCAATGTGATATCTCCAATCAGAGTATGTCGTCAAGCTTCGGGAGTGTCTCACCTGTTATTTGCGGATGATACTTTATTGTTCTTTCAAGCAAAAAAAGAGCAAGCCGAAACTGTGAAACAAGTCCTGAATGTTTATTCTTCTGCTATGGGTCAATTAATTAATCCTTCAAAATGATCCTTGCTGATCGGAGAATCTTGTACCCAGGTTGTTAAGGAGGAGATCAAATCTGTTCTTAATGTTACTTCCTTGTCTTTTGATGAGAAGTATCTGGGATTACCAACTCCAGACGGAAGGATGTCTAGAGGAAAACTTCAAAACCTGCAAGCCCAACTCACTAAACGACTTCTTATTTGGGGAGATGGCTTTCTTGCCCCGGCTGGCAGGGAAGTATTCATCAAATCAATTGCACAAGCACTGCCAACATATTTAATGAGTGTGTTTAAATTACCCTTCTCAGTTTGTGATGATCTAACAAAGTTGATTAGAGACTTTTATTGGGGTTCAAAAGAAGGGAAGAGGAAAACACATTGGAGAGCATGTGAAAAACTACAGAGACCGAAGAGTCAGGGAGGTTTGGGCTTCCGTGATTATCGTGCTTTTAATCAGGCACTCTTAGCTCGCCAAGCATGGAGACTTATTGTTAAGCCAGATTTCTGTGTGCTCAGGTTTTGAAAGCAAAGTATTATCCAAATGGGAGATTGGAGGATACTATTTTTAGTGGGAATGCCTCATCTACTTGGCAGGCGATATCCTATGGTCTAGAACTTCTAAAGAAAGGCCTAATTTGGAGGGTTGGCAACGGACGATGCATCAAAATCTGGAGAGATCCTTGGATACCCAGACCAACAACTTATAGGCCTTTTTCCGGAAAGGAAGATGTCGGCTCCGTCTCATTTCTGAGTTGATTGATCATCATGGTTCCTGGAAAAGGGATTTGCTCCAGCAGTATTTTGTACCGATGGATGTTTTGGAAATCTTGAAAATTACATCATCAGTCCGTCTTGGTAACGATCAGCTTGCATGGGCTCCCGTCAAAAATGGCTTGTTTACAGTCTGTTCAGCTTATTTTCTGGCTATGGATGAAAAGTGGCGGGATTCAACGGAGTCGTCCAGCTATGCGCCCGATGGGACAAGGAAAATCTAGGAACTTGTCTGGAAATCGGACGTTCCTCCCAAAGTGCAGCATTTTGCATGGCGGTTGGCCACTGACTCACTTCCTACGTGGAGGAATAAATTTATTCGCACACTAGAAGCTAATGACCATTGCTCGGTTTGTGGCTCGGGAACGGAAGACAATTTCCATCCCTTTTTTCAAATGCACACTAGCGGTTCAGCTTTGGAACTATATGAGTGAGAAGTGGACTCTTCCAAAGATTGATGATATTGTCAATACGGGTACAGAGTGGCTCTTAAATTTTCTGAATAATTTGCCAAGGGACAACAGAGACAAGATTCTTATGATCTTATGGAGGGTCTAGTACGTATGTAATGAAATTGTGCATGGGAAAATTCCATCGCCCCTGAAAGTATCAAGACGCTTCTTGACCAGCTATATGGAGTCGCTGCTGCACATTAAAAATCATCCTGGTGAAGATGCTATCAAAGGCAAATTTATTCTTTATATTGAAGAGCAGGATTTTTACAAGCCTCAAGCACCTGCCGTTCAGCATACGAGGCCTTGGACTCCTCCACCTGCAGGTTAGCTTAAGGTGAATACAAATGGGTCTTTCGGTTCTTTGGATGATGCTGGTGCAGGTATTGTTGTCAGGGATGCAAATGGTGACATCATTCTGTCGTCATGTCGACAACTCTTCTCCTGCCATGATGCTTTAGATGCAGAGCTCAGAGCAGTACGGGAGGGTTTATCGCTTGCTCTACAGTGGAGCTATAAGCCTCTGATCATCGAGACTGATTGCATGGAGATTGTCAAGATTATAAACAATAAGGAGAAGGACCGCTTAGCTTATATGTCGCTTATAGAGGAGATCAAGTCTTTAGTGGGTTCACGTCAGATTTGCATTAATCATATTCCTAGATGCCAAAACACAAGTAGTTATTTTATGATAAATTTTGCTAGATTGAATGCTCGTACCGTAGTGTGGCTTGCCTATGGTCCAGAGGGTCTGATGAGCACATGCGATCGAGAGTGCAATGACTGTTTTATTTGAGTAATGCATTATGTTTTCGCAAAAAAAAAAACAAGTTCTTCTATATTTAGGTTCCTACATGCATTCTGCTGAAAAGGGGAGATCGCTCTGTAATAAGTAACACTTTGCCTGTCATGTCTCTTCCAAATAAAGATGGAAATGCAGCGTTTGGCCTATTGGCTGCACACGCACATGGAATACCTATACGCTCCCTACCATCTTCGATCTCCCTTTTCTGTCAGGCCCAACTGCTATCACCAGGCACGACTACATCAACTGACCTAGAGGACACGTCAACAACGGGCTCGCCAATCAGGACCGGCCACGTCAGGAGATCAACGTGGCAACGCCAACCGAGCAAGCATCCGAACTCAAATGTGTGGCACCTTAAGTAGCTGCAATCCTGATGGAATCGGGGACGACTATCAGCTCTATGACTCATTCTCTTTGTCTCTGAACTTATATCCTGCTCAACCTTTCCTCCTCCTGAACTCCACCTACCCTTGTACTCGAATATTTGGTTGAGGAATAGAGAGGAGAACACCGGACCACACGTCATCATCACCGAGGGTGTATCAACTGACCCAAAGAACGTCGCGTCAGTGCAGAAGTGGGAATCTCCAAAGTCCGTCAAGGAAGTTCGTGGATTCCTTGGATTGGCGGGATACTACCGTAAGTTTGTGAGGAATTTTGGACAAATCAGCCGCCCGTTGACAGATTTGCTAAAGAAGGATGTGGTTTTCAGGTGGACTGAACAAGCTGAATCGGTTTTCCGTCAGCGACAAAATGCCCTCGTAAAAACACTAGTGATCATGATGCCGGATTTTGCGAAGCCTTCGTTGTGGAGACCGATGCGTCTGATGGTGGCATTGGGGCGATCCTATAACAAGACGGGCACCCAATTTCGTACTTAAGACGCGTTCTGGGGCCAAAAATCGAGGCATGTCTACCAATGATAAGGACATCATGGCGATTCTACTAGCAGTCAATCACTGGCGACCATACTTGCTAGTGCAGGAGTTTACCATCCAATCTTATCACCACCGTTTGGCTTGCTTGGATGAGCAGCGGTTGCACACGATGTGGCAGCGCAAGGCTTTGACCAAGCTGCTGGGCCTTCGTTACAAGATCGTGTACAAGCCGGGCAAGGAGAATGGCGCTGCCGAAGGTCTATCTCGGCGCATCATCGATAGGGAGCTGTTGTAAATTACAGTTAGCATGCCCAGCTGGTTGGAGAAGGTGATCCGGAGCTATGAATCTGATGAGTAAATACATGAACTTCTAGGCAAGATTTTAGCTGGAGATCCCACGATGACATGATTCAAGGTGCAAGATGTCTTGATTCGCAAGGAAGGGCGGGTGTGGATTGGCAATGATCCAACTCTGTGCGGTATAATCTTGTGGTCAGTCCATGACAACCGATTTGGGGACACTCTGGACAGCGCACCACACACCACCGCCTGCACCACACCTTTACTTGGAAAGGTATGAAGAAATCAATGGAGGATTATGTGGATCATTGCATGGTCTGCAAACATGCGAAGAATGAGAAGGTGAAGTACCCAGGGCTCCTTCAGCCGCTACCAATCTCTTGACAGGCCTGGACTGTGATGCTAGATTTCATCGAAGGGTTGCCTCGTTAAAAGAACTGCAACTGCATCATGGTGGTTGTCGACAAACTGACCAGGTACGCACACTTTGTGGTGTTATCCCATCCTTTCAACGCACACCAGGTGGCCATGGCATATGTGGACAATGTGTTAAAGCTACACAGCCCTCCAGAGGTGACGGTGTCCGATCGTGACCCCATTTTCACCAGCACTTTATGGAGGGAGCTGTTTGGATTGACAGGGACTGAACTGGCTATGAGCTCATCGTGGCACCCGCAAACTGTTGGACATACTGAGCAGGTCAACCAGTGCTTGGAAACATACCTCGGGTGCTTCATGCACACGTGCCCACGACAATGGCGACACTGGCTTCCCCTGGTAGAGTTTTGGTACAATACATCGTATCACACGACTATCCATACTTCACCATTTGAAGTGTTGCACGACCATCCTCTGCGGAATTTTGGCATCATAGACACGACCATTTGTCAGTCATCAGACTTTGTGTCGTGGTTGGAGGAGAGAGCATTAATGCAAGAGGTGCTGAAGCAACATTTGATTCGATCTCGTCAGATCATGAAGGATCAGGCCGACAAACACCGCAGCCACTTCCAATTTGTTGTGGGAGACTGGGTGTTCCTCAAGGTATAGCCGTATGTGCAAACCTTGGTGGCTGATAGAGCACCAGCCACAAGATATCCTTCCATATCTTTGGCCCGTTTCACGTAGAAGCTTGAGTTGGAGAGGTGTCCTACAAGATCAAGTTGCCCGAGCGAACACTGATCCATCCCATGGTACACGTCTCTTTGCTGCAGCGATCCATCCCATGGTACACGTCTCTTTGTTGCAGCGGGCACATCCACTGGCCGGTGCTGGCCAAGTACGTCTTCCACCCGCAACTACTAACGATGCGGAGGATTCGCCCCCAACACCGAGCGAACTGCTCCAGGTCCTACAACATCGACAGTACCTGTGGGGATTGACGGTGCGTACTCAACCCCTGATTCAATGGACATCACTGCCGGCATCGCTGGCGACCTGGGAAGACGAGGTGTAGCTGCGAGCTCACTTTCCTAAATCGATGGCTTGGGGACAAGCCATTCCTGGTGGGGAAGGTGATACATTGCAAATGTATCTATAATTTTTGATGTTCGATGCTTGGTTTTATCCACTTTCTTGTGTTTTGTTCCAACTTTGGAGTACTTTTCATATGATTTCTTGGACTAACCTATTAACAAGAGCCACAGTGCCAGCTGCCTATTTTCTGCTGTTTTTCGTTCCAGGAAAGTCAGAAAATGAATATTCTCGGAATTGGACGGGACAAAAGCCAAAGTGCCTATTTATCCGGAAGTGATCAAGTGCTAGAATACGAGACGGAGAGGGGCCAGAGGCCGGCCACACCACCTGGCCATGCGGCCAGGCTTGGCCCGCGCCAGGGGGTGGTGTGGTGGCCCCCGACACCCCCTCGGCCTCTCCTTCCGCCTATATATTGCCCTCGGGACGAAAACCCTAAGGGCCCAATCAAAAATCCATGAAAGAGTTTGTAGCCGCCGTCATCTCCATCCCTAGATCGGGAGGGATCTGAAGCTCTTCCTGGCACCCTGCCGGAGAGGGGAATTCACCCTGGAGGCCTTCTTCATCACCATGCAAGCCTCCGGTGTGATGCGTGAGTAGTTCATCCTTGGACTACGGATCCATGTAGTAGCTAGATGGCTGGTTCTCCTCCTTTGTGCTTTCATGTCTAGATCTTGTGAGCTCCGTTCATGATCAAGATCATCTATTTGTAATTCTACATGTTGTGGTTGCGAGGATCCGATGGATATTGAGATGCTATTTCAGATTGATTATTGATTCTATCATGTCTTTGTTATTTGTGATCTTGCATGCTTTCCGTTGTTAGTAGCTATCTTGGCCAAGTAGATGCTAGCAACTCCAAGAGTTAGTATTTATGCTCGATAGTGGGTTCATTCCTCTGGTAATCTGGGGAAGTGACAGGAATCTCTAAGGTACTAGATGTGTTGTTGCTACTAGGGAGAAAACATCAATCCTTTGTTCATAGAACAATCGTATTGTTTACTTTACACGCAGTTCGTAAAGCAATAATCTGTTGCTTGCAACTTAATACTGGAGGGGGTTCGGATGATAATCTGAAGGTGGATTATTAGTTATAGATACAGTTGGATGGCGGTCTATGTATAATGTTGTAATGCCCAATCAAGTCTCAAAGGAGTCAAGATGATTAGTATATGCATGTATTTCTTTCTCGGTGTTTGTCAATTGCCCCGCTGTAATTTGTTCACCCAGCATGTTATCTATCTAAGGAGAGCCACCTCTAGTGAACTATGGATCCCGGTCCTTTTTTTTACATACAATCTATAAACTGTTTACTGCTTTGTGTTTACTTTCTGCAAACTTTTACTTCTTTCCATTCGATACGTTTAATCCCTTGTTTTCCTATGCAGTTTGGGGACAAAGTTTTGTGATTGTGTTGTGCAGGTCTCCACGTTGCTACTAGCACCGGTAGTGCGCCCTGCCAAAGCTCAGCTAGTAACACCTTTGAGGTGTTTCCTTGCTCCTACTGGTTCGATTAAACCTTGGTTTCATAACTGAGGGAAACTTGCTGCTGTGCTCATCATACCTTCCCCTTGGGATTCCCAACGAGCTCTACATCAACAACGCCAACAAGCAATTTTCTGGGCGCCGTGCATTGAGCCATCAGAAGGTAATGTCAGGCCCCAGCTACTGTCCAGGCAGACTACTGATACATTGCAAATGTATCTATAATTTTTGATGTTCCATGCTTGGTTTTATCTGTTTTGTTCCAACTTTGGAGTACTTTTCATATGATTTCTTGGACTAACCTATTAACAAGATGCCATAGTGCCAGTTGCCTATTTTCTGCTGTTTTTGGTTCCAGGAAGTCAGAAAATGAATATTCTCGGAATTGGACGGGACAAAAGCCAAAGTTACTATTTTCCCGGAAGACTCACAGAGCTAGAAGGAGAGTCGGAGAGGGGCCACAGGGTGGCCACACCCCCCTTGGCGCGGGTAACCCTAGGTCGCGCCAGAGCATGGTGTGGGCCCCCTGGCCGGCCACTGACCTTGCCCCTTCGCCTATATATTCCCCCCGATGCAAAAACCCTAAATAGTCAATCAGAAACCCACGAAAAGTTCCACAACACCGCCGCCACCGAAGGGGAGATTCGGGGGACAAAAAGTCTCTGTTTCGGCACCCTGCCGGGACGGGGAAGTGCCCCCGGAGCCATCTCTATCGATCTCCACCGCCATCTCCATCACCATTGCTGATTCCCATGATGAGGAGGGAGTAGTTCTCTCTCGAGGCTAAGGGTTCTACCGGTAGCTATGTGTTCATCTCTCTCTCTATGCATGATCTTATTGAGATCATGAGCTTGTAATCTATAGATCTACCTTGCTACTCAAGTGCTTTAATAGATCTCCGCTCTCCCCATGTGTGTGAAAGTGACAGCGTGCACACCATGGTGGCACTTAGGCTAGAGATTACAAATACTTGTTATGAGTTATATTTAGAGTTGGATGTCTTTATGAAATTGTGCTATTTGTTGGACTCATCTAGTACTCAAGGTGACAGTGTGGGGTTTTCTAGATGGGAAAGGCTTACTTTGAGGTGTGCTGTTATAGCCCTACCATGGATTAGAGTGTCCAACCGGAGAGTAGTATCATAAAGAGAAGATATTTATATGAGAGTGTTCACTAGTGAAAGTATGATCCCTAGGCCTTGTTTCTAAGCATTGATACACCGTTTGCAATTAGATTTGTTACATGTTTGCTTGCTTCTATCTTTATTTCAGTTTACCTTTAGTCTCTTCCACGCCATCAATCTATCTTCTATCACCGTTACCACTTATAATTATCCATATCACTTGTATTTCACTATCTCTTCGTCGAACTAGTGCACCTATACACCTGACAAGTGTATTGGGTGTGTTGGGGACACAAGAGACTTCTTGTATCTTGATTGCAGGGTTGCTTGAGAGGGGATATCTTTGACCACTTCCTCCCTGAGTTCGATAAACCTTGGGTGATCCACTTAAGGGAAAACTTGCTGCTGTTCTACAAACCTCTGCACTTGGAGGCCCAACAACTGCCTACAAGAATAGAAGTGCGTAGACATCAAGCTATTTTCTGGCGATGTTGCCGGGGAGGTAAGGTAAAAGATATTCACACCGGAGGATTAAAGAAGAAGAACCTCCCACGGCAAACGCCTATTTTCTGGCGCCGTTGCCGGGGAGGTAAGGTAAAAGGTACTCACATCCTCCGGTGTGAGTGCTCAGAGTTATTTCCTTTACATTCTGCAATTTTGTCTTTTTGTTTCTTGTTTTCACTAGTTAGGCTTAATGGAAAATAACAAAAAAATTAGAGAGCTTTATAGTATTTATCTCGAGTTAGGACATGAAGTGTTTGAAGATAAAATTAAAAAACCTATGAAACTTTATTTGCATGCTAATAGCAATGTTGTTAGTATGAATTCTTTGGACACCATTATTACTAATGCTATGGAAAATTCTAAGCTTGGGGAAGCTAGTTTTGATGAGCATGATATTTTTAGTCCCCCAAGCATGGAGGAGAAAATTTACTTTGATGATACTATGCCTCCAATATATGATGATTACAATGATGAATATGATATTTTTAGTCCACCTACTATTGAGGAGAAAATTTATGATTACAATATGCCTCCTATATTTGATGATTATAGTGATGAAAATAATAATGATAGCTATTTTGTTGAATTTGCTCCCACTACAATCAATAAGAATGACTATGTTTATGTGGGGAGTATTAATTCTTTTATGCATGTGGCTCATGATAAGAATGTTTCTTGTGATAGTTATATTGTTACTTTTATTCATGATGCTACTGAAAGTTATTATGAGAGAGGGAAACATGGTTTTATGTGTCTCAACAATATTAAGTTTCCCCTCTTTATGGTGAAAAATTTGAAGTTGCACTTGTTTTTATTTCCTATGCTTGTTGCTTTGTGCTTTCATGACTTGTTTCTTTACAAGATAAATTTTTCGTAGGAAGTGGGTTAGACTTAAATGTGTTTTAAATTTGCTTCTTGATGCTCTCTTTTACTTCAATTCATATTTTTTATGTGAGCATCTTCTCAAACTATCATGCCTAACTTAAAGGCGTTAAATAAAAGTACTTATTGGGAGATAACCCAAAAGTTTTTAGATGAGTCTTGGAAGTTATTACTTCAGTAATAACCGCTCCTTATTCTTTTTATTTGCTTTTTGTGCCAAGAGTAACCTCTAATGAGAGTGAAGTAATGATTGGGAAAGTTGTTATCCCGAAACAGATTTCTGTGCTTCACCGTAAAAATTCGTGTACAATCTCTGAACATCTTTTTGAGGCGTGAATTTTTATGCTTCTGCCCCAGGTTGTTATCTAACTTTCGTTAGTTAAACACTTTTTGATTTGAGCAACATAAGGTCTTTGAAAAAATTCGTATTTACCTGCTGGTCTGTTTTGATAGATTTCTGCCATTTTCTGCGTTTGCTTCTGATTGGTTCCTCTTTGAGTTCTTTTGGGGAATTGAGCTTTTTGAGGAAAGTGCTACAGTAGCTAGTGTTTTAATGGAAGTTTATTCGGTGTTAGAACTGAACCTTAAGACTTATTTATCTTGAGTGCACTAATGTTGCTAATAAAGATTGTGTGATGTTTTGTATGAAGAAAATATTTTCAGGTGTATGGAAGGAATGTGTAATGAGATGAAGGATGGACTAAAAATCAAGCTTGGAGATGCCACGCGTGTCACCCCAAGAAATATCCAAGAAGTACAAGCGTCAAAGCTTGGTGATACCCAATGCATCCCCTTCTTCATCAATAAAAATCCCAGGTTTCTTCCAAACGCTTCATTTTTATTGTTTCATGCACAGTTGTGTTGTTCTTGGAGCGTCTTCTTTTTTGTTTTCGTTTTGGTTTTTCGTTTGCTTTGGTTTGCTTAGTTTGCTGAATAAATTGGTTGGACCCCCTCTTTCATATATTGGTTTGCAAATAGTTTGGTTTGGTTTGGAAAAGAGTAGGAAAGTTCATGCTTATGTGGTAAAAAGAGCTCGTTTTTGATTATGGCCTATGCTTTGTTATGCCATGCTTGATATTGTTTTGGCTTTATGCTTAGTATTTTCTGCTGTAGCATGACTTGTTATAAACAATTGAGATTGATTAATGTGCCTTGGATGAATCATGCGTTGTTTTAGCATATTAAAGCATAGTATAGTGGTATTATCCTTTGATGCTTTATTTGGGTTGACTTGGCACATGCTCACACCATGTTATGACTATCTCAAGTCACCATAGCCTTTATGATCCTTTAGTTTTCAACTTGTAGTATCACTTTATGCTTTGATCAATAATGTTTTGTCGCTCTGCATGATTATGACCATTATTGCTCTCTTAGTTTGTCGCTCCCAGTCTTTTGCTAGCCTCCACAACCAAGTATGAGTTCCACGCATGCATCCAACTCCCTAAACCAAGTTATTCCAAAGAGTCCACCATACCTACCTACTAGCTTATGCTATTCCAAATATATTCATGCTTTTGTTTACCTTCCAAATTAAACTTGTTATGAGAAAACTAGTGATTAAAGCTCTCACGAACTTGATGGCACACTTTATTTTTCTTGCCCTTAATAAACTTGAATCATTGTGTCTTCTATGTTGTATATGCTTGCACTTATTTGTTGGAAATTAGCAGAACCATGCTTTCATGGGGAACGCTTTCAACATTGCACTTGGTACTTGTACCTAGTTGATATCATGATCTTTTGTATATGGATGTCGTCGGTGTGAAATGAAAAGGGAGCTTGTAAGTCTATGGAGTTATGTATATGTGTTAGAGAAATGCCTGGGCCGCTGGTCTAATCCATGCTGACATGGTGGAAACCTGCAGCGTAACCATAATGAGCTGTCTATGAAGCATTCTTCTTATAAAAAAAGAGTCCTATATTGAGAAAAAAGAGAAAAGAGAAAAAAAGAGATACTATGAAAAGAGGAAAGAGAGAAAAAAGCACCATATTCCCATGGTAAATAAGAAGAATGCTGAGATGCTCGTTGTCTGCTTGCCTTGTCATTTTAATATGGGGATTCTTCCGTATCATCGGGCAAGGGGTACCCCGTTGGCGGTTTTCTATGATACACATGTACTTACGATCACAAGAACTTACCGGTGACTAAACTTGAGTAGCATGAGGAGCGGCCCTCGTATACAAGAGACATGAGATTTCTGACTTATACTTTGTCAAGCATGTACACCATAGTTTGTTCACTTTAACCTTAATCACTTCAAGATGCTTATGATAGGGGCAATGAGAGCTGAAAGCTATTAAGTACCATACTTTTTGGAAGATCTTTATGAGACTTGAATCCCTACTTCCTTTTATGAAGGCCTTTCTTCCACTATATATATTGAGTCTCCACCTTCTATCTTTATGCACCTACTTTGAGAGCATAGTTGCCATTCTTAGTTCTATGTGCATTGTCCCAAGACTTGTTGATTGATGCATAGCTTTGATATTGCTTGTTTTAAACTATTTGTATCTAGTCACTCTTATGAACTTTGAAGGTTTCCTATGTATTTATATTTGCTACTCTATGAGGGACAAGCTGAATGCTATTATGCTATGTTTTCTTTATGTGAAACAAACAAACGTCTTGCAAAGCATTATTATTTATGAATCTTTTGTTTGTGCCTTTTCATGTTGTAACATAGTTGCTTTGTCTTATTGTTAGAACTTTATCTTTCATGCTATGTTGGAGTACTATGATCCTAGCTTTGAATGTTTTACAAATACTTTGATCAAGTTTATGATGGTGCATGTCACCTCAAAAATTATTTTTTCTTTTTTATTACTTACCTACTCGAGGACGAGCAGAAGTTAAGCTTGGGGATGTTGATACATTGCAAATGTATCTATAATTTTTGATGTTCCATGCTTGGTTTTATCTACTTTCTTATGTTTTGTTCCAACTTTGGAGTACTTTTCATATGATTTCTTGGACTAACCTATTAACAATATGCCACAGTGCCAGTTGCCTCTTTTCTGCTGTTTTTGGTTCCAGGAAGTCAGAAAATGAATATTCTCGGAATTGGACGGGACAAAAGCCAAAGTTACTATTTTCCCGGAAGACTCACGGAGCAAGAAGGAGAGTCGGAGAGGGGCCACAGGGTGGCCACACCCCCCTTGGCGCGGGCAACCCCAGGCCGTGCCAGAGCATGGTGTGGGCCCCCTGGCCAGCCACTGACCTTGCCCCTTCGCCTATATATTCCCCCCGATGCAAAAACCCTAAATAGTCAATCAGAAATCCACGAAAAGTTCCACAACACCGTCGCCACCGAAGGGGAGATTCGGGGAACAAAAATTCTCTGTTCCGGCACCCTGCCGGGACGGGGAAGTGCCCCCGGAGCCATCTCCATCGATCTCCACCGCTATCTCCATCACCATTGCTGATTCCCATGATGAGGAGGGAGTAGTTCTCTCTCGAGGCTAAGGGTTCTACCGGTAGCTATGTGTTCATCTCTCTCTCTATGCATGATCTTATTGAGATCATGAGCTTGTAATCTATAGATCTACCTTGCTACTCAAGTGCTTTAATAGATCTCTGCTCTCCCCATGTGTGTGAAAGTGACAGCGTGCACACCATGGTGGCACTTAGGCTAGAGATTACAAATACTTGTTATGAGTTATATTTAAAGTTGGATGTCTTTATAAAATTGTGGTGTTTGTTGGACTCATCTAGTACTCAAGGTGACAGTGTGGGGTTTTCTAGATGGGAAAGGCTTACTTTGAGGTGTGCTGTTATAGCCCTACCATGGATTAGAGTGTCCAACCGGAGAGTAGTAAAGAGTAGTATCATAAAGAGAAGATATTTATATGAGAGTGTTCACTAGTGAAAGTATGATCCCTAGGCCTTGTTTCTAAGCATTGATACACCGTTTGCAATTAGATCTGTTACATGTTTGCTTGCTTCTATCTTTATTTCAGTTTACCTTTAGTCTCTTCCACACCATTAATCTATCTTCTATCACCGTTACCACTTATAATTATTCATATCACTTGTATTTCACTATCTCTTCACCGAACTAGTGCACATATACACCTGACAAGTGTATTGGGTGTGTTGGGGACACAAGAGACTTCTTGTATCTTGATTGCAGGGTTGCTTGAGAGGGAATACCTTTGACCACTTCCTCCCTGAGTTCGATAAACCTTGGGTGATCCACTTAAAGGAAAACTTGCTGCTGTTCTACAAACCTCTGCACTTGGAGGCCCAACAACTGTCTACAAGAATAGAAGTGCGTAGACATCAACTATGTCAACAGACCCAGAGGACACGTCAACAACGGGCTCGCCAATTAGGACTGGCCATGTGAGGAGGTCGACACAGCAACGCCAACCGAGCAAGCGTCTGGATCCAAACGTGTGGCACCCTAAGTAGCTACAATCCCGATGGAATCGGGGACAGCTATCAGCTCTCTGACTCACTCTCTGTCTCTGAACTTGTATCCTGCCCAATCTTTCCTCCTCCTGAACTCCACCTACTCTTATAATTGAATATTGGTTGCCGGCTACCAGGATCCACCGGGACTTCCGGTGCCCGCCGACCTGGAAGCTCAGCGCAGGCGGCGTGCCCGTGCTACCGGTGCCGGCGGCGAACGGCTTCGTCCTTGGCCTCGCGCTCATCCGGCTCGGCGCCGGCCCTGTCGTCGCGCCCCATGCTGCTCTGTCCGGTGAAGCGGGAGGCGGAGTCGCCTGCACGTTTGTCGCCGAGGATGAAGTCACGCGGCATCTTCAATAATGAAGGACACGTGCCGTCGCCGCCAGTCGGCCACCTCCGGCTGTCGAGTCCGAGGCAGTGCGCCGAAGACGGAGCTGACGGACTGGGTCGTCCCCATCGACGAGGAAGAGTTCGTCTTCAAAATGGCGATGGAGCGCTTGCTGAACGATGTGCAGCAAATGGCGGCCCCTGACGCGTACGCCTGGTCTAGGGCGGAATAGGAGCTGGAGGAGGCTGAGCAAATCGGGCGTCTGCACGAGCAAGCCGAGCACGGCGCTCGTCGGCAGCAAGCCTGCCAGGGCGCGCCACTCATCGGCCTCGACGACGACGACGAAGATGAGGTTGGGCCCTCATCGCAGCCGTGGCGCTGCGACGACGCCGGCCACGGCAGCTCTCGTCCCCCGCAGCCGCCCAACGACGACGACAGTGACAACGACAGCTCCCAGGACGCGCCGACTACACGTCATTCTATCATCACTTTAGCATGCGAACGACGCGCGCAACGGCATCGGCATCGGCGTCAGCATCGCGTAGTAGTTATTTCTATGTTTTTTTTAAGTTTTTTAGCCTACTGCAGTCTCCATTCGGGTATATGTCTGAATTTGACATAATTTGTACAAACTCGCCTATATTTTAATAAAATCGCCTATATTCGTTTAAATTTTGCTATCATTGTTAAAAATTTGGCCAAAGGAGGAAACTCGGCCTGAAAAGGCGAGTGGGACACTAGCTGTTTCCAGGCCGAGTGCGCTAAAATGTGCTGGAATTGGGCCTCGGAACGCCGAATCAGTGGAGTTGCTCTTAATCATGTAATGAACTCCGGCTATTAGCGCAGCTACAGTATCTGCTTGAAATTACAGTAGTTCGATCAGGCAAAGCATGTCCAGGTAGCATCAACATTTTGTAAAACTCCAGATCGGTAAAGCAAGTATCATGCAACTAGCATATGCAAAAGCTGGATGCTACACAAACTGGATTCTTCAGCACAGCCAAGATTTTAACGGAAGATCTGCACGGAGTCTAGCAACGGCGGCCAGGAGAAACACCGATCAATCGTATATCCATCTCTACACAATCGAGCTGCTTCCATGGACCAGATTCAACGAAAGTGGGACCCGCACCTTGTTTTTTCCTGGCGACACCCAACCTATACAAATCACCTCTGCCAGTACGACTCGACCTCGCAACCGGTCTCCACCCCGATCCCACCCGATTTAGTATGCGATTGTTGTATACCGGGCTTGTACGACTCGGTCTCACCCAGTCTCCACCCCGATCCCGCCCGATACCCGCTACCGGGTTGAAATTTTTGTGTGGGAGGGGGTACCCAAGCAAGGCTCCTGAGGAATAGAGAGAGAACACGGGACCTCACATTTTCACATCTCAATTAACCTTGCTTAAATTTATAAAAAAATATGTATCCACTTTATTCGGTGCCGTGAGGGTTTACGGGAAGGAATCTGTCGGACAGGACAAGTAGGTGAGGTAAGGTCAATTGCAAGGCACCTGATTATATATGCTGCATAAAGCAAGTAGGCAAACTAACCGAGGAGTTTCTTTCAGGCTTGTACATGCCCGCTTAAAGAGAAACAAATAGCCTCCATACACAAACCCTTGTCGAAAACTATACATATGCTTGCAAGGTTCAACCAACTACAGGAGCACATGAAAGGGATGCATACACACCATGCATGCATGATTAGCAGCTAGGGTACTGCACGTCCCTTTGCCGAAAAATGAATCGCTTGTCACTGCTAATCTGTTGGCAAGCACGACCGTACCTGTCTCTTTCTTAAAGGAGGCAATGAGATCGCCCATAAGAAGGCTAGTTAAGCGGAGCCAGCGCCTCGCGAAATGATGCGTAGCTGTCAGCATTAACTAAACTTTTTAGCAGGTGACAGTCAAGGCAGCCTCCATTAGCCACCCGATCGATCGACCTGTCACTGCTGACTGTCCTAGTGTCACTGCTGAGTGTCGTAGCTAAACTAGTTCTCAGCCATAGGAGCGTTTGATGGCGCTAGTTTCTTCAGTTGGCCTATCAGTAGCAGCATGGCACTTGCCTTGGATTTCCTGTGGAGCAGAGATGTCCGTTGTGACTTGTGAATATTATCGTGCGTGTATGGGACCCAGGTGCACCAAATCTCCACTGCGTGGCATAGGCGATTCTGAAGCGACCGGTTCCGTGCCCCCCATTGTGGCGTCACCTGGCGATCTTCCCCGCTTCCGTGGCCTCGGGGTTTACAGGAAGCAGGGTGGATCTCGGCCCAACTTTTCTGTTTTTAGGTTCAAGGTTTGGCGGGGCGACGCTCCGGTTGTGACGGCGGCATCTTCTCCAATAAAGTATCCCGACTTTAGTTCCATCTCAACAACGATGTAGAGAAGCTTGTGGGAGTGGTGTGTTTCTCAAAGACTTCTTCTGGCAGTGGGGATCTTTGGATCTTCAAGGAGTTTCATCGGCGGTTCATCTTTCTTCTTCGTCTCCGGACAGATGTGGCCTTCTAGCCCGTTCGACGACTTCCTATCCACAACCAACAACACCAGGCTGGCTCTGGGAGGAGCGGCAGCGGCGGCGCGTCGTCGACATGTTCTAGAGGTTGAAGATGAAGGGCATCTCAAGCATTTCGATGTAATTTTCGTTTTTGTTGTAGTGTTTTGGACTGTTCGCTGGTTCTTTTAATGTCAAAGTACTATTCGCAAAAAATAAAATCTCCACTACGTCTATTGACAAAATAGATTCGATTGTAGTTCTGGTGAGCAACGAGGAAAACAACTCCTCAACTTATTTTCCAGACTTTGCCAAAAAAAAAAACTTATTTTCCAGAGAGAGAGGAGGTATTGGCCGATGCCATTAGGCTTCTGATGGGCCGTTATCTGGATTCGGATGGGCTAATAAATTAGCAAATGGTTCCGGTAAACTGGGGAAAGGAGCCCCAGTTTAACGCTTTTAGGTCAATTATGACGCAGACGCGTACACTGTGCTTCTGCGGGCTTGGCCCATTTATGCCTCTTTGATTTCTTCGTGGTCGCGCGCAGGACCCAGTGTTTTTTTGAAGCATGGATTGTTTCGTTATTTTTTTAAACTCGTGAGTTACCGTGCAAACCAGCTTAACTGTTTCTTCAAGTTAAAAACAAAAACCGTTTCTTCGCTCAGGTACGTGAAGCTAGCTCTAGCTCGTCTCTTGTTGCTGCTTATTCTTTTCAGCAAAGTACACCCGATTTTTCTATTTATATTGAATATTCATGAAATAAAAAATGTCAAAAACCTAAATTATTTGCTAATTTTTAAAAACTACGTGAATTTAAAAATGTTCGATTTTTTAAAAATATTCACCAATTTAAAAAGTTCAACAATTTAAATATTGTCTGCGGATTCTAAAATGTTCGTGGATTTAAAAAAATAGCGATTTTTTCTCAATTTTCAAAATGTTCATGAATTTGGAAAAAATGTTCATGGACTAATTTTTTTAAACGTTCACCGATTTAAACAAGTTCATTTTTTTTGAAAAAAATCATGGATTCAAAAATGTTCACGGATCTGAAAAAGTTGATGAATTTAAAATGTTAGCAAATTTTGTTCCTAGTTTTTGTTTTTTTTCACGAATTTGGAAAAATGTTCTTAAAAAATGTTCATTGATTTGAAAAATGTCAAGAAGTAAAAATTGTCCGTGTATCTGAAAAATGTTCTTAGCTTTAAAAATGTTAGTGAATCTGTTTACTATTTTCAAAATGTTCAAGAATCTGGATAAATGTTAGTGAAATAAAAATATTAACAAATTTTTGAAAGTGCTCAAATTTAGAAAATCTTTGTGATTTTAAAAAGTTCAGATTTGTAAAAAAATCAATTTGAAAATGTTCAAATGTTTAGAAATAGAAGAATAAAAAAGAAAAGGAAAAAAAACATTTTAATATAAACTAAAAATGAAAAATGTGAAGGAAAATGAAAAGAAACAGAAAGAGGAAATCGGTAAACCAGTAAAAAAAAGGAGAAAAAGGAAAATGAAGAGGATTAAAAAGAGCATGAAAGTCGAGTTTTTGTAGTACAAAAATAAATGCTTGCAGCGTGCCGGCAAGTGAAAAACAAATGCATGCCGCCTGCCCCATTACCCCTCCCGTGGGAAAGGAAGAGAGAGAGAAAACAAGCCAGGCCGAACGCATCATCCGGGTTGGGCAGGGACTGCTATACAGGGCCGGCGCGGAATTCCTTCACGTACGACTAAATACCTACGAATTTGGTACGACAAGACCGTGGATCGCGTAGATGTTTCACCTGGTGTGCAATCAGCGGCCCTGTTTCTGCATCGTACAGAAATCGGACAAAGTTTGTCGTACGTGTAGCAGCTCTCGGGCCGGCGCTGTGCGCGCGCGCCGCGCGCCTCACGGCATACCACGTGGGCGCGTGACTCTATTAGCCCAGGATAAAGCAAAATCCTTCTCCTTTACGTACCTTTCCCTTTTTTTTCATTTTTTCTGTTTATTTTTACTTTAAAAAAATAGTAAGTGTGCACGTGCACGCACGTTTCTAAAATATAATACAATGCATGTTTTTAAGTTCAATTTCTTTTTTAGTAAAACACTTCGTCTTTTAAATCATATATTTTTATTTTATTGAATTTTTCATTATCGAAGCCACCTAATTAAGGATTTACAAAGAGTAAACAAGGTTCATCTTTTAAGTCAGCCTATGTTACCTCGAGAACTATCGAAGGACCAATGATGTGATAAGAGCTCAGACTTCTAATGGCTATTTTGATATTTTAGGTTTCTTGGGTGGACTATTGACAATTATATGATTTCTAAGATCTATGTTACTTCCGTCATATTCCATGTCCCGGCTTCTCATGTCATCATCGTCCAATTTTGAGTCGACTAAAAGAACAACTAATTTTTCCAAATATGTGCCATATGAATGTAGCAAGTAGCAAAATATACGGTCCAGAATGTTAGACAAAATATCTCGTCTTGATTACTCCATGAAATGTAACATAGAAAAAATATCTTGACATGCATTATTACGAAATTTTGATAATACTATTTTTACAATATTCAATAAAAACAAGTACCCTCTCTGATCCAAATTATTATTCTCAGATTTGTCTAGATTCGGATGTATCCTCCGCCCTAAAAAGGATGTCGCGGATTTGTATAAATTTGCATATATCCATATACTAAAATGCGTCTAGACACGTACAAATCCAGATAAATATGCGACATCCTTTTAACACGACATAAATAATAAGAAGTCTTAATAATTTTGATTAAAACAGATGGCACTCTCCAGGAGCAAACACAACTAATTACACAAGCATACACGGGCCTTCAAGCCAGGCAAGAAACAATGGTCGAAGGACCAAAATCCGATCGAATAGGCCATTTATTTAGCTAAAGGGAAATAGGTAGGAGTAGTATCGAATTTGACGGTAGGACAACCTTATCCTCTCCCACTCACTCTTCCACCGCTCAGGCACTCTCTCTCTCTATCTCTCTCTCTCAAAGTATCCGCGACCGCCCTCCTTCCTGCCGCCGGCAACTCTAGCGATTGCCCCCTCTCTTCCCGTCGACGGTTCGCCTATGCTCTCCACATGCCCCAACGTCGCCAATTCCCTGTCTTTTCTGAGCGCGCAAGGCCATGGATGTCCCGCTCATCGCCGCCGTGTTCGGCACGTGTGGGCATGGCCGCACGTGCTGCCCAGCTCAACGGCAGCCACCGGCGACCCCAGATAGCAGATCCTCGACGACCTTTCATTTACTCCCGTGGAGGCAGCAAGCGTGCTGAAGCGGCGGATTTGAGAAGGCCGCGCCATGAACCCTCGTCACGACGCTACGTTCCCCCGAGGGGGCATGTACTTCCACTTCGAAGATGCCATCCTTAGGTGCAAAGCACCCTCTACCTGCTGGTAAGCCACCAACTACAAGCCCAGATCAATCTTCCTCACATAATATTTGTGCTTCATCTCTCTGTTGGTGATGGGATGATTTGGTCTCCGTGCAAGTTTCTGATTAGAAATCCTTGGTGAACTGTGTACTATGATAAAATTTGTAGCTTGAATATGAGAGATAGCATCCCCTTTAATGATAGAAAAATTATAGGAAACATTGATTTCGTTGGCAAGAATCTCAGATAATTATAATGTAAATCCACCACATAATATACAGTGCACTTATGCTGTGTGAACTATACCTTTTTCAGATGTTGTCTGAACTATACATGGAGGCATATCAGCAGTGTAGTTTGATGCTCCAATACTTCTCCTTACATTGCACTCATGTATTTTTCTAAAGGAGAGCTTCATTTGATCAGGACTCGCTGCAATGTATGGGTCCTTCCATTCTAGTACCATGCTCCGGCATTGCTCACAGGTGCTCACGTTTAGCAAAATTCTTGTTTGATCATTTCTGTAGTAGAGATGGAATAACAGTACAATGTTTAGAATAGGGTATTTCAAAGACACAGTACACTTTTTAGTCTAATAATTTTAATACTGTTCTCATCACCTTAATAAGTTATTTTCTCACTATTTAGAATGGCTATATACACTGACAATACAACATATTGTGCAGATAGTGGTAAAAGTATTCAGGTACTCTTTCATGCTTGTGGACCAGACAGGGTTTCAAAACTGCAGATGGCCGAGTCTATTGCAGATGTTCGTGAATATGGCCATTCTATACTCAAGTTGAAAATAATTGTGGCTCTTCTTTGCAAATCAATGTGGTGATTTTTCTTGGGTTCTTGGATCCAAAGTTGAAACTCCCAGACGAACGCGGGCGAGGAAATGCCAAGGTGGCCGAGCCATCGTCGGCGTCGGCACTTTCAGAAGGGCTCTCCCTTAATTATGAGGTCCCAAATCTCTGAACTTCTTTTCTGAATACGTG
Organism: Avena sativa; assembly: GCA_916181665.1. Taxonomy (NCBI): domain Eukaryota; kingdom Viridiplantae; phylum Streptophyta; class Magnoliopsida; order Poales; family Poaceae; genus Avena; species Avena sativa. Next base: position 550,115,777 of record OV702290.1, on the reverse strand, counting down.
CTTGACAGTTAGATAATTGACCTAGATAATGTTGCTATGGTGCTAATTTGGTTAAAAGGAAATAATCATGTTCGAAGTGTTTGATACCACTATGATCTCAGTTAGGCCATGATCATGATTGTTCCTTTCTTGCAAATCTCGTCAAGCGCCAAGGTGTGATTTCATTCCAATTTGTGCACAATTTCATTGCTCTGTTCGTCTAATTCTGAAAAGATATGAACTTTTTTCTACTATTGAAATATGACAATATGATCTATACCTAATAATAAAGGGAGGAAGTTTCTCTTTGGTGTGTGTGTGTGTGACACACTACCATAGTCGTTGAGGAGGGAAGTAGTAGCTTTTTCCTTGCTCACAGGATTGGCATTGTCGTTTTAATATTGCATCCCTATTTTGTGCATACCGCTCCTTGTCCCTTTGTCTCCTTATCTCTTTAGGGCTTGTATAGATGAAAATAGCTAATCAATATGAACAAATAGGGGTTATGTTCATTATTACTTGCTGCAGATTGTACATATCTCGGGTACTGAGTTTGTTAGCATCCTCCTTAGCATGAATTTTTGTCAACTATGATTCATTCTGTGCTACTTTTATATCCAGTGATTCATTCTACTCGTCTCCTCCTTAGCATGAGTTTTCGTGAACAACGATTTATGATATCATCATGCACATATCAACATATTTTCTGCCATGGTGATATATTTACGGTTGATTCTATTAATTGTACATGAATGAATGCAAAGAATTTCAAAGTAAGGTAGTACTACTTTCCATCCAGTGGAACTAAAAGATCCAAGTTCGACACGTTTCTAAATGCTTATCAGCAGTTGTCTCACTGTTATGAATATTGGGTAATGTTAGGTGGTGCATGGAGTTGTAACTTGCAAATGAAAACAAAAAACAATTGTACTCTTTCTATCCAGAATGCACACAGAAATATTAGATTACAATTTAATAATATTTGTTTTTTTGGACAGTTAAAGAGAAGATTCTACATGTTGCAGATTCAGACATGGAGAATGTACAAATATATAATCTCTTATAACTTTGATGATCAAATGGGCTGTAGAGATGGCTGTTTGAATAGTATGCTCAAGATTGAATGCGAAAAAGTATATGTCCATGAGGAGAGCAATGTTCTAACCAACAGGTAAGCTTACCACCAAATCTATGCATTATTCTAATTTTCTATCTAGGATGCTCAGAAAGTCTTAGAAACACTATCTACTATTTATTCTTTCAAGATGTTTCTTTCTTAAAGGTCCATCTGGTTATGCGCTCTATAATGTGGTGCTCCCTGTCTGGATATTCTTTAGACCCTCATTCCCTTTGTACTTCAATATATGAACCAAAAATCGCCTCCTCAATTCAATATCATCCTACATATCCATTATACAAATATTATTGTAAAAAAACATGTGCATCGTATATATACAAATGAGCATGGTGTAAATATTCACCTTGGGTATTGGAAAATATAGCGCGCCATCGTCCCATGAGTGCATGAGATTAAAAACTAAATAACCCGATAAAGGACTACATGTATGAAATGTTACATTATGCGTCAAATGAATCAATCAAGATTGTAATGCATTGATTGACAAGATTCATACCCGTATGAGTTTGTCGGAACAACGGGAACTTTTAATCCCCATTTAAAGATATCATGCTTGAATGTAGGTTTGGCAGGTTGGAGCGCAAGGTTTAGATTGTTGACAATAGTTTTAAGGATATTTTTTCCCAGGGTAGGTATTGGAAGTGGATCCAAAATAGAGACAACTCTTTTCTTTTAATCCAAGACAAACAATAGGAATACCCCAAGAATATCCCAAGGCAATAAAATCTGCAACGATGCAATCATTTAGAAACAATCATCAAACAATAAGACCAAATATAACACTCTTATAAAGAAGTAAAATATTACCTCATTGCATTCTGAGATATGGTACTCATTGCTATTAGGCCAGCTATCAAACAACTGCACCAACCTATCAGCATCGAAATTTTCGCGTCGACTTGGGTCTCGTGCACAATGGGACATCGACTAAAATAAGAATAAGACAACATTAGTACTATGATATGAAGCAAACTATAATATGCGAGTATAGTAACTTTCACAGAAGTTTAGATCCATGTAGTGAACTGGAGTATCTCTGACAAGTTGGATGTCGTGGCACGCGAGTATCCGTACAACCATGTTAAAGCAATCAACATTCATGTATTTATCATTCTTTAATATTTTCCTTAGTTGTCTCAAATTTATACTAATAGGATAAGGATTGGAACTTTTCACCCATTCCCTTCTGTTAAAATCAGAATTCTGTCAACTACAAATTATGTAATAGTAATTTTGTAGATCATAAAATAAACTGAAAAACGTGGCTTACTCTAGTGAAGGGTCATCATCAGCCATGCTAATGCACAAGCAGAGTTCATCTATTAATTCATCATTGGTTGGATTGGAAGATGGTGAAAGGATCCATGGTTGCGAGATGTACTCAACTTCTGATGATATGTTCACTATTTTGAGTACATTGGGATATGGACATTGGCGTAAGTGGTACATTTTGCAGGCCATTAGTAGTTTGGGACATGGACATGGGTGTATGTGATACATTTTGCTCTTCACTAAGTAGGGCTGTGGAAGCCTGCTTCTTTTCGCTGGCTTCATGCCGTCTTTTTCGAATATCATCTTTATTAAGCGCATAATATTCTTTGTCCTTCTACCTTTTCAACTCTTTAGGGTCTGTGTAGGGAAATTATTTTGCATGACTATAACAGTAATGTTCATTATAGATGGAAAATATCAGCAATTAGAAGGTAGTGGTTCCCTAAATAGTTACCTAAAGAGATGTTTCTTATATCCTGAAACGGCGTCCGTTCCCCAGCACGACTCGGAGATGACATACCAACAGCTTAATCCTGCCCTACATAGTGAACAAAGACATGGATAATGTGACATGTAGGCAGTACAAGGCTACTTGTCTAAATAGTTCTCACCAAATAATCGAATTAAGCCTGCAATGTTGCTCTGCTAACTCGTGCAAATATTTACGAAATTATGGGCAATAAGGAAGTTCAGTTTCCCTCCAAGTTACTGTATTGAGTTTTATAAATTTTGTATAAGGTTAGAGTTTTGATAAGGCTACAAGATACAATAATTGTATTCCATTGCTGATTATGAACTATTTCATTGATATGTTTGTCTTGTCCTGATCAGCAGATACATCTCTACATAATTATGGACATCTCTACATAACTATGGAGCACTGTAGTATGCAATTTGTCTAAGACAAAAAGGCTGGTATGAACATTTGGAAAAACAAAAAGGTTAGTATGAAATATCAGATTTTGGAAGATCATCCACTCCAATCGCTTGCATGTATGTAGTTATATATGTACTTTGTAGTTCGAATTAGCTCACACATTCTTATCTGTCAATTCAGAACATACAGGAAAAATCAAGCGTTCTGTTAAAAAATTACAAGTATGACAATATGGAGTGAGCCTTGTACTTGCGGTAAGAAATCAAAAGGATCCAAGTGGAAAAACACACAGCAATAGAATTTCTGGAATCCCATGTACCTGCAGCGGCCTGGAAGCCGTATTTTGGGCGTCCAGTGTCACCGCGAGGGCGTCCTGGTCGAGGATCACGGCTAGGGCCCAGTACAGGAAGACGACGTGGGCGAGGGTGTTGCCGCCCAGGCAGGGAACGCAGGCAGCGGGCATCGTCGAGGAATGCTTTGCAGATGGTGTCGGCTAGGTTTTTTGCGAGGGCATGTAATGGGTGTCGAACTGGATCTCGACGATGACAGTGTTGGCGAGATTGCCGTGATCGCGATGGTGGGAGCGCTGATGGCGATACTTTCCTTAGTTTCAAAGAAGGGAAGCACGGGACGTTTTTTCTGATTTTTTTTTGCCCCGCTGGGATAAGTAGTCCGTCCGTCCAGTGGGATAAGTAGTCCGCCCGTTTGTATGTAATTGTTAAATGTACCCAGACCTGATTAGTGGGCCTGGCTGTGTGTTTGTTGGTTCGTTTCTGTACATATGTGGGATGCGTGTAGAGAAATTTTAGTTTGCTCCTTTATTAGTAGTAGAGATTAGTTTCAGTTTTATGATTTTATTCATTGAACAAAAAAATAAATCATGATTTTTTAAAATCTAAACCTTTTAAAAAATATACGAATATTTTTCAAAAATCATGAACAACTTTTAGAAAAGTCTTAACAATTTTTCAAGGCATGAACCAATTTTTAAAATCATCTACTATTATTTATAAATCATGAGCAATTTTTTAATGTCATGAACAATTTCTAAAACCTTGTGAATATTTTTCAAATCCACTAACGTAATTTTTAGAATCCATGAACAAAAATTTAGAAGGCTCGTTAACAAAATTCAAAAAGCTTGATCGGGTTATGATTCTATTTAGGCAGCAGTTGATCATTTCACCAAAGTTATTCCCGTGAAGATCCTATATTGAAGCGCCAAGCTAGCCAAAGTTTATATGTCAAGAATTGTAAGCTTGCACCTAAGTTCCTAAGGGCATCTTCACCGGGTCGACCCAACCCGTCTGTGCGCGCCTGAATGCGTCTATGCGGGACGTGCGCGGCCTCCCAGCGGCATGACCCAATAGGACATATGTGTCCGGCTCGACCCATCCGTGCACCTAATTTGGAAAACGGTTGGGTCGGTCCGAACAGCGCAAGGACCGCGCGGGTGTCCGCTATCGGCTGCTCCAGGCCCATATATAAGTGAAACATTAGTAATTAAACTTGCTTTTCATTAGATTAGGTCCTGTCAATTACAAAAAGGTACATTTGAACAAACTAAAAAAGGACTACTACTACTGCTGGAGGAGGCCGTCTTTACGGCTACTCGCCGCCATTGCTGCGGCCACTGTTGCCGCTGCTGTTGGCACCGTCGATCGCCGCTATAGCCGACCAGATGGGCTCCTGCTGGAGGCGTTCGCGGTAACGATCGCGCGCTCGACCACGAGCCTCCTTCTTTCCGGCCCCCTTCGCGCGGTCCGCCGCCACCCGGTTAGCCAGGGCCTTCTCCATCTCGGCCGCCCAGAGGTCCCTCGCCTCCTGGTCATCCAGCTTCGTCGTTGTCGTCGCCCTTACTGCCACGGGGCCACCATCGTCGGACCTCCGTTGGGACCGAGTCCCAAGGCATGCGCGATCTGCAGGGGATAGCGATCGCCTCCTCCCCGCCCCCTTCTTTGCCACCACCTGATCCACCTCCTTCCCCTCCTTGTCCTCGTCCTCTACCTCTGTCTCATCCCCGTCGACAAGAGCCCACACGCTCGTCGGCTCCTCCGCCGCTTCTACCGCACTATGTGTGGCGGCGGCATGGCGAAGCTCGCGGACGGCCACCTTGGCTACCTCCTCCAGCATGGTCATGGCCGTCTCGTGGCAGATCTCGCGGAGGGCCGTTGATGCGGCCTCCTTGGCCACTGCCTCCACCATCTCCTTGGTGGCGACGTGGTGAACCTCATGCATCGCCCATTGGGCCACCACCTGTGCGGCCACCTCCACCACCTGCTCCAGCACCACCTCGACCACACGGACTTCCTCCTCGAAGGCCACCACCTTCGCCTTGGCCATGCGATGAGACAACAACACGGCTTGGAGGTCGACAACGTCGATGTTGGCGTCTTGGAAGCGGGTACGGCACAACTCCCTGATCTTGATCCAGTTGGCGATATTGCGGCGAGGCATGGATGTGGTAGGCACTTTTTTCGACGGTGGTTGCTCTTGCTTGGGCTTGTTGACTCAGCCGCGTCGTGCGGCCGTCTTTTATAGACCGCGACGAAGACGGGAAACGGAAAGCTACAATGGCGAGAAACACCGGCCGCGCGGGAAGCCACCGGCGCTGATAGCCGACGTCGCGTCGCCATTAATGTCCCATCACCGAGGGTGTCAAGCGGTGATAGCGGGGGAGACAGACAGATGGGTCGGACCACTGGGCGCAACTGGCTGGACATGCCGAACCGCGACCCAAAGCGACCGTGGCCCGACCCAAACGGGTCGTTTCGGTCACTCGTTTGGGTCGGCCCGGTGGAGATGCCCTAAGGTAAGCATAGAGGTACTCAATTCACCTCAAAGTTTTGGCACTAGCTACATGAATCCCTTGGAACCAAACTGGAGTATAATAATGTATTTCATGCGTAGACTGATGGTGGGACAAAAAAATTGAATCAAATCCTAAAGGATATGTTGAGAGCTTGTGCTCTAGATTATGGATATAGTTAGGACCACAATTTGCTATATGCAGACTTCTTATATAACAACAGTTACTAAACTAGTATCATTATGATTCCACTCGAGATATTATAAGGTAGGAAGTGCACAACTCTATTGCTATGGAATGGAGTAAGAGACCGTAGACTTGGACTTGACTTGTTCACGGAGGCCGAAGAGAAAGTCAGGCTAATCCTTGACAACCAAAAGTAGCACATTCCCAAAAAAAGAGCTAAGCTGTTTCCAAGCATACACTACAAAAAATATGTTAACTTGTGACTTTTTATTATTGAGAAGTAACTTGTGAAATAGAAGATAGAGCATATCTTCGAGTTTCACCACTGCGTAGAGTTAAGAGATTTGGTATCAAATGAAGTTGACACTGGAAGGAGATAGAACATATCTCCATGTGTCACACCTGCAGAAATATAGTTCCACTAGAAGGAGATTCAGTTAGCCTGGTCATAATGCAAAGTAACATAGAGTAGTAAAATGTATATGTTACTAATCTATATTAATATCTCCATAGTGGAAAATAATTTATGTGTAGTAATATTTAATGTTATATTAATTAGGTTGTAGACTCATTTTGTCTTGATATGTGTGATGTTATAGTAACATAGCTAGTTACTTTATCTATGTCTCTCTTTATTAACTCACTGCCACATAAGCAAAAATACTGACTTGAACTTTTAGTTACTAGCGAAGTTACCTCCACTATGACCAGCTTTTGAAAATGATCTCACTTATTCACTTACGAGAAGAATCCTATTAAAATTCTAGAAACAATTGAAACGTTTACTCGCACCAAGGTTCAGCGGAATAACCATTCTAAGGAAGAACCTACGTGCGAACCTGAAAAAGATTTGAAGACTGAACAGGTACATCTAACCATTTAGCCAACCTAAGTCTCGGGGACGAGATTCTACGCGTGAAAAAGATTTGAAGACAGAACATGCCGCTCTCGATTCGCTTCGTCTCGCGGCATGCCAAAAATCCGTTCGATCCGTCGAAGCATCCACGATCGGGACAGGCGAGGAAAAGCACCAAACGACGGCTTTCTCGCAACGGCATGTTTAGTGGTAAACAAAGCAAAACAGGTCAGGCGATTATACTACTCTTCCATTTTCTGCAATTCTCGGTATAAAATCAGTAGTATATTCCCCCGACCAATGATCTCACCTCGCAACAGTCAGTGTGCCGTTGCAGCGCCGCACACCTGGCAGCGCGGCGTGAAGTGGCGGGTGTCGACAAACACGTAGGATTTGAAATGATGACGAGGCAATCGTGAAAGATAATCTGACGCAAAACGAAAGTGTTTGGGTCGTCGTGGACCATCTAGCTCGGGAAGATGACAGAGGCCTCACTTCATGGAGCTGCACAGTGAGGGACTGAGTGCAGGTGCTAGACTAAACAAAGCGAGGAGCACGAGTGGGCGATCATGTTGGCACTAAACAAGAAGACTGCAGCGCAGTACTGAAGTTGCATTAGCGTCCAAGTGGCTAATAATTGCACACGGCTAACTGATTGATTAATCGAGAAGAGGCATGTCGATGTCACCTCAATCCGAACAGGGAGAATTACAAAGTGTCATCTGCAAAAGAACTAGAGAAAAGACAAATGGACCAGGGAGAATTTAGCAAGCACCAGATACCTTCCATCTCTATGGTTCAGGTGTGTATTATGATCAGTACTGGAGTAGGAGTACTATATATACGTATTTGGTGGTAAAGCCTGCATTGCAGTGTGAACTGTGGACGGTACTCGATCCGGCTAAGTGCTTAATAGTAACAAGTAAGGTACTACTAAAGTCCAGGTCAGTATATATTGTAACGCCATGGCGCCACAGGAGAGAGGCAGCCCGACAGCCACCGGCGGCGCCGCGATGACGGTGCGCCGCGGGCGCCGCTTCCTTGGCGTGCGGCAGAGGCCGTCCGGGCGGTGGGTGGCCGAGATCAAGGACTCCGCGCAGCGCGTCCGCCTGTGGCTCGGCACGTTCGACACCGCCGAGGACGCGGCGAGCGCCTACGACGAGGCGGCGCTCGCGCTGCGCGGGGAGAACACCCGCACCAACTTCGTCGCCCGGCACGGCGCCGCGGCTAGGGCGAGGCTGAGCAAGAACCTGCAGCACGTGATGGCGAGGGCGGCGGCGGTCAGGTCGACCTCTCCGTGCGGGGCAGGGGTGGGTGGTGACCAGTTCGCGCTGGCCGCGGTGTTCAGGCACTGGCAGCAGCCGGCGCTCCCGCAGCCGCAGCAGATGCTGCCGCGAGGCTGCGGCGCCGAGGCCGAAGCCGTGCACGTGGCGGCCAGCGCTGTGCAGCCGAGCTTCGTCGTGCCGAGGCGGACGGAGGCGCCGCCGCCGTCCGTAACGCTTGGAGACGGAGACGTTGTCTGGGAATCGGGCATGGGCGCTCTCCAGTTTGCCGGCGGCGGCGTGGAGACGGGCGCGGAGAACGCGTTCAAGGTGTCGTCGTCTCTGATCGTGCCGTCCAAGTTCGCTGCGGCGCCGGAGCCGTCGTTTGGTCTCGATGATTTTTAGCCATATAGTAAGGGTTAGGGGGACGTGGTTCGATGGAACAGTGTACATATAGCGCCACGCCGCGAGCAATGCATTGCCTGTCCTGTCTTTCCTAAGGAACAGGAGGAACACCTGATCTGTATTGCACTAGTACTACATACCTGAATGTCCTGAACTTTGTCGACCTCTGGCCATGGACACGTGCGAACTCTTGTTACAGTTCTGCTACCGTTACATTTAATCTGCGAGGCATAGGAGCGACATAGTAGCTGGCTTTGCTTCACATGTCAACCAAATTATCAAAGGACAGGCTCAAATCAAAGCTATTTTTTTTTAAATAATACGCTTTTTTAAATCATTTTCACGAATATTACGCAGATTAAGGAATTTACGGAAGTATTGCACTGTCTTTTTTCAAACAAAGACAAGCCCGAGTCGTTTTTTCAAACAAAGACGAGCCCAAGTCGTTTTCCCATACAACGACGAGCCCAAATAGTGCACTGACATAATCGGCTGGCAGCTAGTCATTTTTTGAAAAAACGACACACCCGAATCGATTTTTGAAAAAACGACACGGCTTGTTAGGTATTGAAAAGCAGACGGTTGCATGGATCATGCACACCCTACGTTGGGCTAATCCAGCCACTATTTTGCGCCATTCTTTTTCCCCGCTAGTATCTCTCCCGCCACCTCTTTCCGCCAGTATTTGTCCCGTCACTTTTTTCGCGTTGTTTCTCTCCCGCCACTTCTTCCCGCTATTTTCTCCCGCCAATTCTTCCCGCCGTTTTCTCCCGCCAATTCTTCCCGCCGTTTCTCTCCGGCCACTTGTTCCCGCTGTTATCTCCCGCCAATTTCTACTAGTTGCCTCTATAAATACTGGCACCGAGATGGTATCTCTCCATCCTGTTATTCCTCTATTTCTCCCATTTCCTTCCCCTTTCCATCATGAGTGTGCCATGTTCGGACCCCGAGTATAGGCCTACGAAGACGAAAAATGCCAGGTTGCCGCAAGGGGTGACACACGAGCGTTGTTGGTGTGGCCATCTCGCGAAGGTCAAGGAGTCGATCAATTTCTCCACCTGCATGGGCATGAAGTTTTTCATGTGTCCCAACTACGACGCAAGCCCGCCCCGGCAAGCAAGTTCGTCGTACGAGAGGCCTCCGGTATGTTCCCAGAGCATGGTTAATATGAACCATTCATGTTATCATGATTTCTTTTATTCATTCCATTGATTTGCTTGCAGTCTCCTCCTCCACTTTGCAAGTGGTACCATTGGATTGACACCGAGCAGCCAACCTGGGCCAAGAAAGAGTGTCATGACAGGAACCGAGCTGCGTGGGCTGCCTTTCATGCAGAGGAACACGCTGAAAGGATGGCCGAAGAGACGAAGAAGGAACGGGAGAGAGAAATGAAAGAATTCCAAGCAGAGAAAGCTCAAAACCGCGAGCTGAACAGGAAGAGAAGGGAGGAAGAGGAGGCAATCCGTGAGCGCCAGGAAGAGGTGCGCAAGGAGGCCCGTGAGGCGGAAGGAAAGAGATTAAGAGGAAGAGCTACCGAGGCGCGGGCGGCAGAGGAACGTGGGGACAAGACCGGGAAGTATCCACGCTGGACTCAGGGAAGGTAGACGCATGTCTCAGTACCGATGTATCTTAATTCCTGTTGTAGTATCTTGATGTAACTTTATTCAGTTGTAGTGTCCCGATGTATCTTAATTTCAGTTCTAGTGTCTTGATGTATCTCAATTTCAGTTGTAGTGTCTTGATGTAACTTCCTTTCAGTTGTAGTGTCTTGATGTATCTAAAATGTTTCCCACCGAAATGCTTTCCATCAAAAAACATTCCCGCCAGAATGCTTCCTGCCAAAATGCTTCCCGCCAAAATATCTCCCGCCAAAATGCTTCCCGCCAAAATGTTTCCCGCCTGATTTTTCCCGCCAGAATGATTTTTCCTGCCAAAATGCCTCCTCGCGCAGTTGTTTAAGCATAGCCACCCCGTTTTTAGCCAGTTATTTATTTACCGCAAGTTATGTTGAATTGTGTTGCAAGCTATGCTGTAGTGTTTGTCGAATAAAAAATGTGTCTCATACGTAGACAGATAACTAGACCAATACAAGATACAAGTCTCATACATAAACAGATAACTAGACCGATACAAGATACAAGTCTCATACATAGACAGATAACTAGACCGATACAAGATACATAGACAGATACGCAGATAGATACATAGATAGATATCACTGCCACCGGTCACGAGGTTGCCCTGGCGTCGGTGTATCCCATCCGTACCTTCTAGGAGGCACCACATTGCGGGGAGGTAGAGTTGACCCGTCACCCTGCGTCTGTGTATCCTGTATGGGGATAGGTGGTGGAGTCTGATGCGTCTCCTGAGTCTGCTGCGTCTGATACAATCCAAACCAGTCTACCTGGTCCTGATGAGTCTGTTGATCCTCCTCATTAGTCGCCCACGAACCCATTGAGGACATGCTTGGGTCTCCATATCCTCCTGCCATGTAAAAATATTAAGTACTCAACGATTATACACTACATGTAACCAAAATAGATAGGAAGATGCGTACCCTGAGGACGATAGCCCATGAATGGGACTTGCAGCTGCTGCTGGTGCCACTGGTCGAAAGTAAGATGCGGTTGCTGCTGCCACTGGTCGAAATTAAACTGCTGCTGCCACGCTGAGCCTCCAGCCTGGTCTGGGGGCGGTGCTCTCGGTGTCTCCCGCTGCTGCTGCCACGCTGAGCCTCTAGCCTGGTCTGGGGGTGGTGCTCTCGGTGTCTTCCGCTGCTGCTGCCAGGCTGAGCCTCCAGCCTGGTCTGGGGGTGGTGCTCTCGGTGTCTCCTGCTGTGAGATCCGTGGACGAGGCCCGTGGCAGGTAGGTGCAGTGGGTGTCTCCTGCTGTGAGCCTCTCAGTAGTGTCTGGTCCGCACGCGGGTGCGCTCCTGCGTGGAGTGACGTGGCGGGCGAGCCTGTGTGGAGCGACGCGGCTGGCTCTCCCCCGCGGAGTGACGCGGTGGACGCTGTGCTGCTCGGTGCTGAACGACGTCTGAAACGTTCGTGCACGTGATGGTCGCATAGATACTCTGTAGTCTTTCGTGGACACGCCTTACGAAGGACTAAACTCCTTGACGTGGTAGTAGTAAAGGAGCGGACGAGAGCGAACGTCCCCACTGATTCACTTCATTCTGTAGCTCCCATGTCATATCGGCCTGCATTTGTATAGTGGATAAGTACACATTATATAGGCTACCAGGAAAAGTGACAAAGAAAAGTGTATTTACCGCTGATTGTCTGGGCTCCATAGTCGACTGGCTAGGGTATCTTTCATCATCACGTGCGTGATGGACGGGACGCAACCGTGTCATGGTCATGTACATCTGTAAGTATGCACGGAATAGCTCCATATCAAACGCAGGAGCGGTCCACACTCAGCTGTTGCATTCTGCCAACCATTGATATAAGTATTAACCCGTTGAAGCCACTGATTTGCACTTCTTTTAGTACCCTTCCGAGAGTACCTGCAGTTAGATTTTGTAAGTACACAGTCGGTGTAAAATTATAGATACATAATATATTAACTTACATATGCACGTCCGAAGAAAGGGGCGCCTCCGGAGATGGAGGATCTACCATCTGGTGAAGACCGAATTGCCTCATGACCCTCTGTTGAGACATCTCCTCCACCTGACAATCGAAGATGATCTTCGATTTAGTGAGCCAGTAGTCCTCATCTCTACGACACATAATAGATAACCCGCCGGGATATCTTGCGAATGCTTCAGCTGTGGTGTACGGCTCCCAAATCACCGATTCCTCCTTCAACGTGTCGAACTGCTCGCTGAACACCGGGTAGCAGCGGGGCGCTCTCCCTGGACGATTACCGCCTGATTTTTTGCTACCTCCGGGCGGCCAATAGGGAACCTCTCCCATGACCACAGCTGCAGCAACAATGGGCATCCTAGCAAGGCAGATTTTTCCTTGGTTAGTGTACAGCCCGTGCACATACCTCGGTACGTTGCTGCTAAGACAGCAGACCCCCAACTCTATTGGGTGATGTCGTTCTGGCATGTCGCCTCCGCGATCTCTCTAGCATAGCGGATGTAGCGTGCAATGATGGTTGAGACGTGCTTCTCGGTGAACATCACCTTCCCAAGTAGCCACAATAAGTACGCCTCAAGGCTGCGCGTAATTTGTGGCGCAGTCATCAGAATATCTGGGTACCCGAACCTCTGTAGCTGCATTGGTTAAGCGGACAAGTTTTAGCATCGTGTGATACAAAAATAGTTGGATCAAATACGAAGATACTTAGTAACAAACGAACCTGATAGTTCTGCACCAATCAAATTTGGGCCCATGATTTTCATATGTGAACTCCAGAGCTCCTTCACGAATGCCATAGAATCGTTGGGCCATTTCTTGGGCCCAATTCTTCGGTGCATCCATCGGGCCTATTGGCACTCCAGCCAACGGCAGGCCCAGCAAGTACGAGACATCCTGTAGTGTAGGAGCCATCTCCCCCCACTAAAAGTGGAAAGTGTGAGTCTCGGGCCTCCATCGATCCACTAAGCAGGTGAGCAACGACCTGTCGTAGCCTATGCGCGTGGTCTGGAATCCATGGTGTCGTCCTTCTATCTCCTGCGTATGAGTGACCTCAACCAGACGCACAAATGGTAGTAGCCTGGCCTACTTCAACCTGCATACCGAGATAGAATTACAATTTGTTTACTATGGCCCTCAAATATTTATAACATAGTTCCATACGAATTAGGAATAAATGTCTCATACCTCTGCAGTCAATAAGGGTGTATCATCCAGTTAGACATGGGAGTGCGAGTGATAAGGTGCTTTAAGCTCCCTGGTTCCGCATCCAATAAAGTTGACCGGTGCTTTCTATCAATATCAGCATTAAGCAAAGATCCCGCCATCTGCATAATTTAGAATATGGTTCCATAAGAATTACAAATTCAAAACATGGTTCCATAAGAATTACAAATTTAACACATAGTTCCATACGAATTACAAATTTAAAACATGGTTCCATACGAATTACAAATTCAAAACATAGTTCCATACGAATTACAAATTTACAACATAGTTCCATACGAATTACAAATTTAAAACATGGTTCCATACGAATTACAAATTTAAAACATAGTTCCATACGAATTACAAACTTACAACATAGTTCCATACGAATTACAAATTTAAAACATGGTTCCATACGAATTACAAATTCAAAACCTAGTTCTATACGAATTACAAATTTAAAACTAGTTTCTTCCTCTGCCTCTTGTTCCTCGTCTGGCATCTTTGCCACGTCCACGAGGAGCCGCTCCTCCAGTCCCGAAGATATGGCAATTGGTGTCTCTATGACCAAAATGATTACATAGAAAACATTGTCTAGTAGGGCCTCCGGATTCAGATTCATCCATATCATTACGGATCCGAACACATTGTCACCTTCCTCTGCCTGTCCGCATTAGTTTAGAATCTGGGATGTAAATCCTTTCACCGGGGTTTACTTTGTTAAAATTGCCCCATGCTCTATATCCCATCATCTCGCCAGTCCATGTATTGATCACCGACTCCTTAAGAAAATAAGGAGACACAAACGATCTCGCATCCATACCTAACCGCCCACACGCAGCAAGTACATGAGAGCAAGGCAGATGTAGCAGCTTGGGTTTGTTGCAGGTACACTCACACGCCGGCCAAGCCTCATTGCCTATCCTCACCTCTTGTGTCTTTACCTCTTCTCTAGATCCGATCCTGTTGGAAGGGAGGCGAACCTCAAATCTTCGTTCTTGATTACCGATGGCGATGACTTGCATAGACCGAGCCTTTTCCATTTTGGCATTCATGTAATCCATTATCTTTGAACAGTACCTCGTATTTGGGTTGTTCATGATATGCATCTGAGCAAGCTGGAGTCTATCTCTGAAGTACTTCAATGTTCCGGTGAAAATACACTCCACAATAGCTGTTAATGGCAGAGCCCTGCTTCGTCTCAAGACGAAGTTGTAAGTTTCGGCAAGATTTGTAGTCATGACGCCAAACCTAGCACCATGAGTGTCGTGCAACAGAGACCACCTCTCCACAGGCTCGTGCTCTATCCATTCCTGAAAAATCTTAATCCGTCTGCTAGGTCTCCTCCTAGTACCGGGTTGGTCAAACCCGGCAAATCGCAAAGAGCAATTGGTTCTTCCTCGGGTGGTGCTGCTCCAGCTACTGTCTGTGCAGCTACCGCGGCCGCATGAGCCGCCACAGCTGCTGCTCTAGCTGCTCTCCTCTGCCTAACATGTTTTTTTGTGAATTCATCTAGATAGGCCCGACATTTGATATACTTCCACTCCTGGTTCTGCTTGCAAAGCTTCTTGAATAGGTTCATAAGGGCCTTGTTCCTGAACTGTGAGAAAAAGTTTGCCCCTAGATGCCGCATGCACCAACGACTCTGCATGTCTAGCCATGGAGTTGGTTCATCTGGAGCAGGCTGAGTCAGCTTCTTTATCACGCTGAGTATACCCGGATGCCTGTCATGTAGGACGCATACATTCGGTACATCCCTCACAACTGCTATCTTCAGCTGCCTGAAAAACCATACCCAACTCTCGGTGTTCTCGCTCTCCACGAAAGCAAATGCAAGTGGAACAACTTGATTGTTCCCGTCTTGACCTATAGCAGTCAAGATCTGGCCCCTGTACTTGCCAGTGAGAAATGTTCCATCTACACAAATGACTGGTCGACAGTGAGTGAAAGCTTCTATGCATATAGCAAATGAGAAGAACAATCGATGCAGCACTCTCAAATTGGGTTCTTGAGGCAATGTTAAGTGTTGGATGTCGAGGTATGTGCCTGGATTCCTAGCCTGCAGTGTCTGCAGCATCCGAACAACACAGTCGTATCCATCTCGAAACGAACCAAATCTTGTCTCCAGTGCCCTCTGCTTAGTCCTCTAAGCCTTTCTGTAAGATATATTGTAGCGAAATCTGATAGCAACTTTGTGGATGATAGCTTTCACCACCATGGCTTTGGTCTCCACTATCTCAGTGTATAACAGTCTAGCCAGGAGGGTTGACGTAAGATTACGATGGTCTTGCAGGACATTGCCAAGTTGACATGTGTGCTGCACAACATCGCTAACCTTCCAGTTGGTGTCGTATCAAGGAACATGGGCATGGACCCTAGCAGGACACCCAGCTACCTCGCAAACCAAAGTCAAATATTGCTGGGATGACACCTTTGTTTTGAAAACCCGCTGCGTGGACAATGCCCACTCAACGATTGCTTCCTGTAGATGCCTCTTGCTAGGATATAATGCACCAATGGAGATGTTGTTGGCGTGATAGTGCCACGAGGAATCGTGCCCATCGTTCACATTCATTGCTGCTGTGTGGTCTTGATTCCATGATGCCGGAATAGGTTGGTCCTCCTGATCAGACTCAGCGGAATCATAAGAGCTATCACTGTACCCTTCTGAATCTTCGGCTTCCATCTGATCTTGCAACCAACCGTCGTGTATCTCGTCCTGATCGACCTCACCACTGAAAATATCTTCTCCTGTCCCTTGACTACCTTCAGCTGATTCATGTCCAGTGTGTGCAAAACTACTCTGACCAGGTTCATAACTACCTCCATCGGTGTGTGCATAACTACTCTGCCCAGGTTCATAATAACCACCGCCATCTTGGCCTTGACTGCTCTGGTCATTATAGTAGCCACCACCACCTCCGTCTTCGGCTTGACTGCTCTGCTCATGATAATAACCACCACCAACATGGTGTGTCTGACTAATCTGGCCCTGATCATAAACAGGCTCTTTCGCCACAGGAAGCACTAAGACACTGGGGTTAACTACCCTATGCAGACAGGCTTTCACCCATTTAGCTTGCTCTTCTATCGGTCTCAAATAAAAATCAGGTTTAATCCTTGACTTTGTCCATAATACATGCACACCGACAGTATGGGTGGGAGGAAGCCCTAAACGAGCACATAACCAATCTTTCAACTCAATAATGGGGATGGTTTCAGGATCCTGGAGCACTTCATCAATACAATTGAAATCGCTCAAATCAACTCCATACTGGTTTGTTTTGACAACACCGTCACCATAGTAGAACCTAAACACTACATTACTGGACATAATTTCAGGCCTAAAAAAATACCACAATTTGTCAAATGACCGTACAGTGGCAGATTTTAGCAAAAAAAATATACTAATATTCCTATAGCCGAATAATCTTGCATAGCCCGCAAATATAATTATAATCATATAGCCGAATAATCTGGCATAGCCCACAAATATACTTATAATCTAGCAGTTCATCGCGGAGCGCTAACATACAACATCCAGAACTACCGAGAAGATAAACAAACACAAATGACTGTAGTTAGCAAGAAATTAGAGTTTACCCTTGAAGCGTGTGAAATCTTGCCGTGCAGCTGCCTCCACTCAACCGTGCAGCTGCCTCAAGCCCCAGACCGAGACTCCACCGTGCAGCTGCCTCAAGACCCCGCCCCAGACTCCACCATAGCCATTGCACCTCAAGAACTCCAAGAAAATCCTCCACGAAAACGCCTCAAATCGCTACACCAGACTATCCCACAAATAGATCGGGAATCTACTAACTTCAGCAGCAAATTTAGTGTAAAATGGAGCAAAGTGTGGCAGCAAATGGGAGCAGCTCCATGGGAGAAGAAGCAGCAGGGGAGAAGAGCTAGCAGGGGCTGGCTGGGAGGCAGCAGAGAGGAAGAAGGAGGCGTGCGCGGGGCTGGGCACGGGGCTAGGCGCGGCGCGCGTGTTTTATGGGCAAGCTCGTCGTGCTACCGTTAAACGACGCGGCAGGTCGTCCAACCGAAAAACGAAGCCGGCACGTCGTTCCACCAGACAACGACGCGGGCTCGTCGTTCCACCAGACAACGACGCACGGCTGGGTCGTCTTTTCACGCGACGGCCGGAGCGTCTGTCGCGCTGCAGGCCGACAGGGTGGGTCCCAGGCGCTGCTTTCGGTGCCTAAAAAGACGGCGCGGCTGTGTCGTGTTCTCAAAAAAAGACGAGCACGTGTCGTTTTTTGAACAAACGACAGTGCAATACTTCCGTAAATTCTTTAATCTGCGTAATATTCGTGAAAATGATTAAAAAACATATTATTTAAAAAAAAATAGCCAAATCAAACATAGTAGACCCCACAGCATATTTCATTAACCAGGCTGTTCCAAAATCTAGGCCGTCAATCATTTCGTGCTACGAGGAGGAGTATTCCAGCATACACCAAACTCGCACTAGAACTGTCACAATGGACCAAGTTTCAAGACTTAGAATTGCCTTTTCATATAGCATGGTTTTTCTGATAAGCGACGGGCTCTAATCCAAAGTTTTGTGTCCGGAGGTAGTTGTAGTCGTTAAGTTGAACGACGATATTGGTAAATATTTTCAGACAAGAAAATGATTGAGACAATGTGACCCACTATCACCTATACTAGATATATTGGCAATCTTGATAGAGCGTGCTAAGTCTGATGGCCAATTGAAGGCGTAGTTTCCCATCTAGTTGATGTCACAATTCTTTTATGGAACATGACTCGAAAAAAGCTAAGAATATGAAGCTAATATTATGAGCATTCGAGCAATTATCCGGTTTAAAAATAAAATTTTATAAAAATGAATTGTTTTGCTTTAGAGATGGTCAATACGGGACCAACCTATATGCTGAGCTTTTTGATTGCGAGCATGAACAATTTCCTATCAACTATTTGAGACGATACATCATCGGAACTTACAAATGCTAAATGAAAATTAGTCGAGGAGAGACTGTTGAAAAGGCTCAGAATTTGAAAAGGCAAATTACTATCTCTAGACGGGAGACTAGTGCTCATAAATTTAGTACCCATAATATGGTGTTGTATGTGATCTCCTTTTTTCGCGTCCAAAGTCTTAAAAAAGTTGGATTATTTTCGATCTAGATTTTTTTGGCAAGTAGATAGTGAAAAAAAAATATCGACTAGCAAAGTGGAGTGTGGTTTGTTGCCCAAAGGACCAAGGTAGACTAGGTATTCATGACTTAGAGGTCACAAATACTTCTCTACTAGGTAAGTGGTTATTTAAGCTACTTACTGAAGATGGTATATGGAAAATCCTCCTACGGAGGAAATATGTTGGTTCGAAAGCTATCTCAAGTGCTATAGAAGCCGGGAGATTCACATTTTTTTGGGCTGGCCTGATGAGCACGAAGATACATTTCTTCAGATTTAACACTTTCTCCATTAGGGGAGTGGATGTACGACCTAGCCTCCGAAGTTCAAGTCCTCACGGATGTGAAATTGGATTCTTATTATTTCAAAAATCAAACTCGCTCTGGGTTCCCTCGCCGCTTTCGTTCCAAAAAAAGAATATTATATTTTAAATTAATAGGGATATGCATGATTAATAATTTATCACTAACCCTCCCTCAAACTTAGTTCTTTTCTATATGCAGTGTCTATAAATATTTAATAGTGAAACAGTGTGTGTAGACAAAAATTACAAATAGTAACGATGTCTCGTTTAGACATGCCTACTATTTACCTAAAAAGATCAAAATAAAAATTGCTCATCTTATAATATTGATCATCTCAATAATGATTGTTAGTTTGCTTATATGCTAAACTTGCAACTGTGCATGTTATGCATTTAAGGATCAATAGATCTACAAAATCATTAAATGAGCATTCCAACATATATACCTCACTATGGAAAATATAAGATTGATTATTATTTATTAAATTACCAAGTGGTTTTACAAATCGAAGGACATATCATGATTGAACATAAACTTAAATGTAATTCATAAGTTACTTTGCTTCAGCACTACATATGTTCAAATTTATATGTTTAAAGTACCAAAGAGAACAAACTTATTGCATTACAATGTAGATGTAGATATTAAAACTTGAACATAAAATGATATAAACAATGATTAAATGTTGCACAAAATGTAAGTATATTTTATAATTTTGCTGTTATGAATTAGAAACATAATAATATAAAAAATAGGTCAAAATAAAAAGTTTAGGGATGTATCCATCTCGAAAATGGTTTACGTTAAATAGGAGGGGAAATGCTTACATAAGAAAAACATAAATACTTTCAAGACGCTCAAGATGATGCCCTCGCATGTGCGATGACCACTATACTAGTTATTACGAAAGTAGAATAAACGCAAGGATCCCTGAGCGTTGACACATAATCAAACAACGAAAAATATAAAGCATATGACAGACTAAGCATCCTTTAGTGGACTAATATGCTGCCAGCCAGCATAGGTGAAGAAATCCCGATCTCTAGGAGAGGGTTGCATCTAGTAACCATAGTATCCCGCTGGTCGTGAGGTTGAAGAAAGACCAATAGCTGCACCCAGTGTGTCACCATATGAATAAACTTCATAAGATTAAAAGATCTTGTTTTGTCAAAGATTATGCTATTCTTGCATCTCCAAATGGACCAACATAAGCCTGAAACACCAATGCGAATTTTAGCCTTAGATGTTCTGTCAATTCCATTCAACCAATGCTCAAACATATATGATACATTAGCCGGAGAGAGCGGTTATAAGTAAAGTTAATAATGCGTCACGAAAGACGGGCAAGGGCAACATATAACAAATGTTTAATGCTTTCTTGCGCTTCACAAAATCGGCATTTGGTGCACCTGACCCGATTTATTTTTATAAAGATGGCAGGTGACCCATTAAAAATGTTAAGAAAAATTTACTATGGCTATATATATGTTATAATTTTTTACGTAGGTTTTCAGTTGTTTTGTGCACCCGACCCGATTTACTTTTGAGAAAAAGGAAGGCAAGATTTGTTGGAGAGCTCAAGCTCGCGTGAGCATCCTGGCGGCTGGTATGTTTTCCTCCACGTGCACAACCTCCACCGAGTTGCTCGACTGTTTGTTGCCACCGTCCATTGCCCTCCACTCTGCTGCAGTTGTAGCGGTCACAATGAACATCTCGCATGTGCGGTTTTACATCACCCTCGTGTTTGTGTTGGCAACATCTCCTCTCAAACCAATCCACTATAGAACTAAATAACCAAACCACCACCGAACTGAGTGAACCCACAATTCGCAACAATTATTAGAGTTTGTAATCAGTGGTTTAACTTCATCCGGCCAGGTGCGCGAATTGGATTTGGCGCTTCGTCTGCACCAACTTCCCATGGAGGCATGGAGCGCCATCATTTGACTGGACATATCTACACCCCGCCCCCTCATCCTAAAAAAACAGAACAGGAACGATGTATGACCAAACTCTAGAGACAGATTAGAGGCGAGATGCTGCATAACCTCGGGGGCCTCACGCCAAATCCAGTACCACAACCGCAAAATCAACCCTAGGAAAAATCCATGGATTCCGAAGATATGGAGCACCACGCCATATAATAAGAGGAATCTAATGCCATGTGGCGCCGGGCGTAGTAGTACCGGCGGTGCAGCGATGACCGAGAGGAACTGTGCATGTTCGGTTTTCTTTTCTTTTGTTCGATATTAGCTAGTACCATAAGAGTCGATGCTTCATGTACTCCCTCAGTTTCAAAATATAAGATATTTTAGGTTTATGAAGCAAATTAATTAGACTTTTTTTTAGTATGTAGGTTCATTTAGATTTAGAGTGAATCTGCACACTAAAAAAGTCTAGATATTTTTTTTACAAACCTTAAATATCTTATATTTTGAAATGGAGGAAGTACAACAAAAAAACATACGATCTTTGTACGATGCAGAATAGGCACCGTCGATGGCCCCCATCTAAGAAAAAACCCATCGCCTCATTGTACAGAGTTAGGAAATAGTACCTAAAGTAATTTCGGTACCATAAAGCCGTGAAAAAGCCGTAATGGAAGGCCCATAAGTCATATGGTCCGACAAACCTGGTGAGGCCTTGTTAAGAATCGGTCACCGTGTTGTATACTATTGTGTAACGTATACACACCAATATGTGTACATCTACCAAGTATATAAAGAGAAAATGTGGAGACACGTTGCCTACCACGTAACCCTAATCATTGATTTTAACTTGGTATCACAGCAGACCGAGTCCGTCGCCGCCGTCTCTCTGCGATCGAGATCGCATCGCCCTCAAGTGTGGCTCCGTCTCCCACCCGCGTGAAGCTTCCTCTTCCACGCGATGACCAACGCGGCGTCCTCGGTGTCCACGTGCCTAGAGCTCATCGGCCCCATCATCTCTCCGTTCTCTGCTTCCGCTTCCGCGGGATCCTCCACCTCGATGGTGGTAGTGACTCCTCGCGACGTCCACCTCAACAGCGCCAATTTTATGTTGTGGCAAGGACTGGTGCTGCTGCACATTTGCGGCGCCCATCTGCACGGCTTCCTCGACAACTTCGTGCCCGCTCCAGCGAAGACGATCACCGAAGGTACCGGTGATGCCACCACGACCGTCCCCAACCCCGGGTATGCACGTTGGTGGGCTGGATCAGAAAGTACTCGGCGTTCTGGTCTGGAGGAGAACATCGCCACGTAGCTCATCGGCTGCAAGACCTCTGCAGCGGTGTGGTCTCCACACCATGTTTGGTGCTCAGAACCGTGCCAACGTGAGGCACATCCGTCGTCAATTGCAGACGACAAGGAAAGAGGACATGTCAGCCGCGGCGTATATGCATGTCATGAAGGGCTTCACCGACGCCATGGACACTGCTGGTGCCCCTTCACGAACGACGAGCTCGTTGATTACATCATCACCGGCCTCGGCCGCGCCTACAATTCCATCGCCGGCGCCCTCACCGTCGGTTACGTCTCTGTTCCGTATGCCGACTTTTACTCTCACGTCCTCCCCTTTGAGGCGCTTCAGGCACAACAGACCGAGACCGTGGAGTGGTCTTCCTCCGTGAACGCTGCTTCTCGTCCTGGTGGTTTTGGTGGCAGTGCTCCGTGGCCGCGCGCGCCTACTTTCCCGTCGGCCCCTGCAGCACCCCCGGTTAGTGCCTACCAGCCTGGATACGGAGGCGACAATGGAGGCCGTCCCAACGCTGGTGGACAGCATCCGAGCAGCTATGGCCAGCCCTATGGCTAGTACTCGGGCGGCTACAGACAACACTCGGGCGGCTACGGCCAGCCCACAGGCGGTGGCCACGGTCGTCCTAACTACAACAACGGAAACGGTGGCAACAGCGGAGGCAACCGCGGCCATCGCTATCAACGTCCTTAGTGCCAAATATGTGGGTACTGGGGGCACGTCACGTCGGAGTGTTGGAATCGCTTCAACCCCGACTTCATTCGTGCCAACAACCAGCATTTCGGGAACTCTGTTTCGACGGGTTCTCATGCTCCTCCAGCCTAGATCATGGATACCGAGGCTATGGATCATCTCACGAACGATCTTCAGCGACTTCACCTGCAAGAGCGCTATGGCGAGATGGATCAAGTCCAAGTGACCAATGGGGCAGGTTTTTCCATTGCACACATTGGTCATTCCTCTTTAGCCGGTTCATCTTTGCAACTGAAAAGTATTCTCCATGTCCCGCACATTATTGCACATTAATCAGCATCTCCTTTTAGTGTATCCTCTTGTCTCTGATAATGATGTGTTTGTTGAGTTTCATCCTCATTTTTTCTGTGTTAAGGACAAGGCCACCTGGAGAACTCTGCTTCACGGTAGAAGCCATGGCAGGCTCTACCCCATCCCATTTAGTCGCGCATCGTCGTCATCTCATCATGCCTTTTCCAGCGTAAGACTACATCGTCTCAGTGGCACCAGCGTCTAGGTCATCCTACCAATAATATAGTGCAAACCATTGTTAAGAACCATGCTTTATCATGTGTTCCAGTTGATACTTCTTCGATTTGTGATGCATGTCAGCGTGCCAAAAGTCATCAATTATCATATAATTTGTCTCAGCGTGTTACTACTATGCCTCTTGAGCTTGTTCATTCTAATGGGCGGGATCCTGTTGTGGCCTCCTCTAGTGATTTTAAGTACTATGCTAGTTTTGTTGATGACTACTCTTGTTTTTGTTGGATTTATCTTCTTAAGCACAAACCTGATGTTGAACAAGTGTTCTATGCCTTTCAGTCTCATGTTGAGCTTCTCCTGAACACCAAAATCAAGGTCATCCAGTCCAATTGGGGTGGTGAATACCATCGGCTACATCAGTATTTTGAGCGCATCGGTGTGTCTCACCATGTGTCTTGCCCGCACACTTCCCAACAAAACGACATTGCCGAATGCAAGCACTGTCACATAGTTGAGACCGGTCTCTCTTTGCTTGCTCACTCGTCCCTTCCTTTGCGTTTTTGGGACGAAGCTTTCTTGATAGCGTGTTACCTAATTAATCGCATGAATACTCCGGTTCTTAACAAGGATACTCCTGTTTTTCGTCTTCTCTAAATTCAGCCGAACTATGAGTTTCTCCATATCTTTGGTTGCACGTGTTGGACTAGTCTTCGCAAGTACAACGCGCACAAGTTGGAGTTTTGCTCGAAAATGTGTGTTTTCTTAGGCTATAGTCCTACGTATAAGGGCTATAAGTGTCTCCGTCGTTCTACCGGTCACATTTATATATCTCGAGACGTTGTCTTTGATGAGTTGGTCTTTCCGTTTGCCGCTCCCAGAGTTACAATAGATATTCCTACCCTTTGGCACACCATCACTTTTCCTGAGTCTGAACCAGCTACGAGTGATCATGTGCGACAATACGACCTTTCCTATTTGTCTACTAACCTATTTTCTCGAGATGATGCTTTGCATGTGCAGGTTCCTGGCGTGATCAACATCCCAGTCACTCCTCCGTGCATCCGCGTGCATGTGCATGCACCTGCCCCGGGCTCTTCTACCGAGGCGCCTGACGCCGGGGTCACACGATATGGCTCGCCCGAGCCTGCTACTCGTAGCTCGCCCAAGCCAGCAGATGCCTCATCGCTGCATGGGTCAGCCACGCCTGGTCAATCATCGTCACCGCACGTCGGGCCACATGGCTCGGCCCCTGTGTCTCCGCTCTAGCGTGAAGCCGACACGCCTTCGCCCTTGCCCGCGGCCTCGTCATCAGCTCCTAGTCATGGCATGGTCACGCATCTCCGTGACAATACTCGTCGCGAGAAGACCTACACTGACGGCACAGTGCGGTATGATTCGTGCAAGCATGCTCTCTTTGCAGCTCCGGTCTCTCACCAGGATGCTCTTCAGGAGCCGGAGTGGCGTGCAACGATGTTAGAAGAATTTTCTGCTCTTTCTCAGACACAAACATGGACACTTGTTCCTCGTTCGCCTTGCACAAATATTGTTGGCAGCAAGTGGGTTTTCAAGACCAGGCACCGTCCCGATGGTTCTATTGAGAAGCACAAGGCTCGTCTCATTGCTCGCAGTTTTACCCAGCAACATGGCATTGACTATGGTGATACTTTCAGCCCAGTTGTGAAGCCTGCAACTATTTTCTTGGTTATCTCCCTTGCAGTCTCCCGAGGATGGACTCTTTGTCAAGTTGATGTGAGTAATGCCTTTCTTCACGGTTTCCTATCAGAGGATGTCTATATGCAGCAGCCCCCTGGCTTTGAGGATGCTCGGTATCCGACACATGTATGCAAGCTGCAGCGTGCTATCTATGGCCGTAAGAAGTCTCCTTGAGATTGGTATGCTCGCTTGAGTGCTCGGTTGCTTCAGCTTGGTTTTGTTCGTTCCAATGCTGATACATCCTTGTTCATCTTCAATCAGGCTACTGTCCAAGTGTTCATGATGGTCTATGTGGACGACATAGTTATTGTTGGTTCTACTTCTGTGGCAGTTGAGGGTCTGGTTTGTTCCCTCTTGGACACCTTTCCTATCAAGGATTTGGGCACTCTAGAATATTTCCTTGGATTGGAAGCGTCGTACAATTCAGGGGCATGACACTTATGCAGCGCAAATATGCGCTTGATTTGTTACATCGGGTAAACATGGAGAATTGTAACCCCACTTCCACTCCTATGGTCACCATCGAGCGGCTTGCTCGAGATACATGTGCTCTTCTCGGGACAGAAGATTCTTTTCGGTATCACAGTGTTATTGGTAGCCTACCGTATTTAACTCTCGCTCGCCCGGATATTTCTTTTGCGGTGAACAAGGTGTGCCAATTCTTCTCTCAACCAATTGAAGTTCATTGGGAGGCTATCAAACGTATTCTGCGTTATGCGAAATGAACATTGGATAATGGTCTGCGTATTCGCAAGTCATCATAGCAGAATATTAGCATATTCACTGATGCAGATTGGGCTGGATGTGTTGATGATAGACGCTCTACGAGTGGTTTTGTAGTATTTGTGGGTCCGAATCTTGTTTCATGGAGTTCGAAGAAGCAGCCCATGGTTTCGAGATCCAGCACCGAGGAAGAATACAAAGCACTCGCAAACGGAGCAGCTGAAGCTATGTGGGTTAGTTCTTTGCTTACAGAATAGGTGTTTCCCAACAACAAACTCCAGTTTTGTGGTGTGATAATCTAGGGGCAACTTACCTCACGTCGAATCCAATTTTTCACGCTCGAACCAAGCATATTGAGATTGATTTTCATTTTGTACGAGAGCAAGTTGCCGATGGTACTTTGGAGGTGAGATTTATCTCTTCTAGTGATCAGTTGGCTGATGTCTTCACCAAGCCAGCTACATGGCAGATGTTAGACCGTTTTAGAACCAACCTAAATCATGTATGTAATAGCGGTTTAGATTGGAGGGGAGTGTTAAGAATCGGTCACCATGTTGTATACGTATTGTATTATGTAACATATACACACATGTATTTACACATCTGCCAAGTATATAAAGAGAAGAGGTAGAGGCACGTTGCCTACCACGAAATCATAATCATTGTTTGTAACTGGCCTGACTCGTTTTGTGGAGCAGTAGCCCAACAACGAAATCGGACTCCTCCCAGGCGATCAACGAAACAAACGATCATTGTTAACTATGTTTGGGAGTAAGTTAATTGTTGTAGACCCTTCTATCATCACATCATACGGTCCAGACTCCTCTGTGGAGGCTCCCAGCTAGACGGGTATACTGTTTCTTAATATTCATTTGTAGTTCTCTACGTGTGCCCATAGGCGGACCCAACTTAGCTAATTTGACACAATTTGATAAAAAGTAGTGTCACTGTTCTTGAAATAAACGGTTCGCCTAGGTTTTAAATAATTCTTAGATCCGTCACTGCAAGTGCTAGGGTACTTGCGAAAACTATAGATTTTTAGTTAGCTCAGTTCGAAGCAGTCAGGCATGACTAAGTTTGAATCAGCCATGTCATAGCTAGCCTTAGTCTTTTATATACACACACTCAACGTGCGGTTGTATCAAGAAGATTGTAACCGCGTGAGTTTAGAGAAATAAAGAAAAATAACGGACACGACACGTGTCCTTAGCTAAAGATTTTTACGTGTTTGTTTGCAGGGTGGAGCTATGGAGGAATTGTTGGGGGGGGGGGGGGGGGGGGTGCCTCCTCCCCACCCCACTAGCTTTTCTACAATCTTTAAAGAATTTTTTCTACAAAGCTTGATGTTTGCCCCCCCTTTCCCAGAGTTTCTTGGCAAGGACACCGCCCTCTCCCTCTAGCTTTTCTACAATCTTTAAAAAAGAAATTCTACAAAGCTTGATGTTTGATGTTTTGCCCACTTCCCCTAGAGTTTCTTGGCAAGCTCCAGCACAGTTCGTCTAGTTTACGTGAACTATCCATGGATGAATCCAATACTCGCCACGAGGACTTCCATCGAACGCCAATGGCCATAGGCTCCATGCCGAACGTGTTGTTCTCCATTGAACCAAGGGAGAGATTGATCACGTCCACCTGTCGTGAACCGCCTCCTCCATCCCGCATGTATGCTCGAATCGGGACAGCTAATAGGAGTGCACACTTTGCACACGGCGATGTTCCCCAGGGGAGCAATCCCCATGGATGTGCCAAAGCCTAGGCTGCCGCCGAGCGACGCACCTTGGACGGAGCATGTCATGTCCAGCTTCTTCGTCATCTTCGGGATCATAATCGCCAACGAAGTATGATCGTATAAGAGTTTTGGGGAATGATGGTTGGCCTCCCATCGGTTGCGTGTTATATATATACCGTACGTACATAAGGTGATCGAGAGATAAGCGACTAGAAGAGGTTACAGTCGTGAGAGGGAGAGATAGAACGATAGGATGCAGGTCTAGGACTAGGCGGAGCCACCCCGCGAGGGCGCCCAGCTCCAGCTGGAGCTGCGACCTGGTGGAGACTTGGCCCAGGAGGGGTCGGGGCCTTGCCATGGTAATCTGACCCAGGTGGGGTCGGGTTCACCCATGGTTGACGCTGCTGCGCCGGGTCGCAACGGGACGGTGGACGGGACCCTAGCGCGACGTAGCCTTCGTCATGGGGATGATACTTTTGGTGTGTCCGCGACGGACGATGATTCACTGGGCAAGGCTATGAGGAGGAAGGCGAAAAAAAATCTCGACTCTCAGGGTACTATGAGTTCTTCGAAGTCCTTCCTTTCTTTCTCTACTCCTGTTATTGTTGATAAGCTTGGCAATGTTGGTATTAACATGGGAAGATCTGTAACTGAAGTTAATCTTTCTAGTTCTATGCTGAGACATATGGAGGTTGACCGTCTATCGGTTACTCCTAAGGTTTCATTAGTTCTCGACTCTTTACCAATTGAGGAGGAGGAGTCGCATGCCACAGTAGATGGTCAACTTCTTTCTCACTTAGTTGGTGAAGTGTCAGATGTGGGCTTTGATAAGATAGGGCTAGACTCTTTATATGAGCTTAAAGCCTCAAGTCGGAAATCAAAGAGCCAAAAGGCTCGAAAGAGACCTCGTGTATCCAAACAATCTATTGTTTCTCAATGAATGGCATGTTTTCAAATAGCAGAGGTCTTCATGACTTGGCTAAGCATTTGTTTTTGCCGATTGTGTGAGAGATTATCGTTTGGATTTTCTGGCTATTTCTAAGACGGGTAGACGAGACTACTCACAAGCTTTACTCAATCGCCTTTCTGGTGGAGTGGACTTTACGTGGGTATCTCGTCCATCGCGTGGTCGTTCCGGGGGAATTCTGTTAGGCATACGCGATGAGACCATGGAAGTCTTAGCTAGTTCGGTTGGAGATTTTTTCATAAAACTTCATATCCGCAACACAACTAATAATTTCACATGGTCTCTAGTAGTTGTATACGGAGCTGCCCGGGAAGTGTTTAAGGCTGATTTTTTGCATGAGTTGCTAAATCTCGCAAAGGACAATCCGTATCCTATTCTTATAGGTGGTTTTTTTAATTTGATGAGATTCTCTCATGAGAAAAGTCGAGGCTGTTTTGACGATCATTGGCCTTTCATGTTTAACGTTGTTATTGATAGCTTGGACTTGAGGGAGATTGTAATGTTAGGAAGACAATTTATTTAGGCTAATAGTCTTCCAGAGCCGACATATGAAACACTTGATAGGGTACTTATGGATACTTATTGGGAAGAGAAGTTCCCCATGATAACTGCAAGGGCTCTAGAAAGTATTAAGGCTTTGTCAGATCATGCTCCTTTACTTTTAACGGTTGGGTCACCGCCACGAAATCCCAAGCATGAGTTCAAATTTGAACTGGGCTAGTTGATCCGGGACGGGTTTTATGAGATGGTTAAGGCAATTTAGATAAAACCGGTTGGTGGTCATACACCCATACAACGTTGGAATAATAAAATGTGTGCATTACGTAAATTCCTTTGTGGATGGGTTAGACATACTGCTGGAATCCTGAAAAAAGAGAACACTCGTCTTTCTTCTATTATTGTTGACTTAGAAGCTTCTGCGGAAGTTAGACCGTTATCTGCACATGAGATTGAGTTTAAGAGCCAATCGAATGCGGATATGGCCCGACTGCTGCGTGAGGAAGAACTCAAATGGTACCAACGCTTCAAAGCGAAATTTATTCTAGAGGGAGATGCTAATACAAGATATTTCCATGCTATAGCCAACGGCAAGCATAAGAAAAAATGTATCCACTCTCTCAACCAAGAAGAAGGTATTATTGAGGGACAAGAATAGCTTAAGTCGTATATTTCTAATTACTATAAATCTTTGTTTGGGCCACCACCAGAGAACTCTTTTAGTCTGGATAAGTCTCAGACAGCAGATATACCGTAGGTTTCTATTGAGGAAAATAACTTTCTAACCGCCCCATATACAGAGGAAGAGGTAAAGAAAGCGGTTTTCTAGATGAAACATAACAAAGCACCAGGTCCGGATGGTTTCCCAGCAGAATTCTACCAAAAATTCTGGGAGATCATTAAGGTGGACTTGATGGCCTTGTTTGGTTTTTTGCATGTTTGGCAACTTGATATTTTTAGACTAAATTTTGGCAATATAATTTTACTACCTAAGGTTAACAATACAGAGCGTATAGAGCAGTATCGTCTTATCTGTCTTCTTAACGTTTGCTTTAAAATTTTCACAAAAGTTGCCACAATTAGACTAAATTCAATGGCCGACCATGTTATCCGTCCTTCTCAAACTGCTTTCATGCAAGGAAGAAACATCTTAGATGGTGTGGTAATCCTGCATGAAATAATTCATGAACTACACTCCAAAAAACAAAACGGGGGTATTGTTCAAGATTGACTTTGAGAAGGACTATGATAAAGTTAATTGGTCTTTCCTTCAGCAAACACTCCGAATGAAAGGTTTTTCTGACGAGTGGCATGCTCTCATTCAATCTTTTGTGTCTGGCGATAGTATTGCCATAAAAGTTAATGATGACACTGGCAAGTACTTCTAGACTAATAAGGGTTTGAGGCAAGGGGATCCACCATCATCAATACTATTTAATATAGTGGCAGATATGTTGGCTATCCTTATTGAGAGGGCGAAAGCTAAGGGCAAAATTGAAGGACTAGTCCCACATCTTGTTGATGGAGGACTTTCTATCCTCCAATATGCTAATGATACAATCTTATTTGTGGAACATGATTTGGAGAAAGCTAAGAACCTGAAGTTAATACTATCAGCCTTCGAGCAACTCTCTGGATTGAAAATTAATTTCCATTAGAGCAATTTGTATTGTTTTGGCGAGGCCCAAAACGAGGCACACCTGTATGCTGAACTTTTCGGTTGTAGACATGGGCAATTTCCAATCAACTATTTGGGTATTTTGATACACTATCGGCGTCTCGCTATTGCTGAATGGAAACTCGTTGAGGAAAGACTCCAAAAACGTCTTAATAGTTGGAAAGGCAAATTGCTATCCCTTGGAGGAAGACTTGTACTCATAAACTTAGTACTTACCAACATGGTAATGTATATGATCTCGTTTTTCCAACTGCCAAAAGGTGTCTTGAATAAAGTGGATTATTTTTTATCAAGATTCTTTTGGCGGGGGGATAGTGAAAAGAAAAGGTATCGACTGGCCAAATGGAATGTGGTTTGCCGACCGAAAGAATATGGTGGACTTGGTATACACGATTTACAAGTCAAAAATAGCACCCTTTTAGGTAAATGGCTGTTTAAGCTACTTACCGACGAAGGAGTTTGTCAAACTATCATCTGGAGAAAATATGTTGGATCCAAAGTTGTGTCTCAAATGATATGGAAACCTGGTGATTCACATTTTTTGGCTGGACTAATAGCGTCTAAAAAACATTTTTTCCGTTTTGGTGTTTTTAATAATAAGGATGGATCTCAAATTAGGTTCTGGGAAGATAAGTGGCTAGGTCATACTTCTCTTCAGGAACAATACCCGACTCTATATTCGATTGTTAGTCATAAAGGGGACACACTCTCCAAAGTACTAGAAACTACTCCTCCTAATGTATCTTTCAGAAGAAGTCTCATTGGTCCTAGACTAGTATCATAGAACAATATGTTATTACGATTATCCACGATTCAACTGTCGGACGGTGTAAACGAGTTTAGATGGAAATTACATGAGAGTGGTAATTTCTCTATGGACTCGATGTATAGAGCCTTGATTCAACCTAATATTCCGGTCGATGATAATAGCACAATTTGGAAAATAAAAATACCCTTGAAAACTAAGATATTTGCTTGGTATATGCGTAAAGGGGTAATTCTTACAAAAGGTAATCTTGTTAAGAGGAATTGGCATGTAAGTAAACAATGTGTATTTTCACGACGAGACGATTAAACACTTATTTTTTTCACTGCAAATTTGCTCGTCATATATGGTCAATCATCCTAGTTGCCTCTGGTTTATCTCCCCCATGATAGGTGGCCAATGTATTTTGTAACTGGTTACACGAGATTGATGATAAATACATGATCTTGTTTAGGGTGGGAGCGCTTGCCATTATTTGGTCGTTATGGTTATGTAGAAATGACAAGATTTTTAATACTAATGTGTCTTCAACGTTGCAGGTTATTCATCGGGTTACGGCTATTCTTCGGTCCTGGACTATTCTTCAATGATTCGAGTTCCGTGATTTGTTTGTGGAGGGGTGTACATGATTGAAGGATACGGCGGGGAATATTTTTTCTCGACATGGATGGCTGCGTGATCTGCGGATTGAGCTACCCTAGCAACTTGTCTTAGACAATCTTGAAGACATTTGTTTTTCTGTTTCTCGCTCTTGACTAGTTATATACCCGTTGGTTTGATCGGTTGTGTGCATCTTAGCTATAAAGAGGTCAGTTGTAAATATTTTGAAACTAATAAAACGCCCATTTTCAAAAAAAAAAAAAACGACAAGATCCTTATCTTATGGACCCAATCATGTACATCAAGGAAACTAGGAAAACAGAAAAGCAAACTCTATCCTAATCCAATCTACACGTTACATCACGTTACAATGCAACGTGACCATAGCGTACATATTTGTATCGCTAACACGAAGAACTTGGATCCAACAAGCTTGCGATTGCACTTTATTTGTTCCTTTAGAGCCTTTGCAGCGCCCGTTCCACCTGGCTGGTGGCTGCGGCATCCCATCGACACGGAAGGAAGCGTGCTTCGTGTAGATCCCCAGGTCTAGACTCCAGGATGCCGATATGACACTCCGTGGCAGTAGCCGCCATTGCTACATAACCGGTGCTGTTGAACCCTATTGGATTTCGTCCACGAATCAATCACGTGTAAACGCCCGCAAAAAATCTTTAGCCAATGGCGCCCGTTCTTTTCTTTATTTCTTCTCAATATCACGCGCGGTACAAAGAGCAGCCAGCCGCATGTATGTATGTGTGTATATATGCACGAGACATGATCGATCAAAGCGTGGTTTTCAAAAACAAAACAAAAAAGGACCAACGAAAGGATAACTCGTAACCTGGTCTAAACCTACACGGACGATAAACCTAGTTTGAACGGCCTGCGCGTGCTGAGGAGCTCCCGCTTGCCGTCGGGGAGCGCGCGCAGGAATCCCGGCAGCTTCGCCACCTCCGCGAGCTCGGCTTCGGTGAGCCGCGCGGCGAACCCGTGGAAGATCGCGGTGTACGAGCACACCAGGCGCGCCTCGCCGGACTCCGTCAGGGTGCTTGGCAGAAAGCTCTCATGCCACTGGCGATGTGCGCTTCGGCTCATGGTGTCGGCATCCGCAGGTGGTGAGAGGAAAACGATGTACGTGCGGTAAGCACTGTCTTGTTTTGCTCTGGATGAAAGTGCGAGGAGGAGGAGGAAGATGCTGGCGAAACCAAGTCGGGAGGATTCCATGGCGTAGAGCTTCGTGGAAAAGGAAGAAAGGCAAAGGTGCAGATAGAAGGTATAGGTCAACCGAACCTCCCTTGAATATCTCTACTAGTATTAAAAGCGCAATCTCTTCCCCAAGCTAAACCGCTCACGCGAAACCGCCTAAACCAAATATCCCGCACGGAAATTAAGCGGCCAAGAGGGAAAAATCATCGGACTTGTACCACCTTTGTAGGACTCCTCTTGGAAAACAAAACTACAACGGTCCCGACGCCTGGTGTTTATCAGAGGTGGTGTTTGTAATACTCTATGTCTCAAAATAGATGTCACAAGTTTACCAAAATTTAAATTAATCTAAACACCAAGCTAAACCGCTCACGCGAAACCGGCTAAACCAAATATCCCGCACGGAAATTAAGCGGCGAAGAGGGGAAAATCATCTTGACTTGTACAGTACCACCTAGGCAGGACTCCTCTTGGAAAACAAAACTACAAGTCCCGACGCCTGGTGTTTATTGGAGGTGGTGTTTGTAATACTCCCTCTCAAAATAGATGTCACAAGTTGCCAAAATTTGAATTAATCTAAACACTATTTGATATATAGATTCATCTAAACTTTGATAAATTCGTGACATCTATTTTGAGACGAGCGAGTATTTATAGACAATATTAATTATAGGCAACTTATACAACAATAGCTATACGTGAGAACAAGTTAAAACATCACTCATACAACAACAAAATTATCGTCTGTAACATGTGCCACATAGGAATATTACTAACGTGTAGACGAGAGAAATTGAAGTATCGGGATATTATACTATAGCTTAAACCTGAGCAAAAGCGAGCCATCTGAGCCCATCTACTCGCAAATACGTTTCTGACCATCTAATTTTCACTCTGAGTAATCTTAACCGTGGAGTTTCAGGTGTTAACCGAAGTTTTACGAGCTGGTCCATACCGTCCCCCCACCCCCCATCTCAATCATGTTCCCCTTGACCCGAGCTCTCGAGTCACGAGCTCCCGCCCATCCCAACCCCTCCTCCGTCTCCCCCAACAACGTGTGCCACCCCCTCCGCTCTCGAGCTCTCCCTCTCACCTTCGCTCCCTCTGCCCCCTCCACTCACGAGGCCACCACCTCCCGTCCAGCTCCCGCATCCAGCGTCCTCCGCCCGTGCTTCCCCACCTCGAACCTACCTAGTACTGATTCAACATCGTGCCCGACCTCGAGCCCCTGTCTGCTGCCACACTTTGTCGGTGGTGAGGAAGATAAGGAGGAGGTGAGCACGTGGGACAGTGGGTGTGAGAGAAAGGGGGCGGCGTGGGTAGAGACACTCCTATGCAGGACTACACGAAGATGTCGCATCATCCTCACCACTTTGACTAGAAAATCAGGGATGGATGACGAAAAAAAGAAATTGAAAAGGAAAAGTCGTCTTCGCCCCCGAGCTCTCCCTCTCACCTCCGCTCCCTCCGCCCCCTCCACTCACGAGGCCATCGCCTCCAGTCTAGCTCCCGCATCCAGTGTCGTCCGCCTCTGCTTCCTCGCCTCGAACCTGCCCAGTATCAATTCAACATCGCCCCCGACCTCGAGCACCCGTTCGCCCCCACACTTTGCCGGTGGTGAGGGAGATGAGGAGGTGAGCGTGTGGGACAGTGGGGGCGAGAGAGAGGGTGCGGCGCGGGTAGAGACACTCCTACGTGGTACTATGTGAAGATGTCGCATCAATCTCACCGCTTTGATTAGAAAAATCATGGACGAATGGCGAAAAAAGGAATTGAAAAGGAGAAGGCTCACGAGACATGCGATGATGCTACAAGAGCAATTGGCCAGAACCACAAATCTACACTAACTGAATGGAAGAATCGCTGAACGGAAAGTGCGGAGCACTAACAGGGCAACAAATGGCCGCACCTTGCGAGAAACGATCGCGTTTCATCTCACTTCAACAATAACATGTATGTATTCCTGAAACAAAGAAGAATAAGCTGATTTTGGCCCTTATTAGGCTCTGAAACTGAATTTTCTTTTAAATATATTAGCATATCTCGAGAATACATGAGATGCTTGTGTAAATTTATACATGTTCTATGTAGTTCTACAATTTCTACACGAGTTAACAAAATTTTCAATACCTTGACTTGGAGCATGCTTTATGATTAATGAACAAGCGGGTTCCATCGACTAAGTGGGTCCAAAAGAAATGTCATAACTTTTTTTTCATTTTGATGTAGAAAAATTATCAAACTTGATTACCTATAAGATCTTGCTTTTATGTAAAGATTCCTGGTAACTTCCAGCCATACCTTCTCTTTTAAATTTTATTAAAACGGTGAATAATTTGGAATATATCAAGTATAATTTCTGCATAGAATTAGTATATATGTAATCCGGTTGTCTATATTGACTAAACTAATCATTTAATAATCCAGCCACTTATAAGTATTGAATACAAAGTTGTGTCTTCTCTTAAAGCTCTGCAATTCAATAGGTGTAAGCATCGATTTTGAGGCAATCGAACAAGGTTACCGTGTGATCTTCATAAGTTAGCTTGTTTTGACATCATTAGTTTTTTTACCTTGATCATGTAACATGCAAGTTTCTTGTGTTACTAAACTTGGTCTATTGCTCGATGTATTTTTGTTTGAATTTTGCTCGATGTATCTTTTTGTTTACTTTAAGAAACACTGGTACCCCTATGTTGTTTATGAGCTTCAACATCAAATAAGGGCCCGCTTTTTGCGTCTAAGTCCAGGTCTTTCAGTTTCGGACATGTCTAACACGTAAATGGCATATTTTTCTACTGATTAAAACACTCAATCCCCAACATGCTCATATATTTAATTTATGGTAACACAAACAAAATAAAATGTGTTACTAGCAACGAGTACAACATACCACCACACTCCGTCAAATAGACTTTAGGCGGCGCGGCGAAGCGCGCATGTCCACCTAGTCTAGATTACGGCAAGGTGAGTAACCAAGTACGGGAGATGGACCATCTAGCCTCACGTTCACGCCGCCACCGCCGGTGTGGCAGGGTCCCTTATCATTCCCCGGGCCTGAGCGCTGCCCCGCCGTTGCCGCCGGTGTTGCCACCCCTCTCCTGTGCGCCGGCCATGCGTCGGGGAGAGTGGTTGCGATCGGAGAACGCGTCGCGACGTGCTCGGTCTTCCTGGGCTGCAAGCAGACCCCGGTCCTAGCCATCCTCCTCCTCCGGTTAGCGTTGTGGAGGTTGGTCCTCCTCTCCCAGGCAGGCGTCCTCATCGATGCTCACGACATGGCGCTTGGCGAGTTCGTCTGGGAGGGCGCTGTCGTCCTCCTGCCTGCCTTCCTTGTGCAAGTCAGGCCCTAGGTACGCTCACACCCTCTTATTCCTCCCCCTTGCAGTTCGTCACCGCACATGGGGGCCGCGCAGATGCCTGCCGTAGAGCTAGTGCCCTTGCCGGAGGACGTGGCCGAACTGGCAAACCTCCAAGGCCAACACTAGGCTGATGTGGGAGACAACAAAGCGGACACGTGTACCCTACTATGCCCCGTCCTTGCATCTTTCCCTGCGTCAGAAATCTTGCTCCTTGAGTCGTCGGAGTAGGGCGTCGCCACTCCGCGATGTCCGTCCACGCTGCAACGGCCATCCCTAGGGGAGTTGCTCTCTCGGGCACGACCGACGCGGTGTGGGCGGCACCCCAGTCCGCCTATGGTGGCCGGAGCGGCGGCTTGGCTCCGCGGCGTTCCTCGGCCGGGCCTAATGGTGGGTGGAAGCAGCACACAGAGCACCAAGGGGCTGGCGGGCGGTGTGCGGGGACGCGTTGCCCGTGGAGGCTAGGTGCCGTAATGGGCCGGGCTCCAAGCGGGCTAGGGTGAGGGCTAATAGTGGGCCCTTGTAGTGGGTCGGTCCGACCCAAGGATACCAGGCCGCTAGTCTGCGTGGTCACAGCCACAGGCTCATTCTGAATTGCATCTGCCCCAACCCCGACTCCTTCCCTAACCTTAGCTCAGTCTCCCGCCCCGCTGTCGTGCTGACCGAAGCCTCGCCGCCGGTCTCATCATCGCTGCATTGCTCCTACAAGGATGTGCTAATGGCGCCTAAACGGCCCCACAGCCCCGCGGCCGACAAGAAGGATTCCTCGTGCTGCGTGCCCACCTCCAGAGATCCTCACCCCATCGTCGCAGCTCCCCTGGCAGGAAGGCGCCCGTGTGTGGCCTCCAGGGAGCGTACCAGCACCTAGTGCGCCGCTCTCCACCACCCTCTCACGCCGCTCAATGTCGCCCCTCGCGCTTTCTACCCATGTTGTAGCGTCACGCAGCTCTGCCGCCCCCACCAATCTCCTCCACATCCCAATTCCCCTACACCTCTATGACAGGAGGAGAGCCTGCGGCTGCAGGCGCTGGTAGCATGGAGTCGGGGCCAGCCGAGCAGGGGTGAGGCGTCCCTCATTGATGTTGCATCGTGGCGGGTGGGCAAGGGCCAAGGGTCGGCCGAGACGACCCAGGTGGCTCTTGCTGTGGTAGAGGGGGCGTCTCCAACGGCTCCCCCAAAGAAGAAGAAACCAAAGAAGAAGAAGTCGACTACTGCGCCCTCTGTCGCCACGGGTGGTTCTCCCTCGATGACTCTTGGGGCTCCCCTAGGTCCCTACACTGGTCGCGAGTGCCTCGGGTTCTACGGGCACGACTTGGATGGGGGCTTCTATCACATTGACATGGGAGGCATCAAGATGTCCATGCCCGAGACCCTTGCGATGGTGACGGTCCTCCAGGACCACGACCGCTCTCTCTCGGTGGAGGTCACGGAGGAACTGACCCACGCGGAGCTATGTGAGGTCCTTTCGGGCCATGAGTGGCCGGTGCACAGGGTCTCGGCCACGGAGTTCGCAATTTCGTTCCCCTCGGTGGGGATCCTCCACATGTGTGCGTGCGGCTCCTCCTTTACATTGTCAATCAACCAGCTTCAGGTCTCGATCAAGCCATCCATGGCTGACCAGGAGTCGACAACCACTCTCTCTGAGGTTTGGGTTTTCCTCATGGGAGTTCCGACTGAGGCCAGGAATATGGAGATCGTGGGCCTCATCTCCCAGGTTATGGGAGTGCTTCTAGAGGTAGACGCACGGTCTCTCCTGGGGATGGGTGCGGTCCGGATGAGACTGTTGTGCTCGGACCCAGCGATCTTCCCAGTGTCCCTGCCTCGCTTCTTCTTCGACCGGGCGGGAAGGGACCTTACAGTGGAGCTGGAGGGAGTGATTGATCCCCAGCGCCCGGGCGCCATCCCCCTCTCCCTCTCCCCCCGATCAGGAACGACCTGGGGAGGGAAGGGGAGCGTCGGAGGATGAATCCCTAGGGGAGGACTCCCAGGGCAGGGGCAAGCGTCCTGCGACTGCGGCACCATCAGCGCCCATTCCTCAGTCGGACCAGGTCCCTGGGAGGGGTCATACCCGCTTGGCTGCCATCTAGGGGCTGTGGTGGGAGCTCCTTTCTTCCTAGGAAGGAAGCCTCTGTCCTAGAGCGCACCGACCAAGCTCGCCTTGGTGGACGTCCACGATGCTACCAACCCAACCCCTAGGGTGGCCATCGACTTCGGCTCCAACCTCAGCCTTCCCTAGAAGGGGGGAAAGGCGATCTCTCCGATTTCTCTGGGGACTTAGGAGGAGACCTCGAGGAGTGTGGGCATGGAGGTGTGCGCCCACCTCTCCCCCGGTCCCCAAGGGTGGTGTGTTATTCTATGGCCCCTGACACGCCGAACCCTGGCCCCTTGGTGGCTGACACAGGGGTTGCTCCCCCGGGTCTGCCACCAAGTCACGTCGTACCAGAGCTCTATGCCAGCCCCCTCCCCCACCTCCCGCCATAGCGTCCGCATTGCGGGTCCAGGGTGGGGCTGATGGGCCCGGAGCCGATAGTTGCTGAGCGTGCTTCTCGCAGGGTGGAGGCTCGGGATGAGTTCCTAGGTACCTCCCCTTCTTCCTCCCCTTCTTTTCCTCCTGGTGCTCGGTTGCCAGAATCCTCATCATAAGCCGCATCGACGTCTAGAGGCTAGTTTCAACCACCCTCCACGACGGATTGCATTGTCATTTCCTTTTAATTTAATACTATTTGCCAGAATGCCAAGAATTTCCGTAGTGGTTTGAAGCGTGTTAGCTTTACAGTATACTAGATGGACCCAGCGCGCTCTGCCGTGCCATCCTCTGCTAATGGTGTTTAAATTCTATGGCGTGGATGCTATTTTCTGGAGCATTTATGGTTTTGTTTCTGGCACATTAGGGGTCCTTGGTCCATCTCTAGCAGTCATTCTATGGCAAAACGTTGGCTTCTATTATCGGTTTGTTGTCCTTGCTTGTCTCTCGAGCAAATCTATACATAATTCACAATAACTTCAAATCTTAAAAATGATTTTAGAAGAGACATAAGCAGAGCTATAAGTTGATTTCAGAAAAGATCCTAGAAAAAAGTCTAAATTTGTAACAAAGTCACATCAAAATGGGATTTATATCTTAAAAATATTATCTGATTCATGTCTTACACAATCCATTCTATGGCAAATGGATGGCTTCTATTCTCGGCTTGTTGCCCTTGCTTGTCTCTCTGGTAGACCTATAAATAAATCACAACGACTTCAATTCTTAAAAATGATTTCAGGAGAGACATAAGCGGAGCTATAAGTTGATTTCAGAGAAGACTCTAGAAAAAATTCTAAATATCTAACAAATTCACGGCAACATGGGATTTAAATCTGGGAAATATTATTTGATGCATGTCTTACACAACTCAGTAATATTTAGTTCCCCATGAGGCCAAGAACCACTCATATAATTATATTTGATAGCTTTTACACGAAAGTCGGGTATCTTTTCCTGCAATAAACATGACCTTCAACGGAAGTGGAGAGGCCTCGGTACGGCGCGCCAAGGCTATATATCGGTTCCCATCAACAGCTCGCATTGCATTTGTGCCTCGTAGCCATAACGGAGTGGCTGAACAATGATCGAGCATGTTCTCTTGCACATGGTCTAGCAGCGCTCACCCTGCCACATATATTCTTGGCACGTCATATTTTTTCTTAACTGCTAACCAAAAATCTACAACATGGAGCATGCCGAAGTTGTAGTTTGTAGTGGCTTTAGGTTTCAATATTTTCGACAATTTTCTAAAGAAATTTGAAGTGTAACCCCAAAATTTGCGACAAGTGACATGAGAAAATTCTAGCATGTAGGAGCTAAAATATCGAGTTTGCAGTATTTACAAATCCCCATGTCTACAACTTACTGATAATGCACATGTCCCCAGAGAACCAGTAAAACCTCAAATATGAGGAGTTATCATATAACATATAAATAATTTAGATGTGTACATTACATGGACAATACATAGATATACCCCACCATGTTTCTTTGTCATTGGCTTTCCTCGACAATCTTAGCCTCCAGTTGAGGAAAATTTCTTTAAGCTTCAGAAAATGCAATTTCAGTATTAGTCCTTACGCAAAACAGTTGTAAAGACCAATGCATGAGCATATCATGGTGTTAAGGTGGTTCATAGATCTATAAGCGATCACCAAGGAACATAATTCACAAATAGATTTAATCTTCTAATATTGAATTCTAATTGAAATCGTTACTGTACTTATAATTTAAACGCTTAATTCCGAGGTTGTTTTCCATGTAAGCCTTGTTTTCTGGTTCCTGCGTATAAAAGGATTTTGGCTGCAGCAAACCGCTCACAAATCAAAAAAAAAAGTGGATGTGCATCGTAATAGTTCATTGGGACTCACTAAATCACGCTGCCTCACTATATAGATGGTGGTTCGAGAAAAAAAATCCTATTGACATCAGGACAATAAAATTATGTGCTCACCTCGAGAATTATACAAAAATAAAGTATTGCTAGTTTGCAATGACAGTCTTGTAGACGAAGGTGTATGATGCTCTAAGAACAAACCTACATACTCAATTAATTTGTTTCCAGTCCAACATTTTCATCACTCCGAAAACAAAATGAAATAAAGTGGATCAAGTACCCAATAAAAATCCTCTGCCAACAAAAATATGTTATCTTAAATTACCAATGAAAATCGACCTAACCGGACACATGCTCTGCAGCAATGGATGTAAAACAACACCAATACCTTTGCAACACCTAGTAGGAAAATCCTTGAAATCATCATGTTCTTCAAAACTGATACGGGAATCATATGCTGACTCGTACCATGTCTTTTTATTGCTTGCAAAGTTCTTATATGAGGGCATCATAACATTCTATTAGACTTGCAAAATTGCACGCCAAGTACAAAATTAGAAATAACAATGTGTCTTATGAGATATCGATTTGCAGCAACAATCAAAAATCATACTTTGCAGCCTTCTATGTGGAACCACACTAATTTCATGCAATGCCTATAGGGAAGATGCTTGCAACTCTCATGCTTTTCAAATACTGAGTGGAAAATAAAGGAAACCTAGAATAACTAATGCAAGAAGTATAAGATTACATAATCTAATTATTTCTCGATGTGAAGTTCTCATCCGAGGCATGCATACCATTCTAGTCCATCTACAGATTTGTAGTGCAGCAACATATGAGGAAAATCAAGTACCGGATCCAGAGCCGACGTAGCCGAAGAAGTGAGATCCATGTGCTCTAAGGTGGGTGAGGCTTTCGGCGTTGGCCTCCTCGAAACTTTTGATGGTCTCGTGACCAGTGTTCGTGTTGACACCGCTCATCATCATCCGCTTCACAGTGTGCCTCAAAAGCGTTTTTCCTGCTCCAACATCGGCAGAGCCGGATCCGGAGCTGTTACAGCTTTGGTCTTCTAGAGATTCGATCTCCTAAGGGAGATCTTCTTCAGATTTGACCTTCTTTTTCTCCATGATTTCCACCTCAGGGGCGGGTTGGGTGCGTTTAGGGTTTTCTAAGATTCGGAACTTTGTCGCCTCCACGGACAAAGTAGATCCAGAAATTTCTTCCGCCTCTATCATCACCGCTGGGTTGGGTTGGGCGGATTCAACGAAACCAAGGTAGATGTCGATCTCGCCGATTGACAAGATGGTGTAGCTCGTCACGGCCTCCCTAGACGGAATCTAGGTCTCGTCGAGAAGGACAAGGGGGAATATCGTTGGCATAGAGGACGCGACCGATGGTGATTGTTTTGTCGATTTTGAGACGCGGAACGTAGATCCGAAGGTCACCTGCCCCACGGTGGGCGCCAACTGTTGTCGGATTTAAGACAAGTACGCCATAAGGGGGTCCTTGAGGCATGGGAAAAGGTAGGGTGTGAGACGTACGGTTCTCTGGGACAGTGAGCATACAAGCTTACACAGGTTCAGATTCGACTGCGGTGGACGGATCTTACTCCTTCTAGCAATCCAGTATATTGACAGAGTCGGAAGTACAATAGCTTAGAAGAGAAGTTTCACTTGTGTGAGTTGTGGTTGTAGTGCATTCCCTAAAGGTTGGTCCTAGGATGGCTTATATAGTTATCCGGTGCTAGGGTTATAGGAGAGTCCAATGCGGCCACGATACAGAGTCGATATAGAGTATATCTTGGATTACAAGTATTTTTACAGACCTAAGTCGGTAAGTCTTCTGGGCCTTTTCGTAGCCATATGGGCTTCATCTTATCTCTCTGACTGGGACGCCCATGAAGTATAGCTCTAACTGTAAGTGGGCCACCTTTCTCAGCGAGTCACGGTGGGTACACACGGAAAGTATATCCCCAACATTCAGGACTTAGTTAGTAATTTATGGGCAACGGTAATAACATTTTCCAATGCTATCTACGGAAGACCAGAACTCAATGTCACAGATCATGAGGTTTAAAAAATCTTATTCTAGCCAGACTACAGCCTAGAATTTCACAAACAAAAATGAGGAACCAAAACTCGTGTGTACCTTGTGTATTATTTGGTACAAGCGCTCCCTAGAGCGTAAGCATTGAATTAATCGACATCCATATTGTCAGAAATTGTTTTAATTTGTTAACTGGGTTCTACTGTTAATTCAGGGAAAAAAGCAAAGCCTAATCATATCAGGATTGTTCTCACAGAAAGCATCACAGTACACCGGTCCGTGCAAATTGTAGGAAAAGAACAGAGTAGCAAAAGGAAAGAAGAGTGGATGTGAGAAACTTACCGTTGATTTGCCCAAAAAAAAATCTAGGCTTTTCGGGTGCTCATGGATGAAGAGATCGAGCAGGAGCATGCAGAAGCGGGCAAGGCGCTGCACCTCATAGCCCTGATAGGGCGAGTCGGCCCTCCTGCCTCCCTGGTAGCCTTGAATCCCGTGCCAGCCCCAGGAGCGCACGGCCCCGCCCACCGTCGGGCCTGATGATTCAAATCGACACTTCCCCGTCTGCGGCCTCCTCGTGCTAGGGCCCGACACCGTTTGCCTAGGCGCAGAGGACGTCTGAGGAGTACTCGAGCAATGCGGAGACCGACGCGTGGATGAGCCCTGAGGGGGAGAAGTGGGCGGAGTAGCCACCGGTGGCCAACTGTGGCAGGGGAGGAGTGAGTCCATCGGAGCCGTGCGAGGGGAGACAGGCACACAGTTGAGGGGGGAAAGATAGTGGAAGGGAGGCGATTTCGATGACTTGGGTCCCGCCGACACACACGCACAAGGTGATCAAGAGATAGAATACACGCGGTAACTGGCAACTGGGGCCAAACCCAACGAACAAGGTGGAGCAACCACAGGTCTCTGTTTCGAGGGAGCTTAGAGCTCTTAGAGGATAATCTGAAAATCTGCCCAAATCTGAAAACTTTAACTAAATCTGACCCCTCCTCGAAACTAATTCGGAATCTGATCCCTGGATCGACGCGATTTTAAATGGAGCCGAAGTTGTACAGGTCGACGCCAACTCATCAGAAAACCGAACTAAAGGAGGTTGGCTCCATTTAAAACGGAGTCGACCTCCCTAGGTTGCCCCCCTCTTATCACGTGTTGGCGCCGACCTGTATAACTTCGGTTCCGTTTAAAATGGCGCCGACACCAGGGGTCAGATTTCGAATTAGTTTCGGGGAGGGGTCAGATTGGATTGAAGTTTCGCAAAAATGTCAGATTTGGCAAAAAAAAAAATACGAAAACGAACGCACCAGAACTGAAGTTGGGCTGGATTCGAAAGCTATTGGGCTGCACCTGACCGGCTATGAGCCACATGATGCCTTGTTCGGTTTCACGAGATTTTAACTGGATTGGCATGGATTGGAGTGGATTAAATCCCGTGTAAGTCAAAATACACCCCAATCCCCTTCAAACCACTCCCATCCACTAGGCAGGTGGCTTAACCGAACAAGGTCAGAGGGGGCGGCGCAGTCTCTAGTGTCAATTCATATGGGAGCGGCCAGCGAGAGCCAGAGCCCGGTTATTAGTGAATGAGAATGAGTGAAGCGACCAGAATTCTGAAGCCCGAATTTTGACATGGGATCGGGAGAAAGATTCAGGGTCCGGTACTGAGCACTGAGCAACAATAGCC
This sequence comes from Avena sativa, assembly GCA_916181665.1. Lineage (NCBI taxonomy): Eukaryota > Viridiplantae > Streptophyta > Magnoliopsida > Poales > Poaceae > Avena > Avena sativa. The sequence goes on along the minus strand of OV702290.1, from coordinate 550,070,944 downwards.
AGCTGATCCCACCTGGATGGGTCTAGACTCACGTCTTCTCCATTGGCGTACTGCCATTACCTGTCACGAACCAACAACAGTTACGAGTACGGCACTTCTCGATCAGGTTCCCTGTTATGGTCAGCACACGTGAACGAACAGTACCTCGGTTTGGAACTACTACACTACTTTTCAACGAACAGTGACATTCCGAGCTGTCGCTTTTCTGATCAATTTTTCAGTTTAATCAGAATTTCGTTCTGCTTGCGTGTAAATCTTCATGTTTGATCGATAGTTCAATTTTGTTCTGAATCAATCGATGGTTAAACTTTTCCATTTTTTTTATAATGCTATAAGCAGTTTCTACAGGAAGATCTCTCTCTCTCAAAAAAAAAAAAGGAAAAAAGGGTACAGGATCTGTAGCTCCAGAGGGCGGCGTCGCCTCCGCCGCCGTTGCCGCACCCTCTGTTCTCCCAGTACGGCGTGGGCGGCTGTTCCATGAGCATCCACTCCGCAAGGCCCGCGTAGTACGTGTCCAAGTCAATTCCCCCGGACATGTCCAGCTCGAACAGGTCGCCGCCCAGGTCCAGCGCAGAGAAAGTCCGCACCTCAAACAGCCCGTCGGCAATGTCCACGGACGACGGGAAGGACGCTGTGGAGGTGGCCTCGTCGACGGCGCCGTCCGCGGCCTCCCGGCGGAGGAAGGCTACGACTGCCTCGACCGCCGCGCGCCGGACGTCGGCCAGGTCGGCGAGCCACGGAGGCACGGCGAGCAGCCACGCGGAGTCCGGCAAGTTAAGGCACGCGAGGGCGGAGGCGGAGCAGCCGCGCAGGGCGACGTCGTGCGCGCGCGCGGCGGACTCGGCGGCGACGTAGGTCTCGAGCCAGAGCCGCTCGCCGCGCTCGCCGGGGACGCGCACCTAGCAGACCCACCGCCCCGGCGCCGCACGCCGCGGTACACCGGGTGCCGCGTCTCCTTGAACTTGGTGCGCCCCGCGGGGGCTTCGGCGGCGCCATGCCGTGCTCGTGCGTGGACGAGGAAGGGGAGCTGGTCAAGCCGTCGATGCCCGTGTCCATTGCTTGCTGCCGATCGCTTGGTCGTACCTAGAGTGTGAACTGTGAAGTAGTATGAGCTAGCTGAACTGGACCTTGTCTTGTAAATCAATGTGGCGTGGAGACTGTGCTTATTCATACTACTGGTTACGCCTGACGGGGCGACGACATGGGTGGCACAAGTCGGCGAGGTGGGGCGCGGCTGGTGTTGGCCATGGAAGTTGTGGGAATCAAATTATGCGTTGCTGCAATCCTAGGGAGCCGACGCGTGGCTGGGCTCCACGTGCTACGCTACGTTTTTTCTTGCTCGCCTAGCTGCAAAGTTCGCGCCAATTACGGTGAATCTTGGACGGTAGCATGCAGGAGGCCCGTCCGTGAGGAGACGACGCCAACGCGAACTTTAAAGCAGTCCGTAACCATGTCCAAAAATAAAGACTCGTAGTGGGCGACCGAGGATGAAGATGGCCGGAGCTTTCCGGCCACAGCGAAAAATTCTTGGAAGAGATCCGCTCACCTCGTCCCCAAAACTCTTACTCTACTGCCCGCTCACCGTCGGAACTGAACCCACCATTTCCCCCCACATTGAGCACGGTTTTCTGTCTGTCCGCGTCAGGTGAGGAGGTCCATATTCTCAAGTCTTTGGCAGCAGCGGTGGCGGTGTGAAGACTACTTCCTCCTCATCGAGCAGTTCTGATATGCGTCCTCCTCCAGCGATGACGGCAAGTGACCTCACCTTCATCTAGGGTTCCTCTATCTAGGGTTTTTAGATCTGCAATCCCTCTAGGGTTCATATAACATTGCTTCAGTTGTAGCTTTGGTTCGTAGACCTGATGTGTTGTATATTGTGTCTAGATTTCTAGCGTTGATCACACGTGCATTGTATCATGATTCGTTGCCCTGATCTGATGTTGATTTTTTGTATCCATGATATGATGTTCATTTTATCTTGATGCGTAGCCTTCATCTGATGTAGAAACTAGATAATTTCCTACCACTTGTCTGCTGCACACTATAACTCGATTCCTAGATATGTCTAACGTTCACCTGCCAGTGTTGCGTGATGGATGTAGGACTCGTTCTATTGGGGAGTCCCATATCCCTTCCTATGTGGATGACAGTGAGCACTTGACTCGCAATACGGTGGATCCTAGAATGACGGGCCCTGTCAGTACAATTGTTTCTCTTGACCCCAGTGTGCAAAGTTTTTTCACCATTGTTGCTGCAAAAGTTGCAGCAAAGGTAGCAAATGCACATAAGAAGGCGCAGATAAAGGGGGCCATGAAATGGATCCCCTACATGTTCACCTTCATGCTGAATAAGATGTGTGACATTGTCAAGAGCGACGTCAGGGTTGAAAAGGGATTCAAGGAGATCCATCTGAAGGCGTGCGCTAAGGCTTTGTTCGAGCACTGTGGAGCTAAGATTTTAGGAACCCAGGTGTAGAACAACCTAAGCAAGTGGAGGGTGTGTTGGATCCAGATAAGCAACCTGCGAGACCTTAGTGAAATGGATCGTATGTGCACCTAGAGGGGGGCGTGAATAGGTGCTACACCAATTTTTAACTCTTTTTCAATTTTAGTCTTAGCACATAGGTAAATTCTCTAGATAAACTAATGTGTGGAATTTCCCTATATGCAAATCTATCTACTAGCGAGTAAGGAGCGAGTGGAAGAGGAACGAGTGAACCGAAGTGAAGCACGCGGAGACACAGGATTTGTTTGACCGCAGTTTCTTCCTTGTTAAGGGAAGTACGTCTGCGTTGGAGGGGTGGGCGGTACTAAGACCACCACGCCACAAAATGCCTCACCCTGTTCTCCGATGGATCTCGCCACAACAGGCCTGATCCACCTTCCACTATAGGTACCCTTCGAGGCGGGCACCGGCGCCTTTACACAACTAGCGGGGCAACAACTCCACAACAACTTGGAGGCTCCCGAAATGACAACAAGCTACCACAAGAATAAAGTTGTCAAATACAATAACACGGTCTAGGTATTAACGAGAATACTAGATCAGGGATTTCTCCAAGTGAATGGAGAGGAGTTGAAGCGCTTGATTCTTGATGTTGATGATGAACTTCTCCTCCTTCAATTCCACCAAAGATCAAGACCTTAGGGTGGTTGAAGTGGGAGATCGAGATTTAGTGCTCTTGCACAGGGTCTGGTCAAATTCGAATGAATCAAGAGTTCTGGACGTTGGGGAAGAAGGGGTACTTATACCCCCTTCCAAAAACCAGCCGTTGCACACTTTGGGGGCCGGATTATCCGGCCCAAGTGAGGGCCGGATTATCCGGTCTGAGGAAACGCCGCCCAGACTCGGAATATCCGGCAGAAAATCCGCCCGCACACAGTGACACGCGTCGAGCTTGTCCTTGATCAACTTCTGGGGGCCGGATTATCCGGCCCTATGCGAAGTCCGGATTATCCGGCCTGGGGAAGAAGAACCGCCCCAATTCGGATTTTCCGGGAGAAAATCCGACTGGACACAGAGCGACGCGCCGTGGCTCCTTTTGCACGAAAATTAGGGGCCGGATTATTCGGCCTTTGCGAAACCCGGATTATCCGGCCTGGGGAGGAAAAACCGCCCCAGTTCGGATTTTCCGGGAGAAAATCCGACTGGACACAGAGCGACGCGCCTTGGCTTCCTTGAGAGATGAGGTAGGCCGGATTATCCGGCCCTTGGAGAGGCGGATTAACCGGCCCCCCTCAAAACTTCCTGCACACTTAGCACACATGAAAAGTCTCCATAGTATTGTTATCTAACACGCAAAACATATGAAAACATGAAATGTTCTTTCAATCTCCCCCTTTTTGGTGTTAGATGACAATACCAAGATTTACAGGAGAAAGACACAAGACACATAGAGATAACTATGAAAGGGACTCCCCCTCAATATGTGCATAATAGAGTTTTGCATTGGAATACAAATGCACACGCACAGGTGAATCTATTCCATAGACAAAAGGGCAAAAACACATACCACCGAAGTAGAGAATAGGCATCCTTGACATAAATCACAATTATTATTGGATAACCATTATAAGCACGCGCCTTCCGTGATAAACCACCAGCAATAGGATATAAATAGATATAACCATGAGCATAATCCATGATATGAAGTCCATAGGTATCATCTAGACAACCACAAATGGTATCATCCAGACAGCCACAAAAAGTCTTAACCACAAATCACAAACCACGAATATGAAAGTTCAACGCTAAATGGGCATAAGGAAGAAATAACGAATAAAAAGTGCAAGTGCTTATGTCCGACCCATGCAAATCCACGGACAACCTAATAGAACTACTGCTCCCTCTTTGGCATCGAGACACCAAAAAGGGAGAAGAGCGATGCTAGCGCCCCATGGGATCACTCATCATAGTCCTCGTCCTTGTCCTCGTCCTCATGCTCTTCCTCATCCTCATCTTCAAGCTCATCAGTATCACCTTCCTCATCATCAGCATCAGCAGCAGGCGCAGAGGGGAACAAGTGACGCTCCAGCTCACCATAGTTCAGCCCGGAGGAAGAGTTCCACCGAGCATATGGAGTGGGAGGTGTAGGAGCCGGAGGAGAACCCAAAGCGCCAGACATGTGGTGGAGAATGAGCTGCTGGGAGTGAGCCAACTCATGGCGCTTCCTGTAGGCCTCATACTGACCCTTGTGTGTGTCCACGCCCATGCAGAGGATGTGACGCTAGAACCAGTTCAGCTGCTTGATCTCGCGGGCCACGGGAGGCACTGGGGGCCGACGAGCATCCCTCATGAGGCCCTCGGGAGCAGAGGGGTGAGCAGTCTTCCGAACCTTGTTGTAAATCTTCTTGGCCTTGTGCACTGAGTCAATGTGGAACTCCTCGGTAGGAAGCAGGTGGCGGATGAGCAACATAATGTAGGGCGCATAGGGAATGGACAGACGGTTGAACATAGCATCACACAGCTCATGGTAAATGAAGTCCATGACATCCAGCCTGTACTGCACTGACTCGTCCTCGCAGGAGGCAACCTCATGAGAAAATTGAAGTAGCTGAACAAGGTGACCACGGATGCTGTCATTGTTGACCCCACTCGGTGTAATAGAGTCACGGAAGAGACCCACCAATGCAGCATAGATGGGAGCAAGACCAGCCAGAGTACCAACAATACCATTGTCCACAGTGCACGGAGAGAGAGCAGCATCCTTGTTGGGCTTCAACTGAGTGATGATGCGGTGGCCACTAGCTCTATCCCTGCTGCGGAAGGAGTACCCCAAAACCTCAGCAAACACGTGAAAATCAGCAGTCATGGGTCTGTCATGAGTCATCCACTTCATAGTGCGACGCTCATCACCACAAATCACCAGAGTGGAGAAGAATTGCTTCACCACCTCAGAGTCAAAGGAGCACTGGAGGGACATGAGATGGTGCAGCCCCATCCTCTCAGCCACAAACATCGCATCAACAAGATGCGCCTTCTCCAAAGCATCAGCAAGTACCAGAGGGTGCATAGGCCTAATGTTCAGCCTAGCATAAATGTCTTCATAAATCCCCTTCTGTTCGGCACACCAAAAGCGGGAATCCCCCAGCTCACCATCACGAGGCAGCTCAGCAAACAAGTCATGGTGACGGATGGCGGAAAAGGAGACTGCATCCAAAGCCCTGTAGTTGATCTTGGGCTCCTTGCCCTTCCTCTTGGCCACGCCCTTCCGAGTCCTCTTGGATTGTTCAGCCATGCGCCTTTCCTCGTTCTTTCTTCTCCTCAATTCAACTTCGTCCACTAGTTTACCTTGACCGTCGTCCCGAAAGTACTTGGCGTGAGGACGGCGCTTGTAGGTATTGGGAACACCAGAACCACCTGTGAGGAGAATAAGGTCCATAGCAAGGGGATAAGCATACACACAAGTCCAGGAGAGAGTATGGAACAAGTAGGCAAAAAATTCATAGGTCAAAACTACTCAAAACATACACCATACTGAAACTGAAGCAGACTTGAATCTGTCAGGCCGGATTATCCGGCCTGGCCAGGGGCGGATAATCCGGCCCTGGCAGAAATTTTCGATTTCACCATGAATGTATGCAAAAAAGTAGATCGGGCCTAGAAACTGTAAGACTACGAGTTCTATGCGAAACCACATCCTTCTAGACAATATTCCATCCAACAAGATACACATCTAGCCAAAGATGGGGAGAGAGGGAGTTACCTTCACTCATTGGAGGAAGAACGCGGAGGAGAAGGTACCCGGAGGCGCGGAGAAGAAGATCCGGGAAGACCCGGAAAATCCGGTGGCTGGAGAGGCTCCGGGGAGGGTGAGGGGCGGCAGGCGGCGGCTGGGGAGAAGGAGAGGGCTGGGGGAGAAGTGTTGCTCGATATGAGCCCTTCCCCCCGAGCCCTGCCCTTTAAGATCGAATCCGCCAGGGCCGGATTATCCGGCCAACACTTGGGCCAGATTATCCGGCCTAAAATCTGGGATTCTGTTATACACAGAACCAGGCCCGCGTGTCCCCAAACAACACCCCCACAAGGTGTACAAGGGACTTGTGTGCAAGAATAGATGTCTTAGGGGTAGGGAAGGCTTAGGATTGAGAATGCCAAACTGAGATGGTACTAGACACTCAAAATTGCAAAATCCAAATCAAATAAAAGCCAAGATTGAGTGTGATTCCCATAAGAACAAGAGAGAGCAAATAACATCCAAAAATATCCAATTCTCCACAAAGGAGAGGACGGTGGCCGAAGCCACCTTGTTGGAGTGGATGGTGTGACACCGCGAAGATATATCTTGGGTTCACGACCAATACTCATCAATAAGCTCACATATCACAACATGATATTAAGAGAAATGATATAACTTGCTATTGGCATTATGGGGGGAGGGTTAGCCCAATAAGTTAGGACCACACTCCCCCTATATCCATGCCCACACCTAGACCAAACAATGATTGAGATGTACAAGTGGGTGCATGGGTAATCAAGACAAGCTCCCGGAATCAATAATATTTAGCTCATTCCTCAAATAGCAGAATCTTGCTTCATCAAGTGGCTTTGTAAAAATATCCGCCAGTTGGTTCTTCGTGCTCACAAAAGATAGATCAATATCACCTCGAGCAACATGGTCACGAATAAAATGATTCTGAATCTCAATGTGCTTCGTCCTTGTGTGCTGAACTGGATTGTACGCAATTTTGATAGCACTTTCATTATCACATAAAAGAGGCACTTTGTCACAATTGACACCGTATTCCTTTAAAGTTTGCCTCATACACAAGAACTGAGTACAAGCGCTGGCAGCAGCAACATATTCAGCTTCGGCGGTGGAGAGAGATATACAATTCTGCTTTTTGGAGGACCAACATACAAGAGATCTTTCCAAGAATTGACAAGCTCCAGAAGTTGACTTCCGATCATCCTTATCACCAGCCCAATCTAAGTCAGTATAACCACATAAAGAGAAATTGGAGCCCTTGGGATACCAGAGACCAAAGTTGGGGGAATGAACTAAATATCGAAAGATCCTCTTGACCGCCACTAAGTGGCTTTCTTTAGGAGCTGCTTGATACCTTGCACACACTCCCACACTCAACACAATATCGGGTCTAGATGCGTAGAGGTAAAGAAGAGAGCTGATCATGGACCGGTATACCTTTTGGTCCACATCTTTACCATGAGGGTTGAGTTCGAGATGACACTTTGTTTGCATCGGAGTAGCGACACCATTTAGATCTGTCATCTTGAATCTCTTGAGCATGTCTTGGATGTACTTTGCTTGATTAATAAAGGTTCGTTCTCTTAGTTGCTTGATCTCGAATCCAAGAAAGAACCGTAATTCCCCCATCATAGACATCTCAAACCTGTCAGTCATAAGCTTTGAAAATTCATCGTTAAAAGCTTTGTTAGTAGAACCAAAAATGATATCGTCTACATATAGTTGGCATACGAAGAGCTCCCCCTTAACCTTCTTAGTAAAAAGAGTGGGGTTGATTTGCCCAACTTCGAAGCCACGATCTAACAAAAGCTCTTTAAGGTGCTCATACCACGCACGTGGGGCTTGTTTAAGGCCATAGAGTGCCTTATCGAGTTTGTAGACATGGTTCGGGAAGTTAGGATCCTCAAACCCCGGGGGTTGCTTTACGTATACCAACTCATGTAGAGGACCGTTAAGGAAGGCACTCTTTACGACCATTTGCTGCAACTTAAAATTGTTATGAGCAGCAAAAGCAAGTAGGATACGGATGGACTCAAGACGAGCCACAGGAGAATAGGTCTCGCCGAAGTCAATGCCCTCAACTTGGGAGTAACCTTGTGCCACAAGTCTTGCCTTGTTCCTCACAACAATGCCATTCTCATCTTGCTTGTTCTTGAAAATCCACTTGGTGTCGATAACATTGCGGCACTCTTTGGGTTTCTCCACTAGTTTCCAGACTTTGTTGCGCTCAAAATTGTTCAATTCTTCATGCATAGCAACAACCCAGTCCGGGTCTTCAAGAGCTTCAAAGACCTTCTTAGGTTCCACCATGGAGATATGAGCTTGATGCTCACCAAAACTGGCCAATTCTCTTCTAGTAGACACCCTTCGTCGAAGATCACCAACAACCTTGTCGAGAGTGTGACCCCTCAACTCAAGGTTACGGTCAGCCCGAGCCTTGCGACGAAGTTCAATAAGTTTGTTGTCTCTTGGTGGAGGAGATTCATCACTTGAGTCTTCATTGGAGGCATTTTCTCCGCCTTGATTAGTAGCTGGAACATCAGTAGCAGGTGGTGGAGATGCATGCCATTGAGGTGAGTCCGTAGCCATAACAGGAGGCTGCAGAGCTAGAGAGTCAGGGCCGGATAATCCGGCCGAAGAAGAGGCCGGATAATCCGGCCTGGGAGGACTTGCAGCAGCATCTTCAGGAAGCCTGGGACTCGCTTGAACTGGCGAGGAGCCGGATAATCTGGGGTCAGCCGGAAAATCTAGCCTGGCGCTTGTGTTGATATCTTCACCACTAGGAGAAGCATGGACAGCTGGAGCAGGGTGGCCGGATAATCCGGTATCCACCGGAAAATCCGGCCTGGAGCTTTCTGGAGCATCTTGACCTTCAGCAGTTGATGGAGATGGTGCAGAAGTTGCCCTCATGGTTGGAGCATGTTGCGTATGTGTAGATGAGGGCTCTATATGAGTAGATCATTGTCCTTCCCGGTCCGCCACAAGGGGTTCCTCAATGGGGCGGAAGAATCCCACGCCCATTCTTCTTATGGCATCTTGGGGTATTTCAACATCTGCATCACAAACACCAACTTGCTCCGCACGGGAACCGTTATTTTCTTCGAACGCCACACTACAAGATTCTACAACAGTTCCGGAGAGCTTATTGTAGACTCTATAAGTGTGGGATTCGGCACCATAACCAACAAAAATACCTTCTAGAGCCTTAGATTCAAACTTAGACAAACGAACTCCTTTAATGAGAAAGAAACACTTACACCCGAATACCCGAAAGTATGAGATGTTTGGCTTGTTACCGATAAGTATTTCATACGGAGTCTTGTCCAAAATCTTGCGGAGGTATAAATGATTGGATGAGTGACAAGCAATAGAGATTGCTTCAGCCCAGAAGTTATATGGAGATTTGAATTCGGCCAACATTGATCTTGCCATGTCCATTAGAGTTCGATTCTTCCTCTCGGCTACACCATTTTGTTGAGGGGTGTACGCAGCGGAATATTGATGTCTTATCCCCTCTTCACTTAGGAACTCATTTAAGGTGTAGTTCTTGAACTCTGAGCCGTTATCACTCCTTATAGACAGAATGGGGACGTTGTGTTGACGTTGAACCTCATTGGCGAAGTCGATGATAGTTTGTTGAGTTTCACTCTTCAACTTGAAAAAATAAACCCAAGTGTATCTTGAGTAATCATCAACAATCACTAGAGAATACTTCTTCCCACCGAGGCTTGCATGAGATGGAGGTCCGAAAAGATCCACATGAAGAAGCTCCAAGATCCTTTTTGAAGAGATAATAGTTTTCCTTCGATGAGGAGAATCGTGCATTTTCCCTTCAACACACGCCCTGCAGACACGATCTTTGGCAAAAGAGACATTTTCTTTTAGTCCAAGAATGTGGCCACCCTTGTGGAGACTTTGCAAAGTTCTCATATTAACGTGGTCTAGTCGGCGATGCCATAGCCAACCCGCGTCAGCCTTTCCGAAAAGACACATCGGACCTGTAGTGGTTTTCCCCGAAAAGTCTACCACGTACAGGTCGTTTTCGACATATCCCACGAAAGCGACTTTTAGAGACTTGCTCCACAAGAGTACCACCAAATCAGCATCAATGTAAACTGCAAAGCCCATCTTACCAAGGGCACGAACAGAAAGTAAGTTATACCCGAGGGTCTCAACAAGCATGACGTCCACGAGAGAGATATCGTGAGCCACCACAACTTTGCCGAGACCCAATACCTCAGATTTTGACTTGTCACCATAGGAGACGGTAATGTGATCAAGATTCGGCCGCATCTCCGTGATGATCTCCTTGATTCCGGTCATATGACTCGTACAACCGCTATCGAGTACCCATTTAGAACCACAGGAAGCATAGCCCTGCAAGAAAATTACTTCTTGGTTTTAGGTACCCATTTTTCAATGGGTCCTCTCATGTTAGTAACAAGGGTCTTGGGAACCCAAATAGACCAAGGAATGTAACAATCATAAGGCCCTACATAACTAGCATAAACATCACCATAAGAATCACAATATAGTTCGAAGTTAGGATTGTTGATCCCTGCAAAACCATCATAATTAGTCTTGTCATTGGTAATGTTGCTGGTCTTCGATTGAGCAGTCTTGTTCTTCTTGTTTTTCTTGCTCTTTATCTTGGGTGTGTAACCAAGACCTTCTTTACTGTTGTTTGACCTTTGCCTGCTCAGTATCTCATCAATAACCCCTTTACCTTTGTGTTGAGAACTCCTTGCAAGATCTTCTTTTCCAAAGGATGAAGATGAGGTACTTGGTACATTATACTGTTTCAATTGAGTTTGGAGCTGGTCATGAGACTCATTTAGAGTAGAATGATCACTCTTCAATGCCTTGTGAGCACTTTCAAGATCATCAAACTTCTCCAAAAGTCTAGCATGAACAGCCCCAAAATCAATCTTTTCTTCCTTTAGTTTCTTTAACTTGGCAAGGGCATGGTCACGTTCTTTAATGAGCTGAGCCACAGCTTCTTCTTGTGACTCCTCTAAAGATTCGAGGCTTTCTTCCAAAGAAACTCGAGTTTCCTCTTCCTCTTCCAAGGCATTCTTCAAAGAGGCTATCTCCAAAGCATCTTCTCTTTCAATTCTACCCTTTTCTTCAAGGAGATCTTCGGCTCGAGCAAGTTGACTCATAAGAGTATCAAAATGGAGTTTTTGCTCACCTTGTAGGTTAGTAAAAAAATATCCAAGGCAATAACTTCTTCTTTCATTTCAAGACTGTCATGATCATCCATATCCAAAATTATGTTAGTCTTAGAAAATGAGGAGTTAGAAGTCGATACCTCGGATCCTCTTGCCACTAGGCAAGTGGCGTTGTTGTTGATGGCGTTCTCGTTCGGCGAGTCGAAGAGAGAGGAGGGAGTCGATGTGGTGGCTATAGCAGCCACTTCGCGGGAACTATCATCATCCTCTTCATCTTCACTTGCGGAGGAGTATTCCTCTTGAGCTACAAGAACCATCTTGGGTTGCTTCTTGAAAGGACCATTCTTCTTAGCAAATGGCTTCTTAGGAACTTTGGATTTCTCTTTAAGAATGAGCCTGCCACCATTGTCTTCTCTATTTTCATAAGGACACTCGGCTACAAAGTGCAGTCTATCTCCACAGTTGAAGCAAGTTCTCAATCTTGGGCCATTTTCTCTTCTTCCATTTGACCCGTTCTTGCGCTCAAGTTTAGACTTGGCTTTGGCAGGGTCCTTCCAAAAGTTCCTTGCATAGAATGCCATGTACTCACCATGAGCACGTTTGACCTCATCGGGGCAGTCCATGGATATCCTCTCAAATGTTCCTTCATCATCCTCTTGCTCAGCAACATTGGCTTTGAGAGCCATATTGACACCCTTTTGCATTCCAATAGCCCGAGCACGGGCATCTTTAGCATTCTTTGCCGCCACTTTGAATGATGCCATTTCTTGCATGACTTCATTGGATGTCATTTGATGATAGTTGTGTCTACCTTGCAAGCTCTTCAAATCCGTCGGTTCGAAAGGCATTAAGGCACTCACATACTTCCTTTTTATCCATGCATCATCAATGTGAGTGGCCCCATGCTTCCGAAATGTTGTTGCGATGCCCTTGAGTCTTCTATACATGTCCTCATGGTTTTCACCATCCAACATGTAGAATCCCTCAGCTTCGTTACTAAGGGCATCATACCGGTTTCTTCTCATGCTTTCATTTCCAACAAAAAGGTCCGTAAGAGCATCCCATGCCTCTTTAGCTGTGTTGAGATGTTCAATGTGTGGCATGTCCTTGGGACCCACACCCAGCTGTATCATGTGGAGAGCAGTGGCATTCAACTGGCTATCCACAACTTCCCTTCTTGTTAGATTGGTTTGATCTCCAACATGAAGACCTTCTTCAATGATCCTCCACAATTCAATAGAGGAGCTGCAAACATGAGATTTCATTAGAAATTGCCATTGGTTAAAAGAAGATGCAGTGAGCTTGGGTGGATCACCCCTATTGTTTATATGAGGATGAGGGATAGGTGGGTCGGGGGAATATACGTGGAGAACCTCACTATATTCGTCCTTACCACTTCCCTTTTTGGAGGTGGAACCATCTAGTTTTTCACCTTCCACATCATCATCCTTAGATCCGGTGTTACCCTTTTCCTTAGATGATGGTGAGGGAGCCTCAAAGGAGGATGGAGATGGGGCTATGGATGATGTAAGGCGAGTAATCATTTGATTCATCTCCTCCATCTTGGCCTCAAAGGATTTCAACAAGGTTGTTTCCAACGACTTGAGATCATCCATTGTGACCTTATCCACAGCCTCATTTCCATCATCCCTTATACCCATACTACTCTTAGGCGGTTAAGCCCGAATTAAGAGCCGGGGCTCTGATACCAATTGAAATGGATCGTATGGGCACCTAGAGGGGGGAGGGTGAATAGGTGCTACACCAATTTTTAATTCTTTTTCAATTTTAGGCTTAGCACAAAGGTAAATTCTCTAGATAAACTAATGTGTGGAATTTCCCTATATGCAAACCTATCTACTAGCGAGTAAGGAGCGAGTGGAAGAGGAACGAGTGAACCGAAGTGAAGCACGCGGAGACACAGGATTTGTTTGACCGTAGTTCCTTCCTTGTTAAGGGAAGTACGTCTGTGTTGGAGGGGTGGGCGGTTCTAAGACCACCACGCCACAAAAGGCCTCACCCTGTTCTCCGATGGATCTCGCCACAACAGGCCTGATCCACCTTCCACTATAGATACCCTTCGAGGCGGGCACCGGCGCCTTTACACAACTAGCGGGGCAACAACTCCACAACAACTTGGAGGCTCCCGAAATGACAACAAGCTGCCACAAGAACAAAGTTGTCAAATACAATAACACGGTCTAGGTATTAACGAGAATACTAGATCAGGGATTTCTCCAAGTGAATGGAGAGGAGTTGAAGCGCTTGATTCTTGATGTTGATGATGAACTTCTCCTCCTTCAATTCCACCAAAGATCAAGACCTTAGGGTGGTTGAAGTGGGAGATCAAGATTTAGAGCTCTTGCACAGGGTCTGGTCAAATTCGAATGAATCAAGAGTTCTGGACGTTGGGGAAGAAGGGGTACTTATACCCCCTTCCAAAAACCAGCCGTTGCACACTTTGGGGGCCGGATTATCTGGCCCAAGTGAGGGCCGGATTATCCGGTCTGAGGAAACACCGCCCCAGACTCGGAATATCCGGCAAAAAATCCGCCCCCACACAGTGAGACGCGTCGACCTTGTCCTTGATCAACTTCTGGGGGGCGGATTATCCGGCCCTATGCGAAGTCCGGATTATTCGGCCTAGGGAAGAAGAACCGCCCCAGTTCGGATTTTCCGGGAGAAAATCTGACTGGACACAGAGCGACGCGCTGTGGCTCCTTTTGCACGAAAACTGGGGGCCGGATTATCCGGCCCTTGCGAAACCCGGATTATCCGGCCTGGGGAGGAAAAACCGCCCCAGTTCGGATTTTCCGGGAGAAAATCCGACTAGACACAGAGCGACGCTCCTTGGCTTCCTTGAGAGATGAGGTAGGCCGGATTATCCGGCCCTTGGAGAGGCGGATTATCCGCCCCCCTCAAAACTTCCTGCACACTTAGCACACATGAAAAGTCTCCATAGTATTGTTATCTAACACGCAAAATATAGGAAAACATGAAATGTTCTTTCACTTAGTGAAAGAGATATGCCCTAGAGACAAATAATAAATGTGTTTTATTATCATATCTCATTAGTTCATAATAGTTTTATATCATGCTATAACTGTATCAACCGAAAATATTGATACATGTGTGATATATAAACAAACCTAGTTCCCTAGTAGCCTATGTTCAACTAGTTCATTGGGAAGCTGATGGTCAAGGTTTCCTGATCATGGTGCTTCTATAACCAACTAACAATGAAGTCATATCATCTGAGATAGTGTGATGGACATTACCCACCAATGATTATTGCAATACGATCATGTCGCATAGTTCACAGTTGCCATTGTCAGAAACAGAGTGTCCTAATCCTTAGACTGTGAGATCATATTAATCTTGTTACCCGAGGATTGCTTTGATTGCATTAACCATCATGTTCGTAAATGGTGACCATAAAGGTGCATGTTGGGTATTCCGAAGCGGCATGTTGAGGCGCATCAAGATCGGGATTTATTATCCTATGTGGTGAAAAGATACACTGGGCCCACTCGGTGAATTACATCCATAAACTGCACAACGTATTACTAGGTCCTGGCGATGGAATTTCACGTGAACGAGTAAAATAGTACTTGTTGGAAACAAGATTGAACAAGGTATCCCGATACCGATGATCAAATCTCGGACAAATCTAGTATTGAGTAAGAAAGGGATTAGACATATCGTTTCAGGTTCAACACGATAGTGATTCATGGAGTGCACAGGGGTCAATATGGGCATCCCGGTCCCGCTATTAATCATTGATACAGATCATGTCTGTGACATTCCCGAACCACAAGGAAACACACTTAAGGGCACTACGACGCTTAGAGATCTTCCTCTAAATATGGAATCACAAGTGAGAGAACCATAATTGTTCTGGAGAGAAAAGAAAAATCTGAAGTTGTTCGGAGGAAAAAGAAAAGAAGGAAAAAGCCGAAAGGAGTTTCGGATAAATGACAATTTACAATATGTATTTATTATATGTTAATTGTGAATTAACTTATATTAAATTAATATTTAAATTAATATTTGAGGGCAACCTCCTCAACTAGGCCAAAACCCCGAAGAGAATTTTTCCAGGAGAAAGTCACCCGAAAAGCCGCAGAAAAGATAGCAGAAAAACAACAAAAAGGGTAGTAAAACACGACTCGTCCGCATTGACCGTCCAACATGCGACATATACTGTGACGCACGCGCACAACAGGATATGTTGGCCGGTGCCGACGGCCTGATCAACCCTGGCCCAACATGGGCGCGCGGGAGCTGGGCGCGCGAGGCGAGCCGGCCAGACCAACGGGCCGTGGGAGCTAAGCGGCCCACCCGGGCTGTCGGCCGCTGCCGCTACGGGCTAGCTGGGCCGCCGGGGGCACGCCTGCCCACCCGGGTAACCTGGCCGCTGCCGTTGGCTGTTGTGCAGGGCGCGTGCTGGGCCGGAGGCGCGAGGCCGGCCCGCCCGGCTGTCCGCTACTGCTCTCTGCTGCTGCTGGCTGTTGCTGGACCGAGGCCGGGGTGACCCACCCGGCTTCCCTAATGGGCCAGCCGGCTGGCAGCCCCAGTTTTTCCCTTTTCCTTTTTTTAGTCCCACATAGCTTAGCCTTTCGGAAGAGTACCCCTTTTCCACCTATCTAAAGGGGCGCCTATGGGAGGGATTAAAACACAACACACCAATCTAGATATTCTCGAAGGCACTTTTCTTTAGAGAAAATCCCCTTCTCTTTCAGTTGTCTTTGTGGTGGCACGGTCCCGGAGAAGGACTGTACACGCAAAGTCAACACTATTGTGGCACGCTGTTGTGTTGCAGGGATTCTGACCAGGAGTTCTACTTCCGCAACTTTGGCAGGGATCAAAGCCCGAGAGTCGTTATCTTGCACCGTATATGTGGAATAACTCGGGAGGAGCTACCAATAGTAGCGACTTGACCATCATGCAAGGACCTGGACAAGAGGTGACGTGCGAGGAGCTGTGCGACCTTGAGGTCGAACGGGTATGACTACACCATCCACACTCCTGCATGAGCGTAACGCTCTCTCGGTCTTCAAGAGTACGTTACTGTTGTCTTCCTCTATTACTACATTACTTCTTAGATAGATCCTGGGCATTAGGGTGTTCCAACATAGTATTTTTTTGTTTTCTACTACAGAACCCCCTTTAGTTTACACGCGTCTAGTCTAGAAGTCTGTCAGCGTACCACTGTGTAGAGGTCGACGTCGATGGTGCTTGTCCTGCGGCCTCTCGACAACACTAGTTTGGTGTAGAACAAGACAAAGAGATGCACAGAGGCAATTGGCCTGTGGGAGGAGGAGAGCCCCTAGGGGTATTTATAGGAGGAGGGGAGGAGGACGCGCGCCCTAAGGTTCCTCCCTAGGGGCTGCGCCCCTTCCTATTGTAGGTGCGTGATCTTCTCTAATTAGGAGATCATATCCTTCCCCATATAGAAGATCCCTATCTTGAAAATCAAGCAAATCTCATCATATTCCTTATTTACAAGATATGATCGAAACCTTCCATATATGAAGATTTGATTGGCTACCTTCCAATTTATGCAACACACTAAATAAGTAAAGTCAAGGTGGCACCGTATGTCCCCATACACCAGCCCTGGGAGGGCTGGGCACCGACCATGGGTTTGTCTAGCTGGCCTAGCGGCCACCCCAAAGTGGGTATCCTCCCTCTTATCCACTTGACCATCGGAACCCCTTTTGACACTTTCTTTCCCCTCTAGTTTCATCTAGATGAATCCAATACCTGGCAACTATATATATTTCGAAACCTTTCTGAAATCTCCCTAACATATTCACCGTCTCAGGATGACAACGATAAACCTCGAAATCATCAATGACGACTTTGGGATAACTTTTCTGAAGTAGGTTATGTCACTGGAACTATTCTAGTTCCTCTTTGAAGTGTCTCAATGAATTTCAAAACTATTACAATGTGTCCGGATATCATTCGAGACATCTCTCAACTATCTACCATGTAGGTGAAAAGCGCAACTTGATCGTTAGACCTTAAACATGTGATCTGTTCGGGTTTGGTATTAAGTAGACATGATACCAAAGAAGATGGAATCAATAACCAACAATAGAGCCTGAACACCCATGATGGTTCCCACTTCACAACATGAAGATCGCATCGAGTGAACCCGTTCATTATACATATATGTGGCGCCCCGCAAAAACCACTCCTAGAAAATCGCATGTCTTGTCTCTGTGCATCATCATAACATCAGCATGCATCTATATGTTTAAAACTATTTGGCTAAAAACCCTATTTTTGTTTTCTATATTAATCCCCTCGTCTTATTTCAAATCAAACCCTGGTCGTCCGGATATTTTGTTTTGTCTAAAAACTATTTGCAGAAAGTTTTATAAAATAAAATGAATAAAAATGTTTACCGGGGGGAGGCCGCTGTCGGCCAGGCCCAAAGGCCCAACTAGCAGCAGCCTACTACCTCTTTGAATCCTGGCCCTTGATCAAACCTAGATCTATCTAGAAACCCTAATCCCCACCCAAACCCTAGACCTACCCCAAATCCCACCCAACACTCACACCCCGCCGCCGCTGGGCACGCACAGTACCCACACACGCGCGCCTGCCCTGGACCCACTCCCATCACACGCGCCCCTCCCAAACCGCCCTGGCCCACCCCGACACGCTCCTCTCCTCCCTTCGTTCCCCAACCCGAAAACCCCCGTCGCCTCCCTCTGCTAGCGAGCGCCTCCCCCTCCCTGTCGCTCCACCGCCCTCCGCCTGTGTCACCGGCCCTCCCCCGCCTCTCCAAGCTTCACCGAGCGCCGCCGAGGGCCCCTCTCCCCTTCCTCGTATTCCTGCTGCCTCGCCCTCGGCGCCGCCCGAAGCGCCTCTCTGTTCTGTCACCGACCCCCCCTCTCGCCGGTAGTCCCCTTCGCCAAGCTCGTCAGCGGTACCCCGACCCGCGTGCCGCTCGTGGCCGACCCCAAGTTCCCCTCGCAGAGCGCGCCTCCTCTCTGTGCCTCCCCGCGCCAGACTCCTTCTCGCCACCAAATCCGCCGCGAGCCGCCGCTCTGGATCCCGCGTCGAGCCGTCGTCTCCTCGGCCTAGCTCCTCGCCTGGTCGCCTTCCTCGCCGGAGACCGAGCCCCACGCCCACATCCCCGAGCCCCGTGGCCGCTCCTCCCTGTCGCCTCTGGCTCCCGACCTCGCCGCCTTGGCCAGACACGGCCCGTGCTCACCGTCCCGTGCCGTGTCGCGGCCCTGCCTCCACTCCCCTCTCGCCGTCCTCCCCCGCGTCCTCTCCCGTCACCGTGCGAGACGTCGCCTCCCCGAGTGCGCTGCCGCAGCGCCAGCGTTCACCTCGCCCCATGTGCTCGACCTCGCACGGAGACGGCCGCCACTCTGCGCGCTTCTTGGGCCCTCTTGGACCGCAACCGCGATGCCCCACCTTGCCGCCAAGGACTTCTCTAGTACGGCTGTCTCCCGACCATGCTGCTACCAATGCCGCTATAGGTCCTCCTCCAGGGCTTCGTTCTGTTTTGTTCAGTGTGACTTGGCCATGTGTGATGGTGATATGAGGCAAGTATGCTTGTTATAGATGATAGAAGCCACCAGAGTTGCCAAGTTCTACCTGGGGATGTTGTGAAATTGAAGATGGTGTGGTGATACGAAGAAGAACCGAGAACCACCTGCAGGGACATTCGGATGACCCCGACGAGAACCTTTCCCCATGCAAGATCTTCCGAAGACCACGTCATCTGATAACTTCGTCTTTGACCACCACGATGCCCAGGTCGTCTACACGGAACGCCAAGACCGCACACACGAACCCCGAAGACCCCCGGTCCACGGATCCGATGGTCGAGACCCCAAAGACCGATCCAACCGAGACCAAACCCGAACCCCTCCGACCCCAAGATCTTCAATCCGCCAATGTGTGACCCCTATCCGAGACCCCTCATATTTTTATAATATATGATATTGATCTTGTTGCATATTAAATGAACATGTTTGCATACATATAGTGTGGTTTGGGGGCCTTATGCCGATTCACCTAAATTAAATATGGAGACCATATACGGGCGAATCTAGTCTAATAATGACTCCATTTAAATTTGTGCATTAAACCGGTGACATATTTTGCCTTGTTAACACAACATTTAAATTGTGGGGTATCTAAACAACATAAACTTAATAATTAATTGTCGGAACCCCGGTCCCGCTTAATATTGCCTAATTGCATCGCATCTTTGCCATGCCATACATCATATATGCATCATGCCCGATCTTTTGCCGTAGTATTAAATAGTGCATCCGGTGTTTCTTCTAGTGCTTTGCTTCTTCACGGATTAGGCCGATGAGTTGATGCGAGTGTCGACCCGATCTTCGGATGAACCCTCGGCAATGTTTTCAGGCGAGCACCTCCCCCTTTCTACCTATCTTACTTTTATAGTATTTATTCCCCCTGTTGATCTATTGCTATCTGTGTTGCGATGCTCTAGTTTTCGTACCCGTGATATCCCTTGCAGCCTTATATTGCCTTGGACACATCCTATTACCTGTTGATTGGTAGATAGTTGGACTTGCGCGTCGTAGTCGCTTGCTCAAGTGCTGTTACGTGTCGTCAAGTACCACAGTTGTTGGAGTTTTGCCGCATGTTTAATGTTGGAGATGATCATGGCTTTAATTATTGTTTAATAACTAAAATTGAAAGTAGGTAAATGCAGAGGCACCGGTGGGTAATAGACAATATTTGGATTTTAACCGCTCACTGGTGTCCCGTAGGACCCCGAGTTCTTGACACCTGTTCCGAGATCGAGCGCGCTAACCACAGGTGGGGTGTGTGGGCACCCCCATCGATTAGTACCTGATTTCAAAGTACTGTACTGGGAGCCACAAAGTAGTTTGGGGCTTTATTACTATCCTGTACTTATGCCATGCTTTACTGCTTTATTTAAGATTGTGCGTGGAGCACCTGTACTGTTTAGGATTGCGGAGTGTTTTCGCGGTATCGACAAGCCCAGTCACACTTTCGGGTTCCCAGTCGTTTACAGCCACTGACGCAAACCCTGGGTCCATTCCGGAGCCGGCCAACTTCGTTGCGGGTAGCTTAGTGGGGTGGCCCCCATGTACTTGCTTTGGGTCTGGGAAACGTCATGACTTAGGCCCCGCCGACATACCGATGGGTGTATATTAACTGATTTGGCAAAAAGGGTCGAAGTGCGTGTGGATACTTTGGTGCACCCCTGCAGGGTTAAATCTTTTCGAAAAGCCGTGTCCGCGGTTATGGACGACTTGGAGCACAGTTCTCGATCATAGACAACTATAACTAAAGTTTACTGTTATAATTTGACTTGTATCCGATATGACTAGTAATCAGCTCCACTGCAACGGAATGGCTAAATAAAAGTACCAACAACTGCTGGGTTTGGGATATCTCATGCTAATTGTATCTGACTAGTAAGTGTTGCAACTACAATGGAATGGTTAACTAAAAGTGCCCACTGCTTATTGTATCAGGATGACTATCTATACCTGACTAGTAATTGCTGCAACGATAACTGAATAAATAAAACTGTCAACTGTGTGAGTTCCACGGTTGAATTCCTCGTTTGATCTCGAGGGGGAAATACCAGGATGGGTATGTTTGGTGGTAGAATCAGTTTGGTTTTGAATAGGTCTTTCTTATCCCTCTCTGATAGCCGACAGTTATCTCGAGTCTCTATAGGTTGTTTAGTGCATGCTGCGCTGCCGCTTCAGTCCACCATACCTATGTAGGCGAGGACCGCCGAATTCTAGCCTCGCCGTGTACTGGCCTCAGTACTGACCGCTCTCTCTTTTTCCTTGGCCCTTTGTCGGCGCCCCTTTTGTTTAAGCAGGTTTTGAGATCGACGTCGTTAGCAGGGTTACCCTTCCGGCTTGGCCTGGGCAGGGTTATGGACGCCATTGGTTATTCTTCAGGGCTCTTAGCTCAATTTGCATCTTGTCCGTACTCGGACGCTGTATTGTTTTCAAGGTGATTTGGATCTTTGTACTGTAAATCTGTATTCTTGACTCTTTGAGTCGCTGTTGTATATCTATGTTTTGTGGGTTCCATCGAGGACTATTGTGTAATGATATTACTTCGTTTTCCACCCGCCCGCAAGTGCCTGGTGGGCACCTTTGAATCGTTTCTATGCGGGTTTGGCGGGAAGCGCTAAAACTTGCATAGGGCCGATTCTGAGGGTGTTACAGAGTGGTATCAGAGCTCAGCAGTTGCGATACCCCACAAGTCCAGCCTGTAGGATAACCTAGCTAACGGCCGAAGTAGAGTGTCAAAACTATTTTTGCAAAATCGGTTGGATAGTTCTGATTAGGTCTGATTTTACTCCTTACCCCTCTGCTGCTCTCCTCTCACCTCTGCGTGTTTTGAATCCGCTCTCTTCTCTCTCTTCGAGTCCAGGATTTCTCGTGGTTGGGTTCCATCGTACCTTCAGGGTTTTGCTTCCTCCTTTGGTAACGGTGTTGCTACATCTGGTCTTCATGCTATCCGAGGAATCCTTCGTCTGGTGGACTTCTCTTTGTTCCTTCTCGTGCCTTCCGGTGTTTTCCGACGCGACGACATCATCTACGCCAGGTCTGATGCAGAGCCTGCATCACTCCTTTGTTCCGAACCTCGATTGTCGAGATCTTCAGTCTGATTCCGAGAATGGTTGCATGCTTTTTGACTGATTGTGCAGAGTAATAGTTTGGGTGCGTGATGGATTGGCCCCCATGCCGACTACTCACTCTATTCGCTTGTGTACATTGAAGTGGATGAGAATGCATCGGTTCTCTCTTTCTATCGAAGTTAGAGGTGGATTGATTGGTTGATACCTCTACCTTTGCCTTTGTTTCCCGGAGTGTTCTCTCGACGATCACGGACAACGACCTCTTGTTAGTGGTGTCGCGAGGATCTACACGATGCGAGAAGATTCAGATCGCCGCCCTTCTTCCCGGTACCATGAGGCAGATCTCGAGGGCGAGATCCATTGTTAGTGGTGTCGAATTGTGGCGCCCCGCAAAAACCACTGCTAGAAAATCGCATGTCTTGACTCTGTGCATCATCATAACATCAGCATGCATCTATATGTTTAAAACTATTTGGCTAAAAACCCTATTTTTGTTTTCTATATTAATCCCCTCGTCTTATTTCAAATCAAACCCTGGTCGTCCGGATATTTTGTTTTGTCTAAAAACTATTTGCAGAAAGTTTTATAAAATAAAATGAATAAAAATGTTTACCGGGGGGAGGCCGCTGTCGGCCAGGCCCAAAGGCCCAACTAGCAGCAGCCTACTACCTCTTTGAATCCTGGCCCTTGATCAAACCTAGATCTATCTAGAAACCCTAACCCCCACCCAAACCCTAGACCTACCCCAAATCCCACCCAACACTCACACCCCGCCGCCGCTGGGCACGCACAGTACCCACACACGCGCGCCTGCCCTGGACCCACTCCCATCACACGCGCCCCTCCCGAACCGCCCTGGCCCACCCCGACACGCTCCTCTCCTCCCTTCGTTCCCCAACCCGACAACCCCCGCCGCCTCCCTCTGCTAGCGAGCGCCTCCCCCTCCCTGTCGCTCCACCGCCCTCCGCCTGTGTCACCGGCCCTCCCCCGCCTCTCCAAGCTTCACCGAGCGTCGCCGGGGGCCCCTCTCCCCTTCCTCGTATTCCTGCTGCCTCGCCCTCGGTGCCGCCCGAAGCGCCTCTCTGTTCTGTCACCGACCCCCCCTCTCGCCGGTAGTCCCCTCCGCCAAGCTCGTCAGCGGTACCCCGACCCGCGTGCCGCTCGTGGCCGACCCCAAGTTCCCCTCGCAGAGCGCGCCTCCTCTCTGTGCCTCCCCGCGCCGGACTCCTTCTCGCCACCAAATCCGCCGCGAGCCGCCGCTCTGGATCCCGCGTCGAGCCGCCGTCTCCTCGGCCTAGCTCCTCGCCTGGTCGCCTTCCTCGCCGGAGACCGAGCCCCACACCCACATCCCTGAGCCCCGTGGCTGCTCCTCCCTGTCGCCTCTGGCTCCCGACCTCGCCGCCTTGGCCAGACATGGCCCGTGCTCACCGTCCCGTGCCGCGTCGCGGCCCTGCCTCCACTCCCCTCTCGCCGTCCTCTCCCGTGTCCTCTCCCGTCACCGTGCGAGACGTCGCCTCCTCGAGTGCGCTGCCGCAGCGCCAGCGTTCACCTCGCCCCATGTGCTCGACCTCGCCCGGAGACGACCACCACTCTGCGCGCTTCTTGGGCCCTCTTGGACCGCAACCGCGATGCCCCACCTTGCCGCCAAGGACTTCTCTAGTACGGCTGTCTCCCGACCATGCTGCTACCGATGCCGCTGTAGGTCCTCCTCCAGGGCTTCGTTCTGTTTTGTTTAGTGTGACTTGGCCATGTGTGATGGTGATATGAGGCAAGTATGCTTGTTACAGATGATAGAAGCCACCAGAGTTGCCAAGTTCTACCTGGGGATGTTGTGAAATTGAAGATGGTGTGGTGATACGAAGAAGAACCGAGAACCACCTGCAGGGACATTCGGATGACCCTGACGAGAACCTTTCCCCATGCAAGATCTTCCGAAGACCACGGCATCTGATAACTTCGTCTTTGACCACCACGATGCCCAGGTCGTCTACACGGAATGCCAAGACCGCACACACGAACCCCGAAGACCCCCGGTCCACGGATCCGATGGTTGAGACCCCAAAGACCGATCCAACCGAGACCAAACCCGAACCCCTCCGACCCCAAGATCTTCAATCCGCCAATGTGTGACCCCTATCCGAGACCCCTCATATTTTTATAATATATGATATTGATCTTGTTGCATATTAAATGAACATGTTTGCATACATATAGTGTGGTTTGGGGGCCTTATGCCGATTCACCTAAATTAAATATGGAGACCATATACGGGCGAATCTAGTCTAATAATGACTCCATTTAAATTTGTGCATTGAACCGGTGACATATTTTGCCTTGTTAACACAACATTTAAATTGTGGGGTATCTAAACAACATGAACTTAATAATTAATTGTCGGAACCCCGGTTCCGCTTAATATTTCCTAATTGCATCGCATCTTTGTCATGCCATACATCATATATGCATCATGGCCGATCTTTTGCCGTAGTATTAAATAGTGCATCCGGTGTTTCTTCTAGTGCTTTGCTTCTTCACGGATTAGGCCGATGAGTTGATGCGAGTGTCGACCCGATCTTCGGATGAACCTTCGGCAATGTTTTCAGGCGAGCACCTCCCCCTTTCTACCTATCTTACTTTTATAGTATTTATTCCCCCTGTTGATCTATTGCTATCTGTGTTGCGATGCTCTAGTTTTCGTACCCGTGATATCCCTTGCAGCCTTATATTGCCTTGGACACATCCTATTACCTGTTGATTGGTAGATAGTTGGACTTGCGCGTCGTAGTCGCTTGCTCAAGTGCTGTTGCGTGTCGTCAAGTACCACAGTTGTTGGAGTTTTGCCGCATGTTTAATGTTGGAGATGATCATGGCTTTAATTATTGTTTAATAACTAAAATTGAAAGTAGGTAAATGCAGAGGCACCGGTGGGTAATAGACAATATTTGGATTTTAACCGCTCACTGGTGTCCCGTAGGACCCCGAGTTCTTGACACCTGTTCCGAGATCGAGCGCGCTAACCACAGGTGGGGTGTGTGGGCACCCCCATCGATTAGTACCTAATTTCAAAGTACTGTACTGGGGCCACAAAGTAGTTTGGGGCTTTATTACTATCCTGTACTTATGCCATGCTTTACTGCTTTATTTAAGATTGTGCGTGGAGCACCTGTACTGTTTAGGATTGCGGAGTGTTTTCGCGGTATCGACAAGCCAAGTCACACTTTCGGGTTCCCAGTCGTTTACAGCCACTGACGCAAACCCTGGGTCCGTTCCGGAGCCGGCCAACTTCGTTGCGGGTAGCTTAGTGGGGTGGACCCCATGTACTTGCTTTGGGTCTAGGAAATGTCATGACTTAGGCCCCGCCGACATACCGATGGGTGTATGTTAACTGATCTGGCAAAAAGGGTCGAAGTGCGTGTGGATACTTTGGTGCACCCATGCAGGGTTAAATCTTTTCAAAAAGCCGTGTCCGCGGTTATGGACGACTTGGAGCACAGTTCTCGATCATAGAAAACTATAACTAAAGTTTACTGTTATAATTTGACTTGTATCCGATATGACTAGTAATCAGCTCCACTGCAACGGAATGGCTAAATAAAAGTACCAACAACTGCTGGGTTTGGGATATCTCATGCTAATTGTATCTGACTAGTAAGTGTTACAACTACAATGGAATGGTTAACTAAAAGTGCCCACTGCTTATTGTATCAGGATGACTATCTATACCTGACTAGTAATTGCTGCAACGATAACTGAATAAATAAAACTGTCAACTGTGTGAGTTCCACGGTTGAATTCCTCGTTTGGTCTCGAGGGGGAAATACCAGGATGGATATGTTTGGTGGTAGAATCAGGTTGGTTCCGAATAGGTCTTTCTTATCCCTCTCTGATAGCCGACAGTTATCTCGAGTCTCTATAGGTTGTTTAGTGCATGATGCGCTGCCGCTTCAGTCCACCATACCTATGTAGGCGAGGACCGCCGAATTCTAGCCTCGCCGTGTACTGGCCTCAGTACTGACCGCTCTCTCTTTTTCCTTGGCCCTTTGTCGGCGCCCCTTTTGTTTAAGCAGGTTTTGAGATCGACGTCGTTAGCAGGGTTACCCTTCCGGCTTGGCCTGGGCAGGGTTATGGACGCCATTGGTTATTCTTCAGGGCTCTTAGCTCAATTTGCATCTTGTCTGTACTCGGACGCTGTATTGTTTTCAAGGTGATTTGGATCTTTGTACTGTAAATCTGTATTCTTGACTCTTTGAGTCGCTGTTGTATATCTATGTTTTGTGGGTTCCATCGAGGACTATTGTGTAATGATATTACTTCGTTTTCCACTCGCACGCAAGTGCCTGGTGGGCACCTTTGAATCGTTTCTATGCGGGTTTGGCGGGAAGCGCTGAAACTTGCATAGGGCCGATTCTGAGGGTGTTACAATATAATAATCCATTCGCTTCACGATATCTGTGTGACAATCTAAGGCGAGATATTGGTATCTTCGTGAATCAAGTCTTGATCACTATACCGTGTATCCTCATTATGAGTTCACTCTCTTTAACTCGTACCTGTATTCTAATGTCCTTTATGATCTCATCATAACAGTGCCAACACACATGATTGGGTGAAATTGTAATACCGAGGCCCTAGGAATATCTCTCCATCATCGGGATGAGCGAGATCCTACTGTTAAACTATCCAAGTCTCAAACATACTTTCGTGCTTATCTCAAAATTGCCTGTATGGCCACTTTTGCATGTGGGGTTGGGACAAGACCAAGGACAATCCTTATGGCATGAGAGTACTTGATATTATCATGGTCTTAAGGACTCATGCATATTATAATAATCTAATGATATTAGTATTAACAACATGGTTCTATCTCATAGTAAATCATCATTTGGATATGTTTCATACCCTTGTCTCTCTAGACAATGTACTCTCATTGTTGGTGGTATACTCTATACTATGATCAGGAAACTTGATCATCACTCAACACATGAGCTATTCCTAGAGGCTAGACTAGGAACATCTTGGTGTGTTCATCTTTACTGCATCTGCATGCAATGCTTCATTTGATTCTCACAATCAAGGTTCACAACATTTCTAGCATAGTTCGATGAAACTATATATTGAATAGGAGATTATATAATAATCATTATTATTATTGACTTTAGAGCATTAATCCCAATAGATATTTCATTAGTCGCTATGTTACATGGAGGCGTTTCAACGGTAAGGTTGCCAACTTAGAGAAGAGATGACCACAATTTTGGCCTACATACAACTAAACATAGGTTGTTCCATCGAAACAACCATTAGCGTTGGTATGCATGCAACCAATCACCAGGTCAATTTTGGACATTGGGATGCAATGCAGGCTACCAAACAAAGTGGACATGATGATCCAAAGGCCAGTTTCGCGTGGACATGCCTCTATGGGCTTGGCCCGAACAAGTCCCAAAATTGGTACCTGCTACCAAATGTGTCCTAGTTGTCCATGCAAAGCACGTTTTGGAGGGATAAAATCTCTAAGGTACCAAAACCCCACCAGCACACTCACGGGAGCTCGTGTAACTTGCACTTGTGGAGACAGTTAGATCAACCGATAAGATTCCTAGCATGCAGATCTAGATATGAATTTACCACATAAAGTATGGTTCCTATCCTATCTTGTTCTTTTATTATATGGTCTATAAAGATGATTTTAATGCATCAAGAGGGACAAGATCATTGAGATGATCTCTGAGAGGCTATAGTGGATGAACTAGGTTAAAGATGAACACTAAGTCCCCTTTATCTATGCCATCATGGTTTGTGGCGCTTCCATCTACGCTTAAGTCCTTTGTATGTCACGAGTAAGGTCATGCGCGTATACATGAAAGGTTTGTTGGGATCTCCATCTCCGCTCTAAGTCTCTCCTTTCAATCATGATTTGCCCTTTTAGAGGGAACTAGGTAATCTTCTAGATGATCTTCGATTTGCACTGTGTCGACCCACCTGGTTGTCTCATGGGAGGTACAGTGTTGGGTACGCATATCACATATGCATAGATAAGTCCCCGGTCAACATAGCGTAATGTAGACATGGTAGAGAATTCGTGGGGTAAGTAGAGTCTGGACCAAGTAGGCATTTTCTCGTGGACATGCCTGCATAGGTCATTGATCTTCTTCTCGTGCTTGATCCTTCTAACTTAGTTGGGTAAGCCAGACTTCATGAAATCTTCCCGTTCCACTTGGGTAGGTCAAGATCTTGATCGGCTTCGACGGTAGACCGAGAAGAGAAGTAGATTACTCCAAACCCATGGGTTGCTCTAGTTGAAGCCACTAGGTTATTCAAAATATCTATGTTTGACTTGTCTTTGCCACGTGGCGGATTTGCGTTTGTAAATGGGGCAGTGATGATTGCCGCTAGTGTTGATGAGATTCCCACAACATTAGGCGTGTTGATCCCACTCCTACTGCGGATCGGGGTACACCAGTTGCCTCGAATTCAGGTGTCCCACTGCACATTCATGACTAGCCAGTGGTCCGTCTTAAATCCTTGTGGGCCTTCCTTGGGAACATGACCTAGTCAAGACGGACAATAATCATCTACACAAGAAGGAAAAAGAGATGCAATTTACCAACGGAAAAACTACAGAGATGTTTGCGGGAGATTTTAAGGAGTTACAAAAGGATAAGCACAAAGAGAGCCACCGAGGAGGATGTGAAAGTGCAAATGTAGTCGAATCTTTTTTACTTGAATGTGAGATGTACAAGAAGTCACTTATGGGGAAGGTGATTGAGGCGATTTGTGCTTTAATGGAGGTTAATGTTTGATCATAGGGGTCTTGTGGGGTCCGCGATAGCCATGGAGAGTTGATAGATGTTAATTAGGTTGGGGAGTTAGATTAAGCTAAAATGAGACACAATTTGTGCTATTTTTCCTACGTTCCCTTCTCTCTGGCATAGTTGATGTGCCACATAGAGATGTGTGTGTGGTGGTGGGGTAGGGGGAGTATGTGTATGGTTGCACCTTTCATAAGTTAATCCAGCTATGTTAGGTTTATGGTCCAGTTCCCATTATTTACTAGATCAAGTCGATCTACTTCTTGGCAACGACATTGTCGGAACATTCGTCTGTCATGTTGAAAATGTTCCTTAAATGGAATCTTTTGTCCAAAAGTCTTCCTAGGAGTTCCACTAATAAAAAATTAGGATTAAACCTCTTTTATAAAGTAACATTCTCTCAAGGGAAAAAATCATGTAATTTTGCCAAGCTCTCAAATTTGAGCCACTTACAACCATATATGGTTACTTAGATGAGGTGTGCTTTCCCCCCTTTTTTCAGGCTTCTATTTCTCAAACGGATGAACTGATTATTTCTAAATTGACACCAAGGACCATTTGATTTTTTCCTTTTGTGAATAAGAACATATTTGAAATTAAATATATAGATCCGTATAAATACGTTGAGATGAGATGATCATATCTACTCTCTCCGATCCATATTACTTGTCATTGAAATGGATGTATCTAGCACTAAAACATGTCTAGATACATCCATTTTAGTAACAAGTAATATGTATCGGTGGGAGTACTAGTAACAGTTATGGATGTTAGACCAAGAAATACTCACTCTGTTTTTTTCATCTCGGCAAAAAATAGGAAAAAAATAATCCTAGAACAGCAGCATAATGAACAAAATATCTAACCGGAGCGACATACATCACATCCTGGCATCTTGCCCCTGTTGGCCATAGGATCTTAGGAAGGGCCCAGAGCGCGACGTGGTGTACCACTGCACCAGCGTGCTCGTGAGGCGGGTGCATACGCATGCAGCAGACCCCTCACAGTCACACTCAGCTGCCTCCACTGAACGAGCGATACAGAGAGCTTTAACCGCATGAATAGGGATGGGTCTCTACCACTACGTCTCGTGGATTAATGAGCGTACCTGGACCACCCCCATGGGCCCCATGCATATCTAATCCACACGAATGAGCTAGTGGAAGTTGCTTGTTATGGGCATTGCGGGTGAAGAAAAAGATCCTATTCTGGGAACGACCCTTAGCCAGTGGCAGACAGCTTCATGGCCCGCCTTTTCACTTTTATCATTTCTCGTGTGCTGCTCAGATGTTGGGATTACTTGACTTGCTGACCTATGACGTACTCGTACTCCCTCCATTTTAAAATATAAGATGTTTAAAAAATATATATATCTAGACTTTTTAGTGCGTAGATTCACTTTAAAACTGAGAAAACTTACATACTAATAAAATTTCAGATACATTTGCTTTAAAAAGCTAAAACATCTTATATTTTAAAACGTATGGAGTACGTAATGGTACTTCTTGTTTGTTTAAAATACTCTTATCGGTCTCAAAATAGATGTCAAAAATTTGTCAAAATTTAAATGTATCCCTGTACTAAATAGTGTCTAAATTCGTCTAAATTTTAACAAATCCGTGACATCTATTTTGAGATGAAGGGATATAAAAGGAGTGAACCTATAGTCACTAAACGGACCGGTACGTGCGTGCGGCTGATCCCAGGCCAGAGGCGGCGGCTGAAAAAACCCATCTAGGATTCCTTTTCTCTGCCGGTGACGCCGTCGGTTTGTTCCGCCTCTGATGGCCTTAGGGTATTGGAGGTGTGGCGGACCACGGCCTCTCGCCGGCGGGAGGTTTTTGTTCTTCGATTAGGCTGTTTTCTCGTGTCTTTTTCGGGATATTGAGGCAACGGCTACATTCTGAAGTCATAATAGAGTCCTTCCCGCTCTATCCTCGCTCCGGTGATGCTAGTGCTGACGGAGGGCGCGTGGAGTCATGTGTCCGGCTGATCTCCTAGGATCTAGTCGTTTTTTCGTGTTATTTTCAGGTCAGTCTTTTCAATCTACTGATGTCATAATGGTGATGGTTGATGCTTTAGTGCTGGTTCTTTAGGATCTTAGCACGACGACTCCCCGTCTGTCTATTATAACAAGCTCTGCTACGACAAGCTTTGTCCGGCTCTGGTGATGGAGGGGCGAGGACGGCGGCGCGCCTTTGGCTCGTGCTATTGTTTGTAGTCTTCGCTAGGTGGTCCGTCGACCTATTTATAATTTTTATTACGTTTAGACATGTTTGTCCTACTGTTGATCGGTGAAATTTTCGGAAAAAAAACTACACAGCAAAAGATATCGACGTGTATGTATTTTTTTTTAAATGTCATACATCAGTGAGCTGGGAGTAAAATATTTTATAATTTGAAAGAGTAATGTATCTAGGAAGAAGTTGACCGATAGACCCGCCCCCACTGAAGCGACAGCTCTGGTGCTCCCGTACATAGCTTTAGCCAGCTGATCTGAACGTGTCTCGACCACATCTTGTGGATTAATTACCTTATTACTACTTGGATCTCCACCATTCATCTAGAGTCATAGTACTACTCCTAGTGGAAGTTGCCCGTTATGGTAACCACACGTGAACGATTTCTGGACCATT
Source organism: Avena sativa (assembly GCA_916181665.1). NCBI lineage: Eukaryota > Viridiplantae > Streptophyta > Magnoliopsida > Poales > Poaceae > Avena > Avena sativa. The sequence continues at coordinate 550,039,475 of OV702290.1, read as the reverse complement.
TTTATTGCAGAGTACTACTATTTTTCAGCCGACATCTGTCGCCCTTTTCTCGTTCATCGTTTTAGTTCATTGATTGATTAAGAGCCATGCTTGCTTTCTTGTTCCGATGTGCTCGTTGTTATGAGAGGTTTGGCAAATGTTCCGCAATCTTTATTACTCCTCCTAGTAGTACTATGCTGAAATTAAAGAAATGAAAATGAAATGGTTCAGCTGGCCAGAGATAGTCGGTATCTCAGTGGCTCCATTTCCATAGCGACGCATCATGTCCGGCGCCGTCTCCACAGTCTCCTCCGTGCTCCGAGCTCGCCGCGGCTGGCGGCGGCTCCAGGAGCAGCCCCTCCGCGAGGTCAGCATAGTAGGTGCCCAAGCCCATTTCTCCGGAAGTGTGGAGCTCGAACATATCGCCGCCCAGCGCCTCGGGCACCTCAGACGCTGCTGAAGGCTGGGACGTCGCCGCCGGGCTGGCATTGTCCGCATGCGATGACGGGGCCAACGCTGCGGAGGCAACGACCCCGTCGATGGGGACCGCCACCGCTGCGGCGCCGTCCTTTATGGCCTCGAGGCGCAGGAACTCCACAACGGCCTCGATGGCGGCGCGCCGGACGTCGGCGAGGTCCGAGAGGTTGGACGGCACGTTGAGCAGCCACGCGGAGTCCGGGAAGTTGAGGCACGCGGCGGAAGTGTGGCCGTGCATCGCGAGCATGGCGGCGTCGTGCGCGCGCGCGGCGGCCTCGGCCGTGACGTGCGTGCCGAGCCAGAGACGCTCGCCGCTCTTGCTGGGCACGCGCACCTCGCACACCCACCGCCCGTTGCTGCCGCGGCGACGCACGCCGCGGTACACAGGGTGGCGCGTCTCCTTGAACTTGGTGCGTCCCGCGGGGCGCTTCGGCGTCGGCGACGTGGGCGACGACAGCGCCATCCCCAGCTCCTGCGAGGACGACGAGGAGGTCGGGGTCAAGTTGTACTCGGGGCCCGTGTCCATTGCTGCCGGCCGGTCGCTTGGTGCCAGGTGGAGAGGTGGTAGCTATAGCTTGAGTATGAGCTGGGAGAGTTGCTACTACTTGCCGAGCTCAGTAAACAAGTGGAGTGGCCGGAGTATGCTTATATAGCTAGGTTCGCGCAACGCGGCGAAAGGCGACGGTGCTGTTGCCCGTCGGCGCGGGGACAGCTCCATGTTTGCGGCGCTGGCCGCTCTCCATTCGACGCGTGGCGGGGTGACTCCTCTAGGTCGACGTGCCCCGGGGATTTGCCGCGTTAAGCAAAGAAAAGGCTCAGCCCTTGGGTAGGAGGGGACTACACATCCTTTTCTAAACGTGTTCTTCTCTGTGTGTTCGTCGGCTGGATGCACGAAAGCAACGGGGGACGCTGAATTTGCCATCTCAGGAGCGTTGGTGTATGCTATTCCCGGCGTTCTAGTCTATCTGAATTTACGAATCGTTTGGTTTAACATATTCTCCGGAGTCTGGAAATCATACCTCTCACCAAATAAGCATATATTGCTCTCGACCGTCCCAATACAACGCGTGTTGCACTCGTTTTTTTTTTTTGCGGAAAAAAGATGATAAGATCAAGCAAGATTCATACAGAAAGACCCAAGTAAAAGAGAAAATTACAAAAAGATCCTCCTGGATCCCGACATCGTTGACGAGAACAACACTCTCCGCTGGCATGGCCGCCGCTGCTCCTCCCTTCAAGCCCTGGAACGGGAGAGCCCCTCTGCGGACGGGGGGTCGACGAATCTCGGCTCCGAAGAACCTTCATCCTGCTCTGTTGTGGACGCCGTCTTGCTCAGCACCATCATCTTCTTCACGATCTTTTTTGATCCGGAGTCACCGTTTCTTGATCTCCGGCGAGGGGAAGCCGCACCACCCAGCTCCGAGCAGCCGCGAGAACAACTAGTGGTGCACTCGTTTTTTGTGTTTTAACTTTAACCACTGATTTGACTATTAGTAATCCCTTCGATCCAAATTAATTGACTCGGATTTGTCTAGATTTAGATGTATCTAGACATGTTTTAATACTAGATACATCCGAATCTAGATAAATCCAAGTCAATTAATTTGGATCAGAGGGAGTACATATATGTCACTTGTTATAAAAATATATACCATTTAAAACTTTAATCGAATACGAACTGAACGGTACAACTATGGTGACATATAGTACATGTTTTATTGGTTAAACTAATGGTCAATGTTGAACCTCAAAACACGTGGGCCACCCAAATAGGGTTAGATGATGGGGTACAAACATGTCCAAGGAGAACTTGTGAATGTCTTCAAACTACACAAACTGCCCAACGAACAATCCAAAGCACGGACGGGCGACCTACAAAATAAGGTGAAGGCATGTGTGTTTCGCCCCCGTCATGAAAGAGTAAATAATTTCGCCCTTTAGTTTGTCAAGTATTTACGAAGGCAATTATTTTGTGTTTAGTCCACTCTTTGTAGTAGATACATAAACTTTATAGGATAGAACAATACTTCGGTGTGGTGTGCATCAATTTGAGTGGATTGAGTGGTAAAATTAGACGAGTGTCAGAAAGCAATGCTATGTAGTTATGTATGTCTTGTTTTAGGCTTGTTGGTTCTATTAAATCAATTTTTTTTCTAAATTAGTCTTCTCTTACATATTTTAACTCATTTGGTCATCCCTGGCTTTGATTATAGGATTTGACATCCTCGGATTGTCACAATAGTGTTGTATTCTTAGATCAGAATATACTCGATTTCTATATATACCACCATATATACCTTTCATCAGTGGCGGACGCAGGAATAAATTGTAGGGTGGGCACACTCTAAAAAGTCTCGTATTATATTCATTCATAGGGAATTACAGAGTTTATATACTCCCTCCGGTCCAATTTATTAGACTATATGAATGTATCTAGCAATAAAATATGTCTAGATATCTGTATCTAGATAAATCTGAGTCCATTAGTTTAGATCGGAGGGAGTAGTACAAGTGCCGACTGTCTAAAAAGTAATATTTGCTAGAATACGCCGACTGTAGTAAATGATGTATGATTTGTACGCTTAGTGAAAACTACTGTCCCGACTTAAATCCCATCCACCCTCACGTATTATTTTTAGGAAAATGATCCTAATTTTTCCGGGATCCCGTGACTTCCATCGTCCGAGTCCCTCATGTGCATGCACGTTTGCATCCGTGGTGGGCATCCTAGAACCTCACCTGCTCCACGACTCTGGTGAGGCTCTCGAAAAAATGTTTCCGACAAGATATATCTTTTAATTTTTGTCCCATGAGTGAACTTTTTTGCTACATGCAAAAGCGGGTCATTTTGTAAAAAAAGACATGTTTCGTAGCAAAAGAGAGATTTTGACTAAAAGTATAAGACGAGTGTCAGAAGGAGAACTAGGACGATGGCAGCACGCCATCAACCCGGGGATGCTTAGTGTTGTTCCTTTTTATGCAGTCAACTATTTCTACAACTAGAAAATGAATACTCTCGAACTGGTCTGTGATCTGAATATCAGATTAGTTTTTCTAGATTTTTTTAGGGACTTGATAACTTTTTATTACTCAATAATCATTAGTACAATAGAGGTATGATTAGTTTTTTAGATAATGAACATTAGATCAGTGCTAGTCTATTTATTTTCTAGAATTCTGGGTGGGCCACGCTGGCCCCACCCCTGCGTACGCCCATGGCTTCCATGGAGGAATACTCTTGTAAGAGATGTATCACTCGATGGTGAGAAATGCGTATGGCGACTTTGTCAATCTTTAAGTTTCCCGATTTTAGTTTTTAATGTAAGCTATGAGAGTTTAAGGATACTAGAATAGAATGCTACATGTGTACTGTGTATACAACAATATTGTTTTGTGGGGGTGGGGGTTTAACCCGGCAGTTAAGGGTGGGCAAAACCGGTGTGACCGGTTTAACCGGTTTGGGCCAGTTCATTTTTTATAACTAAACTGGAATTTCTAATTAGGCTTGTGAAGGAAAATGAACTAGCTCCTAATGAGCCGGTTTACACGGTTTGAACGGTTTGTGTTTTTGCCCACCCTTACCGGCAGCTCTGCCTATTCATATTAGAGTGGAAGACGCCAAAGACCCCATTCCGCAGGATTCCTTCAGGAACGTTGTTCCTCTAGAATTATTTCCTATGCAAACGTTCAGGACAAGGGAACTGTGAATAGTGGTTTAGAGGAAAAGGTACTCATTTCTATCTATTCTATTAGATTGAATACATCCACCCAAACCCGATTTTTTGTGCGGAAGCCCGAGGCAAGCGCTAGCTGCAGTGCGTGGATAGTGTCGTTTCATTGATGACCAGAATTTAAATATAAGGCTCGGAGGGATATGTTAAGGGGCATACCCAGTACCATGACTCTAACAAAAGTTTCAGAAAACTTTCTACTCTAACAAAAGTTCCCTTTACCTAGGTCGCATGTGTTGTGCCTGATCATCACACATGAACGTTGGAACCATTCTAGAAACCATTAGTTAGAATGGTATCAATCTTATGTCCTTAGCGTTATTTATTTGAGTGATTTGATGAAGACGAGTAACAAAAAACGCGGGAATAAAATATGACATGTGGAACAAGGAATGAAAAACAAATTGCATACATACTAGGGAAAAATTTAAAAGCTCCGACCACTTGCTAGAAATCATATATACATGTGGATTAGAATTCTACAAATTCATTTGAAATACCAAAGAGGCCTTTGCTCTGTCATAAAACTATTTATTTGTATTCATATGGAGCTCGTGCACACTCGAGTTCAGGTCCAATTATGGAAGTACTACTCATTTCCATATAGGCTAAAAAGTGAAGTGCAAGTGAGCCCTTCCCAAAAATGGAAACGGGAGACTTTCTCAATGAGTGGGTGAAAAATTGTCCACGATCACTACTCCGTTCTTTCCCATATTTGGAAGAACAGAACTACTACTAGTAACTATATCATCAGAAAATAAACGGAACTTTACACTGCTTAATTATTCGAACAAGTAGCTCCAGAGCGGCATCTGGACGCCGTCCTCCTGCAACGTCGTGGCGTTCGGCGGCTCCGCGAGGATGCCATGCGCCAAGCTCTCGTAGTACGATCCGGCGTCCGTGCCGCCAAACCAGTGTTCGTCCAACAGGTCACTGGACGGTGTGGTCGGCGTCGGTGAGCCCAAGATATCCTTCTCGTCGTCGGCCGCCTGCGCCGGCGTCAGGGACGCGGGCGGCTGATGCTGCTGCCGCTGGAAAGCCAAGACGGCGATGGCGACAGCGTCTTTGATCTCCCTCGCGCTGCCGAAGCCGAACGACCCGGCGGCGAGGACGGGCAGCATGCGCCAGGCGGAGTCGGCGAAGTTGAGGCAGGCGTCACGGCCGGAGAGCGCGAGCGCGGCGGCGTCGTGGGCGCGAGCCGCCATCTCCGCGGTGGTGAAGGTGCCGAGCCAGAGCTTGGAACTCCTGGTCCCGAGCACGCGCAACTCGCACACCCACCTCCCGGCACGCCCGCGGCGCCGCACGCCGCGGTACACCGGGTGGCGCGTTTCCTTGAACTTGGTCCGCCCCGCAGGGCGCTTCGGCGGCTCCGACCACACCGTCCTGTGCGGCCCCTGCTCCTCCTGACCGGACGGGGAGGCGGCGTCCATCGGTCACAGCTATTGGAGATGGGTCGATGAACTGTGATATGTAGCTCGTAGGTTGCCGCGCTCTGGAGAATGGCTGGTGAGAAGGGGATGAATGGGGCGAGGTTGTATCTATAGGTAAGTGGCGGCGCTCGGGTGGAGAGGCCGTAGGAAGGAGGAAGGAGATAGGAGGTGGTGGGGTCACGCGCTCAGTGGCAAGGCAGATTCAGAGCGCGTGTTGTCTTTTCTTATTTCTGCTCCCTGCTCACCTATGTTGTTTTGGATGCGGTGTCCTGCCAGGTGGAGATTGGATAACATGGATAGCATCACTGAGAGCCGAAAATCAGTCCACGCGCTAAAATAACCGTCAATCTAGCGCGGGGCTAAAATTGGAGCTCCGGCAGCCGCTATAAAGTAGCGCGTGCACAAAAAATTATCTAGCACGTTGAATCCGGCGTACCAAATATACTGCTTTGGCGAGCGCGCGCGGCAAATCTCGAGCGTGCGCAGCAAAGCTCCGGTGCATCCGGTGGACAAATGTTTTGCGCCTGCTATATTTAGCGCATTCGGTGGAGACGTTGCCCGTTTCGCGCTGCATAACAATTTTACAGCGTAAAAAAATTTCGGGCGTCTGTTGGAGTTGCTCTAATCGTGCTCCGAAACGGGCAGTTCCTCGGGCGGGCGTGGGGAGGCGTATTGTCCCAATGACGTATGGACAACGCAGGCAGGCATCCCGTCATCGCAGTGGCCCCTGGCTGGCGTAGAGGCGTCCCGACGTCGCAGTGGCGCATGGCCGGCACAGATAGATGTCCCGCAGTCACAATAAATACGAGCCAGCGACTGCGCTTGCATACTTTGGCAATACAAATACCGTCCCGGCGGCCCTCCTCTTTCCCCATGCAGAACATCTCCTGACCGTGCTTGCCTACTCTATTCTTCTCACCGCCAAGACTTTCCTCCTAGTCTCCATCGGCTACACGCCATGCCTCGCTGCCTACCTACTTGCTGGGCCAAGCTCCCCATGCCCATGGACGTCAGTCCCGTCGCTCGAACCAACTCCTCCGACTTTGGATGACAAGTTGGTGGACTTCTCCTCGACGGGCGATTCCGAGAAGAATGTGGTGGAGGAGGTGCTTGATCCGTTGCAGCATGTCGTCCTCGACTCTTATAAGAGTGAGTACGATAGGAGCAACGAGGTCATTAGCCTCCACGAAATCAACATGTATATTAAAACCCGCATCACAGAGATATCCCTAGAGAGGGCGGCGATGAAGGAGAATAGCCGCCTCCTCATGGAGAGAGATCGACAGGCCATTCTTCGCATCAACAAGAAGAACGAGGTTGCTGCGAGGCGCTCACGAGGCTTCCCAGATTGCTCAGAATGAGCATTACCGGTAGATGCGCCAAGCAGCGAAGGCGACGCAAACGACCGACGGCGCGCAGAAGGCGCAACCCATTCTCGGCGGCGCTACAGAGGATGATGGCCCAGAAGCAAACCGAGTAGGAGGCCAAGTTGGGTGGCGCCAAGAACGACGACGAGACCTGTTCATTTGGCTGGAATGGCGATCCTTCGATTTAGTTCCTTTTGAAATTTAGTTAAATATCGTAATGCAAATGAATTTTAAGTTTGAGTAGCTTTGTTTGGAGCACACGGCTGGTAACGGGCGTGCCCAACATGGCACAACACGGCAATGTCTCCCAGGATGCATGGTTGACGCATCTTTTTTTCCAAATGATCAAGGCTTTTCCTTTGGGGCTGGAAGGATAACAACCAGGGAAGGACACCTGCTCTCCAATTTCGATTCTTTGTTATCCGTACAGAACTTATCTGTTCCAAACGCGAGACTTATTCTTTCGATTCAGCAGAGCGATAATCCAAGCGACCGATCTGACAATTTAGCCTGCCGTTGTTTGGAGGATGCAATTGGATATGCTGTAACATATTGACAACCTTGATGAAGTTCATAATATCGCAACTGATGTAGAAAATATCTAGCAGTTACCAGAAACACAAGAAGGCAAAAGCAAGTTTTGCGCTATAAGTATGCTAGCACTAGATCTTTTTCTCCGAAGAAAATATCTAGCAGAGTCGAGACATCACATCTTAGCGTATTTGTGGCAAAAAACGAACAAACAAATAAACAAATACAAGGGTGGCCATAGGATTCGTCGAGGCAGGACCAGAGAGCCACGTAGTGTACCGGCGCGCGCGTGGGATTGCGGCAGCTGCTTCCTCCGTAGCCACAACAATCGCAGTCACCCACACCCCCACCGAGCGAGTGAAGCGAGTGACAGCTCGACCGCATAGCGACATGGATTTCGACATGAAATCGAGGAAAAGATCTGGTTAGGTCTCGGCCACATCTGCTGGATTAGCTGATTTCACAGGATTAATCAGCGTCTCTGTGTGCACCAACTTAACGGAAGTTACCCGGTATAGTAACCGCACGTGAACGAATATCACCTATTTCTGGAACCATTTTCGCGAGTCGTCGTCAGAGAACATTGTGTATTTATTTTAATAGTTTGGGCCGACAGTGATGTCAGTAGGTGCGTATTTCGACTGATCGCATTAAGTTTTTTAGCCGTAATATTGGATTTCGTCCCGTTTTCTTCTTCAATAATGATAGGCATTGTATACGTATTCTAGAAAATATTTGATTCGTCCCTCTGTCTGAAAATAAGTGACATCATTTTATCTTATAATAGTAAAACATGCCTAGATACATACGAATCGAGATAAATCTAAATCATTTATTTTAGGACGGTGAGTATTAATATGCTTCCAGAGCAGCTTCGATTTGTTTCATCGGTAGCCCCTGATCGCGGCATCAACTCTCTCGTCCTCGTAATCACAGTTCTCTCGCCGGCGAGAGTGGATCCAGAGCACGCTTCGGTGCTCGCCGTCGACAGTGGATCCAGTAGCAGGCGGAAAATAATTCTATAGGACCTGGTCTACAAATTCATCCCATGAACCAACTTCTGCAAATTGACACGTGGCATGCGTGGCAGTTCAGATCTAAAAATAGACAACCAAATATTGTGATTTCTCTCTTTGGACACATGTCAAATGCAGAAATTAGTCCCCATGGGCGAACATGTGAACCAAATCCCATAAAATTATTTTCGATAACAGGCCCTCCGCAAGGGCCGCATAGTATCTGTCCAGGTCCATTTCACCGGACATGTCCAGCTCGAACACGTTGCTGCCCAGTGCAGATGAAACGTCAAACATTCCATTAGCCGTACCTTGGGACCGTGGAACTTATAGTGATCCATAATATTTCGTTATTTATTTCGTTGGGCCGTCATTCATATCGGGTAAAAACATTCCTTGATGTATCCTTCAAGCATGTACATACTTCCGTAAATAGGTCATGGAACTCTACACATTGTAGAGGTGACCATAAACAGCATGTAGCGGTGCATCGGTAGATAACCTGCAAAAGAGAAGATATTTTATCATTAAAACCATCTCATTTCTATATAGCCATATCGACCAAATAATAGCGAGCGCTCCCACCCTAAGAAGGATTATGAACTTGTAGTCAGTCTCATGTAGCCAATTGCCTGATATATTGCCAACACTACGAGGAGGAGATAATCTAGAAGCTACTTGAACGACTGACCATATAGAATAAGCAAACTTGCACTAGAAGAATAAATGCTTAATCTCACAATGGTAATAAAATACACATTGCTTATTTCCATGTCAATTCCTCTTAACAACGTTGTATTTTGTAAAAATCACCCGACGACGTAGGTACCATGCAGATATTTTTTATCTTTTGAGGTACCTTCATTTTCTAGATTATTTTGTTATTATCAACTGGCACATCAGGCTGGACCAATGCTCTATATATAGAATCTACAAAGAATTTTCCACTCTCATATAAATTCCATCTAAACTCATCAAGACCATCTAAAAATTACATCGTAGTTAAACACTGTAACAGAGTGTTCCATGATGCAAGTTTGGGTGCAATTAGGTCCCTCCTAAACTTCACGTTTGGAGGAGAAGATTCTAGCAAAATGGCAATGGTATCCCTGACATGGGGTACTCACGACAATGCCCATGGTTTATGAACTTAGGTTTTCGGGAAAGAGCTGTGCGTTGGAGACTTCGCCGGCTAACATATAAACAATGGGGATGCGAGTTTACCCAGGTTTAGACCACTGGAGGGAAAACCCTACTCATGCTTGTCTGTTCTTGATTGATGGAGAAAGTGAAGGTTATAATGGCGTCGAGATGGCTAGGGTTGCACATATTGGATCTGGCATGTACGTGGTAAGAGTTTTCGGTGTCCTCCCCAACGATCTCTCCTAACCTTTATATAAGGAGACTAGGTCTCGGGTACCGTTCGAGTTGGTTAAAAATTGAGGGGGTAACCCTAAAGGTTTCCTACCTAGTCTTGTCTTGTTTGTCAAGGATTTGATGTCTCCACGGGCTTGACTTCACCCGAATCTTCATGGTATTCAGGGATCTTAGCAGGCCTCTAGCTGGGCCGGACCGGATAGACCAAGGGTGAATGCCCGTTGGGCATACATCTGTCAGTAGCCCCTGAGTGTCCAGTCGAATCATAGATTTCAGTGAAGAATTAGAAGTCGAAGAGACTTAGATTCCACGAGTTGTCGGGTGGCGTATCCCCCGAGGGTATTGTCGACTCTGGAGGTTCGGCGGATGCCTTGGTCTTGATTGACCGTTCGTTGATCTGCTCCAAGAAGAAACCAAGATGTATGGGTGCGCAAGTGGACCTGATGTTGGCCAATTTGTATACCTCTTGATTACTTTCACGGCCAATGTGCCTTAGCTCGCATCCATCAAAGTTACCCTCCAGGGATTTGTAAAGATCTCGATAAGCGATCATGTTGCCGCTGACCGCGTCACATCTGTTCACCGTTTGCATCACGACAAGGTTGGAGTCGCCATATATCATGAGTCGTGTGGTGCCACAAGCTTTGGCCATACACATGTCGTGGATCAAGGCCTCTTACGCCGCTTCATTGTTGGAGGCACAAAATTTCATGCGCAACACGTAGTGCATGTTGTGTCCCTGCGATAATGTCAAGATGAAACTAGCACCTGCGCCTTCTACTCACTTGGATACATCGAAGTCCATCGTCCAGACACCCGACATATCTTGAGCTTCTCGTGTTTACAGCTCCATCTAGCGAACTATGAAGTCCGAGAGCACCTCCGATTTTATTGTCATGCATCTCTCGTAGGTGATGTCTCGTGGGGACAGTTTGATTCCCCGGAGGGCGACTCGCGCTATCGCTTCTGAGTTGTTGAGGATGTGGGACAACGGTGCGTCGTTGACCACTATTATCGGGTGCTCCTTGAAGTAGTTGCACAACCGACATGCTGTCATGAAGGAACCGCACACCAGCTTCTGATAGTGCGGGTACCGTTGTTTGGATGGAGTAAGGACCTCACTGAGGTAGTACACAGGTCGTTGCACACGGTGGATTTTTCCTTCTTTCACGCGCTCGACAATGAGGATGGTATTAACCACCTAGTTGGTGGAGGCGATGTACGGAAGCATGGGTTCTCACTCATTGAGAGTTACCAGGACCGGCTAGGTTGACAACAACCACTTGAGGTCCTCGAAAGCCACTCATGCCTCGACGGTCCACTAGAATTTGTCCAATTTGCGGAGCAGCTGATAGAGGGGCAGTGCTTTTTTGCCCATCCTGCTGATGCATTGACTGAGTGCCGCTATGCGCTCGTCTAGCTGTTGGACACCCTTGAGATTTGTCAGCTGCTTCATCATCAGTATCGCCTTTATCTTCTTCGGGTTTTCTTCTATTCCCCTTGCGGAGATGAGGTACCCAAGTAGTTGACCTGCTAAGACGCCAAACGTGCACTTAAGTGGGTTCAACTTGATCTGGTATGAGTGGAATGTATGGTGGAGATCATTGATGAGTGTGGATCCCTCATTGGTTTTTACAACCACATCGTCCACAGAGACTTGGAAGTTCTTGCACATTTGGTCCTTGAGGCAGGCTTGCATGCACCTTTGGTAGGTAGCTCCTGTGTTCTTCAGCCCGAAGGGCATGGTGTTGTAGCAGTACACCCCGTAAGGTGTGATGAAAGCAGTTTTATCCTAATACCGCACCTTCATTCAGATCTAGTTGTAGCCTAAGTAAGCATCGAGGAATGAGAGGCGCCCAAACCCCGGGGTAGAGTCGATCATTTGGTCGATCCACGGTAGAGGGAAGTGGTCTTTTGGGTAGTGTTTGTCCAGGGACGTGTAGACCATGCACATGCAAAGTATGTATGTGTCCTTCTTTGGGACCAGCACGGGGTTAGCTACCTAGGTGCTTTCCTTGATCTCTCAGATGAAGTCCGTGTCAAGTATGTTGTTGACTTCCTCGCTAATTGCTTTGTTCATCGGCTCCGAGAAACGGTGTATCGATTGCTTGATAGGTTTAGCATCTGCATACACGTTGAGTGCATTTTTGGCGAATTCTCTGGGTACTCCTGCATGTCATCTAGACACCAAGCAAAGATCTCTCAGCACTCACGGAGGAATTCGACGAGCACAAGTTCCTATGTGGAACTCAGGTTGCTTACTATGAGGGTCGTCTTCGTGGGGTCCATCAAATGGACCTGGACCTCCATTGTGTCGACCATGGAGTCGAAGGATTGCTTGGGTGCGTTCTTCTATGTCAAAGGGGAAGGATGTGGTCTATTGACTCCTTGAGTTTCACCAACTCCTCCTGCATCCCGAACGATTGGGAGATTCTATTTAATTCCATGTCATAGTTGTCGGATCGCGTGAAGATTCTACGGACAAAGATGACACCGTTGGGTCCTACCATATTCAACATTTGGTAGGCATAGTGTGCATCGCCAGGAACCGAGTGAACGCCACCCGTCCAAGTATGACGTGGTATTGCGATGGCCAGTCGACTACTCAAAGTCGAGTCTCTCGTGCTTGAAGTTATCAGGCTTGCCAAATATCACGTCGAGGGCTATCTTGCCCAGGGGAGAACTGGTTTCCCTAGGAAGATGACGTGGAAGGTGGTGTCGGATGGTTCAAGGCTTGTTAGGGATAGGTTCATGGCGCGCAAGGTGCTGGTGAAGATGAGGTTGATGCCGTTGCCCCGATCCATGAAGACCTTTCTTACCTCATAACCACTAATTTGGGATTCAAGCACCAGGACAGTGTGGTGTGTCTGCGGGACCTGGCGAGGGCTATCAGATTTTTCGAAATTGATGCATGGTTCTAACCCAATGAGGTACTCGCGCATGGCCGGTGGTGAATTTATGGCCATGTTCACCACCCAGGAGATTACTTTTTGGCTCCTGTTTGACAGTCATCCCTTCTGGATCATGCGCATGCTTCCGAAGGCTCTTGGGTATGGCTCGGTCCCATTGTTATGGGCATCCGCAACCATGGGTGGTGGCGCCCTTTTGGTTGGTAGCATGGGGGTGCTCCGTATGCTATGGGACCTGGTACTGTTGCATACCCCTGGTCTGTTGCGTTTCTCTACAACTAGGCATAGGCGTCTTGGAGCTTCTAGAATTCACGACAGTCCTTGAGGAGGTGGCTAGACTTCTTCTTTCCGTCCTTGTCATCGATGTAGAAGTGTATATTGTAGGGACCCAATAGAACTTTCATAGGAGAAGGTCCATCTTCATGGGGGCAGCGCTGCCACTCGCGATTCATCTTGCCAGTGTTTTTCCATCACGGTAACCACCACTATAGTAGCCACTACCGCGGTTGTCATCGTCACGATTTTCAGCGTAACCAGCCGCGGATATGTCGACTCCGTCATTGTCCTCGTAGCCATGCATGTTGCGTTTCCCCTAGTGATCGCGTTTGCATCCCTGGTCATCTGGGTATCTTCCATCCACGTCGTCATTGTCTGAGCGTGTGCGGCTATTATGGACGGCATCCTCGCCATCCGCCTAGTTGTTAGTGATTTCCATGAAGTGATTGATGGTCCTTGGCTTGGTGCGCCTAGTTCCTCCTTAAGTTCTCGTGTTTGTGCACAGCTGTTAAACGCATTGATTGCGTGCTCCTCGGAGATGTCCTCCACCGAGTTCTTGGTTGTGGACCAGCATTGGATGTACGAGTGAAGGGATTCGCCAGACCGTTCGGTGCATGCTCGGAGCTCCTCGATGGATGCAGGTCGCTTGTACGTTTCCTTGAAGTTTCATACGAAGTTTTAAATTAGCTCCTCCCAACTATGGATTGAGCCCGTGGGAAGGTTTTGAAGCCAAGATCGTGCGAAACCTTTCAATTGTAGCTGCAGGCATTGCATGGCCATATTTTTTAACCTGGCGTGGCACTTAATCGATTGCATGTGATCATCTAGCCAGGTTTTTGACTCTTGGAACCCATCAATTTCGGGTTGTTTCCGAGCATAGAGAAACCGTTCGACATCCTTGTTTATCGAATAGAGCGGCTAAAGCATCTGGCATAACATAGCTCGGTGTATTCACTGTCAGACTCGGTGGAGTCACGATAGGCACGTTCTGTGCATGATTTTTCGACCTTGCGTTGCGTGATCTCGTCACGAGCGTTGTAGTCGCATCCTCTTCAGCGTGGGCTATGGTGTTGCCACAACGAATCATCATCCCGTGGTGGTGAGCGGTTGTTCCTTCATACGGTGGCTTCCTTTTTGTGGTTCTTTGTCTGGTTTCCTTGTGAGTGTGACTCCCACCAAACTGAGGCCATCGATGGCGGCTCATGGATCTCCCGCCGGACATTGGTTAGACAATGGGTGGTGTCTTGGGTATCATGTTACCCTAAGAGTCCATAGACATGAAGGATAATTCGAGGCTTCGGCTGACCTCGCGCCTTTCTCCCTCATCCATGTGGTTTGTTCGGGAGTGTCGATTGTGCGCCCCAGTGTTGTTGTTTCATTTTGAAAAGGACCCGCTGATGAAGGATAGCTCTATCTACCAGAGATTCGACTCATCAGCTAGTCGCATGCGTTCGTTGAGCTGAGCCTGCTGCGCATGCTGGCGATAATACTCTTGTTGCAGGAGGTGGTGGTAGTCCATCAGCTCCTCGCGTGTTGCATTGGGTCCCAAGGGCATGCACCTTAGGGTTGACTTTATCGAGTCCCACTGCTCGTTCGTGAGGTTAATAGTTGGACGACCGCCATTGTTGGTGTTGTTGTTGGTCCGACCAGTGTTGTTCCCATCTTCAGGTCTGCTGCTGGCATTGACGAGGTGCACATGTAGTGGTTGGGGTGGACGTTGCTTCCACAACTCACAAGATCGAAGCCGATGTGGTCATCTCCCACGAGGGAGTCGCTCAGATTAGAGTCACAATAGTTGTTGCCATAAGAGCCACAGGTTGATGATGAAGAGGTTGCGTTCAGCTTGTTGAGGATGCCGAGGTGTCGACTATTCCGGAAGCATATAGATCTGGTCCGGGAGACAGAGAGTGCCGGTCTTGCCTACTTGGAATTGCAGATCATCGATCGACAGGTTGGATCCATCATTGATGTAGTCGAAGGCTGGGCATGTGGGTCCCTCTATTTCAAAATATAAGTGACGTAAATTTGTCTAAATTAATACGAACCTAGATACGTTTTAGTATATAGATACATGCGAATTTAGAAAAATCCAAGTCACGAGGGAGTATTACTTTTCCAATTCATGGCTACTTGTCACTAGTCTGTAATAAGTGATGCTCCATTGGAAGTATGTTATGCACAGAACTAGCTGTCGCATACATTAAAAGCTGAAAACAGCAACACAACGCTAGTAGGGAGCAGCATGGCACGAGTGTTGGAGATATACTTTCCGGGTATCCTCATAGTTCCTCACTGACCAGGGTGGCCCACTTCGGGTTAGAGCTTTGATTCACGGGCGGCCTAGTCAGGGAGAAAAGACGGAGTCCAATCTGGTTACGGGAAGTCCCAAAAGACTTACCGACTTAGGCTCATAGTGTTACTTGTAGTTCAAGATGTACTCTGTAACCGACTCTTAGTCATAGCCGGATAGATCTCTCCTGTAAACCCTAGGCCGGATATCTATATAAGCCGACCTAGGGAGAGCCTTTAGGGTACCTACCCTCATAATCTACAAACTCGCACAGGCGAACCCTTGTAACCCATATTCTGGCTCTGCCGTATTACTGGATTGCTAGCAGGAGTAGGATCCGTCCAAAGCCGGCGGATTCGAACCTGGGTAAATGATGTCTACGAACTTCTATTCTTGTAGACAGTTGTTGGGCCTCCAAGTGCAGAGGTTTGTAGAATAGCAGCAAGTTTTCCCTTAAGTGGATCACCCAAGGTTTATCGAACTCAGGGAGGAAGTGGTCAAAGGTATTCCCTCTCAAGCAACCTTGCAATCAAGATACAAGAAGTCTCTTGTATCCCCAACACACCAAATACACTTGTCAGGTGTATAGGTGCACTAGTTCGGCGAAGAGAGTAAAATACAAGTGGTATGGATAATTATAAGTGGTAATGGTGATAGAAAATAGCTTGATGGTGTGGAAAAGACTAAAAGCAAACTAAAATAAAGATGGAAGCAAGCAAACATGTAATAGATCTAATTGCAAACGGTGATTCAATGCTTAGAAACAAGGCCTAGGGATCATACTTTCACTACTGAACACTCTCATATAAATATATTCTCTTCATGATACTACTCTTAACTACTCTCCGGTTGGACACTCTAATCGATGGTAGGGCTATAACAGCACTCCTCAAAGTAAGTCTTTCCCATCTAGCAAACCCCAAAACTGTCACCTTGAGCACTAGATGGTTCCAACAAACACCACAATTTCATAAAGACATCCAACTCCAAATATAACTCATAACAAGTATTTGTAATCTCTAGCCTAAGTGCCACCATGGTGTGCACACTGTCACTTTCACACACATGGGGAGATCAGAGATCTAATAAAGCACTTGAGTAGCAAGGTAGATCTACTAGATTACAAAGCTCATGATCACAATATGATAATGCATAGAGAGAGATGAACACATAGCTACCGGTAGAACCCTTAGCCTCGAGAGAGAACTACTCCCTCCTCATCATGGGAATCAGCAATGGTGATGGAGATCGATGGAGATGGCTCCGGGGGCACTTCCCTGTCCCGGCAGGGTGCCGGAACAGAGACTTTCTGTCCCCCGAATCTCCCCTTTGGTGGCGGCGGCGCTGCGGAACTTTTCGTGGATTTCTGATTGACTATCTAGAGTTTTGGTATCGGGAGGCTCTTATAGGCGAAGGAGGCAAGGTCGATGGCCGGCCAGGGGGCCCACACCATGCCCTGGCACGGCCTGGGATGGCCCATGCCAAGGGGGGTGTGGCCCCTCTCCGACTCTCCTTCTGGCTCCGTGAGGCTTCCGGGAAAATAGTAACTTTGGCTTTGTCCCGTCCAATTCCGAGAATATTCATTTTCTGACTTCCTGGAACCAAAAACAGCAGAAAACAGGCAACTGGCACTGTGGCTCTTGTTAATAGGTTAGTCCAAGAAATCATATGAAAAGTACTCCAAAGTGTGGACAAAACATAAGAAAGTAGATAAAACCAAGCATGGAACATCAAAAATTATAGATACATTTGCAATGTATCAGTAAACTTGTGTGCTCACCGTCCCGGAACACCGTACATGTCACACCCCTCTCTTCCGCACGCCTCGAGGACCCCCTCATGGCGTACTTGTCATCAATCCGATGACAGTTGGCACCCACCGTGGGGCAAGTGAGCTTCGGATCTGCGTTCCGAGCAGAATCTGCAAGAATCGGAATCGGTGAAACTATCGCCGTCGGTCGCATCCTCTACGCCAGCGACGTCCCTCTCATCATTCTCGACGAGACCTGGATTCCGGCTAGGGAGGCTGTGACTGCCTACACAATCATGTCTTTTGGCGAGATCGATGTTTACATCGGTTTTGCTGAACCTGTCCCACCCACCCTAGCGGTGATGATAGAGGCAGAAGAATCTTCTGGGTCCCCTTTGTCCGCAGAGGCGGCAGAGTTCCGGATTCTAGAAAACCCTAATCCCACCCAGCCCGCACCAGTTGCGGAAATAGTGGAAAAATCCGAGCCTGAAGAAGACCTAGCGGCCCAAGTCGAATCTAGAGTGGATCTCCTTGGAGAGGCTGAATCCTAGATCGACCCGCCCGCTGAAGTCGAAATCCAGGAGGAGCATATCAACGACTCTGAATCCAGCTCTGATGACGCCGGGACAAACATGCCTTTCCTAAGGTACACACTGCGACGTATGATAATGCAAAACTCAAGCGCAAATGCAATTCTCGAGACCATCAAAAGTTTCGACGAAGCTGATCGCGAGAGCCGCAGGTACCTCAGGAAGCATGCGTCGTACTTCGTCGGATATGTAGGATCCGGATCCAGCTCTGCCGATGCTGGAGACAACACCGACTCTGTGCTGGAGGCAATTGGAACAACTGCCGACGTACCCGCATCCTCGGTGAATTGATGACGTCAGCAGATTTCCAAAAGTTCTCCGCGGAATATGAAGAGGAGTATAACTCCAAAGGTGTAGAGGAAGGAGAAGCCATGGATGAAGGATCCGGGGAACACTCTAAGCGCAGGATGACATGGAAGTGGGAGATAATCCCGAAGTCTATATGTCCGAAAGTACCGATCAAAGCTTGACTCCGGGAAACAGACCCAAAGCCGTCTTTGCTACCGGCGCTGCCAAGAAGGCAAAGAAGAAGAACAAGACCCCAACAAAAGACCCTCTGGCAGAGGAGGTGATTGCCGAGGAATACGAGGAAGACTCGGATGGAGCACTTATCCCAAAAGAGCCCAAAAAAGAAGAGTCGGTGGATGGACACGTGATCACTGAAGGTGCGCGTAAACTTATCGATGCTGCATTAACCACACCTATTCCTACAGCTGCAGAGCTTACTGCTGAAGAACTGGACGAGAGGGCACAAGCCCTAGAAGCGCGTCGTCAAGTACTCCTCGATGAAGCCAAAAACATTGAGGAGGAAAATAAACGCATAGCATCTGTAGAGAAGTACAATTCTAGGCAATACCAGAAGACCAGGAAGCGTCATACCAATGACGACCAATTCCCGCAGATTCACGTCGTCCTTTTTGGAGAAGAGATGGGGAAGCCTCGGAAAGATAGCAGAGGGGACTGGGTGTATCCAACCCCAGTACAAAATACCGTGGCGGCCCGAGAAATTCTATCGGCTAATCCAGGCCCGGAGGAGATCCGGTTGGGAATCAAACTACTCAACAAGGGACTGGAGCAGCAAAAGGTCGCCATGTCCGGAAGTAAAAAACTGGTCTCTGATTCCGACAAATGTCGCACAGATCCGGCATGGGCTGACGTAAGACCCCAGCGTGTTCCGGAGCATCATCATCGCCCTGAACGCCGGGAAGACAATTATTCGAGAACCGGATCTTCGGGACAGCACCACAAAGCTGCCCGTGGCTGGCGGAACGTTAAACCAGTGGCGCAGCAAGAGGCAATTGCTGCACTAAATCCGAGGAACCCGCCCCGGCGAGAGTCGAAAGACCGCAGGGACGATGATAAAGAGAAATGTCGGGAGGAGGGCCGACAAAGGATTCCACCTCCTAGACATGAATGTCGTCCGGATGACGGACGAAGGAACGACGGACACCATGCTGGCGCAAGCCGGTGATGACCCACAAGTATAGGGGTGTATCGCAGTATTTTTGAGGGAAGTGAAACCCAATTTATTGATTCGACACAAGGGGAGCCAAAGAATATTTATCAGCCTTAACAACTGAGTTGTCAATTCAGCTGCACCTGGAAACAATCTTGCTCACAGCAGTTTATCAGTAGCAACAGTTTTGTAGTAGGAATAGTAAAGTAACAGCAGTAGCAAAGCAAAGACAGTAGTAACAAAAGTAGTAAACAGTGGGATTCGAGTGCGGTAGGCATAGGGATGGATGGACGGGCGTTGCATGGACAAGACAATTCACATAGCAATCAGAACATAGGGCAATTGCAGATAAATAAGATAAAGCATCCAAGTACTAGACAATCCCAGGCATGTGTTCCATACATAGTCATACGTGCTCGCAATGAGAACTTGCACAACATCTTTTGTCCTACCAGCCCGTTTGCAGCGGGGCCTCTAGGGAACTACTGGCAATTAAGGTGCTCCTTTTACTAGAGCACCGGAGCAAAGCATTAACACTCCGTGAACACATGTGATCCTCACATCAAAGCCTTTCCCTTCCGGTTATCCCGATTTCTGTCACTTCGGGGCCATAGGTTCCGGACAACAACTTGTGTATACAACTTGCAGATAAGACCAAGAACAATACTATCATAATGAATCAATAACATGTTCAGATCTGAAATCATGGCACTCGGGCCCTAGTGACAATCATTAAGCACAACAAGTCATAAAGCACTAATAAAAGATACTAGGCACCATGCCCTAACAATCTGATGCCATTACATGAACGATCTCATCCAATCCCTACCATCCCCATAGCCTACAACGGGGGATTACTCACTCATAGATGGAGGAAACATGGATGGTCGATGGAGATGATGGTGGAGATCGATGGACATGGCTCCGGGGGCACTTCCCCGTCCCGAGGGTGCCGGAACAGAGACTTTCTGTCCCCCGAATCTCCCCTTAGGTGGCGGCGGTGCAGCGGAACTTTTCGTGGAAAAACGTCGAACCCCCCGAAGTTTTTAGGTCAGAAGGCTTCTTATAGGCGAAGAGGGAGACCGAGGGGGTGCCTGGGGCCACCACACCATGCCCTGGCGCGGCCAGGCCCAACCCGCGCCTGGGGGGGTGTGGCCAGCCCTTGGCCCTCCTCTGTCTCGTATTCTGGCTCCTGGAGTCTTCTGGAAAATAGGCACTTTGGCTTTTGTCCCGTCCAATTCCGAGAATATTCATTTTCTAACTTTCCTGAAACCAAAAACAGGAGAAAACAGGCAGCTAGCGCTGTGGCTCTTGTTAATAGGCTAGTCCAAGAAATCATATGAAAAGTACTCCAAAGTGTGGACAAAACACAAGAAAGTGGATAAAACCAAGCATGGAGCATCAAAAATTATAGATACATTTGCAATGTATCAACATCCCCAAGCTTAACTCTTGCTCGTCCTCGAGTAGGTAAGTGATAAAAAGAAAGAATAATTTTTGAGGTGACATGCACCATCAAAGGCTTGACCAAAGTATTTGTAAACATTCAAAACTGGGATCATAGCACTTCAATCATAACATGAAAGACAAAGTTGTAGCAATAAGATGAAGAAACTATGATGCAACATGAAAAGGCACAAACAAATATTCATAAATAACAATGCTTTGCAAGACGTTTGTTTGTTTCACATAAATAAAACATAGCATAGTGGCATTCAGCTTGTCCCTCATAGAGTAGCAAACATAAATGCATAGGACACCTTCAAAGTTTATAAGAGTGACTAGATACAAATAGTTTATAACAAGCAATATCAAGGTATGCATCAATCAACAAGTCTTGTGACAATGCACATAGAACTAAGAATGGCCACTATGCTCTCAAGAAAGTGCTCAAAGAATGTGTGGAGACTCAACAAGTAAAAGAAAAGGTTTTGAATAGTTTGAAAGGCTTCCAAATGCTGAAAGTATGGTACTCATTAGCTTTGAGCTCTCATTGCCCCTATCATAAGCATCTTTAATGTGGTTAAGGTGAAAGTGAGGTCCAATCTGAGTTATATGCTTGACAGACTATAAACTGAAAATCCCAAGTCCCTTGAGTACGAGGGCCGCTCCTCATGCTACTCAACTTTAGTTACCGATAAGTTCTTGTCATCGTAAGTATGTGCGTATCATAGAGAACCGCCAACGGGGTACCCCTTGCCCGATGATACGGAAGAATCCCCTTATCAAAATGACAAGGCAAGCAGACAATGAGTATCTCAGCAATCTTCTTATTTACCATGGGAAAATGGTGCTTTTTTCTCTCTTTCCTCTTTTCATAAATCTCTTTTTTTTTCTTTTTCTCAATAGCTATCTCTCTTTTTTTATAAGAAGAATGCTTCATAGATATCATTATGGTTACGCTGCAGGTTTCCACCATGTCAGCATGGATTAGACCAACGGCCTAGGCGATTCTCTAACACACATACATAACTCCATGGACTTACAAGCTCCCCTTTTATTTCACACCGACGACATCCGCAAACAAAAGAGCAAGGTATCAACTGGGTATATATTTACAAGTGTTGAAAGCGTTCCCCGTGACAGCACGGTTCTGCTAATCCCCAGCCTATAATTTGCAAGCATATAACTTTCATGGAGAATCACAATGGTTCAGATTTATTAAGTGCAGGAAATAAAGTGTGCCATCAAGTTCGTGAGAGCTTTACTAAGTAACTTTCTCATAACAAGCAAACATTTTATTCGGAAGAAAACAAGGCATATTGAATATGCACGGAAGTAGCAAATGATGCTAATAGGTAGGTATGGTGGACACTTTGGCAATATTTGGTTTAAGGGAATTGGAAACATGAGTAAAACACTCAGTGTAAGTGAAGGCTAGCAATAGTAAGGGAGCAACAAACGAGAGAGCAATAATGGCCATAATCATGCAGAGCGACAAAACATGATTGATCAAAGCATAAAGTGATACTACAAGTTGAAAACTAAAGGATCATAAAGGCTTATGGTGACTTGAGATAGTCATAACATGGTGTGAGCATGTGCCAAATCAATCCAAATAAAGCATCAAAGGAGAATACCACTATACTATGCTTTAATATGCTAAAACAACGCATGATTCATCCAAGGCACATTAAGCAATCTCAATTGTTTAAAAAAAGTCATGCTACAACAAAGAATACTAAGCATAAATCCAAAACAATATCAAGCATGGCATGACAAAGCATAGGCCACAGTCAAAAACAAGCTCTCTTTACCACTTAAGCATGAGCATTCCTACTCTTTTCCAAACCAAACCAAACCAAACTATTTGAACACCAATATATGCAAGAGGAGGTCCAACCAATTTATTCAGCAAACTAAGCAAACCACACAAACTAAAAAACCAAAACGAAAATAAAAAAGAAGACGCTCCAAGAACAACACAACTGTGCATGAAACAATAAAAATGAAGTGGTTGAAAGAAACCTGAGATTTTTATTGATGAAGAAGGGGATGCCCAAGGCATCCCCAAGCTTTGACGCTTGTACTTCTTGGATATTTCTTGGGGTGACACGCATGGCATCCCCAAGCTTGAGCTTTAGTCCATCCTTCATCTCATTGCTCATTCCTTCCATACACCTGAAAATTTTCCTTCATACAAAACTTCACACAATCTTTATTAGCAACATTAGTGCACTCAAGATAAATAAGTTTTAAGGTTCAGTTCTAACACCAAATAAACTTCCATTAGAACACTATATACTGTAGCACTTCCCTCAAAAAGCTCAATTCCCCAAAAGAACTCAAGAAGGAACCAACAAGAAGCAAATGCAGAAAATGGCAGAAATCTGTCAAAACAGACCAGCAGGTAAAGACGAATTTTTTCGAAGACCTTATGTTGCTCAAATCAAAAAGTGTTAAACTAACAAAAGTTAGATAACAACCTGAGTCAGAAGGAAAAAAAATTACAGCTCAATAAGACATACAGAGATCTCTCACGAATGTTTACGGTGAAGCACAAAAATCTGTTTCGGGACAGCAACTTTCCCAATCATTACTTCTCTCTCATTAGAGGTTACTCTTGGCACAAAAAGCAAATAAAAAGGATAAGGAGCGGTTATTACTGAAGTAATAACTTCCAAGACTCATCTAAAACTTTTGGCCTATCTCCCAATAAGTACTTTTCTTTAATGCCTTTAAGTTAGGCATAAGCAAAAACTGAAATGGATAGAATAGAAATAAGCGGAGATAATCATGGTGAAAACATTGTTTTGTTCAATGAAATCCTTTTGTTAACAAGGTTGATCAGGTCTTGTTACCAAAATAATTTCATATGAGACAAAACTTTGTATTCCACTAATGATTATGTTACCTCAACCTTGATAGCAATGGTCCCAATCATAATAGTTTCAAATTTTTCTCTTGGTATGGGACAATATATTTCTCCAACTTGAATGCCCTCAACATGTTCAATTGAATTCAAAACCATAAGTCCTATCAATCTTATTGGGGAAATAGATAGTATGTTCCTTATAATTGACATTGAAGGTCACCTTCCCTTGATTACAATTAATAACAACTCCTGCAATGTTTAAGAAAAGGTCTCCCAAGAATAATAGACATATTATCATCTTCAGGCATAAAAGTTTGAGAGGATGCTCTCATAAGGGATATGAGTTGAAGTAAAATAGAGCATCAAGGAGAAAATTCAAAACACATTTAAGTCTAACCCACTTCCTATGCATAGGAATCGTGTAAGCAAATAACAAAGTGACAGGCATAGGAAGATAAAACAAGAGTAACTTCAAAACTTTCAGCACATAGAGAGGTGTTTCAATACCATGAAAACTTCTACAACCATATTTTCCTCTCTCATAATAATTTTCAGTAGCCTCATGAATAAACTCAACAATATAACTATCACATAAAGCATGCTTTTCATGATCTACAAGCACTAGAGCTTTATCATAAACATCTTCAAAACAATCCTCAGGAACTTAACATTCATCCTTATTTAGTAAGCATGGAGGACAATCAAATAATGTAAGGGATAAAGAGTTACTCTCATTAGAAGGTAGGCATGGGTAGCTAATCCATTCTTCCTCCTTTTGTTCATCACTCTCCTCCTCTTTTTCATCTAATGAGATTTCAGGTTCATCAATTTCTTCTTCCATAGGAGCCTGCAAGGCATTAGTCTCTTCCATAGGGTCCTGCAAGGTATTAGTCTCTTCCATTTGTGGAAAGCATCTATTGAAATATTCAAGGATATAGCTATTTTCATCCTTGTAATTATCAAAGCAAAATTTAAGTATACCATAAACCTCATGCTTATAAGGTGAAAGCATCAATATTTTCAAGCAAACTAGCAAGTTCAAAAGCACCCTTCCAAGCAATAAATTCTTCAATTTGTTCCGCATCATAAAAGTCATAAATTCCTTTAGCATAGGAAGATATGGTATCATTATCACTATACTCACATTGAAAAGGGAGGTGTTTATACCTCTTTCTGCAACAAGACTCATCACAGCAATAAGTAACATTATAAGTAGGGCACACGTTTCTAGCAATGGTATACAATCTATAAATTTGTTCCCATAAGTGTTTCCCTTTTTGTGACAAGTGGTGTTCCTTATAATAATAATTTTGATCTTCCGTGAACCCACCTTGCCAATAAGCTTCAGTTTCAAAGAAACCAACCATTGCCAACAAGCATGATAAAGCAAGACAATAACAGACCAACGAAAATAACAACTAGAGTAGGAACTACTTTTTTTGTATTTTTGATAAGGAAACAGGAAAACAAGGCGAGAATAAACTTAGCTTGAACAACAGTGAATCCAAGTGAACTTGATAAATAATGCTATGCTCCCTGGCAACGGCGCCAGAAAATAGTCTTGATGACCCACAAGTATAGGGGTTGTATCGCAGTATTTTCGAGGGAAGTGAAACCCAATTTATTGATTCGACACAAGGGGAGCCAAAGAATATTTATCAGCCTTAACAACTGAGTTGTCAATTCAGCTGCACATGGAAAAAATCTTGCTCACAGCAGTTTATCAGTAGCAACAGTTTTGTAGTAGGAATAGTAAAGTAACAGCAGTAGCAAAGCAAAGACAGTAGTAACAAAAGTAGTAAACAGTGGGATTCGAGTGCGGTAGGCATAGGGATGGATGGACGGGCGTTGCATGGACAAGACAATTCACATAGCAATCAGAACATAGGGCAATTGCAGATAAATAAGATAAAGCATCCAAGTACTAGACAATCCCAGGCATGTGTTCCATACATAGTCATACGTGCTCGCAATGAGAACTTGCACAACATCTTTTGTCCTGCCAACCCGTTTGCAGCGGGGCCTCTAGGGAACTACTGGCAATTAAGGTGCTCCTTTTAATAGAGCACCGGATCAAAGCATTAACACTCCGTGAACACATGTGATCCTCACATCAAAGCCTTTCCTTCCGGTTATCCCGATTTCTGTCACTTCGGGGCCATAGGTTCCGGACAACAACTTGTGTATACAACTTGCAGATAAGACCAAGAACAATACTATCATAATAAATCAATAACATGTTCAGATCTGAAATCATGGCACTCGGGCCCTAGTGACAATCATTAAGCACAACAAGTCACAACAAAGTCATAAAGCACTAATAAAAGATACTAGGCACCATGCCCTAACAATCTGATGCCATTACATGAACGATCTCATCCAATCCCTACCATCCCCATAGCCTACAACGGGGGATTACTCACTCATAGATGGAGGAAACATGGATGGTCGATGGAGATGATGGTGGAGATCGATGGACATGGCTCTGGGGGCACTTCCCCGTCCCGAGGGTGCCGGAACAGAGACTTTATGTCCCCCGAATCTCCCCTTCAGTGGCGGTGGCGCAGCGGAACTTTTCGTGGAAAAACGTCGAACCCCCCGAAGTTTTTAGGTCAGAAGGCTTCTTATAGGCGAAGAGGGAGACCGAGGGGGTGCCTGGGGCCACCACACCATGACCTGGCGCGGCCAGGCCCAACCCGCGCCTGGGGTGTGTGTGTGTGTGTGGCCAGCCGTTGGCCCTCCTCTGTCTCGTATTCTGGCTCCTGGAGTCTTCTGGAAAAATAGGCACTTTGGCTTTTGTCCCGTCCAATTCCGAGAATATTCATTTTCTGACTTTCCTGGAACCAAAAACAGGAGAAAATAGGCAGCTGGCACTGTGGCTCTTGTTAATAGGTTAGTCCAAGAAATCATATGAAAAGTACTCCAAAGTGTGGACAAAACACAAGAAAGTGGATAAAACCAAGCATGGAGCATCAAAAATTATAGATACATTTGCAATGTATCAGCCGGCAGGGGGCTCGTCACGATGAAGACCCTCCCTGGAACCGGAATAATGACGCTTCGGATGGAGGTCGGCGATCAGCCGGAAAAAACCCAGCTGCTCCACCCTCTTCGCCAAGTAGCCATCACAACGGCCCCTAGGGAGGCAATGGATGGCGTCGGGGTGGAGGAGGTGGTGGCAGAAGCCGAAGTCCGGCTCCAAGGCACCGCAGTCCGACATTCGGGACGATCTCTATCCCCGAACGACACAAGGCACAGGATCAACTCCAATATAGAGGTGCGGCGCTACGAAAACGATGATATCTACGTGGGCCCAAAGTGCTTCGGACCACGCATCAGAGCTACAAGATTCCTGGAAGGATTTGCTATCTCAAGACATATCCAAGCCTACGACAGCATTGCTCGGCCAGATACCTGGCTATAGGAATTCTTCCAAGCTTGCTGCATCGCCAAAGGTGGAAACAGCCTGGTCGCAACCCGATATCTCCCACTCATGTTGCGGAAGACGGAACGATCATGGCTTAATGAACTCCCGAAGAACACCATCCACGACTGGTATGACATGCAAAGTGCATTCTTTCAAAATTTTGAAGGCACATACCGGAGGCCCTGTACGGTCAGTGACCTACAGCGTTGCACCCAGAAGGCCGGAGAAACTTGTCGGGATTACCTCGGACGATGGATCGACACCAAGAACTCCCGTGAGGGAGTAAATGATCAAACTGCGATTGAAGCTTTCATTGCAGGTCTCCCAATTGGTTTACTACGTCATCGCTTGAAATGTGACAAAGTTACTAATTTGGGGGAGATGATAGAAACAGCGAGCAAGTATGCAGACGCTGACGACGATGCAGAGGGACTATTCAATGCCCTAGCTGTGCCACAGTCGGCAAAACAACCAAAGCAACAAGCTCAGAAGCGCAAAAATACCTCGGAAGAGAAACCCAACGTGGAAAAGGCAGTGGTCACTGCTACTTTCGGGTCTGGAGGACGAGGAGGATGCGGCGGAGGCCGTGGGTGTGGCTGTTGGGTCTGCAGCATAGAAAACAAAAAATTTCCTACAGTGTGAACTACACGCCAAGATCTATCTACTAGGTACAAAGCAACGGGTGGACATACATCCATCGAGAACATACCCTCGAAGACAATGAGTTTTGTTAACGAGTACGAACTCGTGGTTGATGTAGTCGTACACTTGCCAATCTCAAGATTGTGAGGAAGTCCGAGCAGGTCCGACTCCAGCACGTCCTTCAGATCCAGCTCCAGCACCACCAAGTCCAGCACCGCAAAGCAGCGGTGCATCCGTGATCGCACACGTTCGGTACCCCGACAACCTCCGTCCCTCGCTCCAGCAAAGCAGTGGAAACAACAACTCCTTTCCAGATAAAGCCACCGGGAACATGTATCTCGCTAATCCGAGACCATGGGGGATAACTAGAGGGGGAGAGAGATCCTTCACGAGGAGGTGTGAGGAAGTATGAGGAAGAGGGTGGCCTTTTATAGGAGGAGGGGGGTGCCCCTCCTTCATGGCCGGCGCATGGGGGGTGACTCCTCACCTCCCCCATTCATGTGGTGGTAACCCCTCCACATTAAAATGCCTCTTCACATTCCCCTTTAAAGTCCCTACTTTAAATGCATTAAATTTCTCCAAATTTAATGCTCTCTCATTTAATAAAACTCTTTTATTATTTTTATTCAGAATTTTGTTAATTACTTTAATTAACAAACATTCACATAAAACCCCCTGCAACATTTCAATATTACATGCAGAACCAATTTAAGCAATTTCACCCGAAACAGTTTCGGTGTCTATTGAAATAATTCCAGCGCTTTCTTAAATCTTTATTTGAAACATATTTGCTACAAATGGTGTCGGTATCCCTTAAGTGTGTCACCCTACGGTTTGCGAATAATGCAGACATGATCGAGACCCCTCTCAGATCAATAATCAGAAGCGGGGCCTGGAGATCCATACTGACTCCTACACATTCAACGATGACTTTTGTGATCGTGAGAACCTTTAACACTAGTAACTAAATCCCTTTGTCTCGCGATATATTACATGTCTGAGATTCGATCTTCGGTATCTCCATACCTAGTTTGATCTCGTTGCCGACATGCACTCTTTTCTTGTTCCCGTGATATAACATTTTAGTGATCACATCACTTGCTTGCAAGCTATTTCAATGTGATATCACCGAGAGGGCCCAGCGTATATCTATCCGTCATCGGAATTGACAAATTCCACTCTTGATCCATGGGCCTCAACATAACACCTTCGTAGTACTGAACCCATCTTTATATTCACCCTGTTACGGTGTGATGTTTGATGTTATCAAGACACTCTTCCGGTGTTAGCAATTAATATGATCTCATGGTCTAAGGATAAAGATTACTTCGTATGATGTTATAGCAATATAAACATAATGACTTGATCGTAATGCTATATTTCGGATGAATGTTCATCACATCATTCCACCAATGGTGTGACCTCGTTATTAACAACATCCAATGTCCATGATCAGGAAACCTTGATCATCTTGTTAATCAACGAGCTAGTCTATAAGAGAGGCATAACTAGGAACCCTTTTTGTTTATTAAACACACATGTATTGATGTTTCCGATCAATACAATTATAGCATGCAAAATAAACATTTATCATAAACATGGAATAAGATAATAACCACTTTATTATTGCCTCTCGGGCATATTCCCTTCAGTCTCCCACTTGCACTAGAGTCAATAATCTAGTTTGAAAAACTTTGCGTATTGAACACCTATGGCTTTCTGGTGTTGCATATACGCGATTGCTAGTGGTTAACATAATCTCCGGATCTGACAGTTTCAGGTCCGTGTGTATTTGCATGTCTTTCCGTCTCTATGTATCACTCATTCTCAAATGAGATGGCATTGTATAAATTTGGTCCTTTGGTGAGACCTTTAGTTCGTTCAGGTTAAAATATGTTGATATTATTGTCACACAATATATCTTCATAGTAATAGCACACTTTGAACCGCACCTAGTTTGATAGCAAACTACTTAACACAAATGCCCTCCTTTGCTGCTACTATAGCAGTTATATACTTAGCCTTTTGTTGTAGTATCCGTCACAATGTCTCAACTTTGGAACTCATCCAAATCCATCATGGAACATCCTTTCCATTACATTGTGCCACCCATAGTCTAAATTGAGATAAATTTAATTTGTATCTTGTGACAAAACTAGTATCAATGTAACACTTTACAATGAACTACCTTTAACTATTTGTCACTTATACATGATATATTCTTAGTTCTTCCAAAGGTCATAAGAATATCTTTACTATTGTCCAATGATCATCTTATGAATCATCCTGGTATGTGCTCATAACACTTAGGACATTTTGGATATATACATATCACGGTATAATCGATCAACATCTTCATGTGATTTTACTCACCATGTGTTGAAACACTTGAATCTTGATACAATTCTTTCCACGCAGCAAGAACCTTTCTTGTTGTTTCCATATTGAACCCTTTCAATATCTCATATATGTATGTCTGGCACAACCATATTAACGCCTCAAATCTATCCATATAGATATTGTTGCCTAATATTCTAGGTTTTCCCAAGTCTTTCATTGAAATCTTATTTTAATGAAATTCTTAACTTGTGTCAATACAAGATACATCATTTCCAATCAACAATATGTCCTCTACATAATGTATTAGAAATATGTCTCAGCGCTCCCACTTAATTTCTTGCAAATGCAAGCATCTTCATCATCTCCGATGAATTTAAACTCTTTTAACAGTTTCATCATGGTGAAGATTCCAACTCCGCTATGCTTACTTCAACTATTGAAGTTTGCATGCCCTTTTAGCACCCTTTGAATTAACAAAACCCTTCGGACCGTGTCATGTACACGTCCTAGGT
This sequence comes from Avena sativa, assembly GCA_916181665.1. Classification (NCBI taxonomy): domain Eukaryota; kingdom Viridiplantae; phylum Streptophyta; class Magnoliopsida; order Poales; family Poaceae; genus Avena; species Avena sativa. The sequence continues at coordinate 550,009,060 of OV702290.1, read as the reverse complement.
AACCATTCTAATAGAATAACCTTGTTTTGTTTATTCAACTACCATATACCAAATTATATGTAGTGGTTGCTACATTAATCCGTCAAAACTAAATATCGCTATGAAAGATCAAATCTTGTCATAGTCAACTCCTTGAACATTGCCGTAAAATTCTTTCCGACATGTCGACTATTTCATAGATGTTAAACATCCATGTATATTTCTTTATATATCCAAACACGACTGATAGGCTTCACGCCTTTCCGGAGGGTCTTCCAAGTTCAGAAACTTGATTTCTCATGTATGGATACTATCACGGATTCTATGACTTCTAGTCATTTTATGGAGTTAGGGCCCATCATCGCTTCTTTGCATGTAGTCGGTTCATCATTGTCAAAACAATAACGACTTGCTTATCAAATCACACCATTTGATTCTTACCGACCCACACGGTTCAATAGGAACTCTAATCTCCGAGATCACACCCTTTGTAATCACGGGAGCCATGAGCATTGTGCCTGCCACCGGGAAACTTTCCGGTGCTGCACTACTTAGCACATATAGCTAAGGTTCAACAACCTTATCAAAGTTCTATTATCCTCCCACTTAAATTTTCGCGAAAATTCCTTCTCAAGAAACTTGACGTTCCAAGTAACAAACTCTTTTGTCCTCGGTGTTATGGAGAAATTCCCAACAAATTCTTTGGGATAACCTACAAAGACGTGCTTATCCGACTTTGGTTGTAAACATTTTACTTATGCATAGCATACCAAAATTTTAAGAAAATACAATTCGGGTTTTATCCCAAACCATAACTTATATGGTGTCATTTCAACGGACCATGATGGTGCTCTTTTCAGTGTAAAAGCGGTAGTCTATAAAGCTTCAATCCTTAAAACATAATGGCAGTTTTATAAATGACACCTTTGATCTTACCATGTCAAACATGGTTTGATTTCATCTCTCGAATATGCCATACTCCTATGGTTTATCGGGAAACACAAATCACGGAACAATTCCTCAAATCTTAGGTGTTTTGCTAAACATGTAACTCAAATATCTTCCTTTATGATCAAATCATAAACTCTTTATTTTCTTGTTACAATGATTTTCCACTTCATCTTGAAAGTCTTTGAACAATTTTCAAATGTTTCATACTTCTTCCTTATTAAGTAAATATATAGATATATTCACTTTAAATTTCTGGAGAAAGCATATGAAGCAAAAGGATCCATCGCATATGGCTACACATAATGGACTATATACATCAACACGTACAATTTCCAATAAGCTAGTCATCCGTTCCTCTTTGGCCTATGAACGGAGTTTCAATTATCTCGAGGAAAGTTTCACAAGCGTCAATTGATCAAAATCAAACGACTCCAAAAATCCATCATCATGGAGTTTCTTCATGTTTTCTTTCCAATATAATTTAAACAGCGATGTCACTTCATAAGTGATCTTTCAATCATTTGTCTTGTGACATTTTAGCAATAGTGTTTATGGATGTGATTTCTCCCACTAGACTTGTAAAAGTTCATCCATCCTTTACGGAATACGGTAATTATTTGAACAACCATTGTTCTTGTAATACCGAAACAAAATAACAATTATTAAAACAAATCTTGAAGGCTAGGTTTGATGACAACGAAAAACACAATAACACTTTATTTGTTTTCGATGAACATCATCACTCATTCTCTTGCCAATTTCTTAGGCCATTGCAGTTCATGAATTGCGTTGTCCTGTATGACACTTCATACCAACCAATTCGGTATCCAATACCGATATCCAATACCTAAGAACCACATTGTTTAACAAGCAAGGAATACAACCATAACATGTATATCTTCTATATACCTAAGTCGGACATCTCCAACCTTTTCTTTTCTGCCAAATATTTTATAGATTCTCTTTCAACAATTCCTTTTCTTTTGAAAGAATCTATCAACATTAATAGTGGTGTCATTCACATGACACATAGTACAAAGCGTATATAGTCAAATACTAATACCTTTGGACTTGCACTTTGAAGTGAACCAACATCATCAAATGTTTGGTGTTCTTTCAAAAATCCATTCTTTAGTAATCTCTTAGTGTAGTAAACATTTTACTTACATCTTCTATTGACCCTTATCATGACAACTTTCATGATCAAGCTACTATAGCCTATAAGGAAGAATCGCGAGTATAATGTTAGTTCCCAAAAACCTTTTTGGGAGATCCGGATGCCTTGCATCTCCATCCTTTGCAAATTCTCATACAATATGAGAACATGTATTTTGTTAAATTATACTCTATCATAATGCAACCAAAAACATTGTTTCAGATATCACAATATCTTTCACACATGATGGTTTCTGAAACAATTTTCAGCTCCAATATAATCTTGATATTAAAACAACTTTTGAATATCAATAATCATGGAGGCAAACATGATACTTTAGATACTAACATTGGAATTCTTACTCTTGATTTAATACTTCTTATTAAACTTCATGGAGTAAATAAAGTTTTCTGAAAGTTTGCAATAGGACTTATAAACTTTAAATTGACATTCAAAACAATACGATACCAGTTCGTAAAGTAAATATCCAGAATTCTATAGTTCTATTATCTCAATTAAAACCAAGCATAAGGTAGTGAACAGATGCCAATGACTACAACAAATTATGAAAATTCACTTCGATTTAGTTTATGACAAGTTTAGTTCGTCTAATCCAAATTAGAAATGAACTCCCACTCAAAAATGACATCCCTTGTGCGTTTTTGGTGATTACATGAACCAAATCCACTACACCAAGTCCGATCATCACGTGAGTTGATGTAGCTTCCAAGGCGAGCATCAATATGGGCATCATATCAACTATATGACTCATGCTTAACCTTTCGGTCCGTGTTCCAAGGCCATGTCTGTACATGCTAGGCTCGCCAAGTAAGAACCTTAGTACTCGCATGTGCAAAACTGTCTTACACCCGTTTGTATGAAAGCATAGAGTCGAGTACACCCGATCATCACGTGATGTCTCGAAACACGATCCATAAAACGGTGCATACTCAAGGAAGAACACATTTTATCTTGATATTTAAATGAGGGATGATCTTACAATGCTACAGAAAGCGCCAAACTAGCAGTATAAGATGCTAACATCTAATGTGTAAAGTGAGATGATATGGTCCATGCATTTGATCTCTATCAATTGCATCGTGGTATGATCTCTATCATTCCTTTGTGTGTAAGTCCAAGGTCTATGGAACTTACACGTTGAGTGTGTTGTAAGAGTATCTATCATACATCTACTTACAACAATATCGTATCAAGGCACTAGCCCAACAACGATCTAAACTAGACGCCTCTAATTTATCAATTGCAAGTTTTACGTGGCTTAGGGCTTTCGGAGATAGAACCGTTCTTACCTACGAACATGAACCACAATGAGGATAACCAAGTTATTAGCAACTCGTTGTAAATCAGATATTGACTATAGTAGGAGAGACATACACCAGCCAGCCACTTATGCAAAACAAGTTGCATGTCAGTCGTGGAACCTGTCTCATGTACGATGACATGTAAGGTTGGTCTAGGCCGCTTCATCCCACTATGCCACCAATATCCAAAATACATAGAAGATGCAATAACATGATCATCATCGCCCACATATAAACATATGTGTACTACCCGTGCAAAGCACCTACGCATAGATCAGGCTCTGATACCACTGTTGGTTCCGCAGCATAGAAAACAAAAATTTTCCTACGGTGTGAACTACACGCCAAGATCTATCTACTAGGTACAAAGCAACGGGTGGACATACATCCATCGAGAACTTACCCTCGAAGACAACGAGTTTTGTTAACGAGTAGGAACTCGTGGTTGATGTAGCCGTACACTTGCCGATCTCAAGATCGCGAGGAAGTCCGAGCAGGTCCGGCTCTAGCACGTCCTTCAGATCCAGCTCCAGCACCACCAAGTCCAGCACCGCAAAGCAGCGGTGCATCCGTGATCGCACACACATCCGGTACCCCGATAACCTCCGTCCCTCGCTCCAGCAAAGCAGCGGAAGCAGCAACTCCTTTCCAGATAAAGCCACCGGGAACATGTATCTCGCTAATCCGAGACCATGGGGAATAACTAGAGGGGGAGAGAGATCCTTCACGAGGAGGTGTGAGGAAGTATGAGGAAGAGGGTGGACTTTTATAGGAGGAGGGGGGGTGCCCCTCCTTCATGGCCGGCGCATGGGGGGTGACTCCTCACCTCCCCCATTCATGTGGTGGTAACCCCTCCACATTAAAATGCCTCTTCACATTCCCCTTTAAAGTCCCTACTTTAAATGCATTAAATTTCTCCAAATTTAATGCTCTCTCATTTAATAAAACTCTTTTATTATTTTTATTCAGAATTTTGTTAATTACTTTAATTAACAAACATTTACATAAAACTCCCTGCAACATTTCAATATTACATGCAGAACCAATTTCAGCAATTTCACCCAAAACAGTTTCGGTGTCTATTGAAATAATTCCAGCGCTTTCTTAAATCTTTATCTGAAACATATTTGCTCCAAATGGTGTCGGTATCCCTTAAGTGTGTCACCCTACGGTTCGCGAATAATGCAGACATGATCGAGACCCCTCTCAGATCAATAATCAGAAGCAGGACCTGGAGATCCATACTGACTCCTACACATTCAATGATGACTTCTGTGATCGTGAGAACCTTTAACACTAGTAACTAAATCCCTTTGTCTCGCGATATATTACATGTCCGAGATTCGATCTTCGGTATCTCCATACCTAGTTTGATATCGTTGCCGACATGCACTCTTTTCTTGTTCCCGTGATATAACATTCTAGTGATCACATCACTTGCTTGCAAGCTATTTCAATGTGAGATCACCGAGAGGGCCCAGAGTATATCTATCCGTCATCGGAATTGACGAATTCCACTCTTGATCCATGAGCCTCAACATAACACCTTCGTAGTACTGAACCCATCTTTATATTCACCCTGTTACGGTGTGACGTTTGATGTTATCAAGACACTCTTCCGGTGTTAGCAATTAACATGATCTCATGGTCTAAGGATAAAGATTACTTCGTATGATGTTATAGCAATATAAACATAATGACTTGATCATAATGCTATACTTCGGATGAATGTTCATCACATCATTCCACCAATGGTGTGACCTTGTTATTAACAACATCCAATATCCATGATCAGGAAACCTTGATCATCTTGTTAATCAACTAGCTAGTCTATAAGAGAGGCATAACTAGGAACCCTTTTTGTTTATTAAACACACATGTATTGATGTTTCCGATCAATACAATTATAGCATGCAAAATAAACATTTATCATAAACATGGAATAAGATAATAACCACTTTATTATTGCCTCTCGGGCATATTGCCTTCAGTGGCCGTGGGACTTCGAGAGTTCAAGGTAGAGGAGACCAACAACCAGGCAAAACCTACACTTGGGCCGACATTGCCAATAACCCATGTGTACATCACTTAGATGCCAATGGGGGCTCGTCCCACACCAACGCTGAATGTCGTTTCAATGACGACATCAAAAGAGGTGATACCGCTGGCTACAGAGCTAAGCGGAAGAAGGGAAAGAAGAATCCCGAAAAAGATAAAGAGACCAAGGAAGATTCCGACATGGAGGAAGCTGATGCTTCAAATCCCAAGCCGGAAGGGAAGAAAAATTTTCCGACCAAGAAAGACACTTATGTCACCTTCCTCGGATCTCAACCAGCAAAGGTCAAAAAAGCAGTTCTACATGAGCTCAATGCAATAGTTCCGGCTGTCCCCCAATACCTGGACTGGTTGGAAGTTGCAATCAGATTTGACCGCGCTGATCATCCGCCTAAGCTACATAGGCGAGGAAAATACGCCTTAATCGTCAATCCACTTATTGACGGTTATGGTTTCTCCAAGACCCTCATGGACGGTGGCAGCAGTATCAATATTCTCTATGTCGAAGCGCTACGCCAGATGAAGATCTCAGAGACCCAGCTGAACCATAGCTCTGTGATGTTTCACGGAGTTGTCCCATGAAGACAAGCTAATTCCCTGGGAGAAATCACTTTGGATGTTACCTTTGGAACTCCAAAGAACTATCGGACGGAGGCACTTTCCTTTGAAGTGGTCCCGTTCAAGAGCGCATACCACGCTATATTCGGACGTCCAGCTTACTGGGATTTTATGGCTCGTCCATGCTACATTTACAATATGATGAAAATTTCAGGTCCCAACGGCGTAATCACCATCAGGGGAGACCCGAAGAAAGCGCGAGAGTGCGAGGATGGAAATGCCACCTTTGCTGAAGCCGTGCTGCATGCCTAGGAGTACCAGGAGATCAAGAAGAGCATAGATCCGTCCGAGATGCCCGCAACAAAGAAGGAGGTGACAAAGCCAAATCCGGAGTTCAAGGCATCAGAAGAGACGAAGAAGACGCCATTGAAGGATGATGACCCCTCCAAGGTGACCCAAATAGGCGTAGGCCTAGGTAGCGCATAGGAAAGCACGCTCGTCAAGTTCCTCAAAGCAAATCAAGATATCTTCGCATGGCAGCCATCTGACATGACCGGAGTACCAAGGCAACTTGCCGAGCACTCTTTAAATGTAAAACCGAATGCTAAACCCGTCAAACAGTCCTTACGATGTTTTGGCGATGAAAAGCGTAAGGCAATAGCTAAGGAACTAGCGCGGCTCTAGTTAGCCGGATTCATAGAAGAGGTCATCCACACTGAGTGGTCGGCCAATCCTGTAATGGTCCCTAAAAAGGACACCACTGATTTAAGGATGTGTGTTGATTATACTGCCTTGAACAAGGCTTGTCCAAAAGATCCGTTCGCTCTGCCTAGGATTGATCAAGTTATCGATTCTACGGCAGGCTCGGAACTCCTCTGTTTTCTCGACGCATATTCCGGTTATCACCAAATCCGGATGAAGGAATCTGACAAAGTCAAAACTTCATTTATAACCCCCTTCGGAACCTTCTGTTTTGTTACGATGCCCTTTGGGCTGAAGAACGCAGGAGCTACCTACCAGCGCACAATACAACGTTGCCTCCACGACCAACTCGGACGCAATGTACATGCATACGTGGATGATATTGCGGTGATGTCCAAAAAGAAGGAAACGCTGATTTCTGACTTGGAGGAAACGTTCGCCAATCTACGAAAATACAACATCATGCTTAACCCGAAGAAATGCTTCTTCGGAATACCAGCTGGAAAGTTGTTAGGTTTTATCGTGTCTCAAAGAGGCATAGAGGTGAACCGGGACAAAATCAAGGCTATACTCAATATTTACAGGCCAACTCACCTGAAGGACGTACAAAGACTAACTGGTTGCATTGCTGCAGTCAGTTGGTTCGTAAGCCGGCTTGGTAAAAGAGCCGCACCATTATACAAACTCCTGAAAAAGACCAAGGATTTTGTGTGGACCGACGAAGCTGAAGCTGCACTACAAGACCTGAAGAAAGTACTCTCATCTGCTCCTATCCTTGTTGCGCCGGAACCACAAGAACCGATGTTGCTTTATCTTGCTGCGATAAACAAAGTCGTTAGTATCGTCATGGTGGTGGAGAGACCGGAGGAAAATCAGGAACACCTGGTGCAGCGCCCGACGTACTTTGTCAGCGAGGTCCTGACAGAATCAAAACAGCGGTATTCGCACTATCAAAAGTTGGCTTACGGTGTTTTTCTAGCATCTCGTAAGTTACAACACTATTTTCAGGAGCATCTAATTACCGTGGTGAGCATAGCTCCCATGAGAGATATAATAAACAACAGTGACGCCACAGGACGCGTCGCCAAATGGGGCATAGAGCTTTCCGCTTTTGATATTGAGTACAAACCCCGGATAGCAATCAAATCCCAAATCCTTGCCGACTTTGTCGCTGATTGGACAGAGATGAAGGAGAATATGACCCTCCCTGAGTCAGAATATTGGACCCTCTACTTTGATGGGTCTAAGGCTCAAGGGGGCTCGGGGTCTGGCATGGTGCTCAAATCACCCCAAGGAGATAAACTTCTATACGTGTTGCAGATCCACTTCACAGCGACAAATAATATTGCCGAGTATGAAGCACTGCTACATGGAATCCGGATTGCTAAGGATATCGGCATCCGACGTTTGATGTGTTACGGAGATTCGGATCTTGTTGCTCAACAAGTTTCGGATATTTGTAATGCAAATAAGCACATGGCAGCGTATAAAGCTGTCGTGGATGATTTATCTAAATCGTTCGAAGGGTTTGAGGTTCAACACATCCCTCGAGCAGAAAACGAGGACGCAGATGCATTATCTCGGATAGGCTCTGCACGGAAAGAGGTCCCAGATGGCGCTTTTTTAGAGCACCTCAAAGTTCCCTCAATAAAGGGAGTAGATGAGGAATATCCGACCAAATCCGATTCACCTCTAATAGCAGTTCTGGCTGTAATTCCCAGCTGGACTCAACCCTACCTTGATTATTTGGTAGATGGCAAATTACCCGAAGGCGAGGTTCTGAGCCGGCAGATTATCCAACAAGCAAAATCCTATACTATAGTTAAAGGTGAGCTCTATAAGAAGAGTGTTTCTAGGGTTTTTCAGCGTTGCGTATCTCCGGAAGAAGGAGTGGAAATATTAAGAGAAATCCACGAAGGCGAGTGTGGTCACCATGCTACAGCCAAATCTTTAGTGGCAAAAGCTTTTAGACACAGATTTTTCTGGCTTACAGCTTAGGCAGATGCCGAACGATTAGTCAAGACGTGCAAGGGCTGCCAAAAGTACGCCAAACAAGTTCATGTTCCAGCTGATCAGTTGCGAACAATACCTATAACATGGCCTTTTGCGGTCTAGGGGCTTGATATGGTAGGACCGTTTAAACGGGCTCCAAGTGGATTTACTCACCTCTTAGTGATGGTGGATAAATTCACAAAATGGATTGAGGCTAAACCCGTCACTAATTGTGATGGAGCAACAGCCAAAAGATTTGTCGAGGATGTTATAATCCGGTATGGTTATCCACATAGCATTATCACGGACAACGGGAGTAACTTCTCTATGGGAGAATTGGCCAAATTCTGCAATGAATAAAATATCCGGCTTGACATTGCGTCAGTCGCACATCCACAGGCTAACGGACAAGTCGAAAGAGAAAATGGTTTAATCCTTCAAGGCCTAAAACCGAGACTCGAAGCACCACTACGACGTGATGCGGGGGCTTGGGTAGAGGAATTACCCTATTTAATATTGAGTTTACGAACGACTCCGAATAGGTTAACCGGATACACACCTTTCTTCTTGGTCTATGGCGCAGAAGCAGTTCTTCCTAGTGATTTAATTCATACTTCTCCTAGAGTGGCCGCGTATATTGAAGAGGATGCCGAGGTTTCTCAACAAAATGATCTCGACTTAGTCGAAGAAGTTCACGTCGTTGCTGAAATGAGATCAACAGCCTATCAGCAGAAGTTATGCAAGTATCATAGCCAGAGAGTCAAAAACAGATCTTTCAGTAAAGGTGATTTGGTTCTCCCGCTTGTGCAACAAAGAAAGCACAAACTTTCCCCAGTATAGGAAGGGCCCTTTTTAGTTAGTCGAGTATTGGACAATGGTTCGTACTACTTAACTGACATGAGGCCAGTCAAAGAAAGACCTACTACTAAGAAGAGAAAGAGAGCTGGAGGCAGTACAAATGCGGATGAGTTAGACAGACCATGGAATATTGCTCAGCTACGTCTCTTTTATTCTTAGTTTATCCTTATTTGTAATCATATATATGTACATGTTCTGTGAGAAATAAAAGTCTTGGTTGCCTCAAGTTTTTTTTGAGAAGTTTTCACCATCTTATTTCCTAATGATCATGTCCTAGTCGAAAATCTCAGAATACTTGAAAGTACTTTATGCTCATGTTTGTTCTAGTTTAGATTTCCGATTCTAAAAATGCTACCTTTGGGTATAACGCTAAAGTTTCTAGTCTATACTTTGGTTATTTGTCTGATTGCCGGATGCGGGTATTTTTCGAGTAGTGAATTGTTGGTACTAGAAGCCAACTTTGTTTCCGAGTTTAAACTGGTTTAGCACTTGAGCTCCGTTTCTCGGCGAAGTTTCCATGCAGAAGGTTTAGCCGGCTCACGAAAGGGACGAGGCAAAAAGCCAGATAAACGAGAAGTATAGACGAAAAAGTATAAGTGCTTGTGTAAAATATTTCAGGCACACAAAAATTTAAAGCCAAAAGTGTTGAATAGATCAAAAGCTTAGCACTAGCAAAATTATAGTACTGCATATTTGCAGACCCATCATGTTTCTCGGAATAATACAAATGTTTCTAGCAATCTATGATGCAGGAGGAGAGGAAGGAGCTGTCCGCTCGCTGGATACATCGCCTTGATATCGTTCCGAGATATCCACATCCGAAACGGTGTGGTCATCGTCGGAAACTTCGGCTACTTCTTCGGGAGGCGGAGGCGGAGTGTCCATGCGGTTGAAGAAAGGAGTGTCGTAGCTGTTCAAGTCAGCCACATGACATCCATATCCGGCGCAGGAGTCCATAATGGCCTTGATGTCCTGCTCCTGTCCATCTTCATCCACTGTAGAATACCCTCTGGTCACTTGCCATATCTCCATGCTTCCATGGTGGCTCATGACCATGGTGAGAGCATTCTGCGCTGCGGATCGCGCGTAGGACATGTTCCAATCCTGGACAAGTTGCAGCATCTCCTTCGCCTTGTCCCGCACCTGAAAATCCGACATGCTATGCATATCCGGAATCTTGAGAGCTTCGCCGATATCCTCAAGGGATTGGCGGAAGTCATGAAGCAGGTCACCGACTTGGGTAAGTCGGTGGGTGCGAGGCTCGACAGAGGTGGAATCCAATAAGTTCAGAGGACCTATACACAAAAACAGTTAAGAAAATCCGACATTGAAAGAAGTCGAAGAAAATAGACAAATCAGATAGATGGAACATACCGAAGATGACGTCGTCAACTTTGGTCTTCTCTTCCCGAAGACTCCGGAGTTCAGCCCAGAGCGCCTCGGAAAGGTCCTTCTCTCTGCATAGCTCATTATTGAGGTCCGAGATTTTCTGATCTTGAGCGGCAACCTTACGATCACGCTCGTCAGTAGCCATGGAGGAGGATTCGAGAACTTGAGCGATGCTCTTCTCATGATCCGCCTTGAGCTTATCCAGCTCTTGGCGAAGTTCTTTGTTCTCCACCACTAAGGTTTTGAGGTTCTCGACCTCTTCAATCATAGCGCAGGACTGTTTTACTAGCGCTGTAAGTCAAAAAGAACAATAGTTCAGTAAAAAACGACTATGAAAACATGGAAGACAAGGTTTGGGTCTCGGAATGTTTAACTTTGGCCTCATCCTTGGAGACCTTAAGCTCAACATTCTTAAGTCGGAGAGCTCTGATCTCTCTCCACTTATTGCAGACATTTTTCAACAAATCCTAGTTATAGGAATATACTTTCTGTAAGTCACAATACCCAAAGTTAGAAGTCTACTAAAGACTCGGGCTAATATTTTTGCTAATATCAGCACGAGCCTTGGGGGCTACACTAGTTCATTCTTTGGCATCCTAAGGAAGCATAAACCCGGATTATATATCCTACTTTATGCTTGGGGGCTAGAGGATATGATATGAAATAAAGGAAAAACAGAAGTTAGAATTCCGACTTACATATTGTTCGTGAGTAAGTTTATCCAAACTCGCATTCACTTCAACAACAACCTTCTCGGCAAGAGTCAGAGGAGTCACTGGAGCAGTTGGAAGCTCACCGGACCTTATCCTCTCGTCACGAAGACGCACTTGTTCAAGAAGGTCAGAGTGCTTTATGTCCTCTACCTCTTGTGATTCTTCTTCGGCAGATAGATTTCTTTTCTCCAGGCATTGCATGGCCAGCCGCTGGATCTCTTCCGCAGATTTCTGGGACAAGCCAAACTTGGCAAGACCCAGATTGTTGAGAAGGTTTTTGGCAAAGGTTTCTGCCGAGGGATCATTACCCGAAGAGGGTTCACCCTTATCTAAACCTGACTCACTCATGGTGACGTCAGTTTGTGATTCAAGGATCGCTGGCTCCGTTGAAGGAGCCGGATCTTCTGCGACGGCCGGCGACGGAGTGGTCACTAGCATTGCAGAGGATTGGGGGGCAGGAGTCGGAGGAGCCACGGTAGGAGAGGCTATGGTCAGCTTCGTCTATCGGAGGGGCTTCGAAGAAGTTCCCTTCCCCTTGCCCTTGATGAGCTGCTTAGCTCTAAGAATGTAATAGAATGGAAAACATTACATCTCGGAAGAAAATTCGAGTAAGGTACAAAGGCGGAAGTTGTTTTGAAAGTTACCTCTTCACGACAGGCACCTCCTTTGTGCCAACAGCCACTGTCGGAGCTTTGCGCTTCTTGGGCACAATGTCCGGCAATGGGACCAATTCCGCCTCCTGAGAAAACTCTAGAGGATATCCCTCGAGTGGAGCAAATTCTGACTCGGGGTTTATTAGTATTGCGATATAACTTATAGAATGAAACTCCTAAAAAGGTTTATAACTTAAAGAATGAAACTCCTAAAAAGGTTTATAACTTAAAGAATGAAACTCCTAAAAAGGTTTATTGTTAAAAGCTTACCGGCACAACGGGGTTTTCTGCTGTGTGCATATCCAGAGAAACCTTCGGGATCCTCCTCTTGATCCGCTCCCTTATCAGCCATTTAATCTGGCTTATATAACCTTGCGAGGTATAGGCTCTGGCTCTGGGGCTGATGCGGAGGGAATCCTTTTTGGACGACGTGATGGAATGCATCAGTCAGTCTCCGTGGTACTGAAGGGGTTGGATCCGGCTTGACACCCAACATTGGACCAAGTCGGATCCCTTCAGTCCTTTGTGCTTTATCAAATATTGAACCCGCCTCTTGGCGAGAAGCAGATCATCACTGAGAGCCGGAGCGGCCTCATCCCAAGATAATTGAGGCGCGGCGGCTCCGTCGATGAAAGCCGGCAAAGCAGTGGCTTTGCCGGGAGCCGGAACATCCTTGTGGTAAAAGAAAGTGGCTGGCCATTGTTTGACCGAGTCACTGGCTAGAATTTTAGGATATGCGCGCTCACTCCTAACTGAAAAGCTAATTGTACCGGTAATATAAGGATTACCGTGTTGGAGATATGCCCAAGAGGCAATAATAAAAGTGGTTATTATTATATCTTTGTGTTTATGATGAATGTTTGCATCCCATGCTATAATTGTATTATAAGGAAACACTAATACATGTGTGTTTTGTAAACATAAAAGGGTCCCTAGTAAGCCTCTTGTTAAACTAGCTTGTTGATTAATTGATGATCATGGTTTCCTGATCATGGACATTGGATGTCATTAATAACAAGGTTGTATCATTAGGAGAATGATGTAATGGACACACACACACACACCCATAGTAAGCGTAGCATAAGATCAAGTCATTAAGTTCACATTGCTATTAGCTTTCGATACATAGTAACCTAATCCTTCGACCATGAGGTTGTGTTAATCACCATCACCGGATGAGTACTTTGATGACATCAAACACCACTTCGTAACTGGGTGGTTATAAAGGTATCATTAGGTATTCTGAAAGCATGTGTTGAAGCGCATGGACCAAGATTGGGATTTGTCCATCCATATGACGGATAGATATGCTCTGGGCCCTCTCGGTGGAATGTCATCTAGTTAGCTTGCAAGCATGTGACTAGGTCACAAGGGATGGCATAACACGGAACGAGTAAAGAGTGCTTATCAGTAACAAGGTAGAACTGGGTATGGAGATACCGATGATCAAACCTCGGATAAGTAGAGTATCGCGTGACAAAGGGAATTGGTTTCGTATGTTAATGGTTCTATCGATCACGAAGTCATCGTTGAGTATGTGGGAGCCGTTATGGATCTCCAGATCCCGCTGATGGTTATTGATCGGAGAGGTGTCTTCATCATGTCTACATATTCACGAACCGTAGGGTGACACACTTAAGGTTCGAAGTTGTTTTAAGTAGATATTGAATGTGCGTTGGAGACCGAATGTTGTTCGGAGTCTCGGATTGGATCCGGGACATCACGAGGAGAGCCGGAATTGTCCAGAGAATAAGATTCATATAATGGGGAACATTTTCTAAGTTAGGAAATGTTCCAGAGTGTTTGTATGGGGATTCTAGAAGGTTTCGGAATGTTCCGGAAGGTTCTAGAAGATATCTTGGAGTTTATTTGAAAACCGAGATAAGATAAGATAAGATAAGGGGAGTTTAAAGGGGAAACTTGGGGGGGAAGGACTCTCCCCCCAAGCTCCCTAGTGCGCCGGCCCTAAGGGGTGGGCCTAGGGGTGGGAACCCTAGGCCACACCCCTCCCTCTATATATAGATGGGTGGAGGCGCCACCCCTCCTTGCCCCTTCCCACTCCAAACCCTAGCCGCCTCTCTCTTCCTCCTTCCATCTGCTCCGGCTTAGGTGAAGCCCTGCAGAATTCTCTCCACCACCACCACCACCACGCCATCGTGCTGCTGGGATTGCATGGAGAAGATCTACTACCTCCGCTGCTCGCTGGAACGGGGAGAGGAAGGTCTGCTTCGACTCCGCACGTGTGACCGTCTGCGGAAGCGCAGCCGGAACGCGGCGCCAGAAGGATCATCTACTCGATCTTGAGATCGGCAAGTGATCGACTACATCAACCACGAGATCCGATCTCGAACAAGGCTTTGGAAACTACAAGGGTTAGTACAGATATATCTCGTTGCACTTGTCTAATAGATTAGATCTTGGCTTTTATCTAGATTAGATCTGGGTTTTGTTCGTTCTTGCGGTAGAATTTTTTTGTTTTCCATGCTACGAACCCATCAGTGGTATCAGAGCCTTGTCTATGCGTAGATCTGTTGCACGAGTTGAACACAATGGTGTTGTGGGCGTTGGTGCTCGTGCCGTCTTTTGCTATGTGTACTTTGCATCTTGCAGTATGGTGGGATGAAGCGGCTCGGGCTAACATTACATGTCATCGCACATGAGACTTGCTCCACGCTTGACGTGTAACTTGCTTTGCACAAGTGGCTTTGCGGGTGTCTGTCTCTCCCATCATAGTATAGATCCAATCTACACTTTGCACTTTATAGCACTTGTATCAACGTTGTGGTTCAGTTTCGTAGGTAAGATCCGTTCTTATTCGAAAGCCCCAAACCACGTAAAACTTGCAAAGAAAATTAGAGGCATCTAACTTGTTTTTGCAGGGGTTTTGTGATGTGATATGGCCATCATGTGATTGTGATTATATTTGATGTATGCAATGATCCTTGTTGTAATATGGCAACCGGCTGGAGCCTAATGGTTGTCTTTAATTCTGTTAAGACCGGCGTGTCTATTCATCTTGTAATAGCTTTATTCCAAGTAGTTGTAATAGTTGCTTGTGATGATGGACAACCATGAAGCGGCGCCACTGACCTTGATGCAATGCTGGTGATGATGGAGATCATGTCCGTGCTTTGGAGATGGAGATCAAAGGCACAAGAAGAAAGGGCCATATCATATCACACTAATTATGAATTGCCTATGATGTTAATCCTTTATGCATCTTGTATTGCTTAGATCGCGACGGTAGCATTATAAGATGATCCCTCTCACTAAATATCAAGTAATAAAAGTGTCCGTCCTTAGTTGGCACCGTTGCTAAGACTCGTCGTTTCGAAGCATCTCGTGATGATCGGGTGTGATAGATTCTACGTGTGCATACAACGGGTGCAAGCCAGATTTGCACATGCGGAAACTAAGGTTAATCTTGACGAGCCTAACATGTACAGACATGGTCTCGGAACACGGAATACCGAAAGGTAGAGCACGAGTCATATGAATGATATGATGAACATGAAGACTGTTCGCCGATGAAACTACATCTTCTCTCGTGAAGATCGGACTTGGTGTAGTGGACTTGGTTCGTGTAATCACTAAGACAATGTGAGGGATGTTGTTTTTAGTGGGAGTTCACCTAGTTAATTTAAGAATTAAAGTTGAACTCAATTTATCATAAACTTAGTCTAAACTACTGGCAAATTTGTTGTAGATTATGGCGAACCTCTCCATCAATTTCAATGCGTTCCTAGAGAAAGAAAAAATTAAGAACAATGGAAGCAACTTCACGGACTGGCTCCGTGGTCTGAAGATTGTCCTCAGGGCTGGTCAGATGACCTATGTGCTCGATGCACCGCTAGGTGACCCACCTGCAGAAGATGCCACCGATGACGTAAAAAATGTTTACGCCACTCGGAAAAATCATTACTCCACAGTTCAGTGTGCCATCCTGTACAGTCTAGAAACAGAGCTTCAGAAGCGCTTTGAGCACCACAACCCGTTCGAGATCATTAAGGAGCTCAAGCTCATTTTTGAGACTCACGTGGCCGTGGAGAGCTATGAGGCCTCCGAAAAGTTCTTTACCTGCAAGATGGAAGAGGGAAGCTCCATTAGCGAGCACGTGCTCACCATGTCTGGGCATGCAAACAAGCTCCAAGAGTTGGGGATAACGATTCCTAATGAGTTGGGGATTCACCGTGTCCTCCAATCACTTCCACCGAGTTATAAGAACTTTGTGATGAACTACAATATGCACTGCATGAACAAGACGTTGCCTGAACTATCGTCCATGCTGAAAACTGCTGAAGTGGAGATCAAGAAGGAGCACCAAGTGTTGATGGTAAATAAGACCACCAATTTCAAGAAACAGGGCAAGCCTAAGAACAAGGGCAACTTCAAGAAGGACGGCAAGAAAGCTGCCGCACCTGCTAAGAAGCCCAAGGCTGGTCCTAAGCCTGAAACTGAATGCTTCTACTGCAAGGGTGCTGGTCACTGGAAGCGTAACTTCCCCAAGTACCTGGCAGATCTGAAGAACGGCAACATCAAGAAGAAAGGTATATTCGATATACATGTTATTGATGTGTATCTTACTAGTAATCGTAGTAGTGCCTGGGTATTTGATACTGGTTCAGTTGCTCATATTTGTAACACGAAACAGGAGCTGCGGAATAAACGAAGACTGGCGAGAGACGAGGTGACGATGCGCGTTGGAAATGGCTCCAAGGTTGATGTGATCGCCGTCGGCACGCTCCCTCTACATCTACCTTCGGGATTAGTTTTAAATTTGAATAATTGTTATTTGGTGCCTGCGTTAAGCATGAACATTATATCTGGATCTTGTTTATTGCGAGACGGTTACTCTTTTAAGTCCGAGAATAAAGGTTGTTCGATTTATATGAGTAATATCTTTTATGGTAATGCACCTGAGATGAATGGTTTATTCTTACTGAATCTCGATAGTAGTGATACACATGTTCACAACATAGATGCTAAACGAACAAAAGTGAATGATAATTCTACATACATGTGGCACTGTCGTCTTGGTCACATTGGAGTGAAGCGTATGAAGAAACTCCATTCTGATGGACTTCTTGAATCACTTGATTTTGAATCACTTGAAAGATGCGAAGCATGTCTAATGGGAAAAATGACTAAGACTCCATTCTCTGGAATAATGGAGCGAGCTACAGACTTATTGGAAATAATACATACCGATGTGTGCGATCCAATGAGTGTAGCATCGCGTGGTGGATATCGTTATGTTCTCACTTTCACGGATGACTTAAGTAGATATGGGTATGTCTACTTTATGAAACATAAGTCCGAAACTTTCGAGAAGTTTAAGGAATTTCAAAGTGAAGTGGAAAATCATCGTAACAAGAAGATTAAGTTTCTGCGTTCTGACCGCGGAGGTGAATATCTAAGTTATGAGTTTGGCATACATTTAAACAAATGTGGAATACTTTCGCAGTTGACACCGCTGGGAACACCACAGCGTAATGGTGTGTCCGAACGTCGTAATCGAACCCTCTTAGATATGGTTCGGTCTATGATGTCTCTTACAGATTTTACCGCTATCTTTTTGGGGCTATGCATTAGAGACAGCCGCATTCACTTTAAATAGGGCACCATCTAAATCCGTTGAAACGACACCGTACGAATTGTGGTTTGGAAAGAAACCTAAGTTGTCGTTCCTTAAAGTTTGGGGTTGCGAAGCGTATGTAAATAAGTTACAACCTGATAAGCTAGAACCCAAAGCGGAGGAATGCGTCTTCATAGGATACCCTAAAGAAACAATTGGGTATACCGTCTATCATAGATCCGAAGGCAAAATTTTCGTTGCCAAGAATGGATCCTTTCTTGAGAAGGAGTTTCTCTCAAAAGAAGTGACAGGAAGGAAAGTAGAACTCGACGAGGTTATTGAACCTTCTCTCGGGGTTGAGAGTAGCGCAGCACCGGAAGATGTTTTCGTGCCGCCTGCACCAACTGGAGAGGAAGCTAATGATGGTGATCATGAAACTTCGAACGAAGTTGCTGCTGAACCTCGCAGGTCAACGAGGGTTCGTACCACTCCTGAGTGGTATGACTCTGCCTTGAACGTCATGTTGGTGGACAACACTGATGACCCTGCGACGTATGAAGAAGCTGTGGTGAGCCCAGATTCCGACAAATGGCTAGAAGCCATGAAATCCGAAATGGGATCCATGTACGAAAACCAAGTATGGACTTTGGTGGACTTACCGGATGGCCGTAAGGCTGTCGAGAACAAATGGATTTTCAAAATAAAAACAGATGCTGATGGTAATGTTACCGTCTATAAAGCTCGACTTGTCGCGAAAGGGTTCCGACAAATTCAAGGAGTTGACTACGATGAGACTTTCTCACCAGTAGTGAAGCTAAAGTCTGTGAGGATTTTGTTAGCAATTGTTGCGTATTTCGATTATGAGATATGGCAGATGGATGTCAAAACGGCGTTCCTTAATGGTGACATTGAGGAAGAGTTGTACATGGTACAACCCAAGGGTTTTGTCGATCCTAGTGAAGCTGACAAGGTATGCAAACTTCAGCGCTCCATTTATGGACTGAAGCAAGCATCCCGGAGTTGGAATCAACGTTTTGATAAAGTAATCAAACACTTTGGATTTGTACAAACTTATGGAGAAGCTTGTATTTACAAGAAAGTGAGTGGGAGCTCTGTAGCATTCCTAGTACTATATGTAGATGACATATTGTTGATTGGTAATGATATAGAACTTCTTAATAGTGTCAAAGCCTATTTGAATAGTAGTTTTTCAATGAAGGATCTTGGCGAAGTGGCATATATTCTAGGCATCAAGATTTATAGAGATAGATCAAGACGCCTACTAGCGCTTTCACAAAGTACATACTTGGACAAAGTTCTAAAGAAGTTTAGAATGGAAGAGAGCAAGAAAGGGTTCGTGCCCATGTTGTCAGGTAAGACCTTGAGTAAGACTCAAAGTCCAGCTACGGCAGAAGATAGAGAAAAGATGAATAATGTTCCCTATGCCTCAGCCATAGGTTCTATCATGTATGCCATGTTGTGTACAAGACCGGATATAGCACATGCTGTTAGTTTGACTAGCAGATATCAAAGTGATCCTGAATGGAGCACTGGACAGCGGTCAAGAATATCCTTAAGTACCTAAATAGGACTAAGGATATGGTTCTTTCTTATGGAGGTGATGAACAGCTTGTTGTAAACAGTTACACTGATGCTAGTTGGAACACCGATCCAGATGACTCGAAGTCACAGTCTGGATACGTATTTATTTTGAATGGTGCTGCAGTGAGCTGGAGGAGTGCCAAGCAAAGCGTTGTGGCGAAATCTTCAACTGAATCGGAATACATAGCTGCTTCGGAGGCTGCACAAGAAGCCATATGGATGAAGGAGTTCATTACTGAACTTGGCGTGGTTCCTAGTGCGTTGGACCCGATGGACATCCACTGTGACAACACAGGTGCCATAGCTAATGCACAGGAGCCAAGGTCACATAGCAAGCTGAAGCACATCAAGCTACGTTTCCATGCTATTCACGAGTATGTCCGAGATGGTGACATAAAGATTTGCAAAGTACACACTGATCTGAATGTGGCAGATCCGTTGACTAAACCTCTCCCTAGAGAAAAGCATGACCAACACCAGAACGCCATGGGTGTTAGGTATATTACCATGTAATCTAGATTATTGACTCTAGTGCAAGTGGGAGACTGTTGGAGATATGCCCAAGAGGCAATAATAAAAGTGGTTATTATTATATCTTTGTGTTTATGATGAAAGTTTGCATCCCATGCTGTAATTGTATTATAAGGAAACACTAATACATGTGTGTTTTGTAAACATAAAGGAGTCCCTAGTAAGCCTCTTGTTAAACTAGCTTGTTGATTAATTGATGATCATGGTTTCCTGATCATGGACATTGGATGTCATTAATAACAAGGTTGTATCATTAGGAGAATGATGTAATGGATACACACACCCATAGTAAGCGTAGCATAAGATCAAGCCATTAAGTTCACATTGCTATAAACTTTCGATACATAGTAACCTAATCCTTCGACCATGAGGTTGTGTTAATCACCATCACCGGATGGGTACTTTGATGACATCAAACACCACTTCGTAACTGGGTGGTTATAAAGGTATCATTGGGTATTCTGAAAGTATGTGTTGAAGCGCATGGACCAAGATTGGGATTTGTCCATCCATATGACGGATAGATATGCTCTGGGCCCTCTCGGTGGAATGTCATCTAGTTAGCTTGCAAGCATGTGACTAGGTCACAAGGGATGGCATAACACGGAACGAGTAAAGAGTGCTTATCAGTAA
Organism: Avena sativa; assembly: GCA_916181665.1. Lineage (NCBI taxonomy): Eukaryota > Viridiplantae > Streptophyta > Magnoliopsida > Poales > Poaceae > Avena > Avena sativa. The sequence goes on along the minus strand of OV702290.1, from coordinate 549,988,391 downwards.
CAAGGTAGAACTAGGTATGGAGATACCGATGATCAAACCTCGGATAAGTAGAGTATCGCGTGACAAAGGGAATTGGTTTCGTATGTTAATGGTTCTATCGATCACGAAGTCATCGTTGAGTATGTGGGAGCCGTTATGGATCTCCAGATCCCGCTGATGGTTATTGATCGGAGAGGTGTATTCATCATGTCCACTTATTCACGAACCGTAGGGTGACACACTTAAGGTTCGAAGTTGTTTTAAGTAGATATTGAATGTGCGTTGGAGACCGAATGTTGTTCGGAGTCTCGGATTGGATCCGGGACATCACGAGGAGATCCGGAATTGTCCGGAGAATAAGATTCATATAATGGGGATCATTTTCTAAGTTAGGAAATGTTCCAGAGTGTTTGTATGGGGATTCTAGAAGGTTTCGGAATGTTCCGGAAGGTTCTAGAAGATATCTTGGAGTTTATTTGAAAACCGAGATAAGATAAGATAAGATAAGGAGAGTTTAAAGGGGAAACTTGGGGGGGAGGACTCTCCCCCCAAGCTCCCTAGTGCGCCGGCCCTAAGGGGTGGGCCTAGGGGTGGGAACCCTAGGCCACACCCCTCCCTCTATATATAGAGGGGTGGAGGCGCCACCCCTCCTTGCCCCTTCCCACTCCAAACCCTAGCCGCCTCTCTCTTCCTCCTTCCATCTGCTCCGGCTTAGGTGAAGCCCTGCAGAATTCTCTCCACCACCACCACCAGCACCACGCCGTCGTGCTGCTGGGATTGCGTGGAGAAGATCTACTACCTCCGCTGCTCGCTGGAACGGGGAGAGGAAGGTCTGCTTCGACTCCGCACGTGTGACCGTCTGCGGAAGCGCTGCCGGAACGCGGCGCCGGAAGGATCATCTACTCGATCTTGAGATCGACAAGTGATCGACTACATCATCCACGAGATCTAATCTCGTTAACGCTTTCGGTTCTACGAGGGTTAGTACCGATCTATCTCGTTGCTCATGTCTAGTAGACTAGATCTTGGCTTTTATCTAGATTAGATCTGGGTTTTGTTCGTTCTTACGGTAGAAATTTTTGTTTTCCATGCTACGAACCCATCATACCGGTAGTGATAGAATTTCTCCGGACATGGAAGTAGTACCAGAATAAGGTAAGACTCGGCCTAATGCCGAGAAATCCCTCGCACAAGGCCGCTTAGGCACTCATCTCTAGGAGGGAGTTGGGGGGAAGATGGTGAAGTTGAACACCATAGTGATCTATCACCTCGGAAAAGAATTCCGAGGGAGGGCATGACAAACCTCTATCGAGGTAGGTGCCGAAGTGTACCCGCTCGCCGGCACGCGGGTTGGGGATGGTCTCGCCGATGCCACTCCGCCAGTCGTCGATGCCACTCCGCCAGTCGCCGGCGCGGAGGAGCCCTTCAGTCTCCACGTCGCGGAGCTTCTCGTCATCCAGCACGCAGGGGATCCAAACCCCGCGATAGCTTTCCTTCTCCGCCGCCGCCGCCGTCGCTGCTGCCGCAGCCAAGCCGGAAGATGAAGACGAAGCCTCGATCTCCGCATACGCATTGAAACGGCGCCTCGGTTCCGCGAACGACGGACCCACCAACGGTCGTGCTGACAGGATGTTTGTCAAGTGACGTGACTTGACCATGACGAGTGTCAAATGACGTCAAAGACCAAGTTCCGTCTTAGTTTGAAATCGAGCTGGAAAATCCGAGTAACATGTTGATAGGTCCGACTTATTTTTAAGACCCGGATCGTATTTTTTATTGTGAAGTTTCAGGAACTCTTCAAGATTCTGCAAGCCGAGGATCAAGCTAGACGATGATGAATCTGACTTTGGATCTTGGAGACTTCCGGGGGCTGCTGTTGGGGATATACTTTCCGGGTATCCTCACAGTTCCTCACTGACTAGGGTGGCCCACTTCGGGTTAGAGCTTTGCTTCATGGGCGGCCCAGTCAGGGAGAAAATACGGAGTCCAATCCGGCTACGGGAAGGCTCAGAAGACTTACCGACTTAGGCCCATAGTGTTACTTGTAGTTTAAGATGTACTCTGTAACCGACTCTTAGTCGTAGCCGGATAGATCTCTCATGTAAACCCTATGCCAGATATCTATATAAGCCGATCTAGGGAGAGCCTTTAGGGTACCTACCCTCATAATCTACAAACTCGCACAGGCGAACCCTTGTAACCCATATTCCGGCTCTGTCGTATTACTGGATTGCTAGCAGGAGTAGGATCCGTTCAAAGCCGGCGGATTCGAACCTGGGTAACTTGTGTGCTCACCGTCCCGAAACACCGTACGTCTCACACCCCTCTCTTCCACACGCCTCGAGGACCCCCTCATGATATACTTGTCATCAATCCGACGACAACGAACACTTGAACAAAAAGAATTGGCCATGGCACTCGAACTGAAAGTGCGAGAGTGCCCCAGGATGAACGCCGTGCCGGCCTCCCTCGCTGCCGATAGTGCATCCAGCTCCTCCGTCACGTGCTTGTCCGCCTCTGGGCTTCAGGGCTTGCCACTCTAGGGTGACCTTGTTCTACAGGTCAAATTCATATTTCTAGATGGATGTGAGGAATGTCGTCAGCAACATTACTGTGATCACTGCTAGTCCTTCACAAACACCCGAGACTCTGAAAATGCTAATACCAACATATACATGAATCAAGCACTTCCAATCCAATCTGATTGTATTGGCAATAAGTGGAAGAAATTAAGCACTTACCCTTGTGAGTGCCATAACAGTCACAGCAATGCAGAGGATCATAGCCAATTGATCTCAGGGATATAAATATGGCCATGAATTTTCTCAGATGTGTGTACGACTTTTACCCGAGGGAAACAACTTAGAGACTGACTCCGATTGATAATGGAGAATGTTCCACTGACCATTGCTTGGCTTCCAACTACTGAAGTCAGAATTGCCAGTACAAAGAACAATCCATCTCGCCTTTTGTAATGTTAGCATTAAACATATAACTGTAACTTCACATGGGTTCAAATGATAAGCTGTTTTCTATGACGTAAGAAATTACTAGTAAGAGTTATAACTCATAAGATACAAAATAACATGTTTGGGGTATACATCTTCACTGAGTTAGACAGGGTGGAGTGTGGACTCAAGTACATAGTACAGGTTAGCTAACAAGTAGCAAAACAAAAACTACTAATCATCATACGAAAGTGGTGGATGCAAATTCAGTACGGTTAATTTAGCAAACAAAATTTCAACTACAGCAATCCAAACAGTCTGGTGTCTTCTACATACTAGTTTCTGTTGTGAGTTAGATGTGATGCTGTGCCGGTACATTACCGAGAACTGAAATATAAATTCAAACTTGGGAGTTTGAATAGAAGTCATGATGTTTTGATAAGTAAGCAGCCTGACCCATGTATGCCAGAATCAACGCCGGGTAAACTAAAGCAGTGAAAGCAAGCTGTGACAAAACTAAGTGATCAGCATATTTAAAATAATGTTTTGAATGTTATGTAGGAATTCGAATACCGGAAGAACAAATTACTTGGATGTACCAAACAAGGCTGCCAATGCGTCGTAACATCGGTGACGAGACGGACAGCGGTACGTACCGTGGAAGATGCCCCATCGATAGGATCTGCTCTTGCAGCGATAGCGACAACCTGACGGCGTCGACCTCGCACAACGAGAGGACGCAGCGGCAGCAGATGGGCACGCGGCGGCGGAGCTCCGGTCAAGTCCTTGGAGGCGCCCAGGGAGGGGCACGCGGCGGTGGGGCCCTGGTACGATTAAATCAGTTGTTAAGTTTTATCTTTTTTTTTCACCGTTGATTAATCAGTTGTTAAGTTTTATCTGTTTTCTATTGTGCTTCGATGACTAGGAAATCGTATATGCCAGAGGCGACCACTACATTCGTCATGTAAAAACAAAAGACCACTACGTTCGTCTCCCCTTGAAGTGAAGATATCTCGTATTATTGTCTCCCTTCATTACATTTTGTACTTTGGCCATGTTCCTCCAATAAGTTTCTAGTTTGCGTAGAAGGGCCACCACATGCTTATTACACCGGCGTTTGACACCCGCTTCAAAGTTTGAAGGACGCAAAGGGTCAGCATTTTTAAGATCATCTATGCCTGGGAGAGTTTTTCTTCTTCATATACCCCACCCCTTCACATTCTTCGGCCACCCATGCAAAAAATGCACAGTGTGCTTATCTTTCATTGACACCGTTCTATAGGCGTCATGCCGATGACAAAGGATAGTATTCCGGATCACACGTCAATTTTATTTTCGAAGATCCTCAAAGAAAAAGACAATGATGATAAGTTCTTTCAGACTTTATTAATGGGATGATCAAAATATTGTACAAGTGTTTACAAGATGAATCTCGACGGGTTTATACAAGTACCCATCGAGAATATATGAATCTAGGGCTGAAAACTAAGGCGAAAGGCTACAACGTGGGCGTAGAAGGCGTGTCCTTTTCAGGTGAATGTATTTAGATGTATAGCCATCGATCGTGTAAGAGTCTTCATTAGCCCCGCTAGGTTTTCATCTTGCCTTGTACGCTAAGTTGATCTTCAATCTCCGTTCAATGTATGTATGGTGGCTGGAATCCTTCGGGACGTCTTCTTGCTTCACGATAGGTTAGGTCAGTTGGGAGCTTCTAGGCTTGGGCCTCCAAGTCGCGGGAGCTAAGACCTTCATGGCCAGGAAAGTGGGGTAAGAGCCGTGTAATTTACAGGCCTTAATTCATTCACCACCGATACCTTGTTTCTCTTGTTGCCAGATATGATTAACAAGTCGTGAAAAGTTGAAAAACCTTCACGCTTTAACCTAGCCAATTCATATTTAAATAAAAGATTGGCTCATTAAAGGGAAATAAGTTCTAGTATCAAGTAACAACGATGTAATGATGTTATATTTTGTATCTCTCTAAGGCATGTATAAAGATAACGATGTAACAATGTTCAATGTATGTATGGTCACTTCTCAAAAGCCATTTCCGTGTGCGGCGCGGAAGAGCACTCATGCTGCAAAAATTCAACCGCCTGCTTACGGTCCAGGTAGGCCCCTTCGTGGGTTTGTCGCACCTGAACACTTTCTAGAACCGTAATAAATATGACACACACTACCCATTTTAAAAGAACCGTCTGCTTAGTAGAAAAGCATCGTCCACACCTCCTCCACTGCTAAGCGTGTGTCTTGTATTTGCAATGTTGCATAAAGTTGCCACTTTTTTGTTTCCTTTGTCCACACGGTGAGTCGTAAATCATTGTGTGCTTTTCTCGAATTCAGTAAGACGCGTTTGTAGCCCCTTCTTTTTCCATTGTGTGATACGCGTTGGGAACGATGCAGCTTCTCGAACGCGCGGCATAAATCCCCGCATCGCATCGCCCACCGATCGCATTTCTTGCGCTCGACAGTGCTCGCTAGCGACTCGTCGCTGTGATGAACAGGACTCTCCGATGGTGAAGGAGGAAGAAGATATAGAGGTTTGAGAGGAAGAGCACCCTATCCCGCCAGCGTACCATGACGGAGGATCCTCCCCTCGTATTCTGGCTGGACCTCCTCGGACAACGACAACGAAATCAATTTGGAGGACTGTCGTTCGTACCCTCACAACACCAACGAGTTAATTGTGTGCGACCTTTGGAAAAACAGTCACAAGTCATGCACATGGGTATACTCTAGAAAAAACTATTTGGGATGACTCGGCATACTTACAAAGAGGAGCATGGATCTAAAAAATACCCCACTTGCCCATGTCTCATTTTTACACTATGTGGCCTCGTCTTCTCTTCTCTGGTCGGAGGGGATACCAACTGAAGAAGTCGCTTCATCTCAGCTGCCTGCAAATCAGGTCCACTATGCAACCCTACGGATCAGCAGTACCATGCTAATACAATTGCTCCCTTTTCTTCTAGTACTAGATCGTCTTTTGTGCAAAATAGTCATCAGTATTTCATGATATTCGACGAGATTGTATCCAGATGTAGATGAAGCATCTAGATCTCCCTGCAATATTTGTACCCAAGTTTATACGGTCATTTAGCTAGCATTTTCTCTTTTCACTCAAACTGTTAAGTAGGGTTTTTCATTGTTTCATTTATGATAATGTAGGGTTGCCAAGCAGGGTGTTGCATCGACATTTCGAGTGGTAGAAATGCCTATGAAGAGTATCCTATTGAGCGCGGAGTATTCATAAAAACAACGAAACACAATATAGTTTGTCATCGAAGTTCAATTAATTAATATTCTTTGTTCACTTATATACTAGCTGAATTATGTTGTACTTAATCTATATATTATCCATGCTTGTGTATATAGGTCCTAATTATATAGGAAGGAAAATTTTTGAGCGTCACTACGTACGTATGGGGCAATGACATAGAAATGACTACATCACAATTCAATCAGTTTAGGATGTGTGTGCGTCAAGGTATTCCTTCCATTCCTCTATATTTTTGTCGGATGAAGAAGTAAAATTTCTTTAAAGGCAAAAGCAAGATGGTAAGTAATTAGCTGGTCACTGGTACTTAGAATTTCCTATGGACAATAATACCGATATAAACTAATATATTCATCATTTTATTTTTGTTTCAGTAATTTTCAATCAGCTACACACGAAGGAATATTCTGGACTTTGGCATTGAAGAAGAAGGAGGACTGCCAATGGACACATGGTGCCCTGAGTTCATAGAGACCGAGAAGTATGTTTCGCTGAAAAAGGACAAGACTAGGATATGGCCATCTTAACGATTGGTGTGTTGATGTTGTAGAGGCCTTTAAGATGAAGGAGAATACAATCTGCGTTTCGACGTCATTGTTTAAAATGATGTCATGCGCCTAGTTATAACCCCTTCCTGATGTGCATTGGTTAATGTGCTCAACTTTGTAGTTTGTTCATGTGAACTGATTGAAGGGTTCGTAGTAGAAAAAAAAATCTAGCTATCGCAACACCAATGCAAGATTATCTATGAGTTAATGCAGTAACATAGATGAAGGTTTTGGTCACATACCCTTGTAGACCGAAAGCGTTACATTTGTGGAAACGTTGGTGATGTAGTCGTACTCGTAGCCGACCTCGAGGTCGCATTGCTCCTCGCACGTCACCTCCTTGTTCTTCACGATAGCTGTGGCGCCACAAGTGACAGCGCCTCCGTCGTTTCGCACATGTACTGTGTCCGACGATGACTCGCGTTCTCCTCGATCCAGCCGGGATGCGGAAGTAGACCTTACATAATTGGGATTCAGCAGCGTGACGGCGTGCCGGGTGGAAATAAAGGAAATTGAAAAGAAAAGGAGAAAATCCTATTCGAATAGAAAAGATGCAAGGGAATGTACCATGAGGAGAAGGGTGCTCAAAGAGCAGGTCAAGTAAGACGTCAGCGATGATCATGTCCGCCACGTTCTGTCCATGATCTTTCACGTCAACGAAAGAAGACGATCCTAGAGAGCATAGAAAGAGAAGTTAGGACACGCACGTCATGGAAAGGCATGGCAGGAAATAGAGAAAAATATAGTTCAAATAGAACACGAGCGAGTCAACGTACCAAGAGCAAAGACTGGCTCACGTAAGATGCTAGCAACGAGTCCATCGGAGAAGCAGAGTTCAGACACAATAGCATCCAAACATTGTCGTTCATCGGTAAGTTCTAAGAACAAAAAAAATTATATACCAAATACAAAGTTTCAGCGAAAACCGGAAGACTATTGGAAATAAGGCTACATACCTGCTATACGCAAAAATGAGACAACTCCTCCTCCAACGAAAGTCTCCTGCGAGCAAGAGCTTTCCAACAACCATAGTCAATCTGGAGTGTCAAGGAAGACGCGGCCGGTTGAAACACTACTAGGAAAAAGCTTATCAGTGGTGCACCTATTTTGCAATTCTGTGGCGCATATGGGATGTGCCACAGTTACCTTGCCACTAAATTGTAATTGTAGGGGTTTCGCGCATAAAAACAATAAATTTTACTCCACGCCCCTGAACCCCTGAAGCTGTCACGACCTATCTATTAGTAATACAGTAACGGGAGGGGCTTTTCGTGAACTTACCCTTGAAGACCGAAAAGCGTTGTCAACGCTCAGGAGAGCCTGGTTGATGTAGACGAGCCGAAGCCGACCTCAAGGTCGTGATGAAGTCCTTGCGCTCCTTCTGGCTCCAACGACTTGAGTGCCTCAAGTGCGACACCTCGCGGGGAGTTACACACGTCCGGTGCTTGACGATGACTCCCGCTTCCCCGATCCAGCAGCAGTTGCGGAAGTAGAGCTCCCGGATCCGAATCCCGCAACGCGACGGCGCTCCGCGGTGAAGATGTCTCTCACTCGCGCAGTCTAGACTTGGGACCACGGTCACGAGAGAGAGAAAATATAAATTGGAGGTCCTCCCAAAAGTGGGGAGACCTTTATTGATTATTGGTGTATTTTTCTAGGCCAAATACCCCACTATATATAGGGGGAGGGGAGGTACTACCTCCCCTAAAGTCCCGGGGTGGGACTAAAGGAGAGGAGGGGGAGGAGGTGGCCGCCAGCCACCTAGTGGGACCCGCGCGGGGGGGGGGGGGGGGGGGGGCTAGGCCTAGCCGGCCTCCCCTTTGCCCCTTCTCCCTCTCTCCTTTCCCCTAATGGGCCCTCTCCCTCCGTAATTGGCCCATTAAGCCTTTTTGACCTTTAATTGATTTTCTCTTTATTAAATAATTATGAATAAATGATTAAATCAATATTTAACATTCATTCACACATTATCTAATCTCCGTGGTCATGGAACACCTTCCACCTCCACTCCGGACATCCTCCGGACTTACCGAAACCCTTCCGGTTTTCTCCCTTCTTTTCTTCGGTGATTCTACCGATCCTATAAATGCTCTCTTAGCATCATCAAGCCCTTAAGCGTGATACCCTACGGTTCGGGAACACTCCAAACATGGTCGGGACACTCCCGCACCAATGATCGACAGAGGGACCTGGATGGCCATGTGACCCCAGTGCGTTCCACGAAGATCTTTCGTCGTTTGAACCGGGACAGTCGTGTATTATTCCCTTTGTCACTCGATACTTGCATTGCCCGAGATCTGATCAATGACATCACCATGTCGTGTTCAATCTCGTTACTGAACAATGCTACTTGACTCGTTCCGACAAGTGATATCCCTGTGATCCAATCACACGCTGCGCAACTATTGGATATAACTTCTCCGAGTGGACCCTTGAGTATCTTCCCGTCACATGGACGGACAAATCCTGCTCTTGACATATATTGCCTCTACGGTTTCCTCCGAATACATGAACACACTTTTATAACCACCATTTTACCGGATGGTGTTTGATGCTATCTAAGCACTCTCGGAGAGACAGTGATTGATATAGCCTCACGGTCTAAGGAATAGTCTACGAGGATCCATTTCTAATCGTCGTAACTTGAACTTTGTGACATGATCGGGTCACGATGTTTAGGTTGGGTATTGGTTCATCATCTCATTCTCTGAATGAGATGACCTCATTTCCAACTGGCATAAATGCCACATGATCAGGAAACATGATCATTCGTTGACCAATGAACCAGTGACTAGAGTTTCACTGGGAACCCCTGGTTTGTTTGTATATCACACGTGTATTGATGTTTCCACTCAATACAGTTATAGCATGATATAAAACTTAATCATAAACTATATGAAATATGATAATAGTCCTTACCACTATTTGACTCTAGGGCATATTTCCAACAGTCTCCCACTTGCACTAGAGTACAAATACACTAGCTGCATTTGTTCTCAATCATTGGCACCATATACCCGGTACCCCGAACATGCTTGCTCATGGAAGAGGTTGAGTCTTGGGTCTGTATTTTACAGTCCCAAATCCTTTGCAACTTACTAATGTCACCTTGATTGACATTAATATTTTATCATCATATGATAGCATCTGTGTGTATGTATCTTTGCTATGGCAGCATAACGAGGCCTGATTCCAGGAGCCTACAGTGACGTTAGATCAACCTCGAGGGCTTTCTCATGGGCATTGTGCCCTGGGACAAATCATTCTACGTTAAAAGCGAACTAGCCCCGCCATAACATTATACAACATTTTAGATGGTACCCTTATCTATTATTATAAATGTATTCACCGAAACACTAGTGCACTTTGTGCAACTTTCGATGTTTTGTTCACCTCGCTTCCTACTTGACTTTGATTGGTATCTATAGGAGTTTCCAACATATTCCCTTATAAACATAACTCTTTATGCTGTAAGATATGTTATCCTTCATGGATTTGGAAAATGTGTCCACAGTTCTCTACTAGACACTGCGGACAAGCTTAACTCAACGTTCTGTGATTCGAACTTAATCACTTTTAAACGTTTCCTTATTTGGATCACATATTATGCTAAGTTATCATCATGGTTTACTAAGATAGAACCAATGTATCAACATAGTGGATGACGATCATCCTTTTCTTTCTTTCAACCATTGATGTTAAACTTAATACTATTCCTAATTTGAGTTATCAAGGATCACTTCCTTAATTAACTCCTATTCTGAAACCCTTTTCAGAATCCCTTAAGGAATGCTACATAATATCACAATACGCCTATTATCAACTTCTACACCTTATAAATCATTATTTATAAGTATTTTCCCTTTCATTCTTAACATACTTAAGAATTACTCCTATAATCTCCCAATCAAAATATGTTCCTACATATTTGAGTTTGAGACTCGTATTGCTCCCACTTAAAAATATGTTAATCACATATTGTTTCAGGAAGACTTTCATAGCTCCCACTCAATTTTATGCAAATTGCATATCTCCTTTACTATTTTGAATAACTTCAAAATCCTTTGATCAAATATCAAACTTGGAGATTTACTATGAGATACTAGTACTTTACTAGTTTTAAATCCACTAGACATTTAGCACACATGAATCAAATTCATTTGAATTCATCCAATACTTGACAAATTGTGCATTAGTCATTCACCCCCTTTTTCCACTATGGCTTTGTAGTCATTTGGGAAATTTCAAGTAACCCCTTTTACTTGTGAGATTCAGCAACGAATTGCTTTCTAATCTCAAGGGAATTTTCCTTTTAGGATTTCTCACAATTCTAGTTTACCATTATTTCCTTTGTAGTTCGTAGGTAGTCATGTTTCAAAAATCATGACAAATGATTCACAAATGTCTCCATACAAGATATGGATTTACATTTTTCATGTAGTGAACAACAATAGTGGAGGGAAAAACACAATGATTCATTCCTTCTGTGAAATACACGGTGTTCAAGTTATTTCGCCGAACTTAGGCATGATATATATGTGACAAGAAATCAAATGAATTTCACATATTATCACATAACTTTGAATTTAAACAATGGTTTCATTCATTAATGAAATATCATTAAGTTGGGTATTTTAAACAAGGCATTTTAATGTTTTACAAATGTTCACTCATTATCAATTAGTTTCAAACAACAAGGATAATTCACACATAATCAAACAAGATATGAACACGAATAGAAATCATTCATAAAAGCAGAACAACTGTTTGTTACAAACTCATATGAATAACCATCTCACGAAGTGTAAGACACACTAAAGAAGTTCACAATCTCTTGATTACAATAATCATCCTAAACATAAACTAAATGATAAATGTCGAGGGAGAGTGTCGTCGGCCATCATCATCATGCTCGCCATCAACACGCAACGTCACCTCCTCTCCAGCAAGCACCTCTCATGCAGAAGGACCTGTTTTCAGTAAAACAGAACAAGTATCAGATATACTTAACACTGCAATGTGTTTGCAAGATTATAACATTTATAAAACTATATATCAAATATATACCTTGGTCATCGATGACCTCTCCGGCAATTGGTTCAACCTTTACGTTCCGGAAACGTAATATGAACTCATGGAAATCCAATGCTTCCGTATCACCACTCATGATGCTACTCCGGACATGTCCTTTGTAGCTGGGAGGCAATGACCAAAGCAGTACGTCTATCGCAAATGGATCAGCCATCCAGTAATCCACGAAGTGAACCAGTCTCATGTGTGCATCAAGCATGCACTCCAAGTGACTCTTCACACATGTATGCTCCTCCATCTGTATGGAAAGGAACTCTCCAAGCAACTCGTGCTTCCACATGCGCACATGGCCTATGAACTCTGCTCTCAGCTGATCCACCATCGAATATGGGTCAAGATCACCCATGAGCGGATGTAGTTCATCCACCATCCCGTAACACATTATTATCTGAATGTAAGTGGACATCTCTTGGCGATAATAGCGGTCTGCCAGCTCTTGTGGAGTCTCATAGTAGTCTGGCTCAGTCAAATCCATCGTGCGGCGTATGTAGTCTACCACATGATTCCTAGTAAGGAGATCATCTAGGCGCACAAGCCAACTAGAGAAGTTGGATCCATCAAGTCTAAGTTTCTCACCCTTTACCCAATCCTCAATGGCAAATTAAGCTTCACGGTGTGCCATCTACATTTATAATTGCAAAAGGAATTTAGACTAAGTTTATAATTAAATGAGTTAATAATAACTCCACTCAGAAACACCTATCCCCAATGAGGGTTCCTAGTGATAACACGACCCCTATCAGCCACATCTCCCCCGATCATCACGGCCATCAATGTGGGTTCAAGGGTGGACGCTAAACGTCGGTCACATCATTCATGCGACTCGTGCTCGATCTTTCGACCATCCGCGTTCTGAGGCCATGTCTGTACATGCTAGGCTCGCCAACTCAACCTTAGTGTTTTCGCTGTGCAACATGGCTTACACCCACTGTATGTGAACGTAGATATGTGTGACACCCAGGCCTGTAACCTTGGATCGCCTCATACCGAAGAACTTTCTTGGTGGTGCACACTAAGGGGGAACACAATCGTTGGTATTTTTAACAGGGATCATCTTATTAGGTTACCGTCGAGTATCTAATACTAGCACACAATAAGACATACAAACAATAACATTGAATGTAAATGCTATGTGATATGGTCCTTCACGTCGTGATCTCCATCCGCCGTCACCGGGTTCCGGCGCCAGGGTTCCGGCGCCGTAGACACCAGGGTACCGGTGTCATTCCGGCGTGGTAGTTTGTCATTTCCGTGACTATCTACTACTATGCAACAAAAGGTAATCACTTTAACTTTGCCACAACCATATCACAAAGCAACGCCCTCCTGCAAAACAAAGTTAGACGCCTCTACTTTATCTTTGCATGTTTTACGTGGTTGAATGGGCTTTCGTACAAGAACCGTTCTTACCTACGAACTTTCAGCACAACGTTGATCAAGTACTTGTCTCTACTACACCCCTTTCGGGGCCCTCCATTGCAAATGGTATACCAACTAATGCGAGAGAGACAGACACCCCCCTAAGCCACTTTATACGGTACAAGCCGTATGTCAAGCATGGACTAGTCTCGCGAATGAACGCGTAAAGTCGGTTGGGGGCCGCTTCATCAAGCATTACTGCGTTATGCACAAGTACACGTGGGAGGGTAACAACTAAAAGATCAACACCCACACGCTACATCTCGTGTGTTCTACCCGTACTAGCATTACTACACATAGATCTAGCTCTAATACCACTATAGGGGTTCCGCGCATAAAAACAATAAATTTTACTCCACGCCCCTGAACCCCTGAAGCTGCCAGAACCTATCTATTAGTAATACAGTAACAAAAGGGGCTTTTCGCGAACTTACCCTTGAAGATCGAAAGTGTTGTCAACGCTCAGGAGAGCATGGTTGATGTAGACGAGATGAAGCCGACCTCAAGGTCGTGATGAAGTCCTTGCGCTCCTTCTGGCTCCAACGACTTGAGTGCCTCAAGTGCGACACCTCGCGGGGAGTAACACACGTCCGGTGCCTGACGATGACTCCCGCTTCCCTGATCCAGCAGCAGTTGCGGAAGTAGAGCTCCTGGATCCAAATCCTGTAGCGCGACGGCGCTCCGCGGTGAAGATGTCTCTCGCTCGCGCAGTCCAGACTTGGGACCACGGTCACGAGAGAGAGAGGGGGAGAGAGAAAATATCAATTAGAGGTCCTCCCAAAAGTGGGGAGACCTTTATTGATTATTGGTGTATTTTTCTAGGCCAAATACCCCACTATATATAGGGGAGGGGAGGTACTACCTCCCCTAAAGTCCCGGGGTGGGACTAACGGAGAGGAGGGGGGAGGAGGTGGCCGCCGCCCACCTAGTGGACCCCACGCAGGGGGGCGGGGGGCTAGGCCCAGCCAGCCTCCCCTTTGCCCCTTCTCCCTCTCTCCTTTCCCCTAATGGGCCCTCTCCCTCCGGAATTGGCCCATTAAGCCTTTTTGACCTTTAATTGATTTTCTCTTTATTAAATAATTATGAATAAATGATTAAATCAATATTTAACATTCATTCACACATTATCTAATCTCCGTGGTCATGGAACACCTTCCACCTCCACTCTGGACATCCTCCGGACTTATCGAAACCCTTCTGGTTTTCTCCCTTCTTTTCTTCGGTGATTCTACCGATCCTATAAATGCTCTCTTAGAATCATAAAGCCCTTAAGCGTGATACCTTACGGTTCAGGAACACTCTAGACATGGTCGGGACACTCCCACACCAATGATCGACAGAGGGACCTGGATGGCCATGTGACCCCTGTGAGTTCCACAAAGATCTTTCGTCATTTGAACCGGGACAGTCGTGTCTTATTCCCTTTGTCACTCGATACTTGCATTGCCCGAGATCTGATCAATGACACCACCATGTCGTGTTGAATCTCGTTACTGAACAATGCTACCTAACTTGTTCCGACAAGTGATATCCTCGTGATCCAATCACACACTGCGTAGCTATTGGATATAACTTCTCCGAGTGGGCCCTTGAGTATCTTCCCGTCACATGGACGGACAAATCCCGCTCTTAACATATATTTCCTCTACGGTTTCCTCCGAATACCTGAACACACCTTTATAACCACCGTTTTACCAGATGGCGTTTGATGCTATCTAAGCACTCTCGGGAGACAGTGATTGATATAGCCTCATGGTCTAAGGAATAGTCTACCAGGATCCATTTCTAATCATCGTAACTTGAACTTTGTGACATGATCGGGTCATGATGTTTAGGTTGGGTATTGATGACCCACAAGTATAAGGGGTGTATTACAGTATTTTCGATAAGTAAGAGTGTCGAACCCAACGAGGAGCAGAAGGTGCTGGCTAGTGGTATGGATCAGGAATTCTCTGCAAATACTTAGCAAACGGATTTTTAGGGGTTTTCGATAAAGCAAGTAAACAAAGTACGAGTAAATAAAAGACAGTAGGAATAAATGCAGCAAGTGGCCTAATCCTTTATGCAGCAAAGGACAAGCCGGTTGTATTACTTAAGATGACCAAACGTTCTCGAGGACACATGGGAAGACTGTCAAGTGCTTTCACTTCATATAGTTGATTAATCTTCTTTAGCTTGCTAATTGTTGTGTGGGTGAACCTGTGCTAATGTACCACCCCATCCAAGACTAATACATACTTGTGATTATACCCCTTGCAAACATCCGTAAGTACAAGAAAGTAATTAAGGTAGAAACCTAACCACAACTTTAAACTCTAAGACCCTTACGTCCCTTGTGCAATGGTTTCCTAATGGAGGTTCAGGTTTCTGTCACTCCGGCAACCCCTACGATTAGTAGCCAAATACACAATGCATTCCCCTAGGCCCATATAGGTGAAGTGTCATGTAGTCGATGTTCACATGACACCACTAGAAGAAGTACACCACAACTTAAATAACAATCTATTGAATCTTTCTCAACACAACTCCACTACTAACAACAAGACTTCTCCCATGTCCTCAAGAACAAAACGAACTACTCACAAGACATCATATGGATCATGATCAGAGATGGAATAATGATGTATAACAATCTGAACATAAACAATAATTCAATGGTTCACTCAATATCATCAACTACAAGGAGTAATCAACGCCGGGAAAGTTTCCCCTATGAACTAATGCAAGATTCAACACAATTGTTACAGCAATATGGAGATGGTGATGAGGGTGATGATGGTGATGATGGTGGTGATGATGATGATCCCGATGAAGTCCAGCTTGATGGTGGTGTTGATGGCGATGATCTCCCCTCTCCGGGAAGGAATTCCCCCGGCAGAAATCTGTCTACCGGAGAGATTTTCTCTCTCGGTGTTTTCCGCCCCGCAGAGGCGGCGGAATCTTTCTGTGGTCGCTCCCTAAGTCTTAGGGTTTCGGGAGGATAATATACGCCAGAGGAGAGAGGCTGGAGTGGGCCAGGGTGGCCACACCACCTCCTAGCATGGCCTAGGGCTGCCCGCGCCATGGGGTTATGTGGGCCCCCTGTGGCCCATCTCCACTCTGTCTTCTGGCATCCTTAGTCTTCTGGAAAAATAGGATTTTCCATATATTTTCCCGGATTTTCTGATCTTCGTGAATTTTTCCTCCAAACAGCACCTTTTCCATCAGAATCCTGACTGCAGCGGTCCATGCTCCAAAAGTCATCAACCATGCAAAAATAGATGAAATAACATAAGTATCACCTCTCAATATGAAATATATCAATGAATAATACTGAATTAAGGCATAGAATAGTGATGCAAAATGGACGTATCAAATCCCCCCAAGGTTAGACTTCGCTTGTCCCCAAGCGAAACTGAGCTCAATAAACATGGCCTCGGGTTTATGGAGTGAAGAGTCGATAAAATAATACGGACAAGAAGCATCACATTCATCAATACATAGATCATAATAGAAGACAACTCACTATTATATAACTCAACTCGTAACGAGGAAAGGAAACACAATAAAGATACATAAAGTGAATCATAATTGGTAATGGCAAACTTAGCTCTTGGTCGAAGAATAGTTGATAATTTGCTGGAGTTCACAAATAGCTGATTTTTCAATGAAAGCTTTCAAAGTAGTAAACATCAAGATAAGAGCAATGTGCAAAACAAGGAACATAAGACATGATTGAATAAATCATCATATGAATGAATGAAACACATCAACTCAAAATACTTGCTGAGATAGAAAGGAGTAGGTTTACTGACTCAACTACAAAGTAAAAGAAAGGGCCCTTCAAAGAGGGAAGCAGGGATTGCAAGTCTCATAAAGAGCTCCCAAAAATTATGATACTTACTAGCTTTTAGCTCTCATTGCCCCTATCATAGGCATCTTTAGGTGATTAAGGTTAAAGTGATCAAATATGAGGATATGCATTAACAAGTTATAAGTTGAGAATCTCATGTCCCTTGAATACGAGGGCCGCTCCTCATCCTACTCAAGTTTAGTCACCGGTAAGTTCTTGTCATTGTAAGCATATGTGTATTATAGAGAACCGCCAACGGGGTACCCCTTGCCCGATGATACGGAAGAATCCCCATATCAAAATGACAAGGCAAGCAGACATCAAGCATCTCTGCAATCTTCTTATTTACCATGGGAATATGGTGCTTTTTTCTCTCTTTCCTCTTTTCATAATATCTCTTTTTTTCTTTTTCTCTTTTTCTCAATATCAGACTCTTTTTTTATAAGAAGAATGCTTCATAGATACTCGTTATGGTTACGCTGCAGGTTTCCACCATGTCAGCATGGATTAGACCAGTGGCCCAGGCGTTTCTCTAACACACATGCATAACTCCATGGACTTACAAGCTCCCCTTTCATTTCACACCGACGACATCCATAGACAAAAGAACATGATATCAACTTGGTACAAAGTACTAGTGCAACGTTGAAAGCGTTCCCCATGACAGCATGGTTCTGCTAATTCACAACTTACAAAGTGCAAGCATATACGCAACATAGGTGAGCACAATGGTTCAAGTTTATTAAGTGCAAGAAAGTAAAGTGTGCCATCAAGTTCGTGAGAGCTTTAATCACTAATTTTCACATAACAAGTTTAATTTGGGAGGTAGATAAAACAAGAATTTACTTGGAATAGCAATAATGCTACTAGGTAGGTATGGTGGACACAAATGGCAAAGGTTTTGGTTTAAAGGAGGTGGATGCACGAGAAGAATACCCTCTCAGTACATGTTTTTGGCTAGCAAGGCTGGGTAGCAAGTACAAGAATTTAAGGAAACAAACAAACATACAAGTGATAAAGACAAACATGCAATCTTCCTTGGAAGCACAGAAGATCTTAACTAGAGAATACTAAACTTATGAGCAAATCAAGAAAAAAAGACGATGAAATAATTTTTCTTTAGAGTACCTTTATCTTTTCTTTCAACTCTCAAAAATAGTGTTGCTACTGACCGAGCCAGGTTTGCCAAAACAAATTAAATTAACTCAATGATCCCAAAGTGATACCAATACTAACAACAAGATCAATCATATAACTACGAATTGAAAACTAATATAAGATATGCAAAAGAGTGAATGATAGAACTTCTCATTAATATTCCATAACGAAAACTCACACCAAGGGATATATATATCTAACGAGAGAGGGGACACTTCCATAATGCAAACCATACTACATAATAACTCCTCTATTCATGATATGACTCTACTAATAAGGTAAAAAGATAGAAGATAGTGATGTGATACCGCGGCACTCCCCCAAGCTTGGAACAAACCAAGGGGATGCCAAACCTGATGACGATTCACTCCTTAGGTGGTGGTGTTATCCTCTCATATTCGTCCGTCTTCCAAGGTAAAGGCTTCCCATCAACAAAGGACATCGTGGTTTCCAACATCCTGAAACTTGCAGCAGCACTTATGAGTTTAAATCTAGCCTCATACTCACAGTTTTGATTTTGAACGTCATAGAACTGTGCTTGCAGTTTGTTGGTTGTTTGGCGGAGTGAGAGGACTTCGTCTTTGAGTTCAGCGGTCTCCTTTTGGTGCTCGGTGATGAGTTCGGAACAAATCTTATGGATGATATCCACTTCGCGCTCCGCCATCTTCTTGTACCTAAAGACTTCTTGTTCCAATGCTTCCATCCTGTCCTCCAGACTTCCTTCACCTTTAGGGCCTTGAACCTCTTTAATCCGAACCTCCCCACCTTCGAGCAATAACTCCTTGGGATGAATCTTCAATTCTCTTATGTATGGGTTGATGATATCTTCCAAGGAATCTCCCTTAACTGGTCCAGTGGAAGATATTGAGGCTACAAATCTGAGATTTTTACCTGGCCAAAACAGATCGAAACAAAAACACGACGAAAACACGATATACGGACCTCGGGGGATCCGGGGGTTATATATTACGAAGTTCCATATCAAAAGGAAGGTACTGGGTGAAAACGGGTCGGAGGCGGAGTCCTAGGTGGCCTCACCACCTGGTAGCGCGGCCAGGGGTGGGCCCACGCCATAGGGTGGTCTGGGCTACCCCGGCTCCGGTTTCGTCCCTTTTTCGCTTCGTAACTTTCCTTATCGACTGAAAACTACAAAAAATATAGTTGTATTGTATTTTCGCGGAACTTTTCTTACCAGAACTGTTACCTATTTGAAAACAGACTCTGCATGTCTCTGAATTTGGTCCTCGATGAATTTCTCCAGAGTTATAACTTGAAAGGCATCAACATCTTCATTGTAAGAATCTCTAGCAATATAGTGTTTGAGTCGCTGTCCATTCACTACTTGTGTAGTATTATCTTTTAGAGAAGAAATTTTTATTGCTCCTGAACGGTATACTTCGTCAATGATGAAAGGTCCTTCCCATTTTGATAGTAGCTTACGTGCAAAAAATCTGAGACGAGACCTATACAATAGAACTTTCTCACCAACATGAAATTCTCTCTTAAGTATTCGCTTGTCATGCCATCTTTTAACTTTTTCCTTAAAGAGCCTAGCATTCTCATAGGCTTCACTCCTCCATTCATCTAAAGAACTTAAGTCAAATAATCTTTTCTCACCAGCGAGCTTACAATCTCTATTTAGTTCTTTCACTGCCCAGTAAGCTTTGTGTTCTAATTCTAAAGGTAGGTGGCAAGCTTTCTCATAAACCATTTTATAAGGAGACATTCCCATAGGATTTTTGTAAGAAGTTCTATAAGCCCATAAAGCATCATTCAACTTCTTAGCCCAGTCTTTTCTAGACCTATTAACAGTCTTTTGCAAGATAGATTTAATTTCTCTATTTGATAACTCCACTTGCCCGCTAGTTTGGGAGTGATAAGTTGAAGCAATTCTATGATTAACAACATATTTAGCAAGGGTCTTCCTAAAACCACCATGAATGAAATGAGAACCCCCATCAGTCATGACATACCTAGGCACCCCAAACCTAGGAAAGATAATATCCTTAAGCATTTTTAGAGAAGTCTCCCTGTCAGCACTCTTCGTAGGAATGGCTTCCACCCACTTAGTAACATAATCAACGACAACAAGAATATGAGTGTAGCCTTTTGAAGGAGGGAAAGGACCCATAAAGTCAAATCCCCAACAATCAAAAGGTTCAATAACTAGAGAGTAGTTCATAGGCATTTCATTGTGTCTAGAAATATTACCAACACGCTGACATTCATCACAAGATAAAACAAATTTTCTTGCATCTTTAAAAAGGGTAGGCCAGTAGAAACCTGATTGTAGTACCTTTTGTGCAGTTCTATCTCCTGCGTGATGTCCTCCATAGGCGCTACCATGACATTTACGCAATATTTCCTTTTGTTCATATTCTGGAACACATCTTCGCATAATACCATACACTCCTTCTTTGTATAAGTGTGGGTCATCCCAAAAATAATGCCTCAAATCATAGAAGAACTTTCTTCTTTGCTGAGCTATAAAAGTTGGAGGCAAATACTTGGAGACAATAAAGTTAGCATAATCAACATACCAAGGGCTTCCTCGCGAGCTCACCCCTACTGCAGCTAACTGTTCATTTGGGAAACTATCATTAACAGGCATAGGGTCAAAAGAGATGTTTTCCAAATGAGATAAATTATCAGCTACAGGGTTTTCAGCACCCTTCCTATGTACTATATGTAGATCAAACTCTTGTAAAAGTAGTACCCATCTAATAAGCCTAGGCTTAGCGTCCTTCTTCGTCATAAGATATTTAATAGCAGCATGATCAGTATGAATGGTTACTTTTGAGTCCACAATATAGGGCCTAAACTTATCGCGGGCAAAAACAATAGCTAGAAATTCCTTTTCCGTAGTGGCATAATTCCTTTGAGCAGCGTCTAGATTCTTACTAGCATAATGGATAACGTTTTACTTTTTATCAATACGTTGCCCAAGGACAGCCCCTACAGCAAAATCACTAGCATCACACATTATTTCAAAGGGTAAACTCCAATCAGGTGGTTGAACGATAGGGGCTGTAGTTAAAGCCTTCTTAAGAGTCTCAAAGCTTCCCTACAATCATCATAAAAAACGAAGGGTACATCTTTTTAAAGAAGATTAGTGAGAGGTTTTGATATCCTAGAGAAGTCTTTAATAAACCTCCTATAGAAACCAGCATGACCAAGGATACTATGAATACCTTTGATGTCTCTTGGACATGGCATCTTCTCAATTGCCTCAACCTTAGCTCTATCAACTTCTATGCCTCTTTCAGAAACTTTATGCCCAAGAATAATCCCTTCATTAACCATGAAGTGGCATTTCTCCCAATTAAGAACAAGATTAGTTTCTTCACATCTCTGCAAAACTTTATCAAGGTTGTGTAGACAATTATCAAAAGAAGTTCCATAGACAGAAAAGTCATCCATGAACACTTCTACAATTTCCTCACAAAAACCATGAAAGATAGCAGACATGCACCTTTGGAAAGTAGCAGGAGCATTACATAAACCAAAAGGCATACGTCTATAAGCATAAGTTCCATAAGGACAAGTAAAAGTAGTTTTTTCTTGATCTTGTTGTTTAACAACAATTTGAGAGAAACTAGAATAACCATCAAGAAAACAAAAATGGGTCTTTTTAGATAACCTTTCCAACATTTGATCAATAAAAGGAAGCGGGTAGTGATCTTTCTTAGTAACTTTATTGACTTTCCTAAAATCGATGCACATCCTATAGCCTACCACTATTCTTTGAGGAATAAGCTCATCATTGTCATTAGGGACAACGGTAATACCTCCCTTTTTAGGAACACAATGAACAGGACTAACCCATTCACTATCAGCAATAGGGTAAATAATACCAGCATCAAGGAGTTTCAATACCTCATCCCTTACCACTTCCTTCATCCTAGGATTTAAACGTCGTTGGTGCTCCACTACTGGCTTCGCATCTGGTTCTATGTTGATAGAATGCTGACATATAGTAGGTGAAATCCCTTTTAAATCATCCAGAGTATAGCCCATAGCTCCGTGATGTTTCCTCAAAACTTCCAATAACCTTTCTTCTTCCTTCCCTGAAAGTTTAGCGCTAACAATAACAGTATATATCTTTTGTTCATCAATATAAGCATATTTAAGATCATCAGGGAGAGGTTTTAGATCGAAAACCGGATCCTTTTTAGGTGGCATCGTGGTACCCAAGTCTTCTACAGGCAAGTCGTGCTTAAGCATCATAGGTTGATCACAGAGAATCCTATCAATCTCATTCCTTTCTTCCATGAAGATTTCACTTTCATGATCTTCCATAAATTGCTACAAAGCATTGTTAGGAGCAAGAGAAATAGAAGCAAGTTGTTCAACCCTAAAATCCTCATTATGGGTTTCCTCTTCGCAAGGTTCTTTAGCAAATTTCAAAAAAATAAACTCATAAGATTCCCCATCAAACTTAGTCAAGATTTTCTCCCTCTTGCAATCAATAATAGGTCCACAAGTACTCAAGAAAGGTCTACCAAAAATGATAGGGTAGGTTTTACTAGCAGCAGAACCAAGTACTAGAAAATCAGCAGGGTACTTAATCTTACCACAAAGAACTTCCATGTCTCGTACAATACCAATTGGAGAGATGGTCTCTCTATTAGCAAGGTGAATGACCACATCAATCTCTTCCAACTCGCAAGGACTGATTTCATGCATAATTTCTCTGTAAAGCTCATAAGGAATAGCACTAGAACTTGCACCAATATCACATAAACCATAATAGCAATGATCACCAATTCTAACAGAAAGCACAGGAACACTAGCCTTTTTAGTTCTATTGGGATGTGAAACAATATTAGAAGCGTCCTCACAAAAGACTATGTGCCCATCTTCTACGCTTTTAGTGACAAGGTCTTTCACAATTGCTACCACAGGTTCAATGTTTATTTGTTCATCAGGTTTTACAGTTCTTTTTTCACTTTTGGTGATTACATTAGTTATCATAGGATGGTCTTTTACCTTTTCGGGGAAGGGAATCTTATCAATATAAGGTTTAGGTAAGATGGGGTCAATAATGCAATACTCAACACTTCCAATAGGAGCATAGTCAACAATATCTTTGTAAGGTGCATGGTATTTGTTCCATCCCCTTTTTGGAATTTCGATATAGGAAGCAAAATCTCTAAAGCAATTCGTAATAACTTGCAAATCAAGACCATAAATATTACTAATATTTTGAAAGTCATCGGTTCCCATAAAAGATTCACTGCATTCATAATCATAATTTATACCTGACTTTCTACCTTTGTCATTCTCCCAAGCTTCAGCATTGTCTTGAATACGGTCCAGAAGATCCCATTTAGCTTCTTCTTCCATGCGAGTGAATGATCCAGCACAAGAAGCATCCAATAAATCTTTATCATGTAGAGGGAGCCTTGCATAAAAGTCATTGATAATAATATTGTTGGGGAGCTCATGAATGGGACATTTGAGCATTAGTAACTTCAATCTCCCCCAAGCTTGAGTTGTACTCTCTCCATCAAGAGGCCAAAAGTTATATATTTGATTCCGATCTTTATGAATCTCACTAGGAGGATAAAACTTTGAATAAAAGAGAGGCACTATTTCCTCCCATTCCTGAGCTTGAGCATTCTTCAGCAGCTTATACCATTCCTCAGCTCTTCCTTTTAGCGATAATGAGAATAACTTCTTCTTAACTTGATCTGTAGTAATACCTGCACACTTGAATAACCCGCATAATTCGTGTATAAAGAGTAAATGATCACCGGGATGGACAGTTCCATCCCCAACATAGTAGTTATCCATAACACGATCAATAATTCTTGTAGGTATTTTGAAAACATCATTCTCAGCAGGTCGTATCTTATCTACTACCTTAGCAGTGGTAGTAGCATTATCAAATAAGAAACTCAGCGAATTATCCATAACGAAAATA
This sequence comes from Avena sativa, assembly GCA_916181665.1. Lineage (NCBI taxonomy): Eukaryota > Viridiplantae > Streptophyta > Magnoliopsida > Poales > Poaceae > Avena > Avena sativa. The sequence continues at coordinate 549,964,213 of OV702290.1, read as the reverse complement.
AAGCAACTAACAAGAGTAAACAATACTCACAGTGGAAGTTTCCTTTACTAGTTCCACTCTCCAATAGCGCTTCACTCCCCGGCAACGGCGCCAGAAAATTGTCTTGATGACCCACAAGTATAGAGGGTGTATCACAGTATTTTTGATAAGTAAGAGTGTCTAACCCAACAAGGAGCAGAAGGTGCTGGCTAGTGGTATGGATCAGGAATTCTCTGCAAATACTTAGCAAACGGATTTTTAGGGGTTTTCGATAAAGCAAGTAAACAAAGTACGAGTAAATAAAATACAGTAGGAATAAATGCAGCAAGTGGCCCAATCCTTTATGCAGCAAAGGACAAGCCGGTTGTATTACTTAAGATGACCAAACATTCTCGAGGACACATGGGAAGACTATCAAGTGTTTTCGCTTCATATAATTGATTAATCTTCTTTAGCTTGCTAAGTGTTGTGTGGGTGAACCTGTGCTAATGTACCGCCCCATCCAAGACTAATACATACTTGTGATTATACCCCTTGCAAACATACGTAAGTACAAGAAAGTAATTAAGGTAGAAACCTAACCACAACTTTAAACTCTAAGACCCTTACGTCCCTTGTGCAATGGTTTTCTAACGGAGGTTCATGTTTTTGTCACTCCGGCAACCCCTACGATTAGTAGCCAAATACACAGTGCATTCCCCTAGGCCCATATAGGTGAAGTGTCATGTAGTCGACATTCACATGACACCACTAGAAGAAGTACACCACAACTTAAATAACAATCTATTGAATCTTTCTCAACGCAACTCCACTACTAACAACAAGACTTCTCCCATGTCCTCAAGAACAAAACGAACTACTCACAAGACATCATATGGATCATGATCAGAGATGGAATAATGATGTATAACAATCTGAACATAAACAATAATTCAATGGTTCACTCAATAGCATCAACTACAAGGAGTAATCAACACCGGGAAAGTTTCACCTATGAACTAATGCAAGATTCAACACAATTGTTACAGCAATATGGAGATGGTGATGAGGGTTCTGATGGTGATGATGGTGGTGATGATGATGATCCCGATGAAGTCCAGCTTGATGGTGCTGTTGATGGCGACGATCTCCCCTCTCTGGGAAGGAATTCCCCCGGCAGAAATCTGTCTGCCGGAGAGATCTTTCTCTCTCGATGTTTTCCGCCCCGCAGAGGCGGCTGAATCTTTCTGTGGTCGCTCCCTAAGTCTTAGGGTTTCGGGAGGATGATATACGCTAGAGGAGAGAGGCTGGAGTAGGCCACGGTGGCCACACCACCTCCTGGCGTGGCCTAGGGCTGCCCGTGCCATGGGGTGGTGTGGGCCCCCTGTGGCCCATCTCCACTCCGTCTTCTGGCATCCTTAGTCTTCTGGAAAAATAGGATTTTCCATATATTTTCCCGGATTTTCTGATCTTCGCGAATTTTGCCTCCAAACAATACATTTTCCATCAGAATCCTAACTGCAGCGGTCCATGCTCCAAAAGTCATCAACCATGCAAAAATAGATGAAATAACATAAGTATCACCTCTCAATATGAAATATATCAATCAATAATAGTGAATTAAGACATAGAATAGTGATGCAAAATGGATGTATCAGGTATTGGTTCATCATCTCATTCTCCGAATGAGATGACCTCATTTCCAACTGGCATAAATGCCACATGATCATCCGTTGACCAATGAGCCAGTGACTAGAGTTTCATTGGGAACCCCTGGTTTGTTTGTATATCACACGTGTATTGATGTTTCCACTCAATACAGTTATAGCATGATATAAAACTTAATCATAAACTATATGAAATATGATAATAGTCCTTACCACTATTTGACTCTAGGGCATATTTCCAACAGTAATTATGTGGCACATATTCCTATGCACCACAGAAATCTCAAAATTCTTTGGCGCATATTGCCAATATGCGCCATAGATTTTTTTCCGAATTTAAAGGAAAAAAGCGGGCCAGAACTCAAATTTCTGTGGCGCATATTGCCAATATGTGCCACAGATTGTTTTTCAAATTTCAAAAAAGATGGCCAGGTCTAGATCTACTCCGAAGTGGGGGTCGCCGGAGGTGGTGGTGGCCGGAGGAGGGGGTCGCCATAGGAGGAGGAGGCCACCGGAGGTGGTGGCCATAGGAGGAGGAGATCGCTGGAGTTAGTTGTCGAAGGCGAGGAGGTCGCTAGAGGTGGTAGCCAGAGGAGGATGTGGCTGCCGGAGGAGGAGGTGGTTGCAGAAGGTGGTGGCCGGAGGAGGAGATGGCCTCTAGAGGAGGGGGAGGGGGTCGTCGGTGGTGGATGAGGAGAAGGAGTTCGCTAGAGGAGGAGGTCACCGGGTGGTGGAGGTAGGGGAGGAAGCCATGTCGGAGAGTGGAGAAGGAGGAGGGAGGAGAAAGGGAGGAGAAGGAGAGAAGAGAAGAAGTGGAGGTGAGAAGAAGTGGAGAAGAGGAGTAAAGGAGAGGAGAGAAGTAGAAAAGAGAGAGGAGAGAAGGAGAAAAGTGAGGGAGGAAGGGCGTCGGAGGGATTCAAATTTAGAATCCCGCCCAATAATTCTGTAGCGCATATTTCACAAAATTGTCTCCCCCTGTTTTTGCAGGAAAAAATCTTCTTTTTGAAATATTTTTTTACTTTTTCGAATTTGGGGATTCTGTAAAATCCAGAACGACCTTTGGTCATTGAATTCGGATGGGAATTTCGAGGTAGTCGTTTTGATAGGTTAAACATTTTTTTGTGCCATAATATGCAAAAGTTATGGCCGTTTTACCGTGCCATGATCTTTTTTATTTCCAAAATACATCGAAATTCATGTTTTTCAATTTTCCCTACAACTATACACCAAAATATAACTACATCTCAAAATAATTTTTTTGAAGCTCTTATTATTTTCGTTTATTTTTTATAAAACTGAAAAGGCCATTCCGAGGGGGGGGGGTGTGGGATCTGTTTTCGACTTTCTGTGGCGCATATCTCTATATGCGCCAGATATGCGCCATAGAATCATCAATTTCTATGGCGCATTTATACATATGCGCCATATAATTATCTCACCCTTAGTTGGTTGTGGGTCCAATCAAATTTCTGTGGCGCACGGAAAAATATGCGCCACAGAAACACACATTTATGTGGCGCATATGGTTGCTAGCGCCACAGAATTACCATATTTATGTGGCGTTTTGTCTATATGTGCTACATAATTAATTCTATGGAGCATGCCCTTTTATATGCGCCAAAAAAGCCTTTCTATCTATAGCTAGTTTGCTAGTAGTGAAAGATCCTGAAATAAAAACACATGATAAAATAAACAGACGGTAAACAATGTAGCTAAACAAATAAAACATTCGTGAAATACACGTACCCTTTTTTTGTTCTGAAGCGCGTACGGTAGAGCTAAGAACCTGCAAGCGAATGAAAACACGAAGCTTAATGACAAAAAACTAAATAACGCATACAACAAAGGAAAGGTGAAGCTTACCTACCATGCAAAATCGCTTTATGGTCGAGAATAGAAAGATCCCCGTAGAAGCAGAAAGACGAATTGAGTACAGAAAGAGCGGATGAGGAAGGAGCAAATCATACCTAAGAAGTATATACCGTTCGAGGAAAAGACCGAAGTGGAAATATCTCTGGCGAGGAGAGCATCGTCTAAAAGCTAGAGTATGGAGTGTTATAGTATATGTAGATTGTACTAGCTCTTTCCATCAGTTCGGACTTTTAGTTGCGTTGGCATGAAGCTTAATATGGTATTAGAGCTCAGGGTCTCGAGTTCGAGTCCTGGTTTTCGCAATTTATTAAAAATTGTTGGTAGCCCCCTTTGTGTCTACGCTATACCTCTGAGACTGTTATATTCACGTTTTGATTTGTCCTCCCCCGTCACATGTGAGAGGGGGTATTACAGTATATGTGAATTGTACTAGCCCTTTCCATCAGTTCGGACTTTTAGTTGCGTTGGTTAGTGCACGAAGCTTAATAACTTTTGGTTGCGTTGGTTAGTGCATGAAGCTTGACATGGTATTAGAGCTCAGGGTCTCGAGTTCGACTCCTGGTTTTCGCAAATTATTAAAAATTGCTGGTAGCCCCCTTTGTGTCCACGTATATGCCTCTTGAGCTATACCTCTGAGACTGTTATATTCACGTGTTGACTTGTCTTCCCCGTCACACGTGAGAGGGGATGTTACAGTATATGTGGATTGTACTAGCTCTTTCCATCAGTTCAGACTTTTGGTTGTGTTGGTTAGTGCATGAAGCTTGACATGGAGAAGAGAAGATCGAAGAAGAAGTAGCTCCGCGAGGAGAGCACATCACAAAAGCTAGAGCAAGAAGAAGGGAAGAACGAAATAACAACGCAGGGTGTATGCATCGTGAGGAGCATGAAGAAGAGTCGTGAACGGCAGAGTAGCATGGCTTCAGAGAAAACCGCGTACCACACGTACAATGTCATAAAAGCGGTAGGTAGATTCGCGCCTACGGTAGTCTATTGTACCAGCAGCGCTATCCGCCACAATAAACCGCAGCCTGCGAGGGATAATGGTGCCAGTTCAACCGTGGACGGGCCCAGTTCCACGATCTGGACGCGAGAAACTATGGATGCCGATGCGTACTTCTATGCTCTACGATGCTAGGTTGTCTCTCCACCCGCGCAAACCCGCGCTGTCTACGATCTACGCTAACAAATGGTAATCATCTAAAGCGGCACGTCATATCTTAAAAGGGCCCATGATAGCTCCAAATTTATCACTTTTTACCATTGGTTTTCCTCTTGTTTATTGCCGGATTTCACTGAGATTACCCCTTTCCACTAATGTTAATGTCGTAATTAGCAAATCCTTGATTTCTTGTGTTTGTTTTCAGGCAATGAACATTTATTGAAGATCTAATAGCATTTATGGGATAATTACACCAGAATAAGCAAATCTCAAATTGTAGCAACTTCCATTGGAGACGTTCTGAATACTTAACGACCACTAATACGGTCGAGACGTGCCCGTACCGCCCGCCTGTACTACCCACCGACACCTTCCTTATATCAAGGCAAGCAACTTTCGTGAAGGAGGAGAGATGAGAAGAACCATAGAACAAAAGATACAGCCGCCACAAGCCATCTAGAGGAGAAGATAAGATCTGGAAGAGGAGAAGAACTTCGCCTTGTTCCTCCATGATCTCCAACCTCTAAACCACACACTCTACCATCATTCCATCACTACTTAGAGAGAGAGAGAGAGATTGTCGCTTGTAAGATTAGGGTTTGATACTTTGATCTACCTTCGGTTTGTATTTGATTTGATCTTTAATCGCTATTGTGGTTTGCTATAATAACTTTGAGATGATTTTCATTTGCAATACAATTATGCCTTTGATTTGTCTTCCTTTCATGTCTGAGTAAATCCCTATATGCGTGGAAGATGTAGGGGATTGGTGAGATGTATTGTGCCTCCTTTAAATCCATCCATTTGTGATCGTTGTAATGTTTTATTTAAATAGTGAGAATGAATATCTATGTTTGCCTAATGCTTGTTATCTAATTTAAGGGCCCAGGTAACATGATCCAAAGATCTCATAGGTATGAACTTGTATGCTAGTAATTCGGCGACCCTCGAGTGACACAGCCGGTATAAAAGAAGAGCTAGCACTACTCGAGGACAACAAGGAACCATCAAGATTAAAGCCTTGATCGAGTCACAAGATCTTAATTAATACGCTGACCATGACCGTGGTAACAGGCAGATATGTCATTGGGATTGGGAAGGATTGGCCATGAGGACTCCTAGTAGGTATATGAGTTGTTTTCCTACTCACTTATAAATAAAAAATATCACTATCACTTATTCCACTCATTCCATTTGGCACTTTCACTATCACCATAAACTGTTTCTCTCCGCGCCTAACTTTTCATCTGCAGGACATTTACACACCTTTCGCATCTTTACTTTTATGCAATTTACTTATTTCCTAATCAAGTTTCTCTATCTTTTACTCACCACTTCCACCGTCAACTTTTGCACTCAATTTACTCAAGACCTGTGACACCTTGGGTGCGACAGAAACACCACATAAAAACATTTTCCTAGGCTCCTTGTTGGGATCGATATAGAAATTGGAACTAATACTTCCGTGAAAACATTGTCTGATGAACCTGTGCTTGTAGGCCATCATCCCACGTCCGTGAGAAGCCGCACCCATACTGAACTGATGTCGCCACGATGACCATGTGCGGGGCCCATGGCCACAAGAAACCGCGGTCGACATGGGCTCACAATGCCACTTCTGCTCTAGGCAGGCCCCACGACCGTGATAGTCCGTAGACACCATAGGATCACAGTTTCACGTTGTCTCTTGGCCCCGGTGGGTGCGGAACATTGTAGTCCCTAAAACGCCTCCCACGTGGTACTGTCCGTGTACGCTGATGGCAGGCCCAGTTAGCGCGCGCGGCTCACCTTCCAGCGGAGCAAGGTATGACGGCGCGTGGTACTCCCGTCCATGGGCCAGAATCTTTCGCCCTGGGTCACTGCGGGTCCCGCCTCACAAGATAGTAAAGCTCTGTTGCGACATCACCGCGTGTCCTCCTCGGCGTCCATTCGACGGTCGAAAAGAATCGGGATGACGTGGATAACAGTTTGAGCTGAAATAATCTAGCACTATTATTTACTCCTAATACATATTATTAAATTCCTTTTGATCCGAAACACCTTTCGGTTTATTCCCAACGACTTCATATTCTGCTGAAACTATTCTGGTCCTCCTTCAGAATGATTCCGACGTTCTCATCTCTTTCTCAATGGTGATCCCAACCTTCCATAATGATCTCAGAATATCGTAAGACCCTTAAGTGTGTTACGCTATGATACATTGCAAATATATCCATAATTTTTGATGTTCCATGCTTGGTTTTATCTACTTTCTTGTATTTTGTCCACACTTTGGAGTACTTTCCATATAATTTCTTGGACTAACCTATTAACAAGAGCCACAGGGCCAGCTGCCTATTTTCTGCTGTTTTTGGTTCCAGGAAAGTCAGAAAATGAATATTCTCGAAATTGGACGGGACAAAAGCCAAAGTCATTATTTTACCGGGGGACACCTGGAGCCAGAATACGAGACGGAGAGGGGATAGGGCCCGGCCCCACCACTTGGCCGTGCAGCCAGGCCTGGCCCGTGCCAGGGGGTAGTCTGGCCTCCCAGGCACCCCCTCGGCCTCTCCTTTCGCCTATATATTGCCTATGATACGGAAATCCTAAGTACCCGATCAAAAATCCACGAAAGAGTCTGTAGCTGTTGTCATCTCCATTCCTAGATCGAGAGGGATCTGAAGCTCTTCCAGACACCCTTCCAGAGAGGGGAATTCACCCAAAGCTCATGTTGGTTTAGGTGGTGTTCACTCATCTTCTATTCTGAAATTTAAACACCTATTAAACAAGTGATTGCAAAGTAAATATAATGAAGGATTCTACTCATAGGGACTTGCAGGAGACCTAAACATGCATCAAAACTATATCTCTAAGAATCAAACAAGCTTACAAGCTCTCATAACCAGTCACCTATAGCAGCAAAATACTCAACATATAATCCACTAAGCACAAATCTAGTTGGACAAGGGGAGGAGTCACATACCAGGGAACAAATGCTCCAAATTTTAGCAAGAAATATGGGCTGAGCAAGGAGATCGAAAAAATCGAGAGCAAGCACAGAAAGAACGCGATTTTGATCTATGAACTGGAGCTTACTCGGGAGAGAGAAGAAAGTGGCAGGTGAGAGAGTTGGTGGGGGGCTAGGGGTGGCCCACACCAGGACATGACGCCACCCAGGGCTGGCCGCGCCACCACATGGTGTGCCTGCCTGGTGGGCCCCCCTGGTACCTACCAGGTACTCCTCTGCCCCTTTTTTCACGTAAAAATTTAATATGAATTTTCTGGAATTTTTTGAGACACTTTATTTTTGGGCTTTTTTAGAAATAAAAGAATGATTTTTCTGACAGACAGATTTTTTTCTTTTGGAAACATGATGCAAGGACAAAACAAGGCTAGAACTACAGAAGCTCTAACATGCAAGCAACTAACAACACAAACAAAACTAAACAAAAACAAAAACTAAAATGCAAAGGATAGAAATAAACAGAGATAATCATAATGAAAACATTGTTTTGTTCAATGGAATCCTTTTGTTAGCAAGGTTGATCAAGTCTTGCTACCAAAACAATTGCATATGAGACAAAACTTTGTACTCCACTAATGATTATGTTACCTCAACCTTGATAGCAATGGTCCCAATCATAATAGTTTCACATTTTTCTCTTGGTATGGGACAATATATTTCTCCAACTTGAATGCCTTCAACATGTTCAATTGAATTCAAACCATAAGCCCTTTCAATCTTCTTGGGGAAATAGACAGTATGTTCCTTGTCATTAACATTGAAGGTCACCTTTCCTTGATTACAATTAATAACAGCTCCTGCAGTATTTGTAATTCTGCATGTTGTGTTTGCGGGGATCCGATGAATATTGAGATGCTATTTCAGATTGATTATTGATTCTATCATGTCTTTCTTATTTGTGATCTTGCATGCTTTCCGTTGTTAGTAGCTATCTTGGCCAAGTAGATGCTAGCAACTCCAAGAGTTAGTATTTATGCTCGATAGTGGATTCATGCCTCTGGTAATCTGGGGAAGTGACAGAAATCTCTAAGGTACTAGATGTGATGTTGCTACTAGGGAGAAAACAACAATCCTTTGTTCATAGAACAATCATATTGTTTACTTTACACGCAATTCGTAATGCAATTATCCGTTGCTTGCAACTTAATACTAGAGGGGGTTCGGATGATAACCTGAAGGTGGATTATTAGTCATAGATGCAGTTGGATGGCGGTCTATGTATAATGTTGTAATGCCCAATCGAATCTCAAAGGAGTCAAGATGATTAGTATATGTTTGTATGCTTTCTCAATGTTTGTCAATTGCCCCGCTGTATTTGTTCACCCAACATGTTATCTATCTTAAGGAGAGCCGCCTCTAGTGAACTATGGACCCCGGTCCTTTCTTTCTTTTACAATCAATGTACAAACTGTTTACTGCTTTGTGTTTACTTTCTGCAAACTATTACTTCCTTCCATTCGATACGTTTAATCCTTTGTTTTCAACAAAACCGGTGAGATTGACAACCTCATCGCATGTTGGGGGCAAACTTATGTGGTTGTGTTGTGCAGGTCTCCACGTTGCTGCTGGCACCGGTAGTGCGCCCTGCCAACGTTCAACTAGCAACACCTTTGGGGTGTTTCCTTGCTCCTACTGGATTGATAACCTTGGTTTCGTACTGAGGGAAAACTTGCTATTGTGCTCATCATACCTTCCTCTTGGGGTTCCCCAACGAGCTCGATGTATTTTGGGCCATCAAGCATATTTTTTGGCGCCGTTGCCGGGGAGTCAAGGACATCTTCACAAGGGGAGTTCCTCATAACCAATCTCTTTACTTTATTATTTTTGTTTTGCTTAGTTTCTTTTTGCTTTGTTTGCTTGTTTCTTTATCAAAAACACAAAAAAAATAGTTTTACAAGTTTGCTTTCTTTATTAAAAATACAAAAAAATGACTACTCTTGAAAACACTAAGTTGTGTGACTTCACTAGCACCAACAATAATGATTTTATGAGCACACCTATTACTCCACCTATGCCTAAAGCTACTTTCTTTGAAATAAAACCTGCTTTACTCAATCTTGTTATGAGAGAACAATTTTCTGGTATTGGTAATGAAGATGCTGCTGCCCATCTAAATAACTTTGTTGAACTTTGTGAGATGCAAAAGCATAGGGATATAGATGGAGATATTATTAAGCTTAAATTGTTTCCTTTCTCTTTGAGAGGAAAAGCTAAAGAGTGGTTGAATTCCTTAACTAGGAATAGTATTGATTCTTGGACTAAATGCAAAGATGCTTTCATTGGAAAATACTATACTCCTGCTAAGATTATATCTATAAGAAGTGAAATAATGAAGTTTAAACAATCTGATAATGAACATGTTGCTCAAACTTGGGAAAGAATGAAATCTTTGGTAAAGAATTGTCCCACTCATGGACTGACTGCTTGGATGATCATCCAAATGTTTTATGTAGGATTGAACTATTCTTCAAGGAACCTATTGGATTCTGCTGCTGGAGGTACCTTTATGACCATTACTTTGGGTGCTGCAACAAAGCTTCTGGATAATATGATGGTTAATTACTCTAAATGGCATACTGAGAGAGCTCCACAAGGTAAGAAGGTAAATTCTGTTGAGGAAACCTCCTCCTTGAGTGATAAGATTGATGTTATTATGTCTATGCTTGTTAATAGGAAGGCCCATATTGATCCAAATAATGTTTCCTTAGCCTCTTTGGTTGCTCAAGAAGAGCAAGTTGATGTGAACTTTATAAGAAATAATAATTTTAGCAACAATGCCTACAGGAATAATTTTGGTAACAACAATTATAAGCCATATCCTCCCAACAATGGCAATGCTTATGGAAATTCCTACAACAACAATAGGAGTGCTCCCTCAGAACTTGAAGTTATGCTTAAGGACTTTATTAGTAAACAAACTGCTTTCAGTAAAACTATTGAGGAAAAACTCTCTAATGCTGAAAGAAATATAGCATCTTTGGATGAAGCTCAATCATCTTTGAATAAAATGGCTGCTAAACCTGAAACTATTGATAATCCCTTTGCAGCCACTAATGCTATACAAGTAAGAATTGATGAAAATGTTAGACTATTAGCTGAATTGCATGCTAAGTGGGAAAGAGAAGATGAAATTGCTAGAAACATTAGTGTTTCTACTATCACTAGTGTTGAGGCTAGTAATATCTCTACTACCTTAGATGATAATTATGATTTTGATCTTGATAGTTGCAACATCTCTAAAATTATTAAGTTCCTACAAAAGCTTGCTAAAAGTCCTAATGCTAGTGCTATGAATATGCCCTTTACAAAACACATTACTGATGCTCTCATAAAGATTAAAAAAGAAAAGATGAAACATAAAGCTTCTATTCCTATAAAACAAGAAGATGGTTGGGAACCCATCATTAATATCAAAGTGAATGATTTTGATTTCAAAGCTTTATGTGATCTTGATAGTAGTGTTTCTATTATGCCTAGAAGGATTTATGATATGCTTGATTTGCCACCACTTGATGATTGTTATTTGAATGTCCCACTTGATAATGCTAAAAAGAAACTCATGGGGAGTATTAATAATGTTCTTATTATGGTTAACAATGCCTGTGTCCCCGTTGATTTCTATGTTTTGGATGTTGAATGCAATGCTTCTTGTCCTATTACTTTGGGAAGACCTTTTCTTAGAACTGTTGGTGCCATTATTGATATGAAAGAAGGCACCATTAAATATCAACTTCCACTCAAGAAAGGTATAGAACACTTCCCTAAGAAGAGAGAGAATATTTCTTTTGCCTCTCCTATGAAAACAAAATTTGGTTTTAATGCTTCTTCATTTGAGAACACTTGATTCTTTCTTGCTTCTTATGCCTAACTTAAAGGCGTTAAAGAAAAGTACTTATTGGGAGATAACCCAAAAGTTTTAGATGAGTCTTGTAAGTTATTACTTCAGTAATAACCGCTCCTTATCCTTTTTGTTTGCTTTTTGTGCCAAGAGTAACCTCTAATAAGTGAGAAGTAATGATTGGGAAAGTTGCTGTCCCGAAACAGATTTTTGTGCTTCACCGTAAAAATTCGTGTAAAACCTCTGTACGTCCTTTTGAGGCGTGAATTTTTTTCTTCTGCCCCAGGCTATTATCTAAATTTTGTTAGTTCCACACTTTTTGATTTGAGCAACAGAAGTTCTTTGAAAAAATTCGTCTTTACCTGCTGGTCTGTTTTGACAGATTTCTGCCATTTTCATCATTTGCTTCTTATTGGTTCCTTTTTGAGTTCTTTTGGGGAATTGAGCTTTTTGAGGGAAGTGCTACAGTAGCTTGAGTTTTAATGGAAGTTGTATTGGTGTTAGAACTGAACCTAAAGACCTATTATCTTGAGTGCACTAATGTTGCTAATAAAGATTGTGTGAAGTTTTGTATGAAGGAAAAATTTCAGGTGTATGGAAGTAATGAGTAATGAGATGAAGAATGGACTAAAGCTCAAGCTTAGGGGTGTCACGCGTGTCACCCCAAGAAATATCCAAGAAGTACAAGCGTCAAAGCTTGGGGATACCCAAGGCATCCCCTTCTTCATCAATAAAAATCCCAGGTTTCTTCCAAACGCTTCATTTTTATTGTTCCATGCACAGTAGTGTTGTTCTTGGAGTGTCTTCTTTCTCGTTTTCGTTTTGGTTTTTCGTTTGCTTGGTTTTCTGAATAAATTGGTTGGACCCCCTCTTTCATACATTGGTTTTTCAAATAGTTTGGTTTGGTTTGGAAAAGAGTAGGAAAGTTCATGCTTAAGTGTTAAAGAGAGCTTGTTTTTTGACTGTGGCCTATGCTTTGTCATGCCATGCTCGATATTGTTTTGGCTTTATACTTAGTATTCTTTGTTGTAGCATGACTTGTTATAAAAAATTGAGATTGCTTAATGTGCCTTGGATGAATCATGTGTTGTTTTAGCATATTAAAGCATCGTATTGTGGTGTTCTCCTTTGATGCTTTATTTGGGTTGACTTGGCGCATGCTCACACCATGTTATGACTATCTCAAGTCACCATAAGCCTTTATGATCCTTTATTTTTCAACTTGTAGTATCACTTTATGCTTTGATCAATGATGTTTTGTCGCTCTGCATGATTATGGCCATTATTGCTCTCTTAGTTTGTCACTCCCAGGTGATAGCCTCCGTAACCAAGTATGAGTTCCACTCATGCATCCAACTCCTTAAACCAAGTTATTACAAAGAGTCCACCATACCTACCTATTAGCATATGTTATTCCAAGTATATTCATGTTTTTGTTTACCTTCCAAATTAAATTTGTTATGAGAAAACTAGTGATTAAAGCTCTCACGAACTTGATGACACACTTTACTTTTCTTGCCATTAATAAACTCGAACCATTATGTCGTCTATGGTGTATATGCTTCCACTTATTTGTTGGGGATTAGCAGAACCATGCTGTCATGGGGAACGCTTTCAACATTGCATGGGTACTTTGTACCTAGTTGATATCATGCTCTTTTGTCTATGGATATCGTCGGTGTGAAATGAAAGGGGAGATTGTAAGTCCATGGAGTTATGTATATGTGTTAGAGAAACGCCTGGGCCGCTAGTCTAATCCATGCTGACATGGTGGAAACCTGCAACGTAACCATAATGAGTTGTCTATGAAGCATTCTTCTTATAAAAAAAGAGTCAAATGTTGAGAAAAAAAAGAGAAAAAGAAAAAAAATATTATGAAAAGAGGAAAGAGAGAAAAAAGCACCATATTCCCATGGTAAATAAGAAGATTGCTGAGATGCTTGTTGTCTGCTTGCCTTGTCACTTTGATATGGGGATTCTTCCGTATCATCGGGCAAGGGGTACCCCGTTGGCGGTTCTCTATGATACACATATACCTACGATGACAAGAACTTACCGGTGACTAAACTTGAATAGCATGAGGAGCGGCCCTCGTATTCAAGGGACATGAGATTTCTAACTTATACTTCGTCAAGCATGTACACCATAGTTTGTTCACTTTAACCTTAATCACTTCAAGATGCTTATGATAGGGGCAATGAGATCTGAAAGCTATTAAGTACCATAATTTTTGGAAGCTCTTTATGAGACTTGAATCCCTACTTCCTTCTATGAAGGCCTTTTTTCCACTTATATATTGAGTCTCCACCTTCTATCTTTATATACCTACTTTGAGAGCATAGTGGCCATTCTTAGTTCTATGTGCATTGTCCTAAGACTTGTTGATTGATGCATACCTTGATATTGCTTGTTTTAAACTATTTGTATCTAGTCACTCTTATGAACTTTGAAGGTGGCCCATGCATTTATATTTGCTACTCTATGAGGGACAAGCTGAATACTACTATGCTATGTTTTCTTTATGTGAAACAAACAAACGTCTTGCAAAGCATTGTTATTCATGAATCTTTTGTTTGTGCCTTTTCATGTTGCAACATAGTTTCTTTGTCTTATTGCTAGAACTTTGTCTTTCATGTTATGATTGAAGTACTATGATCCCAGCTTTGAATGTTTTACAAATACTTTGATCAAGTTTATGATGGTGCATGTCACCTCAAAATTTATTCTTTCTTTTTATCACTTACCTACTCGAGGACGAGCAGGAGTTAAGCTTGGGGATGTTGATACATTGTAAATGTATCCATAATTTTTGATATTCCATGCTTGGTTTTATCTACTTTCTTGTGTTTTGTCCACACTTTGGAGTATTTTTCATATGATTTCTTGGACTAACCTATCAACAAGAGCACCTTATCTATGGTTCAGGAATGTCACATACAAGATTGAGATCTCTCTCATATCAATGATCAATAGTGGGATCGGGATGCCCATAATGATCCCCATGCATTTCACGATGCTTTCTCGTTTGAACCATAAACTCTGTGTATGATTCCTTTTGTTTCTTCGATACATTTCTTGTCCGAGATTTTATCATCAGTATCAACATACTAATCTCGTTACTGATAAGTCTACTTAACTCATTATCGTGATATCGTATCCCCATGACCTAGTCATTCGCTGCAACTTATTGGATACAATATCACCGAGTGGTCTAGTGTATCTTCCTGTCATGCAGGTGAACAAATCCCAATCCTGATGCATACGCCTAAACGCGTCCCTCTGGAATACCCAGCATGTACCTTTATGATCACACTATTATGGTGTGACGGTTCACACAGTTAAAGCAGCCGCGAATGATAGTGATTAAATATGATCTCACAGTCTGAGGAGAATGTTATTTAGTTTGTAACTATTGCAACGATAAACCATGTGACTTGATCATGTCGCAATACTTATGTGGATAATGTCCAGCACATCATTCTCTAATGATATGAACTCATTGTCAATTGGCATAGAAACTCCATGATCAGGAAACCTTGATCGTCGGTTGCCCAATGAACTAGTTGTATAGAGACTACTAGGGACTATTGTTTGTTTATATACCATACATGTATCATTGTTTCCACTAGATACTGTTATAGCATGGTACAGAACTATTATGAACTAATTGAGATATGATAATAAACCTACCTATTTATTATTTTCCTCTAGGGCATACTCCTGCACTGATATGATATATGTGTACTAGTACCTTGTTCTTTTATTTGACAACAATTGGAAAATATAGCTTTCCTAGCAATACATTTAGTTTTTTAGTTATTCATGGTGCATAATATAGCTTTCCTACCAATAAATTTCAAATCATTGGTATACAAATATTATGCATTAAACTTTGTAGTTTCTTCATGCTTGTGTAGTCATTATATCGAACACGCTTTTTCCGAAAAGGTATGTGTGGTGCCTAATCGCATATGAGAATCCGAGAAAAGTCGTGTGCCTTATTAACTAATAGTTTTTTAATTAAAACCGTGGGTGATGGTTTAGGACCATCAGGGCCCATCGGTATAACCCTACCTTTATGAAAGGGGACATAGAGAATATGACCACACTCCCCATCATAGCCGCCACTTTCTCTTTTATGTTTATCTTCATCTAGAAAGCGCACCCGGTCGGATCTACATTGGCGAGGCGCTGCATCAGCTATTCTCTGATGGTTGTCCGTGCGATGTTCATCCATGTCGGCAAGGCGACGCATCTGCTTTGGCACGTCCTCTTCATCCACATGGCATGGGATGGCGTCCGGCTTACTAACCTACATCATCAGCTTTTTCCTACCAAAGGTTGTTAAATCCTTCACACGTACTAGCTAGTCTCCTCTTAATGTGGTTGTGTATTCTAGATCTACATATGCACTAGTCAGGGGCAGAGCTGGATGGAGCCCAAGCCTGATGCTAAACAGTCTTAATAGTGCTAATTGCCTACACTTTCTTGCCTTGAAAAGTAACACGTTCTTTTTGCAGTGCAGCCGCTCGCCCGGTGCTATGGCACCGGTAGCACCATGTCTAGATCCGCCCCTAGCACTAGTCTAACCTCTTGTTTGTCTTCTTTAATCCCTTCAAATGCACCTTTAATATGTTAATTACTCTCTGTTTAGTGTGGTTGTGTACTTTAGATCTACGCGGGAAAATATCTAGTAATACCATAGCTCACATTATACCATGATACCACATGTCAAAATTCAAATTTGCAAGTTTCAAAAAAATTCGAAATAAATTTGTGGGTGTTCGCAAGATGTGTGTTTACATTCCCTAATATTTTGAGGACCAAATTCGAAATATACACATAGAAACAAAAAAGACAAATTGCTATTTACATAGTGTCATTTTGTCATTTTGTCTTTTTGACACTATTCATGTTGGTTTTGTCTTTTTCTTCTTCTGCGTGTATTTCGAATCTAGTTCCCCAAATTATAGGGATTGTAAATATAAACCGTGTGAACATCAACAAATATATTTTGAAATTTTAGAAGCTTGCAATTTTGAATTATAGAGAGTGGAACTATGGTACCACTTAAGTTGTGGTATCACTAAATATGCACTCTACCTATGTCTACATATGCACTAGGCTGACCTTGTGTTTGTCTTCTTTAATCCCTTCAACTGCACGTTGAGTATGTTAATTACTCTTCCTTTAGTGTGGTTGTGTATTATAGATCTACATATGCACTAGTCTGATCTTGTTTTTTCTTATTTAATCCCTTAAAATGCACCTTAAATATGTTAATTACTCCCCCTTTAGTGTGGTTGTGTACTCTAAATCTACATATGCACTAGTCTGACATTGTGTTTATGTTCTTTAATCCCTTAAAATGCACCTTAAATATGTTAATTACTCTCCCTTTAGTGTGGTTGTGTTCTCCAGATCTATATATGCACTAGTCTGATCTTATACACCTTGAATATGTTAATTATTCTCCCATTAGTATGATTGTATACTCTAGATCTACATATGCACTAGGCCCATCTTTTGTTTGTCTTCTTTAATACCTTCAAATGCACCGCGGATTTGTTAATTACTTCTTTAATAGTGTTGATATGTACTTTAAATGAACTATGAATGTGTGTAACCATCTATATTAATATGTTTTCATTTTTGTTCAATAGGGATCTAACTTTGGTAACACTGCATAGTACGAAGCCAAGAAAAGGACAAGGACTAACCGGTGTTTAACAAGATTAAAACACCGTGGCAGTAAGAAAATAAGGAGGTTCACTTCTTTGTCCACGACATTGGTGACCTCAAAGGACAAATAGAGAAATCTTTCCATTTTTATCCTTCCAAGGTACATCAACACCGCGAAGACAAAGACGTCACCAAGAAAATCGGTAGATTTTTTTTTGTGTATCATTCTTGTTTGTATGACTACCAAATGAATCTATATGTTCCAAATGTTTGTAAACAAATGATGCATCTGATGTGCAATTAAATAAAGTTGAGGTTTGGTACTATATTTGTATAAATGTACTGCTAGCATCCTGGGTATGCATAGCGCAGTAAAATCGTTTGCAGTGTCTGAACTTGGTTCTGAAACATATTTGTGAATTGAGATGAGCACATACGGTGGAAAGCCGCAAACCATTTGCAATCATTACATAACGCCGATAATTAAAAAGGAATAGTCGTTTGTGCTTTTGCACACGGTTGAAGCAATGGCACTATATGCGATTTCGCACACGGTTCCGAGAATCGCCAGCGTAGTAGAGGCTCATCACCCACCCATGCGTAGCAACAGTTCGATTCACCGTGTGTGAAGGGCAATTTCCACTGTGTGCGAAGCCCAGATCTGTACTAGTGCGTCTACACGATAATTGAACCTCACATAGGTCTAGGTTATTAATGATTGCATTAAAAATCAACGGTCATTGCGGCTTAAATCGATCATTATTTTTGTCCACTTTATGTCTTGTTGTATGAAATTGGGGAAATTTTGAGGCGGAATCCAGCTCTAAGGAAAATTCGGACCGCACAAAGACCCTTCTAGTGAGTTGTGGAAAACAAATGTTTCCTAGTCTTACAAATGGCCATAAAATTTAAATTTGGATCCTTCACTTGATCTGCGACTTGCATGTGTTTTGCACCTGTGTTTTGCAGGATCATCGAAACCTCAACTATTCCAAAAGGGCTCTCGATTTCCGAGAAAACCCTGGAGAGGCTTTCTTTTTCTCAAAATGAGTTGTTTTTTTTGGGAGATAAGTTGGAAAGCCAATGGTGCCGTGCACCATCGCGTGTTTCAGTCAAATTGTCACGCATGCATGCGATAATCTTCCTCCAGATATAACTCTTCTCCTACATTAATATCATCCTCGGGCCTCAGCAGCAGGTGAAGGTTGTATAGGATGTCGCCTACCACTACGCAGTTTTTTCACCTTTGACTTGCAATTTCCTAGTGGAAGGCACAAGCAACGTGAGAGTAAAGCAGCACACACTGGTCGCTACCTAGCACCACAAAACATCTCAAACGTAAGATCTTTATAAAAAAAACTCAAACTTAAGATGACATGTCACCACATTCTATACTTATGCAGTTCTCAGCATGACATATTGGTTTCAGAGTAACCTAGAGACAAGCATTGTACAATTATGCAGTTTGCAGCATGACATCCGTAATACTCCCCCCGACCCAAATTAGTTGATTTAGATATGTCTAAATTCGAATGTATCTAGACTTGTTTTAGTGCTAGATACCTCTGAATCTAGACAAAACTAAGTCAATTAATTTGGGTCGGAGGGAGTAGTATTATTGCTCTTCATCGTATATTGTTGACAGTGAACCGAGTCCAATCAGGTGACATGGTACTCTCGGCCGACTTGGACACCATTTTTGATGGCAGTATGCCGCGTGGGGGGCGTCCTACGTGGACAAGGGTGTCGCCCACGGAACCGGCTCATCTAACGTCAAGGAACAAAGTCAGTGAAAACAAAGAGAAGTCAGAAAAATATAGGTTAATCAGCTTATTTTGTCATTATTGTAGATAATTACTGTAGCCTCAAAAAATTGAACTGGATTTTTTTACATTATAATTGTGCCCATATGTAGTTAGTCTAAATACATAACATAAATTTATATTATGCAAATTAATTTAAATTATTTTAGACTAAATAATACAATTTAAAAAAAACAAAGTCAGGCAACTGTAGCTTCTCTAACTTTATTACTTCACCTTAGAGGATCTGGCTCCGTCGCCCACATACGTACGCTAACCATGAATCCAGCTAGACTTTCGTTTGGCTAGCAAATGCTTAAAGGCTCCCTGCACGGCTGAACCGTTGTACGCTACCGGCGGCCAGCGCCCTGCCCCACTTCCATTAAATATTGGGATGTAAATTGGTGCCCCTGCCTAGGTTAGGTAATTCAGAACTTTAAACGTATTGATGCAAATTTTGGTTTTCTAATTTGGCTCATGGAGCCTGGCGTTTTTGAGTTCTATGTCGCCGGGATAGTCTGTAAAGGCTGTTTGACTGTTTCTAGTGTGTCTAGTTAGTTGTGCTCTGGGTTCTGCCTGGAGGGATATATATATATTATCATGACACGGCTTCCTAATCTTATATATGGTCTTTGACTTGTCCGCTTTTTCATGTACTCCCTCTATCCATGTCCAGAAATAAGTGAGTTGGATTTGTCTAAATTCACATATTTATAGACGTATTTTAGTGAATAGATACATACAAATCTAACAAATCTAAGTCACTTATTTCCAAATGGAGGAGCATGCTTTTGTCTTCTATAGGATTCGCCCTCTCTTGTGTTTTGCTCACCCTTCGCCACTGCCTAGCACTACAAAATATCTCAAACCAAGGTGATATGTCACCACGTCTAGGCATCTTGCCTCTTGGCCATACGATTCCGGAAGAGATCGAGATCATGCCACCGGCTGCTTTCCCAGGCTGGGTAGAATGCGACATTTCGCATATATAGGACGGCTATAGGGATTTCGACGGGAAAGAGGAACAAAATCCGAAGCTCCCGTTGCTTTAACCTGATCGATATGCCTATCAGGCTAGATTGAGCCGATCGATCTTGGCCACATCTTCCGAAGGGTCAGCGTGATTGGAGCACCTCGGATGTACCTGCACAAGAAATGGTGAAAGCTACTTCGTACTACTTAGCCTTCTGGTCATGATGCACGAGGGAATATAATAAATATGTACAAATACCTTTTGTTGGGATCGTTTGGATGCTTTGCTTCTGTGGTACTGATATTGTTCCACTGAAACGATCACGATGTATCGTGGATGGTCGGACGGATGGGTGGGTGCACTGCCCTAGCCTAGAGGGACAGTTTTTGGTCCTCACCCCTCGGCATCACAATCGGTGGTGGTTTATGTCTCACGACGACCTCTTGGGACCTCCATTGGATGAGCCGGTGGGGCCCAATCAGGCAGCGCCATCTCCAATGGCCAGGCGTATTTGCACATTTGGTGTTTGTTTCCCGGACAGCTGGATACCAAAATCATGATCTAACGCCCCAAACGAACCGTACCCCCTCCTCCCGGACCGACGCAAACTAGGCCTAAATTTGGGATGGGTTTGCGTCTGTACGGATAGAAGACGGACCAACAATGTGACCAAGTGCATTATTAAAAAGGATATGCGTGTGAGAGGAACACACGCCCAACCCTATCCTCTCCCCACTCTCGTCCCCACTTGCACTCTAGCCGCCGGCAGACCTCCCGGTCCATGATGACGAAGAAGTGGTTCGGTCGCGCCAAGAACGAGCAAGAGGCAGGCTCCTTGAGCGGCTACCGTGGCTGTGGCATGCCGCTGTGCCGGCCACGACAGAGGACGTAAGTCTCCGTCGACGTCGCATGGATGTGCTGGGAGTAGTGCATCCTGGTGACTTACCCGACGCGCACCTCACCGATAGGTGGCACCTAAACCACCGATGCGTGTCGGTGCCACCCGTGCTTCTGTCGATGCTTCCCGCTGGCGGAGATCCCGCGCCACCGTGCCTACCTCCCACCCGACCTGGCCAACAAGCCTCCCTACGTTGAAGGGCTAAGGTTGTGGGACGACTGGTTCAACAGCGAGCACGATTCTCACCGGCGCTCCTACTTCGCCATGGACTACACGCAAGTTCCCACTGCACCCCCCAGATCCCGGTCCCCGCTGCACCACACCAGGTCGTGAAGGTCAAAGAGGAGGAGGAAGAAGAAGACATGACATTGCACCAGTACAACGGGACTAGTGGACGAGGATGAGCGGCCTGGTTGGCCCTAGAGCCCACGGAGGAGGAGGCTGACCTCGCGGAGCTGTCTAGGTGGCCAGACCTCGGCATCGCCCTCTACATCTCGGCATTGCATGCCAGGGGCGTAGAACCTACAGTCGCCGCAGGAGACCCCGCTGCAGCCGCCACAAGCCCCATGGCCACGGTCGTGGTTTCCATCGGCCCCTCTGCCGCCCAACCAATGGGACCAGACGGCCAACCAGTGGGACGTGTGGCCTGACTAGGCGGCCCTAGCACCCCCGGGCTTACCCGTGGCCATGGTCTTTGCCGGTCATCATCAACCTCGCCGACAACGACGAAGAGGAGTAGGGTGGCCATGACGGCCAGCGATGGCGCAAACCCCAAGATTAGGGTTTTTATCTATGTTCCTACGTACCTTTTCTTTTTTAAGGCCTCCGATGTAAAATTAATTTTAATGAAGTTTAAAAACGTGTCACCTTGTTGGGCACACAGCCGGACGTGGGGAGGACAACGAGTCCGTTGTAGTCATCCCCATTACAGAAAAAGACAGAATCGTACGGGTCTAGTAGCCCCGTTGGAGATGGCCAGACGCTGCAAAACACCCACACCAACTACCTGGAGCTCTATTTTCGTCGAGCCCGCACGACCAAGGGAACGCCGTGCCTGCCGGTCTCCGCCGGCGGGGTGCACCAAGTTCAAGGAGACGCTCCACCCGTTGTACCACAGCGTGCGGTGCTCGGCAAGCTAGCGTACGTGGAGACGGGCTCTGGCTAGCACCGGCACGCACGGCATCCCGCCACCGGCGTGCACGACGGGCGAGGCCGCGCCGTTCCTCCTCGGACGCGTGCCTCCATTTGGCCGAGACTACTTGTGCTGCATGCTCGCCCGCCGCGCTCAAGGCCGTGGTGGATTTCCACCGTAGGCTGGCCAAGCATGGTAGTATTAGTTTGGTACCCATATTCTTTTTTAGTTTGGTACCTACATAACAGCAAATAAGCTTGATAATTTTTCTCGGACACTAAAGATGCTAGCAAGAACAGTTGGAATAGGAACAAGAAGGGTCACGAGAAAGGACGTCGCTTTTTGCCCGAAAGAGATGGATTCAGACGGACTACCAAAGGGGATCCCATCATCCCATAACAGGTGTTGCCCCTTCATGTCATGTGGGGTGACCAGAACCAGAAAACGTACTAGTGTACCAAGGAGAGTAATCATGCATGCGTCGGTACAAGATGTGGCCCAGAGTACGCCGACCCCCAACATGTGGTCGATGATGCTACACCAAGCCTCCAAATGCCAATCGGATCGGGTCGCTCAATCCACGTACGTCAAAATCTCGCTCCTAGCTTAGCTTGGCGTGCGCGCGTGGTGTCGCATCGCTAGTCTAGTCGAGCGTGTCTGCCGTGTGAGAGAGTGTGGTCGGGGGGAGTGACGGTTGAGCAAGCAGCAGCCACCAGCCACAATAGGTAGTAGGTTGTACGATCACGCGGCGGCGGTACAGTCACGCCGTATATGTACCTCTCCGTCGTCTTAAATCCCATGGCCAATAGCGCGGGATCGATATGACAGCCTCGCCCAAATCATGTGGCCAAGAGAGCAGGACGTACGTGAGGTGTCACCTTCATATTGCTAGATATTTAGGTGCAGCGCGCTAGCGACGCTAGTACTAGTACAATAGTTGCATTATTTTTCACGAGGGCGCTATAGCTGCATTGTTATGATGTGAAAGTTCCCTTTAGGCTTTCCTTTAGCAATGATGGTACTTTTTGTTGGTAACATTTCCGGGATCTTATTATTATAGTTTCAGACCCAGATATAACATCATGTAATAATCTTGTAAGAGCAATAGATAAAAGAATAAACACCTCAAACAGTTGCACTAGAGGAACAAGACAAGGTGTCGAGGCCCAAGGTGGGCCGTGGGTGTAGGCCCCAGGCCGGGCCAGCCCACCAAACCGGCCGTCGTCGCAAGAAAGCCATCGGCGTAGGGACTTGGACGTGACGTCGATGCGACGGCGTTAGAGCTACGCCGACGGCAATGCCCTCGGCATAGGTTTTTTTTTTACCACATTAATCTTAGAAAAATCATAACTAAATCATTCTAATTCAGAAAAATATAAGTAATATATCAAAATTTGCAGAAAATAAGATATATCTATCTATCTACCCTCAAATATTACATATTTGTGCTGAATAAAAATTAAGTAAAACGTAAAAATATTACATATGCTTTCGTATAACACTTTTTAAAAGATATTCAAATAGAACATGTGGTGTAATACCTCAAAAACTCCTACTACGGGGCAACCAGAGTGAATCTTGTAGTAAAATGGTCACATCCTTTGTTTTCCACTGCAATTTTAGCAAGACTCAGTCGCGAGCTAAGAATCTTCATGCCCGTCGTTTTGACTATAGTTTGAAACGGGCATAAAAATTCAAATATGATCCAAACAATGTAAAACCTTCGTGTGGTGTCATATTATGTGACATAGTTGCAAGAAAAAAAAACTTAAAATATCGCAAATATCTCAAAAACACATTCTTAGAAATGAGCTATCATGTTCGTGATTTCATGGTTTTCAGGCCAAACGACCAATGTTATGGCTAGAATTGCGGCACATTTTGTAATAATGTGGCCATATTATGCACACATGTGCATTTTGGGATGACAAACAATGTTGTAAGAGAAAGTTTTACTTTTTGTCGCACCAAAAAAAACGTTTTCCATTTTCCGAGTGCCAAAAAGAGGGTGTTTTGTGAAGCAATCGCCAAATAAAAGATTCAAATTGGTATCACCCCATTTTTTAAATACTAGACCACCTTCCATGGACAATGTTCCAACCGGGGCATCTTAAAACTTTCTGTCCACCCCTCGTAAAAAAGACAAATTCCCGCCGATTCGGTAGGAAGTCGGTCAGGTTTGAACATAGTTTGTAATAATATGTCCGTATTATGCACACATGTTTATCTTGGGATGGAAAAAATGTTGCAGGAGGAATTTTCCTTTTCATCACACTAAAAAGGCATTTTCCATTTTTCGAGTGCCAAAAACATGATATTTTGTGAAGTAACCACTAAATGAAAGATTCAAAATAATACCACCCTATTTTTCAAAAATACTAGAACACCTTTCATGGACAATGTCCCAACCAGAACAACTTTCGATGTCGTGGTGGTGTCACGGCAGATGCCATGGATAGGCTAAAGGTGGGGACTAATACACGCTAAGGGAATTCAGGGAGGGATAGTGGAGTGATTCTCCACACAGAAGATTGTATTGCTTTCCTTTAAAGATTACAAGTGCTCCTAGAGCTGTGTTGGCGAGAGAAGGAAGAAGGAGCTCTCTTACTCTCACCCACAGTTCACCCCTAGAACCTTAGCCAAATTGGTATAGAAGAAAACCCAACCCCTCTACTGAAACCCTAGCTCCCCTTATATAGAGGCGGCCTGGTCTCTGCCTAGGGCATACGTGGAGGCATATTCCTAAGAATATGGCTCCTCTCAAAGTGGTAACCTGACCGGGATGCTTTTCCCCCACGTCACACATGCTTTAGCTACGTGAGCCTTTACGGCGCCCGCGTCAGCCGACACGGGCGTCGTCACCCTTGTCGGCCATGACCCGGTGGTCCTGCCCTTGCTTGCTTCGCTCATGCAGTGCGTACCGGGCCTTCTTTTTGACCAGAGAGATTCCTTCCTTCTCCCAGAAGCTAAACGGGACCCGGATCATGGTAGATCTGGCCATACCTGTTCCTGCATACAAGTTAGACAAGCACTTCCGACTTACTCCTTAAGTCGACTGATATAATGTTAGGCGACCCCCTGGTCCGGGTTACTCCGTGATCCGGCCTGCCTGGAGGTGACCCGGCCAGCATCCGCTTTGGCCTTGCCGAACCTCGGCTAACTCGTCCTTTATACCCCGGAGTGACCCTACCCGGGGTTATCCCCCCAACACTAGTCCCCGAAGCTGGTGTGGTCTTAGCCGCCTTGGCCGCTAAGGCCACATCAGGTTCATTTATGTTCGAGCCTTGGACGTTATTTCCGATTTAGCTCTTTATCTCGGATTATGTGGATTTACGTTTCCTTCGCACGTTCCAAGTTTTCACTTGTCGACCGGGTTACCACTTTGACTCGTATCTCATGGATTTACGTTCCCTCTGCACATTCTAAGTTTTTACCTGCTGTCCGGGCTACCATGGCTCTATCCGGGCCTTGTTTCCTTCTTTCATACGCCAATACATGTGGAGGCTAATCATTACGTTGTCTTATTTTAAGGGCCTGCACAGTAACCACCGCAGTAATTGTCAGTTATCACTGTGCGAGTGTCACGTCACGCCTGCCTCCTTGTTTACCGCATCAGCGCGTCACGTCACGGGATCGCCTCTGCCCTGTGGCCCTCTGTGTGGCTCCTCACTAACTGGCTGAGGCAGTTGATACACGGCCACACCATGTGGCACATTTGCAGGGCGTGATCCCACTCACCCTCTTAGGGGGTGGTTAAATAGCGGAGGGGCACACCCCTTAGGATTTTTTCCTCTTCTGCGCCCCTCTGCCCGTTGCTCTTCATCTTCATCTTCCTCGCGACCGCCCCGCCGCCAGTGCTCCTAGCAGCAGCGCCGCCGCCACACTTTTCCCCATGCCTCTGCGTCGCAGCCACCGCTGCGCAACTCCCTCGCCATGGGTCCTCGCCAATCCAGGCCTCTGATCCCCGCCGCCGCTAGCGCCAGCGAGGGTAGCGAGTACGAGATGACGGAGGAGGAGCTCGTTGTCGCCGAGCAAGAAATAGGGGAGGACGCCGCTGCGGCGGACCGTGGCGAGTGGGCCAAGTCATGGGTCTGTCAAGATGACCTTGACTGGCTCTACCGGACCAGACGCATCCCTACCAGCATCGTCGCTCATCTCCCCTCCGCCGAACTGGCCCTCTCACCCAATCCGGGTGAGTTCGTCGTGTTCTTGTCCCACTTCCAACGGGGGTTCGGCTTGCCGGTGAGCGACTTCTTCCGGGATTGGCTTAGTACCTACCACTTGCAGCTGCACCACCTTCCAGCCAACACTATCACTTCTCTCTCTACTTTTGCTTCTACGATCGAGGGCTACACTGGACTATGGCCCACGAAGGAGCTGTGGATCCGGTTTTTCGGCCTTCGTCGTAACGTCATCCCCAACATCCAAGTTGAGTCAGAGGATAAGCAGCTCACCCAATTCGGAGTTGCGTCCATCTCACCCCGGAGGACTTCCGTTTTCCCCCGGGTCACCGAGCTTGACTCCTGCAAAGGATGGGCCCGGACCTTCTTCTATGTCCAGAACACGGGCACTGAAGATTTGATTCGGTTGCTCCCCTATACTTCGGGTCCACCTAACCCAGAATTTTGGGAGGAGATCTCCAAGAAGCCCATTGCTCTGGCCAACCAGGTTAACAAGAGGTTCGTGGAACTGAAGAAACTCGGATTGCGCAACGAGGATGCTATGATCACGTTCATGCGCAACCGAATCCCTCCCCTCCAGAAGTGCACCCACAAGGTGTGCCACATGAGTTTCGGCCACGACCGCAACCGAACCTCCTCCTTCGAGCTGAGCAACACGGAGATTTTTCGCCGGGTTAAGGCTCTCTTCACCACCCACAAGGATTTCTCCGCTGAATAGATGTGGGGAATTGAGCACTTTTGTCGTGACAAGCTCCCTCCCGCGGTAAGCTTCGCGGGACAAACTTATTTCGAATTAAATATATGTCGGTTTTTGTTGTATTTTTGACTCTGTTCTTCATTATTTTTCTCAACTATTCCTTCAGCAAACCCTTGAGGATGGCACAGATCCGACCCTTAAGTGGGCGCCGGACCGAGAAACCCCGGATGAGGAGGAGCCGGACCAGGAGATGTTTCTCCCTTTGACCGACGCTCCAAAATGACCCAACGGTAAATTCTCTTCTCTTAGAGACTGGCCCGATGATGAGGATGACTCGGATGTTGACGTGATTGAACCTGTTGAGGCTGTCCCTCTTTCTTTTGCCTTTTCGGCATCAGCTAACCCTGGTGGGCATATCCATGAGGATCCTCCGCTTGCTACGGACGAACCGGTTCTGGTGGCACCGAAGAAGAAATGTGGAGCCGCACCGAGTTCCTCCTCCGGACCTTCTCAGCCCGCAAAAAGGCGAAAGAAGGCCGGAGACAAAGCTGCCTCCAAGTCGGCAGGCAAAGCCCCGGCACGAAGGGCTCGTAAACCCAAGGAGGCCCAAACCTCGGATGCGTAAGTCATTTTTCTTTCCGTAACCCACTTTTCGTTGCATTGTTGTAATTCCTCTTCTGACAGTATTCTCTTTTGCAGGGCTCCGGTGGAGGTCCCTCAGAGCGGATCTAGCATCTCTTCACCGCTCCGATCTAGCCCTTCTCCCCTTCGTGACGACGAGTCACGTTCGCTGAGCCCTATTCCAGAGGGTTCCGCGGCTGCTCCGGATTCCACACTACCTCGTCAAGAGGAGTGCAACCTCGGAGCGGGAGGGATCGGTCTAGCCGAGGCGACGGCGTCCACAACTTCGGCATCACCGCAACCAGCAGCCACCGAGTCTACCTCAACACCAGCACCGCCCCCAGCACCGGTAGCAGTTCCAGTACCAGCGACCGAATCAGCACCAGCACCCGTTCTAGCACCAAGAAAATCAACGACCACACCAAGTTCTTCCGCCTCGTCCGAGTCATCTCAACCTCGGCGAGGAATTACCCCAGCAGCTCCTAAGGGGAAATCCGCTGCAGTTACTTCTTCCCAGCAAGCCAAGGGCAAGAAAGCTCCGGATGCTACCAAGTCAACATTCGTCGAGGCTGGGCAGCGAGCCCTAGCATCGATGCTTCCCAAGAAAGCTCCAGCAGCGAAGGATGCCCTTGTCGAGCCAACTGACGCGCAGCAAATGGTTCTGCATACTAGCCCAGCCCTTGCTTTGGTTGAGAGGAAAGAAGCGCATGCGAAGAGCTTGGTGGCACCCCATATGCTCACCGGTGAGCGGTATCCTCCGAGCCTGATTGAGTTCGTCATGAACTGGAACAAGGCGGAGTTCGTCCACAACAACGATCTCCCGAAAAAGTTCGGCCCCGCAGAATATTCCGCCCAAATGAACACAGCCGCCAAGGCAATTAACCTCGTGGGGCGGATGATGGAGGTATGTCGTTTCTCCTTTACATGCTGTAGTTAATAACCATTAGTCCCCGAGCCTCCGGTGGAGTAACTTGTTACTCGGGCGGATGCTCATTAGAAAACTAACGTAGCTCCATGTGAACTTCGAATATGCACACACCTAGAGCCGGGTTAAGTTCCACTTGGCCCGGATCTTGTACACTTCGAATATGCACACACCTAGAGCCGGGTTAAGTTCCACTTGGCCCGGATCTTGTACACTTCGAATATGCACACACCTAGAGCCGGGTTAGGTTCCACTTGGCCCGGATCTTGTACACTTCGAATATGCACACACCTAGAGCCGGGTTAGGTTCCACTTGGCCCGGATCTTGTACACTTCGAATATGCACACACCTAGAGCCAGGTTAAGTTCCACTTGGCCCGGATCTTGTACACTTCGAATATGCACACACCTAGAGCCGGGTTAGGTTCCACTTGGCCCGGATCTTGTACACTTCGAATATGCACACACCTAGAGCCGGGTTAGGTTCCACTTGGCCCGGATCTTGTACACTTCGAATATGCACACACCTAGAGCCGGGTTTGGTTCCACTTGGCCCGGATCTTGTACACTTCGAATATGCACACACCTAGAGCCGGGTTAAGTTCCACTTGGCCCGGATCTTGTACACCAAGCTAATTTATGCTTTTGTACATTTTTCAGGTGACCACCAATCGCCGGAGTGCTGAATTCCAACGCCTGCTGGATACCCACAAGATGCTACGCACAAAGCACGTTGCACTTATCGCGGAACATGAAAAAAGGGGTAAGTTTCTCCCTTGGCGCTTTTCCGTTTCTCTTCATTTTCTTCTGCCGAACTAATCTCCTCATTCGGTTTCTACAGCTGGGGTGGAGGCTGAAAACAAGATCATGCGGAAGAACTTGGAGCAAATCAAGGGTATGTCCTTTTTGTCCGACCTTGTAGTGTTTTCCATTTCCTTTTCTCCTTGGCTCGGTAAACATTCATCCCTCGGCTCTGCCGGGTCAACATACTATTTCAGCATCGCTTGAGGATAGTGTGCCCGTGCCTGATATGATGCTGCATTTTCTCGAACAAGCAGGGCAGCATCAAGCCGAGCTGAAGAAAAAAGATGATGAGCTCGCTCTCCTCTGGACCAAGGACAATGAGATTGCCAGGCTCAAGGCTGAGATGGAGAAGATGAAGGCCCAACACCAAACCGAGCTCCAAAAGGTTGGCCAGAACTTCACAGAAGAGCGCGAGCGCCTTACTCTCCAGATCTCCAAGGACCAGGACCTACTCAAAGAATCCGACATCCAGCTTGGATCGGCAAACGCTGAGCTTGAGCAACTTTGCAAGAGACGCGATGACTGCATCAAGGAGTTGACCCGGATTCATAGCCATATTTCACGTAAGTTCCTTTCCCTTATCCGACATAATTCTCCGGGTTACTTCATATGTCTTTTCTTCAGCTTCTTCCTTTGCCTTGTTTCCAGGCCACTTTCCAGAGGGTACTCCTATTGCAAGCGCTGCTGTTGCCAATTTCTGCCGAGAGAGGGGTACTCCCGTCGCTCTTGACGGTGAGAGCATTCCCTTAGACATGGAGGACCTATTGGTCAGCCTGTCATCTCGCGTGGAAATCATCAAGAACTACGGCAAGGATCTCCTCGACGTTTTAGTCCGAGTTTTCAACACGTTCTGGCCCGATGAGAGCGCTCCGAAGAGAATCACACTTCTTGCTGAAAAGTTGTCGGATATCGAGACCCGGCTCGACCTCTGGAGGGAGTCCGCTGGGCGTGCCGCAGCTGATACTATCCTTCACCACATTCTCACATGGTATGAGAAGATCAACCTTAGCCTCCTTACACACCGGCGCACCGGATCCAGATGGACTAATGACCCGGAGTGGGTAGCTCGGGGCCAGGCTTGTGCCTACAGCCTCATCGAATATTCTCCTATCCATGAATGGCTTGAAGGACGAGCTTCCTGGAATCCGCTGGGGACGAGAATGCTGAGAACGCTGAAGACGGGTCGGATGAGGACGAAGAAGGCGATGCCTCAGATATTGAAGATAGCGAAGACAACGCCGAACTTCCTCCTCCTGCTGCTCCTTAGGTTAAAAAACTTGAAAATTTATCAGATCCCCGGTATGCCGGGTGCAACTGTATGCTGTGTATATGTGATATTTTGCTACTAAGTTCTTATGCCGGGTTAACTTGGGCGTAGTCCCCGAGTTTCTTTTTCTTGTTCGTCCAATCTTTTGGCTCGGATCGTGTCTACCTTGATTCGGTTTTATGACTTACGAATCCGAGCTTCAAAAATTGTCTTAACAATACTAAGAAACTTTCAGACTTAGCTAAAAAAATGAAGCTGCATAATAACTTGAAAATAAATACAGGGTTAGTCCGAAAAACAAACGTTAGCTCGAATAAATTCGTTTCCTTAGTCGCTTTTCATGTGCTATGCAATTCCAAACTTGTTCTCTTGCTTGCCATGAAGCCAATTCTTGTTGGACAGCAGCAAGTCAAAGAGTTAGGTTTTTGGTGCTCACACATTACTAATCCGGGTTAAGTATAACAACTTATTCCAGCTAACGCACAAGAGACAACAACAAAAATTATTAAGGCAGTCCCCGAGTTACTGCTCGAGGCGCTACTATTTCATTGATAAGCTTATTGCCGACATACATACTGACATACGAGACGACTCGGATACATACACTTCTTAGCTAAGTGTAGAAAGGACGAAGTAGTGCTAAATTCCACGGTCGCTTAGATTCCTCTCCGGACCTGTCTGCCTTGTTTTTTTCCTGCGGCTTTGCATCTATAAGATAGTAAGAATCATTGTGCAATGCTTTGCTCACAATGAATGGCCCTTCCCATGGGGGGATAATTTATGCATGCCAGTAGTACGTTGTACCAACCGGAGCACCAGATCGCCTTCCCGAAAGACTCGGGGGCACACTTTCCGGCTATGGTAGCGTCAGAGATTTTGCTGATATATGGCGGATCTGGACAATGCCAGTTCCTTCGCTTCTTCCAGCAGATCAACATCATTTTGCCGGGCTTCTTGCACTTCGGCTTCTGTGTATTGGGTGACCCTAGGCGAATCATGCTCTATGTCGGCTGGTAATACAGCTTCTGCCCCATATACCAGAAAAAACGGCATATAGCCTGTTGGTCGATTCGGAGTTGTTCTTAAACTCCACAGTACTGCTGGTAGTTCTTCTAAACTCCACAGTACTGCTGGTCGATTCGGAGGTTTTATCCCGGATAATACTAATCCGTTGAATCTTTCCACTTGCCCGTTC
The DNA here is from genome assembly GCA_916181665.1 of Avena sativa. Taxonomy (NCBI): domain Eukaryota; kingdom Viridiplantae; phylum Streptophyta; class Magnoliopsida; order Poales; family Poaceae; genus Avena; species Avena sativa. Next base: position 549,932,535 of record OV702290.1, on the reverse strand, counting down.
GATGCGGGGTGAGCTATCGAGGCTATGTCGAGTCGGATCTTCTTGTCCCGGTAGAAGCGCGCAAATGCTCCTTCCGCAAAATTTGTGCCATTGTCAGTTCTGATACTGTGAGGATAACCGTATCTCAAGATAATGTCTTTGAGAAATGTTACGGTCGTAGCTCCATCACATTTTCTTATAGGCTTCACTTCAATCCATTTTGTAAACTTATCCACCATGACCAAAATGTGTGTCATGTTTCCCCTTGCTGGTTTGAACGGGCCAACCATATCCAAGCACCATACGGCAAATGGCCACGTAATTGGTATGGTCTTGAGTTCCGACATTGGCATATGTGTCTTAGTAGCATATCTCTGACAACCATTGCATTTTATCACCAGATCTTCTGCTTGTTCTAAGGCACTTGGCCAGTAGAACCCATGCCGGAATGCTTTCGCCACCAAGGCTCTGGATGAAGCATGATGCCCGCATTCTCCTTGGTGTATATCTCGGAGGATGTCAAGCCCTTCTTCCGGGTCAACGCATCGCTGGAGGACATTGGTTACACTCCGTTTGTACAGCTCGGAATTGATAATTGTGTATGCTTTTGCTCTCCTCTGAGTTTGCCTGGCTAACACCTCCTCGGTGGTTAACATTCCATCTTTCAGGAATTGGAATATAGGCAGTGCCCAAGCTGGTATTGCTCGTGCAGGGAACACGTCCTCATCAATTTCCATCTGATCTACCGGCATAACTTCAGCCGGATCACGCTGAGCAGTCCCCGGGTCCAGCGAGGTAGTCCCGGGGTTTGCTGAGGCAGTCCCCGGGTTTGCTGATGCAGTCCCCGGGTCTCGCGTACTACTTCCCGTGTCAATGACCATGGGCTCAGCTCCGGATTCTATATCTTCCGGGACATAGATCGAGTCGGTTCCTGGGGACGGCCTGATAGATGGTTTTCTGAGGTGTTCCAATGCTACACCCGGTGGAATTGCCTGTCGGATTGATCCGAGCTTCGATAGCATGTCGGCAGCCTCGTTTTCCACTCGGGGTACATGGTGAAATTCACACCCCTCAAAGTAACCAGATATCTTCTGCACATGAAACCTGTACAGTGCCATGTTTGGATCCAGGGCGTCCCACACTCCGGACACTTGCTGCACCACCAAATCCGAGTCGCCCAAGCATATTATCTGACGTATGCCAATCTCTTTTGCCACTTTGAGCCCATGCACAAGAGCCTCATACTCAGCGACATTGTTTGATGCCGCGAAATGGATCTGTAATACGTATTTTAGCTGGTCCTTCTTTGGCGAGGTAAGCACAACCCCGGCGCCTAATCCGGTGTTGGTTTTCGACCCGCCAAAGTGCACCCTCTAGTAGTTCGGATCTGGTGGCGGTGGTTCGTATTGTACCTCGGCCCAATCTACAAAAAAGTCCGCCACAACCTGAGACTTGATTGCTTCTCTTCTGTCATATTGGGGCGCATAAGGAGCTAGCTCAATTTCCCATTTTGCAATTCTGCCACTCGCATCCTTGTTACCCATTATCTCGGGTATGTGAGCTTCACATATCACTTTGATGGGGTGCTCCTCAAAGTAATGCTTTAACTTCTTTGCCGCCATATAGACACCATATGCCACCTTTTGAAAGTGCGGGTAGTTCTGTTTTGAGGAAGATAATACCTTGCTCAAGTAATACACTGGCCTCTGCACCGACTTACCCTCTTCATTGCGCTCTACTACAATCACTGCACTTACAACTCGGTTGGTTGCGGCTATGTAGAGCAACATTGGCTCCTTTGATAGTGGAGAGGCTAACACTGGTGCAGTGGCCAACATCTTTTTTAAGTGGGCAAAGGCTTCATCGGCCTGTGGCGTCCAAACGAACTTATCTGACTTTTTCATGAGTTGGTAGAGAGGCAATGCCTTTTCTCCCAACCGACATACAAACCGACTCAACGATGCTAGGCACCCAGTGAACTTCTGGACATCGTTAAGACACTTCGGTAGCTCCATTCGTTCAATGGCCCGAATCTTAGTTGGATTTACTTCGATACCTCGGCTGGAGACGAGAAATCCGAGTAATTTTCCAGCCGGGACACCGAAGGTACATTTTTCCAGGCTAAGCTTCACCCGGAACCTTCTCAAGTTCGCGAATGTCTGCCTGATGTCGTCAAGGAGCGTTTTGCTTTCCTTGGTCTTGATAACCACATCATCCACGTATACTTGTACGTTTTGACCTATTTGGTCGTGCAAACATTTTTCCATACATCTTTGGTACGCTGCACCTGCATTACGTAAACCAAACGGCATAGTGCGATAGCAATAAGCCCCGTACGGGGTGATAAACGCGGTCTTTATTTGATCATCCAGATTCAGAGGTATCTGGTGGAAACCAGAATATGCATCAATGAATGACAACAGTTCACATCCCGCGGTTGAGTCTATGACCTGATCTATCCTCGGCAGTGAAAATGGATCTTTTGGACACGCCTTATTCAGGCTCGTGTAATCGATACACATACGCCAAACCACTGCCACGTTCGGATCATCCTTCTTCTTTTCTACCAGCACCGGATTAGAGAGCCAATCCGGATACAGTACTTCCATGATAAATCCTGCTGCTAGCAACCGAGCTATCTCGTCTCCAATGACTTTTCTCCTATCATCGGCGAAGCGGCGGAGAGGTTGCTTCACCGGCCTTTCTCCGGGTCTTACGTTCAAAGAGTGCTCGGCCAACTCCCTCGGAACACCTTGCAAATCTTGTGTGGACCAAGCAAAAATGTCCCGGTTCTCACGAAGGAAGTTGACAAGCTCGCTTTCCTATTTATCAGTTAATCCGGCACCAATTGTTACGGTGCGCTCCGGGAATACGTCATCAACTGGAACCTTCTTGGTATCCTTTGCGGCTTGGAATGAAACGCTACCATGCGGGTTACTCAATGCCGGCATATACTGCTACGCGGACTGAGCTAATGCCGCCACCTCTTGGATTTTTCTTTTCTCTTGCGCAATCACGAGTGACTCGGCTAGGTTAGACCCAGCTGAGGCACACTCAATGGAACGTCTGAAATCTCCAGCAATGGTAATCACTCCATTTGGCCCGGGCAACTTCATCTTCAGATAACTGATGTGGCAGCTTGCCATGAACTTGTTCAATGCTGGTCTTCCGAGTAACACGTGATACGCACTTTCCAAGTTCACCACCTCAAACTCCAGATTCTTAGTTCGGCAATTATCTCTCGTGCGAAATAGCACGTCAACCCGGACTTCGCCTATGGGCTCACAAGAAATGCCTGGTACAATACCATGGAAAGTTATCCTTGTAGCCTGGAGCATGTTCTCCGAGATACCCAACTTGCGCATTGTATCCGCATACATGATGTTAATACTACTGCCATTGTCAATCAGTACCTTGGAGAACCTCACATTGATATTCGGCCCAATGAATGTCGGGTCCAGCACTAGCGCATACGAACCTGGACTTGGCATAAGCTTGGGATGATCTTTGATGTTCCAGGTGATTTCTTGGTCCGACCAAGGCATGTACCTCGTCACTGCTGGCATTACCGCATTGACCTCCATATGTCGGTGCTGCAAGCTCTTTCTATCTGTTTCCTCAGTTGTGAACACACAATAGCTCTGGTGATGTTCTCTGTACTCATTCCTCCCCTCGTTTCCGGGGTACCTCTGATCCGGCTGGTGCTGATTTTCCACCTGATGCACTGCATCCCTTCTCTCATTGTTGTCATACCTCGGCGGAGGGGGAGGCAACATTAGCTGTTGCGTGTTCGCTCGGGAGAGCAATTGTTGTCGGGGTAACTCCTGCCGAGGTTGATCATTCCGGGGTGCCTGAGCATTCCCCGAACCACCTTGTTCTATCTTACGCATCCACTCACATTGCCTCGTTGTGTGACCCGCCGGGTTATTCGGATTTGGCGTGTGAAACTTACACGGCTGGTCCAACATCGACTCATAGGTATACCTTCGACGGTCTTTCTTTTCTTGCCATTGTTTCTTTTGCTCCGGCGTCCACGTTTTCTTGCCATCGTTTCTTGGAGTCCATTGCCCTCCAGTCTTCTCGCGCTGGTTGCTCCCTGCTCCGGGTTGATCTTGATTCACAGCTGCAACTTGTTGCGAACCGTAGCGATGATCTGGTCTATCATCTCTTCTTTTTCCTCTGTAGTCATTCCTCCGAGATGACCCGGCTCCAACCCTCTGATAGTATTCCTTGTTTGACTCGTTTGACGCGAGCCTAGGTTGAGTCGGATCACCCAAAGCATACGAATCGGCAATCCGGATCATCTCTGCCAACGTAATTGGCATTTTCCTTTGCAACTTCATCCACAGCTCGCTGCCATATCTGCACCCTTGCGCAAACCACGCTATGGCCTGTGACTCTATGACACCCTCACACGAGTTTCTCACGGTACACCACCAGGTCAAGAATTCACGGTCTGTCTCATTAGGTCTTTGCTTGCACATTGCTAGGGTCTGCGGCCTATTCGGCCTCTGATAGGTACTTGAGAAGTTGCTGATAAACATTTCTTCAAAATCTATCCAGCAGTTGATGCTTCCGGGTGGCAAATTGTTCAACCATACTCTGGCCGGACCTTCTAACATCTGGGATACGTATCGTACAGCCCATCTCAAGTTGCCAGTGGCAATTTCACAGCCGTAGCATAGTTTATCAGCCAATCCTCTGGCTTGGTACTACCGTCATACGTCTTCGTGCCCCTGAGCAGCTGGAAGTTAGGTACCGGTGGCTCCTTCATGATCCAGGGTCCAAAGCACGCTGGACCCGGTGGACCTTGACATTCGATCTGTTCCGACCTATACAGGCGATCCAGTTTCAATCTGGCGTCATCCGGCATCAAATCCCTGCTTCCCAATCTTGACCCTATCACATGATAGTCCGGTCTTGGGTACCCCGCGTTCACCATCTCCGAATTACCGTCGTTGTACCGGTTTTGCTCCTGTGGCGCAACTCTCTGTTGCATACCTCGGCCGACGCTTTGCTCTTGCCTTGGTATATTCCGCTGCTGTGGTTGTCCTGCTCCTGCCGAGTTTCGCTGTCCGGCATTGCCATTGACAACGTTCCCTTGACCGGCATTGCCTTGGTCGTGGTTACCTCGGCCAGCTTCACCTCGGCTCACACTTCGTCGATCATCATTTTTCCGTGCTTCTTTTGCTTTTCCTGCCCGCGTCGGGTTGTACGGGACGATCTGTTTGTTCCGTCTAGCCGAGGTTACTACCTCTTCTCTCCTTGGACCACCATGAGGAGACGATGCGGCTCCAGCGGATTTCTTCGGGTTACCCATCGCCGAATGGACGATTTTGGAAGCTCCAGCTCTCTCCGGGTTAGCTCTGAGTAGCTCTTCGTTCTGTCTGTTCGCGATCCGAACTAACTCGTTAACCCTATCTTGCTGTCTTTGACGGGCCTCACCCGTCAGACCCTCTAACTCGGATGCAGCCGCATCCGCTGCTCTGAGGTTCTTTGCCGGGGTACTATACTTCGGCAACCCCACGGACAAACAGTTTTCCGATTCCTCGGCTCCATTATCACCTTCTCTGTTCATCTCGCTTATGAGATTTCTCCCTTTTACTTTTACCGTATCAACTTTGTTTGCTTTTGCATACTCACGTAGCGTCATGTTCAATGACTGCTGAGCCGCGGCTATTTTCTTTGCGCCTTCTAGTATTTTTTGCCTAGTTTCCTCTAGCTCGGCCTGTGCCTGAGCCGGATCTACCACTGCTGCTACCGGATTTGCCAAGCTATCCATAGCTTCTCTCAGTACATTCTCAGGCCTCTCTAGTAGGGGTCCTCTACCTTTCCTCGGTGCCTTAGGTGTTACCTCTGGGTCCGGTGCTGGATCCTTCCTTGCGCCTGCACGCGACGCAGTCATCATCACTTCAGCACGGTCCGAGGAGCGAGCGATACGCGCCCCGTGAACCATGCTAAGGGGTGGTTCCCCTGCCTCGACGACGCGCCGCGGATGAATGCATGATACGTCCACAACAACGTAGACCTTGTGCGCACCCAACTTGACGAAGAGGCCGTTGCACGAAAGTGGGCGCGTGCCGAAGCAGCCAGCGTTGTCGCTGACGAAGTCCAGCGCTCCAAAGCGCTGAACGAGCCCGGAGACGATGCGTTCGCCGGTGCCGATGAGGTTTCCCATCCGGATCTTCACCCCTGCTAGCGCCGCTAGCCCCACGGTGGGCGCCAACTATCGTGGTGGTGTGACGGCAGATGCCATGGATAGGCTAAAGGTGGGGACTAATACACGCTAAGGGAATCCAGGAGGGATAGTGGAGTGATTCTCCACAAAGAAGATTGTATTGCTTTCCTTTCAAGATTACAAGTGCTCCTAGAGTTGTGTTGGCGAGAGGAGGAAGAAGGAGCTCTCTTACTCTCACCCATAGTTCACCCCTAGAACCTTAGCCAAATCGGTATAGAAGAAAACCCACCCCCTCTACTGAAACCCTAGCTCCCCTTATACAGAGGCGGCCTGGTCTCTGCCTAGGGCATACGTGGAGGCATATTCCTAAGAATATGCCTCCTCTCAAAGTGGTAACCCGACCGGGGTGCTTTTCCCCGCATCACACATGCTTTAGCTACGTGAGCCTCTGCGGCGCCCACGTCAGCCGACACGGGCGTCGTCACCCTTGTCGGCCATGACCCGGTGGTTCTGCCCTTGCTTGCTTCGCTCATGTAGTGCGTACCGGGCCTTCTTTTTGACCAGAGAGATTCCTTCCTTCTCCTAGAAGCTAAACGGGACCCGGATCATGGTAGATCCGGCCATACCTGTTCCTACATACAAGTTAGACAAGCACTTCCGACTTACTCCTTAAGTCGGCTGATATAATGTTAGGCGACCCCCCTGGTCTGGGTTACTCCGTGATCCGGCCTGCCTGGAGGTGACCCGGCCAGCATCCGCTTTGGCCTTGCCAAACCTCGGCTAACTCGGCCTTTATACCCCGGAGTGACCCTACCCGGGGTTATCCCCCCAACATTTGGTCCACCCCTCGTGAAAAAGACAAATTCCTACTGAATCGGTAGAAAGTCGGTCAGATTTGAACTACATGTACATGATCTAATGCTCATGATTTTTTGAAAAATTATTTTTAGGTTCATAAGATTATATGGATGTCATATTTGGATTACTCTCATTTTCTAATCGATTTAGACATTATTTGTCAAATTCCGATTTATGGATTTATTAATTATTCCATATTAAATAGAAAAGGACAAAAAAAAGTAAAATTATTTTATTATTATTTGAATTTAAGATTATTATTAGTTATTCATTGTTGTTTACTTAAGTATTTGTTTAGAATTAAAAAATTAAAGAGGTGTGGCATGATGGTCTAAGGGTTAATAGGATTGATATGATAGTATTATCAACAAGGTTTAATTTTTCTCTTGGAAGCTCATCCGGAAGGATCAGAGAAATTAAGTGTGCTGGGGCTGGAGTAGTGTGAGGATGGGTGACCGACCAGGAACTTTGACCACGAGAGTATAATTTGACCCGAGATTAAGTATGTTTAGAGTTAAAAAATATCCACTGTGGAATTAATGAGTCAAACAATTCAAAAAAAATTGTAAAAATATGTCGGCGGCATAGCCAAACGGCCGTCAGCCGTCTATGTGGTCCCATCTAGCCTATGCCGAGGGCGAAATCATCGGCTAGGCTGTGCCGATAAGGTGCTACGCCGACAGCAGCCATCGACATAGCCTATACCGACGGCAAAACTGGCCTATGCCGACAGCATTCGGCACCTCATATCGTTCGCCTAGTGTTGGTGGAAGAGCTCTTTTATGTTTTCCACGCAAAAGAAAACTATTCTATGATATTTCCAAACTAATATGGCACATACGTTCATCGTAATGCAGTTGTTAAATTTGCTTTTTAATCAAATATAATGTTACGGAGAATGACAAAGTGCCATGAAAAAAGTGATAAAATTGTAATCGGTGAACTTTTTAAAATAACATCAATCTTGTGTCATGTTTTGTAATTACTAGCCACGACTCTATCTATGCATTTACCCGATGACATCGATGCCACACATCGTTGGTTGTTTGATGGACAAAGATTCACCAAGATGATTGAAATTGGTCAGGTCGGTGGTGCGTGCAATCTATACCAGAGAGCCACTACCTACAATTGTCCGTGCGTAATTAGAGTAATTAGAATAAATAATAGTGAATGAAAGTTTTGGCCGATTCTGCTGGACCATGGACATAGGACACGCGGCGATATCGCAGTCGGAGTTCCGCTCTCCTGGGGAGGTGGGCCCCACCCCCCGGGTTTCCTACCGTGAAGAGGTTGCGCGCCCTTTCCTGTCCCGCATTGCTGGACGGTGGGCCGTGCACCGTCCCCTAGCCCACGTGTCGGAAGCTATGTGCAATGGCGCTCCACGTGAGAGGCGTATGGAGGGAGACATGCGCTCTGCACCCGCTGGGTCGTGGGTCCTAGCCACGACCGAGTGGAAGCGGAAACCCTCGCCATCCATGGGTTCTCGCGGCCGAGAGCCGACGTGGCAGCGGAGACTCTCACTCTATGTGGGTTCTCGTGACGAGATCGTGTGGTGGGTCCCGTTCACGCGTGAGAGCTATTCTAATATATGGTACCCATACACAAGTTTTCCGACGCACCCACGATGGCTGCACGTTTTCGCGGCTTCCCTTGGACGTCTCTGGTTTTGGGTTTTGGTGGCAGCGCATGTCGCATCATGGTTTCCTCCACGCAACGCATTAGATAGTTTCTCTCATCACCCACCTCCGTCTCCTCTTGCTCCTGGCGTTAGCTGCGTATGTCAGTCCGGTGAACACACCTGGTGCAGGCCACGCGGCTACCCATGGACGTGAGCTGATAATGCGAGGTGCTAAATGTCAGACAACGGGATACGCAACGAGGACCTGGGCTCCCGCATTCTGGTGCGGTCGTAGTCTAGGTCTCGCTCGTGGTTTTCATCCGATCTAGCTAGCAAGGGGTGCTACTCGAACTATCGACCACGGCTCTGGCAGTGGCGGTACAACTGACGACGACGGCGTAGGCGGCAGTGCTTGAACCAACGATGACGTCGCGGGTGGTGGCACACCAAATGACGCTGACAGCGCGGGCGGGTACGTACCGGTTTTTTGCATCATGATCTCTTTCTCTTTTTTCACAGCCAGAGGCACCGATGAGGGGCATAAGAACTCATCAGGAGCTCACGAACGAAATCGTTGTGAGACTGGTATGCGTGATTTCTCTGCCTCTGGTTCCTCTGCGGTGGCCAATCGCTGCTCTGGGTTGAAGATCCGTTGTAGCGGCTGTAGTCTCGCCACTGATCAATAAACATGTTCGACGGCAAGCTGCTGCTCCAGATGGAAGATCCATTGTATCGGCGGTGGTGGTACGAAGACGCAAAAAGTCGCCGTGAACTCGTAGGTGGTACGAAGCCGCATCTTCTAGTAGGTATGCATGTACGACATGCTTCCTCTGCCTCAGGTTTCTCTCTCTACTGGTGTCGGCTATTCACTACTCTAGTTTTAAGATCCGTTGTAGCAGCGGTGGTCTCGACGCTGATCAATAGACATGGGCGTTGTAGCGGCGTGATGTCCCTATGAAACGGCGGCGACCTTTTTCTCCGGTGACGATGATGGTCTTTTCTGAATAGCTATGGCCGTCGAATGCATCATCCGTCTCGCTGGCATTCTCGGCCGTCTCTCTTATGATGCTTTTACTCCGAGTTGTAGTCTTCGTCGCTCTACCTGGTAAGATTCTTTCCTTTTCCCACTCCCCACTATTATCGTGTTCTTCTGCTTTTGCCTGTTACAGATAACTGCAGTCTCGTGGCTTCTTCACCGACGAAGACGTCGAGCTCCGGTGGCAGCTTTCTACTTCTCTCTATGGTTTTTTTGCCCACAATTTCTTGCGATTTGTCATATGCGAGAAGAGTAGATGTCACAAGTAAGCCTCTAGCTTTTCCTTTTTGAATTTTTCTATTTGTTTTGATTTTTTGTTCACACATTTCATGACACAACATTTTGTTTATGTATTTAAAGGATTTACATGACCATAAAAAGCATACCACTGGTTTTCCGCTGCAGGAGCTACGCGGAGCGGTGTAGTTGAGCAAGCTCATGCCCGAGAGGGAGGAAACATGTACTTGCCAGCGAGTAGTGTAATTGAGCAAGCACATGTCCAAGAGGGAGGAAACGTGTACTTGCCGGCGAGCTCCACATCTTGGTAAGTGCAGCGTTGGAGGTGACCTGCTCACCGTGCTCGTCCTACCTCTAAACATGAAGATTCTCTTCCCTCCAAACAAGGATTTAGCAGTTCTTTGATTGTGTTCTATTTGTTTTCTACATAAAGAACTAAAATATAAACTTCAGAAATGTAAAGCATAAAAATAAAGAACGACTTGATTGTTTCCTACAGATGACAAAAGAAGGCGGGAAGATTCAGTTCATGGTGATAATGATTATGCCAGGTGGACGAATGATAAATGTAACAATCATAATCTTATAAATATATGTGTAGGCGAGCAACCCATAATAAGTCGGAACTTCTCTTGGTAGATTTCATCCCAACTTCAATAATCCTACTAGCCCGTTACCAAAACCATGGTCGGACACTAGACGATTAAGACCCTTCAGGTCACTTAGTGATTAAGCTCTTTGGATCGGACTAATGCAATAAGCACAGTGGTTCCTCGTTATCCTCGAGTCTACTAGTTTTCCATTGATATCCCCGTGTCACCTGGGGGTCGCCGGTTCACTAGCGAACAAGATCTTATCTATGCAGAACAAAGCATCATGTTGTCTGGGTCCTTAATTGGACAACAAACATTTAGGCATCCCGCAGGTAGTCAAGCACACACAATATAGTAATTAGAATCTATCCCAAACTAATAGAACATATATGAAGGCACATCACATCTCACCAATCCTCTATATCTCCCACTCCCAAGGAAATTACTCACACATGAGAGAAGAACGGAACATCAATATAATCAAATAAAGGGAATTTGTCTTTGTATTACTGTGGATATCCACAGTAAGAATAGAAAAATATCCAACACAATTCAAGATGGGAAGAAACAATCTTAAACCCTAGTCTTGCAAGGTGGAGATCCCTCTCTCTCTAGTACAAGTAGTGGCTATGGGGGTGTATTGGCTAGGAGGGCGAAGATCGTGGAGCGAGATGAAGAACGTCTTCCCCTTCTTCTCCGGATCTCTTCTTTCTTCCTTCTGGATGGTATGGCAGCTGGTTGCGTTGTGTTTTTGACCTTGGTACCTTCATGGAAGTTGTCCCTTTTGACAAGACAGAGGCGGCGACAACTATACGGCTGGAACTATACAGCCGGAAAAATATTCCCGTCGTATAGTTGCTCGTTAAAGCCTCTGTGTGCTTCCCTCGAGTACTTCCAAAGAGAGACTTGGTTGTTTTCTCCAGAATATTGTGTGCCTCTAGTTAAAACCTTCTATTGACGTTCAGAACCTGAAACACACATTAAAAACCAAATTTTCTTTGCTACCGAAGTATTAGTGTTAGGTAAAGCCAGAAAACGATTAAATCAGGGAGAAAACCATCAATAAAACCCATAAAAAATGTGTCAAATCTCACAGCTATCACTGAGCCATTGGAATCGGCTGCCCCTAGATTGGGCAGTTTTTCATGTGGTGACTAGGCATGTTACGCATGAAACAAATCCGCTCATTCACACAGTTCCCCGCATAGTGTCTCGGTTCCCCATAATTATAGCAAACTACTGACCTGTACCTCGGATCAATTGACTGTACGGGCTCTTGTTCTAGTGCAAGACGATTTTCAATGGATTGTGGTGGTGGCCGTTGACCACAGTAGAATTACGGTTAACCTGAGGCACACCTTGTTGTCTTCCCCCTGAATGGGCAATGGAGGCTTCGCCGTACCCCAACCTTGCATCTGCTGCCCCGCCTAATTTCCAGTAGGGTGGTTTTTTTGGGGACAATTGTACTGGTATGGGTTTCGCCGTTGCTGCAGATATTGTCCTGGTCGGCGAGGAGGAACACCTTCTCCGACATCCGCATCTCCTTGACCTCGCTACCCCCATGCATCTTCACAACCTCCGCAAACGTCTCCTTGATGACCCACACGTATAGGGGTGTATCGCAGTATTTTCGAGGGAAGTGAAACCCAATTTATTGATTCGACACAAGGGGAGCCAAAGAATATTTATAAGGCTTAACAACTGAGTTGTCAATTCAGCTGCACTTGGAAACAATCTTGCTCACAGCAGTTTATCAGTAGCAACAGTTTTGTAGTAGGAATAGTAAAGTAACGGCAGTATCAAAGCAAAGACAGTAGTAACAAAAGCAGTAAACAGTGGGATTCGAGTGCGGTAAGCATAGGGATGGATGGATGGGCGTTGCATGGACAAGACAATTTACATAGCAATCAGAACATAGGGCAATTGCAGATAAATAAGATAAAGCATCCAAGTACTAGACAATCCTAGGCATGTGTTCCATATATAGTCATACGTGATCGCAATGAGAACTTGCACAACATCTTTTGTCCTGCCAACCCATTTGCAGCGGAGCCTCTAGGGAACTACTGGCAATTAAGGTGCTCCTTTTAATAGAGCACCGGAGCAAAGCATTAACACTCCGTGAACACATGTGATCCTCACATCAAAGCCATTCCCTTTCGGTTATCCCGATTTCTGTCACTTCGGGGCCATAGGTTCCGGACAACGACGTGTGTATACAACTTGCAGATAAGATCCAAAACAATACTATCATAATGAATCAATAACATGTTCAGATCTGAAATCATGGCACTCGGGCCCTAGTGACAAGCATTAAGCACAACAAGTCGCAACAAAGTCATAAAGCACTAATAAAAGATACTAGGCACCATGCCCTAACAATCTGATGCCATTACATGAACGATCTCATCCAATCCCTACCATCCCCATAGCCTACAGCGGGGGATTACTCACTCATAGATGGGGGAAACATGGATGGTCGATGGATATGATGGTGAAGATCGATGGAGATGGCTCTGGGGGCACTTCCCCGTCCCGGCAGGGTGCCGGAACAGAGACTTCCTGTCCCTCGAATCTCCCCTTCGGTGGTGGCGGCGCTGCGGAACTTTTTCTAGAAAAACGTCGAACCCCCCGAAGTTTTTAGGTCAGAAGGCACCTTATAGGCGAAGAGAGAGGCCGAGGGGGTGCCTGGGGGGCCCACACCACCCCCTGGCGCGGCCTGGCCTGGCCCGCGCCACCAGGTGGTGTGGCCACCCCTGGCTCTTCTCCGTCTCTTATTCTGGGTTCTGGAGTCTTCGGGTGAAATAGGATTTTTGGCATATTTTCCGGGATTTTTCCTGATAGTTGATTTTCTGCACAAAAAGTAGACACCAAGGCAATTCTGCTGAAAACAGCGTCAGTTCGCATTAGTTGCATCCAAATCACACAAGTATAGAGGAGAAACAATAGCAAAAGTGTTTGGGAAAGTAGATACGTTTTGGACGTATCAACTCCCCTCAAGCTTAGCTTATTGCTTGTCCTCAAGCAATTCAGTTGAAAACTGAGTGCGATAAAAGAACTTTCACGAACACATTTGCTTCATATGATGTAAATATTCTCAGCAATGTGATCAACTACTTGGACAATTCATAATAAAGAGTATGCAACTGAGTCTACTTAATAGTCATTGCAAGCTATGAAGAGATTCCAACTCAAGAATAATAAGTAGCCGAAGCACAAACATAAGCAACATTACAATGCTCATAGAAAGGTATGATAGAGTGGTATCTCGCTTGCCTTTGATTATGAATGCCAAGGCACCTTTGAAATTCAAGTGATGGCTAGAAGTAAAGATATCAAAGATACAAGCATCAAAGTCATAACACAAATAACCAAGTAATGGAACAAACACAAAGAATGACAACTATGCTCTCAAGAAGGTGCTCAAATAATATGTGGAGACTCAACAAGTAGAAGAAAAAGGTTTTGAATAATTTTGAAAGGCTTCCAAATGCAGAAAGTATGGTACTTGTTAGCTTTGAGCTCTCATTGCCCCTATCATAAGAATCTTTAATATGGTTAAGGTGAAAGTGAGGTCCAATCTGAGTTATATGCTTGACAGACTATAAGCTGAAAATCCCAAGTCCCTTGAGTACGAGGGCCGCTCCTCATGCTACTCAACTTTAGTTACCGATAAGTTCTTGTCATCGTAAGTATGTGCGTATCATTGAGAACCGCCAACGGGGTACCCCTTGCCCGATGATACGGAAGAATCCCCATATCAAAATGACAAGGCAAGCAGACAATGAGTATCTCAGCAATCTTCTTATTTACCATGGAAAAATGGTGCTTTTTTCTCTCTTTCCTCTTTTCATAAAACTCTTTTTTTCTTTTTCTCAATAGCTATCTTTTTTTTCTTTTTTATAAGAAGAATGCTTCATAGATATCATTATGGTTACGCTGCAGGTTTCCACCATGTCAGCATGGATTAGACCAGCGGCCCAGGCGTTTCTCTAACACACATACATAACTCCATGGACTTACAAGCTCCCATTTTATTTCACACCGAAGACATCCGCAAACAAAAGAGCAAGGTATCAACTGGGTATATATTTACAAGTGTTGAAAGTGTTCCCCGTGACAACACGATTCTGCTAATCCCCAGCCTATAATTTGCAAGCATATAACTTTCATGGAGAGTTCACAATGGTTCAGGTTTATTAAGTGCAGAAAATAAAGTGTGCCATCAAGTTCGTGAGAGCTTTACTAACTAATTTTCCCATAACAAGCAAACATTTTATTCGGAAGAAAACAAGGCATATTGAATATGCACGGAAGTAGCAAATGATGCTAATAGGTAGGTATGGTGGGAACTTTGGAAATATTTGGTTTAGGAAGTTGGAAACATGAGTAAAACACTCAGTGTAAGTGAAGGCTAGCAACAGTAAGGGAGCGACAAACGAGAGAGCAATAGTTGTCATTATCATGCTTGCAACAAAACAAGACTACTCATGGCATGAAAGTGATTCAAGATCCTCAAGGCAAAATAATTCGTCAAGGCTTAACTGATTATTACAGTCATGTGCATGCGTGAGCATGTGCCAAGTCAATTCAAATGAAACATTCAGAGGAGGATACCACGGTGTCATACCAATTTATGAATAGAGCAATGCAAGCAAACATTCATAAGACATGCTACAAACTAATAGCGAGCTGGAGCTAATCATAAGAAAGCAAGAACTATTAAGCATCCAAAGAAAACATACACTCTACATGAACGAACTAAGCAAGCTCGCAATGATGAGTATATGTACAAAAATGAAAACAAATAGAGTTTGTTACCAGCCTCTTACCACGCCTCAAGTTGTTATTAATCCTCATTATTGCTCTTCACTTGTGTGGCTTGAATAATAATATGAAACCAATATTCCACTGAGAACTGCCGAACCCTGTAACAAACTCGCAAAAACCAAAGAAGAACGACAGATATTTTTGGTGTTTTCGATTTTTAAACAAGAACCAAAAGGGAAAAACAAACAAAGCAAAATTATTTTTAGTTTTTTCGAATAGTTCAAACAAAGCAAAAAGGGAAAAACAAACCAAGGCAAAAAGAAGAAGCAAACCAAAGAGAAACAATGGTATTTTTGTGTTTTTAGAGAGCAAAAGCAAAGAAGAACGAAAACTAAAAAGAGAACAAAAACATGAATATATAAAGTACCGACGCAACATGATGTGGAGATGAGTGCGGTGTCGGCGTACCTCCCCCCAAGCTTAGGATTTTGGCCTAAATGGGTATCAATCCATGTACGAATAGGGGTTCCAAGCGGGCGAATCTTGGTAAGAATGGTCGTAGCTGGACCCATGAGAAGAAGAAGAAGCTCCCTAATCATAAGCGGGCTGCTGATATGAAGACTCTCCCTCATTCGAGGGCTGGACCGAATCATCCGTGACCTCCCTTCTAGTGTCCTGCTCCTGTTGGGAGAGCTCTCCCAAGTACGTATCAAGCTCCTCCTTAGTGAGGGACCATCCTTCCCTGTTATCAAGGTTAAACAAAACAGGTGCAGGCAAAAGAACAACACGCTCGGACTTGCTCTTTCTCCAACCAGCTTTGAGAAAGGTTATTTCATAGGACAACTCACTCAAACTAGCCCACGAGGAAACAAATTTATGTTGTATCATGGAATTAAAATCAAGCCTCTCTATGGGAAACTGTAGGTCTAGATGATGAGGCACTAAACCATGCAATGCTAGTAAACGAGAAGCAATGAGGCCTCCACAAATTCCACCTTTCTCACGGTTAGCAGCAAGACGGAAAGCTATCAAAGCACCCAAGTTGTAAGACCTATCTTGTCTAAGAGCAGCAGAGATAAATTCTAGATCAAACGAAGATAACTTATTAGCAGTTTTCCTAGCAAGAACACACTTGGCAATAAAGTAGGCAAAGTAGCGAATGGAGGGAAGATGAATGTTACGAATTTTTCCATTCTCCTTCGAGAAGCTACTCCCTTGGCAAATTTCTGCATATAAATCCATGAGTGGTTCAGGTCTTTCTTTAATCTTCCTACATGATCCCCATTGAGGTACCTTAATAGCTGCACAAAAATCATCAAGAGAAAGGTTGACAGCAATATTGTAAATTTTGTAATGGACCATGGGGTTAGGCAAAGAGTGACTAAATTTGAAATCCTGCACCACAGACATGGTTAGCTTAACAAATTGACAAGGTTCATCTTCCAGAAAGCGCTCTAACCCTGCATTAGAAACCAAAGTGTGGAAATCTTGTAGAATTCCTGCAGCTCTCATGAACTCAGGGCATGGATAAATGGAGGGAAAAACTTCCTCCTCCCGATGGACCTTCATGACCTTAGGCACCCAAAGCTTATGTTGGTTTAGGTGGTGTTCACTCATCTTCTATTCTAAAATTTAAACACCTATTAAACAAGTGATTGCAAAGTAAATATAATGAAAATTCTACTCATAGGGACTTGCAAGAGGCCTAAACATGCATCAAAACTATATCTCTAAGCATCAAACAAGCTTACAAGCTCTCATAACCGTTCACCTACAGCAGCAAAATACTCAACGTATAATCCACTAAACACAAATCTACTTGGACAAGGGAAGGAGTCACATACCAGGGAACAAATGCTCCAAATTTTAGCAAGAAATATGGGCTAAGCAAGGAGATCGAAAAAATCGAGAGCAAGCACAGAAAGAACGCGATTTTGAGCTATGAACTGGAGATTACTCGGGAGAGAGAAGAAAGTGGCAGGTGAGAGAGTTGGTGGGGGGCCAGGGGTGGCCCACACCAGGGCATGGCGCCACCCAGGGCTGGCCGCGCCACCACATGGTGTGCATGCCTGGTGGCCCCCCCTGGTACCTACCAGGTACTCCTCTGCCCCTTTTTTCACGTAAAAAATTAATATGAATTTTCTGGAAAAAATTTAGACACTTTATTTTTGGGCTTTTTTCAGAAATAGAAGAATGATTTTTCTGACAGACAGATTTTTTTCTTTTGGAAACATGATGCAAGGACAAAACAAGGTTACAACTACAGAAGTTCTAACATGCAAGCAACTAACAACACAAAGAAAACTAAACGAAAACAAAAACTAAAATGCAAAGGATAGAAATAAACAGAGATAATCATAATGAAAACATTGTTTTGTTCAATGGAATCCTTTTGTTAGCAAGGTTGATCAAGTCTTGCTACCAAAACAATTGCATATGAGACAAAACTTTGTACTCCACTAATGATTATGTTACCTCAACCTTGATAGCAATGGTCCCAATCATAATAGTTTCAAATTTTTCTCTTGGTATGGGACAATATATTTTTCCAACTTGAATGCCTTCAACATGTTCAATTGAATTCAAATCATAAGTCCTTTCAATCTTCTTGGGGAAATAGACAGTATGTTCCTTGTCATTAACATTGAAGGTCACCTTTCCTTGATTACAATTAATAACAGCTCCTGCAGTATTAAGAAAGGGTCTCCCAAGAATAATAGACATATTATCATCTTTGGGCATTTGAAGCACAACAAAATCAGTCAATATCAAGCAATTGTGAGCCACCTGAACAGGTACATCCTCACATATACCCACAGGAATAGTGGTAGATTTATCAGCCATTTGCAAAGATATATCAGTTGGTATTAATTTTTCAAGTTGAAGCCTCTTATAGAGAGAGAAAGGCATAACACTAACTCCAGCTCCCAAATCACACTAAGCAGTTCTAACATAACAATTCTTAATAGAGCAAGGGATAGTTGGAATCACTGGGTCTCCAAGTTTCTTAGGAACCTTACCATTGAAGGAATAATTAGCAAGCAAAGTAGAAATTTCTTCATTAGGGATCTTCCTTTTATTCGAGACAATGTCCTTCATATACTTTGAGTAAGGAGGAAATTTAATAGCATCAGTCAAAGGAATTTGCAAGAATAAAGGCTTCATCCACTCACAAAACTTGTTATAGTGTTCATCTTCTTTTGACTTGTGTTTCTTATCAGGGAAAGGCATAGTTTTTTGGACCAAAGGTTCTCTTTCACTACCATGTTTCTTAGCAATAAAATCTTCTTTGGTGTATTTAGTATTCTTAGTGTGGTTTTCAGGTTCTTCTTCAACTTTTTCTTCATTAGGAACAACATTTTCTTCATTACCACTTTCAGTTTCAGCATCAGAGATAGATATACTATTAGGATCTATAGCAGGTTCGGAGGGTTCTACAACAGTTTTATGTTTCCTTTTCCTTTTCTTACGAGTAGAACCACTATTTTCAGCTTGTTGATAATCCTGCTCAATTCTTTTGGGATGCCCCTCAGGATATAGAGGATCCTGGGTAGCAGCACCGCTTCTAGTTCTAATTTCATAAGCATGTTTTTCTTTAGCAGCATTAACTAGCAAGTCGTTTTGCACTTTAACGAGTTGATCTATTTGAGTTTGAACCATTTGAAAGTGTTTAACAATCATTTTAACATCATTAGAGGTTCCTTCCACAATATCTTTAAACTCAACAATAGCTTTAGTGTTTTCCATTAGATGATTTTGCACCCTTTTATTAAAGTTATCTTGCTTAACAATAAAGATATCAAATTCTTGTAAGCATTGATCAGGAGGTTTAGAGTAAGGGATATCACCTTCATCAAAGTGTTGGAGAGAGTGTACCTCAATAGTGGGTGAGTAGGGAATAGGCTTACATAATTCTTCTATAGGAGGTAAATTCTTGACATCTGCAGCTTTAATTACCTCTCCTTAAGACATTTCTTAGCTTCCTTCATCACTTCATCATTTAATTGAATAACTCCCCTCTTCTTTGATGTTGGAATAGGCACAGGAATAGATGGTTCAGGTACAATTACTTCAGGTATAGCTTGTTTAGGAGGAGTCCAATCTTCATAATTCTTGCTTATTTTAGCCATTAGTTCCTCAGCTTCCTTAGGAGTCCTATTCCTGAAAACACAATCAGCACAACTATCTAGGTATGTCCTAGATTCTTCGGTTAGTCCATTATAAAATATATCAAGTAGCTCATTCTTAGGTAAAGGACTTCCAGCCTGTGCATGAATCAAAGCACAAAACCTTGCCCAAGATTCGGGCAATACCTCTTTTTCTCCCTATTTGAAATCAAAAAGTTCCTGCAAAATAGCATGTCTAGCACTGGAAGGAAAATATTTCTGCAGGAAAGTACTAATCAAGCACTCAGGGCTATTAATAGATCCAGGAGGTAAATTACTAAACCAAGTTTTAGCTTCTCCTTTTAGTGAAAAAGGAAAAATCTTAGCAACAAAGTAAGTACGCATCTTAATATCATCATAAAACAAGCCACTCATGGTAGAAAGTTCATTCATATGTGCTACCGCACTTTTATTCTTAGTCCCACAAAAAGGTTCTTTCTCGACAATAGCTATGTAAGATAGATCGAGAGAGAAATTATAATCTTCATCTGTAATGTTTATGGGAGAAGCAGCAAACTTAGCAACAGGATATAATTTGGGTCTAATAGTATGCCTCTCAAGGAGACTCTTAGCAGCGCTCCTATCATGGGTGTTCTTACATTCTTTAATAAACTCATCGGTCATCTCAACATAATCTTCTTCAATATCATAACTCTCACTAGACTCAGGTGAGCTAACAGGTGTGGTAGTGTCTTCATTAGGAGTTTCGGTATTTCCAGCCACAGTTCTAGCAATCGTAGCATCTAGGAAAGGACCTAATGAACCACTCTTATCAAGCACAGTAGAAGCAGCATCATAAGCATCAGAAGTTTCAGATTCAGCAATAGTAGCAGTGTGTGTAGCATGTGTATGTGGTGGTGTAACGAGCTTACTTATAACAGATGGTGAATCAAGAGCAGCAGAGGTGTTCAGAACCGTACCTCTTCTTGTAGTGGATGGTAAAATCGGAAACTTGCCATCACGAGACTTACCCATGATGGATGGATAGCAGCGAACAATAGAGAATCCAAGTGAACTTGATAAATAAAGCTATGCTCCCCGGCAACGGCGCTAGAAAATAGTCTTGATGACCCACAAGTATAGGGGGTGTATCGCAGTATTTTCGAGGGAAGTGAAACCCAATTTATTGATTCGACACAAGGGGAGCCAAAGAATATTTATAAGCCTTACCAACTGAGTTGTCAATTCAGCTGCACCCTTACCAACTGAGTTGTCAATTCAGCTGCACCTGGAAACAATCTTGCTCACAGCAGTTTATCAGTAGCAACAGTTTTGTAGTAGGAATAGTAAAGTAATGGCAGTAGCAAAACAAAGACAGTAGTAACAAAAACAGTGGGATTCGAGTGCGGTAGGCATAGGGATGGATGGACGGGCGTTGCATGGACAAGACAATTCACATAGCAATCAGAACATAGGGCAATTGCAGATAAATAAGATAAAGCATCCAAGTACTAGACAATCCTAGGCATGTGTTCCATATATAGTCATCCGTGCTCGCAATGAGAACTTGCACAACATCTTTTGTCCTGCCAGCCCGTTTGCAGCGGGGCCTCTAGGGAACTACTGGCAATTAAGGTGCTCCTTTTAATAGAGCACCGAAGCAAAGCATTAACACTCCGTGAACACATGTGATCCTCACATCAAAGTCATTTCCTTCCGGTTATCCCGATTTCTGTCACTTCGGGCCATAGGTTCCGGACAACGAATTGTGTGTATACAACTTGCAGATAAGACCCAAAACAATACTATCATAATGAATCAATAACATGTTCAGATCTGAAATCATGGCACTCGGGCCCTAGTGACAAGCATTAAGCACAACAAGTCGCAACAAAGTCATAAAGCACTAATAAAAGATAGTAGGCATCATGCCCTAACAATCTGATGCCATTACATGAACGATCTCATCCAATCCCTACCATCCTCATAGCCTACAACGGGGGATTACTCACTCATAGATGGGGGAAACATGGACGGTCGATGGAGATGATGGTGGAGATCGATGGAGATGGCTCCGGGGGCACTTCCCCGTCCCGGCAGGGTGCCGGAACAGAGACTTTCTGTCCCCCGAATTTCCCCTTCGGTGGTGGAGGCGCTGCGGAACTTTTTCTGGAAAAACGTCGAACCCCCCGAAGTTTTTAGGTCAGAAGGCTCCTTATAGGAGAAAAGAGAGGCCGAGGGGATGCCTGGGGGCCCACACCACCCCCTGGCGCGGTCTGGCCTGGCCCGCGCCACCAGGTGGTGTGGCCACCCCATGGCTCTTCTCCGTCTCGTATTCTGGCTCCTGGAGTCTTCGGGTGAAATATGATTTTTTACATATTTTCCGGGATTTTTTCTGATAGTTGATTTTCTGCATAAAAAGTAGACACCAAGACAATTCTGCTGAAAACAGCGTCAGTTCGCATTAGTTGCATCTAAATCACATAAGTATAGAGAAGAAACAATAGCAAAAGTGTTCGGGAAAGTAGATACGTTTTGGACGTATCACTCCTTCCCGTGGATTTTGCTCCAGAAATCCTTCGAGAAACTGAACTGCTTCGGTTCCGCCCGGATCTGCTGTCCTACACGAACCAGGTGGCAATCCACTGCTTGGAAACGACGAGCGGCAAACAACTCCCATCGAATCCAGATGAGATGGGGGTGGTGGCTTTGGGCTAGAACCCTAACCGGACGCGGAGTGGGTGAGGGGGATGATCCAAAGTTGGCCAAAATACTCGTCCACGATTCCCTCTGCATCCCACTCCAGGACCCCGCGCGTCAGTCACATGCTCCACCGCCCCCGCTTTGTTGGCTGCGATCGCGTCGCTAATCGGGAGGGGGAAGGAACCAGAGAAACTCCACGTGCCTCTAATAGGGGTGGGGTCCGCTCCTAAGCTGGCACACTGGTATCACTGTATCTCGTAGGTGTTTGGAATAGGCTGCGAGCCGTGCGCCGCCCGGGGATCTCGTCGCTGGTGAGGTTGATATAGGCCGACATGGGGAGTCAGGTGGCCGCGACATCGCCTTCAGCTTTGCACGAAAGAGAGGTAAAGTAAGTTTACACATTCCGATAACAATTTCCCATCTCGGATTCTTTGTTTATGAGCTAAACCTGAGGTTTAGTCCGCGGAGCTTTCTGGCCTCCGCCGCTAGATAACGCGGGAAAACGTCTGTCTCCTTGAGCCAATCAAGTGGAGTCCTGTCACTACTCACTACCCTTGAGCACGGGAACGTGCCTTTGGATAAACGCCGCAGAGTCGCAGACCCCTCACGCGTCATTTGCTACTGGCCGCTTGCCCAGACCGCGTCACGCAAAACTATAAAACAGCACACAACAACACACCACACTCACTCAAATACTCCAGCTCAACCCCAAGCTCCTCACGCTCCACATACCACCGTACTAAGCTAAAGCCAGCAGGCACCGACCACCTTCACCAAGCCATGGACATGACCGGCTCCGAGCAATGGAGTTCCCCTTCCTCGTCGCTCGAGCACGCTGGTGGTCCGGCTGTGTGGACGACGCCGCCGAAGCGCCCAGCGGGGCGCACCAAGTTCAAGGAGACGCGGCACCCGGTATACCGCGGCGTGCGTCGCCGCGGCAACGCCGGCCGATGGGTGTGCGAGGTGCGCGTCCCCGGCCAGCGAGGGGAGCGGCTCTGGCTCGGGACGTACCTCACCGCCGATTCCGCCGCGCGCGCGCACGACGCCGCCATGCTCGGGCTCCACGGATGCTCCGCCTCCGCATGCCTCAACTTCGCCGACTCCGCCTGGCTCCTTGACGTGCCGTCCTCGCTCTCCGACCTGGCGGCCGTCCGGCGTGCGGCCCTCGCCGCCGTCGCGGGCTTCCTGCGGCGGGAGGCCGCCAGCGGTGCCGCCACCGTCCCAACAGACGAGGTCGACACTTCCAGCGCGTCCGCGCAATTGTCCGCGGACAATGCCGGCGACTCGTCGGCGACGTCGCAGCCTTACACCGATGCGACGTTCGAGGTGCCGGCCGGGATGTGCAGCGACATGTTCGAGCTGGACGTGTCTGGGGAAATGGACCTGGACACGTACTACGCGCACCTCGCGGAGGGATTGCTGCTGGAGCCGCCGCCGCAGCACGCCGGCGCGTGCTGGGACACCGGAGACGGCGCCGGTGCTGATCCGGCGCTCTGGAGCTACTGAAATACTGTACCCAGCTGCTTTGACACCATGCATGGAACAAACTGGGGCTCTGTTGCCGGTCAGCATAATAAGATTTGTGGAAAAATGCATCAAATCCTATGACATACGACATGCAAGGAGATGCAGATCTAAGCATCACACTTGAGAGCAGCGAGAAAAAGACAGATGAGAGGACATGAGAGAGTGCTGGATGAATAGTGGACTAGTGGACAGACAGCCGAGATGATTCCAAAAGAAAAGGGTACTATCGCTTCATGTGTGGTGACTATAACTGGTAACCATACGAGAAAGATCAACGCTTTGTTAATCAGACAGAGGTGGTCCATGTACGCTAATTCACCAGATGTGGCCTAGACTCAACCAGATCAGCTGGGTAGGCCACTTAGATCCATCGGATCTTTTCCTGATTTCATGTCTAAGTCCTCCTGGCCACGCCTGCTGACGCGGCGATTCACTCCAGCTGTGCGCGTCTCACTTCCTAAATCGCGTGGCCGCAAGGCGAGATGCCGCCGGAGAGCTCATATGCTGCGTACCTTACCGATTTTGGAATGCCGCCGAGTGAATCGCCGCGTAGGAATTTGCAGGTGCATATGGTTCTTCCATTGGGGGAATCGACCATACATTGGCTATTTAGGCTGAAATTTAACTAAAACAGGGTGAAATAAGTAAAACGCAGTTCGCCGGCGCTAGGAGCGGCCTAGTTCATGCCGAGGCGCCGGTAGAAATGTGTGTAGTCATCGTCGTCGCCGCTCGGCGGATGGCGACTGCTAACCTGGCTGGCGTGCCGACTCGTCCAGGCCTGCTGCTCGGCCCGGCTTCATTGGAGTCGGCGACGTTGGCACGGCGTGACCAGCAACGGGCGGCGCGCAGGAGGTCCCACTGATGCGCGGCCTCCTCCCACTCGACCGCTCATACTCCTCCTTGGACCAGGCGAGAGCCTCGGCGTAGCCCATCGGTGTCATGGCCTCGACCGCCATCTTGAGGACATAGTTGTCCTGCTCATCCTCCAGCGAAGCCACCGCCTCCTTCTTTGGTCGGACAAGGCGGAGGCGACAGGCCGCAACGGCGCGCGGGGCTCGCTGATGGTGATACCGCGGGAACTCCTAGGGGTATGTCGGTGCGGGCGCCGAAGCCGGTGGCGAAGCCGCCTCACGCTTCACGCGGAGATGCGGCGAGCGCATATTCCGCGCCTCGCCGGAGGAGCGGGAGGCCGAGGCCGAGGATGATGAGAACACGCCATCCATCCGCCTTGGCATCCAGGAGCTGCCACGTCGGCGGGAGAGGGAAACCGGCGTCCATGCTAGGTAGGTGAGCCGCGGCGAATTGCGGACCTCGATGTGTTCGAGGACGGCGTTGAGCGTGTGCCCTGGCATGCCCCACCACACGCGCCGACCTGCGGTGTTCCTCCTGGCCGACGGCAAAGGCGGGCCCTCGTATGCCGCCATCTTCCGCTGGTGGCACTCCTGGAAGTAGGTCGTCCACACTTCGTGGTTGTCGGGGTAGTAGCGCGGGTCCGTGCGGTCCTTGTCAGACATCCCGATGAGCACCGCCTGGATCTCGCCGATCATGTCGACGCCCTAGGGAGGAGGAGGGATCGGCATACCGCCGATGTTCAACACCCAGCCGGGAGGTGCGTGGAAGTCCGGCGACGCTGGATAGTTGGCTTAGTACAGGAGGCGGTGCTCCCACTCGTTGAGCGAGCGGCGACCAAAGCCATTTGTCACCACGCCGTCGCCCGGGTATCACTCCACCATCACCGCCGAGAGTTCTTCGCCGGTGTTTGAGGTGGAGAGGGGAGATAATTTTTCACAGTGGAGAATGGATAGCGAGGTGAAGGGCGTATTTATCGCCGATGGAAGGAGGGAGGGGTGTAGCACGGGCAGGAAATCGGGCAGGAGAAGCCGATGCGCTGGCTCGCTGCAACTGCACCGCATGGGCCAGTGACTTGCCACATCGGCCTGCCATGCCTAGGAAAAGGCTGACCGCCGGTGCCATTGATTCGCGCGGGAGCCAAGGCAACGAGGACGAACGGGGCTATCGCCGACATCTTGGCCCCACTTGGTGGCTTGGTTGTTTCCCGCCATTTCCTCTCCACCCGGAGTCACCAGGCCAACCCTGGCGCACTGAGTTCGGCTTGTGTATGGCGGATGGATTTTGGCCCAATCCGGCGAATTTCGGGCTCCTGCGGCGCGACTGGGTTTTTTCGCTGTCCGGAGGCTAAACTGGGCCTCGGGCGAGGGGAGGGGGGGTGGTGTTCGTGGGGGTCCGAGTGGAGATGATCTAAGTCCTCGTAGGCCACTACATTATTGCATGAGTGCACATTAAATTGTTTTAGGAATGTTTTTTAGACCTTACCGATTTTAAAATCAAAATTTTGTAGTATGAGAATCTACTCTGATATCTGACCTGCAATTTCAGGTAATATTGGTCACCAGAAATCCTAGCTGCCCATGGATTTTTATTCGGTCAGCCAAATCCTTGTTGTGGAGTGGGATAGCAGGCAATGGCGGATCCAAAAATTATTCAAAGCCTGGGCAAACAGTGCATTTCAATACTAGTGACACTACTTTTTATCAAACTGACATCAAATTAGGTTTGCCGGCTGGTCGGAAGCCTAGGCACGTGCCTAGGCTTAGGGACCATTGGGTCCTCCTATGATAGTAGGTAAACTTTGTGGAAATTAGGCTTAATTAAGGTTTCAAATGTTTTAGTTCATATATCTGAGCTATCATTTAGATGTGCCAAAGAAATAGGACGGGTGAGGCGGCGGCTGCAGCGGCAAACCCATCGAGGGTTTTTCTTCCCTCCGCCGGCAACACCACCGGTCCGTTCCGTCTCTGGAGGCCTTAGGGCCTTAGAGGCGTGGTGGACCACGGCCTCTCGTCGGCGGGAGGTTTCAGTGTTTTCTTTAGACTATTTTCACTGTCTTCTCCAGGATATTGAGGCGGCGGCTACGTCCTGAGTTCACAATAAGGTCCTTCTTGCTCTATCCTCGCTCTGGTGGTGCGTCTATCATCAGTGAAGGGCGCGTGAAGTCATGTGTCCGACGGGTTTCTTGGGATCCGGTCGTTTTTCGTATGTGTGTTTTGAGGTTAGTCTCTTCCGATCTACATTGTTCATCTTCGGCGATAGTTGATGTTCTGGTGCGCTGGTCCTTTGGGGCTTTAACATGACGATTCCCGTCCGTCTACTACAACAAACTCTACTACGACAAGCTTTGCCCAGCTTCGGTGATGGAGGGGTAAGGACGGCGACGCGCCTTCAACTCGTGCCAGTGTTTATAGTCGTCCCTAGATGGTCCAATGACCTATTTGTAATTTTTATTACTTTTAGGACTCTTTGTACTGTTTTTTATGATTATTAGAAAGAAGTCTATATGACCCCCCCCCCCCAAAAAAAAATAGGACGGGAATTTTCTCTACTGCTTACCCTCTTGACCAAAGTGCCCAGGAGGATCAAATTCTCCGAGACTATCCATTGTTCGGTACACCACAACTAAACTGCGACGCGAAGGAGAGAAAACCCATTTAGGGTTCCACGTGCCTCGTCGGTCCACTCCGTCTCTGGTGGCCCTTGGCCCTTGGAGGTGTGGTGAACCAGGACCTCTCTTCGGCTGGAGTTTTTCCCATTCTTTGTTTAATATTTTTTTATTGCCTTCTTCGGAATGTTGAGGCTACGGCTACGTCCTGAAGTTAGAATAAGATCCTCCCCAGTGTATCCTTACTACGGTGGTGTATCTACCATCGACAGAGGGTGCGTGGACTCGTTTGTCCAGCAGATCTCCAAGGATTCTATCCGTTTTCGTGTCCGTTGGTTTGTTTTCAGACCAGTCTCTTCCGATATACGATTATCATCTTTGGCGATGTTTGTTGTTCTAGTGCGGCTCCTTTGTGATCTTATCACGATGACTTTCCATCTGTCTACTATAACAAACTCTACTACGACAAGTTTTACTTGGCTCCGGTGATGGAGGGATAAGGACGACGGCGCGTCTTCGGTTCGCGTTAGTGTCTATAGTCGTCTCTAGGTGGTCCAATGAACTATTTATAATTCTTATTCCTTTTGGGCCGCTATGTACTGTTGTTGATCATTATCAATAAATCGATGGAATTTCGTGAAAAAAAACTAGACTGCGACACTATGGTGGAATTTCGCAATAATACTCTTCCGTCCTGAAAATAAAGTGACTTGAATTTGTATATATTCGTACGTATCTAAAGGAAAAGAATGATTAAATAAAACAAAAGAAACAATGGTTTAGCTAAATCTAGGTTGCTTGGGTTTTCGTGATGCATGCCTAAATTGATTAGGTGAGCCCGTCTGGTGTCTCTCCTTTGAGATTCGCTTGGAACATGGGAGACACCGATATTAGAATGGACTAGTAGGTAAGAATCTTAGTCGAGCGGGCAGACGATCCAAGGAAATGATGAGCTGGAGAGGAGCCCAATGGCTCCGCTTAATGATGCCCGCTAGGTAGTACGACTAGTCACTGCATGTCTGCATGGTTGGACAGGAGTACCCGCGAGTGTAGACCACATCTTCTAGCACGTGAACGTGACAACGAGCGAGAGTTACTTTACCCTTGGTGTCGATCTTGTGATTGTCGGATCTGGTTACCACTCATGGACCAACAGTGCCCATTTCCGGACACCATTTCCACAATTGCTAGCTGTCCGAGAATCCGTCATTTTCAACCGTCCTTGGCGCCCCGCTGGCATGTCGAGCAGACACGCGGAGTCGGCGAAGTTACGGGACGGGGCGGAGCGGCCGCGCAGGGCTAGAAGGGCTAGCATGGGTGCGCTCGCGGCGCGGACTCGGTGGTGAACGCGCTTGCCGGGAACGCCCACCTCGCACACCCACCATCCGGCGCTGCCCCGGCGGTACACCAGGTGGCGCGTCTCCCTGATCTTGGTGCTGCGACAGGGGCGACGATGAGAAGGTGGGAGAGAGGATCCACTGCTCGTCCCCATGTCCATCGCCTCCGATCTCGAATACTAGCTGTATGTCGAGTGTATCTTTGGTGCTTGAGGTTTGAGCGAGCGTACATCGTGGTGTGTGGAGCGCGCTTATCTACGGGTTACTAGATTTAGGGTGCGCCTTGACGCACGACCCCGTAATCTTCGTCTTAATTTATCTCGTATGTTGCGATGGTAAACACCGAGCAGAGAAAAACATTTACATTGTGATGAGATGTGAGCACAAACTTGCCGGGAACAATGCTAAAACCTAAATCTTAAATTGTGACAAAAGGTGTGCCAGGGGTGCGCGGGCAGACGACCCCGTGATCTCTGCTCATGACCTTTAGGCGTCCGGCGACAAAAAGGCTGCGCCACAGGGCCATTTTGGTTATGTAAGAAAACTATGTGCCGTTTTAGTTTGTACTTTCGTTTGAATAGTTCCGTTTACGGTTTTGTATTTTCATTTCATCTCTGTCCCTAAAAAAATAGAAAGTATCCACCACCTTTTTTATCCCAAATGAATGCCATTTCCTTTTTTGCAAAGAATGTCATGGTTAGTTATCGTAATACCATAGTATGGTGGTGTTGAAAAAAGAAAAAAGGTCATCTTTTCCAACGAAAAATATAGAGGTAATTGCAAACCAACCTGTGGTTGGACGGCTAGGAGCGTGGTTGTACCCCGAGCCCACCAAAGTTCAAACCCCAGATTTGACACTGTGTATTGCATAAAAGGCGGAATATTCTTTCAGTGAGAGGCGACTTTCCTATCGACAACGAGGCGCCCGTGGTGACTTCGTCAATCTCAAGACCCGCTCCGTCAGCTCAGTCTCTCGGAGGGGCTCATAGGGATAGGGTGTGCGTGTGTGCGTTCATAGGGGTGGGTGCATCTACGTGTTATGAGCGTCTACGATTGTACTATGTTTCTCAAAAAAAATATAAAGGTAATTTACCCTATGTGCTGGGATGCTAAACACTGAGTAGGAAAAGTGTTGCAAAGAAATCCAGTCGGAGTTGCAGATCCTCAGGTGACGTTCTATCCGGTGAGGGTAGAACAAAACGTTGGTAATGACCAGCGACAAGATGGGGTTGGATCGTTATTAGGTCGGTAAGAGAAAACGGAGGTAAAATTTTAGTCATTGCTTTAGCCGTTAGCGGGTCAACATCTATAGTCCTTTAATTAGTGTTAGGGTTTCGGTTAGGCACGGCTTCAGCAGTCAGAAGACTATATTTAGTTGTTTAACCGATTTTTGGGATAGGCTTCAGGTTTTATTGCTGACGCTTCCACTGGCTCTTGCCCACTGACTATCGGCACGAGCTTGCTGTCCAGCTTTGTTCCACGTATCCTCCCCACCCTGCGCTTCGCCACCACATGCCCACAATGAAGCACCTGCAGTGTCTCGCGGGATTGCAGGCGGCGATCCAACACAAGTAATTGATGAGTAGCACAACAGAGACATCAAACCAAATCTAGAGACTAAGACTGGAACAAAGATTGTAATGAAACGATATAATCACATAGCAATAGGTATTTTTGGATCAACATCTAAACGTCTAGAGGAGAACAGTCATGATTTGCAACAAAAGTGTTTATGATTCATTATTACAGATGTCCTGACCAAAAACCGATGGCTAGGATCAAACATAGCGAAATACAGTTTAGCAGGTAGGAATAAGTAGTTCTTAAATAACAATGGATAAAGGTCTTGGAGAGGACTATCTTAATTCACAGCAGAAACATCCATGATTTATTAGACATAACTTAACTGCAGATCATGGTGTAAAACAAGGTGGTATCTGCAGCAATCTTAATCAGATGTGGAATCATGGTAGTTGTGAAGACGGCCATCGGAGTTGAAGTCATAGATATCAGATTTACGATGGTGTGCGTCCAAGTCGTAGCATTCAGAGGAACGGTCACACGTAGTTCCAAGGATGTACCTTGATAGCCTTGAACTCTTCGATGATCTCAACCGAATATTGAGCAAGATCGATGGCCACAGCCTTGATCTGAAGAAGTGCAGCAGCATATTTGTCATACTGAGAGCCAAAACTCAAAGATGAACCTTCTGAACCTATTTTCTGGATTTGATCAGTACAAACACAAATATTTTCGATGTAGGTATCCGAAGCATGCATGATATCTCTCATCCGCTGTTTCTTGCTAAGCTTTGCGCGTGCACATTTTAGCTTGCAAAGGAGCCCCTGTTTCTTTTCTTCTCTTTCTCCAGCATATCAGTCTGAGTCTCTTTAGGAACTTCATTTTCGACCGTCTACATATACCTAATTGCTAGTCGGACAGCGCTATCAGCTGCAACTTCAATAGATTCTTCTGGATAACCTAACAGTGAGTGAGGATTAGGCGAAGTTTCCAGAAAAAGCACTGATCGATAGAATTGCACTTCGGTTTCATAATTGCCATAAGCAACAGCCCTGCTTTTGTACTGATGACACGGCAGCCATAGCTTTTTCATCATGGCTTCTAGAGTGATTGCAGCTGGTATCTTGACATACTCCAGAATATCAACTGCGATGGATAGCAAAGATAATCATCACTGAATTAGTTAACCAGTCAAGAATAACTAAGTCTTTAATCTTGAATATAGCTACGAGCAAAATGAATATATTGCAATAGTAAACTTTAATAAGGGAATACACGTGTATATGAAACCACTGGAATTCTCTGTGATACTACAGAGAACTAAAGATCAAAGAAGCTAACAGAAAAAATGCATATCCAGTAAGGAATGCTTTAGTTCGCTTGACTGTAAAAAAATGCATATCCGGTAAGGAATGCCTCAGCTTGCTTACCTGTGTAAAACATATATTATGGTTACACTCTTGTATATCATTAATACTGACAGTTTAGACAGTATAGTCAGCAGCCTATGCACTGCTTGCTCGACGGACACCTGCAGTAAAAGGTGTCTACAACAGAATGATGTAGATGACATGCCGACGGAGAGAATTTCATGCTTTTGGAAGCTGTACACTCTGAGTATCATCTTGGATGGAACCTCAACGGTGTCCATGGCCTCAGTCCGGTAAGAAAGGAAAGCTAAGGGTAAAAGGTATCAACCTTGCCTTGTATACATATAGAACGTTTGTGTTTTCTTGGTTGGTAGTCTAGAAAAGTAAATCATTTTTTCCTTTGGTCTGCATCAGTATGTGTATTTTGTTATTTCTTAAGAGACTGGTTAGGAAAATCAATAAAATATCACACAAATGAGACATAAGAGAATAGAATAATATACATGGAAGCCATTAATTGTTTCACATTTCTATCAACCTATATTCTTGGGAAAATTTCAGCCAGCTCTGTGAAAGGTATGTAGTTTTCAACAGGTCAGTTGATGTGTGCATTCTTTTGAACTTGTTTACATGAATTTTCAGCATCAAGCAGAATCAAAAACATGTAATTAAATTTTGGCAAACATTGTCTCACATCTCTCACATCCCTATCGATATTGAACCTGGCCTTTCAATGTTGACATGCACCCGTACCGACTTCCCATGTGCTATTGAAACTAAACAGCGCAACTATATAAATAAAACAACACCTGCAGGTTTATTTTAGGGAATTCCTACTTTGGTTTTGCTCTTCTTTTGATTACAGGTACATAGAATAATCAAAACACAGCTTAGCAAACCCAGTTAACTAACCCTTTCTATATGACTATCTCATATGCTTTGGTACTATTGAGATGAAATAAAACGGAAAGGTAATGCCAAGATTACACACTATTATATCGATTGATTGATGAACGCCGATGACCTATACTCCAGCAGCAGTGGCGACCCAACGACAACCACTACTCCAACAGAAGGAGCGATCTAAAGGGCAAGGTTGCAGAAACAAATAATGGAAACATCACACAAAACATAACCTATGGGTTATACTTTAGAAAAACATTCACAATTGTTTGAAGGATCTCATCCAGTGTCATAATATCAAAGTACACTGTTAATTAGAACATGCATACATGGTTGTATTCTTCAGATCCCATGACATGAAGAAATCACATGTAAGCAAGACTGGAAATTGCATAAAATACTTTCCAGATGCCATAAAAGGTATGCTTATTTCTCAGAATAAAAACACACCAATAGCATTCTTAGTACAGTGTGGATGGTAAGGGTGTATTCTAAAATTTGCATTCACTTAGAGGCCAGACAATTTTTTTTCTTCTTTAATGCATTGCTACATAATAAATCTACTATTTCTCACTAATTTCCATATTGAAATATGCAAACAAAGCTTGATTATGAGACCAGATTACCAATTATGCAGACATGTTTTGCTACTGATTTCCATTTAACTCTACTCCAAGAGGAGTGCCAACCTGCACGATAATGAGTGATTAACCCTATCTACACTAGCAGTAACAATTAGGATGATGGGTGACAAGGAATCAATAGAAAATCCGAAACCTTCTACAGCAGTATGGCAAAGCAACACTGGCTTTTTGTCAGAGCTGGCTTCAAGGCAGAGAAAAGGTCAATGAGCAAAAAGAAATTCCGGTGTCGCAGATCATATGCAAAGAAGCTCACATGTGTCCGTGTCCTCTTTATACAACAAGCTATACAAAATATCAACAATCAACACTTGAAAATTTGGTTGTACTAAATCCAAAATAACTAGTCTAGCTACAGTAGCATATGATATTTGAACAAATTATTTTTGTTTGAAGAAAATCCAACCTTCATGAAGACTGAATATACAACACCTGCATAAAAAAATCAAACCGTCTTAAACCAACTAAGATGTGAATTCATTTCATCCTAGAGTCCCGAACCCAACAACCGTGACCCTTTTACTCCATGATGTATGTCTGTAGCCACGTGCACAAAGCCTAGTCGCAACAGAACGTCGAGCATGACCATCACCGCCACACCAATTTCAGACATTCATCTCCCTGTCCGCGCGATCCGGCAGATGTTGTACCTAGACTGCTCTGCAAGAATATTTAGATGAGAAGGACAACAATATTTTGAAGTTACAGCAACATACTAAGAAAATGATCACGGTCACGCATCAAACAAAGATGTAGTCAGCATTCT
Organism: Avena sativa; assembly: GCA_916181665.1. Classification (NCBI taxonomy): domain Eukaryota; kingdom Viridiplantae; phylum Streptophyta; class Magnoliopsida; order Poales; family Poaceae; genus Avena; species Avena sativa. The sequence goes on along the minus strand of OV702290.1, from coordinate 549,898,932 downwards.
CGATGTTTTTGTTTCCAAGTTGCATGTTTAACACAACAGAAAGTCCAAAAGTGCAAAAGGAGTAAGAATTGAAACCAATTATATCTCAAGAACTCCCTGTTAGTGTAACATTGTGGTGCAAGTAAATTCATTACCTAAAGCTGAACGGATTTACCTGTAGTTAACTATCCATATTAGACTAAGGTTCATTATCAAAAGATAACCAAAGCACGAGGTTCATGTCCAGAGCTTTGAGAAGACCCGACAGATGCCCTCCTTGAGCCTGGATTTCAAATCTTTATGCTACTGAAATAAGGCATAAATATGCAGTGTAACAAATGCCTTTTTAAATACCTGGTGTAATCTACAATGCGTGAAATCAATGGAACATGTGAGGATATAGGTTTCAACTGACTGACCAAGAGTGAACAACTGTTATTTATGAAGCTAATTCATCCGTGACACACTTCCTATGGTGTCTTATGTAAGAAAATAAATAGCAGCACGGAAAAGATCTCAGAAGTGGCTATAAGACAGACTATACAGACAAATTTGCCGCTTGTTTTTTTCCTAGAGAACAGGAAATGGACAGGCAATTGGTCAGGTGACAGGAGCACAGAACTTGTGCAATTACTTCAGTTTATGTCTAATACAATAGTATGTTCCCTGAATGCATCGTTCTGCTCAGAGCTGGTTAAGATTACTGCATACGGTGGGCTCTGCATAATAAGTATGTAGATTAGAAGCACCCAACAAAGTATAATTGATATCACCCAAATCATGCAAAAAGAACCGGAGTGGCCTTAATTTGTTGCAGCAAAGATGTAAAAGATGTCTTGGCTGCACATAGATTCATTCGTCGTCGCGGGAAAACAAACAGGGACTAACATGGCCGCTTGCATCGTTGGCTTCAGATACCGAGGAAAAGCAGCATTGTCTACCACACTGGCTAGCCGTGCTCGGAACTCTCAGCGTCGGGCCGCCGTTTCGGCGCTGAAGATGACATGGAGAAGCCGCCGCTGGTCGCTGCCGCGTCTCTGCTACCAAACTCAGAAGCGATGGGGTCTGAATCATTTGACATAAATATAGGTACCAAATATAAATAGGTATTTCCTCATAACTTGTGGCAAGTTAACTCCCCTTGAACATGCATTCCAAATCGTTATTCTAATGAAATGAGACATAAATATGCAGTGTAACAAAGATCTTTTTTAGTAATTTGCAGTGTAAAATTAGCAAATTGAATGGACCATGACTAAGCAATCCAATGTAATATCAGCCTGTACACACATTCAGTTTGATTGGATCACATAAATTCAAGCATACTATATTTGTTTGAGGGAAAATAGGAGTTCTCATGTAGCGCATATAGGAGAATGGCAACTCGAGTCAAACAATGCACAAATGCATCTGAAACATGAATCCTGATCCTATAGAATTTGGGAAACCAACAAACGTTACCACATAAAATCCAAAAAAGCATATGAATATATGTTCTTAGTGAAAATAGGAAAATCTAAATCATTTCTTCTCTCAAAACTAATCTAATCATCACCATGCAGCAATAGTAGTTATACCATGCAGTGGAAAAAATCATAATTCTAATTGTCCAGTAGTAATCTAACACCAAGCAAGAAAACACCGTCATACTTGTCCAGTCCTAGCATGGACAGGGAAAATGTGAGATGCAGGGGAGAGATATTATCAAACATGCAGGGCTTTACTCATAGCTCATGCGCGCCCTCAAATAAACATCGACGCGAATACAAATCAGAACCATCTTGCAGATCTCCTTCAGTACCAGGGACATTCTAATTCAAAGAGTAAAAGAATAGATTTTCTTAGTGAACAGAATCATCCAAGTTTTCTATTCATAATTAACCAAAAAACAAATAATATCAAAACAAACAATCATAACTATATGATATTCCTGAAATCACACCAAGCAGATAGAAGAAAAGGAACCTAAAATGAAACCATACATTTTTTTGAACACTTATTGTTGCCCTTGCACAATTGCTTTGAACACATGGGTACTACTTATATAATAGCACAATGCAATTGCATAGAGTAAGCTGTAACAGGGGCAAAAACATAACAACATGAAGTATTTTTTTTACCAAAAAGGAAAGGCCAAGCTGCTCCATGTTTCATGTAATGGTGAGGCAGATACAGGAATTAAGGAGATGAGTCCATACATGCAGCGGTTGGGCATGCATAGATCAAAGAAGAAGCACTTTGTTCCAGTAGCACCCGATTCCCCACATCTTTGAACTTACTGCTCTCGATTTTACACCTTATGGCTCCTCTATTTCAAGGTGCCACTGTAGAGAGTAGACGATGTTGCTGTAAATAGGGATGGATTTGAGATTAGCTAGCAAGGATACCGAGTGAGCAGAAGCTACAGCATGAGTCGTGGAGGAGCAGCTCGGGAAGAGAATATTTACCTCCCATAACGGCATTGGTGGAGAAGCGGAGGGAATCATGATATTTAAATGGTAGGCACATTATCTTTTAATTGCCTTGAAATCATGATGTTTAAATAGTTTAACGAAAGTGTTAACAAAGATCACAATGACCAGTTCTTTTCCAGCAGTCTGAAGCACATCTTCTCCATCAAAAGCGATTACTCGCTCTCCCCACGGAGCTACACTAATCTGATAGTCCCTACAATAAAGAAGGGAATTATTGAATAGTTCACAAAACAAACACCTATCATGCAAGATGTAAAGCAAAACAGAAACAAGGTACCTTAGATCACTCAAATAAACAACTCTCTCGGTAAACGGAGTAGAACGGCTAGCACTGTGATATCGTGAAATTGGGGAAATGACAATGACAATACCAACCGCATCTACACATATGTAACATAAGACAATAAAAGATGAGCACACTATTACATGAACATCAAAGTAAAGAACAAGCTAATGTGAACAAGAAATGATGAGGTAACTTTCAGTACAAATGCCTAGACACAAGAAAAGAAGGAAATTCAGAGATAGTGTGAGGTCATAGCCTTATATTGGCCAAAAGAAAGTACAAGGGACCAAAATATAGTTAGCTCCTCAAGTCTCGTAACAACAACATAATATTTGACGGTGAGCCATCAAAAGAGGGCATAGAATTAGTGGACAATAGTAAACTAGCAAGAAATTATTCTTGGCCTACATATTATAGACAATATATTAACAATGAGAATTTATTTGTTCCTTCAATACTTAAGAAGTACATGGAAGATACATTCACAAAATCAAGACAACACAAAACAACATTTCTTGAATTTATTTTTGCTACTACTCAATATCCAAAAAAATCAGTCCCTCAAATCATTGCAAGGACATGGTTCTGATAAGTAATACAAAGCATATACCTTCTGTTTTGGTGTCCCTGCCCACTCAAATAGAGCTTCCAAGATCTAGTACAACAACAATAGATCACATAAATTAATAGAAACCAAGAATCAAAATTCAAGTTGAGCCATGTGCATTATTCCAGGAGCATTTTTTACCCTTGGGAATTTACACAAACAACTTTAATGCACACCTACAACCTCACAATAGGGAGAAAAAACCTTGCAGATCAACGGCAGAATTAGGAAGATATGTTCAAGTAAGAGGGTGGGGAACCATGGTAAGTATGGTAGCTATACCTACTGATGATCGTGACGATCGTGAGGACTGTAAGGATATGCTTGCAAACATGTTGCTCCTTCTCATTGGCTCGTGGAGCAGGAAGACACCTTGGAAGGTCCCTCTTTTGTGGTGCGGCTCCAGCGCGACTCTCCAGTTGAGCGTCAAGGTGGGGTGAGTGGTGGGACTACAGCAGTGTGAGGGGAGGGCGCATGCTCGAGCTCCAAGGGACGAGGATGACTCCCTCCTCTGTTCATCAGCATCCTCCTCTGTTCATCAGCAGGAAAAGAAGGGGCTGATATTGGTACTAAGCAGCAGCGCACGAAACAGAAGGCTAGCGGCGGTGGCCATCTCCTCTTCTCCACTTTCTCGTGCTGGCTGAGCCGCCCATGATGTAGAGAGGAAGAGGACGACCAGGAAGGATAGGGGCGATAGGAGGTAGGGGTGTTGGGAGGTGCTAGTCCTGGCCAGGGAGGCAGAGCGGCACCGCCGGACGGGAAGGAGATGAGAGGAATTAGGGATTGGGGAGGAGAATAGAAGAATCAGGGACTAGGGAGGAGGAGAACACGAGGGGATTTGGGAGGAGCAGCGCGAGGCGATTAGGCTGTGGCGGCTAGGGTTTCCCACCATGTGATGCACCGCTGCCCCTGCCCAGACAACTCGTACCGGCCAAAGGCTCATTGAAAAAATTACCTAGGAGGCGACAAGTGGGCTGAATCATTTTCGGCGTGCAAGTAACGCGGCTGGGCAGAGAGAGACATAGTTGTAGGTAGGAAAAGCTAGTGCACCCAGCAGATAACATCCAAAGGGCAAAAAAGGAAAACAAAAAATGCACGGACAAGATGCTCTGTGGGAAGGCGATCGAACGGCCGGTAGTGGCAAATGGTTGTGGTGTCGGCTGGAGACTCCCCCAATTACAGTTCTAATGCGTTGACGCGGCTACCAAACGGAAACGGTGGTAACCGTTGCCGGCAGACGAAGGCAAGAACCAGCTGGTAAAGCATGTGGCAATGCATATTCTAAGGAGGTAAGTATAAAGTTCTTGGCGCTTTTTGCATTGTGGCTCTCGTGGAATTTACGCGTGGCGGTTTGCAGCCTTAAGCAAAGGCAGCTCGTGGAATCCTATATAACTAAGTTGCTCGCTCCCACTAACCTATTTTTCTCAACATGCAGCTATGATACCTCGGCAGGCCCACCCAAATTGCCATGTCACTCTGCACATTTTTCTCCTTTTCGGCATGGCTCGCCACCTTAGCAAATGTTGTTGTTCCGTTGGTTTTTCCTTTTTTGGGAGATAACTCCACCCCTTTATTATATAGTGTTACAATAACAGGAACAAACACCCTATGGTGAAGCTTGCAGCCACACATGGAGATAAATAGCACTCTTTGCTACTACATGTGCATCTACATTTGATGTTCTATTCTCATGAATGAAATCAACCTTCAGGAAACCTGCAGAGAGGTGTTTAATTTCTTCAACAATATGGCCATATCTTCCCAACCCCTCCGCTTTCAGAGCCTAGATGACATTGGAACAGTCACTTGCTACTCTAACTTCCTGTAAAAGAAGGTCAGCAACAACCGCTAAACCTTCCCTATACACCAGGGCTTGTAGAATCCTCGGGTCTATAATTCCCTCCATTGTTATAGGAGAGGCTCCCCGGAAGGCACCATCAGCCCCCCGTACCACTACGGCGATCGATCCTTTTGAGGAGTTCTTGGATGTCATCGCATCTACATTGATCTTCATTATACCATCTGGCGGGGGAATCCACTTAGGTCCTGGAGCATATTTTGTAGCTGTTTCAGTAGGCGCAACTACTGTCAATGATAGATCTGCCAAGAACCTATCCACAAAGCAATGCATTGAGAGCAGGCTCTGAAACGCCCTCATCAATTGCCTTTATCCTTGCATGCCACAGTGCCCACAGAGTCACTACCACTCTATTGACCTCCTCCTGTGTTAGAGCTTTGAAAATTGTTGTTAACCATCCTCAAGCGTGTGGCTCCTGAATGTTAGCGATGTACTCAGTGATATCCTTGGGAACCAATGCCGACACACACTTGGCCATATTACACTCCACCAATGAGTGCTTCCAAGAATCTTTCTCACCACATATAATACAAGAGCTGCTTGCTGCCATATTCTTGTGATTGAGCACATTTGCAGACGGTAGAGATTGCCTTGCTAACCTCTATAAGAAAACCTTGATCTTCGAGGGAACTTTAGTGTGCCACAACGTTGTCCAATTCCTCTCCTCAACTTTAGTGGCGGACGAACCATCATGCTCCTCCATCCAAGCAGTTCTCCTCTCACGGGTATTTACAAGCATGTGATATGCTGATCTGACAGAGAAAACTCCCCTCCTATAATAATGCCATGCCCAAAAATCTGACTGCCTTCTCGTACATAAAAGAATGTTTGAAATTACCTCAGCATCCATCGGCAGTAGGAACGTGTTTGGCTTCATCAAGTCCCAACAGGCACCTTGTGGATCCATCATTTCGCTGACCCTCTGTGGCGGGTCATCATGAACACAGGCAACTGGCCGCAGGAGCCCATCGTGAGGTAGCCAGTTAGTAACCCATATATGTGTATCCTCTCCCGTTCCGATTTTCTTTATTAGTCCTTGCTTGAGGTCTTCCTTCCCATCAATAATCGCCCTCCATATGCGCGAGGGTGACGTCCCAACCACAGCTTCATGGAACTCACAATTAGGGAAGTATATAGCTTTCAACATCAGAGCACTTAGAGTGTTTGGCTCCTTCAAGATTCGCCGCGCCTGACGAGCTAAGAGGGACAGGTTAAATAATTCAAAATCACGAAAACCCAGCCCTCCCAAATATTTTGGTTTCGTCATATCTTCCCATGCAACCCAGCAGGTCTTCCTTTTACCATTCTTGTTGCCCCACCAAAAGTTCCGCAACAGCCCATTCAAGTGTTCACACAAACCAACTGGAAGCCTAAAACAAGACATAGAAAATGTCGGTACTACTTGCGCAACCGACTTTATTAGAACCTCCTTTCCTGCTACCGAGAGCAACATATCCAACCAAGCTTGCACCTTTTTCCAAACCCTATCTTTGAGGTACTTAAAAGCACCATTGATCGATGATCCCACATTCGAGGGTAGGCCCAAGTACGTCTCATTTAGTGTGAGATTCTGGACATTGAGGATACTCTTGATCTCCTCCCTAATACCATTCTGGACACCTTTAGAAAAATGAATAGATGATTTATCCATGTTCACCTATTGTCCAGATGCATTACAATACATCTGCAGCACCTCATTCACCTCCATAGCACTCTCCCTATTGGCTTTAAAAAACAGCAGGTTGTCATGAGCAAAGAGTAAGTGGCTGACCATCAGAGCCGATGGCGCCACTTTAATACCACTTAAGTTCGATGACTGATTCCTTGACTTTAATAGGCACGAAAGGACCTCTGCTCCTAACAAAAAAAGATAGGGCGGGATAGTATCTCCTTGACGAATACCTCTCGATGGTGTAAAACTATCGAGTTGATCACCATTAAGCAATACTGAGAAAGAGACAGTTGTCACCAATCACATAACTGTCGCCACCCATAGCCGATGGAACCCCAACCGAATCATAATGGCATGCAAATATCCCCACTCAACTCGGTCGTATCTAGGCCTTTTTCATATCAAGCTTCAGCGCACAACATCTCAGCTCCTTTCGCCGCTTGCGCTTCATGAAGTGCAAGCACTCAGAGGCCATGATGATATTATCTCTGATGAGTCGTCTTTGAGTCGTCTTGGAACGAACGCAGACTGCTCCTGTGAGATGATCTCAGGGAGCACCACCTTCAGCCTGTTTGCAACAACTTTTGATGCAATCTTATATATAACGTTCCATAGGCTTATAGCTCTAAATTGTCCCGGCTCTTCTGGGCTTGCCACCTTCGGTATCAAAACAATGAAAGTGTTCTTGATTATAGTTGGATCATCTTCCCCTCTCAAAACCCTCATCAGCACCGAGGTAACTTCACCCCCACACAAATCTCAATGATGTTGGAAAAAATGTGCTGGAAAGCCATCCGGATCTGGAGCCTTTGTCGGGAACATCTGAAACAGTGCCTCATTCACCTATATTTCAGAAAACGGCTTTAAAAGTCCGTCATTCATTTCAGGACTGACTTTCATCAGAACAGTTTGGAGCACCTGTTCCATATTACTCATGCTCTCAGACTCGTGTACAAGTTTTCATAAAAGGATGTTGTCATACACCCCATCTCCTGAGTTTCCTCAGTGATCATACCATCTGTTTTTTTCAACCTCGAAACCTTATTCTTTTTCTTCCGCTGGCTAGCCCGCATATGGAGCATATCCTCCACATCCACCCGTCCTTTCTTCTTAGAAGGTTCCGCCGCCATCGCATCAAAGCCACTAGACCGATCTACCCTGGTATCCTACGCACTCCACAACCGCCAAGGCTGGGTAACTGTGCACGGCAGTCCCTTGATCAGCCCGAACGGAGGGGAGGAGTGGTCTGTCGTCGGAGTAGGTCGCCGCCGAGGTTGCCAAAACCCTAGATTAGACTAGGTCTGTCCCGTTGGTTTTTCCTGCCGAGCCAGTGGATCGATGTGGTGCACGGCACATATGGCTATGTTGGGCTGGTGATCGTGCCCATATAAGCTTCTGTCATAATTCTGTTTCGTCTTCGGTCGTAACTACAGGAGAAAGCCTGGTATCGGCCCTTGGTCTTACATAGTTACATCTCAGTTCTGTTCATCTTCTCCACGAAAACTTAAAACTTGAGGTAACTGAAAAGCTAATTGGCAACGCATCAACTTATGTAAATCCTACTACTCCTTCCTGGTTTGTACGGGAAGCACATTGAAATCACCATTACTCCTTATGTCGGTTATCCTCCTTTTATACTGATATACGAGATCTCGCCTCCTCCTAGCATGCTAGACCGTCCTTGCTTCCAAGATCTACTTGGCACCTTTGTTCCCATTGCCAAGATACAACCAAAGATGGGCACTCTGCTTCTTCTGGCCGGTGTCTTCGCGATATTAATATATACTCTTTTCCAAAAAAAAAATTGATTTGAGTTTGTCTAAATTCGCATATATCTATATACTAAAATACGTTTAGATACACGCGAATCTAGATAAACTCAAATGACGGAGAGGGTGTATAAATATCCCCTTGACATAAACGAGTTGGATTACTACAACCTACTACCACTATAACCGGCATGAATCTCGCCTCCTCCTAGCATGCTAGACCGTCCTTGCTTCCAAGATCTACTTGGCACCTTTGTTCCCATTGCCAAGATACAACCGAAGATGAGCACTCTGGTCCTTCCGGCCGGTGTATACAAGGTGGAGCTCAACTACACATGACGCAAGGTGGTTAAGGCCATGAGGTTGTGATTAGCTAAACTCGAGTACATAAATATTTATGCATTTTTTATGGTAATGGGTTTCATATTTTATTGGCAGTGGTTCTTCTACGTACCAAATTGTCGAATGAAGGAATGAAAGAAGTCTAAATCACCCCCACAAGTATGGGGTTTAGGCCGGAGAACCCCCTCAAGTTTCAACTGGAGCACTTAACCCCTCTAAGTATCCAAAACCGGGTAATTGATCCCCTCCGAGCGGTATGGCTGTTTTGATTAGTGGTTTTGGTCCCCGGGGTAAGCAGCGGGTTGTTTATTCTGACGGACGCGTAGGGCAACGAGGCCACCGCCAATTTACCAGCAAAGCACGTCGCTAGCTGCATCTCCTCTGTTCTTCTACTACACAGGGCTGGCCACGCCACCGGCCGATTTTTCAATGACCTCCAGGAACCATGCAAGCCCTTGGCCGTCCTCCATCCCTTCCCGAGCTTGTCACGCTGCTGCTGCTCTGCTAGTACTGCAACATATCTTGCTTCCCTCGCCAGTTAATGCTACAGCCGCCATTCGCACATGCACATGAGCACCTGCAGAAATGCTGCCGAGATGGTCGACATCCACCATGTTGTTTTCGTCGGTGCCGATCACACCGACCACCATGCCGTTTTCCTCCACGGTCAGAATGTCCACGTCCCCGGCCGGCGCCTACTTGTGAGCAACGGTCATGTCGCCGCCAGACATAACCTCCTTGTCATCTGCATCATGCATGTGTTGGCGAATAGAACTTAGTTTTCTAACCATTGTTGTACCTCTAACTAACACCTAGTCATCAGGATATGCTCCATAGCGGTAGGCCACTTCTCACGTTCTGTTGTACACGTTGAGCATGATCTCCAAGATCACAGGTTGTTGTACTATATACTACATGAGGCAATATACCGAGAGCACTCAAGGAGTGCATTTAATCTCTGGCGCCACCGGCAGCACTTCATCGCCATCCTGCTGCACGGGCGGCACCAGCAGCACGTCCTCGCCATCCTGCTGCACACGATCCACCACCTGCGCGCCCTCGCCATGGCCAAGCACCACCTGCCCTTCCCAGAGGAGGCTCGCAAGGAATCGCCCGCGCGAATAAGAAGGATGGGCCCAACCACTCCAGTTTGCACTGTAAATCACCTACGTGCCTAAAACCATTGTCCACGTGGACTAAAACAGCCTCCAAAACAGCCATCAGTGGCTGGAGGGGGTCAATTACCCAGTTTTTGATAGTTAGGGGGGTAAAGTGTTCCACTTAAAACCTGAGGGGGTTCTCTGGCCGAAACTCGATACTTGTGGGGGTGATTTAAACTTCTTTCATGAAGAAATACAGTTTCACCAGCGATAGAGATGTGTTCTACAGTACTTTTTCATGGATATTTGATGGTGAGGTTGCGAAACCTGCAGTGTGGGAGGAATTTGTCAAAAAATACCCCCGCGGCAGCTCTCTCCCCTGCTTTCCCCAGCCAGCAGCTGAGCGGCGCCAGAGAACCAGAAACGATGCGAATGTACTCGTCATGCCGGTTATACTATTTTACTGATTCATCCGCAAGCCGTCGCTCGGCTAGTTTCACACCGTGACGCCGGCCCGGCCGGCGTCGCACGCGACAGCGACGCAGCAGAGCCGCGGGAAGATACTACTCTCTCTGTTTCAAATTACTCCGCCGGCACGTTTATGTAGGTAGGCTAGTACTTCCTCATTTTTCATTCATAAAAATTCTGGGATTTTTGAAGATAGATGGTATGAAATGTGTATACCAAAATACCAGGAATTTTTTGGATGAAAAATAAAAGAATGTTAACCCACCTATATAATGCGCGCGGAGTAATTTAAAACAGAGGGAGCGAGTATCTGGTATGCCCAAAAGCGCGGCGCTGGTACTCGTTGGTTGGCTTTGTTTATTCGCGGTCGTTGTTTGTGTTTGCCCCTTGGGTGGTGGTGCGGACTGCGGAGGCAGGCAGCTTCCGTGAGCGACGAGAGGGTTCGGCGTCTTTCTTTGTCGCAGCGTCGTTTCACAGGAAGCCCGCTGTCTACAGCTTGCCCTCCCCGTGAGGAGCTTGCTTCTTCAGCGTGTCTGCAGGAGCAGTACTGAACCTTTCTCCCTGGGCGCGTCCTGGACTATGGGATAGGTCGAGCGGCGCGTGGAATGGCTGATGTAAACCTATCAAAGCGAGTGACAGAGGTTTATACCGATGTCGTTTGACCGGGATTCTTCGTTACTCTGTGAGGCTTCGTTCGGGTTTGCAGGGTATTAGTCTCTGCAGGGAACCAACCCCGCGAGGATTGGATGATCCCCACGTATCACCCCAAACCCCAGTAATCTCCTCCCGTCAACCCCACCAATTCCCACGGGGACTTTGGCTTGTTCGGTTAATCCCCACACTGGAAAATGACAAAAGGAATATTTGGGCAATACTACTGTATAAATCTTACATATTTCACAATCTTTCCTCACATTCAGACGCCATTTTTTTTTGGCAAATCATATGTATAAATTGATATATCCATCTAAACAACTTAAAACATATCATTGTCACACATATGTAATCAAACTTGAACTATAACCAACACTTAAAACATAATCTGCACCAGCTCTGGAACAATCTCTTGAACCAACAAAATTGTATAAAGTACAAGAACTTGTTCTTATCAAATACAACCAACTACAACAATATACATGACGAGCTTTTAGTGTCCAGTTCTGTCACAGACGACCACACTTGCCGCAACTCGTGTAGAGCCCAATAACAGAAGTTGGCTGCATATTAAAAGGAGCTGCACAAAGATGACATTCCTTAAAATCTCTTGTAATCGACAACGCACAACTTTAACCAACAACACTAGACACCACACCAATGAACACCAAGATAAGTTAAGCATACGAAGGCTACATCTCAGGCAGCAAATTCCTACAAAGACTTTAGGAGTCTTGTAATTGCTAATTGGGAAAACTACAAAATACTAATTGGGAATAGCTCAAAACCTGACGTGAGCACTGACCAAGACATGTGATTGCTAATTATGATGATTTCCCAACAATTCCTTTGTACTTGCGGCGGAGATATTGTAGTGTAGAGTGAGCATTGATTGATTAAACAAAAGCAAGTTGCACATTGCACTCTGCTTCAATCGGGATTCTGTGTGGCGCACAAGCACACCAACTTGCAACCTAACTATGTACCAACTTACAGATTGAATGAACCAGGAACCTTAGAGTTGAGTACGTCTGAGTAAAGAACCCTGGAAACTGAGCAAAGAACACTAGAAACTGAGCCAAAAACCCTAGATTTCAGGGAAGAGGAGATGAATTTAGGGAAGGTAAAATGGGGGGACTGGGGACAAGTATCTTACGGCAGCGATGTCCTCCGTCGAGGGATGTGGAGACAGGGATGCCAGAGATAGGGGCTAGCGAGCTCTCGCGCTGCACCTCTGGATCACCGTCTAGAGCACATCGCCACCGCTTCGCTTCACTTCAGGGTCGCCTCCGATGTGGAATGAACGACCACCCGACGATGGATGTATTGATGACCACCGGCCACAGAATGCGCATGCCAGCATTTTGGAACAAAATTAAACAACAAGAATGGTAAAGTTCAGATTTCATTAATTTATTCAAGTGGCTAATAGTTTGAACACTAGTTTGCATGTGTTAATGAAAATAAGTGTAAATGTATCTTCAGTTCTCGGTGCAAGAATTTAACTGACGATGCGATGAAAAGCATGGACACTAGACACCTTTGGAGGGTAACGATTTTAGAAGCACAACACTGATTTCTTTTAAACGGAGACGAAGATAATGCATAACAACAATTTTCAGATTAGCAACACACTCAATCTAGTATAAGAAGGCAACGATGATTTTTTTTCTTTGAGCTTCTACCTAGCACAAGATAAGCTACATATATATTGCTTCTAATCATCACAATTAAGTGTGGGATACTAGATTGAAAAAGAAATTTACCTTGTGGAGGTGGAAAGACCCCTCCCTGACTTCAATGATAACATCGCAAAGAAGTCCAGTTGTGCACCTGTAACGCCCACAAGAATATGAACATCAGCCAATCACCGAGCAATTAGCTAAGAAATAGTAGCGTACACACCTTGCATGATGAACTAAAGGCTACAAAAAGTTGACGAGGAATTGTTTCTCATTTTAAGTACCTTTTAAACAAATGGCATTGCTTATGCGGTTCAACAAAAACAATTAAAGAAGCCTAAGGTTGTATGCTAAATAAATGAAATATCCACCCAGAAGAAAACAACTACATTATCTTCCATTAATATAGAAGGGGAAAATGAAAACCCTATAGCTTCCACGAGCGCAAAAACAAGCTTAGCAAAAGAACACGCAGACTCATTCGAGCCAAGCGCATACCAGGAAATGAGTTATTGCAACATAGTTGGAAGTAAACAGATTATCAATCTCAACCCAGCTTCCACTTTCTTCTAATTAATATAGCATTAGTACACGACTAACAAGCTTTCAGGATATTCATGACAGGAACTTTTAGTTGATAAATATTAAAGGGTAACTCGCAGAATTGCAGTACTAGGTAAATGACTAACAAGCTTGCTGGACAACTTCAGAGCCTAACGATAAATGATTGTATTGTTCATGTCAACTGACATGTAACTATTTTTAGGGTAAACTGACATGTAACTGTGCTGCACATAGATATCAATCTACGTACGATTAGCCATTGGTTATATCTTTTTTTGATTTTGCAAAAACAACACCCAAATTTCTAACAAAAACAGCTAGAACCGAAACTAATAGAAGGATTGAGCAGAATCAATCTACCTCTGCACTGCATTTGCATATCAAACCATCATATCGATGAGGAGCAAGAGCAAGAACATGTAAGAAAATGGTTAGCTAGCCAAGAATCTGTCGCATGGAGCGATTTTCTTTCTTGTTCTCTACCACAAATCCAAAAAACAAGAACCCTACAAACTGCAGGAAGAGGAGACGGGAAGGAAGAGAAGGTGCAGGTACTTACCGGTGGAAGCCTCTGTAGGAATGCAGGAGGTGGAGTCTCGCGGTCGTCGCCGAGATCATTCACCTCCAGGTCGCCTCCGAGCTCCCGCCGGGCACCACTGTCTCGGTCCAGATCGTTGCGCCGCCGAGGAGAGGAGAGAACGCCACGCGTGAGAGAGACATAGTCGTCGCCTCCGTCCTCTCGCTGCTGCGGCCGGCCGCCGCCGCCGCAGTCGCAAGAGATGGGATCCAGGGAGAGAGGGACAAGTTCTTTATTTTTCGCGAGAGTAACTGTTCAGGATTGATTGAGTTTAATACAGTAACGGTCCTTGTACTTGTGCAGGATCGATTTAGTCCTCGTACTGTCAATTTACTCAATTTACTCTGAAATTATGATTGCTAGCCCAATTTTGCCGATGTGGACTACACGTGGACCTGGCTCCCGCAGGAAGGAGAGCAGGATGACCGGAAATTTGCAGATCAACCCCCGCCCACACACACACACTCTTTTCCATTAAGGAGCGCCCCTAGCATTCCAGTTCCACCATCGACGCCACTCTGCTCCGTTGTGTTCGAGGGAAGGAAATAGGGAGGGCCGGGGAGGTGACGGTGGTGGCGATCGCTGGACGAGGAAGACGAGCGAAGGTTCGGGGAGTGGAGACAACATCTAGGCGACACCGGGGGTCTCGTTGATTGCGGCGGTGATGGCCCCCATCCTCCGCCATGAAGGGGAACCTCCGCCTTGTCTTGGTAAGCCTGACCAAACATCATATCATCCGCCGGCGTTTATTTGCAAAGAAATCGAGATTAGGATGGTTTCCTCACAGTAGAATCGACGTGTTCTTGCAATTTGTGTACAAAAAAAGTTAGGGTTTTTGGACACTGAATAATCGAGGCCTTTTGAATGTTTGAGTTAGGTGCAAACAATAATCTTTTCACCTTTTGAAAGTTATAGCATTCACTTCTACTTTCCTTGCTGAAAAATATATTGAAAGATTTAGAGCTGATGACAAGATGACTATGAAGAACTTTGCTAGGATAGTATAAAAAGAGTGGCAGATGACCCCATCTAGAGCTCAGCTAAGCAGGGCTAAGAGAGCAGCCATGCAGAAGATACATGGGGATGAGGTAGAGCAGTACAATCTCCTATGGAGCTATGCAGCAGAATTGAGAAGATCCAACCCTGGCAGTTCATTCTTTTTAAATGTTGATGATAGTGGAAGATTCAACAATTGTTATTTCTCTTTTGATGCATGTAAATGAGGATTTTTAGCTGGATGCAGACCTGTAATTTGTCTAGATGGAGATCATGTGAAAACAAAATTTGGTGGAATACTGCTGGCAGCTATAGGTATGGACCTAAATGACTGCATTTTCCCAGTGGCTTTTGCTGTTATTGAAGTGGAAGACACAAACACATGGAAATGGTTCCTATCTACTCTGAAATCAAATCTTTCCATTGTGAACACATCATCTTGGACAATAATGTTTGATAAGCAAAAAGTGAGTGTGCTTCCTCTGTTCATCTTGATCTCCATCCTTGCTGTAGTAAATTTTGGACAATATTTGCTATCAAATCTTTGTTTTCCTGACAATATTGTTATTGATCTTTGTTTTAGGGATTAATAAATGCTGTCAATTGCTTGTTTCCTGACTCAGAACATAGGATCTATGTCAGGCACATGTATCAAAACTTCAGAGAGAAGTTCAAAGGAGAAGTTTTGAAGCAACAACTGTGGAAATGTGCTAGGAGCACACAAATTGTTCAATGGCAGGAAGAAATGGAAGAGATGAGAGTTTTGAATAGTGATGCTCATGCATGGTTAGAAGAGCTAGACCCTCAAACTTGGGTTAGAGCTTTTCAGTCAGATTTTCCTAAGTGTGATATACTTCTCAATAATAATTGTGAAGTTTTCAATAAGTAAGTACATATTCTTATTTTTCTTGTTCCTGTATTGCACTGTTGTACCACAATTCTTATTTTTCAATAATCGTGAGGCTAAGAAGAAAGCAATATCACAGCAGAATAAAAGGCTAGCAACTGATTGTACCACAAGGCCTGGAAAGAAAGTTTCCATGTTTGATGAGTTTAGATATCCTCCAAGATCTCATGACCTACAAGATAATTAGATCAAACTTTCAGTGTGATGCTCTGTCCATGTTTAGTTAAAGAATGTGTATTTTGGTCTGTGAACCTTGTTTAGTTAAAGTTAGTTCAAACTTTATATGTGCTGTCCTATCCTTTTGGTAACTATGCAACTTAAGATGGCATATGGTTAATGATGTTTGAGTACTTTTGGTTAATGATGTTTGAACATTGATGATGTTTGAGTACTGATGATGTTGAACCAAACTTTAGATGTTGCTCTGACCTATAAATGTGTCTTCCATATGTGAATTTCCTGTGAATTTCCATGGAATTTTTCCAATGAATTGCCAAAAGAATATGAATAACAAATTTCAAATCATTCCATTCAGTTGGATACATTGCAATTTCAGATCATTACATTCAGTTGGATACATTCCATTCAGTTGGATACATTTCCACATATACACATTGTTACAGTGCTCACTATTTTGATTGCTCATTACTGCCATTGCTCACTACTTCTAACTAGGCCGATGATCTGAATTACAACAGCAAGGCCTAGAAGAGAACAAATCAACTTCATTATCCCTAAAATATTCTTTCCTATATCAAACAATTCCATCAACATCTTACACATCTTCTCTGCTTCTTCCCTACTTCTTGCAAATTCTTTTTGTTCTTGGAACTTCAAATTAGGCTGTTGCATGTTCAAATCTTCATTCAACGGAGGAAAACCCCGGTGGCCACCAAAAAATCTTCATAAACATGAGACCACTTCTAGAAATCACATCCACCAGGCTACCTCACCCAACAAAGAAATTCAACTCAAATTAGATCTTAACCGAAAGAAAAATTTGAGAAAATGCAAGGCTTTTCATTCCCACTAACCTTGTGATTCAGGCACTTGTAGAAATCCCTGTTCAGATTCCCATGGATGTCAGTCTGTGTGGTCCATTTCTTCACGGAACGGAACTTGCATCTATCGCACTTGACGATGGGAAGATCTCTAGTGGGCACACGGTAATCCTTCCTCGTACTAGAGCTCGAACCACCGGAGCCGGTCGCCATGCACGATCCACCAGAGCAGCTCGCCAGAGGGGACTAAGATGGAGGAGAATGGGGGAGCATCTATCCAGCGGAGTCTGGGGTGGAGGAGAATGGGGGAGCAGGGGACGAACTCACAAATGAACTAGGGATTTAGAGAAGAGAACGGGAGGGGGGTTTTGCTTAATGAAGGCACACACACAAGGGGCCTCTGTGCAACGTGGCATCCCAGTCAGCACTATTTTGTTAGCAATCCTAGTTTAGGACGAAATCGTGTCAAATTGACAAGTACTCGACAACGATTCTGCAAATTGACAGTACGAGGACTAAATCGATCCAATTGCACAAGTACAATGACTGTTACTGTATTAAACTCGGATTGATTCCACGGGTAGAGAGGAGTTTTTTTTACCCTGCCGGTTGGACGGAGTTGGGAGGTATCGGACCAGGATAAGTTTCCGGGAGGGTGTAACCGAACACGCTGTACAGAGTGGGCGGGAATCGATTCCCGGTTGATCGGATCCCGAGTGATCCACGGGGTTTTGACGAGAATACCGGTGGGGTTGGGATTAAACGAACAAAGCCTCTGAATTCACGTGGTGCTGTGGTGGAGTTGACTGGTTGTAACAAGCCAGCTTCTAGCGTCCAGCACAACAACTTGCAGGCCCTTTGACCTTACCTACCAAACATGCTCAGGAATCAATCGTCCATAATCTGCACGTCCGAGTTCCGCTACATTTCCATCGTGCAGTATGTACAGTACAAGACAAAATCGCACTAATGATGGTCATGCAGACCGTCAGATTACAATCGTATTCAAGGGCGGGCCTACAGGATTATAGCGACGCAAGGACTGTCACCTGCACTGCTGATTGCCTAAAGCACGTTTCTTTTTCTTAACGAAAGCCAAAATCATTCTTCATATATGTACTTGAGCTTACAGCATCTCCACTCGTTGGCCGTTTCCAGACCAAAATCCGAAGCTAAATAGCGTCGGATGGAGAAAGTTTTTGACCTGAGAATGGCCGATTTCTCACTCGCGTTCCTAGGCCGAGTTCCCAGGTTTAAACAAATTTTAACAAAAGTCGGCGAACTTTGGGCAAATATAGGCGGATTTCACTAATAGATGGCCGATTCATACATATTACGTCGAATTCGGGCGGACACCCGAATTCCGACTTCATTTAGGCTAAAAAAAAAATAAAAAAGACCGAGGCGGGGTTGTTGCCGGCGTGGATGTGCTCGAGAACGGCGTCGAGCGTCCGACCAGGCGCACTCCACCAGCGGCGGCGGCCCGCCGCGCTGTTGCGCGTCGGCAGCGAGCCTGGAGGTCCTTGGTGGGCGGCGAGTTCGGCGAGCCGGCGTTGGGCGAAAAACTGTTCCCAATGCACGAGGTTGTCGGTGTCTTCGGCGAGCTCGGGATCCGGCATCACCGCTATGGCGGCCTGGGTCGCTTCTACCAATTCGTCGCCTTTGGGGACCGGCGACACTGGCACGCCACCGGCGCCGAGCTTCCACCCGTGCGGCCAGTGGATGTCCGGCGGCGCCATGTAGCTGGCGTCACGGAGCATCCGCGCCTCCTAGGGCTGGAGCATCCGCCGGTCGAAGGCGCCGATTCTGGCCATCGTCTTCGGCGAGTGGTCCTTTTCTCCGGAGTTCGTGGTGGAGTGGGGTGGCCAAGGGCGGTGTGCTGTGAACCGGCGACGGAGCCGTCCTTTATAGGCCGAGCGCATGCGGCGAAGGCGAGAGGGGTGTAGCGGCGTGGCAGAAAAAGGGGAAAGGCGGGAAGCCGAGGCGACGCAGGCGCATCGCCGACTTGGAGTCAAGGCGGAAGGATGATGACGATCGGCCTTCAGTCGCTGACTGGACGGGTCCACACGCCGAATTCGTTTCGTCCGGCGTTTCCAGCATGTTCCTGACGTATTTTGGGCTAAATTCGAACGAAACCGGCGTCTTAAGAATGCGGCTCAGCGTCTGGACGAAAAGAAAGTCCTAAGAACGGCCGGCTGAGAATCCGAGTGGAGATGCTCTTATGCACAATGATTCCCCGGCGTGAAAAGCTCCGGTCGCTCTATAGTACTACTTCGTACAATCAGTATCTTAGTTTTGGAAAGTTAACTGTCAAAAGTCAAAATCCATGCTCTGTTTGACTGTTTCCCCAATTTGCACATTTACTGAGTACGAGAAATTGCAAAGCAGTGGCCGTGCAGCACCAAAATTTGGGCATCGGAAGCCAAGACAAGAAAGGGCAAATTAAAAAAGCACTAGCGCGGGCGCGCGGCGAGCTAGCTCTGGTAGCTCCAGAGTGGCATATCGGCGATGTGAATGTGATCCTCGCCATAGTCACCGAGCGACGCAGCCGCTGCCAAGGAAGGCGGCAACTCCAGGAGCATCGCCTACGCCAAGCTGGAGTAGTACAGGTCCACGCCCATGTCGCCCAGGACGTCCAGCTCGAACGGCGAGTCCTCGGCCCGCGAGGACGACTCCTCGTCGTCGGTGAGGGGCCAAGAGGGCGTCGACGAGGAAGTGCCAGACAGCGCGTCCTCCGCGCCCAGCTCCTGGCGCCGCTCGAAGTCCTCGACGGCCTCCGTGACGGCGTGTCGAACCTCGTCGAGGCTGCGGTAGGATACCGGCACGGCGAGCAGCTCGGCAGAGTCGGCGAAGTTGAGGCAGGCGCCCCCCGCGCCGCCGGCCAGCGCGAGCATGGCGGCGTCGTGCGCGCGCGCGGCGATCTCGGCGGTGTCGAAGGTGCCGACCCAGAGCCTGCTCCCGCGCCGCCCTGGGACGCGCACCTCGCACACCCACCGCCCGGCATTGCCCCTGCGCCGCACGCCGCGGTACACCGGGTGCCGCGTCTCCCTGAACTTGGTCCTTCCTGCTGGCCGCTTCGTCCACGCTGCCTGCTGCTTCTGCTCCCAAGACGTCGACGGCGAGTAGTAACCCCGGCTGCACGGCGAGCCCGACTCCCCGCTCATCTCCTTCTTGATCGGACACATCTCCTCCCTTGGATTCAAGAGCTCAGCGCAAAACGCGGCGAGTGAGAGGACACAGGTTGGATACAGAGCAAAGGGGGATGGATCCTGGTAAGCCGCAAGGGGGAAATCGAGGGAGGGAGACTTGGAGAGTGACCTCACGATTTCTTTATTCCATCCCTCCTTTTGCTTTGCTCTTATCGTTTTCTTCAGGTTGCTTCAGCCTGACAATTAAAAATAATCTCAGACGGCCAGTTTGCAAGTTCCGTTTTTGTTGTACTAGCTGGGAACTTGTGTTTGTGGTGTGCTGGATTCTTAGGATCTGGATGGTCCGTGGTGTTTGACATCTCATTCTTAGCATCGAATCTAATTACTTGCTTAGCGACTAGTAGGGTTTTGTAACTACTAGTACCAATCACAGTTCACACTGTTTTGTGAAGGACCAAGAATCTGATGATCTATTTTTTTTTTAGGGAACAAAATGAAAAACAACATCGATTATAACTCAAAATAACTAGAACTGGTAAATTTTGTGTAGAAAAGTAAATAAGTAAATTCTATCAAGGTTACTCCTCGGTCGCCGGTCGGTCTTACATGGTGTCATATCTTGAGAGTTACTCTAGCTAGACTACAAGAGAGAATAGTAACTCTTAAGATTAACCAGGTGCCATATCTGACATGCCTTGGAGTGACCTGGACTCACTGTCCACTCCCCCGCGCCTGAGTACCATCAATCACTACTCTCATGATCGATCTAGCGTTAGACATCAGCCCATGGATATTCGTAATTTCTTGAAATTCTATACACTGGACAATGTTTAGTCTCAAATTGCATACCTAGATGACAATTTACAAGGTGGACGTCTTGACATGACATAAAATACGTTTAAAACCTCTATGGACATTGAGATGATTTTTTTATTGATCGACACGGCGGATGACGTAGGCTTGGGATAAGTGAGTCCACATGTCCGGGTGACTTGTGTGGTGTGGTTATGAACGGATAAAATTCATTTTTTCCGCTTAGAAACATACGCTGGTTCCACTTAGCTTTGGCAAACAAAATAACAGTTATTCTTCCCAAATCCATTTTTCTTCTCAATTCTAGCATTTTGGTAAGGCACTTAAAATTATAATATAGACTAACTTGGACCATAATTTCATGTCATTACAAGTGGGCAAATAAATGGTCGAGTCTTATGTCTGATATTAGTTGCAAACATGTGTTTGATTTTAGGAGACATCTGGTTTCATACCACACTGAAACTTGGGAGCCCTTCACCATCTCCAAACCGGTTTGGCAACAAACCATCTAGGAATGATTTAATTTGACGATTGGACGGCCAAAAGCATCCAGCACGTGAGAGAGCTCCTTCTTATCCCAGTTTTAATATCCCTAATTTTTCGCGGTGTGCACCGAGAAGGATACAAGCAGTGATATCCCTGCGTTTGCCATCGCGAGAACCCACACATGGGTGACAAATAAAGTTCATAAATGGCACAATTGTGCAACCACTTGATGCGCTCTTCCACAAATGGTCGTAGTAACACCCAACATCATTGTAACCGTTATGAGGCTACATCAACAAAGTATTATGTAAAATATATGATCGAACTTGCCTTCGGATATCGGGGTTATCATGATGATCTATAGTTTGTATTGCGAGGCTCTATAATTTGTATTTGTGCCATGGATTACTGCGGCTGTGTACTAATTAGTTTGTGATTTTAGTAATTTTTTCTATTTCTAAGGCAAATCAGAAATAACTTCTCTAACTCAACATCACCGGAAGTCTTTCGGTAAGACTTCAGAATTCATAGGACGCAAAAGTGGCTTCAAAAACTATTCTGATGACTGTAGGTTGGTAGTATATTAATCAATCGTCAAGCACAAGTGGTGGTAGTTTATATTTGGGGCATCAAATAGAGAGATAGTATTGCACTCCATATTCAAAGAAGCATGCTCACATCCACTCATTTCCTTCAATCATAATTGTTGATGTAACTTTGATGAGCTAATAAAATGGTACTTCCACCCGTAAAATTGAAAGGCGAGGAAGATGCAAATGTACAAGCATGGGTGGGTATTCAGGTTTAGGATGTAGGTGATCTAAATATACAGAGTTGATTTTAAGACATAATTTTGTTTTCTCGCAAATAATTATTGCCGTTTCAAAATACATAAACATTTATATTCGAATATAAGTACATGTAACTTTTATGTGGTTTCTAGATTTATGATCCAATTTTGTTATGGAAACATAATAAGAAATGTCGCCGTGCTGGCATCGCAGTATCTAGGCTCGTTGATGACCTTTACGCGTTTGACACGTGTTGCATGTTCATGTTTTGTACGTTGTGTCCACACGTGTGTGTGTATATGTGTTGTTCGAGACATGTTGCTTGGCATAGATCTATGATCCATGGATTTGTTCGTGCTCCCAAAGAGTGGCAAACTAGATGGATGGTCGGCCCGCGTCAGGAGGCAAGCACTGTAGTCAGCGGGAAGCCACACGGGTGGCAGGAGAAGCCACACGATGATGGCTCAAGATATGTAGAGTTCGTTGGAAACCCCAAGAGGAAGGTATGATGAGCACATCAGCAAGTTTCCCTCAGTTATGAAATCAAAGTTATCGAACTAGTAGTAGTAAGGAAACAACTCTAAGGTGTTGCTAGCAATTTGAAATCCTGCACAACACAACCATAGAACTTTGCTCCAACTTACAGTGAGGTTGTCAATCTCACTGGTTTTACTGAAAACAAAGGATTAAACGTATAGTGTAGAAGATAGTAATTGTTTACAGAAAGTAAACAGTAAACGGTAAACAGTAGATGATATGTCAATGGTAAAGG
This sequence comes from Avena sativa, assembly GCA_916181665.1. Classification (NCBI taxonomy): domain Eukaryota; kingdom Viridiplantae; phylum Streptophyta; class Magnoliopsida; order Poales; family Poaceae; genus Avena; species Avena sativa. The sequence continues at coordinate 549,875,982 of OV702290.1, read as the reverse complement.
AATGGAGTGGGGTCCATAGTTCACTAGAGGTGTTTCTCCTTAAGATAAATAGAATGTTGGGTGAATAAATTACAGCAGGGCAATTGACAGATTGAGAAAACATAACAATACATATACTAGACATCTTGACTCCTATGAGATTTGATTGGGCATTACAACATAATACATAGACCGTAATCCAACTGCATCTATGACTAATAATCCACCTTCAGGTTATCATCCGAACCCCTTCCAGTATTAAGTTGCAAACAACAGATAATTGCATTAAGCAAAGTGTGTAAAGTAAACAATACAATTGCCCCATGAACAAATGATTGTTGTTTTCTCCCTAGTAGCAACAGCACATCTACAACCTTAGAGATTTCTGTCACTTCCCTAGATTACTAGAGGCATGAACCTACTATCGAACATAACTCCCTCTTGGAGTTACAAGCATCTACTTGGCAAAGATAGCTACTAGCAACGGAGAGCATGCAAGATCATAAATAACATAGACATGATAGAATCAATAATCAATCTGACATAGTATCTCAATATCCATCGGATCTCCGCAAACACAACATATAGGATTACAAATAAATGATCTTGATCATGAACGGAGCTCATAAGATCTAAACATGATAGCACAAAGGAGGAGAACCAACCATTTAGCTACTGTATGGACCCATAGTCCAAGGGTAAACTACTCACGCAACACTCCGGAGGCTGGCATGGTGATGAAGAAGGCCACCGGGATGATCTCTCCCCTCCGGCAGGGTGCCAGGAAGAGCTTCGGATCCCCCCGATCTAGGGACGGAGATGGCGGCGGCTACAGACTCTTTCGTGGATTTTTGATCGGGTACTTAGGGTTTCTGCATCGGGGTACTTTTATAGGCAAAGGGGTGGCCGCCCGAGGAGCCCACACCAGGGCCTGGCGCGCCCAGGGGGGCCGCTCCAGCCCTAGGTGTGGCCACCTCATGGCCCCACTTCAGTTGCCCTTCAGACTCTGTGTTCCTTCTAATAAAATATTGACTTTGGCTTTTGTCCCGTCCAATTCTGAGAATATTTCCTTACTAGCTTTTTTGAAACAAAAAACAGCAGAAAACAGACAACTGGCACTGCGGCATCTTGTTAATAGGTTAGTTTCAGAAAATGAATAAAAATACCTCAAAGTGTAAACAAAATATAAGAAAGTCAATATAAAACAAGCATGGAGTATCAAAAATTATAGATACGTTTACGACATATCACATGCCGATCGGGACGGAACCATGATTGTGCAGATGTTACCGTCACCTTTGTGCGCGGCACTAGATTTCTTATAAGAACTCCTATCCCATGCCCTGGTCACCACAATCCGTTGGGGGCACTTTGAGAAAGTAGTGTAGTGTCCATGACATGTAGGAGGAGGTGGATAGGGAAGTGGTTGGGGATGGGCAAGGACCAGATCAACGATCAAATAGTGGCCCTAGCAGGCGGTGGACTCGCTCTCGATTGAGAACCTTGGTGTAATAGATTCGACCTAGAGAGGCATTACATGGTTGATTTTTATGATCAATTATTTTAACCACATGGTTTAGTAGATATGATCCACATTTAAGTCACAAATGAGCCTAATCGCAAAAAAATCACAAATGAGCCAAGTTTAAAAGTCTAATTACTCTCAAAAATCATATCAAGGTATATTTATCTTCATTTGATACGATCATCAGCATTTGAAGCAATATAAATTTAAGTGGTGTAAATCAATATAATTTGAATCGGTACAAAGAAAAATCAATCTAATCATCATGTGTCTTATAAGTAATACTGCAAATAATTTAGTGTTCCTATAACATGCCCAACAACAGAAAAGATTAGAAATGTTGCAGTAATTAGAATTTAACTTAGAATATTATTTGAGTAATATATGGCTGATACATCTTTCTATAATAGTCATTCTCCAATGGTTTCATTGAACATATCAGAAATATGGGCTTTGGTGATTATAATGTATTCCTTTCAACCCATATATAAAATGCTTTTTTGAAGCCACATGACATAATGCTTAATAACTATTACTCATTTATACATAACTTTTTTATTTATGTTTAGTGATCATATGATAATTAAAATAATTTTAACATATATCATAACAACATGAATTTATTAAATTTAAATACAATTTTGTTGTGAAATCGTAAGTTGTCCCCCTCTAATATACATAGTCTTTAAAAAAATTCATTTGACTGGAGTCTCATATGACGAGAATGATTTCATAAAACATGTATGGTTCCATGTATAACTTTGTGGCACATGGTATTGTACGTGTATATGTGTTATGGTGTGTATGGATGTCTTACAAAACATCTCTAAATAAGTATTAATATGTGTTTCTAGGATGTTGGGTTGCCTATTTTACATGTAAGTAAAATTGAAATCTAGAGTATATGATTATCTATGGAAAATGACAGAAATAATTTATCCTCGAGTTCTTGACATTGCTCTCTTATTGGTAATTTTATGCTCAAATAGGTCTTTCATGTTCCTTTGGGTAAGTTGATTTATTTACCCTAAATTGTGAAATGTTCTTCCTGTTAATTCTAGCAGTCCGATGGTTAAAATATTGCCTAACATGGGCTACGAACTTCAGTGTTACTAGTGGATAATAGTGTTCAATTGTGCCCCAGTTATTAGTGTATTATGTGCGCATGAGCCCCAAAGACGTATCCACCACCAAATTTAAGAGTGTGTTCACTCCTTCGTATCCTAAAATTATGCGGTCGGGGCGTGTTACCCTTGCGAGGTCGGTTCTCATGACCACGGCAATCTATCACTCAACGGCCATCCCGCTCACGAGTTGGGCTCGTCAAAAGATTTCAAAGATCGTCAGGAACTTTATATGGGCTGGAGAGGAAGGGGAGCACGCAGCGAAGGGCAAAGCTCTTGTCAACTGGAAGACGGTCTGTCGTCCTAAGGCCTTCGGCGGTCTGGGGATGCCGGATCTGGAGCGCACTGGGAGGGCCCTGAGATTGCGATGGCCTTGGCTCCAGTGGACAGACCCTGACCGCACTTGGGCCGGTTCAAAGCTGCCTTGCAGCCCGTCCGATATGGCCCTCTTCAGGGCATCCACAACGATTACTATCGGGAATGGAGAAACGACCTCTTTCTGGCATGACAACTGGACTGGTCAAGGGCCTCTGCGACTAAAAGCTCCCGACCTATACAAGACTGCATCTAGGAAAAAATGATCTGTCGCAATCGAGCTCAGCCGAGGGAATTGGATCCGCTCCTTTGCTAGATTAAACACCCCTGTTCAACTCTCTCAGTACATCGAGGTCTGGGACATCGTCCAGGGGACACAGCTCAACCTTTTGGAAAAGGACACCATCAGTTGGAACCTAAGTAAGGATGGCGTGTATACTGCAAGTTCGGCGTACCACGCGCAATTTAACGGTTCCTTCTCGAAATTTAAGGCAGAAAAGATTTGGTCGGCCGACGCGGAGCCAAAGTGCAAGTTATTCTCCTGGCTGGCTCTTCACGGAAAATTACTAACTGCTGACATGTTGTCCATCAGAGGCTGGCCTCACGACCCTATCTGCAAGCTATGCGGTTCTGTCCCCGAAACGGCATCTCACCTTTGCAAAGACCGTCCCTTCACGCTGGCGGTATGGAACACAATTCAGTCCTGGGACAACGAAGACATGACCAGCCACGACACATCTTTCCCATCAATTTCGGAGTGGTGGGACGGCCTGATCACTGGGCGATCGAAAGCCGAGAAACATCGTCGGAGTGGTCGGCTGCTTTACACCCTGTGGAACACCTGGAAGGAAAGAAACCGCAGAATCTTCACTGGCAAGCGGCTCACCTACATCGAGGTAGCATCCATTACCTAGGACGACATCTTTCAGAGGGCTGGCGCCTATGCTACGATGGGGCTGGCTATCCCAGCCGAGCCTGACTAGGCCTTCTTTTGGTTTTTCTCTTTCTAGTGGTTTTTCGGCATGTTTCCACTTCAATCTAAATATGACTTTCTGTACTCAAGTCCGTGGTTTTTCCCTCTTCTAATAGAATAGGCACCGCTCCTGCCGGTTGCTCTAAAAAAAAATTATGCGGTGGTACCAAGCAATCAAAAACTTTACCTATATTTGACTTCTATTCTCCGCGGCCATCAAGGAGATAAGCGGTGATATTCAAGTCACTACCGTCGCAATAACCTACACTTAGATGGTGAATAAAGCCTCTAGGCTACACAATTATGCGGTTCGATTGTTGCGCTACTACCTTTCTTTGAGAACATGAAAGGAATATTATATCGGCTCGATGAGCAAACATGGCTGAGATATCAGGTAAGATCCTCTCTAGGAGCTTACCCATAATTTATGTAACCAAAATGAGTTTGGATATAGGAGAGAAGATATAGGTAGCCACAACATATTTTGCTGCAACGGCTTACCCAAAATCTAGATTGCTTAGATTATACTCGCCATGGAACCGACTTGTTAGTGGGTCATTTTTCTCTCCTTTTTTGCTCCCCTCCTTCCTCAGAAGCTCCTCCCAATCCAGAACGCATAGGGGACCCCTCCCCTCCCACTCCACCGCCAAAGCCTAGCTCCCCCACCCCACAGAGCTCCCGCACAATGGCGCGACGACCATAGTCAGGGAGGCATGGCGTGAGACCGGAGTTGGGGTGGCGCGACAAACAGCCTCACCTAGGTCATGACTGAATCGGCCCGGGTCGGTCGCTACGAGGCCCGAGAGGGGTGCATGAGGGAGAAGGTGGCGATAGACAGGCCCCGACGGTGGAGATTTTGGTGCGATGGTAGGAGCCTCAATTGCGAATGAGAACGACGACACGTGGCCCGGTAAGATGGCCACAAGGGTGGATCGACACAGCGGAGGTGGTGGGTGATTGGAGTGTCGCCAGATGCGGCGAGGATGTCAATCACGAGGATGAACATTCAACGCGTGGCCTCCCTTTTCTGTTTTGGCAATCCTAGCAATAGGTCATGACCGGAACGTTTTTGGTCTGGTACCACGCTTATGGGTAAGTTGTTGTGACACGTTTTTCTTCCTGATACTAAAACGTGCAGTTTTTGAGTATTGATAAGATCCGTATCTAGACATCTGGATCAACTAATATGGGTCGGAGGGAGTAGTACTTCCTCAGTCCTAAAAAAGATGTTTTAAGTTTGTTTGAATGTGAATGTATGTATATATTAAATAGTGTTTAGATACGTCTAAGTTTAGACAAACTTGAGACATCCATTTGGGGACTGAGGGAGTAATATTGGTAGGATGCTCGAGTTGTTCTATGAGCATGTCCACTCGCTGTCCGTTTCCAGACCAAAATCCGGAGCTAAATAGCGCCGGACGGAGGAAGTTTTCGGCCTGGGAATGGCTGATTTCCCACTCGGTTCCTAGGCCGATTTCCCAGGCGAAGCAAAAAACAGTGAAATATTCGAATTTTCTCGTTCTCGCCGGCGAAATCTTGGCCATAGGTCTTCGACAGAAGTACGCCCAAAAAGTTCGGCCATCAAATTATTACAGAACAAGATAAAATGGGTTGGCGATCAGTCGGCGATAGGGGTGATCTCCTCCGGCGTATCCGATGCGACGGGGATAGGTTCATCGGCGTCGTGGCCGGCCAACTGGTTGGAGGAGGTCGAAGCGGAGCTCGGCGAGGGCACGACGGCGGAGGTGTTTGGCGCAAAGCTTGGCGCGCTCTCGGCATTGTCCTCCTGGAGGATGGCGTTGTGCCGCGCCATATACCAGGCCTTGACCGGGGTGCTCATCACCGAGGCGTCTTCGCCGCCCATGAGAAACTGCAGATCCGTGTTCCTCTTCTTGGCAGCGAAGTTCGCTTTGAGGAGGTAGAGCTTGCGGTCTTGGTTCTCTAGAAGCTGTGCCCATCTCGCGTCGGCCTTCTCCTCCCTCTTCTTGGAATTGGCCTTCGTGTCAGCGATGCACTTCCCGATGGAATCCTAGAGGCGCTCGGCGGGAGGTCCTGCAGCTTTGAGCATCTTCGCCTTTTTCTGGCCGAGCTCTGGCCTTCCTTCGCTGGCAGCAGGTGGAGGAGCCACCGGGTTGTACACGCCGTCCTTGGTCTTGCCGAGGGTCAGCCGAGTATCCACCCATTTCTGGCATTTCTCAATCGAAGAAAACACGTGATGGAACTTGAACTCCGTCTTGGTGTCGTCTCGGTACATGCCGAGTGCTCGGAGGAGCTGCAAAGGCAAGACAAAGTGTGTCAGGATAGGCATGAACAAGTACCATCGGCTAGAATTTGGCGAAGTACCTTGCTATCCATGCTCTCGTTGCTGACGGGTGTGCGGTCGACCTCCTCAATAAGGTTGTGCCACTTGCAGCACGCCTGCTAGATGAGCCCCCAGTGGTTGGTCATGGCTTTCTTGCCGCGCTCCATGTGCACTTTGTTGTACGTCGGGTCACAAAGGTTGCGTTCGTCGAACGCTAGCTTCACACGCTTTCAGTAGTTGTCCAAATTTTGGTTGGCGCCAGTGATAGGATCCATGCTCACCGCTTTCCATGCGTCGGCGAGGCAAAGGTCCTCAAGCGTCGTCCACTTGATCCGGGGCTCTGTCGCCGAGGTTCCCTCCTTCTTCTTGCCTTTGCCTTTGCCCTTTGCCGGAGCCAGGCCATCGCCTTCCTCTTCCTCCTCGGTCTAGGTCTGCTCGACGAAATCCTGAGACTCGATGCCGTGTTCGGCGTCGGCCCGGGACTGTTCTTGGGTGAAGAAAGAGGCATTGCCGATCGTAGCCGCCGCCAACCCTTTGGCAATCATGCCTTGCATGTAGGCCTCATGCGACATTCCGCCAAACATGTTCTGGGCGTCGGCCTCGCCGTGGGACGCGTGCGACGAGCTTCCGGCGAAGGGCAGAGGGTCGCGACGCGCCGTTGAGGAAGCGACGTACGTCGGAGAGGAGGAGTAGGGGGCGTTGATGTTGATGTTGAAGGCCGAAGGAGGGCGCGGTGCGGGGCAGGGGAAGAGGGTGTTAGGGTTGTACCCGCCGTTAAACTTGGGGGAGGAGGAGTACCTCTGTCGTGGGTTCGCCTGGTTCTCCTGGAACATCGTCAGCGAGATCGGTGAGAAGCTGACCGGCGAGTAGCCGGCAGGCGAAGCGACGCTTGACTGGCTCCCCCAAACACCGTCGTACTAAGCACGTGACGCCACCGCCGCTTCCCTCATCGCCTAGGCCTCGGCCGCCGTGTGAGCCTCGGCGAGCCCCTTCGCCTGCTTTGCCCTTGCCTCCTTGTCCCTATGGCTGTCCGATTCGACCTTTCTCTTCGTGGATAGGGCCAGCCACGCGGGGCCGCTCATGCCTTGAGGTCTCGGCGCGGGTGCTCTCGGCTTCCTCACCTTTTTCTCCTTTGGTTCGCCGGCGGCAGATCGGGGTTTGGCGAAAGCCTTGGGCGGCATGGCGGTCGGGAGCTCGGCGAACTAGCGGGAGATGTGGGGGATTGGGAAGGGATGGCGGGAGGGGGAAGAGGAAAAGGGCGGGAACTCGGCCTCCACTTGCTGACAGGGCTGGTCCACCCTCATTTTCGCTCCATCCGGTGTTCCCAGGCCGTTCCCGGCGCCGCGGGATCGGCCTGGGAATGCCGGATGTATTTTGGGCCAAATCCGGACGAAACCGGCGTCGTGGAAACGCGACTGAGCGAAAAATCACCGTCCGGACGAAAAAAAAGTCTCTGGGAATGGCGTCCTGAGAATCCGAGTGGAGATGCTCTAAGCATGATGATCTTTACTCCCCTATTTAAATGATGTCCTTGTTTTATTCGTGATTTTTGTGAGCAAATAGTTAACCAATAATACATTACTACAACAAGCTCTATTACGACAAGCTTTGCCTGGCTCCGGTGATGGAGGGGTGGGGACGGCGGCGCGCCTTCGGCTCGCGCTAGTGTTTGTAGTCGTCGCTAGGTGATCCAGTAACCTATTTATAATTTTTATTACTTTTGGACATCTTGTACTGCTCTTGATGATTATTAATAGATCGGTGGAATTTCGAAAAAAAAAATTAGACAGTGAAATAGTACGTATGCGCTACAGTGAAAAAACACACTGTGTTTGTGTGGCGCGGACCTCGATTGGAATCTTGATCTTGCGGCCGTTAATATATGAGTAGTAGTTGCTTTATTTTAGGTACAACAAGAAAATACTTCCTCTTCTGCAATATATATAGCTTGCTAAAACGTCCTATGTTTTGCAATAGAGGGAGCGTATTTCAAGGTTCAGGCGCAAGAGTACTAGTGTATATTTGAAGCAACAGGCTCCGCCAATCCCCTCTCCATCGATGGTGAGGCGCCGGGAAGCCTCGAAACCGAGATCCCCAATCTACCCCGGTATCAAAGGGCAAAACTCCACTTTTTAATCCGTGCAGTGCACCGCCTGCCCAAGTTGTGGGAGGAGATGCATCCCATTCCGCCCTCTCGCGTCGCACTCCAACAGTCCCGGCCTATGCAAAAAAAAAAAAGTCGCCGTCGCCCGGTTTTCAATTCAAAGAAAAGGTTATGGTTCGTAGGGTGCGTGCCCGTTCACGCGCCCGCTGGCCCAGCTGCATCACAGCATCAGCTGCTGCTCTCTGCTGCCCGCCCGCGAGTGGAGTATATTTTAGTTGTGGTTGTCGCTTGGGGGCCGGGAAGCGAAATGGCGACGGCGACGGCGGCGAGACAGTTGCATCCACCGCGGCAATGACGCGGGCGGTCTAGCCTTATCCGTGCGGCCTCTATCACTGCGCATTTGCACACGCTTTCCGCACGGACTCTCGTCGTGGTGGTTATCTTGCTGGTGACTAAAGTCCAGAGCTTGGTACGTACCGTCCAGCTGCGTCTAACTAGCAAACATATACAGTACTCTACTTAGCTTAGCATCTGGGGTAAACCATTTCGATTTTCTTTCTCTAACTGCTCATGATTCTTACTGCTTCATTCGTCTAAAATTCTTACTGCTTCTCCGGCGGCAGCCAGCTTCAAGTGGGAGGTTCGAACATTTATCCTATCCTGATATTTTAGATATTTATATTTTTCCTACATACTTGGTCAAACATCATAATCTTTGACTTTTGAAAAACTTATATGCACTACGTTTTGGGCAAGGAGACTGCCATGGAAATGAGAAAAATGCTTACCAATTGGTTTGGTTCTGACGTCACGATGTATTTTGTGGTTTATGTTGCATCAATGGCCACGGAGCATAGGCCAACCGGAAACTCTGAGATATTTAATTTGCATAAGAGCATCTCTTGCAGATACCGTTAAAACACCAAATAATTGCTTCTTTTCGATTTCGGACTAAAAAAGTGGACCGGCCAGATCTCCGACCTTAATTTTTTTTACAGGGGTCGAGAAAAACCGCACCGCAGTCGCAGCCGAACCCTCGATGCCATGTACTTTGTTCGCTCGGTTGACTGGAGGGACATTTCACCTCTGTTGTTTCCGCTTCCGGCGTCGATCTACAACCCCACTCATCGCCCGACCTTGTTGCGTCCATGAATCGCCGCCATGGAACCCGCCGGTCACTGGCCAGGACGTGTGGCCCCAATCGACGCCTCCTCTGGCTCCTCCATCTGGCATGGTTCCTCTAGCCGTTAACGCCATTACGCAGGCCCATCCCACCACCGGCGGCTCAAGAGCAAGCGCGCGGGCTAGCAAGTCATGAAGGAAGGCGCCTCGCATCTTTGTCCGCGTCCACCGAGCTCGGGCCGGAAGTGACCATCGTAGGACATGCTCGTCCTCAAATGCAGAAGGTAGGGAGTGTTGTCCTGAACGTGAGTTCCGCCCCACCGAAGAAGCTGCCCGTGACGAGGGTGTTGAGGGCCAGGAGGGTGATGATGAGGAGCGTGATGGTGACTAGTGGAGGATGTAGAGGACAGGGTGTTCGATGCCTCTCAATGGAGGAGAAGAACGAGAGAGATGAATTACACCAAAATTGAAGATGTTACATTGGTGAAGGCGTGGGACGAAAATGTGATGCTCGACAAAATGATCAAACCAGGAAAAGGTGTTGGCAAAGGATCGAGGATAATTTTTTCCAACTCATGCCTCGGATTGTCAATCCCATAACTCGCACGTATCGATCACTCCAAGGCCGTTGGGATGTCATCCAAGCTTGTTGTAACCGTTGGAGTGAATGTTTGGAGCAAGTGTGAAACGCACCTCCAAGTGGTGTTGCAATTGATGACTATGTGAGTACTTTGTATTTGTGCATCTAACATACTTGTGAGTAGATGACCTTATTGCTCAGATATGCATTGACTTGTGATTGTGAGATAGAATAGAAGTGACAAGGTACAAGGACTTGCCAACCTCCAAATTGAAACCATTTGTACTTCACCATTGTTGGAAGTTGGTTGAGAAGAGTGACAAAATGGAGATTGAGGGAGAAATAAGCACCCCGAAGAAATGAGCCATGATCCAATTGAATGATGATGCTGATGATAACGATGAGGATGGAAGGAACAAGAGCAAGCCTGGTGGAAACAAGAAGACAAATGGGAAGTTAAGAAAGGCGTTCAAAGCATCAAGTTTGGCGGAAAAAATTGATGATATGGTGAAGTCAAATAAAATCTTGATAACCAAGGCACTAGAGGCAAAGATGATTATGATCAAGAAGAACAAGTTTGGGAAAATGCCAAGTGCAAGGCTGAGTTGAATGAGAGGAGAATCCAACTTGAGGATAAGAAGAAAACAAAGGTGCTGACAACAACAAGACCATGATGATGGATCCAAGCAAAATGGATGAGCACCAACTAGAGTGGTGGAAATTAGCAAGAATCGAGATCTTGTAAAGAAGGAGGCCTCTCTTCAAGGCGGTGGTGCTCCAGCAAGGGGTGGTGGATCAACAAGTGGTCTTGGTGACTCTCCAATGAGTGGTGGTGCAAGGGTGAGCTCGGCGATGATGGTATTGCTTGATGCCATGTCCTTCGACTTGATCTAACGACGGTGCAACTTTTGGTGTCTTGCGTTGAATATTTCCCATGCTTTGGGTCACTAGGATCATGACAATTTGATGTAAAACTATGATCTGTTGCATACATGGTTTGCCTATTGTTAGGCTTTATGAAAATGTTGAAATCGAAATATACGGTGCAGGTTTGAAATGTTTTACCCGGCGCGGGATGCGGGTGTTCCACGCTAGCCTAAATGGGCTAGTAAAACATATTTTATGCGTCATGTATATGTGTTTTACATGTCATTTTTATGGGGTCTTCTACAGATGCTCTAAGTATTGCATAAACGACAAAATGAACAACAAGTGATTTAGTATCCCTATTCATTAACCCCTTTAAAAAAATTAAAAACCGAGAATCATTTTTAATATGGAATAAATCTGGATGTAGTCAATGATGCATCCTACAATTTTGCAAAATCTCAATTTGAAATACTTCGTATTCTGAGCTAAAAAGGGATCTTGAGTATATTGAACCGTGCATATTCTCAAAACTCTAAAATTTACCAAAATTATCATTGTTTGTACAACTCAAACTCAAATAGTTTAGCATTATGATCATAGTTTCTTATAGGATATATTAACTACATCCAAGATTTATTTTTTGTGTTTTTTAACTTGTAAAAATGATTTTCAAACATTTTCATACAAAGGGATCACTATAGCTAGAGAGCCAAACAAAGTTTTCAAAAAAGAAATATGTATGTACATATTGTCCCAAAACCGATCTTGATTCATTATTTAGTTTGGTTGGTGTGCTACTGATGAATTCAATTTTTTGGTTTGTATGCTCTACAAATACTTATATCTGTGTGAATTTGAGAGTTACATAATTATCGAAATCACATTTGAAGGAAAGAATGTCGCATTAGTTTAATGTTATTTACTCAAAAGAATGAAAACTTTTGAGGAAATATCATGTCGATGTACTTTCTAGTGAAGATATCTATCCGAAACTGAGCAAACTTTCATAGGGAAGTGTGTTTTTTAAGACTTGGTTTGATGCTTGATTATGGATATGTTTGGTTTGTGCCCCAACTAGACCCACCAATTTTTTTGCATGACCAAACTTTTAGTATGTTGTTGTCGTTTGGATGGTAGATAATGTTGCAGACCAAAATTTTGGAGAAATGGGTGGCTTATGTTTTCCTTCAACCAACCTTGACTTGATTACTCTAAAAAATAGTTAAATACATCCATCATAAAAAATTGAGAATATAGACAGTAGGTAGAAAATATAGTTTTCTCATAAGACAATATTTTTAGATGAACGAATAAGACTTAAGATGCACTCATCTGAACGAAAACGAATTGTGGGAAGTTGCAAACCACGTGAAACTGCATAGACATATGAATTGCACGAGGACACATAGATTAATTACAAGCTAAAGTAATTGAAACTACCTTTCTACATGCACCACACCACGAAAGTGGAAAAGTTTACATGGGACCCATAGGGAAGAGATAGAAGGCAACAACACCAATTTTTGGTGGAGCTTTTCCACACCCACGACTCGCCCATATGCTGGCGAGAATAACACAGGGGTGGAAGCCGATGCCATGATGGGCCAATTTTTTGGCGGCCATCCAACCAGCCACCAACTCTCACAAGCGAGCCAATATTTTGTTATGGTTTTGTTTGGCTAGTACCCAGACACACACTATGTGATCTCGTCTATCTTGTGCCAGCTCGTTTGACAAATGCTTATGGGGTGCATCTTCTCTACATGTCCTCTGAGACGATTCGCCTAAATGGTTTTCTAATAGCTGTGTGAAACTGTGATATGTGATTATCAATTGTTTTAAGAATTGTCAGCTCAATAGAATAGATCCACAATTACGTCCTAAATCAGTAGGTAAATGAGTCCTATGTAAATGAGTCCTATGTAAATGAGTCCTATGTAAATGAGACCTATTAGAGCAACCTTCCTTTTAAAGCCTCACAAAAACTAATTGGACGTCGTCCTAACTCTACTCAACCAAAAACTGGAGAAAATGGTGTTTGGCACAACTCTACATTGTTAATTAGTAAAGTTTTGGAGTAGAACAGTCTCAAACACATGCTTGCATATTTATACTAAACATAATTACTTTTTCTGTAGCGCACATACAATATTACCATTTTAGCACTTCTGAATGCAAGTACATTTCAATTACTTTTGACACTAATTTGATGTTAAAGACACTAGTTGTTCTTTTTTATATGATTGACATCTTTAAATTAACTTCCATTAACTCGAGCCTTTGGACACGGGAAAATAATGGTGTATGTGTATGCATGATGCTCTATTTAAAAACCCAAAAGAGATCTATATTTCATCATCAGTAGTAAATGTCTCGATAGAGGTTTCTAGGGTGTGTTGTTGTATACAATATATGCAATACAAAATTTTGGAGCATATGATCATATATCTTAAGTATCATCATGGATTTTACCTAGATTCTTGGCATTGCTAGTTTATTGGCCTATCATGGTCAAACACTTATTTCATGTTTGCTTGTGGTACACAATCAACTACCCAAAGATGAGTGATATGTACTTGTGGAAATAACATCTTTTGTAATAGAAAGTGGGAAGTTCAATGCATGTTCACTATGGTTGTAGTAACATACAACGTTTTGTTGTTTCATACATCTAAATAGTATTTGGTGGCACATCTAAATGGTATCCTATTATTGTTCCGAATTAGTTGGTGTGTTTTGGAGATTATTTCATCATAAAAGATTATTTAATCCAATACTACCATTATTAAGATTATTATGCTAGATTTGTTTTTAAATTTTATACGCACACTCAAACCAGTATAGAAGATGATTGTTTCTTACAAAAAATATGTAGCCAAGAAGACCTACTATGAACTGATGACTATGGGTGTGGTGAGGGCCAAATGGGTGCCCCTCCAGTGATGGATCTACACCAAATTAAGCGGTCGGGGGGTGGGGGTGCACCGCCCCTCTAGCCCATGAAAGTTTTCAGAAGCAAGCCTTGATAAATGGCCAATATGTCGCCCACCCCAAAAGTTGTTCATTTACCCCCTTCCCCCAAACTTTGGTTCTGCTTTCAACTTTAATTTGAGGCTTCGTAAATTTAAAAAAATGAGGAAATGTAACGAGGAAAACGTATAAGCCCTCTCACATTACATGTATCATCATAAGAGAATTACACAACGTCACCTATGAAAAATGTATGCAATTTGGGATGAGAGAGAGAGGGTTCTATTGTTATCTTATGATATAGTATTATAGTGCATCAAACCAAAAAGTGGATAAAAAGTAGAACCAAGCGAACAACTTTGTATTTAGATTATACAATTAAATAAATTAAATGGTAGTAAAACACTAACACATGATACTATGACATGTGAAGATAGTATCTGAATTACTATCGTGCACTATGGTACTACACGATGATATTATGTGATGTGAAAGGCCTGAGGACAAAAATTTCCACATTGATTATTGTGTTGATTGATCTGTACAACTTGTGACCCATTGGTACCCATGAATTCATATGTATCCTTCCATGTTAAACCCTTTTTTTTTATCATTCTTCATGTCTTTCATGATGTTTGGGTACCACTTCGAGGCTATCGAGGTTATTCAGTACTACTTCTGTTCCAACAACACAACATATATTTTTAGTCAAAATTAAACATTTTATAAGCTCGACCAATTTTGTAAAAAAATATGACATCTTAAATACCGAATAGATGCACTACAAAAATATATTCTATGAAGGATTTATGAATATTGATTTGCTATTGTGGATGTTCATTTTGTTTCTCTAAAATTGGTCTAATGTATAACATGTTGACTTTTTAATAAAAATATAGGTCCTTTTTTGGAAGGGAGGAAGTATGAGCTATGTACTAGTATTTTTTTCATGAATATGCCCCATTTTTCCTTGTGTTGTTAGCGAAGGATATGCTTTAACAGGGGCAAAGGACGCTCGCCTGTTTCAACTCAGCAGGCGGGCAGGCGGCCTTCGGTGGCCTCTGAATGCCCAAGTGGTACGTCGTACTAGTATAGCAGCAAGTGTGGAAAACCTTGACCTGCTGGCCATCAGGCCATGACCTCACACCTTTGAGTCGACTGACCAGATGATTTGGAGCTCTAAAACGATAAAGTAGTCGCTGACAATTTCTTAGGCAATAAAATAGACGCTGACTTTTTACCTATAGGACGGGATATGAACGGGCAATAAAATAGACGATGACTTTGTAGGATGTCAGAAAATTTTCTAGCCTTTTGGTCAGCGTCGCATGCCCAGGGGATGCAAGTGCCGGATGTCAACGGGGCCTCTGACGCCAGACTTACGTTTACATGGGGCTTGTATGCCTGCGACGTGGTCAAAGTTGCTCTGCCTGACTGTCGCGGCGGCACCAGCGGCGGGGAAAGGCAAAAACGGGGAGACCAGTTGTGCAGGTATTCACTGAATTGGTCCATCGTACGTGAATAGTAGCATGCTCATGTTTGTCTTAATGTCGAGGTGCTGAATTCGTGAGAATAACTTTACACAGCTTTTTTTTGGAAGTTCCACAAAAATGGACTTCTTTTTAAAAACATTAAATTTAAAAAAGAATCATGACACACTGCCCCAAGGGATTATGCTCTAATGTCCAATAAAAAAAAGGGATTATGCTCTAATGTCCCTCTTTGGGTCCGGCCGGGCCTCCGGCCTGGTGTGCCCTCGCTGCCGCGTCCGGCCGGCACCCGCTCTCAGCGGTGAAGGATGTCCTCCAGTTGGCTGTGCGGCTGCTGCCCTTCGGCTCCAAATGGCCAGGTTTGCTCCTGCTGCTGAGTCTGGCCGGCTATCGCCTATGGCGGTGGAGGTTGTTCCCTCCCACGGGGTTGCGGTTCGGTCACCTCTGGCCTACGGGTCCTTGCTTTTGGTCCATCCGGCCTCGCAATGTTTGCCTCGAGGAGACGGCAATGGTGTCCTCAAGACCGTGGTGGTGCATGTTGGTGGGCGGCAAGCCTGGTGGAGCTCCTCGGTGTCGTGGGGTCGGGGGGTCGGGAGAAATCCTTGTCGGCGTGGCCGGCCCCGTCGTGGTGACGCCTGCGGGCGCCACCTTCCTAGCTCAGGGCGGCGGGTGTACCCTCCTCCACTCCCCCAGTGTACCAGGAGAAATCCTAGGACATGGCCGGGCAGCAGCGTCGTCGTCGTCCCCTTCTTGAAGGTGCTGCTTGGTACACGATGACTCGAAGGCATCTGAGTGTGGTGGTAATCTTCGGTGGGCACAGCGGTTGCGAGACACTAGCGCTTCTGTCGATCCGACGTTGTCGGCATTTCTTTCTTTTTTCCGTTCTCTTGTTTTTCTGTTGGGCTTTTGCTGTGCTGTCTGCCCCAGCTGTGGTTTCATGGTTGTGCCGGTTTGTACCTTGGGCGTTGTGCTGTCTGGCCCAGCAACGGTCTCACATGTGTGCTTTATTTATAAAGCGAGGCGAAAGCCTGTTTCGAGGATCAAGGGTTGTCATCCATGACTCCTTGGGCAAGGGAGCCATGCCATTGACCATGACTATTTTGGTGACGGTGTCATGCTATTAAACATGACTTCTTGTGCACGGGAGTCATTTAAAGGGGGGTTATTTTCAAATTGTCCTTGAGCTAGGGTTATTTTGTGCTGAATTTTTGAGGAAATGTTATTTTTTTTTCTCAAAATGGCCGTACTTTTATAGCGGAAAAGAGAAAGGCGAGGTCTTTGGATGCTCGGAGCATCTCCACCAGTCCCCATTATGGACTATAAATCGGAAAAGACGCCACCACTACAAACCTCGAAAAATAGCTCGAGTTGACTCCTAAAACTTGTTTCGATCCCAAAATATTTTTCGGCCTCCTAAAAGTACCTTCGTCTCCCCTCTGAAATGAGGTCCCAAAATAAAATCTCAAAAGCCATCCCACCAGAAATTTCCCATCGGTTCTATTCATACTCCAAAGATGCAGTTCTACAATTAGTTGGTGTCAATTGCTCGTTGCTGCCACCATGTCAACCTTGCTGGATACCACCAATGTCCACTCTTTCCGCCAACCCTACGGTGCCAGAATTTGTTGCCGCTCCAGTGTGACCATTGACATGTTGGGATACGCGCTACGTAAAACAAAAAATTCTAGTGTATAAACCGAAGCAATTATGTGTGAGAGATGTAACAGATCATGCTATTATTTATTATTGCCTCTAGGACATATTTTTTAACATGACACGGAGGCATGGCATGGAGGAGACCGTTGTGGTAGCCAGGATGCTAGCAGTCGATACACGCGGGCTAAAATACGCAGTGCAACCCGACAAGAGGAACCATAAGAGGGTTACACATCGCGAGGCAGGAAGGGGCACGTCAGCGTCGCCACCCCTCCCCTCTCTTGCCCCTTCAGGCGCCACCTTAACTCCGTGCTACACCCTTCCAATCTCCACCCCTTGATAGGGACCTCGTCGCAGCGAGGTGCTAGGTACAATGTAATTGTTTTCCAATTTTTCTAGTTTATTGATGATATAGATATGAATGTGTGATTGTTGAATTATGAATGAAATTAACTTCAAAAACTTTCTCTATAGCTAGAAGTTATTCATTATTATTAGCATTATCGTCTCTTTCATCAAAGTGTTTCTTCCTAGTAACACATCGTTTTATTGCAATGATGCTTGTATCTTCACATCGGTTTCAAGTCCTTTGGCAATAACCATACTAGATTAAAAACCTTTTGGTGTGTACTTATAAAAATAATTTTTTATGCCCTAAATCTGTTGCAAGGTTGAGTGAATGCACATGGATGGGAATCGCAACACTCTTCTCACCATATCTATGGAAAATAAAATATCAGGCCAAATTACCGTAGCAAGTAACAACTCAAAATTACCAATGAAATCATAGTTTTTCAATCACTCCTCACCCTTGCATCATCAGCAGAATTAGATAATTTGAACAAAGCTAACCATAATTTACGAGCTTGATATCTAATAGTCTTGATGCTTGTAATCCTACTCTCCCAACGAGTATAGAGTTCATAGTGAAATTTGGAACATCCCAAGGAGAATTTTGCATCTTTCAGTTGAACTTGAAAAAATGTATACATTTATTGGACATCATAAAAAATGTAGTACTCCCTCCATCGTAAAATTATTGACTTAGATTTATCTAGATTTATATGTATCTATACACTAGGTACATGAAAATCTACCACACAGATCCGCCGTGTCACATGGTGCAAAATTAACACCGTGGAAAACACATGGCATAGGTAGACTTCAACGATGAAGCAATTTATAGAAGATTTTCCAAGGTCCCACATTATTTTGGTGGGGCAAGGATTGTCATTTTTCTTTAAAGATATTTTTCTGAAAGAAGGTAAAGGATTGTCACATGCACTGTGATCGCCTAAAACAAATTTCTCTTCGAAAGCCATATGCAGTTTTCTTTAAAAAATTTCTTTTCTGAAAGAAGTCGTTTGTCGTTGAGCTGATGCGAAAAGGTTCGCCGGTCATACATAAGCTCCAGTCTTTCTATGCAACGGAAATATCCAGTACTGGAAAGTCAAGAGTCAAAAGCCATGCTCTGTTTCCCCAATTTGCACAATCACATTAGCAGAAACTGCAAGCAGGAACAGTTGAGCACCAAAATTTGGGCATCGGAGGCCATGACAAAGCCGGAGTTGGAAGTGGCGCCAACTAGCTAGCTCTCGTAGCTCCAGAGTGTCGCATCGGCGAGGTTGGCCTCGCAGTAATCACCGAGCGCAGCAGCCGCGGACGGCGGCGCCATGAGCATCCCCTGCGCCAAGCAGGTGTAGTACAGGTCCCACCCCATGTCACTAAGGACGTCCAGCTCGAACGGCGAGGACGACCACTCCTCGTCGGTGAAGGAAGAGGAGGGCGTCGACGAGGACGTGCCTGACAGCGCGTCCTCCTCCGCGTGCGCTTCGCGCCGCACGAAGTCCTCGACGGCCTCGGTGACGGCTTGGCGGACGTCCTCCAGGCTGCGGTAGGAGGCCGGCACGGCGAGCAGCTCGGCAGAGTCCGCGAAGTTGAGGCAGGTAGCGGCAGGCCCGCCGGAGGCGAGGGCGAGCATGGCGGCGTCGTGCGCGCGCGCCGCGGCCTCGGCGGTGTCGAAGGTGCCGAGCCAGAGTCTGCTCCCGCGCCTGCCGGGGACGCGCACCTCGCACACCCACCGCCCGGCATTGCCCCTGCGCCGCACGCCGCGGTACACCGGGTGCCGCGTCTCCCTGAACTTGGTCCGCCCCGCCGGCCGCTTCGTCCACGCCGTCTGCTCCTTCTGATGTCTCTGCCCCGACGACGTCGAGGACGAGTAGTACTCCCCGCTGCACGGCGAGCCGGATTCACCGCTCATCTCCTTCTTGATCTGACACATCTTCGTCCTTGGATCGATTATGAGAATCACAATCCAACGCAGATTTTATCGCGATCTCGGTATCGACCTCTGTTTCTTTAGCTGCTTGGGAGGTTCTCGATGATGCTTTTGTTGTTTGCTGAATTGAAGTGGTTTTGCTGTGCGATGAGAACTTTGAGCGGAGTACTTATAGGTGGTGGCGCCAGGGGGGCAAAGCGCGCGGCGAGTGAGCCAGTGGCTGAGCTGAGACCTGAGAGAACACAGCTGGGATACAGCGAGCCAAAGGGGGATGCATCCCGGTCAGCCACAAGGAAGACGAGGAGAGAGGGAGACTTCGAGAGTGACCTGACGATTTCTTTATTGGGTTTGTCTAGGTTTCAATCGACCGAGATTTTCTTAAATCTCAATCATTTAAGAAAAGTGTAACTATAGTTAAAAGAAAAGTACAACTCGTTCCTGCACTTTTCTAGCAGAAAAGTGAATTGCATTTTTCTATCAGAAAAGTGCAACTGGATTTCAGTTGCACTTTTTTTTAACAGACGGTTGCACTTTTTTTAAGTGACTGAGAAATCTCAGTCGACTGAAAAATAGCAAAACCGTTCTTTATTTTATCAAGGAAATCCACTTAACAACTACTAGTACCTTCCATCTTTCTGCTTTTGTTCTCATCGTTTTGCGCATATCCGCTGTCCGGGTTACTTTTGCCCTTGCGCCCCAGCGAGCGGCCTAAACCTGACATTAAAATATCTCACAGCCGCAATTTGCAAGTTTGGTTTTTGGTCTGTGCGATCTAGATGGTTAGTGAGTGGTGTTTGACGTCTGATTCTTAGTACTTCCTCCGTCCCGATTTATTAGACGCGCACCTAATTTAAGAAAATATTTGACCATTAATTTTAACCAATAAAATATACAATATGTGTCTCAAGAAATATACTATTGGAAACTTCTTTTAAAGATGAATCCGATGATATAATTTTTATGACATATTATACAGCGAGCCAAAGGGGATGCATCCCGGTCAGCCACAAGGAAGACGAGAAGCGAGGGAGACTTCGAGAGTGACCTGACGATTTCTTTATTTTATCAAGGAAATCCACTTGACGACTATAGTACCTTTCATCTTTCTGCTTTTGTTCTCATCGTTTTGCGCATATCCGTGGTTGGCTGTCCGGGTAACTTTCGCCCCAGCGAGCGGCCATTTTACTAAACCTGACATTACAAAATCTCACAGCCGCAGTTTGCAAGTTTGGTTTTTGGTCTGTGCGATCTAGTAGATGATCAGTGAGTGGTGTTTGACGTGTGATTCTTAGCGTCGGATATTATTACTTCCTTAGCGAGCGGGTTGTGGCCGGGATTACAATCTAAAAATCAAAATTTGCATTCTTTTGTCAAGGAACATAAATAAACACTTGTCCTCGGGGTCTTCCACTTCGAACCTCGACTCCCATTCCTCGTGACTTCATTTCTGGTCTCAACGTCGATTGCATCTTCTTCCTCCTTTTCTTCTTCATACTGTGTGGCGGCCTCGGTCTTAGCGAACGGGCACCATCGTGGATCATTCCTGACAAGATGTTGGGGCCCTCATTCTATGCACACAAACACAAATACTAGTAATGATCACAGACTTCTCATATTATGAGAATTGTTGTAAATACCCACCTCGTCGGCATCCAAGTCCAGTTGGTGGCATTCCGTTGAACAGGTTGCTACCACGTCTGCGCCGTAGCGCCTTTCTCTCCGGTCGCGGGTAGTGGCATCCTTTTGGATCCCCTCCTTCGCTTGCCACTACTCCGACATTGTTGTCGGTGCTGGTCGAGACGAGGGAGGCCTTACGCTTCTGAGGCCTGACGGGGGATGACGAGCCTGAGCCATGTCATCGTCTGTGACAAATAAAATGCGTCGGCGGCGACAAGGCGGAAACAATAGCGGCAGGTGGAAGAATGGACTTAGAAACAAACCGGAAGAAAATGGGAGAATGCTAGATATGGTTTTGATTGTATTGCTAACATGTCGGGCCCTCCTATCGTATCCGACGTGGGGCCGGCGTCAAATAAATGTTTTTTCTATTGGGCCCGCGACTAGGTGCATATTTAGTTTCTATACCTATTATGAAGGTTATTAGGGCGGTGGTAGAGAATTAGAGATGGCTTAAACCATCCCCAATATCAATATTATGGGAGGCATTACCCTTATAGGGCCACCGTTGTGGAATTATATATGCACAGGAGATCACATCGGGTCCACCTTGTAGACAAGGGTACAATACACAAACACAAGACATGCAAAGATATATAGAAGCCTAATACAACACGTTTAACATTCCGTCTCAATTATAACTTATCTAAGTTAAGATTGCGACGAAAGGCTTCTAACTGTCTTGTGAAAAGTGACATTGTAAACCCATCAGCCACTTGATCTTCTGAAGGAATAAATCGTATATCCAAGAGCTTCTTAGCAAACCTCTCTCAAACAAAGTGGTAATCCACTTCAATATGCTTTTTCCTAGCACGAAACACCGGGTTAGCAGAGAGGTAAGTAGATCCAATATTATCACACCATAAACACGCCGTTTGAGACTGCAGTACTCCCAATTCATCAAGAAATTATTGCACCCATATAACTTCATCCATGCTATTAGCTAGAGACTTGTACTCTGCATCTATACTAGAGCACGAAATTATAGCCTGTTTCCTTGCACTCCATGAAATCGGGTTAGATCCCATAAATACAACAAATCCACTTGTAAACCTCCTATCATCAGGATAGCATATCCACTTAGCATCTGAAAACGGACTGACTATGGTAGAATCGGACCTACCAAGCCGTAATCCAAGATAAAGTGTGCTACGCAAATATCTCAAGATCCTCTTAACAACTCTCCAATGAACTTTTTGTGGGTGCATGAAGAAATTAACAAACCTTGTTCACAGAGAAAGCTATATCTATTCTTGTTAGTGTAATATACTGTAGGTCTGCAATAATGCTCCTATAATGAGTAGAATCCTCACTACTCAAAAGTTCACGGTCACTTAGATAAAACTTTTTTTGGTACGGACAGAGGAGTATCAACAGAATTTCACATCTTCATATTCACTAGATTAGGAAGATCATTTGCACATTTTTCTTGAGAGAGAATAATACCACCATGTACTTTTTTCACATTAATCCGAAGAGAATAATGCAGTGTACCCAAATCCTTCAAGGCAAAGTTAAGACCGAGATCATGAAGTAGTGCATCAACCACCTTCTATGATGAACTAACAACAACAATGCCATCGACATAGATGAGCATATATATAGTCACCCCCCCTTTGTTGTAGAAAAATAGAGAAGTATCATCTTTAGATGCCAAAAAACCAAGGTACTGAAGTTTAAAACTCAAACGAGAATACCAAACTCAAGGTCCTTGTTTCAATCCATACAAAGCTTTGTCCAACTTTCATATGTGTCGCAACGGAGAGGACTTCTCATAGCCAGGAGGTTGTCTAATGTAGACCTCTTCTTCCAGAACACCATGTAAGAATGCGTTCTTTGCATCTAGTTGCGCAGTTGCTAGCCTCGAAAAACAACAAGGGACAACACCAAACGAATTGTCGCCGCATTAACCATAGGACTAAAAGTATCCTCATAGTCAATATCATATTGTTGCTTAAATCCTTTAGCAACCAAGCAAGCTTTATAGCGGTCAACGGTACCATCCGCCTTGTGCTTCACCTTAAACACCCATTTGCAATTAATACCATTCTTGCCACAATGAGTCGGGACCAAGTGCGAGGTGCCATTGTTCATCAATGCAGATTACACATCGTCCATAGTTTCCTTCCACTTTGGATCGGAAAGGGACTTATTAGTAGTAGAAGGTTCACCAGTACTGCTGTAATTTGCAAATCTAATGCCATCGTACTGAACACGACCATCAGTAAAAAAATTAGGCTTAAAGTTATCACTCTACAGTCGTGTATGCGGTCGATTCTGCTCAGGAAAATCAGGAGGTATGGGAACATATGACGCATATAATCCGAAATCAGCAGACTGTGTTGTAGATGATCCTGTGGCTTCCGACGAAGACGAAGAAACGACCACAAAGGACCTCGTCTCAGCTATCAAAACCCCGTCGTTGGCATATGCGGAGCACGAGGCCGATCTGCGCAGTTCCGTGGGAGAGTGGCCGGTGAACCGTCAAATGCCACGTGCAGAGCAGACTCACCTATCCCCGGACGGCGCACTCCCGAGGGTGATGCAGCCTCTGATTCTGAGGAGGGTTCCGTCAGGTCGTTACACCCCAATGATTGGGCCCTGCTGGCGGGAGAATCTTCTCTGGAATTCGTGCCGGTGCCTGAAAAACAAGCGAAAACACCTCGAGGCACCGAATTTTCTCCAGTTTCCTGTTCAATATACTATAGTCTAGAAAACACACACTGTTTGAAACGAAACTGGAGTTTCCGGTTGTTATAGGGGCGAAGGTTGGGCCAACAAGCATGTTCAAAAATCCGCAAGAAGGAATAATCACCTTTATTTCCTAAGAGTCGTTCAACAGGGGTTTGTGAACCAATGACCTTACTAGGGAGACGATTAATAAGAGAAACAGCGGTAGGAAAGACTTCATCCCAAAACTTCAAGGGCATAGACGCATATGCAAGCAAAGACAAGCCAACCTCCACAATGTGTCTATGTTTAAGCTCACCAGCACCATTCTGCTTATGTGCATGAGGACAGGAAACAACATGGGATATGGCTACGCGCCGAAAAAAAGAATTGAGTTTCTGATACTCTCCCCCCAATCTATTTGCATAGCAATATTTTTTTTATCAAAGAGTCTTTCTACATGATGCTGAAAGTCATGAAATTTCTAAGACGCATCATATTTCTTTTTAATAGATAAATCCAAGTAAACTTCTTGTAATAATCCATGAAATTGACATAATATTGATATCTCCTACCCAAAGGAGCCTGAGGCAGGGCCCCAAATATCTAAAAACCACAAATTAAAGAGGAAAAGTAGACACACTTTTTTGACTTTGGATAAGAAAGTTGTTGGCCATTTGACAAGCATCATGCACAAACCCTTTATTCGACTCACTAAACAAAATATTATTGTCTCGAAGGACTTGAACCACAACTGATGATGGATGATCTAGACGCCTATGCGAAAGCGAGAAAGAAGACTTGATGACCCCATGAGCGTGACGATCAAGTGGTGGAGAAGATGACGACGGCAAAGGATAACGACCGTTCACGCATCTACCTTGAAGGACTTTCCTTGTGTCCTGGTCCATAACAAAACAAGAGTCCGGCTAATATTCAATGAAGGCTTTATTATATTTGGCTAGAAGACTAGTAGAAAAAAGGCTTTTTATGGCTCTAGGAACATACAAGATGTTATTAAGATACAAATCATGATTAGGGGTACGAAATACATAATGACCAACATGATGTATATGTTCATTGCCATTGTGGCGATCTATCACGTGTAGCTTCTCCAGTTCCCCCATGACACGATCTGTTGCTCCAGAATCGGAGTACCAGTTATAGTCAAAGTCATACAACCCAAATCCTGCGCCTGCTGATCTCTCGTGCGGTCCATGGTAATTCTTCTTAAACCTTTGCTAGAACTTCAGGGTAATGTGGCCCTCCCTGCTGCACAGCTCACGTACCTGCTTGGACCTTGGAGCCATCACCGCCATACTATTGTTGTTAGGGATAATCGCTGTTCCCGCAGCCTCCATTGCCGCAGCGGTGATCAAATCCACCGCGTTGATCATAGCCATGCTGGTCTTGGTAGCTGTCAGCACCGTAGCTGCGCTGATCCTGGTAGCCGCCCTGATAGACACCGCACCCACCACCTCGTCCGCCGTGATTTCCGCGTCTGCCGCAGGTCGCCGCGTTTACGGACGGGTCACCAAATGGACTCTGGTTCTCAAGCCGAGCCTCATAGGAGAGAAGATGAGCGTATTGATAGCTCAGGGTAATAAATTTCTCGGCCTTAATCAGCGCAGTAATTGCATTAATGGATCCATTGCAAACTTCATCATCTAGGCTATCCAACACATACGATATCACATCATCGTTATCAAGGGCCTTGCCCATGGCGGCCATCTCATCCGCCAAGTTCTTGATCTGATTGAAGTAGACCGGGCAGTCTTGTTCTCCTTGTGTCACTTGTTCAATTGCGTGCTAATTTGCACCACAGGCGCTTTGAACTGCGAGGAAAACATCACCATGTCTATCTTCAAGGCCTCAGTCGCACTCATGATTCCCACCATCTGGGTCAGCATCTCTCTTGACATGTTCCGTATCAAGTAACCAAGCACATGTTGATCAAGGGAGATCCATCGTGCATAATCGGGATTGGGAATTTTCACCTTGACTCCATCCTTGTCTTTGGACTTCGGCTCCTTGTCCGGCTCCGGGCTGATCCATCCAGGAACCAGAAGAGTTGGGCGCCACGGATATCTGACAATACTTGAGCTTGCCAAATCAGGAAATTATCTCTCGTCGGCTTCTCGGAGATGTTGACGGTGAGGAAGCCACCAGTTGATGGCGAGGAGGAAGACGACGCTCCAAGGGATAGAGACATGGCGGCAACAAGCTCTCTCAGTTGCTATCGGTAGAAGAAGAAGGAGGCTCTGGTACCATATCAATGTTATGGGAGACGTTACCCTAATTGGGCCGCCGGTATGGAATTATATATGCACATGAGATTACATCGGGTCCACTTTGTATACAACGGGTACAATACACAAGACATACAGAGATATGTACATAAGCCTAATACAACGCCGTTTAGCAACCAAATCTTGAAACTCGGATAGTACAAAAAGTCGGGACATCCACTCTTCATTGGCTCTTCTTCTCTACATGTGCCAAGAAGGAGAGAATCGGTGATATCCGGGCGACTGCCATCTAGAGAACCTACATGGGAGTTGCAGATAAAGTTTTCGGAGATTGCAACTATGTGGCCGTTTGGTGGAACGCTCCCTTCACGATCGTAGTTTTTTTTCTTAGAGCAATCGCATATATTTCAGTAATTGAAAATCAAGTTATGTGGAAACTAAAACACAAACCGAGATAAAATGATTATCCTAAAAACTTTGCAGATAAAAACGTAAGAGATCGAGAAATACTAATCGATCCTTAGGGTTCCTGCAACCACCGCAGCCAGCGACCACTCAACTCCAGCGTCGCCGAGATGCACGTTGGAAGAGACGCAAAGCATCCACCATTGCCAGATGCAAGAAAGCATCATGGTTAACGAGGCTTTGTGAGTTAATGAACAGATGCGCTGCACGCAACAAGACACGTGTCGCTGTGGCACGTCGATCGGTGGACGTCTTGTGCTATCTTGGACCAAGATCCACCACCTTGCATTGCATCGACAAATGTGAAGAAGAACAGCAGATCCACCATCTCCGAACCAACATCCTTACTTGAGATAAATCACCTCGTCCCGGTCGCCAGTATCATCGCGAATAACGACGAATGCCAGCGACACACTAAGAAACAAATCTTGCCAAATCTGAAGAACAGCGAGAATGCCAAGCTTTTTTCAGGCAGGGGTAACTTTATCTAAGCGTCGTGCACTACAGGAATGGGCGGCTACGCCGACGGCCAAACGTCAGGGCCATCGGCGTAGATCGTGATCAGACCAGTCGCCCCAAGCAGCTGTCGGCGTAGAATTGCCGTCGGCGCAGGATAGCTATGTTGACGGCTGCCCTTGGCGTAGCCTACGCCGACGGCTGCCCTCGGCATAGCTATTTTTCCTTTTACCTTATAAATCTTTGAAAATTATAACTAAATCATTCTAATTCAGAAAAATACAAATAATATATCAAAATTTGCAGAAAAATAAGATCTACCCATCTACACTCAAATATTACGCATTTGTCAATAAAAATTAAGTGAAACATAAAATATTACATATAGTTTGAAACAGGCATAAAAAATTCAAAAATGATCCAAACAATGCGAAACCTTTACATGGTGTCATATTATGTAATATAGTTGTAAGGAAAAATATAAAACTTGGTACATTAATTATGTCTCAAAAAACCTTCACAAAATGACCTATCTCATTCGAAGTTTCCTGGCTTACGGGTCAAATGACCAATGTTATGGCTAGAATCAAGGCATGGTTTATGATAATGTGCCCATATTGTGTATGCATGTGCATCATGGGATGGCAAACAATATTGTAGGAGGAATCATTCCTATTTATCGCACCAAAAAGCTATTTTCCATTTTCCGAGTGCAAAAAACTGGGGGTTTTGTGAAGCAACCACTAAATGGATAATTCAAAATGCTACCACCCCATTTAAAAAAAATATTAGACCACCTTACAAGGACAATTTTCAACAGGAGGATCTCAAACCTTTCCATCCATCCCTGATGAAAAAAGACAAATTTCTGCGGAATCAGTAGAAAGTGAGTCAGATATGAACTACAGGTACATGATCTGATGCTCATGATTTTTTACAAAAATAATTTTTAGGTTCACAATATGCTATTTCATCAAAGATCCACTTCAAGTTTAGCGAGGCTCAGCCCCGAGCTAAGAATTTTCATGCCCGCCGTTCGACAAAGTTTGATGATAGTTTGAAACAAACATAAAAAATTCAAAAACGATCCAAACAATGTGAAACCTTAACTTGGTGTCATATTATGTGACATAGTTGGAAGGAAAAATATCAAACTTGGTATATTGATTATGTCTCAAAGAAACCTTCACAAAATGACCTATCTCATTCGAGGTTTTATGGCTTTTGGGTCAAATAACCATGTTATGGCTATAATCACGACATAGTTTATGATAATGTGTTCATATTGTGCATGCATGTGCATCATGGGATGGCAAACAATGTTGCAGGAATAATTTTTTCTATTCATCGCACCAAAAAACCATTTTCCATTTTCCGAGCGCAAATAACAGGGGATTTTGTGAAGAAACCACTAAATGGATAATTCAAAATACTACCACCCTATTTTTCAAAAATATTAGACCACCTTACATGGACAATTTCCCAACTGGATGATCTTAAACCTTTCCGTCCATCCCTGATGAAAAAGATAATTTCTGCCGAAGCGACAAGAAGTGGTCAAATATGAACTACAGGTACATGATCTGATGCTCATAAGTTTTTACAAAAATAATTTTTAGATTCACAATATGCTATTTTATCAAAGATCCACTTCAAGTTTAGCGAGGCTCAGCCCCGAGCTAAGAATCTTCATGCCCACCGTTCGACAAAGTTTGATGATAGTTTGAAACGAGCATAAAAAATTCAAAAACGATCCAAACAATGTGAAATCTTCGCTTGGTGTCATATTATGTGACATAGTTGGAAGCAAAAATATCAAACTTGGTATATTGATTATGTTTGAAAGAATCCTTCACAAAATGACCTATCTTATTCGAGGTTTCATGGCTTTCGGTTCAAATAACCAATATTATGGCTAGAATCAAGGCACAGTTTATGATAATGTGTCTATATTTTGCATACATGTGCATCATGGGATGACGAACAATGTTGCAGGAGAAAGTTTTCCTATTCGTCGCACCATCAAGCCATTTTTCATTTTTCGAGCATAAAAAATTGGGGTTTTGCAACCACCAAATGGCTAATTCATGGCATAGTTTGTGATAAGTTGATATGGACATCATATTTGGATTCCTCTCATTTTTCTAATGAATTTAGACATATTATTTGTCAAATTCTGATTTACGGATTTAAAGATATTAATTTTTCCATATTAAATAGAAAAATTGAAAAATTGAATCATTATATTTTTATTTGATTTTTACTTATTCATTATTGTTTACTTAAATAATTGTTTGTAATTTTAAAAAATAAAAACATGTGACATGATGATATAAGAGTTAATAGAATTGATATCATAGTATTGACAACAAGGTATAAATTACTTTGCGAAAACTGATTCTGAAGGAACAGAAAAATTAAGTGTGCTAGGAGTGGAGTAGTGAGGATGGGTGACCGACCGAAAAGTTTGACCAAGATCACAGTTTAATCAAAGATTAAGTGTAATTAGTGTTAAAAATGTTCCAAGTGAGAGATTAAAGAGTCAAACAATTCAAAGATTAAAAAAATTGGAAAAAAAATTGAATTTTTTTTTAAAATTATTTTTACAACCGGCCGTTAGACTATGCCGAGGGCATCCCTCGGCGTAGCTCCTACACCGACGGTTTTTTGATACGCCGACGACCTTCGTGGCTTCGCCGAGGGAGGTTTTTGCCGAGGAGCTAGTTCCAAATCCATCCCGGTATCCATCCCGGTATCGTACGGCGGCAGCAGGGACGCTGCACCTGAACCGCGTGCGGCGAATCCGTCGACCCCCCATCTCAATCCTCTAGCGGCGTCACGCCCCCCACTTGCGCTCGAGGACACAACTCCACTTTTTCCTGCCCAAGTTGTGGGAGGAGATGCATCCCGTCTCGCCACCATCGCGTCACACTCGCTGAAAGTCGCCGGTTTTTAAAACTAAAAGGTCACCGTTGGTGCCCGTTCACACCCTCGCTGGCCGTGACCGCGCCCGTGGGTCCGCTGTGCTCTCTGTCGCCTGCGAGGCCGTCGAACGTTTCTCGCACTATTTTAGCGGTGGTTGCCGCTTGGGGCCTGGGAAAGGAGGACGGCGGAGACAATTTGCATGCACCGCGGCAGTGACGCGGGCAGTCTGGCCTTATCCGTCCGGCCACTATCACACTGCGCATTGCACACGCTTTCCGCACGGACTCGTCTGATTCGACGGGCTCGATTAAATTAAGGGACCGAGTTTGGTACTCCTACTTAGCTTAGCACGAAGAATACACTTCTCTACCGCAGATTATTCTTGTTGCTAGTCCGGCAGCAGCCAGCTACTGTGCTACAAGTGGGTGGGAGGTACACGCACTTGTCCTATTTCTCGCATTACCCTTGGGTTCTCTGAAGAATCAAGTCAACTTTCGGTCGGATGGAGCATAATTTTATTCATGAAGAAGGTTATATTCACAATGGATAGATAAGAAACACAGTACTCGAATATACTATTTTCTAATAACTACAAACTTGCATGCTGCCTGACGGAAAAAAGAAGGTCCACTCTTGCACAAAAATCGGTTCGGTTCTTACATCATGTTATATTGTCTGTCTGCGGTTTATATTAGACAGTGAGTGATGACAGTGGAGTCTAAATTTATAATTAAAAGAACGCCTACGATCTTCCGCAACAAAAGCTCCATGCTATTGCTAATATATGTACGATAAAAAATTGTGCTAGCTACCGCCGGTGCAAAACACCTTCGAGCTATTTTCGGGGAAAATATTTATTTTTGTTCGCCTTTTTTTCTGCCAAAATACTCCATGAACTCTTGTTCTCAGTTAATGAGATGAACCGGCCCATACAATACCATGAGTTGCATGCATAATATGTTTGGATTGATGGATGGCCCGCCTTACTCCGATCCCGATTGATGCTACAATTTCATCGGTGATGTAATAAAGTATTCTCTCACTATTCATGAAAAAGTTTGGATTTACAAATATGCATGGAAGGCTGGTTGTAATTGGTATCTCCGCGACGTTAATATATTCCATTTGTCGAAAAAAATGCAGCAACAAGACTTTAAGAAAATGTCAAGTTGTCACATAATACATTAACAATTAGATTGAGATATATATTGGTCATTTTCCTTTATGTACTATGAATATTCACAATCATTTTTTATGGTACATATGGAACTAAGGAAGAATAATCAACTCTGATGGTAGAAGAACCAGAATCTGCATACAATATGAAGAAATAGTGGAAAGTAAATCATGGCGAGGCTCCTAGTATACTTCTAAAACATTTTGAAGTCATATTATTCAATACTAACAATGATATAAATTCTAGAAACTCAGTTAATAAAGAAAAATCTGAAATAAATTCACATATTGTTCTATGTGGTTAAATGGTTTAAAATTTCTCGTAACACAAAAATTGGTACACATGGTGTATTGGCCGTTAAATTATTATATTATTCGTAAAAAGTGTAAAATCTTATAGAAAGAAAATAAACATAACTCACATTAATTATCTCACAAATTCTGAAGGTTACATCTTATTATGCATTTCCTGGAGATGTTGCCTTATATATATTAATTAAACAATTTCATTTCCACCCACATTAATGAGGTGCAAATTCCACTTAATATAGTTCGAGACAATATTCGGGAGATGATATTGCTATGTTTTACTAAATGTTGAACATAGGGACACTAGGGGTTTGTTGTGGTATAACTATTTGTACCAAACTTTCATAATCCTATCCACTACACATATTATATTGGATACAAGTTTAACATGTATCACTTCAAATATACTTACATATAGTTAGACACTACTTTATCAGGAAATTCAAGTAGGCCGTCTCTGTTTTGATACACAAGTTCTCTAAAATCTCTCATTTACCAGGATACCCAAGATACGTGAAAATAGTTTTTTCTTAAATGTATGCTTCCATATATCATTTTATGGAAGCCAAGTAAATAACTATGTGTATGTGTGCATTTTGGTTGATTTCAATATCTACAAACATACTTGGGAAGTGTAACTTATAGCATAAGACATGACATGTTTTTGGGATTCCGAGTATGAATACATGTTGGTTGTTTATTTTATGTGTAAGTAAATAAATATTTCTAGATCATATGCCTATTTGTATCAAAGGTGTCGAGAAAGTTATCCTTGAATTTCTGAGATTGCTCTTTTATTGGTAGTTTTCTTGGATAAATGTGTCCTTTGTTCCTTCGTGTTAAAAAATCAACAAGAAGAAGATATACAATGTGTCCTGATATCTAATAGAATCTCTCATAACAGACACACATGAGAAATTAAAGGTACATCATTTATTTATTGTACTTCTTTATTTTCTTGTTAGTATCATTCTATAAATTTGTGAGACTTAAACTCGATAACAAGAGTGACTCATACTCGTCCTAACTGGCTCACAACCAATCAAACTTGTCAAGTTTATGCATTTACTCGTGATACAATGTAATCTTATGTTATTTTAAACCTTGCATAGTGTACTTTTATCATTAGTTATTCTGTACTATGGTCATCCTTTCAACCATTATGTGAATATGCTTTCGCTTGTTGATACATTGCAAATGTATCTACTCCCTCCGATCCAAATTAATTGACTTGGATTTGCCTATATTAGGATGTATCTAGCACTAAAACATGTCTAGATACATTCGAATCTAGACAAATCGAAGTCAATTAATTTGGGTCGGAGGGAGTATAATTTTTGATGTTCCATGCTTCGTTTTATCTACTTTCTTGTGTTTTGTCCACACTTTGGAGTACTTTTCATATGATTTCTTGGACTAACCAATTAACAAGAGCCACAGTGCCAGCTGCCTGTTTTCTGATATTTTGGTTCCAGGAAAGTCAGAAAATGAATATTCTCGGAATTGGACGGGACAAAAGCCAAAGTGCCTATTTTTTCGGAAGACTCACGGAGCCCGAAGTAGAGACGGAGGAGGGTCAGGGCCTGGCCACACCATATGGTGGCGCGGGCTAGCCCTGGCCACGCCACCAGGTGGTGTGGGCCCCCTGGAACTCCACCGACCTTACCTCTTCACCTATAAGAAGCCTCCTGATGCATAAACCCTAGATAATCAAGCCTCCAGTCACGAAAAGTTCCACAGCGCCACCGCCACCGAAGGGGAGATTCGGGGGACAGAAAGTCTCTGTTCCGGCACCCTGCCGGGACGGGGAAGTGCCCCCGGAGCCATCTCCATCGATCTCCACCACCATCTCCATCACCGTTGCTGATTCCCATGATAAGGAGGGAGTAGTTCTCTCTCAAGGCTAAGGGTTCTACCGGTAGCTATGTGTTCATCTCTCTCTCTGTGCATGATCATATTGTTATCATGAGCTTGTAATCTATAGATCTACCTTGCTACTCAAGTGCTTTAATGAATCTCTGCTCTCCCCATGTGTGTGAAAGTGACAGCGTGCTCACCATGGTGGTACTTAGGCTAGAGATTACACATACTTGTTATGAGTTATATTTGGAGTTGGATGTCTTTATGAAATTGTGGTGTTTGTTGGACTCATCTAGTACTCAAGGTGACAGTGTGGGGTTATCTAGATGGAAAGATGAACTTTGAGGTGTGCTGTTATAGCCCTACCAACGATTAGAGTGTCCAACCGGAGAGTAGTTCAGCGTAGTATCATAAATAAGAATATATTTATATGAGAGTGTTCACTAGTTAAAGTATGATCCCTAGGCCTTGTTTCTAAGCACTGAAACACCGTTTGTTACTAGATCTGTTACATGTTTGCTTGCTTCCATCTTTATTTCAGTTTTGCTTTAGTCTTTTCCACGCCATCAAGCTATTTTCTGGCACCGTTACCATTTATAATTATCCATACCACTTGTATTTCACTATCTCTTCGCCAAACTAGTGCACTTATATACCTGCCAAGTGTATTGGGTGTGTTGGGGACACAAGAGACTTCTTGTATCTTGATTGCAGGGTTGCTTGAGAGGGAATACCTTTGACCACTTCCTCCCTGAGTTCAATAAACCTTGGGTGATCCACTTAAGGGAAAACTTGTTGATGTTCTACAAACCTCTGCACTTGGAGGCCCAACAACTGTCTACAAGAATAGAAGTGCATAGACATCAATGTCGTCGGTGTGAAATGAAAGGGGAGCTTGCAAGTCCATGGAGTTATGTATATGTGTTAGAGAAACGCCTGTGTCGCTGGTCTAATCCATGCTGACATGGTGGAAACCTGCAGCGTAACCATAATGAGTTGTCTATGAAGCATTCTTCTTATAAACAAAAGAGTCCTATATTGAGAAAAAAGAGAAAAAGAGAAAAAATAATGAGATTATGAAAAGAGGAAAGAGAGAAAAAAGAACCATCTTCTCATGTTAAATAAGAAGATTGCTGAGATGCTCGTTGTCTGCTTGCCTTGTCATTTTGATATGGGGATTCTTCCGTATCATCGGGCAAGGGGTACCCCGTTGGCGGTTCTCTATGATACAAATGTACTTACGATGACAAGAACTTACCCGTGACTAAACTTGAGTAGCATGAGGAGCGGCCCTCGTATACAAGGGACATGAGATTTCTAACTTATACTTCGTCAAGCATGTACACCATAGTTTGTTCACTTTAACCTTAATCACTTCAAGATGCTTATGATAGGGGCAATGAGAGCTGAAAGCTATAAGTACCATAATTTTTGGAAGCTCTTTATGAGACTTGAATCCCTATTTCCTTCTATGAAAGCCTTTCTTCCACCATTATATTGAGTCTCCACCTTCTACCTTTATGCACCTACTTTGAGAGCATAGTGGCCATTCTTAGTTCTATGTGCATTGTCCCAAGACTAGTTGATTGATGCATACCTTGATATTGCTTGTTTTAAACTATTTGTATCTAGTCACTCTTATGAACTTTGAAGGTGTCCTATGCATTTATGTTTGCTACTCTATGAGGGACAAGCTGGATACCACTATGCTATGTTTTCTTTATGTGAAACAAACAAACGTCTTGCAAAGCATTGTTATTCATGAATCTTTTGTTTGTGCCTTTTCATGTTGCATCATAGTTTCTTTGTCTTATTGCTAGAACTTTGTCTTTCATGTTATGATTGAAGTACTATGATCCCAGCTTTGAATGTTTTACAAATACTTTGATCAAGTCTTTGATGGCGCATGTCACCTCAAAAATTATTCTTTCTTTTTATCACTTACCTACTCGAGGACGAGCAGGAGTTAAGCTTGGGGATGTTGATATATTGCAAATGTATCTATAATTTTTGATGTTCCATGCTTGGTTTTATCCACTTTCTTGTGTTTTGTCCATACTTTGGAGTTCTTTTCATATGATTTCTTGGACTAACCTATTAACAAGAGCCACAGTGCGAGCTGCCTATTTTCTGTTGTTTTTGGTTCTAGGAAAGTCAGAAAATGAATATTCTCGGAATTGGACGGGACAAAAGCCAAAGTGCCTATTTTTCCGGAAGTCATCAGATGCCAGAATACGAGATGGAAAAGGACTGGGGGCCGGACACACCACCTGGCCGCGCGACCAGGCTTGGCCCGCACCAGGGGGTGGTCTGTCCGACCCCAGCACACCCTCGGCCTCCCCTTCCGCCTATAAGATGCCCTCGGGATGAAAACCCTAAGTACCCGATCAAAAATCCACGAAAGAGTCTGTAGCCGCCGTCATCTCCATCCCTAGATCGGGACGGATCTGAAGCTCTTCCTGGCACCCTGCCGGAGAGGGGAATTCACCCTAGAGGCCTTCTTCATCACCATGCAAGCCTCCGGTGTGATGCGTGAGTAGTTCATCCTTGGACTACGGATCCATGTAGTAGCTAGATGGCCGGTTCTCCTCCTTTGTGCTTTCATGTCTAGATCTTGTGAGCTCCATTCATGATCAAGATCATCTATTTGTAATTCTTCATGTTGTGTTTGCGGGGATCCGATGGATATTAAGATGCTATTTCAGATTGGTTATTGATTCTATCATGTGTTTGTTATTTGTGATCTTGCATGCTTTCCGTTGTTAGTAGCTATCTTGGCCAAGTAGATGCTAGCAACTCCAAGAGTTAGTATTTATGCTCGATAGTGGGTTCATGCCTCTGGTAATCTGGGGAAGTGACAGAAATCTCTAAGGTACTAGATGTGCTATTGCTACTAGGGAGAAAACAACGATCCTTTGTT
Source organism: Avena sativa (assembly GCA_916181665.1). NCBI lineage: Eukaryota > Viridiplantae > Streptophyta > Magnoliopsida > Poales > Poaceae > Avena > Avena sativa. The sequence goes on along the minus strand of OV702290.1, from coordinate 549,839,987 downwards.
CATAGAACAATTGTATTGTTTACCTTACACGCAGTTCGCAAGGACAGTAGTAACAAAAGCAGTAAACAGTGGGATTGGAGTGCGGTAGGCATAGGGATGGATGGACGGGCGTTGCATGAACAAGACAATTCACATAGCAATCAAAACATAGGGCAATTGCAGATAAATAAGATAAAGCATCCAAGTACTAGACAATCCTAGGCATGTGTTCCATATATAGTCATACGTGCTCGCAATGAGAAATTGCACAACATCTTTTGTCCTGCCAGCCCGTTTGCAGCGAGGCCTCTAGGGAACTACTGGCAATTAAGGTGCTCCTTTTAATAGAGCACCAGAGCAAAGCATTAACACTCCGTGAACATATGTGATCCTCACATCAAAGTCTTTCCCTTCCGATTATCCCGATTTCTGTCACTTCGGGGCCATAGGTTCTGGACAACAACGTGTGTATACAACTTGCAGATAAGACCAAAAACAATACTATCATAATAAATCAATAATATGTTCAGATCTGAAATCATGGAACTCGGGCCCTAGTGACAAGCATTAAGCACAACAAGTCGCAACAAAGTCATAAAGCACTAATAAAAGATACTAGGCACCATACCCTAACAATCTGATGCCATTACATGAACGATCTCATCCAATCCCTACCATCCCCATAGCCTACAGCGGGGGATTACTCACTCATTGACATGGGTATGCCCAATAGGCACTCAACTAGCGTACCTGATGCGGCTCGACGGAAGGCCCACTCGACGAATTGCCAAGGTCCATGACGCGTTCGAGTGGTATGAAGCACATATGGACACGGACTCCCAAACGCACAAGACAAGAAAAACTCAAGACTATAGTTCTAATCTAACTTGTAACCAACTCATATTGGTACCTAAGACCTAGCCTCTCCATATATAAAGGCTAGGAGGGTCCAACAAGGAGGACACGACCTAAGACACCAATAGACAATCGTGACTCCCACAATACACAATAGATCTAGACATACGCCAGATCCAATCTGCGCGACACCGCCATCGGCAACATTGTAATCCTTTGGATCGTCATCAATCAAGAGAAGACAAGCAGGAGTAGGGTCCTCTACGAGGCCTGAACCTAGGTAAACCTTGCGTCCCTGTGTGTTTGTTTGCTAGCCGTACCGAGATCTCCCGCGCTTCTTCCTTCTCCAAAACCCAAGTCCATAACAATGGGCATTGATGAGTTAAACCCTCGTCAATTGGCGCCGTCTGTGGGAACTGGGAGCGCTGATGTTGCGATCTTGACGGTCCTGTCACCAGCAATCTACGACTCGTATGTTTCCGGCGAACCGATCTACTTCAGCTTCCGTACGGATCGGATCAATCTACAGCTTTACGTAAGCTACCATCATCGTCAACTACAACAAATTAGGCCGCGTATCGCAGTTCTCCTGGTCACGGAGGCTGATGGAAGCACGTCAGGTTTTTGTCGATTCGTGGAGTCCTCAAATCGCATGCCTCGGAATTCTACAGCTCAATCTATTGACAAAGCAGACCATGACTCCGGACTCCACACGAAAAACAATTCGAGTGACAAGACGTGAAGCAGTGTCCTGAGCAGCGCACGCTGCCGCGGCGACGCCTTGCACGCCTGAAGACGCGCTTGACCTGCATGCACGTGAGGTTTGCATGTATGGCATGCACACGAGATTTTCGCTGCTACAATGTTTCCACTATGGACATGCATGATCCAACGTGTACTAGGAGGAGACCAAAAGACAAGAAAAAGTGGGGCTAGCTGCTTTGGACATCGTGCGGCAACTCAATCAAAGAAAAAACATGTAGCAGTCGGTCGACAAGAACGAGCCTCAGCTGATCAAATCGACCAGGAAAAATGTCTACGTGAGCATCGACAACATGGCATGTTCAATCCTAGTATTCCGACTCGTGCTGCAATGAATAGAAGAAACGGACAGCTTCAAAATCAACAAGTTTTGCTTCACCACAAAGGTAGAAAAAAAGGGATCATTACGCGATCAGTTCAAGACAAAGAAAAGATCATCACGTGTGGTCATTGTCCGCTATTTCAAAAAAAATGGGAAGTATATCATTATGAAGAAGCTAGCTATGTGCATGAATTTGTCCAAGCAGAATTCATATTATGGATAATTTCAATGCTGCGACGACTACATGACCGCGGCGTTGCATCCACAGCGTTAACTACTTTTGGCCAAAAGCCACGCGAACGCGACTCCGTGTTTGTCGAGACACTCGCCGCTGCGTCGACTCCCTTTCATCAGCGACCCGCCGCTAATTCGGCTCCGTCCGTCGTACTCTGCACCCGGGGGCTACGCCAACCCGTAGATGCGTCAACTCGCTACCGTCATCGGCTTCGGTGACCCGCTGCCGCGTTGACTCCGGACCGCCGTATTGGCTCACGAACACCGCCTCGACTCCATCAACCATCTCGACGCTACACTCGAGGGCTCCTTCGACTCCACCATACGACCCTCTTCGGTCCTCGACTCCAGTGACTCGGGGGCTCCCTCGGCGCCGGTGACCCGTGAAGGAAATATGCCCTGAGAGGCAATAATAAAGTTGTTATTATGTATTCCTTGTATATGATAGATGTTTATTTTGCATGCTATAATTGTATTAATAGGAAACATCAATACATGTGTGTTTAATAAACAAAAAGGATTCCTAGTTATGCCTCTCTTATAGACTAGCTTGTTGATTAATAAGATGATCAAGGTTTCCTGATCATGGACATTGGATGTTGTTAATAACAAGGTCACAACATTTGTGAAATGATGTGATGAACATTCATCCGAAGTATAGCATTACGATCAAGTCATTATGTTTATATTGCTATAACATCATACGAAGTAATCTTTATCCTTAGACCATGAGATCATGTTAATTGCTAACACCGGAAGAGTATCTTGATAACATCAAACGTCACACCGTAACAGGGTGACTATAAAGATGGGTTCAGTACTACGAAGGTGTTATGTTGAGGCTCATGGATCAAGAGTGGAATTTGTCAATCCAGATGACGGATAGATATACTCTGGGCCCTCTCGGTGATATCACATTAGGATAGCTTGCAAGCAAGTGATGTGATCACTAGAATGTTATATCACGGGAACAAGAAAAGAGTGCATGTCGGTAACGAGATCAAACTAGGTATGGAGATACCGATGATCGAATCTCGGACATGTAATATACCGAGAGACAAAGGGATTTAGTTACAAGCGTTAAAGGTTCTCACGATCACAAGAGTCATCGTTGAATGTGTAGGAGTCAGTATGGATCTCCAGGTCCCGCTGCTGATTATTGATCGGAGAAGGGTCTCGATCATGTCTGCATTATTCGCGAACCATAGGGTGGCACACTTAAGAGTTACCGGACACCATTTTGGAGCACATATGTTTCAGACGAAAGAATTGCAAAGCGCAGGAATTGTTTCAATAGAAACCGGAAATTGTTTCGGGTGAAATTGCAGAAGGTGGTTCTGCATGTGATATTGAAATATTGCAAGGGGCTATATGTGAATGTTTGTTAATTAAAGTAATTAACAAAATTCTGAATAAATTTAATAAAAGAGTTTTTATTAAATGAGAGAGCATTAAATTTAGAGAAATTTAATGCATTTAAAGTGGAGACTTTAAAAGGGAATATGAAGAGGCATTTTAATGTGGAGGGGTTACCACCACATGAATGGGGGAGGTGAGGGGTCACCCCCCCATGCGCCGGCCATGGAGAGAGGGGGCACCCCCTCCTCCTATAAAAGGCCACCCATTCCCTCCTTCATCCTCACACCTCCTTGTGAAGGATCTCTCTCCCCCTCTAGAATTATTTCCCCATGGTCTCGGATTAGCGAGATACATGTTCCCGGTGGCATTTCATCTAGAAGGAGTTGCTGCTTCCGATGGATTGCTGGAGCGAGGAGGTGGAGGTTGTCCGGTGGCTTGAACGTGTGTGCGAGTGCGGATGCGCTGCTGAGTTGCGGCGCTCGGACTTCCTCACGATCTTGAGATCGACAAGTGTACGACTACATCAACCACGAGTTCCTACTCGTTAACAAAAGTCATTGTCTTCGAGGGTAAGTTCTCCATGGATGTATGTCCACCCGTTGCTCTGTATCTAGTAGATAGATCTTGGCATATAGTTCTCATCGTAGGATTTTTTTTGTTTTCTATGCTGCGGACCCAACAACCCGCTGCGGTCTTCTACTATAGTGACCCGCCATGGTATTCGCAATCGCAAGTTGCATCGACTCCACGTACGCCACATCGACCCCGTCGACATCGCTGATTCTACACTCAGGGGCTCTGCCGACTCCGCTTCAGCGACCCGCCGCGGTCTTCAACTTCGGCGACCCGCTACGTTCTTCAGCTTAGGTGACTCGGAGGCTCCCTCGACTCCCACGACCGCGAACCACTACAATCTTTGACTCCGCCGCAAGGCCCACTGCCGCCTTCATCTACGGTGACTCACTGCGGTCCTCGGCTATGGTGACTCACTACGGTCTTCGACTCCGTCGACCTACTAAGTCTTCGACTCCATCACGTGACTCATTGTGGCCTTCGGCTGTCGCGACCCGCTGCGGTCTTCGACTCCGCCGACCTACTGAGTCTTCGACTCCATCACGCGACTTGCTGTGGTCTTCGGCTGCGGCGACCTGCTGCGATCTTTGACTCCACTGACTTGCTGTATCTTCAACTCTATCACGCGACCCGCAGCCGCGTCAACTATGTCTACGATCGCATCGACTTCGTCCACGACAACTATCAATAAAGCTAAGTTTCCCTCTACTTAGAGCTGATCCTTTTTTAACTCGCACTCGAAAAACTCGGGGGTTGCACCCTCTTCGAGTAACCTAATGTGCCATCGACTTCGCGCACTCGAGCACCTCACGCGACAGCCCGAGTTGCTGATTTTGCCTGATCGTCGAATCCTTGAACTCCGAGTGCCTTGGCAAGGTACTGAGACTAAGGGTAATCAGGCTAACGAAAAGGCCTAGCATGCAGTGCAAAAGTGTCGACTCTATTGGCACCAGAATTTTACTTTACAAACCGGCATGCAAATATTCTTTACAAGATGCAAGTACTTCACAATTCTTCATGTTTTATGCAGCTTACAAGGATGTCGACTGCGTCGAGATATTCTATCGGGTCCTCCAACAGGAGTCGAAAAATCAACTAGCTACACCATAAACTCAAGACCCGAGTCGAGTCCCTCCTCGGATGGTTGCATCGCTGGATGCTACAAAAGACGTGACCATCACCGCGCACCTGACGGAAGCGACTGCGTCGACTCCATCCGCATGATTCCACTACTGGTTTCTCCTCGCATGATTTTCGAATACCACTACAAGATACAAGTCTCGAGTCTCTGCCCGAGTCTACGACTCCGCCAGACACTCGGGGGCTACTCCAAACTGGAGCGCTTGTCGTGCATATACAAGATCCTCGGGTGACACGCTCTGAATCCTCACTCGAATCCACGATTCGACTAAGGATTCGAGGGCTACTCCCATAGGGAGCGTTGTCCGCGCACCGGAAGAAATTTGTGAAGATATCCAAGCATCATGAAAACCCTTCACTCGAATCAGCGATTCGATTGTAGACTCCGGATTACTCCCATAGGGAGCGCTGAAAGCATATTCGACTGAAACAAGCAAAAGACGACAGCAGTCGCAAAAGTTCTTTAGTCCCTGCCTTAGTCTTCGACTCAACCAGGCACTCGGGGGCTACTCCCATAGGGAGCGCTGGTCGCACACCCTATGATTATTTTTCCTTATACATCGTACTGTGTGTCGATAACATCCACACTCGAATGCTATGGCGACTCCGCCTCATATTTTCCCTACAAAGAGATTACGTCTCCTGGGCCACCCGAATCATCTCCGCGATGACAAAAAATTCGGATGCCGCGCTTACAGCGTGAAGATAAGACCTGAATAAGGCCTGACAACGCATCTGCTGTGCACTACCAGAGATATATTCGTGCCTGCAGGTACGATGAATATGCCTTGACGGACGCGTCGAGTGCTCACACTTATACACTAGGATTTGAACTCTATAAGACCTCCGCGGCATGAGTCAAATTACGCCAGCAATTTCCGAATTCGAGTCCGGGGACTCGAGTTTGAGTAGGTAGCGTTGTTTTTGCCCTAGAGGAATTAACTGGTCTCGATCCGTTGAGCGCAGCAGGCATGTTTACCATCATCCCTATGAAACTACTACAAATTCAACTGACCAGATGAACTTCCGGGTGAAGTGCTTCGCACTCGACACAATTGTCGACTCCGACATCCTAATGAAAAGATCAAGACTTCTGAGTCTCCATCCGAATCTACGATTCACATGGACACTCGAGGGCTACTAACATGGGTATGCCCAATAGGAACTCAACTACAGCGTACCTGGTGCGGCTCGACGGAAGGCCCACTCGACGAATTGCCAAGGTCCATGACGCCTATGACGATTCGAGTGGTATGAAGCACATATGGACACGGACTCACAAACGCACAAGACAATAAAAGCTCAAGACTAAAGTTCTAATCTAACTTGTAACCAACTCATATTGGTACCTGAGACCTAGCCTCCCCATATATAAAGGCTAGGAGGGTCCAACGAGGAGGACACGACCTAAGACACCAATAGACAATCGCGACTCCCACAATACACAATAGATCTAGACATACGCCAGATCCAATCTGCACGACACCGCCATCGGCAACATTGTAATCCTTTGGATCATCATCAATCAAGAGCAGACAAGCAGGAGTAGGGTCCTCTACGAGGCCTGAACCTGGGTAAACCTTGTGTCCCTATGTGTTTGTTTGCTAGCCATACCGAGATCTCCAGCGCTTCTTCCTTCTCCAAAACCCAAGTCCATAACAATGGGCATTGATGAGTTAAACCCTCGTCACTCATAGATGGGGGAAACATGGATGGTCGATGGAGAAGCGATGGTGATGATGATGGCGATGTTCTCCTCCAATTCCCCGTCCCGACAGGGTGCCAGAATGGAGTTTCTGATGCTGTTTCGTGGAATCTGGTGGTGGCGGCGGAGCGGAACTCCTTCTGGAAAAACGTCAACCCCCCCGAAGTTTTTAGGCCAGAAGGCTCCTTATAGGCGAAGACAGAGGCCGAGGGGGTGCCTGGGGGGGCCACACCACCCCCTGGCGTGGCCTGGCCTGGCCCGCGCCACCAGGTGGTGTGGCCACCCCTGGCTCTTCTCCGTCTCTAATTCTGGCTCCTAGAGTCTTCGGGTGAAATAGGATTTTTGGCATATTTTCCGGGATTTTTGCTGATAGTTGGTTTTCTGCACAAAAAGTAGACACCAAGGCAATTATGCTGAAAACAACGTCAGTCCACATTAGTTGCATTCAAATCACACAAGTTTAGAGGAGAAATAATAGCAAAAGTGTTCAGGAAAGTAGATACGTTTTGGACGTATCAACTCCCCCCAAGCTTAGCTTATTGCTTGTCCTCAAGCAATTCAGTTGAAAACTGAGTGCGATAAAAGAACTTTCACGAACACATTTTCTTCATATGATGTAAATATTCTTAGCAATGTGATCAACTACTTGGACAATTCATAATAAAGAGTACGCAACCAAGTCTACTTAATAGTATTTGCAAGCTATGAAGAGATTCCAACTCAAGAATAATAAGTAGCATGAAGCACAAGCATAAGCAACATTATAATGCTCATAAAAAGGTATGATAGAGTGGTATCTCGCTTGCCTTTGATTATGAATGCCAAGGCACCTCTGAAGTTCAAGTGATGACTAGAAGTAAAGATATCAAGGATACAAGCATCAAAGTCATAACACAAATAATCAAGTAATGGAATAAACACAAAGACTGACAACTATGCTCTCAAGAAGGTGCTCAAAGAATATGTGGAGACTCAACAAGTAGAAGAAAAGGTTTTGAATAATTTGAAAGGCTTCCAAATGCTGAAAGTATGGTACTCGTTAGCTTTGAGCTTCCATTGCCCCTATCATAAGCATCTTTAATGTGGTTAAGGTGAAAGTGACACAACTAAGAGGATATGCTTGACAAGTTATAAATCAAAGTCTCAAGCCCCTTACTTACGAAGACCGATCCTCATGCTACTCAACTTCAGTCACAAGTAAGCTCTTGTCATTGTAAGTATATACGTATCATAGAGAACCGCCAATGGGGTACCCCTTGCACATGACACGGGAGCTATCCCATAATAAAAATAACAAGGCAAGCAGACAATGAGCATCTCGGCGATCTTTTTATTTACTATGTGCATAGATTTTTATTGAGGATGCTTCATAGAATGCTCATTATGGTTATGCTGCAAGTTTCCAGCATGATTAGGCATGGCTTAGGCTAGCGGCCCAGGCGTTTCTCTAACATACATACAAACTCCATGATCTTACAAGTTCCACTTTTATTTCACACCGCCGGGATCCATAAGCAAAAGAACATGATATCAACTAGGTACAAAGTACCTATGAAGTGTTGAAAGCGGTCCCCATGATACATGGTTCTGCTAACTTCAACTCATAAAGCGCAAGCATATGCGCAACAAAGAAGGACGCAATGGTTCAGGTTTATTAAGTGCAAGAAAATAAAGTGTGCCATCAAGTTCGTGAGAGCTTTACTAACTAACTTTCTCATAACAAGCAAACATTTTATTCGGAAGAAAACAAGGCATATTGATTATGCACGGAGGTAGCAAATGATGCTAATGGGTAGGTATGGTGGACACTTTGGAAATATTTGGTTTAGGGAGTTGGGAACTTGAGTAAAACATACTCAATGAAAGTGAAGGCTAGCAATAGTAAGAGAGCGACAAACGAGAGAGCAATAGCTATCATTATCATGCTTGCAACAAAACAGGACTACTCATGGCATGAAAGTGATTCAAGATCCTCAAGGCAAAATAATTTATCAAGGCTTAACTGATTATCACAGTCATGTGCATGCGTGAGCATGTGCCAAGTCAATCAAATGAAAACATTCAGAGGAGGATACCATGGTGTCATACCAATTTATGAATAGAGCAATGCAAGCAAACATTCATAAGACATGCTACAAACTATTAGCGAGCTAGAGCTAATCATAAGAAAGCAAGAACTACTAAGCATCCAAAGATAACATACACCCTACTTGAACGGACTAAGCAAGCTCACAATGATGAGTATATGTACAGAAATGAAGACAAATAGAGTTTGTTACCAGCCTCTTACCACGCCTCAAGTTGTCATTGATCCTCATTATTGCTCTTCACTTGTGTAAATTGAATAATAATATGAAACCAATATCCACTGAGGACCGCCGAACCCTGTAGCAAACTCGCAGAAACCAAAGAAGAACGACAAATATTTTTGATGTTTTTGATTTTTAAACAAGAACCAAAAAGGAAAAACAAGCAAAGCAAAATCTTTTTGGGTTTTTCGAATAGTTCAAACAAAGCAAAAAGGAAAAAGCAAACCAAGGCAAAAAGAAGAAGCAAACCAAAGAGAAACAACAGAAATATTTTTAGTCCTTTTGTGTTTTTAGAAAGCAAAAGCAAAGAAAGAGAACGAAAACTAAAAGAGAACGGAAACATGAATATACAAAATACCGACACAACATGATATGGAGATGAGTGCGGTGTCGACGTACCTCCCCCCAAGCTTAGGCTTTTGGCCTAAGTGGGTATCAATCCCAAGCCGGCCAGAATGTAGTGTCACCCTGGTACGACGAAGAGGTCCCCTCATCCTGGTGCGAGCTCGAGTACGTCCCTCCGTAATGCGCGGAGTAATCATAGGAGGGCACATCCTCCTGGTGCTGCTCGTGGAAACCCAGCAAGCGAAGCTGCTCGTCCACCTCCTCCTTGGAGCGCGACCATGGTCTCCTATGAACACTAAACAAAGCAGGTTGTGGCAAAAGGATCTCCCTTTCATCCCCGTCAGTGAAAAGCATCCTATATACTAGATTGTTCAAATCAGAGGTAGAAGTGACAAAGTGATGAGTTTTCATGGCAACAAGGTCAAGCCTCTGTGGTGCCAGCATAGCATCATAGGGATCCACTGAAAGACCTGATGCATTGACTATGCGCGATGCAATGATGACCCCATATATAGGCCCCCTAGCAGCTAGGCGGCGAGCAATAAGCGAGCCAAGATTGTACCATGTATCATTGTTAAGCGCAGCAGCAAGGAATGCTAAATGATAGTTGGAGATATTACTTGTGTTCTCCCTACCCAGTACACTAGTAGCAAGATAATATGCAAAGTATCTAAGAGCAGGGAGTTGGATATTTCTTATCTTTCCGTGCTGCGCCACGCGGTCATCATCATTGCTCAGCCCTCGGTAAAGCTCCAACAAATCGGCAGGTCGCCCTTGAATTTTCTTCACGGTCCCTGTCATGTGCACACCTACAATACTGCAAAATCTCTCCAAAGGCATGGTGAAGGGAAGATCATAGATTTTAAAAGAGACAGTAGACTAATATGGTGTGTTAGTAAATGTGAAGCTCTCAACAAAAGTTTTGGTGAGCATAGCGTATTGTGCACTCTCATCTTGCATATATGAGGTCAAACCAACCCTCTCAATCAGTAGCAAGAAATCATCAAGAATACCAGTAGCTTGCGAGAAAGTAAAACAAGGAAAAGAGGATGGGTGAGCATCCCCATCATCCCTTTCACTGCCAATACGAGTTGCAATGAGGTCTTCATTGTATGATGGCCTAGCTTGAGAGGTTGTTCTTGGGGGCCTCGACCTCCTAGGTGCATCACTCTCAAATATCTCTCCAAAAGTATGGTTGTTCATGCTTGGTATTCTGAAATTTAAACACCTATTAAGCAAGTGATTGCAAAGTAAATATAATGAAGGATTCTACTCATATGGACTTGCAAGAGGCCTAGACATGCATCAAAACTATATCTCTAAGCATCAAACAAGCTTACAAGCTCTCATAACTAGTCACCTACAACAGCAAAATACTCAACATATAATCCACTAAACACAAATCTACTTGGACAAGGGGAGGAGTCACATACCTGGGAACAAATGCTCCAAATATTAGCAAGAAGATGGGCTGAGCAAGGAGATTGAAAAAATCGAGATCAAGCACAGCAAGAACGCGATTTTGAGCTATGAACTGGAGCTTACTCGGGAGAGAGAAGAAAGTGGCAGGTGAGAGAGTTAGTGGGGGGGGGGGGCAAGGGTGGCCCACACTAGGGCATGGCGCCACCCAAGGCTGGCCGCGCCACCATGTGGTGTGCCTGCCTGGTGGCCCCACCTGGTACCTCCCAAGTACTCCTCTGCCCCTTTTTTCACGTAAAAATTTAATATGAATTTTCTGGAATTTTTCGAGACACTTTATTTTTGGGCATTTTTCAGAAATAGAAGAATGATTTTTTCTTGATAGACAATTTTTTTATTTTGGAAACATGATGCAAGGATAAAACAAGGCTAGAACTACAGAAGTTCTAACATGCAAGCAACTAACAACACAAAGAAAACTAAACGAAAACAAAAACTAAAATGCAAAAGATAGAAATAAACGGAGATAATCATAATGAAAACATTGTTTTGTTCAATGGAATCCTTTTGTTAGCAAGGTTGATCAAGTCTTGCTACCAAAACAATTGCATATGAGACAAAACTTTGTACTCCACTAATGATTATGTTACCTTAACCTTGATAGCAATGGTCCCAATCATAATAGTTTCAAAATTTTCTCTTGGTATGGGACAATATATTTCTCCAACTTGAATACCTTCAACATGTTCAATTGAATTCAAACCATAAGTCCTTTCAATCTTCTTGGGGAAATAGACAGTATGTTCCTTGTCATTAACATTGAAGGTCACCTTTCCTTGATTACAATTAATAACAGCTCCTGCAGTATTAAGAAAAGGTCTCCTAAGAATAATAGACATATTATCATCTTCAGGCATCTCAAGCACAACAAAATCATTTAATATCAAGCAATTGTGAGCCACCTGAACAGGTACATCCTCACATATACCCACAGGAATAGTGGTAGATTTATCAGCCATTTGCAAAGATATGTCAGTTCGTATCAATTTTTCAAGCTGAAGCTCTTATAGAGAGAGAAAGGCATAACACTAACTCCAGCTCCCAAATCACACAAAGCAGTTCTAACATAGCTATTCTTAATAGAGCAAGGGATAGTTGGAATCCCTGGGTCTCCAAGTTTCTTAGTAACCTTACCATTGAAGGAATAATTAGCAAGCAAAGTAGAAATTTCTTCATTAGGGATCTTCCTTTTATTCGAGACAATATCCTTCATATACTTGGAGTAAGGAGGCAATTTAATAGCATCAGTCAAAGGAATTTGCAAGAATAAATGCTTCATCCACTCACAAAACTTATTATAGTGTTTATCTTCCTTTGACTTGTGTTTCTTATCAGGGAAAGGCATAGGTTTTTGGACCCAAGGTTCTCTTTCACTACCATGTTTCTTAGCAATAAAATCCTCTTTGGTGTATTTAGTATTCTTAGTGTGGTTTTCAGGTTCTTCCTCAACTTTCTCTTCATTAGGAGCAACATTTTCTTCATCGCCACTTTCAGTTTCAGCATCAGAGATAGATATACTATTAGGATCTATAGCAGGTTCAGAGGGTTCTATAACAGTTTTATGTTTCTTTTTCCTTTTCTTACGAGTAGAACCACTATTTTCAGCTTGTTGAGAATCCTGCTCAATTCTTTTGGGATGCCCCTCAGGATATAGAGGATCCTGGGTAGCAGCACCACTTCTAGTTCTAATTTCATAAGCATGTTTTTCTTTAGCAGCATTAACTAGCAAGTCGTTTTGCACTTTAACGAGTTGATCTATTTGAGTTTGAACCATTTGAAAGTGTTTAACAATCATTTTAACATCATTAGAGGTTCTTTCCACAATATCTTTCAACTCAACAATAGCTCTAGTGTTTTCCATTAGATGATTTTGCACCCTTTTATTAAAGTTATCTTGCTTAACAATAAAGATATCAAATTCTTCTAAGCATTGATCAGGAGGTTTAGAGTAAGGGATATCACCTTCATCAAAGTGTTGGAGAGAGTGTGCCTCAATAGTGGATGAGTAGGGAATAGGCTTACATAATTCTTCTATAGGAGGTAAATTCTTAACATCTGCAGCTTTAATTCCCTTCTCCTTAAGACATTTCTTAGCTTCCTTCATCACTTCATCATTTAATTCAATAACTCCCCTCTTCTTTGATGTTGGAATAGGCACAGGAATAAATGGTTCAGGTACAATTACTTCAGGTATAGCTTGTTTAGGAGGAGTCCAATATTCATAATTCTTGCTTATTTTAGCCATTAATTCCTCAGCTTCCTTTGGAGTCCTATTCCTGAAAACACAATCAGCACAACTATCTAGGTATGTCCTAGATTCCTCAGTTAGTCCATTATAAAATATATCAAGAAGCTCATTCTTAGGTAATGGACTTCCAGCCTGTGCATGAATCAAAGCACAAAACCTTGCCCAAGATTTGGGCAATACCTCTTTTTCTCCCTGTTTAAAATCAAAAAGTTCCTGCAAAATAGCATGTCTAGCACTGGGAGGAAAATATTTCTGTAGGAAAGTACTAATCAAGCACTCAGGGCTATCAATAGATCCAGGAGGTAAATTACTAAACCAAGTTTTAGCTTCTCCTTTCAGTGAAAAAGGGAAAATCTTAGCAACAAAGTAAGTACGCATCTTAATATCATCAGAAAACAAGCCACTCATGGTAGAAAGTTCATTCATATGTGCTACTGCACTTTCATTCTTAGTCCCACAAAAAGGTTCTTTCTCGAGAATAGCTATGTAAGATAGATCGAGAGAGAAATCATAATCTTCATCTATAATGTTTATGGGAGAAGCAGCAAACTTAGCAGCAGGATATAATTTTGGTCTAATAGTACGCCTCTCAAGGAGACTCTTAGCAGCGCTCCTATCATGGGTGTTCTTACATTCCTTAATAAACTCATCGGTCATCTCAACATAACCATCTTCAATATCATAACTCTCACTAGACTCAGGTGAGCTAATAGGTGTGGTAGTGTCTTCATTAGGAGTTTCGGTATTTCCAGCTATACTTCTAGCAATCGTAGCATCTAGGAAAGGACCTAATGAACCACTCTTATCAAGCACAGTAGAAGCAGCATCATAAGCATCAGAAGTTTCAGATTCAGCAGTAGTAGAAGTATGTGTAGCATGTGTATGTGGTGGTGTAACGAGCTTACTTATAACAGATGGTGAATCAAGAGCAGCAGAGGTGTTCAGAACCGTACCTCTTCTTGTAGTGGATGGTAAAATAGGAAACTTTCCATCACGAGACTTACCCATGATGGATGGATATCAGCGAACAATAGAGAATCCAAGTGAACTTGATAAATAAAGCTATGCTCCCCGGCAACGGCGCCAGAAATAGTCTTGATGACCCACAAGTATAGGGGGTGTATCGCAGTATTTTCGAGGGAAGTGAAACCCAATTTATTGATTCGACACAAGGGGAGCCAAAGAATATTTATAAGCCTTAACAACTGAGTTTTCAATTCAGCTGCACTTGGAAACAATCTTGCTCACAGCAGTTTATCAGTAGCAACAGTTTTGTAGTAGGAATAGTAAAGTAACAGCAGTAGTAAGCAAGGACAGTAGTAACAAAAGCAGTAAACAGTGGGATTCGAGTGTGGTAGGCATAGGGATGGATGGACGGGCGTTGCATGGACAAGACAATTCACATAACAATCAGAACATAGGGCAATTGTAGATAAATAATATAAAGCATCCAAGTACTAAACAATCCTAGGCATGTGTTCCATATATAGTCATACGTGCTCGCAATGAGAACTTGCACAACATCTTTTGTCCTGCCAGCCCGTTTGCAGCGGGGCCTCTAGGGAACTACTGGCAATTAAGGTGCTCCTTTTAATAGAGCACTGGAGCAAAGCATTAACACTCCGTGACATGGGTATACCCTGTGGGTACTCGAGCTTGGTATATACGGTCCAAATACATACAAGCCCACGGTGTCGCCAAGGCCCAGATAGAGGGATTCGAGTAACCTACGGACTCTCGATTGCTTGAAGGACAAGAAGAAGTTCAAGACTAGAGTTTTAATACAACTTGTAACCGACTCGACCTGCTACCTGAGACCTAGCCTATCTATATAAAGGCTAGGAGGGGGCAGCGAGGAGGACACACGCAACCCTAGTTTCCACAACCCTCGCCAGATTTCGTCTGTGTACCATTGTAACTTTCGACTCCCTCGATAATTCCACGAGCAAACAAGCAGGAGTAGGGACCTCTACAAGGCCTGGACCTGGGTAAATCCTTTGTCCCCTGTGTGCTTGTTTGCTAGCCGATAGATGTCTCCAGCACTCCCTCCTTCTCCAAAACCCAAGTCCATAACAATGGGCATTAACGAGTTAAACCCTCGTCAATTGGCGTCGTCTGTGGGAATTGGGAGTGCTGATGTTGCGGCTTCTTCGGCCCCATCAACTGCGATCTACAACTCCGCAATAGCGGAGATTCACCAGCTCTTCGGCGCCTTTGACTTCACCGTCCACACGTCGGCCACCAGCCCGGCCTTCGATTCCGTGGGCGACGGAATCAGCCTGGCGATTGGGAGCTTCCGCTTCCAAGTTGGTCAGATGGGCACGCTCCGCATGCCTGATCAGCCGACAACACCGGCGATTGCCCCGGCATCATGGTTCCCTCCATCGATCGGCACCCTCAGCGAGCTCAACGCTCCGGTGGCAGTCGAAAACACGATCAGCGACAGCAGTCGTGACTCCGATCTAAGCGATCTGGCCACTAGAGAGGGAACCTATGGTTCCGGATCTGAAATTTGTGGAAGCAACAGCTTCCCAGATCACTTCATGTGCGCCGTCATCAACGCGGGCGACACCTCCGCCAACCGCGGCAATGGCACCGACCCACCCAACGCCGCCAACGGCGGCAACAGTGGCAATGGAGGAGCAGTCGAACCTCCCACCATAATCAACGAGCAAACTGGCGAACGCGTCGTGATCAGGCTCAACGAGCAAGAGTGGGAACGCTGCCGCGAAGCCCTACGAGGTACACCTCTACCCTTTGGGTCCCTGCAAGAACTGTTGATGGGCTACCACTGGCTCCTAAAGGAGGAATTCAAGCGCCAGAAACAAGCAATCGCGGAACTTGAGGCGCGTAAAAAGGCGGCAGACGAGTCAAGCCTTCGTCGTGTTGGGCTCTCCTCCTACGGAGGATCCTCCTCAAGAGGCAACGAACATCTCGCCAAGAAGAGGCAGTCGCAGATGGCTCACCTCACCGAACAAGAACGCATAGACGCCGCGAAAATCCTCGATTTCGGCTCTATGACAGTCGACACGAGAGGCAACGTGGTTCCCAGAACGCCGCAAGCCGCAGTGACGGCGGCCACCATGTACCTTCTCAATAACCAACCACCAGCTGGAGATCCTCGGACGGCCATGCACCGATCTACGATCGCGGGCCTTGGGCTAATCGAGGCCGCCCTCGATAAAGAACCAGTACCAGACCCCAAAAAGGGCAAATCGTTAGCAAAACGCTACCCCTCGTCCTCGTCAAGCGATAACAGTCACGACCTGTA
This sequence comes from Avena sativa, assembly GCA_916181665.1. NCBI lineage: Eukaryota > Viridiplantae > Streptophyta > Magnoliopsida > Poales > Poaceae > Avena > Avena sativa. Next base: position 549,823,406 of record OV702290.1, on the reverse strand, counting down.
TCGACGTCGCCGTTCACGACGACACGATCGTGACTACGATGCACGCGACGAGCTCACGCAGCGCAAGATCGACAAGTCAAGAGCATGACGTGCTCGGTCGACTGACTCGGAAGAAGATGGAGAACTCTGCGGCGCCAGATGCTTCAGCAGATCCATCAGGCAAAAGCGAATGCCCAAAGGGTTCAAACTCCCGTCGGAGAACCCGAAATTCGACGGTCTGCAGGACCCCAAGATTTGGCTAGAGGATCACATCTCTTCAGTCAGGCTGCACGGAGGCAGTCGAAGTACTGCCATGCAATGCTTGCAGCTATAGCTGCAAGGCGCAGCCCGGGCATGGCTCAATAACCTCCCGCGCGGATCCATTCGTAGCTGGGATGAGCTGGTCTACAGCTTCGTACGCAACTTCAAGGGCACATACAAACGCCCCGCTTCAATCGAAGTACTGAGATGCTGCCAGCAAAAATCTGGCGAATCGCTGCGACCTTACATCCAAAGGTGGTCCATCATCAAGAACTCCGCGGAGAACATCTCGGAAGACCGCGCGATTGATGCATTCAACGACGGTGTCCGCCGCATAGAACTCAGGGAGGAGCTAGGACGCTCAAAGCCCAAGACCATCGACCACCAGATGGAGATCGCGAATCGGTGGGCTAATGGAGAAGATTCACTGAAGAACCGTGCTCACTCTGACGAGGAAGCAGAACTCAGACGCGACCGCCGAGGCAAACGTCGTATGCGCGTCTACGACGATCGCGATGACGTCAACATGGTCGCCGCCGGCTACGCCGATAGACGCGACGACAACCGCAACAGCGGATACCACAGCGGCGGATATCGCGACTCCGGGAAAACCACGCAAGTATGGCAATGCCGTACCCACGATGAAGCACCCACGACCACCATCGAAGATAAATTGTCCGGACCATGCACGGTACACTTCAACATTGACAAGCATGATGGCAAGAGAAAGTCCAGCCACCTCCTCAAGGACTGCCGCGAGTTCCTCAAGCTACACGAGGGTTTGGTGCGGATGAACCGCAGCATGGTCGAAAGAGGCTACGGAACCGCTCCAGGCGCCGTGGCACATGGCGCACCACCACCACCACCTGGGCCACCCCCGAACGGAGCTGCACCGGACCAACACCACGGAGGCGAACCATACCCACGGGCCATGGGTACCATGATGATCCAAAAGGGGCGCCCCTCCAATAGGGTGCAGAAGGCCATCACTCGCCAAGTCAACTTGTCCACGCACTCGCCACCATCCACCACTGAATACCTCAGTGGCAGTGAGTCGTGCATTACCTTTGACAAACGCGACCACCCGCCTCAAGTACCTCTCCCAGGTCATTGCCCCCTCGTACTCGAAGCGCAAATTGGAGGCTTCGACATGAGTCGCGTCTTCATGGACGGTGGAAGCGGTATCAACCTCATATTCGCGAGTACCTTGCGAGCAATGAGGATCCCTCTAACCTGCTTGGAGGCATCGGACACAACGTTCCACGGCATCGTCCCAGAAAAAGGCGTGTACCCCCTGGGAAAAATCAACCTCGACGTCATATTGAGCACGCCGAAGAATTTCCGGCGCGAGCGCATCGACTTTGAAGTTGTCGACTGGCCCTCACAATACCACTGCATCCTTGGGCGCGTCGCGTTCGCGAGGTTCATGGCAGTACCTCACTACGCCTATCTACAGATGAAAATGCCAGGTCCCAACAGCGTCATCATGATCAATGAGAGTTTTGAGCGATCTGACAGTTGCGACAGGGAATTCAATAGAATCTCCCAGTCCTTCGGCATGCAGGAGGAACTCGCGCGATTGAAGGAAACGACAGACAACAGTCTGCCCCCTCTGAGTAGGCAAGCTCACCTGATCTCTCCTTTGACTCGTCTGTGCACACAAAGAAGGTGCAGGTCCATCCATCGGATCCCGCTAAAATGGCCCTCATCGCCAACAACTTGAGTCCCACATAGGAACTCGCGCTCGTCGAATTCCTCCATGAGCACTGGGAAATTTTCGCCTGGTGTCCTGCGGACATGCCAGGAGTTCCCACGGAATTCGCCGAGCACGCACTCAACGTCAACCCCGACGCAAGGCCAGTCAAGCAAACAATCAGGCGACTGTCTGAGCCACGAGCACAGGCAGTTGGAATGGAGATCAACAGACTCCTCGAGACCAAATTCATACGCGAGATCAAGGAAAGCACCTGGCTCGCCAATACGGTGCTGGTGCCAAAAAAGGACACGGATATCCTGCGGATGTGCGTGGACTTCACTTCTCTTAACAAGCACTGCCCAAAAGATCACTTCCCGCTACCACGGATCGATCAAATCATCGACTCCACTGCTGGATGCGAGCGCCTCTGCTTCCTCGACGCCTACTCAGGCTATAACCAAATTCTAATGAAGGAGGAAGACCAGGAGAAGACCGCGTTTACAACGCCCTTCGGCGTGTTCTGCTACAACACAATGCCGTTCGGGCTAAAAAACGCAGGAGCCACATACCAGCGGTGCATGCAGGCCTGCCTCAAGGAGCAACTTGGTCGCAACATCCAAGTCTATGTCGACGACATAGTAATCAAGACCAAGGAAGAAGCCTCTCTAATCGACGACTTGCGCGAAACCTTCGCCAATCTCGATCGCTACCGGATAAAGCTCAATCCGGACAAATGCGCCTTCGGCGTACCCTTGGGACAACTGCTCCGGTATCTCATCTCCGCGAAAGGGATTGAGGCAAACCCAAAAAAGATAAAGGCCATACTGGCCATGGAGAAGCCAAAGAACATAAGGGGCGTTCAGCAACTAGCTAGGCGAGTCGTGGCCCTTAGTCGATTTATCAGTCGAATGGGAGAAAAGGCGCTGCCCTTCTATCATCTCCTCCGCAAAGCTGACAAATTCGAGTGGACCAACGAAGCACAAGAAGCATTCGAGGACCTCAAGCGCCTATTATCCACCTCGCCAGTATTGGTAACTCTACAAGAAAGGGAACCACTGCTGTTGTACATCTCCGTCATCAACCAAGTGGTCAGCACAGTGCTCGTCGTCGAACGGGCCGAGGAAAACAAGGTCCACGGCGTACAACGCCCGGTATACTACCTCAGCGAGGTCCTCACACCAACAAAACAGAGGTACCCGCATTATCAGAAGCTGACGTACGGCGTCTTCATGACCGCCCGGCGACTGCGCCACTACTTTCAGGAACACCCAATCGTGGTAGTAAACGATGCCCCATTGGGACATATCCTCAATAACCCTGACGCCACAGGGCGAGTCGCGCTTTGGGGAATAGAGCTGTCTCCACGAGACATCACATATGAAAAGCGCAGTGCAATCAAGTCAAAAGTTCTCACGGACTTCCTCGTACATTGGATGGAAACCAACTCCCGGACAGGCCAGACATGTCCTACCTCTGGACAATGCACTTCGATGGGTCCAAGAGGAAAGACGGAGCAGGAGCAGGTGTCATACTGACATCACCTCAAGGAGACAAGCTGAAATACGTCCTGCGAATGCAGTTCACAGCCTCAAACAACGAGGCCGAATACGAGGCCCCGTTACACGGGATGGGGATGGCAAAAGCCTGCGGCGCAAAGAGGCTAATTATATATGGCGACTCCAAACTGGTCGTCAACCAAACAATGTACGAGTGCGACGCACTAAACGACAACATGATCGCATACCGCGACCTCTACGACACACTTGAAGGAGACTTCGATGGTTGCGAATTGCGACACATAGGTCGCGAAAGCAATGAGGAGGCGGATGCACTCGCCAACATAGGCTCCACCTGCGCACCCATACCACCTGGGGTATTTCTCAAGCGCATATGCGAACGCTCCATCAAGCCGAAGGCCGCAGAGAAGAAAACAAGCGTAGCAACGGACTCGGGGGCTACGCCACCCAATGAGACAACACCAATCGATGATTTGGAGCTCGACACAAGACGCGAGGGGCCAATGAGCGTCATGATGATCGAACAATCCTGGACGCAACCGTACATCACGTACCTCCTCAGCAAGTGCCTACCGGACGACCCGACAGATGCGCGACACATCGCGCGACGCTCCAAGGCATTCGCCGTTATCAACGGCGAACTATATAAACGTAGCATCACAGGCGTGTTACAGCGATGCATCTCCCTAGCCGATGGAAGAGCAGTCCTCCTTGACATCCATGAAGGGACCTGTGGGCACCACGCTGGCAGCCGCGCCCTCGTCGCCAAAGCTCTACGAGCTGGATTTTACTGGCCCACGGCCATGCCCGACGCCAAGGATATAGTCCAAAAGTGCAACGCCTGTCAGCGATTCACAGACAAGCCACACGTACCAGGCGCAGAGCTACGACCTATTCCATTGGCCTGGCCCTTCGCCTAATGGGGACTCGACATGGTCGGCAAACTTCCAAGGTCTTCGCAAGGAGGCTACGTCTACCTCTTGGTCGCAGTCGACAAGTTCACCAAGTGGATCGAGGCCATGCCAGTGACCAAGCAATCAGGGCACAACACAGTCAAGTTCTTCGAGTCCATCGTCTACCGCTTCGGCGTGCCACACAACATCATCACCGACAACGGAACAAACTTTACATCCAAGGAGTTCCAGGATTTCTGCGAGAACCTGGGGATCAACATCAGCAATGCCTCAGTCGCACACCCACAGACCAACGGTCAGGTGGAAAAGGCAAACGGGCTCGTCTGCCGCGGCATTAAGAAGCGACTCCTCCGGCCACTCGAACAAGCCGCAGACTGCCGGCCAAACGAACTGCAATTCGTACTCTGGAGCCTACGTACAACTCCAAACAGCGCCACAGGCTACACACCATTCTTTATGGTGCACAGAGTAGAAGCAGTACTACCCGCCGAGGTACGGTACAAAGCGCCACGCGTAGTCGCCTACAACAAGAAGGAGTCATCCCTCGCACTCGAAGACTCCGTCGATCTCCTTGACGAAGCAAGAGAAATCGCCGCAGAAAGATCTACGATCTACCAGCAGAACCTGCGCAACTACCATAGCAGAAGGCTTCGCCCAAGATCCTTCGTCGAAGGTGACCTGGTCCTGCGACTGAAGCAGCAGGGGCATCTCAAGCTCGAGTTCCCCTGGGAAGGACCATACGTGATTACAGAAGTAATCCCAGGTGGCGCCTATCGCCTTCAAGATTTAGAGACAGGAGTCACATACTCCAACCTTGGAATGTCGCACAACTGCGATGCTTCTACCCTTAGTCGTTTCTCTTTTAATTTTGCATCGCAAATAAGGCTACTCAGCCAAGGCTACTTAGCCGCCACATTGTACTACGTACTGTTTCCCGAATAAATAAAAGCTAAGTGCCCCAAAACTCCGTGTTCTCTTTTCTTTTGTCAATTTCCATACTCGGGGGCTACGCCACCCTGTATACATATGTTCTTCGAACAATAACGCGACATCCCAAGTAGCTGGCACATCAATCGCACCCCTTAACACAAACACAACCCAGTTGCCACGCAACTGACAGGTTGACAAGGGAAACATACAAAAATGGCCAGGCTAACGAAAAGGACTCGCATAAGTGCAACGCACCCCACGCTTATAAAGCTATTTGTAAATTATCTATAAACTATATATGAGCTTTACAACACCAGTACACTTGTATGCAGGACACATATTTGGCTATCCTTGCAACAGAAGAACATTAGTCTGTTCCTCGAAGAAGTCGACGATTTTCTCAGCTGGACGATCCACCGCTTGATAGTGCAGCACCATATTCCAAGAAGATCCTGCTGGTGGCGCCGGTGGCCCAGATGCAATGGCGGCGACATCCACGTCAGGCCTGTGCAAACGCACCACGGAGAGCGCAGCCTTGGCACCAGCCACCAGCTGCTGCCTCACGCACTCGCGAACCGCGGACATATCTTGAAATTTCGTCAGAAGGGCCAGCAGGCTTGATGGAGTGTCATCCAGTAGGAACATCGCCCGGTAGATGTTATTCAAGCACGAATGCGACTTCTTCAGGAAAAGCAGCACTTGTGAGGCGCGATCCTGCAGGGTCGCTAACGCAGTCGCACGATCATGATCTACCTAGAAGTATCCACTCTCCTGAAGTTGCTCTTGGGTGAGATCATGAAGGCGGATGGCAATCCTATCCCTCTCGTCCTGCGGACGGTGCGCGCTAACAACTACACGAAGCAGCATCAAACAGCATGAGTACAACGTACCATTGCGATGATCTACAAAGGAAAAGACGAGGATGAGCAAACTAACACTTAAACTGGTCGCCCAGCTGCGTCACCTCGCCAAGCAGATATTGCTCACGGGCGGCGGCTTTTTCAGCCTTCGACTTCCACACGTCCGCGCTACCACGGATCATAGGCAACTCACGCTCCAGCTACTTAACGCGATCACGAATTCGCGAAAGCAAGGAAAGCTCCTCTACTTTAGAACGAGGTGGTGCCATTGTATCCTCAAGAGATGGCGAGACCAGGGTTCCCCCCACAGGACCACTTGACGTACCCTATCAAAAAATCCAGTCAGAAGCAAAAATAAGGCGACCAACTCAAAAGTCAAAAGTGACAGGTGCATTCAGGATCAATAAAGTATGTACAAACACATTCGCCAACAGGCATGGTCTCCAATCAAAAGAGCGAGTTCGTCAGCTATTACAAAAAACTAACTACGGAGCAACTGGCTTCTTCGACTTCGAGGACCTTGGGGGCTTCATCAAGTCCGTGGCAGTATCAGATGCCACTGACTTTCCGCCAGCCCCTGAGGCCGAAGTTTTCGCCGCCTTCTTTGTGGCTCCTCCGAATACTTGGCAACGGTGTTTATCAAGTAATGGCCATATTTGGCACAAGCAGTCGCAAAAGGAGCGAACACTACCTGCTGACCATCCGCGCCAACAGGCATTGTCTTCGACACCGCAGAGGGATCCACCTCGATTCCATGGGCTTGCACCATGGCAAGCGATATGGTCGCGCCAGCTGCGGGGCGGGAGTTCTTGTACGTGGCAGGTACACCCCTAGCGAGTGACTCAACCAGCTCCTCCACATTGTCTACCAGCTCCACCTTCGGCATCAGCTCCTCCCGGAGGCGACTCAGGGTAGCCTTGGCTTTGGACAACGTGCTTTGGACAACGGTGCTGCGGTCTTCGACTGCAGATACCGCGCCCGCCAAAACATCATCGCGACTAAGGGCTTGCGGGTCAAAGCTCAAGCCACCAGCATCTACAACAAAAATACGTATGCGGATCAAACTCCTAAGGCCACCGGCACCACAGAGGAAGAAAAGAACATCAATAAAAATATCCGCCAAGTAAAGGTACCTGAGAAGGCCTTGGCGACTGAGAGCAGTTGCTCTTCGAACAACTTCTCCCTAGCTGCAAAGGAGGCACGCAGATCCTCTTCGCCCTTCTGGGCTTCATCACGAGCCGCGATTGCCTCGTCGCGCCCCTTCACAGCTGCGGCCAGAGTCTTTTCCAACATGGCGACATCACGCAATAAAACATTATGCTCAGCTATAGGACAGTCAAAATTTGGCTGTCAGTCGATGATATCAATGTGCAGAGAAGATGACAAGAAATAAGTATAGAACACTCACTCTCGACCACGCGGTGGCGCTTCTCCAGCATCGCATGCTGGCGACCTATGGCCATCACTTGCTCCGCTACCTGCGCGGCTTCCTTTACAAGGATCTGCCGTGCAAAGCAAGGAATCAGCAGAGGGCAACAAAGGGCCTTGACTGCTAACTTATATAACAGAGGGAGAGATATACTTACATGGTCCTCTAGCGATTCCGAAGAAGATTGCTGAACCATCATCCGAGCTACTACTCGATGCTCCCCTACGTGAGGAGAGCTCGAAGAATTGTGCCTGGAGTGGGCCGCCGCCGGAGGAGAAGGAGCACGCTCGACCTCTATCTTGGCCTTTGAGGTCGCGACTCCTGACTCCTTCAAAAATTCGACGTCACCAGAAGATGACGACGCCTCTTGACTACAAGACAAAATCCGCACTCAGATAAGGAAACTACAGGAAAAAGCCAACAAGAAGAAAACAAGTGGCGAACGAATTTACTAGCAAAACTTACCAGTCAAATCTATCAAGATCAAATGTGGCCTCCGTCGACTCCGACAAAGACTCCTTGGGCAATCGCATCTTCTTGCGAGATGACGGTGCCACAGCCCTCACAGGAACGGCGGGAATTGGCGACTCTGCACCAACAGCCGCGTCCCCTGGAGTGGAAGGAGTCGACGCGTCGGAATCCTCGCTACGCGAACGCTTGCGAGTATCCGGACTTTTGGACTCGGGGGCTTCCTCTTCAACATCGGAAGGGACAGTCGACTCAGACTGGTCCTCTTCCACAGCTTCATGAGGAATAATCCCCTCAGGGAGGGGAGGCATGCAAGGCGACACCGCCCACTCCTGCATACAAAAAGCAAAACATATAAGCAACAGAAGACGCAATCAAGAAAATACGCTACTACGTAGCACAACCATACCTCAGGGGGAGGATTCGAAGCATCGAAAGGAGGAACGACTGGCTCGTTCGGAAGCACATCCTTGAGGGTATACTTCGTAACCAGTCGCACCCTCTTATCTACCTCACTCGCGGACATGCCATCGGCAGACACGCGAGTGGGATCATTAGAGCCACCCCATTGGAACATGGGATGGACCCTGGCCTGGAGAGGCTGGACGCGACGACGCAACCAGGTCCTGACAAGGGTGCAACCTCCCTCTTCTGCGCCTATGCGACTCTCGAGGTCGCAGACACGCTGATATAGCACGTCTGTCTCCGCGAGTTCGGAAGGCATGATCTCGTTCTTCCAAGAACGCATCTTCTTGTAGGGAGTCGCGGGATCGAAGGGAGCAAGTCCAAAGTGTTCGTCATTGGCCTTCTGATCGCGCACATAAAACCATCTGTCCCTCCATCCCTGGACGGACTTGGCGAGCTTGATATCAAAATAGGAGGCGGATGGATCAACATGGATTCCGCAACCACCTACATCGTAAACTAAAGAGCCAGATGCAGACTGATGCTTCAATTTAAAAATGCGTTTGAACAGACCAAAGTGCGGCTCGATTCCGAGCCAGCACTCGCAGAGAGTGATGAAGCAAGTGATGTGGAGGAGAGAATTTGGGGACAGCTGGTGGAGCTGGAGCCCATAGAAACACAAAAGACCCCGAAGAAAGGGGTGAAGAGGCAAGGAAAGACCGCGAATGATGAATGCAAGAAACATCACTCGATAACCAGCGGGAGGCACAGGAACGGTCTCATCGCTGGGGACGCGCGAATCGGCGACTGATGCAGAAATCACTCCGTCTTGGCGAAGAAGACGGAGATCCGACACCTTGATGATGGAAGGGCGCCACGCGCCATTAGTCACGCGGGTGCCCGCGACCTTCTTCTTCCCGGCGGCGGCGACGCTGGTGGCCGCAGCAGCGGAGCCACCCTTCTTCTTCGCCGCAGCAAGGGTGTCCACAGACTCAGCGGCAGCGCCTTCCTTCTTCTTCCCCATTGCGCGGCGGCGATGAGAGCGAAGAAAATAGCTAGGGAACGAGCGGAGGGTAATGGCGATAGAAAACAGATGGGAAAATTACCGCCGCGGCATCGATACTTAACCCCTGGAAGATACAATCCAACGGTTGACAAAAACCCTATTGGACGCGTGGCACGCATCACGTAGGACACGTGGAGAAGAGGAAGCGCAAACCGTCCCCCCACTCCTACCATTAAGCGCGGAAATCGAGGAGGCACAGTTAAAAATAAAGATTACGCACGCCCAGTCAAATCAAAGTCAGAAAGTGGGACCCACCGCTCGTCACGTCCTGTCAAATTCGCTCACGCGGGCAACTAAAGTCATACATGCGTCAGCACTAATGTCACCAAAAGGCTATGCAATGGAGAACTTCGACTATTTTTAGTCCTTGCTGGAGTCTTCGACTCCACCAAGCACTCAGGGGCTACTCCCATAGGGAGCGCTGGCCGCGCCCCCTACGACTTTCTTTTTCTTGTTATAGGAACATGGACCATCACAAAGAGCAAACCCAATCACTCGAAGCACAGTTCGATTATGAACATGGGTTACTCCCATAGGGAGCGCCGGAAACAAGCAGGCGGAAGACGACAGCAGTCGCGAAAATATTTAACCGCCTGAGTCATCGACTGAAATAAGCAGACAAAGATGACAACAGTCGTGAAAGTTTTTAGTACCTGCCTGGGTCATCAACTAAACAAGCAAGCAGAGGACGACAGCAGTCGCAAAAGTTTTTAGTCCCTGCCTAAGTCTTCGACTCAACCAGGCACTCGGGGGCTACTCCCATAGGGAGCGCTGGTCGCGCACCCTATGATTATTTGAACAAAAACTGTGTGTTGATAACATCCACACCCGAAACTCATGGCGACACCGCCTCATAATTTTTTCCCCTACAAAGAGACTGCGTCTCCTGGGTTACCCGAATCATCTCCGTGATGGCAAAAAGTTCGGATGTCGCGCTTACAGCGTGAAGATAAGACCTGAATAAGGCCTGGCAACGCATCTGCTATGCACTATCAGAGATATATCCGTGCCTGCAGGTACGATGAACATGCCTTGACGGACGCGTCAAGTGCTCACACCCATATAACTGGAATTCGACTCCTGTAAGATCTCCACGGCCTGAGTCGAATTACACCAGCATTTTTCCGGAGTCCGGGGACTCGAATTTGAGTAGATTGTGTTGTTTCACCCTAAGGTGGTTAACTGATACCGATGCTTTGGTTATATCAGGCACGTATTCCAACCATCCCTATGACGCAAATAAAAGCAATTGAAACGTACTCATTTAGGCACTCGAAGGCTTCAAAAGTCCCCAGTCGAATCTGCGATTCCACTAGGCACTCGGGGGCTACTGACATGGGTATACCCTGTGGGTACTCGAGCTTGGTATATACGGTCCAAATACATACAAGCCCACGGTGTCGCCAAGGCCCAGATAGAGGGATTCGAGTAACCAACGGACTCTCGATTGCTTGAAGGACAAGAAGAAGTTCAAGACTAGAGTTTTAATACAACTTGTAACCGACTCGACCTGCTACCTGAGACCTAGCCTATCTATATAAAGGCTAGGAGGGGGCGGCGAGGAGGACACACGCAACCCTAGTTTCCACAACCCTCGCCAGATTTCGTCTGCGCACCATTGTAACTTTCGACTCCCTCGATAATTCCACGAGCAAACAAGCAGGAGTAGGGACCTCTACGAGGCCTGAACCTGGGTAAATCCTTTGTCCCCTGTGTGCTTGTTTGCTAGCCAATAGATGTCTCCAGCGCTCCCTCCTTCTCCAAAACCCAAGTCCATAACAATGGGCATTGACGAGTTAAACCCTCGTCACTCCGTGAACACATGTGATCCTCACATCAAAGCCTTTCCCTTCCGGTTATCCCGATTTCTGTCACTTCGGGGCCATAGGTTCCGGACAACAACGTGTGTATACAACTTGCAGATAAGACCAAAAACAATACTATCATAATGAATCAATAATATGTTCATATCTGAAATCATGGCACTCGGGCCCTAGTGACAAGCATTGAGCACAACAAGTCACAACAAAGTCATAAAGCACTAATAAAAGATACTAGGCACCATGCCCTAACAATCTGATGCCATTACATGAACGATCTCATCCAATCCCTACCATCCCCATAGCCTACAGCGGGGGATTACTCACTCATAGATGGGGGAAACATGGATGGTCGATGGAGAAGCGATGGTGATGATGATGGCGATGATCTCCTCCAATTCCCCGTCCCGACAGGGTGCCAGAACGGAGTTTCTGATGCTGTTTCGTGGAATCTGGTGGTGGCGGTGGAGCGGAACTCCTTCTGGAAAAACGTCGAACCCCCAAAGTTTTTAGGCCAGAAGGCTCCTTATAGGCGAAGACAGAGGCCGAGGGGTGCCTGGGGGGCCCACACCACCCCCTGGCGCGGCCTGGCCTAGCCCACGCCACCAGGTGGTGTGGCCACCCCCTGGATCTTCTCCGTCTCGTATTCTGGCTCCTGGAGTCTTCGGGTGAAATAGGATTTTTGGCATATTTTCCGGAATTTTTCGTGATAGTTGGTTTTCTGCACAAAAAGTAGACACCAAGGCAATTCTGCTGAAAACAGCGTCAGTCCGCGTTAGTTGCATTCAAATCACACAAGTTTAGAGGAGAAACAATAGCAAAAGTGTTCAGGAAAGTAGATACGTTTTGGACGTATCAATGTGCTGTTGCTACTAGAGAGAAAACAACAATCCTTTGTTCATAGAACAATCGTATTTTTTACTTTACACGCAATTCGTAAAGCAATAATCTGTTGCTTGCAACTTAATACTGGAGGGGGTTCGAATGATAACCTGAAGGTGGATTATTAGTCATAGATGCAGTTGGATGGCGGTCTATGTATAATGTTGTAATGCCCAATCAAGTTCCAAAGGACTCAAGATGATTAGTATATGCATGTATTGCTTTCTCGATGTTTGTCAATTGCCCCGCTGTAATTTGTTCACCCAACATATTATCTATCTTAAGGAGAGCCACCTCTAGTGAACTATGGATCCCGGTCCTTTTCTTGTACATACAATCTATAAAATGTTACTACTTTGTGTTTACTTTCTGCAAACTATTAATTCCTTCCATTCGATACATTTAATCCTTTGTTTTCAGCAAAACACGGTGAGATTGACAACCTCATCGCAAGTTGGGGACAAAGTTCTGTGGTTGTGTTGTGCAGGTCTCCACGTTGCTACTAGCACCGGTAGTGCGTCCTGCCAAGGCTCAGCTAGCAACACCTTTGGGGTGTTTTCTTACTCCTACTGGTTCGATTAAACCTTGATTTCATAACTGAGAGAAACTTGCTGCTGTGCTCATCATACCTTCCTCTTGGGGTTCCCAACAAGCTCTACATCAACACTGAGCCATCACCTGTACATCCGTGTCATATGTCGGAAGTATGAACTTGATACTTCCATAATATGAAAAATAACGCAAGGTGAAGAGCATGAAAGCATGCGTATGACAGATCATCACTAGTATTGGTAGTGTGTCATTGGTATCCATGCCACCAGTACCGAGCGGTGCATGCGGTAACACCGGGCCCACTTACATGTAGCATGCATCATCGCGCGAAACACAAGAGATAAGGCTTTACTGGTGGCGTTCAACTAATTCGCCCACCACCCGTAATATCAGCGGCGTTCTGCATGACTTGTGTTCCACCAATAATCGGACCCCTATAAAAGTTTTCCTACTAGCGCATAATGGATGCGATCTCTGTCAAAATCTCCATTTTTGTCTTGCTATACTTGCACTTTTAACACACTAGTAGGAAAAGGGCTAGTGGCGGCGTTCAAAAAAGGCGCTTCGTGGCGTTTAAGAGGCACACCACTAACCTCGCGCCACTGGTAGGTCCTAGTGATGGCGTCTCCATCGAACGCCATCAGTAGGATTTCTAGTGATGGACACACACCCAATTTAAGTATTGCAATGAGATCCAGTCACAAAGTTCAACACTACGATAACTAGGAAAACATAGTAACACAATCCTTTGACTGTGAGATCATATCTAATCACTATCTCTAGAGGATGGCTGGACTGCATCAACCGTCACACCGTAACATGGTGATCATAAAGGTCTATCTCCGGTATTGTGAAGGGATAGGTTGATGTGTTTGCATCAAGATCAGGATTTTACCATCCGCATGACGGATAAGATACTTTGGGCCCACTTGGTGAGATTACATCTACAAAGCTTGCAAGCATGTGACTAGGTCACGAGAATATAATATCACGGGAACGAGTAAATATGTTTGTCGGTAACAAGATCGAATTAGGTATAGAGATACCGAAGATCAGATCTTGGTCAAACCAGGTATCATGTAGCAAAGGGAGTGCGACTTGCCGTTTAAGGTGCAAGCGATAAAGTTGTCTTGTACGTGAAGATGTGCACACCAATTTTCTCCTAGATTCTCCCTAAGTTAACTAAGGCGTTTGCTGGCCCATGTCCTCTTTGTGTAAGCCCACCAAGGAAGGGAGGCCACAAGCTGGTCCTAGACCTCCCTAGTCTCATAGGCTTATTTTTATATCCTTGGTATACCCTTTGGTGTTCCCCATCATCTTCCCGAGGGGACCACGAAGGCTATCCTTAAGCTTGAGTGTGTATTTCTTTGGGCGGAACCAGGAAAGGTTTCGGGAAGCAAATCAAAGTGAAATGGGAGCTTGGGTGGCCTCAACATTCGGGGTCTTGATAAGTTCGTGAGAACCTTGCGTTTGTGGTGGCCATGCCTTGAATGGGCAGAGCCGAACAAAGATTTGGTGGGTTTGGAACGCCGATGCAACCAAGCCGATGTGAATCTCTTTTGTGTGTTTTCCACCATCATGATTGGGGATGGGCTCATTGCCATGTTTTCCCACTTGCCATGGCTAAAAGGCATCAACTCGCAAGGACATTGCACCATCCATATTTGCCATCTCAAGAATATAAAACATGTTGCTTCGTAAGGCCATGAATTAAGAATTTTAGATTGCGAGAGTTGTGTATCGATCCAACATATTAGTGAGTCTTTTTTGCTTTCATCCGAGCTACAAGACACACATCTTACTGGCGAGGCCTTTGATACCATTAATTACTTGGATTATGACCGCATTGGGAAAGTACTCCACTTCCTCGGCTTAGGCCTTTCACAATGGGTGTATCTTAGCTCTATATCCTAGGTAATTTCCTTATGTGACACCATAGTTAATGATGAAACAGAGTGGTATTGCATCTTAGCTAAGATACACCTCCTACACACAACCATAGGAAGAAAAATTGGCTAGCCCAATCCTATGCATGCATTAGTCCAAATCATTAAATGCATGAACTATTTAGATACATCCTTAAGAAACAATCCATTGGAATAAACGAGTTTCTTAGAGTATATCAGTGCCTATGATAACACGCTAAGAAACGGTCCATTGTGAAAAGCCTTACCGAACAATTGAAACATGGCGAACACTTCATGCTTCCGGTAGTGTGCAAAACCTTGCACCCTAGATGCAATATTTTTGCACGGTTGATTCTCCAAAATCGTGTATGTACGACTGATCAGATCTAGCAACGCGATTAGCCAAAATGTGGGCTTTGAAACTTACGCAAGCAAGTGTCAGAGTTGGTCGAGTATCTTATTTTCCTGTGTTGATTCTCATTTCGAATTCAGAAAGGGCTCGAAAATATGCCGGGGTTGTTAAACTTCGACACCACCACTTGTGTATCCTTCACTATGGTCAAGGATTGGTGGTATTTGGTCATCTGTGCCCTCAGGCAATGACATAGGGGTGTCTCGTCCATCGTCTTGCTAGTATTGTGGGAGCTTTGGAATAAACATAATACAAGGTGCTTCTGCAACATATTTTTGATTATTCCGCAATAATGATGATTATCAAAAATAATGTACAATATTGTTCGTCATAAAGGTGATACAATCGCCAAAGTGAAAGAGTTATCTGCACCAAATGTGACGTTCCGAAAAGATTTATTTGGACCTAGGCTTAATTCTTGGAATTCCTTGCTTCAACGCTTGTCATTTGTCCATTTAGTACCCAGGACTATGAATTTAAATGGAACTTACATAAGAATAAACAATTCTCAGTTGCTTCCATGTACAATGCACTAGTCCAGTCAGTTACATCAGTTAATAATAATAGGAAAATCTGGAGGATGAAGATACCATTAAAAAACAAGATTTTTACATGGTATATTCGTCAGGGGTGATCCTAACAAAATATAATCTTACAAGGCGTAATTGGCATAGTGATAGGAAATGGGCCTTTTGTCATCAAGATGAGAGAATCAAATATTTGTTTTTCCATTGACAATTAGCCTGGTCTATATGGTTAGTCATCCAACCAGTTTCAGACTTGTATCCTCTCAATAGTATTGCCAATATTTTTGGAAACTGGCTACATGGTATTGATCACAAGTACATAATTTTTCTTAGGGTGCGAGCGATTGCTATTATTTAGTTGCTACGACTATGTAAAAATGATAAAAAAAAGTTAATGGAAAATTGTCTTATCTCTTGCAGGTTATCTACTAGTGTACATGTACACTCCGCATATAGTCTTTCATGCATCATGCGGAATTTCATGATCATTTTTTAGAAGTGTGCACACGACTAGAGGATACGGCGAGGGACTTATTTTCCCGGCATGGATGGCACCATAATCTGTAGATCGGCGCTCCATCATCCTAGGCATGTTTACACTTTCTCATGATGATATGTAATTCGTCTATTTTATTTTTATTACTTAAGTTCAGACCTGGATCGGCTATGTGCATCCTAATTATGCAGAGGCCGGGTGTAATGCTTAAAAGTCTTTAAGTAATAAAATCACTCTTTATCAAAAAATTCAAAAATAAAGTGGCCCTCTAGGTCTAGGGGATGGCGGACGCAAAACATTTAAGTAATATTATGCCATAAGAGGAGGCTTTTATTTGGTCTGGTTGTCCATGCTTTGCAAAATGAAATTTTTTTCGTTAATGAATCAGGTAAAAAATCCTTTGTTTCAAAAAAAATATATTATCGATTCTTGATGTCTTGTATGATGTGTGAGTGCCCTTTCGAGGCTATATGTGGGTATTCGATAGTAGCTACATATTAATTATCCACCGTTGTTGTGTAGGTTATCCATATCAGACCCGAATACATTGTTGTTGTTGGAGAATGATTTGCTTCATGCATTTGTATCTATGGTTACGGTGTAATGGACTAGTGATGGTCATGCTTTGCTTAGATATGTTTTTTTAAACAGGAGAAAAAGATTTGCCCCAATCTATTAATTATGTAGTTTTACAACAAAGTAAAGGTTCAAGTTTAACATACAAATTACTATCGCGGCATGAAATCACCCAAGCGTTTAGCCCCCGCGCTCACCCACATGCGGGCTTCGCGCTTAATTCTATCTAGGGCTACAAGAGGCGTCGCGTATTTTTTGTGGAAGACCCTATCATTGCGCATATTCCAAATCTCCCAAGTGGTGAGAAGGGTAAGGTTGTGGTTCGGAATAAGGCCACCATTTTTATGGAGAGCTCTGCGCATTGCGATTGGTCCATGTACGGGATGCCGATCCAAACTTTAAGATTGTTGGGTCCGCAGCATAGAAAACAAAAATTTTCCTACGATGAGAACTATACGCCAAGATCTATCTACTAGATACCGAGCAACGGGTGGACATACATTCATGGAGAACTTACCTTGGAAGACAACGAGTTTTGTTAGCGAGTAGAAACTCGTGGTTGATGTAGTCGTACGCTTGCCGATCTCAAGATCGTGTGAAAGTCCGAGCGCCGCAAATCAGCAGCGCATCCGTCCTCGCACACACGTTCAAGCCACCGGACAACCTCCACCTCCTCGCTCTAGCGAATCAGCGGAAGCAGCAGCTCCTTCCAGACGCAAGGCCACCGGAAACATGTATCTCGCTAATCCGAGACCATGGGGGAATATCTAGAGGGGGAGAGAGATCCTTCACGAGAAGGTGTGGTTTGTGAGAGGGGAGAGGGGGGCTTTATATAGGAGGGAGGGAGACCCCTCCCCTCCCATAGCCGGCGCATGAAGGGGGACTCCTCCCCTCCTTCATTCATGTGGTGAACCTCCATTCACATAAACATGGCCTCCACCCAAAATCCCACTCACATGTATTTAATTTCCACCAAATTAAATGCAACTCTCAATTAATAAAACTCTTTTATTTATTTTATTCAGAATTTTGTTAATTAATTTAATTAACAAACATTCACATAAAACCCCTTGCAACATTTCAATATCACATACAGAACCACTTTCTGCAATTTCATCCAAAACAATTCCGGTTTCTATCGAAACAATTCCTGTTTCTATCGAAACATTTCTCGCGCTTTGCAAACCTTTTGTCAGGAACATATGTGCTCCTAAATGGTGTCCGGCAACCCTTAAGTGTGTCACCCTACGGTTCGCGAATAATGCAGACATGATTGAGACTCCTCTCAGATCAATAATCAGAAGCGAGACCTGGAGATCCATACTGACTCCTGCATATTCAACGATGACTTCTGTGATCGTGAGAACCTTTAACGTTAACAATTTAATCCCTTTGTCTCATGATATAATACATGTCCGAGATTCGATCATCGGTATCTAAATACCTAGTTTGATCTCGTTACCGACATGCACTCTTTTCTTGTTCCCGTGATATAACATTCTAGTGATCACATCACTTGCTTGCAAGCTATCTTAATGTGATATCACCGAGAGGGCCCAGTGTATATCTATCCGTCATCGGGATTGACAAATTCCACTCTTGATCCATGAGCCTCAACAGAACACCTTCATAGCACTGAACCCACCTTTATGGTCACCCTGTTATGGTGTGACATTTGATGTTATCAAGATACTCTTTCGGTGTTAGAAATTAACATGATCTCATGGTCTAAGGACTAAGACTACTTTGTATGATGTTATAGCAATATAAAGATAATGACTTGATCGTAATGCTATACTTCAGATGAATGTTCATCACATCATTTCACAAATGCTGTGACCTTGTTATTAACAACATCCAATGTCCATGATCAGGAAACCTTGATCATCTTGTTAATCAATAAGCTAGTCTATAAGAGAGGCATAACTAGGAACCCTTTTTGTTTATTAAACACACATGTATTGATGTTTCCTATCAATACAATTATAGCATGCAAAATAAACATCTATCATATACAAGGAATACATAATAACAACTTTATTATTGCCTCTCAGGGCATATTTCCTTCAAAGATAACACCAAATTCGTTTGGTGTACCTACCGTTGACAAAGATGAGTAATCGTGTTCGTGGTTTGCTTGCAAAGTGGGCAAAGGCCACAATTATCTCATCCTCATTTAGTCAAACGATCAGCCGGCTTGGGCGCCCCGAAAAGTGATTTTTTTGCTTGGCCAGCTTTGCTTAAATATTTATAATCTCGAATTATATTGTTCATGGTGGTTGTGCTTGATTTATGCATTTCATGCCATCGACATAAATACTTCACTTCCAACTTTTATATGTATACATATCGGGCATCTAAAACGATAACCATCGGAAGGTGCCCCTAGGACAGTCACAAATGGTACTACTCCATATCTCCATCCATTCCCATATATAGGGCATACTAGTTTTTGTTACTACAACAAGTCTTTGACCAAGATATATACTTCATCAATATGTATTTTACCAACATGAAAATGCAGCGTCAGTTTTGTCTTCAAAATTGCGTCCTAATAGGTGTGATTTGTATTGAAGTTAATAACAAATGCATTATGTTTTGCGAAAATGTTGTTTTAGCTAAGTTTCATAGGAAATCCAGTGGAACTAATTAGTAGGTATTTGGTTTTGGAATTATTTTGATGTAAAGACCTTTATCATACTTCCTCTGGTCCATATTAATGTTCTTAACTTTGTCTAGATACAGATACATCTACTCTAAATATTTAACTAGATACATACGAATCTAGATAAAGTTGAGAACAATAATATTGACCGAGGGGTAGCATAATTTCCATGCATTTTTTTTGGAAATGAGCATATACAAATGGTACTACTCCATGTCTCCATCCATTCCCATATATAGGGTATATTAGTTTTTGTTACTACAACAAGTCTTTGACCAAGATATATACTTCATCAATATGTATTTTACCAACATGAAAATGGCAGCGTCAGTTTTGTCTTCAAAATGCGTCCTAATAGGTGTGATTTGTATTGAAGTTAATAACAAATGCATTATGTTTTGCAAAAATGTTGTTTTAGCTAAGTTTCGTAGGAAATCTAGTGGAACTGATTAGTAGGTATTTGGTTTTGGAATTACTTTGATGTAAAGACCTTTATCATACTTCCTCCGGTCCATATTAATGTTCTTAACTTTGTCTAGATACGGATGTATCTACTCTAAATATTTAACTAGATACATACGAATCTAGATAAAGTTGAGAACAATAATATTGACCGAGGGGTAGCATAATTTCCTTGCATTTTTTTTTTGAAAATGAGCATATATTAATATCACACGGATACCAATTACACCTAGCTTCTGCAACAACGCATATCCTAATGGCAATATGGATGCACATAACCGAAAAAAGGAAAAAGGATTACAAAAAAGAATAGTCCCGCTACAGTGATTAGATACTTAGTAGCAGCGACACTAACCTCACCGGAACAACACCAGAAGTCCAACATCTCCAATAGTGACGCCTACAAAAAGGAAACATAGCACAGGCACCGTCATCGCCCGATCAAAGATCATAGGTTTTCACCCAAGAGAAAGTCCCCGCTCACAAAACATTGCCTTCAGCAAGATCATTGACAGGCATAACCAATTACGGCCAGACCTTAGATTTTCACTCTGCAAGGTAAGACTATGAACTCCTCCTGTGGTACCGCCCCCACTTTCCGATGCCACTGCTACAATTCACGAATCATCAAGCCAATTCCTCATCGCCACCAGGACTCGAGACACCATATCTAGTCCACCAAACTTGGCTTCCATGACATTCTCCGCACACTGACTTCACCATGGAACTAAAGACATGTTCCATGATGGCAACAGACTACAGAGTTTCGCGTCGCTCCCTCTGAAACCAAACGGTCAGAAAAACAATGGTTTTGCGCGACCGAATCCCATTCGTTCTAGCAATCTCTAGGCATGAATCGTCCATGGGAGTTCGCCGGCGGAGCCTTCCGGAACACGGCACTGCCACCATATCTTTAGAAACAAGCTGAAGGCATATCTTTGTCTTGGCGTGGGAGAAACCCTAGGACCGTGCCTCTGCCAGCAGATGCGACCTGCGCCACCAGTGGAATTGATTAGTAGGTATTTGGTTTTGGAATTATTTTGATGTAAAGACCTTTATCATAGTTTCTCCGGTCCATATTAATGTTCTTAACTTTGTCTAGATACAGATGCATATGCGCTAAATATTTAACTAGATACATACGAACCTAGATAAAGTTGAGAACAATAAAATTGAACTAGGGGTAGCATAATTTCCTTGCATTTTTTTGGAAATGAGCATATATTAATATCACACGCATACCAATTACACTCAGCCCCTGCAACAACGCATACCCTATTGGCAATACAGATGCACATAACCGAAAAAAGGAAGAAGAATTACAAAAAAGAATAGTCCCGCTACAGCGATTAGATCATTAGTAGCAGCAACACTAACCTCACCGGAACAACATCAGAAGTCCAACATCTCCAATAGCGATGCCTACAAGAAGGAAACAAAGCATAAGCACCGTCTGCCTGATAAAAAATTATAGGTTTTCACCCTAGAGAAAGTCCTCGCTCACAAAACAATGTGTTCAACAAAATTATTGACAGGCACAATCAATTAAAGCCAGATCTTGGACTTTTACCCTGCAAGGTAAGACTGTGAACTCCTCCTGTGATGCCGCCCCCACTTTCTGATGCCACTGCTACAATTTACGAATCATCAAGCCAATTCCTCATTGCCACCAGGACTCGAGACACTATAGCTAGTCCACCAAACTTAGCTTTCATGACATTCTCCGCACACTGATTTCACCATGGAACTAAAGACATGTTCCATGATGGCAACAGATTACAGAGTTTCGCGTCGCTCCCTCTGAAACCAAACAGTCAGAAAAACAACGGTTGTGTGCGACCGAGTCCCATCCGTTCCAGCAATCTCCAGGCATGAATCCCATGGGAGTTCGCCCGCGGAGCCTTCCGGAACACGGCACTGCCACCATATCTTTGGAAACAAGCTGAAGGCATATCTTCGTCTTGGCGTGGGAGAAACCCTAGGACCGTGCCTCTGCCAGCAGATGCGACCCGCGCCACCATCCGCCGAGGAAGAACCGCCATCAAATCCCGAGGCCGCCGCCCCGGCTTCTAGACCTTGCCGCCATCAGATCATCGTCGGGGCGACAACCATCGAGCGTCCAAGGGGCTCCCTGCGGGGAATCCACCACGCGAGGAAGCAGCCCCGTCGCCACCGTCGGCCGGCCGGGCTTAGCCCGTCCTCCGGTGGCAGCAGAGGAGGCCTCAATGCTGCTCCTGTCGAGAAGATAACACCAGAGATTAATACACTTGGACTTGTTGCATGACAAGACGTTGGCTTGTTCTAACACTGCATGGATAAAAGTATAGTAACAGCGGAACTCTGAATGTGGCAATACCTGTTGAGGCTTACTTATTCAACAGTCCACGGCTGACGCGACGGTCGGGCATCCAATCCAAGCTGGAGGCGAGGCCGAAACTTAGCCCCTGGGTCGCTGTTACTAATTACGATCAGCGATGACATCGACCTCTCTCTGGTGCCAACAAAACAGGGGCAAGGAGCCTGTTTCAACTCAGCGATCAGGCAGTCATCAGGCGGCGGCCTTTGGTGGCGCCTCTGAATGCCCAAGTGGTACTGCTATAGCAAGTGTGGACCGCCTTGACCGGCCGGACCTGACCTCAGAACAAACGCATGCATTCTGGCTGACCAGAAGATTGGAATTCAAAAGGCTACAAGTAGACGCTGACCTTAATTTAGGAGAATATAAAAGTAGGCGCTGACTCGGTTTTGGCTGTGGAGTGGGATGCGAGATCACTATTTTCCTATGCGAGGGAGCCGCTGACTTTTGCAGAAAGTCAGAATTTTCTCGGTCAGAGTTTCATGCCCCCTGGCGTTTGCCTCTCCGGTTTGCAGGGGAGATGGAGGAGGGGTGTGGATGTCAACGGTGACGGATACACATCAATGTTAGATGCGTCACGCCTTACCTCAAGTCGTTCGGTGCCGTGCGCGCTCGCAGCCGCAGGCAAGTTGCGGCGGCGTGACCAGCGTCGGTGGCTAAGGTCAACCTTTGACGGCGTGCTGCTTTTGTTTTTTTCTTCGACACGGAACAGATTCTTACATAGTACTGTACTTTTTTTAGCGGATGAACAAAATCATACATGGGTCTTACTCAGTGCTCATAGAAGTGGCCAATCGATATCTGCTGCAGGCCTGCTTGCCCACACAAAATGCGGGCCCGTTAAAGGTGTCTACAGCATTAATGGCCTGAGACGAACTTGGGCGTGGCCTGTTGGCAGGGCACTCTCTGAATTGAAGCGACGCCTGAAGTATCCTGCTAATAGCCCTCATCTGGCGCGGCCCAATAGCATGGCCAGCATTTTCACCCTTTTTTGGCTTTTTTTTTTCTGTTTGGTTTCAATTTTTATTTTCTTATGAAATGTACATGACGTTTAAGAGATATTCATGGGTTAAAAAAATTGTGTCCGAGGTTCAGAGAATGTATGTGAGAGAAGAAACATTTACACGGTACAATAATTATTGTTCACAAGGTTTAAAAATGTTCATATATAGTTCAAAAGGAGAAAAGGTCCACCCATCTATTGATAATCTTCCATAATAGTACAATGAACTCAAAAGTAATAAAATTTACAAATTGGTCCTTGACAACCTAGGGTCAACTACAACCACTAGGAGGAGCCGAAGGCACGCCGTCGTCCACCCCCCACCATCACCGGATCCGTGCAGAGCTTGTTGTACTAGTAGACAATCGAGAAGTTGTCATGGTAAGAGCAGATCCAAGGAACCCCCTTAAACCCGCCAGAACAGTAAAATTCATGTGGATTTAAAGGCCCAGGCGAAAGCGGCCGCTCTAACAGAGCCCCGTAAATCAGCCCCGACGCGTAATTCTTTAAAGTGGCCCGTTAACCGCCTGCATCGACCCGGCAAGTAGGGGTCCAAACCCATTTATTCCGGCCTTCCCAACCCTAGCACCGCCGCCCGCTCGAACTCCGACGAGCAATCGCGCCCGCACCCGATCGAGATAGAGGCCATGTCTTCGCGTAGAGGTAGCTGCAGGGTAGGCAGAGGGAGATGCGGAGGAGGGGCGGCGACGACAATCCTCCGCACCGCGTTGCCGACCCCGCACACGCCAAGTTCGTCCGGTCAGAGGGCGTGAAGAAGTGCGCCGCCCTCAAGTGGGTGAACCGCGACGTGTCCCCGCCGCCGTCTCTCCACGCCTACGCGCCGACATGGTGGATGGCAGCGAGGGACGACCGGCGCCGCGAGAAGCTCGCCGCCAGGTACGTGCACACCGGGGAGGGATCCTCGCGTGGCCCAGCTCCTCCCTCCCCTCCGTCCTCCGAGGGCTTCAACTCACCGTCCCCTCCGACAACGACCATCGTAGGCGTGGCGGACTACGCCCACGACAACGACGAGAAGCGCATCGCCATGGAGCTCATGGTGCGCGAGTCCGAGCTCGCTGTCGCCATGGAGCTCGACATCGAGCAGCGCTGGGCCATCGCCCTCGTCAAAGCGTGCAAGACCAGGGAGAGAGAGGCTGCGCGCGCCAGCAGCAATACTGCCGCCATCATCAAGGTTGAGCTTGGCGACCTCATCGACCTCACCGACGAGTGAGGTCCTCATCGGCACATTGCCGCCGCGCCCTGCAACCCCCGCCGAGGGGTTCATTTTTTTTCTAGGACGCAGCAACGCCCTATAGTATTAATCCCAATTGCACGCAACTTTTGATTAGCAGCTAATCTATGTAAATATATGTATGAATCGTATTCCGCGTGTTCGTCGTTCAATTTACCCACGATTCGCATGTTTTCAAATTAGCAGTTCCGATTTACCGGCCCCATTCTACGCTTCGTGTTCTCGAACTGTAAAAGCCGTTTATGCGAGATTGTAAACGCGTTTTACAGTTCGCGTTTTTAGGGATTCTATTAGAGTGACCAGCATAGGCGAGTCACAATCATGAACATAATATGAGACACCTGGGACCCACAGTTCCATGCATCCTATGCCGACCCTAGATGCACAATCAAAACGAGGATTTTTTTTGAAATCAGCATATATTAATATCAACAGATAACAATTACACCCAGCCTCTGCAACAACGCATTATCCTATTGACATTACGTGATGCACACAGCTAAAAAAGTAAAAAGAATTACATAAAAAAAAGTCCCGTTACAGTGATTAGTTCCTTGAGATCGTGGACCAAACACCACCAAAATAGCACCAGAAATCCAACATCTCCAAAAGCGATGCCTCCAAGAAGAAAACGGAGCTCAAGCGTCGTCATCGCCTGATCTCTAAAAAAAAATGTAGCGGACGCCTCTCCATCGCAAATCTCTAAAGAGATCTAAGCTCCCTTGAATTGGAGGCTTGTGGTTGCTCTGCTATTTTTTTGTGAGTTGAAGGTCTTTCCTTTGCATTGTTTCTTTGGGAGGTTGTCACTTTGCTGGGTGAGTCCCTCTGCTCGCTCCTAGGAGCGCATCTCACCTGGCATGATTGATGTTGTGTCTACGCCTCGCCAAATTATGATGCTATTTTCTCCGCAAAATATATTAGCTAATAAGAATAAATATATTATATTAATTTTTTAACAATTACACCAAATATTTAATCCGAGAACATGAATAATGTTCACATCTAAGAATAAAATTGTTAGTTTATTACAAAATAATATACATGAATATTGGAAAATGTTCAGGAGGTTGAGAAAATGTTCATCAGTCTAAACAAAATTCTCACATATCTGGAAAAAGACGTTCATGTAACTTCAAAAAATATTCACGGGTTTGAAACATTGTTAATCTAAAATTATTCATGGGTTTGAAAAATTGTAAGTCTAAAATTATTCACGGGTTTGAAAAAATGGTCATCGCTCTTAAAAATTCTCAAAGGTATGAAAATATATGTTACATAATTTTGAAAATTGCTCATCTGGTTGAAAAATATTTATCGGTCTATTTTAGTTGGTCTAAATAATGTTCATCGGTTGGAAAAAATTTCATCGGTTCAAAAAATATTCATCGGTTTGAGAAATGTCAATCAGTCTGGAAAAATGTTCATCGGTTCAAAAAAATATCAATCGTTCTGGAAAAATTTAATGGTAGAAAAATGTTCGTACCATTCATAAGACTAAAATATGTTCTTATGTTCCACAAAAAACATTCATATATTTTTATAATAAAAAATAAGAGTATAAAAACAAAAACAAGAAAATAGGGGGGAAAAGTAAAACATGAAGAAAATAAAAAAATAAAAAATGAAATGAAAAAATTTCAATTAAAAAACGTAACAAATTGAAGAGAAAAGGTAGAGGAAAATTGTAAAATGAGAAAGAAGAAAACATCCTTAAAATATATTCATGTTTGTCATGTCCTGCTCATGGTTCGGCTAGGTTCGCTACTGCTACATTGCACCTTTTCGTTTGTGTTTTTGTTGCTGACGTCTTTGTTTTTTTCCTGGTGTGTTGTATTTGTGTGAGGTTTCTGGCGGAACAAGCTCATACCACAACAAACTGATATATGCCAACAAATGAGCACCCCTGCCACATAATCTAATAGCATTAGCAGGGAATGGTGCGACAGAGTGCGCTGGGTCCATTTAGTAGGATACTATAAACGTAAACAACGAGAAACCTTCCATGGATGAGAGGTCGTGATCCTCACGCCTGAAGGCCCCAATTCCACTAGAAGCGGAAGGATTGACGGCGTCGCTAGGAGGACGGGACCCTAGATAGTTTTATAATTTTATGTTTGCTTCTCTCTCCTACCTAGAGCCTCTTGTGACAGTCTGTTCTGATAATTGATAGTTTAAAAATAGTTCATAAGGTTCAGAAAGTATTCTCGTGAGAGATAAATTGTTCACATCATATCGAGTAATTTTCCATGCGATTTAAAGAAATATGTGCATGTATGCAAAGTAAATATTCATAGAACAAAAAAGAAAGAATAAGAAATAAAATTAAAACGAGGAAATTAATAGTAAGATATAAAAAATAAAATAAATGAGAAAAAAGTAAAGAAAAAATAACAGAAAAACGAAAAAGAAAAGAAAATAGGAATCAAAACAGTACCAGTTCCGGCCCACCAGGGGTAACGCTTCAGGCGTCAGGTCGCAACGAGCTTCGAATAAGAGACGGTGTTTGGCAGGCCACGTTGATTTCTGTATTTAGACCATTGTAGCCTCAGCATGGAGCTTCGTAATCAGGCCGTATATCATCCACGGCTGATCTGGATCGGCCTAGGAAGCGTTCATACCTACATGGGCCGGCCGCATGAGCCACTAAGCACATTGTAGCATCATGTTTTTTTCCTTGTCTGAAAAAATAGAGCAGTGCATCACGTCTTGTTCCAGTGCTCGCCTTGCTCAACCCAGTCAAAAATTCCAAGTCACCGTGATGCGACCTCTCAACGGCAAAAAAGTCGTTCCGAAACAGGTACGCCGGGCCAAAGTCCAGGGCTCTTGCCTCACGTAAGGCGACATGCAACAAATTAGACGCCGCCCAGATCTGATCGACCCAGACTAACCCCCTATGATGAGATCGATCCCCGTCTGGCAGAAAAGGGGCAGTGCTTTTACTGTTGGCTCATCGTGCGACATGTACATTTCCACTTGGTCCGAACGAACGAACCAACCTACTCCCTCCGTTTTAAAACATAAGATAGTTTAGCTTTATGAAATATAAATATATCTAGTTCTTTTTAGTGAGTAGATTCGCTTTAAATCTAGATAAACCTACACACTAAAAGGAATCTAGATACTTTTTTTTACAAAACAAAAACATCTTATATTTCGAAACGGAGGGAATACTTCGTTCCTTCTTCGTTGCGTGTGTAACTCACGGACTCACGGTGTCTCGTGCGTGTGCTTTGCCCAGCTAGGAAAGGCCGGATGGATAAAGCCTAACCTCTCGGGTTCCGGTGGGACACGACCCAGCCAGCCAGCCAGCCAGCCATGATTGATCTATCGATCAATCGATTTCGACGGGACCTGGTAGATCGATCTCATCTTGGATGGTTTCTGTATTCATTACTCCTCATATATTCCACCCTGCACGCACGCATGTGAGGCCCAATTCAGAAAAGTATCCCTTCTAGACTCGTTCCGAGACCGGATCCACGTATTTTTTTTTTGGGGAAAAGATCCGGATCTATTTCATGAGTTTATAAGAAGTATAAAGTATTCTAAATATAATAAAAATTAATAAAAATTACATCGAGGTCTTTGGACCACCTAACGACCACTACTGCCGCCAGTGCGAGCCGCCGACGCGCCGCTGTCGCCGCTCCATTACCGGAGCCGGCATGCCATTGTTGATGACAGTCGGGAAGTCTTCGTGCACGTGTCCCTAAGGACCAGCGCCCCAGAGATGAAGTTGTCACCATTAAACCCTTGAATTGATCCGAAACTTGTAACATCAAACCTAAAACACACGTAGACTGGACGAGATCCAGAACACACGTAGACTGGACGAGATCCACCACTCCAT
The DNA here is from genome assembly GCA_916181665.1 of Avena sativa. NCBI lineage: Eukaryota > Viridiplantae > Streptophyta > Magnoliopsida > Poales > Poaceae > Avena > Avena sativa. The sequence continues at coordinate 549,795,121 of OV702290.1, read as the reverse complement.
GGAAGCGGCGACCAGACGAATCCCCACCCTCCTCAACGCCAGCAGCAGGATCGTCGCCGACGAGGTGGAAGAGGAGGCGGATATACCTTATTCTTGTCCCGCACAACGCCGCCATAACCATCATAACGATGATGCCGGATGACCAGACTCTAACTTTAGGGACCCTTCTACACCGCCGAGCGCAGGTCCGAGGTCCCCACCTCCTCCCCCCGCCGAAGTGGCATGCAGAGAAGGCGGGAACCCGTCGATGCTCGGTCACAGACGACAAGGACGAAGTAGATCGTGGCGGCTGCTAGAGTTTTTAGCCTAGCCCGCCGCCTCTTTTTTCTCACGGGATTTGAGAACCGGTACCGGATCCACGCATTGTCGCACAGTACTACTCAAACAGTACTATATATCACACGGTCGAATCATCCATGCATGCATGGACGCACCTTTCCTGCCCATCCCTCGATGTGATATTTGGTCACGTACATTCCTACCCCGTTTTCCTGCGCCCATCATAAGTGCATTATGTGCTCGCGGCAGGACACGTAACATGCACATGCAGCACCAAGCTAGTCGCCAAAAATAGGTGCCTACCGATCGACCGATAGCTGGTCTCGTCACGTCTTGTCTTTCAATTTTCTCCGGTCAGGTATACGCCAACCGTGGAACGAACTGAACGAGAAGTGCAGGAAATTAAACGGAAGGCGAAGTGACGCCCATGTTATATTTTGGCAGCCTCCTGTCATGATCCAGTCATCCAACCACGCAAGAATCCTTATTCTGTTTGGAAGAAATTCAGGACTCCACACATTGTCCTTGAATTCATAACCGGCTGTATATAGTTTTGTGGCTGCAGCATGCTGGCTGCAGTCTTGCCCATATGGGGCACAGTGGCCCTACGGTTCAGTAGGTATACCAAACCGCTAGCTAGGGATTTTGCATTGCATCCCATGATATTTGTGGGAGTTTGGTTAGGTGATGAAGCTAAACCGTTCTACGTAGCAGTTTTTCTGAAGAATCTTTGCCTACCGGCCGAGAAAACTTTGTTGCCGTGCATAGTTGCATGGACCCGAATGATGCAGAAACTAGCTAATCCCACTGGAAATAGAAAGCACAAGGGTTGCCTGTCATAGAAATGGTCCCTGATATGTGCCTCCTTCACACGCATTTGAACAATAATCCAACAGAGCAACTATTCCTCTCTCTCTCTCTCTCTCAGCTTTGATCGTGTACATGTAGTATCCTGCTTCGCGACATGGAGTGTCCACATTGGCCGAGAGGCCGCCTAGCATTATCATGAGTGAATGGGGCTGGAGAGTTGGTGCGATGGGATATTTGTTGTGTGTAAGAGCATCTCCAGCTGCCCACCCCCACCCCCGATATGGGCTATGTGGGCGCCAGACGAGAATCCCGCCCAATTGTCCCTCATATCCCGTTTTCATCTGATGTGGCCTAAGAATCTCGCCCAATTGTCCCTCGTAGCCCGTTTTTATCCGATGTGGCCCATTTTTCTATTCGCCAATCAGGCTGCACCCAACCCACCAGGGAAGAGGGAACGGTGCTGCCAGATGGACGCGCTTTCGCCCTTCTAGCCAGTGGCCTAGCCCTGGCAGTAACATGGCGTTTCGTCTCCGGGCGTCGAGTTACTGACGCTGCACCACCAGTCATCCTTGTTGAGAATATAATACACGCATGTCCCTTTTCATCAGTTCGGGTTTTTGGTTCAGATGGCTAGTGCATCAATCCAATATGGTATCAGAGCCAAGAGGTCTCAAGTTCAAGACTCTGCTCACACTATAATAATAAAAAGATTATGTGTCCTACATCGAACCCACACTAAGATCTCTAAAATAGCCTAGACGTGAGGGGGGTGGAGAATATAATACGGTGCCTATTCCTTTCCATCAGTTCGAACTTTTGGAATAGTTGGATAGTGCATCAATTCAATAAGCCTTTCAGGCGACGATAGGGCTGGCAGCCTACCCATCCCCTCGAGGGAACATGGTGGCGTAATTGCTCGCCATCGCTCCTTCTCATGCTCTCCCATCGCTTCTCGCTGCGCTTCGCCGGTGCCGCTCACCTATGGTAATGACAACCAGGGTTGTAGCCAGCCACCGAGCCGCCGCGTCTACACCGGCTTCTACCACCGCCTTGCAAAATTTAGGATTAGTTTAGGTATTCACCGTTTTCCCTTCAAATTTGTAAAACTTTGTCATTCTATGTTATGTTGGCGCAGTTTTATCTTACTAAAAAACCATATCAGGGCACGACTAGAAGCCATACCCCCCCGCCCCCCCACTCCCATAGTCAATACCACGTCGGCATCCCCCATACGGCCTAAAAAAAAGGTTATGCCGGATGCCGTACGGGGTGACGGCTGGAGATGATGCTCTAAGCCGGTTCAAGCAGCAGCCGAAAACATAGGCATGCATGGTGGTGAAGACCGGGGACAGTAGACAAGAAAAATGGAGCAATCATTTCTTACGTCTCGAAATGGTTATTGCCAATGTGCATTATGCAACGTAGAAAGTCTACTGGGCCTTAGGTGAGGAAGGCACCCACCCATGATCTGACTGCTAGTGCAGTAAAAAGGACTTCCAGAGATCACAGAACAGATCGATCCCGGCTACAAGTCTTGAGAGATCGCCCCGTGCGTGTCGATCATGCCAACTGCAGAAGGATGCCTACGTACGTACGCAGTCGACGAATTATTCGCGAGAGCAGTGTGTGCATGAGGACACGGGCGAAGATGGTTTGAGAATTTCATACGTACGTATATGGATCACCATATATACTCCTACTGACAAGGATCGGTACATACTTTACGTGACAGAAGATCAGTTTGATATTGTACGCTGAGAGATCAGGCCAGCACGGCAGCTCTCATCACAATGAACTGTGGGCGTCGTTCCGGACAGTGTTTGGACGCGTGCATTGTGTAGCGTTGTGCTCCTCACAGATGCGTGGCCAGGAGATCACGGCGTGTATGTGTGCATCAGTGTATGGATAGATGCAACGCTCGTACGGTACGTCAGGGAAAGCGGCGGCGGCGGCAGCGGCATGGGCGAGCCGACCCTGCCGATCCGAATGTCGATCGGCGATCCCCTGGCCCAAAAAAACGTGCGGTTTCTTGCAGCGACAGCATACCTACGTGCATGCACCGCGCTGTCTGTCTGTCTGTCTGTCTGGGTATATGCATGGCCAGGGGCAATGATCGTGGCGCAGGGGCGGCCTCCAGAGTCCTCGGCGACCCCGATCGAGACTCCCGTGCCTCTCGGCGCCGCGACATGCATGCATGCCGGGACAAGCTGGCTAGATCCACTGGCAGCGCTGGCGCGCGTGTATATCCATCCGGTGTGGATAATTGGCAGGTCGGACGCGCGCGGGTGTGCTAGTGTGGCTGGGTGGACAGGAAGGCCAACACGACAGACCAGTAGTACACCCGCCCGATGTATCCATCAGATCAGACGTACTACAGCAGCGACCGAGACGGGCTAGGTAGCTACTCCCTCCGTTTCAAAATAGGCATCTAAATAGGCATCTGATTCAGTACAACTCCTTACCCCTAAACTCGTATAAACTCGTTATTTTTAAACACATGAACGATTCAGATCATTTGATACCCCTTCATAATAAGTATAGTTAGGTATATGTAGCCCGGTATAAAATACGTATAGCCTAACCAAATTATACGTCTTTCTAACAAACGTATCTGTACTAGTACGTATATTCGCAAAAGGAAAAAAAAGTACAGCTGTACGCGCCGGATCATGGCCGGCGATGGCCATGGCCGCAAGCTCTGCGAGCTGGTAGTGGTGGCGGTCAAGCCGGATCATTGTCGGCGACCGTCGTGGCCACGAGCTCCCTGAGCTGGTAGTGGTGGAAGTCGTCTCCGGCGAGCCGGTGACTCGACCTGGCCGGCACACGCCTCGGCAGGGCCGGCGAGGTGGCGGCGGCGCGACGCGTAAGTTGGGATAGACATCAGAATGTTTCTTAAACAAATAAATCCAAGTGAACTTGCTAAAATCATCGATAAAACTTACATAGTATGCATGTTTGCCTATGGAGAGAGGAGCTGGACCCCATACATCAGAAAAAACTTGTTCCAAAGGAACCGTAGAAACACTGCTAGAAACAGGGTAAGGTAACTAATGACTCTTAACTTGTTGATATGGGTCACACACATAAGGGTTTATTTCTGGAGTATATAGAAGATTATTTTTCCTAAGAACTTGCTGAACAATAAAGGACGATGGATGTCCTAGACGACGATGCCATGTAGAAGAGGTAGGATTGACGGTGGCGAGAGCATGCTTGGAGGAACTTGTGGCGACAAGAACAAGAGGGTACAAGCCACCATGACAGGGACCTCTAAACATGATTTGCTTGGTTTCATGGTCCTTAATCAAGAAAAAGAAAGGATGGATTTCAATAAAGGCATTATTGTCAAGAGCGATTTTATGACCAGAAAGCAAGTTCATAGCACTATTAGGAACATGTAAAATATCTCAAAGTTGTAAAGAACTATTAGGGGTGTGTAAAACCGAATGACCAATGTGTGCGATGTCCATACCTTGTCCACTAGCATTGTGAACTTGATCCCGCCCCTGATAGTTCTCATGAACTTGGAGCTTATTGAGTTGTCCAGTGACATGAGTAGAGGCTCCTGTATCAAGGTACTAGTTGGTGTCAACACCATAGGCACCCTTGGTATCATTGGGCGTGTCGCCGTCATCATCATCACCATAATGCCACCAACAGTCGCTGGCGGGGTGTGATATGTTGCTAACGTATCCATAATTTTTGATGTTCCATGCTTGGTTTTATCTACTTTCTTAAGTTTTGTCCACACTTTGGAGTACTTTTCATATGATTTCTTGGACAAACCTATTAACAAGAGCCACAGTGCCAGCTGCCTGTTTTCTGCTATTTTTGGTTCCAAGAAAGTCAGAAAATGAATATTCTCGGAATTGGATGGGACAAAAGCCAAAGTCAGTTTTTCACCGAGGGACACCAGGAGCTAGAATACGAGACGGAGATGGGCTGGGGCCCGACCGTGCGACCAGGCTTGGCCCGCGCCAGGGGGTGGTCTGGCCACCCCAGGCACCCCCTCGGCCTCTCCTTTCGCCTATATATTGCCTCCGATACAGAAACCCTAAGTACCTGATCAAAATTCCACGAAAGAGTCTGTAGCCGCCGTCATCTCCATCCCTCGACCGGGAGGGATCTGAAGCTCTTCTCGGCACCCTGCCAGAGAGGGGAATTCACCCTGGAGGCCTTCTTCATCATCATGCAAGCCTCCGGTGTGATGCATGAGTAGTTCATCTCTGGACTACGGGTCCATGTAATAGCTAGATGGCTGGTTCTCCTCCTTTGTGCTTTCATGTTTAGATCTTGTGAGCTCCGTTCATGATCAAGATCATCCATTTGTAATTCATACATGTTGTGTTTACGGGGATCCGATGGATATTGAGATGCTATTTCAGATTGATTATTGATTCTATCATGTCTTTATTATTTGTGATCTTGCATGCTTTCTATTGTTAGTACCTATCTTGGCCAAGTAGATGCTAGCAACTCCAAGAGTTAGTATTTATACTCGATAGTGGGTTCATGCCTCTAGTAATCTGGGGAAGTGACAGTAATCTCTAAGGTACTAGATGTGCTGTTGCTACTAGGAGAAAACAACAATCCTTTGTTCATAGAACAATCGTATTGTTTACTTTACACGCAATTCGTAATGCAATTATCCGTTGCTTGTAACTTAATACTGGAGGGGGTTCGGATGATAATCTGAAGGTGGATTATTAGTCATAGATGTAGTTGGATGGCGGTCTATGTATAATGTTGTAATGCCCAATCGAATCTCAAAGGAGTCAAGATGAGTAGTATATGCATGATTGCTTTCTCGGTGTTTGTTAATTGCCCCGCTGTAATTTGTTCACCCAACATGTCATCTATCTTAAGAAGAGCCACCACTAGTGAACTATGGACCCCGGTCCTTTTTTTACCATCAATCTACAATCAACTGCTTACTGCTTTGTGTTTACTTTCTGTAAACTATTACTTTCTTCCACTCGATACGTTTAATCCTTTGTTTTCAGCAAAACCGGTGAGATTGACAACCTCATCGCAAGTTGGGGGCAGAGTTCTGTGGTTGTATTGTGCAGGTCTCCACGTTGCTGCTGGCACCGGTAGTGCGCCCTGCCAAAGTTCAGTTAGCAACACCTTTGGGGTGTTTTCTTGCTCCTACTGGTTTGATTAAACCTTGGTTTCATAACTGAGGGAAAACTTGCTGCTGTGCTCACTATACCTTCCTCTTGGGGTTCTCCAACGAGCTCGATATATTTTGGGCCATCAAGCTCTTTTTCTAGCGCCGTTGCCGGAGAGTCAAGGACATCTTCACAAGGGGAGTCCCTCATAACCAATCTCTTTACTTTGTTATTTTTGTTTTGCTTAGTTTACTTGTTTTGTTTGGTTGTTTCTTTATCAAAAACACAAAAAAATTAGTTTTACTAGTTTTCTTTCTTTATTAAAAACACAAAAAAAATTAGTTCCTATCTTAAGTTGCCATTATGTCTAGCATTGCTCCAATCACTATGTCACCTGAGGAAATGATTTTCACTTTTAAACAAGGAATTGAAGAGAGTTTCAAAGAAGCTTGGTCTAGAATCTCTGATCTACATGAAAAAACTAAACCTAAAATGACTTAAAGCTTGTTCCTTAGCAGCTTTTACCTTGGAATTGCTCTTTGCTATAGATATGCTTTGGATGTTGTAGTAGGAGGAGATTTCCTCCAATGCAACGAGATGATGTTGTTAATGCCATAAAGAAGTTGGTCTTTACTTACAACTTGCCTAGCAAATCTGATTCTTCCTTCATAAACATATTTGCTAGATTAAATACTCTCGAGACCAGCACTGCTAGTTTGAAAGATTGCTATAATACACTTAGAGAGCATCATAACTATGTTCCAGTAAATTCTGAACCCTCAAAATGGCTTCCCACAGTAAATATTGCTATAAATAATGAAACTTTTCATGCTCGGTGTGATATCATGTCTGAATTTTGTCTTATGCCCAAAGATATCTATAAATCTTTAAATCTTTGGGGGCTTTCTGAAGGAGGAAAAGAAATATTTCTTGCTAACAATGCCACAATATTACCCATTGGAATAGCTGAAGGAGTATTTACAAAGATCTTAGGGAAAATGGTTTCTACTGATTATCTTGTTATTGAATGTGTAGGAAAAGGACAAATTACACTTGGAAGATCCCTATTGAAACTCCTTGAAGCAATAATAGATGTGGAAAAGGGCACCATGTACTTTGTTTCTCCACCAAGCAATCATATGTTCCCCAAGGTTAAGAATAAAATTAAGAGAGGTAAGGGCAAGAAATTTGGTTTTAATGCTTCTTCATTGGAGAACACTTGATTCTTCTTCTTGCTTCTTATGCCTAACTTAAAGGCGTTAAAGAAAAGTACTTATTGGGAGATAACTCAAAAGTTTTAGATGAGTCTTGGAAGTTATTACTTCAGTAATAATCACTCCTTATCCTTTTTATTTGCTTTTTGTGCCAAGAGTAACCTCTAATGAGAGAGAAGTAATGATTGGGAAAGTTGTTGTCCCGAAACAGATTTCTGTGCTTCACCGTAAAAATTCGTGTAAAATCTATGTACGTCCTTTTGAAGCGTGAATTTTGATGCTTCTGACCCAGGTTGTTATCTAACTTTCGTTAGTTCAACACTTTTTTATTTGAGCAACAGAAGGTCTTCTAAAAAATTCATATTTACCTGCTGATCTGTTTTGACAGATTTCTGCCTTTATTTGCATTTGCTTCTTGTTAGTTCCTTTTTGAGTTCTTTTGGGGAATTGAGATTTTTGAGGGAAGTGCTACAGTAGCTTGTGTTTTAATGGAAGTTTTATTGGTATTGGAACTGAACCTAAAGACCTATTATCTTGAGTGCACTAATGTTGCTAATAAAGATTATATGAAGTTTTGTGTGAAGGAAAAATTTCAGGTGTATGGAAGGAATGAGTAATGAGATGAAGGATGGACTAAAACTCAAGCTTGGGGATGCCACGCGTGTCACCCCAAGAAATATCCAATAAGTACAAGCGTCAAAGCTTGGGGATGCCCAAGGCATCCCCTTCTTCATCAATAAAAATTTCAGGTTCCTTCCAAACACTTCATTTTTATTGTTTCATGCACAGTTGTGTTGTTCTTGAAGCGTCTTCTTTTTCATTTTTCGTTTTGATTTTTGTTTGCTTGGTTTGTTTAGTTTGCTGAATAAATTGGTTGGACCCCCTCTTTCATGCATTATTTCAAATAGTTTGGTTTGGATTGGAAAAGAGTAGGAAAGTTCATGCTTAAGTGGTAAAGAGAGCTTGTTTTTGACTATGGCCTACACTTTATCATGCCATGCTTGATATTGTTTTGGCTTTAGGCTTAGTATTCTTTGCTGTAGCATGACTTGTTATAAACAATTGAGATTGCTTAATGTTCCTTGGAAGAATCATGCGTTGTTTTAGCATATTAAAGCATAGTATTGTGGTATTCTCCTTTGATACTTTATTTGGGTTGACTTGGCGCATGCTCACACCATGTTATGACTAACCCAAGTCACCATAGCCTTGATGATCCTTTAGTTTTCAACTTGTAGTATCACTTTATGCTTTGATCAATGATGTTTTGTCGCTCTGCATGATTATGGCCATTATTGCTCTCTTAGTTGGTCGCTCCCAGTCTTTTGCTAGCCTCCGCAACCAAGTGTGAGTTCCACTCATGCATCCAATTCCTAAAACCAAGTTATTCCAAAGAGTCCACCATACCTACCTATTAGCATATGCTATTCCAAGTATATTCATGTTGTTATCTACCTTCCGAATTAAACTTGTTTTGAGAAAACTAGTGATTAAAGCTCTCACGAACTTGATGGCACACTTTACTTTCTTGCATTTAATAAACTTGAACCATTGCGTCCATCTTTGTTGCGTATATGCTTGCGCTTTATAAGTTGAAGTTAGAAGAACCATGTATCATTGGGAACGCTTTCAACATTGCACCTATACTTTGTACCCCGTTGATATCATGTTCTTTTGCTTATGGATCCCGGCGGTGTGAAATAAAAGGGGAACTTGTAAGATCATGGAGTTTGTATCTGTGTTAGAGAAACGGCTGGGCCGCTAGCCTAAGCCATGCCTAATCATGGTGGAAACTTGCAGCATAACCATAATGAGCACTCTATGAAGCATCCTCAATAAAAACCTATGCAAATAGCAAATAAAAAGATCGATGAGATGCTCATTGTCTGCTTGCCTTGTCATTTTGATTATGGAATAGCTCCTGTATCATGTGCAAGGGGTACCCCGTTGGCGGTTCTTTATGATACATATGTACTTACAATGACAAGAGCTTACTTGTGACTAAAGTTGAGTAGCATGAGGTTCGGTCTTCGTAAGTAAGGGGCATGAGATTTCGGCTTATAACTTGTCAAGCATATCCTCTTAGTTGTGTCACTTTAACCTTAATCACCTTCAAGATGCTTATGATAGGGGCAATGAGAGCTGAAATCTAATAAGTACCATAATTTTTGGAAGATCTTTATGAGACTTAAATCCCTACTTCCTTCTATGAAGGCCTTTCTTTTACTTCTATGTTGAGTCTACACCTTCTATCTTTATGCACCTACTTTGAGAGCATAGTGGCCATTCTTAGTTCTATGTGCATTGTCCCAAGACTTGTTGATTGATGCATAGCTTTGATATTGCTTGTTTTAATCTATTTGTATATAGTCAGTCTTATGAATTTTGAAGGTGTCCTATGCATTTATGTTTGCTACTCTATGAGGGACAAGCTGAATGCCACTATGCTATGTTTTCTTTATGTGAAACAAACAAACGTCTTGCAAAGCATTGTTATTCATGAATCTTTTGTTTATGCCTTTTCATGTTGCAACGTAGATGCTTTGCCTTATTGTTAGACCTTTGCCTTTCATGTTGTGATTAAAGTACTATGATCCCAGCTATCAATTTTTTACAAATACTTTGATCAAGTTTATGATGGTGTATGTCACCTCGAAAATTATTCTTTCTTTTTATCACTTATCTACTCGAGGACGAGCAAGAGTTAAGCTTGGGGATGTTGATACGTTGCTAACGTATCCATAATTTTTGATGTTCCATGCTTGGTTTTATCTACTTTCTTATGTTTTGTCCACACTTTGGAGTACTTTTCATATGATTTCTTGGACTAACCTATTAACAAGAGCCATAGTGCCAGCTGCCTGTTTTCTGCTATTTTTGGTTCCAGGAAAGTCAAAAAATGAATATTCTCGGAATTGGACGGGGCAAAAGCCAAAGTCAGTTTTTCACCTAGGGACACCAGGCGCTAGAATATGAGACGGAGAGGGGCTGGGGCCCAGCCACACCACCTGGCCGCGCGGCCAGGCTTGGCCCGCGCTAGGGGGTGGTCTGGCCGCCCCAGGCACCCCCTCGACCTCTCCTTTCGCCTATATATTGACTCCGATATAGAAACCCTAAGTACCCGATCAAAATTCCACGAAAGAGTCTGTAGCCACCGTCATCTCCATCCCTAGATCGGGAAGGATTTGAAGCTCTTCCCGGCACCCTGCCGGAGAGGGGAATTCACCTTGTAGGCCTTCTTCATCATCATGCAAACCTCCGGTGTGATGTGTGAGTAGTTCATCTCTGGACGACGGGTCCATGTAGTAGCTAGATGGCTGGTTCTCCTCCTTTGTGCTATCATGTTTAGATCTTGTGAGCTCCGTTCATGATCAAGATCATCTATATGTAATTCATACATGTTATTTTTGCGGGGATCCGATGTATTGAGATTCTATTTCAGATTGATTATTGATTCTACCATATCTTTGTTATTTGTGATCTTGCATGCTTTCTGTTGTTAGTAGCTATCTTGGCCAAGTAGATGCTAGCAACTCCAAGAGTTAGTATTTATTCTCGATAGTGGGTTCATGCCTCTAGTAATCTAGGGAAGTGACAGAAATCTCTAAGGTACTAGATGTGCTGTTGCTACTAGGGACAAAACAACAATCCTTTGTTCATACAACAATCGTATTGTTTACTTTACACACAATTCGTAATGCAATTATCCGTCGCTTGCAACTTAATACTGGAGGGGGTTCGGATGATAACCTGAAGGTGGATTATTAGTCATTGATGCAGTTGAATGGCGGTCTATGTATAATGTTGTAATGCCCAATCAAATCTCAAAGGAGTCAAGATGACTAGTATATGCATGATTGCTTTCTCGATGTTTGTCAATTGCCCTACTGTAATTTGTTCACCCAACATGTCATCTATCTTAAGGAGAGCCACCACTAGTGAACTATGGACCCCGGTCCTTTCTTTTTCCATCAATCTACAATCAACTGTTTACTGCTTTGTGTTTACTTTCTGCAAACTATTACTTTCTTCCACTCGATACGTTTAATCCTTTGTTTTCAGCAAAACCGGTGAGATTGGCAACCTCATCGCAAGTTGGGGGCAGAGTTCTGTGGTTGTGTTGTGCAGGTCTCCATGTTGCTGCTGGCACCGGTAGTGCGCCCTGCCAAAGTTCAGATAGCAACACCTTTGGGGTATTTCCTTGCTCCTACTGGTTCGATTAAACCTTGGGTTCATAACTGATGGAAAACTTGCTGCTGTGCTCATCATACCTTCCTCTTGGGGTTCCCCAACAAGCTCGATATATTTTGAGCCATCAGGGTGACCTTCCTTTTCGCATATTTGACATATCACTCCTTCCTGCCACGGGGTGGCCACACGACCACGATTTTGATTCTTGCCACGACCTCCTTTTGGCCGACGATCCTGGTCAGGCCGGCGTTGATCTGTGCGCCCTCGGTTTTGTGGAGGTGGAGGCTGTTGAGGACGTGGTGCGTACTGCTGTGGGGGCGCGAAGGAGACTGCACATTTGGCGGTGGAGCTGGTTGGTACGGGAACACTGGCGGCAGATAAGGAGACGGTGCATACTGTTGAGGTGGTGGATACATCGGATATGCAGGCTGATAGGGCGCCTGCTGCTGAAGTATGTAGGGCAGCTGTTGAGGCGGAGGCATGTATTGAGTTGGTGGCTGCATTGGCATGTAGGGAGGCGGTGGTGGCCGAACCAACCCACCCCCAAAAGAGGAATCAGGACGCCTCGGAACAGCATTGATAGAGGAGGTGAAAGATCCAGTCGGAGCCTGACCAGAAGACATAAGCATAGCCTCATAGTTTTCACAAGCAAGAAGCTGCGAACACATGTCGTCAAGCGTTGTAGAGGGGACATCATTGACGGCAACAACAAGATTGTTGAAGGTGCCATCTAAACCATTCAGAATATAGTCCTTCAATTCGTCATCATCAACCTTTTTCCTGGCAGCAGCAAGTTCCGCCGCAAAGACCTTCATCTTCTTGACATATTGTTGAACCGTCATATCAAGTTTCTTCGTGTTCGTGAGTGGACCACGCAGAGTAGAGACACGAGACTTGGATTGGGTCGTGTAGAGGTTGATGAGGGCCTTCCACACATCGGCCGCATGAGCTAATCCAACCACATGGGAGAGAATATCTTCGGAGAGGGAGTTCACAAGAAACCCCACCACCTGTTGGTCCTTGGTGATCCAGGCATCATACGCCGGATTTGGAATGGAGATTGTTTTCTTGTTCTCATCTTCTACCTCCAAAAACTCAGGTGGAGCCAGATCGGAGCCCTCCAGGAGCCCCATAACCCGAGCACCACGAAGCGTCGGCAAAGCTTGGGTCTGCCAATACAGAAAATTGTCGCGCGTGAGCTTCATGGCCGGCGACGCACCAAGGGCAGCCGACGGCGTAGAAGAGGACGAGGACGTCGCCATCTGGTCTTGCGGGAGGGAAGGGTGGGTGTCTAAGGAAATCTAGGGTTTTTGGTTGTGGTGATCGGAGAGCTAGCGATCAAGTCCTGGGTTTTTGGTTGTAGCGATCAAAAGAGATCGATTCCTGGCGGCGGCGAGACGGATCGAATCGATCGGATCTACTACCGGCGGCGGCGACTAGAGTGAAGAGAAAAGGCTCTGGATACCATGTTACAATATGAGGAAACGATCGTTAAGCCCTTGGCCGATCGGTTGCATGTTAATATAGGGTGAAAGAGCCTCACCCGTGGCTTGTACAAATAGATACGTATACGGTCGGAGTACTACTCCGTACCGTATACGTAAAGGTTACAAACTCTAACAAGGACTAGTTTGGTTTAGAGCGCCACCAAGAAACATGCTGACGTGATGCAAAAGACAAAGGTATTGAACTAGGGACAGGTGGTGTGGGTTGTGTGAAAATTCAGAGTCCATATTGAGGATCTGTTCTTCCAGCATGCTGTCGGAAAATATGTATGGAGTCCCTGGACGAAACCTAACATAATCTGGATGGTTCAGTTCTAGAGCAGGGAGAGGCGCATGGTGGCAGAAATAGGAGTAGTTGCTATTCGCTGGTCTATTTGGAAGATGAGAAGCAGAGCGTCTTTTCAAAAGATAGCTCTCAGAGAACCTTGTGACACTTTGGCTTTTGTGTGACATTTGCTGAATCTTTGGTCGGGACTGCAAAAGTCCGTCTCACAAATCTTCGGGACCGACCCCCTGTTCAAAAAAGGTAAAAGAAGGCCATGACGGCACCGGAAACCACAAGTGTAGCCCAAGCTACACATAACTCTTTTTTGAAAAGAAAAGGAGCACAGAACAGCTCCTGGAGAAGATTAGGAGCGAGTGGAACCTCTGGGAGATAGCTAGGAGAGGAGGGAGTGCAGTCATGCCGCGAGAGTAGGCGTAGGGTTTGGGAGGGGTTTTCGGAGTGGTGTGTGTGTTGGGTTTCCCGTACTCGCTGTTCGCGGCGTTGCTACCTTCTATAAAGATAAGGCACGGCTTTGGTGTGCTCTCAAAAAAAAGAAGGGGAAAACGACATTTTAAATTTCAAAAAATCAAAAGGTCCTAGATGCAGATAATGAAGTGATCTATCAACTTTCAAAATATCATTTCCAAATATCTTATATGTTTGGCTATGTAAAAAATGACAAAATCTGATATCTAGAAGTATGAACATTGCAATATTCCAAAACACCAAAATTTGTCAGATTTCTTCATTTTTTCCCACAACAAAGAATACATAGTATTGCAGGTTGACAAGACACATCATTATCTACATCTAGGAATTTGTTTGGCATTTTCTGAAACATTAAAAATGCCATTTTTGAATTTTGAGAAAAACGAGGTATGTGTATCTTGGGCTACAAAAATCGACACTCATAAATACTCTGCTTTTTTATGAAAGCATCAGGGCTTGCAAATTAACTGGGGATACCAGTTTATTTAACTCAGGAAAGTATAACGTGCAAAATGCCACAAACAGCAAAATCCAAAAGAAGGGAAAACGCAATAAGCACACTCAGGAGGGAAAACGCCCAAAGGACACTCAGCGTCCACAGGAGGGAAAACGCAATAAGCACACTCAGGTGCTGATAGATAGATAGATAGTATTCAACAAACGCAGCTAGTGCAAGCTGCATGTCGCTGGGAACAACCTCAGCTTATTATAGGTCGGAGCGAAGTAACAACTAAGCAGCGACAGCAGCAGCAGGCGCCCAAAGGACGTTGTCGCTGGCGAGGAAGTGGCACACCGGGGCTTCCCCAGGCTTGAACTGCCCAGGCATCTTGGCGGGGTCGAAGTCCGACGTGTCGAGGTGGCACACGGCGAGCGCCTCCAACCTTTCCGGTCCGGCGATGCCGGCGCCGTCGTCGGCACATTCCCTCTCCATCGTCACGGAGTACACCCTGGTGGGGTTCACCGCGTGGCACATGAACAGCGCGGCCGGGAAGCGCAGGCTGTGGCACGTCACCGTGTCTCCCGCCCCGGTGACCCTCCGCAGCGCCGTCACCTTGTACCTCTTCCCCGACTTGATCCCGTCGGCCGGCACGTCAGGCGAGGAGACTGCCCGGAGGCCCTGTGTGCCGCCGAGCACGGACGAGACGAACTCCACCATAGACTCTACTGAGAGAATGCATGTGTTTGTCTCGCCTTTGACGACGGGCGGGTGCTCGCACACGTACAGCGCCGACCATATGTCCGCGGCCATGGCGTGGGACACCGGCGCAAACATGGCCATGATGTCCGTGAAGTTTCTGGTGGAAATGGGGATGGATCCGGCGACATGACGAGGCAGGAAGGAAGCGCCTGAGGTAAGCGATGGTAGGATGTGGGGCGCGATCGTGGATCCTGGTGCCACGCTGTCTTCCGAGAAAAAAATGCCTCCATGCATGTGACCATCCTCTCCCTCGTCTGCGAAAACTCAATAGCTAGTTAAAAATATATTAAATGATGTCATAGTGCAAATACTGGTATATATATCATGCATGTGATATTAGAGTATGATATAATCGTCCTATAATGGTTAGTCATCTAGTACTATCATAGTACCATCATATTTAGTTTTTTCTACAATCTTAATGCAATTGTGTGTATGAGATGTATTTGTCACTAAATTATCTAATTCCACATGATATGATACGGCTCTTTTCATTAATTGTGGTGTCATATCAGAATTTTTCCAAGGTGGCATGTATAATACTGTACTCCTTATCATACATTCATAGTAGCACTAGGGCTAGGCTAAATAGCTATGTCAGCAATACTAGTACTAGTTCTATAAACCAGGAAAAAATCTACTGTACTATTTTATACGAAAACACCCAGAAATGTGATGTGTACCTTGCATATTCGATTTGGTGGTCTTGCCATCGTTTTTCTCCCCTTTGCCATAAATTAGAAGATTTTGGTCGTCGTTTTTCGTGGTTGGACCGTACCGATGCCCAACCCTTTGCTCTTCATGTTTCTTTGATTTGCCATAAATTATAAGGTTTTGCTCGTTCAATTTGGTGGCCTCGTCGTACTTTTTCTCCGTTTTGCCATAAATTAGAAGATTCTGGTCAACGTTTTTCTCCGATTTTCCATAAATAATAAGATTCTGGCCATGGCTTTCCTCTGTTTTGCCATAAATTATAAGATTCTGGTTATCATTTTTCGTGATTGGGCCATTCGAGTGTCGAACCTGCTGGTTTTCATTTTTGTCCACTTGGCCATAAATTAGCAACTTCTGGTTGTCGTTTTTGGTTCTGGTGCCACCGTCGATGTGACCACCCTCTCCCTCGTGACCATTGCCTGCGTACAAATCAATGAGTAGCAATTAGTACCATCGGCTTTGAAATATATTAAGGATGTGTGCCAATACTACACATCTACTATGCACGTCACGTGTTTCGCCCAAATATGTTACTCGTGATCTACAAAAAAACAAATGTCGGCATAAAAACATTTTTTCATTTTTAGGGCCACATTTTTGTGATTTTCATCTAGCCCAAAATTCTCAATATTTCGAGATGGAACTTTGCAAATCAGTTGATAATATGTATCCACGTACCCCATTAAAAACGTCTAAATACCATTATTCATTTTTGGCCAAAATACAGGGCTCTATGGAACCCGGGCTCCAAAACGACGCAATCGACCCCCTCCCCCACATATACAGTCCAATTTTCTAGTCATAGTGTTATACTACTACCTCAGTTTGGGATTATTAGTCCTAATGGCCAAGTTCCTAATATCAAGACACTTCATAACTCTCTCTCATTAATATATGCATACACCAAGAGTTTTACATACTACATGAGAGAAGTTAAAGGAAAAGGAGAACATGCATTGAACGAGCAAGACTAATAAATGAGATACCCTTATAATCTCAAACAATATAAAAAAACTTTTAGGACTAATAATCCTAAACAAAGGTAGTATATGATAATACTATTACTTCAGCAAAAAATGCTAGTTGTTTCAATTTAGTTTAAAATTAATGCATGTAAAGGATAGGTAGACACACAGACTAATTATGTAAACATACATGACCGTTTGCCTAGCAGAATAAATTATAAATGAAGTTATGATATAGAAATCTACTAGAAATTACAATGATTCATGTAACAAATATTTAAGTTATAGATCATAAATTGATGGTATCTTTTTTCCTCACAGATATGTCTTCTCGCCCTTTGTTTACATGATTTTTTCTGTAGGGATTTATTTCCATGAATTCAGTTTCAGGATTTTGTGATAATTACATATATGAACAGTTTAATAAATTATATGTACTGTGGATGCCATATTGCAACATTTTCTCATATGTGTTGTTGACAAAAAATTATGCACGAAAATGTAAGATGCCCATATTCGATGTTAACAATAAAACACATATTTACTGTTTCCAGTTGAGTTGGTCCACGAAATCCAAGCGTAGTCTAGTAATATGACAAATCCAGAAAACCTTGAGTATTTTTTTTTACAAAGCTGAAGACACACATGAAGAAAAGTAATGAACATATAAGTAAGTAAGTTATGTCAGTCTGCTATAATTGAAGGAACACACTTGGTTGAGAGTGAAAAAATATATCATGTCATTAATAGTTATCATTCAAAAGTAAGTTCCCAGTATGGTACAAACATATCACATACACACATTAGATTTATCTTTCTGCACAAAAAATAATAATTGATTCAACCACGTATGGTTGAGATAAATTTGAAATAATATAACGTTGGAACTAATATCTATATTATTCCTATGTGGTTTGGATTATTTTAAAGGTGTCTCCAACTTCCAATTAGTATAGTATGTAGTGTACTGTGTGTGAGAGAGAGCGGTACCATGAGTTGTGGTTAGAAGGTCCAGTATGGCTGATGGCATGGGCGTGTTCGGAAGCATTGTCTGCCAATATGCAGTAATCCTTGCCATGTTTGAGACTATTGTCTCCTCGGCTCTCACAGAATTTGTGTGCATAACTCCCCCAACAGCCATGACCTGCATATATAGATGTATGTATGATCGTCATTACCCCAACATAATCAGGACAGAGGAAAAAACATGTAAATAGAACAATGATTCAACTCATCATTCACAATATAGTAATCCATTACTTTGTGAAATACTATTATCCAGAAAAAAAGAAATACTGATTATGCACACTATTCTAAAATTAAGCATTACGACGTTTGCACAAAAGAAAAGACAACTTACCAGGAGGAGTGAGGAGAGGATTGGTAGCATGACGCTCATACTGCTTGCTTTTGAGTCTACTCTTGAGTGGGTGATTAGTTATCGGCTAACGATATGTCCTATTTGTAGGCTAGGGAGAGAGGGCTATCAGATTGGCGATATGTGCTGCATGTGGTTCTTCTGCATTAGGTCTTAATTATTTCATCCACCGACAGATGACACAACGGCGCTGTGGATTGTTTGTGAACCGTAATATAACATACTTTTATATTATATACATTTGATTGTTAGATTGATCTCTTCCGAGTGGGCCAAACGGCCCACCGGGCCCTTTGATCTGTGCCCTGATCAGGAGCGTCCAACCCAATATGGTTGGCCGGCCCTTGTTGCAGTGCGCTATATAAAGAGGTGGGGGCCGGCGCACGCAACACGAGGTTCGTCGCGGCGCCGTACACCCCACCGACAAACACTACCGATCTAGGGAGCGTAGGAGTAACGGGAAGCTCCGCCGCCGCCGTCTAGCCCACACCCCGCTCTCGCCGTCACTCGTCACTATGGCCAACTCGTCGGGCTCATCGAGCTTGGGATAAGGGGCGCGCGCGCACACACACACACACACACTCTCTCTCTCTCTCAATAGGTCGATGCACATATGTCAAACAGAAACTATACCCGGTTGATTTACACCTAGATGATCCTAGGAAGTTAACATTGATATCTTTTATATGTTAATATTTTATCATGCATAGTTGGTTCAACATTACAAAACTTAACTTTGACTAAACCTAATATGTGGAGTAATATGGAATGCAAGGACTATGTACCGACCATCTGCCATCGACCTCGCCAGATAATTACCGCGTCCAGAATTACTAGAAACTGAAACGAGTCGGTCTGAAAGGAATGAAACCATTTTGATTGCTAAGCCTTTTGCACATGGTGGAGTTCCGCCATTTGGTTGTCTTCTACACTGGTTGCTATGTTGCGACGTTGAGCGATAGTCTCTACTCCCGGCATGGATCTGTTATCAATGGTAGAAGTCTATCTCAGTTTCAGTAAGAGAGTCTATCAAGGTCATGTCACGGTATTTCTTTATCAAACATGCTTGTAGAAATTCCATCAGTGTAGCATCCATTTTCCGTGAGATGTTTTCGTGTGTTATGATTATACATGTTCAACTCAACTTCCTAGAGCTGAAGGTTGGAATTCAACAACTGCATGACGAATTGATTCTACATAGGATGATAGAGGTTTGGTTGAACAACGTGAAAGTACGGGGCCCTAGACAGTAGTTTAGTTGTACATGAATAGGCGCTCATGTATTTGTATTAATTGCCCTGGTGCCCCGATTTGGGGAGGAACGGGTTACAGCATCTCCACTCGGGGGCTCTAAAGCTCCTCTGAAGGGCTATCGGGAGTACCGGTGCTCAAAATCACTCCCAGTCCCCCCAATCTTTTTTCACGTCGGCGCGGCCCGTTTTATTATCTGGCGCCCCCAGGCCGAATCCAACCCAAAGGGGGGAGGGAGGGAGGGCAAGCGGGGGCGCCCGATGGAGAGGAAAACAATGCGGGTCAGCCATGGCAATAAGATAGACGGCTTGTTTCCCGAGCGTCATCCTGTCGCCGGCCACGCGGCGGTGAAATTGCTCGCCAGCGCGTTCTCCCGCTATATGTAGGCGCGGCGATGAAAGGGTAGTTTACCCTCTACTATTTTTGGTTGACAATGACACCATAGTTAGAGCAGACTAATGCTACCTACTAGTGTCTTAAACATGTTTTAGTCCGTTGGTGTGTTGGAAGATCGTCAGAGACCCCCCCCCCCATTTTATTAACGAAGATATGTGCCGGAGTTTTGCTTTTCATATGTAACTTGAGTCTTTAGGAACTCTGCACTATTAAGAGGGGTTATCTCGATGAGCTTGTTGGGGATGAATTACTAAGCCATATACACATCCCATACACCCACTTGTCCCATCACCAAAGAGAGAGGAGAGGGAAATATGCTTTTTAGGGCATTTCTGCAAAGTTTGGTATACAGACCGGTTGAACCGGCTCCCATACCGAGTGGTCCGGTGTG